>OY783198.1:2061418-4522656 GCA_963678675.1 Xiphydria camelus | reverse complement strand
TGATCCGTGCGCGGCTGGCGCTGCGGCGCGACGGTCACGAGGGGGGCGTGCGAGAGGAGAGGCAAAAAAGCGTGCGTGCCGGGGGAACGATCGGAGTCGAGGGGGTTACGTCGAACGGTACACGCCCGCCGGTGGATGCTGCGCGATCCGCGACGCGGGCATTGGCATATAGGTATAACCACCTCGACACTCGGCAACCGTCGCGTCGATCGCGGTTCCTTCTCATGCGTCCTTTTTTCTCGATCGAGTTGTAATTGCAGAAAGAGGAGAGAGAACCCGAAACGAAAATTATCAACCGAGCGACCGGCACGTCCTATATCATTAATTCGCAACGAATCCGAGAAGCGATCGAAATACCACGAACGAATATCGAGAGGAAGAATCCTCTCTCGTGCGCGCGCGCGCTCCTTTACGGGCCCGTTGCAGCTCTCCGCGCGAATCTCTGAAATCGTCGCGCCTCGCAGCGACCGAGTCTCCCGGGAGATCGCCCCGCGAAAAAATCTCCCGCGCGCCGCGTGGACGCGGAATCTTGCGTCACGCGCGTTAAAACGCGCGCGCTCTCCATTAGAGATTTGACCTATCGCGACGCGACCGACACGTACACACGCACGGCGAGTGTACGAGCGGCGCGCGGTGCGTGCGTGCTCGCGCGACCGTACATGCGAACCTCGACGTGGTGCGCGCGCGCGCGCGCGCGGCACCGCGCACCTTACGGACAGATAGAGGATACTCTCGCGGAGCGTTTAAAAGGCGATTGCGGTTAGCGGAGGAACAGTGTAGGTAATTTATCGCTACCATTTAAAGCGCCATATAATAATACGCCGGCACAACTATTTCTTAATGTCCCGGTGCACGCCGTACGGCGACGGCGGCGGTCTACGCGCGCGCGGGGCGCTCACGCGGATAATTAAGGACGGGCTTTTATGAAAACCGCGTAATAACCGGCGGAGAAAGTGATTCGGAAGAAACGCTCGCGCGCGGTTTAGGTGCACCCGTTTGAGCCGGCGGCGTTGCCGACGCCGTGCGCGCGCGATGACGATACGTGCTCGTCTCGTTAACGATTGCAGCTCGCCGATGCACCTATAGGCGCATGCTCTGAATATAGGTACTGAAACAAAATATGCTTCATTCAACCATCGGTGAAGTTGAATACGGCGAAACTCACGGTACAATTTAGCAGTTCGCTGCAACAGAAACTCAAAAGTGGAGTTAATAAGCTTTTGCAATAAATTTGTTTCCACGTTCAGCGTTATATCAACTATACATGCGGTATAAGTTACAAGGTTTTCGGTGAATTCTGAAAATCCCTGCAACTTATACCGCATGTGTAGTTGATATGACGCTGGACGTAGAAATGAATCTGTCGCAAAAGCTTAACTCGACTTAAGTTGTCGTTGCAGCGAACGGCTCGATTGTTTCAATATACCCAGGGAAAAAGTTTAGTCGAATACGAACCTAATGGAAAAATGTATTTGAGATGTATAGGAATTTATTCACATCGAACAAAATCCTATTTGAATTATTGTAGATCGATGTTCTACAATGTTCGTACTTGATTAAAAGGAGATGTAAAACATCTATCTAATTCAAATATACTCTTCCTCGATGCGAATAAATTCCTACTTATTTCAAATAAATTCTTATATCAAGATTCGTTATTCAGTTAGACTTTTTCGCTCAGTGTAAAAGTGAAAGGAAAAATAAATAGAGTCGAAGCAACTAAATCGAAGCTGAAACAAGTCAACATCTACTTGAAACAATTACACCGTGAGGTTCGTTATATTCAACCCAACCGATGGTTGTGAATCAGGCAAATTTTTTTTTTCTTAATTAAGTAGCTTGTTTCCAACAGAACGCCGCGCGCGCGCGCGATGACAATACGCGATTTCAGCTCGCCGATGCACCTAAGCGCACACACATGCTCGAATTTATCCGCGTTCAACGGTAGCTCGTCCTGCTATTATATTCGAGCGCCCGCCGCGCGATGAGTCATTAAGGAAGGTTGCACCGCGCGCACGGCGGGCGCCCCGACGTGCATGTGCAACGCGCGAACGCACGTTCGCTCGAGGAAAGGTCGACATACGCGCGCGAGGGCGCGGGTCCGCGGTACGTATTCTCTGCCCGCGGCGGTGCAGTCCGCGCAGAAGTGTACGTGCGACTGCACGAGATGCTACCGCGCCGCGGTAAGTAGATCGCGTTCCCGCGCGCTTTGAGGTACGCCGATACGAGAACCCGATCGCGCGCGCTGCCTATTCCCGGCCAAGGCCTCGCGTAATCGTTTCGTAGCCGCGCATCGATCGGCTCGCGTAATCCGCGCGATCGTCTCCTCTTCCGTTCGGCGCGAGATTCGACGGATTCGTCGCCCGAATTCCTCATGCAAATTCCCCGCGACGACAGCGCGGTCGCGATTATGCAAATCGCGCGGTGGCTCCGCGTCTCGTTTGTAGGTCGCTCCTCGCGGCGGCGGCGGCGGCGGCGGCGGCGGCGGGTGAAACGCGCCGTTCGCGAGATGCAGACGACGAAGAGCGCGTGCGCGCGCGCGCGCCCCCTTCGCCCGAAACACTTTCGAAAATCCCGCTGTAGGGCGACACGCTGCATCGCGCGGCGCCTCTTCCGGGTGCTCGCGCGCGGGGCCGCGACAAATTGGAAATTGCATCGCGGCCGCGCACATCCACCGCCTCTCGCGCGTCTCGATTGAGATTAATTGATTCTTTCGCGCACGGCGGATGACACCCGTAAACCGCGTTCGGCGCGGTTGATTTCGCGCGTCTCGACTTACGACAGCAACGTGGATACAGTAACGGAAATTACCCAGACAATCGATACGGGGTGAAAGTGGGACGGATGGAGCCCCAGGAGGATAGATATGTGAGAAAAAAAATTTGGTCAATTTAATTCAAAATCTGGAGATGACCGAAGCGTTTGGTGGGATACGGCTCCTCCATCGGTTTGGTTAAGCTGGCCAATTTTTGGTTAAAATAAATGTTTTGTTAGAATAACTAAATGTTTGGTTGAAATAATTAAACACTTGGAATAACTAAATATTTGGTTCAACTGATCAGTATTTTTATCGGAACAATTAAACACGTTTAAGCAGTTGCGTTTTATCATTTTAACCTAATTAATTTCTTCGGTGCTCCTTTATTTCGAATATGCTGGCACAATTGGAGCAATAGGATATTTCTGTGGCGTCACTTTACATATTCATGAACATACATCATCGGGAAGACAGTTTATTAATAGTTAATAAATATAATTTCAATTATGTCGAAATAAATATTTTATTAGGACAGAGAAATGTACATATGTTGATTATCAAAGTTTTTATTTCCTTCAAATCTCAGAGGATCTAATTGTTCCAAATAAATATCTTAATGCTCGTAATTAACAAATATTTACTCGACCCAATAAAATGTTTATTTCGCCATATTCAAACGAACGTTTCTTAACTGCAAATAAACTGTTTTATCGGCGTAAATATACAGTTTCTTATTTCCTTGGATATCTTGGCTTGTTTTATCCAAATTATATTTCTCCATTATAGGAATTGTTACATTTTAACGATACAGTATTTTTTCCTATATAATTTGTATTCCTCAGGTAGGGCATTCACCCCACTTTTACCCCATATGTGACAGAATGGATCCACCGATTCGACGGAGCCGCTCGAATCTCGGCGAGCAAAACGCAAAAGGACGAGACGCGTTCGGAAGCGAGGCGTCGTTCTCGTTCGCCGCTCTCGCGGGCTCGTTCGTATCCTACGAGCGCGAGCAAACGGACCGGGCCTTTAAGGGCGATCCGTCTGGATGCAATATATTACGCGCGCGGCACCGCGCGAAGTACCGCTCCGAAAGACTCTCTCCCGGTCTCTTTCGAAGGCAACTTTTAGCAGCGCGCCTCGTAGTAGGCAGAGCATCGGAGGAGGGCGCTGGTCGTAACTCACCGGCAGGATTATTAAATTAATACGAGCGCGGACCCACCTCGCGCACGTTGGCGTGTGAGGAGATAACCACAGGTTTCCCGTGTAATAGGGCCCTAACGACACCGGCCGTAGCGTTTACACGCCCCTGGAGGCGCGCGCGCGATCGGTATCCGCGCGCCGACGAATCGCGCGTCGAACCATTCGCGCGCTCCGCCGCCGAGTAGTACCAGAGCACGCGTGCGGATCTGGGATTCTCTTCTCGCAACGCTTGCGCCGACGCTTCAGCGGCGCCGTACCGCGGCAGGGTCACGGCCGACGAAGAGTAAATCGCGCGCGCGCGCGCGCGCGTAGTTCCGCGAACCACGGGGAAACGGCCCTCGTGGCACGCAACGCGTCCTCTGGAAGCCGAGCGTTGGGAAACGCCGCTATCGACGTATCGCGTGACGCGAGGCCGCTTGCTCTCCGCGGCGGGAACGTGACGGAGCGCGCGCGCGCGAGGAGAGCTTCCACGCGAGAGAGCGCTCTGCTACTTGCTCCTCGTACTCGGCGCTCGCGCGCGTTGACGTTCTATCCGCTCGCGGCTCGATCGCATCTGAACCGCGCTCCCGCACAAGCGACGGGGGCGAGAGCAAATGAGCGCGGAGAGACGATGCGAGCCGCGGCACGGCAGGTGGAGGAGCGCCGAGGGGTTGGGAGCGACACGGTAGCGCGTCGCGCGCGATGATCGCTTCCCACGCAAAGCCGTAAACCTTAATTGAAATGTCGCTATCTCGCGGCCCGCGACATTTTCACGCGCGCGTCGTCTCTCCCTCTCGCGTTCCGCCGTACGGTGCACCTGCACTTCCTAGTCGGGTACGGGTACGCGACTGCAGTACACCTTATTAAACTGAAAATTAACATAGCGGGCGATATAGTGGTCCCCGAGGGCCACTCCGCGGAGGCGCGTCTCGCCGTGTATAACCCTCGGTATCGGCGCCCGCGAGAGAATCGTGCATCGCCACGGGGAAATTTATCACCACCGAAGCAATTAATGGGATTTTTCTCGGGGCTCGCCGACTCACGAACGCGCGCGGTCACGTCTCGGGATAACGCGGGCCGCGGCCGCGGATGGTTCGACCGCGCGGAGAGCAGCTGCATCGTGTAATTCGTGGACGAAGCGATCGCGCGCTGGCGATAGTTCGATGCTGCATCGCCCTTCGATTTGGCTTTTTTTTTTAATTCTACGAGTAGGGTTGAAGTGGGGTGGATGCTCCTACCGAGGAATAAAAATTATGCAGCAGAATATCTTTACGCGAGAAAATATTCGACAGCCTCGAGTAACTGTTCATCTCGCGCAGGAAGAATTTCTCATCCCAACGAAGATATTCTTGAGTTAAGGATGTAGGGGAGAGTTAGCTATATTGAACCGGTACCTAAATTGAACCTCTTGGCTGTTTTAAGTAAATGAGCATTTCCACGTCATCTATCAGTAGAAATTCAAACCTTTTAGTATACTGATTCCAGAGATTTCGATTTTTGTCAAAACCTTAAGCACTGATTCCAAAAATCATGCATTTATTAATCTACCCTATATATTGACTATATCTCAAAGGAAATATCAAATATTAACGATTTTATGTACGGGAACATTTTTTTTATGGAAAATCATCGATATCTCGGCGATCCTTTAAGATTTCCTCGATAAGTGCATGATTCTTGGAATCGGCGCTTAAGATTTTGACAAAAATCGAAATCTCTGGAATCGACCTCTCGACCATCCTATCTTACGTATTTCTTCGTACTGATTACGAAAATTATAGATATGTTGAGGATATCTCAAAGGAAGATCGAGATATGCATGACTCCTTTATGAAAAAATAATTTTTCTGCACATAAAATCGTTGATATCTCGCATTTCCGTTGAGATATGGACCTGATAACCATGATTTTCGGAATCAGCGTGAAAAAATACATTGGATAGGGTGGTCGAGCGATCGATTTTAGAGATTTCAATTTTCGCGAAAAATTGAAAAAATCTAAGGCATACCCCTTAGATTTTGACAAAAATCGAAATCTCTGGAATCGAACTCTCGACCATCCTATCTTATGTATTTTTTTGTGCTGATTACGAAAATTATAAATATATCGAGGATATCTCAAAGGAAGACCGAGGTATCGATGATTTTCCACGAAAAAAGTAATTTTCTGATACATGAAATCACCGATATCTTATATTTCCTTTGAGATATCGTCAATATATCTGCCATTTTCGGAATCAGCGTGAAAAAATACATCGGATAGGATGGTCGAGCGATCGATTTCAGAGATTTCAATTTTCACGAAAAATTGAACTCTCGACCAGCTAATCTTATGTATTTTTTCGCGCTGATTACGAAAATTATAGATATATCGAGGATATCTCAAAGGAAGACCTAAATATCGATGATTTTCCGTGAAGAAAATAATTTTCTGGTACCTACATGAAATCACCGATATCTTATATTTCCTTATATTTCGCTGTATTTGATATCACATTTATTAACTATTAATAATCCGTTTTCTCGGTGTAGGTGCCCCCGAATATCCCGAGCGCAATGTTTCAATCATAAGCCAATTAACCGTCAGGCTCGATCTCATTCGACCGCACGATTATTCATCCGTCGCCCCTGAGCCTCGTTTCGCGCGATGCACTTCGGTCCCGTCAAGATCCCCTCGCGAGCGCATCGCCGCCCGGTTAATTCGCCCATTCGTCGAAGCCGAAGCATCGAGGGCGCTACTCGCGCGCGAGTGCATCTCTCGCCGAGAGGGGAGGGCGAGGAACGTGACGCGGAAGCAGATTCCGCGGACGAGCGGCCACACGATTCGACTCCCGCCACTCCCCCGATGCGGTTTACGCGCGAAAAAAAGCGCGAGCCCGATGGCACCGCGCGCGGCCGAGTTTGACGTTAATTGGCCGTAATTACGGGGCGAACCGCTTAATTAGGTGGACCGTCCGAGCGATTCCGAAATTTATCGACGCTCGCGCGGTGCACGCCGTGGCGCGAGTAATCTAACTCGTCGAGAGTGCGCGGAGAGTCCCGCCGCCGTATCGGATCGCGCGATCTCACTCGGCCGAGGTGAGGTGCCGGGCGCGCGTTCGCCGTTAATTAAGCGACGCCACCGCGAGGGCGCGCTGCCGGGCGCGACGATCCGGACGATTTTTGCGTTCGGGCGCTATAGATTGGAGGATTTTTAGAAACTGCGCGCGCGCGCGCGCGCGAGGGCTACCGCTCTATCTGCCGCCTGGAATCGAAAGTCCGCCGCGCAACGGCGATGCGCTAAGGAGGTGTAAGGCTTGTACGGAGATAGCCGTATCGGGCCTCGCTGATCGCGCGGCCCGTGTCCACCCGCTCGGCACCCACTGCCGCTTACCGGTTTACCGGTTACTTACCGCCGCGCCGCTCTCCGCGGAGTAACTCGTGCGGACGAGACCCGTATGCATACGTAGGCACATGCGAGAGAATCGCCGGGCTCTCTCGCGCGCGCGAGTTTTCTCAGCTGTACAGATATACGACGGTGCGCGCGCCGCACCTCACCCTTCGCGCTCGCCGCACCGGCCCGAAGGTCAGCGAGGACCGCGCGAGGAGTCGTTACCCCGCGGGGGTTTGATATTTCTATCTCTCGCGCGCGCGCGGGAAAGCGCTAAAACGTTCTCGCAGACGCGGTGGCCTGGAACCTCGGAGACGGATGGGCATGCCGGAGAGCGCCGGCTCTCCTGTACGTATATAGGTATATACCGGCTAAATGTCACTGAGATTCGCGCTCGATCGAGAGGGATCGGTTCGCACGACTCGTCCCGTTCCGCTTCCCCGGCTAACTAACTGGTTCGCGCGGACCATTAGCGTCACGCGACCGCGTTCTCCGGGCCCTCCGCCGCGCGGTGGTGAACGCTTCGCGGGAGCCGCTCGGGGGATCGGGACGAGGACCGTTTGGGGACCGTGCACGAATTGCAAGACGCATTTTTCGGCCGATTTGACTATCCCGCTTTCCCTGCGCGACAACTCGCGACGCTCGAGTTACCCCGCCCTCCACCTCTCTTTTGTTACTGCGCGATATTTTCCGAGCCCATCTGAAAGTCTGTAATCGCTGAAAATATAGGGGGAAAAGTCATCCGTATACACTCAGGGAAAAGGTCTACACTCTGAGAAAAAAATGTACTTGATCGAAATAAACGTGCCTTTGGATGGTCCCAAGAGCGTATTTATTTGATTTAAATGACTATCGATTTGATTCAAATAACATCTAATTAATTCAATAATCTAATATTTGCGTCCAACCGATATTCATTTAAATCGAATAAATACGCTCTTGGAACTATCCAAAGGCACGTTTATTTCGATCAAGTAAATTTTTTTCTCAGTGTAGTTAAATACGAACTTGTGATAGAAAAATTTATTTGAGACGAATATAAGGAATATATTGACATCAAACAAAAATTTATTTCAATTAGATCGATGTTCTACTAGGTTTGTACTCGATTAAAAATATGTGCAAAACATCTATCTAATTCAAATAGACTTTCGTTCGATGTGAATAAATTCCTATTTATTCCAAATAAATTCTTCTATCACACAGGTTTGTATTCAACTAGATCTTTTCTCTCGGTGTAGGATAGACTCTTCGAGGTTGCCTATTCTACACACACACACACACACGATATGTTATAATATCCTTACAGATAAAAAATATCGCGCGATTCTCCGAGAGATCCCCCTCCCCCTTCTGCAAGGGTCCGTACCGCAAGAGTTAACCCCTTCTCCCTTATATATTTCGCGTGGTCCTATCATTGTGCCGAAATCTGGTCCGCGTCTCTCTCTTGCTCGCGCGTATAGGTGACCCCGGCGGCCGAATTCGGCCCAGATCCGAGGATTCGTAGAACGCTGACCGCGCGAGGAGCCCGAGAAGGAGAAGGAGGAGGACGAGGAGAAGGAGGATCCTGACGCATCGTAGACATCGCGCCCCGCGACCTGCGCGCGTCGTGTACACGTCGAAACGTCAGTCGCTCTGACGCGGACAAGCGCCGAGCGCGGTTCACGGAACCGCGGATCGCGCGGCGCGGCGCGGCTGCGACTCGCTCGCACACGCGCCGGACAAAAAACACTTCCCACGTCCCGAAACGCTCTTGCTTTTCAATTTGACCCCGCCCCGGGCGATCGCGCCCCGGCCGGCTGTTGGAAGACCGTAAACCAATTCTAACTGCCGAGCAAACAGTCCCAGCGGCCAGCCGTGCCCGGGCCGCATCTCCGAGTTCTCGCGGGCATGAGAACGAGTCCGCGACTTCGTGCGGCTGACTCGTCGGGATCGACTTGACGCGCGGTTACGCACGGAGCTTTCGCCTCCGAGAAGCGCCTGATCGAGGAGAACGAGGCGATGAGTGTTTATATTTTTATGTTGCGTATGAGAAAAATGGAATGGTCACGGATACCACAACTGTGACAATTCTAGCTATCAGTATCACTGCTCTTGGCTTCCGAGTGGTAACCACGTCCAAAATTACTAATTCGCCGACGTTTCGCTGACCAATGTCACCCTGCAATCAGTTTGCTTCGTCAGGTCTGACGATCTTACAACTGCAATTTTAGTAAAAATTATAGCAAAACTTATAGAAGTTGCAATTGTTGCTGTAATTTTTACTGAAACTGCGGTTATCGTAACGATAAACCGGCCTTGTCCCGAAATTTACAATACAAACTTTGTAAATGCTGCAATTAATTTTTTCCCCTGTATTTATCTCAAACAAATTTTTTCATCAGGTTCATACTCAACTTGATCCTTTCTCTCGGTGCGGTCTACCCTTAACGATTTGCCGTACGCGTGCAATATTTCTTTCCACACGCCCCGTACGAGATGACAAACTGAGACGAGAGAACAGCTGATCCTCCGCGACGAACACTCCGCGCTCAAAGCGGGGAATCGAGTCGCGTACGACGATCGACATTCTCCCTCGTATAAGCGGCCGGCCGGATTTTTTCGCCCTCGCGTAGGAGGTGCAGCTTGTACGTGTAACCATCGGCTTACGGATACACGGACACACGGAAACGAACAAACGAAAGGGGGGTAGTCGCGTGCGCGCGTCGATAGCGGGGCAATTAAGCCTTGTTTGGCTCTCGCGCGCGCGCGCGGTGTGCCGCGTCGTATCGTCGGCGAACTCCACTTTGTCCACAGAAGCGCTCGGCGTACGAGCGCCGCCGCCGCCGCCGCCGTCGCAGAAGCGCCGCGCTCGTTTATCTTCGCGCTCGCGTCCTGCCGAGTAGCGAACTCCTTTTTCTACAGGATTCGCGCGCGCGCACTTTGTTCTCCTCATCCCTTCCCACGCCGCGCGGCAGTCACTCGCGCGGTGCGTTAACTGGAGCAGGTTTTTGTCGCGGCGCGCGCGGAAAATCGAGCTCCTTCTACGTACGTCGACCTAACGACCGCGCGATCGTTGCGCGCATACAGTGCCGCGCTCGCGACTCTCTCGCTCCGCTGCCACCGCCTTTTTTGAGCGCCCTCCTCCCCTCCCTCCTCCCCTCCCTCCTCTCCCTTCATCCACGTCCGAAAGTTCGCAGCCTCCATCGAATCGCGTTGCCGCGGTTCCGGACACGTGGGAAATCCGTTATCGCGGCGACGCGCCACTCTCCAGTTGCCGCCTGCTCGACTTAACGACAGCCCGTTCAATTCGTGCGCGCGCGCGCGCGGGGCTGGCCACGAACGCATCACCGACGGGCGTCACGCACACGCGCGTCCGCCCGGCCGCGGCCCGTCCATCAAGCACCGCGTTTGGTCTTAACCATTACCTGTAATTAACCATGACGGCTCGGCATTCCCCATAGATTTATACACTAATTACACTAATTAATTTATCCGCGCGCGATCGAACGCGGGCCTGGTTCTTGCGCCCGGGAGTCGCGCGGGCGACACGCCGGCTCATTCCCGGAGTGATTGGTGACGACATGCAGACGAGCACCCGTGCTTTTTATCGCCTCGCCCGCTCGAGATCGCCGCTGCCGCGTCGGCGCGCGGGCTCCTCGCTTCGTCCGATCGCGCGCGCGGTGGGGTTTTCTCTCGTTTGCGAGCTCGAGACCTCTCCCCCTGAGGTGAGACGCGGATATAGATGGGTACTCGTTACGCCGAGAAGACTTGTACGGGTTGCACGGTAGAGTGCCGGTAGTTTGTTATTATGGTAGAAAAATACTTACGTTTTCTCTGTTTGCCTTGGCGATACTTATTTTTATCTTATTGCGATAAATATTTGTTTCAATTAGATGCGTAGGATAGTTATTTCAACGACGCTTATGTTTCTCGTCACACTACCTACACATTACTATATACCGTCTAATTCACCTGTCATTCAGCCTCAGAGTACAATTGTGCCCATAATTATGAAAGTGGTCTAAGACAACATTTTTAAAGAATGAGTATCAGTTATTAATTTAGTTTAAAATAATGTGGTGTGAAATAACTGATAAACTCATTTTTTTTAAATCTTGACTTATAGACCACTTTCATAATCATGGGCACAATTGTCAAAGCTATACCGATTGCTATGCGACTTGAAATTTTGTTAACAGTTTCGATATCATTGCATTTAACGTTTTCCGCCCAGGCCGTAGACCTGCGTTACGTCGCTTCGTTCAAAACGTTACATCTCATTCGCTTCAGTAAATATCGGTTCGGAAATTACCAGAGGATATTCTTAGAATGTTGTGCTTTTTAAAAATGTAAAAAAAAAACCCAAAAATCGAATTTTTTCAGCAATCCAGAATCTCGAATAAGTACGTGCAATGTAGCTGCGCTGCACGCGTTTCAAGAATCGCACATTTCAGCCGCCTTCGCGTGCACGAATACGTAGCCCACCTTCACCGGGCATCGCAGCGTACATCAACAAGCGTTCGAAGGGAGCAGAGATCGAACGGACGGGCTTCTCGCGGCGACCGCTTACGAATCGCGCGCACGGCTCCCTCGCGTCCGGCTGGCTCTCCGCTCTCGACTCTCCGCTCCCAGGCCATTAAAACTAAACCTCTAATTTTCGATCTGGACCGTCGAATCGACTCGTCGATAACTCGCTGCCAGCTACCGCGAGCCCCTCTCGACCAACCAGGACCGTACGGTTCGCTCGCTCTCTACTCTCGCGCACCGACGACGACGCTAGAGAGCCGCCGCGGCCGTTCGTCGCCCGAAGGGGAAAGGCGCGTCGGGTCCCTCGCCCTCGAAAATCTCTCCGTACGCCGCGCCGCGCGTTCGGTGCCCTCGACTTCGTACGGCCCTGCGCGCGCGAGTTCCTCTTCACGTGCACTTGCTCGTTCCAGGTAACAATAATAAAATTAACGTTTTTTGCCCCACTTGAGCGGCGTCGATCGCGCGCACGGTGAATCTCACCGCCGCGCCGCGCTCATGCTCTCCACCACAAGACGACCGCCGCGCGCGCGCGGGTCGCGGCCGCGACGGCGGGACGTGATCCAATTTTTTGCTCCTCTAAATTTAGAAGCGATTACCGCTGATTACCGGCGAGAAAAAGCCCCGCGCGAGATCTCTATCCCGATCTCTCATCGCGCGATCGTCGGCCGATGGATTATTATTCCGCGCGGAGGCACGATTACCGAGCGTTTCTTTTTCCAGGAGGCCGGTCTATCCGTCTCCGCTCGTTTTTGCCGCGCACGGTCTTGCCGATTTCCATGGGAGGCTCGATCGGATCGCGGCGCGCGGCGATAATTTGCTTCGCCCGGCCGAAAAGGTGCCGGCAGCCGCGCGCTCGGGAAAGCCGCGCGCACGCATACGCGCGGGTACCGCCGATCGGATCTCGTGTGAACCGGTGAACCAGTTGACCGAAATCGCGGCCGTGAAATTACAGCGCGGCCGACTGCGGGAGGAAGTGATTTCGAGTGAAGCGGTCATCCCGTAACGACTTAAACGCGCGGTAATCACATTGTTTGCCGGTAATTGTGTATTAATAGATGAGAACTGGGTCTCTCTACGAGCCCGAGTTACCTCCAGCCCATTGCCTTCGCTCGCGCGTAATCCGTTGGTCGAAATGGGAGTGCCGCGTCGTGTACGGCGCGCGCGCGCGCGCAACGCTTTGCTCTCGCTCAAATTGACGGCGGAACGACGTCTCCGCCTTCCACTTCTTCTTCGTCCTCCGTTCCTCTCCCGACCCTCGTTATTTTCGCTCCTCCACTTACATATAAGGAACCGCGATGCTCGCGGTTTGCTTCTGATCGACGCCCGCACCCCTTTTCCGTCATTCCCGATTCGTAATTATTTCAATTTATGCGCAGAGAAAAGTAATTAGTTGGATCTATTAATAACTACTTGCGGGGTTACAAGTAATTATTGATTTATATCAATCTGATCTTTTTTTCATATTAATCAGATATTTGTTCCTTGTAATCTCGTAAGGAAGAGATATCTGATTGAGATGTATTAAAAGATTTCGTTGACGTTAATATAAATAATTATTTGCGACCTCACGAGTAATTTTTAATAGATTCTACTAAATCTTTTTTTTCTGGGTACACATAAGTTAAATGATGCTGAAAATTCGCGTTACGCGTAATTTCGTTCATTCATAAGGAAACTTTATTTTTATTCCTAAATTTTTTCTGCGCGAAACTTCTGGTCAGAAAAGATAATAGTTGTAATTAAAATTAAGATTGACGAAGTATGTGATCATGAAAACAATTATTTGTTCTATTATTGGTGAATCTGCACATCTTGAAAGTTAAATATTATTCAAGTTTTCAATTCTAATAGAAATTAAAAATTTGATCTTTGAAGTAAGGAAAAAAATATAATTTTTTAAAGTAGTATTTATATATATATTTTTTTACTTTTTAGTTTCTTTGAATATATGAATCGTATCATTAAAAAATCGATGAATTTTTTTTCCACAGTTACGACCAATGAGGAATCGATCGCCGGAACCGCCGCACGCCGAGATTTAATCGGTAACGTACGCCGAATTACTTTTCCGTGAAATTTGATCGTAACGATCGATAATCGTGAGCTGATGGGAAGCTTCGATTTCGCGCAATCGAACGTGCAAAGTCCATAAGCCCTTTTGATATTTTTATCGATGGAATATAATCCCGAAAAAGTACTTCATTTTCTCGGCAATTCTGGGGATTTCAAAAGTGTAACATTTTCCACTCTCCGCGTTGCGCACGTAGATCGCGTACACGATATTTCGCGATGCATGCAATCGCATTCGAGCAATTAATCTCGGAACGGTTCTGCACAATTATCCCGCCCCAACCGTGAGTCAGTATGTGGGAAATTCCCACTCGACGTCTCGTAGGTGAAACGCTATATCGCCCGTTCCAATTAAATTGCGCAACACTCTGATACACATACGTCAGCCCGAGACATCATCGGGTGCGTCAGCCGCATTCGGCACTGTACAATACCGTATCGCGTTCCGAATAATTCGGCAGTCATTGACATACCTACTTTACATTCGCCCCGTATTAAATACCACGTGATTCTATACCGATAGATGTATCCGTTCAGCGGTCGGGGAATTTGTCTTCCAATTTTTCTAATGACGTCCATAACTCGTTTACCTCGCATATTACCGCCACAAATCCCGTCGTCTGCGATTTAATAACGCTTCCTCCTCGATCGCGATCCTCCCATCGCCCCCTTTCTCGTGGCTAGGAAAGAAGTCATTTAGCAATCCGCGCGCGGTAGATCCCGCGATGGTCCGGCCAACTCGTCCATCATTGCGTCCGTGAAGGATATGCGTGCGCTTCGGTCAAATTAAATCCCAAAACATTTCCTATAATTAAGCGATTCGGCCGATAAACGGTCCGAGATGAGTGACGTTCGAAGAGGTATCATTAACCCTCTCCCCATCTCCCCGTCGGTTACAACGGCGCCTTGTACGCGCGGGAATCGAAACGGAGATCGAGATCGAGAACGAAATTCCCACTGACTGACGCGCGGACGCGCCGAATGACGGCTCCCGAAGAGAGAGAAAGAGAGAGAGAGAGACAGAGGGGGGGAGGGAGAAAGGGACGTGGGATGGATATAAGTGAATATGGGAGGACGGGTGTTGTAATGGACGTTAATACTTCCGACTTTCTTGACCCCGTGCACGCCGTTGAAGAAAAGAAAGGACGCGCGTCAATAACTCCGCTGCATTTAATTAAACCAACGACCCCGGAGCCGCTCGAAAATATGGTCCGCGGCTTTCGAAGAGTCTACATGGGAAGACGCGACCGCAACGCGCGCACCTCGAGGCCGGCGACACGCGAAATTAGCAGGCATTGTTTTGCAATTCGAAGACCTTGACCACAACGGAGCAGATCCCGCCGAAAAGTACAACGCGTTCGCGCGCGGATCCTCGATTATATATTTCATACCGGACGAGGTCGCGCGAGTTTTACTACTGCGTAATTCCGGGTTCCGCGAACGCGGATCGATGACGCTCGATCGAGAGGTCGACAGCTGTGAGGGGAAAGAAAGGGCGAGCGATACGTTTCAGCCGCGACAAACAGAGCCACGCGATTCGTACACCGAGAAAAATGTATGCGGCAGATTTGACTAAATTAGCGATCAAGGATGGGGGAACGCAGATATAATTACTCGAATTAATAATTTGCCAGATTACAGCTTGTTTTTCGTCAAATAATATTCGGTCTCGGCCCGAGGCGGCTATAAAAGCTTCCCTGCTCTGTACAAAAAAAAAAGTAACTAAATAATTAGTTTAAAAGACCAGTATTTTCGTTAGAATAACTACACGTATTTAACTAGATGCGCTTTGCCATTTTAATCTAATTATTTTTCTCATTGTATGTAGGTACTTGTATCACATCTGTCGTCATTGAATCTTATACCACTTTTATATGATACCAAAAGTGGTCTGCAATATGAGGCTAAACATACTCGCCAGCAAAGAAATTTCAATCACTATTTTATCTCATTATCAACGAACTTTTGGCCTACACCGATATAAGACTTTGTTATATAGATACAAATGTAATCTTCAAACAAATATCATACAAATATGAGCCAAAAGGTCATAGATAATGAAATAACGAGTAAGTTTAGCCTCACACGATACACAGGTCCACGCCGCAGCATTTTCTACCGCGTAGGATATATCCAAGGAGACACTCTACGGCGGAGGCTGGAGGAAACGCGCGTAATCAGTGCGACGATGGGTAATAAAGCGATGTCGTCACTCGTTCGTGATCGCTGCGCGCGCTGGCTGACTGCATACGGACAAGAACGTAACGGTCACTGGATGCGCGTTCTCTGGACCATTCTAATATCAAGGACTCCGTCAGCGATGGATGCGCGCGGGAGAGGAGTAGGAGCAAATGCAGCCGACCCCTGACCCGGCACGCTGAAACCTGGAGGATATCTGACTCATGACGCGCTATCCCTCTATACCCGGCGATATCGCATCCTATCTCACCTCGTCTCGCGCGTACCCGACATCGCTCCGTACGCGTCCGCGCGCTCCGATATCCGCCTTCATTGTTTCGGCGCCGCCGCGACTTCTCCGCGTCGATGATTCTCGCCCCTCCACGCGACGCGAGAGCACGCATCACCACCCGAACGGGCGTTCATGGACCACGCGTGCGAACCCGCGCGGCGTTCCGCGCGCGGATTTACGTCATCCTCGCGCGGATCTTGATTTTCCGGATTCCTCGTCGGCGATCGAGAGATAAATCCGTGGGCGGGAGAGGAGCGATTGATTATTATTTATTCCTTCGCTCTCGCGCGGAGCCAATGAGGTGCGACGATCGGTATCGGGATTGCGCGAGGTATAGAGCCCCGAGTATCGATGAAAGGCGAGCTTCCGGCATCGTTGACGCGGAATTAGGAGCGTGACTCTTGGATGTGTCAGTGGGTAAGTCCGGGAGTGATGGACAATTGAGATATTTCAACATTTGGCTCGAGAAATTTCGGTTTTGCGCGCCTGATTTACATTTCTCGTCACTACTGGCGCGATGTGTTTTTTTAGATTCCCAAGATATCGTTGCAGAGTTTATTTTTCAACGTTTGGTTTTAGATACTAGTGTCAAAATAATTTCAAACGATTCGATGAGGAGATACTTTATTTTGCTCTTTCCTGTAGCCATCAATTCGCGCGCGTGCAGTGTATAAATAACTGATCAGGAAACCATAAAAATGTTGTTTACCTCATCACAAAAAAAGGTGTTGTTTCACGATGGACTATCTTATCCGTGCAATAAAACGAAGAAATTTGAAACCAGTGATGTGAAGTTAGTCCTAGAAGGAAGAGAAATACCGTAATATTTTAATAAAATCGATTCGACATTTTCCGCGCTCGACTCGCGATGCAAACACCTCCACTTTCCCAGCGATAAGTACCGTCGCTTCGAGATGCGCGAGAGGAGTACTCGACTCGTAATCGCAACCCTGAGTTTTCGATCTCGTATCGCCGATCTCGATCGAAGGACATCTCGATCGACCGACTTGGAAAGCGATGCGTCGCCGGGAAAATAAACGCGAAGCGCGCGCGAGATGGAACGGGGAGGGAGGATGGAACGCGATGCGGGGTCTCCGACTCACCCACACGAATCGTCGCGCGCGTGTGCGGGTTACCGTGGCGCAACGACGCTTCCTCTCCGGTCCGTATCGCGAAAGATTCGCGAATCGGATAAACGGCGCGCGTCGAATTCGTCACGCGCCAATTTCTCGCGCGGCTCCGTCGAATCTTGGATGACCGCAGCGAGAGCGAGAGGAGGAGAAGAAGCGGAGCTTGCGGAGAGCGCGCGCGCGCGCCCCGAGGGAGGAAGACGTGCCGCGCGCAAAGACGATCTCTCTCCAGCGCTCCTCTCTCTCTCTCTCTCTCTCTCTCTCTCTTGAGATAAGCTCGCGCGACGAGCCCGCGCTCCGGACCGCGAGATCTGGATGCTGCTGCCGGCGGATACGAGATCCTCGTGGGTACCGCGGCGAAGATGCGCGGAGGTGTAGCTGGTGGGTATACACGTACCGACCCGCGCTCACCTCGTCCTTCTCCCCCTCATCGCGTCACGGTTCCATCTCCTCCCGGCGTACACCACCCGTTCCTCTGCTCCCTTCGCTCTGTAGGTCACGCCAGTCGCGTCATTAACACGCCTCTTGATTTATTACGAGAAAAAAGGCGGCGTCGGGATTTCGACCGGCTCGATATAATCCGTGGATAATAGCCGTGCGCGCGCGCGGGCATTGCGACGCGTGGAGGCTCGCACGCGAATTAAGAGGAATTAAGGGCGTCGCTTCTCGCGGCGGACGGACGATCCGCGCGGGAGATATCGTATCGGCCGCGTGGATCGCGCAATGCTGCGGTTCTCGAAATTATGTCATCCGATGTGCGACAAAGTTCACTCGCTGTTAATCGTCTTCCGCGTTGATTATTTAACCCTTACTTGCCACACTGGGGTTCGAAACAACCCCATGGTAAAATTCGTACTTGTGTGCCACACTGTGCTTGATTTACACTCCAGCGAGAAGAATCGTTATAACAAATAAATTATTGCATAATTGTACTTGAAAATTTTATCAGCTCTTCTTAAGAGCGTACTTTAAAAGACCGTGTAACTTTTATATTTTATTTTTTTCGCATACTTAATTTTAAGTTCTGGCTATACAAGTTACACGGCCTTTTAAAGTGCGTTCTTAAGAAGAGCTGATACATTTTTCACAAGTACAAATATCCAATAATTTCTTTGTTATAACTATTTTCCTCGCTGGGGTGTAAATCAATCCCAGTGTGGCAGGTACGTGATTCTATAGAAGTGTGGCAAAAGTAAGGATTAATATCTGATAATTCGAGCCCCTATTTTCATCCCTTGCGACAAAGGTTCTTTGTCAATCGTTATATTAATGCGTAATATTTATTATTCCAATCAACCGTGGCCACAGCGATCGCTCTAAGATTCAAGGGAGGACTCCTCCCCCGATCGAGTGGCAACCACGACAAACCTGCGGCTCGTATGCATAATATGTGCACGCGGCGGAGAACACGCGCGTGTCTCGCGTAGCCGCGGGCCGAAGAGACGACCGACTGCGCGGATAGGTTCTGGTTTCTCGCTCTTCCTCTTCCTCTCCTCCTCCTCGCATCCCCTCCTTCGCCGTTCCTTCCTCCTCCCGTATGTTGCAGACGACGGTCGCTCGCTCCCCGGGCGACGCGGATAATGCACGGGCACCGTAACCCTCGATCGACCGGATCCGAGCGCGCCACCGCGCTTACGCGATAAATCCTTGATCTATGACATTCCGAAGAAGCGCGCGGGAAGGACCGTCTCGCCTCGAGGGACGCGGAGGGGACTTTAATCGAGTTATCGCGACGCGAAGTGCGTTAAGTATACGCGTTCATCCTCGCGTAAATTTCATCGCCCGCGGAGGCGAGACTCGTCACCTCGCACGCGCGCGTACGCACCGCGCTCGCGATGTGCTGCGGGGAACTCGTCGCACCTGTTGGCTGCGACGAGATGTAGGCAATGTATACGCGCGCGCGCGCGTATCGCGGAATTCAGATCGCCGGTGTATCGTGGGAGACAGACGGGAGGGAAGCGGAGAGTGCGTTGCGGTAGGAATATTAAACGGGCGGAATTTATATGAAATTCGCATCACTTATGACCTCTCGACTCGAATTCATAACGGAAACAATATAGGATGCGAAATCATGGACCAGGGTGACCGCTGTCAGGGAAAACGTTGAAAGTTTGGAAAGGTTTGGGAATTTTAATTTCGTCGGGAATATCAGGGAAATGTCTTCGAGCTGTTACAGGAATTATTTTCAATGCGAATATAAATAATGACATCGAGACAAATACATATTAACAGTCCTAATTACATTCACGAATTGAGAAAACGCAATGTTTTATGATTTCATGACTTTTACGCTGTTTACTTTTTTCTAAAATTCATTTTTAATGAACATAGGTACTCTTGAGCTCGGCCAAAAATCATCGGACTACCTTAATTAAAGTTTCCCAATTACTTTTCACAGGGAACTTTTCGGGATCATCAGGGAAATATCAGAGAATTTCTTTCGTCAGAATTAGTGGCCATCCCGGGGACCGTATCGGAAATGCACTAGCTCAGCATTCGTTACACGTCGATCCCTTCCTCCTTATTCTCCTCCGACGACGACTGGCTGCACCGACGATGATCCACCAGCTCTGTGCGCGCCAGATCATTCCCCGCATCCCGATCGACCGCGACTCCACGGATCGATCGCCACGCCGGGGCAAAAGCGGACGCGTACAAAGTCGCGCGGCGCACGGTGGAAAGGGTCCGAGCGACAAGCGCGACACGTGTGTATCACCGCGGGGTAACCGTATGCAAACCGCGCGATAAAATCAAATTCCGTGTCCCGCGGGACGTGACTGACAGGCGGGCTTCGTCACCGCGGGACGCGAGATAAAAGGAGCGCATAACAAGGCGCTTGAAAGCGCTCTCGGGGTACGTAGATCCGCGTCGTATACCTACTGCAGCTCTTACCCCGGACGACTCTTGGATCCGACCGCGACCATGCATCAAGCGGAATTCGCGTTAAAGTAGATCCTATCGAATTTCGCTTCGTGATTTCCGCGACGCCGCTGCGGATCGTGGAGAGGTCTTCGGGGTTGAAACGTCTCTCTGTCTTTCTTTCTCTCTCTTTGCGTCCCTCATTGTCTCTGTCTCTCGACCAAAAGTACTGCATTTTTCGTTCCGAATATCGATTCTACACGGTAAACGTTTCTTCGGTATGGACCTGTATAGAGCACTTTTAATATTAGATAACAATGGTAAATACTAAATGACGCAACACTAAAAAATTCTGTGGTTTTGGTCGAGCGGTGTACCCTGTAAATCCACACCGGTGAAACGGCGTTAAAAATTAACTTCACTTTCTTTACCGCGTAATTGCTCTACGCGAGATTCTTAGTAAAAATCGCGCGTGAAATCGTCCACGATCTCTCCCGGTGTTCCGGCTCCGACATTGACGAATTTCGGCGCATCTCCGCGCATCTCAATCGATATTTCAAGGAAACGTTCCCCGACAATTATTCACGACTTCCCAGCTCGACCCGATCGACCGATACGTCGGCCGCGGCAACTCGTTTCGAGAGCGCGGCGGCTTCGAGCGCGCACGGCCAGTGGAAGGCTCCGTTAATGACCAGACGGACTGGATGCTCTTAATTTTAGAGCGCGGTAGATTACGCCGCGCCGCGTTTACCGTCGTTATGCGCCTTTTTAGAGGCGGCAATCAACAGAAATCGTTAAACGGCGAGAGAAGCGTCCGATTGAAGAAACTCGAGATATCGGTCGAGGGTAGCGATCGCCCGCCTGACCTCGTTTGAGAAAAGCCGGCGAGTAATCGACGATCGAGAGCGCGCTCGATCCCTCTCTCCCTCGACGAGGCACTCGCGCGGCTCGAGTCGCTCGAGTAACGCCGTAGAATCGCGTGGCGCTGGTTGCGCCGCGACGGCGGAGGAGGTGGAGGGGGGAAAAGGGGGATCGGCGGCGCGTAAAAATAGCATCGAAAGCGAATCGAAGAGAGTTCAAGAGCGAAGGTCTTCGCTCGTTCGCGAAGCGAAGAAAGACAATAGGTCGAATGTAAATTAGGTGAACGTGAGGATCATCCAGATCGACCGCGCCGGCCCGAGAGGCACCGAATTTATCTCTCCGGCACCGCTGCTGACTCCTCACGTCGCGTCCGACGCGATCGCTCGATCGTCGCGCGGAGCGTCGTCCCCTGCGTACTGCCATATGCGAGGCTAAACTTACTCGTCGGGAAAGAAACTTCAGTCATTATTATCTCACTGTTTATGCGTTTTTAGCCTATATCGATATAAGACTTTATTGCAGATAATAACGTGATCTTGAAAAAAGTATTATACAAATATGAGCCAAAAGCTAACAGGTAATGATTTAATGGAATAACAGCGATTGAAGTTTCTTTCCTGGCGAGTAAGTATAGCCTCATATATGGTATATCGCAAGATCGAATCACTCTTTGCGCGGATGACGGAGGCAACGACCGTGACGTGATCGGGTTTTCGAGAACGACCGGCGCGTTAATAAGCACCGAAGATCATCGTCGATGCGCGCCGCCTCTCGCGGTGTGTGCAGCCGTTCGTGGAAGGTGATATCGCGCGCACGCGACTGGAATCGCTCGGAAATAAATCACGGCCGTTCGAATCGTGGAAACCGTCCAATATCGATCGCGGCGCGCGTCGATGCGATCGGATTCCCAATTTTCGCAGGGAACGGAAGGGGTGGGGAGAGACGAGCGGTCGTCGATCGGGTGAAAGGACGTATGGGAATCCTCCTCGCTCCCGGCTCGGCGCGACCGGTCGTCGTTTCTCGGTTTCTAGTGAAAAAATATTACGCCACCATAACGGGCGATACGCTTTTTTTTTACTCATTTTCTCCCGCCGGTTTGCTTTCACCCGCGGAGCGCGATTTCTTCGCGATCGACAATATATGTATACGGCGATGGTATAATTAGTGAATATTTTCGCAGGCAGATATACGAACGGCGAGTAGGTGGCTCGATTGCGGTTGCGATTCGCCGGTTTGAGCTGTTGCGCGTCGATCGGTAATTGCCGGGTATGTCACCCGCGCCGCTGTTGCACCTCGGCGATGCGTGTACGTTACCGCGGGCGGAATGGAAGGCGTGTGACTGTAATTGTCGCGACTGCGTTACCAGCCGTAAAGTTCTATTCATGGGTGTGTATATTTAACGCCGGTAATCATCATCGTTAGCACTTGTCGTACTTTCTGCACGGGGAAGCGGAATGGCTCAACATTTTTTTTTCACCTCGGCTGATATCTCTATGCGAGAGATGCGGTGCAAATGTGGATATTAGCATAGGAGATCGAACCTCGCTCCCTCGATAGAATTGATCATCATAATCTCGTTTGATGAATAGCCGATAAATATTCAGTGAAAGGAAGAAAAAATTCATTCGAATGGAGACATTTTTCTTTCGGGTGCGTCATTGATATTCAAGATTTTCGATAACGCTCGCGTGGTAACTTCATTTGCAACCGACCAAATCCTCGCGGCGGCACTGACAAAATCGATACGTATATACGCGACCTTCGATTTAGGCCACCAGTAATAAAAAAAAAAAACCGTAAACACGCGCCCCTCGCTTACCACTCTCGCTTTCAGCGCGCTCGACGTCTTTATCTCTCCCTTCGAATCTGAACGCGATACGTGAACGAGAGCTCGCGCTCGGCTCGCGTTGTTTATCGACCGAACTGGATCGGCGCAGCCGGATCATCTTCAGTTGCGAAACGTCTCCTCTCCGCGGCGGGGAAGGGGGACGGAAGGAATGCCGCGAACGGGTTTCGACGTTTCGTACGATCCGCGTCGCGACGAGGTGACCGAGTTGTCGCGACCCCGTCTCCTCGCGCGGCTGGAGGGAGGAGAGGGGGAGTCGAGCGAATTCGAGCAATCGAATTTCTAACGCAGAATTTTTTCCCCGATTGAAACGAAATTAAAAGCTAGATGGACAGTTCTTCGTCGACTGCTTGATCAGCTGTGATCGTATTTTAGTCGGGTACATTGAGGAAAAAAAATTGGTCGAATCGATTTATTTGATTTGAATTGTTTCAAGCAGTTCAATAATTTCTTTATTTACGTAATTGTGTTCAATTCGAAAGTCCTTCGTTCGGAACTATTTTTGTGCAGTTGGACCAATTAAATATTTTTTAGTACTCTGTAAACAAATTTGTATTAAATCGAATAGAATCGTATGTAAAGCTTTTATCCGACAGGTGATTATGAAAATTAATATACTTTGCTGTAAAATTTATAAGGGAAATTTCATAAGGAAATATATTAATTTTCACGATCACGCATTGGAAGAAAGCTTTGTATAAAAGTATATTAAAGTTACAAATTTTTATTACAGTGTACAGCTAACATTTTCTTAACTTGATTATGCCTGTACTTGCTGCGAATGAACGCGCGAGTACTGATTTAAACACAATTTCCTTAACTCGAATAAATATATTATCGTTCCTACCCCAATTTAAACCAATGAAATCTTTCGATCAAATTTTTCTCTCGGTGTGTAGAGATCCTCCAAGAAAAAATACGAATATCTTCGCGCGATACATATTTCATCATCATTTGTTCCCCGAAAATGTCGAGCAACCCCGCTTCAACGGTCGTCCGAAAGGACGGTGGCCGCGCGAACCGACACCGCCAATTTTCCCTCGCGCGATTCGCGCCGTGTTTGCGAAGCCATTAGATCCCCTCGTTACGTGTCATTGCCGCAGGGATATCTCGTCGGGGTCCGGGCGCACGGCGTGCACAATTATGCATCCGAGAGACGGAACATTAATTTATGGTTGAAATAAGGACCCGGCGTGTGCGCGCGTGTCGGCGCGTCTGTTGGCGCGGACGAGCGTGGGCGCCGTGAGTGCCTCGCTTAAAACATTTCTCTGGTTCACCTCGTGTGTCTCCCTCAACGCGGAGCATGTTCGTTATTTGTACCCACGTAAGAGGATTCGCCTCGTCCGCGATGCAGGCGATTAATAACCGAGGTGTTTCGAATAAATTTAAGCGTTCGCGTCCTTTGGGGATCGAGGAGGTTAGAGGAGGAGGGGCGATATCCACCGACCGCGTGGACCCCGGGTCCGGTGCAGTAGGTACTATGTGATGATTCCGGAGACGACGGCGTCCGTGTCTTCGTCGCCGTCGTCGTCCGTGTCGAGGCATTCGTGCGCTTCCAGGCGCGCGGAAAAGCTCTATATATTTTACGCGAGAGTTGTTTAATAAGTTTCCGGCCTTATTGATAAGCAATCATCATAGAATTTAATTCTTGGTATCGTCTGATAAATGGCGTTGATGCATGTATGCCATACAAATGTCAAGTCATTGCGATCAGTACTTTGCTCATGGCACTTTTATAAAGTTGACAGGAGATGTTTTCTGTTGGCAATATGGTGATCAAGTTCCTTTATTTGACGGGAAAAATTCATTTGAGATGAATAGGAATTTATTTACATCGAACAAAAGTCTATTTGAATCAGATTGATGTTCAACTAGGTTAGGTTCTCTATTAAAAAAATATGCACCACATCTGTCTAATTCAAATAGACTTTTGTTCGATGTGAATAAATTTCTATTCGTCTCAAATCAATTTTTCTATCACGTTCATATTCAATTAGACATTTTTCCTGAGTGTATCTGACAAAATTCACATATGGACTATATACAAAATATAGAGAACTCTTCCGCCTGGGCTAGTAGGATTCTCGCGACGGCGCGGGTATAATTAACCAACAAGCGCGAGTAGGTAGGTGTCTCACCGTCGCCATAAGGTTTACATATACAGAACGAACAATGGATCGAGGCGTCCGAGCGATCGCTTATAATAACGGTATAGCTACGGATGTCGCTCTGCTCCTCTTCCCTTTCTCCTCGTCGCGGTGTCTCTTTATATAGCACATATACGCGCGCGAGTATCGCTCGACCGACGAAGGGACACCCGCGTCTCATTCCCATATGCGCGCGCAAAGTCTAAGGTCCTCTCCCTCCCCCCCCCTAGTCCCCTCTCCCGCCGCTCCTCCCCCGCGACCAACGCGGACTCCGCGCCACGAGGAAGGGAGAGGACGAACCCGGGTTCTAACCTCCGCGGCGCAGCGACGAGCAGGTTCACCGGGTTAACCTTGAAGATGATTAGAAAGCAAAAGGTCCCCCGTCGCGATGCGATCTTCGGCCGTTCGCACGCCGGATCACGACTCGTCCTCGCTCCTGCAACCTGCGCGCATACCAGGTCTCTCGCTTCGCGCGCGCGGCTATCGCGCCACTGTGTATACGCGTGTATACAGAGGCGGCGCGCGGGCACACATCCGCCGGCGCACAGGTGCGACTCGCCGCGCGGCCGTGTATAGAGTCGATAGGCTACCGATTCGAAAATCATTCGATTTAATTAACGGTTCGCATCGGTCGAATTAAGGTCGTACCCGCGTGCCGCGTGAGGCCCTCTCTTCTTCCCTCCGCGCGGCCGTCTATTGTTCTCTCCTCCGCGCGCGCGCGCGCGCTCTCCTCTCGACCGATCGACTCTCTCACGGAACAGCATAGAAATGGACGAGCAGTGGAGACGTAGCGCGCGGGTAGGTCGAGCTGCTGGTATTCCAGGCTCGCGCGGCGGCCCTCGGGCTCTTCCTTCACACACACATTCTCGGTATGATGTCTGTATGGCATTACCCGCGAGATATGCGAAAATGATTTATAGGATTTGATCGATCCAAATCGATACTGTACGTCACACCTTGTACATTCGTTATGTATTTCGGAAATATACGTCGATCGTATGATAGTTGCACAGAGAAAAAGAATTAATTGGATCTATTAAAAATTACTTGCGCACCCAGGGGAAAGATCTAGTTGAATACGAACCTGTGTGATGGAAACATTTATTTAAGACGAATAGCAATTTATTCACATCGAACACAAGTATTTTTGCGTTAAATAAATGTTCTACTAAATTCGTACTCGCGATTATATTAAAAAGATATGCAAAACTAATTGATGTGATAAAATATTTCATTGATATAAATAGATAATTACTTGTGACCCGCGTAAGTAATTTTCAGTAGATCCAACTAATTCTTCTCTTCTCTCTGTATAATCTTTATATGTGCAGTATATTGAACCTACACATATATTAATTTACATATTCTTAATTATATATAGTTTTTCATGGGGGGTCATCTTTCCATCGCCTGCGATCTCCCCGTTTACGTCTGGATCCATATTATTACTCTCCTCGAAACACCCTCTCCCGATTCCCTCCCTCTTACCTCTCCGATTCGCCTTTCGGGGGATACGAGAGGGGGTCGGCATCCCGACGCGTGCGCCCGGCGCGTTTAAGGGTTAAATCGCTTTATCTGATCGCCCGGTCGTCGAGGAACGAATCCACCTGTCAACACGGCTGCGCTTATCTGCCCCTCGAATCGGAGTTTGATTTAATAAGGCTCCGAGATGACGTAATCTTGACGTTTGCCGGGTGACATCTCAGTGCGCGTCCGTCACCGCGCGCTTCTCTCCGCTCGTGACTCGACCGAAGTCAAGAATTCATTGTTGGTCCGACGTCTCGCGTTTGGACGCCTTTCGGAGCGACGAGGGATCCGAGGCGCTTCGTGCATCAAGCAAGCGCGCCTCGATGCCGTGGCGCGAAGTCGAGATTTTTCTAGGCCCCCTTGTATTTAAACCACGTTTGTTTTTTTTTTTCAAGTTGTATTAGTCATTCATGGTCGTATCATATAGGGCAGTTTTATCATCTTTAAGGTAGCCCGATGATGTTTGGCCGAGCTTAAAATTATATCAATCAAAAATGAATTTTAGAAAAAAAAGTAAATAGTATAAGAGCCATGAAATCATAAAACATTGCGTTCCTAATTCGTGAACGTGAATTATTAATATGTATTTGTCTCCTTGTAATTATTTATTCACATTGAAAATCATTTATTAACCACTCGAAAAGACCCTAATTTGACCAAGTCTTTAGACAATATAGATACCAATCCTTCGAGTTATAATTTGCACGAATATGGAATTCTACCAAAATATTTTAATTACATTATCACGTGATAAATAAGATAATAAAATGTCGTTATTGATATCTCTGATACTGAACAGCAGACAAATCTTTCCTTCGAACGTAAACTATGCGAGATAGTTTTATCTTTGAATCAAACAAAAAAAAAAACGTAATTAAGTTAGTAAAATTTGTTCGTCGAACTTCCTTAATCATTGCTATCTCATCGCGCAAATCCCCTTCGGCGCTCTCACAGTGGAAAATGAGGGAAGCGAACGACACCGCATCGCCTTGTACATACGTCGATAACACACGCGCACCGTTACCGCGCGAGAGAGCCGAGAGCGGGCGAGAGCCGCGACGTGGCGAGATCCCACGGCGTCTCGTGAAGATTACAGGGTTAGTAATTAATATATTGAGCGGTAATTAATATATTGGCCGGGACCGGTGCAACGTGTTATTACGGGCGGGGGCCTTCCTTTTTGCGGCGACAGATTCGACCGCTCTTGGCCCCACGCAATTTTTATACTCTCCTTCGGAGAGAGAGAGAGAGAGAGAGAAAGAGAGAGAGCTCGTCCACGAAGAAGCGGAGCCCCCGTTCTCCCCCGGCTGCCGTCCTCGATTTATCGATAATAATTCGCAACCCCCCCCGATACGAATCCCGCCGCCGAAGCCTCGTCCGCTCTCTCGTAAATGCCGGCAAAGTTATTACGCACACACGGGCGATTCACGCGGGCTCGATCCCGTGATTTATCGCCGTTGACTCGATCACACCGCGGACGCCGCGGCAGCCACGAATTATCCGCGCGCAGGCGGATCCCATCCACTTCGGCACCTCGCGCGAAAATCTCTCCATCTCGACGTCCCCACCGCCTCGTCGAAAACGGCCACCTGCGCTTGTTCGCGCTCTCCTCGATCGGATCGACGCACGGAGAAAAAGGAACTACGCGAATTCCCGTGCAAACAAATATCAGGTATATCTGGTTAAACCAGTATCTATACAATTTCAAACTCGTAAATGGAAATACGTCCTCTCTGTAACTAATTCTTGGAAAATCAGCTCGAATTTCACTGGATGAAACTGTAAAAATTGCCTGTTTCTTTTTTACGTGCGACGAAGAAAAGACGGAGGAGAGCGCCAGCGCGTCGTCACCGTCGCTGTCACGGCGGAATGTCGATGACGAAAGACCGGGAGCGCATCTGTGGGATCGTTAATATGTACCCGCGCGCGTGCGAGCGAAGAAAATGTCTGCAGGATAGCTATTAGTCGAGAGCCGAAGATCGCGGCCACATCTACGGAGTTTATTAACTCGATATTACGAGCGAGAATCGCCTTGTCGTCTCTCACTCTCTCCCCGCTCTCGCTCGCCACTCATTACGATTTAAACGTTTACAGATTCGCATCTGACTGGCGCGGCGTCTCTTATTTGCGATTCCGATCTCGTCTATGCGCGGAATCCCCGGAGAGCGGGGATCGTCGTATCCTCGGCGCGTATGCGAGGCCGAGCGATCGCGAGGGGACTCGCGGGGAAAATTTGTCTGTGTCGTACGTACCGCTGCGCGCGCGCGCGGAGAACACGGAGAGAAATTAGTATTAGCCTGCCAGCTGTAATGTACGGCTGTCATGGTTACCGTCAAACCATATTGCCGCGCGAGCCGATGTAAATACCGTTGACCTTTTCGCGAGATTCATTCAGCCCGGAGAGTTTGCGAGGAATCGCTGAATCCGATACGGGATATTTCCGATGCGCGAGGAGTGAAATTGTCGTTGTGGAAGTCGAACGATCGGATACGGCGTTTTGATCGTTCGCTCGATATAAATCTCCGGGCGGTTCGACGTTTGTTAAGACTCGGAAAATGAGTGCAGTGCGTTGAGGAAAATAATGTTTCAGAATGTAGTGATTAATTCTGGAAAGTGTAGGGAAAAAACTGCAGATAAAAAATATTGAAATGGGACAGTTGTGAATTCAGTTAAACATACTGTATAGGACTGTAAGTCCCATCGGCCAGAATTCACAACTTACTGTCCCATTTTTATGATAGAAGAAAAATGTTATAAAAATTACTTGCGGGGTCGCAAGTAATTATCAATTTACATCAATTAAATTTTCTTATATATCAATTTGTTTATCGTAGCGTTACGAAGATTAATTTTGCATTTTAAGCTATTCGCATTTGTATTGCAAGCTATTTTTGTTCACATTGCTACACTGAGAAAAATAATTAGGTTAAAATGATTAAACGACTCTAGTTAAACGTGTTTCGTTATTCTAACCAAAGTATTGGTCAGTTGAGCTAAATATTTAGTTATTCTATTGAAATGTTAAGTTATTCCAACCAAACGGTTAGTTATTCTAATCAAAAATCGGTCGGACGGTCGGACGGTTTTATTAATTCGATAATCTCGACCGAGATTATTGATAGATACTCTCTCGGTCGGAGGGTCGGTCGGACGGTCGGACGGTTTTATTAATTCGATAATCTCGACCGAGATTATTGATTAAATATCTTTTCCTCTCGTAATCATGTGGAATGGCATGCGGATTACAAGGAAGAAATATCTAATTAATATGAAAAAAGATTTAACTTTTGCAGATTGATAAATACCTGCGACTCTGCGAGTAATTTATAGTAGATCCAACCAATTTTTTCTCTCTGTGTATCTAACCGAATTCATAACTGCACTATCACTAGATATCTTACCCGGAATTTTTTCCCCATACTTTCTGGGATTGATCGCCACATTCTGGAAGATCACTTTTCTCAGTGCGTCTTCGGCAACCGCCATCCGAGAGACGATTTCGCGAAGCTGTCCAATTCCTCCCCGAGCGACTATTGCGAAACGAGCACGCGTCCATTAGGTTCGTCAATGACGCATCATTTTTCTGCGGGTAAACATTTATCTCCGCGCACACCGGCTTATCCACCGCGTCGCTGCTCTCGCGTTCTCGATTTTAATACTAAAGTTCATAAAAGCGGCGTGCACACGAGTGTAATTACGGGACCGCGATCGAGATCGCCGTTCGGAAGGAGAGCCGGTCGAAATAATTGGCGCGTATTTCGCGAGAGCGGCGGTTGACTCGCAGAAAAGAGGCGCGAGCGATCGAGCGAGTCGTCCGCGCGACGGCCGAAACCGGGTCGCGAGAGGTCGATTCTCCGGCGCGACAATTCGCGCGCGATCCTCCGGCGACGTTCGCGTTGCAGGAGGAGTTGCCTTCGCTTCATTGTGATCGGGATTTATATAGATCTCGATTTCTCGAGTCGCGCGCGTTTGCGGAAAACGGCTTCATCCTGGAATCGTACCTCATGTTTTTTATCGAAAGGAAAAACGTTTTTTTGGCATCAGCAATTCCTTTTCTCCGTGCGTTTTGGAGCGGTCGCGATATATACGTATACCTATACGAGGTCGTCTCTCTCTGTGTCTCCCTCCATATTTCTCTCCCTCCCTTCTCTCCCGCCTTCAACGCACTCTCCAGTCCTACTACTAATTACGCTCCGGCTAACGATCTGCCCCGGCAAGAGTGGCGGCGGACAAATAGTAAATTGATTGCTCAACGACCGCGGTAATTAAATTAAATTGGATTAACGCGGCGCGGCGCTCTCGGTAGCCGCGCTCGCGCCTCCCCGTACCGATTCGTGGTCGATTCCCGCTTTTCCATCGCGCCGAGCGCATCAGTCCTTCCCGTCGCGGAAGGTGAAAGAAGGAAGAAGCAGAAGAAGAAGCGGTCCGCGCGCGGCTCTCCTCCCGGAGAAAAAGACCTTCCAGAGAGGCGCGCCGACCGGAGCCGTCGGCAGGAATTTTCGCAATCGCCTCCGCGTTCGCACCTCGCGATAAATTATCGCGATTTACAACGGGGATGACCGAGGGCGACTCGCAATTACCTCCTTTCGAAACGCGACGCCGGGCGGCGATACGTTCCTGTATCGTCGCTCGCGCGAGGGGGGCAGCCGCGCAGGATCGGGGGAAGAGGATGGCTGGGAGCAGAGAGATCGCGAGGAGGGGCGGTCGCGGCCTCGACATTACGTAAGATCGTCCGTGCTCGTAAATTGAGAGCGAAAAATCGATCCGAAGAGGAGCAACGGGGTCGAACTCGTATACGTATAGTACGTGGGTTCTACGGGGTGGGGAGTTTGAATGAATTCGCACGGTAGAAGTGCAATGCTGCTGTATGTGCACTCTGAGAAAAAAATGTAGTCGCGGCAACTAGTTTGGACTCAACTGCTCCAGTTTTGTAATCAGCGCCAGTTTTACACAGTTGCCGCGACAATTCTTTTGTTCCGGTAACTGAAATAAGTTGAGAAACAGTTAAGAGCACATTTATTCGATACGAATAAATACCGATATTATCCGGATAATATTCAATAAAACCAATATTTACACTCGTCTAATCGAGTGAAATAATAAGAATAAATGTGCTCTCAGGGCTGTTTAAAAACACGTTCAATTCGACCAAGAGCGTCGATACTAATATACTCGTGAGGGAGAAATTGAAAAAGTCCTTCTTTTCTTTTTGGAAATACGGTTAACGATTTGGAATCCTATACCGATTAACCTCATTTGAGTCTCGAATCCTTATTCTTGAACGCGGAAATAATTAAAACACATATTTATCCATACGCGATTATCGATATTGCTCGACGATGATCTCACCGTGGAATCATCAAAGACACGAACGAGTTGAGAAACATTTAATCGATTGATTGTCATGCTATATAGCTCCAATACAAATTTCGGATCTTCTCGAGAACGCGGCTCTATAGTTTCGCCATTTCACTGAAAACGACTTTAAGAAATCGGGGGAAAAAAATTGATTTGGTTAAAGATCGATGAATGTTTTATTTATCAGCGGACAGGTGTGCATCTCCGGGGAACGGAATTTCTCGTTATTATACGTCCGTCATTCCTTACCTACATTACCTCGGCAACAGCAAACGCGACGCGCGATCCGTACATTTTTTCAGTGCGTTGCACCGCACCCGCGTCCTGTAGAACATACGCCACGTCTCCGGAGAGCGCATTACCATAGTTATCGGCTATTACGACGGGGCTTGCCGCGGTCCCGCCGCTAATTACGGTATTAAGAAGCTTCTAATTTGTTTCGAGATAATCGAAGATCCGAGTGTTACGATAAGAAAAATGAAGTTGCATCAAATCTCCCGCTCCCTCGTGCGTACGTGTAAACAGACGCACGCACACGATATCACGCCGCGTCGCGATACCCTCTCCTCGAAAACGCTCGCGCGCGAGATCATCATCGCATCCTCCTCGCGATCGCCTCGACCTTCTGCGAGCTTTTTTCCGAGCGTCTCACCGGGCGGAGAAAAAAAAGAGAGAGAGAGAGAGAGAGAAAGAGACTCGGAGCGCCGCCGTTGCTCGCCGCGATCTATCGTTTGCCGATCGTTCGCGCTTGCGTAACAGCGCGCGCGAGAGTTACGAGCCGCCAAGTCGTTCCTCGCGATCTTCTTTCGCTCGGGGAATCGCTAATTCGATCGCGCATCCTTGTGGCACCGTTGTAAGAAGAGAGAGAGAGAGAGAGAGAAAAAAAAAGAGAAAAGAGCGTACGAGAATCGCGCGAGATCCTCGTCTCGCGCTGGAGATGCAGAGTGAGCGCGCGGCGGACTGGACGTCGCGCGCGCGCGCGCGCGTCGCGGCGACGTGTCGGCGGCCAAGGCCGTTTGCTCGGAAAAAAAACTCGCTCGAGGATCGGCCGTAAACCGCGCGCGGGGCCTCGACCGCGAGGATGATCCCGCTCGGCGATCCTGGGTCACTCGACCCGATCGCCTTACGTCCGTCGGCGATTGCGTCGTATAAATACATCGAGGAAGCGCGCGAACGGCGGCGCGTATACAGCGAGGCGAAGGTCCGCAGCGACTTCCCCGGCGCGTAGCGATGTAATGGTCCCGCGCGGTGCGAGGGAGGCCGCGAACGCGGGGACATGCCCCGCGAACGGGTACGCGTGTATAAATATCTACGCGCGCACCCATACCACCTATACGTGCACGGCCGGCATCCCGAGCGGCGCTCGCGAGGGACGCGGCGCATCGCCGCCGCACCATAATATTATTAGATAAACGGCGCATCGCCGGATAGCGTGTGCTCGTATACGGTTTACATAAGCGGCTGTGACCCCTCGCCTCTCGCGGGCTCTCGCGCGTTGCGCGCACCGTAAGTAAGTGTACCGTAGACGCGCGCACCTATGTATATCCGTGCGTACGGACGCGGGCTGGCAAGCGACAAGTGCGATCCCTCCCTGGGCTCTCTCGCCGCGCGGCTCGCTATACCTACTCTCCTCGCCTCTCCTCCCGCCACGCCGTTCATCTCCGAAGGGTTAATGGGGTTTCAGGAAAATTGCTTCGCGCACAGCGACGGATAGAAACCGCGCTCGAGTTGTCCCGCGCGCTCGTAATCGTAATTACCGCTCGATCGACGCGCGAGAACACCGGGAGGGGAGGCGAGCGTCGTCGCGGTACAGCTTACACGGAGAACCCGGTCGAAGGGAAGACGTAGAAATCGCGTGCGTGCTCTCAACGATTTCGGCTCATCTCGAGATGATCCGGAATAAATGCGGACAGAAACCTGCTCTCTCGCTCTCCCTTTTCCGCGCGCGAGGCTGATTCAATGCGTCCAACGCGGCGATCCGCGAGCGTTACGACAGGTAGGCACACAAGGTTCCTATCCTCTCTATATATCTACCTGTCCGTGCCGCGCGGACGGATATAATGGCCCCGCGCGGTGTAGGCCGAAGAGCACGGCACGAACCGCCGACCGACCGGGAATTGGATAATTGCGAACGGTTGAACCCGGGCCACGCGTGAACCCATGGGAATCGGAATGCTATTTTTCGGTTGCCGATACCGCCCCCGGGGATTGCCCGCTATTCCGTACAGGCGGCCCTTCCGCTCTCGTTGCGAGAGAGAGAGAGAGAGAGAGAGAGAGAGAGGAATATCGGCGGTGCGTCGCTCGCTAGCTGATTTCTCGACGATTCTCATCGGAGACAATTATCGCGGCGCGAAGTATACGCTAAAATGGAGATTAAATTGCTTGAAAGTTTTTTTTATCAACCGTTGCGATCGCTCTCGAACTCCTGTAAATTTTGGTCGCGCGATACACTGAGAAGGAAATCCAGTAGATTTAACTAAATCGGCGGTTACGGGTGGGGGAATGCGGATCTAGTTTACTTGGACTAATAATTGACTCGAATGGACTACAACCTTTTTCGTTCGAATAGCCGTTAATCGTTATGATCAAATTTATTAATTGGAGAAAATAATTCTGCATACACCGCGCGAAGTATACGCTGGAATAGAGAGTAAATTATTTGAAAGTTTTTTCGTATCAACAGTAACGATCGCTCTCGGACTTTTGTCAATTTTCTTCGTACCGTATTAGGCGTCACTCGAAGATAAATCCTCCTACTTGCCGCTCCTCTTATCGAGAGAAACGAAGGAAAAGCTCTTCCGAGAATTTATCCCAGCATGAGGTATACGCTGGAATGGGGAGTAAATTATTTGAAAATTTTTTCTTATCAACCGTAACGATCGTTCTCGGACTTCTGTCAATTTTCTTCGCGCCGTACTACACGCGTCATTCTAATATGACTTCTCCTACCAACAGCTCCTCGTATCGCAACGAAGAAAAAGCTCCTCTCACCGGAGAGATGATCCGATCGATCGCGTCAAGAGCAGAGATTACCGTCATTACCCGGCGTGCATCTCGCACCACCGCCGGATTCTTTCCAGCGCGGCGGCGAGCGCAACGCGTATAGAGCGGGGTCGGTATCGCGCCGCCGAGGCCTAATGATCCGATCGCTGCATTTATTAGTGCTCGGTTACAAGCGATTAACGATGTATCTTGTCAAATTTGTCAACGGGTGCGAACCGGCCGTTGACATAATGATCCCAGCGGCCGCCAAGGCGAAACGATCTTTCTCAATTACGAAACGACAAGGAGAGATCGCGCCGTCGCTGCCGCGCGCGCAGCTCCCGCGCGAGAAATTCGAAACGATCTCGACCGCGACGCGCGGAGCTCTCGACCGGTTCCTCTCCGCCGCCGCCGCCGCGACTCTAATTCGACGTCGTCTCGGCGTTATCGCCGTCGCAGGTGGTTCTCGCGCGGCCCAATTACTCGAAATTGAGTTATAACCCGATCGGATTGCCGATAATTGGCGATCGCGTAGCTTAATCGCTCGCCCCCCTTCTCCTCCTCCGTCCTCCGCTCGCGATATATACCTCAGGCGCGCGAGGATGCCGCGTATGAAGTCATTCCGCAAAGTGGTCCCGGGGCTTTTTAACCGCGAGGCACGCCGGCGCGCTCGACAATACAAATTGCTGATTATGCGCCCGGCTTTTATGCGCCTTCTAATTGGGCCTTGGGAAAGATCGCGATCACGATCGATCGGCCCCGCTCGTTAACCCGTACTCTCGTCCTCGGGACCCGCTCGGAGGCGGCTGTGGTGGAGGAAGGTGGAGGGGGAGAGGCGCGCCGGAGTCTTCCGCGTTTAACGACCGCGTGACTTTCGGGATGTGCATAATCGTGTTCGTCCTGTCGAATCTCACCGAACTTCGGATATCTTCGAATTCACGACGAGGAAACCTCCGGAAAAGTCGGGCAAGTTCGCTTTCAGTTTTCATTAGATCCGGGGTGTAATAATAGAAACTTCAAGGAAAAAGCGGGAAAGCGGCGTCGGATCGGTGTGCAATTACCTAATTAGCTTACGGCGGTTACACCAACGAGGTGTCCCGCGAGCGGTGCTCGCGACAAAAAAGTGTTCCGCCGCGAAATCACTTCCGATCGATTCCGAACGTCGTTTTTTTTTTCCCACGCGCACTTCCCCATAGAATACCCGGAGCGCCCCGTGTACGGCTGCGCTCTCGTACGAGTGAGTACACGAGGCACGTCCGTGTCTCCGACGAGTTCTTATTCGCTATCGCGCGGAAAGTAAGCGGCTCCCATGTCCGCGGGGGAACATCCCCGTGGAGAGCCGTCGACATCGTGGCTGCACGCATGACGGTTGCTTTTTGCGGAGGACACGTCGCGGGGAAGAGCGACGGTAATCGCTCGGCGGTATAAACGCTCGTCGATTAATTATCTCCTGAAAATTAAATCGCGCCCGACCGGAGACCCCGCGTTTACGGCTGGGGGTGACGTGACCCGCGGCGCGAGGCGACTAGCGTAACACGCTATTAATATATTACTTCGCAACAGTCAACCAGAAGTCAATGCGCGCGGGTTGAAACGTCCGTACGAGGTACAGCGCGTTGCCCAACTCATGCATAGAGTCATGACGGGTTTAAACGATTGCTTATTGCTAGGTGGTGTAACCAGTCGCGCGGCTAACCGGCGCACTGCTTCTGGAGAAAGAGAGCAGCCGGAGAGACAGCGAGAGAGAGAGGGAGAGAGGGACTGTGCGTCAATCTGTCAACGACGGGGCATGGTGAGCATTTTAAGCGCGGTATTTTAAATAATGCATGGTGGAGGAGAATTCGAGTGAAGTCGGTACACGGCGCTCGGTACGAAGGTTCAGAGGAGAAACGAATCGATATTCCCGCGAATGTGTCTGACCGGGGGCTCTTCTCCTGAGAGATTTTGAAACAGAGATGTTAGTTTCAATTAAATTATCGCGGGAAGGTAATTTAATTATATACATGGGAAAACAATTAATTTAACCAATTACTCGAAATTCTAACACAGTCTATGCTTACTGTGTGACAGGCGCAGGGCAATGTTAAATGTAGAGCAGAAAAATGTAAAATGTACAGTGGGAAAAAGTAAAATCAACAGCAGAGTCAGATACAGCGGTTTACGTATCAAATAATTAATTGTATACCGAATTTAGTTACATCTACAAAAATGTATTCATAATTTTGATTTTGTAAACCCAACATCAGCATTTTTTTCCGTGTATTCTGCTAGTATTTTATTTGAAATATCGAGCGTGGGTGAACTTTGATATAAATCGATTCATTTTCTATGATATTCTCTATTGGAAATAAAGCAAAAATGAACAATAAACGTAGTTAATCTCCTTGACATTCGTTATTCATTTATTATGAACGTACACGACCGTATCCCCTTTCCCGGAGGGAGAAACCCCCTCGAAAGAACCAGAGAGAGCTTCGCTCCCGTCGCGGCGCTCGGACGCGCGGCGCGTCCCGCGATGCGCGTCGCCGATACGCGACGCGAGGAAGGAAAGAACGCTCGACCCGCCAAGGTTACAGACTCGGCGATCAGCGCGAGCATCCGTAACTCGCTGATTTTGCAATCTACGTTTCCTGGTGCAATTGATTTATGGTACTCGCCGCTCGCGGAACCGAGAGACGCCGCGCGGTAGCGCGCAACGCGAGACGAGAGCGAACCGCGGCGTCCTCTTCCCTCCAAGGCCCGCGCGCGCGCATCTCATCCGCGGGTGGTCCAAGCGACTGCACTTTGTTCGAGCCGATCGATTTTGCCCGAGCGTTTCCTAGAGTCTCAAGGTGCACCGCGCGTGCAGCAACCGGTGAAGTTGCCGAATCGCGCGCGATCGCAGTGCCGTCGACTTGTGGCGACCCTCTGGATTCGGGCCAGTCGCGGGAGCGGACCATCGCGATTGTGTGTGAGGCGTAGCTTCGGGGAGCTCCTCGTAGAACCGATTCTGGAAGTCGATGCTGCGTGAAGCAGATGGTAGAATTTCCTAGAGAAGAAGAAGAAGGGAGAGAGAGAGAGAAGAAGAAGCGTTTATTGTGCTCTAGAGCAAGCCTAAACTAATTCGAGAAATTAAAACGAGAGAAGTTGCAAAGAAAGATGTAGCAATTTATCGATCCCCGTGAGACAAAGTCCAGGAGAAAGAGAGAGAGATTGAAGAAACGTGAGAAACTAAATATATCACAATGATGGAAAAAGATATCTTGAATTAAGAAAGATAAAAAGTGAGGAAATCTTAATCGAAAGGAGCGAGAAGAGGAAGAAGGACCGAGGTACGATAATCGTGTGACTTCATGGAAACGACGCGCGTCCATCGAGCAAGAAAAATATTTATTTCCGTCGATACACGTGTGTAGGTAGGTACTGGCCGACTCATCATCACCGCTTACTTCCTAATATGTACAAAACGACGAGATTGCGTCTCTTTACTTAATAAACGAGGAGCTTACACCAAGCGAAAACAAATGTAATACGGGTTCGTAAGATTCGGCGAGCGATCCCTCTAGATCTGCCGTACCGGAAAGGACAGGGAGGGGGAGATTGAAGAACAAAGGGAAAAGCGAAGAGCGCAACGCGCTCCCTCGGCGTCGCTGCTACTGGCCCTGCGCGGAGACCGCGCGAACACGTCGCGAGGGATCGCTCTCCGACGTTGGGTTAACACTTGAAATACCCTATATAGGCGTTCAATCCGAACGCGAATTGTGTATATATTAAGGCACTCCAACTATGTACTGGCCGATATATCCGCGATTTCTCACGCCGTCGCACGCGCTCTTATAAAATCGCGCTCCGTGCATATATATATTCGGTATGCACGGAGCGCGATTATATATATATATAATATATTTATTTATTTATCCGACAAACTGCCGCACTCGCGCGATAGCGACGCGCAAATCCACCCGCGCTTTCCTCCGCGAATTACAATAAATCGATCTTTCGGGCTATCTACTACGAGAATAAATTAATAATTAACTGGCTTCGCAAGAGTCGGGGGGGCGATATGTACAAATTGAACACATTATCGTGATGGAGGCACAGCGACCGGCTCGCGCCCCGCGCGCGCGATACGGCGCTCCGTCGCGACCTTCCCGAGGACGTCGCTCGCGACTCCCCACGCCCGCTTCGCAGTCGGAGGTCCCCCGGAGCCGTCGCCGTCGTACGTCGCGGCGAGTCGCGCGCCCGGCGGAAACTTTCGACCTCGGCTCCCGTATCCTCGACCACGTCGCACGACAGTGGGTACGAATTTCGCGAGTCACGTCTCGCACCGGTGCGCATCTTTCCTTGACTTTTGGAATTTGGAACGCGCCGCGCGTCGGAAAGAGACCGAGGGATATGCCGCCTCTGGATGTCGAGGCGGAAGAGGGGGTTTTCGAAGACGAACGCGCACGGGAAATCGCGCGGGGGGCGCGAGGGCGAGCCGAAGCGACCCATTTTACAGGGAGAGTGGCAATCCCATGGGCCTCTTAACGCCCAGAGTCAGGTCCAGCGGCTTGCTCTTCGTCGTGGCCGCGTCCTCCTTCGTCGCGTCGTCCACATCCGAATCCGTCGACGGATTCCCCTCGTCCTCGTCGCCCGTGGCCTCGTTCGCCGCCCCCGATGGACTCGTCCGCGGCGAACTCCTGCTCGACCTCACGCTCAGATCTATCGGCTCGTCCTGCTCCACCGCCAGTCCACCGGGGCTCGGGCTGACCAGCAGCAGGTCTCCGCCGCGGGGCGAGTGCTGCGACGCCGCCGGTGTGATCAGACCCGGCGGCGGGTACAGCAGTCCCAGTGCGATGCCGGGATGCGGGTGGTAGCCCGATGCCGTCGTCGTCGCCGTCGTCGTCAGCGTGACCGTCGCGTTGATCTTCCGCGGGGGAAACTCGCGCTCGGACAGCGGCGGCGAGGAGCTGGCCTTGAAGCAGCTCAGCGCCGAGTTGCTCCTGGACTCGTCGCCGTGGTCGCCGTCGACGGACGAGGCGCCGCTGTCGCTCGGCGTGTCGGCCGTCCTCTTGTACGTCGAGAGGAAGGGCCTGAAGACCTCGGGCGGGCTCGACGAGGGGTCCTTCCGCGCGAAATTCACCGGGAATATCGGCGAGGTGGCCGCGGGGTGCTTGTAGCCGCCGAAGGACGGCGGTGGCGTGCCCGAGGGTGGATGCCGGCCGGCCCTCTCGCGCTCCTTCTGCCAGGCCAGGAGGTTCAGGTGATTCTGCAGGGCTATGTCGTCCGGATGCGGTGACTTGTCGCCCCGCTCGCGCTCCTGCTTCAGCATCGCCACGCGCAACAGTTGGGTCTGCAGGGCGAAGTCCTCGCTGGAGGGCGAAGTCCGATCCTTGCCGCCGCCGTCCTTACCGATGCCGCCGCCGCCGCCGCCGCCGTAGAGACCCTGCTGAATCGGACTCTGCGACGAGAGGAAACCGGGCAGACAGCCGGGACCGAACGGTCCTCCCGGTCCCACGCCGCTCTGGTCGCCATTCTGCTCCTGCAGGAGGCAGTGGATCTTGAACCAGTTCGATCTTCGCCCGTACCTCGAGCTCGACTTCGACATGCCCATCTGGATGCACTTGCGCAGCCGACACGCCTTGCAGGCGGTACGATTCTTCTTGTTGATCACGCACACGCCGCCGTTCTTGCACTCGGAGATGCTGCCCAGATTGTTGTACGTTCTGCCGAAGAAGGACTGCAACAGAGTGAAAGAAAACGCTCGGTTACACGCGCCGTCCTGGCCGTTACGCGGTGCGGACGATACCCGTCGAACCGCCGCCGCTGCCGCTCGCCTCGGCTACGCGGGGGAACGTCGTTCGGAAGTCGCGCGCGCTATACACGGAGGGAGAAGAGTGCCGCGCGCGGCGTTCTCTCGCTCGTAAAGTTAAACGCTTGTCGGACGGCGATAAAACTGCTCGAAAACCCGCCTGAAACGTGATGCCGCTCTATGCCGCGAGCGCGGCGATCGCGCACTAATTTACGACCTTGCTTTTGGACCTTCCGTAACGACTGGATTTTGAAACCTTTCCTATGCGTATACATTGCCGTGTCTATCGGCACACTTGACGATATATGCCTGAACGAGCGCTCGCACTGCACCTATACGCCGTGTACTTACAGCGCGTGCTCGCGGCGTCTCTGAGAATTTCGGACTCGAAGAGGCGCGGAGGAATCGTCGCCGCGACGTGGGCGGCGAGGAATAACGGGCCGGATTTCGATCGTCGGGGCGCACACACCGCGGTCTCCGGATAACGGGAGATCGTCGGATCGAGAGAGATCTCGCGCGACGATCCTTCTACTCGAGAAATAAATTGATTTCTTCGGCTGTTGGCTTTTTTGTATCAAGACAGATTTCTTCGTTGCTATAGTAAGAATAACATTCCATAGATTCGAAAAAGTTGTTGGTTTTGATGAGAGAAATCGTTGCGTGAAACGAGATTTCTTCGAAGCACAAGATTATCTGTTTCACATGCAGAGAATAAATTATTTGAAAGTACTTTAAAAAATCTCTTCGAAACTTAGCTCGTCGCATGACGAAACATTACTGTGGTTCGAGTAAATGATCAAATAAGAGGAAATACATACCGATGACATTTAAATATGTCATCAATGTAATCAAATATTTCCATCTTCCAAATAAATACGCTTCAACCATAAAGTACTGCACCAATAAAATGAATGTTGGATGATTTCTGCCAATTAAATATTTCATCTTTTGAAAAACATTTATTTTATCTAGAATAGCAGCACATTACAATAATATGCTCTCTAATTGTTTCAACGGCAAAAACGTTTATTCCGTTAACTGTAAAACGTTTCGTATTTTTATTACGAAGCAAATACTTCTTCACCTTCACGCCACCTTACTTTTTGATATAAAAAAATATTTCTCGACTCGAATAAATTTTTTTCTCGGTATATTCTCGTCGGCGAACCCGCGTACCGCGCCGAGGAATTTATGACGCTCTCCGCATAAAGAGCGACACGGGGAAAGAAAGTAGAGAGAAAGAGAGGGTTCGAAGAACGCCACGGCGATGCGTTTCTCAATCGCGCGCGAGGCGCGCCGGTAATATGTATCTGGTACCGATCTCGCGGATCTACGGGGCGAGAGCGGGGTGGACACGGCGCTCGTACGCCAGATGATCCGTGGCTGTCACTGCGCTGCGCGCTCGCGCGCCTGTGTGAAAGAGGTTACGGTGCCATCGCGCTCGGGAAACTAACCGCGCTGACGTCGCCGCTTCTGCTGCTTCCGCCTACGAGGCGCCTATTATCCCGTCACCGTTTATCGTCGTAATTCACGGCTGGCGGGGAGCGAGATGGACGGATGGGCAGATGGATGGATACAGCGAGAGAGACGGGGATGGATGAATGCGGGATAACCAGCGAAGAGAGAGAAAGAGGAGACTTTGCGACGAAAGATGGAGAGATACTCCTCTGCCGCGCGGCTCATATACGATTATGATAATGACGCGAAAAGTGACGGATTACCGCGCTGCACGGAAACTCGACATTGTGTCTCTGCGCCGATTGCAAATTGAACGACCGATTGCCGCGCGCCGAGAATGAAAATGGAATGGAGTAACGAACGCGAGTCGCTGAATAAATTTACCAAGGTGTAATTACTGCGCGAGCGGTTTGCATATTGAGTGGACCGACACGTGTAGTTACTCGCGATGCGACGCCGATAAAAATATCGTCGTCGTTCATCTTTATAAGCGGAGTCCCGCGTGACGTGCTTTTTGCCACGACTCTCAGTCTTTCGTCTCGAAAATATATTTCCGGCGTTCTAAAGTTCGACTCGGCACGGTGTACCGGGCACCAAGGGATCTCTGGATAACGGGTATAGCGACTGAGGATTAACTCGGCAAATTTACATAATGATATCTCGTCGTGTACACAGAGAAGAAGAAAAAATAGTATATCAGACTAAATTGACGGTCACAGGCGGAGTAACGCCTACTTGGTTACGCGAATTAAATAATTTGGCTGTAATGCTTTGAAATACAACAGTTTAACGAAAACAAGCTGTAGTCTGGTCCGGCAAATTATTAGTTCAAGTAACCAGATCTGCGTTCACCCGCCCGCGACCGCCAGTTTAGTGAGATCTACTATACTTCTTTTTTTTTTTTCAGTGTAGAACCATCCACGATCACGATGAATTCAAGCCCATATAAAACGGCCAACTTTTCGCGCTCTCCACGCTTCTCCATCCCACCGTCTTCCTCCTCGCTGTCTCCAGAGACATAAAGCTCGCGCGCGACGCGGTCGCGCCGGCTGTCCGGCATCGTCGAGATATACCACCGGGGAGGCCTTATTAGTAAAGTCTCCGTCTATATAAGCAAGGTGGGTTTCCCGCAACGCCGCACGCGGGAACGACGCGCGCCTATATAGGTGTATCGACGAGGAGAGTAAAGAGCCCGTGAATTATTTTCGTCCATTTACGACGCTCGGCCGTTTCGGTCGAGTGACGGATAGCGTAATAGGTATAACCATACGTCGCGGGCCTCTCTCTCCCTCACGAACGCGCCGAAGATGCGAGGGAAGGAGACGCGGCGGCGTTTCCATTTACGTACAAATCGCGTGCGCGGGGAACGGAAAGACTCGTAAACCCGCGTAAACGTTCCTGACCCGGGACAACGGGATTCGCGCGCACGCGGGTTACGCAACGCCCGCCGCCTGCACGCGCGGCGCGGTGTCGTAAGTTTTTACCGCAGTTCCTCGTCCGGTCGCGAAACAGGTCGGGCAGGCGAACGCTCCAAGCACCGAACGACTGGTACGCGCCATTTAGGGGTGCGTGCGACGGATTATCTCAAATCAGTCGGCACGCCCGGAATCCCGGACCGATTTGTAACGCCATAAGGCGGCGCGCACGGTGAACGACGCGAGCGCGCGGCGACAGCCTCCGCGCGGGAACTCGGCCACCGGCGCGGGAGATGCGCGGAGTTCCCCCCGTCGCGAAGAAGTCATCTCTCGGTGGCGCGGAGAAGAAGCGGACGCGCGAGTCGATAGTTCCGCGGCCCTGCTGGACGGGAATGTTGTCATTGGTTGTTGTCATTACGCTCACGGTAAGTCGATCACTCGCGCTTCGACAATTTCCTGGGGAAAAAAACGCTCTCCGCGCGGGACATTTTCCCGCGCGCGTGAGGAGAATCGACTCGCGCGCGGGTTTCTAAACCGGGAGAGCTCTCTCGGTCGCGGCGTAAACACCGCGCGTCGAGTCGATCGCTCGGAGTAGAGCCGCGCCGTACGGTGCGAGAAGCCGACGCGGTCGGAATCGTACACGGGTAAGTTTTTCTCGGTGTCGAGTTAGCGCGATTCTAAATCGAGTTAGCGTGATTTTGCATCGCGTGTTCTCGGCTACGTACTGGGCTACCGGACCTGGGACAAAGTGATGATGAGTATTCCAGTAATACGATATGTGAAGAGTCTCACAACGGAAGACTCGGCTAAATATTCTGACACTGAGAAAAATAATTTAAGTTTCCGAGTGAATGATTTTTTTCGCGCTATTTCTGAGGAAAACGGTCTGATCGAATATGAACCTGATAGAAAAATGTATTTGAAAAATGAATAGGAATTATTCACATCTGTTTGAATTAGATTGATATTTTGCATACCTTTTTAATCGAGTTCGAATCTAGTAGAACATGAATCTAATTTAAATAGACGTTTGTTCGATATGAATAAATTCCTATTCATCACAAATAAATTTTTCTATCACACAGGTTCGTATCCAACTAAACTTTTTCCCTGGGTAATACTATTTGGAGTATTCATGAAAGAGACTATTGAGAGACTCTTGGTATATTGAGCAATGAGTCTCTCATTCAGAGGATCGATATCAATATCGACCGGAGACGACGGGCGCCTCTGATCAGAGACTTTCGAAGGGAATAGCCGTAAATGAGAATCGCCACGGAAATAGAAGCCGCTCAAGGGATATCTTTGTTTCGATCGACGAACAATCGGACGAATTTAGAGTGCGAGTTTAGGAATATCGCGCAACGAAAAGAGGCAAACTATTCAAAGTGTAATTCTTCCCACCACTCGCGAAAGGTTAACCGCAGAAAGTGCTCCGTACGAGTCCGCATCGGCTGCAATTCTCCGAGCCCACTTTTCTTACGATACGTAGAGACAAACCCGCAGGAAAGGGGATCCCGGTCGAAACCGCGTCTCTCGTGCTCCGCGCGCAGGACCCGCGGTGCGGAGCTACCATACATCGATACGCCTCGTTATAAAATCGGCTGCGCTTTCGCGCGAAAGTATCGCTTCGCGCGTACCCATATCCACGTCCACGGGCAGTCGTATATAGAAATCCCGACGACCTTTCTCCTCGCGAGCGAGCGAATGTCGAGCGCGCGCGAGCGAGTCGTGCTCTTTTTCCTTTTTTTGCGGAAGAGACACCACACCGGAAGCGCGAGCGCCGAATCTCGCGCGGGAGAAAGGGAAAGAGGAATGAGAGAGAGAGAGAGAACGTTTATTAACGCCAAGAGCTCACTGTCCTTTACGACTCATGACTGTGGTTACCAAGTCAAACAGAAAAAACAAATGTATCCCAACAAAAAAGGAACGATGGTACTCAGATAGTCTGGGTCCGTTAACAAAATAAAATAAGATACAATAAACTAAAGTAAAAATAAAAGAACAAGGGTAAAGTAAAATAAAATAGAAAATATAATATAAGACAAAGTGTGTAAAATATATAATAATATAAAGCAAGGTGACCTAAAATAATTCAACCACACTCGGACTCAGCGACAACCGCTGCCCTAGAGCCCTACGTTTAAAGACCGGAGAGAGAGGGAGAGAGCGCGCGATCATTCGGTGATCGCGATCGCATACGACCTACGACCGCGCGCGGACTATCGCTCCTAGATCCGAGTCGATCGATCACGGCACACCTACGCGGATAGCCCGTTCCGCTGTTTCCTCTCGCGCGCGGTCGTACAGTCATTCGGATAGCTCTCCGAAGGTATAATCCGCCGTCTCACCGTTCGCGTCCCCTCGCGCTCGCTCTCCTCTCCCTCCCGCGCGGCGCGAGGCGTCTCTCTCGCTCCACGGCACTCCCGGGGCACCTGTGCCGTGAGACGAGCCTTTCTCCGTCACACCCACGCCGGGACTCGCTCGCCCCGTCCTCCTCGCACTCGCGCCGCGAGGTACCTGCCGGTCCATTTCTCTCCCCCGTCCCACCGCGCTTAATCCGCGGGCGTCTCTTTCTTTCCAAACCGGGAGAGAGTGAGAGAGAGAGAGGCGTATCCCTCCGCCACCGTCTCTGTCTCGCGCGCGCGCCCGTTGCTCGCTCTCGCTCGCTCGCTCGCACGCGTATCAACAATCTATATTAAGGACGTGGGAATGTGAAATGGCCTGTCCGGCTATGCCGCGCGCGCGCGCGCGCGCGCGCTTCTAGGAGTCGCGGTGTGGTCGTGTCCGCTGTCGAGTCGCGGGTGAGAGGGTCCCGTGTCACACGTCTCGTGGCGTGACCTCGCGCCTCCTCCTCGCGTCCGAATCCCGCGCGCGCATACGTGGACCGAGAGTCGCGCGAGCGTTTCCCATAGCACTGCGCGTTGCGGCCGCCCACGCCTCTCGGCGCGTCGTACTCCACTCCTGGAATTCGCCGTGGCGACGGTTGGGAATCGGGGCGACCGCGAGCATTTCGGTGGGGTCCTTTGACCGAGGCTCTCTGAGAAATGGGGATAATTTCTCCCAGACGCGTCTAGATGGCCGTAATATACTGGGAAATAATAGACGTTTACGAGGTGAATTACCATTTGGATCCTCCGCTCGAGCCGCGCTAACGATCGAAATCGGTTATGTCACTCGATTGCTGGAAATACGTGGTACGAGACGCGGCCGCGAGTCTCTTCGGATATCCTCGCTCGCTCGCGGTCTAATTATGCCGCCGAGCGCGAGATAATTATTGCTCTCTCGTCGTTCTCTCGTATCGCTCGACGCGTACGAGGTAATTCCTCGTATATTTCTATTACTTTCTACCGCTCCGGTAGATGGCCCACGATGGCGCGATGAATTACCGCACGAAGTGATATACTAATCAGCTGGAACCACTCGCACGGGTCTCCGGACTGTTAAAAACGTTGTAAACTACGCCGAATCTCTCGATCGGCGACTCCGCGACGATCTCTCGAAATCGCGCGCGCGCGCGCGCGCTGTAGTCCGCGCGGTGAGCGAAGCGAATTACGACATCGAGCGTGCGTGCGGCGTTCCCGAAAGAGTATCCGCCGCCGCCGCCGCCGCCGTCGTCGTCGTCGTCGTCGTCGGTATCAATAGAGGAACGTGAGGAGGAAAGAGTAGCGGCGCGGCGTGCTTCTGCTTCCGTGGGAGAAGGGGCTGGACGACGACGAAGACGACGACGACCGAGTCGACGGGCTTGCTCCATTGATTTCGACGAACCATTTCGTGTCGACTCGTTAACACCTCGCGCGCACGACATTAGCACATCAATGCGCGGCGGCCAGCGGCGTCTACCCGCGCCCGAGAAGCTTCTCGGAAGACGCGTCACTCCCGCGAGCTCGCTCTTATTTCCAGCTAATCCTTTTTCGCATTCGCGCGTTTCCTTCCTCGTGGCATTCCCCGCGCGCTTCGCGGTCATACGGGACGGCGTGCGCTCCTTCCGCGTATTCCCCCGTTCGTGCTTACTCTTTCCTTCTGGGAAAAAAGTCCGCGAAAGATGTCTCTCGCGCGAATGAATAATGATGGTTTTTTTCTGCTCTATTATTTTGTCTTCGAAGACGTCTGGATTGTTGAAAATACGTAGTGTCAACGAACGGCGATTCAACGTTCTCCCTTTGGAGTCTGCGGTCAGGCGTCATTGCGGGATCGCGCGCGCGCGCGCGCGCATCGGCTTTTCGAAAGCGCGCTCGTCTCCGCGCGGGGGCTTTCGAAATCGGGCCGCGCGCGACGACGGACTGTACGCGAGAGGGAATCGAGGGAGGAATGCCAAGCGGGGGACGCGTCGTCGCGACACACACGCGGCGCGGATCACCGCGATTCGACGAAAGACGCGCGCGTCTCCGTGAGAAAATTCCTCAAACGCCGCGCGCGCGTATAGCGTACGTGGGATTTTGGCGCCGGTCCAAAGGATCGGCTCGCGCAACTGGAACGCGCGCGAAGTCGAACGCACGGACGCGCGCGGTCTGATGTCACCCGCGACGGCGGAGACCTTGGCTATCGTGCGTTCTGCATGCGCAATACCCGGGCGGCACTCTTGTTTTCGTTTCGGTCGAATTCCACGACGGAGACGAGTAATGCGAATCGTTCGCGCGAAGTTTTAGTATTGCGCGAGGTACGCGGAGCGTTGGTGAAAATGAGGGAAGGGGAAAATCGAGGAAGGGAAACACGGAAAGATTGAATTTACTGATACTGATAAAAATGTTACTATATTTATACTGAGAAAAATCGATACCGAAGACAATTATTCTTAAATTGTGGATCGCTGACACTAGGATCCACGTACTTCTCTGCGAGTGTGAGAAGATACACGAGAAAGAGACTCATTTCATAACTATATACGCCAAGAAGAAAGGAGGAAGAGGAAGAAGAAGACTTATAGTCGAGCGACGGCGAGTCTCCCAGACTCCCAAATAAGAAGTTAACCGCGCGCGCACACGCGGGATACAGAGACGCGCGAGGGAGGTAAGGTGCAGGGAGGGCTGAATAAAGAGGCGCCTCGCTCGGCGAGCGCCCGAGTTCGCGCGACCCTCTCGCGCGCGCGCGCGCACGGTTATGGTCAGACGCGGGAGCGGCAAGATCGTACGTCACGATTTTTACGCGCGACCGATATGGCTGCGGAGGATTTGTCTTCGTAGCTATTTGCTTGCATTAGTTTCTCGATCGCTCTCTCGCACGGCGTACACACGTCGACCGTTTCTCATTGCCGTGGCGCGCATAAGGGAGAGCTGGCTGGGAAAGAGCGGGAGTGGAGGAAGCGACGCGATCGATAACGATAATAGAATGCGAAGACAAATACTTCTCGCGATGCCGCGCGACTTCGCCGCCGTGTCACCGCTGCAACTCGGGCCGCGGGCGAGAGCAGAGGTGAAAGCCGCGCGCGCGCGCGAGTCTCTCTCGCGGCCGATCCACGAGCTACACGCGGCACCTACGCGAAAGTGTAACGAGAAAATCGGCGACCTTTCACCCCGGGAGGATTCGATTTCGGTCTATGAACCGATCTTCTTGGCGGCGTTTTGGTTATCTCCCCAGACGGAAATGTTTTATATATTTTGTATATAGTCCATACATGATTTTGATCATAATATATGGGGGTTTTATAGGTATATAATTTCTATATTAACCATATGAGGATTATAGAGATTTTTTAATATTTGTATAATCCATATATGGTCCTTATATGATTAATATAGAAATCATATAATTCACATATGACCAAAACCACATATGGATTATATAGAAAATATATACCATTTTTTTCCACCTCCTTATGATAGACGGCATAAAATGAATCGACATTACAAAATAGACGGCAGATCTTGCTGCAATTCATTCATTTCACACATTAGCTTCTATTTCGAATTGAGGAAAATTGTCGACGCGTCACTCGCGACGACCGTCGATCGTTGATCCCGCCGCAGCGTGTCATCTTCGCGTGACAAAGCCCGGACAAAGGGGGTTGAGGGTATTTTCCACCGGCCGGTCATAGATATACGCGGGTCGATCGTTGCACAATTCGATTGTTCTTAAGGTAGATCGTTCGGCCGCGGACGGTATACGTGAGGTCATTAGCGTTGCGCGGAACGTCGTCGCTGAATGCTAAATGCCACCGCCAAGGGCAGCGCCGCCGTTCGGCTGTGGCAATAACTCATCGGGCGTGAACTGGGGCGCCTACGTGGACGGTTTTACCGAAGTTCGCGTCGTTTTACCTCTGCTCGCGACGAGACGGGCTTTACACGCCTGCCGAATCTAGAAACACCCGCTACTGGCGACTCATGTTACGTAGAAACGCGTCTAGTTCTTCCTTCTCTCCATCGAGGCTCTTGGTTGGAAAAATTAGACAGAACTAGATGATTTTCACAGTGCTTTGCCAGAGAAACTACCCGACTAGAAATCTACCCGGGCATACCTGATTTCCCGTAAGGGCCTGATCAGGATAAGGTCAGGCTCCCCTGAACAAGGTATACCCAAGCAAGCCCTGATCAGGAAGCAGTAAAACTTGCCTGAACAAGGCATACCTCAAATGTCCCTGATCAGAGAGAACCCCTCCTGATAAGAGGCTTACCTGAATAAGGCATACCCGAGACGGCCCTTGAGGATAAATCGCATATCATGATTCCCTCACATTTTAATATTGTAATTACACGTTATTTTATCGACGGACGCTTACGTATCCTCCACACACACACAAATGGAGGATAATAAATATTTAAATTAATTCACTTCAAAACTTTTTGTAGTCTTTTTGAGCGATTAACAGATTCAAAAAAATTCAAACTGGCTTTGACTAAAATTCATTTTGAGATATCTGAAATCGATTAAATTCTACTTGACAGATTTGAAAGAAGTTTAATATGTGACATGTGATATTTGTATTTGAAATTATATCGTGCACCGCATGCAATGCCAAACATTATCTTGAGTCTATTTATTACCAGCTGCCTTATGGCAATTTTTTAATTTACCCTCTGCACCATATTATTCGAACGAAAAATTCATTTTGCGCATGCTGTTTAAATTGTCCCAATGTAAATATCTTGTAAATCATGCTTTTTTTTTTAAATATTAGTGATTATCTCGGATATCGACCATCCCAATAGTTGTTCAGTTTATGACAAAGTAAATTATCGTACTTCAAGATACCGACATAACATGATTCCAGGATTTAGTATTTATATCGTATCAGGGCCTGATCTGACAAGCGTGATCGGGTCATGAGAAGGAAATCGCGTTACATCCTTTATCGGGCCCTGATCAGGTAAACATATCAGGGCATGGGCATGAACTCGGGCAAATCTGATTTGGTCCTGAGGAGAACCTGATTTGAATTTCTAGTCGGGTAGATACACACGAATGGATAATTCTCACTGTACAGTACCTTGCGAGACTCTACACCGAGAAAACTATTTCTTTGTAATTAAGAAATGTTTGTGTGAATATGACTATGGTTTGTATGAATTGTTTACCGCATAGGAGCACGTAGTCGCTTCTCTCCCGCATAGTCGCCTTCCTCCAGCGCGCGCACATCGGGCGATCGCGTTACAATTCGCGTTCGCGCCGTGGCGCCCGATCTTCCGGCGCGCGTATAGATCGCGATTTATCGGCTCGTAAAGACGCCGTAAAGTCCGGCGCGTCGCGGTGATTTGGCCCACATATAGACGAGCCCCGCTCCCCCCTCGTCACCCTCGCGGCACCGACGCTCGCGGGAGCAGAGGGTCGTAAATAGCTCTCGCTTATACGGACGCGATATGGCTCGCGGTTTCCTCCCCGCGCGGGTCAAATTTTATATCTTCCGCGCACCGTAAAGGTGCGGCGGCGCGCGCGGTCGACCGCTCGGCTCTGTGCGAGCGCGGCGGCGCGCGGGAGGACGCGCGATTCTCGCTTCCGAGAAACTCTGCGGACTCTCGCGGCGTTGGAAGAGCGCCTCCGCGTGAAGATGGCGATGAGATAAGCGCGCGCGCCGCGAGGAGGAGTCGCTCGCCGTTAGCGCGCCCTTTAACCCGGTTTTATGGCACCGCGCGCGCACCCGCTCGGTGCGCGTTGAGCGGCGCGCCGAGCGAAAGTTCTATTCCTCGCGCGTGTTCTCTTCCTCGCGCGTTCTTTCCTCCCGAACGTCGTCATCGTCGCGTCGTCCGCCGCGAGCCGGCAAAATATCGCGGGGGGATCTATTCGACGCGCGGCGCGCGGTATTTAAATGGCGGGCAATTAGGCGACGTATAATGGCGGCAGTTAAGGAGCGCGCGCGGCCGCGGCCCCGCGTCAGAACGTGTCGGTGCGGAGACGACTCGACGACCGCCTCGTGCGCAGCGCGCGCGCGCGCGCGGACACGCGGGAGAGTCGGATTCTTGCCGTGTGTTAACACGCGCCTCCGTACCTAATGTCTCTTTATGAGCGAGCTAATTGTGCCCGGAGAGATATCACGAAGAGATTGGGTCCATAATCGAGTTTACGGCGCTCTCTCGCGCGCGCGCGATCCCCTCGTTCTCTCGGGTGCCCAGAAGTGCGGCGGCGAACGAGGAGGAGGAAGAAGAAGCGGAGAAAGGAGGAGGATGCGACGACAACGACGTTGACCTCGCTCCGCGTTTTCTCGTACCTCATCCCTCGCTCCCTCCCTCGTCTTCGCGAGGAAGGACGCTCGCCTCCGTCCTTCGCGCGCGCGTTCTTCGCGCACCGTGGCGCGGTTGCATCGCGAGACCCAGATCGCCGTTGCGGATAGCGGAGGGAGCCTCCGCGAGCGGCGCTCGTCATCTTTCGCAACCCTCGCGCGCGCGGCTGCTCCACCCACCCGCCAGGGTTCATTGAAAGTCGCGCCCGGTGTGCGAGAGTTGACGGACCTTGCGCAAAGGCGAGACTCGTCGTCGTTGCGTCGCCCGACTTAAGGTGAGTAAGCGTATCACCGACGATTGAAGGGCGTATTTGGGACTCGTTCGTATCCGCTAATCGGCATTTCGGTAAAGTTTTCCAGATCGGACCACGTCCGATATTGTCTGGATCAGACCTAGGTTCAGCCAACTGGGGAACCATCGGGGAAACTGTAATAAAACAGCTGTCTATTTATTGTTTTACTCTTTTATTAAATAAACTATTATCACAGCTGAAACGATTGCGCCTTTACGGTTTAAATTTTCTAGAGCAAACAGTTTAAAGCCATGGAGGTCCTTGTGTTTTCAATCTACTATTTATAAAAAAGGATATTTATCCCCTTGTGGTATCCTTTTTTTTCAATTTAGCCAGCTCCTGGTATAGGAATCCGCCAGATCATGTAGGACCAAATACGTACTTTTTTTTTAGTTTCTACGGTTTCTTGACTTTCTAAAATATTTTTCGGATAATCAAATCGCATCAATTCGAAGACTACATAATTGCTTATCATTTTCGCGTGTTGCTATTTCTCCGCGATATTCTACTTTCGAAATTTATTGAAAAATACCTCAAGTGCACCAAACTCGACAACTCTCCCCTGTTGCTTCGCGATACGCATTGCACGCTGTTTTGATATACGACAAAAGTGCATTCGATGGAAGCACGGCTACCTACACCCACCCGTTCTCGTTCCCCGCGCCGGAAATATCGCATTTTCTCGCCTAAGTGCCTTTCTCGATCCGACCGAACCGCGCGCACCGGAAGTCGCTCGGATTCTAGGCTGCGGACGCGATAAGGCGCGCTCCGCGCGATATCCAGACAGGTGCCCCGGGTTCGAAATACCTCGTTCATACACTCCCGGACCCTCCTCTCTTTTGTTTCCATCGCGCGGCGAAAGAGAGGGTCGTCCTCGATACTCTCGCCTCTTCAGTCGACGAGTCGCGCGATGAATAACGCGTCTTCTGAATCACGCCTCGCGCGATTTCGGGGTACGTACGGGGCGCGGCCCGGAATTTTCACAATGGAGTCGCGCATAATTTCGGCTATTGACTCGCGCGGAAAACAATGCGTCGGGGATTTGCATCACAATCGCGCGCGCGCGCGACGCCGAGTTCTCGACCCGAATCCTTCGTCCTTAACGAGCTTCGCGCTACTCGCGCTCTCGAAACGGCGGCCGGGGGTCCGGCTTGCAAATTGGTGCATTAAAAATGCGCGTAAATATTCATACACGCCCGCTGCACCTATCGCACCAACTCTCGCGAGGAACGCATCGAACCGTGAGCGCGCGCAAGACTCGACGGTCGAAATTCAGGCCTTCCGTAGCGCCGCTGTGTCGCGCAGAGAAAAATGAAGTTGAAATGACGAGCATTGGATGTCTGAATTCTGGCGCTGTGTGCTTCTTGCTCGGTACAACGTACGATTTGTACGGCACTGTAGTGACAGCTCAAAATTATCAAAAATATCGCCATGCGGAATAGCATTTCATTCTCTGCGTACAGCAAACATTGATCTCATGCGGTATATTTCAAGATAACTTGATGTTTGGCAATACAGTCATCGTGGCGTTCTCTGCAGAGTAGAGCTATTGACATTCTTTGTGATACAGTGCATTGGCATTTTTTATAATATCACCATACAACGATTTTTACAATACAGCCATTGGCATTTATCTTACAGTACAGCATTCCAAATTGTCCGAAAATACGCGATATCGTGCTATACGACGAGAATGAAATGCCATTCCGTATATGGCAATATTTTTCCTAGTTGTTGTCACCGCAGTGCCGTACGAAGCGCATGTAGTGCCGTACAATGGGATGCCAGAATTTGGACATCCAGTGCTCGCGTCATTTCAACTTCATTTGTCTCCCGTGCGGAGCGTACGCGTACTCGGTCGCTGGCGCATCACCTTGGTCGACTTCCGAAAAAGGAGCAGGGCGGGAAGGAGAGGGGGCTCGCACGGCGGGCTCGCCGAGGCGCTCTTCTTATAATGTCACGAGGCAGTCGTTAGTATGCTAATGAACCCCCCTCCGCCATCCCTGCCCGCCCACCCCACACCCGTTGAATTACTTTAAATATTTCCGAATGTCGTTCTAATTGGTCGTCTCGAAGCCACGTGTGTGACCGCGAGGTGGGCCCGCGCGCGGTTTCGGGTTAAATGCTTTTAATTCTTCCAGGACGAGACGCCGCGCGGCTCTCGCCGGGACGAGAGAGCGACTCCCTTCGATATCGAAGGGCCGTTAACCGAGTATACGACCCGATAAAATCGAAACGACGGCTCGAGTTACCGATACCGAGACGCGCGGCCGAACGCACGACCGCGGCGCGCCCGCGGTGTTTCTGTTCCCCGCTCGCGTCGACGACGCGCGGTTAACGCGAATCGGATAAATTTTCGAACGGATTACTCGTATTTCGCCGAATCGATTATTTTTTTTTTCTCGAAAATCAAAATGTAATCGAGAAAATGTTCTCTTCGATCAAAAAACGTGATATAATTTGAGGATCAAACCATGATTTTCTTCGTGCACAAAAATATGATACAGGGTAAAAAAGTCATGCTAATTTTTAACACCATTTCACGGGGATTCGGACCTATACATACCACATCTGGTGTCATTCAATTTTAAGCCATTGCTGCTTAACACCGAACGTGATCTATACATTGCAGAATTTTTTACTGTGAAGGCCCCAATTCGTTTTTTTGGGCAGGAAGACTTTCTCGTTCCCACGACGGTATTCTTGAATCAAGAATCTACCTATATTCTGCGATGAAGAGAGAATCTCTATTCTTATAAATTTGTAACATCACGTGTTCTTGATCCAAGGAACATTTGATTTTGATACCAGCAATTGCCTATTTCTCTCGATGTAGATCAAATGAAACCACGATTTGAAAATTAAATATTATACTACTTCGTATTAAATTACAAACGAAACTCTCGCTCCTCGCGCGTTATTATTTATACATCTCACACGACACCGCACCATATGAGACTTATACCAACAACGCACCAGTCGCGCATGGAACGGCCCTCGCGCACGCATCCGCGACGAGGACAGAGATAAAAAAAATAGGAAGGAGCGCGGAGGGGCGTCATCGCGTAGCGCGCGGGACGGAAGAAAAGGGGAGAGAACGAAAGAGCGGGAGACAGTTGGCCCGGCCCCGCGCCGCGGACCGGTCCAAGTATTTATGGTTTCGGAGCGTATGCAGCGGGGCCGGTGCTCTCTCGAGTCTAATTTACCTAAAACGCGTTATCTCGCTCGGTCTCCAGGAAATGGACGGAGGTTGACTATTGCCCGTTGTTGCCCTAATGAGGTCCAATTACTATCGGGACAGGTCACTTAGTATGCGGTACCGATATTCCATCGTGTACCACATTAGTGGAACGAAGAGCAAGGGTCAACACCCTTGGGCCCGCTGCTTGGTCCACGCTTAACGAGACTCTCGCTCGACGACGACGACGACAACGACGGGGAGACGCGAGGAGAGCGAAAGAAGGAGAGAAAGAGCGCGCGGGCAGTTGGGATTAGGGAAGTGGAAGAGGGGTTGCGCCGGGAGAGAGGGCAGACGCGCGAGAGGACCGCACGTCTCCTCTCCACTCTCGCGAGCGGGTTACGCGCGGCATCCACCGTGGCGGGCGCCCGACGTGACCCGACTCTGCACCACTTCGTCGAGGTCTCTCGCGATTTTCGAGCCCGAGATATCTCCGCGCGGCCCCGAGGAGAGAGAGAGAGAGAGAGAGAGAGAGACCTGAAAGCTGATTGCGAGTCTGGCCGAGACGCGGCAACAATGGCTCGTTTCTCCCGACGATTGCGTCGGAGCCGATATAGGCGCCTTCGCGCGAGGACGATCGGAGATAATCGATTCGCCGCGCTCGATTCTCCCGTCCACTTACGGATTCGACCCGGGCGTGACTTTTTTCGACTTCCCGCTCGCATCTCCTCGCGCGACTCCCCCGCCGCTGCCGGCCGATTCGCGCCGCCTTATTAGCTCCAGATTCCTCAAACTGGAGTGGCGCACCGCCGGTATATCTGTACAGGACGGCGGCTCGAGCGAAAAGTGCGCCGCATTATCGGGAGAAGCGTCGCTCGAGAAATCGCGGCGTCGCGATCGCGAAGATGAGATATTTCGATGCGCTTTTGTCGTCCCAGGCGGGAAAGTTCTGTATGATTCATAATATGTGGTTTTGGTCATATTATGTGGATTATATAATTATTCAAAAATCTTTATAGAGTACATGGTTTGTGTAGAAATCATATATAATCCATGTATGACCAAAATCACATGTGCATTATATAGAAAATATATAGAATTTTTTTCCGTCCGGGGTTTTTGAACCATGGGTATGTATTCCCCTCTATTTCCTCTCTAAACGAGCGACACGATCGGCGGAAAGAGGAAGTCGCGCGCGAGCAGCAACGGGATCATCGCGCGTTATCTCGTGCGCGGATCGAGAATGAGTCCACGCGCGCCGTACGGTTCGGGCGCAACGAAATTAGGAGGCAGATAGACGCGCACCTTTGTCCCCCGGTTCATTAATTTGCTCCTAACTACGCGGACTCTGATATATATACGGGAGTTTGTGTTTGTACGGCATAGTATATCACGGGACGGATGGGTGATGCGTTCGAAAGAGAGTAGAGACACACTGAGAAAAATAATTAGGTTAAAATGAGAAAAACGCGTCCAATTAAACGCTTTTAGTTATTCTAATCAAAATACTGGTCAGTTGAACCAAATGTCGAGTTATTGTAATCAAGTGTTTAATTACTCCAAAAACAAGCGTTTAATTATTCTAACCAAAAAGTGGTCAGTCTGATCAAACGAATGGGAATTCATATTTAACCAAACAGATTGGTCATCGTTTTCAGCATTTTGATTAAATTGACCAAATTATTTTTCTCAGTGCACTCTGCACCGAGAAGATACTTTATTAAGAATTAATAAATATCATTTAAATACGGCGAAATAAATATTTCGTTATGACGAGAAAATATATGTTAATTATTAAAACCTTTATTTCACTCAAATCGTTGCCTCTCGGGGGGCTCTAATTGTGCCAAATATATATCGTGTAAAAGTTAACGAATATTTACTTGAGCCGATAAAATGTTGATTTTGCCATATTCGGACAAAAATGTATTAACTACGAATAAACTGTATCTCGGTGTGGGCGCGTCTGCGTACCTCTCTGTACGTGGAAGTAGAAACGCGCGCGTATACACCGACATTACCTACGTACGATATTAGCCGTATTACGCCGTGCGTGGCGGATCATCGCGCACGGAATTCACCGAACCGATTAGTCCGTTTCTTCCCGGAATGCCTAATTAATTACCGGCTTGGCCCTACCCTCGGATGAACTGGCTGGCCGCTCTCCCGCTCCCGTTTCCTCCTCTCACGCGCGAGGATCTCCCTGGGTCTCACAGCCGCCGCGATACGCGAAGCGTGAAATAACAGTGCGCGGCGAGTACCTGACCCTCGAGTTATAGGGCAAAGGTGGGCGAATCGGATCGTGTCGAGGAAAAAACAGCCCGTGTAATGTCTCGTCGGACGCTTCCGTATCCTGTGTGGCATTTCCCATTAAAGAAATGCACGGAGGAAATTAATTTTGGCTCGCGGTAATGGTATAAAAATAAATATATGCCAATAAAAATAGTTTACCGTTGGGGGATGAAAATCTTTGACAGGTTTCCTTGGTTACAATGAATACATCATGACTTTTCTTCCTTTTTTTTCGTTACCGTAACAAATCGATCTGTTATCGCTATTTCAGCTCAAATATTTGCAACACCGAGGAACAAATATAGTAGATTTGACGAAGTCGGCGGTTACGGATGAGGGAATGCAGATCCAATTACTCGGACTGATAATTATTACCACAGCCTATTTGTTTCAAATAGCCGCTAATCGTTATAACCGAATTCACCAGTCGAAGCAACTAATTCTGCATTCTCCCACCCGCAAACGTCGATTTAATTGAATATACAATTTTTTCTCTCGGTGCACGGTAACTTAAGCAATGTCACACGAACGAGTTATTTTTTCTCCCGCGTGTCCCGTCAAATTGAAGAAATATCGCTCTTTCACATCAAACGTTTCCAAAGCATTCAAACGGATACGCACAGAGTCGCGAGTCCACGGTAATTGCGACACGTACCGCGGCGGTGAATCGGCACCGCGCTCGAACGACTCGCGCGCGCCTTTAGAACTCGTTCCCAAAGCGACTCTCAGTCCCCGACCTCCGACCATTTAATCCTCGCTTTAACGTAACTCGTTACGCGCCGCGAACAATCTCATCGTCCGCGAGTCAAATTCGAATTACGGCGAAAATGAAGGTCGAAATCGCCGCGGCGCGAACCGGTCGTTATACCCGCATCGCGGCTTCGTCCCCGCGGCCCCAGGATGCGCGAATATCAAATGCCAGTGGAGAAACAAGGAGGACGGGAGAGAGCGAGGAGGAGAAAGAAACGAACGCGTAAAAAAGACAGTCGGCAATCCTTACCTTGCAACCCTCGCACGTAAACGCTCCGAAATGAAAACCCGCCGCCGGCTCGCCGCAGACTCTGCACTGTTGGTTCATCTGCAATTATAGAAATTGTATTATTATTCGACGGGTCGAAGTAGCGATTCGCCGGGTTCGTGAGAGGAGGCGGAGGCGGAGGAGGAAGATGAGCAGCGCGGGCAGAGGCGGCGCGGGGCGTCCGGGGGGTGGGGGGGGGGGGGGGACCCGAAGGAGTGGGACGAAGGCCGAACCGGTTTTCGTATGTTCGCTTCAGTTTTTATCCGAGCCGCGATATTTTAGACGTTTGAACTCGATTTCGAGAGCGCGCGATGGGGGCATTCCGAAGAGGCTCGAGGACCCGATCCCCCCTCCGCTCTCGCGTACGCCCGAAAAACCATTAGGTGCCCTCGGATCATCGCTTTATTATAACGAACTTAAACTCGCTTCGGTGTGTCGCCGAGTTCCATAAATCACCGCTATCTGCCCGCCACGGCCATCTGCCGTAGGTATACCTACGTACTGCGTCCGAGCGAGGCCCGGACTTCGAACGCATTTTCGGGTAAACTGGAATGAAATTAGACCACGATCTGATAAGGGATTTTTACGAGTCCCGCTCGCGCGTCCGTTCGAACCGTTTTTCGACATCTGCCTCTGTACGGTTTCCTCTGCGGGAGAGGATCGCGGTCCTTCGCGTCGGACGCCTATTCCGGTCATCCGTTTGGCAAACGCGTTTTTGTCGCCGTACGGAACCCTGGGTTCGAGATCGCGGATTTGCATAAGCGCGTGATCGTACACTATAAAAAATTTGTATCTTTAATGTACCTGTTTATAAAGCTTTTTTCCAATATGTGATTATGAAAATTAATGTACTCCGTACACTGAGAGAGAAATGTAGCAGGCCTGATTAAATCGGCGGTTACAGGTGGGGGAATACAGATCGAGTTACTTGGACTAACAATTGACTCGAATAGACCATAGTTTGTTTCCTTCAAATAGTCGTTAATCGTTGCAACCGAATTTATTAGTCGGAGCGAATAATTCTGCATTCCCCCCACCCATTAACGCAGATTTAAAATTGAATGTACCATTTTTTCTCTGAGTGTAATTATGAAAATTAATATATTTCCTTATGAAGTTTCCCTCATAAATTTCATAGCGGAGTAATATTAATTTTCCCAGTTACGTATTCGATAAAAGATTTATATAGAATTATATATTAAATTTAAGAGAACATTTTTTTCAGGTGTAGGTTTTGGAGCATCGGTGAATCGACCAATCGACAGTCGACGACGCGGATAGAAATGTTTATCGAATTCGAATAAATCTCTTCAATAACCCTTGCTTTACAGAAAATCCATTAGAAATTTTTATGCCGAACGCGTTGCACGCCTCTATAAAAAAAAATATGAGCGACGAAGTCTCTACAATTTCCTCTCTCGAGGCGCATTTAAAATTCGCAGACACTCCCACACACGCGCGCGCGCCTTCCGCACTCGAGTCACCGGAAATCTCTATACGCAACGGCCTTGTCCTTCCGCGCGGAAGTCGTCTACGCTCCGGCGGCGAAACTCGTCGCGTGACGCCGCTCCTGCGCTGGGCGACGCTTTTTCGCGCGACGTTCTTCTCCCTCGGCTCGCCCCACGGGCATTTTAACGAGAATTCGGAGCGGTGGTAATTAGAGCTCGCCAAGCACCCGCCGATATCGCCCTCTCACTCGCGCGCGAGAACGCTTCGTTTATTTATAATTGCGCGTTGAGCAGAACCCGCGCGTGGACGGCACCGCGCGATGGACGAACGAGCCTCGCGCTCGACTCGCCGCTTCGTTAACGTTTGCGAGTTTTTTTCCCGGCGCACTCTGCACGCTGCTCCGCCGCTGTTGTTCATCGCTCGCTCGACTTTTCGCTTTCCGTGTCGCTAAATGTTTCTCCTCGATTGAGGTCGAAATTCATGGTGACGCTCGACGCTTATTTTCGGCGTGAAATAGGTCACGTGACCAAGATTATTCGCAAATAAGCAGTCAGTATTTTGCGAAATTCGTTTTTGACGATTTGCATCACTCGAATGACAAAACGTGCGTAAAATGTAACTGCTTGTTTGCGAATAATCTTGGTCATGCGACCTATTTCGCGCTGAAAATAAGCGTCGAGTGACACCACGAATTTTTACCCATATCCGTTACTCTTCATGGCTCTCGTCGTATCATTCCACGCGCTGAATGCACTTTGGTCGCTCCGGCGCACCACATTTCGTCCACAATATTATGTCCCGTGACTCTTAGCGTACACGTCCGTCACGCGAGGCTAAACTTACTCGCCGGGAAAGAAAGTTCAATCACTATTATCTCATTATCTGTGAGCTTTTGACTCATATTTATATAATATTTGTTTGAAAAATAAATTTTCATCTATGACAAAGTTTTATATCAATGTAGGCCAACAGTTCACAGATAATGCGATAACAGTGATCGAAGTTTCTCTTCTAGCGAGTAAGTTTAGCCTCATATGGTACATGTATCAATGTTGGCATGATTGAAAGTGCAAGTAGATAAGTACGTTTTTGGTCCGCCGTTCGTTTTTGTTCTTAGAGCTGTTGCAAGGGCATTGTGCCCCTTCGATCACGCAGCCATTAATACACAAACCTACGCCAAGTCTCCACTCTGTAGAGTCACAATCGATCTCGCGCGATGGACACACTTTGCATCCGGTTAAAAAGGAGAAACGTTTCGTCCCCTCCGCACGCGCGGACAAACACGCGCGCTCCTCACCTCGTTTCGCGTACCCCAGTTTCCAGCGCGCGCGCGCGCGCGTCAATATTTGCCAACACTTGTGCGTTAATGAAGTCGACCGTCGAGAGCGGACTCTCTTACCTGCTCCAAATATCAACTTACCGGGTTACCAGGGGCTCGAGACTGTCCTCGCCCCTGTTTCCCTCCCCACGAGCCCTCGTTCTCTCGTCGCGCTTATATTACGCGTAGGTATGCGAACGCTACGAACGTGTGTATCCGTATCGAGCGGCGCGACGCACCCCGCTTTACGCGCCATTAAACTCGAGTCCCTCGCGACGATTGTCCTTTTATCATTTTTTTTGGTCGCCGAGTCGAGCTACCTCTCCTCCCCTCTGCCGTGCATCCCTCCACCGCTGAAACGGAGGAGAGATCCAATCGTTCGCGAGTCTCGAGTTTCGTCGAAGCTATTGAAACAGAGGGCGAGGATTTCGAGTCCGGCGCGGAGATTTCTCGCGATGGGATCGGCATCGTCGTGTAACGATCTCGATCGAGTCGCTGTGTCGACCGTCGTCGCAATTCCGCGCGCCGAGTGTGCACGCGCGCGGTACCCGCCGCCACGACCTACGACACACCGCGGCGAAGGCCACGGCGAATCTCGTACGAGAGGGCAGTAACTAATTACGCAAGGGGCAAGTCTCTCGGAGCTCAGCGCCGGCCGCGGTTCAGGCCGGGCGCGCACGGGGCTTGTTAAAGCGAATTCTAATCAGTTCGGCGTCGTCCGGAGCATTCGGTAATGATCCGAGGTCATGGGAGCCCCGTACACGCCGGCCGTGATTTATGCCCGACTCGCTGCAAAAGTACGACCCGCTCGCTCAATCATCGGACTAATTAACTCGAAATTCGGATCACCCTAAACGGCGCTCCGCTCTCGATTTTTCTCAGTCGGGACCTGTCAAATTAAGGACGATAATGACGTAAGGCGCTCGATGCGATCCGCTCGCTGCCTACGTGACGCGAGGTGGGGGTGCGTCGTGGTACCGCGCGCGCGCTCTCGCTCTCTTCCCACCGTGTGGATTGCGCGTCTCGGACAAGTGTACGTAATATCTGCGTGTAGAGGCGTACGAGTGGGTGGTCGCGCTTCCTCTCCGCGATGCGGAGTCCGCGTTCCACACCGCGGCTCCGAAAAATCAAGGGGGGGGGGATCGCCCCGCGCTTTCCCGACCCAGAAAATCGCAGCAAACCCGGATCAACGGGAGCACAGAGCCACGGGACATCGGGAAAGGGAGGAGCGGCCGAGCGACGGTCGCGATTCGCAATTTGTATCGGGCGGATATGCGTTTTTAACGACCGTCGTGATGGATGATCCTTCGAACCTTTCTCTCCGCGCTCAGTCTCTCTCCTTCTCCCGGGCGGAGGAGCCGCGGCAGCCAGTAAGAGAGTCCTTGAAAAATGATCCCCGGGGACGGATCCCGGGATCTCCACTTCGGTTAATGTTTTCGCGATCCGCAAGGCGCGCCGGGAGCCGGAGACAATTAATAACCCGCCGGAGGATCATTTATCGCGACAGTTTAGGGCCAGGAAGGAGAGGGGCCGCGTCCTTTCTCTCTCTCTCTCTCTCTCTCTCTCTCTCTCTCTCTCTCTCCACGTCGCAACGGACCCGATATATATTGTTCGCCTCCTCGAGCCGTGACCGATCCGATTTTTAACCGGAATCCTATCTTCGAATTTTGCCACTCGAACGCGTCACCCTTTCGCTCTGCCCTCCGCTTTACGCGCCGTGTACGTGATCGCGCTCCGTCGCGAGATGGTTATGGGAACCGCGCGCGCGGCTCGACGATGTCTTCATGTCGATCGGTTACGCGCGCGATTCGTCGATGCACCGGGCGGGAGGGAGAGTGCGGTGTGTGGAATTGGATGGGGACACCTGCACTGAGAAAAGAGTTTAATCTGTAGTTGATAAACGTATACTTGATAATGGCGAAAGATATATTTTGTCGAGTCGAGTAAATGTATCTCAATTATTAGAATGTCCTTTTCGCGCTTGAACACAGAAGTAGCAAGTAATAGAAAAGTGATGTAATAATGTATCGCGTGACAATCGAAAATCGTGTCTAAGTAATTTTTGTATCGATGCACGGTAATTAAGTGGGGTGTTAATATTTAATGCTATTTTACCGATGTGGGGACTTACAGTGTGAAAAATAATTGCTGGGGTGCCAAATTAATAGTTTCTTCGATAAAAAAAAAAACGGTTTAATTCCAAGCCGTGGTTTTCTTCGTGCAAGAAATTATATGACAGGCTCGACTAATTGGTTGTAAACCGCGCAGAAAAAATGTCCCGTTCCGACAAATAAGGTACTCTTGAATCAAGAATATATATTCTTTCATCAAGAATCTCTGTATTCTTAAGAATTTGTAAGATCATGTGTTCTTGATTCGAGACATTTGTTTTGTGACACTAGTAATTATTTCTCTCAGTTTTGAGATACACCACATCTCTGGTATCATTCAGTCTTACGCCAATGTTGTTCAACGCCAAAAGTGATCGATATAAATCCACGCCGCAAAATTGTGTACCGTGTAATCATTATTCGACTCGATCGATGAAAACGTCGCGACGATCTAGCGCAATGCCTGCAAATTCCTCGTGCATCACCCGATGCAGAAAACCGCTTCGAGGATGTCCAGGACGAGCGACACGATTTCGCCATCGAGAACGAGTTTCTCGTCTAGTCGTTCGATGCACTCGTCCTACAAGATAAAACAACCGAACGAGATTCAATCGCAAAGTGCAGGAAAGACTAGCGCTTTTCCGGACAAACGCGGGAGATAACGCGCATATACCTATATGGGCGTAACGGAAGACCGTTAACTCTTGGTCGAGATGACGCGCGACCCCCTTCCGTACGGTCGTCGCACGCGACTGAATCTACACGACGGATAAGCGGAGTATCCGCGCGGATAACTCGAGTACTCGCGACAATCACGAACCGCACTCTCTGCGCGCGCGGAAACGATATCTTCGCGGCGAGAAGTTACCCCCCCGGCGCGATTTCCTTTCCGCGAACGGGTTTCGCCGCGCGACGCGGCACACCGCCACCCGACGACAATCGTCGCTCGCGCCGCACAAGGAGATCGGTAATCCTCGAGCGGCGAGCGGGAGCGTTCAGCGAAAAGTAACGAAAGGACCCGTAATCGGTTACCGGGAAGAGATGAATACCCTCGAAAAACCGAAAGAATTTTTTCTCAGAGAACGCAGAAGCGATTTCGAACGGTCCTCTTCACCGCGCGGCGCGGCGTAGGTACCTGACGCGCCGCGTCGACCCCCCCTCTCTTCGTACGTATACGCGCTCTATAACTCCGAGCCGAGCGCGCGCGGGAACAAAGGGTGGCGAGGCAAAAAGGCGTTAAGTCAGTTCGCGACCCTCGGCGTAAGTCTCGCGCGCGCAATCTCAGGGGTCGATATGCAAATCGCCCCGCGAGGAACTACTCGACGCGCTTATACGGCGACCCACCCCATAGCCGCGCCCGTTGCGGCTGTACGGGGGCCCCGTGGTAGGTACGCGCGCATCGCGATTTCGAGACCTTTTACGCGCGCAAGTTCACCGGTACAAGTGGGGTAATAACCGTATGAAAGGGTCACAATGGACCTCGACATACCGCAGCCGGCTTGGAAAAAAAAAAGCGCAATAAATATATTTTGACACGGGAGTGCCCGTATATATCGCGTATGCATAATAATTGTAACGCTCTCACACGACGGGGCCACGCCGCCGCGCTCTACGCATTGTGCGGACGAATTACGGCGCGCGCGCGCGCGGTGTCGGAAGTGCTCACGGGGGCAAATATCGCAGCAACAGGCGCGCTCGCGAGGGGTGTGTGATGTTTTCATTCGATCGGGGTCGACGTTGGGATCGTGACAAGCGCATACATATATCGAGACGCAGCGGCTGCTCGCGAGCGATCGAGATCACTCTCGCGCTGTGTATCGTCTGCACGGTGAAAAAGTGGCGTTAATTTTTAACACCGCTTGATCGGTGTGGATCTATGTGAACCACATGTGATGTTGTTCAGTCTTATGCCATTGTTAACCAACACCAAAAGTGGTCTATATACTTAGGTCCAAACCAAAGAATCGTTTACAGTGTACGCGTAAGGTATGCTACGAGGCGATTAGAAAAGTATCGCGATTCGAGTGATGGCTGCAGCGATTCCTATACCTCAGACGGAACAGTTCTGCTTTGTATAAAATCCATATGCAGATTTGGTCATACGTGTGGATTGTGTATGATTTCTGTATCAACCAGATGGAGGCTAAACTTACTCGCCCGGGAAAAAACTCGAATCACTATTATCTCGTTATCGGTGAACTTTTGACCTACATCGATACGACTTTGTTATAGATTGAAATGTCATCTTCAAAAACGTATCATATAAATATAAGCCAGAAGCTCATAGATAATGAGAAAACAGTGATTAGAGTTTCTTTCCTGGCGAGTAAGATTAGCCTCGTATGATATATGGATTGTACGAACATTCAAAGTTCTATATACAGTCCTTACATGGTTAATATAGGAATCATATGCACGGTAAAAAATTTGTGTTAATTTTTAACACCATTTCACCGGTGTGGATCTATATGTACCACATATTATGGTGTCGTGAAATTTCATACCATTATTATCTAACACCAATAGTGGTCCATACAGGTCCACACCGTAGAATTTTTTTGACAGTATATATTCCGTATACGATCACATCCACATATGGATTACATACAAAGTATACAGAATTTGCCCGCCTTGGACCTGACGTGTTTCCTCAAAGATTACGAGCGTGGAGTGGCGAGAGGAGGTTGAGATGCCAGGCGTACACGCGTACAGCGGCCGGGTACACGTAGGCACGCTCACGGTAAATATAGAATTGAGGACCACGCGCGTTCGCAAACACACTCCGGTGCGAATCTGATACAGGAATCGGTTACGCGCGAGAATTTACGCGCATAAGTACACACACGGTCGCGCTCCGGGTACAAAGTACGGGCGATGATCGCGTGTACCCAAAGTATCGACGGGCGGTAGGTATATATTGCGCGCGACACACTCGCGTCCCTCGCGCGTCGCGGAGACTCGAACGCGCGACCGAGCGAGCATCGTCACCGGTCTCCCCTCTCACTCCATTGCGCACGAGCGAGATCCTCCGACGGAGAATTCCGCGGAGCGCAACAGCGACATCCGGAGCATCGCACCGATATCTGCGAATCGACAGCTACGAAATGGACTCGACGAATAGAAGCACCACTCACCTTTGCCGGCGATGCTTATAATCTCAACGACGCTCAACGTTGCTCGCTTACGGAACGTAACACTAACCGAACGTCTCTTCACCCGGTCTCTGCGTAATTCCGCAGGGCTACCACCCGAGTCCGTTGTACGACATGTCGCGCGCACGTTAACCCTCCCGCGTCGTGCTCCCTCTTCTCGCACGATTCGGAAGGACACGCCGCCGCGATCGTCTCTCTCTATCTCTCTCTCTCTCTTTCTCTCTTCTCCGCGCACACACTCGTAGAGTTCGCGCGATAACTAACGAACGTCCTCCGGAACTGGATGCTCTTATTCGAACCTCGTCGTCGTCCGAAGCGTCGACACTTCCGAGCGTCTCTCTCTCTCTCTCTCTCTCTCTCTCTCTCTGCCGCTGGTCCCGCCGCCGGCGGGCGAGACGTCGGAGCACCGATCAACGGCGCGCGCGCGCGTGCGCGCACGGGGGGCGCGGATCTCTCGCCGATCTGGATCCACCCGGACGAGTCGTCCCGCGCGCGTCTCGGCGATTTTCGACTGCTGCGCTCTGCCGACTTTTTTTTTCGAGGCCGTGGCTGCACGAGACACGGTGCGGCCACGTCGATGGACGGGAGAGGACTGGCGCTTCGCGATCCGCGACCTGTTCGACTGCGGAAGGTGCTCGGGTGAACCGATTTTCCCCTGGCAGGGGTACGAACCTGCCCACCGATTCACGCCCGTCGCGAGTCGCGCCAATGGGAGAGGGGCCCGAGCGATTGCTCCGCCAATGGCGACTGCCGATTTCGTCCGACCGGTGGTGGGACCTCCCATCGCCTCCTCTTTCCCCCGTGCGCCGCGGCGTTGAAAACAGCGCGGGCCCCGTGCCCGGGTGAACCCGTGCGATCGGGGGGGGGGGGGGGGGTCCACGGCGCGATCCGCGCGCTCCGCTTAAACGCGATTGTTCCGCGGTGATCGTTAACATCGCTCGCGCCCCTCGCGGAAAGCCGATTAGACGCGGCACCGTTCGGTTTTACCCTGATTACTCGACGCGGTGACCGAACGGGGGTGGCGAACGAGGGCTCGACGCGATACCGATCTTTGCCTTTCGAGAATTCGAGCACCGCCGGCTAGTGGAGGCGACGAACGAGGTAGGTACGCGACGGAGTCATCGGAGCCACGGCCGGTACGGCGTAACTGTAATACCGGGACTTATCGCGAATTGCGTTCCTACCGTGCGCTCGTCCACGAGGTTTATAGCCTCGCTTTGTCGCGCAGCAGGACGCGCCGTCGTATATCTCCCGTGATCGTGGCTCGGTGCGTACCTAACTGTGGCGGTGCCGGCCGTCGGAAGCCCTCAGAGGTCTTACGAATAGCGCTCCAGTTTCCGGGCACGCCTTTCGCGACCATTGTGCCCGCGTACGGCCTTATAATTGCTTTATTGCGCGAACTGCCACCGCGTGGTTTTCTTCGGAAAATTTAGGTACATGGCTAAGTAGGTACCTACTTGCGCTCCGGGCGACGGTCCCGATCAGGATCGAGAAGCGACGATCGAGGCTCGCCTCCGCTGCGCGTTGTTATCGGCTCTCGGACGCGGGGGAAAAGGCCGGGTATGTACGGTCTGATCATGCGCGGCGATCCGACCTTTTACCACTGCGCGACCTACTTGACGTCCTCCCGCGCCGTATTTCTCGATCCGCGCGAAAACGCGTCGTTTTTACGGTCCGCCTACCACGCGCGCTCCGACCGTTTTGTCTCCTCTTCGCGCCGCGCGGGGACACCGGAAAGAAACGCGGAGGGGGCAGAGAGCGCGCGATTCACGGTCGTTCGTAAACGATCTCGAGGAGGAGCGGTCGACGAGAGTCCCAGCGACGCGCCGTGCGCGCGCTGCGGGTTGTTGTACCGCGTGAGATCGAGCTTTTTACGTTCGCCGCGCACTGGATCGGAATGCAGACGCGCGTATACGCGGACAAATTATTGAGTTCGACGCGCGTTTCCGCGAGGTGGTGCTCTGGAGCTGGTCTAATTTTGTTTTGCGAGTCGTGCGACTCTCGTTGCTCTGTTATCATGAGACTTTGTCTCTCATTGTACGCTAAGGGAAGTAATTGCTAGTGTTAAAAAATATTTCTTGAATCAAGAACATATGATTTTACAAATTTTTAAGAATACAGATTCTTCATCGAAGAATATAATATATTCTCGATTCAAGAATGCCGTCGCGTGTGAACGAGAAATACTTTCTGTACAAAAAAAGCAGTTACTCTCGAGTCTGTCAAATATCTTCTCGCATGAAGAAAATCATGATTCGATCTTGAAATTATATAATGTTTCTGATTGAAGGAAACATTTTTTTGGCACCACATCAATATTATTTCTCTCGTTTCTACAGAAAAGAAATTCCATAGGCGTTATATCTGTGATTGATACATTATATTTATTACGTACCTACACGGTAAAAAGGTGGTGGTAATTTTTAATACCGTTTCACACCGGTGTGGACCTATATGTGTCACATCTCTTGTCATTCAGTGTTCTGCTATTGCTATCTAACACCAAAGCTGGTCTATACAGGTCCACAGCGTAGAATTTTTTACAGTGTACATTGAGAAAACAATTTTTTCAATTTAACCAAAATCTTGGAAGTGATGACCAAACTGTTTGGTGAAATACGGATCCTTCGTCAGTTTCGCTAAACTGGCTATTTTTTCGTTAGAGTAACGAAATATTTCATTAGAATAATCAAGTATTCGGTTCAAATATAATCAATATATTTATTTAGAATAACTAAACGCGTCAAACTAGATGCGTTTCGTCATTTTAGCCTTATTATTTTTCTCGGCCCACGGTATAATTTAAACCACTAAAATATCAAACAAAAGCTACTCATTTTTCTCCAGGATATTCTGCTCCCCTCCTCGCATTCATCTCGCGGATTATCCTCGCGACGATGATCCATCGCCGAAAAATGCCCACGACCGCGTGATATAATACAGGCGGATAATAAACCAACGAGGAAGAGAAGCACGCGTGTAGAAACAAAAATAAAAAATGTCACCACAGAGGCGTAGAGTGAATTACGAGCCAAAATACTACATATAATAAATACGATCTTGAGAAATCAGAGTCGGGGAGCGGAGACGTCGACACTGCAGGTCGCGCGGCCGTCGCGGGGATCGACTCTTTTACGATCGCGCGACGACTCCCCGGCGTAATATATAAAATTTGGAATTGGAAACTGGAGATTCGATGTAAAATGTCGAAACGTTTACGCGAGCGCTCGCTCGCCGGTCGAGCGGTGCGATAAATTAAGGAAGATGTCCACCTGTGTAGAAATTAAACGATAGAAACTGGTTTTGTGGACGTAAACGCTCGTGTGCTGCCCCGGGTCCTCTCCCCCTCGCTCTCTATCTCCCTGCGTCCCTCCGCCTCTTTCTTCCTCCGCTTCTCTCTCTACCGCAATCCGTGCGCGCGTTCGCTTCGTATATACACGCACACGTGCTCCCTTCCTCCCTATGTCTACGTATATCCGTTTCTCTTTCCCACTTTTCCTCCCTTTACCGAACTCCCTCCGCCGTCTCCACGAGGAATACCGCGCGCGCGGGTTATCGCCGGATCGTCGCGCCCACGGACATAAATTCGTTTCCGTTTGTTTGCCCCGCGTGCTCCGTTAAAAGGATTACCGGGCTTTGGTGAAATCCGTGGGAATCGAACGCAAGGAGACCGATCGGTGGTGGCTATCAGGAATTAGTCGTTCCGACGGGACGCGAGGAATCGAAAATGGAATTGGAGGAGAGGGGGAAGGGTATTGCTTCTTCGAGGCGTAAGAGATGTACTTCTGGATAATATGCGAAGGAATTTTATTTACACCGAGAAAAGTACCTTGGTCGATCTGATCGACATCCTGGGGACGATGATCAAACCGTTTGGTAAAGTATGGATCCTCTCCGTTTGTGTGTTTGGTTAGACTGACTACTTTTTAGTTAGAATGAATAAACGTTTGATTGAATTAACTGAACATTTGGTTGGAATAATTTGATATTTGATTCAACGTATTTTTTGGTGGGAATAACCAGACGGAAAAGTTCTATATATTTTGTGTACAATCCATGTGTGGTTCTCGTCATATATGAATTATATATGATTTCTATATTAACCACATAAAGGACTACCTATATGCAGATTTGTGAATGATTGTATAATCCATATACATTCTCCTTATATACGGTTAATACAGAAATCATATATAATCCATATACCTATGACCAAAACCACATATGGATTGTATAGAAAATCTAGGTACATCACTTCTTTCCACCTGGGTAACTAAACGTGTTTAATTAGATACGTTTTGTCACTTCAACCTAATTATTTTTCTCAGTGTACAATCGAACCAACGGCCCATATTCGCACCACGACGATGCAGCGCGCGTCCCTCTCCGTAAAAAATGCTCGTCGTTAACGCGAGCAAGCAGCTCGCACGGGTACCAAAATAGTTGCAGCGCGATCGCTCCGTCGTACGTCATCGATGTCCACCGCGCGCGCGGTGGAGAGAAAGTAGGTTGGGACGATATTCTCGCGGATCGCGTTCTCCCGTCGGCGCGGGCGAACCGAACGAGAGATCTCGATCTCGCGCGAAATTCGACCCGCGGCTTTTCGAGAAAGCTCGATGTAAAAAGCGCGCGCTCGCCTCTCTCTCTCGCCGTTATTTATTAGGGTTATCGCTTTGCGAAGGAGAGCGCTCGGATCCGACAATGTGTAGCAAACACGGGAGGGCGCGCCCGGGCGTCGGAGATTCGTGGTCAATTGGCCGTGCGTAATACGGATATACGCGCGTCTCTCGCCGTCGCAGCGCGTTTGTCCGCGGTCGGTGGGTTGCGCGCGCGCGCGCGCGGTACGTCGGTGCGGCGTCCGCTCGGTCATGCGGAAGTGCTTTCGAGAAGGCAGATGCGCCGGCTAATGCGGACTCGATTCTGCGTGTTCGAAGATGAACTCGTTCTTTTTCGTTCGCTGCAGCATCGAGGTGTCGCCCGCGTGCATCGACACGGAAGGAAGGGAGATTTATCGTCGGCGCGTACAGCCGTATGTGGGGCGAAGTCGTTGCGGAAAAGGTGACAATCGTGCGTCGCGATGCCGGGACTTTGGAAGGATTTCGAGGACAGGGTGTAGGAGATAGAAATGCCGCGTTCGATTTTTTTTTTCCATCGTGTTGAGGTGTACGGATTATGCGAGATGTTTCGTGATTTCGAGAGAGCCTGGAGGATCGACAAGATTAGGCAAAAATCTCGAGTTAACGCGTTTTTGGTACGGAGCGTTTGAGAGATCCTCACAGCAAGAAACTCTGTGATGTGGGACTGCATGGACTGACACTTATGGTATTGGATAGCAGTGGAATTAAAACTGAATGACACCGGATGTGATACATATATAATACATAGGTCCACACCAGTGAAACGGTATTAAAAATTAGCACCACTTTTTTATCGTAGATATATACGTTGTGCACGGAAAGATTGATATTGGTAAATTTTATTTGTATTTACAATAAAAGAAGTACACGTGAGGGTTTTTGGATGTCTCTACAGTGCGATACAGTAATTACGATTTACCAGTTTCCGAAGAAAAATTGTTCTTCGGCACGGTAGGAGCATCTGATAATCCCCTTATGTGTGTACTTCTTTTATCGTCGATACAGTAAAATGTACTGGTACCCATCAGTCCTCCCGTGTGGAAGTAGCGCGCGACGCGCACCTACATACCTCGCGGCTGTAGCGGCGCGGTGGACAGTTCGACGAGCCATAAAACGGTTGTTTGCTCGCCGCGGAAACCCGTTGCGTTGTATATTTTCGCGGTTGACAAACATAAAAATCTCGAGCGACCGGTCGCGCGTTCCGAGAAAGCGAAAATGTAATAAACCTTTTTTTTTTTTCTCTCACCGCGCGCCGAGGTCGCGCGATCTCCCCGCCGCTGCAGCGCGAGGGCGAGAAGAAGACGCGACGGCGAGGCGCGCTGCAGGACTGGGCTGCGCTGCTCCGGCTCAATGGGAGCGCATCGCCGCGAGGAATGCGGGTTGCACAACTCTCCGCAGTCCGAGTTTCGGGTTTTACGAGTCCTAAATCCTCGGATGGACCAGTTGTCCCCGCGAGTTACGACGACTTTACGGGTGTATCCTCCCTGCAGGACCCGGCGCGCGCGCTCGATACGGCGTACTGGCCTTTTCTCTTCCCCGCGATGCACGCGCTGGGATTTCACGAACCGAAACTCGATTCGAGAGCGAGAAATATCATCGGGCGAACGAGTGGCCCCTTCGGCTTGGCGCGATTATCTCGACGACCGAACTGTTTCGTGAAAAATATAGGGTAAATCCGAGGGAGACGGCACCATTTTTTTTTAATAACCTGCATTTTTTACAATTTTGAACTTGCAACAGGCGATAAAGTTATTTTAGAATCGTTGTGATCAAGTGTTCAATGTCCAAAACAAAAAAAAATTAAATTAAAGTTAAACAGAAACTTTCATTCTCCCCTGTACGTTATGGACCAATAACGTAAATTTTACTCAATTTCTCTTGCCTTTTTAATTTCCTTTCTTCCTACATATTGAGCCAAACTTTGGACGAATATTTGTCAAAATTCTGCATTTTTCGACGGTCGTGATATATAACATTGTATTGTATTTAAACAGTGACAGTGTTGCGACCGGAAATTCGAATGTTGACATATTCAAAATGGCTATTTCCCCCGAACTTACCGTACTATCGATGATTTTAACAATTTACTATAATTTAGAAACGATAAAAAAAACTTCTCGTGGTATGTATACCCACAGAAACACACATATCTATATAAATTTTGATCGGGGTCGTGTTGATCGAGAGAGACCAGAAAGACTCGCGCTCCAAATGACGCGGCACAAAAAGAGAGAGAGAGAGAGAGAGAGAGAAAGGAGAAAAAAACGTGATTTGTACCTATACATCAGCATACATTTTGATCGGGGTCGCGCCGGTCGAAAAAGACCAGAAGGACTCCCGCTCCAAATGACGCGGCAGAGCCGCGTGAGAGAGGGAAACGTGAATCCGATCGCGGTAGTTCGCCTCCTTTCCTCTCCAACTGGAAATTCTCCGAGAGATCTTAAGGTCGCTCGGCGTCCAGATCCAGTTTGTCCGTTCGAAAAGCGGTCGCGGTCTCCGCGCCGCGGTGAAGGAGGGAAGGAGGATATAAGCCGGGCCGAAAATAGTGTCTCGAGGGTGTCGCGGTAATAAAACGTGATTCAATTTATACGGGAGAGGAGAAAACGGGGAGAGCTGCTGGCGTTTCCCGCCGTGCTACGGGGTTCCGCGCGCGGCGCGCTGCACTCCACGAGAAGAGCGAGAGCAGACGACGCGGCGCACTGCCACTTTCTGTGGGCAAACATCCTTCGGACACGGTGGCCCGTTCGAGCGAACGACCTCTGAGAGGGAGAGGGTGAAGGGTGGAGCACGAACAAAGTCGCGCGGCTGAGATCCTCGCGCGCGGTGGACCCGAAGATCCGAAGCGAGACGATCCTATTACAGGATTCGTTAAACGGACTTTGGCTTCCGATGCGGATCCCGTCGAGTTCCGCGTATCGCCGCGAAGTCTCTTTTCGCTGACCGCGGTCGAAAGTTTGAAAAGCCAGCACCGGTCCACGATACACCGAGAGAAAAATACAGTAGATTTGACTAAATCGACGATAACGGGCGGGGGAATGCAAATCAAGTTACTTGGACTAATCATTTATTGACTCGAATAGGACTACAGCCTCTCTCTGGCGGAAAAATTCTATATTTTTTCTATACGATCCATATGTGAATCCAAATCCATATATATGTATTATATACCAAAAATATAGAACTTTTATGACCAATAAAATAAGAATTATGTGTGATTTCTATATTAACCATATAAAAGGGCCATATTTGGATTTTCAAATGTTTATATAATCCATACATAATCTGTATATGGTTAATATAGAAATCGTATATAATTCACGTATAACCAAATCCACATATGGATCATAAGTATACAAAATATATAGAACTTTTTTTTCCCTGGGCTGTCTCCTTCAAATAACCGTTAATCGTTATAACCAAATTTATTAGTCAGAGCAACTACTGTAATTCTGCATTCCATTTTTTCTCTCGGTGTAAATCCGCCACGCGTTACGAGTATAAGTACCTACCTAAATCGTCCATTTCGCGAACAAAGTGCCAACGTGAGAAAAAATCGAAGGTGGAAAAATTCGCGTTATCGCGATTCGGTTTCCCCTCCCGCACCAGGCGCGGTTCACGGCTTTCTCTCGCCACGTCTCTCTCTCGCGCGCGCGCGGGTTCTATAACGCGGGGGCATCCACGTAACGCATTCTTAGATTTTATTACGCGGGTGACTCGAGGTGGCGGCTTTTATTATCTCGCTACCTGCTTCTCCCTTGGTGCGCGCGCGCACGAGGAGAGACGCGCCTCGAAGAACGAGCGGAAGAGATACGTACGTCGTCGCGCCGAGGTGGACGTCGTAGGCGAGGAGAAATCGCGGAATATTTCGAATTCGCGAGGGGTTCGTCCGCGGCGAGGGCGTGGGCGAATCTCCGATCTCGGAGGCGAGTTGGAAGTCACCCCGGGGACGACCCCACGGGAACTGGAAGCGGGCGCGTATCTCGAATCTGCTTTATGTCCTTCCACCGTGGCCGAGAGGTAGGTACAGGTACGCACGGCTGGAGATACACGTTTCAATGATCTACGGCCGCGAGCGGCGCGGACGCTATTCTCGCGCGGCGGCGCGTTCCTCGCCGGATCCCCCGGATCTCCCGAAACGTCGCGCGCGCGAATCTCGGCTCGTTCGTCTCTCCGCGCCGTTTGCGGAGACGGACGGGCGACGGATCCGGAAGCGCTCTCTCACGCACAACGGCGCGCCGCGGCGCGTGATTTACATCGATCGGTGACAAAGTGCACGCTTAACGAGACCTAAGTAGACTTCGACATCTGTCGATTCGTCGCGGGCCGCTTTTCCGCTCGATATTTCAGAGTGCGTGCGATTCGCTTGAAAATCACGCGCGTGAATAATCGCTCAATGCCGCTAATGAGAGCCCGCAGGCGCCGATTCACGAGGCGGTTGCGCCTCTGGCCCTTGACGAATCGACGGATGACTTTTGCCCGGGAGGGGGAGACGGGATGGTTTTCGCGGGTTTCGAGGGGTTTCGAGTGTATGGGGCGCGGGAATAAAAAAATTTACGGGGCAGGTTTTGGATGAAGGATGCGCAATTTTTTTCCGTCGTCTCCTTTGGCTCGTTACTCATATAGCTACGATTTTTACCGTCGCGTGGCCGGCTACTACCCTAGATGGATGAGTTCAATATATTTTGTATATAATCCATATGTGGATTTGGTCGTAAATGGATTATATGTGATTTCTCTCTCTCTATATATGTATATATTAACCATATACGGACTATACTATATGGATTATACGAATATTCAAAAATCCAAATATAGTCCTTATGTGGTTAACATGGAAGTAATATATAATTCATAGATGACCGCGCGAGTCCACATATTATGGACCATATACAAAATATGTAGAACTTTTCCGCCTGGAGTAGTTTTCTCATTACCGTTGCTGAAAACAATTCGACGCCTAGTCTTCCACCGAATTACGTTTCCGGGTTTTCGAACGTCGCGACTGGTCCGCGGAGGGACGTCGTTCGTGAAGCAATCTCGTCCTCATCGCGGTCCCCAATTATTCTACGATAGTAAACGTCAGATATCAGGAAATTTAACTTCCCGCCGGGGTCCGTATTTCATCGGACGTCTCGCCCGAAAGATAATACGCCGCGTATCGACTACCAGCTCCCAACTGAAACCCGATATACCGTATCGACTCTTCGGTATTGCCTCGCGACAAATCGCGCGCCCGGGACTTCCATCGCGATGTCCTACGTCAATCGTCAATTGCGGAAAATCGCTCGATCTTCGTCGTCCCTCTATACGGGAGTGAATCTCGTTTTTATCATTGCACACCCTCCCCCCGTACGTCGCGCAGACGATCAACATTTTTCTTGGGCCCTGAGACGCGTCGCGCACTCGTACACGCTTGCACGTTTACTTTCTCTCATTTTTTAACCTTTATCTCGCGTCATCGGAGTCTCGCGTGCTCCAGGACTTCCTTCCTGGGGGGGGGTGACGGAGAGCCTTGCGGTACTTACCGAGAGCGTAAACCGATTTTTATTGCCCCTTGCAATTAGAATCTTTATGGAGTCGTCGTACTCATCTTTCGCGCTTTCCAAAAGCACACACACATTCGCCGGATATTATCGTTTCTTACGGTTGCTGTGTAACGTAAAATGAGCAGAGATATTCGATTTCATTTGGCTCCTGATCGCACTGAGAGAAATCTTATAAATTGTATGGCAATTTAGTACGGCTAGCAGTCGGTTGATATAAGAGAATAAATTCTAATTACTTTAACGATAATTATTTTTATTTCAACTATACGTATAGTTATTTCAGCAATATGTATGAACCAAATAACCAGTTATTCTAATCAAAAATTTGTCAGTTTGACTAAACAGATGCACCGAGAGAAATAATTGCTAGTGCCAAAAAGATTTGTTCTTTAGTCAAAGACATGATATCATTTCAAAATCAAGCCACGGTTTTCTTCGTGCAAGAGAATATATGATAAATTGAAGAAATATTATTTTGACACTAGCAATTTATTATTTCTCTCGATGTGGAGGATCCATATTTAACCGAACAGTTTGGCCATCGCCCCCCAAAATTTTAGTTTAATTGGCCAAACTTTTTTCTCAGTACAGCTACCTATACTAATTGCTGTGCGACCTACTCTAACAGTGCGCTATTTGACTAACAATAAGTGAGGAAATCTAGAGGCAAACTCGACTGCAGAATCTCTCCCTCTCCCTCAATTTTATTCTAAATGCCCCCCTTCTCCAATGACGACGACGAATCGGTCAAGGAGCCGCGGTTACGGTTACGGCGGGGATCTTCCATCGAGCGCAACACATCCGACGTCGCCGGGACGGACCCTCGTTTCGTCGCGCACATTCGACGTAGGACGTTTATAAACTACGAGGCGAGCATATAACACGGAACCGCACGGTGAATATCGTTCCGGACGATTGAGCGCCCCATGCGAAACCCGAGTTTCAAGCTCGGCTGCCCTTTCGGGGGGCGCCCCGATGCTCTCGGGACGTCATTACCGGCCACCGTTGTTTCTCCCGCGACGAAACGCGCGATGCACCCCTTCGCACGGAGAGGAGAGCGCGGTTCCGGGAGCGCGCGACGGGGTCCACCGCATGGGTCAGCCGGTCTCATGAATATCTTTGCCACGCACAGAGGTCGAGGTGTGACTAAAAGAGTCCCTCGTTACGACGGACAAAAAATAACGGAGGGACGATGCGCGGTTCGATTATCGATATATGTCGAGGATATTCGAACGACGGAACTGCACGGGAAAAAATTAATTTTATCCTGGTACCGATATCGAGAATTGATGATCGCAGCATCATTTTTTGTTACAGTAATAAAAATGGTTTATCGTTAGGATGAAAATGTTTTACAGATTTCCCCCTGGTCACGATTAAAATCACAGCTTTTCCCTCTTCTTTCGTTACCGTAACAAATCGATCTGCTGTCGCTGTCTTACCACGAATCTTCGTTACGATAACTGAAATATCGTTATATGGACAAATGATTTCTCTCCGTGTGCTTCCACCTTTCGGAGGTGACTCTCCAAGGTATTCAAACATTGTCGGATCTTAAATACCGTCGCTTATAAATCTCCGCGCGCATATTTACGAGAGATAATTCTTCGCGCTCGTACATCAACCGCGCACCGCGTCATTACCGCCGCGCTGCAGCAACGCCTGCACGAGGTCGCCGACATTTTTGCTTTCCGCATACGCGCGCGCGCGCGGGGGGGAACGCGCGATGCGGCCGTGTAAAGCGGGGAGTCGCGCTTTATCCGGGCGAGAGGACAAAACCTCGAAAGCCACAAATCTCTAACCGCGCCCGGTCGACGGCGCGGTGCGTCGAACCGGCGACGCGTCGGCCGATAAATCTGCGAGTCGCTAACGTCGGAGAACGAATGGCGTTCCGGGCCGGCGAGCATGCTGAATACACGGATGCGCCGTTGACACGGCAGTCAAAATATTGGGGGAGTGGCCCGCGCCGCGGTACGTAGAGTTTTTGCGGCGCGGACGCGCGCGATTATCGTTTGGAAGCGCGCTGATGACGACGCCATTAATCGTCCCGTAGTGTATACAGCGGGAAGTCTGTATACAAATGTAAAGGGAGACGCGCGCGGAATGGAATGTTTACGAATAGGTTTCCCCGAGCTAATTCGGGTAATGAGTCGGTTATATATCCCCATGCAGAAGAGAGGCTACCATAAATTTCTCGTCACGAGGCATCGCTCGCATTGGGAACGTCGAATTACGACGATATCCCGGTACATTCGTCGATCCGATGCCGTTAAAGTAAGGCGCGCGCGCGCGACGACGCTATAAATTACCGAACGATCCAACCATCGTTCGCGCTTTACGATCGTCCTCGGAGTCGAACGGAGATTCGAGTCGCGAAAATCGCTCTCGGTGCGAGATCCACATACGGCGTTTATCCGAATAACGCGCGCGAGCGGTGATAAAAATAACTGGACAGAGTTTTCGGGCTTTAACGACTGCGCCACGACATCGAACTGTAAAGGCACGCGGGACGCTTCATACGGCGCATTCGAGGACACGGGCGGCTGGACGATTGAGTACACGGAGAGAAATAATTGCTGGTGCGAAACAAATCTTTTTTTCGATCAGAAACATCATATGATTCCAGGATCAAGCCATGATTTTCTTCGTGCGAGAAAATGCTAACGGTGTCCAGCGGTCAGAGAATTCTGGAGTACCTGGAATTATTGTCAGAGAATTATGTGGGTTAGGGAACAGTCAGGGAAAATAACGGATTTTCTGGAATTTTTCGAGAATACTCTAATCTCACAAATAGCTTGACTTCCAGTCTGTTAAAATTTTTCAGAATTTCTGTGTAGAAATCTAAAAAAAAGTCTTCCATATGTGTGTATATATTTAAGTTCTTTCTTGTTTAAAAAAACATTAAATAACAATATGATTTGAGAAAATTCAATTATTCAAATATTTATTTATCAGTTGTCGTAATCCGTTCTATGACTATTAGTTAATTTGTTCACTCGACGAAAAATGATTGACGCGTAACACTTTATACCAGGTCTACCTACAAACACAGAGAAATTTGGCCATTTCAGACTGGAAAACCTGGAAAACTCAGGGAATTTCTTTTCCATATTTCGCTAGACACCACGACGTTTGATAGGCTCGAGTATGTAATTGTTTTTTTTTTCGCTCAGGAAGAATTTCTCATACCAACGAAAGTATCGTTGAATCAAAAATCTATATTCCCTATGGAAGAGTTGCCTGTGTTGAACCGGTACCTAAATTGAACCTCCTGGCTATTTTAAGTAAATGAGCATTTCTACTTATTCCAGAGATTTCGATTTTTGTTAAAATCTTAAGCGCTGATTCCAAAAATCATACACTTATTAACATGTATATCCTACATATTGACTATATCTGAAAGGAACTATCCAATATTAACGATTTTATGTACGGGAACATTTTGTTTTCATGAAAAATCATCGATATCTCGGCGATCCTTTAAGACTTCCTTAATAAGTGCATGGTTTTTAGAATCAGCGCTTAAGATTTTGACAAAAATCGAAATCTCTGGAATCGAACTCTCGACCATCCTATCTTATGTATTTTTTCGTGCTGATTACGAAAATCATCAATATATTGAGGAAATCTCAAAGGAACACCGAGATATCCATGACTATTTCATGAAAAAATAATTTTTCCGCGCATAAAATCGTTGATATCTCGCATTTCCTTTGAGATATGGACCTGATAACCATGATTTTCGGAATCAGTGTGAAAAAATACATCGGATAGGGTGGTCCAGCGATCGATTTTAGAGATTTCAATTTTCGCGAAAAATTGAAAAAATCTAAGGCACCCCTTAGATTTTTCGTAAAAATCGATATCTCTGGAATCGAATTCTCGACCATCCTATCTTATGTATTTTTTCGCGCTGATTACGAAAATGATATATTTATTGAGGAAATCTCAATGGAACACCGAGATATCGATGATTTCTTGCGGAAAAAAAAATTTCTTTATACACAAAATCAGCGTTATTTCATATTTCCTTTGAGATTTCGACCAAATAACCGTGCTTTTCGGAATCAGCGTAAAAAAATACATAAGATAGGGTGATCCAGAATTCGATTCCAGAGATTTCGATTTTTGCAAAAAATCTAAGGCATACCCCTTAGATTTTTCGCAAAAATCGAAATCTCTGGAATCGAATTCTCGACGATCCTATCTTATGTATTTTTTCGCGCTGATTACGAAAATTATAGATATATCGAAGATATCTCAAAGGAAAACCGAGATATCGCTGATTTTTCGTGAAAAAAGTAATTTTCCGGTACATGAAATCACCGATATCTTATATTTCCTTTGAGATATCGTCAATATATCTGCCATTTTCAGAATCAGCGTGAAACAATACATCGGATAGGGTGGTCGAGAGTTTGATTGAAAAAATGTCAAGGGAGATAAAAATTAAAATCTCTTATCTTATGTATTTTTTGTAGGCATACTGACCGGTACTAAAAGGTTTGAATTTCTACTGATAGATGACGTGGAAATGCTCATTCACTTAAAATAGCCAGGAGGTTCAATTTAGGTACCGGTTCAATATAGGCAACTCTCCCCTACATTCTTCTACGAGGAAAATATATTATTAAAAATTGTCAAAATCATATGTTCTTGGTTCGAGAAATTGTTTGTTGACACTAGGAATTATTTCACTCAGTGTATGATACCGATGTAACGTGTTAACGTGCAAAATAATGTAAAAAATATTTCTAAATAATTAAAGCTCCGATATTCGATAGAAATTCGCGCCCATTGCGCAATCGTCAAAGGGATTCGAGAGAATTACAGAGTCGTAGCGTCCTCGATAAATCTATATCGATCTTATGTAACATCTATGCGGACCGGCTTACGGAAGGACCGTTACACGAGAAAGAGAACGCCGTGGACAGAGTCCGCACGGTGACTGTGCTCGCCTGAACAAGATTTACGGGCGATTCTCCGTAGATTTTGCGGCATTCTCAGTAGGATGCGGTCACCCGCAACGGAGTCAAGTGCCGTCCGTATCGTAAATTAACGGCCGAAACACCGCAGGTGGTGCACACGCACGCAGGGGCTCGTCGAAAGGGTTGCGGGCAACTGTTTTGAATTCGTGAGAAGGTCCGGGTGGGCGGAGTTGTGCTCCGTTTGCAATCGAATTGTCAGGGGTGCTCCGTTCGCCGAAGCGAGCGCCTGGAACAAATCGGGGAGTCCGGCCGAGCGCGTCGAAGAGAGCGTCGCGCCGAGAGCCGCTCCCGACCGGGGTTTACCTGAAGAGCAACGCGAAGGACGCCGGCGTTCGGAGGCCCCTCAAAGTCGATGCGCTCGGGCAGAAGTTCGCTTATTCCGCTCGATTCAATTCGTCGGATCTCCCGCAGCATCCGAATAAACGTTGCGACGCGCACCCCGCATCGGGTTCCTCGTACAGCGTTCCCCCCGCCTGCGATGTTGACACGTTTCACGACGGGCTTAGCGATCGTAACCGATGGATTAAAGTTAATCCGCGTCTTCACCGGCGCACCGCCCACCTATCCAGCTGCATTCTTCCCGCGACCTATTTAAATTAGTATCGGGGCTTACGGGCCTCTCGCCGGGGGTACCGTTCCCTTTGCCCGGGGACCTCGACCCGGTCTTTGACGCCTCATGTCGCGCGATTCGTTTCGGGTCAGGTTGTCTGGAGGGGTTCGCCAATTTGGCGATATTGGTTTAAGATTAGCCGCGCGCGCGGCCAGTGGAATGGATTAGCGAGGTTCCGTCCGGCTTCGGATTACCCGAGGACGAGCGTCCGAGCCAACCAGATCGCCGGTCAAAATCCGAGAGATAAATTCATGAATCGACGGACCTCTCGTCGCCCCTTTCAAAGCGCGAGCTCCGCGCTCTTTGTGCGTTCCGTGCGGCGAAGCGTTGAGTGCGGAGCGAGCGACGAATCGAGAAAGGTCTCCATTTCGGCGCGATCGACACGTACCGAAGACGTTTTCCTATCGTCGGTGCTCTTCCACGGGAGAATAAAGGGAGGAATTCCCACTGGACCTGGTTCGCGGGGAGGATGGGCGTTCCCCGTCCGGTGAAGAGGCAATTTCGAAAATGGGATTATCCTAATACTGGTAAATACGACGGGAAATTGTCGTCCGGGTCCTCCGAGGAACAACGACCGCGCTCGGAACATCACGATTGTCTCGACGGGGGTGGACGGGAACGCGCGGAGCGTGCATATACCGGGGGTGGAGAAACGAATGCTGTTGCGACTTGTGCTGTGCAGAGATCGGTCCCGTAGGTGGTTAGAGACTCATTCGGAAGCGTTTGTTTGAATGATAGCATTGAAAAAAAGGTGTTTGTTCGAGGTAAAACTGCTTACATGCAGTCAGAGACGGACACGTAGAATACTATGGCATTTTTTCCGATGGTCTACGAACAATTGAACTGAAAGGACGCCAAGGGTTGAAATTTCGAGTACGAGTACGCGCTGCAGGTGTAGCGTGGGTATTGCCGGTTGTAAAATGTAAATCTACGAGTGTAAAATGTCTATGTACAAGTGCGCCCAGGGATGAGATCTAATTGAACACGAAACTGATAGAAAAATGTATTGCAGACGAATAGGAATTATGCGAATTTATTCACATCGAATAAAAGTCTAATTATATTAAACAGATGTTGCACTAGGTTCGTACTCGATTAAAGAGATATGCAGAAGATCTATCAAATTCGAATAAACTTTTGTTCGATGTGAACAAATTCCTATTTATCTCAAAAAAAAACAAATTTTTCAATTAGGTACGCATTCAACTAGAGACCTCTTCTCTCAGTGCGTGCGAGTGCAGTAGAATATCGCGTTCGATTTTCGCAACAACTTGCGACTGTAAAATCTGCCTGCGGACGTGGTCGAGTTCCCGTTATACACCGAGGCGCGCTATATACGACCCCCGGTCGAACTTCGTTTCTGGGGCAATACCGCCCGTGTACTCTTGCCTTTTGTCGCGCGTCACTGGGAAAGGGGCGAGAGAGAGAGGCCGTAGCTAACTTTCGCGGTTAAGTTGTCCTAATCTCCAGGCCATTTCATTTGACAGGCGTGTTGTTTCCGAGCGGAAGGAGCTTTCCAAGAGCCATAAAAGTCTCGTGGAAGAGAGGAAGCCTTGCCTACCGACCGCGCGATCTTTTCTCGACTTGCCAAGTCATCGCGACGGAATGTGAATAGCGAAGTTGATCAGCGGAATACGACTTTCAACGGATTTTCCATAGATCCGGATAAGAAATATATTCTTTACTCTCGTGTGTGAATAAAGCGATGGTAGCGAATGTTATTTGTACACTCGAATAATCCGCGTTGTTCTGTTGTTGTAGATTTCTCGTCAACTCTCGAGGTCGCATCCATCTTCTACGGCGCGGACTCATCTTTGACCGGCAATTCATACGGTAAGAAAGTACACACAGCGAGAAAACAGTTTATTCATAGTTAATAAATGTAATATCAAATACGGTGAAATAAATATTTCGTCAGGACAGTAAAATATACATTAATTATTGATATCTTTTTTTTGTTCATTCAAATGATTGCCTCAAAGGATCTAATTGTGATAAATAAATATCGTAATTGTTAACGAATATTCACTTGGTCCGATCAAAAGTTTATTTCGCCATATTCAAGCAAACATTTACTCACCAAGTACCTATAAACTATTACCTATCTCGGTGCAGTGAAAAATTCTGCGCGATTTGGATTCATATAGAGCACTTTTGCTGTTAAATAACAATGACATAAGACTGAATGGCACCACATGTAGTAAATATGAACACCGCTTTTTTACCGTGTACGTGTAACAACTGCAATAACTCCAATTCCACGTAAGTTTCACTTTGTTACATTCGGCTCGAGAAAAGCGCGCGCGTGAACCTTATTTATAGAACTTGAGAGCACTTTAACTCGTCGCGCTAACGGTATCTCCAGAGCGGAGCCACGCGCGCATCCAGATCACGCGCGAAAGCCGGTGCCGATCGACAACGTCAACTCGCGGAGCACACCGGCCCTGAACTCGATTCCCGGCTTTCGAGTCGGGCCCATCATCCGTTTCAGCGCTAAGTAGCCTTTAATACGACGTTGTCCGCGCGTCACTCCCGACCGTTCCGGGGGATAGATGGATGACCGCTCGCTCTCCGGTCCCTCTCGCATACGCGCGCGCGTGCACTCGTCTCCTCCGTCTACAGGGTATATACCACCTCGTGGAGCGGTGCGCGCGAGAGCGAAACTCTTGCAGACTCTTAACAGGAAATTACCGGGGCAGCCTCTCTGTTGACTCAACAGATCTCATGCGCGCAAGATGGATGGCGCGCGGCTGATCGACAATCGATTAAGATCGATACGCGACGCGCCGCGTTCTGATTCCGCGCTATTTGCCCCGCGACTTTGCGTATATCGATTGGGAATGTTCGCGATGTGTACGCGCGGATTATGTAGACGTGGGTTCAAAGGTCTTTTCAAGCCGCGCGATCGATGGTGACGACGGTGTGGCAATGATACATCGCAAGTCTGCAGATATATTCTGCAGTGAGAGAAAAGTGGGTAGTAAGATCCAACCATGATCGCAAGGTTGTCCCCAACCTTTTTTTATATCGTCGGTCTCATCACGTAAGGGTGTATCTCAGAAAATTTGAAAATTGAGTTAAGACCGCCAATAGGTTGCTTAATCTTTATATTTTTATCTCATGCGACCCGGCGTACCTCAACATTTTATACTTTTGCTCCCCATATATATTTTTCGTCGTATCTCAAAATGATCAAAATTTAAATCTCACGTATAGTAGGCCAAAGTTAGGATAGGTCCATACGTGTGATTTAAAAGGCATTCAATCGCATAATTTTATACGTAACAAATCACCAAGCTATAAAAATAATTACAAGGCTTGTTCACAACGAAAAATCGTAAAATATTTAAAATCGCTCTCCTGAGAAATCATCAAATCTGAAATACGTCCTTACGTGATAAGACCGACGATATAATTGACATTATCGTGCAGTAATATTATCAATCAGTTTTTCCGGTTAATCTAACCATGGCGTGTGGCTATGATAAACTACGATCTTATCGTTACTGCGACCAAATAACAAGTTATTTTGACTGCATTCGTGGTCTTTTTAATGGTAAATATAGTGCTAGCAACCGAGAAAATTCTATCTTACAATTTTCGTTTATTTCACCATCCAATTTTCTCTCAGTGTAGCTCGACGATCGTTTAATCCCATGCGAAATGATAATCGTATTCTCTCAGCCAGTCATCAAACGATAAATCGATGTATCTGTCGCGATAGTCATTGTCGCGATCGCGTAGAACGAATGTCAACCCCACCGCGTTTCGCACCTCTTCCGGCCCGACGGCTATCGCCCGGCGATAACGTCGTTTCCGAGTTTCTCGGCTCAAGTTATACTCCGAACGTGCCGCGCACTCGGTGCGCCGCTACCGCGGGCACGAGGCTAGCGAAGATAGCGATCCCCGGACGGGAACAATGCCGTAAAGAAGCGCGGCGGCAGTGAATCAGGCCTTATGGCGAAAACGTGAACGATTAGCGTCGATCCGCGTTAACATGGATTCCCGGTACTTGGGGCGCTACGACTCCGAGGCGAGACGCTTCACAGCCGGGCGATCCGGCGGATCGTCCGCCCCGTCATGAGGATCGAAAGGGCGCGGGTCCGCTCGGTGTAATTGCGAAATCACGGCAGATCGGGCGCGCGATCCGATAAATCGGTGAAGGCCTTTAGCGGCGGACGCGGCGTGTGGTCCGTCGATTTTTCTAATTTCCCGCTGCGAGCACGTACTTACGCGCTTCTTTTCGTGCGATGACGGAGGGGGGCCCGGGACGAGGTGGGAGGGAGAAGAGAAATTTATTTATGTCCTGGTATGGCGAGTCGGGGAAGAAAGTATACGAGAGATAATATACCGGTCGATGGAAAAAAAATACAAAATTAATTAATACCTACCGCGTGAGAGAAATTCTACACAGAGAAAAAGAATTAGCTATGGATCTACTAAAAATTATTTGCGGGGTCGCGAGTAATTATTTATTTACATCGCTTTGATCTTTGTTTATATTCATGGAATATTTCTTCCTTGCAATCTCTCACATACATTATAAGAAATTCCGCGGTGTGGACCTATATAGACTACTTTTGTGCTGTTGGATAACAACGGCATAGGACTGAATGACACCAGATGTGGTGTGTACAGGTTCACAACGCTGAAATGGTGTTGAAAATTAGCACCACTTTTTTACCGTGCACTATTCCACATGATTGTAAGGAAGAGATATCATTGACATATTAAAAAATGTCATTGATACAAATAGATAATTACGAGTACCCCTACCTACTTTCGATCCCGCAAGTAATTTTCAGTAGAAAAAAAACTAACGTATACGCATTCTTTCTCTCCGTGTACGAAGGGATCATTCTCAAAGTGAAGAATTCCCGTTAAAAATTACCAGCCGACCGGTAATATCAAGAGCTCGCGAAATCTCGCAAAAAAAAGAACCTCAAGAGCGATCATCCCTCCTCGACCGGAACGGAACCGACGTCCAACGCGAAGCGAATCGTTCATCACGCTTCCCCGAAAGCGTTAAAAGGCCGATCCTCTCGGATTCTCGAGCACCGGAACTCGACGCGGGTATATAAACGCGTACACGCGGTGCGCAGCGCTCGCCCATAATCGTGGCGGCATGCGCACCGCTGCAGCAGTCAACGGTCGGCGCGACGCGGGGTCTCTCGAGCCCCGCACAGCCAGTGGGACAATCGCTCGTCAACCGGCCGTCAAAACATCCCCGTGGAGGATCCGTGGCGAATCATTTCGAATACGGATGCATTCTCACAGAGTGACTCCGGGCAACGACGAGTTCACGAGTCGCCCTTCGCAACAATGTGACCGCAAACAAACGAGCGGCAGCGATAGGGGGCGCCTATGCGCATTCAAGAGCAGACAGACTGTCATTTGTCACGTCTTTCACAATCTCTAATGACACGCACTGCTTTTGGACGCCTTCTTATGCCAACCGGCACCTGGCACCGACTCTTTATTATTCTCTCTTCCCGCGTCCCCCTCTTGGTCCATATCCCCTCCTCGCGCGTCTTAACCCCTCCCCCCCCCCTTCGAGTTCGCCGCCACCGTCGTCATCATCGTCATCGTCGTCGTCGTCGTCGTCGTCGTCGTGGTGGCGCGTCGCGGAGATTACGCTGCGTTCGACGACGGTGACGCTGACGGTTGAATTCGATTTGTTAGGATTAAGAAAAGACGAGAGAGCGAAAGGGAAAAGGGAATGCGAGCGAGAGAACGGAACGCCTGGTATATACCTAGGTGTGAACCGGAAAAGGGTCTCCGCGAGCGTGCTTTCCGGAGCTTGTAAAAAATCCTCGAGAAATACTCGGCTTCCTCCACCCATCGCAAATCGCAGTCATCTGCTTTACCTCGCTCAGCTGATGCTGCAGCGTTGTTCACTCCCAGAACATCATACGATATTACAGTTCAAGCGAAAAATCCACTTCTATGCTTTATACGCTTAAACCTAATTTTTATCTATTGTTTACTGCTTTATCTTGAATGCTTCACAAACGGAATCTAAATATGCCTATCTACGCGCCATCTATTTCTTACAAAGTTGATCCTTATTCGAGTTATCGTCCCGCCTTGTTCTTTGATATTTTAGTTCCACGACGCTTAGATGCCGTTAGGAAATACATCGAAGTACTCTCATGTGCACTTCCGGTAAAAACGAACATACGAGTAGCTTCTCCATTGGAGTCGCCTCGGAGCGATTCAAATAGGATAATCGAACAGACAAAAAATTTCCCAGCAATCAACAGCGACCCACCCCTCCACCAAGAATTCCTCTCTCTTTCACTCATTCTATCTACCTCTCTCTCCTGTCTCAGAGCCTTTACGATAAACGCATCTTCCTTTCCCCTCGCATACAGAGAGCCCCGCGACGGCGTAAGTCAGCCGCGCGTCGTGAGGGCATATTTTTAGCTACTCCTATTATTTAGCCCCGCGTAATACTCGAGAGCCGCGCCGACGGCGGTGCCTCGAAGCGGGCATGATTTAAACTTATTGGGTGCCATATCCGTGCGCTCGTACACGGGACGCCCGTACACACCCGCACGCACTCCACTCGCGCGGGCTGTACTCGCCACGACCACTCTCGACCGCGCGCGTCCCCGTCTCTTCGTCGTCGTTGCCATCGCCGCCTCGGCGCGCGCTACCACCGCTTACGCCCACCTGGTGGCGCGGGCTATTAAAGCGCGCGCTCTCAGCCCGCGTACTCTCTCGCGGGTCCTTTGGCGCGACCGGAACTCGGCTCACCTCCCGACCGGAGGACGGGGTCGGTTGAAATTCACGATCGTCGCGAATGTATTTTTCGAAAGGGCGTCGGCGGAGCAAGGGGGAGGGGAGGGAATTTATCGAAAGAGAGTAGGAGGAGGAGGTGGAGCGGGAAGCACGGGAGGAGGAGGAGGAGAAGGAGAAGACGGCCTCGGACTCGACCGGTGATGTATGCTCGCGAGCAGTCATATAACAAACGACTGTCGTCCATCACACGGCGACTAGAACAATGCCGTGGCCTGGCAGGGAGCGCTTCCACTACGCGCCGTGGCAACACACGGCCGAATGTCTACCGAATAAAATAAACGGGCGCCTCGCTGTTCTAGCTTCCATTCCGTAATGGGTACACGACTCCCGCGATTGGTGCGGCGATTCGGTGAATTCTTCGGGCTTCGCTCGACCCGCCGTTACGCGGCCGAACGCTCCTCGCGCGGATCAGACGGTTTCCTCGCTTCCATTCGCAAGGTTCGACTCGAAATCGCCGCACTCTCTGTTACAATGTACGCCGGCTCTCGGTGCCGCGCGTCCTTCGCCGCGCGCTCTCTCGCAGTCACCGCGTCCGCCGCTCTCGCTCGTCCCGCCCGCCTCCGCGCCTACCCTACCCCGTTTCGACCATAAAGCCAGGAGTTATGGTTATTTAAAAACTTATTGGCCCGCCCATGCGCTGTGGTTTGCACGGGGGCGAAACGCCGTGACCCGGCTGAGATAAATCAAAAGATATTAAGACCGCTCGCGCGCGCGGGAGTTCTTAGCCGAACGCGCGTCTCCTCCAGCGGTGGCGGAGGGCATACGCGTCTCGGCTCCGCGGGGTTCACCGCCGCGCGCGCCCCCTCGCGAAGCGCTGCGCGCGCCGCTCTTCCCGGAATCGACTACGCGGTGCTCCGTATAACCTGCGCGCGCCCTTTGCGCTCACTCACGATGATATAGACCTCAGGAATAATTTGTACGCGAGCCGGGGCTCGAAATGTGGACCGCGCGCCGCAGCGACGAGAACGCGCGCGCGCTCGCTCACTCGCTGGCTGGTAGGAGAGAAGAGACGAGAAGGATTAATGAGTGCATCTCAATCCGGTAATTTTTCCACGTCGGCCGGGTAATGCACGAACCGCGGGGGGCGACCAGGCTATATTGCCTGATCAATCAAAATAAGCCGGGCCTGGCAACTGCTGTCTCGTCGGCGCGAGTATCGACCGTCCTCCCGGGTCCGCGGCACGACCCACCCTTCCGAAATACAGCCGAGGATCTTCCAGCTTTCCAGTCGCTCCACGATTCCCGGTAGTTCGGCGGGGCACGGTCGCGCGGGACGCCGTCGATCGTCCTGGAATCCGCCGGCGGCCGGTCAATACTTTCCGGGCCGTTCGCGGTCGAAGCGTAAGGATGGATCGTGACGGGTTGAGGGTTCGCGCGGGCGCGTATGCTAAAGTTTGTATATAAATCGTATCGCTCGTTTTGCGACTGCGCGGCGTTCGAGAGACCGCGACGCGGCGAGGACTCTCTGCGCTTTTTTTCTTCCGATCTCTTCGAGGTCGTCGTCGTCGTCGACGACGACGACGGTGTGTTTGCGCTTCGACGGATCGCCGCGCGGAGGGGATATTAGAGATCGATCGCGGGCTCGCGCGTATTATGTACTCCATTATTCGTACGCGTCGCGTACCTGTGCGAGGATCTCGAGACCACGCCCCCACGAGAGGATCGTTCCTGCGGGATTCGCGCGTGTGAAAGTCCTGACGAAGATTCGGGTGTCGCATAGGTATTCACTGAGAGAAATAATTACTAGTGTTCAAAAAAAATTCTTGAGAAGACCATACGATCTGGAAAATTTGCCAGAATACAGATTCCTGGTCGAAGAGTGTATATTGTTAATTCGTGGATACCTTCATTGGGACGAGAAATTCTTCTTGGGCGAAAAATATTTGTTGGAGCCTGTCACTTTTTTTTTTCATGAAGAAAATCACGGCTTGATACTGGAATTATAATCATGTTTCTGCCCGCGTAAAACAAAAGGTACGGCAGAAGTCGGGGAAGAGTTGAACCAAAAAAGTATGGCTACAGATCCTATCCTAGATTTTCAGTTAGACAATTTTTCTTTCTCGAAAGCGTGGTCGAGTACATTTTGCTTTTCAACCGATACGAAAAAAATATCTGGCCGACATCTGGAATACGATTCGTAGCCATATCTTTTTCGTTCAACTCTTCCCAGACTTCCGACACATTTTAGCCGTACTTTCTTTACGCGGATGATCGAAGAAAATATCCGTTTGACACCAGCAATTGTTTCTCTCGAAAAAAAACGCGGAAGTATCGAACGAATCCGTCATCCCAATCGTCTCGAAGTAATTCTCTCGCGACGGAGTAATTCCCGCGTACGTACGGTGCGCTATAACGCATCGCACGCCCGCATTTCGCGTTCGCCGAGAGGTCGTGGTCTTCCCTATAGCAGCCGGCACGTCGTACACGCGCGCGTGTCGCTCGCGAATCGCTCGGCGTGTAGCGGCGGGAGGGGAAGACGAGAAGAGGAGGTCGCTGCTATACGAGCGCGAGCCCCACGACCGCACATGGCTCCGATAATTGCGGGTTCTGCATTCGCTCACTCTCTCTCTCTCTCTCTCTCTCTCTCTCTCTCTTCCTCGCAACCTCCGCCCTCCGCATAATTCTAGTGCCGGAATCTATTTCTAATTTCAGAGAGCCCCCGCGGTCGGGACCACCGCGGCGAAATCGTGGCGGAAGTAAGCGTTCAGAGACATCTTGCCGATGCGCACCTCGCCTCTCTCCGAAAGCAGACGTCGTCATTAGGATCGCCGATGATGGCAGATCCGCTTCGCGCGTTTAACGACGAGTAGGCGAGGATTGGTCGCCCTCGCGCTACGGGGACTTATGTACGTGGCAGGAGGTGACTCGAACTCGCGAAGTCGAGAGAAAGAAGAAGAAGAAGAAGAAGAAACAGAAGAAGAAGCGTTTATTCTGCTCTAGGGCCGCAGAGACCCTCTGAGAGCACACAAAAGGTCGGAACAAGTAAACATCGAAGAAAGCAACTAAAAGAGTGAACGAGCGAATAAGAGATAAAGTAAATAATAGAACGGGCTAGACTAACAAAATGAGGTAAATAAAAGTGCACAATGCAAATGATACGGATTAAACCAACAAAGTAAAGTATGATATAAGTAAGAAACTAGATAACCAAGAAAGTAACTAAGAAAGCAGACGACTGAATTAGAGATAGCGTAAGTAATAGAACGGGCTAGACCAACAAAATAAAGCAAGTGAAAGTACAATACAAATAATACGGGCTAAACTAACCAAGTAAAATAAAGAACAAAGTAAAGTAAAGTAAAGTAAAGAAGTGAGACAGAGAGAGATAGAGAGAGAGAGAGAGAGAGAGAGAGAGAGAGAGAGAGAGAGAGAGAGAGAGAGAGAGGAAGCAGCCGAGCAGCGTTGAAGAAACTGGAACTTCTCCATAGCGGAGAAGGCAGCGCGCGTCCCGCGGGAGACCGATGCGATCCCGCCTCCGCTATACCTAATGAGCGGGCTAATTGTTTCGGACCGCCTGATGATTAATTGTGGGAAACGTGGAGCAAAACGCTCGAGCTCCTCCTTCGCGTGCAAACTGATCCTCGGTACGAAGATTCGGTACGGCTACGTGTACGTACTGTATAAACGCGCATTGGCTCGCGGTGATGATCCTTACCCGACGATTACTCGACTCCTAGCCACGGGCTATCGATTACGGATTTCATCCTCCGTCCCTTTTTTCCCTCCCCGTTTCACTCGCACGCTCCATTCGGTCTCTATTAATCCAAATTGCATCGATCGTTAACGCTCTCCGTCTCCGCTCGCGGATAAAGAAACCAGCAATTTTTACCAAGAGAAGAGTTTTACTTCGTCTATACACTCTGAGAGAAGAGTTTAGTCGTAGTTGATAAATGTATCTTTGATTATAGCGAAAAAAATATTTCGTTGGGCCAAGTAAATATATGTTAATTATTAGAATGTCTCTTTCATTCAAACAGAAATTGAGTAATAGCTAACGAATATTTGACAGGAGTGCGCAGTAGATAAGGACTCGATGATATCGGCCGATCAACGAAGTTAAAGCAGCAGCTAACGAATATTTGTTTCGCGCAAAGAAATATTTCTTTCGTTATAATCAAGTACACGTATATTAGCTACAAGTAAACTCTTTTCTCAGTGCAGTAGCGCTGAAATTCGAGCTCATTTTCAAAAATTTGTACAGAGGACACACACTTCTATTTATCGTTTACAACTGTCCCGGATACCAGTTTAACTATAGATATTATACAATATCCGCGTTCACACAGGAATTTCTATCGGTTCCCTGGGGAAAAAAACAATACCTGATTACCGTGAAATTCTGCACAGCTCCCTGAGCGAAATCGTAGTCCGATATTAGTCAATCTGTAATTCGTGCAGCTCATAATAAACGTTTAAGCGATTTCGCGTAGATCGGACTCGCCCATTTTCGATTTCCTTCCGCAACTACTTCAACGCGGAAGTTCGCCTCGGCCCACACGTCCCTCCAACGAGGCGCGACAGCAGGAAGCGCAAAACAACGCCGCGTTATTCCAGGCGAAAGGAAACGCGCGTGCGCTCCGAAATGAACGCAAACGACGGTGACCCCCACACGTGTCCCGCGGGTCTACCGTTTATACGGGTAGTTCGGGAGCCGATCGCGAACCGTCTAATTTTTTTTTATTGTTTCCTCGCTCATCGCGGGCGGTGATTAGGGTCTCGACGGCGTGCACGTGTCCGCGAGCGGGCGACACCCCGACGCGACGGGCGCGTGTACGCGTGAAATCACCGTGATTCGAATAATCCGTGGGCCTCGCGCGTTACGGACGGACGCGGCCGGACGGACGGACAGCTGGTCGTAATTGGATGCATCGGAAACAAATGGGCATACGTCAACCGTCATTCGTAGCTCCTTACTCACGACGCGTTAGGATTCATTACCGATGAAAATCTAATCCATTCGAGGTGCAGCGCTACAACTCGCTCCCCGTTTCGTTTATACGCCCCCACCGACCCTTCACGGCGTGCGTGCGCGCGAGAAGGGCGAGATTGGAAAAATGTTTCTGTTATTTATAAGACTGCTTCGAAATAATGATAAATAAGATATTTCGTTGCGCGGTATTTAAAAGGTAAGTCAAATCGAACGAAGCGTTAATTTTTCTTAACAATTGACACGAACCATTTTTGTTCTGTTATTTAAGAGACTGCTACAAAATTGTAAGTATGAGATATCTCGTTGTGTGGTACTTCAGTCGTAAGTCAAATCGAACGAAACTTTCGTTATTCTCAACTTTGACACGATATCTGTGCATTGTACGAATAAGCCATTGGTGCAAAAATCTGTGAAAAAATCTCACCAGCATCGAAATTATAAATAAGATATTTCGTTGCGCGGTATTTAAAAGGTAAGTCAAATCGAACGAAGCGTTAATTTTTCTTAACAATTGACACGAACCATTTTTTTTCTGTTATTTAAGAGACTGCTACAAAATTGTAAGTATGAGATATCTCGTTGTGCGGTACTTAAGTCGTAAGTCAAATCGAGCGAAACTTTCGTTATTCTCAACTTTGACACGGCATCTGTGCGTTGTACGTATAAGCCGATGCAAAAATCTGTGAAAACATCTCACCAGCTTCGAAAGAAAAATTCATCATTGTTACTACATTCTTTCTGATATACTTCAAAACAACGAAACGTTTCATACGATACACTTAAGATGATTCCACGACCAATTCGTAGACCATCCAATCATTATCAATTCACCCCGTATCCCTGCATACGTACTCATTAAATACGCGAAGAGCGACGTCGGTTGCGAACGCAACCGGAGATACACAGACGTACGTACCGAATTAACATCCGCACCGCGATCGAAGTCGATCCCACGACGATCGGTCCGATTCGTGGTCGCGAGGACCCGGACGAGGCAGCGGTACACGCGGGGCGCATCGTACGATCGTCCGCTCCGAGAGATAACGATCCGGACTCATCCCGCGATCGATCCAGCCGCGGAGCAGGTCGAGCGGTAAATGATCCGAGCGATCTCGATCGGCTTCTGAAAAAAAATAAAACCGTATCCCTCGGTCCGTCTCTCTCCGTAATGACCGTCTCCCACGTCGAAACGAATTTGTAGCGCGGTTCGTCTCGATCGCCTCGGCGGATTCTCGAATCGATTTCTACATGCGGGATATACACGGACGGACTTCGCGGATCCTGAAGTGAATCGCTGAGGCGGTAGATCGGAGGGAACTTTCTTAACGGCGATACGTCAGCGATTGAGTATTTGTAATTCGGTTTGGATACATCATCGGAGTCAAAAATAAACGCTAGCGCAGAGCAATGTGTTCGGCTGATAAAATCCACATTGATGCAACAAGAATTATTTTCGAAGACTGAGAGAAATAACAACTAGTATAAAGTATATAAATATTTCTTGATTCGAAAACTCGCTTATGATTTTAAAGATGTTTGAGTAGGTATATGTGCAAGGGAAAAAAATAATTTTGCAGTTTTAACAAAACTAGGTTTTGCCGAGAATGTCTTGCCATCATGACAAAAATATTATCCGTGGCAGCGAAAGATATGTCCGATAATGGTAAAAATATTGGTTAGGATAGCAAATATTTTTACCGACAAAAAATTCACCGCGATTGTAGTGTGATTTGCTATTACCGAACATATTTTTTTACGCCACAGATAATATTTCTGTCGTGGTGGCAAAGAATCCCCAGCAAAACCGAGCTTTGCTGAGACTGCAAAATCATTTTTTTTCCGTGCGGATTCTTGGTCGAAGAATACGTATTCCTGATTCGAGAATACCTTCGCTGGAACAAGACATTCTTCCGGCGCGAAAGAAACAATTATTACTCGCGAGTCCGTCGAATCTTTTCTCTCACGAAGAAACCCATGGCTCGATCCTGTAATTACTTATATCATGTTTCGGACTAAAGAAAACATTTTTTGGACACTAGCGATTATTTCCCTCAGCGAAGAGCTCACTTTCGTATCGATACAGAAACGTCCCGACACTCTCTCGTCCCCTCTCGTCGAGAATCTCTTTCCACTTTTCCGCGCATCTCGCGCGCGTGTGCGCGGAAAATCGTGCGCGGCAGTGCGTCGAGAGCAAGCGCGCGCACAGTTACGCGAGTACGTAGAAACGTCTCTCCCTGGATCTCTCTCCGCGTCGAGAGAGACGTTCGTGTGCAACGGCGCGCCAACGGCTTCCCACGAAACGTTTAATTGCCAACAGTTGGCTTCTTTCTATCGGTAGATCGGGCACACTAACAACCTCGACGCGTGTTTACACGAATGTCCGTCGGCCCGTCCGTACGTCCATCCGTCCGCTCGTTCCGTTGTTCGGCCGTTCGTTCGTTCTTTGCCTCGAGCACTCTCAGACGTGTCACCCGCCACGCTTCCTAGTCGGACGCGAGCGACGATCGAACGGGAGAACCGTTGACCGCGCTCGGCCTCGGCGAATCGCCCGCACGCCGCGCGCCAACGTCGACGCGGACGTCCGGGATCGCGCGGCGCCGCGCGAGGCCGTCGCGACGGTCGTCCGCCCGCCCGCTTTTTCGGGGACTCGCCGGGCCGCGGTGAAATCGTCTCTTCCGGGCGACGCGTTCGAGCGCACCGTCAAAACTTTCTCCGCGACTCTAAAGACACTCGTTATATCGTTAGCCACGGCTGATTATTCGAACGTGCTTACGCATAGTTTGGTCCCGGCGCTATTGTTCCCGTCGTGGAAGGTGTGCGCGCGCGCGGCGGTGTCCCAGTTCTCCGGCTTCCCCGTTCGAATTGTTCGCGTTTAACTGGAAGTCTCGTCTACTCGGAACGCGCGCGAGAACGAATGCGACTCGAAATGCTCGTCTGCGGCGCGTAGCGAGACGGGACTCGGACATCACTTTTCCCGTCGTGAGAGGTGTTCGCGAGGTGCGGTCGTACAATTCTTCCGCTTCCCCGTTGGAATCGCGCGCGCGAGTTAATTGCAGCGAACATTGAAAGTTGGAGCGAACGATGGATCGAGTCCATGCTGCAGAAAGGATCGAACGATTTTCTCGCGTCGTAAAGTATAATTTATAAGTATAGCATTTCGAGTCGAAATTTTATCCCTGCTTCGATGCTTTTAATACTCCATTCGGCCTACCATTGATCTTCTCAGCCTGTAAGCTCCTCTTTTGAACTTAACCTCTTCAGGGACGATTTTTTTGTGGCGAGAAAAAGATGACTTAATGTTCTTTTTTTTTTTGCGATTTACTTATTTTATATTAATGGGAATTTTTGCTTCTCTGATTGGGGGATTCTGTAGTGAGTAAGTTGTTGTCGGGTTTTTGTTCTATTTATTATTGACGGTGGCTGTAATTGTGGAAAACTAAACGTTTACATATATATGGCCAAGGGCGTGAAGAGGTTAAAATTGGTGAAATGTTTATCAACGTACCATTTTAGGCTCATCACACAGGGTTCCGATACACTGATTAATAAACGTACTTGATCGAAATAAACGTGCCTTTGGATAGTCCCAAGAGCGTATTTATTCGATTTAAATGAATATCGGTTGGACGCAAATATTATATTATTGAATTAATTAGATGTTATTTGAATCAAATCGATATTCATTTAAGTCGAATAAATACGCTCTTGGGACTATCCCAAGGCACGTTTATGTCGATCAAGTACATTTTTTTCTCAGTGTACAACGGAAAATCGACCTGCTGTCGATCGAAAATAGCAGCTCTGTAATTCCGACTCGGGATCCGGTGCAGCGAGAGAAGAAACGCGAGGGCTCCGAATTCCAGGCGAGACTGAACTCTCGAGGGGGTCCGCCTCTCGTCCCTCCCTCACTTCCGTCGCGAGAAGAGGCGGGAGAGTCGACAGAAACTGAGTTGTCTCTCGAGACGACAGGTAACCGAGGTATACGCGGACGAGAAATAGATCGAGAAAGGTCAGCGCGGTCAGCGGGAGGGGTATATAATCGCCCAACGGGGTGGTCCGTCGAAGCTTCCGAATTTCTCGATCCGCGGCTTGCCGCAGAAATAACTGAGATAAATATATACATCTCTCTCGGAGCGCGCGGAATCTAGGATTCGCTCGGATGGCGATCCTAGCGGGCCGGAGCCTCCGACGATACAAGCCGGAGTGAGCGGACGAGTGGCGTGACGGAGAGCGAGGGGGGGAGGGGGGGGGGGGGGCGAGGCGAAACGAAGAAGCAAAGAGAACGCGAGCAAAGGGGTAGCGGCGAGATGCATTTCGTGGATTAAGGATGCAACCAGGCGGTCTCACGGTGAGCCGGCGCGGTAGGAGTCTAATAAGATGTAACTAAATTATGATTGGATTCATCATTGCTGCGGGCCGCGGTGGAATTGTCGATCGGCCGGGGCGAGGAGTGCCCGCGGGGCACCGGTGCGTCGGGGTCAATAGTTAAGCGGGCTACGGTCATTCTATGTGAAGCGTGATATACCATGATCCCGAATGAGCGATTGCCAACGGCCGAAGCGAGACGGAAGGAGGTCTACGCTCGCGCGCTTCGGTTCTGCAGCGCGCGGATACCCTCTTCCTCTATCTGTTTCTGCAGCGGCGAGTCGCGCCCGATACTCCTCCCGAGAGAGGTAGGTATATTGTGTACGGGTACGGGCGAGCGAGGGCTGCGGACGGTGTGGGTGCGCGCACGGACACAGGGTTCACCTACGCGCGTAGTTCGTTCGATGCAACTCGCGCTCTCGCGATGGACGAGCGGAGAGTTTCCCCGGCGGCTAGCGGTCAAGCGGGGCTTAACGAGGCGCGAGGCGAGGAGTCCTCCACCGCCACCACCACCACCACCACCACCACTACCCCGTAGAAGCTCTCGGCACTCTCTCGATTCGAGCGAGTGAACTGGCCGAGGGAAGGGTGAGAGGGCGATGGGGAGGGATGGGAGGGAGAGAAAGAGAGCGGATCGCCGCCTCGAATCGACCTTTTAGGAGCGCGCTCGTCGACAAAGCGCGGGACCCCGAGTGGAAAAAGCGGAGCCGTGACTCGGCGCTTATGCAAAACGCGCGTAAACGTCGGTTTTGTTGGTCGAATTAGCCCGTCGAGGCTCTTTCGGGGGTTCTTTCTCTCTCTCTCTCTCTTTCTCTTTCTCTCTCTCCTCAGCCGGATCGGGGCCAGTCATCCCGCGCGGGGCCCTCTCATACCCGAGGGTGATTTTTGCATGTCACGTGGGCAAACGGGCGCGCTCTGAATGCCCGTCGTTAGAGGCCCGTCGTTGTGCCACGATGAGTCGGGCGCGCTGCAACGCGATACGAGACGCGACCCCGACGCAACCCCTCTCCGCGCCGGAGCGAGGTTTCGAGACACGAGGGCGTGATCGACCCCTCTCGACTCGCCCTGCTTCACCGCGGCGGTATCGGCGAATCGTCGCGCGCGGCGTCACCCGTGGAGCGTGGGGTCGTTCGCGCGACTGTTGCCTACATCCGCCACCCACGCCGACGACGCGGGAGCGCGAGTCTGTCGACGTATCGTCGCGCGCGGCGTCGGCCATTCTCGGCGTCGATTTCGAATGACGAAACGCTCTCGGATTAATCGGCGATAGGCGAGGAGTCTCCGCCGGGATTTCGTACGGACCAAGCCGCGTGCGCTGAAACGAGAAGTACGTCGAGCGCGCCGCGCGGTCCCTTTCTATACGCGTAGGCGCGCCTGGATCGGAGATGGTCGGATCTATAATAATCCAGCCGCGACTCTGCTCGAGAGCAATTCGCGCGCCCGCGGCGCTAAAGCGTCTAATCGTTTCGGAGCGAGTCGCGGATGAGGTTTTGTCCCTTTCGCTGAGAAACGGAATTAGTAGCAAAAAAACCACGGGAAAACTCGTGATTTTTTGCAGTTATCAAAGTAACAGGGCTCCTCGAGGTGAACTATTGACATTTTTTACAGTTCGTAATAGCAGAAACGTCCGTTTATGCGCAGAGAAAAAGAATTAGTTGACTTGCGGAGTCGCGCGCGAGTAATTATTTATTTCCATCAATATATGATCTGTTTTCACATTAAATAAATATCTCTTCCTTGCAATTACACGCTATTCCACATCATTGATGTGTTAAGAAATAATCCATTGACGTAAATTGATTATTACTTGCGAACCCGCAAATGATTTTTGGCAGATCCAAACAATTCTTTTTCTCCGTGCACGCGGTAAAATGGAGCAATCTCCCGTTAATACGTGTCGAGTGTTTACGGGCTTATACTGCAATGAATTGTAAAAAGTCGCTGTGTATATTAAAAAAATGCAATATCTCACCTCGAGGACGCCCTGTTACCGGGATTCACTGCAAACATTACTGATCCTTTTTCTCCGTGTTCCCACGGAGAAAAATGCCTCTCGCGGCGGAGGGAAAATAATGCAGCTTTCTTTAAACAGACTAGCACCAGTCCGAAAGGAAGTATCGTTCGACTCGAAAATAGTCTCCCGCTGTGTAGCGCGCGCGCGAACCCTTTTGCTTTTTAGCATTTTTACGACTCGACCTAGATGCGTTTCGCCTCGCTCCGGGAAGAACTGTGCTGCGCGAGCTTTCCCCTGCGGGGGTTTGCTCCGTAAAAATGCGAGAACCGTACGATTTTTCGAATGGCCGAAAAGGTGCGCGTACCGTTGCAAAATTCGAGACACCGTTAGACCCTAAAAATGGAGAGAAATTTTTATACCCGCGTCCCCCCCCCCCCCCCCCCCCGAGGGGACGAGGCGTTTTCAGGTTTACGATCCACGACGAAACACGGATGTAATCTATTCTCGGGCAGATAATCCGAAAAATTCGGGCCTGTAAATAGGGAGGTGGACGCTTGCGCGCGTGCACCCGCTGGAAAGTACACGGTCTTGGGCTATACTAAAAGCTGCGGCTGTAAACTTCGAGCGGACCGCGGGAGGGGGAAGAAGGCGAACACGTTCACCGCGAGCCCGGACGAGCACGTCTCGCCGGTTACAGGGAACGTACTCACGATCGCGGTGGTCGAACCCGCGATGCGCCAAAAACGCGGATATGACGTCCCCGCGCGCAGCAGGACTGGTGAGCCACGCGAATCTTGCGCGTCAGGTTCTCCGTATTCTTTCCTGTACGGCTACACTGAGAGAAATAATTGCTGGTATCAAAAAAATATTTCTTGAACTAAGAAGATATGATCTTCAAAATATCTAAGAATAGAGATCTGCTTTGTTGAAGAATATAGGTAGGTATACTAAAAAATGGACCGGTGCACACCACTTTTGGTGTTGTATAACAATGGCGCAAGACTGAATGAGAGCAGATGTGCTCCACACCGGTAAAACGGTGTCAAAAATTAACACCACTTCTTTTTACCGTGCATATTTTTGCTTCAAGCATACCTTCGTTTGGTCAACAAATTTTTCCTGCGCGAAAAAAAAAACAATCGTTCCAGCCTATCAAATATTTTTGTCTTCGCGAGACACTATTTTGTCGACACCAACAATTATTTCTCTCAGTGTATATTAGGTACCTAATCGATTTCACCGCACCCCGCGTTCGCGAGCTGCGATATTAATCTGAAAGAAATTCCACTTCCGAGAACTGAATAGCTTAAACGTTAAACTTTCGCCTTCGTTTGAAGTGTAAATCGACGCCGAAAAAAATACGGGGTTCTCTAAAAATGAAGAATTTAGTGGGAAACGTCAATTTTTAGGATCTCCCGCGCCATAGATACCAGGTACGCACCTCGTTTGCCGATCCCTAAAGTGTTCGCAGTGGCGACACTTCCAATTTGGCGCAGACGTGCCGCTCCGGGCGCGGCGCGTACAAGGGGGTACGAAAGTAATCGCGCGCGACCATATACCCTCCGTTACTTTTTCCGTGCATTTTTTTTACTCCCGACCCGCGCATTTACGATCGGTCGTACTCGCGGGTCCGCGTCGTAAAGTTATTACCGATACGTCGGAGGAGGGTGAACAATGGGACCGGCGAATGGGTCATAATCGATTCGATTGTTGGCAGAGAGGACCCGGCCCGGTTCCGGCCCCCGGAATACCTGGAACCGTGTTTTAGGACGAGCCTAATGCCACTAGGGTTAGACCACCCCCCCGCGCCTCTCTCGGCCCGCTGGAAACTGCAATGCGCGAGCGTTTACTCCGGCGAATCGTAAAAAGGACCGATGATTTTATTTGTATACCCCGCGGCCGACCGAAACGGCGGCGCGACGAGTCGTTTCTTCGCCCCCGTTGCCGCACGGCGCGGAAAATCTCATCTGCGAGAAACACGGATACTTTTCGCCCGCAATTAGGGACTGGACAGTGCAGTCCCCTCATCTTTCTCAGTCCCGTTATTCGCCGTCGGCTTCGAGGGTCTCGCGACGAGCGACATGCCACGTGCGTCGATCGAGCGTCCACGGCTGTGAGCAGGTACACACGGGAAAAAATAGTTTTGCAGCTTTAACAAGACTAGGTTTTGCCGAGAATTTCTTGCCGTCGCGTCGTGAGAAATGTGTCTATCATCTGTGGCCGCAAAAGGTATGTTCGATAACAGTTGAAATATCTGTAGAGATGACAAATATTTTAACTGGAAAATAAAAAAAAAAGTTCACCGTGAATGTTAACTACGTTTGCCATTATCGAACGCATCTTTCGCCGCCGTAAGGATATTTCGGTCGCGACAGCCAAAATTTCCCGGTGAAACTTAGTTTTGCGAAGACTGCAAAATCATTTTTTTTTCCCCGTGCACGTAGACAGTCCCGAGAGAAAAAAACCACGGGAGAACGACACCTGCCCGAGAAGCGAGTTTCTCCGACCTCGGGGGAGTAACTCAAGCACGAGAAACGAGAGTTCGCGCTCTCTATTTCTCCCCCTCCCGCGCGAAAGAAATATACGAGAGCGGGGCGGAGGGGGAGAGACGAAATTCTCCCTCCCTCTTTTGACTCGGACGCCAAAAACAAAGGGACGCGGACGCGCGATGGGAGAAAAGAGTATCATCCCGTGTCTCGGGGATGACACAGCAGCAGCGGTCGCCCTGTCGGTTCCTGATGAGCAAGACGAGAGACGTCGTTTGTCGATTCGAGATATCGATACCCGACCTCGGTGACCCGGCCGTGCGCGAGACACACGACGAGACACGCGGGACGTTGCAGGTCTGATTGCGCCAAGGGGGGTGACGCTGTGACGGACCCCGTCTCCCCTTCCCGTCGCTCTCGGACACAAATTCGAATGTGCCGCTAAGACGCGGCGAGCGGCGCGACGCAATCTTTTCGATTTCGTCCTTCTCGCTCGAAAAGTGCGAGAATCGCGATGTTTTTCCGTCTGGAGACTTTTTCAAACTCGCATGGAAGAAAACAAATCGTGCGCTGTACACTGAGAAAAAAAAAGGTAAAAAATTATTCCGTTAGAAGGATAATCTGAGTACGAAAGGTCAAATAGATCAAAAATTATCCTAAAGAAGGTTAAATTTTAAACCCTGGAAGGATAATTTTCTGGATCTATTTTACCTTTCGTACTCAGATTATCCTTCTAACAGAATAATTTTTAACCTTTTTTTTTCTCAGTGTAAAAAATTCCACGCGATTTGGACACGTATAGACCACTTTTGGTGTTAAATAACAGCAGCGTAAGACTGAATGCGGCACCCCAGATGTGGTTAGGTCCACACCGGTGTTAAAAATCGACACGACTTTTTTAGCGGTGCATTTACGAAGTTTATGGTAAATTTACGGTAACTCTAATTTTGGTAAAAGTTATAGCAAAACTTGTAGAAGTCGCGAGAGTTTCTGTAATTTTTATTAAAATTATAGTTATCGCGTAACGATAAATCAGCTTCGTCCCGAAATCAACCACAAGCTTTGCGAAAAAATGCTACGATTTTTTGTTCCGCCTATAAAGAAGCGATACGCGCGTATATGCGAAGAAAGAGCCGAGAAGAGCGAAACGAAAAGTCGAAAACAGAGATAGACAACGGGAACCAAGGTGAGATACGGAGGTCTGGGAGTCCCGTCCACCGCGGGCGACGGGAGGGCACCTTCGACTCTTGAAAAAGCTTCGGCCAAAAATCCCAGCCGGGCACCCTCGTCGCCCCGCTTTCATTTTTATTGGCCGGCGCGATCCGTCAATCCGGGACAAAAAGACGAGAGTCGAGCCCGACTGACTTTTCTACGTGGGCGTAGCGTTTTTTCGAACCTGCCACCGAAGCCACCTGCTGAGAAAACCGCTCGAAGCTGAGCTCTCGGCGCGGAGAACCATTCAGCGCTCGCGCGCGGTTGCGTCAGGCTCGACACAGTTATTTGCATCATCCATCAGGCAAAAAAATGCGTCGAGACGACCTGCAGCCACCCCCACCCCGATTCCCCGGGGATTCGCCCGCATTGTTGGCCCCTCCGAGTGATATTTTATTGGGTTTATGACGTCATTAATCTGATCGCGCGGACCCCGCCCACCGGGGCGACCTTAATCGGGAGGCATCCGAACCGGGGGATCCTTACGGCCGGCGGGTTACCTGCCGCGTCATCCGGGAATTCGGGCAAACGCTGCAGATCTCGACGGATATACCGCCCGAGGGCCGCCCCGCTCTCGAGTATCAATTTCTCGCTCGTAAAGCGTCGACTTTACGACCTACGACGACTCGCCACCCGAACTCGTTCTCTCGCCTTTATTCAGCGCGCGCGCGCGCGCGATCGACCCAACGATACGAATTCCGGGACGATCAACGAAATCGTCGCGCCCGAGCAACGCTGAAACGTAACAAGGTGTCTCAATGTACGAGAGAACAAGCGTAAAAATTCACACAGCAGATTTTACCGAGGGGTCTTACCATCGACGCTTCCTGTATGTATCCTCAATTTGTTGAAAAATGTTTCCACTGGTCGTTCCTTCTTACTCCATTCGATAATTTGAATTATACTCAAATATGTGCGGCTGCTAGAACGCATACTGCTATTGGGACAGTTATCTTATAGGTAGGAGCGCGGGTCGTGGCGAAAGGTGAGCGATATAGATATCCACGTATATATTCGCGCTCGGGTCTTCCGCTCGTTTCTATACGAATCCGATCGGCTCTGTAAATAGAAAGTTCAAAATCGCGCGCGGAGAATTTTTAGTGGACGAGGCACCGTGGTCAACAGAATATTTTTTAAATAAAGAACACGTGATTTTGAAAATTTGTAAGAATGCAGATTCTCGGTCGAAGAATTCGTAACCTAAGAATACCTTTCTTTGTGTGCGAGAAATTCTTCCTGTACGAGAAAAATGATTACTCGCGAGTCTCTCAAATATTGTTTCGCGCGAGGAAAATTGTATACCGAGAAAAAATGTAGTAAATTTGTCTAAATCGGCAGTTGCGGGTGGAAGAATGCAGATCTAATTAGTTGGGCTAATAATTGACTGGAATGGACTGCAGCCTGTTTCCTTCAAATAGCCGTTAATCATTATAACCAACTTTATTAGTCAGGGCAACTAATTCCGCATTCCCTCAGGAGTAAACGCAGATTTAATTGAATATATCATTTTTTTCTCTTAGCGCGTAGCTCGATCCTAGAATTACATCGTATTTTTGATCGAAGAAACAAATTTTTTGGCAGCAGCAATTATTTCTCTCAGAGTAGAAGCACACAAACGCAGAAAAAAGGAATTAGTCGAATCTACTGAAAATTACTTGCGGGGTTGCACAAGCAATTTATCTATTTACATCAACTAAATTTTTTAATACGTCAATAAGATATCTCTTCCTTACAACCATGTGGAACAGTATGTGTTTACAAGAAAGAATTATTTAACTAATATGAAAAACAAATTAATTGATCTGAATTGATAATTAGGTACTTGCGATCCCGAAAGTAATTTTTAGTAGATCCAATTAATCATTTTTCTCTTCGAAGGTACCCAGTAGTACAAGTTGGCGATAATTTCCAATTTCCTCTTCCATTTCCAATTTTGCACGTTGCACCGCAGCGCGTTCGAGCCATGCAGCCGATGCAACACGGCGCGCGATCGCGCGGTGAATAGTATCGACGACGAGGATCCGGCTGTCCGAACACAATACGAAATTAAGATAGCGATCGACACCGTCGTTGCACAGCGCGCGTCGATGCGCGATCCACACCGTGGAAACGTTCGAAATAAATAAACACGGCAAATCGTTACGAAACATCGGAGGCGAGATCGCATCGCAGGAAGTTCTTTCGACCGCCGCACAGCGAAATCGGAGGAGGGCTCGTATTCCATGGCGGTTCGTATATGCACCGTGGACGCGATCGAAGCTTCCATCTAACGCGAGTTCGCGATAACCCTCATCCCTTAACCTTCGCGATACGTTCGTACGGATACGTGTAAGATGAATGGTAGCTAAAAAAAAAACGGCGGAAGAGGAAGCTAGGAAGGGTGTGAAAGCCCGCAAGATGGGATGGAGCGATGTATTCCGTTACTCGATGTCAAAGAAAACTGACGTCTTTGACGAGTCGCGTCTCTTTGGTGGTAAAAAGCTTCCCCGATCGCTTCAGATAACAACTGATACCGGAGAAAAGTACACATTAAAAAAGTGGTGTTAACTTTTAACACCATTACACGGGTGTGGACCTATGTATGTGTACCATACATTATCTGGTGTCTCATTGCAATCCAACACCAAAAGGCGGTCTGTATAGGTCCACACCGCAGAATTTCTTACCGCGCGTGCGCGTATCTTTCTTCACTGTCATCGAAAAACATCGTAACCCATTACTATGCGAGGAAAAATCACAAGTCCTCGTCGTCATCGATGTAACTTACGACTTTTCCCCACGTAGCAGCGAGTTACGATGTTCCATAATGACGGTAAAAAGATGCATGCTTTTTTTTCCGGTACCGGTCGAATAATTTCATCGAGACGACCGACCAGAGTCTATTTTCGTTCGACACCCGCCAGTCATTTCGACGAAACGATCGATTCCCACGTGTTTCTCGATTTACTCGAAGATCAACCGTACGCTCTTCCCTTCCTCCATTGTCAAAGACACGACAAAACGAATCTCTCGCGCGAGATTCCTCCGCTTCATCGCGGCACGCCCTCCGGAGCGCGCTCCTCGGGATCCTCCGGTTTCAGTGCGACGCTGAATCAGCAAATCCTTTGATATCACTGCGGCCCGTAACGGCAGCTGCGTCGAGCGAGAAGCGCGCGATATAGCCGAGGACTTTCGAGGGTCCCGCGCGCGCGCGCGCGCGCGTGCGTTGGGCAACGCTGGTCGTCGTGACGACCGCGGCGCGGCGGCAGGTAGGGAGGTACAGTTGCGCGCGCTTCTCACTCGGATTTGAAATGGTATACGCGGCGAGAGTCGCCGAGAGAGAGAAAGAGAAAGAGAAAGAGACGAGACGGCGAAACGTCCGATTCGTATTGCGCGCGATCGTAGAACAAACGATCGGTACACGATCTCCCGCTGCTAGATCGCCCGATCACCGTTCCGCGGTACAGCGATCTATTGATCGCGGACAACGGTCCACACACGAGCGACCCGTGTCGCGCATCGATATCTCGCTCTCTCTGCCTCCCTCCCCCAACCCTCCTCGAAGTCTCCCGGTCTCTCGCGCTCTCCCGCCCCTCGCGAGAACTCGTTCAGGAATCGTCGTCGTGACGCGGATGCGTGGACGCGTTCCGTCGAGAAAATGATGACGACGTCGAGCTGCCCTAGCGCGGCCGCGCATCCCGAAATCTGTTGATTTAGGTCGAGCGAGCGGATAATAAAATCCTCCCGGAGAATTCTCTCTCCCTTTTTTTCTCTCTTTAGAGAAAATAGATAGCTGAACGCGCGCTGCCTCTCCTCCCCCGGGGTTTGCTCCGAATAAACAGAAGGGCGGAACGCCTACCAGGAATCCTCCGGTTCGGTTCCTAATTGGTGGCGATTTTCGGAAAAGGAATCGTCACGGAGTGACGAGTCGCGATGCGGTTGTAAGTATTCTCTTGGGAGGTGGACGCGGGCATCGCGCGGAGGCGTGAAAAGGGTGAAGGGAGGAATGCGGACGTGGAACAGGGGTGCGAATAACGGACGCCTTCGTTCCGTTCGACGATTTTAGGAAGATCTACAAAAGAAAGATAGGAACTTCTCCAAGCGTACACGTCTGTTCAAAAGTTGTAATCACTCGCTATGAGGGATTTGATGAGTAGCTCTTGTCCTACGTCCATTCATTTCGTTCACGAAACCGCGAGAAACCGCGACGTCGAAAAATTACGACTCGCGTACGGTGGCCACTTAACTGGAAAATCAGGAAATGTCAAGGAATTTTTAATAGATCCCCAGAGGGTTTTAGAGATTCTTCTCTTCAACTATTTCATGCGAAATTTGTAGTAACTTTGATTAAAATTATTACAACACATTGATCTAATCCTGAACAGTAATACGATATTGAAGTACAAAGAAAACGTATCCATGTATTTAAAAATTATAATTTACACAGGCAAGTACAGCCAACGAACTGTGTGCATTTATATTATTTTCATACTCATATAATTCAAATAAACGTTTGCGTGGTAAGCGATAACTAGGATAACCCAGTAATAACTGATAACATAACGACATATTTCAGGATTATTCAGTATACATATGAAGGGTTTCTTTCAAAAACAACATTTATCAAAAACGCCAATCCCTGTAGTACTGGTAGTATTGGCGTTCTTGACAAATGTTGTTTTTGAAAGAAACCCTTCATGTATAATAATTTTGACGTGTCAGTTTTATTCCTCACCCGATTATCGTTGCGAAATATGAAATGTTCCTACTAGAACAAACACGTAAGCATTTTTTTGTAGATATATACATGAACTATATTATCATTGCAGCATTTAAATTTTCTCCTCGCATCTCGCAAATTAAAAAGTCTGGAAAAATCAGTGATTTCTGCCAGGGAAACCGGGAAAAGTCAGGGAATTTTGTAAGCCGAATCGAGTAGCCACCCTGGGCTCGTATACTCTCGCATCCCTTCCGCCGCCGATCTATACCTGCGAGCGTTGCCGTCGCGCGCAAAAAGGGAGGGTCAACGCGCCGGGTTAATGGGTTCGCTACCTGTCGCACGCGGATATACGGCTACTCGAAATACGTTTTACCGTACGATTTGCCCCCTCCGCGCGGCCAATCCCACTGGTCGGGCCGATCTTCGGCACGAATAACCCGCAGAAGGGGGCAAAGAGCAGCGCTCGTCGGCAAGATGGCGCCTGTTCTAAATTCAAAACAAGGCTCTGCTTAGCATATACATATCCCTGACTCAGCCGCCGCGGCACGCTATGACATTCGCAATTCAAATGCTACATTTCTATTACCATTTTAATTCAAGGGCACTCGCCCGTCGCGTATGCATCGCCCCCTGAGTTACGATCGACGCCGTTTCGCGAGCAGCGAGTCCCTGTATCGAGCCGCACGCACGATCGCGAAGAGAGCAACGGCGAGCGTCTCTCGAGATCGGCGGAGCATCCCCTCGCGCGTCGCGGCGCAACATTCGAAGCGGAGGTAAACTACATAGTTTCGAGTTCGTCGAAACGCTCGGGGGTGGGTCGACGTACGCGGAATGTTTCGCGTCGATCGTTGGAAACGCGTTCAGAGAGTCCGACGTCAAATGATTTCCAACCGTGCTTAAGACGATTTCGCGTTCCGCTTTGCCGATTTCTGGGGGCTGCGGCGCGTAGCGGCGAGGAAGGTAATAGCGGGAAACACGAGCGTCGAGAGAGCGAGACGGATGTATATGCGGAGGGGTTTCGGACCGCAGGGTCGACGCGTTAAGCGCCGTAACTAATATCCAGGGTTTCACCCTTCGAAACCACGAAAACTAATCTGCGGCGTACGTTGAACGCGACTTCTTTTTGTTCCCTCCGCGCGGAATTACCGGTAATTTGACGCGCCACCCTTCCTCGGGGACGACGGCGTTTCGGGAGCTTCGCGTACGCGAGCGCCGCGAGAGGGTGCGATGTAATGACGACTGGCGCAGAGGGTTATCAGGACTGCCGCACCCGGTACATCAGCGCTCGTTCGCTTCCTGGTTTCCTCCCTCTCCCCGCGCGATCCTTTCGTCGGCGTTGAAAGACGGCTCTCCTCCCCCGGGAGAGGACTTTGGAGTCGAGGCTTCCTCCGCGGGGACACCTGGCGCGAAACCCTTTTAGACGCGCCCCGGATTTGAACGGTCGAAACTGACTCGTTCCCGCGAATTTATGTGCGCCGTCGGATTAAGGGAGCCCCCGGGCTTTCTCGGCACGGACGCCCTTTGTCCGACTTCCGTGTACTCGGTTACGCATAACAAGATCCGTGCGCGGATTCGGAACGCGCGGGAACGACGTGCGAAAGAGAGAGGTGGATACGTGGCACACAATCGAAACGTTGAATCAATCGACGTAAAGGCCGGCAACGAAGGTGTGGGAGAAATCTGGGAAAGATTGAACCGAAAAAAGAGTATGAACAAGTCGTTATAGCTTTATAACGAAGAACTCGTGCAGCGGAATCGAATCAAAAAGGTACCTACAGGTGAGTCGAGTCAATTTTACTTTTAGCCGATATGAAGAAAAGTGTCTGGCTGAAAATCTGGCATACGCGATCCGTATAGCCATGCTTTTTTGGTTCAACTTTTCCCAGACTTACGCCATACTTAAGATCATCGGGGCAAATATGACTTGATTAGAAATAAGAAATAAATGTATATTCTCTGATTATTGATCAAATGTATTCAGTTCCTCAAATGTATTGTTTAACTGTTGGATAAGTCTTAATATCGCTGAAATTTTTAATTTAATTAGTCTTTTTTATAGAAGCGAACTGAGTGTATAGAAACTGGGTCACCGTCTCTACGTGGCACGCGTCTTTTGACTTCGCACGTGTGACACGATGTTCGCACGTTTTGTAAAATGAAATCTATCGGTAAAATGTGCATTCTAGACCAGTGCAGGTCACACATGACTCGGTATATTTAGTGTGTAATTTCTTCTGATCATCAAAATTGATTAATTACACGCTTATTTTTATCGTAGAAATTTGATGTTTAAAAAAGCAATGTCTAAAAATGTCAGAACGTTATCTCTCAATGCACAATTCAACAATATTGAACACTATTGGTCACCATGGACCCGAGGACCGTACGATGCTCGTCGTAATTAGCGATAATTATTCCAAGTTGCCATTGCGGTGCCGCTAGAAAAAAAAAACTAACACCGTCGTGTGCGTAGAAACAAAAAATCGTCAACACTCGAACGCTCTTCAAAGTGAAACGGCGAGCGATCAAATCCCGTCTCGCGCCCGCCAGCGATCGCTCTCCTCGCCAAACTTCGCGCGCGGCCGCCAAGTTACAGTTCGTCTCTCCCACGAGGTCGAGAGAGCGCGCGCCCCCCGGTCCCGCGGCGAAGAAGGAGGACGACCGAAATTCCGCCTTTTCCCCGCGAGTCGCGCCGCGCTCGGGAAGTTTTATCGAGGGGCATTTGTCTAATGTAGCCCGCGTTGATTGCACATTGAACCCCCGAAGGGCGCTCGCGCTCCGCGGGCTGATCGTCGCCGATTAATCACGGCCGGCGGTCACACAATCGGACTTAATCTGTATCTCGCGTTGCGGGCCGGGCCTCTTAAACGGCCTGGCCTCTTCTCTTGTTAAAGACATTCAGGTCGGGACGGTAGTCGGCCGACATCGATTCATAACAAGAAATTAACAAGGCCGTGATGAATGGCCGGTAGACAACCCTGAACGGGTCTTCTGCTGCGCTCACAATGCCTTGATGTACGCACGGGGTCGCCGGGCAAAATGCGCCGAGGTCGCGCGCGCCTCACTTGGCGCGAGTTCCTGGCGAAAGAAAAGAGGATCGGGCGAGCGCGGAGACCTCGATCGCTCGTTCGTGGACGAACAACGAAACACGGTCGTCGCCCGCGATTGCTTCGAAGAGGGGGGGGGGGTCAGAGGAGTCGAGTAGCGCGGGTGGGGATGGGAGGGGATGGAGCACCGCGACGCCGTAGCCGCGCGAAGGTCTCCGGCGTCAACCGCGGTATAAATCGGCCGACGCGACCGACCCCCGCGCGCGGGAGGGTGGTAATCGATCGCCCCGCGTCGTTCGATTCGTTTTGGAGCGGCGCGCTCGACGATGTGCTCGAAACAGCGCCGCGCCGCTTCGATGGAGACGAAGAAGAGGAGCAGAGAGGGGCGGGGGAGAGACTGCACACCCCGGCCACTCGAGGGTGTCGCGCGAGGCATTCAGGAAAACCAAAACATCCATTTTCGTGCAGCCCGGACAATGCTGCGGCTCGCGTTGACCGCCGACCCGACAATGGGTTCGACGCTTCGTCGAAAGGGCCCGCCCCGTGGACCCGCGCACCCCGCGGTCCAGATCCCAGATAAATTTCGCATTTGTAAGGGATCCGAGAGGATCGTGCGTGCGGAACGCGCGGAGATCGCATACGAATCTTCCACGAAAAGCTCTCGCTCGACAATGGTCGTTACGTCCCTTGCGCCGGGCTCGCATTGGCAGTGAATCACGAGCGCGCGGCTCACGTTTTCGCGATTCGCTCTGTTTCCACGACTGGTGTGCGAATCGATTTTCGCGAAGTACGATTGTCTTACGAACAGTCCACGTTTCTCGACGATTGATATTGAACTTGTTCGATGTGTCACGACTACAGTCAGTCGTGGAGAGATTTGTAATTGAGATAAGCTTGTACAACGAACTTCTAAAATTCATTTGTTTCAAAAATTAATGATCGAGACACAGCTCGATTTGCACAATTTTAATTGTGAATTAATGGTGTTAAATTTTAACGCCCTTTCACTGGTGTGAACTTACGATATATGTACCGCATCTGGTGACATTTAGTCTCATGCCATTGTTATTCAACACCGAAAATGGCCTATATAGAATTTCGCAGCACAGAATTGCTTGTAGTGAATTTTACACCGAGAAAATAATTTATCAATAGTTAATAAATGTAATTTTTAATACGGCGAAATAAATATGTCGTAAATACCAGAAAAAATACATATCTATTAATCACATTAAAATATTTATTTCATTCAAATGGGTGCGTCGAAGGACTCGATTGCGCTAAATAAATATCGTAACAGTTAACGAATATTTACTTGGTACAATAAAATCTTTATTTCGCCATATTCAAACAAATATTTATCAACTACAAATAAACTATCTTCTCGCACTGTACAGAGTGCGAGAATTTGATCGCGTTATTGCCTTCGAACCGATCCCACCACGCAATAGTTGTTTATCACGAGACTCGCGCGACGCGAACTCGCAGGAACTTAGGTAGGACGCGCGTCGCTCGAAAAAATATTATTTCAACGCCGTGCGCTCCGGAGTAGGTACGGTGGTCATCGCGCCTCGTGCGTGTACGCAGTCTCTTCCGCTGGCGTGTACTCGTGACGCGTCTAAACGGAGTAGACGCGCCAGCTCTGTGTTACGACAATATTTTCTCTCGAAACAGAGGCTACTTCTCGCCGCGCGTGCGGCCTTGCGCGACAGGTAGGGTAGCGGAGGACGCGCGCGGTAAGGAGGAAAGTTCCGAGCCCCCCCGCGGCAACGCGATATCGTCCGCCGCGCGAAATTGGAGGAAATCGGAAAAATCGCGGCGCGACCCTGGCGGCGCGGAGGATGACTCGATGGCGCGCGGCAACGTTAATTGGAATTACACGTGTGTGGTCACGCGCGAACGCCTGATTTCTCTCTCCTCTCTTGCGAGCGCGAGGGAGAGAGGAGCCGTCGCTGCCCCGGTACATGATGTATGCGAGGTCCGCCATCTAGCGAAGGAGCCAAGGACGAAGACTTCTCTCTCTCTCTCTCTCTTTCTCTCTTTCTCTCTCTGGCACTCGAGAGGAAGACAGGCACGGCCCGACGGAATCGTCTTCGGGGGATTCCTCGTCGCGGCGCGTGGACAATGCAAGTGGACCGAGGCGAATCTGGATCATATATAGATCCACATTTCACAGATCGTGTTGAAATAGTTATTTTCGTTACGAGGGCGTGAAGGCGAAACAACCGAATAACGAATTCTATTTTTTGTCACTAAGGGCCGGTTTTACCAACAGGTATAAACGCGGTATAGCGCTGTACTGAGAATAACCATAAGGCTTATTGCTGGTTATTCTCAGTATAGCGCTATACCGCGTTTATACCGTGTTGGTAAAACCGGCCCTATAAGTGTCGAATACGAGGTTGACGATTTCACGCACTGCGCGGGTTATTTCACGCACTGCGCAACTTTTCACGAATTGGTGTGTGAAAGATGATTTCACGTGCGTCGAGGACGCCCATGAAACCGAGCATTTGACACTGAATGACAAAAACGAGCATTCCGATCATTCGTATCACTTCGTTCCTCTTCAATGAAGTAATACGAACAATGGAAATGCTCGTTTTCATCACAATTTAAGAAATCCGATTCGATTCGTCCTGTGAACTGATTCGCCTCGGTCTACCCTATATAGAACCGACGTCGGCGAATCCGTCGAGGATTCTCCGGCATCCGATCGAAGGACTCTTTCTTACGCCGTACAGGGATCGCAAGAACGCGCCGGGGTGCAAAACCGAGCGTCGAACGCGGCGACGAGTCGATCCTGCGCGATTCCGTAAGGACCTCGTCGGAGCAACGCCGCAGGAAGATCGCCCGTTGCGAGACTCGAGCCAACGCGAGTAGAGCGAGAAAACGGAGTATCGTAATTTATCGGAGTCACAAAGGACTCGTCTTGCGCCTTACAAGGAAGACGGGCGCAAGGTTGATACGCGAATGTCGCAACTGCACCTCTATAATACTCCCACATCGTCGCGCATTGAAATCTCGCCGATCGCGTCCTCCTACTGCTACTCCTCCTCCTCCTCCTCCTCCTCCTCCTCCTCCCCGTACGTCTCATCTCTTTCTTCTCCTTCTACTTCGCGCGCGAAAGGTCGGCGGCGCGGGTATTGCGAGTACACTTCTTTTTTTTTTTCTAGAACACGTACACCGCCGCCGCTTCCTTGACCCGATTTGATTTTGAATTCGTCGCAAGGGGGACCGCGGCGCGGGGGATTGACGCGCGAATGATGCGCATACGTGATTGCCGGATGAATTTAGAGGAGCGCGTAGATTTGACGTCCGCTCGACGACGTCACCGCGATTCTTTTTCTCGCGCGGAGAAGGGCCAACAGTCTACCCTCGCGCGATTTGAGCGCTGATGTCACCGAGGAATAAGGCCCGGTGCGCACTTTCGTCTTTTGGACGCGTGCTACCGCAGCGGCACCGGAATTGCGGTCGGTGATAGCGCAGATAGATCGTGGAATGTGCTGCGCGTACACCTCTGGTACACAGAAAAGAAGAATTAGTTGAATCTACGGAAAATTGCTTGCGGAGTCGCGAGTAATTATTTGTTTGGATCATTTAGAACTTTTTTTTTATATTAATTTGATATTTATTCCTTGATATCACATAGTGTTTTACATAATTGTAAGGAAGGAGATTTTTCATTATTAATTAATTATCTAGGAAATCCTAATTCATTTCGAATGCAAATTTTTTATGATTCTTCCTATTATTCCTGATCATCTTCCTGTAGTAAAATATGAGGCACCGACATTTTTATGGTTTGCAGAGAATACATTTCTCAATTCTTTCGTATTACTTTTAACATTAAAACATTATTTTATTCTTTAATTTGCATGATTAAAAATTTCAACTTGAAGTATGTTATAAATAAAAATGCTTGATCTAAAAACTAATGAAGAAAAAAAATGTGTTACAGAGATGAGTTATTTATATTTATTACTTGTAGAAAATTTAATAAATTAGTATATCTGTTAGATACTTTCATTTTTTGCAAAAATTTGATTAATAAATATTAATCGAAAATAAATTCAAAGATATCAAAGTGATGTAAGAAAAATTTGCATTGATTTAAATAATGTTTACGACCCCGTAAGTAATTTACAGTAGAACCAACCAATTTCTTTTCCCCGTGTGACGTTACGGCACCGCACCGGCTATCCGCGTTGCATTTTGTGTCGCGAATGCGTACTGTACGTCATTTCGCTGTACACACACCCCCGGTGCCGCTACAACTCCGCACGTCCAAAAGAAACAAGTGTGCACGGGCCCAAGGATTCGCGCATGATCCCGTATCGAACGGCGGACGGCTCTGTACCCGTGAGTTTCCGTCATCGACTCGACGATTACTTTACGTCCGAGTTACATAAACCCGGCGCGTGTGGCTATCCGCAGCGCGGACTCGCGTTGCGACGGTGATGAAACCGTGATAGGAGCGATGAAGTCGTGTATCACCCGGATGATCTTGAACTAACACCTTTCGGGGCATATTCCGCCATTTATTACGGGCACGAGGTGTTCCAATAATTGCGCAAGCGTTACGAGATCGCCTGCACACGTAAGCCATCGACGCGCGCTACCGCGTCTCGGCGATTTAGCGCGCAGGGGGAAAAAAAACGTTCGACGAGACGCGCGCGCATCGCGCCCGTCCGCAGTCGCCTTCCTCGCCGCGCGCCGCTGCAGAACTCGGACGGACGCGCGCGGTACAACCCATTACGGTTACCGCGACTATAAATTATCGCGACGAGTCTATTACGAGAGGGACGGATGTTTGCGCGACGGATGTTTGCGGGACGCGACGGTCCTTCACCTTTTCCAACGCAGCGGCGCACGGTTCGACGGAGACGTCGATCGTACGGCGCAGCTGAGATGGTGGCAACGCGATATTAGAGTCAGGGGGTTTCCCAATTAGCCGCGACATCTGGCGACGGGATTCGACGAAGCTGTAAATAAGTCAACACGGCGACCGGTGGCGCGGTTAAACTTAATTGATTCCGACCAATTTCCTCCGCGTTTCCAGGGATTCGTAAAACTTATATAAACACGAGACGCGCGGCGCGGTTCACGGCGACACCTGCGATCCCGTATATCGCCACCGAACGCAACGTTGACGAAGATCCGCGCCGCGGAGACGATTTCACGCGAGAGGTCTCTCTCTCTCTCTCTTTCTTTCTCCCTCTCTCCGATAGAAGCGTGCGAATCCGTAGCGTGGTATAATTCAGTGACGTTGACTCTTGAATGGACCGGCCTCTTGTAAGGCTGCGGGCAGAACCCTACTCACCCGGCTCGACTGAATGGGCGGTACTATATTCGTACGCGGCTAAAAAATCGAATTTATCGGCTAGGATTCCGCGCGATAAACCATCCGGCCGCTTATAAAGGCCCGGCGACGGCGCGAAACAATTGACCGCTGATTAACGAATCGCCCCGGCTAATGGCCATTAGCGGCCCGGACAATAATTGCGCGATCTCGTTGGGCCCTCGTACCCGGGGGATGTTACAGAGATTGTTACATCGTCCGCGCAGGTTGCCGTCCGGATCTTAAATGGGCATTGACACGGCCGCCGCTTAGGAATCGCGGCCTCCTAACGATTTCATTGTAATTATTCGTCCCTCGTGCCCCTCGCATCTAATTAAATTTCATCGGCTTCCGCCGGCGCGCTTTTCTCCGCCGCGCCGCCTGGGAGCGCGTCGGACGGGAAATCTCGATCCGCGCGCGACGAAAAGCGCGCGCGATACGCCGCCGAGATAGTAGGGGGCGCAACCGACGACGCAATCGTAGGATATAGAGAGACGACGACGAGAGAGAGAGAGAGAGATGACGGGAGAACGAAGGCGGTTGCGGCCCAAATTGCCGGGCAATTTAATGTAGCGCGCGGGAGTGCGAGGTGCCGCGGCGTGAGAATCGCGTTTCGCCCTTTCCAAACGAAAGACATCATTTGGAGCGAACGCGACGCAGATGCGAGGTGGTTGACCGCGCAGTGGCGTGGCGTCGGCGAATCGCGGGACTCTTCCAGCTGATTGTTATAAATTTATGAAGTTATAAAAACGTAAAATATTGTGATCCTTATTGATGGGTGATATTTTGTATAGTTTTCTTTATTTCAATTCACGGTTCGGTCGTGATAAAGAGAAGAATATTTCTGATTGCATTTAATGTGATTTAAAAGCTTCTCGATATCCACCCACATAGAGGGAAAGAATTAGTTGGATCTACTGAAAATTACTTGCGGGGTCGCGAGTCATTATCTATTTACATCAATGAAATTTTCTAATACGTCAATTAGATATCTCCTCCTTACGATCATGTCGAATAGCATGTGATCCATGCGAGAGAAAGAATTATTTAATTAATACGAAAAAAAAGATCAAATTGACGGAAATAATTACTTGCGACCCCGCGCAAGTCACTTTTGGTATAGAGACCAAGTTAATTCTCTTTCTCTGTGCGCGTTACAGCTTTCCTCCTAAAAGTCGACGCGACTCAATACGCCCCGCGCGTCGAGATAAAAAACGAATTACAGTCTCCTCGCGAGTAGGTGAAACCCGGTTGTTCCGGAAACGGAGATCGAACAGCGTAAGCCATACGGTTATTGGCCCCTCGGAGACCGGACGAAAATTACAGTCATCGGTCCTATCTCTCCGTTTCTTTCAGTCTAATGCATTTCTCGCCGAGGAGACTCGATCACTGTCGAGGACCGCAGCGGCTCGCCTCGAGTGTCCGTACGTTCGCGATAGACGAGCTAACTGTCCCAATAGCCGGACGGCTATACACGGAGAGAAGAGTATATTAATCACTGTTGTACCGGATAATAGATTTGACATTTTCGAGGAAGTATTGCGTTCGTTGCTTTACCGTGTGACAGCAATTGACACACATCTGGTAAACTTCATTAAACGTATGTCGATTGTTGTCATACAGCAAAGCAACGAGCGCAGTACCTTCCTCAAAAATGTCAAATCTATTATCCAATATATAACAGCAGCGAATAATGTGCTCTTCTCACCGTGTAAAGCTCAGTATCCGAACAGCCGTACAAATGCATGCTGCACATTTTACTCAACGTTCTTCTCCTGTACATATAATTCATTTATTAAAGATTTTTCCCGTCAGTCGTTTCTCTTTATCTCGTTCAATAGTTTCAATTATAGGTACTCAAATATGTCAGGCTATTTAGATACGTCCTACTGTTGGAACAATTACTCTACTCCGTGAGTATTATCCATTATTAAATCAGGACACCCCCCCACCCGCCCCACCCCCCGCTAGATACGAGAAAGCTCGCGCCTTGCGACGCCGCTGTCGATCGCCACGCTGTAACGAAATCGCCCGAGTATAAGGTCGACCCAAACGGAAACGGTAAACGGAAACGACGGTGGGCGGAGTGAGAAGACCGGTAATAATAATCGACCGCGCAACGGTTGCACGTATTCTCGCGCGGGCGCGCGACAAACGACTCGCGATACCCTTCTACACGAGCGAGTGACCCGGGGCTTACGTATCGGCAACACGTTCGAGATCGCGCGCAACTCGCCAGGAGACACCTACGTCGCCTGCAGCCCCGGAGCGACGTCCTCGTATAGCGCGCGCGTGAAATTTCAAATTCACGAGCGACACACAACTTTCGTCGTATACGAGACGACATTCTCCCGCGTTGTTGAACGCGTTCGCCGCGGCGGTGTACGCGCAACGATGCGCGCGAGCGCCGTGTATGTGTGTGGGCGCTGCTTTATGACGGAAAGCTGAGCACCGAGGCGCTGTTTTACACGAAAATCATCCTTTTCTTTTCTCTCCCCGACCCGACGTAGTGGGATATCGCACGTCTCGTCGCTCGCGGGACTCTTTCGTTTTCGAAACTCGATGGCTCCGAGTGAACTGGGATATGCGTGTAGGTGAAAAAAAAATAGCCGGGGTCATACACACGTGCGGCGTGTGTGACTATCGATTTATTATTCCCCTCGCAGGCGAGAGAGATTCCTCGCGATTGAGAAATTCAAGTGCCTCGGCGTCGAGTGAATTAAATGCGGACTCGCGTGGAAAGGATCGTACGATTAATGGAAATGAAAATACCGATTCCCCACGATATCGTCTATAGGCGTGTACATTGAAGCGAAAAGATCGGTAATATTAACCAAAAGTTCGGTTGATGCGTAAAAAGAAAAATATTTTTATCGCGACGACAAATATCTGTTCGTCAGAACCAAACATTTTCGAAACAATCTGTTGCTACAACCGATATTTATTTGTCGTAACCTTGCGTTTGATCAACATTACTAATTTTTCAGTGTGGCACAAATCGGTCTTCGCGTACAAAAATATAAACGTATAATCCGTACACATATTCAATGTCACGCGAAAAAGAAGGTATCCGAAAAAATAATTATTCATTGAGCTCTACAAGCGCATTTCTCTCTACAACGTTCTGACGTCATCGAAACGCAAGAGAGACGCACTTGTGCCAAACAACGAGTGCGAGAGGGACAAGCTTACAAAACGACGACCCAGCAGCATTTTCAAATGTCGTTTCGAAGCTCAAGTACCTAATGTTGTCTAAATTTTTCGAATATCTATGCGCTAAAAAAAATTACGAGAAAATCGAATTACCGATCTCATAATATAATATCTTCGCCGTGTCCGCTCGTACCATAAGGCCTACCATTCCTAAAACGACCCACATTCCGCGCCCGAGACGTCCCAATCATTTTTTTCCTCGCCGTCCGAAGACCCACACACGCGCGCGAAGGAATCTCGAAATTTCTCGGGAACGGTGCGAAGTAGAAAGCCGATTCGAAATGATCGATCGGACGATCCACGGGATACCGTATATTCGTTCGGCTCCTCTCCGCCGCCGCCGCCTCCTCCTACTTCCACCTTCATTCCTCTCGCGTGCATCGCGCGTCTATCTCTCCTTCGCGCGCGAGAAGAAGTCTCGAAAATGCGAGGAACGCGCCGAACGTCTCGTTCGTCATCTCGCGAGGAGAATCGGAGTCTCGCCGCGCGTGGTTTTTCCTTTAACGAGTTAATCCGCCGCCGCGGGTAGGTAATTGGTCGCCCCGTGCGTCACGGGGCGACTGACGCTGACGCGACTAATGCGCGCGAAGACGACGAGTCGCGCGTGTGTGGACTGCGCGCGCGACGGGATTTATTTCCCTTCGCCGGGAGCAGCGGCGCGCGGATCGATGGACAAATTCGCGCGAGAGACCACGATGCGGATTATCCGGATCGAGGCGCAGCGACGACGTTGGCGGAGGGACAACATCGCTTCGAGTCTGCTATCGTGATCGCTTCGTACCGAGGAAATGCTTTACTTGTGGTTGATAAATGTTTCTTCGACTACGACTGAGTAAATATTCGTTAACCACATTACGATATTTGTTCGACGCGATTACACCGAGAAAAATATACGGTAGATTTGATTGAATTACTTGATTCGATCACAGATCGAGTTACTTGAACTAATAATTTGCCAGAGCTGACTACAGCTTGATCTCATCGAACAGTTTCAAATCATTACCACCAAATTATTTAATCGAAGTAACTAGATCGGCGTTCCGAATTTAATCAGATCTATATTACTATTTGTTTTCTCTGCGTAGATCCTTCAAGGCAATTGTTTGAATGAAATAAAAATGTTAATAATTAACATACCTACTTATATTTTTTTCTCCTAACGAAATATTCATCTCGCGTCGTATTTTAAATAACACTTATCGATACCATCAATGAACCGCTTTCTCGGTACGCGAATCCTCGCGCAACTACACGACGCTCTGTCGATTCTTGCGAAAGTTTCGAGCGACACGAGAGGCTCGCTCTTCGACCGATCTTCGTTATTGTTATTTTCGCTACGAGAGGGAAAGGAGGAAGCAGCGCTTCGAATCGAAGCCGCCTGTATCGCACCGCGCCAAACGCGACAGATGGCGTACGGATAATCGAACGCGCGCTGCCGTATAGAAATAATTTATCTGGGAAATCGAGCCTCGCGCGCGCCGCTGAGAACACGTTCGCCGGTGCGCGCGTACCCGCGGTCGCGGTTCGCACAATGCCGCCGCGTCCCATAGAAAATCAACCGGCCGATTCTGCCGAACAATACGCGACCATTTGCCGCGTTAAAATCGCGATTTTATCGCGATCGACCGGTCCGAGGATCGCGGCTCGTCGCGCCGACGACGGGGAAACGCGCGATTTTCATCTTCCGGCCGATGCTGCGCGCGCGCGCAGCGAGAGAAGTCCGCGTTCGACTGGAAATCGATGAGATCCAATAAATTCGTCGATGAGGATTAATAATGGGCACGCGGGCGGCGCGCCGTTTCGCGGAGTGGAAATCTCTCGGACGGGCCCCCGTTAATTCGTCGCTGGACCGCTTTTTGCCGCGGCGCCGCGAGCCCCCGAACTCGAGTTTTGACACATTTTGACACGGGGACCACACAGAGCGCGCCCGGGAGTCAGAAAACATTCGCAGCGAGAGACTCGTGCGTCCTCGGCGTCCTTATAGACGCGCAAGAAGCGGGCGGCGTCCCGTCCCGGATAAGTTATTAGCGACCGAGAAGAAGCCGCGAATATCAATGGAACGTGCGCGCGCGCGGTCGCCGCGATGTATTTATTACCTCGCTCGACTTTTTCGCTCGCGCGCGGGGTCGGGGGCGATTCCTCGGAAGGCGCGTCCCGCCGTGTTTCTAGCTCCGCGGCGACCGCGAGCTTTCCCGAAGGACGAGCGCGCGCGCTCTGGCGCTCCGCTCCACTCCGTGCGGCCGGGTAAATGTAGCTGTGACGAACTGACACACCGTAACGAACGCGAAGTGCGCGCAAGAGTCGATTAAACGGAGAATCGCGTAAAAAGGAGTCGAGGAATGTTCGAGTTGGTAGCGGGGAACGCGACGGTAGAGCGACTTCGATAAGACGTGTCCGTGTAGTTTGATCGATAGAGAGAAATACCCGTTCCTTTCGATTTTCCTGCAACTCGGTTTTCTCGCAATTTCTTTTTTATTGCAAATTTAACAAATTTCGACCAAATTGTCTAGGGTAGACCGAGGCGAATACGGATCACAGGGCGAATCGGATCACAGATCCGTGTTTCTCAGATTGTGCTGAGAACGAGCATTTCGATCGTTCGTATTACGAGTACTTTGTTCCTCTTCGATGAAGTAATACGAGCAATCGAAATGCTCATTTTCACCGCATCTGAGAAATACAGATTTGTGTGATCCGATTCGCCCTGTGATTCGATTTGCCACGGTCTACCCTACCCCGTATTTTTTATATCTTTCATTTTCGGCCTTATTTGAAGGCTGGAAAACGATGCTTTAAAACGCAGCTACGTCATCGTGTTTCAAGCTTACTCTCTTAATCTGAATCGATAAAAAAAATTCAGAATCAGTGTACAGCCATTGAAATCCAGTGAATATAAGATTACTGCAATTTCAGTAACCTTCCATTTCCGCTGGATTTCAGTGACTTTTCATTGATTTAGTAGATCAAGAGAGTATCTCTCTCGCGTTTCGATGACGTCAGAACATACAAGAGAGAAATGCACTTACGAGACTCAGTGAATAATTATTTCTTGGAACATTTAATTCTTCGCGTACGATATGAAATATTTCTACGGATTACATATTGAGATAAAAAAATACGAATAGATACTTTTTTACGAGAAGACCGAATTTCGCTCAATTTCCCTTCGTTTGAAACGTATCGCCCTTGTCATTTTCGAACGAAACTCCGCGAGCTTCGAAACTTCGGATGCTTCGGAGCTTCGTCCCTCGTCAGCTGCGATTCCACGCCACGGCAATCCAGGAAAGTTCTCGCGCGACGTCCGCGTCGAAAATACGTCACGGTGGAAGTAAGCGCGAAGAACGCAGAGCCACGAAGAATTAAAGAGGAGGAGGAGGAGGAGGAGGAGGAGGAGCGAGAGAAGAGAGGAAAAGGATCGCGTCTCGATCGCCGCGCTCCTCTCGCGCCGGTACGACAGGATCGCCACTGACCCCGCGGGTGCGCGGGGTACGCGAGGTGTTGGACAAACAGCTGGCTGAGCGCACGAAGACGCGTTATCCGTCCGCGCTCCTCTCGACGCATACGCGGAGCTTCGACGAGTATCATCCGATCGGCTCGGCTCGGAGAGCCGCGCATAGAAACGCAACTAACGTCTTCCCTCGCGTACCACCTTGCGCGCGGCGCGCTCGCCCCGCATTCCAGAAAGCGAAGCCGCGCGCGCGCGCGGTAAGCCGGCTCTCTTTCTCTCGCCTCCTCGCCACCGCGTCCGTTCCTCTCGTCTCCATTCCTCTCGGTTCCGCCGGGTTATCGAACCAGTTCCAAATTCTCCACCTCGAGAGAATTACGATCCATAAAAACGTAACGAAACTCGGGCGCGTGTTTTTTCTTTTTTTTTCCCCCCGACCTTTTCGAGTCGACGCGCGGGGCGAGGGGCGGCCGGTCCGAGGGGGCAGAGAGAATATATTCGAAAGAGACTAATCTTGGCGGGAACAAATTGGAAAATATACCGATTAGGGGACCGTGGATGCGCGGTCCGTGGGCCAAACATGGTTCTCCGCGGCCCTGGAGATGATATACGGGCGATAAAAAATGTCGAGAGACCCGCGCTAGGAGCGAGTTATACTCGGATCCCCGAAGCGCGAGGGGTTCGCCCTCGCGCCAGCATTAGTTTCAAAGTAGCCTCGCTACCGCGGCGACCTCCCGGAGGATCGTGCGCCACGGCGCGCGTTCTCCGGGTACCGCGATGATGCGCCGCGATGCGCGCTTATTCGCGAGCGAGGCGTCGTTCGCCGCCGCGGCTTCCCACGACGCCCACGCGTCCGTGGATGGTGCCCGTTGTCGTCGTCGTTCACCGCGGGGGCATAAAAGTGTCGGGTCCGAGACCCGAAGATGTCACGAGTCGGGACCACCTTGCAGCGAGACGTGGGCGATCCTCGCTCGCGCGCGAGGGCTTGCGCAAGCTCTGCGCGCCAAGTTGTTGTACGGCTCTGGGCGCTCGCGAGTTTACGATCGCGTCGCGCGAGAAGAAAAGATTTTTCTCGGGGAAACGAGCGCGACGAAACGTTCTCTGCGGGTCTCTCGGGCGAGAGAAACCGCGCGTGGATATAGATACGCGAGGGGATAAACGTTTATTGCGTCTGGCAGGGTATGATTCGCGAAGCGATGAAGCGAGTATACGGAAAGAGGGAAAGCATTTAACGCTGCTATCGGAACGTGGGTGGCTATCGGGATTTGGGAAATGGTTCTTTTAGTAGGCAATGAAAGAATTTTTCGCAAAGATTCGCTGAAACATCACCAGTCCTCGCGTAAGTTGCACGATACGCGAGTCGATATCGAGATGCGAGGTAAGAAATAAATCGTAACGTTTTTACGCGAAGTCTGTGGTAAATTTCGGGACAGGGTCAATTTATCGTTACGATAATTACGATTTTATTCAAAATTACAACAAGACTTGTAGAAGTTGCAAGCGTCTCTGTAATTTTTACTAAAATTGTAATTCTCGTAACGATAAATTGGCCTTGTCCCGAAATTTACCACAAACTTAGTAAAAATGCTACAATTTCTTTCTTTCCGTGCGGTTCTCAATACACCCAAAGAAAAAATCTAGCCAATTGAATACGAACCTGATGGAAAAGTGTATTTGAGATAAACAGGAATGTATTTGCATAGAACGAAAGTCTATTTGAATTCGTCAGATGCACTTTATGAGTCGCCATTGAACAAGCACACATTTCTGACATCTGATGATTTCCAAAAAATATAAATAAAATGCTAAACGCGTGTTCAGTACGAGCACAAATATGTATTCGTAAATATGCTGCTACGATAAATACTGCGATTAATTTGAATCACACTACAGTGTAAACTTAACAATTTATCGAATAATAGTTATTTTTCCAAATTCACATGGCAAAATAAACGTACACTTTAGAACTATCAATTACCGCACGCCTTCGTCCCCCAACTCGAAGAGACGCGTCAAACGCGATAACTGGAAACTCGGAATTCGAACGTCGAAGAAAAGACCACGTCAGAAATCCGGAGTACGATAAACCCGTCACCCGCGAAAGTATCGAAACGGAAGCCGAGCGAAGCCCTACCAAAACGCCACTCGCCACTCGACGCTCGGCGTCCGTACGCGCTCGCAGTCGCGTCACCGCGCGGGTAGGAGCGAAGGAAGGAGACGCAGAAGAAGAACAAGGGAAAGTTGCACGGCCGGTGGAGAACGGGAGGAGCTGCCTCCGCGAACGCGAACGTTTCGTCACCGCGTGGACCCCTAGGCCACGATTCTCCTCTACGTAATTTATCGTTACTATTAAAGTATAGCCGCGTCTTCGTCTTCGCGGTGGGCACGCGGGTTATGGTCGAATATAACCGTTTCTATGGGTGCACGAGGCGTCCGCCGTGATTTACAATGCTACGGAGTTACGACGGCGTGCCCACACTCGCTCCCATGCGCGCTGCAGCCTCTCCCCCGGCTCTCGCGCATATACCTACGGGCACCTCGCCCATAATTCTATGGTCGAATTGCAATTACGAAGTGCGAGAGCGCGCGACGTCCTGTGACCCGCGCGCACGGCTCCTCGCGCATGAATCTCCGCGCGAGCGCGTGATAGGGGTGGGTCGCCTAATTTCGAGCACTCTCTCGAGGTATTTTTGACAAGTGTCGAAAATGGAATACCTTGGAGAAATAACAACGTGTGGAAAGAATAAGTCATTGCGTGTGCTTCAAATTGGTGCGGTTGAATTTTACGAAAAATATTTTATAAAGTCGAGAAATCGTAAAAACTAAGGATATGTATCCGGTCCGATTTGAGGAAACTGGTTGACTAGGATGGACCGGCGGATTTCGAAATTTGACCACTCTGATTAGATTGAGAAAACAAAGGGTATCGCAAAGGAATACATGTCTGCTTTTATAAATTAACGGCACAATATTAAAATATCATTAGACACTTGAAAATATTTTTCTAGAAAATGTAGAAAGTCAGGAAACGATCTATTTAGCTACTGATAATAATTCGACAAAATAGTACCTAAGACAATGAATAGAGAAATTAATTTTGTTTCATTATTATACCGCCGCTTGGCTAAACCTGCATCCAATCTAGATAGTTAACTGTGAGTGTATTTCGAACCGGGAAACTTTGTCGAATTACCGAACACGCGTTGTCAAACTTCGATGACAGCACGAATATTTCAAACAATTCATTTCATGTCACTTTATAGCCATGCAAATGTACTTTACAAATATACAATGAGACATGTGATCACTTGCATCAGTACGATTACCAAAGCTTCGATCAATCGATGAGTTTTTCAACTGTTTGGAAATTACGCAGCGCGCGCGCGCGAAATAGCCGCGTGAAATACAAGGCAATGAAAAGGTGTACTTTGAGACACTCTCGTCGAGCATTGTCCGCATAACGGCTGGAAGAATCGCGGGGGCACCGCCGCCGCGCGGAGTTGTTTAGAGCGTGCTTGCGTTAGCGAGCGGCGCGGTAGGTAGGGTAATCTCGGCCGCGAACGACGTTTCGCCGGGAACGGCCGTTAAACCGCCCTCGGAAGAGGCGAGCGGATAGGAGTCGAGTTCAGCTCGCGCGACATCGGCAACGTTTCGCGGCTGTAAAAGTCGGAATAATCGAGGCGAACGTCAACGCTCGTCGTGAGATTCGACGGAGAGATGTGTTGTTTTGAAAATGGAATCGGTTGAAACGTGGTATTTTAAATGGTGAACGAACTCGAACGAGATGATGTTTCAATCGAGAGATGAAGATATTGAAGATGCATCACAACGCGATGCCGGTTCATGTTGATATTCGAGGAGTGAATGTGAAATCCCTCGATCAAAGAAAAATAATAAATTAATACGGGGGAGAGTAGCCGAATTTGGATCGGTGCTTAGGTTAGACTACCTCTGTATCTAGAATTTTTACTAGGCTAAAACAGTTACAGATATGTCCATCAAAATGAGTGGAAAAGGTGCATCATCCACCTCCAAATCTAAGCATATGTTGTACTGATTTACACTGAGGGAAAAGTCTCGTTATAAGAACCATAATTTAACTAGAATCATGCAACCCTTTTTTACCACAGTTGGCACTACCATGTAATAATATCATCGATCTACTTTCCTAGTTAATCAAACCACAGTACATAGCTGTCATGAACTGAAATCTTATCGTTACTATAACCGCGTGATAAAAGTTATTTCGACTGCATTCGTGATCTGTCAAATCGTAAATATGATACACCGAGAGGAATAATTGCTGGTGTCAACAAAATATTCTTGAACCAAGGACGTCTGATCTTACACATTTTTGAGAATACAGATTCTTGATCGAGGAATAGAATATTCTTGATTCAAGAGTACCTTCGTTGGGACAAGAAATTCTTCTTGCGCGGAAAAAACAATTACTCGAGCCTGTCAACTATTTTCTTGCACGAAGAAAACCGTGACTTGATCTTGGAATTATACCAATTTTTTTCACCAAAGAAAATATCTTTGTGACACCAGCAATTATTTCTCTCGGTGTGCACTAGGTAACGACCAGGAAAATTAAACCTTCCAATTACGGTTAATTCAACCCCACCCACTTTTTTCTCAGTGCACCAAGCGCAATTCGATATATCTCTATTATTCTAAATAAAAAAAGTGGTCCAACCTAGGCGCCGATCCAAATTCGACCACTCTCCTCTACATATTACAAACACATCAAAGGAGAATCATCGTGGATACAACGAAACCATTTTTCTCCAACGGCAATCCCCCTCGCGCGCTCGTGAACTCTCGAGAAAAGCGATGCCGAGCGTCGAATCGCACCGCGCACAGGGAAAAACGCGCATTTTTTCTTCTCCCCCGGGGTCTCGCCGAACCGCACCGCGGTACACGTCCGATGCCGCTCGGCGCGCGGCGGCTGCTCGCGGTTCGGATTCCCCGTGGCGTGTTACGAATCCTGCCAATCACCGAAGTGTAATCGATATCGGACCGGAGGAGGGTATCGATCGATACGATCGGCCCCGCCCCGGGCGTGTCGCCGGCCTGAACGATTTATAATGTTAATATCCTCGAGCTCTCTCGGGCGCTCGCACGAACTCCACCGCTTTCGATCGGACTCTCTGCTTGCATATACCTCTCTCTCTCTCTGTCTCTCTCTTTCTTTCGCCCCTTCGTCTTCCTCCGCTACAGGGCGTTCGAAATATCGACGCGCGCGGATACATTCGATCCACGAGAATTTCGCTCCCCTGTTCAACCGGAGAAACCGTTATTCGAATACGAATCGACGTAAAAATTAACTCGCTTATAAACTTTCTCTCGATTGAAATAAATTTGTATTCAACGTGACGAAATTTTATCGCCTACGAAAAATCGTTTCTTCGGATTCGTCAGCATTTTTATAGTAGAAAATATTGTTTCACGGGAAAATACTCGTGAAACGGTCCAGCAAGTGATTTAACGCTTCTTCGTAAAAAATACCGAAACCCTATTTTTCAACGATTTAGAAAGAAAAAAGTAAGCATCGACTCATCCAAGGAACATTCGTTCTCTCGAAGAATTATTACCGCCGAGTGAGAACCCCTCCGTGACTTCTCGGTTGCACGAACGACCTGTAGTGGATATACAGCGGGTCACAAACCTCCGTGCCTCTCTCGCGCTGTACGCGTTCATCCATCTCCTTCTCCAGACGCGTGAGTATTAGGTACATATACCCCGGCCACACACTCGGTACTCCGCGCGGGGTGTTTGTATTTCTCACGATACGGTTACGCGAGTGACTTGCATCTCGCGCGCGCGCCTCTCGTCCCCGTCGACGTCGCGCCGAACGAAACAAGAACGACCGAGTGCCGCTGGCCGGCCTCCGGGTCCGGATAGCGAAGCCCTAGGGACCGCGCTCGAGTCATCTTGAATATTTATCGCGCGCGTTCCGCTCCTCCGGAACTCGCGCGTCCACTTGGCCGGTCTCTCCACCCTCCGGACGATACAGGCACGAAGATGTGCGACGGGCGACCGCTGCTTCACGCGTCGAGGGGGTCGGACGCGGAATCGGAGCTAATCGTAACACCGCCGCCGCGCGAGGGGAGCGGGCGAGCGCGGGAAGATTCCGGTGGTCCATCGAGTGGAGAGCGAAGCTCTCGAAAAACGCTTCGACCCCTCTCCGCGTCTGTTCTCTGCCTCCGGGCGAAAACGTTCTGTATGGTTTGTATACCGTTCATATGTGGAATGGGTCCTACATGGATTATATATTTCAACGTAAATTGTATACGGATTGTATATGGATTATATTTGAATGTTTTGAATTTTTCTATGATCTGTACAAAATGGTCCTTATACACTGAGCCGAAAACATTTTTTCTTCATTCAATTTTTTGTTTTCAGTGCAGGAAGAATTCTAGGGTGCTCGGGAAAAAGAGTACAAATCAAAAAATGGTATTGCTCAAAAAACACCTTTATTTGTTTATATTGAAACACAAACTGTTGAAAAAATGTATAAAATGAAAATAACACTTCCCATAAGAACCGTTAAATGCATGTAGCGCGCAAATATCTCTAGGAAAGTAAAAGAAAATTGTAGAAGTGTTTTGGTAGGCGACACTTTGACTTATACTCTTTTTCCCGGGCATCCTAGAATTTCTCGCCCCAACGAAGGTATTCTTAAATCAAGACTATATATGTAAGATTCTTTTAAAGAATCTGCATTCTAAAATTTTTTAAGATCATATTATATTTTAGATTCGAGAAATATTTGGTTGACACTGGCGATTATTTCTCTCGGTGTATGGTTTATATAGAAAAAATTATATGTAATCCATATAGGACCAATTCCATATATGGACTACATATATACAAATTATATTTAACTTTTCCGCCTGTGGGCCATATATGTATGTAAATACGCAACGACGCGGCTCCCTCGAATATTCCCCGATCCGAAACGAGAGGAGGGTCAAGGTCAAGGAGTACGACTCCGCGACCCGGGTAAACGGTAAATTAGCATTACGGTCGCATTACCGATGTTGTGACGCGGCCTTACACGAGCGCGGATCGTCCTCTCGCGGGCTCGCCCGCGAGGGATCAGCTCTCTAACTCTGATTTATGTCGCGAGTGCTCTCTTTGCTCGGCTTGGGCGCGAGAGAGCACTCGCGCGCGCGAGTAGGACTCGAGTTACCGGCGGTAATTTATGATATCGCCTCGCGGTCGCTCCGCCGCGAGTCCTGCGAGCTCCGGGGTCGACTCGACGCCCGTTTTGGAAAACGGCGAGCGCTCCGATTGTGCTGCGATCGCAGCGCCGTCGGGATGATCGAATATCGCGCGCGTACGTCTCCGTGTGGGAAGCGCGCTTACGATTCGTTTCCCCGCTTATAATTCCCCTCAACGGGTACATATATTCGGAAAATTACAGGATCCGGCATCGATCCGAGTAATTATTCATCGAACGCGATAAAGTTAGGTCGACCCTGCCCGTATCTGGCATCGACGACTCCTCCTACTACCGCGTCGACCGTCTCGCCGGGCTCCGCGCTCGGGCTCTTCGCCTCCTCGTAACGCGTAGCGATGAGAGTATCGTATTCGGACGAGAATGTGAACGAGTAGTTGACTCATCGAAGAAAATGTTTATTTACTTCTATTTCCTAACATTTACCTTCGATTCTTTAATAAATAAAAAAATTTAGGTGTCATGAAATATAAATCCATCGAATCTCTCTCTTATCGTTGTCAGACGGACGTCTTACACTGAGAAAAAGAAAAGATTAAAAATTATTCTGTTAGAAGGATAATCTGAGTACGAAAGGAAAAATAGATCAAAAATTATTCTAAAGAAGGTTAAATTTTAAACCCTGGAAGGATAATTTTTGATTTATTTTACCTTTCGTACTCAGATTATCCTTTTAACAGAATAATTTTTAATCTTTTTTTTTCTCAGTGTACGATCCCGGGCGAAAAAATTCTGTATAATTTGTATATGTGATCCACATGTGGCTTTCGTTATATATGGATTATATAATATATTATTTCTAATATTAATAGTGTAGGGACTGTATATGGATTTTTTAATAATTGTATAATTCACATATATATAGTCTGTATTTATACAGAGAGTGAGTTGCCTGAGAGGGAGGATCGTTATACGGCCTAAAGTGATCCACATCGAACTGTTTCATCGTTTTTCTGCTGCTTGATCGAGTTTTTCTTCGTGAGGAATATAACAGTCCTCGTCGTAATGAGGAACTTGCTCAAGTAGCGAGAAAACAATGGAATATTTCGATATCAGTCGCTCTAGGCCACACACACCGATCCTACCTCTCAGGCAACTCATCCTCTATATGCTTAATACAGAAATCATATATGTATAATCCATATATGACCAAAACAACATAATATGGATCATATGTATAGAATTTTTCCGCCTGGAATCATAAAGTTCACGGGACTCGTTACTCGGTGACTCGCGCGAGTTTTCCACCGTTGGTAAACAAGAGCCCGTATAAACGACATCGCAAAAAGGCACAAGAGCCTAACAGTGTCCATTAAGACGAGGAGATTCCGGAGCACGAGTTCCCCGGGGCCGAGCGAGGTTGGATAATTGCAATAATTAGACGATAAATCGATAATTAATCAGGAGGCTAATTACGAATTATGGCCTCACCGAGACAATGCTCGGCATTGTTCCGCGCGACGTGTATGAGTCAAGTGTGGGAAGCTAATGGGTGAGCGTATAGAAAGTTATAGGTTGGGAGTCGCGTTTTTTCACAGTCGGCGAGCCGAGAGCCACGACGACGACGAGGACGACGACGACGATACACCCGTGCGGAAGACCCCGTGTACCCCGGCGGATGGGTATGTACGTCGGGTACGTGCCTCGCGTTCAGCGCGTCCGCCGCGAATCTCTTCCGGAAGGGAACTCGTAATGCGCGCGCGGGTACGAGTTTCGCCTCGTACGAAGGAGGAACGTCCGCGCGCGCGCGTTTTACGACGAGAAATCTGGTGATCTTCGCTATTTCTTCTCGTGCACGCGGCACGTATCTTTATTTTCGCGAGAGGCGAGATACGACGAAGCGGCCAAATATAGATTACGCGTGTGGGATTCGTTTTTTTTTTATATTATTCAAGAAGAAATATCGTTGCGCGAAGCCCAAGATCTCTCCGAATTAAATCGTACCGTATACAGCAGTCGAATATAATTCACAGACGAGTATCGAACAGCGCGGTCAACAATGAAGTCTGAAATATACCTATTCCCCACAGAATGCGACGCATTGTCGCTATCCTACGCAATCGTGATGTGCTCGTACAAAGGAGAAACCCACCTCGACGATATTACACTATTCCAAGTCGCGCAATCACCGTCGACAAAAGAAAAACCCCTGCGACGATTTGCCCGTGCAACGCGGCGCTCCGACGTTTCTCTCCCGTGCGCCATAACCGGCGATTCGCGTCCTACGAGAATAGCCTTCCCCGAAGCGCGCGCGGCGTGCGATCAAATAAATAATTTTTAGGGCAAACTCTGGGCGGCGCGGAACGGCCGCGGCATAAATTATCCACCGACGCAACCAGGTAAGCCCTCCCCTCTCTCCCGCGTCGATCGTATATCGCTACCATCACCACCGTCGCGCCACACGACCACCTCGAGATGCGTCCAGGTTGCGCGCCCTGCGCGACGCGATACACGCGCGCCGCGCCGTATACGTGCACAGCTGGCGCTGCAGTCGCGACCCGTAAACCACCCGCGCGAGACGAGAAACGGTCTCTCTCCGTCCGCGCGCGCGCCGACGTCTATCTCCTTCCCTTCGCGGAATCCGTATCGCGCGAGGGAGCCGCGCGTACCCGTGCATTACGCGCGCGTTTCGCTGAGCGCGCCGAGGGGTTCGCGCGTTTTCACGGCCCGCGGACGGAAATAGCGCGGCGACGGGTGAGGAGGCGCGACTCCCGAAGCGGGTTATGAATCACCGCGTCCGCCTCGTGCCCGCGATTTAACCCCTTCGATTATACAGCGAGCCGCGTCCGCGGCGCTTCGGCTCTTGCGGACGATAATGCGCGTACGTGCTCGTGATTTACGACGCGCGCGACGGTGCGGAAATGGCTGACCGCGCGACCGAACGGTAGCGTCATCGCTGCGGGCTACCGCGCGCCGCGCGTTCCTGCTCGGGAGCGTTGCTTTCGATCGCGACGCGACGTCGCGTCTCGCTTTCCCGTTTATCGATACCTTACTTTGAAAACCTCGTAAGTGCAATTTTTTGACAAAAATGCCATTTACAGCTTACTGTGTTCAGATTTTAAACCTTAACGCAGTAAGCTATGAATGGCATTTTTGTCAAAAATTGCACTTACGAGGTTTTCAAAGTAAGGTATCGTTATGTTAAAACGGGGTCGTCGAATGAACCCTGTCGGTGGAGCGCGGCGAGGGCATAATCGGAATTTGAAATTCGCTGACTTTTCCGGGATTTCGGAAATCGGGTCGGAACGATTAAATTGCGAAAATGAGATTTTTGGTGGTTCAAAATTCTAGAATTCAAAATAGCAAACATATTATGGCTGTAAGAATAATTTCTTCGAGAAGTTCTTTTATCGTTGATTCTAAATATTGAAATAAAATTGCAAAAAAAGAACGAAAAATAGCAGTCGAATAAAAACTTCTTTAATTTTTACGGTAATTTTTACCAGTTTATCACACTTTCTCTCATTTTTGTCAAGCTTTTATTGAATGAACATTATTTCGAACGATAATATATAAATAATATTTAAATTCTTCGCGAGAGAGAGCTTTAATGTGATATTTCGCGCAGTGTCCGAGTAAGCCGCGTATCACGATACTTCGGTACTTCTCGCGCGTAGAAATTGAATCCACCCCGCCCCTATAAGAACTTGCAGAGACCAGCGATCGTCCCGCAAAAGGTATACAGGAGATAGTTCCCGGCATAGTTCAGACCCATCAGATAGCACCGTCGCGCGGCGGTGGAGCGCGCGGGGCCCGACGAAGAGGGACTCCGGACACGACGACGGCGGCGGCGTGGAGCCCGAGAAGACCGAACGGGGGGATGAAACCGGCGCGCATTGTTTGCCGAGCGCAGCCGATAATTCAGTAATGAACGTAACCGACGCGCGCCCGAGACCAGGGCTATAATTACCGATACCACGTCGGATAGCGGATCCACTAACTTCGGTCCCGCGAGCGCTCGCCGAACGCGAGGAGTACTCTCTCTCTCTCCCTCTCTCGAAAGAGAGACCGAGAGAGAGAGAGAGGGAGAAAACGCCGCGCTCAGCATCTATAAAGAGCGGGCAGCTCTAAATTAATAAATCAATAGCTCCGGCTTATCCGATCGCCGGTGGGTGGAGTTTGTTTGTTTAAGAGCGGGATTTATTAATTTTTCGCTGGGTGGTATTCCCACCCGCGCCTTTCTGCGCGCTCCTCGCCCTTTCCCACCCCTTCCCTCGCCGCGGAGTGGGGGGATGAGACAGTTCCACCTCGCCGAGGCTTCGCTCGCGCGACGCCCCGTTTTTTAAATTACTTTCATCAAACACCCCGCACGTCGTGGCTCGCCTTGTGGATAAACATGCTCGCGCGTGCAAGAGAGAGAGAGAGAGAGAGAGAGAGGTTGAAATCGCGGATCGACATCATCGTCGCCTCGCGCGCCAGTGTCTACTCGCGACGGGGAATACAACGTGTAAACGTAACAGGAATGCGACAACGTCGAGCCTCCACGACGATTGACGCACCGCGCCGTGTGGTAGAGGAGACACGGTGAAAGGTACCTTCCCCGATTACTTACGAGACGTGCACCTACTGCCATCTCTTTACCGATCCTCGAACCACACCGTACCTGCGCGCGGTGTGCGCGTGTGTTGCAGGATACGCGGCCCTTACGGAGGGACTGATGTCAGCGGGACGATCGTTTTATTTGACCGGATTTGTTTGTGGCGAGCGTGAAGAGAAAGTCTCGTTTATTTTTCAGAAAAATCGAGTCAGACTGCACGTCGAATTTCGTATTCCAAGATGCATTGGGAAAACTATTTTTCTGATCAGACTAAACACGGTAAAAAAGTTGTGTTCATTTTTAATACCGTTTCACCGGTGTGGACCTAGATGCACACAGAGAAAACAAATAGCGGATCAGACTAAATTGGCGAGCACGGGCGGGAGAACGCCGATCTGGTTACTTGAATGAAATAATTTGATTATATTGATTTGAAATTGTTTGACGAAAGCCAGAATTATTAGTTCAAGTAACTAGATCTGCGTTCCCCCGTCCGTAACCGCTAATTTAATCTGATCTATCACATTTTTCCCCCAGTGTACCAAATCTGGTGCCATTCAGTCGTATGCCATTGTTAGTTAACACTAGAACTACCGCAACCGGTCAATTTGACCGTCTTATTCAGAGTTCCATTCAACCTCAATTATTTCGTAACCCGTGAGGTTTTTGTCAAAATTGGTAGGATACTTTTTTGTAGAGCACATTTCGGTCTACAAAAAAGTTCTATAGCAGTGTGGACGAGAAATCCACGGATAATGGGATAATCACCCGCCAAAACGACCGTCTTATAAAGCACGACCATTCGGTATAATTCTAGTGTTAATACCAAAAGGTGGACTATACAGATCCACATCGTAGAATTGTTTACAGCGAGGGGAAAGATAGAAATTGTACGCTTTAGAAATTTGTCCGTGTTTTCGAACAAAACGAAAAAGAAAACCATACCCCGGCCGAGAGAAAACTAACGATGGAAAGTCCGGAACGGAATCGAGCGTATCGCGAGCGCCGCGCACGACGAAAAAAGAAGAAAGTACCAAAAAGGAAGAACAAACGCGCGCGCGAGTGAAGAAGCACAAAACGCCTTCGAATAAATTAAGCATTTCCTAATAGAGACGCGCGCGGACTCGGCGCTCAGCGCCTCTTAATCCGAAGATCAACGCTAGTTCCTCGAATCGTAGCAGCCGCCGTGCGATCCGACCGCGCGATCGCTTTTTTCTCCCTCCCCATCGCCGAAGGGGAGGGAGATCCCGAGCGAGCGTCGAATAATTCGAATTCGATCGATCCACCGATTCCGCGCGCGCCGCGGTATTTCTTTCGGAACGAGGAGATCTCCGCCTCGTAATTCTCGTCGATCCGTTCGAATTCCCGTAATTCTCGGATGCCCCACTCGTACGTTTGTACGCGCGGCCGATAACGCTCGACGGGAGGGACGGAGACGCGCGCGCATCGCCAGGGTCTAGCGATGCGTCTTCCCGATAGCGTTCGCCGCGTCGGCACGTAGGTAGGTATACGCGCACACCTAGTGTAAATGATTCTGATCGACCCGCTCAGGGTGATGGTACTTCGATCGAGTCGACCGTAACTGAAAGTTCGAGTGAATCTCAGTGTTTTGCCGTGAAGGCTATGATTTGATTGGTGCTTCGTGGCAAAACAAAAAGATTCGCTCGTACCGCTCAACTACGTTTGACTCGATTGAAGTACCGTCACCCAGGGCGGGTCGTTCAGAATCACCGACGCTAGGTGTGTACACCTGTTCAACTTCAGGGTGACATCAATTGAGTCAACCGTAGTTGAACGATACGAGCGGATCTTCCTGTTTTGCCGCGAAGCACCAATCAAATCAAGCCTTCATGGCAAAATACCAAGATTAATTCGAATCTTTCAGCGACGATCGACTCGATCGAAATATCGTCACAGCCTGAGCGAGTCGATCAGAATCATTGACGCTGGCTGTATGCCTGCTATACTCACGAGCCGGCGTTGCTCCTTATCGATCTGTATCATCGCGGCGATCGGAAGAGACCACGCCCATTTCCGCACCGCCGACTGTTACCGCGTGCAACGCGCGCGTATTATATGCCCCTCACATCGCATAAGGAGCGAGAGCACTCGGGGTATAACGAACTAATTTATCCGATTAGGACGCGGCGCGTTTGAGACGAAATATGCGGCCGCGCGGAGCCGCTCCGAAAGTCGATCCGGCTGCGCGTGTGTAATCGACAACGACGCGCGCGTCGACTCGGGTCGATCGGAGGATCCGTGCATGTCTTCCGACTCGCGCTGTACGGTGGAAGAGCGGCAGCGACGCGGTGCAACGGACGCGCCTCCGTCTCGTGTACCTACGCCCCGTGCAGCGTCCACTCGCTCAGCGGCGGTCAAGTTGCTGCGACGCGCCGCGCCGGCAGCAGCTCCTACCCGCTGGGAGAAATTTTAGAGTCGAATTGTCTCTTTGCTCCCGCGTGTTTCCTAGAGTGGCGGCGCGGCTCTCTCGCCACCACGACTCTCTCTCTCTCTCTCTCTCTCTCTTTCTCTCCCTCTTTTTCTCTATATCTCTCTCTCGAAGCTCGGCCGATGGTAATGACGGTAGCAGGTGCACCGCGAGGCGAGTGCCACCTTCGCACCTCGATCTCGACGGTCGGTCATCGTCTTCGTCGTCGCCGTGCGGGTCACCCCGTAATTCGTTGCTCGGGGCTCATCGGCCGCGCTCGCCGGCCGAGCGCAGCGCGCACTACACGGCTGCAGTAGCCGCGACGGCAGAGTAGGCGCAGGTACACGTATAAACGTACCTGCCAGCCAGCCTGGCTGCCGTTACTGCCTACGTATATGTATACATATATATATATATATACATATATATCTATATACGTGTACCACGCTTAATATCTCGAGCCAATCTTAGAGCGTGCATTCAGTGGGTTCACCGTAAGTGCCAGTAACCATCCACCGCGGCAATGGCCACTCGTGGTTACTGCTACTATAGGTAGGTATTCATTCCATTTGCAGTTATGACGAGTTCGAGTTCAGAGGCCGTGAGAGTTTGCGGCGCGGACCGCGGAGTCTGGAGCACGGCCTGCAGGCTACTTTCGTCCTCTCCCTCGCCGCGCGCTTTCCGATCCGCTCCGTACCGTCTTCGGGGACCCTGGCGGCGCGGACGCGTGACTACCGGTACCGTGGAATAGAAGTCGCGCGCTCGCGCGCGCGGTAGTCTCCGCAATTATAGAGTATGACTGGGCACAGATTCGGTCGGTAATTTGTCATTATTTAATAAACACATCGCGAAGAGCGAGCGAGCGAAAGAGAGAGGAAGCCCCGGGCTTCTCGAGAGAATAGGTGTCTCATAGCCTGCCTCTTTCGGATCCCGTACAATGTAAACGCCGGACGGCGAGCCGAACCGAAGCTCGACCGAAGATCGTCGCTCCTCTTGCGCAATATACGCGTCGCCCTCCTCGCCGTCCTTCGGCCCTCTCGCGCCGCCACCGCGGGCCCATTTACGCACTCCTCCGGAGCGCGAAGCGGCCCGGGCGATCCGTAATTGACGTATACGGAGCGCGTCGCGGGAGTCGCGCTCGGCGCCGCGCGACAAAACTTTGTCGGCCCGCGATCCGCGCCGGCGCGCGCTTCTCAATAGAGAGATCTCTCCGCGGGCTCTCGCAACAGGCGCGGTAACGTCTAAATTAAATGTTTCTGGATCGACGCGCCGCGCGGATTCACGTCATGCGCCGCTCTTAATCTGGATTTAACAGCGAGGTCTCTCCCGTGTGCGGCGGCTCGCGCGCCGCCACCTCCAGACGGCTCCGGTTCTCAATAGGGCTTAATTGGCGAATACTGCCAACGCGGTGCGCTCGCTCGCGCGCGCGCACGCGGGGAATAGAGGCGTACTATAGAGGAATAGACGCGCAGGGGCCTCTCTCGCTCGCGGCGTCTTCTCACCGCACCGCGCGCAGCTCCCGCGCGGCGATCGCCGCCGCGGTCGCGCGGAGAAAAATGCGTTCGCGCCGACTCACCTCTGACGGGGTCATCCAATCGCTCGGCGGTCTCGCGCGCGCGCGCGAAATGCGCCGCGAATTTATTTATTTATTTTGACGTCGATTATAACGATAATGTGTGGGCTCCGGTCTACGCGATTCACGCCGCGGAGAAAAATGAGCGAATAATTGAGACTGCAAGAAAGACTCACCGTGACGACTCAATCGCAGAACTGCACAGCCGTGTACGCTTCTCGATCCTGGATCGAAATTGGTGAGAGGCGCTCGTCGCGGCTTCCGGGTTGGATTTCGACGGGGCATCCCTGAAAAGAAAGTCGAAAGCGTTATTAGGTTTGCACTGCAGTAATGCGTGAACCTGTTTGGATAGAAATCGCTCGGAGATCGAGTCGCGCGGAGAGTCCAACTCGATCTCCCTCGTGGAAGCGCGATCGGAGACGCGACGTTTTCCGATTGCACGGAGAAAAAAGGATTAGTAAAAAGAAACATGGGAAAGGCCATGAATTTTTACAGCTATCTCGGTAATGAGATACCTCGAGGTGAAACATTGAAAATTGTAATGGACCAAATTTTACTTTCTGCAGTTCGCAATAGTACCTACACGGAAAGAAATGATTTTGCAGTTTTACGAAAATTGGGTTTTGCGGAGAACTTGTTGCCATAGCGACGAAAATATTATCCGCGGTAGTAAAAGACATGTACAATGGTGGTCAAAATATTTGCTAGGACAGCAAACATGTTTATCCAAAAATGTTTACCGTTATTGCAGCTACATTTGCTATTATTGGACATATCTTTTGCCGCCACGGATAATATTCGTATGACGGTTAAAAGTTCTCAGCCACGCCTAGTTTTCCTAAAACTGCAAAATAATTTTTTTTTCCCGCGTATAAACATCAGTTTTTACGGTAAAATCAACCAATCCCCCATTGAGTTATGTCGGACGTTTATGGGTTTACACCGCAACGGATTGTAAAAAGTACGCTGTGTTCATTAAAAAATCCAATCTTTCACCCCACGGAGCCCTGTTAGGTACCGGAATTCGCTATAAAAATGACTAATTCTCTTTCTCCGTGTAAATTCAGCGCTCGAAAAGTAAACCGTCGAAATTACAAACCGAATCCCTGATCGCATTTCCGCGCGTACGAAGCGGATCACTGCAGGAAGCGATATCCACTGACGACAGTTTTCGTCTCGGGTCATCGCCTCTCGCTGCGTCACGAGCGCAACGTCTGACGACGTGCACCGCGGGACGCGATTGCGGAGCGGCGGACCACACGGGAGTTCGCTCCTTTGATTTTAACGAGTCTGCGAAAGAGCGAGCGCGAGGAAGGAAAGAGAGCGTCTCGCTCGCCGCGTCGCACACGGTTACGCAGCGCACCTGTACATACGCGCCCAAGGTACACACGAACCAGATCCTACGTGCCCGGCAGGCCTGTCGCAGTAAATTATCATTTTCATAGCAGCGCACTGGTAATTTTGAAACACTGCGGCCCGAGGCGACTGCGCGAGCGGCCTAGAGACGCGCGAGGTGCACCGCGCTGCCGCCGTTGCTACTTGCTCCAGTAGTAAGAACCCGCGACAAGAAAGGCTAATGCGACTAGCCGGCCGATTGCCCACGAGGACTTTCGCACGGCTCGCACGCCGTTCGCGCCGTTCGCGCGATCGTTGAGCCGGATAAAAAATGACCCGTCTCTCGAAAGGGGCCGTGGGTCTTGCGCGCGCGTGAAACCCGTCCGTGTTAGTGGCGCGAACGGAAGACACGCGGAAGTATCGTAGCACCCCTCTGTCGCGCGGTTTGCTCTTTGCCGCTGACGGGCGGATTTCTTTTTCGGTTTGCTGTCGTTTAGGAGGAGTCCTTTATTGAGAAAAATTAGTTATGAGTCCGAGTAAGTGGTTTTCTTGGCACTGTTCATGTATTGAGAAAAAAAATGATACACAGGGGAGAGAGTTGCCGATATTGAATCGGTACCTAAATTGAACCTCCTGGCTATTTTAAGTAAATGAGCATTTCCACGTCATCTGTCAGTAGAAATTCAAACCTTAGTACCGGCGAGTATGCCTACAAAAAATACATGGGATTTTAATTTTTAACTCCCTTGAAATTTTTTCAATCAAACTCTCGACCTACCTATTTGATGTATTTTTTCACGCTGATTCCGAAAATGGTAGATATATTGACGATATCTCAAAGGAAATATAAGGTGATTTTTCATGTACCAGAAAATTATTATTTTTCACGGAACATCATCGATATTTCGGTCTTCCTTTGAGATATCCTCGATATATCTATAATTTTCGTATTCAACACGAAGAAATACATAAGATAGGATGGTCGAGAGTTCAATTTTTCGCGAAAATTGAAATGTTTGAAATCGATCTCTCGACCACCCTGTCCGATGTATTTTTTCACGCTGATTCCGAAAATGGCAGATATATTGACGATATCTCAAAGGAAATATAAGATATCGGTGATTTCATGTACCAGAAAATTACTTTTTTCACGGAAAATCATCGATATCTCGGTCTTCCTCTGAGATTTCCTCAATAAATCTATAATTTTCGTAATCAGCGCGAAAAAATACATAAGATAGGATGGTCGAGAATTCGATTCCAGAGATTTCGATTTTTGCAAAAAATCTAAGGCATACCCCTTAGATTTTTCGCAAAAATCGAAATCTCTGGAATCGAATTCTGGATCACCCTATCTTATGTATTTTTTTACGCTGATTCCGAAAAGCACGGTTATTTGGTCGAAATCTCAAAGGAAATATGAAATAACGCTGATTTTGTGTATAAAGAAATTTTTTTTTCCGCAAGAAATCATCGATATCTCGGTGTCCCGTTGAGATTTCCTCAATAAATATATCATTTTCGTAATCAGCGCGAAAAAATACATAAGATAGGATGGTCGAGAATTCGATTCCAGAGATTTCGATTTTTGCGAAAAATCTTAAGCGCTGATTCCAAAAATCATGCACTTATTGATGAAATCCTAAAGAATCGCCGAGATATCGATGATTTTCCATGAGAAAAAAATGTTCTCGTACATAAAATCGTTAATATTTGATATTTCCTTTGAGATATAGTCAATATACAGGGTATATATATGTATGTCAATAAATGCATGATTTTTAGAATCACCGCTTAAAATTTTGACAAAAATCGAAATCTCTGGAATCAGTAGAAATGCTCATTTACTTAAAATAGCCATGAAGTTCAATTTAGGTACCGGTTCAATATAGGCAACTCTCCCCTATATTCGATTAAATCGACGTTTACGGATGGGAGAGAATGCAGAATTATTTACTTCGACTAATACATTTGGTTATAGCGATTAACGGCTATTTGAAAGAAACAGGCTGTGGTTCGTTCGAGTCAATTATTAGTCCAAGTAACTAGATTTGCATTCCCCCGCCCGTAACACGCCGATTTAATCAAATAACTGTATTTACACTGTATTTTTTTCTCGGTGTGTCGATAGTTTACACGAGTCAAATAATGTTTGCCAGATATTTAGTCAATTTTCCTTAATCCAAACAAATATCACTTGACTCAAGTAAACCGTCGACATGAATAGTGCCAAGAAAATCATTTACCTGGAGAGAGATTCGCTATTTATTTTTCTCAGTGTTCTTAGACTCGCCGTCGTATGGATGTTACTGTAGAGATAGAACGGACGTAGAAAGAGATGTAGACGCAAAGTGTCGAGTATATTTACGACACCGAGAAAAGTAAAAGGAATCCGAGCTACTCGATTTTTTCCCCCGTGTGTACTTGTTCCTTACGTAAACTCGATTTCTCTCCCAATACCCGTCCAATTTAGCTCGATCATAGCTCCTGCAAAAATCGCAACGAGATCACGATTCCGCGCGTGACTTTCGACCGCGACGCGCCGATATCATCGGATCGCGAATTTTCTCCATCGTATCGAAGCGTTCGATGAGAGAATTCTTCGCGTACCTACGATATACCTATATGCGGATAGGCGCTCTCGCGACTTTACAGCCGTCTCCGGAGGAGAGACGGCGAAACGAAGTCCGCTTCCCCCTCCCTTTCGCGGGAGAATCGCGCGGTGCATTACCCGTTAGAAATGGCCTCTGCGCTGATATATTGACTTGAACAAAAAAGCCACTGTTCTTCTGCTCCCTGGCACCGCGCGCGGCCGACGCCGTAAAGTCGTCTCGCTTTACACGCGGCGGCGACGAGAGAGAGAGAGAGAGAGAGAGAGAGAGAGAGAGAGAGAGAGCGCGCGCGATCTCTCGCATTATACGCGATAGCGCGGAAGATTTCAATGCGCGCCAATCGTCTCGCAAGATTAAAAAATCGATCGGCTGTACGAAGTGGAGCAATTTCGCAACGCAGAAATTCATCGGAACAGTGACGACCGATCGTCGAACGAGTCTCCGACATTCGCGCGCGAATCGCGGAACGGAACGAAGTCGTCACGTACACATATACGAAGGACCTCGATTCTCGAACTCGTGCGAAAAACGTTTGTACACTGAGAAAAATAAAATTGCGTGTCAAACGAATTTCTTGAACGAAGAATCATATATGATAATTTTGAAGAATACATATTACCCCCCGGTTGATATACTTTTAATTCAACGATAGGTACCTTCGTTGGGACGAGACATTCTTGCTGCGCGAAAAAAAAAAATTTAGGTACTCGAGCCTATCAAGACACCGGTTATATATATATAAAGGGCGTTAAAAATTAACTCCGAAAGATTCTCACGCGACTTCGAGAATCAGGAACCAGCGGAGAAGCGCGGACTTGCATAGCAGGACGCGGAAGAGTATAGGTAGTAGAGAGGGGAGAGATTGGCGCGGCGCGGCGCAAACTCGCGAGAGCGCAGCAAGAAATATAATCGCGGCGAGTCTGGCAGCACGGTAGACCACTGCGGCATGGGGACGAAGAACCTATTATAGCAGAGGAGCGGGAGTAAAAGAGTCCGGACAGGTGAGATAATCAACCCGCAGCCGTAGCTCCGAGCAGCTCGTGGTAATCACTATTCGCGCACGGTGTCTTTTAGTGCTATCCCCGGTCGGCCGGACGGCTGCAGTGTCCGCGAGTGGAAGAGTCGAGCGATACGCGCGCGCGCGCTGGCCTCTTCCCTTTCGCGAAGTACGACGAAGGAGGGAAGCCCGCGGAAGAAGGAGTCGACTCCGCGTTCCCGCCTTCCGATAGCGACCGCGACACCCGCGAGGACCACACGCGCTCGCGTATCTCGCGCGGGCGCGGACGGTCGACCCCGCGCGCGCGCGCGCGACCCAGTATTTTATTGCGCGCGGCGGGGACCGAGGGGTTCCTCTCCTCTTGTTCCCTATCCGCGCCCACCGCGTGCGTCCCGACAATGGCCGGCTGTCGCGCATTGTGCGCGCGTTGCGGAGGTCCGCTCGATACTGATTTACCGCTCGTCTAATTTGTAGGCGGTCGCCATTAAACAATCCATAAACGCGCATGCGTAAAACACTCTCCCGACCGGACGGGCGCGCACACGATTTATTCATATTCAAATGCGCGCTCTTTACGACCGCGCGCGCTCCGAGGCGCATGCGCGCTTCGGTTTTGAGGTTATGTCGGGTTAAACGTAGGTATGTCGTTAGCTCTCGCGCGCGGAGTTCCCATCCGCGCGCGCTCGTTGTTTTTCCCCGCATCGCGCCGCTGGGATGGAGTGGTGCAGGGACGCCGCTTACGCATGAATTATGGCTCGTTCTTCCGTGCGAGAGCGCTCGGATTAGCAAAGCGAGTCAAGAGCGGCGAGGCTCTCGCGAACTCGAAGCTGCGTGTGCCCCGGTCGCCGCGCTCTCCCGACCCTCTCGGCCGCTTGTATCGGCGCGCATCGCCGCGGAGTCCGCGCGCCGGTACGGATAATGGGTGGGATGAGTCCGGGAGAGATGGCCACGGGGAGAAATGGCCTGTATTTCGTTATTTATATATTCCTGCTAGCGGAGGGTGACATGTTCGCAGTAGTTCGCTTATGCTCTACTGGTTATTGTGAAAGGCGTGTATAGGATTTATCAAGAAGAAATCCCCAAAAAGTGCAAGTTACTGAAACATATTTACGTATATACTCGTATGTAGGTAGTGCGAAACGTAAATGATGACGATATGAATGAAGGACTTTCAGGTGAAAACCGATCTTTAAATTTGTCCAGTGCATATTCTTTACACGAGTAAAAAGCCCTCGCTATTGAAAAGGAATTGCATGAGTACACACTGAGAACAAAAATTAATTTGTGGCTGATAAATATTTCTTTGAATGTGGCGAGAAATACACATTTTATTGGATCAAGTAAATATTCGTTAACCATTACGATATTTATTTGGCACAATTAGAATTAGCACGAAATAAACATTTTAATAATTAACATGTATTTCCTTGTCCTGATGAAATATTTACTTCGTCGTATTTAAAGTTACACGTATCACAACTGTCGATAAACTGTTCTCTCACTGTACAGAAATGACCATAATTTGTCAGCATAAAGATATTCAGATTTATTGAATTCTCATATCGAATCTTACCGTACAGAAACTCTGGCTTTTTCGCATGTGTATCGCATTTGGCGCGAAACTCTACCAAGTCTCCCGATACCCACGGAGTGCGTGCCCTAGCCGCGAAGCGAGATTAACGGGGCAACGCGCGCTCGGTGCACCGCAGCCCAGGTACCTACTCCTCTACACGCGCCCTATGCAACGGGAGAAGCCATACGACGCGCGCGGGACGCGAACCACGAAGAGGAGGAGATCGGTATCCGCGCGCGGCGGCCGTCTCTCGCGACTTTAAACCTCGGCTTGAACCCCGCGACCCCTTCGCGGCGCATAACGTAACCGGCGCGTCGAGCCGAACGGGGGAGGGACACAATGCCCGGCCCCGCGTGCTTATACGTACGCGTATTCCATTTATCGCGGAATTCCCGCCGATCCGTGCTTTTCCGGAGTCGCGCGGCGAGGCCCGATATCCCGTGCGCGCGCGCTACACGTTACCGGCGCGATACACTCGCGCCGGGCGGGAATTGCCCATAAACACCATTACGGCCCGCGGGGCAACTTACAGCGTACTTTACCGGACTTATGACGCGGCCGCGCTTGAATTAGGTACTCGTTACCGGTGTTACGTTTCAACCACCTTGTTGCGCGCGGGTACGCGCTCTCTCGCCTCTTATATACCTTCGCGCCGCCGCGCGCGCGTATCGGGAATCCCACGGGAAACAAAACGCTCGCTCGCGCTCCGCGCGCGCGGGCTCGCAAATCGTATCGATCGCTGGCCCCGCCGATGCTCCCAAGCCGTATCTCGCCCTCCCACCGAACGGGCTCTCCGCACCGCGCGCTCGTTCCGCACTCACGCGCATCCGCGACCTACGATACACGCACGCGATTCGCCGTTTACTTACCCGGGCGCGTATATACGCGCGCGACGACCCAAAGTACCGAGAATAGGTACCTGTGTCCCCTACTGCACGCGTATACGGCGCTCGCTCGCCACGGTCAGTGATCCCCGCGTGGCGGGCATCGATATTTCGTCGAGTCACATTCCATTCGAATTAATTTAATTAGCGGCAGACGGGTAATTAATTAAAAAATGTAACGTCCAAGCGCGCGGTCGCTCTGCGTGCCCGGACCGAAGAGAGAGAGAGAGAGAGAGAGAGGAAGGAAGAGATGCCACCGCGCCGTCGGCTCAACGTTCAAAAGAATAAAACGCGAGGTGAACGTTTCCGAAGCTGCGCAGCAGGGAAAGTCTGGGGGAGATGGCCAATTGAAATATTTCAACATGTGGCTCGAGATATGATCGGTTCTGCGCTTCTGATTTGCATTTACCATCAAAACTGCTGCGATATAATGTTTCAAATGCAGAAAAAATCACCGCAAATAGTTTATTCTCCAACGTTTAGTTTAGAACTAGAGTGTCCAAATATTTTTACACGATTTGATAAGACGCTGAGTTTCATATTTATCGCGCTCTTTTGCTTTTTCTTGTGGTAAATTCGTGTAGGTAGTTTATAAACCACTGATTAGGAAATCATAAAAATATCGTTTACTCCATTTATAAAAAATATGTTTTTCTTTTCGCGATGGACCGTTTCATCCATGCAATTGGGATGAGATGGCCACATATAGTTCATACTGTAATCTACAATGAAAAAAAAAAATCGAAACAGAAATCTAAAACCAGTGATGAGAAGCCATAATCCTAGAAAGTAAAAGTAAAAAGTAGAGTGATATATTATAAATGCATATATGAGGAAAAAAGAACTACCCGTACATGAAGAAACAAAATAATAAAGTTGAAGAAATTGAGAAAAATTTACGTCATTGGTCATCTCTTCCATACAATATAGGAGAGATGGTCGATGAGTTTTATTTTATACGTCTTGATTTTATGTCGTCTCGAAGTTTACATTTGAAGCTAACATCACGAGTTACCTTCTGCCAATCGATTAAAGATTCTAAAATAACTCAACCGCCTCTATTATAAGTTAAAAGTTGCAGAAAAATCAGGCTATTAAAAGAAAAATCTCCCCCAGCGATTTACCCTACAGAATTCCATCCGATTGACGATGACGATCGAACGAGTTTACTCGGTCGATTTTGAGCGCGCGTAAAAATGAAGAATATTTGTGGGTTACGTGCCGTGGGAGGTCCGCGACGTCTCCTCGAGATTCGAGGCACGTACGAATGTCACGAAGACGAGGAAGGGGTCACGGGTTTTTACTTAATGCGCCGGCCGCGCTCGATTAATTAAATCCCCGGAGGTACATAATATCTATATACGCGCGCGGGTTAAGTCGAGAATTATACGAAAGTCGTAGATCTCTCGATGTAATCTTCAGATTCGTCGATCCACCCGACCGGGCGAGGCGTTGTGCGACGAAAAACATTATTTTGGCCGCACTCGAAGCCGTACATTCGAATCGAAGGCGGCCCACTCCAACGAGAGTCTCGACGCCCGAGCGAAACCTCATCGCTTCGCGTCGCCTCGCCGGTAACGTTATACGACGCGAGCCTACGCGACCGCGCGCCGATCGCCGGGAATCGGCGCAAGAAACGCGTGGAAATAGCCTCGAGTAATTTCACACGTTAGAGGCGAAATTGTTCGCGGCCGGTCTCGGCCGGCGCACGAGCGACTGCGGAAGTTCGAGGAAGCTTTACAGTGCCCCTAAAGCACGCCTGGTTAAAGAGTCCGACTCTATCTCATTAACCGCGCGAGGCTTGGTCGCGAACCCGCGCCGCCGCGCCTCGCTCGTTCGTCGTCGAACGGAGGAAGAGAGAGCGATTCGGTATCGCGCGCGCTCGGTAGCTTTACTCGGAGCCGAAGGTGAAGTGTGATCCATCCATCCATCCATCTATCCATCCGTCCAGTAATAAACCGTGCGCGCTTTGAGCTCGACTGTGTTCACTTACGGACGCATCGCCGTGTGGATCGATATCTACCTTCTCGTTCGCGAACTCGCGCGACGGCGTGCTTTTACTCCAAAAGAGATCTAGGTGTCCCTTACGACGATAAGGAAAAACAATGCCCGCCAATTTTTAACACCATCACCCGTACGACGACGACGACGACGACGACGACGACCCGGACGCTTCTAAGCCGCGCGCCACGAACGGCGGCAACGATTCCCGCGGCCGCAGCAACCGCGCATAACAGCGGCGGCGTGGCTAAAGACGATGAACCCCCTGAGATGCCGCCGAGCGAATCATAGACGAGACGAGCGCGACTCGCGCGACGCGGCAAAGCCGGACGACGCGCATAACGCGACGTGGCTTATTGCCAATGCATTTTAAGCAGCCCGTACCGTGCGTCCGGCGTAGCTGTAGTCCGTAGCTGTAGCCTATCGTGTCCACCTGTGCATCAGCGTCAGTCGAGACGCGCGACGCGCCGTATGTACCCCTACTCCCTTCCCCGAACCATTGTTCCGCGCGCGCGCACACCGACGGACGCCCCAGCGCGCACGCGTCTAGACGTCCCCTGGATCATTCGGCTGTTAAACGCGCGCCACTACGAGACTCTCTCTCTCTCTCTCTCTCTCTCTCTCTCGCCCTCGCGTTATCTACACGTACAGAAGAAGCAGAGGGAAACGCGGGAGCGCCTCGACCTCGTTCTTCCGCGCGCCGGAATTCGTGCTCCCCGCGCGGGTCGCGAGCCCATACGTCATCGGCATTGTACCTACGCGGAGGGCATAGCCACGAACGAGGCGCAGGTATACATCGGCGGTAGCGACCGCGACGTACTCTCCCACTGCGCGGACACAATGCCAGACGAATGACCGTCTCGCGGCTTCCGTAACCGGTGGACGTCGCTGCGCCGTGTCCGCTATTAATTTGACGTACCCCGGAATTTCGGAGCCATTGTAACGAGCGTGTTTCTTAATTACGCCATTTTTTATCGGCGGCCAGCATCGCCGGCGTCGGGCGACGCTGCCGCGCGATCGACGAGCGGTTTCCCGCGCGGCCACCGCCGCCGCCGACGACGACGATTAACTCGTCGGACGACGGAGCTTCCGATCGGGCGCCCGTCGGACGCGCCCGGAGAATGGAAAATGATTGGCCCGCGCCGCGGTCTTCGAACTCCGGCTGTGCGCCGATCGGCGACGCTCGCGTCTCTCCGATTCTGAGCGCGAGAGGAAGTGAGGAGCGGAGGAGGACTCCGGCCCGGGTCTCCCAATCACGCGGTCCCGGCGCGGCGTTCGTAAGCGAGGCGCTAATCGTCCGGGTCATTAATAATCGGTAATTGCGTGAATCGATCAAGAAAAATGAAGACCGATCGTGACGCTTTTTTTCGGGAGGCCGCGCGGAATTTCTTCGTCGATTTCGAGAGTTATCGATCGGCACCCGTGTATCATCCGGTAACGACTGCACGCGGGTCCTAATGAGACGTTTAAAAATTTCCGCGCCGCGCTTCGAATCGCGTAAAATAGAGACGTCCAGCGATCGCGACGGTATATTACGGGCTCGCCTCCCGTTTTTCGTCGCGCGCGGCTCGCGCGTCGAGGTCGACCCGCGAGAAATAGAACCCGCGCGAGGTGATGCCTTTCGCGATCGCTATTGGATTTTTTTTTTTTTTTTTTTCCCCCGAATCCGAAGACGATCCCAATCGTCGCGTCGATCGGTACATACGGTCGAAATTCTCGCCAAACTAGTTCCTCGATGCGTTATCGCCTCGGTCGTCATTTTTTTTTCTCGATTTTGGGGTTTTTTTATTACACACGTTTAGGGGCACCTCGTCGATTCGCTCGCGCGAGATGCGACGTTTAATATTATTTTTCATCCGAACAGGTTCGCGTTAATTGCGTTAATCGTCCGGAGGAAATATATGTGAAAGAGGTCCTTGGAATGTGTTCGGTCGCGGGTAATGTAGAGTGTTGCCTCCCAGGCAACATTTCGACCCAGATCCGGGTATTTCTCCAGCCGAACGACATTGATAATTTCATAATTTTATGAGCCATAAAAATAACGTTCGGGAGATGGGGCAATGCCCAATTTCGTCCGCATACTTTCGAATACAAATAAATCGAATTACTTGGATTAATAATTGACTCGAATCGACTGCAGCCTGTTAATCGTTACATCCAAATTTATTAGTCGGAGCAACTAATTCTTCATTCCCCCACCAGTAAACTCAGATTTAATTGAACATATCATTTTTTTCTCTCAGTGTATTACGGTAATTCTTTTCGTCTTATCGATAACCGAAGGAGGCGAGTAATAACACCAGACGATGCGTCCCATTTGTACCCGTTGCGCTTCCCCCGTACCTGTAGACGTGCTTCTTGATGCACCAGACTCTGATACATGCAATGAGGCTAAAGTTACTCACCAGGAAAAAAAAACTCGAATCACTATCTATCTCATTATTTGCAACCGTTTAGCCTACATCGATATAAGACTTTATTGTAGATGAAAATACACTCTTCAAAAAAGTATTATACAAAAATGAGTCAAAAGTTTACAGATAATGAGATAATAGCAATTTAAGCTTCAATTCTAAAATATTCTACGTTCGCACGTAGTTATTGACCTGGACACGCTAATCTCTACTAGAAATAATCAGTTGACATTTGTTGATATGGAATTGATCAAGAATTACGAATAATTGTACCAGTTATAACGTCTCCCTCTCTCTCAATACCGGATTTTAGACGCAATCCATATTGGTACGTTATGTACCGAAAATTGGTCACATCTTCAATTTAAAATACAATGCGCTCGAACCCAGTTATTGATCCAGATGTATTAATTTTCACCAGAGTGCTGCTCTATTCCCTCGGTAGAGAGTAGGTATAAAACCATACCAAATTTTTGGTAGAAAATTCTCTCCGCGTGTGGCGAATAAGTTTAGCCTCGTACGATATAATATATCCCTCGTCGTCCGCGGCATTTCTCGCGCAGGAGAGACCCGAAAGAAGGTCATCCCGCCTCGTCGTGGATGCCACGGAGGAAGAAGACCGATCCGAGCGGCGAAGAAGAGCGACGGCACGCGCGGTTCGCATCGCTCGCTCTCTACTCGAGGGAGGAGAAACGCGCCGCTTGGCCCCGGTCTTCCAATAGAGCTATACCTCATTACCGCGAGCGACCGTGTTCTCACGACGATCCACCGTCTTCCTCCTTCTCATCTTCATCTTCCTCTCGCCTCGCTGCCCTCTCCTATCACCCTTCCATCGACCTGCCGTACGTATACCTCGCCTCGCCTCCCTCTCGCGTTCGTTCCGCCGTGAACGCGGCGTCTTCGATTCGGAGCGGCTCGTGCAGAGCGCGCGCGCGCGCTGTGATCTCGCCTCTCCCCTCGGGATGATCCAACGCGTCGTAATTCTCACGGTCGTCGTGATAAGTCCGAATCGCGTTCAGCCCCCGAAATATCAATCGTTATACGTATAGTTACACAGAGAAAAAAAAAAGTAGATCAGACTAAATTGGCGATCACAGGAGGGGGAACGCCGATCGAGTTACTTGAACTAAATAATTTGGTTGTAACGATTTGAAATTGTTCGACGAAAACAAGCTGCAGTCAGGTCTACACTGTAAACAATTCTGCGGTGTGGACTTATATAGACCACTTTTGTGATGTTGAGTAACAAAGGCGTAAGATTGAATGACACCATATATGGTACATATAAGTCCACACCGGTGAAATGGTGTTTGTGAAAAATTAACACGACTTTCTCTTACCGCGTCACAAATCATTAGTTCACAAGTAGCTAACTATATCTGCGTTCCTCGCGTTCCCGTCACCGCCGATCTAGTCTGATCCACCGTACTTTTATCTCCGCGCAGATAAACATATTCGGTTTCGATGTACGCACCCGCCGCGCGGTAAAGCGACTGACTCCCGCTTCCGCCCTCGTTACGCCCCTCTCGACGCGATCCGTACGCACCGCGCCTGCCAACCATCACGCGTCCGCGAGCGCCGGCGGCGGAATGCCGACACCTTTGTACGCGCCGGGTCGTATGCGCGTCCACAAAGGCGTCGAGAGGCATTCCTCCCGCTGACAGCAGCCGAAGCGCACGGGGACCGCGCTTCCTGGAAGCATCGATATAAATACGCTTTGTGGCACCGGTCGTTCGGAGACGTACTGGAAGACGCGGCGAGGCGCGCCCCAGGGAGGAGCGCTGGAGCAGCGAACCACTGGAATACCGCGTTACACGCGTGCTTCAGTCCGACGGCTCGCGCGCACCCGCGACCGAGCCGAGCGTCGCGCCGCGAATCGAGCGCGGCGGCACCGCGCCGCAACCTCGACCCCGGCCGCGGAGCGCCTCGGGATTCCGGAGAGACTCGCGCGCGCGCGAGATGCGATACGCGTAGCAAAGGTCGGCCTCGCACTAAACGCCAGACAATACACGGCGGCGCCCTTTATGCCCCTCAATCAACCCGGCTCGGCCACGCGGACGAGGAGGCCGAACCTCGCGCGCGCTGTATAACTCCTCGCTTTTGTCTCGCGGAAAAGTATCTCGTAAACGAGCCGCGCTGCCCTCCGGAGAGAGGGACGCAGAGGGGGGAGCAGTAGAGCGTTTCGCTGATCGGTTCGGTCCACTTGTTACTTTATATCTGTGCCCCAGGATACAAATTGGACTTAATACACTTTTATCCTGGGGTACAGATATGGGTTTGCGCTTTACTTCTATTTTTGATTCGATGCTTTGCTTTCGTATCTGCGAGAGTTCAGAATTCTTGGCTGGATGATAACACTGCACTACGAAATTAGAAATGAAACAAGGTGTTTTACGTAGATCTCTCTCGATGTGCTAAGTCGAAAACTTTATTCCGTTTTGCTCGGGCATTTTTCGACTTTTAGACAGTTCGGCTCAAATGTCGAAAAAATCAAGTTTTAGGGGGTGTGTCTGATTTAATTTTTTTTTTTTCGTTAGAGCACAGTTGGGGTCATTCGCAAAATTCGTGACGCTTATGGAAAGAGAGGGGAGGAGGAGAAGTTTCTAAAAATGTGACAAACCGTTACGCGGGGAAGTGGAGAGGTATGGCGAGAGTCACGTGACGAGTAATCGAAACTTCTTTTACACTGAACTCAATGATTGATTATTACTGACTTTGAAAACTTTGTCAGGTTATGATAAATTAGGAGTTGAGGAGGGGCGGGAGGGAGAGGGTGGAGTACATAAACATCGTGAAATATTTGTGAGGGGATCACTAGAAGGGCGGAGAGGAGAGGAAATGAAGATCTATATCAAAATATACGTCACGGGTTCTGTGAACGATCCCAGTTATCGTCTCGTTTTCGTCTTTTCATTTAATTCAATTCTGTTCATTATTTTCTCTTTTCCCTATATTAAATTAATTTAGACCTTTGTCCATATCCACTCGTATGTGTGTATCTTCGCCCTGACCTTGTCTCAGAGCAATTTAATAAATGCTTTTTCCTCCTCCTCCTCTTCTTCTTCTCCCGACCAAAATCGCAACGAAACCGCGAGCCGATCGCTTACGCCCGATCGTCCGCGACTTATCGCTTAATGTAATCTGGATCGGAAATCCGCGCGGAGCGTCGGCCCTCGCGCGCTGCGCGGCCGTCGCTTTCAAGTCGCCGCCGCTGACGGTAAAATCGCGCGGCTTATCCGCGGATCGGATGACCCTCGCGGCACCTCCTCGCCTATTGGCGGCAAATCGCGTGTCCCGCAGTCGACGCGGAAAACTTATCGTCCGCCGGGAATAGCAAACGTCCTCTCTCACGCGATTACCGAGGAGGGATCCCCCCGCGCGGCGAGACGCGCACTTTTCCGCGCGCGCGCGCGCGAGGACCGGTACGCGGCTCTCGCACGTTCGTCCGTCGATCGATCGATCGATCGATCGATCACGCGAGTACAACGTCATGACGAGAATCCCGCGGCCGTCGGGCGTCAAACTCCCACGGTGGTGGATCGAAGCGAAAAATGCACGGCAAGCCTTCGAGGGGATGCGTGTAAAATTAAGATTTACGTTGGTCGAATCATTCGGCATCTTTGAAAAAAACATGAAATTCCACAGCGCCAAGCCGCGCGAGTATACCCGTCCCGCGTGAGGTCCTCGCAATATTTCCCCGGATAAGCGCGAGGGAATCCCATCGGTCTCCGCTACTTTCGTCCGTCCCACCGCCGCGCGACTCTCAGGAAATCAACGAGGGAAATTGCAATACGCGCGCGCGCGCGCGCGCCCGCGACGGCGCTCGCGTCCCGCCTAGGCCTTCAGCGCGGTTTCGTTTCTCGCGTTGCTGCCCGGCGCATTCGCGACTCGCTCATGCAAATCCCGTCGCGCGCGGGACCGTTAACGGCTGGCTCTAAATCTTAAACGGCCCCGGTGCGCGCTCGAAGCACTAACTCATTCCTCGCGAGAGCCGGCGCTCGGTGCGCACGCTCGCCCGCGGTACATTGGCAAAACAAACCCCATTACCAAATGAACTCAATCTCCGTCACGACGAATTTATCGTTCTCGGACGGTCGCGCGCGAGCGTCGCGACGCTCTCGCCTCGTGGAACGCCGCGCGAAACGGGAGGATCTCCCTCGTCCGATCCGTGCGCGGATCGGCGCTCGGATAACGCGCGCGCGCGCGGTATAAGAATGTCGGAAATTATAGGGTATTATCCGCGGGCAGCGCGAGCGCGAGGATACGCGATTCGACGAGATAGAGTCCGGGCCCCGGCTCCGTCCCGGCCGAGCGCGCGTTTGTAAGGTCGATTTTAATAGGGGTTTGGTTACAATTATGAGCCTTAATGGAGACCGGCGCTCATTACCTCGCTAAACTGGAACTAATTATTATGTTTCACGGCACGTTGCGAAAATTCCGCGCGCGAGAGGGGGCCCGAGAGAGAGCGCGCGGTTCTTCCCTCCGTGGCATCGTGTACGACGCGTAGAGACGTTTGACGCCACTTCTCGGCCGCTCAAAAAATGAGTGTATCGCGAAAGACGTCTGCAGATCGAGTTAGATACGAATACAATGATTTTGTCAAATTGTAGAGACCAACCCTCTCACAAAGGGGGCGGGAGTAATCCTAACTTTTCATTTTTTCTTTTTTTTTTTCGAAATTGAGGACCAAGCTCTATCATATGTGAGTACCTTTTATTCTTCGCATTTTTGGCTGAAACAAAATTTTGTGCAGAATTACAAACCAATCTTCGTATAAATTACAAAGTACTCGTATCTTTTCATTTTTTTTTTTCTTTAAATTGAAGGCTCAGCCATATCAGCTGTGCCTTTTTTCTTCGCACTCGACTATTAAACAGAAAATTTTGTGCAAAGTCACATCATGGAATTCTCAGTAATTTGAGAGATACGGCGTTTTTGTAAATGTGTGAAAATCGTAAAATCGCTGTACCTCTCAAACGACTGGAAGTTCCATGATGTAACCTTGCATAAAATTGTCTTCTTACTAGTCGAATGTGAAGAAAAAAAAAGGAACAGCCGATAGGGCTTGGCCTTCAATTTAAAAAAAAAAATAAAATAAAAATGAAAAGATATGATTACTCCGTGATGCATGAGAGAATATTCGTCTGTTAATTTGGCAGAATTGTGTTACACTCGTATAACTTGATTTTTAGACATCTTCCGGATATTCGTTCATTTTTTGAGAGGCTGAATTGACGTGGAATTCCCCATACGCGTACGCATATACGAGTCGAATCTTTCGCCTCCGTTCGAACCACGTCGCGCCGCTTCGAATCGCTTCCCGCGCGCGCGCGCGCGTCTCGTTTCTCGGTATACGCGTCGCGCGGCGTCGTTATCCGCGCCGTCGAGAGAAATTAGTCGCGCGCGCTGCGCGAGGGGAGATGATTCCGTTCCATGGCGGATGCATCGAGGAGGTGGCAAGCGAGAAAGAGGAGGAGGAAGGCGTCGCGACGATACGGCGGAGGCCACGCTCGAAAAGGTCGAGCAGTGTGTGAACGTATTAACACCTCGAAGGATTTATGGTATTAGGGGGGTGGGAGAGGAAGACTCGAAAGAGAGAGAGCGCGGGGTACCCCGCGGCACGGCGGTCCGCTCTCACAGGGGCCACTGGAACAAATGGGCTCAATTTCATATTTTGTAACACCCTCTCGGCCGACCCTTCATCGCCCACGCACCTGCGATCTATTTCACCTCCATATTTCTCGGCTTAACGGAACGGGACGGGGCTCTCGCCATGCATACCTATGCGAGAGAGAGAGAGAGAGAGAGAGAGAGAGAGAGAGAGAGAGAGAGAGAGAGAGAGAGAGAGAGAGAGAGAGAGAGAGAGAGAGAGAGAGACAGAGAGAGAGAGAGACAGAGAGACCAAGAATCTCGAACCGTTCGAAAATCCTCTTTTTATTTAACCGGAATTACTTCGGCCTCGAAGCCGATGCACCCTACGGCCTATATGTATATCGGAGTCGAGAAACGAGGTGAACCGGTTGCACCAATTCCAGAGGACGTCACCGTTTGCTCCGCGGAGCGCGCGTAGCCAAATCGGCCGGAATCGTGAGATAGTTAAACAAGAGGAAGGGGAGATCTGTAACGGAAAGAGTTGCCGCGCGTATCCCTCCCTCGCGTGTGAACGCGCGGCCCGATGTTTGATGAAACAGTTTGACGAAGTTACATAATTGCCGAGCAAACGTTGACTGTCTTCGGGCGCGCGAGTAGGGCGAGCGCTAGGGCAAATATCGGCGAGATTTGTAGACGAGAGACCGACGGGCCCAGATATTCGAGGCCCGAGTGAACTTTGTTTATCGATTTACGCGAGGCGTGGGATTCTCGATATTTTTTCGAGTTTTCACTATATCGTTGCAATAAAATTATATTATTGATCTCGTTGAGGTGTCTGCTTTATCTTTATTCTCGAATTCCCACATCGCAGTCCTTTGGAGAAGCTCCTGTGATTTAAAACGCACGATAATCGAGACTAAAAATCTCACTTTAAGGGGCGTCTTTCAATTCTGGAGATTTTAAAAATAGCTCATGGGGATTTAAAATCGTGTCAACCATTATCCTCATCGCTTGCGATTTTCTAAATTGAATAATACAAAATGTTTAGACTATTAAATGAAAAAATCACCCGACAGTGACACATAAGTAATTAAATAATACTGATTCAAATTTATTTTAGTGGATAAAAGCAGAGGATGTCTGGTACAAGTTCACAATGAATTTCAGCTACTTTTCAAGTTCTTTTCAAGAATTTTTTAAGGATTTTTAAGGATGTGAAATGATCAATATTAAACTATGTGAAATGTACGTGGATTTGTAATAAGCGAATAAAATGATGCATGGAATGAAAAAAGAAGAATATTTCTTAAGTGAACGAAAAAGTACCCAATGATTCCTATTCGCTTATCGGTCACTGCCCGCTGCTCGATGCGCCCAGTCTACATTCGACTTTACTCTTTAAACAAATTCCGTGATTTCGTGAAACGAACGAAAAAGAAAATTTTCAAGGACCCGCGAAAAATTCAATTACATATCCAGAGCTTTTAAGGGACATGCAAAATTCAATATTACGAGTCTACAAATTTGAATTAATTTTGTCAATTTCCAACAACGCCAAAAGACGCGCTCCAAGCGAACGGAGAGTATAAGAAACCAGCGAAGAGAGCCCCGAAGGCGGGATAACGAGAGGAAGCGGAAGCGCGGCGGAAGGAAAGGCGAAACGGCGGACGCGCAGGGGGTGGGTACACCACCGTACACCCTCTGCGAGGCGCGCTCGCGGCTAATGGCTGAGTCCCATCCATCTCTCGAGCGATGGAGCGTCTCGTTATAAAAAGCGGTCCAAATACCGAGCAAATTGGCGCGACTCCCACACTATCGTCGGTTGTCTCGCGTGCGCGTCCGCAACGGGCGAGCGTATTATAATGGGCCCTCGCCTTACCGCACGCGGCGTGCCTCGCGCGCGGCGTTATTATATATTACGTTACGCGTACGCGTTCGTAATTGCGAGCACGGTCCACGAAAGCGTTTGATTTATGTCTTCATACGCGCGCGCGCGTGGGCACCTCTCGCCGCTGTCGGGTCCCGGCCTCCCCCTCGCGTGCGCGCAACCGCAGCGCGAGAGAGCGCCGATCCGCGCAACTCCGCGATCACGGAGTGGAAAATTGCGGAGACCTCGAATCGAGAGAGAGAGAGAAAGAGAGAGAGACCATTCGCCCGTATTTTCACGGTAAAGGATTCGACGGCGGCGCGCGCGCGAGCTACGAGCCCCTAATTAAAGAGTCCCCGTCAATTTTGCCGGCTACAATTTAAACGGCGTTCGCGCAGCCTCGCTGTACGCCCACGATCGGCGGAGCGACCCCCTGCGGTCGCCTGCCGCCGCCTAATTACCGAACAAGCCTATCGTCGAAAGAGGCGCGAGCCCCGCGCCGCGTACCGGGTGTGATCGAACGAAATCGCATCGAGTGATACGGATGCGTCGAGTGCAGTTTTGAGCGGTAAAATCGGTGCTATTTTTATTGGTGCGGGGATTGAGAGAGAATGTTCGTATAAAATCTTACAGGAAGATTTTTATCAAATCTTTATCACGGGTACGCCTTAAATTTCCCACGAAAAAAATTCGAATCCTCTCGGAATCCATCGAGCGAGATTAAATCTACATTGAGAAAAATATCTTGGTTAAAATGATAAAACGCATCCGGTTAAACAAATGTAGGTATTCTAACGAAAAATTGATCGATTTAACCAAACACACACACACACAAATGGAGGATCCATATTTTACCAACCGTTCTGGTCACGGTCACCAGGATTTTGGTTAAATTAACGAGTTTATATTTCTCAGTGTATCGAATATCTTCTCGCACGAAGAAATGCGTGCCTTGATTCTGGAATTCTATCATATTTTTTATTAACACTAGAACTACCGCAACCGGTCAATTTGACCGGTGTCTTATTCAGAGTTCCATTCAACCTCAATTATTTCGTAACCCGTGAGGTTTTTGTCAAAATTGGTAGAATACTTGTTTGTAGAGCACATTTCGGTCTACAAAAAAGTTCTATAGCAGTGTGGACGAAAAATCCACGTATAACGAGATAGTCACCCGCCAAAACGACCGTCTTATAAACCGCGACCATTCGGTAGTGTTCTAGCGTTAAAGAACTTTTTTCGTTGGCAATGGCAATTATTTCTCTTCAGTTGTCGATCCAAATTTCATGCCGTGCTCTCCGAATCACCCGATATCGACTCGCACGCGGCACCGGAGGTGCGCGTACGATGTAGGTATACCCCGAGTACACGCACTGCGGCGCGCGCTCACGTAATAACGTAGCCACGAGAAAAGGCCAACGCGGCGGCGCTGGATCCAGCTGCGCGAAGCCCGTATAAACTCGGCCGGTCGAATTCCGAATGTCGAACGTCGACAAGGCCCCCTCCCGTCGGGCCTCGAGCTCGGCAGCGTGCGCTCGCACCTTACCTCAACTCGGCGGCACCGTTCGCCCCCCGCTCAATAAAACGAAAGGCCCGCGCGCGCGCGTGGCCCTCCTTCGATGACGGTGCGACGTCTCTAGACACCGCCCGGCCGAGATCTTCGATCGTGGACGCGCGATCGACGCTTAAAAATAATTTTAATTGAATCTATCAAAACAGGGGAGAGACCGCCGCGGTCCCGCCTACCCGCGTCGATCGTACCCGCGCGCGGAGGGGTCGTCGGCGCGCTGCAGCTTCTACGCGCGCGCGCGCGCTCCGCAACCGAAGAAGATCCGGGGGTCTCGCGGAGAGCCGAGGTCCGGGGCCTGGCCCGCGTTTGCCGCGTGCTGACGGGCCATCAGATAAAACCCCGTGTTTGTCTAACCTCTCACCTCGCCGGGACCGCATCCAGCTCCGCGGATGCCCCGTAGGTGCTCGCGACGTGACGGACAGGTTCAGCGCGTCTTCGTGATCGTTTAAAAGCTTTTGAGTGCGCACCCGCCCCCCTCTCTTGCTCCGTCTCGTACCCCACCCCCAAAGACGAGGTTCCGTGCGCGTTGATAACCTCCGTAAAGTGGGGCTGCCCCGTTTCAAAAAATTTGAAAAATGTATAAGAGTTCCTGTAGCCCTCCTGAGAGTGCCGGAGTACTCAATCGGTTTTAGAAGTAATGCTGACTTGTAGCTACCAAATAAACGCATTTAAAAATGCAGGGGTTCTCTCTCAAATTCATAATTTCCAGAATTCAGGTTCTCGTAACTTCCTGCCTCAAAGAGCCAGCACAAAATGTTACGAGAATTTCTTGCAGCACTCCGAAGGCGGCCACCAACAATCTGATAAAAAAAAAATCGAAACTCAAAATTTTGACTACCCCTATTTTTCCAATCACTATTACTATTTCGTTTGCGAAGCTGATAGGATAAGTTACAGAATTTCTTACAACACTCCGAGGAAGCCACCAGCACTCTGACCGAAAATCCCGGCACTCGATAATTTCATTAATCCCTGGGAACTTAGCCGATTTCGGGATTCGAAAATTCAAAACGGCGTAGCTTCTACGCTACGAGAGGTAGCGGGAAAAGTTATCGGGGTTTTTTATAACACTCCAAAGGAAGCCACCGGCACTCTAACCGAAAATTCCGACACTCTCGACATTTCAACTAACCCTGGGAACTCGGTCGATTTAAAGCTTCGGAACTGCAATACCGCGTAGCTTATTCGCTAGGGAAGCTAGCGAGAAAAGTTACTCCCTGTTATAAATTTAAAATAGTAGAAAATGCATGCTGTTAAAAATAAAGCGTACATCTCCTTCGGGCTTACTCTGGAGCGCGCAGGACGATCTCCTTTTAGCGCGATTAGCGGTAATGAGCATTCGGAAAAAAGTATACAGGGTGTTCGGAAAAAACACCGACACAGAAATAGGGGTGATAGGTTACGTCATATTACAAGTATTTTGATATAAGGGACCTATACCCGCAAGCGCCCCCTTCTGGAGATATCAACTTTTCAAGTTTATAACGATCGAGGTTGATCAAAGTAGAATAATATTTTGTCTACCTGTACAATTGAAAAACGAATGAAAACTCCTTGTATCCGCATCATCTTCGAAAAGTACAAGGACTTGAGCCAAGCGGTTATCCTTTCCGCAAGCAGTTTGCGCAGTGGCACATCTATCAAGAATCGTTTCCGATGTTGCATGGACATGGGTGGCCGTCATTTTAAGCATTTGCTATAGTACATTGTTTTTGTACCTCGTAAAATTAAATATTCGTTACCATCTTGATACGTTTCGAAAAATATTATTCTACTTTGAGATCACCCTCGGTCGTTATAAACTTGAAAAGTTGATATCTCCAGAAGGGGGCGCGCTTGCGGGTATAGGTCCCTTATATCAAAATACTTGTAATGACGTAACCTATCACCCCTATTTCTGAGTCGGTGTTTTTTCCGAACATCCTGTATATAATATCGTCGGCTAAATGTGTTAACCTGCTAACTCCATATACGATTTTTAGATGTTTTGATACTCGGCAACTTCATGGCTAAACTAGACTAAATAATTTATATACATTTTATTTAAAAAAAGGTTAGACAAATACTGACAACTATTGTGTTAAAATCCGTTGTCATATAAGAACTTTTGTATTGATCAAGACAGTTTTGTTCTCGCTCCTGAAAATCTGACTGCATGTGAGTTAGCAGGTTAACATATTTAGCCGACGATATGTATGTGTACGAGGATTGGCTCGATTTCGCTCCCGCGATTGCGGTCCAGCGCGAATGATCTCCTTTTCTCGCGCGCGCGTTCTTCTCGTCGTACGCGTATTCTATTATATAGCGGTTAATCATCCGAGCCGCGGTCGGCGGTAACGGTACAAGTTTTCGAGAAACTCCGAGGTTTACAGGTGCGAATGATCGGCGCGCCTGCCTCGTATAAGAGCGAGGACCGCCGGCGCTTCCGCGCGCACGGGTTTGAATCGACGCTGATGGCCGATCGAGTAATTACGCGGGTAATTAAGAGATCGCTCGAGGTGCGCATTAATCAACATCGAATTGATTTGTTAGTTCGTTAAAAGGGGAAAGAGAGAGCGAGTGCGCGAGAGGGACGAGACCGTGTGCGCAGCGGGACGGGGTGGGGGTTAGAGACGCGGTACAGAGAGCCGAGCGCGTATATAGGGACGTCGCACGAAATCACCATTAGGCTCTGGAGAGAGCGAGGCTCTCGTATCTCATTCTTCGACGTAATAAACCAATTCTCACTCGGGAGGATCCGGGAGGAAACAGTGCCAGCGCGTCCTCTAATTGGACCGCATTCCGGTCCGAGTTCCCTTACGTTTTACCGGAGTTTTCATTAGCACGACTTTGTTGCGCCCGGGATAGTCGTATAAGCGGGCCGCGGCAGCGTTCGAGGCCGGAGTCTCACGCGGGGCGATCGACGCGATCGTTCGAGCGGACTTTTGAAAATTTGAAGATTTGGAAATCGAGTCTGGTGAAGTGTGAAAAAAGATTACCTGATTTTCCCAAGATTTTCAGTCGAGAATAATTAAGTTTCCCTGAATATCACGAATGTAGATTCAACAGAGAGTACCTACATACTACAAATTAGTCATTCCTTCGAATGAACAGATCGACGAATATCCGTACAACGGATAGAGCAATTGAGAAATAAGCATGAAAATAATTTAATCGTGCGAAATCACATATATTTATTGCTTAATAACTTTTCTTAGAATAAGAAAGAATTTTCAAATATACATTCGGCCACATGGCAAACTTTACGTACCTAATATACTAGCGTTATTTCCATCAGGGATCGATATTCTTACTATCGGTAAAAAAAATAAACTGATTAATAGGAAACTCTCACCTTCAAAATTTATGAATTTTTAATATGTTTGAGGGAATACCACAAACGTTTTTATCTCCCTGATTTTTCCCCGACAATTCTAGGGTTTCCAAAATCGTCTGTTTGCTGAACACCGTGTTCTAATTATCCACGTATTCAAATTCTAGCAACAAGATATTTCGCCGTGTCATTTTTATTCCTCCACTTTTACCCTCAATATTGTATACCGATTCGGGTCCCGGCAATCGCCGCGATATTCGAGCCGCGGCTTCCTCGACTAAATCCCCCCGAGCGGGACTCGCCCGCCGAAGTGAGTGTTTGAAATATAACGCGCCGAAACGGGCGCCAGGAAAGTCCGATTTATCAGAATTAACGCTCGTTGGCGCCGAGACGCGGAGACGTTGGGCCGCGGTGGCGGCGGCGATCGGCGTAGGCCTATCGTGATTTATTTCCGTCCGATCGACAACGCTACGCGACCGGGTTTCGTGATGCCGAAGCGCGGTAGCGCCTTCCCGCGCGCGTGAACACGACGTCGTCGTCGTCGCCGCCGCCGCCGCGCCAGCGATATACCGCATCGCGCGCAATGCTAGAGCATAATGCGGGCCGCTGCGGCGGGATCGAAGGATCGTCGATCGCCGCGTTGAACCGCGGCATCACCGGGCGCGCGCGAGAGGTCTTTTAAGCGCGGAGCAGCGCACGGGCAGGCTAATTGTGTGATATTGTGCATCGACAATACTCTAACGAAGCATTGTCCATGGCGGAGCGCGTCGATCGAGACGCGCGAGTGTCATCGGGCGCCGTTTTTTCTTTTCGCTCCTCCTCGAGTTCGCCCCGAGACGCGACTCGAGTTTCGCAGGCCCCGGGATACGAGAATAATTAGGTTAAAATGACAAAACGTATCTAGTTTGACGCGTTTAGTTATTCTGTACGAAGTACTGGTCGGTTGGCCCAAATATCAAGTTATTCTAATCAAACGTTGAATTATTCTAATCAAACGTTTAATTGGGTCCGGTTATGCAAAAAGCAACCAACCCACAATTTTTTTAAAACCGAGATAATGTCACATACACTGAGAAAAAAATGTACTTGATCGAAATAAACGTGCCTTTGGATAGTCCCAAGAGCATAATTATTCGATTTAAATGAATATTGGTTGGACGCAAATATCAGATTATTGAATTAATTAGATGTTATTTGAATCACAAATCAATATTCATTTAAATCGAGTAAATACGCTCTTGGGACTATCCAAAGGCACGTTTATTTCGATCAAGTACATTTTTGTCTCAGAGTGTACTGATCTAAAATTGTCAATTAAACTAAACAGATGGAGGATCCATATTTCACCATACGGTTTGAACAACGTCGTCAAAATGTGTTGGTTAGATTGACAAAGTTATATTTCCCAGTGCGTACACGGAGAAAGATAACTTGGTTAAAATGACAAAATACGCATCTAGTTTGATGCGTTTAGTTATTCTAACAAAACTGTCAATCGGTTGGACCAAACATCAAGTTATTCCGATCAAATGTCTAGTTATTCCAACCGAAAAATGGTCAGTCAAACCAAACACAAACGGAGAGAGAGGATCCATATTTCACCAAACAGTTTGATCACAGTCTCGAAAACGTTCGTTAAATCGACCGATTATTTTTCTCAGTCCAGCGAGAATCGAGGATCCCCAACGTACGACGCGTCTCGCCGCGGCGACTGACAGCGACGCGGGAAGAAGAAAGGCGAAGCCTCTCGAAGAAAACGCTTCCCACAGTAGCGTTTCGTACACGATGCGCCGCGTCGACTCTCGCGGGTTCGCGAGAGGTTCGAAGCGCTCGGGGTTCATTTTCATTACCCGCGCGCCGGCATCCACCTTCATCACACACACACACACACACACACACACATTCGCGGTAAAAGTTATAACTCGATTATGCGTCTAACTAGCAATTTCAATACCATTAAGAGTCCGTAGGCCTGGGCGGCGGGGAATGTTTGGTCCGTGGGCAAAAACCGAGTCGCGTCCCGGCGGTGCGAGCGGGACAATAGATGGCCGGTCGCGATCGCTCCGCGCATAATTCAAGCGATTCACGGTAGCGCGCGCTCGCGTCCGTCCGCTCCCTCGCCCTTGCTCCCACCTCCCTTCGCCGGCGCTCGCGATCGCCGGGTTCGGGATCGACTTTCGCGCTCCGTTTCCGCGGCGAGGAGCTACCGGAACGTCGGGACCGGTGCGCGCACGCGCGCGACGGATAAGGGTTTCGCTGTACGCTCCGCCGGGCTGTATGTAGCGGCGAAGAGGAGGGAACGGAGAGTTCCCTCCGCGCGCGGAGCACGAGCCGTGGTAGCGAGGCGCACACGCTACAGGTATACCTACCCGCCGCCGCCTCGTTTCTATCCCGTTGCCCGGCGTGCTCGTAACGGGCATATCCGCCTTGAAATAAAATCGCCGATAGTATCTCTGCTCAATGAACTCTCCCACGCCTATGGTTCGCGCACGACCACCCGTTCGTCGAGCGGTCGGTGCGCGATAGGCGTGTGCGTGGTTCGCGGGTGTGTGTGCGTGTGTGTGTGTGTACGCGCGAGCCGCGAGCGACTGCGTGCGCGTTTACGGGCGAGGATCCAAGTTCCAGGTTCCAGGGTCCGGGGGTTCGACCCCCGACCCCGGCACGTATTCGCCACACCCGCACAGCGATGCTTAGGCCGCGAGGTGCTTAGGAGGGGTCTCACCCACCCGGGTACGCGGCGGGTCTTCCGCGGGCCCCGGCATATGTGTACCCACACCGCGGAATTAATAGCTGCGGTCGCTGCGGAAAAATCGCGTCGTAATGTGATTACGATGCGCTGTCTCGCTGGCACAAGCTCGCGCTTCGCCCGTTGGATCGGTACACGCCGGACGCGCGCGCGCGCGCGCGGTGCCGCGTATACTCGCGCGCGCAGTGTCGAAGCCGTGCGCGCGAAAGTACTCGCGTTGTGCGCGCGTACGCAGTATACCGCGCCTCTCCTCAACTCGCCGCGCGCGGGATGACGTCTCGGAGGTGCGCGCGGGACCTTCTCGGCGTAACGAAATAGGAGGAGGAGGAGGAGGAGGAGGATCGGTGCGCGTGCATTCCAACGACGGAGATCCTCGCCGGTCCCGAGCGGTTTCTCCGGGTTCCGGCTCGGAAACCTGCGTCGTTTTTCAGGTATCGGCGCGCTTCCTCGATCGGTCGTTCGACGAGTTCGAAATTCACTCGATGCGGGCCGTCGCGTCGCGAAACTTTACGGTCCTCTCCCGCTCGGTCGTATTGCTCGTTATCGCGACGATCGTTATTATTATTAATTTACAGCCATTCGCACGACTATCCGCTATACGCGACGCGCCGGATTACCGCACACGCGAGACGACCCGTGGAAGAAATGCCGCCGCTCGCCTGGGACGTCGTTTCACGGACCAGTAACCGCGCGCACGGATGTCGTTCCGCGGCGAACGATAAACAACTGGAGTTACTTTTATAAATCCGCCCGGACCGTTCGGAGCGAGCGTCGACCGACCGGTGGCAATTTTCGAGAAAACGCGGCGGTATAAATTTCGTGCGGTCCTGCGCGCGGGGCGACGACGAAGCGAGCGAGGAGGTGGGGGAGGAAGGACGAAGCGGAGGAGGCTGGTCCTCCGCCTCCCGTGCCGACGCCGAGGAGCGCGGGTCAAACGCGGGTCGAACGATGCGTATGGAAATGAGACGACCGTGCGCGCGCGAACGGCGCTCGGAAAGATCGGAATTCCGAAATCGTGCCAGGTCGCGCGCGCGCGCGCATGCGACGAGGAGTCGATCGGGGCTGCGAGATGGAATCGGATCGTTCGCGCGGGCCAAGGGGGCGGGGGAGGGGCGCTGCTGCAGCTTTAATAAAACGCGCTAACCGCCGCGTATTAAGAAGATTTAGGTGGACGAGCAGCGGGCGCACTGGTATAAATACCGGAATAATAGCGAGGTTATGGCGTCCCCCGGCCGAATATATACGGGGTGATGCCGGGGCCCCGCCATGGGTGGGCCCCGTGGCGCGGGGTCCCGCGTAAAATATCATCGCAACCGCACCCCGATAAATTTGGCGATATCGCCCGTGAAACCACTCACCGGTGGAAATAAGAATGCAAATGCGCCGGTGCAGTTCGCTTCGCCGCGCTGCAGCGAGCGACCCGAAATTCGCGAGCCCTTCGTCCCCCACCCCTTCCGCCATCCGCTGCGCCCTGTAGCGCGCGCGCGCGAGATCGACCGCGAGAGGGGGGACGGAGTCGGGTAGCACCGCGACCACCCGCGCTTCGGACGACATTCGTCCGGTGCCGATTTCGTTACTTATTTGCGTCCGAGGAGTCGAACGCGGCCCGCAAGGTGCGAGGGTGCGAGAATGCCGTCAAATTCAGTGGGGCACAGAGTGCGTTGATAAAAATAATTGCGTTACACAGAAATAGTATCCATGTGCGACAACCGCTGGAGAGAATCCTGATTGCGAACCTGACCGAAACGAACTACTTAGTCGTTAAACTCTGCACGACGAGAAAATGTGTATTAAATTCAATATATAACTGTATATAAAGCTTTTATCCGATACGTGATTACGAAAGTTAATACACTCCGTTATATGCGAAGTTTATAAGAGCAATTTCATAAGAACAAATATTAATCTTCATAATCACGTATTGGAAAACAGCTTTATATAAATCAGTTTATTTGAAATACAATTTTGCTTGCAGTGTATCGAGTGGCACTCCTCATCCCCGGCACTTTTAGCCCTACTCTAACCCCCCGTACAGTCGCGCGCGCCTCGCGATCCTCGTGGACAAATCGAGCGCGTGTGAAAGGCGCGCACGCGTTGCGCCACGACGCGGAGTCCGCGACGAGCGCTGCCGCCGCGCTCCGTACACGCGGGGCGGCGATCCCGTAAAACCTGACCTCCTCGTGGAAGAACACAAACGCCGGGAACGTGTTCCGGCCACGTCAAGTCCGTCCGTTCGCCCGGAGACGTAATCTTATTAAACGGCTATTAGCTGCTCGCCGAGGCTTGTCAACATTTAGACATCTGGCAGACACGGAACATTCTACTTCTACACGCCTACACGGCCGCGCCGTGCGCGCTGCTGCGCTCCGCTGGTGTGGAGAGAGAGTGAGTACCTCCGCGTGTGTAGCTGATGGTGCAGCGGAGAGCGCGCGAGCCAGATCACGCGCTCGCGGTGCTCTGCCGCGCGGCGGAGATCGATTCGCGAGCGATTTACGAGCCTTCGTCGAGTCCTCGGCGAATCGGCCGATACGCGATTGACGGGATTCCCTTCGCCGCGCGTGGGTTACGGCGCGGCGGTAATCGGTGGCGGTCGTCTAGGGGCGCCGCGTGGTCGTTGGCTGGGTAGGTATACGCGCCGCGGCGGAACTACTTGAAAGCGGTGCGCCCCTCGAATAGACGGGAAGCCGATTGACCGCCTCGGCGATGGACCGCGCTGTATTTCTTTCGTGTGCGGCGGGAGATTCGTGTGGACTGAAAACATTAAATGACGAATCCAAGGAAATGGTTTTCTCGGCACTGTTCATGTCGACGGTTCACTTGAGTCGAGTAATATTTATTTGGATTAAAGAAAATCGACTACGTCCAGTCATCGACACGGATAGTGTTGAGAAAACCACACACGGAAAAAGAATTGATTGAATCTATTAAAAATGACTTACGGGGACGCAAGTAATTATTCATTTACATCGATTTGATATTTCTTCGCATATTGATTCAATATTTCTTCCTTATAATCACATACTATTTCACGTGATTATAAAGAAGAGATATCTAATTGATGCATTAAAAAATTTCATTGATACAAATAGATAAATTCTTGCGACCCCGCAAGTAATTTTCAGAGGATCAAACTAATTCTTTTTCTCACTGCATTGACTCGCTTATTTTTTCTAACTTATTTTTTCCAGTGCGCGAATAATTTTGTCATCACTCGATACCGTCGTTACATTGCTTCGAGACAAAACTGTACGCCAGGACAATGTTTTAAATTGGTGCGAAATTTTTAACTGCCGCCCGAGATGGAAAAACTCTATATATTTTCTATATAATCCGTATGTGGTTTTGGTCATATATATGGATTATATATCATTTCTATATTAACCATATAGGGACTATTTATGGGTTATGCAAGCATTTAAAAATCTGTATAGTCCTTATATGCACGGAACAAAAGTTTGTAGAAAATTGCGGAACAAGGCCAATTTATTCTTACGATAAATACAATTTTAGTAAAAATTATAGTAAAACTTGTAGAAGTTGCAAGCGTTTGCTGTAATTTTTACTAAAATTGCAATTATCGTAACAATAAATTGGCCTTGTTCCGTATTTTGCCACAGACTTTGTAGAGAGATGTTACAATTTTTTTCCCCGTGTGGTGAATATAGAAATCATATATATGCTTAATCTACACATGGCCAAAACTACATACGGATTACATACAAATTATATAGAACTTTTCCACCCGGGGCGTCAACGAGATTATTATTCGAGGGAGTTAGGGAAATAGCGCCGCCCCCTCGCGGTCCTCGCCAAGTCGTGGTCGAATTCGCGCTCGCCGTCCAACGTCGCCTCGACCCCGTCGAATGCGTTGCTCGAATTCTCCGGGTCGTCTCTCTCTCAGCCTCGTATATCCTCTTTCCCCCCGCCGGGAGTAGTCCCGCGAGGAGTCGCGGTGTTACGATCGAAATGACTGACACGGACTGACGGGAACATTGCGACCCCCCGCTGTCGGATGTCGTCGGCCCCGGGTCGGTCGAGTGACCGATGCGGGTGAATCGTTGGGCTCGCGCGCGCGAGGGAACGACGAGACTCGAGGCCGCGCGCGAAGGAGTCTGACGGAGACGAGGAGAAAGAGAGAGAGAGAGAGAGAGGAGTAGGAGTGCAGGAACGAGGCTGAGATTGTTCTTCCAATCGAGAGAAATAATGCGAGTTACTCGTTCTTCTATGGTTGAAGTGGGACAGATGTCCAATCCCCTTTATTTCGAATATTCTAGCACGATTGGGGGGCAATGGGGTATCTTTGTTATATCAGTTTACATATTCCTGAACACAGGCATAACAAATTTACCCATCGACTATATTAATTGAATATTTATAAGATGAGTTTCAAGTGCCCTACAATGTAAAAGAAAAATTGTATTTCAAATATACCTGTGCATAAAGCTTCCTTCCAATACGCAATTATGAAAATTAACAGATATGAATTAAAATTAATATTGCTCCGTGAATTTAAATTTACCTTGTAAATTTCATACCGGAGTAATATTAATTTTCATAATCCACGAATTGGATGAAAGCTTTACACACAGTTGTTTTAAATTTAATAGACATTTTTTGCCGCATACAACGCGTAGATACCTAAATTTGACGCAACGATGCGGAGCGAGGGATGTTGCGCGCGTATCGGTTCCACACTCGACGAATAGCATTATAATTGGGAGGTCGATCCGATGAATGCAATTTTCAAAGGACCAAGCGCTAATTAAACTTCTGGCATCTCTTCTAAAAAAAAGTCCACGAGTAGATAACCAAGATACTCGTGACGAAGCTTAATCCCTGGACCCTTATACGTTCAATAATCAAAAACCCCGCATCTTGCACGTCAATTTCTCGCATATCCACACAAACTAATGATCGATTTCACCAGAAAATGACCAAACGTCTTCGCGAGAAAAGTGAACGAGAAACAGGGAAAGAACCGGAAAGAGCTCGCGCGTGACGTACAATCAAGGCGAGCCGAGGAACGGGGTGGTCGGAAGTGAGGGCGCGCGGAGGATATCACCCCGCAGAGGGGCGAAGGGAGAGGAAGGGGGTGAAGCCGCGAGACGACGGAGAAGGTGCGCGTGCGCGCGCGCTATCTGGACCGGAATCTCGATCGAATTGCCTCGCACGAAGTTCGCACGCTCCGATGAGACGGCGCGGCGGAGGAGGGTGAGGGGGGGGGGGGGGATGGCGGTGGAAGTCTCGTGTATCCGAACGAGCGCGGCGGACACCTTCTTGCTCTTGTTTGCCACCCCGACCGCGTGTAATTTCTTAGCAAAGGCGTTAATGAGGGGCTTGGCTCGGGACGGTAGATCACCTCAGGCCTTCCACCGCCGCCGGGGAAGCTGCCGTTCGCAACGGACTTCGCTCCTCTCCTCGGTTCGCTCTGCGGTGGACGACGAGAAGGAGGAGGGGGAGGAGGAGGAGGCGGTGGCGCTGTTGTGCTCGCTGCCTCGAGGTAGTGCTACCGTGTACCTGAATTCCGATCTACGCTCAGATACCGGCGGGGATACTCGCGCGCGCGCGCGCGCGAGCTTCGTCGAGTGAAGTATCTAGATACGAGCATATATATCCAGGATACCCGATCTTTTTCCCGCGGCGTCTCCGCGGGCGCCCTTTACGTCGCTCTTCCGTAGGCACGCGGTGGCGGTACGACGATGCCGTGGCGCGGCTCCGCGTCGCGAGGGGGGATGAGAAAAGTTCGATCGGAAGAGTAGCCGCTGCGGGGTGTAGAGGGATGTACTCTCGCCACGTGGTTTGTCGCGCTACTTACTTCTTCGGTCACGCGTGCGACACCATCGTTCAACCATTGAAAATGTATATACCTCGATTTATGTGAAAATACTCGCCCGCGTAGAGCGTCGTCCGTTAATTCGTCGCTGTACTGATTCGTGTGTGGAAAGAATTTTCGTATATGGCAAAAAAAATTGATCGTAGCACTTGCAAGGTTTGCGGTAAATTTCGGGAAGAGGTCAATTTATCGTTGCGATAAAGTGCAATTTTAGTAAAAATTATACAAGTCGCAAGGAGCGTTGCTGTAATTTTTACTGAAATTTTAGTTACCGCAACGATAAATCGGTCTTGTCTGGAAATTGACCGCAAACTTTATATAAATGCTACGATTTATTTTTTAATAGCTTTTAACCCCGAATATACTCGCGAGTTCGTATTTTGCATGGTTTCTGGCGTACCTTTTAAAAGCGGAGATCGTTCAGGGGAGATCAATTTTTTTCGTCAAACAATTTCAAATCATTACCACCGAATTATTTAATTCGGGTAACTCGATCGACGTTCTTCCACCCGTGATCGCCAATTTAGTCTGGATCTATACTATTTGTTTTCTCCGCGTGTACACACTTCAAGCGTTATTAATAACGCCACAATTACATCGCCAGCAAGGTCATTACATTCTCCTCCCTACGCCTTTTCCCCGTAGCATTCGCCGCCTGCAGAAGGATGCAATTTTCTCGAATCGCGCGCATCCATTCGCGTCTCCCCCCGCGCCACCGCGGAGGTACGGAGCGCACACGAAGCGGGGCCACGTGCGTGCGCCGCGTCGTTTTATTAATGCAATGTCGCCGCGGTTGACCTTTCTCTGTTTATTTTATTTTTAATTTATTCCTCCCACCGTCGCCTCCGCCGCCGTCGCGCGGCAGATTGCGCCGGACGCTCGCTCGACCTGCTCCTTTTCGCTCGGCGGCGCGCGCGCAGGCTCGCCGGCGATGCCGATTTATTAATGACCCGGTTTTCATTGGCGATCGGTCGCCTCGCAAAAATCGCGTTTATACCGCGCGGCGCCGGTTGACCTCCGACCCCGCCTATCGCTCGTAGGTGGCGCGACCAGTTTTTAACCGATCCCCGCGCGAGTCAGTTTTCATCGGTTACCGGATCTTCGCTTCCCGCCTCTCGCGTCGCGCGTCCTCGCCGCCCGCTTCGCCGGGGAGACGAAACGCGCGCGCGCGCTGCAGCGATCGGACGCCGCGCTACGCGCCACTATGGGAATCATCGTGCATGGAAGCGCGGAGAGGTCGGCTGCGCGCTCCGCCTCTGCCCTTCCCTCTCGCGCGGTATCCTCCCGTCCGTAATCGACTTACCGGTATGCGAAAAACTATAGCCTCGCGGCTAATAGGATTTATTTTGCAATTCGCATGCGAGATACGGGCGAGCGCGCGCGCGCGCGAACGTCAATGCCGCGTCGGTTCTGCAGCTGCGCCGCGATTACATCTGCTTATGAGATCGCGCGTAGGTGCGCGCGTCGCGAGTGGGGTAAAAGTGGGATAGATGCTCTTCCTGAGGAATAAAAATTATATAGCAAAATGCGCTTAGTCGTTAGAATGTGAGTAAGTACATTGTCTGTTTATTAGAATGTAATAATTTCATCAACAGCAAAATATAATTTGGATAAAACGAGCCGAGCTATTCAAAGAAATGAATTTCACGACGAATTTTCCTCAGTGGAATATCCTACAGGCGTTATTTCAGCGGAGTCAGTTTCACCGGAAATGAAAAACGAACTTTGCTCTCCGCTCGAAGCTGTTATAAATTCTATTTAATTGATGTAGTTAATGGGTTGATTTTTCATAACCATGTTCACGAATATACCCCGTTGCCTCGATCGTGCCAGATTATTGTAAAGAAAGAGTGCTGGGCATTTATCCTACTTCAACCCCATATTAAAACGCGACGATAATCCCCAAGAATTTCCAACGTATCGCCGGAAGACCGAGAATCTCGTTATTTGGGTTAGAATCGCATCGCGCGAAGATGGCTGGCGCCTTTTTTCTCTCTCCGCGCACAAACGAGAGACGATACTTGCCCGGCGAGGTGTACGGCGACGCGCGCCGCTCATAAAGCACACGGCATAAATCAGGAGGAGAGGCTCTCTCTTCCCCTCGCTCATACCACCATACCTCCTCCTCCCCCCTCCCACCCTCCCGCCGCGCCGCTCTCTCGGAGTTCGATATACAGCGACTCGCTCGCCCGTGCGAGGTTAACTTTAACCTCGCGGACCCCGCCGGTAATTATATTAGGAGGTATATACCGATCCCCGACGTGGCCGGTTTCTAAATTATCTCGTCACTCCTACGTTCTCTCGCCCGCGTTGAGCCCGTACAGTCCTCCTCGTCCCCTTTGCCCCCTCCTAAATCCGTCGATTAACTCCGGAGGCGTCGAAACGCTCGTGAAGATAAAAAAGGCGATCGCGCTCGACGACTACTTTCCGACGCTGTGTTCTTCACTTCTGCGTCTCGGAATTTTATCGCGGATTTTTATCACGCCCGCTCTCGAATCGTCGCACTCGGGGAAGAGGTCTGGTTGAATACGAACCTGTGATAAAAGCATTTATTTGAGATGAGTAGGAATTTAATCACACCGAACAAAGGTCCATTTGAACGAAATAAATGTTCCGTTGAATTCGTACTCGATTAAAAGGATATGCAAGACGTCTATCTGATTCAAATAGACTTTTGTTCGATGCGAATAAATTCCTGTTTATCTCAAATAAATTTTTCCATCGCGGCTCGTATTCAACTAAACCTTTTCTCTCAGTGTGTGCGAGCGTCCGTCGCACGGTGAGAGAGGATAGGATCGTCGCGCGTGCACGACTTCAACGGGAGCGCCGCGCGCGGTACCGCGAAGACACGGCTCCGCGCGCGCGCACGGGAAGAAAGTGCCGAGAGTACAGCGACGCGTGACTACCGTCGAATGAACCGCATTACGCGCATTCGAGGTGTGACGCTCCGTGAAACTGCTGTCTTCTGCGAACGGGCCCCTCCCACCACCGCTCCGCCGTTTCGCCGCGGAATCAACCGAGTCCCCCCGAACCCGTGCTCGCGCGGTCGAAATGGGTCGTACCGCCCGTAACGTCGCGCGAATTTATCGCGAAAACGCGATCCGCCTCGTGAGAGGGTTGCCTGCGCGACCCTCGCATCGGCGACAATGTTGCGCCGCGGACGCTTTCACCTCGCTCGCGATTTTACGAGCAATCCGCCGGCGGATGCGTCTCCGCGACGCGGTCGAGGAGCAAATTGCACCCGACGGCGGAGCGATTAAAGAGCGGCGCGCGGGCCGCGTAAGTCGGAGATCGTTTGGATCGTAAATAAAGATCGAGGGAATTCTCGCGCGTCGGCGGCGCGGGAGATTCTGCAGGTTTTCGAGGGAAAGTGCATGAGCGCGAACGGTGTGTGGGCGCGAATGCATTGCGAGGAATCTCGGTGATGGCGGGTGATGATAGGTACGATCGTGTTGATGGTGAATTTTTTCGCGCCATTGTGACTGAGAGACAAATTTAGTAGAATCTCAACTGGACACTTATTTGTATATTACTGACTAAATATTTTATCGACTCGAGTAATATTTATTTATCCCGATAAAATATTATATATTTTTTTAACTACCAACTTGGGCCAATAAAACATTTTACTGGGACGAATAAATGTTTAGTCGAGCCTACTACATTTTCCTCTCAGCGTAGTATTTTAATACGGATCCCGATGATCTCCCCTTTTAAAACATAGGTACGTCAGAAACGATACCAAATACGAACTCGAGTATACTCGGATTGAACAGACGAAGAGCCCGAACCTCTGATCGAGTTCAAAGTTCGCTCCCCAACCTTTTCCCAGCCCGCGACATAAAACTCCACGAGAGAGAGCGAGAGAAGACGATCAAAACGGAGCCGAGTTTTCTCTAAGAGAAATAGAGAGACACGACGAGAGAGAGAGAGAATACGGAGTTTAGTTTAGGTTGACCATCGCGAGGATACGCCGCAAGGCGGGTGACCCGCCGGAGACTTTCACCCGCACTCTCGGCGCGACCTCACGCATACGGATAATCCTCTTCCCGAAGATCCTCACGGACGAATCCGTGCGGCGAGGCGCACACTCGCAAAGGCGAAGGCGCGTGCGAGGGGCGAGGGGCGGTGAGGCCGCGCGGAGAGGAGAGCGAGCTTAGAGACGAGAGAGGCGCGAGACGAGAAGAGGAGGAGGAGGAGGACGAGGATAAACCGGCACCTGTACCCCCATAACATAACCATGCCCGTCTCCGGGGTCCGAGTGTACGTCTCTCGTATACGTATCCGCGGGTGTCGGGCTATACGTTAGCCGTTTGATGGCGAAGAGGTATACAGGGCCGTCGTACGAGAGAGTCGTTTCCACTCCGGAACTACCTACGCTTGGTCGTCCCTCTCCTTCGCCGCTCCTCTCGGGACCACGATGCGGAAATTGTTTTCGACGAAACGAGAAAATCGCTTCGCACCCACGCCAACTGCTCACGGCGGCACTCCCGTTCGAGAGAGAGAGAGAGAGGAGATTTCGTCCGGGGACGCAGAAGTGGATAAGTTTCTCGCCCGAGATCTCTCTTTCAATTATTGTCGATTAGTTATGCGATCCTTTCGATCGAAAGTAGGATAAATTTGTGTCGCTGTACACGGAAAGAAAGAATGTTGTACAAAGTACTCGATAAATGGAGTAGGTAATTGGTGATATTTCACATAACAGAAATTGTCCTCGGAAGCGACGTAGTATTACAGAGTACCTACCGTTTTACATTGTAAGAGAGTACCCATTTTTCATTGCAAGAATTACCATTCAATGTAGCACTCTTATATTGTTGCATGCCCCAGGCAGAGAAATTCTATATATTTTCTCTATCCACCAAAATCACACATATGGATTATGTAAACATTCAAAAATCTGTATATAGTCCTTATATGGTTAATATAGAAATCACATTTAATCCGTATATGACCAAAACCACATCTGGATTATACACAAAATATATAGAACTTTTCCACCTGAGGGGTAATACATCAGTGGTATTGGCTGTGAAAGATTTTGAATGTTCCTACAGCTGGTGCACCCAGGGAAAAGATCTAGTTGAACACGAATCTGATGAATGGAAATTTATTCACATTGAACACACACACACACAGAAGTCTATTTGAATTAGATTGATGTTCTACTAGATTTGTGCTCGATTAAAGAGATGTGTAAAACGTCAATCAAATTCAAATAAACTTTTGTTCCGTGTGAATAAATTCCTAGTTACCTATATCAAATAAATTTTTCCATCAGGTTCGCATTCATCCAGACCTTTTCCACCTCAGTGTGAGTATCTCTTACAACGTACAACGACACTCCTGCGGACAACTTCTACTATGTGAAATATCACTTTGAACAAGATTCTCTTTATTTCCGCGAAAGGTAAGCTCTTGGAATTCTTCCCCGCGAAACTAAGAGACCGCTATCATTTTCGCTACTGTACAAAGGGACCCGCCGCAGACGGCCCTGTGAGACCACATACGCGCGATGGCACACAGAGTGTCCGTCTATATATAGAGTGTAGGCGGCGCTCCTAGCAGGTGCTCATTAGATTACAGGGACGATGTTCGAGATGTTAGCCACCTTTTACTCACCGCTCGAGGAGGCCTCCGCGCGAGATTGGGATCTCCGCGCTGTTCTCCTCGGCGCATCCTCCGAGGTCCTCCTCTCCTTCGCGCCCTCCTCTCCCAACCCTGCCACGACCTCACCCGTGTTACGGATTTTTACGAAAACCTGAAACCCACACTCCAAACCGTACTGCGCACCGCGCGCGCGATTCCCACACCGCGACGCACGATTCGCTCCGGTGCTCTTTTCACGGAAATACGTCCATCGCGCGGTGCGAGCCTTCGACGCGCCCCCCTCCCCCCCTCCCTGCGCGAGTCCACGAAACGAGAACTGCAGCCGCGGGCGAGGAGTAAGACGAGGAGGAACTCCCGCGAGCTGAGCCTTTCGTCGAGCGTATCAAGGCTCCGAGATCGACCGATCGATATCGAGCGGAGTGCGGCACCCGCGTATACGCGTACCTCTACAGCTACGCGGTCGCAGGGGCGCCGGTAGTGCGTTTATCGCAGCAGGAAGTCGCCGTACAAATGATAATCTATATGTGAGTCGCGCCGCGCAGTCGAGATTCTCTCGCGCGGCGTGCGTGTCGCGCCTGCGACCGGGGCGCCGCGGGTCCTGGGAGTTGAATTCGTCGCTCCATATCTCGTCTCGAAATTTATGAAACTCGAGTTGCGCTCGTAATTTACGCGCGTGTCACGAGCGGTAGATAATGGCGGACGAAGAGTGAGTGAGAGAGGAAGAGAGAGAGAGAGAGAGGCAGTGGACGAAAAGAATTCAGTCCCGGGGGCATCATCGGTAACGCACGCGCGCACTGCGAGACTCTGCTCTTCCTCTGCTCTCGCGCGGCGCGTCTCGTGTAGGCGCGGAGGTGAAGAGCTGCGCGACTGTGCCGAGGCTCGCGTTCCCTCGCGAGAGAGAGGCTCAACTTTTGTTCCGGTCCGCGGCGCGAGATGTGCCCCGAGAGCTCCGCGCGCGCGCGCGCACGCCTATATCCGATTACTAATTGGGATGCCGGATCGAAACTTCGAATACCGGCGCGCGCGAGAGACGCGACGGTCGAGCGATGACGATCGAATGACTGGAGAGTGGTACTCGATGCAACGGTCCTCTTTCTTTTTCCGAGTCTTTTAGTTAGCCTCGTACTTTCGTCGTTAAAGAGGATATCCTTCGAGGAATTCGTATTGACATAATGGGCATTCCATCGCGCACAAAACCACGAATTCTGAAGGCCTCGACGCGTTTGAGTACCTACTATCCATTACACTACTCGTATATGATGTGTGTTTCAACGCTGATTCAAAAAAATGAGTCGATTCGAAAAAAAGGTTATTTGTCTCGACGCAATATGTCGGCCGTCGATTGTCAGACAAATACTTGGCAGAGTAAAGAGTATAATAATTGTATTATAGCTGTAAAAGATGTAGGAACTGAAAATAGCAAATTGACGATATCTCGGTCTTCCGTTGAGATTTCATCAAAAAAATTGTGATTTTTGAAATCAGCGTGAAAAAAAAATGTATCGGACAGGATGGCCGAAAGTTGACTTTCAGAGATTTTTATTTTTACGAAAAATTGACATTTTTTTTTATTTGTCGCAAAAATCGAAATCTCTGGAATCGATCGCACGACCACTCTTTCTTGTGTATTTTTTTACGCTGATTATGAGAAGCGCGGTAACCAGGTCGATATCTCGAAGGAAATATGAAATATCGGCGATTTTATGCGCGAGAAATTTTGTTTCTCACAAAATCATCGATATCTCAGTCTCTTTTCGATATCTCGTCGATAAATCTGCGATTTTCAGAGTCGGCGTGAAGAAATACGCGAAACAAAGCGGTCGGGAGTTCGATTCCAGGATTTTGATTTTTCCAACATATCTTTATCCCGGAAATGAGTACACGATTTAAAAAACGACGATCTTCAAATGGTCCCCCGAACGAGCCGAACCCGGGAGCCGCCTCGAAATCAAAACAGACTCTTCCTCGCCGTACACCGCAGCGACAACCGAGTATAGGTACAGATTTCTTTCACTCCCGCAACCAGTCGTAAAATGATCTAAACCCAGTCTCCGCGACACGCTCGCGAACGGCACGTCCAAAAGAAGCCCCCGACATCAATCCGTGCACCGTCGAGAGATAAGCTTCTCCTCTCGATGACGATGTTAATTAATATATTTGAAGCGTCGGCGAGACGCGACGAACGAGCGCGAGGAAATTAACATAAGCAAACGCGCGCGGGCAGCGCGCGCACGACTCTCTGGAAGTGTTAATTTTCTGCCAGAGGTCGCCCCGGGCCGCATCACGGAGCGTCCGTCCGTCCGCGACAAAAATCAGTGTCGTCCGCCGACGTGAAACGACACGTGCGCCTCCGCGCGCGCACCTCGCTTAATGCGAGTCGAGTGCTCGGCAAACAACGTCGCATTAGTGCGCACCCGATCCATTAATGAAATCAAAACGCGCGCGCCTTTCGAGATGCGGACCACCTGCACGAATTCCACTCGTCCTCGGCCGCGGTTATGGGCGTCGATTCGACGCTCGCACGGCACGTGTAGCCGCGCTCTTACGCGAGTACCTCGCCGGTATGCGTATATCTACATACATTCGAAACTCGCCGATCGAGAGGCGCGAGGCGTGCGCGCCGGTCGCGTCGGGCCACTTTTCTACTTTTAGCCTTCCGTGTCTTTGTAATCGTGGCCCGTTGCGACTGGAAACGTCGTGTGTACGCGACGTGGTAAATCTGTCGTTCGCGCGAGGAGAGATTTAACTTATCTTCGCGGTTTTATCTTCGATGGAACGAAGTATCTCCGATAAGTTTCTAAAGAGATTTCCAACGTTTCCCCCCCCCCCCCCCCGCCTTGGCCGCGGTGCACCGAGATAAATAATTGGCGGTGCCGACAGAAATGTTTACTTCCATCGAAAACATGATAGGATGTCAGGGTCAAGCCGTTGTTTTCTTCGCGCGAGAATATATGTGACGGGCTCGAGAAGATGGTTTTTTTCGCGCGGAAAACATTTCTCGTCCCAACGAAGGTACTCTTGAATCAATATATAATATATATATTCTTCGATCACAAGAATCTGTATTCTTAACAATTTTTAAGGTCGTACGTTCTTGGTTCAAGAAATATTTTTTTCATACTAGCCAATTATTTCTCTCAAGCAATAATTCGCTTTCTCTGCCAAGCAGTGAGTGCGAAAGAGACAGTCTTACCAGACCATGACGTGGCTGCATTTCAAAATATCGTATTCCAGCTTACATAAGGTGGAAAATGAAAAAATGGAAAAAATACGGAGTAGATAATATTGTTCAAATTTTCCAAATCTGCCATACAAAAACGGCGCACAATTGGAAAAGGCGTTACGATCGACGAATCGCTCGACGTCTTCGTCGCGAATCGTTCTCCGCGCTCTGCCTCGCATCGCGCGGTCGAAGGGGAACGGAGCGGAGAGACGATAAGGAGGAGGAGGAGGAGGCGGAGAGGTTCGAGGAGGAAGAGGAGAAGGATCGGGAGCATCCGGCGACGTCCTAATATGGGCCGACTGGTGAATAATGCCCGCGGTTCGATTTGTACGCCATTAGCACGAGCGCATCTCCGATCGCTCGACGTAATTCCCGATCGTACGCGGTTACTCGTGGGAGATCGGTCGTAAAGAGCGCGCGCGCGCGCGAGGATCTCGCTGCGCATGGGACGAGAGGGGGAGGTGCGGCGCGAAGGGTGGGGCGCTCCCCGCGCGCGGCAGCGACGGAAGGAACTTTTCACGTCCACTGTACGCGCGTCGCGGGCTACCTGCACGCAACGGCGGTCGTACGGCGTACCACGTACGTCCATCCGAGTGCAAGGTGCACGGTATTCTCAACAGTTTCCACCGTGCGCCGTACATAATAGAGGTTAGCCGCAGGATGGTAAATCACGAGACGCCATGCGGGCGTAGTTATATCGTGCGTGCGTGATGGAAGATTAGTCCGGCATTGTGCGCGCACGGAGGAGGCGCGCACGCGATGATTTATCGCTTACGAAAACGCGTGCTCTCGCGGTGACTCTCGGGTCGCACTCTCGCCGATCGCGTCGCGCGCTCTGCTCGCCTAGCGCCTCACGACGAAAGCGCGCGTCGCCGCGGCGCGAATGGGAGCGCGCGCGTTTGTCCTGGAATCTTATCTTCATTGGGGTAAGGGGGGAGACGAAGAGGAGAGAAAGAGGAAGGCAATTTTCCGCACGGAGAAAATTAAATAGTAACGATATTACTGTGCCGGAATGGCAAGTTGACGACAGCTTCGATAATATCGTGTTGAATAATATGCAGCATAGTGATGATTATCGTTCAATGAGCTTTGTTCAACACAGTATCGTCGAAGCTGTTACCGACTTATTTTTCTGGCGTAGTAATCGTTACCGTATCATCTTGTTCGTGCATATCGCGTTGAAATTGAACGTAATTTTGCGGAGCTCGTAAAAATAAATGGAAAGAATGGAGACAAAAATGTACACCGAGAAGAAAATACGGTAGATCGGACTAAATTAGCGATCACGGGCGGGAGAAGGCAAATTTATTTACTCGAACTGATAATTTGCCAGACTTGACTACAGTTTGTTTTCGTCGAACAATTTCAAATCGTCATAACCAAATTATTCAATTCAAGTAACTAGATCGGCGTTTCCCTCGCCCGTGTGATCGCCAATTTAGTCGGCTCTACTATTTTTTCTCTCTGTGCAAAATACTCGTCGCCCAGCACCGAGGAAAAAGGTCCGGTTGAATGTGAACCTGATAAAAAAATTATTTGAATTAGATAAGAATTTATTCACATCGAACAAAAGTCTATTTGAATTAGACAGATGTTTTGCATATCTTTTTATTCAAGTACGAACCCAGTAGAGAACATGTATTTAATTCAAATAGACTTTCGTTCGATGTGAATAAATTCCTACTCAACTCGAATAAATTTTTCTAGTAGATTTCCATTCAACTATACCTCTTTCCCCTGGGTGAAGGGAAGATGAGGCCACATTAGAAGCTAACGCTCGATATTGATAAAAAAGTCGAATAAAAGTCAATCGACTTCTCTTCGCGCGGCGTCACGCGCGCTCCGCACCAGGGCGGTCGGCCCCCACGTGGGATACCTACGTATGCGCTACCCCCACCTGTGTGTATACCTAATTCAAAATTATACGCGCGCCGCGTCGTTGCACACGGCTCACGCGATATCGCCGCGCGAACTCGCCGCCACCGTTTAATCGGAAACCACCGTCCCACTCCCTCGCCCTCCGCGCCCTCGCCATCCTCTTCCTCCTTCGTCTCCACACACACACACACACACATCTGAGAACTTCGCTTCGACTTATACAGTAGCACGCGCGCGGTGTCCGACCCTCGCTCTGTCGCGACTGCAGCGCGCTAACGCGAAAGCGCGCGCCCTCTGCTGTAAATGGTAGCAGCTTACAATCATCGTAATTCCTCGGGGGGACGGCCCCGGTAGCGCGGTCAACGACGCGACGCGCGGTTGTTCCCTCCGGCGCGCGCGCGCGCGAAGGACCGCAGACCCGACCGCAGGAACGTTCCGTTTCTCATTGCTCGCGCGCGGTCATCTCCGTGCGTTACAGCGTGCCTGCTTCACCACCTGTCTCTCCCGTGCGGATGAACGGAGACCGCAACGCGGCCGTGCGAGTAACTTGGCCGGGGGATCGAGCTGGAGGAGGAACGCGGTCCTCTTCCTTCGCTCGTAGCTCGGTGTTTATCGCGAGTATGTGTACAGTGGGGGGAATAATAATCGTTGGTACCAAAAAGTATTTCCTTCGATGAACAAAATTATAATTCCAGGATCAAGCTGTGGTGTGTTCTCCACGTGAGAAAATATTTGACAAGCGCTTGGGTAAATATTTTTTTTTTTCACACAGGAAGAACTTCCTGTCCCAACGAAGGTATTCTTGAATTAAGAACATATAATCTTACCAATTTTTTGAAGAATACAGATTCTTGCTCGCGAAGAATATATTATGACGTTCTTGATTCAAAAATACCTTGGTTGGAACAAGAAATTCTTCGTGCGCGAAAAAAAAACAACAATTACTCGAGCCTGTCAAATATCGATACCTATTTGCGCCGGAATATCGTAAGGCTCATATGATACTTTGGCATAAAGGTATCGATATTTTCTCGCACGAAGAAAACCACGGCTTGGTCCTGGAATTATATCATGTTTTCGATTGAGGGGAACATTTTTTTCACACCAACAATTACTTCTCCCGGTGTCTAGCCGAGAGAAGGTGGGAAACAGTCTCTAAAGTCAATCGAGCGACCGGAGAATTTCTCGACGCTTCATAATTGCCCGCGAATAGTTTGACCTTCGACGCACGATAACAAAGATCGCACGACAAACGTCTCACGTCAGCTGCGAGTTCGAATAATCGGCTCCGAATCCGAAAATCAGAACCGCTTATAACCACGAACGCGGAGACCCCGAAGAATAAGACGAAGGAGGGTCCGCGGTATGCGTTAGGCTTACCGGACCCATCCACGGCGACAGGGAACTTTCGGTGGTCCCGCGTTCTCCGGTGCCCGGCCATTAAGAAGCGCAGCGACGGCACTAACACGGCCGAACAATGCAATTTGTAGCCGCGAGGTGGTCCTACAGCCTGATCCTTCCTTACGTTACACCGCCTGCTGCCCGGGGCCGCAGCGCTTACGAAATACTGCCAACATTGCGCCCGCGAAATACTACACGGCGCTCGAGGGCTACCAACAACGGCGCACCGCATTTTTTTCGATTCCCCCATCGAAGGAATTTATGGGAGACCGCGCGATGCAGCGCCAGGAATTCCGATATAGAGGCGGCCTTGAGGGTATACCTCAAGGGTACCTGCGCGCGGGCGCGCAGGCGATCGACTTCCGAATATCGAAGCCCACGGCGACGAGAGAGCCGCTTATCCCTCCGCGCGCTCTTTGCATTTATCTTTCCTCCCTCCGTGCGCGCGCACACGGTGCAGGTTCGACGCGCGGGAGTAAAAGGAGAGAGGAGCGAGCCGCGCCGTGATGCACGGCGCGCTGCGCAGTTGGACTCGGTACGACGAATCGGTTTAGATATAACTCGCGCTTTACGGCCGTTAATCGCTTGGATCGTAAATAAGCGTAACGCGTACGTAGGTATATGCGCGGGCATGGACGTACCATCGCACGTGCGCGTCAAAGCGTACTTTCATTATTTCGACTACCATCGCGAGCGCCCGTAGGTACGCACGGGAGAGCGTCCGCGATGGGCTCGGGGAAAGTCGTTCAAATTCGTACACCCCCCCCCCCCCCGCGTTCGAGTCGTCGCGCTCAAAGTTCCAACGGGTTCCTCCGTTTTTCCGTGAGACCAACGAGCGGCTGCGAAGCGTACAGAGGATAATCGATGGACGATGTTAATGGCGGGCCATAAAAAATTAGAGAGGAGCGTAATATAAGTCGCCGCTTTCTCGCGGCGTCTCACACGTCCTGCGAAAATATTACTCGTCATCTACGGCGCCTCGCGTTTATCTCGAACGGATTATTTCTCGGATTCCGGCTAATCGCCATTCGCGCAACTCGGATTCCACACTGCGACCATCTTTTTTCCAATACGCCGGGAACCGTCGTAAAGGAGACACGCGTATGGGCTTCACGGACGGCGAAACCCTCCGCACGCGGTCCATACGTCATTGGATTAAGATCGTAACCAAATTATTCACTCGGTAAGCGTCCCGCGTACCTGTATCCACCACCTACCCAAATGGGTACACCGGCGGACGAGCGGAGTAGGTGTAGCTCGCGAGGCGTTGGTCGTGTATGGCTAGAGATAGCACCGTTTGATACATGGGGCCACACAAAGCGCGTAACGGAATCTTAAATCCGTATTAATAGCGTGCTCCGCGAGATCTCGCGAGAGAAGACCACGCTCGCACGGCGATTCGGCCGATTCCATGAGCGGGAAAGCGGCTCCTCGCGGCCATACACTACGGTGTGTTTGGTGAAATTGAAAAGTAACATTCTCCGTGACTTTTCGTGGTTCTCCTGCTGGAAATAACTAACTTAATCTGAAACTTGGAGATGAAATATTGGCCGCGCGCGTTACAGGTAAAATCTCTGTCTTGTATTCCCTTCAGAGTATTGACCAAATGACTACAATTTGTAAGTGGTACGTCCCTTGACATTTTTTTAATTGTTGACGAAAATCGAAATCCTACTGGAAATGACTTATTTCGTCTGATTCTTGGAGATAAAATATCGGCCGCGTGTCAGGTAAAATCTCTAATGTCTTATATTCTTTTCAGAGTACCGACCAAATGACTAAGATTTTCAAGGGTTGACAGCCCTTGACATCTTCTCAATTTTGGAATCGAACTCTTTTTCTTCTTCTCTCTCTCTTATGTCTTTCTTCACATTGATTCCAAAAATAACCGATTTATCGAGCGAATCGCAAAGAAGCACCGAGATATCATTAATCCTTCGAGGAACAAAATATTTCTCAAGCATAAAATCGCTGGTATTCAACATTCTCTTTCAGATATCGACACGATAATCATTTTTCTCGTAATCAGCGTGAAAAAATACATGAGATGAGCCGGTCGAATGATGGATTTCAAAGATTTCGATTTTTGACGAAATATCAAAGGGTGGGTATTCCACCGTTAAATCCTCGCTGCAGCAAAATTAGTAAACGCTTTTTTACGTCACAAACGAATCGTCTCTTCCGCGGTAGAATCGCAGCCACGGGGTGCACGCGCGTCCACGCCTCGGCCGCGGCAAAAGCGAGCCGCGCGGCGAGGAGGTTCGTTTCGCTTTTCCCTCGGACGCTTCGCGGCGCGTAGACTGACCGCGCGCGACGACGCGAGAAGGCGCGCGCTTTGCATGTCGAGCGTGCGCGCGGCTCGGGGTTCCCGGGAGTAAATAAGGCGGAATCTACACGTCGCATTGTTTGACTTCCCGGACGGACGTCCAGGGCGACGGTAAAGGGGCCGACTCGCGCAACGACAAGACCGTTCGAGACAGCCGCAACTGATTTGCCAGGACATCGGCGCTCGAGATACCGGCGCGCTGCTACCGTCGCCGCCGCCCCCCCCCCCCCCCCCCCACGGCCTTTTCCCTCGTCGCGCTCGCCGACGACGACGAGAAGAGACGACCAGCGTTTACTCGATCTCGCTTTACCCGTATTCTCCGCGCTCGTACATCGCCGCGGCGCGTTCCTCGCGCGAATCGGCCGCATCGCCGACCGCGCGTGGAAACCCGGGAGAGAGTTGCACGCGCGAAAGAGTCCCTCGAAGCTGTGGCGCACCTGCGGCGCGGGGGAATAAGAGGTCGCCGGGCGTGTGACGTTTCGGTAAGGAGATTCAGGAAGCCCGAAGAAGATCCTCGCCATAGGCGCGCGCGCGCGCACGCGCATTATTCGAAGCGAGGAAAAAAGAATCACGCACAATGCGGCGCCTCCGGGTTTCCGATCGGCGCTCGAGCCCGGGGCACGGTAGCGAGGAGCGCCTCGCGCCACCACCGGCTATTGTCCTCCGCGGGGTTCGCTGTGTAAATCCACCGGCTGATATCCATACAGTGCGCGCCCGAGAGGACCGGGGGTCCCGCGGCGACACCTCCGCGCGCGCGCGCGTACGGTACGGAGGGGAACCTCGTAAATATCCGGGCCGCGACTCTCTTCCTATATCGCATTGTCGCGCGACCGTGTACCGCGCCTAGGATCGGGAACGCGGTAGCATCGATCGCCGCGCGCGCGGTCGAGGACCCGCGAAGAGATCCGGCGACACATCCGGCGACGTGTTTCTCAGATCGTGGTGAAAATGAGCATTTCGATCGTTCGTATTACTTCGTCCGAACAGAGAACAAGAATTAGTTGGATCTACTAAAAATTACTTGCAGAGAACATATATCGCGAGTAATTATTTATTTGGATCAATTTCATGGTTTTTCGTACTAATTCGATATTTCTTCCTTGCAATCACACACTACTTCATGTGATCGCAAGGGAGAGATATCAAGTTGATGCGTTGAAAAATTTAATTGTCATAAATTGATAATCGAAGACACAAGTGTCATGTAACAAAAAGTTGGTTCTGAGATATTTGAGTTTGTAGGCCGCCTTCCATACAGTAGACATATGGGGAATACTAAACTTGCTCCATGTAACATCTGGGTTTTGAATGGCGTTAGAGCTATCCGAGATTGACCAGAAGTTACATTGGGACATAACACTTTCATCCACTGAGAGTGATCTCATTTTTTATAAAAATGTTACATGACACCTTTTATCCACTTGTGCCTTCAATTATTACTTGCGAGCCGGCAATTAATTTTCGATAGATTCGACTGATTTTTGTTCTCTGTGCGATGAAGCGATACGAACAATCGAAATGCCCATTTTCACCACGATCTGAGAAATACCGATCCATGAGCCGATTCGCCCTGTGCAGCTCAAACCTCGACGCGAACTCCTCGCTCCATATATGTACGCACGACGTCCCTCTCGAGCGCGCGGTCGATTACCGCGCGAAACGCCGCCCGCGACCGATTCTCCCGTTCTTCCCGAGAGACACATCCGGATGCCCCGCGGTCAACCTCGCCGGCGGAGAGCGCGCGCGCGCGCGATCTCGGTCTCCCGTCTCCGCAGCAGCCTTGTGATGTCGCGCCGTCGCGAGACGGATCGACGGCAGAGTCGGCGAGATCCCACAAAGGGTTCGAGATTATTTCAATCCGTATATATACCGTGGCAGCGTTCGCTGCAGCGGCACTACCACGGTCGGTCAGGTCTGGTGAGCAACAGCAACAGCAGCAGCAGCAGCAGCATCGGGCGGAGGGAGGGACTAGGTGATATCGCGCGCGCGTTACGCTCCGCGAGTGAACGAATGCGCGCGTGCATAGGTACCGGACGGGCATCGCGGATCGACCGCGGCGGATTAGATGCCCGCAAAAAGGCACAGGACGACGTAAACGCGCGAGCAGAAAATTTGTCCTCCGTGGATTCAGTCGAGGAACTTGGACAGAGGCGAGCGTAGTTTAACGATACAGTGTGAACAATTTTTGTAGTAAACATTATGTTACTTTTATGAAGTGTTAATCGTAGAAGTTTATCCATTAAAATTACTATAGGTGCGCGACTGAGACAATTAAATTGACTACAGATTTGTCTGCACTGCACTGATAAAAAAAATGCAGTTAAATCAACCAAATGTGTTGACAACGAATTGTCCCGTAGTTGACTCGAGTGATATCTTTATCGAATCGACGAAGCGATGATCGATTCGATAAAGATATCATTCGAGTCAACCAGAGGAGAGTCAGAACGGAGTCTTTGATTGATTCAACTGCATTTTTTTATCAGTGTAAGAACGTATCATAGGATCGGGTTCCCCAAAACCCGAAATAAACGTAAAACGAGGGGAAATGAAGGAAAAATAATATCCGAAGTGAAGAGGAAATATTAGAAAAAATTTAATCGCTATCAAAGAACGACAAAAAAACACCGATCCCTGACCAAAGAACGCGATACGAGTATCACAGAAGCCACGATCACCGCGGCGAGCGTATCGCGGAACCTCGCTCGCGTACGCAGCGAATAATCGATTAATCGATCGAGCGTTTATCGATCCCAGAGTGTAGAAGGGCGGGCGGGAGGGGAGGGAAAGACCGGCATTCGAGTGCGTCCCAACAATTAGCCCGAGAACGAGCGAGCCGGCGATTTGTCGCGCGAGATTTATAGCTTCATACATCGCGAGACTCCGCGCGTCCCTCTCACCCCACCCTCCACCAGGCTCCGCGGCGCTTCTCGAGGAGCGGACCCGGAGTTCTCTTCGAAGAGAGAGAGAGAGAGAGAGACTCGCGCGGCTTTCCTCCCCCTCGTGCCGATCGCCCGCGCTCTAGTAATTATTCATTTACATCGATCAGGGTAGGTTGGGGCGAATCGGATTACAGATCGACATTTCTTGAATCGTGCACCGAAAGAAAAAATTGCTTGATCGAAATAAACGCGTTTTTGGACAGTCCTGAGAACTCATTTACTCAAAGCCAATGAACACCGATTCGATTCAAATAATATTCAATTAAATCAATAATATTTCTATACGTCCGAACGATATTCGGTCTCATCGAATAAATGTGCTCTCAGACCATCCAAAAATATACGATTACTTTGACCAAATAAATGCCTTTCTCAGTGCGGTGAAAGCGAGTACTTTGATCGTTCGTATTACTTCGCTGGAGAGGAGCAAAGTAATGTTAATGATTGAAATGTTCATTTTCATAGCGATCAACAAAATATAGACTTTTTATCCAATTCACACCTAGGCCTACCCTAAATCTCCTTTTTCATAGTAATTAAATATTTTTTCTTTGCAATCACATCCTATTCCACACGATTGTCAAGAGATATTTGATTAATGTTTCAAAATAAATAAATAAATACTTTTTCTCGCGACTAACCCACAAGTAATTTTCAAATGATCGAACTAATTCTTTTTCTCGGTACGCTTCGAAGCTTTTCGAAAATGCGCGTAAACAGCGAAAAGAATCCCAGGAAAGACGCAAGGGAGAAAACGGCCGCCTGGCACAGAATTTCGACGCGGATTTCGCGATAACGCAAAAACCCAAAGGCGAGTGCAGCGCCGGACGTACCGGAGTACACGAGCCGAGGAAATACGCGTGCGCGAGAAAAAATAAGAGAGAGCGTATACGCGCGGGGGGAAGGTCGCGCGGGAACCGCGGTCGTACGCCGCGAGACCCCGCTGCAGGAATGCCAAGGCGGTTCGAATTAATAGATCGAGGGACCCGGGCGAATTTATCCGCTTCGAGGCGGCGACTTTAAAAGCGCTCGGAACTTCTTTGCATCTCGCGGAGCCGCGCGGCTCTTGCGAGAGGCGCGTTGGGCTCGAGACGGACGTCGCCGGGAAGGAAGGAGATAGAGAGAAAGAGAAGCTTCGTCGTTTCTCCCCGCGCGCCTCATCGCTGGAAAATCCGACGTACACGCGTAATGGGTGTACCCACGGTGGACGAGGTATGCAGCTTCTCTCTCTCTCTCTCTCTCTCTCTCTCTCTCTCTCTCTCTCTCTCTCGCGCGCGTCTACACGCATATGCAATACGGCTTTAGATACCGCAACGCGAGCCACCTGTACGACGGAGAAACTTCTCCCAGGAAAACAGAAGACGCGGGTTAACGAAATGAGCGACGATTTCGATATCGCGCGGCGCGAAGCACACGTATAACGGGAAGCGATGTACGACGGAGCGACGATGGGGGCTCCCCGCGCCCCGCACCACCCTCCAGAAGAAATAGAGGACGAGGGTTCACGAAGTGAGCGGCCCTTAAAAAATGATGTAATTTAATCGACCGATTCGACGAGAGCCGAACCCCGCCGCCTCCGGCCTCGGAGAGGTGAGAAATGTCGCGCGTCCCGTGACCGATGTCTACACACCGAACTGTCACGTACTGACATATCGTTCTGATAAAAGCACGACCGGTCCTTTACGTCCGACAACGGTTTCTCCACCCGAGTCACACGACGCGCCGGGGCCCTCTCGAACACGGGTCCCCGACGACGTCGAGGCGTGTCTCGGGTATCCTCTCCCACGAAGGACGAATCCTCGATGTCTCGCGCGCGCGCGCGCGCTCGCGGCATTGAAAACTCGGAGAGGCGTAATGACGGTGATAATATGAATAATGGTTTTATTGCTGCCGCGCCGCCGCCACCATGAGTAGAGGGAGGGAGGTGTCCCGAAAAATAAACTACCGCGCGGTAACTTTCACGAACCGAAAGAGGGCGATGATTAATTCGATCGAGACGCGCGCGATATGTGGCGAAGGAATCCGGAAAGGTGGAATCGAGAGAGAAGCGCGATTAAGCTCACGGCGGCGTTTACAAATCATCGATAGGAAGCGTACGGGTCTCGTGACGTGTCTTTTCCGTTTCGACACACGAGCATGAGGATATCTCATTCTATACTAAAAAAAACATGTCTGTTAAATTTAATATAAATGTATATATAAAACTTTTATCCAATACGCGATTACGAAGATTAATACACTCCGTTGCGAAATTTGTAAGGGAAATTTCATGAGGAAATATATTAATTTTCATAATTACGGAGCACGCTGATATTCGTTAATGACGTATTGGGAATAAGCTTTAAACTGAAGTATATTTGAAATACAATTTTTTTGTGCAGTGCAGGTACGACTTCCACGCGAGACAGAGGCGGAAGTGTAAACATTTTTTGTTTTTATTTAGAACAAAGACGGCGTAAATTCCGTCAGCCGCTGGATGAACCACTTTTCGCTCCCCGAGCTCTCTCGGCCGCGCGCGGACAATACATTCCCGCCCGCGCACCGAAACGCTAGACGGCTAGGACGCGCAGCATTGAGTAATGCGGTGCGGAGTGGCCGTAACGAGGGGCATTAATAAGCAATGAAAATGTCCCTCTTCGGCTCGTGTTATTCGAGTGCGTGGGGAGTGTGAACCGGACGATAGCGCCGAGATAGTGGGCTGATATTAATAGCCGCGCTTCATTGTTCCACGAGCCGCGCGCGGCGTGCAGGCCGATACGAGAACGCCGTTCAACGTCTCCGCCATGGGTGAGTTGGCTTTATCGAGGCGAGAGCGCCCCCCCCCCCCTGCGCGCCACCCTGCGGTACTCGGCACTCCGTTGCGACGCGACGATTCGACCCCCCAAAGACGTTTTCCGTTTCCCGCTTCGTGTATACTTAAGTGTACCTGCTATGGGTTCGATAAAAAATAGAATCTTTTAGCGAGGATAGCGGAGAAAAATATCAGAGGGGGAGAGAGTAATTTCTTCAACGCGATCCGGTCTTTCCATTTTGTTTCCCGAGCGCGACATTTTCGAAGATCTCGCGTTCGTTTCTCCCGTACCCTTCCCTACCTGTACGCGTTTCGAGCGCGACTGGAGGCAGCGAGGAGAGCGCACAATCGCCGTACAAATAACACGCGCGAGCAAAGGAGGGCCGCGCGCGAAGCGAAGGATTTGGCACGACTTCGGTCTCGCCTCGAAATGAGTAATTGCAGCCTCCGTGACGTGGGCGCTTCGTAAAACGCGGCTGTAATATCGCGCGCGATACGAGAGCATCACGACCCTCCGGGCTCTAAAGTGAATTGACCCGTTGATCCGCGGCGCGGTTATTCTTCTCCCTCGACCGACGCGCGAAGAGGGGCGTAGTCCGCGACGACGTGTTCTCCGCTACGAGACGTGCGGGGTTACAGCCGCGTGCTTTCTCTCGCGGGCGCCACGCCGAACCCCGCCGACGCGCAAGAAAGATCGAGAACGAGAAACCGCGCGCGCGCGCGCGCGCGGAGGACACCCCTCCTCGACGCGACGTGTAGCCGTGATCCACGAGCGCGCGGAAAAGCGCCGCATCGCGCGATGCTCAGCGATACGTCCGCGTGTCCGTGCAATACAGGCTGGGAGGGTCGAGCCGTCAGGTTCGCATGCGAGAGCGCGCAACCAGCGCCCCGTCCCGTCAAAGCCGGCAACGAGGGGAGGCCTCCGCGGGGCGGAGGGCCGATTTCAATAAGCGCGGGGGGGCGCGCCTTTTATTTATTTTTCTCGACGCCGGCGAAAGACGCGCGCGAACGGCGAAACCAAACGAGCGCGCAACCGTCGTGTCGGCGCGCGCGGACACCTTGGCATTAAAGGCCTGAGCACACAGAACGCGGACTCACCGCGCGGCCTTACCGCGCGAAATTTGTAGCAAGTAATGTTGCATTATCCCAGTCAAACAGAAGGCGGCCTGCCGCGGCGGACAAGTAGAGTTCGCGGCGGACAGCAAAATTTTACAGAGTTCGCGCGGCAGAGACCATCCTTGATACCTGAGTACGGCACGCCAGGTAGGCGCATGGTGCAAATGGGTTGTAGTACAGGGCCCCCTTTCTCGAGTCACTCGCAGGAGAAACGTATACGTTTCTTAGCGAGTAGACCAATCAGGACCCCCGCAACAACGGAATACTTGATCCTGATTGGTCTATTGGCTAAGTGCACGCAAGGATACGAGCGAGTTCGAGAAAGGGGGCCCAGGCTGCTAATGAGTTCACAGTCCCGTGACGACATAAGAATCTTAACTCCGTTTGTGCGGAATTGATTGCGTTTTGCCACTTAAAAATGATGTAGTCAACTGATGGCATCCCATTTGAAGTGCGTTAGTCACATTTAGCTAAAGATCAATTTTTCAAGTGAAGGGTTATAGCACTTCCAGTGATCCAAAATCACTAATCAAATATTTTTTCACCTGATAAAAAAAAAGTCGTGGCTGAAAGGGTTAAATGTATAATTTATCGTTTCTCCTTTTCAAAATTGAAGTTATGAAAATGTTAAGACCAAGCAGGGGCTGTGGCTTATAATATAATTAATGTATAATTTCCCGGAACCGCTAGCCGTCGGCTACTTAATCCACTTATAATTAGAAGTAGCGACGAATTCCGACCGATGGTCTATCGGAAAACTAGGAAACCCTAACAACCACCACTCGGTCCAGTTATAGTCCAAGAGCCAGAGCCAAAAAAAGTCTGAATTTACTAAGCCTAGTTTTTTATAGTTTATTACAATGGTTGTGTAGACAAACATACTGCGAATGTGTATGTCAAGCGAAACTTAGAACAGGTGTCTCAGAGACGCCAGCGAAGTTGTCATTCCTGCCGAGGTAATAAAATGAATTTACTAAGGCTGAAAATCGATATACAACTTGTATATTGCATATAAATAAAAGTTAAGACAGTCAGTCAGTTAAATGTGGGGACGGGGCTAGTCAGTCGGCCGCAATGTATGTGCAAAAAATAAATACTGTGCAGTTCGTTTACTACGCTTCAAAACTTTTGTGAGGGTATTAAATGTTATATCAAACATAAACAAAATGGTCAGTCATCGATTTTGTGGGACAACGCCCGTCAGTCAGCAAAAAAAGAAAAGAAAATTTCGTTCATGGTTCAGGCGTCCAGAACATGGCACCATTAGAATAAAACCAAACAAATTTAGAAAGGCATTTTTTAATAAAATTGAATATATATTTAAATATTTAAATGTTATGGAGCAATGGAGTTGTATCGATGATACCCCATCTCAGCATTTCTGGTTTGTTTCCTGCAGGTACAACTAACCCCTCGCGGTGATAGGGGTTAGGGGTCAATTGACCATCCTTGATACCTGAGTACGGCACGACAGGTAGACGCATGGTGCATATGGTGCAATAATACCCCCGCAACCGACCTGTGCAGTTTGTCGCTCCGAAATCGGTCGTAGTAGAGGCAGGCGGTATGGGGCAGGTCAGAATGAGTCATTTCCTACAGTGCCCACGGTAATAAATACCGTTATATTTCGAAGCTCCTTTGACGTATCTCAAATTTACCGACAGAAGCCCGAACGTGGTATGTAAAAAACGTTCGTCAACGCTGGACACATGCAATTGAGAGACAACAGTTTTTGCGTGCTTTGTCGCTCCGAAATCGGTCGACGGTATGGGACAGATCAAAATGAATCATTTCCTGCTTTTACAATAGTCATAAATCAATAATCATAGTCATCTGTATAGTCAGGATGACGCAAGTCATACGGAAAACTGCACTCCCGCACAAAATCAATACATTTTTCATTATTTTATTCTCTTTCACCACTCATTTTGCCTCTTTCCGCGCGCGAACTCTGTAAAATTTTACAAACGGTTCGCTGTGGTTCGCTGTCTGCCGCGAGCTGTACTGGTCCGCCGCGGCAGGCCGCCTTCTGTTTGACTATGATAATGCGACATTACTCGCTACAAAGTTCGCGGGAGTCGAGCGGCCCAGTCCGTGCTGTCTGTGTGACAGGGTCTTTCCATTGTTATAGAGTTCGCACCGCGCGGTAAGGCCGCGCGGTGAGTCCGCGTTCTGTGTGCTCAGGCCTTAAGGCCTGAGCACACAGAACGCGGACTCACCGCGCGGCCTTACCGCGCGAAATTTGTAGCAAGTAATGTTGCATTATCCCAGTCAAACAGAAGGCGGCCTGCCGCGGCGGACAAGTAGAGTTCGCGGCGGACAGCAAAATTTTACAGAGTTCGCGCGGCAGAGACCATCCTTGATACCTGAGTACGGCACGCCAGGTAGGCGCATGGTGCAAATGGGTTGTAGTACAGGGCCCCCTTTCTCGAGTCACTCGCAGGAGAAACGTATACGTTTCTTAGCGAGTAGACCAATCAGGACCCCCGCAACAACGGAATACTTGATCCTGATTGGTCTATTGGCTAAGTGCACGCAAGGATACGAGCGAGTTCGAGAAAGGGGGCCCAGGCTGCTAATGAGTTCACAGTCCCGTGACGACATAAGAATCTTAACTCCGTTTGTGCGGAATTGATTGCGTTTTGCCACTTAAAAATGATGTAGTCAACTGATGGCATCCCATTTGAAGTGCGTTAGTCACATTTAGCTAAAGATCAATTTTTCAAGTGAAGGGTTATAGCACTTCCAGTGATCCAAAATCACTAATCAAATATTTTTTCACCTGATAAAAAAAAAGTCGTGGCTGAAAGGGTTAAATGTATAATTTATCGTTTCTCCTTTTCAAAATTGAAGTTATGAAAATGTTAAGACCAAGCAGGGGCTGTGGCTTATAATATAATTAATGTATAATTTCCCGGAACCGCTAGCCGTCGGCTACTTAATCCACTTATAATTAGAAGTAGCGACGAATTCCGACCGATGGTCTATCGGAAAACTAGGAAACCCTAACAACCACCACTCGGTCCAGTTATAGTCCAAGAGCCAGAGCCAAAAAAAGTCTGAATTTACTAAGCCTAGTTTTTTATAGTTTATTACAATGGTTGTGTAGACAAACATACTGCGAATGTGTATGTCAAGCGAAACTTAGAACAGGTGTCTCAGAGACGCCAGCGAAGTTGTCATTCCTGCCGAGGTAATAAAATGAATTTACTAAGGCTGAAAATCGATATACAACTTGTATATTGCATATAAATAAAAGTTAAGACAGTCAGTCAGTTAAATGTGGGGACGGAGCTAGTCAGTCGGCCGCAATGTATGTGCAAAAAATAAATACTGTGCAGTTCGTTTACTACGCTTCAAAACTTTTGTGAGGGTATTAAATGTTATATCAAACATAAACAAAATGGTCAGTCATCGATTTAGTGGGACAACGCCCGTCAGTCAGCAAAAAAAGAAAAGAAAATTTCGTTCATGGTTCAGGCGTCCAGAACATGGCACCATTAGAATAAAACCAAACAAATTTAGAAAGGCATTTTTTAATAAAATTGAATATATATTTAAATATTTAAATGTTATGGAGCAATGGAGTTGTATCGATGATACCCCATCTCAGCATTTCTGGTTTGTTTCCTGCAGGTACAACTAACCCCTCGCGGTGATAGGGGTTAGGGGTCAATTGACCGTCCTTGATACCTGAGTACGGCACGACAGGTAGACGCATGGTGCATATGGTGCAATAATACCCCCGCAACCGACCTGTGCAGTTTGTCGCTCCGAAATCGGTCGTAGTAGAGGCAGGCGGTATGGGGCAGGTCAGAATGAGTCATTTCCTACAGTGCCCACGGTAATAAATACCGTTATATTTCGAAGCTCCTTTGACGTATCTCAAATTTACCGACAGAAGCCCGAACGTGGTATGTAAAAAACGTTCGTCAACGCTGGACACATGCAATTGAGAGACAACAGTTTTTGCGTGCTTTGTCGCTCCGAAATCGGTCGACGGTATGGGACAGATCAAAATGAATCATTTCCTGCTTTTACAATAGTCATAAATCAATAATCATAGTCATCTGTATAGTCAGGATGACGCAAGTCATACGGAAAACTGCACTCCCGCACAAAATCAATACATTTTTCATTATTTTATTCTCTTTCACCACTCATTTTGCCTCTTTCCGCGCGCGAACTCTGTAAAATTTTACAAACGGTTCGCTGTGGTTCGCTGTCTGCCGCGAGCTGTACTGGTCCGCCGCGGCAGGCCGCCTTCTGTTTGACTATGATAATGCGACATTACTCGCTACAAAGTTCGCGGGAGTCGAGCGGCCCAGTCCGTGCTGTCTGTGTGACAGGGTCTTTCCATTGTTATAGAGTTCGCACCGCGCGGCCTTACCGCGCGAAATTTGTAGCAAGTAATGTTGCATTATCCCAGTCAAACAGAAGGCGGCCTGCCGCTGCGGACAAGTAGAGTTCGCGGCGGACAGCAAAATTTTACAGAGTTCGCGCGGCAGAGACCATCCTTGATACCTGAGTACGGCACGCCAGGTAGGCGCATGGTGCAAATGGGTTGTAGTACAGGGCCCCCTTTCTCGAGTCACTCGCAGGAGAAACGTATACGTTTCTTAGCGAGTAGACCAATCAGGACCCCCGCAACAACGGAATACTTGATCCTGATTGGTCTATTGGCTAAGTGTACGTAAGGATACGAGCGAGTTCGAGAAAGGGGGCCCAGGCTGCTAATGAGTTCACAGTCCCGTGACGACATAAGAATCTTAACTCCGTTTATGCGGAATTGATTGCGTTTTGCCACTTAAATATGATGTAGTCAACTGACGGCATCCCATTTGAAGTGCGTTAGTCACATTTAGCGAAAGATCAATTTTTCAAGTGAAGGGTTATAGCACTTCCAGTGATCCAAAATCACTAATCAAATATTTTTTCACCTGATAAAAAAAAAGTCGTGACTGAAAGGGTTAAATGTATAATTTATCGTTTCTCCTTTTCAAAATTGAAGTTATGAAAATGTTCAGACCAAGCAGGGGCTGTGGCTTATAATAATTAATGTATAATTTCCCGGAACCGCTAGCCGTCGGCTACTTAATCCACTTATAATTAGAAGTAGCGACGAATTCCGACCGATGGTCTATCGGAAAACTAGGAAACCCTAACAACCACCGCTCGGTCTAGTTATAGTCCAAGAGCCAGAGCCAAAAAAAGTCTGAATTTACTAAGCCTAGTTTTTTATAGTTTATTACAATGGTTGTGTAGACAAACATACTGCGAATGTGTATGTCAAGCGAAACTTAGAACAGGTGTCTCAGGGACGCCAGCGAAGTTGTCATTCCTGCCGAGGTAATAAAATGAATTTACTAAGGCTGAAAATCGATATACAACTTGTATATTGCATATAAATAAAAGTTAAGACAGTCAGTCAGTTAAATGTGGGGACGGAGCTAGTCAGTCGGCCGCAATGTATGTGCAAAAAATAAATACTGTGCAGTTCGTTTACTACACTTCAAAACTTTTGTGAGGGTATTAAATGTTATATCAAACATAAACAAAATGGTCAGTCATCGATTTTGTGGGACAACGCCCGTCAGTCAGCAAAAAAAGAAAAGAAAATTTCGTTCATGGTTCATGGCGTCCAGAACATGGCACCATTAGAATAAAACCAAACAAATTTAGAAAGGCATTTTTTAATAAAATTGAACATATATTTAAATATTTAAATGTAATTGAGCAATGGAGTTGTATCGATGATACCCCATCAGCATTTCTGGTTTGTTTCCTGCAGGTACAACTAACCCTTCGCGGTGATAGGGGTTAGGGGTCAATTGACCGTCCTTGATACCTGAGTACGGCACAACAGGTAGACGCATGGTGCATATGGTGCAATAATACCCCCGCAACTGACCTGTGCAGTTTGTCGCTCCGAAATCGGTCGCAACAGCGAGGCAGGCGGTATGGGGCAGGTCAGAATGAGTCATTTCCTACAGTGCCCACGGTAATAAATACCGTTATATTTCGAAGCTCCTTTGACGCGTCTCAAATTTACCGACAGAAGCCCGAACGTGGCATGTAAAAAACGTTCGTCAACGCTGGACACATGCAATTGAGAGACAACAGTTTTTGCGTGCTTTGTCGCTCCAAAATCGGTCGACGGTATGGGACAGGTCAAAATGAATCATTTCCTGCTTTTACAATAGTCATAAATCAACAATCATAGTCATCTATATAGTCAGGATGACGCAAGTCATACGGAAAACTGCACTCCCGCACAAAATCAATACATTTTTCATTATTTTGTTCTCTTTCGCCACTCATTTTGCCTCTTTCCGCGCGCGAACTCTGTAAAATTTTACAAACGGTTCGTTTCGGTTCGCTGTCTGCCGCGAGCTGTACTGGTCCGCCGCGGCAGACCGCCTTCTGTTTGACTAGGATAATGCGACATTACTCGCTACAAAGTTCGCGGGAGTCGAGCGGCCCAGTCCGTGCTGTCTGTGTGACAGGATCTTTCCATTGTTATAGAGTTCGCACCGCGCGGTAAGGCCGCGCGGTGAGTTCGCGTTCTGTGTGCTCAGGCCTTTATTGCATCGGCCGCGCGCCGCTCAGAGAGGAACCCACGAACTCGCTCGGCGGTCTCTCTCGCGCCGCGCGCGGCTACAGTCCCTCGCAAAATTGCTCGCCGCGCAGCCGCCCCTCTCCTCTCTCCTCGCTCGACTTCCCTCTCGCTCTCGAGAGGGGGAGGAGGAGTTGGGGGAGAAAAAGAAGACGAGAGGGAAGAAGAATACGCGCGCTCGCGAAAAAGCGCGTCGAGATTCCATTTCGGTCGACCTCGCGGTACGAATTATGGCGGACGCAGTGCCCTTTTGCGCCGCCGAGACCGGCAACCCGAGACCGGCTAACCTTTAGGAGGATCCAGTGCACCTCTCCTCGAATATCACGGGCGCTCTCCTTCTCGCTCTCGCGCCCGCTCTCTTTCCCTCTTCGTCTTCGCCCGAGCCCGCGTCTGTGTGTACGCGCTCCGCGCGAATGTAAGAAGGGGATGATATTCTCTCGCCTGCGTGTCGAGCCCCGTTTCGCTCGTCCACGCCCCCCTCGCGCGTGTGCAGTCGGTCGTGAAGCTGGGCGAGAGTGTCGAGTCGGCGGGGAATACCTACTCGTACTTTTGCGCGCGAGCTGGGGGGAATATACTCGAGCAGAGTTGCCCCGGTGCGCTTCGTCGTCTCCGCTTCGATCGCGATACGGTCTACGGAAAAAGTCGTGTACCGATATCCACGAAAAGTTTACCGGAACCGCGATAATCGCGATTAGAGTGAAGACAAAAATTAAATGCTCCAATTTCCCTTTAATTCCACGTTGAAACGAGATATCCAAATACGTCTCACGCATTTTGAAACACCGCGAGAGTCGGCAGGAAGCACTCGTACTTCTGTAGACAAACTGTTGTGCGAATACTCGAACGATTCTCCGGCGCGCTTCGTCGTCTCCGCTTCGATCGCGATTATCTCGTAACCGGTGAACTTTTCGACGGAATCGGTCAAATGCACTTCGGAAGATCGCGATCCGATGTACAAAAAAGTCTTATATCAAATCCACGAAAAGTTCACCGGGACCGAGATAATCGCGATCAGAGTGAAGGACAAATTAAAACGCTCCAATTTCCTTTCAATTCCACGTTGAACGAGATATCGAAACACGTCTCACACCCCCTGGACAAACTGTTCCACTCGCGCGCGTGATGGACTCGGCCAAAAATTCGATGCGCCTCGCGCGCGCAACGGTGCGCACCGACGAGGGGAGAGGTCGGGGAGCTCGCGGAGCGGAGGTTGCGGTCGGTAGGTCGCGGGAGGTTGGAGGTGTCGGACGCCGTAGGGGGCCCGGTGCTAGCCGGTGCTACATCATCCGCGGGGACAGCGTATCCACTTGTTAGCGAAGCGGCCACAGCCACTGCCTACAAATACGTTTCCCCCGTGATAAATGGACTGCAACTCTCGAAATACGAAGGCATTCCTACTCCGGGCGTTGCTTGATTAATGAACTACGGAATTTGTACGCGGTATCCGCGCTCGCGATCGGCCCCGTCCTCGCGCGCGCCGCCGAGAATAAGGAAGCGTCGATCCCGCGGGTTTCGCGCGACCGCGCTTCCGCGCCTCTGCGCGCGGCTATTGGTATACCCTCGCGCCCGGTGCGTCGTCGCGCGCGCGCTCGCCTCGCGGAGCGCGGCGATATCCGGTGCACCGGACGAAGGTGCCTTCGGCTCCTCCGAGCGTAACGATAAATCAATAGCGGAGGCCTCGGTATGCGCGCCGGTGCCCATAATAAATTCATGAATTGTAAAACTGCTGCTCTCTCGCGGGACGAACCGTGGCGTATTGGATTTATTGGTCGACCTGACCCCGCTGAGATATCCCGTGAGGGAGGGAGGGGGAGGGCGAGGAGGAGTCCGGGAGACCCGTGGCTCGCGGGCGCGCGGGTGATGTATGAACGAATTAACGGGTCCCCCTATCGATCACCCGTATTACCAAATCATTTTCAATTATCCCCGATAAATCGAATCGCGGCTTGCGCGCGTGGTAGGTACTCGAAGTAAAGCGCGGGCCGATCGCGAGACCCGAAAAAGCGAAGGGGTAGCCGTGCGCGACGATATCCGAGGGAGGAAGGGAGTGCGTTTATTCACTCGTGCTCTGAGACGAAGTTTTCTGGGAGTAAGTACGTATATAATGAAACGAAGAGAGAAGACTGGAGATAATTATAGTTGGAAAAAATTGAAAGAACAAAAATGAAAAGTAGAAACCAAAAACGAAGGTAAAGCCTGACAAACAGAGATCACCTCACGCAGCGCAATACCGACAAAACCAAGAGTGAAGAGAAGAAGAGAAGCAATTTATAATATTTAACTCTGAGACAGGGTTCTCTGAGAGCAAGCTAAAAAAAGAATAATACAGCGAAAGAGAGAGAGGGAACTGTGTACGCGGTGATTCTAATATACTACAGACTACGTAAAAATACAAAGAAATACAGTAACAGTTATAAAATTACGCAAGAGCTAACTAAACTAAAATTAAACGAACAATCGCCTCACGCGAGAGAGAAAGAAAAAGAAAGAGACGATTTAGCGCGCGAGGGGGGAGGGGGGCGCAGGACACGAGCCGCGCGCGGAATATCGTTCGCGCGCGGTCCCGCGCGGCCAGTTAGAAGCGGTTTAGCTCGGGCTTAGCGATAATTTAAACGCGGTAAATCAGAAACGCATTTACGGGATCGGCGTGAAATTTATAAATTAGTCGGCTGGCAGATTTGTGGCCGGTATTTATACATTTATACCGCTACGGGGCGCGCGCGGGGTCCCAACGGTGCCCCGCTGGCAAGGAAAACCGACCGACCGACCGACCGACCAACCGACCGAGCGACCGACCCACCCCGTGATTTACATCGCCCACGGGTTCTTCGCGAAGGAGAAACACCCTATCGACGGCAGCCGCAGTCACGCCGCGGCCGCTCAGCTGCCGGTTTTCGGTCAGTTTCGCGCGCGACGAATTCTATTCGGCGCGGAAACGTTCGCGAGGTCCCCGCAAGGTTAAGAATGCCGCGCGGACCTACTAACTCTCCGCGTGGCTTAACTCCCGCACCTGTGCATGCGTTTCCACAAGCCGCGCTCTTCGGCTCGCATCCCGTACGTAGTACACGCGTACTTACACGCGAGCGAGGTATACGCGCATTAAGAACGGGTGTTGCGAGCGTTCATTACGAGCCGGGTCTCGGCATGGGGTCCCTTCGGAGTCGACACCCATCGCAGGGGGACGCTGTATTTAATTCCTCTTTAACCGAGCTTAAGAAACTAACGAGGCACGCGCGCACGCGGTCTCCGGAAGTGCAGCGGGACGTTGCGCGAATTTATTCAGCGGCTCGCGGCGAGGGACGCCTCCGGTCGGAGTTCGCGCGAATCTCGCTTCGCGGTTCGCCCGCGACGAAAGGGGTGGGAAAAACGATTCGGGAAAACGTGCGGGTACCGAGCGATCGATGCGTTATTCGTCTCGCGGAAGATTCGTGTCGATCCATAAACTATACCTATATGCGTGGAACAAGAATTTGTGGTAAATTTCGGGACAAGGCCAATTTCTTGTTGAGATAACGTACGATTTTAGTTAAAATAGCAGTAAAACTTGTAGAAATTGCAAGCATTTCGCTGTAATTTTTACTGAAATTGTAGTTATCGTAACAATAAATTGGACTTGTCCCGTATTTTACTACAAACTTTGTAAATATTACCATTTATTTTTTTTCCGTGTGGTAAACAATTCTGCGATTGGGATTGATAGGGGAGAGTTGCCTATATTGAACCGGTACCTAAATTGAACTTCCTGGCTATTTTAAGTAAATGAGCATTTCCACGTCATCTATCAGTAGAAATTCAAACCTCAGTATCGGTCAGTATGCCTACAAAAAATACATAAGATGAGAGATTAAAATTTTTAACTCCCTTAAAATGTTTTCAATCAAACTCTCGATCGCCCTATTTGATGTATTTTTTCACGCTGAGATTCCGAAAATGGCAGATATATTGACGATATCTCAAAGGAAATATATTTAAGATATCGGTGATTTCATGTACCAGAAAATTATTTTTTTTTCACGGAAAATCATCGATATTTCGGTCTTCCTTTGAGATATCCTCGATATATTTATAATTTTCGTAATCAGCACAAAAAAATACATAAGATAGGATGGTCAAGAGTTCGATTCCAGAGATTTCGATTTTTGTCAAAATCTAAGGGGTATGCCTTAGATTTTTTCAATTTTTCGCGAAAATTGAAATCTCTAAAATCGATCGCTCGACCACCCTATCCAATGTATTTTTTCACGCTGATTCCGAAAATCATGGTTATCAGGTCCATATCTCAAAGGAAATGCGAGGTATCAGCGATTTTATGTTCGGAAAAATTATTTTTTCATAAAACAGTCATGGATATCTCGGTGTTCCTTTGAGATTTCCTCAATATATTGATGATTTTCGTAATCAGCGCGAAAAAATATACAAGATAGGATGGTCTAGAGTTCAATTCCAGAGATTTCGATTTTTGTCAAAAACTTAAGCGCTGATTCCAAAAATCATGCACTTATTGAGGAAACCTTAAAGGATCGCCGAGATACCGATGATTTTCCATGAAAGAAAAATGTTCTCGTACATAAAATCGTTAATATTTGATATTTCCTTTGAGATATAGTCAATATATAGGGTATATATGTTAATAAGTGCATGATTTTTGGAATCAGCGCTTAAGGTTTTGACGAAAATCGAAATCTCTGGAATCAGTAGAAATTCAAACTCTAGTACTGCCCAACTAAGCAAAACTGCAGTATCTCCTATGCTATCCTACTCGTATTGGAGATACTGCACTTTAGCTTGGCACGGTAGAGTACCAGTCAGTAGGCATACTGACCGGTACTAAGGTTTGAATTTCTACTGATAGATGACGTGAAATGCTCATTTACTTAAAATAGCCAGGGGGTTCAATTTAAGTACCGGTTCAATATAGGCAACACTCCCCTATAGATCGCTTTTGATATCACGGCATCAGAGCATGACATAAGACTGAATAACACCAGATACGGTGCATGTGTAGGCCTCACCGGTGAAATGATGTTAAAAATTACCACCACTTTTATTACCGTGCGCCTGAGCATCGATTCCTGTATAAAAACTGAGAAAAATGATGTTTCAAAATGTAGCAATCAACCTCAGAAAGTATGAGGAAAAAACTCCGAGTGAAAAATTTAGTGATAGTGCAGTTATGAGTACGGTTACATACTAGACAGCATAAAATGTACTTCTGTGTCAGACGTAAATTTAAATCCTATGCAGTCTTATACACTACACATAAGTCCTATACAGTATAGCATTTAACCAAATTCGTAATTGTCCCATCACTACATTTCTTACCTGCTTTGTAAGAAAAAAATACTTCTTAAATTTTTAATATAATTCTATCTAAAGCTTTTATCGAAAACGTGATTATGAAAATGAATATAGGTCCGTTATGAAATTTATAAGGGAAATTTCATAAGGAGATATATTAATTTTCATAATAACGCATTGGAGAAAAAAATACAAAAGTATATATATATTTGAAATATAAATTTTTTACAGTGCGAAGTAACAAATAAGTATAAATAAGTAATAATTCCCCATGCCATCTAGGACTGATTACTACATTTTGACAAATCCCTCTTCTCAGTGAATAAAAAAACCAACCCTTCCCATATAACTATTATACAATGAAAGGTCAACCCCGACCGTGACTCACTCCATCAACCGTCGTTTGAGAGCCTTCTTATCGGCGATTATCACCTTCCTTCGCTCACCATCGCCGCAGCGATCCACTTTGAGAACCGCTGATCTCGTTCGATCGCTCTTACGATACGCGGGCACGTGTATGCGACGCGAGGCGCGGCATCCACCCAGTCGCGCACATAGCAGTCCTCCGTCTATCCCTGCCCGTCCCGCACGATCTTGGCACGATTCCCAGGCGCGTTATTACGTAAGCGAAATTGGGCCTCGAGGATCTCGCGCTAAAACGGCACATCACGGGCGCCGTACGCGTTCGCCGCTCGTCTCGCTCCGCGCTCTCGATTCGCCCGAATCGATATCGTGATCGATAAACAAATGACTCCGCGTGTCCGCGAACCGCTCGCGAGTTCTACACCTAAACGGGCGCGTGTAATCCACCGATCGCCGATGACGTTGACGAATTCTCGCGCGCGAAAGGGGTTTCGCAATGGGCGAAACACTTTCGGCGCTCTCGTTCGTGGCGCTCGGGCGTGTCCGACCGTTTCGCGGGTCGAACTACTTTCGCGGGACGCCCGCGAGGGTAAAGGTTGATTCTCACTATACGTTCCGTTTCCGTTCCATATCGGTTCCGTTCCGTTTACATAAAATATTATGACATGAAAATAAGTGCAGGTATACACACTTTCCGCTCCGTTTAGATACCGTTTCCGAACACTTCCGTTCAGTTTAAACGCAAACGTATTTTTGACGGACAGCGCGTTTGCTCTTAGTTTTGAAATATGAATGACGAGAAACTGAATGAACTGGTGAGGCAAAATCCTATCCCTCTCTGAAGGAGTGCTAACGATACATTACTCGCAGGATCGACTTTACTCAACAGCTACCGTTTCTTCATCATTATAGGGGAACGAGAGGTCACAATGATCTCGCGTGTTCTAGATCTCCCTCGACTTCTATTCGTCCATATAATGTAACATATTCTCCATCAATATTTCTTTTTTTTTTAATATTTCATGCACCCAAAATCTTCGTTTTTTTCTTTCTAAGCAAGCTTTTTCATCTAATGTAATAGCAGCTATGATTAGGTTTTCATCGGACCATATTTTAACACTATTGCATACAACACCCACTATTTTGATGGAAAGGAAACTGACCATTGACGGAAAAATGTGAACAGACTAGAATTTTACTAAACGTATATGGAACGGTTATGGAACGGAAACGGAACGTATAGTGAGAGAGAGAATGAACCTTTATACTGCTCGAAATTAAATAAGCACGTATAACTCCAAACCCGTTAATTCTCGCTGGCAACCTCAGTTGCCGAGCAAGTTCGGAGCGTAAGATCCAAGCATCGTCGCGTTGTTTAAAAAATTTCTTCGGAAGCCTAATTCAATCAATCAAAAAAAAAAAAAAAAAAAAAAAAAAAAAGCAATTTCTGAAACCAATCGCCAAAAATCGCAGAAGCGATCAATGAAAAATCTGCGTACCGAAGTTGTGTTTGCCAACTGAAAATGACAGAGCACACAAATCGATATCAGCGTCGCGCGCGTCCCGCGATTGAATTACCGCGCGCAATAATATGTCGTTCCCACGCGCGAACGTCCGGCGAACTCGGACGCTTCGCGGTTTCCGGCCGCTACGCGACACGGAAAAAGAGCCCTCGCCCCGCTCGCACACAAAAACTCCGCTCGAGAAACGACCGTGCGCCGCGGTCGCGGCGACCCCGGAGCGCGAGGACGTTAAATTTAATTTTGATTTAGTCGCGTCCCGCGCCTTTTCACGGCGCGCCGCGCCGCTCTAGGGGGTCCGCCGAGTTTGGATTTACAGGGATCCCCTTATCCGGACGTGATCTCTTCGGGAACGCCAGCTCATTTAAAACAATAACCGGGACAATTTCATAAATTTGCCGCGGATCTCCGCATCTCGGGAGAGTAATTTTAATCAGGAGTGCCGGACGGCCCGGCGGGGCGTCTCCCCCGGCCGGGTATCCCGCGCACCGGGTCGCGACGCGGCGGAGGGAGCGGGGGGGGGAGAGAGCGAGAGAACGCGCCGGAGGGGGGAGAACGCGCGGGGCGATACCCCGCGCTCTCCTACGAACGAATTCGGAGCCCCGGCTACTAATTTACCGCTACCTGGAACATACGCTTCGTTGTTCTAACCTGAGTTACGGCGGCGATGGCAGCGCGGGCTCGGCGATAAATTTCGAAAAGTGGTCGCGGGAGGGCTCGGGTGGTCCAAATTCATTTTTTCGGCCTTTTTTTTTCCACGACGAGCGTCACGATGGGACGCCCGATGTGGCGCGAGGCGACTTTCTGTAGTCACCCCCGCGCGCGCGCGGTATCGACACGGGTGTAGCACATCGGCCGTACATATTTTATGAGCGCGAACAGTGGCGGCTGGAAGTTTAAGGGACATCGGAGGGCCTCGGCTGGCTATCGAGGCGCTGCTGCTCGAATCGGGGGTGAAATGATTAACGGAGGTTTTCGGAATTTATGGTACTCGTAGGTGAAATATTTCAGGGGTTTTGAGAGAGGTGCGAATTAATAACTGTACAGGATAAGAGAGTGCACGGAAAGGAATAAATTATATGTACGATTTACAAAGTTTCTGGTAAATTTCGAGACGAGGCCAATTTATCGTTAGGATAACGGGGATTTTAGCAAACATTATGTTATAGAAAAGCTTACAGCTTCTACAAGTTGTAGTGTAATTTTTATTAAAATTGTAGTTATCGTGACAATAATTTGGCCTCGTTCCAAAATTTACCACAAACTTTCTGAATACTACGATTTATTTTTTTCCACGTAGGTTAAACCGGTTTAAAAGCAAGTTCAAAATCGAGTATCTTGAAATCAATTAGGTACAAATATCGAAGGAGAATTTAAATCAAAAATGTCCATCTATAATTTTTACTGTAAAGAAACTGCTCTGCATTTTTCACAGGTACGTCTCCACCGCGTTTCGAGGTAATCGCGTTTAAAGCTAACCAGAAACTGGCGCATCTATCCCACTTGTACCCTGAGTACCTACGTCAAAAATGTTACAAGGAGAATCGAATCAAAAAGTCCGGAGAAAATTTCTTCCAAGTGATTCACCCGACGGAAGTTCGACTTTGCGCCGACCCCTACTGTACGAAACTCACCCCCGTCCGCGCGACTCGCCTTCCTCGAATCATCAATCTCGCCTTCACCGCGATTCGATTCACGGGACGACCGCGAGATTCACGCGAATATGTGTAGATAGTCGATGTCCCACCTCACCCCCACCTCACCCTCGCGCGCGAAGCGCGGTACTACCCACGCCCCTGTCCCGTGGCCCATCTTAATCATACGATGATTTAATTAACACCGCGAACGGTAATCGGCTAATTAATAACCCGGTTGTCTCGAGGACCGCGGGGCCCCCCCACCCACGAATGGAACACGGAAGAATTCGACCGCGCGCTCTCGCTGCACGCTCCAAAGTCGTGGCGACGAGAGAGGAGGGAATGGAGGGAAAAAAAAAAAAAGAAGAAAAGAGTAGGGCGAGCCGCGCGAGAGTCGGAGGCGAGGCGCGCTGAGAAATAATCACGAAACAAATGAAATACGCGTAGCATTTCGAAACTTTCACCGATTCCCACGTGATGACGCCACACGCCGTCATTCCCGGTCCGCGCGCCGCTGAATGACTGGCTGTCGATTACTCGATGACTTATAGTTACCGTATTTGAAATACGCGGAGAGATGTCTACTGCCGCGCGGTGGCGGCGGCGGCGGCATTAATAGCCCGTGATTTCTCGGCTCGCGGTGATGCGTAGGCAACGTTCGCGCGAAATGTGACCGCTCGATCGCGCGCAACGCGACGGGGGGAAGCCATGGCGAGTGTACCTATACGCGCGTTTTTTGAAACGCCACGCTTTCCGCAGCGCGTCGTGCCAGGCACGATGTGATACGGCCCGGTGCGGCACCGGAGCTCGGATGCTGCGCGCGCGCGCGCGCGGATTCACCCACATGCGCGCGGGCGCGATCCGAGGCGGCGCGCGATAACGTCCCCGACTTTTTCTTCATTTAAATCCGAAACGATCGCGCGGATGTCCCCCGGTCGATCGTAAATTTCTAGTCAACAGAGAACCGAGATACTGGCGCGTCGTCCGATACACGATTTACGATACTTTCTTGCGCGCGCGCGCGCGCGCGGCCCCGCGCCGTTTCCGAGGAATTTGGAAACCGTCGCGCACGGAGCCGCCGCGATCGCCCGGAACGCGCGGATCCCCCTCGACGCTCGGCCGCGCCGAGAGTTCGAAGATCGCGCGCGGCGCGCATGGATCGGGGTCGTAGGTCGCCGGGAGAGGGAGGAGCGGCGGGGCACGAGAAGATGAGGAGGGAGGAGCGGTGGTTGGAGGAGCGACTCTCGCGCGCGGACGCGGAGGGACGTGTGCACGTGCGCGGGCGAGCGATATCGTAGAAATTGCTGTAACACCGCGGCGATCACGTATGTACCGTCCGCCCGCCCGCGCGCGGAGAATCGCGGCCGGCACCGCGTGGCGCGAGGCGCGCTCGCTCAACCTTGGAATCGTTTAGTGCAACTTACTATGTTGCGCTAAAAATGAGGGACCGTCGGAAACGACCGTGGACAGCGTTGCAGCGACGAGCGACTTCCAGGAACGCCCGTCGTGTCGCCCAATAGACCGCGCGCGCGCTCTGCTCGGACCCGGTATCGCGCGTTCGCCGTGCGTTCCGCGATACTAACGGTGTACCAACCGGCGCGCCGCGACGGCGATAAGTCACAATTCACGGGGCGAACGTGCTCGCGGCTCCGCATTCGCGCTCGACACTTTTTCCGCGCGCGGCGGAAAGGTCTAACGCGGCGAGTGCGCCGTGAGAATTCGATTTTCTCGCAATTTTGCTTGTCACGGATCGCGAAAAAATTTTAAGGATTATTTGCCCCGTTTTTTTTTTACTTTTCATTTTCGCCGTTATTCGAGCTGGAAAACGACAATTTGAAACGCAGCTGCATCGCGGTACGTGTTAGGTATGTCCATCTCTCTGACACTCGTTGCTCGACATAAAAGTGTCTCATAGCCTTACGATGACGTCACGATACAGTAGAGAAAAATGCACTTATAACTCAGCGCGATTGAATATTTTTTTCAGTCATTCTCTTTTTTGCATGGCATCGAATACGCAGATATACAGATTACGAATTAAATGTAAAGATATGAATATTTTTTCCCAAGACGACCAAATTCGCGCGATATCACCCTACCTTCTCCGTGGATCTTGCGCGCGCGCGGGGATGCGAAGAGGGCTCGATCGACGCGCGCGGATGGCACGTATACGCTGAGAGTCTTTCTTATTCCCCCCTCCGCCTCCGCGCCCCACCGCCTCGCCCCGACCGAAGAAGATCATTATCCTCTCGCGCGATCGCGAGACCCGGGTAGATGCTACCCCGTGATTACCGTATCGGTCGGCGATCGACGGCGACAGCACTCGCCATTATACGATCGACACCTAGCGTTCGCGCGCGTATCGCTCGACCGTTACAACGGAAAATCCTCCGCTTGTGCGTTTACGATCGAAAGGCAAGGCGCGCCGAGGTGACGATCTCCCCCCCCCCTCTCTCTCTCTCTCTCGAGGTGCGCGACTTCCTGCTTTCACGGAAAGGTCTTCAACGATCGCGCGCGGCGGTGGCAACGCGCGCCCGGAAGGATCAAGGCGCAGCGCCGTGGCGCGGCTCTAATTTTCTATACGGTTGATTTGCATATCGCTCCGCCGCTACGGATTGAGCCGGGCGGGAACGCGCGCGCGAGTGAGAGGGAAGAGGAACCCGAGGCATTTGGGTGGTCCGCGCCCGAATCCGGCGCTAGCAGTCGCTGGATAATCCACGGTGTTACCACTAACGAGGCTGATTTATAAAACCGCTCTCGATTCTATCCCCGTTCGACACTTCCGCTGCTCCTTTTCTCCGCGGCCACTCGATCTGGGCGCGGACGCGGAGAGGCGACCGACGGCGCGGCGACGAGAGACTCTGATTATTCCCGCGCGCGGCGCGCTTTTGTGCATCCACCTCTTCTTCGTATACGCGAGGACTTTATTAATTTTGAAAGCGGTCCGCGCGCGCGCGCGAAGGAGATTAACTCCGTGTAGCGATCGACGCCCGCGCGGGAAATATTGCTGGACTCTCTATACATCCCGCGATTTCGCCGGGTACCGTATAACTCGAGAGATTTATGAGATCCGATACGTTATTATTCGATGCTAATCAATTTTATTACGGGTTTATATCTATATAAATCATTTCTACGAACGCATAAACATCGCGCGGTTCTGTACGATTCTATCCACGATTCTATCCCCGCGGGAGAGATCGTTTAAGATAAATCTTGCCCGAGATTTTTCGACTCGTATCTGTTTTACGATTTCGTTCGCCGATCCGATCTCGGTGGCCGTGTAAGGTGCGAAGAAAGAAAAATGTCTCGCGGAGCGCGAACATATCGCCGTTTTTTTTCTTCATACGGAATATTTTCAAATTGTTTACGACAAAGAAAGGAGCTTTCCTTGTCGTAAACAATCCGAAAATATTCCACGTGAAGAAAAAAAATAGCGATCTTTTCGCTGCTCGGACAGTAATGATCGCTGTCTCGAAATATCTTACGTAAAATCGGGTATCGAATAGCGATGATCGCTGTTGGGACGCGAGCAAGTCGCGTTCCCCGGTCAGACATTCCTGATCAACGGCATGTGTCAAGTTAGTCAGTCGGTTAATTAATTTTCACGTCGAATTAATAGAGATCCTTTGTTACAAGTGTAAATTGTTAATGATACATAAAATTTAGACGATATATGGCGTGATTTAAGCTTGACGTTGTAAACAAGTTTACGGAAAATTTAACTGGCCGAATCACGGGGGGTGACGTCTAAAGTTCATTTATTATTTCCAAAACATACTTTCATCGTTCAATGACATCATTAACTAGATCTAGTTTTTCGTAAAGTTGCTGCAAGATTTATATCATATGTATGCGATTGGGTCGCACGGTAACCACAGACACCGCTATACGTGTTTGTTTTTATTGCTAAATTCAACCGGCGCTCCTCGTACTGCGACCATCGATCATTCTTTCTCCGTGCACAGCTGATATCGCCGCAGCGCGCTGCTTCCCCTCGATCGCTCGAGATCAAGTTCAGGATCGAGAGCCGCGTCGCTCGCCGCGGCGATATATACAGATGTCTCGTCTATTATGACGCAGAACGAGCGAAAGAAAACTAAGAAGAGAAGGAACGCCTGTCGCGCCGGGAAAGGCGTGAAATCCTCGCCATTCACAACGTCGTCGGCTATTAACGGACGTACCGGCGCTACATCCTTTAGAAGTCAGGTGCTTTGTAGCCCGGCGCGCCGTATGGGCCTCGGCGCGCTTTGACCGCATAATCAGCGGATGGGCTCTTTCGTCGCTCATCGGACCGACACGATCGTCGTTCTCCGGCGACGTGCGCCCGAGAAGCGACGCGGCGCGTTCTCCCCCCGATACGAAGAATCGTATACATCTGCGCGCGAGCGATTCGCGCGCTCGACATGTAGCGCCGAGCGCCGGTGAGTCGCGCCGCGCGATCGACACGCGCATTGAGGGGAAACGTGATCGCAGAGAGGGTTGAAATTTCCTGATCGCCGGTAGACATGTTTGCGATTAAACAAACCGTGAATGCGATCGAAATAATTTTTGTCGCGTCGTTGTGGAGGCAAAAGATCGCGATTGACGATTGTTACGAATTTTTATTTAAAGAATTCCCTGACTCTTCCGAGTTTGCCAGAGCAGAAATCGCATTTTTCCATAAAAGTCGATTAGCTCGTAAAAACACTTCGAGAAAGTGAAAGAAGCACTGATGATCTGGAATGTAATGCAACGTAAAGAGGCGTAAGCTCAAAGGAGACGCAAGTTCCCGAACAATTCCCAATTTTCCCGATCACTGAACACATTCTCGAGCACTGGAATAACGTATTGAAAATTAGTATCACACCGGTAGCTTGACAAACGACGCGATTTTCTTTTTTTAAAAGATTTCATTGAAATTCCCTGACTTTTCCAGATTTTCCAGGTCTGTGGCAACCCTGCACGTGCTCCCGACGTCGCGGATTCTGTCGCTGATGACTTTTTAAAGTGTATTATAATTTTGAAACGTACCAGTCAACGAACAATTAATTCGCATGCTCTCGTTAGCTACAGCGGCGTTTGCCCCGATTAACGAAAGCATGAGAACTGACAATCGGTTGATACGTTCAAAAATGACAGTTTAAAAAGTCACCAACGACAGAATCCGTGACGCCGGAAGTACCATAGTCTAATTAACCAAAAAAAGTATTATAGATCGATGATATTACTGCATGGTAATATCAACTATATATATATAAAAAAAAGAAGTTTAAGGACATCAATCAACCATACTGCTGATTGATCTGGTTGCACACAGCAATCGTAATCTCTCGTTACCATAACCGCACGTGGTCGAAAGAATTATGGAATCACGCGCGGTTATCGCCAAAATCAACCACGACGCCTAGTCGAGTTACGATTCCCTCTTGACCAGATTTTTCGCTCGATGCGCGTCGTGTCGCTTCCGGACCGGTTGCTGCACCTCTCCGACTCCGCGACCCGCGCGAGCGATCGAACCCGATCGAGTTCCAACAGTACATAACCCGTTGCGAAACTTCCTCACCAGCCACCCCCCTCTCCGATTTTCCGTCACGCTCGTGGAACCGATCCCCGAAACTCGCGCGCGGCGATTCTTCGTTCGACGTACTGGGCGGGTCGTAAAAAATAAGTAAACGCGCGTAAACCGAAGAATTTATGGAGATGCTCCAAACGAGGAGACAGCCGTGCGCGCTCGCGCTCCAGGGAATTAGAAATCGTCCTCCGCCTCCTACCGCATCGTTATGATAATTTCCCGACTGCCGCCGCTGCACGCGAAGCCCCGGCCGTGGAATTGGAGTATCGCGTCTCTCCCGCGCGCCCCTCGTGTGTCCCAAGACCGGAGCTCCATGGGACGCGCCTAACCTTTTCTCGAGGAACCACAAATCTATACGATTTCGATGCTCCTATACCTACACGCGCGCGCGCGAGACTCGCCGGCGACACGTGTGCGCGACCGATCGCGCCGGTATATTAACGCGGATCCACGAACCTCGGGAACTCTCGACGTGTAGTATATGCCGCGGCGAAACGTTTCCGAATATACGGGAGGCAGCCGTCCTCCTCCTCCTCCTCCTCCTCTGCATCGCCTATTCAATATCCACGGCGCTCCGCTGCGGGGATTCTCACGATCGCCGCGCGATCGCGGCGCGCCCGCGACCGAGACCCCGATGTCGACGCCCCGACGCGATCTATGTCCCGCAGATTTACACGCGCGGACCGCGCACAGTCGATGCGTAACGCCGCCACAGGCTCTGTTTGGCATCGCGGATCGATCGCGACGCGCGCTTGCGCAACGATTCGCGGGCGATCGATTAGCGCGCGCCGACGTACCCTCCGCAGCGCCGTGAAAGAGCGAAAACTGGATGGGGTCGCGCATTTGAGAACCCTCGCGCGCGCATCGGATTCGAACTCCGCGCGATCCGATCGCCTCTGCGTGTACCTATACGATTCCTCGTCCGGACCCCGGGATCGGACCACGCACGACTTTACGGAGAACTTCCGTTATATACGGAGTTTCGTTTAATTAAGCAAACCTCGAATTCACGCGCGAGCGCGAGCAGCCGAGCCGCGCCGATCGGCTCGTGCGTGGCCGCATATAAGAACCGATCGGCTCGGGCGTATGGTGAAACGGTGAAATCGTTGAGAAGAGTACACCGAAAACATCGGCCGAGCGATCCTACGGAGACGATATCGGACGATTTCCAATGACTATTTCCCCGCGAGAGATAGCCGCGCCGAGTCTCGTAAATCGTGACTCGTAACCGGTAGAGAGACGCTCGGTGTACATTATGAGAGTCCCGAGAGGAGCCTCTCGTGGCGCGTATGCGAGTGAAAAAGGAAACATTCCCCGTTGGCACCGAATTAATTATAATGAGAACTAAATAACAACAACACAACCGTGATTTTTCTCCGTTTCACCGATTACATCAGCCGCGCCGATGCCTGTCGGATTCGGCCGCGTGTATTGGAATCGACGCCGGGCGAGTCGTCCCGCCGTGTAATTCCCGAGTTGTGTGCGCAACGCTGAACTCGGGCGAGGTGGGTGGATACGCGGAGGAGAATTCGTACGCGCGCGACATCCGCGCGTGGGAGGGGATGCACCGCGAGGATTTCGCGCGTCTTCGCCGACTTTCCACGACGATTGATCGCACTTCCTTTTACGGAGAAGGGCGGCGTAGAATCTTTCAAATGATTATGTCAACGTTTTGCTACAAAGTCCGAGCAGTTTCCGAGCACGCTGTAAACGAAAATTCGTGTGTCGTTGGTGTACTTTCATACGGAGCTTTTCTCCAACGCGTGGTTACGAAGATGAATATATTTATTTGTGAAATTTCACAACGGAGTTTGTTAAATTTCCGAATTACATGTGTGTATCGGATAACAGCTTTATATAGAATTATATTAAATTTCATACAAAAATTTGTTTGCAGTGAAGCGCACGAGAATTAGACATTTAATTTCCATTTATATTCTCCCGAGACCACGTTAAAATGCATGACCATTCTTCTGGATTTTACAGTACCCCGACATTCGCATCGCCTACCTATATTACACCTACTTCACCTCTCATATACGCCGGCTAAGAATGACGCGTGCCCGATAAATCTCGACAAAAAAATATCGTAACTCCTCTCGGCGAGGACAACCGAAGATCGTCACGGCTCCAAATTTAGGGTAATCCACATTTCACCGCCTCCCGGCCCCGCGACCCGCATCGCTACACCGGCGCGGCGCGGCGTCCCCGTGCCTCGCATATATGGCGCGGATAGACGACACTCGACACCGCATCGACGGAACAACGCTCCTCCGCGCTCGGTTTCTCCTCTCGCGGTGACATTTTCCCGCGTCGATATATCGGCGATAATTGCCCAACAGACTCCGGTAGATCCTCCGCGCGATAACTGAAGCACTCCGCGGTGATACAATCTGATTTATATTGGACACGACCCGAGTACTACACGCGGGTGCTTTCAGGCCCCCACAATCTCCGATACCGAGAGCCACGGGCGTTAATTGATATTTTATTTAAATTGAGAGATCCGATGGCGTGCCACCGAAGTTACGACATCGCGCGCGCGCGCGCGCGCGCGCGCGCGCGATCGATTCGGCGTGGTTCGCGTCCCGGTCCCCGTACGCGCGGGATAAGATGAGAAACGAGCGAAGCAGTCGAGGACGTCGTCGTTGCGCCGCCGCGTGGTGCGCGAGGCTAAAGGCGAAGGCTCTCCGCCGGCGGCGAGTGCCCTCGCCGCCGGGCGGGGAGGAAAAGCGGCGAAACGCGAATAAATTTCATCCCGGCGGAGAGAACCGATAGGCGCCTCCCTCCGAGGAGTCGACCCGTGAACCGGTCCGGTATTTAAAAGATCCGTAACCTCGCACCTGACCGCGAGAGAGCAGGGCACACCTTAAAGGCTCGCTGCCTGCCTACGCCTTAACGAACGCACCGAAAGATCGAAATCTCATTCGAATCCTCTCGCGGCGGCGATCCTCGGGCCGCGCGCACCGTTCGTTCGCCTTTGCGCGCCGCGGCGGGAGAGAGAGAGAGGCCGCGAATGATTTTGCAACGCGGATCACGCGGAAATCGTTCGGCAGATTTAAATTGGAGTGGATGTGTCGTAACGCGCCTCGCCCGAATTAGAATCTCGACAGAGAGAGAGAGAGAGAACCGGAATTTAATCAAGTTCTTGTACAAAAGGTAGTCGAATAAAACCACTCGACGGTGATTTAGGATCGATAACCGTTATTTATTACGCGTCGCGACTCCCCGACTACAACGCGGGACGAAGTAGTCGGAACCGAGGAAGTGGAACGAAACGAAAGGTGAAAAACGCTTCTAGGGCGGAGTGTACTTTCGCTGGCGTCGGGGCCGGTCATAGGGCGTGAGAAGGCACCGGCAGTGACGTCACGCGAGTCCGACGCGCGCTGCAAAATAATTGTAGCCCCGTGGCAAGTGCCGTGTCATTAAAGCGCGCGCGATCATAGAATTTTGTGTCGTCGTACGAAATGGTCATTAAATCATTATGTTTATCCGCGTCGATTCCGCGTCGTCCGCGGGTATCCCGGTCTATCCCGCGCGGCACCTCCGGCCTTTCTCTCTCTCTCTTGCCCTCTCCCCCCTCTTTCTCTCCGCCCGCACCGAGGACGAGAGGCGTCCCAGCGCTGCTGCAGCGCGCGCGCGCGCGCGCGGAAGGATCGAGGCCGAGCGCGGAAGGGACTTTGAGAAAATTCAAAGATAGATCTCTCCATCTCTCGCTTCGCGGGTCGAGCCCGGACTCTCTCGCGATCCGATCCTCTCGCTCTTTGCATCGCACCGCTTATAAGATGATAATCCCGCGGTAAAAGTGCCCCGGCGCGCGTATCGCCGCGCGCGTTTCTCCGACGATTGTTATCTGCCGGCGATATATTAAGCGCCATTACCAGTATTTAGAAGGCGGTATACTTGGCGCTGAGCTTATCGTGATCTCGAGACGACCGGAGCGGAATCCGTCGCGCGGCACCCGCGACCGATAAATTGGTATTAGCGGAACGAGTCGTTATCGAGGTCCGGAGACGGGGCTCGATCGTATCGAACGCGCAGCGTGGCTACCGATGGTGCGGCGGCGTCGACAATGATCGAGCGGCGGGCTTCGCGGGGAGAGGATATCCCCGCGCGTCTGAGATGGACCGCTCACCGCGGATGCGTGGCAATGAGATCAAAGGGAGCGGAGGAGGAGTACCTACCGAAAAAAATTCTAGTCGCGTATCAACGATACGAAGACGTATAATTTCATCGATTTTATAGAGCAGTTGCGACATAATTGGATACTTCGAGGGCGGATACATAAATCATGCGTCGCTGCCAATTATAAATGCGATATACACGGAAGGGGCCAAAAAAATTGTAGGCGGGACGATTCGATCGAACGCGGCAGTCCGCGGGATTCAGCTGAAACTCGTTTCGAGAGATGTTGCGCGAGAGGTGGGAATAATAAAACGTTGCTCCGCGGACGTTCATCTTTTTATGTTTTTGCGGCGAACACGGAATGACCGATACCGGTAAATTGTACTATACTGGCAAAAACATACGCGCTTGAGACGCGCTTTTCGTTTATTCGTCATTACTCGATTACGTTGATTTCTATGTTATCTCGACGATTGGCAAACGTCACTCCGGATGTCCCTACCATGCCGAAGAACAATTTTTCCTTAAAAACTTGTAATCGCACTGCAAGCTATCGCGATTTCATGTTTTCAAGAGAAAAATTACTGTATCGCACGATAAAAAATCCGAAAACCCTCATGTGCACCTCTTTTATCGTTAAAACGATAAAATTGACCGGCATCAATCTTTCCGTAAACAACAATTGGAAACGGTGACAAGACGAAACGCGTTGTCGCGTCGCCCACCGCGAGACGAACGCGCGTGGCGCCTGTTCTCACAGAGATCTCGTCAAGTTCTAGGCGTGGACCGGGACCCGTATCTACTTAAGTGGCTAAACGAAGTTCTAAATCGCGTTTAAGCCCCGAGCAGATTCCGAGAAAGGGATTACCGGACTGTTTTGTAAGGCGGCCCCCTGTAAGCCGATAGTCAGACGTTACCCGATCGACGTAGAACAACGCCAACTACAGATGCAATCCAATCTCCGGCGCCGTTGCGATTCGGGGAACGATGTTTACAAAGTAGTCGCGCGGTCGAACCTGGGACGGGATTCCGTATCGATAAAATTCTACAATCGCTGTGCATAGTTGCGCGTATTTTTTCAAGGGTAAACAACACGCGCAACGATAGCGACTATAAAACGATATAAAAGTCCAGGGTGACTGGTAGAGAATCAGAATTTGAAACTCCCTGACATTTCCAGGATTTTCAGGCTCAATACATGTATCACATTCCCTGACTAGTTAAAAGTTATATTCTCTTTTACGTTACCGAAGCAATCATTGAGTTCGGATTCTAAACCGAATGATTGATTCATTATGATAAATTGAAAATAGTTTAAAGCGTGAAACAAGACGGATTTAGAAACGTTTATTGTACCCTCTAAAGACTTTAGGGAAATGATCCAGAAAAATTTCAAGATTCCATAATTTTTTCAGAAATATCAAATTCCCTGGCAATTCCAAGTTTTCCAGATTTCCCTGACCGCTGGACATCCTCGACTCCCACTCTTGGCCGTGGTTGAATGACAACGAATGTAATGCTTGTATCGTTACAGAAAGAACCACACACTGAGAGAAAGGTGTACATTCGATTAAATCTGCGTTTAGGGGTGGGGAATGCAGAATTAGTTGCATCGACTATTAATAAACGTGATCGTAACGATTAACTGGTATTTGTAGTCCATTCGTGTAAATTATCAGTCCAAGTAACCAAGCTGCATTCCCCCGCTCGTAACTACCGATTTAGTCAAATTTACTAAATTTGTACTCTCTCTCTCTCTCTCACCCTCGCCCCGTATACCATCCCCGAGGCCCGCCATAATGAAGACGTCAAACTTTTCCGACGTTCCCCGAATTACACGACTCCCGCTCCGAACGTCTTTACGAAAGAGGCGACCCACAAAAGACACATGTTGGAAGCAGCCGCGTTTCTCCCAGCCGGCGGCTCTAGCCTAGGAATTACTCGATTCGGGTCCCGGGTCGACCGATAAATTCCCCATTATTCCACGGGCGGATATCGCGGTAATCGAGAAATTTATGCTGGGAATGGAAACGAAGCTCTCCGGCGCGCGAGAGAAACGGGGAGGGCAGCTCGCTCTCGTGGGTTTCACGCTTTCCGAAACAGACGTGGGCGCCCGCGACGGGCCACTCTCGATATCGGCTTCCGAATACGAGCGCCGCTGCGCCGGGCGCAACGTGTACGCGCCTAATCCCGAGTTACGGCGAGGAAAATTAAGAGACCCCGGGCCGTGTGCGCGCGCGCGGTCAGCTGCCCGCGGGCGATCCCATAAACAGGCCGGTATCTCAATGCGATCTCGCTGCGCCGCGGCGAGGCACGGGCGGACGGTATCGGATCTCCCTTCTCGAGCCCCGTCCGCTCCTTCGTCTTCGTCCGAAAGGTACGTACGCCGCGCGCGGGGAATCGAAAACTCGGGAGCGTCGCGCGCGTAAATACGCGCGGAGAGGGCGGCTGCGTTCGATATATATTTGATAAGGTGGTACACGGCCGCGGCCGAGTGCGCTGACAAATCGCCGCGAGATCGGTGAACAGATTGCCCGGCGGACGACAACGTCGACGATGCACGAGCGGAACCCTCCGAGAGAGCGGAGGGAAGTCTCTCCGTCTCTCGCTTCGATCTCCTTCGATCGCGCTCCGTCTTCCACGAATCGCGAACGAGAGGCGAACGCGAACGCGCGTTGAACGCCAAGATGTACCGTCACGGACCCGGTTTTCGATCGCTTTTCTATTTGAACCCTTATATTAGATTTATAGTACAAATATTTCATACAGAGAAGAAAAAATTTGATTAAACAACTATTCCGAAATCTTTCGTCCGTATATTCAGAAAGCTTCAGAAGTTTAAAAAAAAAGAAAGGTAACTGTTACAAGTTAATTAAAAAATTTTTTTACATAATTATTGTTTGTTACTCTTGCATAGATATAATATATTATTGTTCGAATATTAATGTCAACTGATAACTGAATAAGTTACAAAAAATATCTATTTATATAATTCTGTTTCGTTTTGTACGTATCAGAATCCCTCATTGAAAACGGTCCATACGTGATCGAAAACAACTCCCACTGCAAAACAAAAAGTTCTTAATTTTGTAATCTATTATAATTGTATGGTAAAAAGAATGCCTTGAAAACCTTAGCTGATCGAAAACTGGGTTCGTGACGGTACTCGAAGACTGTAACGACCCGCGCGCCGCGATATCGGGGAACCGCGCTCCGCGCCCGCGCCCGCGCGAGGAAATCTCTGCGAAGGATCGATCGCAGAGGAGCGACGGCGGCTCGACCCTCCTTCTCTCTCCTCGTCGAGATCATCCGCTCGATCGTATCTCGGGGTGAGATCTTAGGATCGTGCACGATAGGGCGAGATAATGCGAGATAATCTTCGGAGCGGCTTCGCTCAAAAGATCCCACACCCACGCGAGCGCCGCGCGCGATCGCCCCGTTGTATGCGTACATGTAGTTTCGTTAATCCCAGGGTGACGTATCGTGCAAGAGTGAAATTCGTTGGTTTCGTGACGCGGGTCGTTCGTTAATTTGTGGAATTTCTCGGGGGTTCGTTGTTTTCGAAGGGAACGCGCGCTATTGTATTTATTTGTTTAAGAATGTCGAGTGTGTTCTTGGTCGTAAGTTTGGGATAAATCGGGGTCTCGGGATAACGAGATACGTGTAGTAGAGTCGAAAGATAAAATTCTCTGGCTTTCCCGTCGTTTGTAGGAAATATTAAATATTAACGATTTTACGTACGAGAACATATTTTTTCATGGAAAATCATCGATATGTCGGCGATTCTTTAAGATTAAATGCATGATTTTTGGAATCAGCGCTTAAGATTTTGACAAAAATCGAAATCTCAGGAATGGAACTCTCGACCATTCTATCTTGTGTATTTTTTCGCGCTGATTACGAAAATCATCAATATATTGAGGAAATATCAAAGGAACACCGAAATATCCATGACTCTTTCATGAAAAAATAATTTTTCCGCACATAAAATCGTTGATATCTCGCATTTCCTTTGAGATATAGACCTGATAACCATGATTTTCGGAATCAGCGTGAAAAAATACATCGGACAGGGTGGTCGAGCGATCGATTTTAGAGATTTCAATTTTCGCGAAAAATTGAAAAAATCTAAGGCGTACCCCTTAGATTTTTCGCAAAAATCGAAATCTCTGGAATCGAATTCTCGACCATCCTATCTTATGTATTTTTTCGCGCTGATTACGAAAATGATATATTTATTGAGGAAATCTCAATGGAACACCGAGATATCGATGATTTCTTGCGGAAAAAAAATTTCTTTATACACAAAATCAGCGTTATTTCATATTTCCTTTGAGATTTCGACCAAATAACCGTGCTTTTCGGAATCAGCGTAAAAAAATACATAAGATAGGGTGATCCAGAATTCGATTCCAGAGATTTCGATTTTTGCGAAAAATCTAAGGCATACCCCTTAGATTTTTCGCAAAAATCGAAATCTCTGGAATCGAATTCTCGACCATCCTATCTTATGTATTTTTTCGCGTTGATTACGAAAATTATAGATATATCGAAGATATCTCAAAGGAAAACCGAGATATCGCTGATTTTTTGTGAAAAAAGTAATTTTCTGGTACATGAAATCACCGATATCTTATATTTCCTTTGAGATATCGTCAATATATCTGCCATTTTCGGAATCAGCGTGAAAAAATACATCGGATAGAGTGGTCAAGAGATCGATTTCAAAGATTTCAATTTTCGCGAAAAATTGAAAAAATGTTAAGGGTTAGACCGGTTTGAATTTCTACTGATAGATGACGTGGAAATGCTCATTTACTTAAAATATCCAGGAAGTTCAATTTAGGTACCGGTTCAATATAGGCAACTCTCCCCTACGAATCAATAGGCATGGAAAAAAAAATTCAAAACGGGAAAATAAAATTATAAATATTTCAGAGGACTGACATAATCGAGGAACGAGCTCGACCCTCGAAAAGTTCATGTATTACAAGCAGCAATAATACGGTATAAAAATTACACTCCATGAGGAGAGCAAAAATTCCTATGGCGACGAATAAGTGATAAATCGATTCCATCGAAGCGTTGAACAAATTTATCAGCTGATCGAAGAAAGAAACGAGCGAGAAAGGGACTCACCGATCGTTGACAATAAATTCCCAGTCCCGCGAAGACCGCGTCGTATGCTCCAATTCGCCCGATACAAATCCAAGAAGAAGGCATCGAGCATTTGTAGCCCAATATTCGCCATTGCCGCCTCTCTCCCATCGGCGCCCAACGATTGTCAGTTATTCCAGATGTCTCAATGTCTTCCGAAAAAATCCAGGGAGAAAGCACCAAGTACTGATATGAGTCCATGTTCGTCATTGGCACTCGCTCGTCGGCACCCGAAGAACCGCGGTTATTCCAAGCGCCGTGCGCCACGGCGCGTGTCCCGACACGTTCCAGAAAATCCGAGAAAAAAGCACCGAGCACTGCTAGTTTCCTATTCACCGCCGGCGTTCGTCCATCGGCAACCGATCGTCAACCGTTCTCGGCATCGCGGGCCGCGTAATACGCTTCGAATTGTTCCATAAAAGTCGAGAATAAAAAGACCGAATACACTGCAAGCTTACATTCGCCACGCCCGGCGCGCCGGTACCCAACGACATTGTCGACTATTTCCGATGTTGCGCGCCGCTTCGTAACCGCCAAATATCCACAGAGGTCGACGGAGAATAAAGAGAATAACACTCGACACACACTGATAGGTACGGTTTAACTTCGTTTTGTCCGCGAATATTCGCGAACTGATACCTATGTATGTCCGACGCGAATTTAACTGAGCGCCGTTGGCACGTTCCGCTTCTTCTCTCAATTCTTCGGAAAACCTCGGAAGGGTTCGACTTCAATCGGTCTTCAATATAGTACACCGCACGTCGCGGATTCGGGGAGCCACTGCGTCGCTACTAACATCGGGCCCCCGGCTAGATGGAAAGAAAATTGCATCGTTATATTGGTACAGTTACTGCGTCGAAATATAGCTCGCAAATTATTATCCCTCCGTTTTACGAACGCGAGAGGGCGACGGTCGGCCCTGCGCACACGCCCGTATCCGCGCCAACGCGCATCTCGCACGTGAAAAGCATTTCTTAATAAACAATAACAGATTTCACGACGCGAAACAGTTATATCTCATTACGGTTCTTGCGTTAGCCCCGCGGATTTTTCTAACCTTTCGCCGGTGCGCACGTTATCACGCTCGACTCTATTGCCGCCCATTACGACTCTAAACACCTGTCGTGGAAATGGGTCGTAGCGCAATTAAACTTGCGAGCGCGATAAAAGAGGAGCCGGCGATAATTAACGACTCCGCGCGAGTTGCACGTCCACGCCGGTGATCGCTCTGTGCGGATCGCTCCGTCGTCCTCGACACTTCGCGAGAGAAGGGCCTCTCGAAGAAGAGGAAGAAAAGGCGGAGGGAAGGTTTCGCGCGCGAAATAACAAAGCTCGCGCCCCGCGTCGGCTATTTTCTCCCTCTTCTTTAGATTTCAGGAAATTATACAAATTTCACGACAACGTCTTTCGTTCAACCGATATCACATCGCGCGACTAATCGTACTCGCCTCATCTCCTATTGCAATTAAAGCAGCCGCACTTGCCCTGCTCTCCCCTATAAATATATGCCTCTTTACAATTCCATCCCCAAGAAATTATAAAAATTCAACGACAATGTTTCTCGTCTAACCGATATTATATCACGCAACTAATCGCATTCGCCTTATCTCCTGTCGCGACTAAAACGGCCGCACTCTCTCTCTCTCTCTTGCCCTGTTCCCCTCCACTATACATAATGCCTCTCTCCCGAGGTACGTATCGCGTTACTCCTAAAGTGTCTCTATCCGCTCGAATAAACTTGGCTGCCAGCCGTCGGATTAGCTTACTTATGACAGCACGACGACCCAGCGCCGGGACGGACCCCTCCGGAGAAAGACACCGGAGCGAGCGAGAGAGAGAGAGCCTCGGAACGACGAAGGCAACGAGAGTAGAGTGAGAGGATGTACGAGAGCCCCGGTGTGGCCGACGTAAGGAAGCATAAAAGTCGCGAGATACCATCAAGCGACATTCCAGTTCATTGTTTATGCCACGGAGACCGTCTAGCCGCATACGCCTCGCGGGCACCGCGTGTGCCGCGGTAGGACGGCACCGTACGGGTACGATTCGTGTCTAAATATTTTAATTATTTCGGAGCCTGGCGCCAGTGGTCCAAATTACACGGAGGAGTCCGATGTCCCCGGCGCCCTTTTCCTCCGGGGGACACAATCAACGGTTTCTATGATCGTCCCACGTTTCCTCCGCGACCGCTTCCCCGCGGCGCGGGCCCGAGACGCGACGCTCGTACATACGCGGCGTTTATCTCGCTTATCGATCTCTCCACGCGCTCGAGGATGCCGCGGGTTCGCGGAGGGGTCGAAGGGTTTCGCGATTCGTTCGCGACGAATTTTTCGCTGCGTCGGCGCGAGTGGGAGATGTATATGTACTCGAGTGCGAGAGGCTCGTACGACTGAATACCCAATTAAGCGCTTAATTACTCCCGGCCGGAACGCGCGATTCATGCGCCCCGAGTGCGGCGGTTCACCTCTACACCGACCGGCACCTGCTATAATGCGTGGATTATGAGATCGTTAATATCGCGAGTGATCGCGCGGCCGTTCTCCCCTCGCAGGGCGAGGAATTTCTCTATCCGCTGCGGCATCGCGCCTCGCGGGACGATTCGGATCAGCGCGGCCAACGTATCCCGCGTAAAAAACAAAGTATGGCTCAAGTATGGCGAAAGTCGAGGAAAAGTTGAACCAAAAGTGTATGGCTACGAACTGTATTCCAGATTTTCAGTCGGAAAACTTTCTAATTTTGGCTGAAGAGTAAATTTTATTCGACTTAAGTACCTGTACCTTTTTGATTGAATTCCGTTGCACGTGTTCTTCTTCGTTATAAAAAACTAGTATATAATAACTTGTGCGATATTAGAATATAGCACTCTCTGGTAATAATTTGAAAATTTAAATAATAGGTAATAAATTGAATTAACATCAACCGACAAGAACAGACGTCGATTGCAGCACAACCTCGTACGAACATCTGCACTCGAATTGAAGAGCGCAATCGTCGACCGACTGAAAGTCTGGAATACGATTTGTAGCCATACTTTTCTGCTTCAAATTTTCCCATACTTTCGTCATACTTTAGTCGTAATTTTTTTAAGCGGGTACCGGCCGCCCGGACGCGCAGGGACAACCGCGACGCTGCGGTCTGCACGCGCGCGCACGCGGTGATCAACAAGTCATTCATTGATGCAAATGAATTCTCCCCGCACGAATGACCCCGTGATGAATCGCCCGCGCTCGCGCGCGGTGCCGGCGCACTGCGAGAACGCCCGGCCGGTGCAGCGAGCGTTGCGCCAGTCGCGCGCGAACGGCTTTGCACTACTTGTATCAGCGCGCGCGTTGCGCCAGCGTTTTACACTCCTCCGCATCGACCGGTCGTCGTTAAATTTCCATTGCGAACCCACGACGAGAAGCGGGTGCGCGAATCGCTAGCCGCATAGTGCGCGGCGATCGTTTCGATTTCTACTCGCGCGCACTTGGCAACATTGACGCCGTCGCTGCCTCGCGCAAACTCGTTTCGTTGGAAGCGAAAGACCCGCGGCGAGCGAGACGACCGACAGAAAAGTACGAGGTAACGCGTATTATGCACACCCCGTGAATGCACCTGTCAATGGTCATCATTCAACAGCTTCATTGACCCTAGGATCAATTGGGAGGCAGAGATTCTCATGCGAGCGACGCGCAGCCCGCGCGGCTCGCGCGGCTCGCCTTCGGTTGCCGCCAAACTGACAGGCACTGTTCGACAGGGGCGGGGGTTAATGAGACACGCTGATTGGCTCCGAAGATTCATCGGGAGACTGACGTTGATCAATTTTTACTCCTCCTTATTTGCATACAACGCGTGAATCAGTGGCGTACCCTTCTCGCCCTGCTGCGCAACGTCACGAGTGCTCACGAGTTTCGGGGAATCGGACGGACGGACACGCTCCGGGATTAATTCTACGGATCGTGGGACGCGGTGGCTTCGAGGCGATCCTTGATGTTTTTCGTCATCCTTCTCGAAAAGATCAATCCTTTCCATCTCGTCGCGCCTCCCTCGCGTCAAACCTCCCTTTACAGAAATGTCGATACCGACCCGTGCGAAGAGAAGAGAGAGAGAGAAAAAGTATTTTCCTCTCGCGCGCAGCTACGCCACTGGCGGGTGACTCCGCGAACGCTGCGCGCGCTCCGCGCCCGCCCTCTTCGCCCCGCCAACGGAGACGTCTACTGTACTCTCCGGGTAACGAAGACCGACGTTGACGCGTCCGAGCGTCTCTCTGTCGCGCGCAAAGAGCTCCCCGGTTCGCGAGATAAAGTTGTCTCGGGTCGTAAAGCCTAAAACGTATTACGAACGTATTATAAACGTGTACCACTCCCGCGCGGTGTGGAATTGTAAAATTGTCAGCGCGCACCGAACACTAGAAACCCGTCGCGGTGTCGTAAAGATAAGGCACGTTATACTCTCTTCTCTCTCTCGTATATCGATGAGCCGCGGCCAGCTGCGTTCTCCTGGCAATTAACTAGGCACCACCGTTTTTAGACTTCGTCATCGCCGCCGGAGCTCTGCGAGGCCTTTCGTGCTCTCTCGCGCGGCCCGACCTTCGTCGAGCGGACGGAGAAAAAAATAGCAATATGGTGGCTGTCCGGACCAGCGCTGGATGAATTTAGCGCCAAAGGCGATAAACGATTAGGGTGGTTGCTACGGAAATATGAATCCTTTATCCGTTGGTTAAACTGGGAACTTTTTAGTAAGGTTAACTGAAATAATTGGTTGGAATAACTAAATATTTGGTTAAAGTAACTGGATATTTGGTCCAACTGACCAGTATTTTCGTTGGAATAACTAAACATTTGGTTGGTTTAAAGTGAAAACATCGTTATTTTGTTCTCCGCGTGTACGCCCTTCCCTCGCGATATCGCTCGAGCTGACGATATCGTGCGGTTTCCACGACGCGACGAAATTCGGTCTCCCTTATCGCGGCTAGTATAGAGTATAAAAAATGTTCCGACGCTTTCTCAGCTTTCAGGAATGATTACGAGAATACGAGGCGAGGATATTCATTGGTCGTCGAGAAATTCTGCTTCGACACTCGAGCCCGCGCCTTTAAACGGATTCCATGTGCCGCTGAAGAGGCACGAAGAGGAGGATCGGTTGGTAATTTGGTCTCTCTCTCTCTCTCTCTCTCTCTCTCTCTCTCTCTCTCTCTCTCTCTCTCTCTCTCTCTCTCTCTCTCTCTCGCTCCCCGCTAAGAGCCGGAGGGATCGGTTTCCGTGATTCGATCCGATCGCTCGCGAAGCACTCTCGCATAGGCGGAGAGGATCGGCGCCGGGAGGAGATTTCGAAAACTCGCGCGGGAAACGCGATACTCCAATAAAACGAGGGACAGCGACTCCCGGTGAATCCCCGGCGACGGAGGGGAAAGGGGGAGGGGCGAGGCGGAGAGGAAGTGCACGCGAGGGGGCGAAAATAAAGTAAAATAAAATAATCGATCAGGCCACTCGTAAACTTGCCAGGGACGCAAATGAGTCGTTAAAAGCCAGGCGCGCGCACCCCCGCTGCGACGGGACCTCGTCCTCGAGTTATCCCGCTTACAAAAATTTAACCAAATTGGAATATATCTTGCCCTCTCCCTCCTCCCTTCTAAACCCCCTCCGGAGCTTCTCCGTTCACGGCGCGGGCAAGCGATTTCGGATGGAGCGCGCGAGGGGACGATATTTGGGGGGCGATCTGAATTATTTTTTGGAAATTATGGAATTTATTACACTGAGGAAAAAATGTAGCAGAGATTTAACTGAATCACACAGTGGTCGCGGCCGGGGGAATGCGGATTTAATTACACGCGCTAATAATTTGGCGGAATTGACTATCGCTTGTTTTCGTCAAACGGTTGTCAATCATCGTAACCAAATTATTTAATCCACGTAACCGAATCAGCGTTCCCCCAGCCGTGTCCGCAGATTTGATCAAATCCACTAAAATTTTTCTCTGCACTAAGGGAAATGATTATTGTTAGTGCCGACAAAATATTTCTCGATTCAAGAACACGTGATCTTAAAAATTTTCAAGAATACAGATTCTTGATCGAAGAACACATATTTTTTATTCAAGAATACTACCGTTGTGGAACGCGAGAAATGTTTTCTGATCAAAAAAACAATTTATTATTCGAGCCTATCGAATATTTTCTCGCACAAAGAAATCCATGGCTCGATCCTCAAAACTTTATCATTTCTTTGATCGAGGGAAACATTTTTTTGGCACCAGCAATTATTTCTCTTTTTTTTGTGTATACTTCAGCTCCTTGGTTTTACAAAAACCCTCAAGTGACGGTAATAGTATATAACGATAATAATTCATATCTTCTTCGTAGCATTTGACGAACACCAAAGCATCGACAGCCGATGAATAATTGCCAATTTTTCTCGATCACCTCGCCTCGCCTCGCCATCGAGAGTCCTTCCCGATCGCAACAGCATGCGCCGGAACGTCAGTCGCGCGACATAAACGTCAGCTCCCCGCGCCACGGTGAAAGTAACCGCCACGGCGCGGCGTGCGAGCGAGGAGAACGAAAGCCCGCGAGGACGAAGAAACCCTCGCGGGGTGCAGCCTTCGAACGCGCCCCAGAGGAACGAAGTCGATCGCGCGCGCGGTTGCGCGCATTCGCGAGTGAATTTATACGCGCCCCCTGACCCGCGCGCGCGATGCCGACTCGGCTCGCGGCAGTGTCACGCAAAGTCACGTGGCCGACATAAACGTGACGCGCCGTGAAATACCCTCCTAATGGGCGAGCGCGATGCGTTCGCGCACGCGGCCACCGTAGACGCGCCGCGAACGACGACGAGGAAGCGAGATGCCGATTGCGACGCGCTGCATCGACGCGCGCGCGCGCGCTATACCACGTATGTACACGCGTAGTCACTTGAAACCGCGCCCACGTTCCGCGCGGCCGTCATCTCTTTTTACCCATACGTCCGACGCGTGGAAAAACTCGAGAGTCCCTGTATACCTCCATTACCTTGCTAATGCAATTATTATCCTAAGCCGCGCTCGCGCGCAAGAAACAGAAGATTTCCCGAGTGGTCCGCGCGTTAAAAATCCCGTTTCAATTAAGGATCCGGTCTAGGTTGGTGAAGCTGCCGTGTTTTACGTACACTCTTACATGCAGAGTCTATCCGTGTGATGAGCACAGGGTGGTGTTAGTTGAGAGCTCAGATCCCTTCTCGTTTCCAAATAAAAATGACTTCACTCTGACGAACTACGGTGTTTCCGACACATTGTTATATGTGTACGAGGTCTTCGTTTTTCACGGTAAACCATTGCAGCGGAGCAATTACTGATCTGTCCATTCCGGGGAGTGCTAGGAACTTTTCGTAAAGTTGTGTGTCTTGCAAAGGAACATTTACAGACAAAAAACCACGTTGTAACAACAATTGTAAAACCACGCGTGTCAATATTTGAAATTCATCCAAATATCCAAATGGAGCAATTAAACAGTAGCAAAGGAAAAGTGAGTTCGCCATCTCGTGGCGGAGCGCTTCGTCCCGGAGTCGGCCCATGGACTCGTCAGTAAGGCTAGGCCGACTCCTAACCTAAAACGCTCTGTAGTCATCCGTGAGAGACGGGCAGTTACGGTCTTACTTAGTAACTTGCCCGTCGTTGGACCACTAACGAGAAGCCGAGAGCCGTGGGCCGGGAGCCGCGGAGTCGATGGCCGAGAGGGCCACCTGGCGGCAGGCCGTCGTAGCGTGACGGGTCGCCACAAAACATTCTTTATTTGGCAATAAGAAGGGATCTGAGATCTTGGAAAAAAACATGGCGACCTCCCTACTGAATTCAGCCTAGACCTGATCCTTAAATCGATGCGACAAACCGCCGTGCGCGTCTAGGGTAACCTACCCAATAGATAAAAATCAGAGTGGACGACAAGATCCAGTAGATTCAGATACTTAAACGGAAAAGTTCTATATGATCCACACACATGTGGTTCAGATCATATAATATGGATTATACGTGGTTTTTATGTTAACCATATAAAGACTATATATGGATTATGAAATCATTTTAAATACTATATGCAGTCCTCGTATGGTTAATATAGAAATCATATATAATCCATACATGACCAAAGCCACGTATACATCATATACAAAATATTATACATAAAATTTTCCCGCCCCCGGCTAGGCAAAACTTGATATTCGAAAAGCACTGAGAGGTGCTCATTTACACTGGAGATGTCCATTTATTGCACTGAAAAAAAAAAAAGATTAAAATTTATTCTGTTAGAAGGATAATCTGAGTACGAAAGGTAAAACAGATCAAAAATTATCCTTCCAGGGTATAAAATTTAACCTTCCTTAGAATAATTTTCGATCCACTTTACCTTTCGTACTCAGATTATCCTTCTAACAGAATAAGTTTTAATCTTTTTTTTTCTCAGAGTGTGGGTAGGTTACCCTGATTATATCGCGCGAAGAAGACATCTTCTTCCGTTCGCCCGCGATCGCGGACGCGATTTCGTGGAGGAAGAGCAAGCCGACGGAGCACGAAAAGTCTTCGGAGCGCGCGCGTTAACGTTAAACGCTCGTTCCTCTCCCTCCCTCCCTCCCTCCCTTAAATCGAGGCACCACCAGCGAGAGGGCCCCTCGAGCGAACCCTTCGCGCGCGCCCGCCTAATGGCCGAGGCTCGCATGCACGATACCGCGGGCGCTCGGCAATTACATTATTGATAGAGATATTACTCCCTACGCGCGCGCGCGGGCATTACGACATCGTTGCGTCGCAAGAGAGCGCGGGGATCGGCAGGGCACGCGAGAGAAGGCATTAAGGGGTCAGATCGGCGCAGATTGATCGCACTAATCTGTTTCCGCCGCGCGCGGACCACACATGACGTCCGTCAGAGCGGGGCCTCGGCGAAATGTCCGCGATGAGATGGGCTCAACTCCTCGGGTTATTCCCCGTCTTTCCGGGGAGAGAAGGCGGAATGGATCGAGGGTCGCGATTGGTGGGGAAAATTCATAGCGATGCTCCGATTTGTTCCCCGTTTCTCTCCGCAGCCCTCGCGCCTCGCGCGAGTGGAAATTTTAAACCTTGTTTGGGCTTGTAGCAGGTCGATTTTTCATTGCACCGAAACCCTGTGTCTTTAAGCCTAAAATAGTCCGTCAATGGACATTTTACCAAGGGGTGAGTTTTAAAACAGGAGCTTAATTAATATATTTTTACTTTTCACAATTTCATTCGTCACATTATCGTTACTTTTTCCTAGTTATTACTGTTACTTATTCTTGCGTTTACTTATCTTAACTCTTACTTTCACTTATCTCTCACTTTTACTTATTTTTGCTGTTCATCATATATTATTCGTTGTACTATCGTTACTTTTCATTATGTGTACCTTTCTCTTTGTACTCTTAGGAGATACCTGCCTACTTAATAGACGCATCTTCTTCTTCTTCTTCTTCTTCTTCTTCTTACAGACTGAGTAGTCCAATGGTATTTCGAATGTAATATTAAAAGCATCAAAGAGGAGAGGGGTCAAATTTCGACTCGCGGGCTCCCCGGAAGAGAAGGGTGGTTCGCCGCGAAGATATCGCGCGCTCGTGTAGTCTTCGCGACGCTTTCTCGCCCTGTAGGTACTCTCGCCGCTCGCGCGCGCAGCGACCGCTTGAGCTGCGGGCGAGGGACGTCGCGGGGATAACTAACGAGGCGCGCACGGCTATAGGGTATCGGTCCTGCATAATCGCGGGCTGCGGTATAAAGCAAAGACGGAAAGAAGAAGGCGAAGAGCACGCCGGAGAAGAGGAATGGAAAGGTAAGGTAAGATAACTAGGTGCGGTGGGAGTGGGTCCGAATGGCCTCCATTCTCGTCACTGGCTGCGAGGCGACGGCGCGGACCAATCGGCAACCGGAGCTGGCCTCACCTCCTGTCCCCGGATCGCGCGTACGATTGTTTAAAAATTGCGCCTCACCTGCCTCGGGGTCAGGGGTCACCTCGCGGGCCTCCGCCGCCGCCGCCGCCGCCGCCGCCGCGATATCTACGTATACGTATATGTAGGCACACGTACGCGCGATCCACCGACACGCGCGCTCGATCCGTGCGAATGCGATGGGGCGCGCGCGCGCGCGCGGGTGATGCGGCTCGCTCGTCTCGGCGCGAGTTGGACATTGTGAAACTGATATACGCTCGCGTACATTTCGACGGGTGCTCGTAATGAAATTACTCGAAATACTGCCTGGGTACTGCAGCGCGCGCGCGCGCGCATCTTCCCTCGAGATTAGACGCGTACAAGCGCGTGTATACACCGACGTGTGCCGCAGCCGCCGCGGAGTTGTATAATCCGAGATTAAGGACGCGACGATCATTTTGCAACTGCCGTGTGCGCGCGACGAGAGCGCGTAAAACAAAAAGCCGTGCGCTAATGAGACCGCATTCAATCCCTTCGCCTTTGACCGCACCGTGTTGACGTCCACGCGGCACCCCCGGTGCGCCTGGGCGGCCCGTCAACCTTCCCCCTTGCTCGTTGGCCTCGTTGCTCGCTCTGCTCGAGGGGTGAATTATTCGCAAGGTGATAACTTGGATCTGCGACACGGCAGATATAACGTAGACGATTTTGCGGAAGTACCTACACCGAGAGAGGAAATGGAATATTCGATTAAATCTGCGTTTACACGGAAAGAACTAATTTTGGCTTAGTGACAACGCCGAAAATCAGTTGTTACAGCAGCGTTTTTTTTTGTCACGACAATAAAAATGGTTTGCCGTTAGGATGACAGATTTTCTTGGTCGCGATGAAAATTACAGCTTTTCTTCATTTCTTTTTCTGACAAATTATTTGTCTCATCACGATCACTCAATAATCACGCTCGTGGTCCGCAACAGTCGTCTACGTTATATCTGCCGTGTCGCAGATCCAAGTTCTCACCCTCTCTGAACAGACGCATCCACGCGAGAGGAAATTCCGTGGCGGCTTTTATTCGGTCATCGGAACTCGTTCGAAAAAAAGTAGCCGCAGAGAGGTCGATTTTCGAAGCGAACAAATACCAGAAACACGTTCCCAAAGTACCGCGATACGAAAGAGCCGAGACACGGGGGGCGGATAAGGAGGCGGAGGAGACGAGAAAACGAGAGTTTCGTTTCGTCGAGCGTTCCGCGGCTTATCCTCGAATCGTCTCCTTGAATCGTATCGCCGATGTGGCCCGCGCGCGCGCGCGCGGGACGAACGAGGGGGTTGGTCGTTGGCTTCCCACCCGCGGTGATCGTTCGGTGACACCGGCCGTCTTGTTTCCCCTTTTTATCGTTTATTCTATTTCGTGTTATTTCGTTGGGGCAACGCGGAGTACAAGCCTCGTGGAGGAACCCCCCGCCGAGCGATGCACCCGAGTCTCAACTCGCGGCGGATTAATGGAGGGAGAGGGAAGGAGACTTTAATTGCCGCAATATGACCGAGTCGCGCTTGGAAAAGTCGGACGGCTCGCTCGCCGCCGGAGAATTATGAATTCGAGAATCTCACCCCGGCGCGAGGCTCTCAAACTCTCGCTCCGACGCTCGTTATACGGCGAGGGAGGCCACCGCGATTTTCCCTCGCGAAAATCTGACTATGGGCCGTTATTCATGGTCGGCACTTATTAATAAGCACGACTCTCGAGTCGCCGTCTCGACCAATAAGTGGCCTCCGACGCTGACTCAAGTCCGTGCTTATTTATATAAGTAGCGATTTGTGTGTGAATACGATGATGGTTTCCCCGGTGGATTCGTGAATATCGCATTATTTAATCGAATATTCTTTCCGACATCCGAAGATATTGTATTTTATAGACGGAAGAAAAATTAGTTGGATCTACTGAAAATTACTCGCGTGGTCTTTTAGTACGCGTCGATTAAATATATCTTTCTCACAATCGTACGAAATAGTATGTGATTGCGAGGAAGAAATATCAATTATTAATGCGAAACAAAAATTTTAATCGACCCCGCAAGTAATTATTAGTAGACGCAACTAATTCTTTTTCTCTCTGTACTCTATGCCTCGCAAGATAATTCGTCTCGTTTCTTACAAATAAATATCCCTTGCATTTGCGTTCGATCAAATTCTCATCCCGGATCAGTCGCGATAACACCGCGTATCGGCCTCGCATATTGTCGATATTCCGGATCACCTGCACTCCGCCTCGCCGCGGCAATACCCTCCCAGCGCGTAGAGTCATCACGCGCGCGCGCGCGCGCGCGAGCAATGGTCGAATTCTTTTCGCGGCGCATTTATTAAATTAGGCACGCCCGTCGGCCTCGCGTCACTCGCGTCGACAGTGCCCCGTGGAAGAAGAATGGAGGTGAGAGCTCTCGCGTGCGGGGCCCCGAACGCGAGGAACTCTTAAACGTCCGAACGCTTAAATGCCCTCGGAGCACACGCGGTGCGTCCGGTTAATTGTTTTCGATCGACGATCGACCGATTCGACGCGTCCACGCCGCCGACGTCCGCGATCAAAAGGGCCGACCGCGAGTCGTACGCGTGGATACGTAGCCGGGTGGAAAAGTTTTACATGATCATATATATGGTTTTCATCGCGTATACGGATTGTATGTGATTTCTACACTGAGGGAAAAGGTCTAGTTGAATACGAACCTGTGTGTGGTGGAAACATTTATTTGAGATAAATAGGAATTCATTCACATCGAACAAAAGTCTATTTGAATAGAAAAGATGTTTTGCATATACCTTTTTAATCGAGTGCGAGCCTATGGTAGAACATCGATCGAATTTACGATATTAATTTGGTACAATCACATTCTTCGAGGTAACCATTTGAGTGAAATAAGCATTTTAATATAATTAACGTATATTCTCTCGTGTTCCAACGAACTATTTATTTCGCCGTATTTGAAATTACGTTCACCAACTATTGATAAACTGTGTTCTCGGTGTATGTGGAAATCATATATAAATCCATATATACGACCAGAATCACAGATCATATACAAAATCTATAAAACTTTTCCGCCTGGGTAAGTATACATATAGCTATGTCGATTCGTGCGGCGACTTCTCGGGGCGCGCAACCCTCGCCCCTGCAACCCCGTTGAAATTATCACACAGCTGCGCAAGCGAGACCGCGCAGATGGCGTCGCTGTAAACGGCGCGCAGAATCACAGCCCGCGCGCGTACTCGAAGCGAGACGATTGCGAAGCGACACACCTCCTCCTACTTTCTAAAGCCGAGGAGAAGAATGGATCCCACGTCGTCGCCGTCGACGCGTATAGCGCAATATCGACGGACGGACACGCGTACTAAATATTTGTGGAACGATGGCACCTCGCGCGCGCGCACGCGGCGGCTGGCTGGCACTCGCACGACGTACATCGTTAGACGCGAGCGCGAGAGACCGTATGATTTTCAGGCGAGCGTCGGATCGGGTCGTGGGTCGCGCCTGGACGTCAGGTGCGGCTGACCCGGGACGTGAGAGCTCGTGTGCTCGGCGACTCGCGCGCACGGCGCGCGCGGTGACGTACGATTCTTTCTTACGAAACCCCGTATTCTACGCGCGCGCGCGCGGCGCGTCTTTGCGTAATTCGCGGCGCGCGGGACGAATCGAATTGGAGAAACGAAAGGGCGCGAGGGAGGAGGGGGACGTGGGACTACTACACGGGTTCCACTTTCTTCCGGGGAGCCGCGTTCGGCGTGAACTTCCTCGATTTCGTTACGCTGTCTCGCGTCGCGCTCGTATGCACTTCCCGGACAAGATTCCCAAACGCCTCGCGCAGTGTGGCGGCCCGATAATTGAAACGCCGCGCGCGAGGCGTCAGCTGATCCCACCCGATTCTAGCTCCCGGCGCAGCGGACCGCTACGGGGACGCCTGCGGTTTTGGAGAGACAAAACACCGCACCAGAGAGAGGGTCTCGCCCGTCCTGGCCAAGTGCTTCCCAACGCGCTCTCCCAGGCGTTTCTACCGCGTGGCAGTTCGTTGTCCGTCGACCGCGAGAGAATCTCTCGTAAACACGGCCACCACCCCCCAGCCGCGGGAGTCTCGTGCGCGCGCGCGCGCGGAGGCGGACACTGTACTCGTTTTTTACTCATTTATTCGATTTGAGTGAATATCGGTGCGATCCAAATAATACTCAATTAAATCAATCGGGACCTCAATCCTCCAAAATGCCGAAAACGGAATTTCTCATTTCTCTCGATATCTCGGCTCGTTTTACCCAAATCAGATCTTTCCGCAATATTACGGAAATTATTACATTTTCCAATAAATAGACCATGTATTCACATTCTAACGACGAGGTATTTTGCTACATATTTTTTAGTCCCCGGATGAGGCATCTATCCCTGCCTCGCAATTTGCATTGCACGCGCCCAGATTCATCGCTCACGCGGCGCGCTGCTCGCGAGTCGCCTCGCGCGCGACCTCGGTCACGCGAGAAAATCCCTATCACCGATAAGCCGCAGCCCGCGCGCCGCGTCCTTTCCTTTTCCGCATCCAGGGCACTGCAGTTTGCGGAGACCGAGGTCATCCGCGCGCACCTGTCGTCTGTCCTCGTATCGACACGTCGCGCGAGAGATGGAGGATCCGCGCTCCCGGCCACTCGGAACACGAATGTGCGCGCGAAAAAATCCCCCGACGGAGATAAGTCGCGCGTCGAACTCCGAGAAGACGTCGCATCGCGCGACGGAAATTGACTTATTAAAATAACAATCGCCGAGAACCATCACGCGCCGACCATTGTCGTGGTGGCTCAACGGTCGAGCGTCAGTCAGCGCTTCGACGCGCGCGCACCTATAACGGTGAGCGCCGTCGCGGAATCGAAAAAGAAAAATCGGCCGCCGCGAAACTCGCTCCTTCTCGGAACGATTACGAGTGCAACGTACAGAGAGAGGGGGAAGGGGGAGAGACCTACACGCGCGCAAAGTATCGAACGCCGAGATCTTTTGTGCGCGCACCGCGCGCGACGAAGGGTCGCGACCGGGGGCGCGCGCGCGCAAATACACGGCCGCTTTTCGCGTCGCCCGACGTGAATTTCGCGCTTCCTGCGGGCCGCGCGCTCTTTAAGGAAGTCGAGAAGTGTTAAGGGGCGCTAAGGAGGGCGTGTCGCTGCCTATTAAAAAACGTTGAATGCATCGACCGCTCTAAGTGGCGACGGCATTCACCGAGACAACCTCGCTAATTTTCCGCCATAAAGGCCCGCGGATTGGAATAAATAACGGACCGACACAGCGGACCCCGTGTGAGGCGCGCGAAGGTGCGAAGTGGGGCCGTGTGTGCCCGCGCCGCGGCGCGAATGCAAATTTGCGCGCGCTACGCGTATAAACGATAATTCATTTTGCGCCCGTTAACTCGCGCGCCGTGTGCGCTCCGTCTCGATTCTTCGCGGACGAAAGCGCGGCGCCCGGGGGATGGGTCTTTCTCTGAGCTTGTCCCCTGATGAAATTAAAAGCCCTGTTACCGTTATTTATGCGATATTTCCAGTTCTGAGCACTTTTTCGCTTGCACACAATTTATCATTGATTCCGCACGACCACTTGCTCATCGTGATGCAACGTTTTTTACAAATAAATAGTCAGAAAGCGTATTATTCACTCGGGAAAACCGCGAGGGAGTTCACGGGCAAATTAACAGCTAAAAGTCTAATATTGCTGGAAGAATCGTAGCTGGTCAATTCATCCGACAATTCCCTCGCGATATTCTCATGAGTGAATAATAGATTTTCCGGCTATTTATTCAACAGAAACCCTCACGTGTAAAATTTAGCGCAACTAGAAAACAGTTTATTAATTGTCAGTAGGTAAATGTAATTTCAAATGCGGCGAAATAAATATTTCGTTAGAACGAGGAAATATATACGTTAATTATTCAAATGTTTATTTCACTCAAACGGTTCCCTCAAAGTATCTAACCGTCCCAAATAAATATTGCAACAGTTAACGAATGTTTACTTGATCGAATGAAATATTTATTTCGCCATAGTCAAACAAACCTTTATCAACTAAAAATAAATTGTTTTTTTTTCGGCGCGATGTACATCTCTTCGCGAAGGCGGTGCAACGAAGACGCGCGTGTTTCCGAGTCCTCTCAGCGATACGGCGCGGCACGTGACGCGAAGCCCACGAGCAGGATCTCGCAACGGACCGTCGGCAAAGCTCGCCGGCGCGCGAGATTAAAAGTTATTGAGACGTACGCGGGGACCGCGCCGCGCGATGGAAGGGCGGCCACGCGGAGCGGGGGGGGAGCCGTATCGGCGCGTAATACATACGTTTATATAAATTTCATTCATTTTTTGCGCTCGGGGCGGTGGACGCGCGAGAGCGAGCGAGGCGGCTCGTTAAGTCGCGCACGCGACCAAAAATAAACGCGTTGACCAACGCGAACGAATGAATATAAATACGCGCGCGTAATTGGACCATCAAGTCCGGGGATTCTTATTCGCCAGATATTTATCGGCGGGACGGCCGTGTTATTTAAGGGTCCCCTTCGGTCGATTTCATTCGGCGGTAACCGAATAGCGACGCGCGTGTGGTATAGGCATTAACGCGCGCGGCGGGGGCTGTAGACGCGTTTGCTTTCGAGCGCGACAGCCGATACGAGCCGGGATCCGCGCGCGGGATTTTTTAACGGATCCACGCGACTTCCGTTCGGGCGCGGCTGCATCGCTGCGCCGACGAAGAAAACGAAGAAGTAGAAGTTTATCGAGTAGGCTCTAAGACAGGTGTGTCTGCCGAGAGGACAAGGAGAAAGGCGAAGATAACGAAAAGTAACGATAATATGACGAATAATATGATTAACGGTAAAAATAAGTGGATGTAAAAGTAAAAGTAAGTAAGCGTAAGAATAAGTATTAGGTGTACAACTTTGCTTCCGCGGGAAGCGGAAGGCGGGAGCAAAGTTGTTCACCTAATGACAGTAATAACGAAAAGTAATGATAACATGACGAATAATACGATCAACGGTAAAAATAAGTAAGATTCCGGAAACGATCGGCACCTCGATTCGCGCGCGGGATTTTTCACCGGGTCCGCGCGACTCCGTTCGGGCGCAAAAGATTCTCGAAACGATCGACACTTCGATCCGCGCCGCGTCGGCTTAACGCCACAGCCGGGAATCGTAAACGATCCGTTCAAGGCTCGTCCGACGCTGTCATCCGCGCGCGCCGCATCCCAACGCCGAGAGTCCGTAAACCCGTCGCGATCACGGGGTACATACGTACATTTTTTCCCGGCGTTCGGAAAGCGTGAACTCGCGCGCTGCCACCTCGCGGTCGCGCCCTGTGCGCCGGTCCGCGCGTATATAGCGGCCGCCGCGCGACCGCTTCCAGATATGATCGTCGTAAAGTAAATTACCGGCGTGCTTCGCGCGTGGGAGTAAATTACGAGAATAAATAAGGCGTAAACGACCACGGGGGAACTTTGAACCTCTTTAAAGCCTAGGATCCCGAGTGTGGGCGCCGTATATAGGAGTTTTAGAAGCGCGGACCGCCTCACTCTACTCGCAAGACTCTCTCGGGCCACGGGGGCCCCGTACACAGATAGGACGCGATAGACGCGCTCGCTCGCCGGCACCGAGAGAAGCGACGCCGGTCACCTAAACCCGTAATCGACGACCCACGACTAATCCACACCCAATATAACGAGCGCGCGTACGTCCGCGTCGACGATAACGAGAGAAAGAGGAGGGAGGAAAGGAGAGAGGGAGAGAAATTCCTCGCAGTCTTCGTATCTCGACCGCAAGTGCGTTCGGTTCGATCGAACGCGTATTCAAATTTCGAGCCAACGCGCGCGTGCACTCGGAAAGCACGCGAGAAAGTCTCAACGGCCGGGTGTATCGCGCGTTCCTCCCCTCTCCCTCCGTCGATCGTCCACTTCGCTCGCATCCACGATCAGAAGGGGTCTCTCCTCTCTCTTTCTCTCCTCGAGGTATCCGATTCGACCGTCATTTGATAAAGACGATCGAGGGTGCTTCGGCGTAATCCGAAAACGTTCCGCCGCGGATAAACGCTCGAAGGCGGAACCGGCGGAGCTGCGGCGCGGGGTAAAGGAGGGCGGGAGAGAGAGAGAGAGAGAGAGAGCGAGTGTAGCGGTGCGCGACTCGGGGAGGGGGCAAACAGCGAGCCCGGCGAGGTGTCGGCAAAGAGCGGCCGTTTATCGAGCGGACCGACTCGGGTGGTCCGCGGTAATGCCTTAGTTTCTATGCAAACTGGCCGTACGCCTCCATACTTTACGCATAACCGGATATTAACATGGGAATGGTCGATGAGACCGCGAGTCGCGGCACGCCGCTCGAGATAGAGGCTCGATAGAGGGTTCTCCCCCACTTTCGAGAGCGCGGCGCGCGGTACCAGATCTCTCGCCTTTACGAGGGGAGAGAGGGGGAGGATGCGATCGTCGGACGCTCGCCGCGGAAAAAGGATCGGCGCGCTCGGAGCGCGTCTCGCCGGCTGAGATATCGTCCGAATCTCGGATCGTGCAATGAGAAAAATAATTTGCCGATTCGAGCAACTGCGGATGTGAATAGTGCCGGGAAAATATTTATTTCAATCGGACGTAAACCTAGAAAAACATGCGGTAGATTTAACTAAATCCGTAAATGCCGATTTAAAATTGAATATGTCATTTTTTTCTCAGTGTACCGTCATTGAATCAAGTATGTATATGCTGTTCGAATCAAGTACAGATTCGTTTAATTCAATAAGCGCGTACAGAGAAAAAGAATTAGTTGGATGTACTGACAATTACTTGCGGGGTTGCAAGGAATCATTTATTTCTATGAATGACATTTTTCTCCGTATATACACTTGCCTTAAACAAATATATTCTCGGCACTATTCACGCCGATGTTTACTCGGATCGGCAAATTATTGTATTTTTCTCAGTGTATCAAGATAGCCGGAGAACGACGGTAAATATCGATTTTTTCGCGCGAAAGCAATTTACAAAAATCATCCAACTCTCCTCTCGAACACGACCCTCTTCGTTCCCTGATTTTTCCTCCAACTCGGCCTCGCGCGCCAACTCAACGACCGACCGTCCCGTGTGACGGCGATACGTCAGAGACAAACGACGATCACGTAACAACGTGGCGTCATGGTTCGCAAGAATCGCTGCAGTTAGCGCTGATTGCCCCGCGGACGCCTCCGCGCCGCGTACACTCCGCGTAAGCCCGATGCCGAGCGGGTCGCGCGGAGATCCACGTCCGCGCGTCGCTCCCGGCCGGCGGGACGGCCTCTCGCTCAACACTGTACTGGAAACGCCGTGTAATGTCATTCCGGGGGGGCGCTCGGTCACGTAGCCGCGCGCGGGAATCGCTCGGCGCGGCCGCGCGCACGGCCGACACCTCTCGCCACCGCTAAGTGCCCAATCTCGGGATTTAGAACGGCCGCGGTGATTCTAGGTTCGGCAAATCGCTCGGCATTTCGCCGCAATCACCCGCTATGTAAGCCCCGCGCGATGATCTCGAAAGGGTTTCTTCCGCTCGTTAAGGTCGCGTCGAGCTTCGGCCTCGCGGCCTCTCCTCTCCCGCTCAACCCACGCGATCCTCTCGTTCGTCCGCGTCTTCCTATCTCTCCATCGTTAGACGGTACGGCGCGCGCACGCGCGCGGGTAAGTATGTATACGAGAGCGAGAGAAGCGTAAAGTTCGCCGTTGCCGCCAATCGCGTAGGTACGAGTATATGTACCCCGTAGGACAGTTATTAGTCAAGATTAGCTTTGGATCGCCGCTTTCTTATCGCGCGTACCTGTATTTTGACAAGGATCATCTCGGAATTAATCGACGCTCGTTTCTTACTAACACCCGCGAAGGATTACGATTTGTCCGCATTATCCGCGACGCCGCGTCTATCGCGCGCAACGCGGGCGTTTCTGCAAAGGCGCGCGAAATCGTAGCACGCGGGGTGTGCGTTGCGAACGCGGAGGACGTGCGGGGAACCCGCGCGAGCGCAGGGTGATTAGACGCCGCGCGCGGCGGGCTCCTCGCGCGCCGAGACCACCCCCGTAGCGTTCGTACACGCGCGTACACAGGCGCGCGCGCGACGGGTGTACTCGCTCGTGACGTCGCAGATACATAACGTGGCGTACATTACGAGCGGGGTGTCGCTCTCGCGTCGTATCTCATCCTCGTATCACCCGCGCGCGAACCCGAGCGCTTTGCACGCGAAGGGACACGCCACCTTCGAAATTGCATTCGCGCCTTACGAGACGCGCGTCGCACATGGCGAGGATCGTTCGCCGCCGAACGAATCGAGCCGCTGCGAGCCGAAAAGCGCACCGCTGCTCTCTTGCGCGTGTGGCAACAACTAATACTATGAAGGATGTAACTTACTCGTCAAGAGAGAAACTTCAATCACACCGTTGTCTCATTATTCATGAGCTTCTGGCTCATATTTGTGTAATACTTTTTTAAAGATCAGGTCTTTATCTATTGTACAATAAAGCCTTATATCGATATAGGCCAACATTCATAAGTAATGAGATAATAATGATTGGAGTTTCTTTCCCGACGAGTAAGTTTATAGCCTCGTATGGTACACAATAGGGTTGAAGTGGGATAAATGTCCCGGAAGGATAGATGCCCAACCCCCTTTATTTCGAATACGTTAGTACGATTGAGAGGCAGTGGAATATTTCTGTTACTTATATTTACATATTCATGAACAGGGACGTGAAAAATTTACCCGTCGGCATATTACATTAATGAAGTATTTATAGCAGTTTCAAATGGAGAGTACAGCTCGTTATTAATTTCAGGTGAAACTGCTCTCTTCCGCTGAAATAACTGTTGCAGGATATTCTTCGAAGAAATCCGACGTGAGAGTAATTTTTGTGCACCGGTAGAGTTTAATTGATGAAAAACGATAACTGTATTGTAATAATGTATTTTTATTCCTTAGTTGGGGAGAACATCTGTCCCACTTCAACCCTGTATAGCATCACAGAAATTAAAATCCGCCTGACAATTTGTATCGCAAGAAAGATTTACGTTCTTCTCGTAAAATTGACCGAATCAAGCTAATCGATCCCACCATCGTTTCAATCCGTTCGACGCGCGCGCCTAACCGATAACCCGCGCGAGAAGAAGCTACCCGCGGCGATAATCCGCGGGACGAACCTAGGCGCCGCGGACGCGCGGGAGGGGGCCCTCGAAGTGAGACCTCAAAACCCAACAAAGACGCGCGCGCGCGGCCGGCCGCTTGTCGCAAATGCGAATTAACGAGGTGCATACGTCATAGCGGGACACATTACGCGTGATCTAAACCCGATAAAGGCTCGCGCGTATGTTTTGTCCGCGCGCGGCCGCGGCGCGAGCGACACAATGCCGCGGACGCGGACAAACGCCGCGCCTCTCCCGGCTTTAATTTATAACGGCGCGCGCGGAGCAAAGTCTCGTTATACTTTAATCTGTAATATTTCAGCGTCGGGGTTCCGACCTCTACTCGCGGCGCGCGGCCCCGGCGCAGACTGCGGCCGAGAGCGCGCCCACCGCGGTGAAATATGGGAAATGAATTTTACGCCGCGTCTCTCGCGGGGCGATACGGTTTCGGCAACTTTCCCCGGCGCCGTCCTGTATCCGCCAATCGGGACGCTCGGCCTCTCTCGATTCTTACGCGACGTTACGAAGCAATTGTCATTCGATAGTCTCGAATTCTCGAGAAGCTAAATACATGCGCGCGCGTTTTGCGGAACCGACGACTCGCTCGCCGTACCGATCGTTATTCAGAGAAACTGCGAAACTTCGCACCGATCTCCGCGCGCGTCGACATTTTTCTCTCTTCCGAAATCGCCCGATTGTCGACGAACCGCCGCGTCGGACCTGTTTTTTCTTCCGCTCTTCGCGCGTCTCCGCGAAATCTCGTAAACACACACGCGCGTCGCTCGGATCGCGAACGCGAGTGGGTGGCGCTCGACGACCACGCTTCCCGTGCAACCGATCGACCTTGCGCGCGGCGATCCACACGCGGAGGGAAAATTCGCTCCCGCGAAACACCGCAACGCTTTTCCGCACGCGTGCGATGGACCTCTCTCCCTCGGAGGGAGAAAGAGAGGCGTATCCCGCTTATACCCCGAACGGAATTATCGCGCGAGTCAGAGAGCGGTGCATTCGCGTTCGCTGCGAACCAATTAGAACCGATTGCTTGGCGAACCGTTCATTACGACGGGGCGGAGCCGTTGTACACTACACTCGGCTGGTGCTAGGCGAGAGCCTCGCGTAAGATACGAGACTCGCGTGTGTGCCAAGCTCTCGCCGCGGTGATCGTTATTTCTCTCGCGAAGAACTCGAATAAGGCGTCGTACCGATCGGACATCTTCCGTCGATGAAAAACTCGTAAGATTGTAAAGAAACGTTCGAATAAGAGTCTGTCGTGGAAAAAAGAATGTTGCAGGTACACAAAGTAATATTTCACGTAGAAGAAGTTGTCCTCAGGAGCGATACGCCGAAGGAGAAATAGTATGATACTTTGTTATACCATTGGTGGAGTTGAATACGGTAAAGCTCACGGTAAAATTGTTTCAATGCCATGAGGCAAAATGAAAGATAAACAGAGTTGGAGCAACCAAATTGAAGTTGAAACGAGTGAAAATCTACTTGAAACAATTACATCGTAAGATTCGCCGTACTCAAACTCACCGATGGTTGAATGAAACAATTTTTTTTTCAGTTACGCAGAGAAGAATAATTAGTTGAATCTACTAATTCTTACTTGCGGAGTGTAGTAAGTCATTATTTATTTACGTCAATTTGATCTTTGTTCATATTAATTAGATATTTCTTCCTTGCAATCACAGACTATTGTAAGGAAGTGATATCAAATTGATGTATCGAAAAAGATTTCGTTGATAAAATAAACAATTCCATGAAAAGAGAAAATTGTACAAAGTACTCAAAACTTGTTTCTTTCTCTTTATATGTGTTTATATATATAAATACTCCCAGATAACGCATTTTTAATATACAGCTATACCACATCCGTCGATTAAAGTTTTCAACTATCTTCAAAATATCAAAGACAACACAGCGACAGAACTCTACACGCGGAAAAGAGCCGGACGCCCATTTCTTATCGCACGCTCTCTGCTCGTATCGTACGATGGACGTAACGCGGCTACGAGCGAGTGGCTCGAACGTAACGTACCCTGCGAGCCGTGCACGTATACACATAGATACGAGTCGTGTATACGTATACGCGCGAGGGGTCAAGAGTGATCCCTAACTGATATTCCCGGACGCCGACCAGATCCGATATCACCAGAAGGTTGTTGGTTACCACTCCTGTACGTCATTTGTCTCCGAGTCTTTTACACCGTATCTTACACCGTAAGGGGTACGCTGCGATGTAACGGGTGGTGCCGTCGAAAGGATCGCGCGGGAACTGGGACTTTGTCGAGAATCGTCCGAGTAAAGGGTCGCGTTAGAAAATCGTTATATGATTTCGATAACACGCGCGTGGCAAAACGAGTCGAAATTGACGTTGGGAAAAGTACGAGACGCGCTATTCTTCTTTGCAATTATTGAAATAATACTTTAAACTGCACGAAAAATTGATACGGTAAATTGTACAGTGTTTACAATAAAAGAGGTGCACGTGAAGATTTTCGGATTTTTTAAAAGTACGGTTTAGTAATTTTTCTTTGGAAAATATTAAATCGTAATACATCATATTACAATTTACTGGTTTCCAACGAAAAATTCTTCTTCGGAACAGTAGGAAAATCCAAAAATCCTTATAAGTATCTACCCCTCTTTTATCGTAGACACAGAAAAATTTACTAGATCCATAAGTCTTTCCGCGCACTCGACATTACTTGACAAATCAAAAATTCTCTCATTAAACCCTCAATTCCCATGTCGAACGGCGCGGTAACCCGATTGAACGAAGCCGAGCGCCCCGCAAAAGCGGCGAACTCGCGCGGCAAAACTTCCGCGAACGGAACTCGAAGATCGATACACCCCGCGTGAGGAACGCGAGAGGATCTTAAATTGCCTTTCCCTCCCACGGACTATTCTTCCACCCGAACGAGATCCGGATCGCCTCGGAAACATCCGGGACACCGGGTACGCTCGGCCGAGAGTAAGGTTACAGCACGTACCGCGGGTGAGACCACCCACGGGTCGAATCGATCAGCAACTGATACCCTCGAGAGGAGTTACAGGTGTACGGGCTGCTTATGCGCCTTCGAGACGCGTTCGATTCGCGATAACAGCTCTTCGGAACCGTTCGCGGGAGCTTTTAAGGCGATCTTATCGCCGGGAGAATTATTCGAACGACTGCCGCGGTACGTCACCGAAAACGAATCCCCCGCGATCGGGGCACCTCGATGCTCAGCTTCCCTCCCGAAATACGTACATAGGTGGGGGCCGTTGGACGTCCGCGGGACGCAATCCATTCCGGGAAACGCATACGGACGTTGTACCACGTGAGGCCAAACTTACTCGCCAGAAGAGAAATTCCAATCACTATTATCTCACTGTTTATGAACTGTTGGCTTACATCGCACGGAGAAAAATAGATTTGCATTGAAGAGCACTGAGTGCCAACATTCAGGCACCGAGTACCCGAGTACACCGATTCGAATTGTCACTCCAGTGTCGCACAGTCGATCACGTAACACCAGAATCAGGGTACTCAGTGTCAAAATGGGCACTCACAGTGCTCTTCATTCCAAATCCATTTTTCTCCGTGCAATATATTTAAGACTGTGTTGCAGATAAAAATGTAATCTTCAAAGCAGTATTATATAAATATCAGCCAAAGGGTCACAGATATCGAGATAACAATGATTCAAGTTTCTTTCCTGGAGAGTAAGTTTAGCCTCGCGTGATATACGCTAGCCGGAGTCCCGCACCGTGCGTACGAACGCGACCGAGCGAAGCGGGAACCCCGACGGCGCGCAACGTGGAAGGACTTCCTCCGCGCGCGCGCGCGCGCGGGTGCCACGGAGTTTCGCGAAATCCCGCACCGGGATGTCGCTCGTAAATGGAATCGTCCCCCCACGGCGTGGGCTCCGGTGGAACGGCGATATCGTAAACTCCCGCAATTATCCTTAATTAATAAGCGGCCAGTTAGCAGGGGGTGTTGCGTACGAACTCGAAGCTGCTTGCGGATTATTTAGGGTGAGCTCGCGCTCGCCGATATCGGAGATAGTAAAGAGCGAGGCTTTATCGCGACGATACGGCCAAACACGTTTCCGAATGGCGCTCGAATCGGACGTTTTTCTAATTGTCCGTCATTAGGAGAACGAACGCGCCGTAATCCGCCCGATACGACGCGGTCCCTACGCGCGAGGAGCGAGCGCGTGGTATGGGAGAGCCCCTCGACCCTCCGGGGATCGCGACCGTGAGTTCGCGTCCCCCGCCCGCGCACGCGCTTCCCTCCGCGCCGGGTCGTCCGCTCTCGGAGGACCTTCGGCCGACGAGGAGCGAGGCGGGGAGGGAAGATCGTTTCGAAATCCCCGAACGCGGAGAGGCGCGATGCCCAAATAGACGCTACTGTCGACGCAGCTCGGATAAAGGGCGAGCGTATCGGCCGAACCATTTAGCGCGTTTAACGTCGTCCGGTGCGACAACGTTACGTCCGCGCGCGAATGACAAACATCCATTTCCATAGAATCAAAGGAATTACCACCAATTTTCGGCCCGTCCGAGTTTCTACGCGATGGACCCGTCACTTCCTCTCCCTCCGCGGCGCGCACCGCGACTCGCGCTACCCTCTCGCCTTTTTGTGTACCCGCACCGCGCCGCGCATTCGTTCCTACGTGTCCTTTCCTGGTATGCGCGCACGAGTGTAATACCTATATACGCTTACACACCCCGTATAGCAGCGGAGTGCCGAGAGGTCCGCGAGGAGCGAGCGGGCGCGCTCGATTAGCGTTGCTCATTGAAATTCAAATGTCAGTCACTAACGAGTGAAGGACCCGCCACCACGTGGACGTAGCTGCGACGTGAATACGAGTGCTCCTCTCGTCGCGCGCTGTGTCGAAATCGGTCTCGGTAAAGTGCGCGCCCATGTTTGCTCTTGAATTCGGTGAGGAGAATTCGAGAATTTCGATTCTACTCTCGCCCTGCTCCGTCGTACGGTAATGTCCCCGTCTCTCTGCGGCGTTTCTCTCTATCTCTCTCTCGCGCGGCTCCGAATATCGTTTTCCCAATAGAACCTTACAAGATTTTACTTGTTTCAACAGATACACATAGAATCCAATACATTCCCATTCATCCTCTTTAGATTTTTACTGGTGGGTATTCGAAATTACTATGCCGAAAGCACATCAAATTCCCATGGGGATCTTATGGGACTTTTACAAGTTTTCTATGAGAGTTTATACGAATCTATGATATTTGTTCAATAGAGAATAAACTCAATATCGGCCATCGTCTCTTAGAGAGAGTCGACATTTCCCCTCTAAATGAACATTCGGAACTTCAGGCACATTCCATCAGAATGTAATAATTCCTAACCTCAACGTGTACTTCTCAGACTCGCTACGCGAAAATATCGGACGAGCCCGGTATCGATCTCCCTCTCAGATTCTTACTTTCAATGTGCAATTCTTATCTGTTCTCTTACTTCTATAACGTAGCCCGCAGCATCCTCTGCAGTCTTGAAGCATCTCCGTCCCCTTCTTCTTCTTCTTCTTCTTCCAGAAAAAAAGCTACACAACCACAACAACGCAAACCTCGTACCACCGCGCGTACACGTTTCCCTCGCCCCTCGCATTTCCACGATCGCGCGACGAACCGCGAACGTCGAGACGTAACGGAGACGCCCGATCACCCGCGGGGCCGCGACCCGTTACGAAGCGAAGCCGAGACCCGGCCGGCGGCGCGCGCATACGGCGGATCACGCCGATACGAGGCGCGGTTCGCGCGCAACACCCACCGCGTGCAACTGCCGCCGCGACGACCCCGGACGAATAAAGCGTCGGGCGTAATATTTCAAGATGGCGCGCTATACGTGCTCGGTAGATGGCACAGCTCGATATTATTTAGCGTCCCGAGGTCGCACCCACTTAACCCCATCCCGCGGGCGAGCGCGCAAAAAAGCCCCACAAAGACAGAGAATAAGTTACCTTAGTCCGCTCGAAAGGACGGTCCCGCATTCCCGCCATGCGAACACACCGCAAGCAGGCGCAGCCGCGCATCGGGTTGGACCTCGCGGCGGCCGGTCCTTATCGTGCAAACGGCCCGTTATTAATGTCCACATTTCGCGGACAACACTTTGGCCGTTGGCGTCGGTCGCGCGGACTCGAGCGCAACGCAGCCGTGTCGTTTTCCAACTCGCGCGAGTTTTCGAGGAAAAACTTTTGCCGGCGCGCGCGGCCGGGCCGACTCGGCGGAACTGACGCGTCGCGACAATCGCGCGGGTGCGATGCTTCGCGGAACCAACGTCACGACGCTCGGGCGAGCTCGACGGGTGAGAGGGAAAGACGTTATTTAGGGGCGTTAAACTTCGAGCGGAAAAAACGTACGAATTTCTGTTTCGTTTCGCGGACGAGAGACGAAATGCTTTCAAGGATGTTGTCCTGGTTGAATTCATTGAGAAAACCACCTTGTTTTGTCCTACATTTTTAGGTGCATTCTCATCTCCGAATAGAGAATGTTTCGCTGATGAACCACGGTTTTTCCGATAAAGGAGACCTTGAAATTGTTACACGTGGTCTTTATTTATTATCTCAGATACACACAGAATCCAATGAGTTCCTAATCGTCCTTCTCGATATTTTCTAGTAAACGTCTGGAATTGCTGTGTTAAAAGCACATCAGATTCCCATAGAAATTGTCTACGGAAATCTGTAGGATCTTTTCAACAGGGAATCGATTCGCGTCCTCTGATCGAGATCATCTTATTCCTCGATGTTGTTCCAACAGCGCACACGAAGAGCTTTACGAATATCCTTTTTTTTTCTTCCGAGTCCGTGGCTTGTCGAACAGAGCGAAATTATTCAAATTTGTAGAAATTTATCGCGCTCAATAAACGAGCATGCTTAGTACCTCTCCGAACGTTCTATCGATGTCACGAGAGGTGAAACGAAACTGCTTCTCGTGCCGTTACCTCGCCTCTCTCGAGACGAAGTGTAAAATTTCTCTCTCGGGGAAAATGGAACGCGACGAATACACGAGAGACAATCGAACGTCTCGGCGACCACTCCAACGGGAGGCGAGAGAGACGCGGCAGAGAATCTCATTTCGTCTCGCCGCGAATAAATTCGCTCGGCCGATCCCTCCCGAAAAAGTCCCGAGTATCCCTCGCGGCCTCGCAAACTCATCAGACCGATCACCCGCCGCTCCTTCCAACAGGCCTCCTTCGCACCGCCGATAGAGAGCCGGACGCGTACATATGAGACTCCGTATAAAAGCGTGACCCGCGACGTTAGATGCTTAACCTGGCCCAGGGGCACCGATAAATAACTCGCGAGTTTCGAAACGTCTCATAATCCAATCGGGCTCCACATCGAGGTATTCGCGCGCGCGCCGAGGCACAAATATAAATTATATTAATCGATTTCACACGCGCGCGAAGCTCTCGATGGATTCCCTTTGAAATGCTAATCCGCACGGAAATTCGGTAAAAGGCGTGTATATTGTAAATGAATGCCGTCCCCCCGCCGCCCGCGCGTCGCGCGTATAAAATCCTCTTACGAAATTTCCGTAGAATCGCCTGATTTTTTAACGCCAGAAAATCTCGCCTCGCGCGCCGATGGCTCATTTCTCTTGCGCGCGTTGCCGCGCGATACGAGCGTGCCAGATTTTCGGGGAGACCGATGGTGATTTTATACGGCGTCGCGCGCGCGAGACGACTTCATCTCGTATATCGCGCTGAAAAAAGTACAGGAATCGACCCCCGCGCGGTACGAAGCGCCAGTTCGTCCGTCGTGCGTCACGCGGAGGTCGAATTTCGATCCGGGGTGACGCGAACGCTCGTCTTTCGCGCGCGCGAGACGAGAGCGACGACGCGCGTCTCCCGCGCTCCGGCGACGCCGGGGGTCAAGCGGTCGTAAACGTCCGTGAAAAACGCGTGCTGTGAATTTCCCGCGGACCAATCGGACGGCGAAGCGTCAGTCGGTGACCCGGACTGTCAACCTCGGGCCTCTCCTCGTATCGCGTGCCTATAGCCAAGCCCACCGCACACGGGCCACAGGTGTGGTAAACCTCTTGACCGGCTCGCGCGCACACGCAACGGGGCCCTCCGTATATGCGTTGTTTACGCGCGACGCACCCTCCCCGTCGTCGTGCCTGCTCGCTCATTACGGCGCGCGGACCTACCTGCCTATATAGCTCTTTCCTCGACTCTTCCTCGACTTACCTGCGCCGCGAGAATAACTCCGTAACCTCTCCGTCTCGCACGCCTACGGCGCGCGAGAATTATCGCCGTTGTGTGCCGCCGCGGCGAAAAAGGATCGAGCGATCTGGTAAATTTCGATATTACACAGGTATTTTCCCGGCATATTGTCGAGGGGACACGCGCGTAGCTATTGCATTCGCTAAAAAGTATGCACACTGAGAAAAAGACGTTGCTCCGACCAAATTGTTCGCGTTGAAGGTTATATTTCGTGAAACTAACGATTGTGCGTTTGGATGAACTGTACATGTGGGTATATTGTTCGTACCACATTTGATAAAATTCATTTTGTTGGTAGATGTTGATCAATTCAACTTCACTGCTTTGTTAAATCAATCCGAGTTGGTTTGTTTGAACAAAAGCTTTTGTCAAACGAACTGGAAGTATAGTGTTGACTACACTGAAAAAAAGAAGCATTCGATTCAACTCTCAATTTTGAGATTACGGACGGTCAAGTAAATATATAGTTATTTGATCAAATGTTTAGTCGAAGCAGCTAAATATCAAGTTATCTCAACTAAATTTCAGTTACTCCGACTACATATTTGTCGAGTAAACTATGTATTTAGTCGGTTTGCCCGAGAAATTATAGTCGGCAAACATTTTTTCTCACTGCACATCGTCAGCTTTCCGCGTAGGTATACGGAAATGTCTGTATCACTGAACGATAAATTGATAGTTGCAAGTACACGTACGAGTATATCGCATAATACGACCCCGTAAAACATCTGTCTCGGTCGGGACGATTTTAATCATCGATACCGCTTCGTACATCAATTTCTCTCAAATGTCCAGGCCGTCGTCAACTTCTATTACCACTGGCGCGGCAAAAAATAACAGCCGTCTACGAGGAACGACCGTATATGAAATAGTACGAACGATTGCAATAATCCACACGTGTTCCCTCTGACCGCTAGAAAAATACTCAAACAACTCGGGTCCATTACGTCTCACCGCAACGCGTGGCGTTTCACACAGCGGTCCGACAACCGCGACCCAGTTTCCTCGACGATGAGCGCGTGGCGATGAAAATCGTCCGTCGAAGGTATTGGCTTGCCGTCGCGGTATCGACGCGCGCGCGCGCGCGCGCACCGACGTTCGACGTATCGAGACGCGAGCGTACACACGAATTACCATACAAATGAAATTGACCAGCCGGCTTTCTACCTCGACACGTCTGTCACTCAACGCGTCCCGCTCTAGGACGACACGTCTTAAAGTCATTCTCCCTCTCTCGCGCTCGATCTCGCCCGAAGCCCGTAGCCTCGAAATTACACATCTTCCTCGTCCCGTCATTTTCGCCGTAACCGATGTGCCCGCACGATCACCGCCGGTGAGTATAAGCGAGATATCCCGCACCCGGGCGCGACGGGCATTAGTCACCGATACGTCGGAGCGGCGCGAGCGCCAAATACGGCGGCGATCCGCGCGACATTGTATATACCCGCAACAACGTTCCGTCGACGGGTGACCGCGCCGCCACTGCCGCCTGACAGATGATGAAATTCGCACCGTGTGTGTGTGTGAGACAGCCGCTGTTTTGTCGTCCGACGCCCCCTCTCTCCTCTTTTTCTCTCTTACGCGATCTTCCGCAGGTCCTCCGACACTGTAAGTGCTTGCTCTCTATGCCGATGATCTACAAATGCAGTTTCATTGCTATCCGGCCGAGCTCGGTGAGCTTGTCAACCTTATTCATTTATTTTTACTATATTTTTTGTATCTTTCTTTGTGAGCTCTTAGAGGGCTTGCTCTAGAACACAATAAATGCTTCTCTCTCTCCCTCTCTCTTTCCCACGCCCCCTCGTCCGCGAGGATCGCGCCTTTCATTAATTCACGCCGACGCCGCGACACGCACCGCTCGTCGTCGTCGTGTCGATATGCGTGTAACGCCGGGTGAGGAAAAAACGAAGAGAAGTCCGACCGCCGATTGACGGATAGAAGCGAAACGCGCCTCGCGACGCTGAGCGATTCGCGACGAGAGAAGATTTCGCCTGTGTTTCCCTCGTATACCGGCCGCGCCTCGTGTGACCGTCGCGGTGCGAGAATAATCGAGAGGACTCTCGGGTTCTATTTTTGTTGGAATCGAGACACGACGCGACGAATAAAAAATGGTCAGCCTCCATCGCGCGCGTTGAACGACCGTCGTCCGTGCGGTACGGAAACGCGTGTTCTCCGGAGAAGCGTCGGCCGTGTATAGAGGAGCACTCCGTGTGTGACGGAGGTGCGAATATGATTTACGACCGCAAAAGCTCGGACAACGCGGCGAAGCGCTTTAACTAATAGCTCGCGTCCGGTCCGTCCGCGATCGTTTACCTAAACGCGCGGAAAAAAAAAAACGATAAGATCAAAAAGACCCAAGGGTACGCACGCGCGGCTGATTTGCATGATATCGACGTTTAGCGCCGCGCGCGCGGGATGTAACGTCCTCCTAACGGATCTTCAGCTTTTCGCGAGGTAAAACACCTTCGAGCGGTGCGATGGTTTCCTTGTTTCTCTCGGACGAAAGTGTCGAGGAAAGAGAGAGAGAAGAAGGGACGAATATATTTCTGGGGAAAATCGAGGACCGAGGAAAGTCAACGGAGAATCGGCCGGAGCCGTTTACCCTGGCCGAGTGTGTCCTTCAAGTAGCCGTTAATCGTTACAATCAAATCTATCAGTCGGGGCAACTAATTCTGCATTCCCTCAACCGTAAATGCAGATTAAATTTGTATAGCATTTTTTCTCCGAGTGTAGGTACGGACCTATTTGGGAGAGAAGAGAAGGCAGGGAGAGAGATACACCCAGGGAGAAAGTCTAATTAAACACGAATCCAATAGAAAAATTTATTTGAAATGAATGGGAATTTATTTACATGGAACAAAAGTCTATTTGAATTTGATCGACGTTCTACTATAGGTCCGTACTCGGGTAAAAAGATATGCAAAACATCAATTTCATTCAAATGAACTTTCGTTTGATGCGAATAAATTCCTATTAATCTCAAATACATTTTTCTATAGCGGGTTCGTATTCAACTAGATCTTTTCTCTCGGTGTACGGAAATCTCTCGGTAATCCTTGAACGAAAATGGAGTTTCGAAAGCGATCAAATGTAAAAAAATTCGATAAATCATCTCTAATCGTTCTTTTTCCGCGTCACAATTTTCGCGTGCACCCTTCAGCACTTCTTTCTCTGCGATCCCTCAAAAATCAGAATACGAAATCGTCCCTCGCCCATTGCGTATAGCGGAAGAGAGCCGACGTTCGTCTCTCGTCTTTTCGCGCGCCGCTTAGAAGCGATCGTTCGACCTCTCACGTACCCACGTACGTATGTACTTACGCCACGAGCTCGCGCCGCGTTCGAGGACTCGGGTGCGTTCCAGATGGGCCCGACTGGTTTCCAGCGATATTGACACAGAGCTCGCGGTGCGCCCGCGACGAGACAAACATCGCGCGACTTTACGCGCGGCTCTCCGCGGTCTTTAAAGTGGGCCTGACTCCGTGTAAAAGGAGCGTCCCTCTCGCGCGCGCGCGCGGAGATTAACGAACTTAACGGCAAAGTGCGAATGCCGCTCTCGCTACGTGCGAGCCGACGATGGAATCCGCGCGTCTTCGGCGAGAAGCCGAGTCGAATCGACGATGGAACGATCGACCCTTAAGTCCGATAGCTCTCCCGCGCGAGTCGATCGCCTCGTGGAACGAATTCGAAGAGATGGAGAATCCCGTTGGATCGATTCCAGGTAACTCGAAGCGATTCGACCGCGCACGCGACGCGCCGAGCGCGTCGTTAGGGTCGAGTTACTTGGCGCGCGCTCTCTCGCCGCGAGACTCTCGAAACGAGCAATTAGCCTGGCGAGTGCGCTAATGGCGAAAAATGCTCGTAAATGTCAGATCGTACGTAATTCAATTATCCTCGCTTTCCGTCCGGCCGCTCGCCTCCCGCCTCGACGCGACGGTTCCGCGCGCGTGAAAACGCGACGTTTTGACCGACGGTTCGAATGGGACGCGCGAGACCGCGTGGTATTCGTAATCAACGAGGAACGACGAGGCGACCTCGAGCGGCGATCTCGAAAGACCGCGCGGGACGATCTCTCCCTTCGCTGTGGAATCGCGCGGTACTCTAACAACGACGGAGCCACCAGTTTGAATGATTTCTACGGCCGTCCCCTTGCAGCTCGAATTCTCCTCGCGAGCAGCGCGTTTAAACGTGGATAGGGAAACAATCATCGACTCGAACAAGCGTGTATACGCGCGCATCGGTACCCGCTAATTTAATTCGAATTCAGAGACGGGAGAGACGAATTTTCACGCGAGTTACTCGATCGACGCGCTATTTAAATGAAGAGAATGTCGCGCCGTCCGAGAACTGTCAAAGCGTCGCCAGTGGGATATTAAAAATAATGATATTCCATCTCAGATAACAAAACAGGTTGAGCAAGATACGGGCGCACAATGTCTGAAATATTTGCAGCTGCGCGAATTGACCAACGCGACACGTGCTACCAATTTGTTTCCCCCTCGCAAAAAAACTCGCTTGTACTGAATCTCGGTTACGCCCCTCGCGCGATTCGGTATTTCGTCATCGCCGTTCCCGAGAATACGTTAGAAAACCGATGCACCCGTTTGTCAGCGATTCGTCCGCCGCACAACGAGTCCCCGCTGCGTGGGAATGGGCCGTCGTAAATAATGGTTTCTCGATGGCTTAAGGAAATCGTCGCTTCAGCGGGCGAACGCCGGAATCCCTCGCTACGCGCGCGTCTCTCTACCGCGAGCATTTTCGTGCGGAAAACAATTCATCGAGCTCTGCCCGCCGCCGTCCGGAGAGATCGAAAGCGCGGATCGACGCGGACAAGCGCGCACCTCTCGCGCTTCGACGACTCCTCGACGTCGACCGGACCATAAATATGCACCGGTGGATACGAATGGACGCGGTTAACCTCACGACCGCGCCTCACGGACCGAAAGTCGAAACGAAGACCGAAGGGAGGAGCTTCGCGAACGATCGTCGCAACGTCAGGTTAGGCGTATAATGATATTCTTTATTAATCGTACAGTCTGAACACTCGATATTTACATGACGCGTCGTCTCCCTCCCCCGCACCGCGCGTTAGCTCCACTCGCATTTTTGTACTGGCCTCTCGCGACTGGACGTGGAAAAAAAAAAAGAATGCACGCGCGCGCGAAACTCGGACGCGCGTCGCGTCGATTGCGAATAAAAATAAAACTCGAACATAAATTAACGGAAAGGGAACGACGCGAATGGTCGAGCCGAGCGGGACACTGGCCTTCGGCGTCGAACGTCTCGCGCTGACGACGGTGTCGCGCGCGCGAGGATTCGATTCCGACTTTCCCGACGCGGCTCGCTTCCATTCGACACTTACTTATGTACAGTCCGACACTCTCGCTGGACGCCGGACGATTTCTTCCACGGGCTTTCCACTCGGCGGCGACGGCAGTTTTTCTCGTCGTTTCACCTCACGCCGCGCACCACGTTTCCGCATCACGCGCGGGGCGAGCCGACGACACACGCCCGAGTAAGATTGCCGCGCGAGCGTCCGTGTGCGTCGTCGCGATGCGATATCACTCCGTTTACTGGCACTAGTCGACAATCGTGGACACGACACGACGTATCGTCACAAAAATATCCTTCGTCGATTCCGACGGTGCTTCGCGCGCGACCGCCTCGTTCCTCGCCTCCCTCGCGTGCGACATCGTGGATTCGAACAATCATCGAGCACCACCGCCGCTTCGGGGACGAATCCCCCGACGAATCCCTTCCCCTCGCAATTGACTCCGAATCCAAGTCGAACGACGAGTCGCGATTTGTCCGGGACCGAACCGTCGCCCGTCACGGCTTTGGTCATGTCTTCCGCGTGAGGTCGAGGGGCGGCCCGGTTTCCGGCTCTTGAATCTCCTCGTCCTCCCCGTCCGACGATCTCTCCTCCCCCGACGCGAACGCTTCCGCCTCCGGTTCCGGCTTCCCGCCGGTCTTCCTGCTCAGATCTATCGGCTCCTCCTGCTCGGGTCCCAGCGACCTCAGGAAGGCGAGGCTCTTGTCGTAGGACGAGTCCGTCGTCGCGGCGTTGGCGGTCCGGCCCGCCCGCGGATCGTCGCGAATCGCCTCCGGCTTCGGCGAGGGCGTCGAGCGCGGACTGACGCTCTCGCTGGAGGAGCTCGAGAGCCCGACGGCGACCGCCTGCGACACCCCGACCTGGTTCACGTAGGGCACCACGAAACGCTGCTGTTGAAAGGGGAAGAACGGCGCGTTCAGCAGTTGCATGTGCGTCAACGCCGGGTGAAAGAAGGGCGGACCCCGCCACATCGGAAATCGCGACGCTTCCGGCCTGAGCAGCTCGTGCGGTCTCGCGAGATCCGCCTGCCTCGACATCTCCCGCGCCCCGAGGGACAACTCCCGCGGCCTCGGCCCCTCTTCTCGCTTCGGCTGCAGCCGCTCCTGAAAGTTGTTCGTATTGTTGTTGTTGTTCGCGGCGTCCAGCGAACTGAAGACCTTCTCGTACGGCGACTTCGGATCCTTCAGGCGCGTCTGCGCCTGATTCGACTGTTCCTGGAGGAGGCAGTGGATCTTGAACCAATTCGAGCGTCGACCGTACCGGGAACCCGACTTGGACATACCCACCATCAGACACTTCCGCAGGCGGCAGGCCTTGCAGGCGGTGCGATTTTTCTTGTTTATCACGCACACACCGCCGTTCTTGCATTCCGAGATGCTGCCCAAGTTGTTGTAGGTCCTGCCGAAGAACGACTGTGCACGGAAAGAGAGAGGGTGTGGATCAGCACGCGTATTGGTGAGTTTTCCGTCAAATTTACGCGGGATTGAAGTATAGACGAGTGAGAGATGAGTGGTGATTTGAGAGAATTAAAAATATTTACACCCTGTAGAGAAGCTACGCCGTTAAAAAAATTCTACGCAAGATTTTTATTTTTAACGTACTTTTGTATTGAGCTTTTTGCCAATACGTAGTTATGCAATTTAATATATTTCCGTACAGAATTTCCCTTAGATATACATTTCGTAACAGAGTATATTAATTTTCACAATCACGTATTGGATAACAGCTTTATTCGATTTGACACAAATTATTTTTACAGCGTACTCTCTTTTCGTACTTGACGGAGGTCGTTGCAAATCCTCGCGTACTCGAATGACGCGCATGACGGGTCTATTTATCAGCCACACTGTACCGAGTGGGTGACAATTTACTTTACAATAACCCCCGTCAAGTTCGTCCTCTCGATGCCTCGATGTACAGATGAAACAAAAGCGAACGAACGTATCGCGCGAGTTTCGTAAAAACTTTTCAGCCGCTGACCTTACAGCCTTCGCAGGTGAAGGCCCCGAAGTGGAAACCGGCGGCCGGCTCGCCGCAGACTCTGCACAGCTGATTCATCTGCAACGAAGAAACGACAAAAGCGAGAGATTACCAAATCGTTCTCGACGAGACGAAAGAGGAAACCGCAAAAGACGCGCGGCATCCGCGTACCGATCGGGATTCCTATTCTCGAATGTCCGCAAAGCGCGGCGCATTCGCACGCGTCTAACGACGCTTCTATCGACGCGCGCGCGCAAACGGGGACGGCTTTATATTCGAGTCTCGCTCATCTCACGCCGAGCAGGATGTACATTTAAAATTCGTTAAGGCGTCTGCTCTAAAAATGACGTCGCAGCTGCAAGGAGGCACACTTCTTACGTCCCCGCCGCCGCGCGAGGCGAAGAAGTTCAATCGCGAGATCATATTCCTATTAAAACCCAGTTAGCCAGTCATTACCGACGGCGGTGAACCGCGGGCTGCCGTCTCTCGCGTACGCGCGCGGAGTACGAGCGAGACGCGATCGCGCGCGCGCGCGCGATGGGAAAGAGACGTGGAGCTGCGCGAGAAGTGGATTCGGGCCGTTCGAGTTCTCGCGTCGAATGAAGACGTGTGTGGAGGTAACCTGAAGACAAGGTGGATCGAAGGAGCGAGACACGAGCGCACGGTACGCGAAAGAGTTCACCCGGATAGACAAATGTACGTGAATTGTACTCTCTTGATCTGAGTCAGCAAAAATAACTGAAAATCCGTGTGCGAACACTGAAATCCAGTGAATATAAGGGTACTGTAATTTCGGTAACCTTCTCTTCGCTGGAGTTCAGTGAATTTTCACTGATTTAGATTAAGAGAGTACAGCACCTTGGGTAATATTAGCTCATCGGATGCATCAAGGTTGTACGCTCTATGAGCCATTATTAAGCGAGCGTATTTGTGCCATCAAATGACTTCAAATTAATACAAATTGAATGCTAAACTTGATTTATTCGATATATGCACAATTTTTCGTAGATATGTTGCTACGATAAATATAACGATTAATTTCAATCACATTAGGTATGATGTAGACTTAGCCATTTTTCGAAGAACAGTTATTCTTCTGAACTCGCGTAAGGCAAAAAAAAAACGTAAACTTTAGAACGATCAATTATTTTAATTTATATAAACGTTACGACGATCGTGCAAGTCTATCTGGGCGGTTATAGGCGTGGAGTAGGTATACAAATCATGGCAATCGTTTAAAAACCTGGCAAAATCGAGCTTTCTTCCGCGATCGATCCGAAATGTATCTGTCAAGTGGAAAGCGCGCAAAATTTCGATCAATGTTCCTCAAAAACCATGAAGCAGATGCACGCGAATCGTTTTCAATCCGCGCTGACGGAAATATGAGTTTTTTGCGCGGCTCGAACGCCATAAATCACGGCACTCTCTCGAGCGATACGTAGGCCCGTTCGAGAACCATTACCGCGGGAAGATAGCGATCTTTACCACGCGCCTAACAAGCGTTACAGAACGGGCCTTAAAGTTTACCGTCCACTGCGCGTTGACAATGACCCTCAAACTATCATTCCACAATCGCGCAACCCGCTGCAGCAATTATCATCGAACTCCCTTTTCCGCGTGAAAATTCATCGATTTCCCAAACCGACGACTCGAAATCCGAAATCAGTTTGCCATTCAATTCTTCGAACCTTTGTCGTTCAGCACGGAAACACTGATACCGGTAAATGTTTCTGTATCTATTGTACAATCGAAGAAGCACACACGAGAGTTTTTCAATGTTCCTGCTGTGCCGAAGAGGAATGTTTCCTCGAAAACTAGTAAATCGTAATGTCAATTATCACGATTTAATGTTTCCAAGAGAATAATTATACCGTACCGTACTGTAAAAACGTCGAAAAACCCTCACATGTACCTCTTTTATTGTAAATACGGTAAAATTTACCGGTATCAATCCGTTCCGTGAGCGTACAGATAAAAAAAATCCAGGCGCGCGTATCTTTACACGGCTCCACCTGTGCGATCAACTCGGACGCGCGCTTCCGCGTGGATATTCCTCGCTGTATACGCGGTCTACCTACCGCAGCAGCTCATACGTGGATGCCGCGCGGCGACGAAGAACGGAACGGGACCGAGCGGCGTCTACGGCGCGCGCGCGCGCGCGCGCGCGGTCAAAGAAAGGTAAAAAAAAGTTTAAACATCCAACAGATGACGCGCCTGTGTCACCTCGCTCCTAATCCCCGCGAACGCCCGAACGGCACTCTCCGCACAACGGAACTAAATATTCTTTGTGTCCGCGAAGACCGGTCGTCCCGCGCGTGACCCGCCTCCCAGCGATTCGATTCCGCCGCGCGCGCCGATTTATCACGCGGGTGTCGTATCGCGAACGCGTTGCGCTTTGAAAAGTCTCCGTGGATAGTGGAGAACTGACGAAAAAAAAAAAAGAGATCGAACGATGCCTAGGAACCCGCGAAACCGAAAACCCGTCTGATCGCGGATAATCGGTAACAAGGCTCCTCGAGGTGAAATATTGAATTTTTTAAACGGAAGAAAGAATTTTGTATAAAGTGATATTTCAGGCAGCAGAACTTATCCTCGGGAACGAGATAGCACGGAGTACTATATTGCATAAACTTCAATATTTCACCTCGAGGAGCCCTCTTACCGGGATAACTGTACAATTCATGGGTTTTCTCGTGATTTTTTACCAATCCTTCCTCGCGCACGCACGCACATACACCGCGCGTGGTAATTCCTCATTAGGCGTCTGTTACTTTGTCGGATACTTACGTTCGAATTGCCGTACTAAACGGTGCGAAGTAACAGCTGACGTCTTCGAGGAATTACCGCACGTCGAGTGAAAGGGGAGTGCGGAAGAGGGACCCCGCCGCCGAAGACGAGAACCTCGTGGCTCGAGAAAGGTACAGGCGTTTCGGGAACTGCGGAGTTTCCGTCGATTTGTCAATCAATTTCTCGATTGCAGAATTTCCAAGCCCGACGCTAAACGGACCGCGATAAGCAGAAGCATCGCATCGCGCCGCGATAACCCTCTCTCCGCGCGTCATTCCCACGCGGAACCCGGCCGAGTTCCACCGCCGGAGAGAGTTCGAACTTTTTCTTCTTTTCACGCGTGCAGTCGCCTCGAACGCGTTGCAACGAGGCGACGACTGGTCGAAGCTGACGTAACGACTTACCACGTCGGTGTTGGCGGGCGTCGCGGTAGTCGTCGACGTAGGCGTCCACCACCCGGTGGTGGTTCCAACCGGTGGCCCGGCCGCCCCGCTCCCAGCGTATCCTGCCGCGTTCGGCAAATCGCCCACGTCCATTCGATCTCTTCTATTCCCTCGGTAACGACGATCCCCGCGCTCTTGATAACGCCGCTTCGCGGGCAGCAGCCGTCGTCATTCTCCCGCGACGATCCGGAAGCGTGATTTCGGGTGGCGCGGTGCGTGGGGGTGGATCTCGGATCGCGTCCGTCCGCCGCGCGCTGTCGATCGTGGCTTCAGCGGATCGCGATCCACTCGCGCCGATGAATCGTCTGCACCGAGCGAAGAATTATCGTCGCGAATCGCACGCTGCGAGAGTTCGATCGAGGTGTGATGGTGCTCGAATTCGTTTTCGAATTATTTCCAAATTCACTGAAATGACTACCCCTGAGCGCGAAATAATTTTAGAAAATTTCGCGAACCCGATAAAATTCTTTCGCGCGGTCTCCCCGCGCGCGATTTCCCGAACGCGAGGAGCGCGGCGTATACCGCGATCGTCGATTTTCGCCGGCGGCCCGCCTCTGGAGATCGATACCGAGCGAATCGCCGCGCTAAAGTCCGCTGAGACCGACGCGCTATTCGCCACGGCGCGGCGTTGCGCCATTACCGAGTTAACGTTCGCTTTACGGGGGCGCATAAATACGTACGCTAATTGCAACGTCGACCGCACCGTATTAATTTCAGCTGCAGCGCGCGGCGAGCCCTCTCCTGGGCGGCTTATCCGCGCGCCCGTGTAAACGCGCTTATTTCTGATTAACGAAATTCAATCTCAATTAATTATCCGACAGCGGAACCGCCTTCGGGGGGTGCAGCGTTTATAACTTATCCCGCGCGCGGGATTCGTGCTGCGGCGAGCGCGGGTGATGCTCGGTTCTGGAATCCGGGATTTTTTTTCTCTTAAAAGAATTCCCCGCAAAAAAGACGATCTTCTTGAGCCTCGCACGTAACTTTCTTTAATCCCCCGACAAAGACTTCACGCTCGCTCCGACTTCTGCTTGCGGTTCCTTCGATCGAATTTACTCGGTCGATTAATTTTTTGAGCGTCGACGGTATATAATTCGGTGCGCGACTCGTTAAATTTAAAGAATTCGTATTCTCTCCCGGTGTACGGGCTCAACGACGCGAGAGATTAATGTAGTTAACCGAGGCCGAAGGAGAGTCGCCTGCTTGACCTTTTCATTTTGTCGGAGCGATATTTGGTAGGTACGTATATATTTAGTGCGCTCTACAGCGCGGCTTCGAATCGAAAATATATATCTCGAATGTTTAGCACTTCATTCTTCCTTCGCGACAAGAGTTTAGATGTTTCGGAAGTGCAAGCGCGGTTGTCCCATCGGGAACGCTGAAAATGCTCGCATTTTGACTGATCTACTCGGGGAGAAAAAAATTCGTCCGAGGTATCTTTCTTTCCGTTCAACCATTCGCGCGAGACGCAGCGACCTTTTATCCACCTGAACGTTCATAAACATCCGCAATGTATATATAGGTAACAATTTCGTGCATTATTTTGCGTATACAAAATAAATTTCAATCAAAAATTCCCGAATAGACAAATGTACGTCAATTGTACAGCAACTTTAGGTGGTATTGGCTGATCATATGCAGCAAGATTGTGCGCTCGGTGAGTCGTCATTGAGCGAGAATATTTGAAACACGAAATGTCTTCAAAATAATACAAATAGAATGCTAAACGTGTACTCGATACAAGCACAAATTTTTCGTTGATATGTCGTTACAATAAATACGGTGATTAATTTGAATAAGACTGTAATTTAAATTTAACGATTTATTTAAGAATGGTTATTTTTTCAAATTCATGCGGCATAACAAACGTAAACTTTGGAACGATCGATTACATCAGTTTGTACGATACGAATGTCGTGATGGTCACAAGAGTCTATCCGGATAACTGCACCAAGCCACTGAATGGCTAGGTACATATCGCTCTCGACGTGAAACGATTTGGTTAACGTCAAATTGCGCGCGCGTGTAGGATTATAAATTATAATCTACATTGATCCGCAGACTATTTCGTACACTTTGTCTCACGCCACGGACGAACTTCAGAGTACCGAACGACAATGAATCACAATCCGCGTGCTAAAACGCTCGCGTTGTACCTTTTCCGACGCTTCTAAAATTCACATCACATACCCGAATTCCCCTGCGAAACGTCGTTCGCGATTCTCTGATTAGAGGCACTCGCTCTCGTTAACACCGAAGAATCCTTTCGACGAGGTCAACGCGAACACCGCTCCGTTACGCGTCCATGCGCTGCGCAACTCCCGTCGATCCGATCGATCGGCCAGTGCGAATCAACGAAACGATTACCACCGACGGGCACATCGCTCGAGCGTCTATGATCGACGATCGACAGGTGAAACGATCGCGCGCGTAACGCAACGACAAATTAATCGCCGTCCCTTTGAGGAGATCCTTTCGCAACGCGCGCGCTGTCCGTCAGGCCACCGACGCGAGGTGGAAGCAATCGCCAACTCGAAATGGTAATAAACGCGTAGCAGTTTCATAAAAACTGCACGGGCGACCGGTCGAAGTCTCGACGCGATCGTTACGAAACTATCCGTCGATGAAACGCCGCGCTCGCACCCGCCGAGACACTACTCCGCGCGCGACTCATCCGCACCTCGAGATCGATCGGTCCGAACGCAGACGATCCGCTCGTCGGTAGGCATGGGAAATACGTACCAGAGAGTGGCTGCGTGCGGCCGAGCGAGCGTCGCGCGAACTTGGGAAAACCGATGAGTTTCTAAATCGCGCGACGTTGAAACACTGTTGCACTTCTCCTCGCCCGAAAGCTTCGCGCGTCCGCCTCCGGTCGGGATCACGCGCGCGCGGTCACAACACGCGAAACCCGTGACGACTCTCGGCTTCTCGCAAATGCACGCGCGCCGCGAATTTTCCTCGCCGCAGCGTCAGGCGTCCGGGCGCGGCCACGTCGTCGTCGGAGGGAGTCGTCGGTGCGCGAGAAAACTCGACATCAAACATCGTACGGGGACCGAGCGCCGGTTCCGCGAAGCGCGGCGCTCTCGCGTCAGTGCGAATCGAACGAACGAACAGATCGCCGCTGTCCTCCACGTCGGCCGTAACTCACGGGCCTCGGCATCGCGACGCGACAACCGCGCGGGACTGATCTCGCGACGCGGTACGCGCGCGAACGATTCGTAGAGAGCGCACGCGCGCACGTGCTGCACTTCCGATCGCGGTCGGAAAGTCGACGCGTTTCAGATCGGTTCGGGTCGGGGGGCGAGGACAGGGTGGGCGAATACCGCGTGTGCCGTGCGGGAAAGGGGGCGAGTGTCGACCACCGGCCGGCGGGGCGTGCGCTCGTGTAGCACGTGGCCGCAAGACTGAGTCCCCTACCTTCGGTTCCCCGTCAGTCCGTCTGTCCGTTCGTCCTTATCTTACCTACTCGGCCGAGAAAGACTACCGCGGCCTTCTCCCCGCAGCATCCTCCGCCGCCGCCGCCGCCGCCGCTGCCGTCGGTCCACGGCAACAGTACAACCTGCTCGCCGCGGCGCTCGGCTCGGCTCGCCACGATCGGCTCGGTTCGGTTCTCCGCGCGCCGCGGCGGAGATCTACACACCGCCGCGCCGATGCGCACACGAACCTCCGCCGCGCGCGGCTCAACACTCAAGAAAATTTGGCCACAACTCGAAAATTATAGTAATTGCGCAGTGATAATTTTCTTCTCAATAGCAAGAATTCTTGCTACGCTAGCAATATTTGTCTAGTTGTCACCAAATAATGTCTGGGGCAGCCAGAAATATAGCTGGATTAGCTAAATATTTTTTTCAGTGAACCTTCTATACCTTCTTCCTCCAACCGCGCACGGCGAGCGCGTACGCGCTGCGGGTCACCGCGGCGTCGAGACGCGCGTATGCAACAGGAGGATGCGCTTCCCCGCGTTGTCGACGCGTCTCTGCAGCGCAGGGGATTTTGGCGCTGGCTCGTTTGCACGCGCCCCCGCGAATACGATCGTCTTCCGCGCTTCCCACCTACGAGGATCATCAGCCCGCTCGCGTAAAGCGTGAGAGAGCGCGCACGGAGACTTTAACGCCTGCAGGTTCGACGACACCGAGTTCGCTCGGCGCGAAACGCGCGTATGGGTGTCTATTTATAAGTTGACACTCTATCGCGCGGCGGAACATGATGCGATGATGACTCGTCGTTATTTCTATAGCGGTACCGATATTTCGCGCGGCGAATAAATTCTTTTTGATTCGCGAAGCACGTGTAACGATACTCGCGTGGATCCCCGACGGGTTCGCCGTTTTCCTCGGTGTAAGTCATCTAAATCTACAAACGTTCGACTCGCTCGCGAATGAGGAAAGACGGCCGATAAATTCGTCACGTTCCGCGAATCTCATTTCGCGTCAAAAATAATCATCGCCCCGTCGCAGGAGTATCGATCGCGATCGATGTGTCCTCGCGGAAAAAAAAAAGTGTACGGCTATTCTACACGTTATTATGATCAACGCTCCGGGTCACAGGTGCGCGATGATGTCATCGCGCGAAGAATAAAACTCGCGAGAGCCTCGCAACAAAGTGGGAGGCGCCCGATCAACGGCCAATAGAAAGAGCCACCACCCACGAAGCGATAAAAATTAATTTATCACTGGATCGCCGCCTACGCCATTGCTCGATCGTTCGTCGATTCCGCAGCATCTCGCGAGGTAGCGTTATCTGACGGGTCCTTTCCGTACACCCACGCCTGCAGCGAAAGAAATGCTCGCGGAGAGGCCGCGTTTATCCGTTCGCGCCTGCGACGCGCAAGATGTATTCGTCATTTTTTCGTTTGCCGATCGAATGTCGGCGGGGTCAAAGGATAAGCGATATTCGCCGAGGTATCGAGCATCCAGATTCGCATCGTTTGCGAAGTCTCCCTTGCTACATGCCTTACACCTGCCGCTCTTCAATAAAGTGTCGCGTTCAGTGCAGGTCGAGTGGACGACTGCCGAAAGAGCATCGCGACGTCATCCAGCGACCATTCCTCGAAGGTTCGACGTGTAGCCAACTCCACCGATACATCCCCAGCGCTATCCATGGACCAACCGAGGAAACAAATGCATCGATAATGGTATCGGCAGAAATACCTATTCATTCAACTGGCGGTAAACCATACCGCGTTCCAAATTATTTCATTACGTCTCTGATGTAATAGACAACTGATGAATATTATCTTTAATGACGCCTGTACTGGATTTTCTCAATTTTATAACCGCGACCTGATCTTACCGCGAATTAATTCAATATGTATGTGCACATCATCATCGTAACCACTGCAACTTCAGAGGGTCCAGGTGTAGAGACTGTATTGGATTGAATGGCGGACTGTTTCGCGTGGTGAAATCATGAAATAGAGTGTGAAACATGTGGGTGTTGTGACAGTTCGCGATCAAGTAGAAGGTCTGATTGTTTTCGGTATGTGCGAACACTTTTGGGAGCCTCTTGCCGAGGTGTACATCGCGGAGCAAGCGGAATCCCTTGACCCCGATAGTTACATTTATTGTCTGTGCAGCAGAGTGTTTGTTAGGTAAATAAACCTTTCGCGTGTTTGTAAATGCATTAAAATTCAAACTGCTCTTACGAATACGCAGACCCGATTGATCGGTTTCCCTAATTTTGCCGGGTGAAATATCAGTCGTTCTATTATTGATTACACATACAGTGGCGTGACAGATGACCTAACCTTGACACCCACACTCAACCTTTATCAGTTCATTATTGCGATCACGCGAACCTTTGTTTCTTCCGAGTAGACCATAAGCTGAAGAACTCCTTTTTTATTCTGAAACACCCTTATCGAGCTCTACCCTGTCTAAGCGTTTAAGAATCAATGTTGTACACGGTATAAATTTATATATCGATTGTACGCAGAAATCCTGAGGTTTACGCGATCTTTGCTCCCGAAGATGGTAGCGAGGATGAAAATGCGGAAGGTGATCGCGTGGACGAAATGCTGGATTTGCACAAACGGACTCCCAGCGATGTTCGCTCCACCGAAAAACACGACGTGAGATACCATGCGTTATCCTGTTACCTTCTAATTAACCCGATCCGTGATATTGTCGTTACAATCGACAAATTATACTTTCCTTTGCTTCGGCAATTTAGGAAGAACCGGTGAGCTGTTATTGTAGCGCGTCGCATACCGATAACAATTATTCGACAGACGAGCATGATTCCGTCCGTGACTCGGCCCATCGACCACCCGTGCAATCCTTGACTCAAAAACTCGGGCTTCACCAATCAGACTCAGGTGCTGATTTATCTGAATATCACGACCAATACGAGGCAAAAAGCATTCAGAGTCTTCTAGCATCTTATGGAAAAACTCTCGATACCGCAGACGTCGCGGTTGAGAATGGTTTCGAGGAGGTAGAGATTTTTAGAAAATATCGCGAAAATGACGATTTAGATCTCAGTTTAGAGGCTGCAGATCCTGATGCGTTTGATAAGCACTTTGTGGAAAGAACCATTGATAGGGATCAAGATCTTCGAAACCCTCAAACTGACGACTGTTGCGTTGAGCGACAGCCGTTCAATTTAGAAGCAAATGCAGATGATTTGGCTGTGAACGATTTAAAAAACCCTGATCCAAATGGGGTGATGCTACCAAACTTGTGCGAGCATCACTCCTTCTTAAACGATTATTCCAACTGTCATTTGACGAAAAAAAATAACTTGGACGCGTCCTGGGAAAAGTTTTGGTCCACGAACGGGGAGCAACTAATTTGGGCATCCTGGATCGAAAAGTATGCGGACTATATAAATCCGGGTTACCTTCAAGATGGTCAACCGCCTGTGGAAGAAGAAAAAGATAACGTGCAGCGCAAGGAAGGTTCGAACGAACGGTTTCCCGAGCAAAACACTTGTTTTCCGAATCAAGCGCACAAGAATTGCAAAATCGGGCGCTCCAACTTCGAAGGGATATTCGGTAAAACGGGAATAAGCGAATGCGACGCAGTAGTGAGGGACGCATCTAGTAATACCAATTTCTCTTTCGAAAATACGTACGCTCAAAGTATCAACGAAAAGGACGCTGAAGATAACAGGAAAAAACTAATAAACCACGAAGTATCGCCGGAAATAGGAGAAGGCTGGAACCCATTGAGTCCGTTTAGCGCTGAAGGGAGTTACAATCAGCAGTCTAACGCGGAGGATGAACGCCTCATCAACATGTCGAGATGCGGATCCATCAATGGATCTATCGCCAAGACAAATGCAACATCGGATTCCATGACGAACGTTACGAAAATGACATTGACCAGTTCGAGCTTCGATTCCAACTCCATCCAATCGTCCAGCCTGATCAGCTCTGTCACCAGTTCCATCGAGAGTAATGTAACCAGTAGCAGCTCCGAGCAGGAAAACGTATTTACTTCGGAAGATAACGACAAGTATTGGCAGCACCTCTGGAAAGAAAACTTCCAAGAACAGTTTCAAAAACAGTATAAACTTTTTGCGGAGAATTACAACGTCCAACGGGCCTTGGCTGCTAAAAACTACGACTGCATCATGTGCAAAGGTAACAATGATGAGCACGAATCGTTGATGAACGGCAAAGTAAAGGAAAACGAACAAACGCCTCGCGAAAAAAAGACACCCGTCGCGTCTTTGGAGAGGAAAGACAAAGTGGAGAAAACTTTAGTATCAAGGCGAGAGAGTGCAAATAAGAAGAAAATGATCATGGAGTCTGTGGGCGCACTTATGCAAAATCTGACAATGAAATCTGAGAAGGCGCAACCAATGGACGGTGAAAACTCGATATCCGAAGGCGATCGAAATCAACCGGACATTGTAAATGACGATCAACATTCCACCGTCCAGCACTGTACGAACGAATCAACAGCATTTTCTAGCTACAATAACGGTAACGTGACGTACAGATCGGGCGAGGGAGACGGTGATAAACCGAACGAGGATAAACCGATAACACTGAAACGAAGGTACTTATGTACGCATTTACAATTAATATAATTAGAAGTTACTTGTTTACGTTTCTACATGCCTCTCTTTCACGCTTCAACTTTTAGTCACGAGGCTGATTGCGATGAAATCGGAGAAGGCTTGGAAACTGTAAAGAAGGCGTTCTCCTTGATGGGGTACACATTTAACGAAGATCAGCGACAAGTTAAGATGCAGGGAGAAGTGGTATATAGGAAAAGAAATATCAGGTTGCAGAACAGACAATTAAAGATGAAATTTAACCGGCCGAAACCAGTCAACAAGCACATATACTTTGACGATAATGGAGTGGAAATCACTAATACAATTGACAAAGTGAGTATCAATTCATTCAATGCCAATCATTTTCATCAACTTCAGCCTTTCTATCGTTTGATTTCACATCGAAAGAAAAATGAGCGGTTTTTCGGACAAACGATGGTCGGAATTCAGAAGTATTTATATCGTTTCTTATATAGCAATTAGTATTACCGCGATCAAGGGTCAATTCCGATGGCAAGGCGGATAGTATGTTCCATGAATCATAGGTATTTATTCACGAATTTTCCGTTTTAAAGGTGGCGGTAGACATGCGGCATTCGGCGAACACCGAGCAACTGCTCGGCGAGTACCGAGCGACTGCTCGGCGAATGCCGAATGTGTATACGGGTTGCTCGCTGTTTGCCGATGGCCGAATGTAGAGGTGCGTATACATCTGCGAATGGGCATGTTCACAACTTTTTGTACAACTGTTTAAAGTGCGTGAATCGGAAGATTATGGTATTAAAGTAATGTAGGTAAAAAATGGGTCATTAAAAAAATGTTTTTCCAGTATTTTTGAGATGTTAAAAAAGGCATTCGTTTTAAAGCGTCGCACTTTCACCGCCATTTTAACTGACTAATCAGAGTCGGGCAACAGATTCTCCACCATTCACAAACCCGGGTTTGGGCCCTTGCCAGTGGCTTTAGTGACGTCACTAAGGATTTCGTTTGAATCGAAGTCAAACTTTAAACATTAAAAAAAAGAAATTAGTGCTCAGAAAAAAAAACAAACACATCTTATTAATAGGCACAAAAAGTATTAACGAATGAGCAAAAAAAAATCGTGAACATGCCCATTGAGCGTGAGCCGAGCGGTCCGCGAGTCAGGTATTAGTTTTCCCGGATCAGTCATCTATTGAATTCGTCATTTCTCCTCTTTACAAAGCTGACTAATGATCGATGGATAACGGTATCGATTCCAACAAGTATTGCAGGAAACGGCTTATTTCGACCCGTCCGGTAATTAACCTTTCCGGGAAAGGTACCGGACTGTAAGTAGTGCATTTACAGCCTAGAGATTCGCCGAAATATACCACCCGCATTATGTCGAGATTGACCCCAGAGATTAACGAGGTATATATACCGCGGTTATACTAATTGCTAAGGATCGGTAATCAGAATTCCGACCATCGTTTGTCAAGGCTCCAGTAAACATGCGGTATTCGGCGAGTGCCGAGCAAGTGCTCGCCGATGTCAACGAGGCTTTAAGCGACTGCTCGGCGAATGCCGCATGTGTACACGGGCTGCTCGCCGTTTGCCGATGGCCGAATATCGTGCTCGTCCAAGTATTCGCCGTTCCCGTAGTTTGTCGGTCTTTCGTGGCACATCAAAGGAAACGAATAGTCGTAAACACACCCCACTTCATTATAATCGCCAATCTAGAGTTAATCCCATTAGAGAAAATATTAACGGGGTTGCGAGCTCAATAACAGCCTAGATTCACGGAAACATACCGCTCGTCTCGCCATTACGACCGATGGCGGGATTAACTCTAAATTTAATTATCGCGATGATAATGAACGGTAAGAACCGATATAGACGTCCGCTTAAGGTGCGATGGAACATTGCTATTATAAAAATTGAGAAATGTACTTGTAATATTACATCGATGCATATGGGAATAACATTCAGCTACAACTAAAGAAGCAATGTGTAAACGCTGCATCCAAAGTATTCGTTCAGGATGCTCTCTCGACTTTTGCAAATAACTCCGAAACTTCCATGCATTTTAAGAACATTGAAGAAGTTTACACTTATTTATATGCCGCAGGTAAGAACCGACCTTTTCCGAGTCAATACTACTCGGCGTTTGGTGAATAGAGCTGTCGCTCGGTATTTGCCAAATTCCGAATGCTCAGGCTCCACCTTAAAGCCTCGTTGACATCGGCGAGCACTTGCTCGGCACTCGCCGAATACCGCATGTTTACAGGAGCCTTCAGAACAAGTTCAATTAAAAACACAGTAAATATCTTTACTTTATTTCTCATTAACTGCGTTTTGAAAGATGTATCTTAACAGTTTCGCTGATTGTTCGAGACTGACGCACAAAGCGAAAAGATCTCGGTCCTCGAAGGATTCCTATTTAAATCTACAGTGACAATTAGGTTGTTCACATCGACAATTCAAATATTTGACGAAGCACCAAATCGAACCCATTTTGGTAACTCCATCATCATAATATTTGCAAAAAGTATAGGACTACTTCATAGATCTGTTAAATAATAAACCAGCCCAGGTACAGTTTAAGGACGTTCACTGGCTCTAGTCGTAACCAAAAGTTTAGTCGCTTGTTCTATACTCTTTCCCTATAGCGCGCCCCTCTTCATACTTTCTAACTCTTAACGTAGACTGTACATACTGACACTAGGGTGGTAGCCTGCGTCCTATATGTATACACTCATACTAGCGCACGTTGAAAGAAGCGAAGATCGCTGCTCTCCTTTCCATAGAGCGATGCGTTAAAAATACTGTCAAATTAAGTACTTTGAATTACAATTACGCAAAAACGTAAATCCCTATCTCGTAATATGTCATTCCTAACGTCATCATACATCATATATTAGTTTTTTAGCAAAATATATAGAAAATATCTGCCGCTATAAATGAAAACGGCCCTCTAACTTATGTTTTGCCTGTACCTTGCATGTTAAAATTCTCAACTTTGAAAGTGAATATCTCCACTTTGGTATGGGCACGGTTCTAATAATTTGATGAATGTATGGGTAGAACTATTAATAACATATGGTCCAAATTTAAAGCAAATGTATAGAAAATTGATTGGCCAGTGAACCTCCTTAATTACCGGGCCTTTCCGGACCCTGGAACCTCTCTGCATTCCGAAAGGGATTATCCTTGGGTCACAGCAGCCTACTTCCTCTAATATAACGGAATAATAATATAACGGAATCTAGTACGTCACGGGAAATTCCAAGTACAGAACGCACCTGCTTTCTTCGAATTCTCTTTACCCCGTTCCGAACGATAAGGCCCACTTGTTCAATGTAAGTTTAAGGCTGGTTCAGCTTGAACCGCCGTTCTTGGTACACCCGCGGCCACGGTATCTGTCGCTGGTGACTTTTTTAACGTTATTTTGAAACGTACTAACCAATGCACAATTAATTCTCATGCGCTCATTAGCTACGATGGCGTCTACTCTCGTTAAGAGGCCGACACACCCCGTCTGGAAATGTAAAGCTATATTTTCAACATGGTGCATAAGAACCTTTTGCATTTTCGCCACCACACTTAAAAAACATAAATCTAGAGCCCTATAGAAAAAAAAATAAATAATAAATTTCTGATTTTGCCGATTGATTACAACAAAATTTATTTTTTTTTTCTATAGGGTCCTAGATTTATGTTTTTTAAGTGTGGTGGCGAAAATACGAAAGGTTCTTATGCACCCCATGTTGGAAATATTACTTTACAGCCGCGACAAAGGCCCGAAAATTGTCGCGGCTGTAAAGTAATATTTCCAAGATGGTGCATAAGAACCTTTCGTATTTTCGCCACCACACTTAAAAAACATAAATCTAGGGCCCTATAGAAAAAAAAAATAAATTTTTTGTTGTAATCAATCGGCAAAATCAGAAATTTATTATTATTATATTTTTTTTCTATAGGGCTCTAGATTTATGTTTTTTAAATGTGGTGACGAAAATGCAAAAGGTTCTTATGCACCATGTTGAAAATATAGCTTTACATTTCCAGACGGGGTGTGTCGGCCTCTTAATGAAAGCATAAGGATTATTAATCATTGGTTAGTACGTTTAAAAATAATGTTTAAAAAAAGCCACCAGCGACAGATACCGTGGCCGCGGGTGTACATTATAGGCCGGTTGTATAAACGCGGTGAACTGTAGTTGGGGGTTTTGTGTGACACAAAATATACCAAAACCACGCTCGATTCACAGTTCAAGCCGAACTACAGTTCTTTTTTTAAAGCACGTGTTATTTTAACATTGGCAATATTGCCGAGCTGGATATATTGACAGATGTGTAGTGTAAAACCTCCGCTGTAAGAAATGGATCGTTTTACTCTTGAACAACGCTGGGAAATATTGAAAAATTATTTCCAAAGTGAGTGCTGTGTTGCAGAAAGACAGCGTGACGGTAAACGGAATACGCTACAGAAATATGCTAACTGATTTTTTGTGGCCGCTACTAGAGGATATAGACTTGGACCAACTTTGGTTCCAACAGGATGGTGCAACCTGCCACACCAGCCACGAAACAATCGATATTTTACGCACTCAGTTTGGTAATCGTGTTATCAGCCGCTTTGGAGATGTTAATTGGCCAGCGCGTAGCTGTGATTTGTCGCCGTTGGACTACTTTTTATGGGGAAATCTTAAGGACCGGTGTTACTCCAACAATCCACAAACAATTGACGCACTTATGGAAAATATCCATCAAGCTATTCGTGAAATAGAGCCACAAACAATTGACAATGTACTGCAAAATTGGGTTAAGAGGATGGGCTACTGCCAAGCCAGCCGCGGCAGCCATTTAAATGAAATTATTTTCCATACATAATCGGAAGGTGTACTCCTTTGAATAAAGCAATAATCGCTTAAAAATATTTAAAGCTGTAGTTTCAATATAAATTTCAAAAAGAAACCAACAGATGGCCCACCCTTTACAACCGGCCCTATATGTGATACGAAATATACCAAGAACGGCGGTTCAAGCCTTGAACTTACATTGAACAAGTGGGCCTAAGTGGGCTTCCCCGCCGGGGACCTAGTTACCTTCGTAGCTAATCGGGGCGCACCGCATCAACCCCCACTAATTACAACGTCATTCTCATGCAACCAATAAGCGTGCCGTATCACCCACGCTATCCCCACATCTATTAGTTGTACACCCACCCTACCCCCACTATCTATTAGATGTAACGTATATAAGGAGCAACTAAATGCATATTAAGCAGTGCATAAAACGAAGAGTACCGCGTGTACAGTGCATTTAGTGTTCAAGCGCTCTAGCTTGTAAACGATTCGTCTTCATCCCATACGCTGTCATCAGGTAATCGATCCCTTGTAACTCGTAAACGTAAGTGTATTAAAGCTTCTACAGTGCATTTGCAACAACTAATTGTAAACCACGGTTAATTCATTTAAACTACTGTATCGCTTTAACATGTTCGTCGCCGCGTCACCCATATCTGGGTGACGGGTGCGCTTCTGTGGGGGCTCCGTCACCCAATTACGGGTGACGCTCTTCTTGTTCAAGTTAAACATGATTTTCAGTTGGATTTTTAAAAGGAATTTAATGGAATAAGCACTGAAATATAATTTAGAATATACTTTTCAGTTAGATTTTTAAAGGGAATTTAATGGAATAAGCACTGAAATATAATTTAGAATATACAACATAGAAATATTAAAAATGTACACATTATAGTATACTTTTTATTAATTTATATTTATGATAAAATGGATCCTTTATAATGTCGAAAAGTTAACGAATTGGCCTGAATTCGAGTACCCGGGGTTTTTCGGGGTCGCTGATCGTAATTAATCCGAGGCCAGAATTGCAAATTTCCTAGATGACGCCACAATACGGCGCATGCACGGATCAAATCTAGACGTAAAGTTGAGTAATTGCCCTGAATTCGGGTACCCGGGGGTTTTTGGGATTGCTGATTACGAATCCGAGGCCAGAATTGTCAAATTTGTAGACGACGCCGCGATACGGCGCATGCGCCGTATCGTGGCACCATCTAGGAATTTTGCAATTTTAGTCTCGGATTCGTAATCACCGACCCCAAAAATCCCCGGGTACCCGAATTCAGGTTAATCCGTTAACTTTTCGGCGTTTCTACCAATAGTGCGATAGTCAGATTTGGGCCCCGTGAGAAACTCAACCGAATCGCGTTGGGCGACGAACGTGTTAATTTGAATATATTATTAGTTATATCGTGAGTGCAGTGCTAAATCATTCGATCTAACCGCTCGGTTTAAGGTTTCTCGAGCGGTACAGTGGCTTTTTCCCTGCTAAAAGTTAGTCCACTTAAGTACAGTAACACACTAAAGTATGTTCTTCGTGCGATGTGGCAACAACGTTTGACGTACAGTATTATGTGTGTATCTGTGAGTTCAAAAATGGAGCCCAAACATGTGGTGACGTCATGCAACGTTGCCACATTGACTTATCAAAGGTTAAATTTATAAAGAACAATTAATGAAAAAAATAACAGGCTTTTTAATGAACGTGAAAATTGGTATAGATGATTTTAGTTTATTAAACTTGCTGTTAAAAAAATTTCCGAATTTTTTCACTATTTTTCTCAAAAATATCGCGATTTGTTAGCTTATAACCCATAAGAACATATGTTATTTTGTTATTCAAAAATCTTTGCAACGAGCTTCCTAAAAGACTTGAAAATTTAACTGAATTTTTTTTACTTCAATCTACCAAATGCAATCATTCTCAAGCATTTCTTACTATTTTTAGTATAACGCTCGAGAATCCTAAACTCATCTTATCCAATCAACCACCGAAACCTTAAAATCTGCCTTGCGATATGTTTGGTCAGTAGTCGTGTCACGAACGAATGTCTGCGGGATTTACGACCCCGCGATCGATCTAGCATCGATCGCACGGCGCCTAAACAGCGGTGTTTAAATATATTTTTTATCCATTGTTACTTTCAAGGTAAAGCACTATTTGACGTACTGCCCGATCAAGCTTCCGACAGATGTAGAGCTCGAACCGAATGAGAAAGGTTCCTACACGAATGCACAATTTACATCCAGTTCTGACGAAGAAAGCAGTCCTAGTCTTGCAACGAAGCTACACGCAAAACGGCTAGTTTTCAGTAAACCGAGTACAAGTTCTCTGGAGTCAAAACCAGATAAGGACCACGAAATTGATAACATAAGCGGCGCATTTAAAGTTAACGATGATATAACGAAAGACGTATTCGAGGAAGCAGAAGCCAATGCCGAAGTAGATTTTACGAACGTCGAATTGAGCACGTCCGCCGAGGATTTCAGGGTCGATAAAAAGTCGGCTACATCGCCCGAAAATAGAGATCAGACTGTAAATACGGATATGGAGGTCGACTACAGATACAATAGCAATGATTTTCTAAATGTAAAAGTATCTGACGAGGACAGTGTGAAAAAGACTCAAAAGAAGAAGAGGAGGAAACAGATCAAGAGGAATGTAAGTCTTCCGATCGAGATTGCCAATGACAAAACTCTGATGAAATATTGGTTGAGGAGATATCGCCTGTTCAGCAAATTCGATCAAGGGATCAAATTGGACCGAGGTAAGGGTGATAATGATAAAGTAATCACGTCGTATCTTCCTTTCATACACTTCGTAGGTCGATGAATCGAAACTAGTTTTCCCTGCAGAATTTACGAGAGAACATTGCGAATTACATCATCTAATAAATCATACACTTTACAGAGAGCTGGTTTTCCGTGACACCAGAAAGTATTGCGATACACATCGCCGAGAGATGTAAATGCGACACTATCGTTGATGCATTTTGCGGAGCTGGAGGCAACGCTATTCAATTTGCTTTCAAGTGCGAGAGAGGTATGTCCCCGCGTTGAATAATCGCGAGCCAAGTGCTCACCTCTGTGTTTACAGAGAATGTGTAGCTTTACGCATTTTTGCTTCAGTGCTGGCCATCGATATAGATCCAATAAAGATTCAACTCGCACGCAATAACGCAAGGATTTACGGAGTGGAAGAGAGAATACAATTTATTGTCGGAGACTTCTTTCAACTTGCACCACAACTAATTGCCGATGTAGTATTCCTAAGCCCACCTTGGGGAGGCCCAGAGTACGCCAAAAAAGGAACTTTCGATCTCAATAGCATCATGGAACCTATAGGAGGATTGAATCTGTTCAATGTAGCGAGACAGATTACGGATCACGTCGCCTACTTTTTGCCTAGAAACGTGGATACTATGCAGGTAAGACACAATTTTCTCAACGCTGTCTCAATAAATACATGATACGCTTTAATTCTATAAAACACATTTCACTGTTATGTCATTTTTTATGTGACAGCTTGCCATGCTAGCCGGGGCTGGTTATGGTGTTGAAGTAGAACAAAACTTTCTGGATCGAAAGTTGATAGCTCTAACGGCTTACTACGGGGAGCTACCCAGGGACTGTTAATTGTGATATGGAACGTTTCAAAGAAAGAAATAACCCGAAGAAACTTTCCAGGGACAGACGAACGCACTTCTCGTATTTGTAAACTCCCACATGTAAATAACGAACCGCGTCGATTTGTTTGAATCGGCAGCTTGCATTTGCCTTCACTGTTCGTGTAACGATTTCCTACGTGTATGTACGCCTTTTCATTTAGTATCATTTCCGTCATGAACCGTAGAACTAAGGGACCCGCCTCTATGCTCAGTACGTTGATTTCCAACCAAATGTTTCTATATGAATCCCCGTATCACATTTAATCTCAGATCGATGCGGTAAACACGTGAGTTTGCGACCTTGTCATTATCCAATTCATTAAGTATTTGTGAGCATTCACGTGACATTCTATTTGAATCTTCCATAGTGTTACGACGAAGTACTGCTTTAACTTTTAAGTCTGAAACGTGTGTGAAATGCTCGACATTGATGCCCATTTCTTTTGATCACATTGTAAAATATTCGATTTTAATTTTGTAATTCAGAATGACAAGAATCAGCGAGATATTGTATTTTACATTTTACACAACGACTTCCGTCATTATTTTACAGTTTTTATGTACACTTCTGCTAATTTAGCATTACTTAATAAATATATCGAGAACATTACGCGTCTTTCATTTGAACACTATAAAATCCCCGATACGTAACTACGTAAGTAACACAATACCTAGAGTACGATTCCCTTTCCAAAGGATACCCACGCATGTTTCTCGAAATTTGAAAATGTTATTGTCGCCTATTTTCCTGCAATGTGAGTAATATAATTGAAAAATGCGCGATATCTAACGAAATCTCAAAGTATAACACCCTAACTCTTCCAGAATTTTCCAGTCTGAAATGAAAAAATATAATCGATCAATGAACCATCCCATATACGTGCGTTGAATTTCGTGCTGATTTCGAAAATCACAGATTTAGTAAGGTAACCTCGCAAAGGTTGATCAATAGGCTATTTGACTACTATTGAGAAACCACCAGAAATTGTTTATTATATAATTTAGTACAAGCTGTATGAATATTTCTAATGTGAAATAAGCAATATATTCACTAAAAATCGAGGAACAAATTTAAATAGCTAAAAAGGCGCCAAAAACGGCAAGCTAGCGGCCTCTCTAATCACGTGATCCCTCTGACGTCACATAATTGTAAACACAAATGAACGTCAAGCAGCAGCTGTCAGAATTAGTTGTTCTCGTTGAAAATAAACCAACTTGTTAACAAACAATGAACTACAAGTGGTGTGCAGTGCCAATAATAATCTCAAAACAAAACGATTCTAAAGCAAACCTAACCTAAAAGTTGTTGTGAACGGTTTGTTTACAATTATGTGACGTCACACTAACCGTTAGCCAATCACGTATCGTTTCTAATTAAATGGCCGCATTTTAAAAAGACAACTTTTGAAGTTAAGATTTTTAATATTAAACATTTATATATTTTCGTTATTTTACTGAAATAAGTTTAATCAGATAGCAATAAAGAGAGATGATAACAATTTGTAATGTATTTTCAAACTAGTCAAAATGCCTATTATTTACAACTTCATCGTCAAAGATTTCGTACCATATGAAAAAATCTTTCCTCTACCCCTACAATTCTTTGATTGTTAGGCAGCATAAAATATGTGATTCATGTCTACATACGTATAATTTCTTACGCGCTGCCCTGTATATTTCTACTGCATTGAAAAAACGTCTCAAATGATATTGATTAAAGAGAAAAGAGAGACGTGATAATAAAAAGTACGTGAAACATATCTTCTGCTATGTATTGTTACATATGGAACGTAACAATATCCATATTATGCCACATGTACTTTGTTCATGCAAATACTGCATATTCTGCGTGCCCATTAATGCATTTATCCCGTCCTTCGAAAAGATAAGTAGGGCCTAATGTTTTTGAATTTAGATAAAATAGTAAACCTTAAATACAAATATGTGACTAGTTCTTCACGATACCTTGTTATTATAATTTGAATGTTTACTTTCTTCAATTTTCGACATCCATGGAGGATGCGTCTATCGCTTCAGGTTCGGCAGGAATCGTTATCCCTCCCGTGTCTATGTTCTCTTCTTCTTCTCTAGGAATTTTTAAAAAACAATGCATCGTTTCATCGTCCTCTTGTTCTATGACTGAACTATTTTTCGTTGCATTTTCACTTGTGGGCAAGGAACCTTCAAGATCTTTCGATGGGATTTGAATTGTTATTGTTTGCGAAGTGCCGTCCGCGGAGGTCGAGGAAGACATCAAGTTAGCTTCTATTGCTTTGCCATCCTTGGAAAATGCACCCAAACAACTATAAATTAACCGAGCAGCAGCTATGTTACCAGGAAAAACTTCAACATTCTCGCCATCTGAGAAAAAGAGAGAGTAACAGTTTTTGTAAATATAACTACTTTATGTATATCAAACGTATACCAAAAACACTCGTATTTTCAAGAACTATAGATATAGGTATTACCTTTCTTCTGAGTAGTTGCTTTAATCAATCCTTTTTCATGATCTCCGATATGTTGCATGTAAGTTTCTCGTTTAACTGTTTTAAATGAGCACAGTGTACACATGTGAAGACCAGAAAGCAGCGGATGCTTAGAGCGTAAATGATTCTTATAACTGTTGCTTTGTATTGCAGAATACGGACAATGCGGACACTTGTACGGCCTTACTCCTACAATGGATGTTCAGAATTGGAACCGCTCTCTTCAGTCGCGATAAATACTAGAGAAATCCGATCTACATGCTTTTCGAGTGTAGTATGGAGCGAGTCGAGAAAAACGCTAATATAATTTCTTACCGGTGTGCCGCATTATATGACGCCGCAAAGAGTTGTGATCGCCTGTTTTGTATTCGCAAAGCTCGCAATTGAAAGGCTTATCCCCGGTGTGCTGTCGTAAGTGCATCTGTAGCATCGCTTTTCTAGCGCTGGAATGGCCACATACATTGCACACGTATGGCCGCAATTTGGAATGCACTGCCTGTATATGATTCTTTAGGCACTTGGAATCCGCGTAAGTTTTTCCACAAATCTCGCAAGTCTTCGAAGTATACCAACGCGGCACTTCGTTGGTTTTGCGATCCAAGTGCATAACGCGATGATTGCGCAACTGGCTGGACTGCTTGAAGCTTTTGCCGCATTCGGGACACTTGTACTCGCGATTTTCGCTATGCACTCTCATGTGCGTCAATAGCTTCACCATTGTCGCGCTTTTGTACGCTTTGCAAATTTTGCAGGAAAAGAGATCCACGTCTGAAATAGATACGTGTTATGCGTTAGATATTTGACGGTGCGCGTTAAGTAAATTTTACTTTAAATATCAATTGAAAGGACATACCAATTTTGTGCTCCTTCCATAAATGTAAACTGCACGGTCTCCACTTTGAGAACTTGACGTCTCGGCACATGTTACACTTGAAGGCATCAGCATCTTGCAATTCCGCGTGGCAGGATGCATGCCGCTGCATCGTTTCTTCTGTACCAAACTTAAAGACACAACCGCGAAATGTGCACCTGTGTATTACAAGAAAAAGAAAACAAAATGAACAGCAGTTAAATATCTGCCATACTTCAATACAAAGAGACTGATCAAATTAATATTACACACTTGACATTCCGCTCTTTCATTTCTATGCTCTCCTTGTTGAGCATATATTCGGAGCACAAAGACTTCGGGATCTTTACTTGACGTTTTATTCCATTACCAGCAGCACAGTCCGGCTGACCATTCACTGCCTTAGATTCGTCATCATCAGGTGCAGTTTTTTTAACCATCTTATCGGCACCATGATCCATAAGTTCATGGTCCTGAAGTTCAAAAACCAAAATCTTTCAACTTTGAACTTAAGCTTCTTTGATCAATTAAACCATTAAATAAAGAGAACGCTTACATTTATCATATGCTCGCGACAGCCTTCAATAGAGGGAAAACAATTAGAGCATTCTCCACACATATACACTAACTTAACCTCGTCAGTTTTACATTCCTCTTTCTCTTTCTGAAATGCGTAAATTGTGGAATAAGTTCCAATACAAAAGAGAGTGTGAGTTATTTTTTTTCAATACAGCTTAATCTCTCAGGATCACACGACTTGGAGGTGTCTTGAGAGACTGCAATGAGAGATCAGACCGTATAAAATGTCCCACCTGTTTCTCCAGTACCGGATTAACGTGTACATTCTCAAAATGTTCCAATAATTGTGTTCTGTCTTGAGTGGTATAAGGGCATATTTTACATTTGAAGGCTGTCACAACTTCAACAAAATCGTTAGCATTTAAAGTTCTTTTTCCAACAGCAAATTTTTTATCATTCTCCCCTGAGATAACTACATATTCCTCCTCTAGTTCCTCATCTGTATTTTCAATAAATACCGTATTGCGGGGTTCATACTTTGTTCTCTCTGAACATTCCTGAGCGTCACTTTCCACCTCCTTCGAAATAACAACTGTATTATTTTGATCCCCCTGATTTAGCAGTTGACCGAAATCCAAACTCTGTAGTTCGCCATTTCTGAAGGCATAGACTTGTCCATCTAAACAAATAAGAGGAATAGATTCCTCTTCTCTCTCCAGTAGAGTTTCATTAACGATGCTCATGCCATTGTGTTCCTCATTTTGGGAATGCCCCACTTTTATCAGAGTATCTACGGAATCTGCTATAGTTTGTAAGATGAACTGAGTGCCATTTATTTCATAACTTATGAATGGTGGATCTTCCATGTGCGCTTCTTCACTCATGATGGATAGATTACTTTCATCGATCGATAGATCGATTTCAAATACTATCTCTTATCGAAACATTATATTTCCTGTAATTTATCATTTAACAATTATTGTAGAAAATTGGGGGCTACTGCCTACTTCTATATAGAACGCGTAAAATAAGATAATACATATGCAAGAAAACATGACTTACTACATTTCTGTGAAAAGCAGTTACTGATAAGGAGTATATGTAATATTATAGGCATCTGAATTACTTTCTCACGTAATCTCGGAGGCATCTTATTTGAAATATCTTTGATGAACAATTGATATTGTACGTCACTGTTCTATTAACATTGGTAAGCATTCTGAAATTACAGTTAGGAAAGCCATCTTATAGGACGTACTCTAATAAATTTAAAGGTATAAAGTCAATTAATTTGCTAATGAAGCTGAATCAAAAATTTTTGGAAATGTACCTATAAAAAATGTTGATTATTAAAGGGTTATGTCACCTGATCAGTACAAGGTTATGTCAACTATTAGGTAAAATGTAGTTGAAAAACATTATTCCTTTTCCGTGGAATTGTCTGCACAATTTCACTGTGTTCTCGATAAATTTCTTTCAGTGAATCCATGTAAAAACCTTTATATATCACTCGAGAATTCGTAATTTCAAAAACCATCTTTCATGCGACTCAAATCCCGCGTGTTGGCGTCTGGTTCGAGGTTTTCGAAAAAAATCTCCATCCCCTACCAACGCAGTTTCATGATAAAAATGCCCTTTCTTTACTCACCTGAAATGTGATAACTGAAGAAGAATTAGATACTAGTAATCGAATATTTGAAAACCTGATGTGAATGCGAAATTTTTACAAATTATTTTATTCACGTGCGGCCATTTTGTGTCACGTGACTAACAAGACTCCCGACCGGGAATACACGAAAGAACGAATAACCTTCAATTTCCATTTTACGTGATTCTGAAAATCCCGTGCAAAATCCAACTTTATCAACTAATTGGAGTGCAAAATTAATAACCGGATATATTATAAATCAAATATTAATACGTGACACGTTTCTTCAGCAGTGCATTGATGTGGAAAAAAAACAAGATTTTAACTCTTTCCTGTAAGTCATTTTATAATTTCTCTGTCTAAACAGATTATATACAAGTATTATATACCTACATATAAACATTATATATAAATTAAAGCATTCCTCATAATAGCAGTAACTCTTAAAATTGAAATGTATCAACAGAATTTCTATTATTACATATCAGCCTCTTCATCACACTTGAATCCACTTCATCGCGAAGATCCTCTTGGAGTTCTTTCTGCGTTTTGTCTAGCGATATCAGGACAAAATTGAGAATTGTACTTTTGTTTGATAGTTGGCTTTTGTACCACTACTGCTGGAGCAGGCACAGGATCACCCCGTAATTTGGCAAGCAATGCCTCTGTTCTGACTTTTTCAGCTTTTTCCCTCATTAATCTTTCCGCTCTAAGTTTTTCGATATTTGGTTTATTAAAAATGTCTGAATTTGACCTTGACTCTTTCGATTTACTTCCCTTATGTTTCTTGTGCTTTTTTTCATGTTTCTTGCGTTTTTTATTAGCTTTCTTTTTTTCATCCTCAGAATCACTGGATTCGTGCTTCCTCTTTACAGACTTATCCACGCCGCTCTGCGAGTATTTTTCAGTAGATGTTGAACCCATGATGCGTAAATATTTTTTTATATCGTGTATGGGATCCTCTAAGGCTTTACTCTTAGTCTTAACCTCTGTCTCCTTATCTGTATCCGTCAGTCTCAGCGGTAGTTCGTCGTACCAGTTTTTCTTTCCGGTTGCCTCATTCGTATCTTGACCAAGATACGTCAAGTATCCAATTTGTTTTTCATACTTCTCCTTCTCCTCTTTCTTCTCCTTCTCATGCTCGGCATTCGGTTTGCCATAATCGATCTTCCCTTCTTCGAGTTCTGCAAAGAAATTGACGTGTTCCAATTTTTCTATCCTACTGGCTGCTGGTTCCTTTGTATCTTCTTCTCGTCCATCATATTTTTCCCTTGCTTGCCTTCTCAACAAATTGATACGTGCTTCAGTTTCCTAAATCAAAATATTTAAATCATAGAAATACAGGACAATTAAATCTAATAATATTTATTAGAGAAAAACTACAACATCGAATCGCTTACAGCCTTTTGAATTCTAGCTTGCTTAGCTTTTTCTTCCTCTGCAGCTTGTGCTTCATCTCTGCGAACTCTTGCAATATTTTCTTTTGTACGAACATGCCACCTGAATAAATCAGTCTCTGTTAATACCGTAAATCGAGGAAAAAAAAATTATAGGTGAAACATTATAAATAATGAAAACAGAAAACCACAAACCTTTTCTTTGGTAGAATATTCATCTTTCACTTTTAATAAATACACCAATGTTTACTCTATAAGACGAAGAAAACGTTTAATTTTATTTGTAATTGGTAGCAATAATAATCGTGATATTAGTCACAGAAGTACCACATAGCAGGTTATGTACCAAACAAGCAGTAAAACACTTTCCCCCACTTCTACGTATAAAATGCATGAAACTGACCGCTCCCCAGTATTGCGTATGGATCAGTTTGATCTACTGTGATCGCTAGACCTGTATATCTGCCTCCTCTCTGTTAATGGCTGATATGGTAATGATATTTTACCTATGTACTATAATAATGTAATTGATACAAAAAAAGGAAAAGAAAATTTATGAAGCAAGTATTCACTGCTTCATATTTTGCGTATTATGTATGCATATCTATACCTATACATAACGGATTGGCGTGTGCGTGTATGAAATATGATTGTAAAGCGTGGATTACCAATCCTACTTCTATGTTCAGTTTTGATTTTAATATTTATTAGTTATGTAGAAAAGAACTTTCAATTCAAGAAAGTAAAACAATTCCAGCGAGTATCATTCCATCATTTGCTCCCGAATAGCGAAAAACTATTGAATCTCAAAGACTTTCGATATGTAATAAATAGGAAGTGTAATGCTACTTTTCTTACGTGGATCATTACATCTTACGCGGGTAATCCTATGGCACGTAGTGCTCTTCGTCGAGCCTACCCAGAGGAAGAGCTACAGAAATTAGGAATTGAAAGGGTATTCCTGCTCGGTGTATTGGATAAGAAAGCTGAACATACGACTAGAATAACTCAAGACGCGATAAAAAACGAAGCGCAGAGATTTAATGATATAGTCCAAGGTAACTTCTTTGAGGCTTACCGAAATTTGACTTACAAACATCTAATGGGTATAACATGGGCTGCTCACAATTGTAATCAAGCTCCCTACATTATGAAAATGGATGATGATATTGTATTGAATTTATACTATATTCTGGATGTTTTGCGAAATACTAATGACACTGATAATATCTTAATGGGATACGTCCTCAAAAATATGACCCCTGTCCGTGAACCTGCAAATAAGTGGTTTGTCACTCGAGATGAATTCGCTTCAGACACTTATCCCTCCTTCCTATCTGGCTGGCTCTATATGACCAGCCAAAAAACTGTGGTTAAATTGATTGATCATGCTCGAACCTACCAAAAATACTTTTGGATAGACGATGTTTTCATCACAGGAATCTTAAGAGAAGAACTCGGCATAAGGATGCAAGATATTCATGAGATATATACAACCGATTACAGGTACTTGAACTGTTGCATAAAGGACCAGGAAAAACGATTACGTTGCGATTATGCAATTGGGCCGAATGGCGGAGATACTGAGCTCCAAGTCAGATATCAAAGTTTTGTTCATTTTTGTCACATCTATTGTGTACCCAGGACAAAGAAATTTTCAGTCAACAATACATGCATAGTAGCCTATAAGGAACCAAGTTGGGATAAGGGAAATGCTGAAATTCACCCTATAGAGATACTCTGAAATCTGCCGGTCAAAGAAAATCAAAAGATGTACATGTCGCGAGAATTCGCTATTCTCAAAATGACCATATTCTTTGACCGATATTTTTATATTTAAAGTATTATTGACAAGGATAGACATAAAGTAAAATAATTGTAGTTATATTTATATAAATAATTTTTCTAATGCGTCACTATACATTATACAACTTTACTTTTGTAACCATTTTTTTACGAAGAAAGAACAAAAAAAATTTACTCACATTATAATGAACTTTGTAAAACCTAATAAGTTTCCATTAGTTTTCCCTAGTTTCTGTAAAAAGGTGTATGCATAGTCGTAATGTACCATCCTAAACCAATCAGGTATATCCTAGAATGTTCCATCCTGAATTTTACTTTTGGTGACATTTGGACAGATATTACCTGTGTTAAATCTAGGCAAACGTTACTGGAATGTACTTGTTTGGTTTCAAATGGATTATTCGATACCACAACACCTTTTAGACGTAACACAATAGAATCTACTAAATTAAAAGTACTCCATGAGATTACCAATTGACAGGATACCAGACCATTTTTTTTATCTTACGTTTGTTAAAAATAAAGAATTAAGGCTTATTGAAAATATAACGGCTCCGTCTATATACATGTATATAAAGGACGAAAGCAGCTACGCGTGTCCTTTAACGTCTCTTCTTCGATAATTTAAAGCTAGCCCCCAGACAAAGATGATCGCTACCCGTTGCACAATTAGGTATCCTCCATAGAGTGGCGCAATCATCTACATTAGGCAAGGTATACCTTTCCAAAGGTTCAATGTCACTATAGAATATGTAGTCGACTGTTATCCATCTACCCTGATGAGTTGTTGCCTCTCTTCTACCGTGATCATCCACGTGCTTGTATACGCTACTCATATTGAAAGGATGCGTGAGACGACCGGAAGAGAACTTCACTTCGCGACCATCGTGTATCGATATCTTTTGATAGCTATCGGTATTTTCATCGACTTCCTTCCCTTCCACAGAAGGTGAGTCTTTTGGTATAACTTCTTCTTTACTCGCAGTTCGTGTTTGCTTGCGCTCGGTACTTTCCAACTGAGTTGAAGCCAAAGAATAAATAGAAGATGCCTGTATAAGGTATACGAATATTCTTATTTCGCAGAGATGTTAACTCACCATTACGTTACCGCTTCCTTCACCAGATAGCCTCTTTTTCAAAATGTTAAAGTGCTGACAATTGTCAGTGATGTGCAGGCGGGCTGGGATTAGCAGATTGCTCAAGCGAACATGTTCGCTAGGTTCTAGATTTCGACCTTTGTTCAAGTACTCAAAGGAACTGTTCGTTATAAAATTATAGACCCCGGTGTATGGTTCTAAGTTAAAATCGCCCGTCAAAATGATCGGGTGGTAGCGAGGCCCGCCCTCCCTGTTGATATATAAGAGAAACAAAATTTATTTATTCCTTTATTCTAAAGAAAGAAAAAAGGATGCTCACGATGTGTGTTCAATGAAGGCAATTCTCTCGAGCTCTGCGAATAATATCTGCGTCTGTCCCAATCTCACGTCGTTTCTCCTAGGGTTGTATAACAGATGAGTAGTGGCGATCACGACTTGCGTATCGGGACAGTTCTTCAGCGATAATTTCACGATCAATCCCACGTTGTCTCTGCTCAGCAACTCTATTCCCGATTGATACAACTCGACTTTCGCGTAATCTACTAGACTGAACTGATCCGCACGGTAAAGGAGAAGCAAACCATCCTGCTTGTCACCAGTCCTTCTTTTGTAGAGATAGTCGTAACCCATTTGAACGAATGGAATTAAGAAGTCTTGTAGGTGTTCCTCTTGCATTTCTTGAAGGCATATCACCTGAAAACAGTTTCAATTAAACAGTATCGCATAATTTACAAGGCTTAGACTACAGTGATATCTGTGCGATAAGCCACATTTGAAAATGGTGTACAAAGTACAACGGTAAAATAATCACGCCAGTGAAAAAGATCACAATGCATGGATTAATGATCGATTCAAACGTACATTAGCCTTTGCTTCTAGAATTTCCTGTAGCAATAGTGGTTTTCGTCTTTCCCACTCTAACGCCCTCTTGTCGTGCTCCTTATATAAGTAAGAATAGGCCTCCAACAGATGCTGTGCCAAAATATTGAAGGACAACAGCCTGAGTACGACAGCCTCATCAGAATTTATCGTCAGCTTTTCTAAATAAACGTTACACCAATAAGGGGTCCTGGTTTAGTTTTTTATCTATACAATAACCTCTCTCGTTACCATCTCAGTTCACAATCAGATGTAAGAAAAAAAAAAAAAAAAAATTAATAATATTAATACATATTATATGTCCAGTTATACCTTTGCTCACCCTTTTCCACGTGCGCATCATTTTGTACTTTTGCTTGAGAGTGAACGATTTTCTGTCATTCTTACAAGTCGCATCGCATTCTGTATTTAAGTTAACGTCTGGATTATCAAAAGTCGTGCTATTTTCGTTGAATACATCAGTACCAAGAACAGGAATAGGTGTGACTCCCTTGTCAAGCGCTACATTGGAAGTTGCACTCTGCAAAAACATTGTATCCTCATTGAATACACTATATTAACACTTTACAAAATATTGCAAATTCATAGTCACTATTCTTATTCCAAGTGACCTTGCTCGAAGACACCTCGCATACAGGTGCAGAGTCGTTAAAAACATAACACGACTCAAGAAAAGGTTCCATAATGGTTTTATTAAATTCTTCGTGCGTCAATGGGTCGCAGCCAGATTCCAGCAAATTGACGTAAGTAGAAAAGAGTGCCTCGGGAAGGGAGGTGCCTTTGCGTAGATTTTTTATAAACAGATGTTTCAGCGGGATTTCTGACATATGAAATATCTGAAACGCAATGGTTGCTTGCTGAAATGATTATGTAAAATAAGTGATGTTCAATGGTAAGCATTTTAATGAAGTTGACAGCGCATTTAAAAGAAACAAACCAGCGTGAACAGTTATTCTCACGTCAAGCGACGTTAAAACTGCTACAAAACGTAAAACTCAAAAAGACACCAGCCAGATAAACGTATATCCCACCTTTAGCTCTTGGTGGAACGCTGAGACGTGAATAGTGCGGCAGAGTAGACTTGCCAAGGAGACTGCTGTCACCAGCCTGGTGGATGGGCTCATTTATTCGGATAAATTTGAATTTACGTTCGTCACGCAATAATTCATGCACTACTGCCACATAGAGATGTTGACGCAGAACCTTTCTTTTGACAGAACATCCTGGTACAAGAAGTAGGGTTAGCAGAGCTATTTCGCAGCAGTTACATCGGCGAACCGCTTGTCGCGTAGAGTTCGAATCAATCGTATCATTCGTTTTCAATCGCTGTTCTCGGCCGCAGCAAGAAGGAGAGACGACGATAAGAGACAAAGCATGCCTCCACAATTTTCACGCGCCAAAGATAAACTGGGATCGTCGATAAGGAAGAGCCAAGGTTGTTGCTCGGTGTAATAATTGTAACGACCGCCACGGCTAAAGGTGACTCCGTCATCTTCTTTTGTCATTGCATATTACCAACTGTACAATAGTCTTCTTTATCGATGGCGATAGGTCATACCGATTTCCATGTTTTTTGCATTCGATGTCAACCGGATGTACTCCCGACATAAACAATTGTGCGCCCCACAAATTGCTAATGAAAAAAAACTGGTTTTCTAACTCAGAAATTCTCGATTTTATTTGATATCCGTAAGGCACTGAATGTCGACGCGTACTTGTTTCCAAGAATAAAATCACGTGGACGGCATACAATCTATTTTTTATAAATATACCTACAGTAGCAGATATATTTACGTGTACGCATTTTTTTCTAAATACCTATATATTTACACAAAATTCCATACAACTTTATCGATACTCGGAGAATCGGTTAAGCGACCGCGCGTCAGATATGCAAAGATAGTAAAAACACAATATATCTCCTAGCTGTAGCGTAACTAGCAGGCGTTATGTGCGTATGCTTACTTATAGTAAACATATAAAATTTCAATGTATCAGTATCCTCATTACAATGTTCACCTCGTAATACAACACGTCAGCTTCGTTGTTATATTTCAGTAAAATTGTGCGGAATTAATAACGTTAATTTACGAAACATTATTTAAAACATTTTAATACCATCTATATTCTTCCCGCATCTCTTCCTATAACGGGCACGTGTAAATTTCTAACTGTCATCTTTTATGCGTCTTTGGGATTCCCGTTAAGAAACGATGCGACTTACGTTCCCGTCATAAATTAATCCTATTATTGAATATATCGCAGCCCGTAACTGGAAGATGTTAATCGAGTCAAAACTTGATGTAACAAATCTTAAGAAAAAACTCATAGTTTGCATGAATCCAATCGAACTCCAATAAGCTTTGTTCATATTTTCCTATACAACAACTAAAATTCTGTTAAAAGTTGACTCTTTGGCAATGTTAAAGCCCATTTTGTAGAATATTGAATGCTGCACCCAGAGCCCAGCTCAATTCGTGGCCGCTAATTTTCTTGTAGAGCTACAATTAGAATTTAAATACGTTTAGATCTTCGTATAATAGAGCATTCGTTATACATTCAAAGATTCTAAACTCGCAATAACGCGAGTTCATTACTGCATTATGAATATGTATAGTACTTGGACGGAAAAAAGTGAGTCATTAATGGCTTACTCTACCTATATTGTGTACCTACCGACAATTTTGTTCCTGATTCCAGACCAAATCCGTCTCGTAGTAGTACATAAATAAAAGTTAAGTCTAGGCACATAAATGGCTGTTCGACATTCGGATCATCACATGATTCCGTTGCCGATTTTAGGAAAGCATCGACTGTGATCACGTCTCCAGAAAATGGATCTATGAGGCCTACCTGAAACGCAATGATAAATTAATTACTTTGTTAAGCGAATCACGGTATGATTCGTTTCCATCGCAACACTTACTTCCGTCGCACGATCGAAGTAGTAAGAGAAAGCGTATATCTCGTGACTCTGTAAACCTAAAGGCTTATTTGGGATTGTAGCTACGTAATTCTTCACGATCTTCAAACATTCTGGAAATCGGACAACCGGATTTTCCTCGTCAACTCCTGCGAAGATCTTTGATTTTACTGTTTTCCGAGTCCCGTTCTCGGGGCCTCTCACCAAATAATTGTGTCCACCGTAACTCCATTCGGTCTTGACAAGTGGATTTATACACTCTGACCGTACTTCAATGATACCACCATTAATCTGTTTCCCTGCATTTCCGAACGTCAGAATCTCTTTCCTAGCTGCCATAAGACCCATTCCCAAGTAGCTATGCGTGTAAATGCTCATATTATGATCGAAGGCCTTAATAGAATAAATATATTTCTCTTGGTTTTTAATATTCGCGTCATCTGGAGCGAATGTCACTTGGGTAGAACCGCCACCGAGATCTAAGGCAGCAACGGTAGTACCGGCATTGTGCGCGCTCAGTCGATCTAATAAAAAGTTAACTGTAAACCAGGAGAAGATCCCTTCATCCACTCCTTCCATTATGGACACGGCTTTTTTTGAAACTTGGAAACCAGATGCATCAAAGAGTTTCCTGCATTCTTCTAATAGATTATTTGCTTTTTCTTCAGGTAGCAACCTTAAACCTGCCGTGGCCTTCATACTGAGCGAAGTATGAGGCCACTCGGATTTTGGAATTACCGTTTTAGCTTTGTCCAACAGTTCCACGAGCGACTGCGCCCCTTTCTTTGGATTATTAGCAAACGAGCTTAGTCCTGGTTTCACTTGATAGAACAATTCACTATCAAGAATGATGTTGCCGTCGAGAATAGACTCGTGGAAACTAAACGCCAATACTCGACTACCCGTCGATCCAGCATCTATAATAACTGCATAGACTGGCTTTTGTAGACTGAATGAAAATGCCAGACTATCCAAGGCCTTTCTTCCAATTCGGACTGGCTTAATATCATTGGCTATCGCCATGTATCCCAATAACATTGTACCGAACAATACCATCATCAATAAATACTTTCTACCAAGCTTTTTGTTGGCTTTTTTCGAACGGGATGCCAAATCGAAAGTATTTGTTCTGCCATTTTGCGATTTCAACTGAAAGAAGTAGAAATATTTTTAATCCTGCACAATCTATTATACTTTGAAGATTGAAAAAAAATGTTTCAAGGGCTTCAAAGACTATGGATGCATCATGGCATGCTAATTTGCAAAGAAAAAATGCTCGTTGGCAAAACGAAATAACGCTCGAATATAAACCAAATTAGATTCACTAAAAAACTGGCAGGCAAAACTCCAACCTTAAAAACAGAATGTAGAGGTAGACAGAGAAAATATCGAGTAACGAGCTACCGGTCGTAGGACGCTGTTCCGAGGGAGCACGTATGGAAAATTGGTATGTGTCTGCAATTTGATTACATGGAGCTGGAAAGTACGGGAAAGGAAAGGAAATTTCTATGGGGCTTACGGTTTGAGGTTGCCTCAAGGAACGTCCCACGAAAGCACTCGTGAGTACGACTCGCGTGCATCTCAGATTTTACACCAGTTTTATTGCACTCACGAGCGGCGTATATTGCATTTAACCAGGCTTAGCGGTTTGGAAGACGAACCAGCAACATTAGACGACACACGTTCATACGTCAGTTAACCGAGAGAACATCATTTTTCATCTGTTTGGGTCACGTGGTGTGCAAGATTGCAGTCGCGACTACGCAAATGGACTTCTTACTTTCCCGCGAATACCTAAGTTTGATCGAATAATTAAGATATAAGATATTGTTTCCATATTCGATACCTTTCTTTGCCGCACTTCCATCTTCAACATGGCACTTGAAACGTTAGTCGGTCGTCACGAAATGCTTAAATTGACGAAAATGGAAAATGTGGAGCTTCCTTCGGAATACTGTACGGAGAACGTTTATCTGCTGAATGGCAGTCATTCACACTTGAAGTGGACCATGCAATATTACGATACATTTGTGCAAGTCATCATGACGGCACAGATAATGCTTTGTTCAAGGATTTTGTACATAATACCCCCAGTATTTTCAGACGGCTCGATTACGACTAATTACGTTGTCTAGTACTTATCGTTGCGTGAGCTTGCTCAGATAAAGTCATGAATGGTGAATGAGTTTATTCAATACACAGATGGTTATTATTATCTTCTTAAATATCTGGTTGTAAGCTGTTATTATATTTATTACAGTAAATGATGTGAAAAGGTTGCTTTCAATCAGAGAGAAGACGAATTTTATTATATCCGACGTAAACGAACGCAAAGACAATTCATGCACGCGTGTTGCGCGAAAGATAGTAAGCTTTCAACCAATCATGGAGCACCTCATCGTCGCTATAGTTTCTGCTAGTGTGGTAGCATCAACCCTTTTCCCAATGTTTTTCTCAGTGGTGGTTTTTCTTCAGCGCTGACATGGACAAGGAGTCGATGCGTAGTGATCTTTGATCACGTTTTGACTGATTCTAATAGTTATTGCGATCATATGATATTCGATGAGCATGTCTCTTTATTCACATGAATACTCGTGAGAGTCATGAGAATACCATTCAGACGATTCGGTTATGTTTACCCGTGTTGATGACGCAAAGTGAATTATCCGTTTAAGCACAACGTAAGATAAAGAAATGTCATTTTCATTGGCTCTCTGTAGAGTGTGGCCATGGTTTCATGCATCATCCACTCGTTTCTCTCATTTGCAGATATGCTTGAATTCTTATTTTAGAGAAGACTGCAAGAATGGATGTAGCTGAGATAGTGGAAGAAGTTCAAGAAAGAATACCCGTCCCTACGACGGTTGTTCGTGTTCCTGTCAAACATACCAATCTAGGCATCCGGAGTCACGCCATGTAAGATTTACTTCACTAGAATTACTATTTCATAGGGTGTGTTCCAGTAATACTCTGCTACCCTAGCGCTAGGATAACAGTGTAGCAAGAAATGTAGACCGCTACCTCAGTACAGGAACATTGTAATATACATATACAAATCAGTATACAAGTGTATTTAGCGCTGAATGTTGTCCCTGCCGCATTCATGAGTCATGATTCAATTGCCACCATAGCCGTAGGTAGCGGAGTACTGTTGGCATACACTTATAGCTTATAGTCTAACCAAGTTGTGATCCCTCTTCTCCAGGGACATGAGCACGATGGTCGAACTGACATCTTTCAGTACTTTAGGGAAGATACAACCGTTCTTGGTGTCAATTTCCACTACGGCAGCACTCGTCGTAGACCTGCACTGTCATCTGCTGGACAAGGAGGTTTGCGGGTATTTGGGAGGACATTGGGACATCAACGCGCATAGTAAGATTTCCGTCTACCATATCGACTAGGCCTCGAATTATTCATTCCCATTGCAGACCTCGCGATAACCAGCGCTTTTCCGTGTCGATATATCGGAAAGGAAAAGTCTACAGCTGCTGCTGTGGAAGCAGAGATTTCACGAGCCATGGAGTGGAAGAAGACTACTCTGGTGGGTTGGTATCATTCTCATCCTCGCTCCCACGCGTCCCCATCCCTACGCGACGTCGATTCGCAATTGGATTATCAGATAAAAATGAAGGGCGTGAGCGACAATGGGTATGTTCCCTGCGTCGGACTGATATGCTGTAAGTTCCCGCAAAAATTCAGAATAACCGTCTCTGATCACTTCAGTCAATCGAGAATAACACTTGCGATTATTTCCAAGCTCCCTATAACACTGACAGCAATTGCTACGAATCGAATTTCAACGTGTTCTGGTCGATGCCACCTCCGGAAAATCGTCCCCACGAGTATCCGCGGCCGATGTTACTCAGTTACTCCTTGTCGCAAGAACATTTTCTCCCTCAAGATGCCCTCGACGAGATAGTAAGTGGGAATGAAATGGGATGATGCATTCGATAGACAAGCAGGCGCGCGTCAGCTGGGCTAATCATCCGATCGTTTTAGAAAAAGACCGTCGACTTCTACAGAAGCGAAGGTGTTCTAATCGACTTTAAAGCGATCTTCAGTGGCACCGTAACGTACTTGGAAAGGTTGCGGGTGAGTAGAGCTTGCGTAGATCGAAAAAAAGCAGTTGAAATGTGCAAGTCTCTCATTCCAAATTTTACGTTTGCAGAGCTCGCTGGCCTCCAAGTTACCCCGCAACCAGTCGAACGGCTCCTACTGGGATGTGATCAGGGAGATCGTTTATCCTGGTGCGGAAGACCCGACTCCCGATCCATTCGCCGCCGTAAAATACCCGGTAGTTCCCGATTCCTTGCCCGGTCAGCCCGGTTTGAATCCCAGCGGCCTCTTCATCGCGCCCGTCAATTTCAAACCGGACAACATCGGTGTCTCCGTGCCGAAGCCGTTCGGCGTTCCCTCGACTTCGAGGGACAACGGGAAGAGCGACGGCGCAACGGAGAATTCGATACAGACTAAGGACACCACCATCGTCGCGTCGAAGCATAAACTGCTCTCGGAGTTTACGTCGGGCGAATTGACCGTCTCTGTGAAGAATTCAAAGTGCGACTACGATTTCACGACCGCTGATTTCACCAAGGTCGCGAATCTTCTGTCGAGCGACTCCTCGGCGAACAAGACAAGACCAACTCCGGATTTCCCCTTGGCCGATATATCGCAAATAAGCAAATTTCCCGATCTCTCGAAATTCGCTAGTTTCTCACCGGCCGATCTAGCGAAGCTCTCGGGATTTTCCGTGAACGACTTCGCGAAGACACCCTCCGCCGCGTACGTTTGCAATATCGCTAATCTTTTTGCGCCCCTGGGAAAGACGGGAAAGGAGCCATCGTCGATTAGAGATTCCGGTGAGGCGAGGGTCAACGATTTCATCTCCACCGATGGCGTTTCATTTGGCAAAGCCGCGACGTTGTCCGTGGAGCCTATGAGGTCCTCCGAAGACTACTTGAGCGATCAACAGAAGAAACACAAGGATTTGAGCGAAGCGCCGAAACCTCGCACGGATTTCTCTTCACCAGAAGAGCTCTCCATTTCGAACGTTAAACCCGATTTTGGCGCGATGCTGGATATGACGATGCATCCGAAGAAAGCAAGCGGCGAAGGTGACTCGCTGAATCTATCCAAGGATCGTTAGTGAACCGCTTCCCTTCCCCGTCTTTGATCCAGTGGAGATTCCTCCTCCATCCGCGCGAGAACAATCGATTACTAGAATCTGCTGTCAGTAATCGCCAAGTCGATTAATTTTTTACGAAACAAAACTACCGATCGATCTGCGTTGCGAACCGAATTATTCAACTGTAATCAACGAATAAACGGGATGGCTGCCGAAATAGTACCGATGAACACGTGAGGTTTCACTTGCCTTCCCAGTTAAACGTACGTATCTCTTCAAGTTTTTTCGAAGGGCGGATCACACCCGTCAGTTACTTCCGATGATTCCAAATGATAACGAAAATAAACCAAGAGAGAGAGAGAGAGAGAGAGTAATTCCGTACGACTCACGTAGCGTAGCGTGTATCTCTCCCTTTTACCGTACCGATATAACAAATTTTTCTGTGACGTCACGTTCCAACGAGAAACTTGCTGGTAGCAATTCCTTGGGCATTCAGAGCAGATCTACGAGGTCTAGTTAGATATAGATCAAAGACGTCTTCGAAGGCCACGGTGATCTTGTCAATCAGGCGTACGAAGACGACGATAGCAGTCTTCGTTCGTCTGCAAGTCAGGGGTCAAGCAACATGGCGCGACGCCAGTTCGAAAATGTAGACCCGCCATAGTTTCGATCCCATACTACATGAATTATAGCTATAGTCGTAATTTGTATATACATGTACGCTCGTAGAACTGTCGGCACATACGAGCATATGTTCCTTTTGTAAAGCCAAAGTAAACTTAGGGCAATATCGAAGACTCTTTCCGCTTATCCCTTCGTTTCCCACGCCTCACGACGAACGTAACGAGCTTGCGTTCGGATCGACCACGATCATATTTGCAGCATTACAGGCGTTTCGATCTGCCGGTACCGTTTCGTCGGCTCGATGCCGGCAGCAGTTTACCATCGACCGTTCCTGTGATCGAATGGAAACTCACGAAGCTTCGTTCGCCCAAATTGGCTCAAGTGGTACGTATTTACGGCCTGAAGGGAAAGCTTGAGAAAACTAGCCTGTTTTTGAAGCCAGCCTCCTAATGACATCTCAGTTCGTTGCATTCGTAGGAGAATAATATAATACAATACTTCCACGTAAAGTCAGTTTCTTGCTTGTATCCATTGCTTCCAATTGCTCCAAATTCGTGTGACAGAGCTACTAGATCTTTGATACTAGTAGCAATAAAACTGAAGCATGAAAATCGTGTTGATTTCAATATACCTATTTGTTTAAAATCTTTTGAATAATGTAGAGGTTGATTCCTTATCAACTTATGATTATGACAAACAGAACCCTACCAAAGGTACATTTCAAATTCATTCTTTATAACAATGGGTAATATTCATAAGGTAAGGTTCTCATAATTGTCTCTACACATCTTAGATGACAATGGTATTGAACTTTGGTTTAAGTAAGATACTGATAACGGATATCATGTATCATACCTATATGATAGCTGCTTTTTGCAGTTTCTTATTGCAAAACTCCATACTCTGGTCATTATCAGAATATTTTAACAAATGATGATAATTATCATACCCGATAGTAATCCAAGGATGAAATAATACAAATAGTTAATTAAATTTTCATACTCCATGGAACATTGATATTAGAACTAATGTAAAAGTATTAAAAATACTTGTAAATTCTTTATCAACATCCAATTCTTTTACTTTTATTGAAGAACTTTTATGTGTATAAAATGAGATGATTCACAAGTACCTATTGAATATTTTTCCAAGATAAAAGATTAAGCATTAGGAACAGCGATAACATCTTAAAATAGATACATATACGTAAATATATGCAACATTCTTGCTATGAATCGTTAGGTATTTAAAATTGTAGACACAATGAGTATCGACTAGAGGTTAGAATTTTTATGGTTTCAAAAATAGATTTCCGACAGACACAAGTGCAATTATAGCTTGGAATAACATCAGTGTAGCTAGCTCATTCACTATCTTCACTACATTCTCATAACTGTTGTTAAAACAATAACGTTTCACGTCTTAAAGAAACTGGAGTTCCTTAGTCTTGCAAGATGATCTATATATATCGGTATCTCTTCTAAGCGCGACGCGGTCGTTGATATACTAGAAATAAGCAAAATTAAAAATAAACCAATGCTTTTTTTAAGAAAAACGGTGAGCAAACGTTCAGCGGTTTCAATGACGGTAGAAGTCGAGGGAGTTTACTACTGCTCTGACATTCTCTTCATCATTCCGTACTCAAATTGAGTTTGCAAGCATTTTCAGGTAATTATTGCAACAAACAGACAATTAAAATAAATACATCTTGATTTGTCAATATATTAAAACTAAAATTGAAATAAGAAATATATCATCTATCCTATATGATAAAGATCTGTTTTTTTTCAGAAGATAGTGGCCGAAATGGAAAAATTATAAGAATGATTCGGTGACGTACAAGTGTCATCGTACTTAAAGAAATACAGTGGATTATCGTCTATCTATGATAATAGTTTCAACGTACATTAATTGAAAAATACTCCTCTATTGGGATTATTAAGAAATTCGACATTGACAAGAGGAGAGTTGCAAAAATGGCTCACTCACAGAATACAGAAAAGTCCAGCAGCCTCCTGAAGCAGGCAGCTATTCAAATAGGTTCCGGAGGATCCGCTGGCTTCATAGAGGTCTGCATAATGCACCCGATGGATCTTGTTAAGACGCGATTTCAATTGCAGGTAAAACCGAAGGGATCGGACCCTGCATACTATACAGGTAATTTCGATGCAGCAGCCTTTGCTCCATTCAATTGAACTCACTAATCTTCCATTCAGGAATCGGGGACTGCATGAGAAAAATGTACAAAAATGAGGGTTTCGGTGCATTTTGGAAAGGAATCTTACCGCCTATTATCGTGGAAACACCCAAACGAGCTGTGAAAGTGCGTAAGAACATCTGTTTTTAAGTTCACGCATCCGCTGAACAACTTACTCGGACCACGCTGTATTTGAATGAGAAAATTTATTCAATAATGTGTACCTTTTTCAGTTCTTCGCTTTCGAACAGTATAAACAATTTTTTTTATTCGGAGCCAGTGCACCTACACCATTGGTAAGTCCTGCGAATATTCGACATCTCGAATGATGTAAAAACGATGATCTTGTTTCAGACGTTTTCATTCGCCGGATTTTTCGCGGGAGTTACCGAAGCTATTTTGGTAAACCCCTTCGAAGTAATTAAAGTAAAACTTCAGTCGAACCGAAACCGCGTCAACGAAACTCCGTCCACGTTCACCGTTACCAGGGAAATTATACAGAAGCATGGCCTAGGACTGAACGGTTTGAACAAAGGTCTTACGGCGACTGTAATGAGAAATTCTGTTTTTAATGGATTTTATTTTGGTTTTTACCATTCGGTGAAGGGCTACATACCAGCGAACAAAGATCCCTGGCTCGAGTTCTTCACCAAGGTAAAAATCGCTTAAAGATCACATATTATAAATTATAAGTCCATCTGAATATCTGTACAATGGTCAATACTTTTCTTGCAGGTTGGTATTGGCTTTACTTCTGGAACTATGGCCTCGTGTTTGAATATTCCGTTTGACGTGGCGAAAAGTCGAATTCAAGGGCCGCAAGGAGATCAGTATAAGGGGACGCTGAAAACTTTAGTCATTATTTACAAGAAAGAGGGGTATGTTCCATAAATGTAGTAGATACAGTGAAAAGTTCGCATTGTATATTTTAAAAAAGCTCTCATCTTTTATTCTTTAACTCCTTCAGTTTCAGAGCTTTGTACAAAGGTTTATTACCCAAAGTCCTCCGGCTGGGACCGGGCGGTGCTATAATGCTCGTAGTTTATGACTACGCTCACGAATTTCTCACGACAAAATTCGCCGATTAGTTGAACTAAGACGGATTATGCGATATGTAAGATAAAATCAATAACAATAGCTGTGATTCAGGATAAAACCTTCCCCTTTAACTGCCTATGTGCTCCTTTGTCTACAGTTCAACGTCTGGCATATGCGTATACATTTAGTTGGAAGAGCAACTGTATAATATGAGAAAGGTCCTTCTGTATTTTTTCACATGAAAAATAAATGTATTTTAGTCCTAAGAAACTTTACCCGTATTAATCATCCAACACAGAATCAAGCCACTTCTCAAGATCAAATGATTTTGTACTCGACGATGTTGCACCCTGGGTTTTTGTTGCTGTAAAGCAAATTAGTCTCTTTCAATCCACTTCATTCTAAAATATTTTACCCTACAATACTACTTACTAGAAGTAATATTTTACAATGAAAGGTGTGTCTATTAAGTGCTTACCTTCAGTGTAACTTGTATGAAGTGGGGGGACGTTTACAATGGGACTGCTCTTAACAGGTTCTTTCAGCGAGAGAAGAAACTCTAGATCCTCCTCGGTATCGTCTATCTCTTCATCCTTGGTTTCTTTTTTGCTAAAGTTTACAGTCATAATTGGCGAGTCTCCTTTGCTTCTATCATTGCCGGTATTGTCTTCAGCATTCGTCATATATTTCTCTTGAGACCTCTCCTCAAACTCTTTTGTCATATCAGAATAAATCCGTATAGCCTCTTCTGCTTTACTGTTTATTCTCGTCAGTTGGTCTTTCTAGAACATTAAAAAAAAACCATGCATGACATCTATACATTCGATTTTTGATTAATCCTTAAAGATTCTGAAACTTAAGATGTACAGTTTCTCCTTATAATTCAAAGTTTTGTAGAATTCTCTGCAATATACCTATACTTACTGTAAAATATTTCTCTTCAATGCCAATATAATCATTAAAAGGTATACAATCTATAGCTGCTGCTAATCTCTTCATGTTTAGAGAGAACAATTCAGAATATTTCGTATCCTCAACAGCCCAGGTCTTTTCTGATTTAAATACAAAATGGCCATCCGCTGATATCGGGACATTTGCAAGAACTTCGAAATCGTGTTCAGTTTCATCCTCTTCTACATCTATGTCCTTATATCTGTCCCAATTTGTCATGACTTTACGTTTCGAAAAAATCTTCCCAGGAAGAGTTTCTTTCTTGGTAATGTTCTCCATACTGGTCTGGCCAATTTCTTCTTTTTGAGGGTCAGATTGACACGATGCACCAGATTCCTCATGATGATTTTCCTCCTCGGCAAGTTTCTTTACTGCTGGAGGAGGCTTGTTCCCAAGTCGACCACTTTTCTGATTGCCCTCGATGAAGGCGCACTCCTTACCGAGACGATTAATTCTTTTCTTCCTTTGATTATAAACACAAGTTGTTATTATATTTTTCTACGGTAATAAGTTCAAAACATAACCTTGTAGGTTTTTCTTACATTACCTTGGCTTGTGCTTGTCCATGTTTCACGTAATTTAAAAGAATTATTACTGTAAAATATAAGCAGTCGAGGACTTACGATTTTCTTAGAATTGTTCGAACATAATAACTATATAATAGCTCATATTAACGGGAGATACATGTGTAATTGAAGTGTCAAAACATGTAGCAACCGCTGTAGGTACCACTACATACTGATATCACTCACACGCATACCCATTGTAAATTATAGTTCACTCTTCGTATAAAACAATCGATATAATTCATTTGAAATACTGAAACTTTATTAACAATAATATTGTACAAGACTTTTTTATATTAATTTCCATATATCCTTAACGCATTCTCAGTAGAAGAGGACTAGAAAAATAAATATTCTACATTCTATTTACATGAATTGAGACATCTTGATACATGTTCCTTTCAAGAGTATCATAATTATATGAAAGAGAAAGTACACCGACAAATCAAATATCCACATAAACAGAATTTGACAGTAAGAACGCGATAGAATAATAACTACATCATTGCGTAGATTTGTCGGTATTTCTAATTTTTCTCGCCGTTCTGAAATCTTTTAGGAAGTTTGTATGGCAAAAATGGAAGTGCTATCAAATGATAGACATTAATTACCGTATCAAGAAATAATGGGTAGAGTATAATTACGCGCGTAAAACCATTTTCATTAACAAGAAAATAATATCTCTTAACCTCTAGAATGAAGTAATACATGCCACATTGTTGCAATAACATCGAGTGCCTCAATAAACAAAGATTTTTACAGTTGCATGATGTATTCAAAAGTATAATAACAACAACACATCTTTGCATACTTGATTTGAGGTAAGAGTGCTGAGTACATTTTCTTTATCAACTAAATTAAATCAAAAGAAACAATTGAATCTTCTTTTACAACTAATCCAATTTTTGTCAATTTGAAAATGGGCAACGAGATGGCACCGGATTGATTTTGATTTACCGTATTTCTTTCTTTCTTCCGTACTTATACATTATAGCAATTGCCGTTTTTTCAGCAGCGAAATGACAAAGTGCCATAACGATTAAAGAAAAACCATCGAAACAGAAAAATAGGGTGTCTTACGAACGAACGCTATCGATCGACAGTCTTCAGCTTTGCGATGAAGTCATCTGGGATTCGCTTGAACTATGCTAGCCTGATCTAAGGATCAACAGCTACTATAGCGGTATCATCTGTCAAACTATCGTCGTCAATATCGATATTAACAGCTACTATAGCGGTATCATCTGTCAAATTATCGTCGTCATTATCGATATTAACAGCTTCCGTAGCTGTTTCCGGGAGCGGCGGATTGTTGGCGATTGCCGGCAACTGCTTGCCGCGATTTAAAGGCGATTTTACACAGTTGTCGTCGTCCTGTTGCGCTGGACACTCGAAGTGCACGCAGTGGAACACCTGTGCAAGTGGAACATACCAAAGTAAATTCGTGTTACATGCTAGTTATAAGCGAGACAAAAAAAGAATTAATGTTCAATAAGAGTAACCTCGTTTGCTGTATTCTGTGTACCGATGATACGTATGAGAACAATTGGTCTTGGTGGATGAAATCGAAGAGTCTGCCAAGAGCGACAAGGTTCTCTCGTTTTATCAACCACTATCTCCCAGTCCAACGAATTACCCGATACCTCTATACAATACGAGTACGATCGATCGTCACAATCCCACAGCAGCAAGCTGTAATACGAATCGACAAGTCAAGTTACGATCAAAAATCGTAACGAAAGGCATGGACACGTGAACAATTTAGTTTCTAACTTAGCGGAATTATTGAAACTCACCGCATGGAGTCTATCATATATGGTTGTCCAAGTTGTACCAAAATTGATCCTGAGCCTAGTTGGTGACACGTATAACCACTGTCCCAATTATAATTGGACACGTCACCATTTAATAATGCATTTCGTGACCTATATTATATAAACAACTATATAGCATCATCAAACAAAAGACCTTCGCTATATAATTTTAATCCGAATTTAATTCATTAACGGTTAAGCATGAAAATACCGATCCTCTGTAAATTTTTAATGAAATTGATTAATAATACATCGAACGAGATAATTATTTGAGAACCAAAAATTTACCATGTTCAGGATTCAAAAAAATAATGTTGCGTGTACGCATCAGCGATGGAATCCAATCATTTTTGTAAATAATGTATATTTTTCATGAAAACAATAAATTAAGTATTCGTGTGGTACAAAAGTGATAGATTTGGCATGGAATGACCCGTTTATGCATTAACGGCGTTTAGTGGGTTAAGTAAAATTATACTGACCTACAAACACCTTCCTTTACACTGGCGCTACGTTCCATAGTCGCAACGTTGTGAGACGGAACAACGAGTCCCTTGCAAAGCTTCACCGTTTCATTAGAGTAGTAAGCTTCCAAACTGACTACGTGAAAAACCTGAACGAAGAATTCTTTTTTAAACACAAATGACTGATTTGATTGAATTCCATTTTAAGAATTAAAGTGATATAGCTTTAAGATTATAAAAACGCGACAACAGAGCCTTGCATGTGTTTAATATAAATTAAAAGTGTTTCTGATCCCAAATACTATATTCATGATAAAATATTCAAACCTTGTTGACAGTGTTGTTCGTGCCAACAACACGTATGTATAGTATGACTCTTGGTTCAAAATATAAATATTGCCAACTGCGACAAAAATACTCCGTATGATCAATGACTCTAACCCAATCCTTTTGATCCATAGAGACCTTTAATGCAAAAGAAAATGGAAAACCAAACTCAGCAAAAAATTATCACGAATACGTTTGTATGGAAAATTCGTAAACATAGACCAAAATTCAGGAGTACCTCTAAGTAGTAAGAATACGAGCGGAAATCTCGATCCCACAGCAACATCTTTACATGATTAATCAGACATTGTGAACCAAGTTTAATAACTATACCATGATTTGGAGAATCAGTTATAGCGTGTCGTGTATATCTGAAAGGATAATTAAATTTTCTTCCATAAAATCAAGGAAAAATATGCATAAGTAGTTGCTGTTCGAGTTTCAAAAAATAGCAGAATTACCCCCGCTCCATGTCGTAGTTGGTACTGTCTCCATCCAACAAAAAAGTCCGCATTTCGCCTTGTAAGACTTGGGCACCGTGTCGTGGAAGCGCAACATTTTCATTAAGTATCAAGCGACCGCGGTAATTAAGCTTAGAATCCTTTGTTTGTAACTTCGCCGCTATTGCGTCCAAGATCGCTTCCGAGGATACCAGACCTGTTGGTCTGACTACGTTTAACAAATCTGTTATAGCTATCAGGCACAATCTTACTTGACCTGGTGATAAAAAGATAAAGTGTGTTGAAGCCTTATATTCCTCAATTCAAGAGAGTTAAGCACTATTTTCATGTCTACCGAACAGATGCAAATGTACCTAAAACTTCTTTCGTCTTCGCATCGGGATTTGCCTTCGCCCAAGCTTGAACTGCTAAAAAAATATCGATTTCTGGTGCATAAAAGGAATCTCGCGAGATCAGTTCGTTTAATGCACCGGGACTCAGTTGCAAGATGCTTTCATGCTGTATCACTTCCACTGCATGCCTGTCCATAAACTCGTGACACACCTATGGATGAAAAGAATTATTAACTCTCCATGGTGATTCGAACAGAAGTGACCAAATGTACGCACCTTCTCGAGAAACTCCAAATGGTAAAGACGGGCGACGTCGAATATCAAACAGACGTTCTTGATGTTCAGAATCTCTTTTAGATAATCGGATATAGCCCCTTCTAGTTCCGAGAATCCATATTGATGCACCAATGCCAGAATATCGAGAACCACCTTTGTAAGGAATTAGAAGGTTAAGAATGAGATTTATCCGATGGTGATTAATGAAGAAAATCGCAGGAACAATAAATAAGACCATTCAATTTCCTCAACCTTAAGCTCGATGATTCTGTACCTCCTCTCGTTGACTGGAAAGGGATATATGCCCTGTATAAATATATTTGAGCAGTCCCTTAAAAGCCAGTAAGTTTGTCCCTTTCAGTTCAATCTCTTGTTGAGAAGATTCCTTGAGTCCACCGTATAGCAGTGCGCGAAAATACTGGCTACGCGCTGCTAATATAACCTTGTGACTATTAAAACGCTGGCCCGACACTATCAGGGTGACATCGGAGTAATCGTCGGAAAGGTACAGTGCTCCGATATCCTCGGAGAGAAGGTTGATGTGGTCCACTTCTCCCGAAGATGAATTGAGGTGGTGATGAGAGCTCATTTTTGTCTTGAGAGCGGAATGACCTCTTCGTTTACGTACCTGTAATAAAGTCACTTGTAATATGGATACAATTGAAAAACTGACACGCGGTCAATTTCTATTCCATTTCCAGCGTCAAATCAAGCAATGTTTGTCGTTTGAAGGTAAAACTTGAAGTCCTTTCCAAAGAATGTTCATAACAGTGTCAACTATAACTGGCAAAATGTAAGGAACGAAGAATAACGAGCTTCTCGAAGAGAGAGCAATGCATGTTTAAAAGTACGACCTTTCAGTCCTTGTCAATACTAAATGAAATACGAGGATGGTAACCCGTCATTATTCGATCTTCAGCCAGACAAAGAATTCTTGATTCGCTCACGAATTATCATATGAAACAGAATTATTGTATGTACCTTTTTCTTCTTCATCCACAGTGGCTTTACGCGCGATATCAGCGCCAGCCGTCAAATGCCATATGAATAATTATATCAATAGCTGCTTATTATCGTTCCTGCGACAGGTATACAAGTACACAAACAAGATGGAAGCGTGCAACATGCACGCACTTTTCGAAGAGTGCTGCTCGACGCGCCACCGGAAATCAACGCAACGACGCTTTTCTGGTATGCCTGCCTATTCAAATGCGATATCGACACAATATCAAAATACCTATATTTAATATTCTGCTACTGCGTGACCAAGATTTTGTAGATCTCCTCGGGGTCGTAAATCTTGAGAGTATAGGTATGGAAATACACTATTTGTGTGACTTGGTTATTTTGCCGAATGTGCCGCAAGATCGATTAAATCTACCGGCTGGTTCGAATGAGTGGTACTGTACTCATTATTAATATTTGTACATGCATATATTTTAAATTAATATAATATGAAATGCTCGTGTTACAATGAATCTTCGGAATTTGTATCATGTTTTCAAATGACTTAAATTTGACACCGCTAACTTATCTTTCTTTGAAATAGTTTGGAAGAAGCCGAAGATATTTGCGGTAAGATTCGAGAGAAAATTCGCATTCCATTTTGCTTTCAATGCCTGCGATACTAAATATTGATCAAGGTGTAATCTTATGTAAGATCTTTCTACGTGTAGAATATATCGTCGCACGCAGCGAGCCATTCGAAACTTCGCCTGCCGGCTCAATTCGGGAGTTTGCGAGTGCGCGTTCCCATTTTAAATATTATTTGCGCCAAAAATGGCAATACAGTCGATGGTAGAAAGTGGTACGATCTGAGTTGCTGCCGTAAAAGGAGCCGGATAAAAATCACGTAACATTGGCCGGAGGCTGTTTTTAGTCCGGTAATACTCGGCATATTATTCAGAGTAATCGGGGGTGCGCGCACCAAGTTCATTTCCATCCCGCGAAACCGATTACGCGTCGTTTCGCAGGCCCACAAGATTCGCTCAAAATTATCCACGTATCTCCGACTCGAAGATATTCTCTCGTGCAGCGCCTCGTTCTCCATGACCTTGCGTTTCCTTCATAATGCTCGCCCACGCTCAGGTGCGTCGATAAATCCGACTATCTGCGGGTCCGTGACGAAGGTAAACGAAGGGAGAAGAAACGCACTTTCTCTCTTTCTATGTCGCGCGATAATCCTCCCTCGGCGTGGAGAAGTAGTTTCTCTCCCTTAAAAAAAAAGCAACACAGACGGTTTTGCACGACATACGCGAAGGCACACGACGACCCATCTAAGAAGGAAGTAGCGGGACGCGCGATTCCGGTTCACCGCGGTGAATCAGCGTCGACATTGATTGTGGCGCGAATGAACGCGAAGACCGCGATAAACGGGGAGACGATTTACAGTCGTGTAATAGGCAGGTCTACGTGTAAACAGTCGTATAAGGGAGCGATACGAGACCAACTGTGGATGGCCTACTTGCCTTTTATGGGCGCAGACTCCGCGGCGCCCGTGTCGCCATGCCCGTTCACCGACGGCCGTTCGCGCGTTGCGGGAGAGCACTTCTCGCGAAGATACGCGAAATTCGAAAATCGTAGACTCCCGAGAAAGCGTGGGTTGACGGCTCCCGGATATGGCAAGAGATCTCGCTACAGACCGCGGTTGAATGCACGCGACTGTTGTACGTAAAAATATAATATATTTCCTTTTCCGACTATAATGGTCTTACAATCCTATCGAATGTTCGTTTTCACCGTGCCGCGTTCACGCGTCGTCGTGCGCGAAATCGGGCACCGTCGTGATCTGTTAGCTGAGCTCTGTACTCAACAGGTTATCAGGAAAATCGAGATCCAAGTCGGGAACGAGATTCTCGATGGACTGCTCGATGAAGTTGTCCAATGTGGCACCGGAGTGAAAACTCTCGCCGTCGCTGCCGCCGTCCTGCCGGAAGAAGGATGCGTTCGATTAGTGGAGCAATCGGCACTCCCGATTTCTCAGCGGAAATTCAAGCACTCTCGGAGAGGCGCCTCACGTTGAACGAATGATTAGCGGATCCGAAGATGTCGTAAGCGGTGGAGGAGTTCAAAGCTGTGAGCGTGCAAGTATCGCGTCCGCCTCTGAACATCGTAGGATGACAGTCGATGTATTCTGCAGTTTCGTCCATGACATAGGTCCGATCCTCCTTGCGCAGCAATTCCGTGAGACCGGAGATGTACCTCATTGCCAGACGCAGTGTCGTGATTTTCGTTAATTTCTCGTTGGATCCATCACCCTAAAAACGCGTAACTTTATTAACGAGGGACTCGCTTAATCGCTGTAGCACGTCACTGAAGCCGATCAGCGCGAGGGATGAGGATCCTTACTGGAAAGACCAATTGAGGCATGTACGAAGGCACGGCCTTTCTCAGTGTTTCAAATGCCAAATTAATTTCTCGCATTCTCGAACGCTCTCGCGCGTTCGCTGTCTTTCTTCTGTACTTGCTGAGCGGCGCCGGTCTCTGTTTCGTCGCGCTTTTACCGCTAACGGTGTTGGCTCGTTGATCGGAAGGGCTACCGGTATCCAAGGTCGGAAAGTCTTCCTCGCCGGGTTCGATTTTCAATTTCCTACGATCGCCGCCGCGTGGTCGTAGGCTGTACTTTTCGCTTGAATTCCCTATATCGATTGCTGCGTCTTTCGAACTCATGTTTCTCTCGATTCGGGCCCTTTTGAATAATCGTATTTTCGCTCTTCAAGCCTTGCCCGGTATTACGCTAAACGGCACGTCGAAGAGGTATTTAAGCATTTCCGGTACCAAGGAAAACATCTCGGAGAAATAGGCTCGTCTGTTCTTCCACTTAAAACTTTAACTCCGAGTCGATAAATTCTGCACGATGCAAAATCGTACTATAAATGTGTGGAATTAGATATACATAGAGACGTCCGTCGTTAATTCCGATTCACTGATTTTTTCGTGTGCACTGCCGAGAACAAATTTCGGGGCTCTTCCAATGTGATGACAAAATATTACATTTACTTCTTGCGTGCTTTCACGTGCGTTCAGTTGATATGAAATATTCCCTTGAACGATCTGAAATGTTGTGACGTTTGGACCGTTTTGCGATAGGATACCGTTCCGCAATCGTATCTACTTCTTGGCGAGTCTCTCAAGGACTGATACTCCTCTGGTATAGCCTCCGCAAGTTAATCTCTCAGAAATTTCAGTGGGAGAACCAGTTTCCCTCTCGAGCGAGTCGGATATCTCGTAACATAAATTGGTCGAATGACACGAGGCGTTCCCGCGCAGAATAGCGACCTCTCTTTCCAACCGCGCACAACTACCCTCGTTATCGGCGGTAAAAAACGCAATCGGTACAAGAACTTGACCATCGAGTTTCCTCTTTTCACAGACAGAGCGACAATCCGAAGAACATGTGGTGGGGTAACCTGTAGGTATTTGTCAATAATTTGTTTTAAAACAATAATAAAAATGTAATAAGACGAAGATTGCAATATCAGAAAGTAATAACAGTATATCTTCCAGAGAAGAGCTTTTTAATTAATAATTCTGCAATGGAGGGCGAAGGCGTGTCGCACAAGGCTCACAGGGATCGCAATGCAGGTCGTAAGGCGGAGAAGAAGAAAGCGAAAAAGGAGCACGTCCAGCAGTTGACGGATAAGCAGAGGAACCCTAAAGCATTCACGTTTAACTCTGCGATCAGGGCGGAGAGAAGATTTAGACGTAAGCAGGATATCGAGACCAAGAGGCAACACGTGCCGTTGATCGACAGAACACCTTTGGAGCCCCCTCCGGTCCTCGTCGCTGTCGTAGGTCCGCCGAAAGTCGGAAAGTCTTTGGTCGTGCAATGCCTCATCAAGACGTTTGCCAGACAACCGCTAACCAATATCCTCGGTCCGGTTACCGTGATATCCGGCAAAAAGAGGAGAATAACGTTTATGGAATGCAACAACGACATAAACAGCATGATAGACATCGCGAAAGTTGCGGACTTGGTGTTACTCCTCGTCGACGCTTCCTTCGGATTCGAAATGGAGATATTCGAATTCTTAAACATATGCCAAGTACACGGAATGCCTAGGATCATGGGAGTGCTCACCCATCTGGATCTGATCAAGAACGCTAAGCTGTTAAGGAAGACGAAGAAAACCCTGAAACATCGTTTTTGGACCGAAGTTTACTCTGGGGCAAAGCTATTCTACTTGTCTGGATTATTACACGACGAATACCTACGCAACGAGATAAAAAATTTAGCCAGGTTCATATCGGTCATAAAGTTCAGACCTTTGACGTGGAGAACTACGCATCCGTACTTACTGGCTGACAGAATTGAAGACTTGACGTCTCCGGAGTTGATACGACAGAATCCAAAAGTCGATAGAACCGTCAGTTTATATGGGTAGGTGTAATATTCTGTAACAGGCACTACGATGCTGCTGTGTCTATCAATGCATCTATCAATGATATTCCTATTTTGCAGATACGTTCGAGGCGTCCCTCTTAATAAGGAAACGTCTATTCATATTCCTGGATGCGGAGATATGAAAATCAAGGATGTTAGCTTTTTGCCTGATCCGTGTCCCCTGCCAGAACAATTAAAGAAACGGGCGCTCGTAGAGAAAGAACGACTCATTTACGCTCCCTTCTCTGGCGTTGGTGGTATAGTTTATGACAAAGACGCGGTTTACGTGGACTTGGGCGGGAGTCATTCGCACACTAAAGAAACTGAGGACACTGGTTTATTTAACTCCTTGATGGAGACGCAACAAACACTCGACCAGAAGCTGGAGCGCAGTGAGTTGCAACTATTCAGCGGGACTGCACCGATAAAGTCTCAGGACGTGGAGAAGGTTTTTAACTCGAATTTTCGGGAGGAGATAACGTTTGAAAATGGCAGAGTCAGAAGGAAAGCCGTATTCAATGATTCTGAGGCAATAGCTGATATAAACGAGGTGGACTCTGAAGACAGTGACGAGGATATCGAAGATGCTAATGATGATTTGAAAGAGGATGATTCAAGCATGGAACACAAGGATAACGCTGTAATTACAAGTGCTGAGAATACGTCCAAAAGAAAGACCTCTCCTCGTAAAAGTGTAAGTGATGAGAATCCAAAGAAGAGAATAAAAATTGATAAATCTAATATGGATGACTTTGAAGAGGAACTGAGGAAGCTAAAGGCTGAGAATGCGCACGTAGAAGCAGGGAAAGAGGAAAACGTGGAAGAAAAGACAGAGGAACGGCTAATGTACCATGCTCTAAGTAAAAATTCAGACGTGCATATAAAAGATAGAATATCCGAAGCTCTTGATCTCCTAAATAAAGAGTCTAAAAATAAGAAAAAACCAAAGTCAACTATGTCAGAGAACTCTTCCAATGATGACGATGACGAGAGTTTTGATGAGTTGAGCGATGATGAATTGAGAACAGATTCTAACATGGAAAGAGATAACTTAAAGGAAGACACAGACGCGGAAGAGGACGAATTAGACGAAAATGTTTCCGACGAAGATGGAAGCGAAGAAGAAGAAGAGGCGGCGGAAGACGATCTAAAATGGAAATCTAAATTAGCCCAGAAAGCTAAGGAAGCATTCACAGCCCGTCAACAAAATAAGGTAAATCTGATGAAGCTTGTATACGGCGTGTTCGACAAGAATTACATGAAGAACCAAGAAAGTAAAAGTGACGAAGAAGATAGCGAAGAAATCGGCGGTATATTTCACGTGGTAAAGAAACAACAAAAGCAGAAACTAGAGGAACGAGAATTGAAGAATCAAGATGAATGCGTGTTCTTCTCCACGGAACCCCCTATTGATTGGCTGAGCGAGGACAATAAAGTTCACTTGATAAATCGTTTTGTTACCGGCAAGTGGAAAGAATCGGAAGACGCGGAAGAATTGCTGAAACTCGATGACATGAATGACGAGGAAATGTATGGAGATTTTGAAGATTTGGAAACGGGCGAGAAACACACGGCGCAAATATCGACAGAACAATCTAAGGATGAAATGGAGGAGAGAAAAAAGCTTATCGAGAAGAAGAAAAAACTGAAAGAGAAATTCGATTCTGAGTATGATCAAAGCGAGGACAAAACTTATTACGATGAACTAAAGTTCGAGGCGGAGAGACAATCGAAACTGAACAAATCGGAATTCGAAGGCATAGATGACAACCTGAGGGTACAATTGGAGGGATTTCGCCCGGGAATGTATGTTCGCGTGGAATTAGATTCAATACCTTGCGAAATGATTACGCATTTAGATCCCACGTATCCCATTATCGTCGGGGGATTGCTGCACGGTGAAGAGAATGTCGGTTATATCCAGACGCGGTTAAAGAAGCACCGATGGTACTCAAGAATCTTGAAGAGCAAGGATCCGCTCATACTCTCTGTGGGCTGGAGAAGGTTTCAAACGTTACCAATTTACTCCAAGTTGGAGGATAATCTGCGAAGCAGAATGCTAAAATATACGCCGGAGCACGTAGCTTGTACGGCACACTTCTGGGGTCCTATAACTCCCCAAGGTACGGGTGTTTTGGCCATACAGGACGTAGCGTCTCGGGAACCGGGCTTTAGAATATCAGCGACTGGAACCATCGTGGAGCTGGATAAATCTACCCAGGTCGTTAAGAAGCTAAAACTCACGGGTGTGCCTCTAAAAGTTTACAAGAAGACCGCTTTCATCAAAGGCATGTTCAATTCAAGCCTGGAAGTAGCCAAATTTGAGGGAGCCAAAATTAAAACCGTGTCGGGTATTCGCGGACAAATAAAGAAAGCGATTTCCAAACCGGAGGGATGTTTCCGAGCGACTTTCGAGGACAAGATACAGCTAAGCGACATAGTGTTTTGCCGGACGTGGTATCGCGTGGAAGTGCCGAATTTCTATAGTCCTGTCACGTCTCTTTTGTTACCGCCGTTGGAGAAGAATCAATGGCGCGGTATGAAAACTACTGGACAACTAAAGAGGGAGAAGAACATCAAAGCGCAGCCGAACAAGGACTCCCTTTATATCCCGGTCGAGAGGGATGTGAAGGTGTTTAAACCTTTGACAATTCCTCGAACGTTGCAGAAGAATCTGCCGTATCGAGATAAGCCCAAGTTGCAGCCTCTGCCAGAAGACAGGAAGCCGAGAATAGAAGATCGGCGCGTTGCGGTGGTTCGCGAGCCTAAGGAAGAAAATATCGCGCGGGTCATGAAGATGATCAGAACGAATTATACCCATAAGCAAGAACAGCTGAAACAAGCTACGAGCAAACGAATCTCCGCTCATCAAGCACAGATAGCGGCTGAAGAGGCTAAAAAGTTGCAAAGACAAAAAACACTTAAGAAACAAGTATTTAGGCAATTGAGTAAAATGGATGCGAAGAATAAGAAACGGTCATCCTGATCGGTTCCTTCTATCATAGAATCACATGTAATTTTTCAGTTTTCACAGTGTACAAAGCTTTGCCCATTTGTTAAATAATTTTGTTATATGTTTCATATGCGTGTTCCTAGCAGTTCATTTTTTACAATAATAATACAATATAATACAAACCTTTCTGATATCTTGATAGATCAAAAGATTGATCGCCCGTGCGGAAGCTGTAATGTGGTTTTTATTGAAAACGTTTATATAAGTTACAATAATATATATTATAAAATATACTATTAGTCAATATAAAATAATAACAATGTTATACGCGTGGTTCTTTCTATAAAATAGCTTGTGAACCACGCCACGATGTGAGAGTATGATGGCCTGTTGAATAATTATCTCCACCCTGAAATGCGAGCAGTGTATGAACAAAAGGCATTCAGCAAACGCAAAATCTTATGATTTTGTTCATCAACTGGATTTCACTGAAACTCGTTCGGTTACTTCTCACTTAGAAAATTACCTGCGTAAGCATCAGTAGTTCGTCTTGCGTGTCGACGATTTTAACTAGAAATGGCGAGCCAGGGACGAGCACACCAGCCCAGCGAACTTCCACTCTGTAATCGCCAGGTTCCGTTGGATCGTATCGACAAAGAATCGTCCTGTCCTTCTGGTTTTCTCGTTGCATTTCTACTCTAAATGCTCCTTTTGGTCCGCGCACCCTTACGGTAAGTTGACCAGCACCAGCCCCTCGAGTGTCGCAAATAAACCGTGACTGGAATGTGGCTAAAACTCCGTTTTCTATACCTGGACCGTATACGCGAACCTGCGATAAAGAATTACATATTACGCGGCTCATAATTAATCTCAGGCGAAATGAGTAAACGCTTGTTCATACCTTCGACGCGTCTGGAGCTCCGGATACTTTTAACGTAAACGGCGATCCAGGCACGTGCTCTCCCGCGTACTTTATCGTGAGTGCGTGTCTTCCGGCTTCCTGAGGTTTTACGTTTAGCGTAAAAGTCGCGTCACCGTGATCGTAGAGTTCGCAATAAGCCACTTTGTGTGGACCGACACAATGAGCAGTCAGTTCGCCTAAATTTGGTTACCGGATATAAATTATGTCGCATATTGTGTTTTAATTTCTTATAGAAAGTTATCTTCCAAGTATATCATCTACAATAGTTACCTGGTCCTGCTCGCCTCGTATCGATAAAACTCCTTATTTCCTGCCCAACAATTCCGTGCTTCAAACCGTCACCAGAACAAATCACTCGTGAGGCATCCGCTGCGCTTGTAACATTCACTTGCAAGGGACAACCCTTTAATTGCCTTCCATTCCACGATACAGTCATCAAAAGAGATTCCGACGTTAGTGGTATGTAACATGCTCGGTAGACGTTATTTCCTGCATGTATAAGAACATTATGAAGCGCTACTTACGGTGGTAATTGTATTTTAATATTCATGCTTCAATAAGTGGATTGTGTGTGTGTGTGTGTGTGTGTGTGTGTGTGTACCTAAATCTTGCAACGCAACATCGATTTCGGTGGTAGGCGAGAAGAGTTGAACTTTCGGTGTTCCGCTGCCAGCTTGCGAACCGTCAATCGTGAAACTGACTTCCTCTCCGCATTTCGCCGATGTCAATCCGCGACCTCGCAACATAACTCTGCTGGAATCTTGTATTGGTGGTGGCTGTAGAAAAAAATTCATTTTATCCGATGAATCGAGCCGCACCGGCTTCCATGCATCGTCCAACAGTGTATACTTGCTACCTTAGTGTCAGGAACCAGAGCGAGTTTCGGTGCTCCCGGGAATGGCGCACCATTAAACAAGATCTCCAATCGATGTTCCCCGCCACTCGTCTGAGGCGGGACGAGTTTCAGTCTGTTGCTCGATGTCATTTCAAAAGACAACGGGTGGTCCCCGATACTACCGCTAAGTTCGCCGGGACCTGCTTCAGCGGTGTCAAAACTAATCTTGCTAGTAGGGTTGAGTTTCAAACGTCCCATTTCGTCGCAGACAGCCGCCCATCCACCTGCGGGAAGCGATAAACAGTAATCTTGTGTTTCAATATACATTCAATGCCTTATTAAGTAATATAGTGGAAGTTTGATTGTACCAATAACACGCAGATTCCTGGTATCGATGATCTTCGGATGCCAAGGGGATCCTGGCAATTGCTGTCCAGCAGCAACTACTCTGATATCAAACATTCCTACTTCGGTCGGAACGTACGACACGTTCCAAGTTCCAGGATTTGCCCCGGCTTCGATGGTTGCTTTCGATACGCTATCTGGTCCGTCTACCTACAGATTTGTAAACCACTTTTACTATCTCTGCATTCGCATTCATTTCACGAGAAAATTACCTGTACTGCCGGTGGACTTCTTGTACCGGTAACAACGAAGTGGGCAGGCTTCCCAACGTGACCGGTGTGTAAGCCTTCGCCCTTCGCTCGAGCCTGTCCCGCCGCTTCGACTGTACATACGACTGGACTACCGGGGATCGGGAAGCCACCTATTTACCAAACAATTTTCGAGCCTCAAAATTGATGTATCAATTCAGTTTTTCAATGGAACCGTAGTTTTATTTCGAGAACTAATCACACACCGTACGTAACGTTAAGCATGTAGGTGCCAGGAACACTCGGCGACAGCTCGATCAATTCGGCGCCGTCATTTAACGCGGTAACTTGAAGTGGAAGTTCCTGACCCAAAGGACTCGTAGCTGTCACGTCCAATTCTGCCATACCGGCGTCAACTCTCGTTACTAAAATAGCACAAACATTTTATAAACTGGGATATTTTTGTTAATGAAGCACTTTATAAAAGATAGGAAGAAAACGTGTAATCAATTATTTATCGTTTATGAGTACTGAGAGAAATGGTTAAACGGCTCGATCATGTACACGCGTTGCGTGACGGGAATATAATACTGCTGATTTTCAACAAGGCTCTTTGAAAGTAAACTAGATTCCAACGATCTGCGCAATTATCTTAGATGGCCTTGAAAGGACGTTTAGTTATAGTTCAATAGAGAATGTACACATGCGCCCTTTCTCATGGAAGAAAATGCTCTCTAAAAGGTGAATTCTGCGATTTCTTGATGAAACACTTACATTTCAACGCAATGCGGTCGTGTACCGATACTGTCGTTGGCCCTAGTTCTTGAAGTTTCACCTTGGAAGCATCAAAGGCTTGACAGAAGAAGGGTGAGCCCAGCACTGGTTTCGCACCTTGCAAGACGTCAATCTTGTACGTTCCAACTGAATTGGTCGTAAATTCGGCCAATAAATTCCCGTCGCGATGTTGATAACATCTCACGGGAACCGCGTTGCCTTGCGGACCGCTGATTACAACATCGAATTCCTTTCCAGGTCGTCCGAGTGTTTCGATAGTGAAGGAAGTCACTTTCCCTATCGCCGATTGATACAAACCTAAGCCAGTGGCGGTCACTTCACGACCACCTGTTGGGCCGCGAACGGCCACTTCTAACGGACTTCCTGTACAATAAAATATACAAATAAATAAAATTCAACCGCAATTCCACTTGGCAATGCTATCCAAATATCCTTTCAGATCTATGTACCTTGAATATGAACGTCGTTGTACTTGATGTGAACTCTGTGGGGTGCGGCCCGTGTAGGATGAAATACAACCTCGTAAACTCCATTTTCACGTTCTCGTACCAAACTGTCTACGTCGGCACCGCCAGCACGAACGTTCACATTTAATTTTCCAGGTCCAGCTTCCTTAGATGCTACGACTAAACAAACGAAAATTACGAATAATAATACCGCGACTCGGTAACGAATTACTTTAGGATCAGAAATGTCATTTGGTGACACTGACCTAATATTGTACCAGGGCGATGGCAAACTGCGTCGGACACTTCTTTGATGGTGACTTTATTGGGATCAAAGGCTTGAAGACTCTGGGAACTGATCACCTTATGGCCGTCACTGAATATAACGTTGTATGTACCGACTTGGCGTGTTTTTATTTCCACTCGGTACAAGGTCGACGATAATTTTGACAAGGTACATGGAATGATTATACCGTCAGGACCTGTAAGAGAGATGACAGAGATGTTGTAAAAAGTGCTTTCATCGATAAAATAAGAGGATAGCATTAGATATACTCTTACCCGTAACTTCTGCGGACACGGGACCTTCCAGTCCCGGCATATCCAAGTCCATGTAAGCAATACTGCCTACTCTGATTACAGAGGGACCGTCTAAAATACCTCCGATAACCGGGCACTTGAACGGACTTCCTAAGTGACGCGAATGGATAATTAATTTGATTTACTTTTGGGTCCCATTCATTTTCTCTTTTTAAGCAGACTGTACAAACCTGGTACATTATCGTCGTTGAAACTGATGTTGACGTAATGCGTGCTGGTAGTTTGCGGAATAAACGTGACATCGTAGAGACCTCGCGCACAGGCGACGACTTCCGCTTTGACGGTGTTATTCTCTGTACTCACAACCAGTTCTAAAGTACCTTCTCCAGCTTCCGCCGCATCTACCGTAAAAGTGGTCGCTTGACCTAATAATGCTTCCGTGAGGCCGGACACATGAACCTGCGATCATTTTTTAATTGAAAAATCGTCGCGGTAATGAAATAAATGATTAACGTACCTTAGTTACGTCATAAATATTGCACGCAAACGGTGAACCCTTGATCGGATCACCATCGACAAGCACGCTGATGTTATGCCTGCCGACCTCGGTGGGCGTAAAACTGATGTTGTACTTCCCATCGATCGGCTCGATTGTTATCGGAAGAGCTATATTCGATGGCGGTGTAACGATCACGTCGCTGTTCATCGAAGGTGCTTGAGGATCCACCACAAACGATATCAATTGCTTAACGGCACCCATTTTCAAATTGTGACCGGTAATTATTGCCTGACCCGCGCCCATGACTTTACAACTAAATGGTGATCCTGTAAATTTGAACGGGTAAGCCTGAAATTAAACTATGTGACTCTACCGAGGAATAATGATTTTATGGCGCGCGTCTGGTATAAATTTCTCTGACATCCGGACACTGCTTGAGAGGACTGTCGTAATTACCTGGAACAGGCTCTCCATTGAAACGTACGCTGAGGCTATGCACTGCAGCTTCTTGTGGTTTGAAGTTGACTCTGAATTTGGCGTTTCCCTCGCTTTGCACATAATTTGGCACATTTTTACCATTAACCGCAACTATTATCTCGAGATTTCCCGCCCCTGCCTGACTGGCGTTAACTGGACAAGCACGTCAATGTTAATTTTGGAACGCTGCGATAGATCTCCAAAACGAACACTTGGTTCGAAAAAGAAGACTTACTACTGAAGAAAACCGGCTTTCCGACAACTCCGCTGTTGATGTCGGTGACTTTTACTTTGTCGGCGTTATAAGCCTTCACGAGAAAAGGACTGCCTTCCACGTGGGAATCACCTAACTTTACTTCAACGCTATGATCACCTGGATGACATTAAATGTGTTATACATTTCGTCATTGCAAATGCGAAGTGCAGTTACCACGAAGAAAAACTCAACTCACCAACATCTTTGGGCGTAAAACCAGCCGTATAAGAGCCATGTACGGTTTGTTTGATAGCAACTGGTAAGCTTTCTCTGGTTGGGGATAATACTTCGACTGTAGGTGTCCCGAGCGATGTGTCAGCTTCAATGGTGAACGTTGCAACTCTATTTACGGAGACTTTTTCGAGCCCTTCGGTAATTAAAACTTTAGCTATATCGCTCACCTATTTAATTTCAATAAAACACATTTAATGAGAGATTCCATAAAAAATCCTAAATCACCATGTCATTTCCAAGACATTGTTATATGTACCTGGCAACTGAACGGACTGCCTGGCACGTCCTCCGCATTAAATCGCAAGTCAACGGTATGTACAATTGGATCGCGTGGTGTGAATGATATCGCATACGTATGAGGACCCTGCGCTTGAGCGGACGTTGGAACGCGACCACCGTTTACGGTCACTTCTAAGTTTCCTGGTCCCGCTTGGCTGGTTTCCACTACGGATAAATATCGAAAGTTTCCACGGTTTAATTTTTTTGTCAAGGCTCATCTGCATAACATTATATAACATTGCATTTCTATTACGCGAGTTAATAATCGAAGCCCTGATCTGAAGATCTTGAGAAATCAACAATAAGTACCTAAAAAGGTAACGGGTACACCGATGACCCCTCGCTTAGCATCCCTCACTTTAATGGCTGTAACGTCGTACACTTTGCAGCTGAACGGACTACCAACCACCGGTATGTTTCGATGGCTCACTGATATTCTGTGTTCCCCGACTACTCTTGGAGTGAACGCGACACTGCAGGTGGTGTCTTTGTTGTCAGTGACCTGAGCTGGGACGGCCTGTCCATTGGGCCCTATCAAGTCCGCCGGTTAGTCGTTTTATACAATTTAGTCAGCTAACTAGAGTGGATTACGGGGGCACTGGAATTGGGCCACGAGAGTCGTACGCTCCCCATCGTCTCTCAACGTGTTATATGTTCTTAACTTTACTGTAAGCGTTATACCATCGAAGAGGAAGCAAGGTATATATTGATATTTAGATTATGGCAAATAATGATTGCAACGTTTGTGTCGTATGAGGATTTCGGTGAAGTTTGAAAGTTCAAATTACGCTTCAATGCCGGTTTCAATATATAGATGTGTGTATCATACACTCATCAATTTCAATACTACTTCATTAAATCATCATATCGAGCACAAATAGCAAGTGACGATTGCAGATCGACACGTGCGCAAATTATTACGCATTTAACTTAAGAGTATTGGCATAATTCAGGCAGGTGCATATCGAGTGTTACGCGGTAACTTTTCGTATGTATTAATGTAAGAAATATGAAAATTAGTCATAAACATAGCACCGTGATAGCCACTGGCTCAGGAATAAATGACGTAAAAAGATAAGCGTTTAAGTATATGAATTCTAGTACAACGGCAAAAATGGGCAATTGGGTAAGATTATTTCATGTTAGTCATAGCGAGCAGCGAGCGGAACATTACCCACGACTGCGATACCCATGCAAGATATCAAATGCACTAATCGATTACGTGCAAGTGATTTAAGCGCAAGCGTCAAATGGATTATTCTTACGCGAGGGGTCGTGGGGAGATTGAAGAGTTAGGGACCCACCACCGTTTGTTTCATTAGAGTCCGTAAACTAGGGTTAGAACAAAGTGAATTTGTTTGAGAAGTCTAGTAATGTCGTAGTCTGAAAGCTGGCCGACCTGCAACAGAGAGAGAACTGCTCAAGCCACCGCTGACGAGACGAATAGACACGAAGACAAGAATATATGCTCGTTTTTTACAGCACACAGTCACATATAAACATAAATGTACACATACAATATCGGGACATGGCTGGTATCTTGCATCATTCTATATAAACATACACAACAGGCGTGCAAGAGGAAAAATAACATTCAAAGAAACACGGTCCGCTTAGCACAAACATGAAATGTTCCAACGACCAATGGATCAAAGAACGAAGTGCATTTGTACATTGAAGTAGTTTACTATGATGCTATTCGATAAAAAAAAATTGGTTAAATCGTGAATCACAACTAATACAGAATAAATATGACAGGATGAAAGATATGTGGTTGTGGATGAAACCCCGGCGAATCGAGTTAACGATCAACGAGTACTCGGACGTCACATAATAACTTGCTCATAAGAAAATGCACCATCGAAGAGCAGCACTAACGACTTACCTTCAACGTTAACTTCAAGATCTTCCAAGCTACCGGCAACGTTACTGACAGTAAGATAGCTTTGCCGACCTAACCCAGCACTGCTCAATGCCTGCCCGCTGACAGTGACATGACTGTCGCCACCCACCCTCGTTACTATCGGGCAGCCTGGCACTGTTCGTTTGTTGAACGCTATGTTAATTATGTGCTCGCATGCCTCGAACGGCACGAAACTAACCGAGAAGCGAGCATTGCCCTGAGGCGTCACTTGGGTGGGGATGTTCTGACCGTGTGCAGATATCGTGATTTCGAGATTTCCTTCGCCCGCCTGACTTGCGTCGACTGTTAAAAAAATGTTAGGTAAAGGTTGTATAACGGTCAACCACATTCGTTCGAGTAAATCGAAGAGTGTGCTATAGAACGATAGAGCTCCACTGCGGATCGGTAAAGTGGGTTGAGCAATTGCAAAGAGCAGAACATCAACACACCGGTAAAATGAGTAGGTTGTCCAACGCTGCCCCTGGCTACAGATCCGATCAACACCTTATCGGAATTGAAAGCTTTTGCCAAGAACGGCGTTCCGTTTACCGGATGTCCATTGTACTCGACACTGATCGAATGAACGCCTACGTCTCTCGGCGTAAATTCTGCGGTAAAACCGCTGTGTATGTTTCCCGTCACTTTAACCGGCAATTCGGTGTTTGGTCCTGGAGCGGAAGAAAGCGATTATATAATAAGAAGCGATGGGACTTCTATTTTATTAATCCCAAAAATCACACAGGGATTTTTCGAGGAAAGATCAAACGAAACTTACCTCTTACAGAAACTGCAAGTTCGGCGCTCCCGCTTCCATCAACAGCCATGTGAAAGCTGGCTGGTTGATCAACGGGTATTAACTCCAAGTGATTTAGGCTCAAAGTAACTCTACTCGTGTCTGATACATTGCAGATGAAAGGACAACCAGGAACAGTCTCCCCGTTAAACTTGATGTCGATATAATGTGGCTTAGCTATGTCAGGAGTGAAAGAAACCAGGCAACGTCCACCTCCTACTACTTGAACGTGATTGGGCACTTCTCCCTCGTTTATCGAAATCTCTAATTGTCCCTCTCCAGCGGCACTTGCGTCAACTGGTAAATAAGAGAGATGCTCGATCCACGATTTGTAACGATTGGGCGGGCATTTATGGGGTTCCAGATTTGAAGAATACGCACCTCTGAACTGGCAGGCATGTCCGACCACGGCGCTAGGTATGTCAGTAACTTGTATGAGGCTGCTATTGTAGACTTTGGCGACTAGAGGTCCTGCCGGCAGCTTTTGTCCAGCGATGCTCACTTCTACGAGGTGGCTGCCTACTTCTGTTGGCGTGAACTCCACTCGAAACTCTCCCGAACGTCTTGGCTCTTCGTCTATACGTGCAGATATATGCCTCTTTGAAGGTGCTGAAACCGAAGTTAAAATCATAAATAATAAGAACATCTTAAAGTAATATCTGTGAATGATCTTACGTATTATTTGAGTAGTTCTAAGATAAAAAACGAAAAGAAGATTACTTACTTATTATTTGCACGTCTATTTCATTGCTGGTGAAGCCAAGAGCTGACAGTTCGAAGAGAGCTGGAGTGCCAGCGGGGACCAGTCTTACAGAGTCCCCGACGACAGACATTTTTGGACCAGACATGATGCCCACGCGCCAAGGTGACCCTAAAATAAAAATATTATTCTCTTCATCCAGAAATAAATGCCTTTTACGGTGTATCTTAATGTTGGAGACAAAAACAAGAAGTTCCAAAATAATCATAACATAGGCAGCTTCTATTTATTACGTGATAAGAAGCAAATCGGTATTAAATACATGTTATTTATTTAAAACCCCGCCCATCACTACATTGTGACGCGATTAGAACGAGTTCCTTCCAAATTTCTTTCCGACAAACCTACGTTTTTCACATTGCCGCGGGTAAAAACCATTCGAACCGAATTTAAACTTCCCGGAAATACGTCACGCGTCGAGCCGGAAGTTTTATAACCTCCACGATCTCTCCGAGAGCAGTACACAGGATATCGTGCAACATCCGAAACAGAAACTCCCGAAGTGATGGACCAAAACGGACATGAGATTTACGCGAAAAAACACGAGTCGAGCGTTAACATAAAACTGGAGCAACTCCTCTACCTTAACCACCTGGCGCGCTGGACTGCCCTGAAAAGACTGAAAAGCCTAACGCGATAAAGATATAAAGGAGGTAGATTTTACGGAAAAAACACCACTGAACGCAAATCGTATCTGGCCCGCACGTGCTTGTAAACCGTAAATATTTATACGCGTATCTGCATGTACGCATCCACTATCCCGTAGTATCTACGCACACGTATGCGCGGAGCACGAACGATGCCTCAGCGCAATTTCACAAGAACGTCATGACGAACATAAGTTTTTTCTCACGATCGTCTCTAGCCGCGATTCGCGAAAAATCCTCGATACGAAGCGCATGATTTGAGCTTGCGAATGTCAACATAAAAAACGGAAGAAGGAACGGTCGAATCTTGAAAACGATCAAGAGCCCGAGCGGAAGGCTCGACGAAACGTCAGCAGATCGCGATTCTCGGGCGGACTCAACCGAGTCGAACGGCGGGACGAGCGTGGTCGCCGCCAGACCGCCACTCTGGCCTAAAACCAGGGCCGCACCGTTCGCGGTGATCTCGGGGCAGATATTTACAGAGGTGATTATCGAGTTTCGCGATATTTCCCGAGGCTATCTTTGTACTTTTCGTTCGCAAGCTGATATCCGTATAGCGTTACAATTGAACGGCAATGTCCACAAATTTGGGACAACCAAAAATGTGAAAATTTCGACGGAATACAAAGTTGTCAACAGTTGAAAGAATAATTTCTACGTTTTTTTCAGAAATATCGGAGTCCGAGTTAACAAGGACCGTTTCGATCGAGGAAAAATTGCACGCGGGCGCTCTAACGATTCGCTACGACCCTGATCGCCCATCCGCTTCTTGCTCGTTCGACCGGCTATAGTCTATACCTCTACACATTACGGAGCACCCGATCTGCGTATTCCGATGGTACAAAACCCGATACAAGTAAAGATCAACGCACCCCGACCCGTTGGATCTTAAAACGCGGCACACGCGTAACGAAGAGGCGTGACTTCTCCGAGCGTCGCATTAATTTCAACGTCGGATAATCGCGATATCCTATCGGGCGATACACCTCACGGCGGGATACGATAGTATACACAATTTAGGTAGGCACTCGTGACCCATTGGGGGTCGAACCCAAAAGCGACAATTGCGATCGACCTTGTAAATCTGTCCCAACCTCCTTGGCGACAAGAACCCCCCATTCCTTTCTCTGCTTTTCCAGAAAAGAACGTCGACGCGGAACGAAACGTAATCGCGCGATTCGCTCCGCGATTACGTTGCGCCGATACGAATTTGCAACTAACCGAAACTCTGCGAATAGAATGCGTTTATGCACTCGCGTCACGCGAGGACGGCAAACGCTTTTCGGTTTCGCACTGCAGCTCATTTGGAAAGATGTAGATCTTGCGTATCGTCGCGCGCGCGATGCGATTAAAATGCGAGGAAATAGCGGTCTCCTTTGTGGGAGGAGAAGGACGGATAACACAGCGAGGGAGCGCGATAAGGCATTCGATGCCTCCGAAATGCGTCGCGAGCAAGGTCGTTTCTGCTGCCCCCGTAAATGTGTGAACCGGTAAAAAGATCGGGCGAGAAGAAAAAGAATGTTTACGCGCGCGCGCGCGGCGCTCGAACTCACGGCGAATCGACCGTAGCCAGTCAATGTCGTTGCTGCATTCCCCGGCATAACGGGTCAGCGGCATCGATCGCATGTGGCTCCGAAATTTTCGAAAAGGCTCGCCCGAAAATGGTCTATAGGTTGCGCTCCGTTGAACCCGGGCGCAACTGGGTCAGCGGGTCGGGCGTCTGAAATGCTCACGGTTACGTAACCCCCCTCCGCGAGGGGGCGTGGATATGCTGCGACGATTAATTTGCATGCGGCGTGATGCAAGTGGAAGATACAACAGCCGTTTTCCGGGCGAGAGCTCGCGGCGCCGACGTCGCCTGTCCAGCTGGAACGCATTGAAATCACCGCTCCTAGTGACACGAATGCCGCGAGTGCGTTGCCCAGTTTCCACGCATTCCAAGCCGCGCACTATACGCGAGGCGCATATTTTTACGTAAAAATCATTTACTCTCCGCGTCCATTAGTAGACCACGCGCCTCGGCGAGGCGGAAACGGCGCCGAGAGCGTATAGAACGACTTTAGTTGTTGTGCGAAAAGTAGGTTTTCAGTGGACTCCACATATGCACATAATGCGAACGCATGTCTTGTACTTGTTTAAAAAACAGAAGTAGATATGCGAGCTGTATGGAAATATTATACATACCTACATACGAGACTCAGAAAAAGAGCAGAGACCAGACCATTTTTTTTTTAAACAAGCGGAAAGAGTTGAAGTTACCGCGCATGCGGTTATTATTATTATTATGCCGATCTTTTATCGCGATGGTAAAATAACAGTTCTCTCAGCGGACACGCTACCAGAGAGTAGGAATAAATATAGATCACACGGGGCCTTGGGAATATCAGATTCGACGATTCATCGCGATATTTATATAACTCGCAGGGTTGTGCAAATTTCCGGCTGTAATTAAAGCGGAATATGGAGCGCGCGATAATTATACTTACGTCGGAACGGTCAAGTTCAGTAAAGAGTATATCAAATCGCGAGAGAGCTCTCGCGCGGATCTCGAGATCCGCGGAGTGTCGTACCGACGACTGCTTCATTGAGCGCGCCCGTCCGACAATCGATTCGCGTACGCACGCACAACGGGTCGTTTAACACGATTTGAAGTAGGTGCGCAACCTGCTTTCGCGCCGGATCCGCGAGAAGACCGCCGAGCGCGGCGTAAGAAAAGAGATTTCTAAAAATGGGACTCGAGGACTTTCCTCGGGAATCCGTTCGTTCCAGTCTACGGTCGTAAATCGCCCGAACGACATCCGCATCGCGGATACCGCACGTGGGGACCGGACGCGCGACGCGTGCCACGCGCCACATGCGCTACGTTTCCTTCGTTATGGATCGTTGAACTTCGACCGGTGATACTACGCTAATAACATTGTTCCTTTCGAAGACTGCTTTCTTTTAGTAACAACGTCAATAGAACAGCGTAATTGATACTGTAACGTGTCGTTGTCATTTAAAAGATCGCACAGCGAAAGAAATGTCACGCGAACCTCGAGCTTCGTCGAAGAGTATGCCTTATATACATTCCAAGAAGTCCGAGATAAGGTCTTCGGCGCATTAACGCGTGAGGTGCATTCCCCGTACAATAAGTATAGTCGGTCCTCGCGAGTATAGTGCATACCTACGGGGTGTCGTGAACAATCTGGTCTCCCTGTCGCATTGCATAAAGAATGCGGCATTTAGTACGACAGAGCAAATCCTGCACTTATGTATAAGCTCAAATCTTGAATGGCTCGAGAGTAGGAGGAACTCTGCAGGAAGTCACCGAGGGGTCAAGGAGAGTGCGACGTGTATTATCACGACAAATTCGCGTTCCCCCGTAGATGTTGGAACGCGCCACGCACACGCGCGACTCCTTCTTATAAACATAGAGAGGCACGCGCAGAGGTATACGCGCGGCGTACCTGTCTACGTAGGTAGCAGGCGTATATCGTCATCCGTAACCAAATACGTCTACACGTCGTCTTTGTACAGCCACACCTATAAACCAAGGCCCCTATATACGGGATGCTTATGTGACGTTCACGTACACGGGTTGCGTCAAATGTGTTAACACGGACGGCGAGCGGTGCACGTGCATGCCATCGACTGCAGCGCGATTTACATCCGCGGTAGTACGGCGTCACTGTGTCGTACGATACGGCACCGTATTCGGATCGTATACGTATTAGAGAATGCGCGCGTGACGACAATGGCACGCCGCCGTGTGCGTACCGACACACGCAAATAGGCTCGTCATTTAAATGGCGTGGGAGACGAACGATCGTCGGTCCGATCTATAGAGCCGGTCTACAGGCACGGAACTTCTCTAGTTCGTTGTGAGAATATTTCGATTCCCATTAAAAGATGAAGTCGAACGAACGGTGGGTTATTTGAGGAAGAGAAAAAAAGATGAGGCCGAATTTGGGTCAGTGGCACGCGTACGCGCGTGAAATCGCAAGTCAATGACCCGAACGGTGATCCGCTGGCCGGCGCCATCGCGCAGCGGCAGGTGCGTTGAAGCACGTGTGCTTCGAGAACGAACGAATTCCGTTTTAAATTGCGCGGAATGCTGTCTGGTAGTGCTGCGAATGTCGAGGTCGAGGTCGAATCGCGCTGGGAAAAATTAAATCGTATCCGTACTGTCCACGCGGATTTTATCACGTAAAAATGTTGTCAGAAGGCACTATCGCAGGGACGTAAACGAAGCACCGCCACTTTCGACTCACTTTTAGCAATCGCCGGATTTCAATGTTAACTGGCACACGAAAATTCGTACCTGGATACAGGGAAAAACAACGCAGCACTTGTACTTTCTTAACTACCACTCGTGTCATTTTCCGTCTGCTCCCTCGACCGTTTCTAAAATGTGTCTGAGAATAATAGCGTCTCGAGTAACTCAATTCGGGGCCACTTTCGACAGACGGATCGATTGGCTTCGTTACTTCCCTCGTAGCTGTTACGGAATCTTTACATAAGACAATTGATTTCACTGCAAACGACTACGGGATAAATGTTTAGTAACGGCCAAGGTAATCACGCCTAGAGTGCGTTAACTTAAACACTTATCGATTGAGTATGCGAGGTGTTCCTATGGGAGAATTTGCGAATGCGGCTAAAAAAGCTCGTCAAAAGTTGTTCGAAGGAAGTACTTCCTTCAGTTTGGTGTTCAAAACTTGTCGCCCCTCCGAGTTAATCGATAGACTTTTCTTTTCACTTACCGGGAACAGTTTCGCCGTTGAATGTCATCTCCACCAAATGCGTGACCGCCTCGTGGGGTACAAAGGATGCCAGAAATCGTTGATTGCCCAATGCCCTGACGAAACTAGTTACATGCCCGCCGTTGACGAGAATCTCCAGATTTCCAGAACCGGCTCTACATCCGTCGACTGGAAGGTGTCACGGATATTCTTTGATAATGTATTATTTGCGGAAAACATTCGAAGGGTCGACGATACTTTCAGATTATCAATATTCGAGAGATATCCGATATTCCCAATGCAAGAAAGAAAAATACTCACTCTCAAATTCGACAGGTTGATCAACCACTCCGTTTGGAATGTTCCCAACTTGTATAGCTCGCGCGTTGTACGCTTGGGATCTAAAATAAAAAGTAAAAAATAAAATGTCCTGTTATAAAAATGTACGATTAAGATTTTATTGCTAACAACAATACGAACCTAAACGGAGACCCTTCGATGTGTTGACCGTTTATAAGAATCTGAATGCTGTGTTCGCCGACTTCCTCGGCCGTTACAGTGTACGTCAGACCACGCAGAATGGATTTTTGAACCGGTACAGATTTGCCACTCGGACCTGTTTTGAAAACACGGTCATCGCGTAACTGTAGCTTTACAATTGCTTGATATAAAAACACCAGAGAAGCATATGGTAGCATCTTCGGAGTTCTCACCTGTGATTATAACGGTCACTTTATTGGGATCCAAGCTGGCATCGATAGTAAACGATGTAGCTCTATGGACGGGTAACATATCGAGTGCATTTCCGCTAACGAGACTGCTCCTTCTCTGTGTCGATTTGAATGCAGATCCACTATTTGTAAGGAAGCGTTCGTGCACGGCATCGGTAGTGTCCGTGCCTCTGTATCCGTTGCTGCTTTTGTTCTTTAGAATCCCGTGTGTTTGAGCACGCACGTTCTGATTGTCACCGTTGTATCGTTGGGACGCGCCGTAATCCGCAGTCGAAAACCTTTGCGTCGAGTTGAAGTTTGCCGAGGAGTTCTGACCGTGAGTCACGCTCGTTGAATTGTAATGGTGATTGTTCTTATAATTGTCGTTCGCGAAGTTCGTCGCAGTCACTGTGTGTTCTACGGCCGATGAGTTATTAGCCAAGTTGGCCAAGGATTCGAGACTGCCGTATGACAGCAATGATTTTGTCTTTGCGATTGCGTCCCACGAATCGCGTCGGGAAGATCCACCGACCATTGACGACACTGTGAAAATGAAATAACATCGGTATATAGTGATTTTCACTGAAAGGGACACCAAGGGAAGTCGAGAGATTCATTCATTGGAATGTGGTTAGTCACCTCTAACGTTACTAGTCGTATCCACGATCCCATTATCCGTAGAGCCTCTCCTATTCACGTTAATGTCTTTATCACCGATCCTAGGACTGAAGCTCCGATTGACAGGGCTCTGCGTAGCGCTCCTGAACGTCATTGGGCTGTGATTCGGTGATCTTGATCGATTCAAAGAACTCGATTGGTATAGATTCCTGGAGTCCTTGACGATCGGAGGGCTGGGATTCGGCGAACGCGATCTGTTTATCGTGCTGGACGAATAGATCTCTTTCGATTCTTTGATGAAATTCGGACTGTGCAAATTCCTCGTTATCGATACGTTCACGTTCGGCGATCGCGAGCGATTCAACGAGTTGGTCGAATACATGTCCTTCGTGTCTCTGATCAGGGAAGGACTATGCAAATTTCTCGTTGTCGAATTTTGACCGGGATTGGGCGATCGAGAGCGATTCAATGAACTCGTCTGATACGTCGAACTGGAGTTATCCTTCGTGTAATTGCTGGTCGAAGTCTTGTACGACGAGGCGTTTTGATGAAGAGGCGAATAATCGCGAAATCCTTGGGTGGGACTCGGGGATTTGTACGCAGGCGGCGAATAGTTCTTCTGTATCGGGCTGGAGCGATCGACCGAAATGTGCGTTCCATTTATACGCTTCTCCAAGGAGGACATTTTCGACTTTTCCATGCTCGAGTTGGAATCCCTCGATCTTCTCGATCCCTTTTGAGTGCCGACGCGAAGCGAGAACGGAGAACCGCGAACGTCCGTGCCGTTGAAGTACACGTAAACCCTGTATTTACCGGCGTCCCGCGGGAGCAGCGAGATGCGATATCGCATGGGTTCGATATCCTCGATTCGATAAGGTATGGAACGTTTGTCGTGTACTATGTCTATTATAATGTCCCCGAGACCACCGGTTCCCGTTGCGTCGACCACGAAAGAAAACGGTTGACCAGGCATTGCGCCGTCGGTGTCGAGTAACTGAAGAAGGAATCAACGGTGTTAATAAAATCTTCCGTATTTAGAGCTCAGGGTATTTTGCAGCCAATGTCGAGTTCAAGCGATTACCTTCACTCCGTTGGGATCGAATACGAAGCACGTGAAGGGGCCACCCTGGATGTGAGTGCCTTTGTGAGTGATGGCAATACTCCACTCTCCTGTTTCGTCTGGTTGAAAGGTTGCCATATGTACACCGTCGCTTTCTTTTACAGGACAAGGAAGCGCTCTTCCCGTTGGTGACCAAGCTGTCACATCAATGCCATCATGACTAGTTCCTGAAACAGCGGAGAATCCAATGTACTGCGAAATGTAGCAGAGGACACGAGCTTTCCTTCCGAAGTATCTCCTGTAATTACCATAACTATTGACTAGAACCTCGACGATGGATCCGATGGCGCACGGATCCATGCCGGGCGACTTGATTTTCGTTATCGGAGGTAAGACTCGGAAATAATAAGGACACCCGTTGACCATTTCTCCGTCATTGTATACGATGAGCTAAAAGGTAAATAAAGCGTTTGTGTTGAAATTCCTTCCACAGAAATAAGCGTAGGATTCTTTCTTCGATTGTCTGTTCTTCTATGCAAATTCGAACCTTGTGCATCCCAACTTCAGTGGGTACAAAAGTTCCCTTGCCGTGAAGACCGTTCCACGTGAGTCTGCACTCGATTCGTCCGCTCGGGCTTATAATTTCACCGCGTACTTCTCGTAAATTCACATCCTTCGAGAGCATTTCAAGCCTGAAGTGTGCCTAATGACAAATCGAGAAATTGACACATTTACTTTAGGAGTGGTGAAACCCGGTTTAAGCAAAATTATAGGCGGATATTAGTTCGAGAAGTGCAATTATCCAACAATAAGTTAGCTAACCGGTTGTTGCACTCTCGCGGAAGTGCTATCTACGTGCACAGCAATTTGTTCGCTGGCTTGAGGGCGAGGCTTCACCCATTGAAAATACGCCGCATATGCCATAACACCCAGATGCTCCACATTCTGATCCGCCATGTCTTTTGCCTTCAGTATCGGTTCCACGCCTAGTTTCTTGCCACCCTCGATACCTTCGCGAAACGAAAGATCGCTATTACGTGACAACCGAACGAGATGTGACGCTCGGGATGTGAATATTAAAATTAACTGTATTAAAATGTGCAATACATACCCTGGAGTAAGTTGTGTTCCCAAGCTGAAGGATCGGTGTCAAGTTTGTCGTAAGTTGGAGCAGGCCCTCCTAAATTTCTCACGACACTGCATAGCGCTCTACCGTCATTCCAATCGGTCTAGAAAAAAAATAGACTTTCAGTATCTCCATTTTACAGTAGAGTTCATTATCAAACAAAGAGCAGCGATTGCGCTTACGGTAAAGTTTCGCACGGGTGCGTGCGGTAGTTGCGAGTTGACCCAGCGTAGAGTTGCGTGAAAGCCCGGTGATCCTTCCTTCATGAAATAGGACAAATAGGTCATTCCCGAGAGTTCGTCCAAATAAGGAGAGGCGAGATATTCAGGCTCCAAAACCATCGGTATATCGAATTCTCGCTTGGCGATCTCCATTGCTTTTCGGCAATTGTACACACTGCAATGGAAGGGTTTATTTTCTAGCTGCTACCCAAGGCGTTTGATAAGTAGAATCTCAATGTATCCTTCTACTCACCTGTCCGTGGGATCTAGCTGACGCCAGTGAGGGAACAAACCGGGTTTGCAGTAATCCAAGAGGGCGCTCAAGTACACTCCAGAATTCCAATCCGTCGTAAAATTGTTAACTCTGCATTCTGGTAGCACGGCCTGAAAGATGCATCGTTCGTTACATACATATAGTACCGGAGCAATTAAGTCGAGCAAAGCAGAACTCGATTAGTAGTTGTAAGTAAGACCTGAAACTTATAAATACATGAGCGGTGCGTTGTAATTAAAGTAAAGTAATTATAACAGTCTTATATAAGAGGAAAACATACACTACTGATCTGAATTGCCTGACATAAATGAGTTATGAATATGAATATCCGATGAGATGGATGCTGATAATATAAAGTAAAGTATGTAGAGTTTTTAAATACAAGGTAAATATATCAATGAAGCAAAAAACGAAGTATTTTTAAATAGTAAATTGACGACAGGTTAAATCATCAATTAATATTCGACATAGAAATGTCAATTATACCCACATCATATCAGTGAATGGTCAGTGCATCTTTTACCAACCTTTAGCCAAGCGAGCATGAGTTTCCTTGGAGGAAACTTGGACTTTCCAATTTGGTATCTGACAATGAGCGACCATATCAGACCGAGGATTAGTTTCAAATTTCCATTTACGATGTCGACGTTACCTGAAAACAGCAATAATAAGGTCTGATCACTTCGGAAGAACCTGATTTCTTTAGCGCTATATTTGGTTATTCGGAGCGTGAAACGATCCTGACCCAATATTACGAGATGCTCATTGCAAAGAGGTCTTCGGCAACTACGCAATTATCGTATCTCGGAAAAACGATTGTACCGCAGCTCTGAGAATCGCAACCTGGAATGGTTAGAGCGAATACGTAATAATAATCGCTTCGAAAAGTCTTCCAGGTGCTATTGGTACGTAAGAAAGGCAACGACCTCGAATGCCGATTTGCAAGGTATGACGTAAGAGACTTGCAGTCGTAAAAATGATGACGGGTGAAGCCCGACCTCGCGTCCGCCCTAAATACAGCAGGTAGTAAAAAGACGTGGATGCGATACGTGCATTAAAGAAGTACATACTGTATTAACGCGCTAGTACACATTCGAAAGAAACATACACGCGAAGGAAGATTTTCCATTTTTAACAGTGAGTAATGTGACGAACGGACGTGTTTACTTTGACCGGGTGATGTAAGGTCAAGAAGCATGCGCTCGCGCGCGTAGAGAATAATATTTTATATGCGTGCGTACGGCAAAAAATCTCTACGGCCACCTTTTTTTCACATCAAAATGACTCTCGACCGTTAGTCTGCAAACCGTTATCGAAATCGGTAAGATGGGTCGCCTCTACCTTCTCCGCAAGATACGGTCTCGTCACTGTTCCGTTCGCTGCTGCAACGCGACGAACCGCAATGTGAGAACCGGTTGCTTTGCAAAGGTGTTTTGAAATTCGGAAATAAAATGAATCAACGAGCGAACAGGTGTCTCCAGGTGCATAACACGCGAGGAGCAGCTGTTCCTCGCTGGTTTTCAAAAACATCGGAGTCTCGAGATCCGAGTTACGCTGTGGCTTCATAAAGACAAAAGACTCGAATTTAATACACATACAGGATAAATCTAAAATCAGTTAGGAGGCAAACACACCACTGCGGATGAATACTTCCGAGCGATGTGTTAGCTCGTATCGAGTCATCGCACGCGCTCGTAGTCCTACAGTATGCGTACGATTACGCACGAGGAGATATTTACAAAACATAAAGCTATACGTCGGAAAGCAGAGACAATGCAAGCGTATTTTGAGCAATTGCTCATTACGGAATGCCGACACCTCCTCCCATTTCTTTTCGGCATTAGTATGCGCAGCCGGCAACGTATCTCGTTATTCTCTCGAGAAATGTATTTAAGAGAACCGTCGATTTCCTTCGTGCGTGTGTGGACTCGTCATCACTCGCGGCTGTCGGCACGTTCCTCTTCTTCTGTCTAGCTTCTTCCGCTCACGATCAGAAATCTACACGTTGGCCTTGTAGGCGCGTAACGCGTGTGAGCATGTTAATTGCGCGCATATTTGTGAGTGCTTGCTTGCAAATGCGACTGATCACAATTAATTGCGTAAATTGGCTAGCTCACGAGTAGAAATATGCAAACCGATGCTTGTATTATAAGTACCGGCTTCCTCCTAGAAACGGAAGCTCGGAAAAGGTCCGGGTATACTGCTGTAACGTCAAACCGAGCACGCATTTCTCGTTTTGCGGCTGGGACCGGGACTCACCAATGTTCACGAGCTTCACGCCATCGTTCTCGATAGCCTGAAGAGCAGTGGAGACGTTCTCCAGATGGTGATGCTGATTCGCCGGCCTGGGATTCCATCGGGGCAATCGTCGTTGCGTGAGGACCTCGACGAGGGCGCAAAGTCTCGTGCCGTCTCGGAAATCTTCAGCCAAGTCCAATACCGGATCCCCGGCGACGTCGCTGGCGTGTTTCAGGTGCTCGTTCACCCAGTTTCTAAAGGTGTTGGCTTGAATTTCCACCCAGAGGTCCTCGTGGCCTTTGATCGGCATCCCCTTGGCAGCCGTACCCTCCGCGGAGCGGGCCACCAGACCCACCAGTTGCTCCGGCCTCAGCTGCTCGGCCGATTGCATTTTGATCTTCGGAAAAATTCGTGGCAATGAGAATGGGAGTGGGAAGTCGCCGTGTGTGGAAATCGCTTTCTTGCAGACTCGGGGGAAGGCGACGAGCATTGGGGAAGGTCGCGCTCTACTGCCAGAGAAGGTCGAGTGAATAAGAAAATAATCGGTTCTTATCAAGAGCTGTGTAACTACCGCGGTTACGAATATTGACCAACGCTTTCATCCTCAGTTTTACTCGTGGATTAACTTTGGAATTGGAGAATTACGATTTTAAGGACCCTTTATCAAATCGCTTGGCGCAACGATATTTCATTGACCTCTTTGTGTACGCGGATTTTAAATGCAATATACACAAAATCTCGCTGATAACACTGGTCAACAGTGATTTTGTTACACGAACCAGACCAGGTGATTCTTATAGATTTATGTGCGCTAAAAACGAATCTGACTCTCAAATTTGCGTATCGCGTCAGGATTTTGAAATACTTGAGGTTAAATATACGAAAACAGGCGATTTTGGCCATATTCACGGGTCTATTACAATTAAACTAACAAATGTTTCTTAATTGCACTTACAGCATTTGAAAGTGTCGTTTTTGAACTTTTCAATACATTACTTGATTGTTCCTAAACGATTTTACAAAGCCAAATTTCAATACGACAAGTCGATCGTTTAGGTCCACCGCGCCACGCGTCTAAATGTATCAGGCGCGTGGTGCGGTGGACCTAAACGATCGACTTGTCGTACTGAAATTTGGCTTTGTAAAATCGTTTAGGAACAATCAAGTAATGTATTGAAAAGTTCAAAAATGACACTTTCAAATGCTGTAAGTGCAATTAAGAAACAGTTTTTAGTTTCATTGTAATAGACCCGTGAATATGGCCAAAATCGCCGGTTTTCGTATATTTAACCTCAAGTATTTCAAAATCCTGACGTGATACGTAAATTTAAGAGTCAGATTTGTTTTTAGCGCACATAAATCTATAAGAATCACCTGGTCTGGTTCGTGTAACAGAAAAAAAATGTAATTTTGTTGACCAGTGTAACTTATATTTCCTTTGCGATATCGACATAATGACCATGATTTTCGTAATCAGCGTGAAAAAATACATCGGATAGGGTGGTCGAGACTTCAATTCCGAAGACTTAAGTTTTTTCGAAAAATTGGCAAAATGTAAGGTAAATGCCTTAAGATTTTGCCAAAAATGCAAATCTCTGGAATCGATCACTGATTCGCCCTATTCCATGTATTTTTTCACGCTGATTACGAAAATCACTATTATATTGATGAAATCTCAAAGGAAGGCCGAGATATCAATGATTTTTCGTGAAAAAAATAATTTTTTTCTACACAAAATCGCTGATAACTTATATTTCCTTTGCGATATCGACCTAATGAGCATGATTTTCGTAATCAGCGCGAAAAAATACATAAGATAGGATGGTCGAGAGTTCGATTCCAGAGATTTCGATTTTCGCGAAAAATTTAAGGTATATGCCTTAGATTTTGACAAAAATCGAAATCTCTAGAATCGAACTCTCGACCATCCTATCTTATGTATTTTTTCGCGCTGATTACGAAAATCATGTTTATTAGGTCGATATCGCAAAGGAAATATAAGTTATCAGCGATTTTGTGTAGAAAAAAAAAATTTTTTTCACGAAAAATCATCGATATCTCGCCCTTCCTTTGAGATTTCATCAATATAATAGCGATTTTCGGAATCAGCGTCAAAAAATACATCGGATAGGGTGGTCGAGACTTCAATTCCGAAGATTTCAATTTTTTCGAAAAACTTGACATTTTGCTTAAAATGCAAATCTCTGGAATCTGTATTACCACCGAATTACAGGAAACCATTGCGGATCGGCTGCGCCTATCGATATGTAAACCCGTTCCACTGATATGTATTAAGGCGGACACCCTGTATGAGCCTCAACACACACATGACCCGTAATTTAAATATTGATCTCTTTCTTAAAATGCGTTCGAACGCTGAGGATCTTCAGTGAATGGGCCACTGGCTTCAGTGGAAATGTTGTGTTGGTCGGCTGTCCGGAGCGCAAGTAGAAATTACACTTATCTATCCATACTATGAAGAGACAACATTCGTCAGTGATCAGCCTACGTCTGTCCTTACCGGATCGTAACTACTTTACCAGAGTGCGTGAACCGTATAATAATAAATAATAATGTGGGAACTAGAGTTTCGAGGAGCTTCGTGAAATCGAAAAGTAAAACTCCGACTGTTCCAAATTTCCCAATCTAAAGTAATAAACTTTCTCTGAAGCAACAATACCCCTACATTTTTCGAAAAGATCGCACATCCGGAATCTCTCGTACAGCTAAGAACAATGAAGTTATCAAATAAATTTTAAACTAATTTACTTAAATTTTTATAAACTATAGTTTCCAGCTGCAAACTATACATTATTAAACGCTACTGTTAATTCAAAAATAACTACTCTTTCAACGTCCAATCGAACCGGCGTTCGTACCTATAATAAATGTTTAGGCCCAATATTGTGAAATATATATAGGTACGATATATATACTACATTACGTAACGTGAGAATTGACGGGTTATTTGTAGGCGAGAGAAGGGATTATTAATCGAAAAAAATGGTCGTCCACCTTTGTCAGAATACGTGTACGATCAGATGGTCGATATAGCGAGTAGAAATTACAGTGTGAGATACAGTAAAGCGAACCTAAACTTATCGTATGGTCCAGCAAGCAAGTTGGCTCCTATCTTTACAGAGTTACTCACATTTCAAGTGACTACCATATACGGAACGCGCACTGCTAAGGTTACGGATTTTCGAAAAAACCTGAATTACCAAGAAGCATCCCGAGAGCGAAAGAGTAATTGCGAAAAACAAAAACTGTACGCGCGTTCGAATTGACGAGTGTCATCTCTTTCAAAAATACTTTCATCGTTATTCTACCACGCAGAGATGATACTATCCAAATGTCTATTATCTAGAAAGATTCATGCAACGTCCCACTACTCCTCATACGTTGCAACATATCGAATAAACGTCGAATGTCGAATTTAATTCAGCTCCTATTGGATCCAATGTCGTTCAACGTCAAGATCTTATCGTATAGAAGAATCATCCTAAATCAAGCTGTCACACAGCCGCATTGCTCTATTGTCAATCCCCCGAGACCAGTCGTATAACCAAAACGGATATATTCGCACAACGCCCACACATACTTACTTGTATTTACTTTCGTTCCTCGTTCAAATAATGCACGCCGCACGCAGAACACGATTCTTCGCGAAGATGTTCACCCTTCTCCGCGCAGAGAAGGAATCGAGGAACGTACGCGTACACCAATCCGCGCAATCACTCGGCCAATCTACTTGTCAAACATTTGCTATTTACATCGGATTCGAACGAAATGAAAATCACATCGGCACGGCACACACTCGCACGAGTTCGCGCGAACGAGCTATTCGAGAAACGCCATTTTTGGTCGTGTGTCGGAACGTTTGTCCACGCAGTTGACGCGCCTTCGACGTGCGTGAGCTCACTGCCGACTTGGAATCCCCCCACTGATCTAGCGTGGTCCCGCCGGCGCTACCTGTCGCGGTACCATGGAAGACAGTGCGAGAACCATAATGGCATCGTGAACACGAACTGTTTACAGATGATGCCTTCCGCGCGCAACATTATAGAGCGGTATCGAAGGTATCAGTGCCCTGCGGTAAGGAGGAAAAATGAAATGTTCTTCTGAACGCGAGGAAGAAATCTGAAATATACTCTTACACGAAATTTTGTGGCTTAGAAAACAAATGTACATCAACCTCGCGTAAAAATATCATTCGTTGTAATAGCGAAACGAACGTCCCGCGCGAATATCCGTACAGAGCGGTGGCACCTCGCACAACGTTACGACACTGTTAACCACCTGTTTGGGTTACATATCAGCAGGCGCATGCATAAGATTAACGATAAGGGTACCCCCACCCCCTGACGAGCGCACGTGCGTTTAGAGATTACAATTGCTTACGTCGAATGCCTTATTCGTTGGAGAATAAATCCAATGCGTAATGGGAAGTAAAAAGAGGGAGAAGAAGAGGAACGCCTTTCTTATCTGTGTATCATACGTGAGTTGAATGCAAGGAGAGGCGGGACTCAAGGCCACCTCTTTCCCGAAGAGATTTCAATTGTCAATGGACCCGGCTGGCCCCACCATTTGACGTTGAAGTCTCCGCGCAATGAACGGCCCAAAAAGTCAACCTACGATTAATTAATGCAGTATTGCCTTAGGAATATTGCACAACTACCGGTTGCCATCTGAGAAATATATTACTTGTTTCGAGCCCACGCGAATTCACATGTGATCAGTTGATTGGTTGGTTGGTATCGACTTTCGTCGTTTTTTTCATGCGGTCAATAATAATTAGACACTTTACACGGCTGTAAATGACAGTGATTCGATACACATGATTTAGGAAATCTCTCGCTTCTTGACATTCGTTTCTATCAATCTAACTCTTTTCCCTGCCGACTTCAATATCTCTATTTTATTTTAACTGACCCGGAATATTATATTGAAAACAGTTTTTCTTCCTTTGTGGAAATTATTATTGAATTTTTCAAAAATCCGGACCTTTGGCCCCTGTATGATATCTACTTTATTGCACGATATATCGTTTGCGACTTCTCGAACGATGATTGGATAATCGCATTCCTGGCGCAATCAATTCTCGAGATACGTCAAAAGTTAAAAGCGAGACCAATGACTCTTCAGTCGCATGAACCAAGCTAACCAATTTTGTTTTTTCGTGATTACGAATTAAATATTCACGCCGATTTTTCTTTCTTATCATTATGTCCGCCAGTTTGTAATTATTCTTTGCATCATCCACTTCAAAGTATTCCATTCCCACCTTCCGCAATGTCAACAACTGTGTTATGTCGAATCTGTGGTATGAAGAAGGACGCGTTTTTAAACGTGTACGAAGAAGAGGGCATAAGTAGGGAACTCGATGCTAAGATGTCTTCTTGCTTGCAAATTTGGGTAAGCTAACGCTTATTTAGTAAATAATGTGTATGTAAGGGATTATCCAAACTGTAGCGATGAAAATTTTTAGGTTTCTCCGAAAGACGTATTACCGATAACGGTATGTTTAAACTGCTGTAACAAATTGGATGAATTGTACGAGTTCCTTGAGACATCGAAAAAAGCCCAAGTATTGCTGAAAGAAATCTATGAATCGGCAAAGAATGCTAAGAAAATAGAAACAGAGTTTCCAAGTGAAATTGAGATAGACTGCAAATCACTGGCTGACATGCCGTGTGAATATATGGTAAATGAAAGTTTGGCATTTCTAAATACAAATACACAATTTACCAGGCTGTCTTTTTTGAAGCAGAAAATTTAAGTGTTTCGTTACATAGCAGGATCATAATGATAAGGGATCTTCCAATACTGAAGTGGATGAAAAAAATGAGAATTCAAAGATCCCAAAGGGGACTGACTCAAAGGATGGTAAGCATTGCATTGGTTTTGCTCATCATTTAAAGTATAGCAAACTTTCAATGTTTATACATCTATTTTTGTTCAGAGGGAAACAAACATGGAGAAAATAGTGTGCCAACAACTTTAGAGGAAAGTTCAGAGCATTTCGCGAAAAGTGATAGCGATATGGGTGAAACTGAAGACGAACTGATGCCTTTACTTCCCGTTCGACGGAAATCTAATCGTCGTAAGAAAGATATGAATTTATGCGACATACCTCGCAATCCTCGGCTCACTGGAGTACTGCAGGGGTACCCATGGTATTGCGCTGTATGCGAAGACACGCTTTTCAGCAATCTCGAGGTTTGCGCGTTATATATTATTACAATGAAATTTATGCTTTATAGAAAATCATATCCTTGATGACTCACACACGCTACTTATTTAGGAATTGTGCGAGCATTATAAAACCGATCACAATCAATCGCCGATTTTTAAGTGTATCACGTGCCAGAAACAATATGACCGTTACAGAAGCTTTGTTAGACACATTAAGTATCATCAAGATCCTAAAAAGTACACGTAAGTATGAATTTTAAAAAATTAGTATCCCGCTTCAACTTCAAGCTGATTTAATTGGTTTCAGGTGTGAAACTTGCGGAAAATCCTTCATGCAAAGAGCGATCCTGCAATCGCACGCTACAGTTCACAGCGACGAGAGACCGCATGTCTGTTCAACATGCGGAAAATCGTTCAAGAATTTTAGCTCTCTTTTCATTCATAGCAAAGGACACCTACCGGATCAAATGAAAGAGAAATTTCCCTGCGAGTTCTGCCAGAAGGAGTGAGCTTTTTGATATTCGCGAACTCTGAATTAATTAAACGATTTTAGAAGTTACACGGTTGTAATCACTGACTTTTTACTGTTCTTTGATATAGGTTCTCGACCAAGCATGCCATGGAAACGCATCGGAAAATTCATACGGGAGAACGAAACTTCATGTGTGACATTTGTGGACAGTCATTCATTGCCAAAGGTTCGTTGGACTATCATTTACTAAGTCACAATGGGGATAAAAGTCATGTATGCACTACGTGCGGCAGGTCTTTCAAGACTTCCAGACTTCTGAGTAAGTCCTTTCGGGGTGTTTATCATTAGATAATAAGTACGATAATGTTATTTCTCTAATGAAATTAAATTATAATTTCAGATAAACACTTAACATTACACGCAGTGGTCAAACCATATCAGTGTGATGTTTGCGGAAAGCAGTTTCGCGAACGCGGTGCGCTCAAAGAACATAATCGCATACACACAGGAGCCATGCCTTATAGGTGTGAATTTTGTGGCAAAAACTTTCGTTTCCGGGGTATTTTAACGGTACGTTAGACTTTCCGAATTTCCTACTTTAGAGAATAGTTCAGCATTATTGCTGCTATTTCATTCGTTATATCGGTTTGCCTTTGCATTCTTTAAAATTGTTCTTTTTTCGAATAGGTGCATCGAAGACAGCATACAGGGGAGAGACCTTACTCTTGCATAGAATGTCGTCGTAGTTTCACGAACTGGGCTAATTACAATAAGCACATGAAAAGAATACACCATTGCGATACAAGTAATCCTGAGAATAGTCGACGACGCGCAGCCCATCGTGCCATTTCAGAATCAACCAATGCCAATGTTAGCACTGTGAAGTCTTCCGTTGGGGACGCTTAGAGTAGCCCAAATTTCAATTGATAAAATGTTGCCAAATCACTCGAAGAAGTTGCGCGGGGCTTCTACAGTTGAACATTTTTCACAGATTTTCATAAATCGTTAAGAATACTTTACAGTATTTTTAGTTGGAATAGTCAATTCCATATAAACAGCATTCATTGAGAATCATTATACATATAAATTAATGGAATCTCTTGCAGAGTCTAATTTGTATCGATATGTTATGAAATACGTATATATGTTCGCAGTTTTATATAATAATGTTAAAGTCCGATTTTTCAGGACTGACCAATTTATAAGTTCCGCTGGTGGTTTTAACAATTCCGAGTTTTATAAGACAAAGAACATGACGTCGGCAAACGAACGACGGGTATGCATGATTATTTACAAATTTTAAAACTCAATTTATTTTCAAAGATATCTTCATACAGTAATTTTGTATTGTAAAAATCCAGCGGATGTATAAACATAAGACAATTTGTATGAAAATTGAAAATAAATATGTAAATAGCCAGAGCATAGACTTCTTTACTACCTTACCTTGTATACCACATATTACGTCGATTAATTGACGAATCGATTATTTAAAGTGCACAGAGTTCTGCACTATTGATAGTAAGAGGGCAGCCAATTTACGTAATATACGCGGCATCATTTATTATCGTATAATTTTTTATTGCCTAGTAATCCAGCGGTCATTGATCAAAAAATTAAAACAAACTTAACAAGCAATATTTGGATACGGGGTACTTTGTCAAAGAAATATCCAGCATCAGTAGGAAAGACCATAATAGTGAAGAGTAGAAGAAAAGGTTTAGTACGCTTAAGTAATCCGTTAATGGTAGGTTCTTAAAATAACAAATTTGTACTTTAAATGAAACTTATTCAGTTTCCCTTGACGCAATTACATCAAGTTACATATTTGCGTTAAAAGCCAAATTTACGAACATTTTTCAAAGGATAACTTTTCTCCCCACCGTACTAAACCTTCCAACTAAACGTAGCCATATCTGGCTTTAATTGAAATGTCTTTCATTGCCTTCCAGAGATACATAAAATGTACACCATTCGTTACGTATACGATTTACTTTGGCAATATACAGTTGTATGCCTATTGAAGTAGTTGCTTTTCCATCGACTACTATCCTAACTTTTGTACTTCGGTCGTAATTATCATTTACGGATGTCAAATTATCTCTTGTGCTCGAATAAGTCGCCGTCTTTTGGTTCATCTCTTAGCAATAGCAATTTCATTGGCAATATGCGTACGATAAATAACCGTATAAATGCATCGAGATTTTCGTCTGAATCTCAAATTCATATCTTAGGTATTTACGCTAATTACGTTTTCACATTATTACTCTACCAAATTCTTGTATTTTAATAATTATAATATCACAGAATATTTACTGTATGTTGATTTCCCCAACGTGAGATGTTACTCACGCCCAGGTTCCAAGAGCAATCTTTTCATTTGATAGGCAAAGTACTAAATAGCTGAATTAAATCCTCATTCCAATATTTCTTCTATGACATTCACTCAGATAATATTACAGTTGGTTTCGGTCTACGCGATTTTACTGCATGGCTATGGCAATGTATTACGTTTAGTTAAACACATCTTGCATTGCAGGCGTACTATGTACATTTCTACATCCACCATTTTTTTAGCGATGAAATTGTAAGACGAGGGAGTGATAATGATAACTAAATCTCGTATTGTTTATTCACGTTTCACGAAGCACCGTCAAGGCACTACGATTCTTGGACTCTACCGTTCATGTAGTCTCTGTTCGCATTTCAATTGATAACTTTTGAAAGCTTTTAACGAAACGTAAGACATATTCAGATGTATACTTAAAAATACAGGAAAATGGAAAACAATCGAGGTTTCTCTACGAACAATAAATCATGCCACTACCCCCACACCGCTGTCTCATATTTCGAAATGTTTCATACCCCGTCTTCCGAATTTACTCCGCTTTCGCTCTCGCTTTCGGATGAAGACAACATTTCGGCGGCGCGTTGTTCATCCTCCTTTTTCATTTGCTCTATATAGCGAAATTCCAGGTATTTCTCGCGTTCCACAAGTTCCTCGCAGATGCAGACATCCGTTGGTGCCTCTACGCATTCCGCCGGACAAAGAATTTTCTCCTCTTTCAAATTATCGTCTTCGATTATCTTTACTATTCTAGGCGACGGCTTCTCGTATTTACATATGACTGCGTACATGTCGCCTCCCATGCGCAACGCGAGCCAACGATTTTTCACGACAGCCAGTTTCAAGCATTCGCACTTCATTTTGGCGTGAAGATTTGTGTGTAACGAGCGACCCATTCCTTCGATCATTATAAGATCTACCTTATGCCTCACCATCGCGAGACATAGCTCCAAGTTTAGCCGGCTGTATGATATTATAATATCAATTTAGAGTCGAGGCAGAAAAGTACGTGAGATTACTACTTTAGAGAGACTTCTCTACTATACGTACCTTAGATCCAAACACGGTCCCGCTTGCGCAGTTTCCATCGCAAGTAACCTCTTCTCCTTGATACCTCGCTTGATCACCTTGCAAATTTTCGCGGCATCGCGTAAAGTTACTACTAATTCTGGGTAAGTCACATCATTCAGCGCTGGCGTGGAATTGGCACAGAGAATGACCTGGGTTTATAGATAGCAATGAGAGTAATTAAGTTCTAACAATGATAAAGTACGATTAAATACTGTAATCTTAAATTGTATAGTAGGTAGTCTAACTAACTTTCGTCCCCCGTTGCAACAAGTCGCGCGCAAACGGTAAAATTCCTAGAACGATGTCAACGCCGCTATTGTCAACGAAAATGGCAGCGCATTCATGAGGCGGCTCGTTTAGCAATCTAGACGTCCACTCATCTAGGCAATCTTCTAACCACGGTCTTCCTAAATTAATTAAGCGTCTAATCAAAATTCTTGCACGCTACAGTAGAGACATGGAGGGCGATGTGGAAAGGTATACTCGGGCAACTTTCTTACCGGGTATTTTTGCTTGAGCTTCTTCAAAACCAAAGTCAGTAGTTTCCATAAGAGTGGCGACTTCCTTTGCACCCCAATCGAACATGTTACCACCGAGCACTCCGAGTATCAAGGCCTTTATCTTTTCCGCGCCTTCCAACTTATCTAAAGCGATAATTCGATCCTTTAAATGTTTTAATGCTTCCTCATTCTCCAGCTTCTTTTGCTGTAAATGTGAAAAGAGAAACACTTGGAATAAATATTTTGGTCATTGAATAATTACGAAGAAATGGCAAAGTGGTTGGATGAAATATTTTCGGAGCTTACATGTAGATAGGGGTCTGGAAAATCGAATTCCTTCATGCAATGTTCAATGGTGTCTAGCAAAGTTCTCACAGCAAGAGTACCGTAAGCGCTGCAACGGATCATTCTCAATCAATTAGAAAATATACAAGTTTAATTGAACTATCCGATACTTACAATGGTTGAAGATGAAGATAATGAAGTCGATTGATATACTTTTCTTTCAGTTTATTCGCCCTGTCTTTTGCTGTTGGGCTTTGCGGTTGACTGTGAATAGCCCGCGCGATAAACTTGTCTACAGATTCTTCAAAACACTGAAGCCAGTAATCTCTGTAACGTATAAAAACAAACCATGAGCATTCATGCGATTATCAGAATGAACTTGCTTCCATTACCTGGCTTCTTTGTCTTGAGCCAGATCCATGGTGTCTGGATTATACGTCGTAGGATCATTTAACAACGGACAAAAAGTCACAGCATTCTCAGCTCGATCGATCTCCAACTGATCAACCTTGATTCCAAGTTTGGATGAGATTGAATCCTTGAAGCCTGATGAACCTGCATAATTCTCTAACCAGCTGAATTTGTCCGACTGTTCAGCACCGTAGAGAAACGCTCCGATAGCACCCAAGTAACCTTCATGGCGAAGAAAGAGAGGCTTTACCTTACCCTAAATTGAGAAAGCGTAACAAGCAAGACAGATATTTGAGTAATGTGCTTCAATGGATCGGAGCATCTGGAAAATATAGGGTGCCTTCAACCGTTTTTGCCGTAAAATTGATGCCGAATTTGAATACACCTTACAAATTATATCCGAGACGAGAGCACAACAAAATTAAATAATCGATTTGGAGGAAGAAAGCGATAAATAATAATTGAAGACTAACGTGAGACCAGAAATCGATCGAATAAGAGATGGTATGCATTGACAAGGGATGATTACGCAGGAAATAGCCGCCGATGTACACTTTATCCATGTTGTGTATGGTTGCGTAAAGGCTGGCAATTTGCCCAATGTCATTACTGATTGTAAATAACAAGCTCCGAGCGATATCCGCTTCGCTGAAAGTTCGTGGCCCTGGACATATATTGTTATCGTTATGACAAATCATGAACGCATACTAAATAGTATTCCCATTTCACACTTACCAGAGCTGTTATTGCAAGACATCGCCTTACCAAACGATGAGGCAATTAGGTCTCCTGGTAAACTCTGCGACGTGTAATCTCCTCCATAAATATCTTTAACTAGCATGTCTACATTTCGATGATCGCCTCGCTCTGCGAGTTGCAAGAGTTCGTCAAAACCCTAATAATAAATACGAAAGATCCAAAATTAATGAAGGTATGTATAAAGTAATGCGAAAAATAATGTTGAATTAAATTTTCGGTACTTTTGCCTTCGTAAGGAGTGATCCCAGTCCCCAGAATGTACCTCCTCCAGTTGCAGTACCACCCACTCTCTCAAATATATCTTCAGATTCAACCTTGAATTGAAAAACATTGTAAACTTTGTGCAAAGGACCCTTACTCGTAAATAAATTAAATTCCCCATCGCAAACATACTTTAAGAATGCTGACGCCGCTTCCAATATTAACCAGCATGTAAGGAAATATATTGGGTCCAGCTTTCTGAAATTTGTACTCTGGATCTCCATGCCTTGAGAATTCGAATGCCTCGCAGGAAATATTTTTCAGCAAGAAATTACACCCCTTTATGAGGCAACCAATTTCGTCTTCTTTGTCGACTCTGAAAAACGTTTAGACGGCTAGGCACGCATCTAATGGTAAAATGTCAAAAGGAAAAGAAATGAATATCAAATGATATACTCACAATAAACCTAATTTCTCTTGCAACAGTGGTGTATACTTGTAGGCACCTCCACCAGTCACCTTAATACTTTTACCTTGAAACCTTTCGGCATGTACCAGATTTGCTTTGACGAAATCCAAGCAATTTTCTAAATGACAAGTTTCAAATTTAACAAAGTGCAATCTACTGCCTTCAAATACTTTGTAGGCTCGCTCTCCACTGTTTCCCAAACCAGCATCTTCATATAATGCTTTACGATAATTTACTGTTGAGTAGTAAGCAATTTTTGTCAAAGATATTCCTGAAATAATGAGAATGATGTACTTTATTATTTATATGTGTATACCTATAATAGGACTCCCAATCTGAGAGACTTTGTAAAGCAGAAATTTCCCAATCTTCCTGCATGGCCTAATAATAAATTAGAAAATAATATGAAGATTGGTTAAATTAAAGAAGCGTATACAATGGTCTTTGATTCATTTAGATATGAATAACTACTCAATTATGTTAATTTATACATGTATTTCAGGAAATATGCTCAATGGTATGTTAATCAAGAAAATATTTCAATCAGATTTCCATTTGCTTTACTAATATTTCTTAGAGAGGATCAATGCAAAAAAGTGAGCTTGTTAGCATTTTTTAAACAAGCCACAAGAGGATAGCAAAAAGCTTTTTAGAGCTATGTATGGTTAAAAAAAAGAGGAAATAGAATAAATATATGATTTTATATCTACCGATGTCTATTGCGAATTTGTGTGCGTTTTTTAAATTGGCAAAAACTTCAACTGCAGTGGGTAATTTGATACTTTGCGGATGAGATCGTTCTTCCTCAATTTCTGCCATATTTTCAAATTCCTTCAGCTTCTCGATTTATCACACAATCATCACATAGCGGCGTGAAACATCACTGCAGTACAGAAATTTCATTCGGAATAAAGGAATTTATCATTAATCAAAGAATGTACTCCAATTTATCATTCAACAAATATTTATCTGTAGCTCAACAGTCTACCAAACGCAGTGAAGCGCGGCTGCAGATTAAAAACAGCTGTTTTCTCTTGTCTGCTTGTGTCAAATCCGTCAAATCTTATGCCATTTAAAGAATAATAGGTTAGGTTAAGGTTTGGTTAGGATTAAGCTCGATCGTTACTGAAAAACGACCTCTTTCGCTATTTTTTATTAAACATTTATTTTAATTACTTTTATGATATAATTCGATATTCATGTTTCTTCCAATCACACCTCTGAGGATGAAGTTGTAAAATTATTCTACTTGCTTGTATGTATAAAAAGGGCTTTATTTAGTTGTGTTCTTCATGTTCCACAATAAGTAATACGTTTTTTGCATGGAAAATACCCTTTATTTTTATTTTATAGGTATACATTTTATGCAGATATCCGGATGAACAAAAGCAAAACCGTTTTCAAGTATTTTTATTGAACCTTCTCCAAGCGGACTCTAAGAGAACTTGGAAAACATTTTACTGCTATATTTACTAGGCGAGTATTTGGGAAATATCGGTTTTCAGCTCTAAAGTCTTTACAGAAACTCCCAATTCGCTAAATCCGTCCATAAGAATATAAATCCGGGTATCCACTTGCTTGTTGTACTGAATTTTGAGCAAGAATATTCCTATAAGATAAATCTTAATTCTGCAAGGGATTAGTAGGTATACAGCGATTACTACAATGATGACGTATGTACGTCTAGATATAAGTTAAGCTTTAATCCCTTGTATTCATCGGATTATATATGACCTGCTGACCTCTTCAAACATTACACATTGAGCTCTAATTCTGACAAAAAGCATCACACTAAAGAATCACACATTTATACCTTATTTATAATTAAATAATTATAGAATAAAATTTCACTCTTAAAAGTGTTTAGCACCATTTCACGTACAGCTAAGTATAAAAATAGAAATAAAAAACACTCGTTCCTTTGGAATGTATCGTAAAAAACAAATGGACAAAGACCACAGCTATTACAATTCTAGTGAAAATATTCATTCATACGCGTATTATCGATATAATCCTTATCCTTGCATTTCACGAAATACACACTTTAAAATACTCAGTCTAAAAAATAAGAGGAAATCGTCAACGTCCATAGACTACGTCTCATTACGTGACATTTTTAGGTGTCCCAGCATGCAATTTGAATTTTGTACTCTGTAACAAATTGTACGAGCCGTAGGAACAGTATTGATCTGATATGAAAGGGATATAAAACGCTCTGAAGAACGAATGCGACCTGTAAAGTAAATAGTACTTATGTCATTCTAAAACATATTACACCAAAGCACAGTATCTTTCTGAATTGGTACAAACGTCTATAAAGATTGAACGAAGCTGTACTCACTTAGACGTATCAAGGAATTTTGCAGACTTAATAACTGTAAACTGATCTGGTTGGTGCGAATAGTTTGGTTCCAAACTGGTTTCCATACTGAGGTCCAAGTCAAAAATGAAGTGACACCTCTCCACATCAAACTGAAAGTTTAAATGAATTCATTGTAGATGATGCATTGATACAAACAACACTTTGAAGATCTTTCATGGTACAAAAATTGACTCACATATCGAGATGGCTCTTCTTCATTCATATCATTGAAATGCGGTTGTATCACACTTGTTGCATTCTCTTGATTCGAGAACGACTGAGGTAACTGTCCTTTGAATTCCGATTGCAAATACTGCAATTTCCAGCTATATTGAAAGATACATATGTAGTAGGCAAATAGCTTTTGTGGCTTAACAAATTTATTTGTCTAGGCAAAAGCGATCTGCCTGAAATGACCATTTGCCTACGACACATACATTAGAAAGTTTCAGATGAAGTTCCACTAAAATTAACTTTATTGGAAACTCACTTTTGCGTTGCAAAACTGAAACTACTGGGGAAACGGTACCACTCCTTTCCAACGCAGAAGTTTATATTGATATCAGTTGGTACGTGACCTTCTAACCCAAGTTTATTAACTTCTTTCATTATTTCCATTGGTGCGTAATAACCTGATATAAACGAGAGTTTTCACGTCAGTGAGGAATACATATTCTATTATCGTAATTTCTGTTTCTCTCTTTCTTTATTATCACCTACCCTTGTACAATGCCAATGTTCTCGACACTCCAAAGAGACTGCTAACCGCGACAGCAGCAATCATAATGTGTTTGGTATACTGCAGATAATGGCATGTTAAAGGCAATGGATTGATTTGTGTACGGACGAAGAAGTACAATTTCTGCAAAACATCGACCATTATTGCTCCCGTCAAGCAAATCATGGGATAGATCGGAAATAGAAAACGTTCTTCCTGAAAAATAATGGAGCTCCTTCATATAAACTTTCGATTCAGGCGGTAAAATGTTTTGTACTCGTAAATAGAAATCGCTTTTCAGTAATAAGTATTACCTTGTGCGACTGAATGAAAAAAACGAATAACCACAGATAAAGCGGCGCCAACGAATACCAGTAAGGTAAACATAAACGATTTCGCGGTTTCGCCGGTACCACTGACCAAACTAAAAGCTGTAACATTAGTAGCAATTGGACAGATCGATCAACTATCAAATCGAATAACTATCAAATGGCGATTCTATACAATCTCGTTTAAACTTGAGAAGCTTACCAATCCGAGGGGAGCAAACAGCGCACCGATGAAAACGAAGTTAAAATTCAAAAATCCGTTGATCAGATAAAAGATGAAAGGTTCAGTGCCATATATATCAGGGCCATGGCTCGTAAAAACATTATAAAATACGATATTGAGTGGCGCTATGACGAGTTTGCCAAAGTACAGGGAATCTATCCAAACCATAGGTGCTAGCACCACAATAGCAGATATAGCTGCCCATTTAAAGAACGTTCCCCATTCTCTCCGATTGATCAACATTTCCAAAGCAATCGGTAATCTTAAATGCAAGAAGAAATCCGTTATAGCGACCCTTCGCATATGAAATTAAATTTACAAAAGAACTCTTTTCTGTGAAATAATTACCCCAGCAATGCGGCAAATGGCCATCCTAGTAAGGATGAAATGGCAGTTGCAAAAATCGCAAGTTCATATTTCCTGTCATACCATGCTGCTATGGACACTGTGCTCAAGTACCTGAAAGTATTAGATTCCTGTTAAATAGTATCAATTCTTTGTTACGTGGTAAGAAAACCCATGAACGCTCAATTGCGCGAGAGGAAGGACGTGCGAATACCTTACATGGAAAAGGAGGATGGAAGAAAAGCAGTGCTGGAGATATACATTCCAGAGCTGAAGAGGAGGAAGACCAAGGTCATCCTTGCGATATGTACTCCGAATTCGCGGCATACGTTCCTGTAATAGTGTAATATAAATTTATGCAAAAACAGAAAGGGGATAAATTATTTCTATGATGCAATAATTTGGGTGACTTACTTGTAAAAATACACCTCTGATAAAGCACAAGCTACAGACAATAGACAGCGAACAAAATAAAAGACCATCACAGGATTTGGTTCCAATAAGTAGCAATAGATCTTTGCAGGAACCATGTGTAACAGTAAATACGTGTATGACCTTAAGGCATACTCGGGACTGTATTCCCATGTCTGCTGACCAGTTCCGTATAATAAATAATGGCTCTATAAAGAATAAAATGTCGTGAGTACTATAACGTTGTTAATTCTCCTCAGAGCTGTATCAAGGGGAATGTTAGAATATTGAGTTAGAAGAACTTTACATACAGGTTCCCAATAGTTGTAGGTCTCATCACAATCTGTTATATGACACCATATTGCGGAGCAGACTCTAGCTGATAAAAGCAATTTGAGTGCAGTATCACCACTGGGATAGACAAGCCCAATATCAGAAGGATCTTCAAGCCTGAAATACCCAAATAAGTTGCACATCATAGGCAATTAAATTATTACAGAAAAAAATAAAAATTAGAACGTATAATTATTGATTTCTATACTCCTAGACCTCTGCCAAAGACGAATGTTTACAGTCGTGCAGAATAATTATTAGAAAGTCTTACGTACTTCGAAAACTTCTTGCCATCATTCTTTTTGTGATGCTTCTTCGAATAAAATAGTTGACGTTGACGTTGACCCGGCGCCATGATCCAAAACGTTATCGACCCGATTATCGATATATCACGAGCATTTTCGATAACTTCAATGATTTTGTCATTTCTAGCCGGTGGTCTGGAAGCTTAATTAGTAGCTCGTACTAATATCGTAATCAATTTACCATACTTTTAATCAAATTATACCATATTATATCTTTAAGGGGTTATATCCATTTTTGTGGTATGGTTAATTGCACCGATATCCCCATGCGCATCGTAAATGATAACGCGCATGAGCACCCGTGTGTGCGGTTGAGTACGGCTCTACCTGAGAAGCGTGAATGCGCGTGCGTAGACATCCGCGAGTGTGGCGTGTCGTCTGCGAGTGCAGTTCGGGCTTACGGTATCATTTTTGGTTAAAAAAGCTTTATTAGGTTAAAAAGGCATGGTTATTTAACCCGAGTGCGAGTTATTATACCTTCTCAAAAGTGAAACTCCGCGCGAACTGCGCCCGGCTACGAGCTTACATCTACCTCAGTCGCCAATCGGCTTCTCGAACCAAGCGCACTGGACCAATCGCGAATGCCGTAAACTGGAATCTCCCACCAGGATTAGAGGTAAAACCCCGCGCGAATATTCTGTTCCCGCCCCCAACTGCCCCACTTCACCTTGGTGGCCAACAAGGTGGGGGAGTTTACGTGCGTCTCCGAGTATCTGGAGTGGAAGTTATAGCTTCTTGGAACACCAGGTGCTCGCCCATTCGACAGGTTGTGAGGTTACCGGGTCAGCGTGCCGCAACTCCGAAATTAAACGAGAACTTTAAACGCCTATAACTGTGGAATGGAGCGAGATAATCGAACCGGACAAAGTGCGCTGTATTCAGCGCGCAATCGACTTTATGTAACGAGTGGAATTGTGCAAGCGATGTCAAAAGCAAACTGATGATATTTAAACGTTTATAAATTGGAAACCGAGCAAGCTAGTCCGTCCGGATAAAGCATGTATTCAGCGTGTAATCAAGATTAATTAAAGAAGATTTTACGGTACTTGCCCCCTTCAATTGCGATTTTATTGAGAAGCAAATATAGAACACCATGTTTCTCTGGTAAACGAGCGAATATAACATCTTATTTATTCGACTCTTTATATAAACCAATTCACAAATTCGATTTATTAAATTTATCCTTACAAGTAAATGAACTCGCTACATGTAGGAAAGCTCCCCCGTCTATGCAACAATACCACGCTCATGACGGCTCTTACTTTCTTTGATACCCGATAACGAGACAACGATCGAAGAGAGATAATAAAGGAAAAGAGCAACTGGTGCAATTGCAAAGACAGAGGAGCTGAAGATGAAATATAATAGGTACTCTAAGATTATGAAGCCTAACTAATGTTAATTAATCTAGAGTTTCGTGTATTCCCACGGCGACAATAGTGTTGAGCTCTTTTTGTAAAATATACCCGAGACGACTCTTCTATTCAATCTCGTCTTTGAAGTGACTTGTGACGAGTGTGCTCAATAATTAATGCAGTCCGTATTAACAGCCATAAATTATCCTCAGAATTGTAATACTCCTGTTGGAATAAATATATCACAGCTTTTAGTCGTCTCAAATTGATAGTGTGATGCATTTTTTGCTGGTTATAAAAATATCAAATACCTGCTAGGTTCCTTCAAAACTGATTACCTCTAACGTCAACTCATTGCTTCCTATAAGTCATATGGGTCCAATGGCAAATCCATTTATCATCCTTCCTTTAATCTCAACAATTCCATAAAAGATTATCCATATGTATTTTCCTCAATAACATCCACAAAAAAGGCGTATATTAAAGGAAACCCAAAAATGTAGGAGCAGAAGCCTCTTTGAGAAATCGAGTGTTCCAAGAATAAGGCCTAATAAAAAATTAACCCAAATCTCCCGAATCTATAACTGGAACATAAAGCTGAACGATTAATAGTCTTATTTAAATATAAAAAACAGTCGTAGTTTGCCTGAAAAAATGTCATTATTAAAATTTCGGCGATCTGAAACAGAAAGAAGAACGATTAATTATATCTAATTTTAGCTCAACAAATTGCCGTAGTCCACCTGAAAGGTAACGTTTTATAATTATACGAAGTTTCACGAACTGAAATTTTTCTGAAACAAACAAAGCATCGTTATTAGCTTATCTTAAATGAGAGATTATACATATGATATTTTTAAAGAATTCTTAAAAGGGAAAAAAGAGCGATAAATGATTAATTCCAATTAATCATTGCTCCATCCTTTACCCCGATTTGAATCCTTAAAAAATAATGATGTCATATGAATGGTGAGATGAGGGAAGGAGCCATAGATATATTTCTTTATTTAAATTACAAAAATTCTCTTATCCTATATGAGAGGTGAACATTTTTAATGGATTCTCTGCGGGGAAAACGAAAGCGATGAACATGATCAACGTTACTCGATCGCGTTCCTCGTTTCTTACTCCACTCTGAATCCCTTAAAAATAATGATAGATGAGGCGAGGGAAGAGTTTATTTATTTATGTATCAATAATATATACATAAATATCGGGTCGAAGTATCCTTTCCAGGATAGGGTGCCCGAAGGCATTGGGGATTTAGTGGGCGTCAAGCAAAAAGGCGAGACGCGCCACATTTTATATAATAAAGAGTGCCTCACCGTGTGAGGGTGGTAAATTTCCGCGGAACTCAATTTTTCCCGGAGTTCACTGCTACAAGGCAAGTACTTCCTCCGGGGGTCAAGACCGGAGCCCCACTGACGTTTTGAGAACATTCAATATGTTCTCCAGTGATTAACTCTTATGATAAACATTCTTCAATAATTGCATGTCTAATGTATTGAGCTTGATAAAATTTCAATATTACAATTTCAGTAAAAATATCTTATACTTTGTGCATCGAATGCAATGCAAGATTCTCTGAAGGAGCTTGAATGATATCATTTTAACAAGTATTTACATTCTTTCAGCGTTAAGCGCATTGTAAATTGATTTAAAAAAATTTATTGATACAATAATTGTAATGTGAATATAGCATTCTCCGTGCATAAACTGCAGTTTCATTTGAACAAATAAAGTTCAATAGTATTACGTGTTTCAAATGGTTGAAATAAATTATAGGACCTTACTTATATGTTTAAATATTTAATTAGGACACTGCGTAGTGAGACTCCGGTTGACAGAACTTATACATCTAATCCACTTTTATTTCAGTGGTACTTACTACAAGTATACATACTCACCAAGTTTTCTTAAACTAATACATAGTATATGTGAGAAATGTACAATATATATCATAAGTAGGCGTGCGATGCGAACAGAACAATACTATCATAGGTGTACGACTTTGCTTCAGCCGTTCGATTCAAAAGATGGCCAGTTCTTTTAACGCGAGATTCGTACGCTACCCGAAAGATGCGCTACTTCAATTTTCGCGGCTCAATACATTATAAATAATTACGAGTAAAATTATCATACTACTACCGCGATCCGCGAGTTACGTATGCCGCGAAATGACCAGGGCCCCATCCACGCCCACGTCAGTGAGAGTCACCAAATACGATACTCTCTCCTTTAATTTTTATCGCGCTATGCATTTTAAATAATTTCGAACGAAGCAATCGTACTAGTACCGCGATCCGCGAGTTACGTATGCCGCGAAATGACCAGGGCCCCATCCACGCCCACGTCAGTGAGAGTCACCAAATAGGACACTCTCTCCTTTAATTTTTATCGCGCTATGCATTCTAAACAATTACGAAGGAACCTATCGTACTAGTACCGCGATCCGCGAGTTAGGTATGCCGCGAAATGACCAGGGCCCCATCCACGCCCACGTCAGTGAGAGTCACCCAAAACGACACTCTCTCCTTTAATTTTTATCGCGCTATGCATTCTAAATAATTTCGAACAAAGCAATCGTACTAGTACCGCGATCCGCGAGTTAGGTATGCCGCGAAATGACCAGGGCCCCATCCACGCCCACGTCAGTGAGAGTCACCAAATCCGACACTCTCTCCTTTAATTTTTATCGCGCTATGCATTCTAAACAATTACGAAGGAACCTATCGTACTAGTACCGCGATCCGCGAGTTAGGTATGCCGCGAAATGACCAGGGCCCCATCCACGCCCACGTCAGTGAGAGTCACCAAATAGGACACTCTCTCCTTTAATTTTTATCGCGCTATGCATTCTAAATAATTACGAAGGAACCTATCGTACTAGTACCGCGATCCGCGAGTTAGGTATGCCGCGAAATGACCAGGGCCCCATCCACGCCCACGTCAGTGAGAGTCACCAAATCCGACACTCTCTCCTTTAATTTTTATCGCGCTATGCATTCTAAATAATTTCGAACGAAGCAATCGTACTAGTAACGCGATCCGCGAGTTAGGTATGCCGCGAAATGACCAGGGCCCCATCCACGCCCACGTCAGTGAGAGTCACCAAATCCGACACTCTCTCCTTTAATTTTTATCGCGCTATGGATTCTAAATAATTTCGAAAGAAGCAATCGTACTAGTACCGCGATCCGCGAGTTAGGTATGCCGCGAAATGACCAGGGCCCCATCCACGCCCACGTCAGTGAGAGTCACCAAATCTGACACTCTCTCCTTTAATTTTTATCGCGCTATGCATTCTAAATAATTTCGAACGAAGCAATCGTACTAGTACCGCGATCCGCGAGTTAGGTATGCCGCGAAATGACCAGGGCCCCATCCACGCCCACGTCAGTGAGAGTCACCAAATCCGACACTCTCTCCTTTAATTTTTATCGCACTATGCATTCTAAATAATCACGAACGAAGCTACAGGTAAATGAACTCCCTACATGTAGGAAAGCTTCCCTGTCTATGCAACAACATCATGCTTATGACAGCTTTTACTTTCTTGCCATTTAAAGGTATGAAAATGTACTTTTGGGATGAAAGGCAAATCGAGGAGCGTAATAGGAAACCTTTGGAATAATAACGAAGGGCCTGTATAGACGACGAAGAATCTAAGAAGACCGATCGAAACCTGTAGAGGAAAGACCATGTACCTATAGCAAAGACGACGAGACTAAACAAGATCGAAGACTTTCCGAAATCGAAGAAGAGCCTAAACGAGATCGAGAAGCTTATACGAAAGTGATGAGAAGCCTATACGAAAATCAACGAGGAACCTATACGAGTTTGAAGAGCCTATACAAATTCGACAAAGAACCTACGACTTCAAAGAAAAATCGACGAATTCAACGAAGAGCCTAAAAGCTTACGAGACCATCGACGAAAAAAAATTGCAGGAGGATAATTTAAAGGATGTGGTTGATACCCGATGGTTGATACCCGATACCGAGACAACGATGGAAGAGAGATAATGAAGGAAGAGCAACTGGTGCAATTGCAAAGACAAGGAAGCTGAAGATGAAATATAATACTCTAAGATCATGAAACTACCACACTACTACCGCGATCCGCGAGTTAGGTATGTCGCGAAACGACCAGGGCCCCATCCACGCCCACGTCAGTGAGAGTCTCCAAATACGATACTCTCTCCTTTAATTTTTATCGCGCTATGCATTATAAATAATTGCGAACGAAGCAATCGTACTAGTACCGCGATCCGCGAGTTAGGTATGCCGCGAAATGACCAGGGCCCCATCCACGCCCACGTCCGTGAGAGTCACCAAATCCGACACTCTCTCCTTTAATTTTTATCGCGCTATGCATTCTAAATAATTTCGAACGAAGCAATCGTACTAGTACCGTGATCCGCGAGTTAGGTATGCCGCGAAATGACCAGGGCCCCATCCACGCCCACGTCAGTGAGAGTCACCAAATCCGACACTCTCTCCTTTAATTTTTATCGCGCTATGCATTCTAAATAATTTCGAACGAAGCAATCGTACTAGTACCGCGATCCGCGAGTTAGGTATGCCGCGAAATGACCAGGGCCCCATCCACGCCCACGTCAGTGAGAGTCACCAAATCCGACACTCTCTCCTTTAATTTTTATCGCGCTATGCATTCTAAATAATTTCGAACGAAGCAATCGTACTAGTACCGCGATCCGCGAGTTAGGTATGCCGCGAAATGACCAGGGCCCCATCCACGCCCACGTCAGTGAGAGTCACCAAATCCGACACTCTCTCCTTTAATTTTTATCGCGCTATGCATTCTAAATAATTTCGAACGAAGCAATCGTACTAGTACCGCGATCCGCGAGTTAGGTATGCCGCGAAATGACCAGGGCCCCATCCACGCCCACGTCAGTGAGAGTCACCAAATCCGACACTCTCTCCTTTAATTTTTATCGCGCTATGCATTCTAAATAATTTCGAACGAAGCAATCGTACTAGTACCGCGATCCGCGAGTTATGCCGCGAAATGACCAGGGCCCCATCCACGCCCACGTCAGTGAGAGTCACCAAATCCGACACTCTCTCCTTTAATTTTTATCGCGCTATGCATTCTAAATAATTTCGAACGAAGCAATCGTACTAGTACCGCGATCCGCGAGTTAGGTATGCCGCGAAATGACCAGGGCCCCATCCACGCCCACGTCAGTGAGAGTCACCAAATCCGACACTCTCTCCTTTAATTTTTATCGCGCTATGCATTCTAAATAATTACGGACGAACCTAACGTATTACTACCGCGATCCGCGATTTATGAAGCGAAACGACCACGGCCCCAATACTTTGAATCATAAATGTATAACCAGTTTTTTATAATAAAGCCTTGAATTTCGGAAAAACGGCGGAAGCAAAGCTGTACACTTATTGGATTGAATAATCTTTTGAAAATATTATAGCCATGAACCTTATTTGTAGTATATCATTAGTTATACGAGGAACTCTATTACATTTCCTTTACTATATTTCAGTTTGTAAAATCATTTTCTGTATCAAATTTACGATTGAATAAAAGAACTAAAAAATCTCACAAAATATTGCATATTCAATATGCACCGGAAATAAATTTTGAAGCTTATTAAACCATGAAGAATATCGTTCAAAGAGAATTGACTTTTATCAAAAGCAAGGAATACATTAAAATGAATTAAATTGAACTGGAGAAATTAAATGTTTCATGACTGAATTTCTAAAATTCTGAAAATTATATGTTCAGAATAAATGCATACAAATCGCACGCCTACTTTGCTTTCTTCTGAATAGAAAGAACATATGGAGAGAAAGATAGAGGAAAAGAAGAAAAACCATAGGACGTATTCAATTCCAGATTCATTCTCGATATGTTCTGCAAATTTCGAAAATTTGCAGAAGAGTCTCGAGAACTCCTCCGAAATTATACGAACCGTTATGGTCGGGTGCGTGGTGCAACGACCGGCGTCCTCTTCACTGATGACTTCTTTCTTCTTTCTTCTGGCAAGGCGAAGTCGCAGACGGCTTGCGAAACCGATTGCCACCATGCACCACGCATCACGGTGTTAGCGACTTCGCCGTTGCCTCGCCTAACGATCGTTGGAAAACGCGGGCGAAAAAGCAATGGGATGTAATTTTCATGATCTCGCGGTGCGTCGCGAAATTCGATTGCACGCGAACGCGTTTCGTGAGCGCTCCAGTAAGCGATAACGAAACTTCGAAATCGAATTCGCGAAAGGATATCCTTCGCATGTCTTTGCCTACCGCTTTTCGAATTCGATGGAAGCCTTCAAACATCGAAATGAAAGCCGCGCGACAATGACTTACCGAAGAATAATCATCTCGCAAGTACGAGCCGGAAGGGAAAACGAAACGAGACCAACGATCGTTAGCCGCATTAATACTAGCAGCGGGCAAGACTGCAACGGTGCAGTTATTTGAAAATTAAACACCTCGCACTCTCAGTCACACTTTGGCCAAATTCGCGACGCGATAATTCGTATATCGGAGCCCTACCTATCCACCTATATTTAAAAACGATGGCCATAATCGCGAAAAGCCTACCTAACCCCTGTATATCCAAAAAAACGAACATGCTCACCAACACATACATTCAACATTCGCACGTGGTATATCTGGTTCCTCCTTTGGATAGCTCCCTCGTCGCGTGAGAAGGGGGAGATTCCTCCTCAACCCCTTCTCAATGGTTGAATACGACGCGAAAGACGGATCGGATCGCGATTGTCCTACTCTACGATTCTACGCCGCGACTGCACTTTCGACAAGTGCTATCGTATTTTTACCGGACGACTTTAACCAATTTATTATTAGCTTTACGATGACAAAACGAGCGAGAATCTACTCTGAAAGAAACATAAGAAAACTCGAATTTTTTAACTTGACTCGACTCCTGAAAAAAATCCAAGAAAAATAACCGACCGCGATTCAAACGCGTGAAACCAAGTTTTTACGTTGGTTTCTGGCAACGATTCGAAAAAAATATTCAAGTATTCGCGTATCGCGGCTGAGCGAACAAAGTTCCCTGATATACGTTCCGATTGATGCACAGAACGTTCGATGTTTAATTTTCGAAGAAAAGAAGGAATTTCATTTTATTCGCGTCCATCGAACGTCTGCGCACCTCGGGCTTAGATCTAAATTTGCAGCGAAAATTAGAACCTACATTTGAGATGAAACGTTTAAAGAGATTTGATATTTTTCTCTTGAAAGATAAAACAATTTCGAGATTTAACTAACGACCTGTGTGAACACGAAGCGTTCCGCTCCAAGCAATACAATTGGGAGCTATTAAATTTCCGCGCATTTCGCTGCAAATATGTAACGCGGACGTCGTTGCACCACGCGAAAAAAGGGATAGTCATAGGATAGATAAATACGACCACCGCGCTCTCGGTATTTCGCCAAATCGCGTACCGAGAGACGGTGGAAGAACTTTGACAGCTGGGACTTACTCGGCGATGAGGATCCCGCGACGCTCGTCTCCGAGATACGGCTGCCAATTAATATCTGAAATGGACAGACGTTTACGATTAGGAATCGCTGTTTTTTGGACGAAATTCGGTGGATCGTCTTTTAAATATCGAGTGGATTTTATATTCGATCTGTACTCACCACGAAATTCACGTGACGGAGCCAAATGCCGACAGTCTTCGGTCCAGCCGAAGCTATCAGCCCTCGAAGTCGACTTAATATTCAGCGATCGCTCCGGCTACGACAAACGAACAATTGGATCAACGAGAGAGTTTATTTTGAGAGGAATCGAGCAGTAATGCGAGAATCAGTCAAATTTACGATGAACTGAACTTTTCGGATAAAAATCATTGTCTAAACAAACGCACAGTGATAACACTCGCGAATTAATGACTACGTTCGAATTGGAATGTAAGTTGTATTTCAAATGAAGAGAAATTGGAACTTACCACGAAATATTCGTGACGGAGGCCCCGCGACGACAGCCCTTCGCGAAAATTGCAGCTCGGGCCTTGATTTCGTCGTCGAATCGAACGTCGTATTTTATTATTCGTTCCATCTGAGACAAACGAGTATTCGGATCAACGAAGGAATATAATTTGCGGAGAGTCGAACAGTATCGCGAGAATTTACGATGAACCGAATGTTGCGTCGATGAAAATTAAAGTTGAAACGTATACGCGGGGAAAATTCGGGAACTAACGACTGCGCATCCGAAAGAGCGCAGCGGATAATGCAATAACTTCGCGAATTGAGAAATCATAACTCACCATGAAATACTCGTGACGGAAGCCCGAGGACGACAGCCTTTCGCACGAATCGAAGCCGAGGCCTCGTACTCGTCGTCGAACTGGACATTGTGTCTTTAATTCACTCCGTCTGCAACAATTAAACGATTCCGACCGTTGTATTTCTTTCGAACGGAATGACAGCACGAGAACTGACGGCCTCTGCGCAATAGAAGGAATAGGTCTGGAACGGGGAACAGAAGCAAGCGCTCTCGACCAATCACATTACTGCTTTAGCAAAGGATGCTCTAAAGCAGTGACGAGATTAGTCGAGAGCACTATTCTGTTTCCCGCTCATTGTTCTTCCTATTGTACAAGTTTCTAATAAATAACGCGAATGATAACCTAGGATTCACATCGACAAGATTCGAAATGAATATCCCATTCGTACGAAGAAAACTTGAAAGCGCGATGATATTCCCGAAACGATAAACGCGTTTGATTTTAAGCGATACACAATCACAGAACACAACTCCCGGGATATTGAAATAAAATAGTACTCACCACATAAGACTAGTGACGGCGCTCAAACGTCGACAATCCGCGGTTGAATGGATATGTCGACCCCCGAAGTCGACTTCCTATGCTCTCCGTCTGCGATCACGGAATAATTACGTGATCAGCGAAATGATTTATTTCAGGAGAAAACGACGGACGCGACGAGACACCGTGATAAAAACAACGATAAGGAACCTTCGGATCGAATACGCGTGCAAACACGAACTGCGCGGAGAGGAACTTTTCGAACGAATTCGACCGACGACGCGAGAACCGACAAACTGTATGATAAGCCGATGCTCGAATCGTTAGACAAAAAGATTTTTAATTCGCACTGGAAATAATCTCGAAGCGATTTGAATTGGAGCGACGCACGAAAAACGGATTGCACGCGGATATACTGTTCGAAAGGAATCGGTCGACGACGCGAAAGCCGATAACTTCTATGATAAGCAGATCTTCGAAACCGCGAATCGATCGAATTATTGCAGAAATAAATATCACTCACCACATAGTGCTCGTGACGGGGCTCTAGTCCACGACCCAGCCGAAGTACGGGCGTTTAGTGGACTTTTCATCCTCCTTCGCTCCGCCTGCAACGCAGAACGAAAACTACGATTAGAGACGACCACGTATTCCCGAGGAAATCGCTCGACGAAGCGGAGCTCCACGAAAATAGAAGCCGAAACTCTAGAATTCACTCCGAGTCGGACGAATCGACACGGAACGCGTTTCAGGGGCATCGAGTCATCGCGAAACGCAGAAACACATCGCGATCACAGAAACACATCGCGGAAACACATCGCGAACATCGAATCATCGCGAAACACAGAGAAAGCGGGAGAGAGTGAAATCTCACCGGAAATTTCCGTCGGAGATGCAAAAACCGGCCATCCTTTGTTGAGCCGGGCACTTGGTCTTCGCTCGTCTTCTTCTCTCTTCTTTTCTTGACCCACCCACCCATCCCACCCTTCCTCCTATCGCGCCCGGATTAAACGGCGCAAGAGGCGACTATAAAGTCGCCCTACGCGGAATATTCCGGGGGCCCTGGGCCCCACACCCAGGCTCCTTGGCTCGGCATCGCAACCCGTGAATGCTTTCCTCGCATTCGCCGGGCCCACGGCTCTCGCCGATGCCCCAAAACGTCTCGAACCGTGCTAACGATTGAGCCTGATGCAGCAGATGACCGAGACAAGGAGGGGGAGCACCTCCTGTAGGAAGCCAGATAAAAAGCGTCCCACCGTGTTACCAGTGGGCTGACAACCCTTGGGAGACTCCGCCGAAATCGCCGCTGCGTTCGGTAATATAGTTCAGCCAACAGGTGGTCGGGAGTGGGGGATAGAAGATTCTCGAAAATTCACGACCATGAGTGCGAGTGAGAGAGCAATGGAAGATCGCGAGTGCGAGTGAGAAAACCGAAGCCTCTCGAAGGTTCTCGAACGATGCGAGCGAGAGGGCACGATATGCGCGTCGTGCGGTCGATAGAGAGATAGAGCGATAGACGGCGCAGCTACAATGTATCCCTTAGCCAACTCGCCTGACCTTCGTACACATTGAAACCCGGTGTCCGTGTGTTTATATCTTGCAACTTTGTATCCAGGAGAACGAGTTTAACGATCCTCTACGAAATACTACAGGGAAATAATATCTACAGATCACGACGAGCTCCGAAAACTCTGGAAGATTCTTGGGCTTTTCGGACTGAAACGAATGTTTCTGCAATACCCCGAGCAATGTTAATTGCGTACGGAACTCGATGAATGTTTCTTACAGTTTTAACTCATAACTGGTATACTGGGGTCTCTCCGGACCCCAAGCGCATTAAATCGCTACGATAGTATAAAGGTGTATACCAGTTAAGAATTAACATTTGAAGCATAAATTACGCTTGTAATCGTTGCCGAACGACATCGGTATACCTGCGCGGACAGGTGTTCCGCTGCGCTACGATACGGACGAACGCTTACAGACACACGCTATGATACTTGCATATAACTCGGTGCTTCTAGAAGTTCGTTGAACGTTTCTGCAAACGTCATTCGCATCATAGCTGCCGGGATTGCATAGGAATGCATTGACTAGATACGGCAACGCTTGTAAAGTTATGCAATGGACTTCTAAGATGCACCGAGCAATACATGCATCGTCTCCCGTCCTTGCTGACGTCCCTGTATCCAATCAATGCAATTCGCTGCAATTCTCACGTCTATGATACGACGAACGCTTGGAGACACGTGCAACGATGCTTGTACAGAGCACGGTGCATCTAAAAGTTCGTTAAAACGTTTCTGCAAACGCTATTTGTATCGTAGCTGCCGGGATTGCACAGAAATACATCGACTAAACACGATGATGCTTGCAGAGATATGCACCGAGCTGTATGCCAGCATCGTTGCGTGTGTCTGCAATCGTTCGTCGTATCGTAGATGTGAGAATTGCAGCGAAATGCATTGATCAGATACAAGGACGTTTGCAGGGACGCGCAACAATGCAGGTATCGCTTGATGCATCTTAGAGAAGCTCGTTGTATATCCCTACAAGCGTCACCGAGTCTAGTCAATGCATTCCTATGCAATCCCCAGCAGCTACGATGCAAATGACGTTTGTAGAAACATTTAACGAACTTCTAGCTGCATTAAGAAATAATCATATTACAATCCTAGATACTGGGAAAGAAAGCCACGAGACGAGCCACCTTTATTCCACACTCTCTCGCAACCCCTTGTTCCACTAGTTTATGGTATTGTGGAACTCGTTTGTGGTATTTTTTGAATTCGTATAGGCTTTTCGTCGATTTCGTTTAGGCTCTCCGTTGAAATTGTACATGCTCCTTTGTCTACTTCTACTATGCGCCTCTTTTTCTCCTTCGACCCAAAACCTCTTTTGACTTATGTCAAGCTGTTACATATGCTAGCAATGTAGTTGCATAAATAGCAGAAGCCTTTCTTTATGCAGAGCAGCTCATTTATGTGTAAGAATAACACAGCTCCACAAAAAAATCGAAAAAATGCTTCCTCTGACCAGACCAGTATATCTTTATGTTTTTGGGGTCGCTGAATCCGAATCCGGTGTCCATTTGTCTCCATCACGTCACATTTTTTTTAATCTCAAAAAACCATCAATAGATCATGATTTTCAAAAAGGTAATGGACTTAAACCAAATTCGCTATAGGGGTTTTTTTGGGTCGCTGATTACGAATCTTAAATTGGATTTCAAAAATTTAAGATGGCGGATCCAATATGGCGGACGAGATTTTTGAAAATCGACGGATTCATACCAAATTTGGTATAAGGGGGTTTTTTGGGTCGCTGATCATGAATCTGAAGTCAGATTTTAAAAATTCAAGATGGCGGATCCAATATGGAGGACGAGATTTTCGAAAATCGACGGATTCATGCAAAATTTGGTATAGGGTTTTTTTTTCGATCGCCGATGACGAATATGGTTATATTTACAAAAATTCAAAATTTTCGACAATCTCGTGTGCCATATTAGATCCGCCATCTTGAATTTTTAAAATCTGACTTCAGATTCATGATTAGCGACCCAAAAAGACTCCTTATACCAAATTCGGCATGAATCCGTCGATTTTCAAAAATATCGTCCGCCATATTGGATCTGCCATCTGGAATTTTTGAAATCCGATTTGAGATTCGTGATCAGCGACCCAAAAAACCCCTTATAGCGAATTTGGTTTAAGTCCATGAACTTTTTGAAAATCATGATCTATTGATGATTTTTTGAGATTAAAAAAAATGTGACGTGATGGAGACAAACGGACACCAGATTCGGATTCAGCGACCCCAAAAACATAAAGATATATTGGTTTGGTCAGAGAGGAAGCATTTTTTCGATTTTTTTTGTGGAGCTGTGTAATTGTAATAGCATCAATTTGTTAATATATGTAACAATTTGCAATGTAACAAAGAGATGTTAAACCCCTCTATTTAGCGAGAACATTGTTTCCCATTTCCGCTCGGAGATAGAAAACTCGAAATATTTGCGTGTGTGCATACGAGAATCTCTGAAATATGGAACCGAAGGCAAGCGCTGTAAAAATTTGCATTGTTCGAATTTAATTACACGCCAAATACGTCACGTTTTATTCGATCGAATTAACTCGCTCGACTTCAAACCGGTTATAAGCATTTTAAGTTTTCGCCTTACACTTGAAAAATCATGTACAATTTCACCCGCCAATTAAGCCTGATCGTATGCTGAATACAGCGCACTTTGTCCGGTTCGATTATCTTGCTCGGTTCCAAAGTTATAAGCGTTTAAAGTTTCCCTCCATACGTAGCGCGGTGACCCAATCCTGACCTAGGGCAACGTACTACCGATTGCGCCGTACGGCCATAACTTTCACTCCAGTTCCCCCAGACACCGGCTTTGCTCGCATTCCACAGAAGGCCGGCTACAGTGGAGTGGGTAGATACCGTTGGCAGGCCTCGCGGGGATTTCGGCAATCTGATTGGACACTCTAGCGCATGGGTCGCCAGGATTGGCTGAAATCTCTGAATGCTCTTACCAGGCGCCATCCGCGCGGAGTTGAAACCTTCCGTCAGTACGTGCGAGGTCATCGCCTCGTGAACATGATGCAGGTTGGTTTGTAGCACTCCCGTCCACTCGTAGCTAACGAATTCGCGCGCTCTCGAGAGTAAAACTCTCGCGTCGAAAGAGACACCGAGCGCTTCGTTTTGTAGGCGAGTTAATTCGAGTTTCTTTTTCTTCCCTTTGCCGTTTCTATTATTTGAACTTCTCATAAATAGGGCCCGTTTAAATGAGCGATTCCCCTAAACGCGAACGTAGTGTATCACTGCGACTGCTCGCACTCACAGAGTCGAATGTGCCTACCATTAGTCGCGTGTAGAATAGATTACTCATTGATCGATGGTAAGTATCTCACGAATGGATTATCGGATGCGGGCGCGCACCACGCGAACGGTGAGGACAACGCATTTACTTAGGCGGACTATGGAATACGTAGAAGCACGGCACTTTGATACAGACCATACTTATAAGGAATGCCCTAGCCGGGTTATCCCTTCAGTTTGTACCTGACTGTCGAACAGTGAGGATGAGTAATGGTCTCATATATTCCTGTACGTCATTATCCAAATTTTCATCCTTGGATTTCATCCTTCATTATTAAAGACACGCTGTGACAGGAGCTACAGCGGTCAATCATTTCAACATCGTGGATTAGGATAATTGCTTTTTCGAAAATAAGGTGCTACCCTGAAACATTGCAGCAGACAAGGTGAGACAAATTAAAAATGATGAGGAGCCATAAATGGCGTTTCTCTCTTGGTGAACTAGCATCGACCGAGAAAGTGCTCGTCGATGGCCATTCAAAGTCAAAAATACGTAGTCATAAAATAAAGGAAAAAGAATCAGAATTCATATCGAAAAAGAATTACGTTATTCCAAGAAAGAACATTTATTTACTGGAAATGAATTGCAAATTTCCAAATACAGAGAGGCTACGTATTTTATGAAATTAGAGACGCATAGTGACAAGATGACAAGAAACAGTAGCATAGAATGGCACTCCGTTCAAAGCGGAGTGTCATTCTCGACATACAAGTTCTCTTCGGCTGACAGCCTCTTTGAGCCAAAGCTCCCGGAGCTCTTCTGATGTCCTTCATGGCGGACTCGAGGATTCCCTGATTTCACAAACGGATAGAACGGTACTACTTTTCTCACAGAGTTGAAGATTTAAAGCGAAATATCACTACTGACTTGTGAACGCATTATTCATCACACACTATTCATCAACTCATTCCAAAAGTGGTCGAATAAACTCACTTACTTTATAATCGCTGAAAACATCCTATAATGCTTCATTAGTATAACTCTACTCTAAACGGTCTACAGATGGCTCGGACAAAAATTGTAATCATTTGAAAGTAATGGTAATTTATTGAAAAATTAGTTTTACAAATTTAGCAAATAGCAAATATCCATAAATGAAAATTATTTAAAATTGATAACATTTGGAGAGTTTGGTAATGAAAAGCGAGCTTGAAGAGCTCGATTGAAATTGAACAATTTCATTAAATAAGCCCTCGGGTCTTTCCCTCATAAAAGCGGACGAGCTACAGTTTAGAGTCCATTTAGAGAGCCTGCTTCGATTTGAGAAACGACCCGTCGCGAAACCCCTTCTCGCTCCATATTAAAAACAGCAACGATACTCTCGCAGATTATCTCGATCGCTATTGCAAGACACAGAATGACGAAGTCGGAGGGTCATCCGACTTCAAAATTAATTCGGATTACGCATTATCGCGAAGAATAAAGATATGGAGAAATTCGCGAGGAGACGAGAAAGGCGCCCTCACACACATGATCCTGACATAGAAAAATGAAATGACATGGGTACATAAAATCAAGTTGCAGACAAATCGACGCAATTAAGGTCGACCTGCCGCTACTATACGTCTCATATAAATTACAACCAGAGTCCCCGTGCTGGTTCGGATCAAATGTCCTGCAGCATGATGGGGACTCGAGGAAATTAAAGCTCATAGAACCCCTCTGCGTTCATCCCTTCGTCGAGGCGATGGCTGCATCTCCATATCTTCTTGGCTGCCTCGGAGATCCCTCCCATCAATCACGATTTCCCGATCACTGATTAAAATTATGAAGTTTTAACCAGCGATAACGGAAATCGATCATTAAGCAGACCGTAGGACTTATACCGGCCTTTCATTGATGGCTTCTTTCTTCAGTCCAGCGTCGTCGTCTGCAGCATACCTGAATATCTTGAGGTGACTATCGGATTTGAAAAAAAAATCCCGTGACTCTACTTCACACTGTTGCTTTAACTAAAAAAAAAAAGAGTACCACTGACTTTATAACCGCTTCGGGCAACAGGGGAGGGCCGGTCGACACGCGGGTGTACACGCGAGTACGCCAAACGAACGGCCGCGATCACATCTTCGATGAAGAAGGGCCGACCGGCAAAAGATCGCGACCGACGGTTGATATTTGCGTCGATGAAATTCGCTGACTCTATCATCGCGGTCTGGAAAAGCTCGGAGTCGAACAGCGTGCACACACGCGGGTGTGAGCCTCTAATCGCGGCTGATAAGTATACATTGACTGCGCGATCTAAGCTGTTCGACTAGAATAAAAAAAACTTCGTGATCAACACGGATTCTATGAGAAAGCATTGCGCGCGATCTCTTAAAAATCCAGCGACGTCATCTGTAGCTTCATGGCTATATGTATGGTCCTCTGGGAGCCAAAAAAATTCATGGAAAATCCTCAAATATTCTGGGAAAGTCTGAAAGAACGCTGAAACGCAATACAGGCATTAAGCATGTGTGATGGGGAAAATAATTTCCTCAACTTACATCTATTAACCCTTCTGCTAGTGTATAATTTTTTTAACTATTTCATCAAGGCATAGGTATCTAGATACCATTATCAAATTCTTTATATCAGTTAGAATCTTATTTACGAGAATATCCTCCTTATTTACGAGAACGCACCGCTTTGTGCAACAAGAGGCATTAATAGTGGAAAACCATACGGCAAGGCCATAATCGATCCCGATCGATGATAGCAATTAATACATTAGGAAAAATAGCCGAAAGCAACGCTATCATACACTGAGAAAAAAAAAGATTACAAATTATTCCGTTAGAAGGATAATCTGAGTACGAGAGGTAAAGTGGATCGAAAATTATTCTAAGGAAGGTTAAATTTTATACCCTGGAAGGATAATTTTTGATCTGTTTTACCTTTCGTACTCAGATTATCCTTTTAACAGAATAAATTTTAATCTTTTTTTTTCTCAGTGTAATCGAATTAAAAGAAAAAAGGCGATTTGAGAAATAAAAATCAATCCTGTGTTTGTAGAGTTTTGAAAGTGAGTATCCCAGATAGAACAAGGTGGCAATTTTCAAAAAGTTATCTACATTTAATACAAAATGTATAACAAACGTATAACTATTGAATACTGAGAAATAATGTACGGGTGAATTCCCACGGAAAGAAAGGCGTATCGAATATTAGGGTACCGGCAACTGCGAGATTTATAAATTTCCGGCCGCGCGAGTTCGGTTTGCGAGATCAACAGCTAGGTATAAACACCTTCTTCCATATCAGCGACTGAGTTTTGGCGACTCGAGAAATCGTAAACGACATCGCGTAGCATTTCTGATTTGTAAACGAGTTCGCCGAATTCGCCCTTCCATGAAGTCACGAAATCATGAGTGCGTGAGTGCAGATTGAGAGGGAGAAAAACCGTTGTAAAACGATCCGCGACTAGCGTTTCGATTGGTGCCCTCCTCCTGCCGAGGGGCTGGGCTTATGTAATTAAAAAGGGTATTTCGACGCTCGAGCAGAGCAGATCAATCTTTCTATGTACGTTGTGCAACGACTGAAATATACGGCGATCGTCAAACTATCAAACAGTTTTCCAAGTCTCATTTTCTCGTTTTCCCGCGTTTTCGAGCAGAGTGCCTTAGCGCTCTACGGGCCCGGACCTGCCCTCTAGATTCGACGAGGACTGCCGGTTTGGCACGCAACCCACGCAACACACAACCTCATTAAGCGCCCCCTTAACGGTCAGTGATGAATTATCTACGTAGCAAGCAATTGATAAAACAGAAAATACCGAGAATTTGAAAGAGCCGTCAATTACTTTCGAAATGTTTTACGAATCTTTAGGATTTATCTCGAGCTACCTATATACTCAGAAATGATTTACAACAGACATTATCTTCCCATTAAACCTTTAATTGAGCTTGCATTGCACTCGCAGACAACACGCCAACCCCCACGTATGACCACGCATGCGGATTCACGCTTCTTCGATGACGCTTCATTGGTCGAGGAGACCCAGAGCGGTACTCAACCGCACATAGGAGTGTTCATGCAAAACTTGCAGTTTTGATCGCGGACATATGTACGGTATCTAAAGTTCACAGCAGTGCCGGTGAATCTGATGTCCAGATCGCTGCTGTCAAAATGGGAGTCATATTTTTAGAGCACATCGGAGGCACTCGCCTTTTTTCCTGTGCGTCTTGCGACACCAACCTCACTAACAGAGGACAGCTGATAAGTACTCGTTTCACGGGGGCGACGGGACGCGCGTTTCTTTTCAACAAAGTGGTCAACCTCAACTACAGGTATACCTAACCATTACGCAGTCAGCTGATAGAAGTAAACAATCTTCTTGCTTTTCGAAGCAGCTTCGTCATGACGATTAAACGTCTTTAGCTTCGTTTACTATATACTTCTCGTTTAATTCTATTTTTTTTTATAGTTTATTATGCCAGGCACATAAGCCTTCCTCAAAAATAAAAGACATAAGGTAGCCCTTGAAGTCTACACTCTATTCACGTTCGTGTAACACGATTTCCTCCGCTCAATTATAGTAGATATCCCGTAAAGCAATTGTAAATGAGTTAATTTTAACATATAATTTGATTTAATTATGTGCAGCGAGGTCCAAGATAGAGTGATGTTGACAGGACGTCATATGGTTCGAGATGTCAGCTGTAAGAACTGCGATGCTAAGCTAGGATGGGTCTACGAGTTTGCCACCGATGATAATCAACGTTACAAGGAAGGTCGCGTCATCCTAGAGCGTGCCCTCGTCACTGAAAGTGACGGTATGGGTGAAAACATATGATACTTAATACCAAAGAGTGTGAAATAGCGTTGATCGTAAGATTTGGTATCGAAAGAAGGTGTTTTTTGCTAATGTACTTTAAGTTTCAGAGTCCTGATTAAATGTTTGTTGTTGTATTTGATTCCATCACTTAAAAATTGACAAATTCAGGAGAAAAGTATTTTTTTATCAGAACACGCTTGTTAATTCTTATTTAAGTTCTCTCTATTCTGTTTTGAACGCTTCAACTCAGATCTCTAAGGAATATTAAACACGTTCTCGTTCTCATCCTTGAATGCGTATTTTAAGGTATGCATGTTCATTGACAGATATAGCACAACGGATGAGATATATGCCATGATACAATAGGCGAGAGAATGGAAATAAGGTATTTAGATTAATTATAGGTTTAAAAACGTAACACGAACGTTAAAAGCGACACAAAATGAGGCTATGTAATATTTCTTGGTTGCATTGTGTTATGTTAATATTAAATTTGTGGTGAAATAAAGTTTTTATATCAATTTGTTTTCACGACTTGGCAGGAAGTATTATTGTAGAGTGAATTATTGGAAAGGAATTGTTAAACCTCTGAGAGTCAAAAATAACGAAGAACCCAAAAGTAATTTAAATGTAGTTCATTCTGCTCCATTTTCATATTGCGTATGAACATGGCCTGCGTACAGATAACGCGCGTAGCGCCAGAATACATACTACAAAGAACGAGGCAGCAAAGTTATGGCTTTGACCTCAGTAATTAATGCAATAGGGATTTACTCGTACACGCGATAAATAAGCGCGACATTTGCGTGCTGTGACCGTGCCATAAAGCACCATCGCGGAGCATCCATCCGCACCTGCGCAAACAGTGCGTAAACGCGACTCTCATCATTGGTCGCAGCCAGTCGTTTCGTCCAATACTCTGGCCGAAGCAAACAGAGTAGAGAACAGTGTGGTCACGTAGGCCCACCGTACCGCATGGTGGATGCTGTATGTTCTCATAAGCGCCGAGTAAAATGCTTTAACGGTGTATCTTTCTGTGTGAAAAGTCTGTGACCCGTGAACCAGTCCTCTACGGCATCCGATACGGTAACACTGCACGCCCCGTTACGCTAAATATAAAATACTCGACTCGAATGGAGCAGGCAAAATGTTTGTCTTCGGCTAATGGCCGAATCCTATATGTCGCACACGGCGGACGGTCGGGAACTCCCCTGTAACTTCTGTCGGGTCTAGTTTGCTCTCGCCGATATTCGTCGGACGAACGAGAAGCTCGGCGCTATTCGCGATTAGAACGTTCGAATAATTTCCGATCAATTTTTACGGTAATTCGAATGCGAGTGCGTTCTTTGCCTCTCCTTGTTTCCCCCCCACTCTTCGTAGGCCGTGCGCACCGACAAACGATTAAAAGCGGGTAGAACGATTTTCTCGGATGTATTCGAATGAAGCGCATGGAATATTTGTAATTATTTAAAGTGAAACAACCTTTCTCTGGACATTTTATCGTCCGTCTCTTCGCCCCTTTTACAACAAAAAGCGCGGAACTTTTTTCGAGCGGAACGAAGCGTGTTGGTTTCGATGCCATTGCACCGCTAGAATGGAATATGGCAGGAAGGCTATAAATATACCCAACACGGGGTAAACAAACTTGACCTCAGCGGATTCTTATCGGTACTCGGGCATTTTGAGGTTATGTGGCGTATCTACCGCCTGTTATTGAACACGTAGCCCCCCTCGGCGTACCGTCTGTAAACATATTTATTTGAGATGTCCGAATTTTAAATTTACAGGAAATCTAATAACGTATATTTCGGAGGGGTATACGACACTCCCGAGTTTCAAAAAATTTAATAAAATTGGAGTCTTTTTCCTTACCTTTCCTATTTTTCCATAGCCATACGAGCTTTGATAAAGAATTAATGATTGTTCTTGGAATAAATTGACGAGCTTCTGATTATCTTTTATCAATTTTCAATTTTTAATAAATTTTTGTATTTAGTAATAAATAATTAATTGTTTATTTATAATATGTCGTTCGTTCATTCGCGGTAAGCACTTTCCGATCGATTGTTTTTCAGGAATTCACGGAATTTGTTGATAGAGAATCAAGAGCGTTGTGGCGACTCTGTTAAGTATTTTTTATATAGCTGACACAGCTAAAACTCATTCTCGCTCGTACGTCGCAAACGCACATGCGAATCGCAATGAAGTGGTCTCCGGGTGCTTTGTTCTGCGAGCAAGTGGGCGAACTCACTCGTGTATTCTCCCAATGGAACGAGTGCGAACAAACTGTGGTTCTCTATGCTTTGTTGCGTCGTATTCCTGCGGTCCAAGCTAGGTTCTTGGCCCAGGCGGTGCAACACTCTTTACACTCTGTCTCTGAGCTGGATACGCAAGAATTGAACGCGAACAATCCAGGCGAGAAATCCACACGTTTTATTCTCATTCACGAAAGGAAGAAATCGAATCTAACAACTTTTCAATTTACAGCTTTTATCAATTCATTGCTGTCGGAGTCCACAGAGATTGCGATCAATCAATTGCTTACCCACCTCCCTCTGTTGAGGCCTGGAAATATAGAATGTAAGCAGTGCTACCTAGTAGCAATACCAGAGTTGGTCAGTCATTGTGTAACAACTGGCCAGCACACTGAACAAACTCAACAGCTCTTAAGCTACACGTTGATTCATCCTGCAATAACTAGTCAAGATAGACGATCCTTAACCCAGTGGCTGAAACACCTCGAAGAGCGAATCAGTGGCACTCCTCCCATTCATAGCCTAGAAGAATACACGAATACTTCCATCAGGTACATCGCGAAAACTGTATTGTACTTGATAGAAGCAAAGATTCGTTCTTGCTCCTTACAATGTGTCTGAAATGTCATTGAAATGTTTCTCTACTTCAAGATGGGACAACGTGTGGCAACGTAGTTCTAAACAGCAGCAACAACAAGCCGAACCGACAAATTTGTACAACACACAACCAGGCACAACGTTCAATCTTCAGTTTCCACCGCCCATAGCTCGTCAGCGTCGTTCGAACAGTCTTACACCCCCAGTCGCTTCCGCTCATCATCTAGAGGTCATCGACCGCAGTAACAATGCTAACAGTTCATCCCGACACAAACCACGAAGTTTCAGTGTTTCTGGAGATCACACGAGTGAGTAGGAGATATTTCCCCGTGCCATCGCGCACTCTCCTACCTCTTTTCTCTCCGTTCTAATGTCTAGATCGATTCTCGGATCACACGCGAACAATTTTCGTGGCCCTAGTTTCTACTTAATCGACTTATAGCTATGGACAATGCAGACTCCAATTTTGTTTTAATGTTGTAACACAGGCAATCTCGTCGGTCTGGGTCCTCTGAGCCCACAGAGTTCTTGTGCAAGTAGCGGCAGTGAAGGTCGTTTAGATGAGGCTTCAACTCGAACTCTCGCCAGCGGCATGAGAGGTCTGTTCGCCCTCTCATCAGTTGTTTATATTGTCAGATCGTCAGAGCAGTTTCTTCTTGTGGACGAATTAATTGAATCGCATATGTTAGAATCTTAGTCCCGAATACGTCTACAAGAATCAGCCTTCCAAATGTACCAATTCAGTATCTGGCAAAAAAGAATTGCAACTCTTAAGCGACTGGAACTCTTGAACTGTATCTTTTTTTTACTCGCGATTGAAAGTATCGTAGAAACGAATAGTCTATTCACGCGCTCCCCTTCTCGTTTTCACACAGATGTAGCTTCCTGGTTGAAGACGTTGCGCCTACACAAGTACAGTTATTTGTTCGCGACGCTGAGCTACGAAGAGATGCTGGAATTGACGGAGGATCAATTGGCGGAGCAAGGGGTGACGAAGGGTGCGAGGCACAAACTGGCGCTTTCCATTACCAAGTTGCAGCAACGCCACTCGACGCTCTTAAACTTGGAGAAGGATTTGGTGCAACCAACGAGAGACAACAACCAGCAGGCGTCTTTCTCTCAGGGTCCAGCATTTTTAGTTAACACACTGGACGAGCTCAAGACGATTATAGCGACCCCACTGAAACCCAGTCGTGAGAATGATCCTCAAGACATTCCAGCCCAGTTCACTAAAGTCCTCGGTAAACGTAAGTATAATTTTTCATACGGATTACGTCGGCAGTACTTGCACGACGAATAAATTGTTAATTGGAAGGACATTCGTGTGAGTTCAAAATACGTACGATTGCAGTATGCAGCCGGCTGGCCTTGGACAGCGTAGATGACGGGGTATTGTGTGCCTGTATTAATATCTTGGAGAAGGTGTTGCAGCATGATTGTTTCACGCCAAATCAGAAGGAGAAAGTGCAGCAGTGGCGCAGTCGACTTGGGAATCCCAGGCCTACACCTAAGTAAGTTACGAGTCTCGATCGGCTATATTCATAAGGTTTCTTTCTCCAAAACTAACGAGTCGTCCGTTGTTCCAGGTGGCAACACAATTATGGGTACAGCAGCAGGAGATACTGCAATTTGCCCAACAGAAAGCCTAGCCTGAATTTAAGCCACGTTCACAACACCCATGCACATACCAACTCCTTCATGGTCAGCCCTCACAGAAACAGTATATCGACTCCGTACTTGCAAAACAATCAGAACCAAACTGTGAATCAGAATACCTTACGTCCACTCCACGCAACAGAGAAGAGACCTAGTCTGCAAGAGACGAGCCTGGAGGTGAGTTTACTTTGCGGTTTAAAAATGATTAAAGTACGCTTAGCAATTCTGCTTAGAGTTAAAGAAACAAATAAGCGTAAAGCCAGTTTCATTTCAGATATGACACATTTTGTAGTTACTTATTATCTTAGTAATATTTGCGTCTCTCAAAGTCACGTTGGTTCATGCTCTGTGTTTCAGCAATTACAAAGAACGCTGCAGCGTACGTACAGTGCACCGAGAGATCACTTCCTCGGGCAAACGAACACGTCCGAAACTACAGAGCCGGAGATAAACTCTCGCCTTGAATCTCTCTGTCTTCGAATGACTGAACAAGCGATCGGTGGATTTGGCGAGGCCTAATTCGTAATTCTTCACGTTGGACTACTACAGTAAGTCTTGCATAATAATTTCAACTTACTGTATCAGATGTCAAATGTATCGTCCCATATTGGCCGCGAGGCGAGGCTCACTCTAATCGACTTTGCTAAGAGAAGACGAAGTGATCACAATACACACTATAGCCCAACCAAATGCAATGTCCGACGCGTGTGTGACATCACCGAAAATTCTTTATTTCTTGCAAATGATAAATGATTTGTCGCAATTTGTAAATCATTTTATTACGTTCATTATAATCGTACTATTTATGAATTGACAGAATTTGGCAAGCCAAATGCTATTAGAAAGATAGATTCTTTCCTTTACTATTTACTACATCTATATGAATATATTATATATATTACGATAGAATTAAAGAGAAAAAAAAACGTATAAAATACAAAAAAAAAAGTCAGCTGTATTTGCAATATTGTTTTGTGTTATCCATTTCGGGAAATGGAATTCTTCTGATTTTAAACAACTGAAACGCATTATGATAATGTAATGTGGTTCATTTTAACGAACGGACTGATTTTACTTTTTATTACACTGTCTCTAGACATGCATACTTAGAATGGCCCGCATGCTTCGTACACGAACGTAAATCTCTGTGTTTTCCAAACGGGCTGTTTATCATGTATCGTAAGATGTAGTGTTATGTACGTACTTTTTGAATTCTGTCAGAATTACACTTAAATTTGCATCGTGTGTATGCTTTGTAGTTCATGCACAGATTTCGTAATTTATACATTCGTCCGGTCGGTCGTTTCCTCGTAAACCACATTTCAAGTGTACTTTCTTACGACCCAACTGTTCTTATGAATTGTGAACGGCCTTAACAAAACGAGTACACGTATAAGCGGTCGATAGTTTGTTAAATCGTACTGGAAATTGCAATGACACACGGCGGTCATGCTTTTTAACATCGAAATCTGTGGCTTTAAATTATAAGCATACATTGTATTATTACGCATTAGCATTTTATATAGCTTTGCGAATACCTTAGTAATATTTTCGTGCAACAAAATCTACTAAATAATTAATTATTAATTGTATAACTAAAGTGAAAACAATGAAAGACTGACTATTTCACGCGTTTCGGTAGTTAGAGAAAGGGAGAAAAGAAATGATAGGTAAAAATATCGAGTCCCCGTCACACGAGAGGTTCTTTTTTACTTTGACGTCCTACGTGCGCGTGAATGGAAATTGGAAGACTGCGGAAGGGAAAAAACCTGTCAAAATAATAAAAATTAGGAGAAAGGTATCGAATAATGGAAGTACTATTAGTGTTTAGATTAATTGATTACAATATTATATCCTATCGTACGATTGATCGATGTAAGGCTACATGGTGATTGCTGAATTCAAGTATCCCAGGGGCTGCCAAGATTAGCGGGCTGGCTCGACGATAGCCGTGTCGAGCAATTACCGACACTCAAGATATATTTTATCGTGTAAGCCAGAAACGGGGGGTGCCGGAACGGTCTCTCGTTGTACAATCAATCAATGTTTTATCCAACCTCGACAACACGCAACATCCAACAGCAGGCATACATATTGTGCGACTTTGTGAATTTTATGAGAGATGATCAAAAGCTAGTCAAACGATACGTTTTTTATTTCTATCAGTTAATAAACGTATAGTTGATAATTATAGTTTACATTGCACACACACGCACACACCTACACACACACACTTACACACGCACACACACTTACACACGCATACGAAATGTGCTCTCGCGCGAACACGCTTTGATTGCAAAGCGAAACCAGGCCAAACACACGCGAAAAAATGAAGACTGTTCTCCTATACGCGACTTCAGGAATTTTGTTAACCGTAATTATCTAACGTGAAACGCAGTATCTATTCTATGAAGGCAGGACCTAACTAACAGAGGATTCAAGAGAATTTATTTGCAAAAAAAAATATATGAGGAGAAGGTATCACGCCGAGGTTCGGTCGCCGCCATATACTTCGTTATTATTATTACTACTACTACTACTACTACTATCCCTATAACTACTGTTTATCAACTATATTGAATTCTGATGCAACTTAAGTACTTCAGGATATTGTCTATTGCATTTATGCGTAGAACGTAATCGTCCACCGCCGCGAGTAGCACGGACACAGACGAACAAAATTGTACTTAGACGATCGTTATTCGCGCGTGAATGGCAGAAAAGGATAAGGACTCGGTGGTACTTATGTTGCCTTCGATTGACTTTGGCGGTGGCTATGATTATGCTGAGCGGAAATGTAATCGACACGTGTGTATTATAATAGTATAGAGAATGGCGTTTTTGACCGGACACACGCGCCACAATTGTGCCGAAATGCCAGATGTTTGATTTCGCGAGTCCGTTGTCTACCGCAACTCCGAGGGAAGTACGACTGGGGGTTAAGAAGTGTACGATCAAAAATATCTCCGTTTGCAACCCAGGTAGCAATACGAGATTTGGCACGATGGTAGCGAGCCGTTTTTAAAATCTCGTGAAACAATGAGAAGAGAAAAATATTGTGCGAACGGAACGCTTGTACTAAGAACTGGCGTCCAACGATGCGATATACGCAGCACTGCGCACAACCGTATCCTTCGCAAGTGAAACGTACTTTTTGCGATCAGGTTGCTAACTGGGATATTTAGTCATGTAAGCTGGACAACTTGTAAAAATGCAATTTTTGTACTGTTACAAAGTTAAATAGACGGAATACACTGACGTTGTAGCGTGAAAGACCATTTTTCAATAAAAAATTTTTCATACGCAAGCACGTGGAGTGTGTTAATAATTTATTTAAATTATCCAACAAACAATTCACATATCCTACTGCACCTTAATTCATCGGGACGTCGTTTCTCCCTCTCCTTTGGATTAGATCGTCTGTGGGACGTTTTGATTTATCAAAGTACTTACATCTTATGGGGTGAAGGGTTAAGCTTGGGTGGCCCATATTAGGTTCACCTTTCCTATTGACTCTTTACACTTAATAGTGGGGCAGTGCGTCGGATAATAATTCAATTCGAAAGACGGTGGCTCTGTTTGGCACGTCGGATATCAATACGACTCCAGGTTTTTGGGTAATAACGATACATATACATTAGAGCTCTCTAAACGGCGTTTATTTTTACTCCTCAAATCGCTCTCTTCTTCTTAAATGACTTTGTGCACAAATTTAACTGTGAAGAATACGTTAAATGTCGATACCATGTTGTCATTCGTGTCATACAAATACTTAGAACTATCGTACCGTTCTTACTCTAATCTACACGTAGGTCCACCTCTTCGTATTATATTAAGCATTTAGTTTTCGATAGAACGACAGATACATACAAAGACTGAATATATTAATATATCTTCTTAAGCAAGGTTTTCTAAATACCGGATTAATGTGGTATCCTTTAAATCTAGAACGCTTTGGAACATGATACACTTCGTCGTACATTACCCGTACGCACAGCGACAATTGAATTGAATGTGGGTCCAGGTATTTAAAAAACCTAAGACTCTGACCTACAATTTATATTTGTTTTCGTACAGAATAATAATAAATACTTATGGACTATCTAAGGTCTACTTTTATACTTGAAATGCGAAGGGCGGGTTACTTAAATTTTACAACGGATAATATCCACACGTCTTGCGATTCTACATTTCGTTTTATTTTATAATATAAACATCGATCTCTATATATATACACTGACACTACATATCCATCTTCTGTCGGGTGTGTGTCCGTTTTTCTTACAGATTTGCTAGCTTAATGAATTATTCGTATCGGACAATGTCGTATTTTTTTTATTTCAAACTAACTCACGATGCACGAATCATAGTGATTTTTTAATTGAAAACAGCAGTTTACATGTTTAATTTTTTCGGACAGTACATAACGCGGACCACCGTAATATTAGATTGCATTAGAAACGCAATTAAAAGCTGCTGTTCTATGATGTTCAGTTTTTAATTTGACGGTTAGACGGAATAGTAGATAGTTAAAGAGGACTGCAAAAGTGTGTATTTTTTTATTACAGTAGATGTGCCATATTAAATAAATATATGCATACTACAGGAAACGCATGCGTTCTCGAACTAATACCAAACGCGCTAGCAATAAGTGATGTGATAAAAAAAATTATTTACACAACTAGTTGCCCTCTTCAATGAAATCCCTGTGCGATTTAACGGTGTACAGCTGTAGTTAATTATTACGTCTATGCGCGTCAGTAGTATAGTATCAGGGCTATAGAAACATCTTAATGCTGTTTACTGTTATATACACTCCGTTTAGTCTCGTATCTTCTTAAAAAAAAAACAATTCTAATAACACGTTTAACTGCCCAAATATCACAGTGGAACATTCCACGTGAAATCATCGCGCGAAATACTCCGGTTTTATAATTAGACAGCAATTGTCCTATCGGAGCCAGTTGCAAAGCAATTTCGGACAGATAATTGTTACATATTTCAATATGAATCAATTTACTCAGCGCGTATTTAAGAAATGCATGGTGTGCACATATAGTATATTATATTCCACGGAAAGTGTTATAGATGATGGAGTGTTGCGATCTCCTAGATGAAATTACTTCAGCTCGAGAAGTTCAATGCGAAATATTTGTTAGCGTTTGCAAATGTAACGATAACATTTGCTCTTCCATCGTATATATTACAATAAATATGTATATCCAATACAAGAATTGTTTTGCAACTGATCGGTCGTGCTTTTAAAGAGCATATACTCGCAGTTTATATTCTTTGGTCTCGCAATTCAAGTAAAACGTTGATAAACGCAAATCACCTCTCACCATTCCAATACGTTGCACTCGTCTAACATCACGATAACATATCTAGTGACTAATAAATGTTAATAGTCGTATTGTATTACTTGATTGTATAGTTTATAGTATGGCAATATAAAAATGTATACGTTCACTTGGTATTTTCGTGACTGATATACTAATAATACTCTTTAATGTCATGCGATATCGTTCCAGGAATTTTATGCTGACATTTGAGTCACAATAGAGAAGAGGCGAGTCCTTTAGAGAACTGTCCTTTTACTCCCCCTGTATCTCGTGTTTATCAGCGTCAAAAACGTCGCGATACCGGATTGTCGGTATAAGTAAAAAAAATGAATAAAAAATCAATGCAATGACAGAGTATCGAGAAAAAAAAAAGATCGATTGATCTTTGACTGATTTGAAACAACGTGCATCGGATTTCGTTTCGAAGCTGTGTACTTCTTGGTCAATATGTACGTGCAAAGCTCCTAATGGCAGATCTAATAGACTTTAAACATCAGGTGTGGGATTTTTTTTCGCGTATCCTCCGCGCACCGAAACAGTTTTGACTTACTGGGCAATGATAATACTATGCCACACTACAATTCGTCAACGAGTTCATTGTTGTTTTCGTAATACTAATTTACTAACGAGTTGTGTAGTGAATTATTATTGGTTATCACATTTTACATCTGATACACGAGTCGCATATTATAGCGTTAGTTTCAAAGTCAGAATTAAGAGTCCGTTAAAGCCTATTCTTTTTTATTCAGATTTTTACGTATCAGACGGATAAACGTTGAATCGAACCGTATAGATTTCATATCCTGTATTAGTCTAATTAGATATGAGTTTTGAACAGTGTTATATAGACCAATATAACATTTATTACGCGACTTCCAAGTATGAATTTATACTATTCACAATACATAGTTTAGGCTTTGCCATCGCTCTATCACATTTTTCTTATATACTCAGAGTCAGCGAATGAAAATATGCTTAAGTTCTTTTTTCCTCCTAAACAGTTAAAATGACATCCCATTAAAAATGAGGGCTTCTCAGTGCGAGCGCCTTTCTCTCTCGCCTGTTTCTCTTTTAACTACACCACGGAATCGTGAATCGCACATAAACGAAAAGTGAAAAACTGCGACAGATTAGACAAATGCGCAAAGTGAAGGGAAATCGTGAAAGTAAAATTTCCTGATCGCGCTAAACACCGTCAAATAGGATTGCATCGCGCATGTAGAAACGATAAAGCCGTAGACTGTCGATGAAATAGATTTATAAAAAGTAAGTCAGATCCGAAACTTCTCTTGCTTATACAAAGAAAATCGCACCGGACGATCGAAAGACGATCATTAAGAAAGCAGTGCCCAATCACTGACGCATTCGAGCGGACAGAGACGAGATTGCAAGTCGCATTCGAGCTGTCGAAATGCGCTTCTGTATTCAATCTTTAGATTTTCGCAACCATGCTCTCCTGCCAAGACTGGCTATACTCAGCAAGCTGGCGGCACTGGAGACACTTGTCAAGGAATTGAGACTCGCCGAATGTTAGTCTTGCAACATGTGTACGAAACTAATGGGGAACATACCTCTCCTTTCGGGCGCGCGTTCCAACGCACCCTCCATCCAGTTGTCGTCGTCCGTTTGTTCGTTGGTAACGATGATCACTTCGCCTTCCCGAAACGAAAGCTCGTCCTCGTTGTCCGCTTCGCAGTCGTAGAGGGCTCGACAGCGTCGCAGGCCGTTTAAACTCGACGACGTTGGCTGCAGGGAATAAAACAGATATGGCTGTCCCAATAGGAAGCATTAATGCACACACTTAGAAAAACGTGATCCTGTTCTCCCGATTAAAAAGCAGTACGATGCATACGCGTATGCAGACTTTTACTGAAGGCTGTTCAGACTTGATTAGCGTACTGAAGCAAGTGTAAATGATATCAATTGTGCCGATCGTTGCAGATTTGTAATGGGGAAAAAATTATACATAAATAAATATAAAGCTCAACTAGAGAGGCTGCTTTTTTATCGGGGAGAAAGGATCGGTTGGACATTCTAGGTGGTCTTAGATGAAATTAACAGACACGAAAACAGCACTGAAGACATTAAACGTTGAAAGCAGAAATACGGAGCTTTGCCCGTGTTGTATTTAAACGAACCACTGCCTATTCGTTAAAACATCGTCAGCATTGACATACACCGTGACATTAATTTTGCACGGATCGTATGAAACTTGAGCGAATTATGTATAGACGTTATGAACGATCAGATAATTTCGTTAATTGCTCAGAGAGATAGTGAAAGTGAAATAAAAATAAGACGATTCGCAAGGTATCGTTTAGAACGTAAAGCACCCAGAAAAAACATGCGGAAATTAGTGAAAAATACTCAGCTCTAGTGTAAGAAAGGAAACTTTGGTAATATTTGAATTACATGTTCTTTAGTTCAATCAATACTTTGTTTGCTTGGATGCGACGTTGTTGTGAGAATTTATTCTTAGCGAATGATACAAATAAACGTAAATTCTATCCAAAGTTTCCAGTGTAGGGTGAGGTAAGTGAACGTACGTAGAGACAACACGACTCTGACCATGCGAGACGATACTATACTTGAAATTGGCATTCAATAACACACTTTCAGAATTTTATATCCGGGAAAAGGAAATATCATTGGTACTCTCTTTCGGATTTCGTTAAACACAGTGATTATTATACAGTATTAATATCCTTGCTTTCAACTGTATATTGAACAAATGTTTATTCATATTTTTGTCTTCATAACGTCCAAATGTTCAATGCAATAAACCGTCAATATGAAATACGACGTGTAAAACATTGTTTTCAAGTATAGCATGCCGTAGTGGGATGGCAAATGTTTACCAGATTTAGGTTTGGGAGCAAAGATGAAGGCTCCTCAGCGTAGCTCTCTAGTCTGGATCGGTCCCTTCGCTGTACGAACAACCGTTAATAACAAACCATAAACCATCATGACTTTCAAGGACATGCAATCTCTAGATATCTCGTACTCATTCCCGACTCTATAATTTCCGTGACGTATTGCTATGTATGTCTTCAAATACAAGTGTCATTTAGTCAATAAAAAATTATCGACGCTCACAATTTCACGTACTGTGCTTCGTTTAAAATTAGTAGCTCGTAGCTAAACTGTATAATCACGTACCAAAGGTATTGCTAAATTGCGTTGGAAGATTTCTAAAAGCGATTCGAATAATGCATTAAACATCTACATTACATGTTTGCTGGGAAAGATAATGAATTCGAAATACTCCCTCATAATAATGAAATCGTTTAGTAGTCTCAATGGTGATACTGTGATACTCAAGTTTCCGAAAATCGTAAATTATGATACGTGAATGTAAGACGGCGAATGGGCGGAATGTGCGATTAGTATGAAAAGCTCGATATGTCCAAACTCCGTGTATTAATGGGATTTATTAAGATAGAAATAATCGAAACAAATACAAAATGCTATATAGCAAACACAAAATATATTCGATGGAGCTACTGTTAGTATGAGAAAGGCTAAGAAAACCGATCCAAAGGTGTAATGAATTCTATACCCATATACTTTGCCACGATAAATGCAACGTAAGGATACCACTTTCACACGTACAATCGACACTTAAATTTGGTTCGCTCTTCCCGACACAACGGGAACATTCAATCGTCACTTCCATTTGATCGCTGATTGCTTTCGGATCGTGGAGAAAGTGAGTAAATAACACCACTATCACATCCCGCTATCACACATCTGGCGCTTCGATATATTTGTTGATTATTCCCCACACTCTAATCCCAATATAACCAGATATATTCTATTTCTAGAGCAACTAACGAACTTACCTTTCGAGGAGGTGGCACGGGATTACTCAACCCGTGATCCGAACACATGGAACTCAAGGATTCACTACTCCGGCCGTTGCTCAGTCTTGTGCTGACACCAGAAGGTGCCGGGGGTGGCGGGTTTCGCGGCCTCTGTAGCGTTGAATTATTCGTCTTATCCATACCTAATAGAAACGACAAAACGAAGAGGTATTGATCAGAGCCGGCTTGGAGCTCTAATTCAATCGGATCTAATTCAATTCCGTCAGGATCGAGATTTCAATGTCCGATTAAAGTTGAATCGTGACTAAATCGCGTCTAGCTTTGAATACGACTTACCGTGTCCCGACCCTGAATCTCCGCTGGGGGATCTCTTGTGGTGTTGACTATTCAGAGCGTTCAGTGTGTGCGGCAGAGTATGCAAAGTGTGTCCAGCCAAAATCGGCTCACTCGTCGTTCGACTGTGTGATGTGGTTGCCAGGGACACCGAGGATGGTAGCGTGCCGTAATGCGCTGCCTGGATGCTACCGGTCACGCTGCCCGGCGGTGGCGGCGGCGCGACTCGCTTCTTCAGGGAGCCGTGAATATTCACCGAGATATCCGGCACCATTGGCGTTGGAACTGGCAGGGAAAGAAGGGATAGTTGAATTATATTGCGAACCAACAATATATACAGGAGAAAACAATTTCCTACGGAAAACCTACCGGCAACTGGTTTTCTAATTTGAGGCGGAGGTGGCGGTGGCATCTGTTGTCTGTTCGACGAGGAGCCGGGAGAGGAACCGCTTTGTAAACTATCGCAAGTGCTGCTTCTGCTTCGTAATGTTATCGGAGAGTCTCCCGGTCCTGTCCCTCCGCCTCCGGCGTACGAGGGAGGTCTGCTGCGTGATTTCTTCTCGGGCGTCAGACAGCCATTCTGTGCGATGCCGAACAGTTAGTCGATTTGACTGCGAAAACGGCGAATAAAGATGCGATACGACGACGCGCGCAAATACTCACCCTGTCCTCAATTATCGTTTCGTCGTCCGAAAAGTCGGTAGAGCCTTCGTCGTGAGAGAGATTCCAATCGATGTTGACGTTGTCGAATAGTGTCTTCTGTCGTTGCAAAGCATGGCTGAGCTGAAAATCAGAAATCTGCGATGTGCGATCTACGTTCAAACGCGGTTGAGTTGATGTGGAAAAAGAGGGTAACGTTTATCGCGAAAGTTCTAACCAATTCTTTGCACGTATGGTGGCCCATTTCCTGCGCTATATCCAGCGGTGTCTTGTCCTGCTTATTCCTGAGCATCGGATCTGCCCCGGCTCTCAGAAGCAATTTCATTGCTTCCGCTCTGTCGTGTCTCGCCGACAGGTGCAAGGCCGATTCTCCGTCGATGGTCGTTCGGTCGATTGCACCAGTCGGCATATTTTGTACTATGAAATCTACGAGATGCAAACTGTTGCCCATTTCGCGTAAAATTGCCAAGTGTAGTGCCGTTTCACCTATATCCTGGAATTGCGAAACGAGTTTGCAAATCGTTTGTTCATTTTTCCCGAACATTAACCGGCGTTCCATCGAAAGTGGCCTCGCTCCGCTGGATCTTACCGATGTGGGCAAAGGTGCTGCGAGATCGACGTTTTCGGCATAAACTTGCAGCAGCTGTTGCAGGTCACGATTATTTACAGCGTGTTCTAAATCGGAGAGGAGATCGCGCTCGTCGGCGCACGTATTCATGACGTACCTCTTGTCCACGTATTTAGCCCTTATAAATTCGTACCTCTCCTCCCTGAAACAATGGTTAGAGATTCCGCGATGAGATATAATTGACGCAATAATAACGATAAGCAACTAATATCCAGTCTCCTCACATTGTCGAAGTGGGCGACGGCTTCAGATTGTGATGTAACGTCGCTTCCATAACTTCATTGAACGCCTGATTGGTCATGTAGCGCGCGAGTAATAACTGCGCGGTGCCTACATTGTCGAGAGTGAGCGACTGTATTCTCGATATATGCACACCGAGATCCCTGTGTATTCCGCTGCATTCTATGCACACTATTATTCCAAAGTTCGTGGATAACCAGGTAGCGTCTAGAAAGGGAAATCGAACGGATAACTCGTCATCGACATCAACGACGATCGAATGTTCATCGAAGCGTTCGGCTTACCATTCTGCGAAGAGCAATCGCAGCATTGGTCGTTACCAGGTAGCCGCATGACGCATCGTATAACGGCCTGCTGTAGCTCCACTAAGCTTGGATTACCCTGGCCAGCTTCCGCCTTGCCGCTAGCGTCGAACGCCCTCAGTAAGGCGCGCTCCTTGCAATTCACTAAAACGGACATCCATGCCCGTTGATCCGTTTCGTCTTCCGCTTGGAAGTGGTACGTTCGGTTATCTGTAGCGATTGAGATCTTATAAATTCGACCGTCGCGCGAGGGTGTAAAGCAAGGGCAACAATTCCACATGCGAATGCTTACAACTTATAAGATCGAAACCCCTCTTGTCATCGGGCACCAGCTTAATCTGGCATGTCAATAGATTTACTCGGGTAGGTGGCTTGTTTTCGTCCGCGTGGCAGATATCTAGGTAACCTTCGGCTTGCACGGCGCACCTTCGCTTCTGCCAGACTCTCCTCATCTTGCCCTCGCTCTTCTTCAAGAGGTGGCCCGATCGGGTAACGCCGTGTTGCTTGTCTCCTTGAAGTTGATGCAGAGAGTAGCCGGCGCTAGCGTTTGCGTTCAGCTGCGAATTAAATGGACGAGAGATCATAAAGTCAGAGTGGCGCGATTTAGATCATCGTAATTACAAATAGCCATGGATAGCGCTCTCACTTCTTTGTCGCAACCAGAACTCCTCAGTAAACTCCTCAATTCCGTCAGACGTCTCCTCTCCTCGTCTTGCGTCTGTCTAATTTTCTGCAGCTTTATACTCAGATCTGCGACGTACGATCCGAAATGTTCTATAGTTTTCAGGCCGTCTTGAAAGTAACTGAAAGTGCAAAGATTCGCAATTTCTCCTTTCCGAGAGATATCAACAGACATTCGATATATCGGCGAGTCACTCACTTCGTTTGAGCGTGATAATATTCAACTAGATGCTGCAAAAGCTCGATACCCTTCTTCGTCTTGATTTCGTTAACTTTAATGAGATACTGCAAAAGCAAACGTGACAATTTAGCCGCCGAATGAAATTTCCTTCGGGATAAAAGGCGGAAGCATCAGAAATTGCTCCAGATGCAGCAGCGCTTTGCGACTCTCCCCGCTTGCCTACCTCGCACATTTGCAATTGAAACAATCTCCTCTCCTTTTCCATCTCATCAGCAATTTCCGCCGGAGTCACTTCCGTTCGAATGAGGCCAGCCTCTTTCGCGTGCTGCTTCTTCTCCTTCTCGATCTTCGCGTACTTGGCCTCGTAATCCTTCCAGGCCTTTTCGAAGGGCCTTTTCAGATCGCCCTTCACGCCTCTCAGGTCCCCCTTCAGGACCGAGTCCAGCGGGAACATCACGATGTTGTTGATGTTCTGCATCTGCGTGCAAAAATGCGAGATGCCGAAATGACATCGCAAAAATGCTGCGGACTCGAAGACGGAACGCTCGAACATATCGTAAGAGTGACGATGAAGATGATTTCGTTAGAGAAGTTTCTCTAGAATTTCACTTATTACAATAACGGAGGAGGGATTATGCGGAGATGAAGTCAGATAGGAACGCACGCTCGCCGCTCCTGCACGCACGGATATTTATGCGTGCGTGATTTATGGGAATTCCATGGTAACGAATAAAACTGCCGAGAACGAGAAGATGACTCACGGCCGAGTCTCTATCTTACGGGGTATATATATTGTTTATGGTGCATAGGGGCAGCAGCTCATCCCACTTCCCACTTTCTTACGTCCACGATGAGTCACGATGTTTTGTGCTAGCATTTCGCCAGGCTGCATGCGGCAGGCCTATTCAATGGGACGCAGCCCTCTCCCTTTTCGATCCTCTGGAGCGTGAACCCTCTCTTTATCATGTTAGTCGGAATTATTCCGTGAAACGTGAGATCAAAGCGAACGTATCGCGTACGCACGGGGCGTCGATATCGCGTTGCAGTTTAGTTCCATTGTATTCATTCTCATCCAAAAGAAATATGCCTTTCTCTGTAATATTATCGCTATAAAATTTTTGCTCGGAAAATTCCTCGATGAGATTAATGATATTTATCGTACTCTATCTGCGCGTTCCGATAAAGTAAACACCTTTGAACTCCTCCGTTGAAAGAAGCCACTGTTGCGCTATCAGCGGGATGAAATGTATCCCACGTATTTTTCATTTTACAAGAAAGCGCGTTCGTAACATAAACAAAGATGAATATAAATCCTCAAGGTTGAGAGCAATGCTGAATAGCAGAAAAATCGAAAGCGACGAGCAATGGAAAGCAAGGAGAAATGTTCCACGTTTATGCATTCTCCACCTAATTCGTTTCGCGCGCGTCGACGGAAACGCCTCCAATTGTCGCTTTCCGGAGATTCTTAATGCAATTCCTGGGGAGGTCGATCGATTTTGCTCCCCGGCGGCTCGCCCGACTATCTTCCTGGGAAAGCGGGACGAATGTGCAGGACGTTCCCGCGAGGTGCGGCCACGTGTTACGGGAAATCGGGCCAAGGATTTCGGAGGCTCGGGTTCGTGCGCCTTCGGCTGGGAAGAAGGGCGTAACGGGACCCGAATAGCGAGACGAATTTTAGCTCTCGGAGTGGAAATTCTCGACGGAGACGAAATCCACCTCGAGGACCGCGAGCCCGCGGATGTAAGAAAATTCGATTTGATGGAAGGCTTGTTGCCATCTCCGGTGCTCGAGCTAGAATCAATACTCGCGAGGCAGAGAGTCCGGATAAGGGCCTTCGGCAATCAGTACGAAAAGAGTCTGGCACTTTCTCTCGCCCCTCTCTCTCTCTCTCTCTCTGATATAATAGCACTCGGCTATCCATCACGGGGGAAGTCGATCCTCGACTCCAGTCAACGCTGCTGGCACGTGAGAGAGCGGCGAAAGCCGCCCTCGGTCAGAAGAATCGCATCGTCGGTATAATGCGATCGTCCCGGTGTGCATTTTGGCCCAATTTTGCAACAGTGGCACGTGGAAGCACGGGATGAGATGCTAAATTTGACAGAGAGGTCGACGCCCCGACGAGAGTGCGAGACTCGAGTAAGGGTTGGAGCAGGGTGCGTCGTTTACACATTCAAATATTACGCGACGTGGCGCCCGGGCGTGATCGCACTACAATTCGACGAGGAAGATCACTAACCAGAGTCTTCATGAGGGCGCTCAGTTCTTTGGTGACCACTGCGAACTTGAGGAAGGCCGCGCCGATGTCGGGTTCCAGCTCCTTCAGCGCCGCATCTCCCAGCCTCTCTAACGCCCTGCCCAGGTAAACCTCGTTGTCCACGTGGGCTGCGAGAGAAGATAAAAAATACGGATGAATAAAAGAGCCCACGCTCGGGAGAGAAAATCTTTATTCGAGTAATTGTCTCGTGGAGGATAAGCCGGCGGTACGCGAGAGAAAAATCTAGTCGGAGAGAGGCAAAGAGTGAAAGAGGGAGAGAAGCGCGCGTACATTATCGAGAATAGCGCACACAGTCATCGCGGTACATATATGTTGAAATATATAGTCGCTGTATAATGACACATCCATGTAAATGCATCGGCAGACGAAAGACTCGGTCGGACGGCTTTGAATGCTGATTCATCCGAAAATGTAGATGAAGACGAGCGAAAGCATTAGAGTCCTTCGCGTGCACCTTGACGTACCCTCGTTTACGCATCGATACCGTGCATTCGGACGCGGGTCGGGCTGCGCAGTCGAGTGTTCCTCGAAGTGTTACTAAGTGCACGGCGGGTCGTTGATAAAAAGGAGAAGGGGTGACTAATTCATTTTCTCTCCTAAGCATCTCGAACGCGCGCACGCGACGATCGTGGTTCTTCCGGGGGTCTCTTTTTCGGGGCACCAATTGATCGTATTCCCTTTCTTTCGTCCCGCGTTTTTGCGGAGATTTTGCAGTAAATGAAAACATTCTCTCCCTCCCCGGCGACGTCGCAATTTCCGGATCGCAGTGTCGCCAGACGCCGCAGCGGAATCGTTCGAGCGAGCTCATCGCGCGCGAATTATTTCATCGGCGAACCAATCGAGCATCGACGGTTCCAAATCGCTGTCACAAAGTTTAAGCGACTCGGCTCGAGTGATAGACGTTTCAGCGGTACGGGTTGCCAGTGGCAACCCACCGCGAGAGAACGGCCACCCCCGCGTCGCTTGCGGATTCCCTTCGGCGAAATACCATAGCGTATTGGTCGCGACTATGCGGAAAAGGATATCGGCTTTTTTCGACTTATTAATCTCCCGCTCGAGGAGGATCACGACGGTTGATGGCTCAATGCTCCGAGGGGCGGTTGGCTTTCACCGCTCGACGATTAATTCTCGGGTCGAACGATTCCGAGTATTTGGAGCAATAACTGCCGGGATACCCGCGCTTATATACGACGGTTATGCATACTGTTCGAGTCGAGAAATTGCGTTGAACCGCTTGAAATGTCCGAGTGCATTTTCGAATAGATCGGAGTGCTCTCGCCTTGGAAATACGATGCGTTCTTGGAGAGAAAAAAACGACAGATTGAATTCCAGAGCTCCCATCCAGTCGGGTGTTCAAAAATAGTGGGTTCAAATCTGTATGAGAAAAATGACTGATCTTTCCTCATTTGAGCATTACGAAGGGATAAGAAAAAGCGGCCTAATGGTGTTTGCAATAAATTCGGTAAGGTTTTTGGGGAAATAATATTGAACGAAAATGGTTGAGATTTGTAACCGAAAATGGAGAAAAAAATGTGCTTTGTTGACATAAACGTATTTTTGAATAGTCCTGAGAGCACATTTATTCGATTCGAATGTATATCGATTTGATCTAAATAATATTCAATTAAATTATATTTATATATACGGCCAATCGATATTCATTCCAATAGCTTTCAAAAATATAAATGACTGTCAACTCTGATTTAATTGAAAAAAATAACCAATCATTAAAAAAATGACCAAATGGGAGCCCTGTCATTCCAAGTTGATCAGATATTCATAAACAAAGATTGCCCGCTACGAACGACATCGACTGATCTCAAGCAGCGGGCAGCTACTGAGGAAGTCGTATTTACGGTACGCCGTTAGTCTCGTGGCCGTAATTTTAATCGCATATTTGCGCAACTGTCGAAAAGTTCATCGGACAAATTACGAAGCACCGAGGATTCCCATCACGGCCCGTAACTTCATCTCCTTAATTGAGCAAAGTTGACGGTCCGGTGCGGCGATTGCAATTGCCATGTAGTTCGGGTGCACTCGAGCCTGATCCAATGAGTGCACGGCGATACAACCTGCTCCCAGAGGGTGACCGAGGTTCGTCGAAGCCACCAATTTGACGAATCGCTTCCAACTAATTCATTTGGCACATTCGAGGATTTCTCGTCGACCCGGCGTCGTAAAATCAAAGTCCCCGCTTAACAGCCAACATCGACCGTCCCACGAGTAAACAACCCCGACATACAGTCGCGCGTTCAATGCATCCGGACCGTACCAATTTTATACGTTCGTTTTATTGGCACAACGGGTAGATTTCCACTCCGGGTCCTGAGTCTTCTCCCTCTCTTTCTCCGTCTCTCCGACCTGCCAAAACCTCGTACGAGGCGAGCAAAGCGTCGCGTTTCCGTTCCTAGCTGTACTTTCGGGTGCTGGTCGCCCATTGTCTGGCTGGCACCTTCGTACAATGGATACCTGATAAAATACCACTCGCCGGGTCGGTCGAAAATCGCCGAGCGCTTGGCGATTCTCGACCGTCGGCGTGAACGTGTCCCTGGGACCGCCGGTACACGTTCTATTCGCCTGTGGCACGAGTGGAGTCGACGCGCGATATACCCCTATGCATTGAGTGCTGGCACTCCACGAGAGCCTCCTCAGACGAGAGAGGAAAGCAGTCCATTGTCGGACACGTGCCAAATGCGGTCGGTTGCGCGATGCTCTCCACCTCGAGACGTGGCCGTGCGCGAGAGTGTTGACTCCGGAAAAAACGCCCGACTGGAGGACGAGAGAGAGAGAGAGAGAGAGAGAGAGAGAGAGAGAGAGAGAGAGAGAGAGAGAGAGAGAGAGAGAGAGAGGGACGTCTCGGAACAAGGAAAAAGAGGAGGTTGACGAGGATGGAAATCGAAGAGGGAAAGGAGGGAGGAAGGGTCGCGCGACTTACGTGGATCCACTCTTTCAGGGCGGCGCAATTTAGCGGGCATATCCCGACCGGGAAAAATCAAGGCGGAGAGAAGCGACGCTCGGTTGAGCTCTAGGATCGCCACGTAAAGCGAGCAAACAAACGGCAACGGGGCGCCGGAGAAATCGATCTGTCTGCCTGCTCTGGCAGCCGGCTGACAGCGTATGCCGCGGTACTGTGTATAGGAGAGGTCCTGTGCCTCTGAACCGTCTTGACCTGTACGTGCGCTATAGTCGAGCAAGATAAGAGAAATGCGAGAGAGAGGGACAGCTTCTATCACGTTCTGAGGGACTAGGTACACTGAGAAAAAAATTTACTTGATCGAAATAAACGTATTTCTGAATAGTCCTAAGAGCACATTTATTCGATTAAAACGAATATCGATTGGACGAATATAAATATTATCGATTTAATTGAACATTATTTCGATCGAATCGATATTCATTTGAATCGAATAAATGTGCTCTCAGGACTATCCAAAAGCACGTTTATTTCGATCAAGCGCATTTTAGTCTCGGTGTACATTAAAACGAATAAGACTAATTAAATTAACGCACAAAATAATCGATAAGATAAAGAGTGGGAAGAAAAAGGTTTTTTTCTACATTGATATACGTACATTCCTCAGAACTTTAAATAAATGTAGCTCGTGCATTTTGCTCGCGTTTTTGCAATTGCTTCCTCGTGACGTGCGTGGTAACGTGCTAATATCGTCGGAGCACGAGCTTCAGATGGAGCGGACCGATAGGCAGAGCTACAGAACTCTCGCGGAGCGAAGCGAGACTTCGTTCGTATCGTCGGAGAATTGCGAAGATCGCTCGATGATTTATCGCCGCGGGAAGAGATCGAAAGGACGCTGAGTAGAGTTTCGGAAAGAAACGAGACCCGGGGTGCGGAGGATAATACTTTCTTTTCTCGTTCCTTTCTTCCCGCGATATTATTTATATTCGTGTATAGGTATACAGTTACAATTGTTATCGGGCGGAGAGCGATTTTCCTTCATCCTTCGAAACCGATCGCTTTTCCACGCGAGTTAAAAATCTCGCTAGCCTCGACCCGCGCGCGCGCACACGTACTGCACGGAATGCCGCATGTGTCGCAACGCGCAATTCGCGCGATTAGATTAACATTCTCCTGCTTCGCGCTGCGAATTTCAGATCGACGCAAGCGATAAGGATAAGTGCGAGGTTATTTGTTTTTCCTTCCCGCGAGAATTCCGAATTTTGCGTGGTATCACGACCGAGAAGCGAGGCGAATCTCTTTCGGATTTATTCATTCCACGGGCGCTCGGACTTCCGGAAGGGAATCGACGCGCGGCTGATAATTATTTCTCTTCTCGTTCCCGCGCGACGGCTCCTCGTTAATACTAATATTGAGGCGCGATGCTCGATGTTTCCTGCCGGGCGGACGCTTCCGGCGGTCGGCAGGAAGCGGAAAAGTCTACCGCCCGGAATCCTGACCACGGCGCTCTGCGTGCTCGCTCGCCCGCGCAATGCAGGTAAATGCGGCGCGTCAGCTGTGCCGCCTGCATGCCGGCGTCGTCCTTCGACCGAAGGAATTAATTAAAGCCGTGCACGCGGAGAGCCGAGAAATTATAGGTAAGAAGCGATTTTTGATGGGTTAGAATACCGTAACACAAATTATGTAAATATGTATTCTCTACAGAGTATTCTTTTGACCGAATATTTGAATTCGCGATCGTCACACTGATTACCTATTATTTTTTTCAATAAATCCCCCTTAAAAATATTCAAAATAGGTGATTTAGTTTGCACAGTTTTTTCCCTACATACGTATATGAAAAAATACATGGAATAGGGTGGATCGGTGATCGATTCCAGAGATTTGCATTTTAAGCAAAATGTCAAATTTTTCGAAAAAATTTTAATCTTCGGAATTGAAGTCTCGACCACCCTATCCGATGTATTTTTTGACGCTGATTCCGAAAATCGCTATTATATTAATGAAATTTCAAAGGAAGGCCGAGATATCGATGATTTCTCGTGAAAACATAATTTTTTTCTACACAAAATCGCTGATAACTTATATTTCCTTTGCGATATCGACCTAATGACCATGATTTTCGTAATCAGCGTGAAAAAATACATGGAATAGGGTGGATCAGCGATCGATTCCAGAGATTTGCATTTTTGGCAAAATCTTAAGGCATATACTCAACATTTTTTCAATTTTTCGAAAAAATTTTTATCTTCGGAATTGAAGTCTCGACCACCCTATCCGATGTATTTTTTCACGCTGATTCCGAAAATGGCAGATATATTGACGATATCTCAAAGGAAATATAAGATATCGGTGATTTCATGTACCAGAAAACTATTTTTTTCACGGAAAATCATCGATATTTCGGTCTTCCTTTGAGATATCCTCGATATATCCATAATTTTCGTAATCAGCGCGAAAAAATACATAAGATAGGATGGTCGAGAGTTCGATTCCAGAGATTTCGATTTTTGGCAAAATCTTAAGGCATTAACATTATTTGCCTCAACATTTTTTCAATTTTTTGACGCTGATTCCGAAAATCATGGTCATTAGGTCGATATCGTAAAGGAAATATAAGTTATCAGCGATTTTGTATAGAAAAAAAATGATTTTTTCACGAAAAATGATCGATATCTCAGACTTCCTTTGAGATTTCATCAATATAATAGCGATATAGTACTTACAAGGACTTTTCTAATTATTCTCTCTACCGCGACATTACCAGAGTAGGATACTTGGAGAACGTGTGTGAGTACGGATTAGAACACACAAGTTCCTTAAGTCCCTCATCCTGGGAATATCATTGTATGAGAGGATTGAGATATTTAAAAACGAGCGTAAAGAGAGGCACGTGATAATTGTTATATATTGATACTGACGTGTGTACCATCTATGTGTATTACGATACAGATCAGCTTGTTTACGAAAAAGAATATATATTTAGAAGGAAAACAATTTTCTCTCTCTCTCTTTTTCTCCCTATTAAGAAATAGTGACTCTCTCTCTCTCTCGTCACCTTCGGACGTTCGAATCGGATGCGCAAACCTGCCCGATCGGCAGCGACGACGAGAGGCGTCGTTAACACCATTAACGTCCAACGCTTTCAAACCGTACGTGTCGTTTCATCTTCGCGTTCCGTGCCGCTGAATAATCGAGCGTTTTATCGAACGAGACGTCGCGGTAAAACGAAGCGCCGTAACCCCGTTCCCCCGTCGTACTCACCATTCCCTGAATTGTGGATGGCCTTGATGGCCTTCTTCAGCTTCGTCAGGCCATCTCTGTCGAAGTCCAGCGTCTGCAACAGATCGTTAAAAAATTGTTAATTTTCTTCGTTACTTTTATTTTGAGAAGCTCGCGACATTTTCACAAAAATCGAAATCTTTGAAATAGATCGCTCGATCGCCCTATCTCATGTATTTTTTTCGCGTTGATTACGAAAAGTACGGTTATTAAGTCTATATCTCAAAGGAATTATAAAATATCATTGATTTTATGTGCAGTTTTTCCCCTCATAAAATCACCGACATCTCAATTTTGTTTTAATATAATAGAAAACGCATCAATTTTTTTCTTCCGTGAAATTGATAAAATCTACTTTAAATAGCTGCAACGTAGCGCAAGAATCGCTCTTCTCTTCAACAACAGGGTCGAAACCCGACGATGAAAATTATTACCCGCGCGCTCCAATAGCGCTATAAACGGGCCCGCTTCTCTCTTTACGCAACCAAACGATGCAATTACATTCCGAGACGATAAAGGCGGCTGAGCGTCTGGCCGGTGCGCAATAATTGTTCCACCGCGCAAGGAGCGCTCGTGGCGAGCGATCGTTGCGCATCGCTCGCAACCGCGCCCGCGTCTATTGTCGTTCGCCGCACCAAGGTCGATCGCCGAGAGAGGAAGCGCTCTACATTCGCGAGACACTTTCGAGAATATAAGGCGAAGACGGCGGAGTGGGTCTCGGGGGAAGTCGCGCCAGGTGTGTGTCAAATATATATTATGTATTTATTGCTCCCCGCCAACAGGTTGATACGCGGCGAGTATCGCTAAGAGAGAGCGCGTCGTGTGTTTACCGAAGTCTTATCTGCTTCAAAGCTGCGCGCTGCGTTTTCGCGTCACGCGTGATCTCTCCAGGCGCGCGCAAGAGAAAGAGAGAAACGGCGAGGCGCGTGGGAGGGAAGCTGAAAACCGCGTCGATACGGTACCTACGCCGGGACCGTCGAATTAAATTTTTTGCAGCGAAACGTTGCCTTAGTCCCGGCGTCATGGACATTGTCGCTGGTGACTTTTTAAAATGTCTTTTTTAAATGTACCAGTCAATGAAGAACTAATTCTCATGCTCTCGTTGATTACGACGGAATTTGACCTGGCTTATGAAAATATGAACATTTATTAATCATTGATCAGTACGTTTGAAAATGATATTTTAACAACTTACGAGCGACAGAAAGCGTGTCACCGGGAAATACATACGAGGTTACCGGTGTCTAGCAAAATGTGAAAAAGAAATTCTCTGACCTTTCTCCAGGTTTTCCAGCCTGAAATTGTCAAATTTCCCTGACCGCTATGAGTATACATACATCTATTATAAAGCTCGTATTACGCATCGATCATTATTCGTCGAATGAACAAATCAACTAGTATTCATGTGGAACGGGTTATAAAAACTGAGAAACAAACATTAAAATAATTTAATTTTGTCGAATTATATTACTATCTAATGGCTTTTTTTTAGAACAAGAAAGAACTCAGTTACATACATATGGGACACTTTCTCAGATTTTTATCTAAATTCTTAAAAGTTTTAACGGGCTAGAAGTCAAGCTATTGTTAAGATCTGAGTATTTTCAAAAAAAATTCCAGAAAATTCTTTATCTTCCCTGACCCACATAATTCCCTGATAATTCCAGGTCTTCCAGAATTCCCTGACCGCTGGACACCGTGGAGGTGTTTTCGAGGAAACTTGACACAGGAGACACACGAGTGCGAGAGAGAGAACATGTGGCGAGTGCATAAGAGCCTCTCCGTAGCACATTTCCCTAGACACGTCCAGTTGGAGTTTGTGTGCGACAGAGAACCTTTTATGCACTCGCCACACATTCTCTCTTGTACTCGGGTATCTCCTATGTCAAGTTTCTCCGAAAAAACACCACATGTGCCTATAGCAGTCAACCGTGTACGAGTGCTCAAGACTGCATGTCGCGAAGCGGATCGCATTGATCATGGAAGAGTACCGTGCGACGGAGAATACACATTACAATTGTCGATGTCGCGACAAAGTCGTAGAAAAACGACAAAGTGTCCCGTCGCCGATATGTACGCACACACTGTCTCTCGATATCGAGCGGGGCTCTCAAATACGAGTCGCTGCTCTCAGTTCAGCCGCGGCGTTGAAGCGATAAGTTGTTGGTCTTCCAATTACGTATGCACGCGCGCGTCGGATAGGACGATATGTGGCCGCTTTAAAAGGTGTCGAGAATCGCGTCTCAAGGTGATACCCGAGGTCGAAAGTGAACACGTACCTGCGTAGCGGGTATTTAAACGCAGCGGGAGATTTTACGCTCGCAAAACGGGGAAAGCTTGTACTTCGAATCTGCGTGCGACGACCCTGCGCGCGCTTCACAGTATTCGCATTATTCAGTTCCTCGAAGGAATACGGCGTTTCGCGGAGTTTTGAATCGACGAAAGGTCGACGGTCGAAAACGCAAACAACGTTTGGCCGTGCGTAACGCGCGGCTGTTTCGACTCTGTCGATTTCTCGTCCATTCCGCGGCACTTCTAAGCGTTCCCCTCGATACGGCGTTACTGGTTCAACCGGCGCGAGACCTTCTATATAGGTACGCGACCTTTTTAGCCAATGCATCGAATGGCCTGCGGGTAATTGCATTTCCGCGACTGCAGTCGACGCTCTCGACACTCTTAAAGCTCGAGCGGGCGAAAACGGATTGCCGTGGAACGAAACTTCGCTGGTATACGCATATATGTATATCGGGCGTCGAGACCTCGATTCCCCCCTTTCCCGTGTCACTGCGCTTTTCCATTAAAACTTCCACGATCGCTCTCGGGGACGGACGCTTCGCGCGCGCGGCGACTGCAGCTGCAACTAAACGTGCCGCGGCGTTGCACGTTGCTCGACACGATGGAAACTTCGCTTCCGTAATTTCTAGGTGAGATTTCACGACGAATAAAATTATGACGATTGAATCGAATCGACCGAGTTGTTTCATTCGAGTTCCGAGGTAGAACTGAAACCTTTAAATTCCTTAAAAGGATCTCGTCGTGGTTCGATTCACCAGGGCAGCCGCTATGTTGTTTCCAAGATTTCAGATTCCTTTTTCATTTCCAGATAAAGAATGTTTCGCCGATGGACCATGGTTTTTCTAATAAAGGAGCCCTTCAAATTGTTACACGTGGTCTTAATTGTGTTAATAAAGTTTCCTTTGATTGAAACATAACTTCACGAAAAGTTCCCAGCACTCCCCGGAATGTACTACGACAGTTTACCGTGAAGAGAACGTATGGTCTTTCCTTTACCGGAAACACCATAGTTCGTCAGTGAAATCATTTTTCGTTGGAATTAAGAAGGGATCAAAATCATCGCTAACACCGCCTGATATTTATTACATACTCGCGGATAGACTCTGCATGTAAGAGTGTACGTACATAAAACATGGCAGCTTCACCAATCAGGACGAGATCCTCTTATCGCATCGCGCGACCCGATTTCAAAATCGAATTAAAGACACACCGCCGCCACTCACCGAAGTCTTGGAGGCGCAAGACAGTCCCTTGCTCTGAGAGCGCGCGAGCAAGTTGAACACCATTTTCTGTCCTACTTCTCGAAGAAAAAAAAAATCCTCGAAAGAAACTCCCGCCGCGGGCGACACGACGCGAGCCCGTCACTGTGTGTACCGCGGACGAGAACGCGCGTTCCTCGCGCAAAAATCGCGAGACGAGCGACACGAAGGGCACTCCGTCGCGACGGTTCCCGCCCGGGCGACTGCAGAAGACAGACGGAGCAGCGAGTGTTTGATCCGCAGAAATACGGCCGGGTGAGCGCGGTCGCGTTTACGTCTTCCTCTTATCAGCGAAAGGTGACGGCGCGATGTCGGAGAGTTCAAAGCGTGACGCGTTTACCAGGCTGGCGTGAAATCTCGCGAGACGGCGAGGCGATCGCGCGCGCGTACTATACAGGGGGCGATTCGGTCGCCCTTTTCCGAGAGGCTTCGTCGAAGTGTTACGGGCGCGCCGGTATCGGGCGATCGAAATAGATCAGACTGCGTCGCGCGCGGCGACAATGTCGTGCACTTCACCCGCGAATCGGTTCACTTGGTCAGCCAGGGGCTCGCTGGCATCAGTGTCCGCGTGTGTGTGTGTGTGTATGTATGTGCGGCACCTTGTCTTGATCAACGTTTGCAGTCGGTATCTCTGCTCGGATAGACTTATACAGGGTGACATTTTGAAAACTTGCCACCCCAATATCTTAGAAAGTTACAGGGATTTTCTAAAAAACAAAAATACGGTTTCGGCAGTGGAGAGGGGGAACCAAAATGACATAATCGGAGACGCACCTACTCCAACCCCCTTAGGGGTAGCCCCCCCAACTTTGTAATCTTAAATAGCAACCCCCCATGTGTAATACAGCGTTGGAAAGCTCTTTAAAAATGCTTTACAACAACACCAAATTTTGGTACCTTTCGATGAGTAGTTTTCGCGCAAATCGAGAAAGAAACTGCCAGAAGTAAGTTTTGTCAATTTATTTATTAAAGGTCAATTATGTTACAATAAATTTTCGAAATGATTTCCATTATCTGATCTTACTCCCTGCGATTTCTTCTTATGGGGACATCTGAAATCTGTTGTTTTTCAAACTCAACCAGCAAGCATTAACCAACTGAAACAGAGAATTATGCAAGAATGTCGCAAAATTTCAAGAACAACATTTGAAAAAGTCCGAAAAATCAATGGAAATCATTTCGAAAATTTATTGTAACGTAATTGACCTTTAATAAATAAATTGACAACTTACTTCTAGCAGTTTCTTTCTCGATTTGCGCAAAAACTACTCATCGAAAGGTACCAAAATTTGGTGTTGTTGTAAAGCATTTTTAAAGAGCTTTCCAACGCTGTATCACACATGGGGGGTTGCTATTTAAGATTACAAAGTTGGGGGGGCTACCCCTAAGGGGGTTGGAGTAGGTGCGTCTCCGATTATGTCATTTTGGTTCCCCCTCTCCACTGCCGAAACCGTATTTTTGTTTTTTAGAAAATCCCTGTAACTTTCTAAGATATTGGGGTGGCAAGTTTTCAAAATGTCACCCTGTATGATCGTCATGACGTTCATACAAAATACAATGATCGATTGTCTTAGAGAGTCAACGTTTATTTTGCCGCATGAGTTTAGAAAAATAATTGTTCTTCAAGAGACTGTTAAATATATTATGTACCTTATAATGTGATTCATATTAATCGCTGTATTTATCGTAGCAAGATATCTACGAAAAATTTACGATATATTTAATAAATGTTTAGCATTTTACTTGTATCAGTTTGAAATTATTTAATAACGCAAATCTCTCTCTGCTTGCCTCGTGATTACTTTAAAGCGCACAACCTTGATGCATCTGATGAGCCAATATTATCTAAAGTTGCTGTACAATTTGCGTATATTTGTCTATCTGGGTGGCCACCGCGGCTTCGCCTTGCTGAATCACCTGATCTCAATTGGCCCCCGGGCTCCGCTGACGTTTGGCCCGTTGGAAGCGTGCCATTTGTTTGGCCGCGGCATTGCCGGCTCGAGATTGCGGGCGAGCATGTAACGCGATGCGTGCGTATGTGCGTACGTACGTCGATGACGGGTTGAATTTCCGCAGTGTCGTTTTCCGCGGCGACATTGTAGGCTCGGTCGCTGTGCGATGAAATTATGCGCGGTAAAGCGCTATGGCGCGTTCGAGAAAAGGGAGAGAAACTATCGACCCCCCGCGCATATTGAGAAAAATTATCGGGTCGGAATGACGAAACGCATTTAGTTAACTGCGTTTAGTTATTCTAACTGAAGTATAAGTCGATTTAATCAAATGTCATATGAGGCTAAATTTACTCGCCGGGAAAGAAACTCGAATCACTATTATCTCATTACTTGTATACGTTGCTGACTTACATCGATAGAAGGTTTTATTGTAGATAAAAATGTAACTTTTAAAAATATATATACAAATGTGAGGTAAAAAGCTCATAATAGTAATACGAGTTTCTTTCCTGGCGAATAAGTTTAGCTTAAATTTCATTAATATTTAAATTAAATTTATTTCTCAACAAACTAGATATCAAAAAGATCGATTTACATTTCATGACCAATAAATTATTTATACAAATAATTTTTTTACATGAAAACGAATAATTAATTCTCTTTTTTCGATATTATAAAATTGTTTATTTAGTTATCCCAATCGAATATTTCGTTTTTTTAATACAAATATTTAATTATTCTATCCAAAAAGTGATCAGTCTGACCAAACAGACGGAGAATCCATATTTCACTAAACGGCTTGGTCATCATCCCCAGGATTTCGGTCAAATTGACTAATTGTGTTATTTTTTTTTAGCGCAGTGTCCAAATTCTCCAAGATCCATCAGAGTGACGCGCGTTGATCAGATCTCGAAACGCCTCATTTCGTGCCTCTCACGAAAACTGTAATTTCATATGTAAACAGGGGAACGGCATAGAGGCGTCACATAACGCGTGCGTGCCACGTATCGAAATACCGCGTTACGCTCCCTAATCATACCCATACACCCATCGCGTATAAAACCACATACCTTTTCTGCAAACGACCGTCTGCCGTACGATCCAGACCCACACGCTTATATTTAACACTCCTCCATGCTCGGTTCACCCTGCAATTTCCGCGAACTCTTCGATTTTCCGTCTCTCTCCAATCGCGCTCGACTTCCCAAAGCCGAATTTCGCCCCCGGGGGGAGGCTGAAACGAGCTGACGAGACGCCGGGCCGCGTGTACGCACGCACACGCGGCACGCTCACCGCTGTACGAATAAGAACGTCCGGGGAACGAATTGCCAGTTCCAGGACGCGGGGGTTCCACGCGCGATTCGCCACGCCATGCCTCTCGCGGCCCGGTAATTCTCGCTGCAGTCGCTCGGTGTGTAATTCGACCTTTTTGTTAATTAACAAGCGGTTAGACGCGGAGTAATGCGCACTTATGATAACGCCGACGCGCGCGCGCACGGTCCTCGTGCAGTGCCCTCTCACAAAGGGCAATTCATTCGCCTTGAGTTCCCAACGCGCGCGTGCTCCCGAGCGTTTTGCCGCAGACCGAGTTATAGTGAGAGGACTCTGGTAAACGGCGAGAGCGCGCGCCGCGATGCAGCGGTGGGTATTGCACGCGCGTGCAGTCGCCGTATATATATAGTGGTGGTAATTTTCGTTTTTGCCAACGGCGCTTCGAGAGACAATACGCACTTCAGTCTTTCGCGAGGCGAACGAACGTACGAAACGCGAAGCGTACGGCGCGTGACAATCACGGGGATGCGTGACGAGTGGTGACGCGCATTGGAAATTCTGTATCGCCTTCCTGGTTCGTTTCAATCGTCGCGCGTTGAGTCGCTCGCGTGACCGGCGTGGCTACATTGTGTACACGTTCACCGTCGGACGCGTCCGGAAGTTTGAAGCGTATTCGGATAAGGGAATGTTAGCGGCGTGAATCTGATCTTCACGCCGGGGGGTGAAACTCCGGCGCTGTGGTACGGGTTTCACAATTTATGACGCTTTTTCAATATCATTTCAGGCAGTTCTCTCACGTAGGAACGTATTTGGTGGGTGTATAAGGAGGGTCCGATTAAATTAGTTAGAACAAATATTTTTAGATTCAAAATAATCATAACTGATGACATACTGATCAACCTCAAAAAAAATATAACAATTTTAGCATTATTCTACTGTTGATTTAATAATTATACGCATGGCGGTCATATTTTTGTAGCGATCGAGATTCTCAAGATTTATAGCCTTCAATTACGTTTTCTCATCCAATTAGTTGGTGAGAGCCTTTTATTTCTTAATATTAAATTTTGTAATCGTTTCGGAAGTATATTTAAAAGTTTTTGTCATAAATCTGCAGTACCTATATGAGTCGTGGAAATATGAAAATAAAGCTCCTTCTTTTCTACGTCTAAGAGCACAATTTCAATTAAATTTTTCGCGGGAAAATCATCGATAACCTACCTCCGAAGTTTTTTAACAAATCAATACTAGTCCGATAAACATTATATCAAAAAATGACATTTTCTGCATTCTTTCGTCTGCTGATAAAACTACCTTTAAATCGAATCAACGTTTCTACCATTTAACTTCAATCTGTATACGGAAAGAAATATCGACCGTATCAACATTTCCCCGGGGAATTCACACTCGAATGCACTACGGAGATAAAACCGTTATCTAATAAACAGTTTCCGAACGTACGCGACGAAGCTCGATATCTCCTCCGCCCGTCGCAGACGCGGATGAGGACTTATCGGGTCTCCGATTTCTTCTTCCAGCTCGATCGCCCTTATCATCCTTCGACGGCTAATTTCGGCCGCGCCCGGAGGTGCATCGAGAGTGGAGCACGCCCGATGTGCGCGAATGAGGAGCGAGATACTGACCTCGCTTACTTTCGTGCCGCGCGCCGAGAGACTCGGGGCAGGAAGGCGTTCGCGCCGAGAGAACAGGTTATTTTCTCCCGACGTATATGCCGCCGCTGCAGCGAGCCGGTATTAAAGCGCTGCTCCGAGAGCGGAGCGATTTAACTCGAGAAATTCGTGTAGAGCGGTTCCTGATCGTCAATTTTGCTCCGCTCCACGTTACGCGACGGGAAACGAAGCCGTAACCGGGTCACCCGATACGTGGCGCGCGCGTGCGTGCGTCTATCGCTGGCAGCGGCGCGAGGATAATTATAAAACTTCGATAAGGGCGCGAAAACCATCGTCGCGCGTTAGCACGAACGACAAACGCGGAGTGAACGGCGCGCGGAGATGCGCACTCTTACTTTCGCCGCGCGGTTCTGTCGCTGTACCTAACGGGTCCCGTGGCCGGCGGCGGGTTCCGTCGAGAGTCGTCCTTGCGAGGTAATATGGAACGCAGTAGACGAGCGCGCCCGCGCGCACTCTCTCTCCGCGGTGCGCGTGTGTGGGAATATAGTTAATCCCTCGCGGGGATCTCGAGATGCGTATCTAAGCAGACAAGGGGGATAAGGCGGAGGCGTACGAACGGCGATGGAAATCGAATTGGAAGAATTTCTCTCCGTTACGCAGTTCGCGTTTAACGCCTTTTCGCTCGGATATCGCGGAAACAAGGGGGATGGAATAATTTGTATTTTATGCGCGCGATACCCGATTCAGGGGAGAATTTAAGAACGAGGCGGATCGCTGCGAGGGCTGGGACGTACGATTATTCGGGATTTTTCTTTCCACGGACGCTGGAGCGACGAGAATTTTATCAACGACTTCTCGAGGCGTCTTTAAGACGCGAGGAAATAAATTCTTGCGAGGTAACGAGAATTTGCATCCGCCCACCTCGCCTCCTCGACTAACTTATTCACTCGATTCGAGCGAAACGCCGCTTGACCGATATAAATGCTAATTTCGTTTCGGCTGAGTAAAAGTGGGTTTCCATACTAGATAACAGGTTTGACATCTTGAGGAAAGTATTGCATTCATACGTTTTTAGTGAAGTTCACTGTGGATGTACCATATGAAGCTAAACTTATTCGCCAGAAAAGAAACTTCAATCACTATTTTGTCTCATTATTTATGAATTGTTGCCCTATATCGATATAAGACTTTGTTATAGATTAAAATGTAAACTTCAAAAAAGTATTACATAAATATGAGCCAAAAGCCCATAGATAATGAAATAACAGTGATCGAATTTTTTTCCTGGCACGTAAGTATGTATATGTCTCATATGATTCGTCAACTGTCGTCATACGGATGAGCAATGAACGCAATACTCTTTCCCCAAAATATCAAATTTACTATCCAGTATAACAGTGATTAATGTAGTCTTCTCTCCGTGTACGAAAAGTCTCTCTCTCTCGAGAGAGAGAGCAACTATCAAACAGGACGTACTTTTTCTCCACACTGTACGCCGCAGCGTACGTCCGTGCACGCGACTCGGGGAATGCACACGACTGTATTTCTTTTCTTCTCCCCCCCACGCCCCTCCCTCCCTAGTTTCCTTATAAATGCAGGTGACACAGCTGTGTCCCCGGTCCCGGGGGGAATTCCTATCGTCGACCTTGATACGGGATTCTCGTCCGTCTGCGAGAAATCGGCGGTGGACAGCTGCGAATTGTTAATTGGCCCGCGCGAATAACGACGGCACTGTTATACCCGGGCGCGGCGCGACCACTTAATGATGTACCCGTTTTTTATCGGGAAGATATGTACTTCGCTGTGCCGCGCGCGAGGGGACGCCGCGGCGTGCAGTCATTGCGAGTCTACATGCTTCGCGACTTGTTAAGCGAGTTCGTTCGCCATACGAACGATTCGTCGGGCCGCGTGGGCCACCGGAAGCGGCGGTTCTCGCGAGATTTTTCGACGACGCGATTTACGCGCGGGGAACGATTATTTTTACGCAGCCTTTGTTGCCGAAGGGCGCGCGTTGACGCGTTTTTCGGGCGGCTAGACTCTCGACAGTACTCTTAGCGCGTGGAAAGTTAAGTCATCCGCTCCGGGTCGTGGACCGTTCGACGGCGCGCGAACGAGGCTGACCCAATTAGTTTTTCTGCACGTCAGTTGTTCAGAGGGGTAACCGTGATGTCAAAAAGGATCTTGCGCAGCCCCCCCCCCCCCCCTCGTGGCAGACTGTTGCAAAGGAGAGGCTGCCGCCTCCGCTGGGGAAACGCTTCATGTTTTTCCGAGCTTCTCTTCTGCTTCGCCGCTCGTGCATACGGGAGACGGGATGGCAGAGCGATCGGAACGACGGCGGCTCTGATTTGGAATGCGACGAACGGAAGAGACTTCGTTCGTCTCTTTAGATGATGTATTTCTTCGAAATAATGAACTTGGAAGATTTCTTGGAAATATTATTTATTAAACCAATAAATAAATAAATAATAAGGATACACGACAGCGGATCTTAGCTTATATGAACGTCCAAACTTTTTTCCTCCGCGGATATACCGCACTACCTCGATTATCCGACTTAATTTGAAGTGGCGAAAGTTCGGATAATAAGAGTCATGATGGGTGAAACGATGTTCTATAATGAAACAATATTTGAAACATAACTCACAATAGGTACGTATATATTTTTAATTATAAATATTTATAAAAGATTATAGAAATTGAATGCTTAGTTTAGGGTTTGTTTATCACGAAATTTTTAATCTTTTGTCGACGTATGACCAACAATAATAAAAGAATTACCGATATGCATTTATGAATGCGCGTCACGAAGATCTAATAAGGGCACAATGAGAAAAAAATATACAAGCGAATTAAAGTCCTGATTTGCAACGTTGTAACGCGCGACAATGTAAGCCTTCTAAAGTTTTGAAACGATGTTGAAATAATACAAAATCTGGATGAAGCAAATCGTGGTTCGGATAATAAAATGGTCGGATGAAGCAAGTTATTCCCCGTGGTTCGGATAATCGAGGTCCTACTGTATCGAGAAAAATGCCGATAAGGATTTCCACCACTTTATCCAATTTACACGGAAAGTTATAAATAATCGAATCGGATTAACTCGCATGTCGAGCTTCAGCGTCGTTACATCACGCCGGACTGGTAATTCTCAGATACTCATTCGATCAAAAGTTAAGACCATTATCGGCTCTAAATTGTTACCCAAAGGTCGTCCGCGCGCGTTAGCGTCGCGCAGTAGCCGTGAATTGCACGCTGCATACGCGCGCACGAGCGCGGATTACTGCAGAATCCCCCCCGGCGAGTCGCCGCGTTAATGGAACGCGACACTTGTGGATTCTAAAACGCGTAGGTCACCACGGCCACGCCTCTCGCATCAGGCCGTCTACGTCACTATGGCGCGCTCGCAAAAATCACGGAGGCCAGGGCGAACGAAAATAAACGCGACCGCTTTTAAATAGCCCCGTCGGAAGTGTAAAGCACGCCTCGGGGCGCGAGCTTCGGCCAAGGAGGAAACGGGAGATTCTCTCGCGCGCGTTACGACGGTCGGGCTGACGCGGACAAAAAACCGGGGCTGGACGAATATCCGTCGATGCCGCTTCCGGTGGTGTGACTTCTCCGGGGACCGATATTCTTCTCGTTGGAAATGCTCGCGCGAGACGTTCGGGGTAGCGTAATTCAGACAGACAAATGTACGTTGATTGTAAAGAAACTTTAGGTAGTATTGGCTCATCAGATGCATCAAGATTGTGCGCTCAATGAGTCACCGATAAGCAAGCATATTTGCGACATTAATGATTTCAAAATAATACAAATAAAATGTTTGACGTTTATTCGATATAAGCACAATTTTTCGTTGGTGTTTCTAAAGTAAATACAATTAATTTGAATCACATTATGATGTAAATTTAATGATTTGTTTAAGAATTGTGTTTTTTTAAAGTTCATATGGCAAAATAGACGCAGATTTTTGAACAATCTATTATTGTAATTTGTGTGAGCATCGTGATGATCGTTCTGGAAAGCTTCTCGCAAACGACCGACGCTGCGCTTTATCGGACGCTCGTAAGGCAAAAGCACCAGTGGCCGGACACGTCTCAATATCCGGACATATCGATGTATAAGATAAATTATTGAATGTGGTAGAAAGAATCAATCGCTGGGAAAGAATCTTCAATAAATTAGAAACGCCCCTGACAAATTCCATCTAGTAAGAACACTCAATCGAATCTGCTACATATATTTTTATGGGTGTCCGGCTACTGTTGCATTTACTTTTTAAGTGCGCTTCGGCGAAACGTCAATTGGTTCGACCGTGGATGTAAGCAATAAGAAAGCGGCGGCTAAAAAATCGGGGCCGGGCGAACGTCCGTCGACGCCACTTCCGGTGGAGAGGTCGCGTCGCAGCTTTTCCTGAAATACTTCCCTTGAAAACCCCCCGAGCTCATCGGCGCGACGCGTCGAAGCTCCCACTGCACGGGCTTTGTGCACGACGACCTTGTACGTTCGATCGACGCTGCGCTTCGCGATGCGCTATAGCTGCACTTCGCCGAAGCATCGATCGGTTCTAAATTCGTCGCGATTTCTACACGCGATTCGACAGCTGTTTTCCACCGCGGATGTAAACAATAAGAACGTGACGCCCCAGCTTCCTTCCGTGGTTTCCGCCACGCAGAAACTCGTTCGCACTTTTTATCGCTCACCGCTATGCCGCATTCCGCAGGAGCGACTCGCAATGATACAGTGCATTTCGCGCCTGACTCTCGACTTCGCACCCACCCATCCGTACGCCATGCAATTTCGAAATATTTCATCAGGTCGAGCAGCGTGTCTATTTCCGTTTTCCACGCGATCGCCGAGGATATTTTACGTCGATCCTACACGATGCGAAGACATTCTATTACCCGTTCGCCTCGCGCAGAATTCTCTGGCGAAGCCCACACACGTGTGTGTGGGATTGTCAGGCGTGTAAACGCCCCTCGCATTTCTCCGGCGGCGATTAAACGGAATGCAATCGTTCCGCCGCCAAGAGTCTGCGCGATTTATCGCGGACGCTCGTTGGCGATGCGAAATGCGAATTCTCTCCGCGGGAACCTTCTTGGAAACACGTCGATAGCCTCGGGCCTGTTGTTGTTTACTCGCGAATTCCGACGCTGCGCGATGTCCCGATATGTTCGCGGTCTGGCTGTCTGGTCGATCGATTCGCAAAATCGCCGACATCGCCACAGAGGGTGGTCCGTCGAGCCGAGCTTCGTGTACACCTATATGCATCGTTTGACGATGCGTCGCGACGAGGATCGTCCGTGCTAAACACCCACGAATGCCGCGTATCGAGACACGTTCGCGAAACGAGGTTTTGGAATCGCGGAAACTCACCTCCTCCAAGGCCGTGATGGTCTGCCTGCACTGGGGCATCCGCGACACGAAAGTCGAAGTCGTCGGCGAATTGTAGTCCTCCCGGGTCTCCTCGACGAATTCACTGACCGCGATTAGGCCCGGCATTTTTTACCCCGTTTATCCGAGCCCCTTTCCCCGTACGGCGCCGCAGCGACCGCTCACTCACTTCGCACTTTGCCTTTATGCCACTTCGAACAACTACCATAAATTTCACCGACGGAGAACTGTCACGGAACCGCGAGATGGACACTTTTCTCTGCGGCCGTGGAGCTGCCCCGCGGATGAAAATTAACCACGCGAGCGCCCTGCGTGCGTCTCGAGGGATCGCTTATTTCCGTGACATTTTCCTTCCTGGTTTCCTCAGGCTCACGTTCCGCGAGGATACATACTATCGGCCCCGGGAAGCGACACACTTGCGCGACAGTTCCTGCTGCTTATTATGATTGTTTTGTTGGTTGGAGTCGACTCGACTCGGTCGGTGCCAAAGCTCTGTATTGCTACCTCACTCGAGTTTCTCGGTGGCGTTGCGGGGCGCGCGTTACCGCGTCACGGAGCGAACGTTTCGCGAAGAACTGCGCCGTGCGACTGACGGCGGCCGCGAGTCCGGTGTCGCCGCTAAGCGGCGAAAAGCGTAAGTAGGCGAGTCCAATCGCGGTATTGTGAACTGGTCTTTATAAGTGACGATTTTTTTCAACAGACCATTTAGAAATTACTTTTACTTTCATCACAATATCTATTCTTATCAATTACTTTTCAGCCTGGTACGCATCTTTCGGTATCGCGTTTAAAAATCCTGATTTCAAACAAAACTACGATATCAGTAGATCAGCTCATTATGCACACCCACGGATCATGCCGAATGATTGAAAGACGTAGGATGGATATTTCAGGTTTTTTTTTATTGAAATACAGGGCTTAAAGAACGAGGGTCTCTTGCATCTTGAGTTGCTTCTTGCTCTTAGCTTTGACTTGAGCAGCGATGCGATCCAGATCTCTGCGTCCTTGGCTGGTCAATTTGCGACCACCGAGAGGCAAAGGCGCCTTCTCGATGAGCTTGCACTGCTCGAGACTTTGAAGCGCCTTACGGGCGACTCCTCCTGCCGATCGGCAAAAGTGACTGGGATGCGTTCCGTTGCGCTTGCGGCCTCCGAAAATCTTTGTAACGGCACCCACTCCGATCGGACTACGAATGTAAATGTGACGCACCAACGCGGCGCAGCGTACGTAGTACCAGTCGGGATCGTACGGTGCCAATTCCTTGAACCGAGCGGATTTTACAATGTCGATCCACTCCGGAACGCGCATCTTACCCGATCTGAAATGCAAAGAACAGTCGATTTAGCAACGATTTCGCGGATTGAAGTATACAAACGGCGAAAAGACACAGTATACAACGATACAAGGCACACGCGCATAAAAAAACCACAGAGGTTATGTCGTACGCCGAATATCGTACTCACTTTTTGAGGAAGGCGGCAAAGGCCTTCACGAATTTGTGTTGGTCAACGTCCTTTAGCGTTACAGAAGGCATCTAAAACATGAGAAAAATACAAATAATTATCAGGTAAACACATCGTGCCGAAGAACCCACATGGGTCGATGCAGCAAGTAACGAAGTGATTGTTCTGGCGGTCGCGAGAAAATTTGACATGAAAGTGCCGTTTAGAAAAGGGCCGAAATGTTCTAAAATACGCGATAATCGTGAGACACCGATATAATTATTTGTTTGCCTTCAATTTTAATAAATACCTTGCAAAATGTCAATATCGACGCACCTCCGTGGCGGCTTTACCCGGAAAGGCTAAAATAAAGATGGCCGCCTGAGTTCAAGATGGTTGACGGAAGTCGTCACAAGGTGAAGAGAAGGGAGGACCAGCTGATGAGCTGTCGTCGAACTGTCAAGGCACGCGGTAGATCTAAAACATTCTAGTTTTTTGCGAAAAATTTCAATTTTCATCGTAGAACTTTGGCGTTATTTAAAGGCGACGGGCTCGGAGTACGTCACGTACTTTTGCCTTGGATTTACACACCGCGTCGACGCGTTTAATGTCCTTATTGTATGTATAAAAATAAAGATGCAATTTTCTATTTTTATCTGTTGTTTTTCTTATCATTACATCCAGTGCTCATGTAACGATTTTAGTTCCGAATATAATGCTGCGACACGTAGTTCACATCGAGAATTCAATGACTAGAGGTTAGGTTTAGAAGTACTGATGAGGCCAGTGATTATAAATTTTGTAAACCGAGTAATTTCACAATGAATGGAACCTTATCTCACCAGATATCTTCTTCAAGTGCATTGCTATTGTAAATAAATTATTCGACACGGGAGAGAAAATCGAAAAGTGGTAATAAGTAATAAAAAGTTAAACGCTGAGAAAACGGTGCTAGATAGTCCAAAATTGCATATGGACAATTTTGTAGAGGATACAATTTCCTAAAAAAAACTCTATAAGGGCATATACCTAGCTATAATAGTTTAGCCGTGCCAAACACTCATAATTTCCGCTCGGCTGATTTTAGTTTCAGGCGACGATTATATTATTCCCCTCTCTCGCTGACTCCGATTTTTCCATCGAGGTTTTTTTTGGAGGAACTATATAATATATATTTTATATAACTTCATAATATTGAACAAATAAGACACAGCTGATTAGTCTACAAATAATTGAGTGACGCGCGACATTGTCACGATCCCCAAGACGATCGAAGCACGTACGCAGCCATACGACAGTTGAGTATGATAGTGACTACATTGTATACAGTGCCAAAAGTTCGGGCTGCGTGTGTGTGTGTGTGAACCGGGTTTCTGCCGCTTACAGCGCATATGGGATAGGGATATTCTTTTGCGCAGGATTCTTCGCCGCACGACAACAAGAGCCAGGACGATCTTTGTTTGTACTCCAACGAGCTCCTTCCTCTAAGTTATTACTAGACTGTCACACGGTAACGGTAGAAAAATGCGCATTTTACTCGGCAGCTTCGGTCGACTTTACAGTCAGGCGTATAAATTGACGGAAGCAACAATTTCACGGTCAATCATGCAGCGAAGTGCGAAAGACGTTTTAACGGAGCGTGTACCGTTTTCTAAGGATTTTCTCTTTCGACAGGTGAGCCGGAACGTCATTCGCATTGTTCGTTACCTGTCGTTGAAACGGTTCGATTGTTACTCGATTGATTAGGCGGAGATTGTTGATTTAATACATTTCTAAGACCCCGAAATATCTATAAGACGTATTTTTCATTTCCTTACTTCGTAAAAGTATAGGAATTGATTCTGAATTTAATCAATATTACTTTTTTCTGTTTTCAGTTTTTCGATCCGACCTCCAGTACTTACACGTACCTATTAGCGGATGTCGGTAATAAAGAAGCCGTCTTGATCGACCCGGTTATCGAGTGGGCGGAGCGAGATTCGAAAATCATCGAGGAGCTGGGCCTTCGTTTGAAATATGCTCGTGAGTTACAACCCTATTCAATTGCAGCTGAATTCGTCGATCGATCAAAGCTCAGTTCCTCAAACGAAGGCTTGAGAGTGAAACCGGATGAGCCGCAATGTCCACGGCGGATTGCCGGGATTTCGAGTGCGAAAACAGCGTCTATCTTTGCTTCGTTCGGGGAATCGAGCTCGGGGGCGCTTTTTAATAAAGAACGCTACCTCGCCGGGCTCGAGATAATTTAGATAAGGGGCGGCGCAACGCTTGGAGAGGATTCTTCGATCCCCTTGGCGGATTAGCGAGGAAGCCGAAGTGGAGACCTTCATAATCTCGGCATAGTTCCGTCTTTGCTCGAGTCTGATATAATACTCAGACTTATTACTCGTACATCCGGTCTCGCGGGCGAACTTTGGAGTTTCCTCGCGGGGTCATAAATTCGAAGCTCGCTCGTACCTGCTTCGCGGCGATTTACCCAAACTTCGTTAAATTCTCGTTATCACATTAACGATTGAAGGTGAAACTTTCAAGAGCCGACAGCACTCGAGTTCAACGGTAAGTACAACGGTTTGAACCGGGCTAATCGTCGCTGAGATTTCTCTTGGTAAATAAAACGCTAAGGGTAGAAAAATAAAACCTCGGGTCAATATCTGGATATATACCCATGTATATTATCTTCGATTATGATAGGCATTTTTTATGGACGCGACGTCTGACACTCGTTTAAGCCAGGCAAGAATATGAAACCAGATGGAAAAGGCCTTTTGAATTGAGGAAAAAAGGTACAGTAAGAGAAGCACCAGAGACAAGTACAGAGGTAGCTTCGACACTGAAACAACAAAGTTGTTTTATTCAACCGACAGTGAAGTCAAATACGGCGAACCTCACGGTGTGATTGTTTCAAGTAGATGTTCACTTGTCTCAACTTCAATTCGGTTGCTTCAACTTTATTTATTTTTCCTTGCACTCTTATGGCATCGAAATAATTGCACCCCGTCAGCTTCGCTGTATTCAACTCCACCGATGGTTGAATGAAGCAAATTTTTGTTTCAGCGAACAATCGCAATCTCGTCTCCTCGAAGGGGTCAATAATCGCATAGCGCGCGAAACGATGCAGACTCGAGGAGCTTAAGCTTCCTTCGCCAAGCTGTTTCGGCCATTTACCACTTTTACTTCCATCTTCCCCGTCGAGCACATCCCCTTCTTATAAATTACCACCGGGGCAAGACGCTCCTCTTGAATATTGAACCGCATACATATTTCTTCTTTTTTTTTCGCGGGGGGTGAATTCCACGCATACAGTGAACACACACATGCACGCGGACCATATCACCGGTACGGGAAGGCTGAAGCTATTATTGCCCGGCTGTCAATCGATGATATCCCGTAGCAGTGGCGCCGAAGCGGACGTTTTGCTGCAGCCCGAGGACCAAGTCAAATTCGGGAGGCACGAGCTGAAAGTCCTGCCGACACCGGGTCACACGGAAGGTCGGTTACGCGCGGCACCCGGGCGTAATTGCGCTTCGAATCGCGGCAAACGCAGCGCGGCGCCGCGTCATTCCCGCGATTGATTGCTCCTCTCACCGGGCAAATAAAATTCCGCGCGAAACATTCGGCCGCGCGCCGGAGCGTCGATCCGTTTGCAGATTTTCCTTCTCACACGTCGCGATTTTCACCGTTAATTAACGACGCGCGCGCATCGCACCCCGTTATTTCGGAACGCGCCGTCGAGGCTTCGTTAACCGGCGCGATGGCACTGCGAGCCGATCGGATGATAATTAACGCCACGTCGCACAGGAGTTGCGTTTACGCGTCGCTCTTATACGTTTCGAGTTAATTAACAAGACGATCGAGCAGTCGCGCGTTATTCTTCGCGATTCGAGATTCAATTTTCTCGCGGCGGGGAGAGGGGGGGTGGAACGTTTATCTCGCGCCTCCACCTTCCACCCACTCCTTGTTTAACGACAGAGAGGTCGAGGAAATTCGTCGAATCATTTTATCGCCGGCTTTCGCGAGGCTTTCGGCATTTTTTATTCTCCCATTTCGCGCAGGATGCGTGACTTACGTCTGCCACGAGCAAGGAATCGCGTTCACCGGCGACGCGCTGCTGATACGGGGCTGCGGGAGGACGGACTTCCAGGTTTGCTCGCCCTCTACCCTCGCACACACGGCGAACTCGCCCCCGCGATCGGAGGTTCATTAACTCCTCGTGTCTCAGGGTGGCTCGCCGGAGACTCTCTACGAATCCGTTCATTCCGTGATATTCAATCTGCCGGACAATTACGGACTCTACCCGGCTCACGATTACAACGGAAGGACGGTCACCACGGTCGCCGAGGAGCGGGCGCTTAATCCCAGACTGTCAAAGTCCCCGGAGGAGTTTGTTCGCATTATGAACAACTTGAACCTCCCCTATCCGAAGATGATGGGTAAGACTTTCCAATTTCCCGGCATCCGCGCGGGGCGGAAACACGCGACGCCCTTACCGATGCGCTCGCGATAAATTTTGTTCCAGACAAAGCCGTGCCGGCCAACAAAGTTTGCGGGGTGTTCGAGGTGTGCGACGAGAAGAAGCAGTGAGAGAGCGACTTTCGGAACGCTGGTTCCGCACGTGATCGGGACAGTCGCTCGACGCGGCGGGAGAGCGACTCGTCGGGAAGAGTTTTTTCGCTGTCGGGATGACGCGAAGGACTATTTGGAGAGGGACGAACGCGCGTCGAGTCCTTCCCTCGAAGACGCGTACTTTTGAGAGTGCAGCGAGCACGCATACGCGTGCGTATCCTGTATAGTTTGAGTACCCATACGTGATTACATGAAAATGCAGAGGCAACGCTCTTGCTTCGGATATTTTCTTTTCCCTTTCGATGCGAAGCTCTGAAGGACGACGCCGGCGAAAGTATACGTCAATTCTTCAGAGAGAAAGCTGTCCCCTTCCAAGCGTCCAATCTTCTTGCCGTCTCCGCGTACGAAGCTTACGAAGCTCGATGCGAGCGTGACACGCGGAATCATCTCCATCGTTTGAAATATTTGATACGCGCCGGAACGCGAACGCTCCGTATTCGCGACTATCCCGCGTTTCTCGTGTACATCTATACATATGTATATAGGCACCACTCGAGCCGTCAACGACCGAAGCACTCGTCGCCGCGTAATGAAACGCGAACTCTCGAAAAGCCAACAAACATACGTGTATCGTACGACTCGAGTGGGCGCGCGAGACGAAATAAAAAATGCGGAAGAAACGCCCCACCCGTGCGTTCCTTCGCCCCCGAGTACGCTGTTCCACGCGTCGCTCCTTCGGAAGCCGAGTCCCCGCCTCCCCCGCGTGAACACGTCAATCCCCGGCTTTTTCCCCGTCCCCGACAATCGAACGTTCGCCCCGTTATTCAGCGGCGCGCATCTCGAGTTTCCCCCGCTTCCGTTCGTCTCGCAACGCGACGCGAAAGAATGCACCGCCGCCGTTCGCCGCGCGCGCGTGAAATGTCAGGCTCGTCCGACGACCCTCGGCCCCGTACATAACTCCGTTCCGCCGCCGACAATGAGCGGAACCGCGGCGCGAAGGAGTTGGAAAATTCAATTTTCAGTACGTCCGTTCTCGCTCCACCCCCGCCCCTTCGACGTAATCGCATCGCCGGAACGGACTCTGTACTTTGCTTCGTCGAAGTTCAAGGAGAAGAGACCCCATGGTGGTGTGCCGGTGGGTAGGTTTCTACTGCATAGCCGAGGGTTGAAATCGATACCGTTTCCAGGGTAACCGGTGGGGTACGGTGCCCGACACATGAGCGAAGCACAGGCCAAGGCTGCCTACTCATGCATTTTCATGCCTCGTCGAAAAAGATTGGCATTTTTTCGGAAAAAAAAACACACACACACCATTTCGAAACATGACCCTCGTATTCCGGGGGCGGGGGAGGGCCTTCAGCGAAAAGCCGTCGGATCGCAGGGGGTGTGCGCGGGAACTATTTACAATTTCGCGCGGAGTCTCTTTCGGGGGAAAGACGAGCGAGGAGCGAAAAAAATGGAATAAAGTCGAGAGGGCTTCGACAGGGTGGAAAATGAATATTTGAGGAAAAAATTTGTCGACGGCGGGGCTGCGGGGGAGGAGCCTCCGCCGCCCCGGGTACGCCGACGTCGTCTCGACGACGCGTCTCGTAAGCTCGCGATTCTGCTCGGCGCGCGTCGTCTACGAATTCCAAATTGGCGGAAGACGGAGGCACTTTCTAGCAGTGGAATGAAAATGAGAGTCTTTTCTCGCGTAGAAATTAAATTCGGCTTCTCTCTTTCCCGGCGAATCTCGACGTTTCGAGAAACGATCGAAGAGCTCGATTCGAAAAATTCCAGTTCGACTTTCGCGTTTTCGAGCGGGTTTAGCGCTAAATTTTGCGCAGTGCGTTTTAAAGTTGCGGTGGCTACGCGGAGAGAAATTTTCATTAAAAATGACCGTGAAATTCACGCAACCACGGGACGTGATGTCAACGACGAAATTGTTACATATGCTTCGGGGTTGAATGTACTGTTTTTTTTCGGGAAATTAAACGACTGAAATAGAGCGAGGGATAAGTGAATTTTACCATGCCCTGCAGTACAAATTTGGTTGTCGACATCGTGTCTCATGGTTACGCGATTTTTGCGGTAATTTTTAACGAACATTTTTCTCCGTGTACGACTAAACTTCCGGATGCGAGAACTGGGGTCGAATTAGTCTTCAGTTTGAGTTTGCGGAGAAACCAAACACCTAAAGCTCTGAAGGAAAATCAACACGATCCCTCGTTGCAGCCTCTGGCTCGTGCGTTATTGTTTCTAACGATAACACCGAAGCTCGGTGCAGCGATATAACCGCGTTCTACAGAGGCTACAATTTTCCATTTCTTATTCCGCTCCGTTTGATGCCGGATCGACAATAGGTTTATTTCCCTCGGAGCTTTCTCTCCGGTACACGAACGGGCTGGAGTGCAGGAGTCGTCGGAATCACTCCGTCGGCCCTCGGCTGTCGTAAGGAACAACGCGGATTCAAGGAAGTACGCGACGCGACGCACGCGAGCTACTCCCGCTCCGCGACATTTTCAGGGGCGCTCGCGGAGGGATACGCGGAGGACAGAGACAAAGGAAGCACCGTCATTTCGCCTCCTACTCCGCCGACAATAGCGCCATCAAATAAATGGGCTATGCCCCGTTTGTTACCTCGGGCGGGGCTGCAACAGCGGGAAAAGAATATTCCAAAACGCACAAAAGCTCCGGTGCGGGTCACCAGCTAAAAGCCACCGGCGAAAGCCCCGCGTTATAAGACAGTGTTGTCTTCACCTTCCACCCGACCTCGTCGCACCTGAATTCTAGCAACGTCACTCTTCAAATTGTCGGCAACCCGCGCCACGCGCGCGTGAAGGAAATACGAGTCCGCGCGCGCGGCGCGATCTCGGCTTCCCTTTTTATTTCAGGGATTCCCCGACTGCGCTCGCTCCGCGCGCGGCGTTGTTACCGGGCGAAGCGCAAGACGAACAGCTAGAGGAGAAATTTCGTCTAGCCCGTGAAATTCCTTAAGGGATTATCGAATTCGATGCCTCCAAAACACGCCATTCCGCATCCATGGTATCTACAGGTTGTTGATTTTGTCGTGTGTGTGGTCCTCTCTGGTTTCCTCTGTCTCTCATTGCACACCGGGGGAAATCGCTCTACCGCGTTCGAGACACCCTATTCTTTTGTCATCGATTGCCACTCGTCGCGCGGGGCTCGCCTCGGTGCGCGCTGCACGAAGCTGCACGCGACAAAGCGCTGAGCGTCGCCGATGGAGGAATTCTGCGAACGATTTCAAAGGCCGGGGAAAAGCGGTGAGAGAAGCTCGGTGGAAATGGGTGTATCTGTACTTTTGAAAGGTGGAATTGAACGATGCGGTTGCGCTGTGTGCGGTGTGTAAACGGTCGATGACAAATTTGAAGGGAATATTATGGCGAAGTATCGCGTCCTCGGCGGAAAAAATATCTAGGCCAATTTTTACGTCAGTTCTGCGTTAAAGCACGGAATTTGGAACATCTGTAGTTTTCCCTGTTGAGAAAATAGTTTAGTTTTACAGTTGATATACGTATATTTGATTATTACGACAGAAATATTTCTTTGGGCCAAGTAAATATTCGTTAGCTATTACTCTATTTCTGTTTGAATCAGAGAGACATTCTCATAATTAATATACATTTAATTGGCTCAACGAAAAATTTTTTTCGCCATGATCAAGTATACATTTATCAACTGTAAATAAACACTTCCCTCAGTATAGTCGCGATAATTCAACGAAGTAAATAGCGTGGAAACATTTTTCTGATATTTCCTCGATGGGTCTCCGAGTACCTATGGAAAGAAAACAAGTGTAGAAAGGAAAATATAACGCCATAATAAACTATGGAAAACCACGAATGTGTTCTAAAAACTCCGTATTTTAAAGTAGAACTGACATAAATCAGCGTAGATTTTTCTTTTCCCGTCAGGGATATACGCTACGTCAATCGAGTGGCTCCTGATATCCCGAGCGACGATGCAATTGCAAGCAGCGATTGCAACTCTCAACAGCGGCTGCACACACACGGTTAGAATTTTAACTCCGCTCCTCTCTCGCAGTCCAGACGATACTTTCCCGGGGCTTTAATGACGTCAGGGTGCACCGTCGGGACGCAGAGCCTGCCCTATTGTACTCTGCGACTAATCGTCGCGGAGAGAGAAGAAACTCTTCCCGGGTTTCCAAAGATTTGATGAAGATTTTATACCGCTGCCGCGCGGGGAGGGTCTTTGTGATTCTCCGGCACGAGAGAGAGAGAGAGAGAGAGAGAGAGAGAGAGAGAGAGAGAGAGAGAGAGAGAGAGAGAGAGAGAGAGAGAGAGAGAGAGAGTAGATCTATGCATCGCTACTTCCACGATATCGCGGAGTGCGATTCGATCTTCCCGGGCGTATCGATCCACTTGTTAGTCTCGTCTCTCCTGCGTTATTTCCCCCGCTGAAACGCTCTTTTGTATACGCGAATTCGAGCATAGCCCGCGTACGCGTATCTTCCACGCGTGCACGCGCGCCGTGGCGAAAGAAGTTCTCGAGGGGCGGAGCTGTGAGTGCTACTTTAAATTCTTTTAGGAAAATGATATTTTGCGCGGATCTCGCGGAGTCTGTGCGGCGCAATACGTGGCTTTTCGCTCCGGTAAAAGCCGATAGAAACGAGCGGGAAGAAACGTCTTCTCGTTCGACGGAAATTCACCTTAAAGGGACGAAGTCATCTCTTTTAAAGCTTATTTAGTTTTCGGTAATTAGGGCACAACTTAAGAGTAACGAAAGTAGAGGAGAGCTCTCGACACGAAAGTCGTTTAAAAAAGAACTTCCCCAAAAGTCCTCTCGGTGCGCAACTGCTGAAAACGACCCCCTGCCCCGATTTTCTCATTAAACCCACCCTACGATGCGGAGTGACGCACACTTTTCCCCGGAACGTCGACGACCGCCCATATCGATGCGAGCCGTACCTTCACAAATATTCCCCGTGACTTCATAACCCACGGGCGCGTGCGCGGTCCGGTAATTACCAGGCATCGTCATCCGACGCGTGTCGGAACATACCTCACCCCGCCGACGATAATTGCCGCCGGCGTCGCCAGGCTTGAACTCCGTTTTTACAACGAATTCGCGTCGTTAAACCGCGATTAAGATTTGTGCCGCAGTTCGTCCGACCGGTACGCAGACTCGGCTGATCGACCGTCGGTCAAACAGCTATTGATCTCCGGCAGGAGTCCCCTCTCGGGACATACGACGGAAGAATATCAACGACTAAATTCACCCGCGCGGACGTTCCACGACCGAACTCAAAGAAGCGAGGAGCGAATCTCTCGCGTATTCTCTTTATCCTTCCGATAACGAAGTCTCGAGTGACAAAGGAAATCGCCAATCCCATTCCTCCCATCGAACTGTGCCAGGCGCGCGACGTGGTTCGAAACCGGAGTTTTCCCGCCACGTTATCGACTGCTTTCGCCGCGCATGTGAGCGTATCCTACGGGGCACCCCCACTATGCAGCGGCGCAACTCCCCCGCCCGATTGGTCCGTCACCCCTGCCGTGCGAGCGGTGTTAAGAGAGAGAGAGAGAGAGAGAGAGAGGGTCGCCATCTTGGTCTTTCCTGGCGACCGAGCGAGCGGCGGCGACCCACCCAGCGGCACCGTCAGTGCACAGTAGTACTGCGGTGGTTTCGAACGGTGGTCGATTGCGTTTCGAGAGCGTTGTCGGTGCGAGTCGAGGATCAGTTTTTTTTTCGTTCATCGCGTGCCTCGATCCCGAAAACGTCGAGCTCGGCAGGTTCGCGACGCGAAGGAGAGTGTGAAAGTTGCCGGAGATGAAGGGGACGTTGGTGCCCGTTTTGCTGGGCGCCCTGCTCGTCTCTGGAGCGCAGGTGAGTCCTGCGATCGCGGCGAGAGAAGATGATAAAGCGAGCCGCGCGCGCGCGAGTGGACGCATCGGTGGCCGGTTCGATCGGTGACGGTCCTTTTCCACTACTGTCGCGGCGTTTTCGCCACTGCGGAGCGCTCCGACTGCGGCTTTTTCGTTGCGTTGATCATTTATATCACTCGGATAGCCGTACTGCGCGTATAGATGAATTAGAAGTCGAACGATTTCGTTGGGAAGAGATCGCATCGGTCCGTTTTGCACTATATTATAGCGAAAGGGCACGCGTTTCGATCGCTACTTGAAATCAAGCGAAGTCTGACTCTCGTATGACTGTTTCCCCTACGATACGAGACACCCTCACATTCGGAGACGTCACTGCGCGCCGCTGAGACGGAAATCTCGTTCTTCCTTTCGTCCCCCTCGGAATCAGTCGCGCATCGGCATCGTATCGACTTTACCGTTGGATTCGTCAGCGATTGCGAATACCGATCGAGTTTTCCATTGTGTATCCCCGTTCGAACGCGCGATGGAAACGAGAAGGGATGCGGGCGAGGGTCGTAATGGCGCGTTCGATCGTATTCCAGGAAACAAATTCAATTACGGGAATGTCCGAGGCTCTCTGTAGATACGCGGGACGATTGCAGCGGACGAGTAACTCGATTATTCGCTCGCGAGCATCGTAGCCGTTCCGGCACACTTTCTTCGAACGGCTCGGCGTACGAATCGAGCGGGTTCACGGTATAGCGGGCGAAGCGATCGCGAACGCTTGCCAAGCTCGTACAATTGGCGTGACTCTGGAACTGTATAAAATCTGGCACGTTGAATACACAACGGTAGAAGGGGTTGCCGGATAGCAGGGACGGCCGGAGTTTGCACGGCAACGTATATTCCACGTATTTTCCCGAAGGGTAGCGAGGGGTTACTTTGCACCCCTCTGTGGCGGAAAACCGAAGCTCGCAGCTCGGAAGCACTCGACTAGTATCACCTTCTCGTTCCCTTGGAAATCGAATGATCATTAATTCAGAATTCCTACCCGGTCAGAAATGGATCGTTCGTCGACGTCGATACGACGTCGTTTTGATGTAGATCGACGTGAATTTAACGTCGATCGACCGTACATTTCCAAATGGGTACGAGACTATAGACTGAGAAAAAAAAACGTAGTAGATTTAACCAAATTATTTGAATGAATAATTTGCTAGAATTGACTGTAGCTTGTTTTCGTCAAAAAAAATATTAAGCATTATAATCGAATTATTATATTTAATTCAAGTAACCAAATATGCCTTCTCCCGTTCGCGTGACCGCAAATTTAATCCAATCTGCGAATTTTTTTCTCCGTGTACCGAGAACTACGAAAGATAACCACACGCGTGCGGAATATTTCGCCCCTGTCAACAGACAATCTCACCATACCGTCGCGTATCGAATGCATCGGGCTGCGTAACGTATTAAAGCACTATGCAGTTCGAGTGACGCAATTCGTATATACTCGCCGCGTCAGTGCGGAGCCGCGCGAACGAATTGCAACGAATCTGCGCGTTCGTATGCAAATGATACGTCTTGATTAATCCCGGGCACTTTAACGTGCACTTGATTCGAAGTAGGGCGAACGGACGGGCCGGTTTTCCTGCGCGTGCATCAGCTCGAAATTCGCGTTCACGGCGCCTTATTCGGGTTAAACGCGGAGGCTCGAAAGAAAAAATACCGCAGTATATAGATTCGCAGAGGAGCGAGAGAAGTGCGCCGCGAGCAGCCAAGGGCTGCACATCGCAACGAAACTGGGACGCGTTACAGAAGCGAACATGACGCACGGTTGTGTACCTGGGATATACGTATGATATACCTACGCAACCGCGTCGACGCTAAATTTTCTTTCGCGTGAACTCTAGCGCAAAATCGATCCACCGCGTTCCTGTTATTGATTCGTCTGTAAAGTGGAGTCGGCAGGCAGTAGCAACGCTGGTTATGAAACGGAGTGCCCGTGTGTAGGCCGTTGAAAATTTCCCCTCGAAATTCCATGCAATTCGCCGCGAGCTTTAATGGGTACGATTGCGCGTTGAGTTTAATATACTATCGAATTCGGATATATTTACACATATCGTATATGATATAATTATGTTCAATTCGAGAACTCGTTACAAAATGTCCAGTTTTTGAAGCTCTGTTCATTTTTCGATAATTTTATCGAATGCGTGACAATATTTTGTGATGATTTATAGGAGTTCTGGCGAACCGGCGAACGAAGATAAACTATTTTAGACAGCTAATTTTTATCCACCGAAACGATGTCACGTTTAAAAATACGGTTTCGAGGCGATGGAACAGCGAAGCGGGCGAGAAATAAATGATCTTTAAATTGAGATTGACGATATTCGGTGCTTATTCGATATTTTTCGAAGTACCGTAAGAAACACCGTCGTAAATTCCTGAAAATCAATGCGCCGGAAATTGCGAGCGTTCGTTTCAACGAAAAATCTCGACTTTAAAAGACCATTGCCACTGTTGAGTTTATCGATAACTTTATTTCGAATAATCACCCGGTTTGCACAAATTTCTCTCTAAATCTAGTAATCGATAAACTCGACATTGGCCACGATCTCTTGAAATCGAAATTTTTCGTTCAGATGAACGTTCGGAACTTCAGATACACGAAAATTAAGCCCCTTCAACGACGAATATTTTACGCACCTCTCTCCGGCTGACAATCATTATCCTCTCGTCAAGTCCGACCGCTTGGAAGGTAGATCGCCGGTTTAATCGGTAACCGCGAGTTAGGCGGGAGCTCGAAAACCCCTCGTCATGCCAGCGAGTTAGCCAACGACTGATTAAATCGTTTGGGAAGAGCGCCAGCGCGGAAGACGCGTCAAAGGCGTGACCCTCGTTACCCTGACTCGCGGTTAATTCGACGATCGGTTGCCGCGGTAGCGACACGAACGCGCCACCGTAACGCCACAACTTCCCGACCGCCCCGTGCGCGAGCGCAGGACGAATTCGTCGCGTCCGTTTCGCGACGATTTAAATTTTAAATCGCCATCCGCCGTCATGCTTATCGCCGCGCTACAAACGTCGCCGGAAATCGCGCGACACTTCGATCTCGGCCGCGTCGAACCTTCGCGCGGGAGGAACGCGGAGAGGCAACTCTTTCCCATGACAGCTGAGCTATCCGGCGTCGCGTTCGATTATTTACAACTTTTGGAAACAGTTTCGCTCGGCGTTACGCGCGGGGATAGAGCGGCACAGGGAAGTTTCGTCGCTTCGGCAGTCTTCATAAAAAAGTCATAAACAAAGGGAAAGGCAGGGAACGACACGCGGTATTTTCAAAGTCGAAAGTACTTCGCCGCGGATACTTTTTTCCTTCCGTACTCGGAGACGTAGCGAGGGGATGTCAGAAAAATGTTTCCACGCTATTTGTTTCGTCGAATTACCGCGACTGCACCGAGAGAAGAGTGTATCTGAAACGAGTAAATGTATACTTCGTTATGGCGAAAGAAATAATTCATTGAGCCGGATAGAGACACTGTAAAAAATTATGTGGGGTGGAACTATATAGAATACTTTTAGTGTTAGATAAATAACAATGGCATGATACTGAATGACACCAGATGTGGTACATAAAGATCCACACCGACGAAATGGCGTTAAAAATTAACACTGCTCTTTTATTGCGCATACATACGTTAATTATTAAAATGGCTATGACTATTTCCTTGAGATCCAAAGGAATATTTCTGTCGCCGTAATCAAGTATACGTATATTAGCTATAAACAAACTGTTTTCTCAGTGTACGCGGCGAGAATTCTTGCCGAGGAGATCGGTCCCGGAGATTTCGGAGCGGCAGGTATCGGGGGACAGTTAAAAGAATCGTAATTTTCTGGTTGAACGTACAGCGGAATGCGGAGGACGTAAAATTTGTCGCGGCGAGGTGATTTGAAAAATCGTACCATTTTCCGACGTAATAAACACGACAGACATCGAGGGCTTCCGTCATCCGTTTTCGTTGCGTACGGGTTGCCGCCTTGCGAGGCATGCGAAGCACGTATGCGTCTTTAAGGCGAGGCAGCGCAGCGCGGTGTCTTCGCTTCGCAGTCGATCCATGCTAATTCGTTAAAACGGTTGACAAGCGAGCGCTAAACCGTTAAGGAGTGTACCGATGCCTTTTAGAGCGTGCTCGCAGATCGATCATGCGTAACAGGGCTGCGTACATATATGGGATCGACCAAATGAGTTAATATCGGAGCAGGATCGTCTTCAGCTCAGCGAAGGAACGATTGATCCGCGATCGACTGTATCGTATCCATCCGTTCTTCGCGCCTTTGAATCTTATTTTCTCATTATACACATCTCGCGTGCGTGGATCGTCCGCCTTCGAGCAATTGTAAGCGTCGTCGAGGTTCCACCTCATTATGACGGCTGACGTCTGGAGTATTCGAGATATTTGCGTCCTCCGAGTTATACTCGCCTCCTCCTTCGCCGCATCTCCCGTGAAACTCGAAACACGCGAATGTCTCGAATGCCTCGGCCGTCCGGAAGCCGGAGAAATTTAGCGATCTTAATTAGGAGCGCGATCGACGAATGGACGCGGATATTTGAGGAGTAGGGGAAGGTGGGGTAAGATGGGGTACTTAAAGTTCAATTGCTTCTAGAAAATTAATTTTCCCAGGAAATTGAATGAACAATTGCACTTCGTATTGTTCAATAAGTTGTTGACTATATTCGATATACAGAAGAGCGACTAAAAGTGATTATGAACATTAAAACGAATTATAATGAAAACATCTAAAAGTCCCCATCTTGCCCCACCTACGGGGCAAGATGGGGTACCATATATACGTATGGAACTAATTACGGAATACGCAAACGTGCGCCACATCGTTATTTTTCTCCTCTTCTCCAGCACAGGAGTAATGTGCTGGAGCTTCCGATATTCACTCAGGCTTTCTAAATGTGATGAACTTGAATTTCTTTTAAAAATCAACCACAACCATTCTTTTCCAGCTTCAGTTTTATCGAAGTTAAAAGGGTGTTCTTTGTTTTTTCGAATCACCAACTGATATGCTAACTTTTTCAAGTCAGAAGTAGAAAGACCAAAAAGTCGACCTTCCATAGACGCCCCCATCTTGCCCCGTATATATGTCCCCATCTTACCCCTACATGACATTTTGAGATTAAATGTGTTCAAATTGCTTACACTTTAAACAAAATTATATTAACTATACATGATATTAATCATAAAGAAGCAAATATTAAGCAAAGGCATGCAGTTTATATTAAAATGGCACTGTACTTACGATAACTGCACTGAAATCAGCTTCGAATAAAATAGCAATCTCTTAGGACATATAGCACGACATATATATTCTATGACAACATGAGAATAACTGGCGCTAGCGTCGCCAGACTTACAGCAAACACTAATAGGCGTATTCCCAAGCCATTTTTGAGGTAGTTTGAAAGTTGGCACCACTATTAACATAAATAATAACGGGTACCCCATCTTACCCCATGGCCCCATCTTGCCCCACCTTCCCCTACCTTGGATTCGGTTGGGAGTTTCGATTTGTAGCCCGTTGGAGGCAGCTTTCCTCCGATTGCAAGAGTCCCGTGCAGTTTCCCATTTTCCGATTAGACCTCACTTTTATGTTTACGGAAAATTGTCACTAGATTGGAAAGTTTTCTAGGCTACTTTCTCTGAAATTATCCTCTCTTGTGTGTGATGAAATAATTTTTTTTTCAAAATCCACATGTCATATCAAGTTTCCGAAATTAGAAGCTTTTCTGAGGGTGTAACTCGAATTGCTAGAAATATTATTGTCATAACAATATGGCAGCCGTTGTATGCCGGGTTGTCTGCTAGCAGTAATTTTTTTATTTCCCGATTAATAGCTCATTCATGTATGAAAAGTGCATTCGCTTTATGATTTTCGTATTGATTACCGTGAAAGAGTAGTCGAGAATATTCTACACTGGGAAACAAATATACTCGAGTCACACAATTAAACATGTTTTCGTATAGTCCCAAGAGCGCATTTATTCGATCAGACTGAATATTGATTGAACGTATACAAGAGTATTATTGATTTAATCGAATATAATTTAGATTAAATCGGTATTCATTCGAATCGAATAAATGCGTTGTCAGGACTATCCGAAAACAAGTTTATTTCGATCAGGCAAAGTTTTTTCTCAGTGTATTAACCCTGCGCAAAGTTTCAAATTGAGGAGTCCTCAAACGAAACAATAGGGGGGTTCGGAAAAAAATAGGAAAAAATGATTTCAGGTTGAAGTAAAAACTAAGAGGCACAGAAATCGATCAATGAAAAAATTTTCAAAAAATAACAACTCTCCTCACAGTTACAAACAAATAAAGTTAGGGCATGTGTGGTCCGCCGGAACGATTTCCTGTTGGTTTGACGTCATTTCTAAGCTCGAACGCTTACGTTTCAAATAGGCTTTTTGACGAAAATAATAAAAAAAAATTTTTTAACCGTCTCAGTTGCGTTTCCTAACGCAAAATTTATTATTTTAAAGCACATTTCAAAAATACCGAACCTCCCTATTCACCCTCGCGGAAACTTCTGGACGCCCAAAGCTACTCGCACGCCTTCCGCCGCGATTCCCCGATTCCGTATCGCCTGCGGCCGAAGCTCCTTCGCGCTGCGGCCAGATTCGCTTTAAATGCATTATAGCCGGCAAATCCACTTAGATCGCATCTTATAGTATAAAACCGCGCGCGCGTTCGTTTATAATCGGCTTACGCCTCGGCGCACCACGACCGCGCGCGCGCGCTATGTACGCGGTGAAAAATGAATTCAAAATTCGAGGAGGCGGACGCCCTCCCCCGTCGAGCCTCTCGATTCCATCCTATTTTCTCGATCGGCCTCCCACGCGTTCGCGCGCGCGTGCGCGGTGCATTTAATTAGGCGGCGCATACCTATACACATCCCAGATATATAGGTATGCGGCCGGTATCGGAGACCTATAAGCGCGCGCGCGAGTTATCGCGTTCGGTCCGAAGGTATATAGGTACGTAGCTGTATCGCGTCGTGTCGCAATTTATGTCACGAGCTTCGCTTCTACACATGCAAGGGAGAGAGGCGGCGGCGCGCGCGAGAGGTACGGAAAGAAGGCTACGTTGCACACATCCCTGCAATCGGATAGGGCGATATCCATCCGGAATCCCGCGCGTTGAGTCGACCGAGAAAGTTCTAAATCAAAGCGTTTTACCTCATACGCGCTCCCTCTCTTCCCTCCGTTTTCCAGCTTTTGCTCTCTAGTTCCTCTTTCTTTCTCGCGCGCGAAAGCTACTCTCGTCCTCGTCGATATCTCGCCGCTCCTTTGCGATTCATAGGCACGATTTGCGTATCTTTGGGAATCGGCGCAAAGGAGAATCTCGCTCTCGAGACACGTCAAGTATCGCTGCGCGTTATCAGACCGAGAGAAATAATTGCCGGTGTTAAAAAAATGTTTCAAATCAAGAACACGTGATTTTGGAAGTTTTTGAGAAATTTTTACAGATTCTTGGGGTTCGAGATTACCTTTTGTTGGAACGAGACATTTTTTCTGCGCACGGAAAACAAGAAATCGCAGAATTTGACAAAGATTGTGGTAAATTTCGCGAAAAGGTCGATTTACTGTTACGATAACTAAAATTTTAGTAAAAGATTACAGCGACGCTTGGAACTTCTACGAGTTTAACTGTAATCTTTACTAAAATTGCAGTTATCGTAGTAATAGGTCAGCCTCGTTCCGAAATTTGCCAGAAACTTTGTAAATGCCGCGATTAATTTTTTTTTCCATGCGTGAAAAAAAAAACAATTGCTCGAGCCCATCAAATATCTTCTCGCGCGAAGAAAACCACGGCTTGATCCTGAAAAATTACATCATGTTTCTCATCGAAGAAGCTTTTTTGACATCACCAATCATTTCTCTCAGTGCGGAGCGTGCCGCGCGCGAGGCACGAGACTGATCTCACCTAGGCACAAATACTCGTAGCCGACGCGGAAAGTAGGGGACTGCGAGATTTTTATTTTCGGCAGCTTCGGACAACTCGCGCCGCTGTGGAAAGAAACGCCTTGAAACGCGTATGAGTGATGCCCCGGCAGCTCGTCGAACCCTTGCTCTCATTCGAGCGATCCGCGCGAGGAATCTGGGCTGGGCACACACGCGGGGGACGTTAAAATCTGCGCCCGCGCGCGCGATTAGACCCCGATTAGATCGTTCTCAAGAGACAGCGCTCGCGCGACAGATTCACGGCCCCGGTCCGCGCGTCGTCGTCGCCGCCTTTGACCCGCGTCGAAACTTTTGCACACCAGGTGCTCCGAAACGCGGACACGTCGGCAAGAGATGGATTATTTATTCATTAGACAGCTGGGAGCCGATCCCGGCGGACCCGGGAGCACCCTCGATTGTAGTGATCGGCGTTGAGCCGCCCCTAGCAGCGGCTAACCCACCCGACTCGCGGGTGTATATTTTGGGATAATATAGGGGGGTGGCTCAAGTCTTACGAATTCGCATGGAACTCTGAACGAATGTCGTCGTTTACGCAAAAGCGACTCAATTTTACGTCGAGAATCATTTTCGACGATTATAAAACGTACACCGAGGAAAGAGTTTATTTGTAATTAATGAACGTTTGCTCGAGTGTGGCGAAAGAAACATTTTATTGGACCAACATTTTATTCGCCAACCATTACAATATTTATTTGGCACAATTAGATTCCTCGAGGCAATCGCTCGAATGAAACAAATATTTTAATATAATTAACGTATACTTTCTCATCCCGATGAAATATGTATTTCGCCGTATTTGAAATTACATTTATTATATAACTACCGACAAACCGTACTCTCTCGGTGTACAAGCGATGGAATACGAGCCATCGGACCGAAGACTTCCATATCGTCTCGTAAGACATACGATACGACCTCCGTTCGCTTCGATTTGTTCCAGCGCTGCGGTTTTCTCGAGACCGGGGTATCCCGATTTCGATACACTGCATGTCGCGCAGCTTTTTGCTACCGAGCGAAAAAAGTGCCGGCAGCTTTTTGCCGCGTCTGGAAAGTTTCCCGAAACCTTGACCCGCCCAGGGTAGACACACTTCGACCCTTCCTTCAGGCACTTTAGAATTTCGGTCCGCGCCTTTCCAGGGCCCGATAACGTGCGTCTGTTTTGACGCCGCGCGAGGTACCAGAAGCCCGTCGCGCGGATAATTGATATCCAACCCCCCGTACAGAGAGGTCCGCAGTTGTCGCGCGTCGTCCGCGTTCAAGCGGCGCGCGGTCTGTCTTTTCGCCTACTCCGCGCGAATCGAAGGAAAGGGCCGCCGGGAGTGGAGAAGAGAGAGGAAGGAGTCGCGTCGAGGGAGCGCGCGCGCCTAGCGTCTAGTATAAGAACGTCGACACCGGACACGCTTCGGGCTCTGCATGAGCAAGCAGCTCGCGGGATGCTCGACGGAATTCCTATCACGATTTTAATAACCTTGAGCGCGCCGGGTCTACGAACGTAATACCGGCATAATGTACGCGCTCACGCCTTCCTCAAGGGCCGGGCGAGCTCTGATCCCGTTTTTCGAACTCGAATCGAGAAGCGGCGTCGGGGAGGGAGGTGGGATTAGTCGCGATGGAACGGCGTGTCGATAGTCCATTATCTCCGGAGGAATGGGTAATTAATCGCCCGCGGGAACGAGATTACCTCGCTTTCGCGCGCGCGAGAGAAGTCACGCGTGCTGCTGGGCGAGGCGTTCCTGTAGCTCGAGTCCGCTACGCGCCGGAGCGACTCGCTCGCGCGGCGCGACAGCGCGCGAGTGAGTTGTTTCGTGAATGAAGTCGCGGGCGCGCGGAGTAAAATTGGGCAGAGAATCGGGCGTGAAAATAACCTCGTTCTTGAAAGAGAGCGAATGCGGAAAGAGGGGGGAGAAGTTAAATAGCATATGGGTGCGCGCACATACCCACGCAGTTGAAATATAAAGCTTCATTCACAATGGGAACGTTCGTTCCGAGGAATATTTACCTGAATTTATCTTTGACCCCGGGATCTGCAGGTGGGCGTGGCGTGTCAGGGTATTGCAGAGGTATTTCATTTTTCGATGTAATGCTTGCCAAACTGGTATTGATTTATTTGAGAAATTCGAAGACAGGTTAATCGCGGATTTTCGCGAGAAAGATTGAATTAAAAATGAGCTTTTAAGCATTGGCGTAGGTACCTATATGCGGGCATTTTGAAGAGAAGGAGCTTTATTTTCACATTTTCATGACTTATACATATACTCTAGATTTATGACAAAAACTCTGTGATATATTTCTGAGACGGTTTACAAATTTAGCATTGAAGAATGAAAGGGCCTTACCGTCCAATTGGACGAGAAAACGTAATCAAAAGTTGTAAACCTTGAAAATCTCGCTAATAAATCACGATTGCCATGCATCCTCTGAACTAAAAAACTGAAGGATAATGCCAAAAATGCTATATCTTGTTAGGTTGATCAGTATACTGTCAGTTGATTATTAGAAACAAAAAATATTTTAGAAACTAATTTAATCGAGTCTTTTATACGCCCAACGAATTCTCACGGTTCGTTACAAGTCGAATTAAAGGGCGACGATATTCTGCGGAGCCTTGCCTTCGTACGTATTTTTGTAATACCGCCTCTATAAGCGGCGCGTGGAAAAGTTCTTCCAGCGCCGCTGATTATCGGAAAAAGGGGTCGCGTTCGATGGTCGCGCCTCCGCATTTTTAACCCCCTCCCCACTAACTCCCACCCTCTCACCCTCGACACGTGCGGGATTATCATGCGCTCGAGCGAAATGCCTGTCGCTGTCTTTGGCCCTTTGTGCACTAATCGATAGTCCCGTCGCGATACCTACATATATACCCCGCGGCAACCCCCGACTGGCAGGGTAGAGTCGACACGTTCTGATCGGGCTCCGACATTCCGGAGGCTTTAATCGACCAATCAAACGTAATGCGTTCGCCCGCTAAAACCGCCCCTTTGCACTCGCAGCCGGAAATTAACCCTTTGCCGGAACGGAATGTCTCTCCCCCTTCCGCGCGGTAGCCGGGCAAAACGGGTAGCCGGTTTTGGCAAAGCCAGTTGTGTCCCAAAATTTGAGCTTTATCGGATCGCTCGACGTTCGTTGGTGCAGTGGAACGTGCTTGGGAAGAGCGATTAAAAATTTATTTCATTGTCACCTGTACGTTTACACTGGTCGTTGATAAAGGAACATAGTTCTACCAAGCAAGAATGTTGTTAATTGAGTCTTTTCTAGTTGATTCTTATGATATTTTTATTAAATCGATGAAGCGATGGTTAGCTTAATCGAACGGTGCAGTTGTTGAAACAAATTGAATCTGTTGAAACATTCGTGTAATCGATATAGATATTCAAATAATGTTAGACTACTTGAAATTTTCGCAAAAATCGAAGACTTTGGTAACGAACTTTCGATGGCCCTATCTTGTGTTGTTTTTTTCGCGCTGATTTCGACAATAAATGGTTACATTTAGGTGATCTTTAAGGAAGACCGAGATATTTGTGATTTTATGGGAGAAATAAATTTTTTTCGTACATAAAATCGACGATATCTCATATTTTCTTTTAGATACAGATTCAATAACCGTGATTTTCATAATCAACGCGAAAAAATACATAAAACAGGGTGGTCGAGTGATCGATTCCAGAGATTTCGATTTTTCGCGAAATTGAAATTTCTGGAATCGAGCTCTCGACCATTCCCTTATGTAATTTTTCGTGTTATATTCAAAAATTACGGATTTATTCAGGAAATCTCAAAGGAAAACCGAGATATCGTCAATTTAATGCAGAAAAATATATTTTTTTTATGTAAAAAATACATATTTATCGTACCGAGCACTTTATTTTAAGTCCACTCAATTTCTTTACCAGTGCTATTCTCTTCACTATTACTCCGAAAGAACTGCATAAATTCTTATTCTCTTATGAAACTAACAGCGCCGCTTGCATAAAGGCATTACGCTATCTAAATATACACCGAGAAAACTTCCTCCTTATCTTACGAAGAAATTTCCTCTCGGTGCAGTGAAAAATGCGCCGTGTCATTAGATCTTCCTCGACAGAGTCGCTGATACAGCCACGCGGAGAGAGAGAGAGAGAGAGAGCGTCGCAATTTTACAGGCGCGCGAGTCCCTGTAAACAAGTAGTATTACCCCGCAACGGACCAGCGCAATAACAGAAGCCCACGAAAAACTCGGCTATCATACGTGTATATCGCCGCGCGGAGCCGTTAAAAATTCACCTCTCGAACAACGCTGTCGCGTTAGCCGCTGCGTGCCGCGATACGAATAACGAGCACGTGATTCTTGAATTTCACGCGATCGTTTCCAGCGCGTCGCGAGGGAGCGAGCGTCGCAGCGAGACGTTTCCTTGCGCCGCTCGATTCGTTCGCCACGCCAACGCGCGTAACTCGATTGTACCTACGCATCGCGCGCGCGCGCGCGGAGAGATCGTTAAAAATTCACTCGAGGGCCGCGCGCGAAAAGGCGGGAATTTTTCGTAGGGCTTAATTAACGACCGGATAAGCGCGCATGCTCTGGCGCGCGACGCTCGCCTCGTACACGTCACACATTCATGATTCACTCGCCACGGCGGTACAGGGGTTCTCGGTTTTCGGAGAAAAGCCGATTGTTGATGCGTACTTTGCATGCGTTACTGGGGATCTATGGGTCGGTTGGCGATTCCGCGCTTACATATGTGCCACGTACGTGGGAGCTCGAAGCCATACTTGGTCGCGGGTGAACCGTATGAAAAGTAAATGAAAGCTACATACGTCCCCGCGTCTTGTGCTTCGTCGAGCGATGAATGTGTGATGTGCCAAGTGCCGAGAATGCACACATTTTCGATCAGAGTTCATTTTTACTCATCTACTTCCTCTGGATATTGTTTTATTCGTATACGGAGAAAAATAAATCGCAGCATTTTTACGAAGTTTGTGGCAAATTTCGGTACGAAGCCGATTTATTGTTACCATATAGTTACAATTTTAGTAAAAATTACAGCAACGCTTATATAATACCTTCTACAAATCTTAATATAATTTTCATTGGAATTGTAGGTATCGTAACGATTAATTAGCCTTGTCCCGAAATTTATCAGACACTTTGTAGAGATGCTACGATTTAGTTTTTTTTTTTTCGTGTACAGAAGATTTTTTAAGTATCTACGAAATTTTTGTTTTGTACAAAAAAGAGAGTTCTGTACCGCTATCAATTAGATTTATGCACATGGCTTTAGAGATTAGAACAAATCCAGCATCCGCAACGAACATACGTCACCTTCGTACATCGTCACATCTTTGCAAATTCCCCTTATTGGACAAACAAAACGATATCCACCAACGTCTATCGCTCGTCGAGCGTTGCAGCCAGATCAGTTTAATATGCAATGTACCTATACTACTTCTTTTTTTTGTCGGTCACAGTTCAACGGCTAACGCGTACACGCGCAAGAACAATGTACAGCGCTCGGTACCTATGCCGGGTACTGGTCGAAGGGGTGCGGGCGAGCAAAACTCTCGCCACTCGATGCCGCGTACAACTGTGCTGCAAGAACGTTTACGTGGTGCTGAAACGCTTTGTGTATACATGCGTGTACATTGTATAGTCGTGACGTGTAAATGCCACAGACCGTCATAGAGTCGGCCGGAACGATCGCTCACTCGTGTTTTGCCGGGGAAATAAACGCGCGAAAAGGGAGCGGTGGGCGGGTGGGGCGGGAAGGGGTGAGTTTATCGTCGTTGAACCACCTCGTCGTACCTCGCCAGGAGAGAGGGGCGGGAGAGAGAGAGAGAGGGGGGGGGGAGTTCAGGGCGTAACCGAGGACATTAACCAGAGATAAGACTTCAATAATGCGTCGCAGAAGAACCGCGCCCTCTCCTACCTTCCCCTCAACTCTGTCCTAGCAGAGCGGACCCTAAATGAAATCATCGCATTAAGCGCGCGGGGCCAACGTTCATTAAATATTTAACGGCGGCTCACCGATCGAAGACGCGCGCGCGCGCGCACGCGTTCATTAACGAACTTTGTTCGAGTCTTCGTCGCTTGAGGAGAGAAACCCGTTCGGTGAGCTGCAGCCGGGGAGGATGCTTTCGTCTTGCGTATTCTTCGAAGCCGTACTCGATGCATCCTTCGACGCGGCGCGTGACGCTCGGCTACCGCGTGGTCTCGGCGCGAATACCGTTAAGAGAAACTTTAATATTCTCCTCTTCTTTTTTTTCCAGGCAGTTTCGGAGAGACTCGAGCTGGCGCCGGCGGGTGGAAGATCGGAACCACAGGTAATTCTCCCCCCCGCGTCGAGGAGAACCCGTTTTTGCTCTGTTTTTGGCTTCCACGTAAAATCGGTTGCCATAAATCAGGGGCCAGCGAAAATTCGGTCGATTACTCGTTAATTTTCTCCTTGTCGTATCGAAGTACTTCATAAATACGTATAGTAAAAATGTCGCGTTCATTTTTAACATCATTTCACCAGTGTGGACTTATATGTGCCACATCTGGCATTGCTCTGTTTTAATCCCATTGTTATTTGACAACCAAAAGTGGTCTACACATATAGGTCCACACCGCATAATTTTTTGCTGTATACGTCGAATCATTTCCTGCCGGGGAGTTTAATTTTTCAAAATATTTTAAATCTTTTTTCATTATATACGCACTGGCATCGGTGATTTTACATTTTTTACATTTAATTCCACACAGAGGGAGAATTCTTCCCGTACTATCAATTTTTTTCCCACCAAAGCTAACGTACATCGCAAATCTCATTCCATGAGGATCAAACGGGGATTGAATCGTTGCCACGGAACTGGTTCTATTTTTTCCCGGAAAATTATATAGGCTCATCGCGGAACACGTATAGGTACCTAATGCGCGGATCGAAGCGTAATTTTGCAATCCTTTGACGTGCCACCGAATTCTCGAACCGAACTAATTCACTCGGCGGGGCGCCGAGGAATCGGGCGATACCACTCGCTTGTTTATACCGGTGGAAGTGAAATACGGGGGCGCGCGCGCGCGCGCACCGTGAAATCGAACGATGAAATTATCTTTGCATCGGCGGATTTGATTTACGGAAGGTACACCGCGCGCCGCATCGATTTTAACGGCGTCCCGTTGTACGTACATCCCCCGCGCGTCGTCGCAGTATGCACCGCCGTTTACTCGCGCGCGTACCGGTGATTTATGTAGGTACTAACGCGTACGGCTGCACTGAGAAATATAACTTGGCGAAAATGATAAAACGCGTCTGGTTGAACGAGTCAGGTTATTCTAAACAAAACACACTAGTAAGTCGAACCAAATATTTAGTCGTTCTAACTACATGTCTACACTGGGAAAAAAATATGTTTGAAACAAATAAATATTACTAGGTTCTAAAAAATGGTGTTTCTGCATAATCTTAAGAGCATGATATATACTTGGATGAAATAAAATATTTACTTGTTTTATTTACTTGACTGAAGTAATTATTACTTAAGGCCGTGCATAAAAAATGTGACGAACTAAATATATAATACGTAGATTCTCTCTCCATGACATCATTTATCGATTTAAATTAACCAATAATTACTTGATGCAAATATCTCGGAAAATGGTCAGTTTAACCCTTTAACGCATAGATCGGGTCCGTGGGATACAACAGTGAATAGAAATGTATCCCCTGTATACATTCTTAAAAATGAGCTCGAGTCTCAGTGCTATTGAATGAAGCAGTAAAAATTGCTGTCTTTTTTTCCCATGAAATACTATAAGTCTTGATTTCAATTTTCCGGTGATCAATATGTTTAGCGCAGTACGAAAAAGCATATGAAATATCCAACATTAATTTCTTCACCAAAAACACTACATTTTATAACCAAAATATAACTGATATCGTAATTTAAATTCGCGTCTGGGAGACTCGACTTATGCACAGGGGTGAAATTTGTCACGCATGCATTTGAGATTAGCCATATTTCACCAAACAGCTTGTTTATGGTCTCAAGGATTTTGATCAAATTACGAGCTTATTTTACTCAGTGCGGAGCCGCGTATACGGTTGATCGCGATTCGCGAAAGAATCCCCACGCCACCCCCTTTACGTCGGCACGAGATAATCCAAATCCGTCGATACTTCGCAAAGGTCGCCACCCTCTGCGAAGCCGGTGATGCCTACTTGGCGCAGCACATGGGCGAGCAGGGCCGCTGGGTGTCGTCGACGGACAGGAAGAGCTGCATCACGGACAAGCTCGAAATTTTGGAGTACTGCAAGAAGGTAAGACGTTTCTTATTTTTTCCCTTCGAGACGATCCTAATTCATGAATGATTCGATGAGAGATCGTTATCGCCATCCCCCTCCTTATACGACTCTCCACACGCGTTCGAAAAAAAGAAACAATCGTACCACACACACGCGCGCGCCGACGAGTTCGTTTCTCCGGGCGGATTATCTGGAGCCAAGATCGCGTCTGGCGAACGCCGCGCGTCAGCTCCATGCGCTCGCCTCCCCTCTCGCATCGAATATAGCGCGCGTATACATATACCGTAGATAAAAGATAAGTGGCGTACACACCCACCCACGTATGACTCAGAGGCTCAATCCCCTCGAGTCGCAAACCTTCCGACCAATCGGAGCCCACCCTCTTCAACGGGCACATCGCGCGCGACACCCCGCCAGGATCCGCAAACGCGTGTGAGACGCTCCCTTCGCGCCCCGCAGCATCGCTCGACCCGCGCGAAACACTCGCGTCTAACCCGGTGCGGTTTGCCGGGCTGATTTTATCGTGATTTTATCCCCCCTCTCCCCTGGACCGCGCGACCCATCGGTCAAAGGCGCCGGGGGTGAAATTGTCGCCGGCGAGGAAAAAGAGGAGAGAAAGAAGCGCGGAGAACGGCCGGAAGAGCAGAGAGGAGGACGCGGGCGCGTGACGTTTCTCGCGGTTAATCGAGAAGAGAGATAATTAAAGGGGGGGGGGGGGGACTCTTCGCTGCCTGCGGTGCAGCGCCCGCCTGTGTATAGTCGCGGTCTTCTTCTCTCATCTCCTCCGGCGTGACGGGAGGGAGGGATATTATTAGCGACTCGCGTACATCACGCGGTCGATCTTATTTCCGCTTCCGGAGCAGAGACGCCCGGTATTATTAGAGACTCTTGATTGCTCTTATTTCTCTCGCGAAAAGAGACTCCGGCCGGGGGAAGCCTTCCCGAGTTATACGGGCGAACCGAAGGCGCTGGAAGATTCGATCTACACGGAAAAACGTGATTTTGCAATTTTAGCAAAACTGTAATAGGCTTTGCCGAGAATTTCTCACTGTCACGACAAAAGTATCCGTGGTAGCGAAAGATATGTCTATAACAAGAGTACAAATATTTTCTGGGGTAGCAGATATGTTTACCGAAAAAAATGTCACTGTGATTGCAATTACATTTGCTATCATTGAACGTACCTCTTGCCGTCGCAGACAATATTTCTGTTATGATTACAAAGAGTTTCCAACAAAACTTAGTTTTGCCAAGACTCTAAAATAATTTGTTTCCGTGTTACCGCAGGGTTTGTACGCTACTTTCTCGGAGAGTGGTATACGGCCACTTTCGTGAGTCCCGTCATATAGATACCTACACCACTTTTTCGGGGAGTTCAGCTGTTATCGAGACACGCGTGGCGCGAACGACGGAACTTTGAGAACAATATGCGGCGTTCTTCGAGTTATCACGGAGAAAAGTGCGTGCCTCGTTTCGGTGCAGACTCGATTCCATTTTTAGATCATCGTTTTCCTCAATTCGGTTTTAGCGTTATTTTGTTTTATCGCAGATTCGACAAATTCGAACGAAGTTATCAACCCCGTATTTTTTCATTTTTCGTTTCCCGCCTTATCAGAGCTGGAAAACGATATTTAGAAATGCAGCTATGTCATGGTCCGGTAAGCATGGCATAAGTGCGTCTCTCTGGCTTTTCTATGTCGTCACAATTTCGTAGAGAGAAACGCACTTATAACTCAGTAAATCATTATTTTCTCGAACCGTTTCTATTTCGTTTCTTATTGAATATGTGTGTGGATTACAAATTAAAAATGTAGAAATATAAATTTTTTTTAACGTTAAAACCAAATTCGTCCGACATTACTCGTCCGACCTGAGAAGGTCACGGGATACCGGACTGTATAGGCGTGCGAGGTAAACGTACCACCCACGTTCTGCCCGTGTCTCGCGGGCAGTATAAGGTGTATCTATTGTATAGTTAGATTCTCTCCGTAACGCGCGCGCGCGCGCGCGCGACGAGTTCGCCCACGCGAGCGCGCCGAAGGAGAGAAGATGCGTTCGAGACCGATCTCTCATCTGTTCGTGTTCGGATGGACTCGCGTGGCTCCTCTACGCCGCTGGAGGCTCGTGCGAGCGCGCCTATAAAGGAGAGAAGGTCGGAGGCGCTGGGAAGTCGGGAAGGGACGTAATCGCGAAGGGATCGAATCTTGTGCGGCGAAGGGAAGCATATCGTTTCGGCCCCGAAGTACCGGAACCCGCGTAGAATTGTTCGGCCTGCGGAAAGCGATCGAGACCTTTCCACGGTATCTTCGTCAAGGATTTTGTCGCTCTTCCGCGTGGATTTTCTGACGTAAATTTGTTCAAATGCGATCCCGACGAATTTCGAGCCGGGAAATCATCGGCAACTAAAAGACGACTGCGCGTGCGACTCGCGACGACGGAATGACGTAAACCGGTAGAAAGGAAGGGCACTCTCTGTCACGCGCCCGTCGGGAGCGAACGGCTCGGCGCGTTAATCGGCACTCGCAATTTTTTCATCCGCACCGTCACGCCCGAGCCCCAGTCCCGTTTACTTAGTTCACTTCGCGGCCGTCTCTTCGGAACGATAAATCTCGCTTTTTTTCTTCAGGCTTACCCGAAGAGGGACATCACGAACATCGTGGAGTCCTCCCAGTACGTCAAGGTCAGCGGTTGGTGCAAGCCCGGACGGACCAAGTGTAAACTGACGCGATGGGTCAAGCCCTACAGATGTCTCGGTAATTATTGCAATGTTTTTACACAGGGTAAAGTGGGATAGGGTGGAAGAGCGAGTTCTGAACCGATTATCTCGAAATCAGTTGCAGACATCGAAGAAAAGTGTAATCGAAAAATGTTTCTCTATATTTTTACTGTAAAAAAGCTACCCTGCATTTTTCGTCCATCTCCACTGCGTTTGCAGATAATCTCGCTTAAAGTTAAATAGAAATAATTTGTCCTACCTTTAGCCTATGCTCTTCGTTCTTCCGAAATGCTTAAAGATGAATGGAAAGGAAGAGGAAAACCGTCGAACAGCCATGTCGATCTCTTCCTTTCTCCCGATGTAGCTCGACAAGATGGTACGATATCCTGCGAGCGCACAGACATCGCCATTTACTCGTAGAGTCATCGTCGCCCTTCGATCGCGGGCGACGCGACGAATCGCGAACCCTTTTATACGAGACCAAATGACGCCAGATAACGACGATCGTTTCTAAATCGTTTCGCTCGTCGCGGCGCGGAGGGGAGGGAAAATCCTTCCACCCCCGCCGAAGTGATACGCGCTGTAGGGAAGTGCCTTGGGTGTGCGAGAGAGGGAGAAGCGGGATAAAACATTTCGGTAGCATCGTTCCTTCGCGTGTCGGAAGTTGATTGCATTACCGACCGAATGCTCAGGGAAATTTCCACGCGGATGAAATTTAATTATAGTTCGCTTTGATCATATTTTATGCCGCTACTCCATTAGGTCTTCGCCCTGTACTCTCTCTCTTTCTCTCTCTCTCTCTCTCTCTGCCCAATCTCCCGTTATCGATTTCGCCCGCAACGTGACTCGGGAAGGGTGGTTGGCGCGGACACGAGCGAACGGCAGGTCGGAGCCTCCCTCGCGAGGGAAGAAAGAAATGTACGCGGGAAAAATTTCCCTGACAGACAAATGCACGTTGATTGAACGGCAACTCTAGGTAGTATTGGGTCATCAGATGCATCAAGATTGTGAGCTTTGTGAGGTTGTCATTAAGCGAGCATGTTGTGTCGTTAAATGATTTTAAACTAATACGAATGAAGTGCTGGATATTTATTCAATGTACGCACAATTTTTCGTAAATATGTTGCTACATTTAAATACAGCGATTACATCCAGGGAAACGGTCTAGTTGAATGGGAACCTAATAGAAAAATTTATTTGAGATGAACAGGAATTTATTCACATCGAACACAAACGTCTATTTGAATCAGATTGATGTTCTACTAAGTTCGTACTCGATTAAAAAGATATGCAAAACACCTATCAAATGAAGGGTTTCTTTCAAAAACAGTATTTGCCAAAAAAATGAAACTTTCGAGGACAACAAAAAACCACCTATCTTCCTAAGAATTTATGACGTAAAAAGCAAATTTCAGCAATAGTTAGAAAACTACATTAGTATTAGTTCAGTTTTTGGGAGAAATAAATTCGTATACGCGCGGTTAGATATAATGAAAGAGTAGGCATTACTACCAATACTACAAAAATTGATTTTTTTGATAAATGCTGTTTTTGAAAGAAACCCTTCAAATTCAAATAGATTTTTGCTTGATGTGAATAAATTCCTATTCATCTGAAATATATTTGTTTATTAGGTTCGTATTCAACTATAGACCGTTGCCCTGAATGTAACTTGAATCATATTCTGATATAAATTTAGCAATTATTTGAAGAATAATTATTTTTTTTTTAAATTCACGCGGCAAAATAAAAGTAAACTTTAGAATAAACAGTTATTGTAATTTGTATGAACGTAGTGACGATCGTAAAAGTCTATCTGCAGGGTTGTCGTTCGCCAGGGACGAGTAATTCGTCTGCAGGAGAAAGGGACGAGGGAGGCTTTGGATAAGTAGATTATGGAGGACGCTATTTTTGACAGCTCGTTGTGTTTTTAAACATTTTCTCGCGTGGTATAGGAAAATGCAGGCAATGCAATTCCGACCGCAACACGGGGTTTCCATTATTTTTCACCTACAAGAATCGTGATACGGAAAACTTGACGATTCTTCGTGTCGAGTGGTTTATTCATCTCTCGCGGGTCAAGTTGGCCTCACCTCGCTCAGGTATTTCCTTCGGTACCGCCGCCTCATCGTAAGCAGCTTAGCGGCATTGTATGTGTCGCAAACTTTAGAGATTGTCTTCTCCGCCTCGTGTACGAGAATGGAACGTTGTACAGTACGACCAGGAGGTACCGCGCGAGACGATGCTATCATCGTTCTGTGATCTCATGGAATCAGACGGTTACCTCATCGATAACCTCACCTCGCCGAGGTATTCTCATTGGTACTCTCGTTCCATTGTCATTACCATATTCCATGGCGTGAATGGTAAAGGTTTCATTTCAACCAGTCTCCCGAAAGGATCACTTCGAACGATTTTGTACTTGAATTAAAAAATCCTACTCGAGAAGAAACTCTGATATAAATCGGCTACATAGATCGAACTTTAAGAAGCTCAGCTCTATTGAAAAAATATGATAAATTCCCATAGAGAAAACTTCTGCGGGAGTCTGATGTGATTTTGATACAGTAATTCCAGATATCTCCACCGGAAAAGTTAGAGAAGGACGAATAGAAAACCATTGGATTCTAAGTGTATTTGAGATGATAAATAGGGATTTATACCAAGTTTGTATATGTATCCGTAGACACGAGTGAAATCCAATAAAGATAATAAAGACTTAGGTATTATAGGTACAGGTTTCATTCTGTTTGTAATTTTAGTAGAACCTTGGAAGATTTTATTTGTTTTTGCAGATACACATAGAATTCAGTACATTTTAATTCACCTCTCTCAGATTTTTATTGTACAGAGAAGCGAAAAAATGTATTCGAGTCAATTAAACATATTTTTGAATAGTCCCAAGAGCACATTTATTTTACTAAAGTGAATATCGACTGAATTTATGTAAATATTATTGATTTAATTGAGTATTATTTGAATCAATTTGATATTCATTCGAATCGAATAAATTTGTTCTTAGAACTATCAAAAAATACGTTTATTTCGCCGGTCGAGCAAATTTTGCGTTCCCAGTGTGGTGGGTATCCGGAATAGGCATTTTGACTAGTTTGAAAATATATTACAAATTGTTATCATCTCTCTTTATTGCTATCTAATTAAACTTATTTCAGTAAAATAACGAAAATATATAAATGTTTAATATTAAAAATCTTAACTTCAAAAGTAGTCTTTTTAAAATGCGGCCATTTAATTAGAAACGATACGTGATTGGCTAACGGTTAGTGTGACGTCACATAATTGTAAACAAACAGTTCACAACAACTTTTAGGTTAGGTTTGCTTTAGAATCGTTTTGTTTTGAGATTATTATTGGCACTGCACACCACTTGTAGTTCATTGTTTTTTAACAATTTGGATTATTTTCCAAGAGAACAACTAATTCTTACAGCTGCTGCTTGACGTTCATTTGTGTTTACAATTATGTGACATCAGAGGGATCACGTGATTAGAGAGGCCGCTAGCTTGTCGTTTTTGGCGCCTTTTTAGCTATTTAAATTTGTTCCTCGATTTTTAGTGAATATATTGCTTATTTCATTAGAAATATTCATACAGCTTGTACAAAATTGTATAATAAACCATTTCTGGTGGTTTCTCAATAGTAGTCAAATAGCCTATTGCCGTGTCAAAAAGGCACACATCGAATTTCCGTGGGAATTATATGGGAGTTTTTCAAGTTTTCTATGAGAAGCTATGAGAATCTATATATTTTTTTCAATGGAGAGAGCATTATAAGTATTTCACGGTGCGCACCACATGCGTAGGTATAATACGACAGTCAAGTGCCGCACCATCGTCGTCATCCGCCGCGCGCGATGCCAATGATCCCGGGCCACTCGCGCGGCGCTTCGCGACTCTCCTCCGGAGACAATCGACTCATCTCGCCTCCCTCATTGTCTCCGGAGCCGCTCTCGTAGTCATCTCCGACGGAGGCGCCGCGCTGGAGGAATCTCCAGCATCCCTCCCTCCTCCTCCCGCCCCGACGAGATGGAAAGACAAAGACGAGACGAGACCCCCGGGGGGTTCTCTCTTTTTTCTCTTCCTCGAGACGCTCACCGATCTCCTTCCGCCTGGTCACCTTCCAGCGCGCTTCGTCGAGCACGAAACGGTCGGGGCCGATGACGCGACGGTGGCTTCTGTCGCCGACTGTACCCTCCGTCCGCGCTGGACCCGCAGTGTGGGGTGTACGATTTCAACGCACCGCGCGACGCGTCGTGGTCGCGCGGCTCCCACGGGCCTCTGTTGCGTGCACGTGCGGATAAGAACGGAGAAAAATAATTTGTCGGTGCAATATTATTTAAGTTACTGTAACAAATATTTGAGTTAAAATAGCGATAACAGATGAATTTGTTATGGTAACGAAAAAAGGAAAAGCTACGATTTTCATTGTAAACGAGGGGGACTTGTCAAACATTTTCATTCCAAGAGCAAACGTTTTCTTTTCAGCGTGACAAAAGAATGCTGCTGTAATAACTGATTGTCGATTTTGAAGCTGAGATAAATTTAGTTTTTTTCATGAGGTATACACTGAGAAAAATTGTTTTGCAATCTGAGCAAAACTGGAGTTTGCTGATGACAAACATTTTTTCTATGGCCGCAAAAAATCTGTCCGATAACAGCAAATGTAACTGCAATCACAGTGAAATTTTTCGGGGAAAAATATTTGCTATCTCAGCAAATATTTGTACTCTATTATTAAATATATCTTTTGCTGCCACGGATAATACTTTCGTCATGTGATAGCAAGAAAATCTCAGTAAAACCTAGTTTTGCGAAACCTGCAGAATAATTGTTTTCCGTGTAGAATTTCGTCGAAGGGATCGAGATGAAGCGCGCGTTGCGGTGCGTCGATGGCCCCTTGTTTGGGATGGGGTGGACGGTGAGTCGTCCGAAGCGGCAGATGGTACACGTATACGAAGCGATGGCGATGATACACCGATGATAACCACTCAACGTACCGCGCTAATGACGTTAGAGCGAAGAAACCTCGAAGAGCCGTGTCGCATCGTCGAAGCTAATTGACAATTTGCGTGCCGCGTCCCCGGGCTTCAAAAGCATCGCGCGGATGCGATTACCGCGGGCTGCGGCTTCTCGGGAGCGCGTTGGTCCTGTGGAGCGGCGATGATGCGTGTAGAGTACGGCGCTTACGCGCGGAAGTATCGGTACTGGTAAATTGTACTGTATTTGCGGTAAAAAAGGTACATATGAGGATTTTCGGATGTTTCTACTGTGAGTAGGAGGGAAGCTAATAAAAAAATTGTAATGTAATTTCTTTTCACTGTTATCTCGTAATCTCTGATTTAGTTAAACAGGTAAGTAGGTTAGGGGAGAGTTGCCTATATTGAACCGGTACCTAAATTGAACTTCCGGGCTATTTTAAGTAAACGAGCATTTCTACTGATTCCAGAGATTTCGATTTTGTCAAAATCTTAAGCGCTGATTCCAAAAATCATGCACATATTGACATACATATATACCTTATATATTGACTACTATCTCAAAGGAAATATCAAATATTAACGATTTTATATACGAGAACATTTTTTTTTCATGGAAAATTATCAATATCTCGGCGATCCTTTAAGGTTTCCTCAATAAGTGCATGATTTTTGGAATCAGCGCTTAAAATTTTGACAAAAATCGAAATCTCTGGAATCGAATTCTCGACCATCCCATCTTATGTATTTTTTCGCGCTGATTACGAAAATGATAGATATATCGAGGATATCTCAAAGGAAGACCGAAATATCGATGATTTTCCGTGAAAAAAATAGTTTTCTGGTACATGAAATGACCGATATCTTATATTTCCTTTGAGATATCGTCAATATATCTATAATTTTCGTAATCAGCGCGAAAAAATACATAAGATAGGATGATCCAGAATTCGATTCCAGAGATTTCGATTTTTGCGAAAAATTTAAGGCATACCCCTTAGATTTTGACAAAAATCGAAATCTCTGGAATCGAACTCTCGACCATCCTATCTTATGTATTTTTTCGCGGTGATTACGAAAATGATAGATATATCGAGGATATCTCAAAGGAAGACCGAAATATCGATGATTTTCCGTGAAAAAAATAGTTTTCTGGTACATGAAATCACCGATATCTTATATTTCCTTTGAGATATCGTCAATATATCTGCCATTTTCGGAATCAGCGTGAAAAAATACATCGGATAGGGTGATCGAGAGATCGATTTCAGAGATTTCAATTTTCGCGAAAAATTGAAAAAAAGTACTAAGGTTTGAGTTTCTACTGACAGATGACGTGGAGATGCTCATTTACTTAAAATGGCCAGAAGGTTCAATTTAGGTTCCGGTTCAATTATAGGCAACTCTCCCCTATATTGCATTTTTTTCTCAATGTAGAAATAGGGTTAAACGCAATGCATTCTCTGTTCCATACGCGTGACGTTTATTTGCGTTAAATTAAAAAAATGTCCGATTCGTTAAATTCTCTCTATACGTGGGAACAAATATTTCTGTTTATTTCCACGTTATTTCATGTACAAAAATACCATCAGCACGTCCCATCTCATTCACGTTTCATTTGTAGCACCCGTATATCGCGGGATAAATACGCATACAAAGGCAGTTCCACAGAAATACCGCGCACAGCGACGAGTAATGAGAGCAGGGCAGTATGTCGATGAAAAGTGACTCTTCCTCTCTTCATCTTTCTCCGTTTTCACCTCTCTCACTCACCTCCCGCCCCGTTCCGCGGGGGGGGGGGGGGATTCGCGTATCTCTCTTTTTCGTCGGCTCATCCGACGCGTTAGCGGGTGCGCTTTGTACATGTGCAATCGCAGTTCCGACTCGCGGGCTTTCTGGCGTAATGCGCGTATCCGATTGTCAGTCTGCACTGAGAGAATTAATTGCTGGTGTCGGAAAAATATTTTTGAACCAAGAACATATGATCTTGAACATTTTTAAGAATACGGATTCTCGGTTGGAGAATACATATTCTCTTGATTGAAGAATATCTTTATTCCTACACGACACACACACACACACATTACGTGTATAATACCTATACGTGAATTTCATGTAGAAACAGCTATATATTACGTATACGATTGCGAAAAATATACGTATTATTTACGTACATTTTTCGTTTCAATACTTACAGAAAATTTGTAATGTATATCATACGTATAATGCACATATATTTCACGTATACAGATAACAAACGTATAGTATACGTATATTAGCCGGTCATTTAGCTCTACTTTCTACATTAATTTTACGTATAATTACGTATATCATACGTAAGGGTGTCGTTTGGATTGGGACGATAAATTTTCCCTGCGTTAAAAAAAACTCGAGCCTATCAAATATTTTTTCACACGAAGAAAACCATGGCTTGATCCTGGAATTATGTCATGCTTTTGATCGAAGCCGCGGTGTACCGTCATCAGGCGCGTCTTTTACTTTTTTAATTCGCTCTTCGAAAGGTACGAAGGTTTACCCTCTCATTTGAATTTAAATTATCTCAAACTATTCCTATTTCTTTTAAAAATGTTGAGAAGAGCAGCAATTTCATTGCAACTTCGTCATTTCCTTCCCAAAAAGCGTCAAGTTAAATTTATGCATAATTAACGTTTCCCTTACCTTCTTGGAGATTCGAGCGAAACGACCTTAACTCGCGGAAGACGCCCTCCGAATTGCCGAGTCGGAGCCGCGAATACGATCGATCAACGCCGCGGGACTCCGTCGACGATCCCATTAACGAAACGTCTATACGTTATTTCCCCCTTTTTTATTTACAGAGGGACCCTTCCAGAGCGACGCGCTTCTCGTTCCCGAAGGATGTCTCTTCGATCATCTTCACAATCAGACGAAATGCTGGGAGTCTCATAGGTGAGTGGGCTTGCCGCGGACGGTTGACGAGGTCTCGTTTTTTTTCTCTCACGTCGCCTCCTTCCTCCGCGCTCCCTCGTAATAATTGTCGCATTAGCGAGTCCTCGCGGTCGTTCGGAATGTTTTTACGAGCGGCGTAATGAAACAATTAGCGGGAAAAAAAATAGCAGCGAGGCCGGTTGCGTCAGTCATCGCTGTACTATTTATCGTCGATTCTTTACCGACTTTCGCGCGGGGAGAAACTTAATTTTCCAGCGATTTTCGCCTCGCTGTACTCCGATATTCGACTCAACTCCGATATGGCTCGATATTATTTTCTCCATCCCGTGTCCCACAATTTTCTCATGAACAATATAGATGTTATTATAGATAAGTCACGATTCGTCTCTTCAGTTCGCGTTGTGCATAATTATTCGAAATAATAAGAACACCGTCGAATCAACGTCGCGATCTCGAAATTCATTACAGATGGAACTCCACTGCGGCGGACACCTGCAGGGAGCGCAATATGAACCTGAGGAGTTTCGCCATGCTGCTACCCTGCGGGATATCGCTGTTCAACGGCGTCGAGTTTGTCTGCTGTCCGAAACACCTGAAAGGTAAGTAACGTACGTACATGTGAAATACATACGCGACTTTGGGAATACCGCGAGAATACACCCAGGGAAGAAGTCTGGTTGAATACGAACCCGCGCGCGATGGAAAAATTTATTTGAGATGAACAGGAATTTATTCAAATCGAACAGAAGTCTATTTGAATCGGATTGATGTTCCACTAGGTTCGTACTCGATTAAAAAGATACGCGACATCTTAATTTAGTTCAAGCAGACTTTTATTCGATGTGAATAAATTCCTGTTTATCTCGAATAAATTTTCCTATCGCGGGTTCGCATTCGACTAGATCTTTTTTCCCAGAGTAATTCGGAGCGTTTTAACTTATTCTTCGAACATTTAGCGCCGCGTGAGCCTGGCTAACAAATTTTTTAAACCCCATCGACTCGGACTCGAATTACTCGTTGCACTCTCGCGTGTACCAACATACGAAAACGTACATTCGAACGCCTCCCCGACGATCCGGAGCAACGACATTCTTCCCCGGGGAACACGAGAGAACGGGGTCCCTAAATTGCACCCAGTACCTCCGCGGCTACGCCCTGCGCTCCAGTGCATATAGACTTAATCGCAGTCGGCTGAATGTGTCCGACAACTCGACGAATTCCTCACTCCACCCCATAAATTGACATTCGTCTTGAAGACGCGAGCCGCGGACCGTAATCCCGGAGGAGAGCGCCGAGGCTCGTCTAGTTCCGAGAGTAGAACCGGTCCCGGCTCGACATTGGCGGAAATCAGGGAGGTAATCCCCCCTAAATCGCCAGCAGTTACCGCGCGCTCACAGAACGACGCGGATCCCTCGCCCCAGGAGCACACAGGGAGAGGGGGTCGCGTATAATGGCGAGGACGTAAGGCGAGTCCGGGGGGGGATTCTATTTTACTTTCCTTTATTTTTTCGCGAGAGGAAAGGCGACACTCGGGCTGTCCCTCATAAATTAGCAATCGTCGCGAGAGAGCCTTCCGCAACCCCGGCGAGAGGGGGAGGGGTGCGGTGAGGGGGTGGTGGAGATTTGCGCTATCGTTGTCGTTATCGATAAGAACGATTCTGTAAGAGAGTACGAGTATGTCTTGTTTTTTTTTTCCATTGAAGAAGAAGTAGGTATACATAGATCCCGAAAGGACACCCCGGAGAAATCCTTATAAATTAACTATATCGCTGCACAGAGGAGAATCTTTCACCGCGCGTTGCACGATCCCCGAGGAGGGAAGACGGAAGAGACGGAAAGAGGGCGACGGAGACAAAGGTCGGCAATTATATTATATCGACGAAGAGCGACGCGAAACGAGAGCGGAGTTTAAATGTATCAAACATCGAAGCGCTCTTCGTCTTCCGCGAATTCAAGTAATTCCCATCAAGAGACGATGCCGACGCGTTCAATCTATTCCGAAATCGTTGAAGCTCGTATCTCGTATCTTCCACCCTGATATATATCGTATAACGAGCTTATTAACCAGCGCATACATCGGAGACGAGTGCGTCGCGGGTTTCCATTATATTTTATTTCACTCGTTCGCGAGTGGAGATGCAAATCCCCGGAGAGGACACCCCTCGGGCGACCCTTATAAATTAGCTGTCGCAGCGAGAGACTCTTCCGGCTGCACGCTGCACTACTTCACAGAGCGAGAGAGCTTCGGAAACAGAGCGGCGGACTGATAGAGAGAGAGAGAGAGAGGGAGACTTTTCCGCGTCTGCACGCAGAGTACGGTTACCACTGTATTGACGGCGCGCGCGCGGCGCAAAGCGAATAGAATGCAGCTTTCATTTTTTTTCTCCTCGAGAGGGAGAAGTCTGGATGGTCGGTCTCGAACGTTCGTAAATTAACAATCGTCGAGAGAGCGGGAAGGGTGTTTTTTAGGGGACCTCTCTCGGGGTGACGGAGGGAGGAAGGACGGGGTATAGCGGAAGTGGAGTACAAGCAGGTTGTACAGAAGGTTGCGGACAGTGACAGGAGAAAGTGGTTGTAGGTGTGTTAGGGTGTATTAAATGAATAGGCTACGGCTTTTCGACCCTCTCCCTCCCCTCTCTCTCTCTCTCCTTCACCCTCGCAGTCCCTCTATCTCTCCCCGTCGCTCTCTTTCTCCTCGTCTCTCGCTCTCGCAATCAATAATGTACGTCGACGGCTGCGCGTCGCGACGCCTCGCCGTACGTACGTACGTACGGCGTCGTCGTCGCCGTCGCGCACTCCTATCTCGTAAAACACGTCACGCGTCATACCGCGCGCGGTATAGCGCCGTGGAATTCCGGAGATAGCGCGTGGTAGGCATTCGTATCATAGGTATATAACTGCGATATATAGGCTACAGACCGCGCAGAGGCAACCCGGCGGTCGGTGAGCGTTTGCGTGCGCGACGAAGCGCCGAGTAGAGGCCCCGAGAATTGCATCGTACGCGAGCCTCCCTTATCTTCGCTCGCTCGGGGTTGAAGACTTTTCTCTCCTTGTCTCGTTCTGTAAATCTCTGTACATCATCCGTCCGCATCGTGCGCCGTCCTTCTCCGCGCACAGCAAGTGCCTCTCGAGATCGAGCCTCTTGTGCTTCGTAAAAGAAATTGCCTGATGTTATTCCTCCCCCCGCCGATCCCCTCTGATATCGCGATATCGACTTCCCTTCCCCCTTTCGAGGATGACGTCTGCCTTTACGAGGCACACACACACGCGCGCATGGACGGGAAATTTTGCCGAATCCTGCCGCGACTGTCCATGTCAGCCACATACAGCGGGTCTATCTATTCTTGTCTTCTCCACGCTCGCCGCCCATTATTCGAGGGGTGTCTGGCCAGATACGGCGTGTGTCGAGGGATGTCGCGCGCTTCTTCTTTTTTTTTTCTATTATTCGGGCGAAAGATCGCGCACACACGAGCACGCACCTGCGGGCGGGAGAGTAATCGTACATTCGGACTGAAAATGTGGGCAATATATGACGAGAGGGTGGCTTTGGAACAGCTATGTGAATTTTGCTGGATGTTAAGCGACCCTGAGCTCCCGTGTAATTATAGAGAAGCGACAGAGGTCGGTCGACGGGTCGGAATGATTTGAGAGTGTTTCTTTTGCGCGGAATCGAAAGTTTTTCGGGGGATCTAATCACGCGTCACGTGTGTACGACGTTATTACCGTTGGTGGTCGGGTGTATCAAGATCGGTATCGGGCTTCGCATGGGGCCGCTCGGCTTGCGAGGGGTGGAGTAATAAATGATCCTTTTTTTTCGAATGTGTTTGTTATAGAATAAAATTGTGTGAATAATGAATTCTGCTTTTGGGAATATCCGTTTATGTGGGTATTAAGACGGAGCAGATAAACAAAATTGCTCCTACTGTACTTAAAAAATCATCAGTCTTCATTTGAAATTCTTCCTCCTCCGATTTTCTCATCTTTAAGTACTCTGCTTGTGAGGGGCGAACTAATAAGTGGTCCTTCTTCCGGAGGTTTGCTACAGAATCCAGTTGCGCGTGTAAATAAGAAATTCTCCTTTTACGAATGTTTACAATAGTTTACTTGGAATTTATTACAAGATCACTCTCACTCTATTTAAAGCTCGTCACACTACATCTCGAATTCTTCCCCCAATCTTCACATCCTCAAATACCCGCGAAGAATCAAGCGAGCTGACGCGCAAAAAGAGACGAATTTCTCTTTCATCCAGTCTTATCGCGAGAGCGCGCCCAGAAAAACGACCGCTTCAGAATGTGGCCCGCGCCTCCCGTCCTTTCTTCACCCTTCTTTTTTTTCATCGACCGCGCTCTTTCTCTTTCACCTTCCTCGAGGAAATCGCGCACGCGGCTTCGGTCACCGGGAAAATTGTCAACCCCCGCGCGCGCGCTCCCATCCACGTGACCCAGATAAAAGCGCAACATAGAAAGACAGGCTTTTGTTCGGCTCGCTGCAGAAGTTGAGAAGTCAGCTCATCAAGGCGTCTATTCTCGGAGAATGGGACATCTCGAGAACCTAGTTAGCGAGGACGTCACCACTCGGCAGTAACAGAGCCAAATTAGTGTTTCTCTGGAAGGAGTAAAAGCCCGACCTCTCGAGGGCTGTTTCGCGGTTTCAATGCGAGACGCGGTATCGCCGGAATCGTCTTCCGTCAGCCCCTCCTCTTGATGTCGTCGTCTCGGACGGTGGATCGTCGACGACGGTGCGTAGGCACGTCCCGTCACTCGGAAGCGTATCAGTGTCGTCGCGGGGGTCTCCTTTAAATCTCTCCCCTCTCTCCGCGTCACCGTCGCGCAGCTCCTCCGAATCCCTTTCGCACCCTGCCGGCACCCCTCGATCGTTAGCCGTACGCGCGTCCGCGTGCACGAGGGTCACGGTTGGCGCGCGCGCGCACACACAGATCCGCTTCCAGGAATTCGCCGGCGGTTTTATCGCGCTTTTATTACGCAGCACGCGGGGGTTGTCGCGTCGCGCGACGAGTGATATTCTCCGCGCGCGGGGAACCAGCCGCGGCGTCCGCTCGATTGTGGTGAGCGCGGTAAAAAGATTGGACGATTCCGCGCCCTCCCGCGCGGCGTTTGCTTCTCCCGGAGTTTGCGACCTTCCGGGGGAGTGCGGATGTACGCGCGAGTATGCGGCGGGCTTGCGTCGAGCCCCGCAGCGCCCTCGACTGCGGGTGTTTGCGCGTGTTATCCCGCCTGTGAGCGGGCAACCCTCCCCACCGAGGCGCGCAGCTCCGGACACCCGGTATAATTTCCCAGCGATTCTCGCGGCGTTTTCCGAGTGCTCGTTCCAACCCCCTCGCTCGCGATAAGTGACTATTCCCGAGTTACTCCACTGCGCGAGTACCGCGCAAAGGTCTACCCTTCGCGCGAAGGATTAGCGCGGGGTGTCGTGAATTGTCGCGATGCCGGAGACCGCGTTGTTTCCCCGGAACACTCGCTGCCCGCCGTCCGGAAGTCAGACCTCTTTTTTTTTTTTCGCATCCGCGGTGTGCGAGGGCGCGCGGCGGGTTGCGAGGAACCATCAAATTTCGTTCGGATTATCTTTTCCAAGTCCCTTTCCAACTGGCGGCCATTCAATATCCAGACAAAGGCTCGCCGTGCCGCGCGCGCGCGCGCGCGCGTCTGTATAGGAAGGAATTCCGATAAATGGCCTCGCGAATCGCACGAATCCCGCGGGGAGCGGGGGCGCGGGCGCTCTTTTTCCTCCCCCGGCGACTTTTTGTCCGCGCGGTCGGAGCGGCTCCCGCGCGCGTCGATCGAACGGTCGGCGGGGGGGGGGGGGAATTTAAAAAAGCGCTCAAAATTTTCACGGCGAATCCGCGAACGCTCCCCCGCCGGCTTTTCCGCACAATGGCCGCGCGTGCTCTCGTCGTTTTTCCGCGTCGCGCGGAAATATTCGATGCAGCTGGATCTCTTTATCCGGGGAAACAATGCGGGGGCGTTCGAATTTTTTTTAAAGCGATATCTTCCTCTCGAAAATTGGCTTTTACGGTGCCGCCGGGAGTGATTTCTAGCGAGGGAGGCGATGAAATATTAATTATTCGCGGAAAATAATCGGTAGCCCTGGATGGTAATATTTTCCGTTGTTTTTTTTTTTGCAGAAAATGTCAAACCAAAGAAACCCATCGATCTGCCCATTCCGAAGGGAGTGGACGAGGATATCGACGAGGACGAGGACGATCTGGAGGACGAGGACGATCTCGACGATGCGGACGACGAGGATGACGACTCCGATGGCGATCTCGAGGACGTGCTTAGCGACCAGGCCGACGAGGACGAGAGCGACGAGGAATATTTGGATGATTACGACACCACCACTAGGTGAGTGGAACGACATACTTTTTTACTGTCGCTACTACTCAATTACCGGCATTACTCTGTTATTCGTTTATACCGTAATAAATGGGCGTGCCTCGTTTAGTTCAAGATATCTGATTCATCCTTTCTGGTGGGTGAAAAAGTGATGCCTGTGGAAGATTGACAAAAAATCGCAGTACACTTGACGGGGAAAAAAAAAAAAATTAATCGCAGGATTTACAAAGAGTTTACGGTAAATTTCAGGACAACTATACTTAATTTCAATAAAAACTTTCAGAAGTTGCAAACATTTCTGTAATTTTTACTACAATTTTGATTATCGTGGAGATAAATTGACCTTGTCTCGAAATTGATGAAAAAAAAAGTCCTGTAAATGCTATGATTAATTGTTTTTCCGTGTCGAAAATGAACTCTACGGATAAAATATTTTCGCATTTCATTCGATCGCGACTCAGTATTTCGTTATATCGTCAATACCTCATTAATAAACAAAATTCTCCCCTTTTCTCTCCGAGTACATTCGACTCCGTCTACTCGCTCCCATTCCCCCGCGTATCGAGTGTGTATCCTGCCCACGAAATTGATCCCGAACACGTAATCGCAGTCGATCGTCGACGACGGTCTCCACGACCGAAAAGGCCAAGCAGGAAGCCACGGCCATGCCACTTCCGGTGAGCTCGAGCACACAGCAACCCTCCCAACCGCAGGGCACACCCGATCCGTACCTCACGCACTTCGATCCCCGGTCGGAGCATCAGAGCTACAAGCAGGCTCAGATGAGGCTCGAGGAGGTGCACAAGGAGAAGGTGACCAAGGTAAGAGAGCACCTCTACGTATGCGAGCGAAATGGGGATTCCTCGAGTTGAGCAGATCGCCTCGAACTAAAGATAAAAAACCGATGTCGCGGAGATAAAGCACGTCGACGACGAGAGACGTGCGCGGTGCGCGAAATTGTCTCCAGGACCGCCCTGCAGCGGACTCATCGGCCGGGACAAAGCGCATCGCGGCGCGGTGCGTCCGTGTCGAAATCTGTGTGCTACAACGTTTTCAGGTGATGAAGGATTGGAGTGATCTCGAGGAGAGGTACCAGGACATTCGCGCGCGCGACCCGGTCGGCGCCGACGCGTTCAAGCGATGGATGACCGCCAAGTTCCAGGAAACCGTCGCCGTTCTCGAGGCCAGCGGTGCCGCGGAGAAGCACCAATTGAGCGCCATGCACCAGCAGCGCGTCCAAGTGCGTAACGCTTCGCAAAACGAAAGCCGGATAAATGCTCTACTCGAGGACGTTCCTCGGAGCGAGTCCGACGATCGTAACGCCGCGTTCTCGTGTTCGCAGGAGGCGGTCAAGCAGAGAAACGAGGAGGCGATGAATTGCTACACGGCGGCGCTGAACGAGACTCCTCCGAATGTAGGTCGAAGTCCCCGAATACACCGCGCGGCGATTTCAGGAGCGAGCTCCCGTTCGATTCGACGGTTCGATTACTCCTTTCAGATGCACCGCATTCAGAAGTGCCTGCAGAAGCTGCTCAGGGCGCTGCACAAGGACCGGCATCACACCATCACCCATTACAAGCATCTGTTGGACAGCAGCCTCGAGCAGGCGCAGCGGGAGAAGCCCGCGACTCTGGAACACCTGGCGGAGATCGACAAGATCACCAATCAGAGCCTGCTGATGTTGGAACGGTAGGAGCGACGCGTTCACGACGAATTCGCTCTCGGGACGTCGAGTTCGTTCGGTCGACCGGCGATTGTCGCGCGCAGACGCTTCGAGTATCGATCAAACGAATTACGCGCCGCCACTTTCAGGTATCCGGAGCTGAGCGCCAAAATTGGACGGCTAATGGACGATTACGTTCTGGCGCTCAGGAGCAAGGACGAAACGCCGGGGCTGATGTTGGCGATGACTCGCGAGGCCGAGGCGGCGATTTTGGACAAGTATCAGGCGGATGTGGCCAGCAAGCAGCAAGGTAGTCGGGCGTTTCTTCGGCTTCGCAGTCAGCAAAATCTCGTGTTCGGGTGGAGTTGCTTACAAACAAATGTCGTGCCTCTTTTTTTTTCAACAGAGAGGGAACACCAGAAGCAGCTCGAACGTGAACGCAAGGAGCAGCGCAAAGCCGAACGCGGCGAGCTGCGCACGGAGCAGCAACAGCACGTGGAAGGCAATCCGGTGGTCGAGAAGAAAGAAGCTACCCCGCAATCGGAACAGCCGGCCGTTGTCGCGGCGATACACAACGAGGGAATCGTCAGGGCGGCCCACAGTATGACCCACGACGTTTCCCACTCCGAACCGGTGAGATTTCGTCTCGCAGAAAGCGCTCGAAGAATCGTCGTGAGCTCTTGTCCGAGTCTAATCGACTGGATGACGGTTTCAGGGCTACTCCGTGAGACGGGAGTTCTCTCACAGGGAGAATCGCTCGGTTTACTTCACGCTGGCTTTCGCTGGAATCGCTCTCATGGCCGCTGCAGTAGTCGGAGTGGCGGTATTCAAGAGGCGCAGCGCCAGGAGCCCCCATAGCCAGGTCAGTATACGAAGCGTTATCCGGTTACGTGGTTGAGGGATATTTGAAGCTCCATGACGTTTACTTCCGAATATCACCGCGATATTAAAATCGAGTTTCTCGTGGTGCGCACTTTCAGCGTGATTATTTCTTCATGCGTGAGTCCCAGCTGAAAATTCATACAAAGCTGTTTAAAGAGCATATTTCGATCTACATAAAAGTCCCATATCAACACAGCTGAAAAGTTGATGCATACGGAGATAATCGCGACTGCGCTTACCGATAAGCTCTCTCTCTCCCGCCCACGTTCGGTCTTCCCGCACCGATAATAATTCTGCCCCGCAGGGCTTCATCGAGGTCGATCAGGCGGCCACGCCCGAGGAGCGGCACGTAGCCAATATGCAGATCAACGGCTACGAAAATCCCACCTACAAATATTTCGAAGTCAAAGAATAACTCTACCGACTTAGCCGCGTAAACATTGCTTTGTAAGCCGGTATCATTGTTTTTCTCAAATATTTCCTTCGAGAATCTCAGTGTTTCGTTAGAATCGGTACTTCTGAAGAATCCTGCGAAGCGCTTGCGAGAGCGCGTCGCGTTGAGCGCGCTCGATTAGTCATCCGTCCGAATTTACAAGTCACCTTTACAGCGCGTGCGAAAGCAGCAGCACTGCGGAAGTGAATCTGCGCGCGCGACGATCGCGGTTTCACGTCGCGGGAACATATCGAAGGTAGAGTACGAACAGAGAGAGAGAGAGAGAGGCCCGAAGAGCTTTTGACGCGCGAGAAAGAAGCTCCGGAAGGAAGAGGCTCCCGGCTATTCCTACCGGCGCGTGAGAGAGAACGTTCTTTAACGAATTCCCCCCCTCTTTCGCGTCTTCCCGCCTCGTGAAGCGCGGTCGTTCCGCGTATCGTCGTCGTAAGAGGATTACCGGAAAGTCTGAAGGTGATTCGGAGGCGGGTGGGCGCGGGACGCGTATCGAGTCCCGCGCGTCCAGGTGCCATAGTGTGGAAGCAATCGCAGTACATCATCTTCGGGAGCACCTAGAGCAAAAAGAAATATCGTATCCTCGGTTTTTCATTGATTTACAAATCGGGCTACACGGGAAAGAGCAATGGCGATGGAGACGCGAAAAAGGAGGGCCACCGTTGCCGGTTATGCTTCGCACGCGTCGCGTCGTCTAGAATCACGTGTTTAGGGCAGCCCTCTCGTCGATGGGCTTAGGAAGATTAAGACGGTGCTAATCATTCTTCGCGTTGATTGCCGACGTACTTTTGACTCTCCGCGATTCGCTTGTCGTGGCCCTCTTTTGCGCGCGGATCCGTTGTCCCTTTCCACCGTACGCCGCGCATCAGGTTCTGATATTTTTCGGGGTGGAATCTCGCAGCATCAGCGGCGGCGGCGAACGCGCAGCTTTCTTAACACGTAGACGACTCGTGAGATTAATAAAAAGAGTAAACGCGACAGCAGCTTTTGCCGCAGGGCTACTGCACTTATAAGGATATTCAACTAAAGCGAAAGGGATAGTTATATTAATGTGTGACGCGTGCGTACGCGTGACGAGACAAAAATACGGCAATTTAAGATACTCCGTAAATATCAGAACGTCCATCGATGGATCCTTCTTCGATATTACTTGCGCGATTCGTCGCGCGTGCCGTACTTTCCGTTCACCTCTGCTTCCCCCATCCCCCGGTCCTCTTCGATTCCCATACCGCCCGTTTTTTTGGTGATCCCCCCCCCAGTACTTAACCTCTCCTTAGGACTTAACGACCTTAACGTTTAAGCGAATAAATCACTAACGTATTTAAAGTTAAACGTACGAGAAGGCAAAGATATTCTATCATTCCGAGAGCGACGAGAACAAAAGGAAGTCCACTATTTTCGAGGTGTCGTCATGCAAAGCAAGCTATGGAGAATATTCGGGAGGCGCGTTCGGCTTTGCCGAGGGTGTCGGCGTCGCGCGTTCGCCCGCGCGGCTCGCCGAGACTTCGAGAAGAGTCACGTCGCGGCTCCCGAATAAGAGGAACAGACTAAACGGAGTTATTTCGAGTGGCATTAATACCTCTGACCCAGTGTCGAAAACAAGTGGCGGCTGTCGAGACGAGTAGGCATTTCTTTTTTGGAAAACGTTCATACAATAACTATCTTAGGATATTATTAATTATATATGACGATGATGATAATATATTACACGTTTAATGCTTATATATTTGTATATGATCGGGAGACAAGAGGCGAGGGCGCGCGCTTCGACTAGAGACGAGCAAGAGCCGAGAGGACGGTTCCTCAGTCGGATCTCGTTTCCTGTGTCCTTCGAGTCCGAGCGGACGAAGGACGCGTACACACCCTCCGTAGCGTTTTATTTCCTCGAGATATTTCTCTCCTCGTGTGCATGACTAGCGGTTGATCGGACGATTCGCCAGCGTGGATAACCAAGCCGACGAGAAACGTCGACGACGCGCGATAGCGACGACGTTGACGTGTCCCGAATGACGATGCAACGTCCATCCGCAATCGGGGAAGAGACCGTTCATTGACATTCGGCTCGACGTTCGGTGAACCAGGGTCCGTTACGCGCAGTCGTTTGCGCAGGGGACGCGGAAAATCTAATTCGCTAACTCCCGAGCGACGCGGGGATGCGGTCTCTTCGTCTCGTGTGACTCTGGTGGAAGGGTGGGTCGGCCGGTACACGACTCCGAAAACACACACGAAACACGTACACACGTACCCGCATGCACGCACGCGCGCGTGCATACATAATCGACACGAGGACACCGCTAAATGTTAAAAATATTATTTTAGATATGTTAAGACGATAGCAATTATCACGTGAGTGTACCATGACGATGAAATACAACAAAATAGCATCAATACGTTAACAATAACGATACACGCGTATATATATATAAATATATATATTAAATTAATTATATATTAATTATTATGTACCTATAGCATATAGACGTTAAAACATTGACATGTCGCATGTAAACCTGGCTCGATCCTGACTCACAGGTACCAAAAAATCGTTTACCAGAATCCCCCCCCTTTTTTGGTAAGCGTTTATAGCGTTACTCGCGTGTGATAATACGTGTCGCATGCAGGACGAACCTCGTTATCCCGCGCTGGCCTTTTATTTTTATTCTCTCCTCCGCGGTCCACGATCTGCTCAGGGCGAACTACAGTCGGGTTTGTCTTCTGACGGATCGCGATCGACGAAATGTGATAGAGAAATTACGAGATGTGACGTTGGGTACATTTTTTTAAGCACGATTATGGCTTTTTTAATACCTGACACACATCGAGAAAAATATCTTTGATTCGAATCAGAGTTTTTTTTCCAATAGTATACGATAAATGGATGTTTCATTCGAACGAGTATCGGTTTGGTATCAATTTTAATTGCATCGATTGAAATCGATTCGCATTCGGATTAAATACGTTATTTATTAGACGCTTTTCGAAGAAATGTTTATTCGACGAAAGAAATTATGCTGCATTTTTTTTCCAGACGTATAATCGGGCGAATTAACACTCGTGGAAAAGCGATACGAATTATCAGTATTAGCGGACGGGGCATATCATTGTATCAAAGGGAAGAAAAGAAAGACGACGCGAAATTGGAGAGTAACGACTATTGCTTGGCGCTTTCTGAAATCACTGTGAGTCACCCTCGGGCCGCCCCTACGTAAGTTTAAGAATTGATTTTTGTAAAGAGGTAATAAGTATATTATATATATATATATTGAAATAATCGAAATTAGCTTAAAGGAAAAAAAGGCCACCGTGAGATGTGAAGAAAAAAATATACGTCCTTCGGTAGAAGAGAGTCCAGATTTCGAATGGGATATTAAATTAATACTAGTTATAACTAAACGATCGCGATCGTACTAGACTTTATTTTTACAGTTTCTTCGGTGTCTCTCTTTCTCGCTTTTCCCCTCTACTTTTCTCTCTATCTATTCCGACTCTTTTTCGCTAAATCCCTTCGATCATCATCTAAATCAATCAACCACCAGATCACACGCGTTATACAGACGAGCGACACTCGAAGTCGTTCTTTCTTCCCCTCGCGTACACCTGAGTACTCTTCACTCGCGTCGATCCCGACGTATTTTTCTCTTCGTAAGATACCAAACCCCTCCCCACGGAGGCGATATGCGATGACCACCCCGCGAACCCCGGGCTGGCACTCTTCGGCAGCCACGTTCCGGGGTGCACGGAGCGCGCGTACTTAAATATAGGTATTCCTTTTTTCTGCCCTTGTCGAGTATCGCTTCCTCATCGTCGACGAAGCACGACGATGTGTCCTATACAGATTCTTGTGGCGGCACAATATTACAAATTAGACGGGGGATCCGGGCAAGGCACCGTCGTCCCGCGACTCGTCGACGCGCGGAACCGGATTCCTCTTCCTCTGCCCGGGGTTTTTTTTTTCCCCCCACCCGGAAGAGAGGACGCACGACTTCTTCGCACTTCGGCGCGCTCGCGGGTGGAAGTCCGTCCGGGTCTTTCGCGAGACGCGCGTACGGTGTATTGGGAAAATTTATTTTTTAGCTTCGCAACGACTACCGCGTCACCGTCGCGTTCCGGTCGACGTCCGGACCGTTCGCGCCCCGATCGGCTGCAGCGAGGATCCGGGATATGATCGCGCATTGGCGGAGGATCCTCGGGAATGCTTTTTTTTTTATCGGGGAGGCGAAGGAATAATTCAGCCGACGGACGTTGATCGAGGAAGTGGGAGGATGTCTCGTTCGATCGGCTCGAGGGGAAGGACGCTCGGCCGGGGCTGTGAGAACATTTGTAAGAACGTTTCCAAGGTACATATATATTGCTTTCGCGCCGGGCGTCGCGGGGACATCCGAGGGAGGACGCCGGACGGCTCCGCCGCGGACGTCCTCGCGTCGGCACCCGATTTCGATGCGTTGCACCCTGTGAAAGAACTATTGTGTTTGTGGATATATGTAATTTTACTTATCAATAAATAAATCGTAAAAAAACAGACGAGCGTTGAATTTTGGAAGACGAGGATGCGGAAGTACGGGGAAGCGTGGTCGGGTGATTTAATCCTTCGTGGTCAACGCAGTTTCAACCAGGCTTTAATTTTGAAGCTGATTGTACTTCCTTTTTTTTTTATAACCAAACACAGATCTCGGAATAAAAACTTTTTTCTTAAAACTTCCACTATAAATCCTCTTCAAATTTCGGAAAGAAACCTTTTTTGAAACATGATCTCTAGAATTATTTTTTTCAAGTACTGCGTTTCCTAAGAATCACCCTTAAGTTTGATCGAAACAAATTTTTAAATGAAAAATGTATGACTTCTAGTGAAGCAACTCAGTTTTTACATATTTATACATTCACGGCTGTTTTTGAATATGTTATCATTTAACTTTTTATGTAAACGCGATGATTCCATATTCTACGGTATTCAAAAATGTTCCGTAATTTGTCGGTCGATAGACCGGTGGTTATAAGGTTGTTATTTAAAAATTGATTGGGTCCATTTGACCCATATGTGACTATAGCGGAACTGAACGGAAGTGTGATCATGGAGGGTTAATTTCTTTCATTTCGTGACTATGGAAATGATACATTCGCTTATATCCATGACACAATCCGATTTTTTCCAAAGACATTTTCCTTTCACCCCCTAATTATATAATTTTTTTTCGATCGCCTAGTTAGAATTACTGTTCACATTGCGACTGATATTCACATTCGAATTGCCAGTGCCCAAAAACTGTTTGCCATCGTAAGATGAAACGGAAGTGTGACGGGTATTGCTGGAAAATTTATCTCCCGGTCTCGCTAAAATATCTCGCCAGTAAAAATCTCGGCTAATCTTCAGAGTGCCGACAGGCCTTCCGGCAGCTGCTCCTTCGATGATTACTTCGCTGTATCTCAGAGGACGTCCCTCCTCAAATTTCCGGTACGATCCAAAGCCACATCTCCTTTTGACAGCTGACGGAAGTGTCGTCAATTTATCGTTAGAAAAACTCCAGGCCAGGATGGTCTTCAGGAATTGATTTAAAGAGGAGAAGAACTTTTCTTTTTGATTTGCAGAAATTTTCGATTAAGACTCAATTTTATTTCCATACCTTCGTTATACGATTTTTATTATGTTTTTCAAGTAAATTCAATGTCCAGTGTTTCGCTTTTTGTACCCAGCTTTCTCTTATAACAAATAATTTTTTTTCGTATCCTATCAACAGCCTTTTGACATCATCGTCCGCCAGTAAATCATCGATGTCGTTTTCGTCGTTCAGCAGAAACGCTCCTCCGTCGTAAAAATCCGCGATCCGAAATCCGGGCGAATCGTCCGAGTAAAATTCGCCACAGCGAAGATAAGAATCCCGGGCGAGATACGAGGTATTGACGTCTCGACGAGCCGCGTCTATCAGGACGCTGGAAGGGATTCCCGAGGAACGTCGCCTTGAAATTTTTATGAACCCTCGTAAGAATCTTGCGGCAGAATCTCCGCTAAGATATAAACGTCCCTCGAGTAATTAAAGTTTCTTCGCATTCCCGGACCAAATTGCGTTCAGATTCAATTACTTCTCGAAAGTTAAATTAAAGATTTTCCAGAGAGATCGAGTCAGTGAATGTTTAACGCGTATTGATCGCGGGTTACAGGTGAGTTTAAAGACTTTCTCGAAAGATGTTTTGCCGAAATAAAAAGTTGAAATTACCCCGCGAATCAATAGATGGACGTTCAAGAGGAGAAGCACTCCGAGATGAAACGTAATGATTGTTTTCCTGAAGATAACCGGCTAGATGAAATAATTGAACGATGTTGACGTCAATCGACTGATATTTCATCGAACTTAAAAGACCATGCATCTATTTCCCTCATTCTAAATATTTAATAATATTCGTGCACTCTCTGAGGGAAAAGGTCTAGTTGAATACGAATCTAATAGGAAAAATTGGTTTGAGATAAATAGGAATTTATTCACATCGAACAAAATTCTATTTTAATTAGATCAATGTTTTGCATATCTTTTTAATCGAGTACGAACTTAATAGAACATCAATCAGATTCAAACAGACTCGATGTGAATAAATGTCTGTTGATCTAAAATGCATTTTTCTATTCGGTTCGTATTCAACTTGACTCTTTCCCTGGGTGTGTCCTCGATCGCAATTATAATAGTGTATAAAGGATCGCAGGAGAGGAAAGGCATTCTAATTACACTTCATGCAATTTTTCCCTTTTCGTATTGTATTACATTCACCGAGGCACTGAGAAATTACGTGGTACATGTGCCATGTGTGTGTATTGCACATAGAAACCACCCATCAACTCCCGCATAGTCGAGATCCTGTTCCATCGTCTAAAATCAACAAATTTAATCCTTTTTTGGATCGATGAATTTTTTTACGAGTAAGAAATATATTCCCAGTTAGAAGTCGAAGAGCTCGTCGTCATTGAAGTTGCGACGGAATCGATTACTGTTCGAATTGGAGTTATAATTGACGTTGGAGCGCCTGGAATTGCTGTTCGAGTTGGAGTTGACGTTGGAGCGCCGGAAGTTATGGATGTTCGCGTTGTTGTAGTTCCTACGATAGAGTCGGTTGCTGTTGGAGTTCGCGTTGTAGTTGGACCGACGATTGAGCGCATTGGTGTTGGTGTTGGAGTTCACGTTGCGATTAGCCTGTGGGGGTAAGCCCTTGGCGATGGTCTGAAGGAGAGAGGTCAGTGCTATTAGAAAAGACGCGAAAGGTGTAGCTTTCGCGAATGTAGCAGCGTCCAATTTCTCAGCCTTCCTCACGGAGGAAAATAATTTGTCGGTGCAATATTATTTAAGTTACTGTAACAAATATTCGAGTCAAAATAGCGATATCAGATTAATTTGCTATGATAACAAATCGATTTGTTACGCTAACGAAAAAAAAAAAGAAGGAAAAGCTTCTGTTATCGCGATGAAAAATGCTACCGTATAACAACTGATTTTCGATATTGTTATCAAGGCAAAATTGTTCTTTTTCCGTGCGTATTCTTACCTTGAGAAGTCCGGCGTAGGGCAGCGGAGACCCGTAGTCTTCGTCGTCGTTAAAGAGTCCAAGACGGGCTGCATCGACGACATTATTCGGCTCGATATCCTCGTCGACGTACCGATTAGCGTTGGTATTGTAGTTGGTGTTGATGTTTACGTTGGTATTGCTGTTGCCGTCATCTTCTCTGTCATCAATACCCAAATTCCCGGTTCCGTCGTTTTCCACCTTCTGAATCTGCGGTTCGGCCGGTACGTCGATCACCATCGGACTCTCTGGAGCGACACGAATGACCATTACAATTGATTTTCATCGCCATGACATACCGAAATACCTCAGCGAAACAGACCTGTCTTCAAAAGGGCACCCAGATCATCGTATTCGCGTTTCCTCAACGAGTTGACGCCATCGCTAGCGCGCGATCGCCCTTTTCCGATGATATTGGTGTTCATGTTGGCGTTATAACTCCTCCTGGGGACCGGCGCGTCAGATCTGCTAGCTTGCCCGGAGACGGCCTGAGCGACGGCCTCGGCAACTGCCACGGCCGCCGTCTCGCTTATCTCCTTGCTCATGGAGCGGAGAACAGCCTGAGTCGCTTCGGCGGCCGCCGTTGCGGCTGGGGCTGCCCTGAGGTTGCCTTCCGCCAGCAACTTCCTTCTGATCTGATCGTCAAAAAGGGTGTAGTTAGTTTCTCGAGGTTTCAATTGAGCGCGAATCAGGGGGTCGATTTGCCGAAGAGGCGCGCACCTCTTCGCGGACGTTGGTAGTCTCTTTATCGGCCTCCTCGTCGTGGCTGTAGTGCGAGCGGCCGATGACGTTGGTGTTGGAATTGGCATTGTAATTTCGCCCGAGGTATTGATTGCCGCGCGGTGCAGATCTTCCCTGTGGATTTGGAAAGTGATATGCGTTTAACTACAATATTTCGTCTCCCTTTCGTCGAGGTTCGACGATTCTTCGGTCTGAATCGCCTCGCTTCATTAACACTGACAGCTCATCGTTCGTCTTCACTCTCAATTTTACCTGAACGGCGACGATGCCAAGTGTCAGCGTCAGAAGGATCGATGATCGGTACATGATTTTCGCTCTCCCTTTCCGGTCAGCGCGGTCCGGCTGGTCTTTCGATTGGGATTATATACAGAACCTGGAACGCGCGGCAAGCGTCGTATATCAACGATTGGTTTTACCGAGCCTGTCACCCGCTTGCAGCATAGCGCGCGCGTTCCGCTTTCAGTGAATAGGACCTGCGGTTGACAGGCGATCGGAAGAATGCCGTGGTCCGATTGCTGTGACCGGTTCGAAGTAATCGGCTTCGTCGATCTTGCCTTCGAAGCAGCTTATAAATGATCAACGATTCTTCGTGTTGTACGCATTTTTCTAGAACGCATTATGACGTCTTAATATTGATCGATTTTATGGGTTATTACTAAAAATTGGTGAAAGCAGAAAATATGTTCCCCCTGATACACATGTTGCTCTTGCTTTGTAATCGATCGGATCGAAATAATTCAAACCATTCTCCGTAAAATCTAAGATACCCCGTCGCCTCGTTAATTATTGATTTCAAGTTGCAACAAAAGAAGGAATCAACGATGACTTTTTTAATTTTACGTTCCAATCGGCGATTAATTTTTCGCAGGCCCGATATTGATAATTTGCAAACCGCCACTTCACTGTGGTATCATTTTTATGATGTAATGGGGCCGAAAGGAAGGATTAAGGGGTTCAAGGATTTTTGAGGCAATGACTGACAGGAAATAAATATCCATCGATCACACACACACACACACACTTTCGTTCAACGAAATTTTTGGTATTTTATCGAGTCGACGATTTCGAGAAAAAACGTAGCGGTAAGTCTATCGAAGATACTTTTGATCCTTCGAAATGATCGCCAGATCTCGTCGATCTTTAACCAAAACGCAAAGTTAGTTCGTCGAGTCGTAATGTCTGCACCGATGTTCATATATCAATCAGTTTTTGATATCTGCGCCTATTGGTTGCAATATAGCCGGGCACTGCTTCGATATCGCGAGAACGGTTCATTAAATGTAGGTATTAATTAAAATTTGTACATTTGATACAGTGGCTTTTCCAATGCCTCTTCATAGTCTAGCCAAGGCCGAAGAAAGTATAATAATTTCGTCATTCGTTTTCGCACAATTATTTTATTGTGATCTTCTTTTCATCAGCTTACTCATAGCGATCCAACAATTATCCAATGATTCGTTGTCAAATATTTTGTACTTGGGGTAGGTCAAGGCTACCAGCACGAATATTCCAGACAGACTTTATTTATAACATCGCGCGTTGAGTTTTGTATTTTACAATTTTTCATAAAGCACGATTGACTTAAAATTTATAAATTGTTGAAAGACGATGTCGAATTTCAGTAGAATCACGAATTCTTCCTCAATTCTCCATCCATATAGGTTTGATATACCCAGAAGCATCATTTAATTCCATCATATCGGCTTCATGATTTTGATTAGAATTCGTATTCACGTTGACGTTAGCATTACTCCGCCTCGCTAGCAACTCCGGATGCTTCTGTGACCCAATTTCTTCGATAATTAGCTGACTGTCAAAGTCATTCGCACTCGGTATTCCGAACGTATCGGCTTCCCGATTTTTATTAGAATTATTATTCACATTGACGTTAGCATTGCTCCTCCTCACTAGCAACTCCGGATGCTTCTGCGACCCAATTTGTTCGATCATTAGCTGAGTGTCAAACTCATTCGCGCTCGGAATTCCGAATGTATCGGCTTCCCGATTTTTATTAGAATTATTATTCACATTGATGTTAGCATTACTCCTCCTCACTAGCAACTCCGGATGCTTCTGCGACCCAATTTGTTCGATCATTAGCTGAGTGTCAAACTCATTCGCACTCGGACTTCCGAACGTATTAGTGTTACTGTTGATGTTAACGTTCGATTTGTCAGCGGTTCGTCTGTAAGCAGTTATCTTATTGTCGTTACTATTCAAGCTCCTCTCGTTGTCGACGTTGTGATAGTGATCCTCTTCGATGACGGCGCTGATGCCAGGCCTCCTCCTTCTCGTCTTCCTCCTCTTCTTCATGGCGGAGGCTCTGCGCACGGCATTGTCGTTAGTGTTGACATTGATGTTGACGTTATCGTCGTCTCGGTTTCGCCGGAACTTGATCGAATTCGAGTTCGAATTCATGTTATAGTTTTCACCGAGACCCTTGCGGAAGGAATTCGCATTGCTGTTGGCATTGAAGTTCCCGGAGAGATCGAGGTATTTCTCGTCGCTCGATTTTTGCGGTGAGACCACTTTTCCCGATCGCGCATGATGAGGTTTCCATTTCAGGGATCTCAGCTGGGCATCCGGAATTAATACCTGAATTGCGGCTACATTTTTAATACGATCGAAACACGATAGACTTCGTTACGTCGTGCTTACCGCCTCCTCCTCCTCCTCCTCCTCGACATAGTTGTCCAAGTAATCCTCATTGACGTTTATAGAGTCCTCGCTGTGCGGTTCGTCCCTCGGTGAGGCGCTGCTCCTCGCGCCGTAATACGCTATGCCGTTTGGCGCGAGCAAATTTGGTCCGTTGAGCGACGCTTGCACGCGATAGATCGAGACCAATATCTCGTTCAGGGAGTCCTTCAGGCCTGCACAGTTTATCACTCCAGCTCGTGCCGTTGACAGAAAGAGCTTTGCGTGGCACGGGAAAAATAATTGTTCGTTATTGCTCCTAATGTTAAAAAAATTGGCGATATTTTTATTTGTTATCGCTAGACTTCTCTCACAGTTCTGCTTCGATCGAATAAAGTGCAATGGTGCGCAGAGAAGGATAATTAGTCAGATCTGCTAAAAATTACTTCTTTACATCAATTGAATCTTCCTTCATATATATTAATTAGATATTTCTTTCTCGCAATCGTATAATATTCCACATTGTTGTAAGAGATATTTAATTGATGCGTTTTAAAGAATTCCATTGATTTCATCGATAAGTAAATCATTACTCGCGACCCTACAAGTAATTTTCGGTAAACCCCCAACTAGGTAATTATCTTTCTCGGCGTAGAAATGGAAATTTGGCAGACGAGGGGAATTTTGTTTTTCGAAGGAATTCTTTCGAGCCACACACTTACCACCGGGCAGAGAACCCGCAACCATTTCTCCGCCAGCCCCATGATCCCCGCCGATTGCGACCGAGGAACTTTGGATTTGTCAATAGCGTCCGGAATACGCGGCTAAATATATCGCGCACTCCCGTCACGGGATTATCGGTCGTTTCTCGAATTCGCTTGATGGAAAATTAAATCCGATCGTCGTCGCCGCCGCCGCCGCCGCCGCCGCGAGGGTTTACGGTATCCGTATCGCGGATTCATATCAATTATATATAATATCGAACACCGCCGATGCATATACGAAAACACCGGCGGCGGGATTGCTTTCCGTTTGGAATATAAAAATGCGGCCGTGAAATTGCTATTGGCGGGAAGTCGTTAGAGATAGAAAATCGGCTGATTGGATCGGACGCCACGGTGGGCTTTTTATATTTCGTCGGACGCAGCTCTCCAGACGCACCTTGCGGCGGTACACGGGGAAAATCTTAAAAACGTACTTATTTTACTCCTGACAATCGCGAAGCATTTTTCTCCAAGTTCGCCTTTGAAGCATATCGGAAATGTCCCTTCTCGGCATTTTCACCCTGAGCACGACGTACTCCTCGTCATCCTCCAGGGGATGCTCCATCCTCCTGCCGAAAGCGACGCTCTTCTCGGGCTCCGCTTGGGGCGACTCACTCGCGTCCATGAGTCGCTTCAGGGTGCGCATCATGTCGCCGACGATGTCCTTGACCAGGATCTCGTTGTCGATCGTGTTGCGCTCGTATTCGTTGCCCGCGATAGCTCGGCGAGCGATGCTCTCGAAGTCGTGGGCCAGGAGCGAGGGTGACGGCCTGGACAGGGTGCGTCTTCCGGTCGCGGGGAAGAACGGTTCCACCGCTCTTTCCAAATCGTCGATGGCGCTGCGCCGATAGAACGACTTCCGGTTGTTCCCGTCATTTATGTGGGACTGTATGGTTTTCCACAGTTCGTCGGCTACCTCCTTCGGGTCCACGTTTACTATGATGTTGACGTTTTTGTTCTCGATCACCATTTCTCCCTGGACGGGGCCGGCGAATGGGGATACAGAGAAACAAAATTAGTTGGATCTACTAGAAATTACTCGCGGGGTCGCTGGTAATTATTTATTTATACGAATCAAATCTCTTTTTCGCGTTGATCTGATATTCCTTCCTCTTGCGAACACGTACTATTTCACGTGATTATATTGCAAGAGATGTTTAATTGATGTATTGCGAAATTTTATCGAGGTAAGTAAATAATTACGTGCGACCCCGCAAGTAATTTTCAGTAGATCCGACTAATTGTTCTTCTCCGTGGACGAAATGCGTAATTTGGATTTTTTTATCGAGGAACCGTGATCTTACCTTTTGAGATGTATCGCTCCAAAAATTTCTGTGTTGATCCGCATTGTTTCGATTATAGGGTAACGGTGCCTGCAATGATGAGAGAAAGCTTTGCGTTATTCATAATTCGAAAAAAAAAAGTGAGCGTCACTATTCTTTATTCGATACGCTTCTTTGTGCAATTGCTGATGATTTATTACAGTTTTGCACTATGAGCAAATATCGCTAATCTAGTGGAGAAAGATATTCATCGGGATGGTCTCAAGAATTTTCTTACTTGTTGAGCACTGGCAGATACGAGGACGGCGCAGAAAACCGTCAAGTATTTCATGGCCGTGAGATACGGAGTGACGCGAAAATCGGATCTTTCGTGCCTACAATTTTAACTCGCTTTTATACGACCATCCTCTCCGGTACGAATGGAACGTTCTTTTTTTATCGTTCTCGTGCTTCGTTCGTGCCTCAATCTACGCGAGCTGTGATATCGCCGAATTAATATTCGCCCCGCGGTATGATTTCATGTGCGCGCAATACGCGTTACTGCAGAATAATGTACGTAGGTGAAACAAAATTCTCTCGGGCACGTGGCGAATCACATTTTCTGTAGCGGCGACAAAGTGATTTCGAAGGTTTATTTCTCTATGCTCGTCTTTACTTAATTATCATTTGATCGATGCATCGAGTCAGGATAATCGGAGAAGAAACCGAGTTAATTTCATCGATCCGATTAATCGAGACGTCGAGTCGACGTAATTATAAAAGAAATCGGGTTGATTTCGTTGATCGAATACCGGGGAGATGTTATTTCTACAATAATACTCGAATGTCAATAACGTTCTTTTCTTGAAAAAAAATAAATAAATAAAAAATAAATTAGAATGACTAACTCGTTATTTCGATTTCAAATCGCGTCGCGTCGAAATTCAAAGCGATATATTCCTATAGTTTTATTCAATGCGCGGCAATGATTCTAAAGCTTCCAAAGTGCAGTCTGTTGCAATTAGAGATGCATTTCGATCGCGTTGATATTCCCGCATCTAATCGTACGAGTGAGAAAGCGAATCCCGAGTCGGTCCTCTCACTCGTACTCGCACGATCGACCTCGGCAATCTTCGGAAGCCTTCGCGAGCGCTCGCGTACCGGCTTCCCGCGCAAACGAGCGATCGGACAAGTGGCGGCGGTTGTGTGTATGTTTCAGAAGTGGTTTTTCTTCGTTTGTGTTTTAGAGTAAATTTCGCTTGCAGTCTGTTGAAAAGTGCGCGAGAACGTTAACGAGTATTCAGGGAATATGTTTTAAATATATTTTGACGTGGGGACCACCGTGGAGCTTCGCTACGAAGGTATGTTGCTTTGCTTCGTCGGATTGCTGTCGCATCACGTTCTCGGCGTACGGCGACCGCGATTTCTGCATTTGCTCGTTAAATCGGGTCCGGGGGTGTGTTCACCGTAAATTCGGTCGACTCGATCAAAATCCGGGGTAATTTCGATTTCAAATCGCGTCGCGTCGCAATTCAAAGCGATATATTCCTGTAGTTTTATTCAATGCGTGGCAATGATTCTCGCATCTAATCGTACGAGTGCGAGTGAGAAAGCGAACCCCGAGTCGGTCCTCTCACTCGTACTCGCACGATCGTCCTCGGCAATCTTCGGAAGCCTTCGCGAGCGCTCGCGGTAGTACCGGCTTCCCGCGCAAACGAGCGGTCGGACAAGTGGCGGCCTGTCACTGCTTGTGTCTATGTTTCAGAAGTAGTTTTTATTCGTTCGTTTTAGAGTAAATTTCGCTTGCAGTCTGTTAAAAAGTGCGCGAGATCGTTAACGAATATGCGGGGAATGTTTCTCTTGTATATTTTGATGTGGAAACCACCGTAGAGCTTCGCTCTTTCTCTCTTTCTCTCTACGAAGGTATATTTCTTTCCTTCCGACGAAGGATTGCTCTCCCATCACGTTCTCGGCGCATGGCGACCGCGATTTCTGCATTTGCTCGTTAAATCGGGTCCGGGGGTGTATTCACCGTAAATTCGGTCGACTCGATCAAAATCCGGGGTAATTTCGATTTCAAATCGCGTCGCGTCGCAATTCAAATCAATATATTCGAGATAATTTAATGGAATTGAATTTTTATATTGTCGATGGAAATGTTGTCTCCTTTGATAACTCTTGTGTTAATTTCACTATTCATTGAAAATATTTAGATGTGCGAACACGTCACGTCGTAAGGACGTTCGCTACTCGAGAGTCAAATTTCGCTTATCATTCGTTCTCAATAATAGAAATTAGTGCCTAATAATACCGTACACATGCCTTGTATTGGATTTCTTTTCAGTTAAACGTGATTTTATCAGCAATTCCACATTTCTGCGGCTCTCAATGTTTTAACCTCTGTTTCCTTCAGCAGATCGCGTTCAACGATATCGGAGATATTCTGAGATGGCCCTCAAAGATTCTCGAAAAGGATGGTTGGACGTAAAATGTTGGGCTGAAGCAGATGACTTCGAAGAAGAGGCCGCCGTAAGTCCCGCCGGTCTCCTAGAGTAGGCCTATTTCACGTTAAATCGGTAGTCCGTTTCGTACAAATCGTAATGAATAAATTCAAGCATTTTCGGTTAGCCGATTTTCGTGGAATAGGCCTATGTGGAGGGATCTCCGGGGGCAGTGCAAGAAGATGTCAGTAAGCCGCCATCGCCTCGACGAAGGGAATCACGCAGAGGGGTTCGTACGTCTTTGAGTCCCTCCGGTTTTCGATCATGTCGCAGGACGATTGGTCCGAACCGACACCGAAAACTGGTTGTAATTTTCATACCTTTCGACAACTGTGCACGGTGACCACGAGTCGAAGCCTTCACCGGTTTCGGCTCGTGACTTTCTCGCTATGCTTTCAATAATTTCAGGTTTAGCATCTCATCGTTTCCTTCGCGATATTCGGTAGAAATCTTTCTGGATCTCGCGTAATTAGTTTTGAAGTCGGATGACCCTCCGACTTCGCTGACAAAAATTTCCCTCTCACCGTTCAGATTGTCAGAAACACTCGTCGAATTGAATTTTATCGAGGAACGATGAGAGTTTGCGCGACAGGTCGTTCTCGTGGTCGAAGTAAATATTTCATGCGAGTTTGCGAAGTTTTTAGTGTTTTTGCTTCTACTTGGAGAACGCCTCAGGGTTTTCAATATTAAATCGAATATTTTGATTTGAAGAATTGCTTACAATTAAAATATATATTGTTGAATATTCTTGCATTATTGTGTTCTGCTGTTTGTAATTAGAGTTTCGAGATGAGCATTTCTTATTTCTTACATCTTATTTCAATATTCCAACATTTTTACAGAAAATATACATATATTATACAATTCAATAGAGTCCTTAGCCCGTTTAGATGAATAAACTGCTAATAATATTCATGAAATATTTTTTCAGCTTTCGTAAACAGTAAGTGTACATTAATCAAGTGTGTTTTATTATGACAGGAAGATCAAGCTCCGGTGACGGATGCGTCCCGGGACGTTATCCCTAGTGCAGGCCCTTGCACCGGGGTGGAACGTATGGAATTCGTGGAATGGTTGTGTTGGCGAGAGTGTGTTGCATCTTTTTAAATATAGCCGAGGGAGGTAGGATAGTCTTTCGGAGCGAATGTGTGACTAGTTTTAAGTAGGTAGGGTCGGGCGGGAGTTCCTTCGCGGAATAACGCGCGAAAGCTCTCCCGGATCCGGGATTCGAATCCAAGCGCCCGTGGTTCTAGACCCGGACGCACGCGAAAATCAAGTATTTAAGTCGTCAGTGTTTTTACAAGTGTGCGAAGTGAACGCGAAAAGACTCGAAGTTAATTGGCTCGAACATTTCCGAGCTGCGATTCTGACGATCGCAAATCGTCGTTCGAGCTTATTTACTCGGCAAGGAAATCCCTGATAAAATGTCCGTTCTTCATCTTCACGAATCTTAAAAGATTCGTGTTGATCAAAGGCGGACCGAGGAGATTTCAAAATGAAGTAGGAAATGTGGCAGTGAATAAAGGGCTCGAGGATTCGATCAAATGTGCACAGACGTTTACGGACTGCGATTCAGCGAATCGCAGGTCGTCGTTTGGGCTTAGTCACTTAATTAGCTCGCGAGAAAGTCTCGTAAAGAGCGTCCGTACTTCGATCTCGATATGTCTCTGCGAACTCATCGAGATCCAAGGGCGGACTGAACCGATTCGAAGCGTCGCACGGGTGAACAGAAATTTCCATCTCGTTTTGTTCAATGTTCTCCTTGAAACAGAATTGATGGAAGTCACTGATTCTCAGTTGTAAGACTGAGAAATCCGTCATATTTATAATTTAGAATCTGTGACTTTCCATCGATTTGGATTTAGAGAGTCTAGTCGATTCGATCGAATGATATGGAAAGGTGATATTGTTCATTCTGGCGAGGCTTTCGTCGAATATATACAGGGAATCTTCGAGCCTACGTATTGTCGGGAGCTCTGCTCGAAGAGGCGATTCGCCGAAGAGGATGATTTACTTATTTGTCGTATTGTCACCGTGCACGTTGTCATTCGTATATTATTTTATATGTCAATATTTTGTATCCAGGGATCTCACGTTCGAGTTTTTCAATATTCCATATCATATGACCTGATCTTAACGCTTTCCTACCCAGATAGATAAATTTGCGTAAATTGTACAGCAACTCAAGGTAGTATTGCATCAAGGTAGTGTGCTATATGAGTCATCATTAAGCAAGCATATTTGATCATTAAATAATTCCAAACTAATACAATTAAAATGCTAAACATTTATTTAATCCTTACCTTACCTAATATACCTTACATTTTTCGTAGATATGTTGCTACAATAAATATTGCGATTAATTTGAATGGTATTGGGATGTACGTTTAACAATTTTCTGAAGAAAAATTTTTTTTAAACGTTCATACAAGTCTATCTGGGTAGTTTCTTGGTTTTTTATTAGATTGAATTTTTTATATTTATGTAATTTGAAGTTTTATGTAAACATAAATGATATACAGTACGTGAGATCCTTTTTTGTATTAAGAAATACGTGGCATTTTATTTGCATTCGAAATATTGAGATTTATATTTCATAAAAATGTATGAAATTGTTTACATGCCTCAAATTGTATTTGAGAATGGAATAATTGATTTCTGTCAGCATATTTTCTGCTCGTTTCTAACCATCAATATTATCATATGAGTAATATATTGCGCCGAACAGATAAGAGGCTAATATAGAGTGTAGATATAATCTGTTAATACTTACATTGTCAGCAAATTGCATAACTATAATTTTCAGCGAAATAAGTGTTGACCAAATTGAGTGTGGATTAGTATACTTATTGCGCCTACTAGCGTATATTAGTTCTGGCGTTTATCGACGATTAAGTATTGACAAAATTGGGCCATATTCTGTATCAAGATCTCAGCTGTTTGCATTTGGAAAATCTAGAAATGTCCATCTTTGTAGTTGGCTGCGTATTTCTACATAATATCAAACGAGTCGTTAATGAACGTTTTCTCGGTAATGTTGATTCATCGAGAAACGTCGTTCGCGGCTCAATATCACTTTACTTTTGACTCATCGATCCTGCTACAAAATGTTCCGAGGTAGGTCCTTATTTTCAGCGAAATGAATTGGGGATAACTGAATGAGTAGATCATCAAGGATGTCGAATTTGTGTTGGATTGGTCAAAGATGATAATACCTATTTGTGACAATGGCTTAGTGGATGTCAATCTCTCAATGAATGGCAATATCTCAATGGATGACAATGTCTCAATGAATGACAGTGCGATGATTACGATCTTGAATTCCGAAGTGAATCTAGGATTTATGTATCGTAGGTACGTAAGTATTCTTTTTTCCTCTGTAATATATTATTATCAGCAACACACATGTTTTTGTAAGTAGGCGTACGTGCTTATTGATTAATCAATTTTATTCGTTTTATTTAACTAAATATTTACTGCTCCATATAATATTTCAGTATTACTCTTTTTTCATTCAACACTATTTCATTCGTATCCAACTCTTAATTCATATAATAATTTTACTTAATTACAATATTCAAAGCGTAAAATGTTTTTATAGTGCCAATATTTTTTAAATCAACATTATGTTATTATCTAAATTAAATCAAATTATTGATTTTTAATTATTAGGTGTACAACTTTGTTCCCGCTGATTTTTACATTAAACTGGTATAGAAAAATGGCGTAAGCAAAATTGTACACCTAATGCAATGTATGCACAGACTTTCCATTACGTTTTGTTCAGAATTACGCTATAAATATAAGAGGCTAATTTTAATTGTTTTTATTTTTTTATTAGTTTTAGTTTTATCAGCTTGAAATTTAATATATAACTGCTAGCGATTATATATGTAGGGGGATTTAATTTACAATACCTATATTCAGTCAATATATTCGTTATTGCATATGTATTATAATTCTATGATACTATTTTTTCTGTAATATTCGTTTTTGCCGCACGCCTACTTTCAATTTATATTTTTGTATGTGTTTATATTTATATGAAATGCTGAATACCCTCAATTGAAATGATATTATTATAAAAAAACATCTGGCAGAACAATGTTGCGTGGAAGTGATGGGGGTATATTCGGTTAAAGAAAATTATTGAAACAAAATGAATGAAAAATTAATAAGAAATTGTTTATTCTGACTATGAATCATGTATACTGGATTAAATTGGTTTATGATAGCTAAAATACGATACATAAACTTGCGAGTGTAGCGTATCAATAAAGCGTTGAAAAACTGCATCAATAGTTGTTCCGCCGCTAGTCGTCGCAACTGTTTTGTCAGAGCTCATATTAAGTTCCAACTTATCCTTCAAAAAAGTAATAAGTGGTGTACATGCAGGATCATTAAAATTTACGTTGAAATCACCACTCAGAATCATCGTTCGGAGATGATAATCTTCCCCAAGTAAAGCTGAACCCTCCGTAGTGAATAGTAGAAGGACAAATAGTCCAGGCGTCAGAGGTCTAAAAAATCAGTCGATGGTTCGAATAATTCCTAGTAGAAATTTTTTTTTCTATCGCTTCTTTTCATGTTTAAGTAGATAAATATAAAAAATGGGCACCAAAATTCGGTCCGGAACATATTGTTTAAACAAATGAAAGGGTAGATTTTAGTATTTTTTGCACATATCTCGGAAAATATTCCTTTTACGAAAAAATGGTGGGAAACTAAATTATTCGGCACTAAATTCTCCACAAAAAAAGTATCTGCATTTTTTTTCAATCGGAGCAACAGTTTCAAAGATATAACCCTGCAAAAGAGAGGCCGCTCGTACGACTCAGTAACTTTCGCGCCGCGTGGACACCGAATCTTACGCTACAAATTTCCTCTTTCGTATGCTTCTTTCGCAGGGTTATATTTTTTAAACTATTGCTTCAATTGAAAAAAATGTAGATACCTTATTTTTTGGAGAATTTAATATTGAACAATTTAGTTCCTCATAACTTTTCGGAGATTTCGGAGACATCTACAAAACAATAAAATTTCCCCTTCCATTTGTTTAAACAATATGTTCCGGGCCGAATTTTGGTGCCCATTTTTGATACTTGTCTACTTAAACATGAAAAGAAGCGATAGAAAAAAATCTCCCTTAGGAATTTTTGGGTCAATAAAACCCCTGACGCCTGGACTAAAAGTGAACAAAACGTATAATCTTTTCGATGGGTTGGTTTGGTGAAATGTAGACAACGATTGACAGAAGAGTCTGTCCATTTGGTAACAACAACCTGGCAATTACAACCGCCTGATGTAATACTGCATTCTTCTGTTTCTCCTCTCGTTCTTTTGTCGGTAGTTTCTCACATATATTCTGTCTTCCTCTTCTTCGCAACTTCTGTAAAATATTAATCACTAATTAATTTAAACAGTTAAAACTTCAAATTACTAGATAAATGATTGTCGTGTACAAATGAAATATGGATACAAAACGATAAAAATATTTCGTATATTTACACTTACCAGCTGCATGTAATTCCATTTTAAATTATAAAAGTCACAATTTTTCACCTATTTTAATTGAAAATCCTAGTCAAAGCGTTTTTCTACACTAAAAACACTAGAAACAAAACGTTCACTATATTATTTTGTCGAAAATTGTCAAATTCGAATTTTTTTCTTATTTAAAATTAATAATAACCCACGGGTCAACTTGCGGGGTCGCGCTTTTTCCTACGACCTGTGACCGCATCTCATGCGGTTGGCATAGTGAACCACGGTTAAGCCGTTCGTCCACCTTATGCGTGCGTAGCGCTGGGAACTGTGTGGGTGTTCTCCCCAGTCTTCGACGGAGCGACCAAGCTCACACGGACACACACTAATGCTGTTTACGCTTCCCCGACCACTTTCCCCAAATTATTCCCAGGCGAACCGAGCCGTAACATGTTTACACGTCAAAAATTATAGGTCGGTGAATAAAAATTATAGATCGGCAGATAATACATTATATGAGACGTTCTCGTTGGATTAATTCATGGGTGAATCGATATCCGCGGGGCGACTTAATCATGTTTTCACCAGTAGTGAAATCATCATCGATTTACATCCGGATCGAATCACCACTCGAAGTGGTATCGTCGATGTTATGTAGTTTTATTTCGATCGTGAAGCTGCAGAGACCGCGACTCTACAAAAATTTTTGGCGGACAAATCATTACTTCGAACCTTAATTTTTAGATTTTTCAAAATTCATCAATTTCGGTATTGGAATATTTGAAAAATGGTGTATAATGACATGTATATTCAAGGATTTCGGGAGTGTGTAAGGTTATCTAACGATTTAATGATTAATTCGATTTTGTATCATTTCAATAGTTTCTTTAATTTCCTTATTTAACGTATATTCGACTCGTTTCATTAGTCATTTCGCGACGGTGTTACTTTAATCGACATCGTTCAGAGGTGCCATAGAATCGAACACGTTATTTTCCACTAAAGGTTCGTCCGAAAATTCCTTCTTCAGAATCCTCGACAGTACCTTGTAGAAGTCTTCGTTCCAATTTGACTCCTCGTTCCTGCGCGTGTGTAACTTTCTAAAATGTGGCTTTTCTTGCCGATCACCTGTAACAAAGAACGCTTCAATCGTAGACATTTTTAGTGAAAAAACGTTTAAACTCTATTTAGAGTTGGCCCTAGGTCTAAATAATTTTGTCTTCAAAAATGTATCACCTTCTATCTCCGAACCAATACTTTTTCGATATCTATTTTGAACCCTCTCCAAGAGGGACAGTGCTTGATGCAGAGCAACCTCTGCCCTTTCAATAACGTCGTCGTAACTTTTCGAATAACTGTCGTATCCTCCGCTCACCCGTAAGTACCTTTGAACTCGAATCATCAAATCATTTATACTATCGATTTCTTCGTTCAGCTCCGATATCAGTTCCGCGCCTCTACTGAATGTAGACTGTAAAGAGAGAGAGGAATTAGAAATATATTACGTATTATGACAATTATTATTATATAATTATTACATCTCGCAAAATCGATTAACAATTAATAATCAGTTCGAATTCTATCCATTAATTTCTTCTGCAAATAGCGTCTAATTATTATCAGCAGAGTCATTAACAATGAGCAAGTGAAATAGTGCGAAACTCATTAACATACGTAATTGCTGACGTGGTTAATTGATTTACGTGATCGAACACTTACGGAAACGGGAACCGTCGAAACGACGATGGATACGAAAATTACCAGATAATAGTACATGACCGTTATGGGCGTCGAGATTAATTTGAAAATCCGCATTAAGCGGATATCACTTTATACGAGTCGGGGTGGTCGTAGAGATTATTCTGATACCGTCGGGAATTGATCGTAAATGTGGAAGGCCTTACGCGTCGGTAATCTCACGTTCCTTAATTGCCAATTAAATGGAGATAAATGCATTGTGCACAGCAATATAGTCCGCTACTCTTTGAGTCGGACGTGTCCTCTTTGCACGTTCGCACCTAAAATGCATAGATTATTTTTATTACTTTAGAACAGTGTGCATTTCGTTATATATCGGTCAAAGAGAAAAATATTCGAAACACACTTTTTAGAGCTTTGTTGGAAAACTTCTAACGATACCTTTCTTCCGTTTGAAGATCATCCAAAAATGTGTTACCGGTTCTAGCAATTTGGTTTCCTCCACCATCTGCTGATGACTTTTAAAATTGCCAATCACGGGTCTACCGATCAACCTATATCGGTAGTGTCGCCTACGGCTCAGAATGGAACACAGGAATCGTAGTATCGCGTCTCGCGTCATTTAATCATTTCGTCGAAGTATTATCGCGGACAATGGAAAATCGGTAGTAAATCGAGTCGCGTTCGTTCCCATCGCATCGACGTCGTATACACTGTGCGCGGCTGGGTTTAGCAGATTTTTTTGCAGCAGTTTCGCTGACGCTCGTATTGATTTGGCGTTTACCGGTGATCCGTGTTAAATGGACGAATCGCTTTTAGTGGGCGACGATGTCGTTAAGTCGTCGCCGTTGCAAAATTCCGGTAGGAATATAAGCTAGCATTTGACTAACGGACGGTTTGATCGATCGAAGATGTCTCGGCAGTTTTTGGCCGTCTTATTCGTCACGGTCTCTTTGGTTGGTATCGTTCGTTGTGTCGACTCTTTTTTTTCGTTATTTCTATTCGATACTCAACATTTTAATTCTTTTCGTAGGCCATTCGTTTCTCGTTTTCGGCAAATCCTGCGGTAAGCAGTTACATCTTGCTCGCGTCCATTTTCTTACTAAAAATCGATTTTGCTTCGAATATCTCGATTTGCCCTCAGCTACAGCGGGGTATTCATCAGCGTCACAATGACGCCCTTTACGAAGATATAATCCCCGAAGACGAGAATTCTATTTCCGGCTCGAGTAATCCTTCTCGTCTCGCCGGTTGGTCTTATAAGAATGAATTATCACTGTATCCGATCCAAACAGCGGTAAGTGCTACGATGCAACGCGTGCGTGGACGTCTTCCGAACTCGAAAAAACTACGCACGGTTTTTCGCTCTCAGAACAATCATGAAAAGGAGAGCGTACTTTTTCAAAAAATGGAAGAGGTGATTGCCCTCCTGAAGACGGTGCTGATACGGGAGTTAAAATTCAGAAAAAGTCCACCCGTCTCGAATTTGTTAACTGCCACTGCTTCGATGAGGGATGAAAGCAAGATGAGGATCAACGAGAGGGATACTTTTCACGGAGTACGACGGCGAGGGATCCGACGCTTTCAGGGGTCTTCGTCAACGTGTCGTTAGGTCCGAAAACGGTGGAGCCAAATTTTTCGATTCTAGTCTCGAGCCGGAAATCACTCCGGAAGTTATAAATTTGATAAATTCTGACAAAAAAAGCTGAAGAAAACGACAAAACGAGCGGTCGATCTTACCAGAATTAGGTGAAATAAAAAAACTGACGAATAAACTCATACTTTTCTCAATATTCACAGATTTACCTCGTAACTCAAATAGCTTTCGGAAGGAGAAAATATATTGAGCGTATTTTCTTTTTACCATCGATTTTAAAAATTTCAATTTCGGCCCAAATTTAAAAGCTCCTCTATACTCGGATAAAAATAAAAATTAACGCTTCCATAACAAGCTCGCAAATCGTTATTAAATTTTATTTTCAACCAACGAGATGCATGATCGATCCGTAAGCGTGAGCGTTGCGTAATGACATGGCGACCTGAGAAATCGAACGACTTTCGCCAATCGCTGAAATAAATCGTTCAGTTTTACGACGTGTTACGCGCCTGTAATCGGCAACGACGTACGATGTCGTATCTCGCGGAATGTATTGAACTGATAAAGCGGCGACGCTCCTTCTGCTCATTATAGTTGACCTTGTGAAAAGAGGCATTCGAATGTTGCAGGTGGGCGATGCACGATATTCAAAGCTGCACATGATGGAATTGATTTTAGGTATCTTTTATTAACAACTGTAATAGATACGCCTTGTCAAAATGGAGTTTTATTCCCATAGACGAAATAATTATTTCACTTTATGAATAGTAACCAACGGATTAATTATTCCTTCGATTATTTCATGGTTCGTCTCTTTTGATTCGGTTGATTTCTCGTCTGAAGTTACAATTGATATTAGTGATTGCATCGTGCTCTTCCCAGAATTGCACTCGCTTTCAGTTCAACCCAAACAGGGGTCATAACATTGTTTAATATTTTATATACTCTTTCAAATCAGAATTGCACTCTAAAATTCGAGTGGTACAATTATAATTTATCAGAGTACACGTATCTCGGACACACGATCTGCGTGTAACGCTGTCTTAAAAATCAGTGGATTTAAGGATTATTTCAAGGAAACGATGATAATGCTTATTTTATAAAGGAACATGTAGCAATGTGTTGGTGATTTGACCTCTCGTAGAGAAGTCTTGATAGTCATTATATTGAGGATATTCAGGAACAGCTACATCTTCTTGAATCGACGATTGCCTTCTGCTTTGGCTTTCATTCGATCGACCTTCTTCGAAAGTATCATCAGGATCGCTGGCACTTTCCAATCTAGACCAAGACTCTTCCTCTCCATTCCTCGAAGCCAACTCGATAGGACCACCATCCCCTTTCGAGTTGGCAGCTTCGTTTCTTCGTGAATTAAAATGATCAGTGTACATCCTAGGGGCAGCCATCGTATTTTTCTTCAACTTAGCCGATGCAGCAGCGTTGGCTTGAAGTCCGAATCCCAGGCTACCACCGATCGAACCACTGATCCCGCTCGACTGTAACGCAGAGTGTGCGTTCGATGCACCTTCCCCGAGTAATCCCATCGATAGTCCAACCCCTAAGTGTTTTTCAGCATTTCCTGAAATTGCAGTGGATGAACCTCCTTGCGATGCAATACCGTGGATGACTCCGAAGGAAGATGCAGCGTTCGCTTGTAGATGGCCACCCAGGCTTGCTCCCGTGGAACCACTAGCGCTTCCTACATTCTTTAAAGGGGTTTGGACTTTATGACCAACATTCTGGGGAACATTAAAGATACTCGTAGTTTCCTTTAAATGTTCTGCAGAAGCTGCACCTTGCAGTCCTATTGCCAGTCCAACGCCTGAATGATTTTCAGTCTTTTTAGAAATTGCATTAGAACCTGAACCTCCTTGCGATGCGATATTGTGAACCACTCCGCCTGAGGAAGCAGCGTTCGCATGAAAATGTCCACCTAGGCTTGCTCCGAAAGAATTACTGGAGGTTTGCACATTTTTTAAAGAGGTAGCTTGAGCTTGGTGGCTCACTTCTTGAGGAATTTTAATCATACCCGTTGAAGTTTTTTGATACTCTGCCGAAGACGAGCCGTGTAATCCGACTGCCAGTCCTGCTCCAAAATGTTTTTCCGTCTTTCCTGATATTTCAGCGGTAGTTACGCGTCCTTGCGATAGAACCTTATCAGTGGTTCCAACGGAAGAAGCAGCATTCCCTTGAAACGTTTTTTGAAGAGCTGTTTTTACAGATCCATCGATCCCTCCCGAATGTCCCACAGAGACGGTATTAAATTGTTGGCCAACTGCTTGAGGAATTTTACTGGTAGCGATTGAAGTATGCAGATGGTTCAGAGATGCTGCGCCCTGTAGTCCGGCTTCCAGCCCTATTCCTAATTGTCCTACAGCCGTTTTCGAAACTGCACCGGTAGTTACTCGTCCTTGCGATGAGATATTATTGTCAATTCCCGAGGAAGCAGCGGTATTCTTTTGAAATTGATTAGTAACACTAGCAGCGTGCAGATGGTCCAGAGATGCTGCGCCCTGTAATCCAGCTGCTAATCCTATTCCTATTTGTCCTGCAGTAGTTTTCGAAACTGCACCAGTATTTCCTCGTCCTTGAGTCAGAACTTCGTTAGCCACTCCTACAGAAGAAAGAGTATTCCCTTGAAGATTTCCTTGCACGGCTGTCTCTACGGATCCACCTATTTTTCCCGAATGCCCTAAAGAGACGGTGTTAAATTGATGCTCAGCCGCTTGAGAAATACCATTGGTAGCGCTAGCGGTGTGCAGATGGTCCAGAGATGCTGCGCCCTGTAATCCAGCTGCCAGTCCTATTCCGAATTGTCCTGCAGCAGTTTTCGAAACCGCATCGGTAGCTACTTGTCCTTGCGATAAAATATTATGAGCGACTCCTGAGGAAGCAGCGGTGTTCCCCTGAAAGCTTCCTTGGAGATTTGCTCCTATCGATCCACCGATGCTTCCCGATTTTTCCGAAGATGCAGCGTTAACCTGTTGTTGTAGTATCTGAGGATCCTTACTGGCGATACCAGCAGTTTCAACGTGTTGTAAGGAACCAGTACCCTGTAATCCTATACCCAATCCTATTCCTACATGCTTCTCCGCTTGTCCCGTGACTGCGCTTGAAGCTACTTGCCCGTGGGACGAAATATCATGAGCTGCTCCAAAACTAGAAGCAGCACCCGCTAGAAGGTTCCCCTGAAGTGATGCTCCGAGAGATCCACCGATTTTACCGAAATACCCCAAAGAACCAGCATTACCACCGCTACTCTCGCTCTGGTGAGCCAGACTGTGTGTCAAGCCGATATCAAAATTTTTCTCAAGGCCGAAGAAAGCACGATTCTTCGGTGCCACGTCTTCCCCAACTAATTCTTCCATTCTTTTCTTTTCGGGCGAAGTCGATCTCGCATTTTCGTTTCTTTCAAAATTATTCTGACCTTCCCTTGTGGTTTCCGCTTCGTCACTATTCCTTTCTTCGGAAATTGAAGATGAGTACTCAGGTTCTTCCCGAGAATCCTCGAAATTCTTCCTCGCTTCAGCTGAAGACTCATCGTTTTCCCATAACTCTTCGCTATTATCCACGTTGCTTTGTTCTTCTACTTGAAAGCGACGTGACCAAATATCCTCATTGATCGAACTATCAATTTTCCTCCTAGATCCTGGAGGATTATCTCCCAACCCGATGCCACGATTATGAGGTCCCCAGGATTTACCCTTCCACAATTGTCGAGAACGATCTACATCGTCTCCTTCTTCGACGGTGAATTGGGGCGGCCAAGCATCGTCCTCTGATTTTTTAAGCTCCACTGCAGGAGACATTTTTGAACTTCTTGATCTCAGGATACCTGTAACATCTGCGCGCGTCTCGGTACCAAGATCGGTGGATGAAACTTCTTCGGAACCGGTTTCACTTTCCGAACGAATTTCATCCTCCGCAGGACTCCGCCAATTTCCAGGCACCACCACTGCCCGTACCGGTGAATCGTAATTTCTTCGAGAACCTCGGAAATTCGCATTCGAGCGACGCCCAAAAATATCCAGTCCACCCGGTGCTCTCTCGTTGACCAAAATGGTTCCATCTTCGCGTCTCAGCAGAAAATCGTTAGTCCCTGCACTTCCTGCCTCCTCCGATGATCCATCCACATCGATGTCTCTTTCGTGGACATCCGGTCCGGACCAAGGAGCAGTCGCTAAGCTTCTCAGACGAACCAATCGGTTCGCCGTGTGCTCTGCGAGGCGCAAGAACAGCCTCAGCACCCTCTCGTTTTGGGCGATCGAGTTCGGATTGTAGTGGGACGTACCTACGCCGATTTTCGTTGGGAAGCAGTGTGCCTGAGAAGAAGTAAGGACAATAGTCGTTGGAATAATTCATTTTTATTACCTTTCAAATTAACGATCTTTCCAGAGCGTCGAACACGATTCGCAGCAACTTACCGATACGACGAGAGCACCGACGACGGCCAGGACCACTCTCGGCGTCATTCTCCCATTTGTCCCGGCCCACGTGAGCAGGACACTCTTAAATATGAATGACCAGGCCGAGCGAGTCTTAACGAGCCCCTTTTTCCGCGCGCGCCGATTCTCGCGTCCGCGTCGCCAGATGCACCAATCAGCGCGTTCCGATAATAATTTCCGTGCAGCCTCCGACTCCCCGGCGTCCGATGTTTCCGCCGGATCAGCGTCTAATTAGCGACGTTCCGGCTGTATCTCAACGTCTCGTTTCGCTCGAGAAATCGATCGATTTTCGGAACGCTAAAAATCTCTCGTGAATCGTTCGTTATGCTTGATTGTGCAGCTGAATGTGGTTCGGAAATCGAAAACGTACGGGATGGGCGTTATCGTACGTTTGGTCGCGGCGGCGCGTACTTATTATTGGTGACTCGCTTCGCTGCTACGCAGATGCGCGTATGCACCGCGAAATTATACGGGAGTTAATTGCGTTCGCGTTGCGGCACCGGTCCAATTGCATCGTTAAGGCTAAGCGTCCACACGTGAGAGTTTTACTCTCGAGAGTGCGCGAATCTTCACATGCGTGTGTCCGTACAGATTTGCGAGTTTCGCTGTATGCCCTCACAGACAGGAAATTTTGCGCACTCTCGAGAGTAAAACTCTCAGGTGGACGTTTAGCCTAACGCTTAACGCTCGGACGCGGAACGGGTTTAACTAATTTTCGGCTTGAAAGATTGGACGGGGAGGGTTCTTTTGATGTGAGGAGAATTTTTGTTGTGAATATACATTCAAGCTACGTCGATAATTATTTTTTTTTAATATTTAAAACAGTTTTTTTTATTTATATCGCGTAATGTAATGCAGCTTTTTGATTATTCGTGAAGAATCGGACGGAGGAGCCGAATGGAAAATTATTTAGCCGATGCGTAAACGGTTCAAACAACAACAACAACAACAATAACAACTACAATAAGAATAATAATCAGTGACTTGTTTCTTTATTAATTGTCTTTATAGGAATAGTAATTAACATTGATTTGCTTTTATTTTTTCTTTGAATCGAACTCAAAATTATACTTAATTGCAATATCTACTTATTTTCCGAACCTCGCGCGATTCAGTATTTAATCCCAGCTTGCAAATATCAGAAATATACACCACATCAAGATGGAAAGTCAGCTCGAGTACCTCGAACTGTCAACATTGCATCGTCAATGAGAGTACAATTTAACCGCTCACTTCAAGGTTGCAACGTCGACAAAAACGCCACGCAGTTCTCCTCGGTAGGCAGACACTGTCCGAACGCTTCCAGCAACAACGGTTCATCCCTTATCGCGGCTTCGTAGTCCCGGAAAGACACCTTACCGTCGTGATCAACGTCGAGTTTCTTCAGTGCCATTTCCGAGAGGTCCCTGACACCCTCATCGGGGTCCTCTTCACCCGGTTGCTTGATCAGACAATTCCTGAAAGTCACGCGCCTCGTGAAGCAACGACCGGACAATCCCGGAAGCGATGAGAGACTCACTTGAACAACTGGAACATCTCGTCCTTGGTAATGTATCCGTCGCTGTTCAGGTCGTAGACCTTGAAGCAGAATTCCATCCTCTCGCGAAGACTGCCACGAAGGAAGACGTCCAGACCGAGTATCCACGCTTCCAGTCTGATAGCTCCCTCGCTGTCGCGGTCCCAGCAGCAAAACATGCGCTCTATCAGTGCGTCCTCGGTTATTATGTCGAAGGTGTTGTGCAGCAGCTCGCGAAATATCGCCCTGTCGATGCCCTGATGGAAAAGGGATAATTGATACGAGTCAGCGGTTGGCCGGGGGAATTATTTATACGCGCAATCTCTCTCTCTCTCTCTCTCTCTCTTATTCCTAATCACAGGCTGTACATTTCACGATCAGCACTTTGTTACGACCACAAACTGTAGCGGCCCACGTGTCCGCACCAACCTCGACGGTCTGAGCGGACGTCGGCACTCCATTCGCGTTCGAAATCGGTCTCATCTGTTGCCCCGGACTGGTCACCAGTTTTTTATAGATCCGGCACAGCGATTCCAGCTCGCCCCTTGGCGAAAACGAGTAAAAGTAACCGGTTAACGTCGAGGCACCGCGCGACAAGGGTTCACCACGCGACGAAGGACCGACCTGGAGAACTTGGTTTTCTTCTTGAGCGAGTCGATCACCTTGGCGCTGATCGCGGCCGGGCTTTTAACGCTCGCCTCGTTCAGCATCTTGCCCCGTCTTCGCCCTCCGCCGTGAGCGGCACCCAAGGCGGCCTGCTGCCTCTTGGAGAGGAACGACCCCCTGCGGCGACCGCTCGCCAGGAAAATGGAAACGCTTCTCATGAGCATCGTACCGCCGCGGCTGGTCAACCCCGGGCTCTCGACGGCGCCGACGCCGACGCCTCCTGCGGGGTGTTGCACCCCCGGCAGTGGCGTCGCGCTCACGGTCACGCTTCGGGACATCTTTTTCTCGTGAGTCTTTTTTTGATTTCCTTCCGAAAATTCGTATCGCTGGAACACACATGTATGGGTATCGGAAGGTCGATCGAAGAGTCGACGTAGATATTTCGACGAATCATTTCTCATGGTCTAGGGATTTATTTAACGAGCATTTTTTGTTGATTGGGATATACACTTTGAATGCCATCGGAAAATAACTATACCCTTTCGCGCGCATAAACTTGATATGAATGTGATTCGATTTGGGCACAAAATTCGTCACTTCCTGCGACTCGAGCTAAGATTTCCAATTGAGTAATCCCAGGCGGGAGAGTTACATATACTTCGTGTATAATTCATATGCGGTTTTGGTCATATATGGATTGTATATGATTTCTATATTAACCACATATAAGGACTATACATAGTTTTTTGAATGTTTGTATAATTCATGTACATGTAGTCCTTAGGGGAGAGTTACCTATATTGAACCTCCTGGCTATTTTAAGTAAATGAGCATTTCCACGTCATCTATCAGTAGAAATTCAAACCTCAGTACCGGTCAGTATGCCTACAAAAAATGCATAAGAGATAAGAGATTTTAATCTTTAACTCCCTTGCAATTTTTTCAATCAAACTCTCGACCGCCCTATTTGATGTATTTTTTTCACGCTTCATCCGAAAATGGCACCAGAAAATTATTTTTTTCACGAAAAATCATCGATATTTCCGTCTTCCTTTGAGGTATCCTCGATATATCTATAATTTTCGTAATCAGCACGAAAAAATACATAAGATAGAATTGTCGAGAGTTCAATTTTTCGCGAAAATTGAAATCTCTGAAATCGATTTCCCGACAACCCTATCCGATGGATTTTTTCACGCTGATTCCGAAAATGGCAGATATATTGACGATATCTCAAAGGAAATATAAGATATCGGTGATTTCATGGTACCAGAAAATAATTTTTTCTCGGAAAATCATCGATATTTCGGTCTTCCTTTGAGATATCCTCGATATATCTATAATTTTCGTAATCAGCGCGAAAAAATACATAAGATAAAATGGTCGAGAGTTCGATTCCAGAGATTTCGATTTTTGTCAAAATCTTAAGCGCTGATTCCAAAAATCATGCACTTATTGAGGAAATCTTAAAGGATCGCCGAGATATCGATGATTTTCCATGAAAAAGAAAAGTTCTCGTACATAAAATCGTTAATATTTGATATTTCCTTTGAGGTATAGTCAATATATGTGACCTGGTCTACGAAAAGGGGGCTTAGGTGTCAAGAAATCATTTTTACTTTTTTGCCGATTCAGATAGAGTTTGAGCCGCTCTTTCTCATGGTGAAAACCAGAGAGCGCGATGCAGAGAAACCACAACAACTAACGATATAACGAATCAGTAGAAATGCTCATTTACTTAAAATAGCCAGGAGGTTCAATTTAGGTACCGGTTCAATATAGGCAACTCTCCCCTATATGGTTAATATAAAAATCATATGTTATCCATATATGACCAAAATAACATATAGATTATATGTATATAGAAAATATATAGAATTTTTGACTAAACATCAAAATTACCGCACGGCTTCGTTACCATTCGCCGAGCGAGATACGATCGCTAAGTAGAAACTCCCGTTTGTGGTCGAACAGGATCGTCCTAAGAGGGTGAAATGATTGCCGCGAAGTTGCAAACCCGATAAGTGGGTTCTATGTATTTTCGGCACGCCAGGAGGGCTGAGGCGGGTGCGACATCCCTCCTCTAAAATTTACGGAACGATATGCGCACATTTTTCTAATTTAACGACGTTAACGGGTATACGAATCTCGTACGAATTTCGTATGCATGATTTTACTCGGAGAGATAAGCCACTGCACCGATTCGTGCACTTGCACATCGTGGCACGAGTTCAGGGACTCTGTTCATCTATAGATTCATTGATCCGCGTCGTTCAGATAAGTGGTACGTGGGTAATTCGTAGCACGTACCGTAAGACGGTTATCTAATGAGTTCTCTTTCGAGTTCCTCGTTCGATCGAGTGAAAAATAAATTCGGTTTTAATACTAATTTTGTTTAATCGCAGTTTCACAAAATTTGAACAGAATTATCTACCCGATATCTTTTCATTTTTTCATTTTCTGCCTTATCTGAGCTGGAAAATGATATTTTGAAACGCAGCTACGTCATCGTCTAGTAAGACTAATCGAGTAATTGCGTCTCTCTGGCTTTTCGATGACGTCACAATCTTGTAGAGAGAAACGCACTCATAGAGCTCAGCGAATAATTATTTGTTCGCACCATTTCTCTCTTTCATTATTGAATATGCATATGGATTACAAATAAAATTTAGAAATATGAATATTTTGAGATTCGACCGCCCCATCGGGGGGTTCGAATTCCCCCTCACGAAGGAACTATTCTTCCATGAGGTCACCGCAGGATGTGCACGCGTTATTCTCGCAGGCTTCGCATGAGAACTTGACACGGATGCACGTATACGGTGCGCTTATGGCAAACCGGAATTTATATTTATTCAGACCCGACCTCTTCCCCTCCATCCCACGCTGTGCATGTTAAATGCACATTGCGTGATACGCGACCGGTATAACTTTTCTCGTTATAAAATTGCTCGCTTCGCGTAGCGAAAAGAAAATAGCCGGGCTATCAGTCGGCCGTAAGTTCTTTACGATGTTCCGTGCGTGTGCGAGATCGGCTGCGGGGTAGCAGACAAGAGGGAGCGGTGATTATTGCTAACTTTCATAAAACTTTGGACGACCCTTCGGGGGGTGGTATATTTATCATCATCACACAAGGACATTACCGGAGTAGACGAGGCGGCAAAAGGAACAGACGTGATAATCTGCCGCGATTGAGTCTTCCTAGAGAGAAAGAGAGAGAGAGAGAGAGAGAGAGAGAGAGAGAGAGAGAGAGAGAGAGAGAGAGAGAGAGAGAGAGAGAGAGAGAGAGAGAGAGAAAAGTCAGTCACGCGAAATCCTACCAAGCTATTAAGTTATCTCGCTGCGCCTGAGCAGACGCCACCCCTTCATCGTGAATTGGAAACCGGGTTATCACCGCTCGTGGGTCTGAATGCATTTTCGTCACCCTCCCCCAACGTGTCGTATCTCTTCCAAATTTATCGTCCCCTTAATCTTCCCGCGCGCGGGTCTGAATTATACGAACTCATTAACCCACAACATCGCTAATTCTCGTCGCGTGACCAAACCTCCCTCGACCCTTTTATTCCGCGGAAAATCAATTTCGTTACTCGGATACTTTTCAGCGCGCGGTGCATTGGGCATGCACGCCCTGATAAATCATCCCACGACACGCACCGCTTCCCGAAATTACTGCAACCATCGTCGACAACGGTAATAAAAAGTCCCCATTCTACCCTCCACTTTTCTTTTATAAGATACTCATTTCACGATTCAATTCAATTTTGATTTACGACCTTTCCCGAGCGCGTTGCGGCAAGGTACTTTCTAATAACGAATTCTTCCGATGACCGATCTACTCTGCACGTCTGTACCATCGGAGAATCGATTGCATCCCTCCACGTTTCCTGCACTCTCATTTTGCCTGCTTGGAGGGACCCCTGCGACGCGGTAGCCCGACTCACTCGTTACGTTTATATCGATTCCGGTAAGCGCTTTGTAGTTGCTGTACTATCGTCATTATTACAACCACTGCGTGCTTTCACTTCATATCGGATGAACGCATGCAATGTGCAGCGGTACAGCGTAGCGCGGACGATCGAATCGCGAGGTTTATGCAGCCGGGGCTCGACGAGTCGAATCTCGGAGGGATTCGCGAAGGGGAATGGCTTGAAAAGCGTCGAAACTTTGCGGACCAACGCGACAGGGAAAATCCGCTATTCCGGGATTTTGCGACAGAATTCGTGCGAGTGATATTATCGCCGCAGCAGCGTTGAAGCTGTACGGCATCGGTGCTAATTAAATGGTAAAAACTCACCCTCCACGAATTCACAGCACTTCCGTCGCGACAAAGCTTCGGGAGACGCGTCGCGTTGTCAGGGGTTACCTACCACCCGGTATCGAACAAACACCTCGGACACCACTTCCTGCCTCGAGGAGAGAGAGAGAGAGAGAAAGAGAGAGATGTAGCGTATACGTATACCACTGCATCCTTTCGAGAATCCAATTCTTTACCGTCCGTATGACCGCGTTCGTTAGCCTAATGGTCGCGTGGTTGGAAGAATCAGCCGGTGACGCGAGGGGGTATGTCAACCGTTGGAAGGGTTCCGGGATTTTGGGAGTTTAACGAGTTGATTCGGGGAATCGGTCTTCCGCGTTTTATTTTATTTCGGTATTCGCGGAGTTCGAGAAGGAAAAAATGTATTACGAATACGGAGAGCCGAGTTAATTCAATATAACGAGAACCTACTTTCGACGATTTTGCTGTATTTTTAGCGGTGCAACGATGTTTGCAGACTCTTACGCGCATTTTTCGATCGTACTGGGAATTTGAACGGGATCTTGTTATTTTAACCAGAAGTTACTTAAAGAAGGAAATCTTTCGTTTCGTGAGAATTCTTTGAGAAATAATTCTCATTTTGTGCTAATTGATGTAATTAGCAAAGGATCGAATTTCCTATTTATTTTTAACATTTGGTCGATCCATCGTCGTCTTTTTTCTCTCATTCTGAGGCGAAGCAAATCTTCCTTGGCAAGAAAAAGAGAGAAATATTTTTCACAAGGTCTCACAAATTTATCGTTATTGGCAAATGCCTTTTCTCTTTTTTACAACGATGCAATGTCAACGCACACGTGACAGGTTCTCTGGTATTGGTTTGCTCTGTGGTGGGAATTCTCATAATCTTTTTCGAATTCTGATTCTGATTTTAATTCACATTGGTAATGATATTTTGCATGGTGGGGCTGAAGAGGAAACGCCGGAGAAAGGCTGCACTGAAAAATGCAACGAGCCGATGACGTCAATTCTTGTAAAATCGACCGCTACACTCGACGCAAAGCGGAAACGCTTATCGGATGATCTTTCTGTCGCCCGTCTCGTCGCGATGCGGTTTCGTATTTTGGTTTTGCGAATTTAAACGAGACGACTGCATAATTATCAGTCAATCGAGAAGTTGCGATTTCAATTAAATGCCTCGTAACAGTCGACTGGTGAGCATCGCGCTTTAGCTGCGCCTGAATTTCTCGGGCGAAACGAAGCTGTGCTATCTGAAATTGAGAAAAGGGTAGAGCGATAGATATATCGGTGATGGAGCAATAGAAAAAAATTATTAAACATTCCACATTCGGCTTCCGAAGAATCTCGATGATTGCCTTTTAAGAGCTCATTAATATCATCGAGGGGATTGTTTAAAAGTGCGATCGAGCGGTGATCGGTGACTAATACAACGTAATCGATTCTCGCCTTATCGTCACGTTTCAAATCGCATTCGTTTCGAATATTCAAGTATATTCGGATCGATATTACCGATACGATATGCTGACCACGCGTTGGAAGCTGCCGATATAAATTTCGATTCCGTCGATGATGCACCTTCCGCTCAAGGTCATCAAATTGAGAAATACCAATCATGTAATCTACAGTTCGTATAATTTAGAATCGCCTTGAAATCCCAAGGCAAAGGGAAACACGTTTTGAGCAACTAAAAAATTGCACGACGACTAATTTCAATTCGAAATTGATCAATTCCCGTTAAATTTATTAAATTTATGAGCTGATCTCGAATTTATTAGTGTATCTCATACTCCTATCTGAAATATCGATGGTAATTTATTTGGGACGAGCTATGTTACGTGCGCTGTGATAATTTATTTATTCATGTATATTTCATGCACACGTAAGAGGTATGCATGATGCAAATGCATTCGGGCGTTCCGCGAAACCTTCGGCAGATCAAGAAACAAATTTTTCTCAATCCACTGCCGCTCAAATCAAAGACCTTGTTAAATATTTTTGGTACCTACAGTTCTGCGCAAAGCTAGAGGATTTGGTCCAAAATATGGATAAGAGGAATGATGGTCTGATAAAATGAATTTTTTTCCCGATAACTGCCTCGATTCTTGCGTTACGTCATTGAACCGTTCGTGGCGTTGCGACTCCTCTCGGTTTTTCTGGCGAACACAAAGGCGTTCTCAGTTCACAGTGCGACGGCGTCGTGTACAGTTCGTCGTTTTTCTTCTGCTCGCGAACCTACCGGCTGTTCGTTCCTATCCCATGAATCGTTGGAAGTTCGTTGGAAGCATAATGTCAACGAACGGTGTACGAGCGGTTCACAAGCGGCTCGCGAACCGTTCGGTTCGCAAATGTATACCCGCCTTAAGGGTGCCGAGCGAAATTGAAAGCCGTCAGAAAGCCTTTCATCGCGCCTGAGTAATGATACGCCTCCGGTCTCAATATTCGCAGCTCGTTCAGAACGAATTACAGGAGCTTTGGAGGGTCCCTTTCGCTCGGTACTTCAGCCCAAAGTCTTTCGTTCTTCGTGTTGGGCTGCAACGAGAGTAAATATGTCGTATTAGGGTGTTCGGAGTTTATAAAACGGAGGAGGGGATCACGGGGTCTTAAAATAAAGAAAATATTCACATTTTTTAATTTAATTTGTAATCCGTATACATATCAAATGACTTACAGAAAAAACGGTCCGAAAAAATATTTATTCGCAAAATTTTAAGTGTGTTTCTCTCTACAAGATTGTGACGTCATCGAAAAGCCAGAGAGACGCAATTAGTATTATAGATTAGTCTTACTAGACGATGACGTAGCTGTGTTTCAAAATATCGCCCACCAGCTTAGATGAGGCGGAAAATAAATACGGAAAAATACGTGGTAAACTATTTTGTCCAAATTTTGCGAACCTGCGAAAAAAACCAGCGCTAAAGCCGAATCTCCAATTGGAAAAAAAATATGCCACATTGAGATGCACATGTTTCCTTTTGAATCTAGACAAAGTTTATATTCCAAAAATAAAATTGCACCCCGATGCACATTATTTTCTCTAATCGAAAACTGTTGGACACTGATATATAAGGCTGACGTATGATGTACTCTGTTGCATAATATTTGCCGGTGTTTCGTACACGCAACATTCTGTGTAAAGATTTGGTCATTTTTTAGGAGTGTCGTTGTGCTACAAACATTTATCAATCAATGAATCCTTTCTCCGCGTCGTTATTAACGAGTTCAACTCGTTATTCGCCGATACGACAGGCTTTACACTTCCGGTCGTGTCAAGTTGCACGCGATATCGAAGAGCTCGGATCGATTCTTCGCATTTATTAATGAACGCTGACAAACTCGCGCTCGGGACATCGTAAACTACCGTAGTCGTTATTTCGGTAATTAAGCGGCGTCTAAATGCGGCGTAATTAACTTGCCCGTTAAAATGTAATTGCTACGGCAGTATCTGTTGGGTGTTACTGAAAACTCATTCGCGTAATTACAGAAATCATTCATTCGCACGCAAAGGTCGTAGAAAAATGTATTGCGGATAACGGGAATCTATTCGCATCGTAAATAAATTTCGAATACATCGCGTTCCTTCGAGAGTGCGCCCATTTTCGAATTCCCGATCGATTAACGCGAAGAAAGGGATTACGCGCAATCCGCATATTACGCAATGCCGTTAATCAAAATTGCCTCGAAGTCGATGTAGCTTTTTATTTCATGCCTCTCAAGCTCGCTCGATAAAAAACTACTTTTTAACGGAATATTCGACTAATCCTTCGAATTAAAGCGTAACCGCTTTTATCGCCTGCGCTTCGACCGCGTTATAACTGTGCGCCGAAACCTCAGGCGCGTCGAACGGCGACCTTGGGCTCAGCGACGGGTAGCCGGAGAAAGATCAAGGCGGCTTTTGCACCAATAAGGTTGCGTGAATGTTAGATGCACGAGAGGAAATTAACCACAATGTGCGATATAGTCGCGCGTATACGAGGATATCTGTAATTGGAATAGGTGGACCTAGAAAGTTCAAGATCTCTCGACTGAGTAATTTCTCTTTAATTGAAAATGATTTTTGAAGATTCGACTGTCGATTGACAACGTTACAAAAAATGTCAGCGATATTTGAATACGGTCTAATGGAGTTCATCTACAATTCGAATACATCTAACGAGTCGATCTCGTGTGCTCCTCGCTACATCATAGATATTTTCTCCGGAAGATTGGATGCTGCGGAGTCGTCATGATTATGCTTTGAAGAATCCGCGATCGATGGCATCGAGTGATGCTTCCTGGAAGAGACGTCAATGTTCAATATTGATTATCGACTGTCGTGAGTCACCTTGAATTCCAATGAGAATATGCCACCTGCACAATTTCTCAAAGTACTTTCGAATGCGTCCCAATTGATTCTGCGCCTCGACCAGCATGTCGTCCAGTCGTTCGGCTCCGTTCTTCGTGGCTTTCGCTTCTTCGTCTTCCGTTGACTTCTCGTGCTCGGTGTGGAACGGTGTCGAAGAGACCTCGAATCCTTGAAACACGAAGACACGTTTGAAGGTTTCGAAGGAAGAAGAAGCTGAAGAGGACGACGAAGAGTCGAATTCTCACTGGATTTCACGTGCTTCCCGTCATCCTGTCCCTCTCGAAAGTAAAGGTCAAACCCTTCGGCGGTGTCCAGCAGATCTCGCAGGTTGATCATGCTCTTCGGCATCTGATCCTTCGATTTACCGGCGTTGTCACTGGATAACTCCTTCAGGGCCAGTTTCAGCTGCATCAGCAACTGTGTTTGAAATTCCCAAAGCATCCGTTCAACTCATCAGCGATTCCTACTGTCCTACGTGCGATCACCTACCGCTCCTTCATCGTAATTCCTGGCACTGGAAGTCCTTTCGGTGAATTCCCTCGGCAATTTCTCCAATTTTCCTTCCTGCGAGACAACGAAGGGTTTGGCCTCTTCGGAATTGTCCCAGGTTTTGTTCTCCACGACCGTCGACTCCGATTCCGTGAGGGTCATCGGCGTGGAATCAGCGTCCATTGGCTCGGTCGATGATGAAGACGAGAGGTCCTGCGAGACCTGCGGGACTCTGGGTGCCCAGCGTAAAACTGCGGGGATTTTAATCGAACTTATTGTACCGTTAAATCGGTGGAAAATTAAATGGTGTTAAATATAATGAAACGATTGACTTACGCGCTTCGTTCACATTGGATGGAACGATGGTGCGACAGCCTATCTAAAAATCAGGAGGATTTCTAATGAAGGTGATGTGCCGATCAACATGTTTACTGGATTATTCGAACGAATCTCAATACGTCATTTCGAAATGGAACCACATATAGGATTTCGTAAGAGAAACTTACCCGAGCAAAAAGGACGACGAGTATCGTTATCAGGCACTTCATTTTCCCCGGGAACTCGAAGACGACACAAGAGGACAAGAGTCGATCGTCACAATGGAAATCATCTGGCAGGCTGGCCTAGTTTTATACGGCTCGATTGCATGAGTACGTACGTTCTGGTATGACATATTTTTCTAAACATCGAGCGCTGCTTGGAAACACAAAGCGGGAACGCGAACCTCGGCAATTCATCGCAAGGTACTACTACTCGTATACAACATGAATCCGACTTTACTCACCAGGAAAGAAACTCGAATCGCTATTATCTCATTATCCATGTGTTTTCGGCTCATGTTTGAATAATATTTTTTTGAAGATTACATTTCTATTATATCTACAAGAAAGCCTTTTATCGATGCAGGCAAAAAATTTATAAATAATGAGATAAAAATGATTGGAGTTTTTCCTTTCTTTAGACTCATTTTTGATATGTATGCTATAGAGAGATGAGCCACATTGTTCTCCCGTGACAAAAATTTCCTTTGCCTCGAGAAATGATCAACAATGGAATTTTCATAAATCTTCTATTTCATTCTTTTTTTTTCTCCATTTGGAGATTTTATTATACATGCTGGAGAAGCGACGAAGATTACTTTCCACGAAGTTAAATTAAGGACGACCAGTATACTCCGAAGAAAATATTTTTCCGTGATTAAGAATATAATTCAATCGACGTGTAATTGACAAGATAGTGGACGGCCCTGCATCAGCAGCAGCAAACACAGGATGTCCTGCAGTAAATCGATCCGATCGACGATACGATACGGATCGCGAGACCGTTCAAGTTTTTTATTGACGCTTTGAAGCAACGCCATTCGATACGCTTCTATTAGACACCGGAGTTCCGGCAGTCTCGGGGTGCAACGAATCTACATGACTCACGCGGTGCGTCCTGAAAACTCGTATAAAATAAGAGCCGAGAAGAATTAATTAAAGAAGACGCTATACACGGAGAAAAAGAATTAGTTGGATCTACTGAAAATTACTTGCGGGGTCGCAAGTTACTATTTATTCATATATCAATGAAATTTGTTAATACGTCAATTTGATATCTCTTCCTTATAATCATGTAAAATAGTATGTGTTTGCAGGAAGGAAATATCAAATTAATGTAAAATAAAAATGTAATTCATCTAAATGAACAATTCAGTTAGTTTTATTAGAGAGATCCAACTTATTTCTCTTTCTTTGCGTACAAGGGCTGGAAACTAATTAAGACGGCGTGTGATTTTGGGGTGGCAAGATTTTATTGACGATGTCGTTTGTACAAAGACACGGGAATAATCGCGCCGCGTCAGCCACGTTGGATGTTAAATTACGATGTGACGTGTGTATATCGCTGCTATTAACGAGAAATAGGACAGTTCTGCTTCCGGGATGCAGATTCGATTTGATCGCCAGCTCAGCGACCGTATCCCGAATGGGCTTGACCGCTTCCCTGAGCGGCAGCGTGTCCACCTCCTCCGTAGCCGCCACCTCCGTGATGTCCACCACCTCCGTGATGTCCGCCACCTCCCTGATGGCCACCACCTCCGTGTCCACCTCCGTATCCACCTCCGTATCCTCCGTCGTAGCCGCCGCCGTGACCGCTGGTCAAACCGGCGTTTCCACCGCCTCCGTGCCCACCGCCTCCATAACCACCATTGCTGTCGAAGGAGCGATCGTTACAAACGTTTCCTTCCGCTCCCTGCGAAATTTTCGTCATTTAATCCTTCGCGTCTCTCACCCTCCGAATGCACCGGAAGAAGCCGAAGCTTGAGAGTAGGCGGTAGAGCCGCCACCGCCGCCCGAGGAGCCGGCTTTGCTGTTGGCCTCCGATCCGGATCCACCACCACCGTAGTTTCCACCGTCGTGTCTACTCGGGGAACGCTCCACTCGCACCGCCTGCGCGGGATCTGGAATCAGAGGGAGGGAAGATCGATCAGAAGAGTCGATAATGATATCGAACACGCGGAAACGCGATCTCGCGTTGATTTTGAAATCGAATAGACGTTTTGTTCGAAGGGAAGGGAATTCGTCGGTCCCGTCGAATCACGAGACAAATTGTATCGCAACGGAGCAACGGCTCCAATTTTTTCCGCAGAAAGCTTCCAAGGTAACCGCCTCAATAGCCGGACGGCTGTTCCGCAATTTGTTCCACAGTCAAAGCTTTTGTACAAAAAAAAAAAGTCTCGGTCCCCGCTTCAAACGCAACGACGGATCCTCTCTTCCCAGAAGCGACAGCGGATCATCGCGAAGGAGGAGTCGCGATCCTCTGCTCTACCGAGAACTCACCGAGTATGATCCTGCCTGCAGAGGCCACCGCCACCAGGAGTGCCAATAGGACTACGTATTTGACCATCTTTGCCGCTCGTGTTCGACTGTCTGTCTCGGCGGCGAGATCGCCCATGTATTTATACCGTGCCGAGTGGCTCCTCTATTTGTCTAATTTTTTTTTCTCTCTCGAATGATTCCAATAACAGCACAAGCGGCAGGGGAAGCCCGGGGTCGACTTATCCCGACGTCCAATGAGCGACCGCGTGGTTCGGCGAATCGTGAACTTTCACATTTACACGATCGAATGTGGTGCTGATCTCGATCCCGAGTCGATTCCATTGTCATTCGGGGCGACGACAATGCGCGAACGCGATTTTTCTCCGCGCCACCTCGTTCCTCTTGCTCGTGTTTTACGTAACGTCGCGGGGGGGGAGTCCCGATTTCCCGAACCGATTCTATACGCGAAGCCCCGGCGGACCGTGACGGGAGATGGTTCTTTTTTAGCGTTGCCATCGCGACCTTGCCGTGGAGCGTCAATAAGGTGAGCCACTCGAGTCGTAATCGTCCGGTTTGATCCACCGGGAAAGTATCGTTTTAACCGTTGTTGATGTCGATGACGAATGACGTCGCTTGAAACTGAACTACGCGCGAAAACAGAGGTCCTCCTTTTTCGGGGAAAAATTCATTCTAGAACGTCTCGACCGAATCCTCTTACCGCGGACCAAACACCTCCTCGAGGTCATGGAATAGGTGTCGACGGCGCGAACACACCGCGGGGACCACGTGACGAATGGCTTTCCGGGATCGATACGGAATATCTGACCGTTCGGTCGGTCTGCTCTCCGCGGCTTAGGCCCGATTAATAGTTTTCGATCGTTCCTTTTCGCAGTCGGATTTATTCTGCCGCGGTCGAGGCATCGCCGAACGACCGCGCATGATGTATGCAAGGATCATTGTACTTACGTGCGTGCGCACTAATATCAGGTCTGATGTCATATTTGGATTTATCTCGTGCATTCTTATTCGAAAGCCGGTTTTCGTAGTCGGACGTGGAGGCGCGAGATCGTACGATCGCGTTATCTCGATGCAGCTGACGAGATGGCCTTATCGCAGGGGACCGTCGCGTTAACGATATCCTACTTGCAACGTCGTTCGCTAAATATCTTTATTCTGAAAATCAACTCGCGTCTGTGCGGCCGCTTGAAATGTCAGAAGGATTAATCATTTTGACCTAAAGTTCACGGGCGAAAGATACTCGCGGTTAAACGCCTCTAGGTAGCATTACGCGCTTCACATTTCTTCCTCGTTCGAATTGACGACCGACGAGCTATAAATGAGTGTTTCATCGTAAAAAAAAACCACAAACGATTTTGAAGCAGTCGCAGAAAGCCGATTTGACGTAGGTCAAACATTGAAAAAGGTGGCCATATGGATGAATATTGAAAGAGCTTAAATTTTTTTTGGAGCGTCTACAAACGAGGAGACCTTTACTACAAACGACTATAGCGATATCGAAGGGATAGTAAAAAGCCAATTTTTGACGTCAGTCAAAAATTGACAAATTTGCCACACGGGTGAATTTGGAAAATTCTGGAATTTTCTTTCGGAACGATTACAAACGATGAGACCTTCATTGCAAACAGCTACAAGTGATTCTGAAGGAACAGGAAAAGGCCGATTTGACGTAGGTAAACAATTGACAAATTTACCACACGGATGATTATTAGAGAAATGCTGTACATTTTCTTTCTGGAACGATTACAAACGACGAGACCTTCACTGTAATCAACTGCAAGCGATTCCGAAGGGACGTTGACAAGTTTGCCATACAGGTAAACGTTAAAAACGCTCTGACACTTTTTGTTTTGGAACAACTGCGAAAAATCGAGGCTCGTAAAATCGTGAGAACTTCGGCCGATACATACGAGGGACTCATGAGGTCACGCTCGGGCGAGTGGTACGCAAACATCGCTTTCGGCAGCCAGTATCGTAGGGACGGAAGAGATTGCACGTAACCGCACGCGCGCGCGCGACGTCGTACATGTAGTTTCGACTACACGTCGTAAAAGAGATCTACAAATACATCGCGATTAGACCTCCCGAAATTGTTATTATCAACCGCCGTTTAGCCGACGGGTTATTTACTTCGCGATATACGTGAACGGAATGGGAAGATGTAAATTGAACTCGACGACGCGTCGTCAAGGTTGAGGAAGTGAAGGGAGTGACTGCCGCATTTGGGAGATGGAAGATGTGTACTGCTTCGAGAGGTGGACGTCATTTCGGTGGCGAGGAGGTTTCCTCAGAGTGTTACTATTACGTACCTATTTTCTCGAGTACCCGAAATATTTAACCACGCGAAGATGCGCGCATTCCTACTTGTACAAATCTGCCGCTGATTCATCATTTTGCAGAACTCGATGAGCGGGATCGTTTAGTTTTTTTCGTCGTTTTCGATGATTTAGGTCGTAGGTATATCTTTTCATAGACCCTCGAGAACGCATATCGTTGTGTTTTGATAAAAAATTCTTTTAATACAAAATATCAACACTTGAAAATTTACATTATCTTACAGCTAATCGTGACTATTGGTTAAGCCGCTTCGGCAGGTTTTTCAACAGTTCGAGCGAAATTGTTTTCCATTTCTCCGCACCTTCTCCCCGCGATGCTTCCAGTCGTCGTCTCATCGTCGGCCGTACGCGGACGCTCTGAAATCAATCGAAAATCGAACGTCACCCCATTATCGCGTTCACGTTGCGCGATTGCAGAGACAAGATATGACAAGATATGGGTCAATGCAAAAAAAAAAGAAGAAAAGTAGATGTAGACCGCAGAAATTACGATTAGGCGGTGCTAAACAGCCGTCAAAAAAGTAGAGTAAATTAACCAGAAAAACGAACAAAGAAAGAGGTTCGCAATATGAGGCAAACGAAAAAAAAATTCAAATAAGAAATTATTATACATACTAAAGAAGAGAAATAAACAGCAACCTCTCTCTCGATTACTCGGATAAACAAAGAGTGCAGTTTCGGAAAACTTTGAAGACAAAGAGCTACGGAGCGTCCTTTCAGAAAAATAATTCGCCCATCCAAGTAGCGTATGTAAACAGTGCCGAGAACATATTTACTTAAGTCCGACATATCGTCGTTGAATCGCACAAGTAAGTACCTATATATTATTTGAATCAAGTACGAATCACGTGTAGAGTCGTTCAGTTCAACGAGCACACACTCGCCTTAAGTAAACATGTTCTCGGCACACAGTCGTTCACATCGACTGCTTCGATCGGCAAATTATTTCTCCCAGTGGAGAAGTGCCCCATCGAGGGGATGACTCACCCCGAATTCGCGCTGGCGAAAGATGCACTTCCGAAAGGCGTGTTGAAGGAGGCTGCATTGGCGGAGCTCTGAGCGTTTGCCCCGCCGTGTCCGCCGTATCCGCCGTATCCGGGCCCACCGCCGTACCCTCCGTGTCCACCTTGATGTCCATGTCCGCCGTAGCCCCCGTAACCCGCGTGGTCTTCGTAGCCACCGTGACCACCGTAACCGCCGTGACCACCGTAACCTCCGTGACCACCGTAACCTCCGTGTTGGTGGCCCCCGTATCCACCCCCGTAACCGCCCCCGTATCCGCCCCCGTATCCGCCCCCGTATCCACCCCCGTGTCCACCCCCGTGTCCAATTCCTCCGAGGTGTATTAACAGGGCCTTCTTAAAGTGCGTCGGAGCGGGACCGGGATCGGCCGATCTGACCATCCTGACTGGAGCGTCTTGGGGAACAGCGAGAAAATGTGTATCGTGTGTTGGACGGAGAAAGAGAATCGGTTGGATCTGCCAAAAGTCACTTGCGGGATCGCGAGCAATCATCAATTTACATCGGTTCGATCTTTTCTCACATATACCACAATCAGATATTTCTTCCCCGCTGTCACATACCGTTTCTTCACCATGACCGCGGGGGGGGGGGGGGGGGTAAGGAAGAAATATCTAATTGATGTGTATTGGAAGATTTCATTGATACAAATCGATAATTACTTGCGACCGCGCAAGTCATTTTCAGCAGATCCGACCAATTCTTCTTCTCTGTACGGCGCAACGTCGACTCGTTGTACGACGACTCGTCGTAGATGAAGTGATCGCTGAAGACGCGACGAAAAATCATCCCGTTCAATCCTTTGCGCGAACCCACAGGTGTACATCATGAATTACGCATAACAAGAGATCGCCGAAGGATCGGAGATCGATCCCCCCCGATCGCCCGCCGGCGAGGAACGAACCGTCGGGTTCACCGCACCCCGATATCGATCGCACATGTCTTGCTTCTCGGAAATCGTACGCGAGTTATGTTATTCGTAAAAAAAATTTACCGAGTAACGGACACACCGCGCGACTACGAGTGCCGATAACGCGACGGTTTATCGCGCGCGCGAGACGCACGCAGTACATATGTATGTATATGCGCGCTGTGTTTACTCGGAAGGAGTGGATGAGAAAAAAAAATTGGAAAAAATACCGAGAGTACCACCGGTCCCCCGATCGACGAAGCGCGACACGCTCGCGAATCGCCTGTATATAAGTACACGTCTGTGCCGCGTCGCGCTACACACGTGCACTAGCGCGAGTCGGTCTCGGAGCCGCCGCGCGGAAAAGTCGCATTTCCCACCCCGAGGATCCGGAAAACGCACGTCTCTCTATCGCGCGCGCGCGCGCGATCGATCGAATGGTGAGATTACGTACGAAAGGATTTAATGATTGTAATAAATTTTTAATGTTTGAATATTACTGACAATAGTGGATGATAATAATTTGGAATTTGAATGATTAATTTCTGTTTCGTCAGAGAATATTGAGATAAATTTAGAATATATAATATGAAAGGATTTAATGATTATACATAATACATTTTTAACGTTTGAAAATTACTAATAGCAATAACTAATAATAATTTTGAACTAAAATTACAGATTTTTTTTTTCGTTAGAATATTTCGCGATCAATTTAGAATCTATTTATGCAACTCTTCATGTGACAAATAGAAATTTCCTTTTCATTAAATTATATCTTAATAAATATGTTCGCCAGAGGTTCACTTTGCGGTAATTACAATTTCAATTGAAATATCATTTTATGTACCTTCCTCGTCGACTCGAACCGCCGCCGGATAAGCGAGAGCCGCGCTCGCGATCGCGAGAACCAGAAGTGCCGTCGACCCGGTCATCTTCGTTCGCTCTCCCCCGTTCGCCCTGATAAAGACCAAATATCGATTCTCTTTCTCACTGACGAACCGCTTTTCTGCCGGGACTCTCGCGCCGCTCGACTTTCGACTTTCGAGCGAGAAGTGATGCGCGAATATCGCCGGGAAGCAGTCTTATATAGGAATGCGTCTCGCGGGGGTCCGGGGTATCCCTCTTACGTGTTTTCGTTCGGTATATCGCGCCCGCATCTCATTAGTCGCACTTCTTCATAGGACGGCGTACAGGCGGATGAGTATAAGCATCACGCGTGATGTGCCCGGTGGCCGTGAGAGGCCTTGCGCTCGCGCGCGAGCGCCCGCAGGTTTCCGGCTCTCTGTCTCGTAATTTTCGCTTTCCGCACTCTACTCGCGCGACGCGCCTTCGACCGTGGAGGGTTCCTCGGGGTGGTCCGGCGAGGATAATTAGCGTAGCGTTCTCCTTATCGTCCGAAGGACGCGTTTCCGGTGTCTCGGGGTCTTGCGTGTAAGTTTTTTTTTTTTTTCTATAGCAATTTCACGCGTAATCGTAATATACCGTTACGGTCATGCCGACGTTGTTTTTAATAATCTTATTACGTCAAGTTGCGTCGTACACGACATGTTTTTGTTGAGGTGCTCCGACAATAAGCTTGGCGCGCTCGAGTCGACCGTGAAGAGACTTCGTGACGACCATCAGTCGGTAGGCGCGAGAGGTATAATCGAGCTGTTTTCATGGGCGCTCGATTAATCCGAGGAGAAATCATCGTGCGTGTGTGCGTGATCCAGTTCGCGGACTAGGTGCCGCGATGTGTATATGCGCGTAACTTGGACGCAGGTAGGTTTTTAGCTTTGTTTACACGTGGGCGGACAGGAGTCGGGCCCTCTTCGCACGGATCACGCACCTCGGCGTGACCCTGGAAAAGTCATCGGAACCTGTTGACTCGTTGACGCGTGCGAACGCAACGGCTTCAAAGTCAACGGGGCGGGTTATTCCCCGCTGCCGTTTGCCGTGGCTTCGATCGGAGCCAGAAGACGCGAGTCGTGATTCATTTCTCGCGTTCACGTCGATGCATCGCATGACGGCATTCCGGAAAATCGCGAGGAGCATGCAGCCTCCATATTCGCAGCGCATCCGTCGCGCGGGCTCTTCGAATCGGTTACCAATCGTCGAACTCGAGACTCGCGACGCGCTAGAACGATCGCATTTTACGCGGCGAAAATGAAAGGGATAAGGTCTGGTTGAATGCGAACCTATAATAGACAAATTTATTTAAGATGAATAGAGGAATTTATTCACATCGAACGAGAGTCTACTTGAACGAGATGGTTCTCCTAGGTTTGTACTCGATTAAGAGATATATATGCGAAACATTTATATACCATAATTCTCGAATAGACTTTTGTTCGATTTGAATAAATTCCTATTAATCTCCTAGGTTCTCTCCTAGGTTCGTACTCGATTAAAAAGACGTGCAAAACACTTGTTTAACGGAAATAGACTTTTGTTCGATGCGAATAAATTCCTATTTATCTCAAATACATTTTTCCATCGGGTTTAGTATCCAACTAAACCTTTTTCTCCCTGAGTGTGCGATCCTTGCGAACTCTTTCCACATCCAGCAGAGCATCTCACCTTCGCCCCACTTCGCCGCCCTACTTCTCCCCACATTCGGCGGAGAGAAGAATTCTCGATGTCGCCCGATGATCCAGGGGGATTCCCCGGGGAATTTACGCGGAGGCGATACGCGCGGCAGCGCAAGCAGCGGCGCCGCGGACACATTCGTTTGCACGTGGCGAAGGATCGTCGCGGGATTTCTAACGGTGCGCGTACCGAACAAATCGGCGTTGTCGCTCGCGAGGCGGTGAAAAAAAAAAAACCACTCGAGAGTGGCCCTGAAGACGCCTCGAGGCGTGCGGGTCCGGCACGCGAATTCATTATCACCGTGACGAGATTCATTAACGATTCGGAAGCGCGCGAATCCCGCGCTGGGAATTCACGTAGTTCGCGCGCGTCGAGAGTGGCGGCGCGCGTTGATCGATGACCAACTTCGGGGAAATTCTGTCGGGGTGAATGACCGCGGCGGTGTTCTTCTCGGTCCGGACTTCGGACGCGGAGGAATCGCGTTGTTGCGGCGCGGGTGGGAAAAAGGGGAACGGCGCTTCTTTGACCCCGCGTTACCGTGACTATTTTATTCAACGAAAACGTGTAATTTACTCGTAAGGACATTTTCACGTTCATATATTTCTTTCGGATTATTTTTAGTATAACAGTCACGTTCGCACGATTATCACATTGCAGCCACGGATGGAAAGGTTAACTCGCTTGTAAATATTCTCGCTCCGCTTAATCGCAGATAAAGGTGGTGATGCGATAAAGCGATGATGCGGTTGATGATGTTACGACTCTGCACATTTTCCTGGCGGTGCGATCGTGCCACACGAGGTGTTCAAATGTCTCTTCCGCGAGTCTCTACGGTTTCGTCGATTCCGCACGCGCAGTCATATTGCTTGTACGCGTTTCCGCGATTAGAGAAGCGGAAACGAAAGATCGCCTCCTCCTCCTCCTCCGTATCGCTCAAGGCGATTTTTTGTCTTTCTGTGTTTCTCGAAAAGCAGTGCTAATCGAAGCGCGCCGCGAGAATTGAAAGTGCGGTTCAACCAAACACGTATATGCTGACCAACGCGTACACATAAGTATGCTCACACATTTCGAGGCCTTGTTATAATCGTAAGAAGAATACGTGACGGAGCCGTTTGATGCAAAAATAGTTTCGACCGCAAAGTGGACTCAAGGCGGAGTACAACATTCGAGGTCAACGATTCTCTCTCCTTTCTTCCGAAAGGTCGAATTCGCGGACGAGTCTCGGCTCTTGACGAGTGGGAGAAGAATGACGTTGCAGGAAAAATACACGGGAAACGCGTTAATTGTTTTAACCGAACGATTTTATTGAAATCTCTGGAATCGAACTCGACCGCGCTATTCGATGTATTTTTGTAACGCTGATTTCGAAAATAATGGATTTATTAAAGAGATTTCACAGAAGCACCGAGATATCGATAATTTGATGCGGAAAAGAAAATGTTATCATGCATATAGTCGATATCTTATATTTTCTTTGAGAGGTATTGATTTAATAATAATCACAATTTTATTGAGGAAATTTTGAAGGAACACCGAGATATCGATGATTTCTTGTGCTAAAATAATTTTCTCGTGCACAAAATCACCCCGATATCTTATATTTCCCTTACGGTATTGATTTAATAACCATGTTTTTCGTAATCAGCGTGAAGAGATACATAAGACAGGCTCATCGGAGTCTGTTTCGCTCCGGCAGAATCGAAACGCGTGTAGAGTAAGTTCTTGGCAAGAGTTTTATGATCGAGTGAGCATATCTAATTATGCCCGGTCGATGTCTGGATATATGATCTACATTTCAATCTATTAAACGTTACACATGGCCATCAGCTGTACTCTGACCTTTCCATTTCTTTATTTATATTTACGGACAACTCGTACACGTTTGTATATCGTATTGATCACGAGGTACATCTTCATTCGTTCTTCACTTTACGTCTTCTTCAAAGAAGCACAAGTCATTCGAACGATGAAGATCTAAGAACGAATCGATGCATCGGGAAGATTTTTAAATGAGCGAAACAATTTTTCACGAATATGCGGAACGAGACGAACATGACAATTATCAATTTGAGAAAGTGTCATTGGAACGGTACATTTGCATAGTCATCCTCATTCACGTGCTAATTAGCGTCGAAAAGTTGCCACACTTCGAGCGGCTAGCGTCTCATTTCCCTTTCATTGAATTCAATCGGACAAATTGATAAATAGTATATAGCGTTGCACTTATGTATACCATTGCACTCGATAACTATTATTACGAGGTAGAGACCCATGTTACGAATCACATCTTCCTCCGCGCGGAAAAAAATAAATCGTAGGATTCAGAAAGTTTATGGTAAATTTTTCGGAACAAAGCCAATTTATTGTTACTACGAATTTTGATAAAAATTATAGTAAAACTTATAGAAGTTGCAAGCGCTGCTGTAATTTTTAGTTAGATTTTGATTATCATAACATTTGGCCTTGTCTCAAAATTAACCGCAAACTTTGTAAATGCTACGATTTATTTTTTTCTGTGCACACGTCTCATTATAGTCCAGTTTATTGATCCACATTGAGAGAGTGCTTCTCTTTCAACTCACGCTTTAATTGGAAGAAGTGGGAAGAAAGTGAGAAGGGAAAGGCATAAAGTGGGATTAAAGAAAAAGATCAATTGAGTAATATCAATTTATTTTTATTCGAATACCTATTATGTGTGCACTAGAATTTACAGACGTTGGTGCGAATTCGAGTGCAAACGAGTTACCGGAAACGAAGGGTCGTCAATGTTGGAAACGGTGGATGCTTTGTTTGTTCTCGGTAAAAAAAAAAATTAAATTAACCTTCAGGCCCACTTCTCGCGTGTCTCTTTGCGATGCAATTCGGTGTAGTATTCATAAATTGCCACCATATCGGTGTGTGTTGTCATTCGGGGGTTCACCAGTAGCCACCACCGCCGCTGCTACTGCCGGCCGATGCGTAGGCGTACGACGACGACGACGATGGTCGCGAGTAGACCACGGGGACTCCGTATCCGTAGCCTCCGTATCCGTGGCCTCCGTATCCGTGGCCTCCGTATCCATGGCCTCCGTAACCACCGTAGCCTCCCAAGCCTCCGTAACCTCCGTAACCTTCGTAACTTTTTATCACCACCGGGTATCCGCTGTAACCGCCGTATCCTCCGTAGCCGCCGAGAAATCCGCGCTTTACGCGCTGCGAACTTTCTGTGATTGGGGAGAAAAAAAATGTATATATTTTCGATTAAGAGTACATTGTGATTTCGTTCGTTATTTTTTTATCAACGTGATATCTTTTCCTTTCTGAAGTCCGTTATTCCTATTACTACTTTCTCGTCACTTTAAGAATCCATCCTTTCGGAATTTCTCAGGCTTTTCAGACGAAAAACTTTTCAAGGCAATCTTTTATGTCAACCCAATCGACACGTACTTTCCGCACAACCTATTATTTACAGACTCATTCAATATCTGGTCCATTGAACACTTTCAGTCATCCGCTCACGCCCTTTTTTTTTCATTAAACGAATACGAGTAATTCCATCATGTGGGACTAAACTTACTCGCTAGAAAGGAAGTTTCAATCACTATTATCTCATTATTTATGAACTTTTGGTCTGTATGGATGTAAGACTTTATCGTAGATAAGAACGTAATTTGCAAAAAAGTGTTATACAAATATCAGTCAAAAGCTGATGATGAGGTGATGATGAGGTAATAGAGTGACTGAAGTTTCCTCCCTGGCGAGTAAGTTTAGCCTCATATGGTGTACCTTCAGCAGGCAACGCCGCTGTTACCGCCACGAGGACCACTAAGGCGATCAGCAATTTCATCTCGAACATGTGTGTCCTAGCTCGAATTCGAAGTCAATCCAACAGCTCCACCGATTCTTCAGATTTTACTGCGGATCATCCACGGGCGTTCCCCCTTTTATACTCGGCGAATGTAACCGTCCGTGCATTAATACCCTAATCGTGTTTTTTTCTCAAACTTGTTAATCCGGACAGATGAGCGAATAACATCATTGCCGAACGGGTGTCGAAACGCGTGCTCCATCGCGCGCGCCACCATTTTGGTACCGCCGCATCCTGCGGTTGACATTTCAAAGGGAGGGGGGGGGGGAGGGGGCTTGCCCAATTAATGGGCCGATATCGGCGCGAGGAGAGGAGGAAACCACTTACGTATTCTTAATGTCACGCAGCGATCATTAAATTTTGATACATCTATGCCCATACGAGACGCCGCGATGCTGGAACACGTTCCACATATGCAAAAAGGCAATTATATTTGAACGCAGGCGTTCGTCCATCGAAATGTCGGACATAATGAAAGAATTCCCCTGGTCCGTTTCGTTTTTTTTCCCAAAAATTAGCAGAATTCCCCGATTATCGTCAACTCCAGCCGTTGGCAACCAACGTCCTCCCCTCCCCGGGGCCACCTCCCAATTCGCCGATCATCGCGTAACGACGCGACATCGGCAAGATCCGGTAAATAACGTCGATACTCCACTTCGAGAATCCAGTTATAATCCCTTTTTATTCGGCAGTCGATACATGTTCCTATCAACTTTCTAAACTACGGGGATACGCGCCGCAGCCGTGGCGCGGACTCGAAACAAAAGTGAAACCGTTTCGCCGGATGTGCAGCCGGGCGCGTTCCCGGGCCCGATGACACTTGCCCACCGCTGAGGAGCAGGACGCCGACGAGCTGGTGGGGATGAGGGGCGGTCTCTGCCGACGCGATGGCAAGTACATCTGCCAAGCGAGGACTCGTTTTGGTATTCCTAACTTGTTACGGTGAAGAGAGATTCCTTTTTTTTCTTCTCGGCGGAGAACCCGTGCTGCGGTGACTGGCTTATTCTTGGGCGACAGGTGCGCGCCGAGGCTTCTTCCTGCGGGACGAAAAAAACGAGTGTGGGGACTGCATAGAGATCGCGGAACCGAATTAATCGCGCGACACGACGATTTCTCGGGTTCGACTCTCGATCTCGATTTCAGCTCTGTTCGTTCTTTGCAGAGTGAAAAGGTGGTGTTAATTTTTAACACAATTTCACCGATGCGGATCTATACATATGTATCGCATCTGGTGTCATTCAATTTTACGACATTATTAGGTATCCAACACCAAAAGTGGTTTGTATAGGTCCACACCACATAATCTCTTACAGTGTGCAAGGATGAATCCGATGACTTTTCAACAAATACGTCGTTAGCGAGATATTGATCTTTTTTGTACAGTAAAAAAGTGGTGTTAATTTTTCAACACCAGTTCACCGGTGTGTGTACCTGATATGTGTACCACATCCGGGGTGTCATTCAGTCTTATGCCGTTATCATGTAGCACCAGAAGTGGTCTGTATAGGTCCACACCGCAGAATAATTTTGTACAGTGTACAAGGACGAATACGATGACTTTTTTCACGAATACGTCACATTAGCCGAGACGATTTTTCGAACCGTTGATAAATTCATCGTGGAGTTACCCGTTGGGAGGACCGCCATAGGCAGTGGCGACGGAGCTGGCGACGCCACCCTTCGAGGTGGAATAGCTGTTGGCAATGGCGGTCACCGCGCCGGGTATCGAACCGGAAGAACCATCGCGCGTGGTGGCACCGGGGAAGCTGAACATCATGGGGAAGAAGTTGTTCAGGTTCGGTACGTAGCCCTGTCGACGACGGCTGCCCTTCACCGGCACGAAGGGGACTATCGGTTCGTCCTCCTCGTCGTCGTCGTCTTCGTCGTCGTCGATTGGCACGACGGGAAACGGGGTCTTCTTGCCCTTTTTCGAGTGGTGAGGCCTTGCCGGAGCTTGGGGCGTCTCGGTGGTCGCAGCCGCGGGTGAATCGGTGGGAAGTGCGGGTGGTTCGGTGTACGGTAGGGGTTCGGGGTCGGCGACGGGGTAGTTGGCTTGGTCCTGTTTGACGAAGAGAAGTTAATTCGAATTTTTTCGCGCGGGAACCAAGGACAGGATGACATGGAGAACCAGGAATTGATTTTAAGTCTCTCCTCCCGTCGAGCTGAAGATAAATATTGAAAAATACGAACCTGAGGATCCTCGGCTTGCCCCTGATCTTGAACTTGGAACTGCTGTTCACCCTGACTCTCCTGCTGGGGTGGCTCGGGAGCCGCTTCCGCCTCGGCGCTGGAGACTTCCTGCTCCTCGATGGGCTCCGGTCCGCCCTTCAGGTAGGGGGGTTGCAGATCGCCGAGGTACGCACCGCCGCTGACCGAGTTTCCTTGGGCGTAGACACCCGTCGCTTGGTTACCGCCGTCGGAACGACGTATCGGTCTGTAGTATCCGGTGAACATCATCGCTCTGTGCGGGAAGGTCCGAATCGGGGCTCTCTTTTCTCTCAGGAAGAGAACCGGATTGCCGTAGGGACCCATCATGACGGAAACTACGATTCGAGAGGACGATGGAATAATCATTTGCGAGAAAATCGGGATGTAATCCGGTGTCTGTCATTATTTCTCAACGAAAATTTGAAAACGAGAGAAAACCACGAAGGGGATACCGAAAATCGACGAGAAAAATTGTACAAAAACGAAGGAGAAGTACACCCAGGGAGAAGAGCTTATTTGTATTTAAAAATGTATATTCGACTATGGCGAAAGAAATATTTCGTTAGGCCAAATAAATATGTGTTAATTATTAGAATGTCTCTTTAGAGAAAAAAAAAATAATGAATATTTCCTGGCCCGAAAAAAATACATCTTTCGTCATAATCAACTATGCGTACATTAACTATAAATACATTGTTTTCTCTGTGTGCAATTACCACTGTAGTTATCCGCCGTCATCCCTATTTCACCAACAAGTCAACCACGACGCCCTGACACCACACTAAGAAAATTCCCAAATTTCATATCTACTTACGTGGTTCAGCCGGCACAACGCGAGCATCGGCCACTGTCAGCGACGACGCCGCGACGACGACGACGACGACGACGAAAACGAAGGGCAAAGCTGAAGCCATGATCGAAGCCTTTCGCCTTTCGATAAGATCGAACCGGACGAGTATCCTTATTTCCGGAAGTCGCGCACTGTTACCGCGTCTACCCTGATCCTCGTGTATTCCCACCGAAGGACCTGGACGACGTGAACTGTGGACGAGCGAGATCCAAGCACTACTCTCGAGGGTCTACTCGGTCCGCGAACTTTGAACGGTTGATGCTCCTCGATCCTGCAATTTGCTTTTATACCTTGGCTAGTCCTTATACGCGACACGGGACGGGATGGCATCGCATGGCCATGGTATGGGATGGGATGGGATCCGATAGGACGGGATGGGATCCTGACCCCCACCCCTTTATTAGGCGGCCACATATACGAGTGCGTTGCGCTAGCACGCATTGGTTACGACTACGTGATCTCCATCGCAAAACCGATCGCTGAATTTAATGAATTAATTGCGTAGGTATACCGATCGTAATCTGCGTCCGAGAAGACGGACTCCGTCGAGGGCGGACGCGTCCTCGACGTATCTTGGTGGAGGGAAGCGCGAGGTGGTGGCCCTTCGGTGAAATCTCGTTGCAAGGGTTGACGATGGACTTTATCGAAATTAGATTCAATGGAATTGAATTGCGAGAACGTGGAAGACGGAGAATCGAATTTTATCAATTTTGTCTCACCTCTTTCTTCTGTGCCAAATTAAGGGGGGCGCCCAGTGTGGAAGGTCGAAAAACAACGCTTTTTTCATTCGTATTGTTTTCGAAGATATTTTATTTTTTTTTCGCATATAAATTATGGCGATCTGAAAGTACATGTATTTAACTACTCAAAAATATTTTTGTTTAGATTTAAAAAAAAAAGCAATGGTGGATTTGTAAGCATTGATACAGGACGTCTCGAAATGGCGGTGTCGAATTTGTGGGAGTTCTACTGTGTCCTTTATAGTAAACTCTTGCAACATGTGGGAAAAAATTTTCTCGTTGATATAACATTTATAATTCGTCGGTGAACCAATGATATGCGGAAAAACATGAAAAAGAAAAATTAGATTGAGGTTTGATGTAAAAGCCCGATTTTCTTGCTAAAATTTCGAGTTATAAACATTTATAAACCATTTCTATGACAATTATTTCACAAACAAGTTGGTTTAACTACGATCTATAACTATTTTGTATAACTGGTTAAAATTTCAGGCAAAAATCTTAAACAGTCCTCGCGAGATATCATTCACGCAAATTTCGAAAACCGTGTTTCGAGAAAAACACGTTCAACTGCGCGTAAAGTGGCCGTACAGCTGTGAGAGAAGCGTTTACGCTTAGACGGCTGTAACTCGAAAACTAATACGAATATCGTTCTAAAACCTTTCTAGGAATATTCTACATGGCATTGGGGAATTCTTAAAGCAATAAAAAAAATCAATTTTTTCGAACTTCTACACTGGGCGCCCCCCTTAAGATCTGCATCTCGTCGCCGAGTAATTCGCTATTCGCGGGCATCACTTTGGCGATCTCTGTTCCCGAAATTCTCGATCGAGTTCCGTTCTAAGGTACGCACCGTTACCTCGAGTACGTGCGGAAAAAGAGCGATCGGCGAACCTGACGATCGATCAAGTCCTACGTTACAGGCAGACGCGACATGTCTTTCATTGAATTCGCTCGAGCGACGAATGTGAATGTTACGATTGATGAATGATGCGCGGAACGATGTCGTCGCCCGCGTTGTCTTTTTCCCGCGGCGTGCACCACCAACAGAGGTGACTCACGGCCGGACACGTGATAAAAGGGTCTAATGCGCAGTCTTCGGACGAGGTGGAGGAATTTTCAGCTGGTTTATAAACAAGTGGCGTGAGGGGGTGGACGCGGTAGGACCATAGCCTTCGGAATGCATCTTCAGGACCTGAGGAAGACCCGCTGCAAGACGGATCCGACTTCTGCCACGTTCTCCGGGTAACTCCTCATCGTCTGCGTCTTCAAGAGTAAAAGTTACGCTGCTCCTCGATGCGGTGGACCAGAACCACGAATCCGGACCACCTCCGGCAGGTCTTGAAAACCTGAATTTCTCCTCTCCCTCTCGAATATCGGGACCAAAGACCCCGAAGATGGCTCTCCGCGAAGATCGCGGCAGATTCAGCTTTCGGGTTACGCTCTCGGGAGCCGAGGAAGACCTGCTACGGAGAAGGGGGACGGTGACACGTCAAGGCGGATCTGACTCGAGCATTTGCGATTCAGGACACGATGTCCACGGCCACCGCCATTGGACTCCTACGGACTTTTGATCGTCCCCAAGAGTTATCGTCGACTCTGGCCAGTCATACCAGACGGGCCGGGCGGCGTATGACTGACCATAATATTAAGAGCTCGGCCGCGGTAGGAAGTTATGTCATAATCGCGGACGTCATTAACCGCACTTGGAGGCGGCAGACGTTTTGGGACAGTTTGAACGGAATCGTCGCCCCACTTGTGACGTTTCGAACTCAACCGTTTCGCTTTCGAGTGTAACGACCCGATTTTACAATCCGGTTTTACTAAATTCCAGAAATTTCAGAAATTTGTTCGAGTGCAATTATGGGAACAATCGAAGAATTTCTCGAGATTCTAAAACTTCCCGGGTTCCCGCAATCGCGTCCTGCTTTCAAAACATTAATCCACAAAGTTCGTGGTAAATTTCGGGACGAGACCAATTTATTGCAACGATCACTACGATTTTTGTAAAAATTATGGCAGAGTTCGTAGAAATTGTCAAGCGTTGCTGTAATTTGTACTAAAATTCTGATTATCGTAACGATAAAAATTGGCCTTGTCTCAAAACGTACCACAAGCTCTGTAAATGCTGCGATTAATTTTTCTCCACATCCACACGCCGCCGATGCGCGCCGATATATCGGAGTAAAAATACGGCACGATCGCTCTCCGCTCGCAAATCGTGTGTCTCGTGCCGAAGCGTCGTCGGTCTCTAATCGCCCGGACACGAGCCGTCGTCGCCGATCGGGGCACAAGAGAGCTTTTATGCTGATGACGCAACTCAGTGCGTAATGAAATTCAATGCCCGTCCATCCGTCAGTCTGCTCGTCCCGCCTGCCTCAGGAATCCCTTTGTTTGGTCGTTTACACGACTTTCCATAATTCGCGCAATTCCATTGTGCCTCGACACAGCAATGCGACTCGCATCTCGCCTGCGTCCGACGCGAGCGACGGCGGACTGCGGGGCTTAAGGACGCTTTACGCGTGGACAATTTGCACCACCGATGCACACCGCTATAATGCACCAGGGAAATTGGCACCAGGTGGTCCATCCTTCCTATCGCATACTTTCTACAAAGAAGAATTTCGATGTTTCACATCTACAAATTTTCCTATACAAACGGTATTTAAATGTTACTTTTAAACGTGCTAACCAATGATCAATCAATCCTCATGCTTTCATTAATGAGGGTAAATACTGCTTCGTACACCGATACAGTGAGCGTGAAGTAGTAAGTGGTTAAGCTAGGGCTCGGTGAAAGGGGACCATCGAGTCGTGGCGGAGAGAGCCGATGCGTGCCGAGTTAGGCCAGGCGAACGTTGGGACGCAGTTCAGTGAGGAGACGCAGGGTGACCGTTGCCTCTATATCTATATATAGAATAGATATAGAGGCAATGTTCAACGTTCGCCTGGCCTTAGCGTATTTAGCCACTCCAGCGACGTTTCACGAGCAGCCGGTCTCACCCCCGAAGCGCGGCATAAGATGTTTCACATCAAAAAAAATATATAAATATAAATACAAATAAAAATAATAAAATAAATTGTAATTATAATAGAAATAGAAATATTCCGTCAGGACAGGAAGATACACGTTAATCATTAAAGTGTTTATTTCTTTCAAACGGTTGACTCAAAGGGTCTAATTATACCGAATAAATATCGTAATAGATAATGAATATTTATTTGGCCCAATAAAATATTTCTTTCGTCATATTCAAACCAAACATTCATCGACTACAAATAAACCGCTTTCTCGGTGTGCACTCCTCTCGCGAAGGGGTTGATCGTCGCGCACGGACGTCGCGTTCGTCTTCCGCGAGATACACGGCTAACCCCCGGCACACGCGCTCGAGCGCTCCCGTCTCTCGGGGCACCGTCGACGCGGAATGGGTAATCGGCCGCCGTCCAATCCCGCTACCGCGCGCCGGCAGGAAGCGCTTCGACGTATTAAAATCGATACTCACATACGTGCAACGAGATATCGGCCCCCACGGCGCGCCGCATACCTGTGCCGGCCCCGTCGCGAAAGGCCCAAAAAATCGCGATTCGAATTCAGCGTCGTTCTCGCGGGACCACGCGCTCCGTCCACGCCGCGCTACGCTCGCGGCCGTGTTGTGTAAATAGAATTGAGATCAGCTATATAGGATTACACGTGCCGTGTCGAATGCGGATTGAATAGAAAAACGCGGGTTAGTCGGTAGAGGAGAAAAGGTGGGGGTCGATATGGGGTAGACCGAGGCGAATTGGATCACAGGGCGAATTCAGATCACGGATCTACATTTCTCAGATCGTGGTGAAAAGATGAGCATTTCGATCGTCCGTGTTTCTTCATCGGGGAGGAACGAAGGAATGCGAATGATCGAAATGTTCATTTCTAATACGAGCAAAGAAATACGGATCTATATATATGATCCGATTCGCCTCGGTGTACTTCGACGACGTTGCATCTCGCTTATACGTAGATCGGTCGGGGAAATCGCGCCGGGAAGAAGGAACTGCTCGCCGGTCCTGACGGAAAATAAAAATCAACGATGCCCCAACGATCCTTCGAATCGAGGATCCACGCGATCGCCTACACACGTCGATATACGAATCCTTCGAACTCGATCCCTCACGAAGATTCCGATCAGGCGCATCCGAGACTTCGTCTAGGATCGCAAAACCGGTCACGTCGAAGGACAGGCGCGAAGATTCAGATCGTTAATCGCAAGGCAGAGAGTGGCCGAATATACTACTCCGGTATAGGATGTAGACTTCGCGATCCTCGCCTCGGATGATTCATACGCCGCCGCGGTGACTCTCGGGACTCGGGAGTCGGGAGGAGCCTCGCCCTTCTGAATATTCGATCGGCGCGCTCGATCTCCTCCGAAAGAGGATTTTACTCACGCGCGCGCGGAGAGGAGAGGAGAGAGAGAGAGAGAGAGAGACCCGCGTAGCGCGGACTCGAAAATTGTCGCATTGCGAAACGACGGAACGTTCGGGTAATTCGGCAGCGACTCCTCGTCCCTCGCGATCCTTTTTATTCCCCCGCGCGCGAGCCAGCCTTTCCCGAAAAAGTATCACGCGTTCGGCACGATATCGTGAATCGCCAAGTAGCGACCTCTACGCGCCTCGCGTTTTGTCCGCAAAACGCCGATAATTCTGGTAAACCCAGAAATCGCGGGTTAGGGACCTCGCGAGTGACTCCGGTCCCGCGAGATTTACGAAGGAGCGCACCGCCGATCCTCATCGGTAGTCGGCGGGCCGCGGATCGGGGACGAGATTTAATGCCGGCTTTTTCCAGGGAAGCCATAAAATAAACACCGGTGTACCTCGCGACATAAACGATCGTGTAGTATCGGTACGAATGCTGAATCGATAAGGCGAACACGGCGGACAGGACGATCGATCGGATCGAGCCATCCGTCTGTCACCGAGTCGATCCCCCGTCCACCCGTCACCCGAGTCGCGGTCTCTTCGCCCTTACAACGGTGGTTATCGCCGGCGGAGAACCGTCATTCGCGTTCGTCACGACAATTTGTCAGTGGCCGTGTGCGCGGAGATTTGCATTCCACCGGAGTCGTCGGTTGCCTGCAGACGTTCCGTCGTCTGGTCTTACTGAACTTGTGCTCGGCGAAAATAAGGAGATGTCTCAGTATTGTTTCGTGACTTGAAATTGTTGAGTGAATGGAAAAATGTTCGGTTGATTCGTATAAAATTTGCAGTTTTTATAACACACTCATTTAATATAATCGTATATCAAGCTTTTATCCGATACGTGATTACGGAAATTAATATACTCCGTTATGAAATTGATAAGGCCAATTTCATGAGAAAACACCTGTATTAATTTTCATAATCATGTATCAGAAAAAAGCTTTATATAAAAGTAGGGGAGAGTTGCCTATATTGAACCGGTACCTAAATTGAACCTCCTGACTATTTTAAGTAAATGAGCTTTTCCACGTCAACTATCAGTAGAAATTCAAACCTCAGTACCGGTCAGTGTGCCTCCAAAACATACATAAGATACGAGATTTTAATTTTTAACTCTCTTGACATTTTTTCAATCAAACTCTCGATCCCCCTATCTGATGTATTTTTTCACGCTGGTTCCGAAAATGGTAGATATATTGACGACATCTCAAAGGAAATATAAGATATCGGTGATTTCATGTATCTACCAAAAAATTATTTTTTTCACGGAAAGTCATCGATATTTCGGTCTTCCTTTGAGATATCCTTGATATATTTATCATTTTCGTAATCAGCACGAAAAAATATATAAGATAAGATGGTCGAGAGTTCAATTTTTCGCGAAAATTGAAATCTCTGAAATCGATCTCTCGACCACCCTATCCGATGTATTTTTTCACGCTGATTCCGAAAATGGCAGATATATTGACGATATCTCAAAGGAAATATAAGATATTGGTGATTTCATGTACCAGAAAATTACTTTTTTCACGGAAAATCATCGATATCTCGGTGTTCCGTTGAGATTTCCTCAATAAATCTATCATTTTCGTAATCAGCGCGAAAAAATACATAAGATAGGATGGTCGAGAATTCGATCCCAGAGATTTCGATTTTTGCAAAAAATCTAAGGGGTATGCCTTAGATTTTTCGCAAAAATCGAAATCTCTGGAATCGAATTCTGGATCACCCTATCTTATGTATTTTTTTACGCTGATTCCGAAAACCACAGTTATTAGGTCGAAATCTCAAAGGAAATATAAAATAACGCTGATTTTGTGTATAAAAAAATTATTTTTCTGCCAGAAATCATCGATATCTCGGTGTTCCTTTGAGATTTCCTCAATATATTGATGATTTTCGTAATCAGCGCGAAAAAATACACAAGATAGGATGGTCGAGAGTTCGATTCCAGAGATTTCGATTTTTGTCAAAATCTTAAGCGCTGATTCCAAAAATCATGCACTCTTATTGAGAAAATCTTAAAGGATCCATGAAAAAAAATGTTCTCGTACATAAAATCGTTAATATTTGATATTTCCTTTGAGATACAGTCAATATATAGGGTATATACGTTAATAAGTGCATGATTTTTGGAATCAGCGCTTAAGATTTTGACAAAAATCGAAATCTCTGGAATCTGTAGAAATTCAAACCTTAGTACCGGTCAGTAAGGTTTGAATTTCTACTGATAGATGACGTGGAAATGTTCATTTACTTAAAATAGCCAAGAGGTTCAATTTAGATACCGGTTTTATCTCTATACCCTATATTAAAAAAGCACAAATTTTGTTTACAGCATAATTCCATGATACTGATCCAAGTCCTTCTCTCAATCGCTGTCGAGAGAAATCAACATTCAACCGATGCACGCGCGCTTTCGAGACGATCGGCCAACACCCGAAGCGATATAACGAGATAACTTTGTGACGGCGCGCCGCCGATATTCTTTTCCCGGTATCGCCGATGACCGTTAGAATATAAAACGCGATCGGACGGTATATCTATTCGCTATCGGGTGACCGTCATCTTGTCTGGGCATCGGGAATTTATCGGGGCAATCAAACGGCGCGTGTCGGAGTTAAATAACGCGGGAGAATAAAAGAGCGATTTCTCTCGTCGTATAAAATCGAGTAGTCTCGCTCGGATCGTCCTCCGGATGCGACTGATGCCGGAAGGCGAGAAAAAATCGAGTAGCGCGATTTCGCATTCGGGCGCGAATCGGTAGGTACGTAAAAATTTCTTCGGTATCGCGTCACGGGGCCAATGCCACGTCGATGAAGCACAGACGATGGATATATCGTACTGCACGCTCTCTACGAGACGTGCCGTTCTAACGTAACTTTTATCGCGCTACACGCAGATTCAGTCCAATCACGACTACGCCATTAAACGTACGGGGCTCTCGTATAGCGTCGAATGCACGGAATACGTAATCCCGACTCGTCCGTTTAAATGTGTATCGAAAAAGGGTTTCGTATTCCGCGTAGAGCGTCGTCCGCTTGTTTGTAATCCATTTCAAATCGGAGGGGATTCCCACTGCAATCATCTCTAATAGGTACACACGGAAAAAAAGAATCGGTAATTTTTACAGTAAATCCCAGTAACTGGACTTATCGAGGTGAAACATTGAATTTGTTGATAGGCGCAGCATACTTTTTACAGTTCATCGCAGCGCATTAACTTGTAAATACTTCACGCATATTAATGGAAGATTGATCACTTTTACCGTATAAATTGATATTTGTACTGTTATGAACTGTAAAAAAAGCCGCTGTTATTTATTAAAAACTTCAATGTGTTTCACCTCGAGAAGCGCTGTTACTGAGATAACTATAAAAATTCACGAGTTTTCCCGTGATTTTTCACCGATCCTCATTCTCCGAACACTTTGACAATGTATAATATTAATTTCTTCCCGGTTCTCCACTGCGAAAAATCCTCACGCGCGTCTTCTCTCTCGCGCTACCCGTGAAGCTCTGCATCCCGAAATGCACTTCGACGTCCACCGCGAGAACGTTCCGGACAAAGGAGATCCAGGAAACTCCGAACGCGGACGCTTCGACGTATCGCAGATGCTATCGATTTCGGAAGCTCCCGAAATAGGCGTACCGCGGGCTCTTTTGTGGAAATGGATTCGCGCGCGGTTTGAAAGTGCGGGTCACGTGCGCGGTCCAAGAAGCATCGCAGCGAGCATGACGATCGAGATGGCACGCGGCTGCCTTTTGAGCCGTTCTGCCATATTTCACCCAACCGATTTTTAGACTGCAGTCAAACGCGGTATGCCTGACAATCACTCGGGGGGGGGGGGGGGGGGGGGGGATACACGAGATGTGTATTGTTACGTCGCGTCGCACGGCGCGATTAGGGTGCGTCCACGCGGGAGATCGTACGCGCTTCTCGTATGGTATGCTCCTGCAACATGTGCAGCTGCATAACAATTTGGATGGAACGTTTACGTTTTCTCTTTATTTTGCTTCACTTATCGTCGAGACTCTGCTACGCTGAGAGAAATAATTACAGGTATGAAAAAAGTGTTTTCTTTAATTAAAAATGAACGTGACATAATTCCGAGACCAAGCCATGGTTTCTTTTGTACGACAAAATATTTGTCAGGCTCGAGTAATTTTTTTGTTTCGCGCAGGAAGAATTTTTCGTCCCAAAGAAAGTATTTTTCAATTAAGAATAATATATATTCTTCAACCGAGAATCTGTCTTCTTACAAGTGTTTAAGATCGTATGTTCTCGATTCAAGAAATATTTTGTTGACATTGGTAATTATTTTTCTCAGTGCATGATCTTCTATTTGTAGATATAGCAACGTCGATGATTCGTAGCTACATATGTATAAGTAAGTTCTTTTTATCATACTCTCTATTTTCGTGAATAAAAACTAATGAAGTTGGAGTCATGGAGAAAAATTACCAAAATCAGTGGCGTGTACAAAGACTTAGGCCCACTGCAAAATGAAATTGAATGAAATTCGAGAATGATAGATTTGAGGATTAAGGATCATTAGCGGTCAACTTGGGAGGGAAATAAATAAAATCGACGACGTGCAGCAGATGGACAATGTTATGATGCAGAGCAATTTATTGTGCCTTTTGTAACGTGAGCCGAAATCCAAAATTCAGCCGAAAGGTGTGATCACAGATGCGGGGAGGATGAGGGTCGTGCGGTTGTTCGCGGACCACGGGCAGAATTGTTGTCACTTTCAGGAATTCAGCAAGTGCGCCGCGGCTCCGAGATCCAGGAATCTGGAAAGCGAAATACGTGTTTCGTTTATTGAGAAACGTTTGAATATTAAATATATACACACACGTATCACACTATAATATATTACACGTGCAAGCTGAATGAGAAAAAAATAAAGCGGAGTTTGAATATAAATTGGTATAATCGCGGGGTTCGCCAATTTTTTCGTTTAGAGCCAACTAAGGTCATCGATATTCTCTACAGCATGTCCCGCGTCGAACGTAGATCGTCGATCGAATCATCGGTAAAATCGACCAGTTCCGTTGATAACGCAGTGAAACGATATCGTTTGGTTCGGTCGGTAATACCTAGGTATGGTAAGGAATCGGTAACGATCGGTTTAAGAATTTTATCGACCATCGGTTCATCCCTGCATAACTTGAATAAGCGCAACCTTAAAACTGGCGATTAGATATTTTATTCATTGGGAAAAATTGTTCCTTCTTCTTTAATAAAAATCAAATCGATATGCAAGGTGAAACGCTTTATAATTTGCAGAAATTCGATTTCTCGGTTGCCTTCCGTACGCGTAACACATTACAGATTCTAGCTGCGCCTAGCGGACAGCAACCATGAACTTGATTTACTGCGAAATACAAAGCGTATCACCTCGTATACTCTGTTTCATTCGAGTTTCTTGATATCCCTAGAAGACGCGATAAAAATGGACCATATCGTCATATATGCGATTTCACACCTCGGTAAAACGCAAATTCGTTTGTAATTTTTATAATTCATCGCTACTACGTATTATGTAAAAAAAAACGACACACCTACTTGCTCACTGTACATGAGTCAACTTACAATTAGCGATTGTACTCAACGAAAGAAAACGTTGGCTCACCCCACCTGTGCAACGGAACGAAAGGATAACGGCCTAAAATGTTAACGGAACCCCATTCGTATGCATGTCCGTTAATCGCGTGACCGTTGTCCATAATTTACAGACCCATCGAAGAGGATTACGCAATTCTATCTCCCCGATTCCCCCGTTTCCGACGTCGTTACCTTTTCCTCGAGGACGCGATACCGCGACGTTCCCGCTTTATGGGAATGACCAGGCTCCCGTCGCTGGAGATGAGTCGAGATGCGATGGCGGTCGATCTGCCAGGTGGTCCGGTAGTACCCGATGGCACGTTGGTCAGCAATTTTTTACCTTGACGTTTTTCCTTCGATTTCCTCTTCACGTTCAGATCCGACGATACCACAATCTCGTCGAATGTTTGACCGATGAAGGCTGTGGTGAGATTTCATTGTAATCAAGGATTGTTATCGTAATTGAATGGTTGGACTTATGATTAGTGAGAGCTTTTAGGTAAATTTTTATTTGACTTCATAAAGGTCTTATTTATTGTATTATTATTACCAGAGCTAAGTCGAAAATTGTCTGAGGCTCCTAGTACGACGTTCTGTTCAATTGGTATGTACATGATTTCTTTTAAAATCGACGTGTCTTAAAAGAAATCACACAACTCGGCGCGCTGCAGTTAGAAAATATGAAGGAATGAAATTAATTTATTGAACAATTTTCATCAATTTGTCTTGTCGTGAGTGACGCATTCTTCCACAATTATACTTGAGACACGTGTTTTCTAAATGCAGCGTCGAGTCACGCGGTTTCTTTTAGAACACGTCGAAATATTCCATTTCAATCGCTTACGTTTCGGATTAGACGCCTGTTCATTCTGAGCATTTGCAGCGACGAGAGCCAGAGCGAGGACCAATAGCAGGACCATGAGTTTCGCCATTGTAGAATGTACTGTACCGGATGTGACCGAAAGTAAATTTTAGTGCGTTCCTTTTTTTTTACTGAAACAAAAAAAAACCGTCAACTTACAAATTAAACGACGCAAAGACGCGGAAAAACGAGGTCCACTCGTCACCGCGGCTTACAGTAAATCGACGCGCCACCGTGTAACGAAATATTCGACAACGAGATCACGTATAGTCGCGATTACGTAACGAAGCTGTCGCGCGACGAATGGCAATGGGGAAAACTTTTCGTGTGCATTTTAATTAAGAGCCGTTCCCGACGGTTCGTTGACTCGGGCTTAATTATTCGCACTTGGCAGCCTCGCGTTCGCGGCAATAACACGTGAATGGAAATGCATGCTTGACATTTCTCGAGAGCTGCTCGATCTTGACATTCTATCCGGACCCGTCGCGAGACTCGGATTCGAGTCGAAATAAAAATATGAAAATAATCCTTTCACGCCATATATATGCGTATATATATAAATTTCGTCCACCCCGAAGGTCGTAAGCCAAATTTGAGTAAACGCGGCGGCACCGTGGCGCCCGATCGGCACCCGCACATGGTCTTGCTTACCAACGATATCCCGAAGACACTCTCCGCGTCGACAACCGCACGAGAAATGCGGGCACAATGGTGCGAGAGCCTCTACGTGAGCTCTCCTCGCATTTACTATACCTCGCGGCGAACAGAAGCTCGCGGCTCTCTGGCCTCTCTTGGAGGCGCGCTTTAAAACCGACGTCAGAAACTGTAGGCAGTTGCACCGGACAAACCACTTTCTATTTCATTTTTTCCTCGGGACTGGTTTACCGGCTGGCAGCGTCGTATTTATCCAGGGACGAGATCATCGTGGCGCACCGGGTTACTTGTCGGTGGGATCGTCGATTTTTGGAATCGCGCGGTATTCGTTATCCTTCGATAGTCCTTTAAATTTAGTTTTACGTGCACGATTGAGAAACAAGAATAGATGGTTCTTGAAATAATCGAATAAATGTGTTAAGCTTTCAGAAAATTACATATTTTCGACAGGTCTCTCGGTAAAAAGGACACATTTTTTAATTCGTCTTTTAAAAAGTAATTGAATTACATTTTTAATCGGGTTATTGAGAACAGCAGAGTCGACGGTATCGCATATTTATTAAACGGCGAACACAAAGTCGACATCGACCGGGGCGCCGCGCGTTAAGATCGCGGCACTGCGGCAGATCGCGCCCACGGATCGCGCGGTCATTGCTCGGCCTTTTCGGATCCCGATTTCGTGTTTTACTTTACGCGTCCTTTTTTTCAATTTCCCTTTGTGCTGCTAATCCTCGACTCTCTCGTGTGCATCGCGATGCTTTTTTCAGGTCTTATTCTGGGGAACATCTGGCAGGCCGGAGGCGGATAAAAGGAGGCGAGGAAGAGAAAGGGTTCTGGAGCTCCTCCCGCGGTAGTGAGATTTAAAAATGCCGCAGAGGTGGTTCTACCGAAATTCGTTTATTTGCTTACTTAAGGGCGATTTATAAAGAGAGCAATACGATGATGAGATGAATATCACGAGATGATGACGATTTGAATATTTTACAGGTGATCAGTCCGTGCGTCATCTCGCGCGCACCTTTTAGTAGTCGAATCTGCAGCAGAAACAGGAATCGTTGTGTAAATTGCGTAATAGTTAAATTTGCGAGTTCAAAGTGATATTATATTTTCGTGAAAGAAGTTGCAGAGAAAAATTTTATCAGGGCACGGACAAATGAAATATAGTTTAAAGGGTTTTAAACGCTATATCCACCCTGAGAGAAAAGATCTAGTCGAATACGAACCTGATAGAAAAATTTATTTGAAAGAAACAAGAATTTATCCAAATCGAATAAAAGTTTCATATGTCATAAGGCGGTCATCTGAGGTTTTTTCAGACTGTGTTTAATTAGGTCGTAACACGAGGCATGGTGAGAGTACGAGGCTTGCCTTTAGGCAAGATTTTGCCAAAAATCGAAATCTCTGGAATCGGTCGCTCCACCACCCTATCTTATGTATTTTTTCGCGCTGATTCCGAAAATGATAGATTTATTGACGAAATCTCAACAGAACACCGAGATATCGATGATTTCTTGCGGGAAAAAAATTTTTTTATACACAAAATCAGCGTTATTTCATATCTCCTTTGAGATTTCGACCAAATAACCGTGCTTTTCGGAATCAGCGTAAAAAAATACATAAGATAGGGTGATCCACAATTCGATTCCAGAGATTTCGATTTTTGCGAAAAATCTAAGGCATACCCCTTAGATTTTTCGCAAAAATCGAAATCTCTGGGATCGAATTCTCGACCATCCTATCTTATGTATTTTTTCGCGCTGATTACGAAAATGACATATTTATTGAGGAAATCTCAACGGAACACCGAGATATCGATGATTTCTTGCGGAAAAAAAAATTTCTTTATACACAAAATCAGCGTTATTTCATATTTCCTTTGAGATTTCGACCAAATAACCGTGCTTTTCGGAATCAGCGTAAAAAAATACATAAGATAGGGTGATCCAGAATTCGATTCCAGAGATGTCGATTTTTGCGAAGAAATCGCAGAAGCCTCTCCTCTCTTCCGACCGCAATTTTTTCTCCCTCCCCGTACGCGCACAGACAATATGGCATCGGGCCGCGGGCATCCCTTTAAAACGGGTCGAGCGTCTGGTAGCGCGCGTCTGCGAAACGCATGGGAGCCGAGAAAAAAGCTCCGCATTTTTCCTTTGTCCCCCCCGGCTTCTTTCGCGCGGTACAAAGGCGCGCGTCGATGATACAATGACCGGACGCATTAAGACACCCCATTCGCGTACTGTACGTGCGTCCAGACTCGCGGCCGTAGCGCGCGCCGCCAGGTGGTCGCGGAATCACGCACGCGGTACGTACGCACTAGTCTCACGACGCGTCGGTCGCCAGACTTTGTCAGAGTGGAATACTCCCCGTCGTCGCGTCGGGGATGGATTAACGCGTTACCGAGGCTGCATCGCGACGAGAGGAGCGGCGCGCGGGGGAAAAAGTCTAGACCGAGAGGAGGCTGTCGAACCTGTCGTCGAGTCGCGAGATAAATTTCCTCCGACCGCGGGCTGTCCAATACCGGTATATCCAGGACGGGAGACGTTTCCTCGGCATCCTTTGCGCGAGGGGGAAAAGGAACTCGGGGCACCGCCGCCGCCGCCGCCGTCGCGTCTCGGCAGCGGCTACGCGTGGTCCGCGCTAGGTACACCGAGAGAAACAATTGAACCGTCGAAAACCAGAATGGTGTAAGTCACATTTCATACATGAAGCTGAGATTAATTGACTGCAAAGTTTGAAAAATCTGTCCAGATGATGCAAAACAGATATGTGCACGATTTAAAATATCTATTTGTGTATCATCTAGACAGATTTTTCAAATTGTACTTAACTTTGCAGTCAAATAATCTCAGCTTACATGACATGTGACTTACGCCATTCTGGCTTTCAACGGCTCAATTGCTAGTGTCACAAAAAATATTTCTTGAATCAAGCACATGTGATCCTACAGATTTTTAAGTATACACATTCTTAATCTCTGAGAATATATATTCTCGATGCAAGAATACCGTCATGGAAACCAGAAATTCTTTCTACGTCAAAAAGAAAACAATTACTCGAGTCTGTCAAAGAATTTCTCGTACGAAGAAAACCACGGTTCGATCCTGGAATTTTACTATATTTTTGATTGAAGAAAACATTATTTTCTTTGGCATCGGCAATTATTTCTCTCAGTGTGGACTGACAACGAGCGCAGGAAGTAACGTCTTGGATTTCCAAGCATATAGAGATACGTTCGACATTCGACATAATTTATCCGCGAGGCGGGAGGGAGAGCGAAACGGCGATACTTACAATCCGTGATCGGCGTAGCCGCCGCCACCGCCACCCGAGTGTGCTTGCGCCGAGCTAAAGCTCGCCGTGTAGGGACCGACGTTGAAGCTGGCGCTCTGCGCGTTGGCCTGGCTGCTACCGTGACCGTGTTCTCCACCGACGGAACCGGCAGAGGCGGTGGCGAAGGAATTGCCACCGTGTCCGCCCTGGTGGTGGTCGACTTCGGGATGAATGACGACGGGGTGAGCGACTTCGTGGTGGCCGCTCTCGTGGTGGTCGATCAGGTGGTGGTTCACCTCGTGGTGGTGAACGATTTCCACGGGTTGCTGCCACCTTTTTGATCGATCAAATGGATACGCGAGGGTTGCTTTATCATTCCTGCCAATTCCGAGGATCTTCTCAGGCCGGGATATATTGGACTATAAATGATCTTTGTAAAAGATCTTTTATAAAAAATGTTTGACTAAAAATTGGACTGTGTGTGACATGTCAAATTTGATAAAACATTTTTCTGCTGTAATAGTTCTTTCAGTAAAAGTAGCAGGAAACCGCTGCATTTTGCAAAACTTTTAACCTAGCTTCTATCCTGATGCGACACATCGATGCATCGATAAATTTGGCAAGAGAGATATGATAAAGGATCTTTGTCGAGGATCTTTTACAGTCCAATTCTCTGGCCTTAGAGATTCTTTTCTTTTATTCGCCGTAGAACTTACCCCCCTCCGCAGCCTCCGCCGTGAGTACGACAACCGATGGGCTTGTGCGGCTTATGCTTGTGCTTCAAGTGGCGGGCCTGAGGACCGTCGGAAAAGTCGTCGTAGGTGTCGTAATCCAAGAACGACGGGGAGCGTTGAGCCCTGCTCGATGCACCTGTTGTCGTAAACGCGTCTTTTATTCGTGGATTTTTTTTAGCGAGATTAGAATAGAAACGCGGAGGAGCACCGAGGGGAGAATCGGATTTGTTTACACGCAGAGGACGACGGAATTTGTCACTTCTGTGGTACGTGGCCACCTCGGGGAGTCGCGAACAATTGAAATCACAATCCTCCGATGTGCAGGGGAGTAAAAACCCGTGGATTTGACTTTATCGTTACGCGCAAGTATAATTTCCATTTTGTTATCTCCGCGAATTTAAATCCTTGCACGCGCTGAATAATTCGAAGGGAAGAAAGCACCTACCGTCGACGACCCCTCCGACATTATCAGACGTCGTCAGAGGATCCAGTGCGGCGTCCCGCGCCGGAAGTACCGCGGGGGACGGCATCTCTGCCGGTTTCGCTAAGCATCCGGCGGCGTACAAGCCGATCGACAGAAGCACCATGCATCGCACCATTTCGAAGCTGATAAGATTTCCCGCAAACTGTACACACCATCCTGCCCCGTTCGCAATAGGTTTCGGAATAATTTCATCTCGTCCTCCGACGGTCTTTTATACGAAATCCATTCACCGACCGCGAGGAGACCGTTTCCCCGCGATTTCCGACGAACGTCCGGTCGATCGCTCGCCATTGGTCCGCGAGACGGGAAGCGAGCGGACGACCTTCCGGTCCAGGGACGGCCGGAAACGGCTCATCTTGCCGAAACCTTACACGCGAGGCTTTAATCGTTGGGCGAATACGATTAGTCATTCAGCGGTGAAATGTCAATATTTGCACATCACGCACGACCGCAGCTTGTCAAAAGTAGTGTAACGAACGAGAGGCTCATTAACGCTGCAGATTTCGGGGCGTTCGTAATATTTTTCGAGGTCACCGAGTCGCCGTAAGAATTTAATTTATCTCTGAATAAAAAAGGGGAAAGATTTTACGGCTGATCAAGGTACTTTGATTCGGCCGATCGATTTGGTAGGCGCGAGTATGTCCGGAGAAATATACGATCTCGTAAAATCGTCGATATTTTTCGATATAGGTACGTATATAAATATCAAAAACAGATCATTATCATCCCACTCAAGCGTGATGCGATGTGTTGATGAACGTCGAGCGTCGAGAATAGACTTCGCGTGGGTTTCGGCTGGAAAAACGCTCGGCTCCATTCGGGCAAGGTCGGCGAGTTCGCAAAATCGGTGCTGTCGAAAGTCATTAGCGTATTGAAATTCTCGAAACTAACCGCGAACTCGTGCTTCGTCGAAGCCGACCAATGACTTCTATATGTATGTAATATCTATAACAGTTTCAATGACGATCGGAAACGAAGGGCAGAGGATGAGGTTGATGAACGGAATGCCGCTGGTAATACGAGTAGAAGTATAATCAGTTAATCACGATTGAGAGAGATGACTGAAGATTTTTATTGCGCGATATTGTCGCGTTAAGTAGTTCTCCTTTTTTGACAAAATTGTGCAATTCTCTTGCGCTTACAGTAGAAATTGAAATCTAAAAATCATGATGTAACGCAATCGTTGCAACGCGAATGCATTGGCTGGCATTTTTGCGCAACGGGACGATTCTCTTATTTCTTACAAATATTATAAAAACATATAAATATGTTTATATTACAGCCGTACAAGCGATGACCTGGTGTGTATGTTAAGACTCATTTCGAATAGGAACTCGAAGAATGTTAAATGAACTGCTCAGACTTTTGCCTCTCCCATTAAAGCCTAGGGACGAACTCGTAGTCAGTCTCTAGTCTCTGATAATTCTACTAATACTTCCTAATTAGCCTCGCTTAAATTAAAAACTACGCTTACGATTTATCGACCTTTTTTTTTAGAACAAATTTAACTTCTTCTTCTTCTGGTATTGAAAGGAACTGGCGGAGCTCGAACTGATTCCCAATTTACCAAGAGGTCCCAATACACCGGCGCCGAATTCTTCGGAACTGGACGATTCACTGCTGGAATCACTGTCCAATTTTTTATGTCCAAAACCCCTGAAATTCCCGTTCCACAACGATCGACACCATTTAATCACGTTCGTTTCGTCGACATTTCGACGTCGTTCCGATCTGCTTTCATGCTTTCTTTACTTTTTCTTGCCAAATCCGAATCCGGAGTCAAAGGCTCCCGCGTTGCTGCTGCCGATGCCGAATCCTCCCAAGGGACCACCTATTCCGGCGTTGAAGCTATTGGCGTTCGCGCCGGATAACCCACCACCCAGACCAAGACCCAGTGGTCCGAGGCCAAGCCCAAGCCCTTTTTGACTGGAATAGGCTTTCGAACTTGATAACCCAATGCTGCCCAGTGGTGTGTCCAGGTTCACGCTGCAATTAAAAGGGCGATGACATTCTCGTGTAAGTAAAATTGGGCGTTTTAGAAAGACTCGCGTCGTAATGCTCTATTTTTTCATTTTATAGTTTACTCTAAGAAGTCGAGCTGGAGTTTGTCACGCAATATCTGCACCCAGGGAAAAGGTCTAGTTGAATGCGAACCTAATGAAAAAATGTATTTGAGCTGAACAGAGGAATTTATTCACTTCGAACAAAAGTCTATTTGAATTAGATTGATGTTTTACCAGATTTGTATTCGATTAAAAAAAGAGGCAAAACATTTATTTAATTCAAATGGACTTTTATGTCCGATTTGAATAAGTTCCTATTCATTTCCTAGGTTCTACTAGGTTCGTACTCCATTAAAAAGATATGCAAAGCATTTATTTAATTCAAATTGACTTTTGTTCGATGTAAATAAATTACTATTTATTTCAGATAAAGACTGTCAGGTTCGTGTTCAACTAGACTTTTTCCCTCAGTGTGTGGAGTTCTGAGATACAGGTAATGTGGGCCATGAAAACGGCGATGCCCGAAGCGTTATTTCTTCACGATCTGCGCCAAGGAATTACGTGGATACATAATTATATGCCCTCAGAAAAGTAAGAGTGGCCGTAGCATTCTCTCGAGAAGGTATAGTCTATAATTCGTAGAGTAACTCCAGTTTGTGCAGTTTAAATCGAGAAACTCAAAGGCTTAGCAATTTTTAATATCAAGCATATATAAAAAGAAGTATCATTTACTTCCTATTTCTAATAACATATTATATATTGGTAAGAATGTTATTACTCACTTTAGACTTCCAGCTGCACTCATTCCTCTATTGAAGCCGAACTGCCTCTTGTCCCTCTTCACGCCATCCTCAAGGTTCTCCGACTCTTTCGGTAGAGGTAACGCTGTAACCGAAATTTACGTAACATTAATTTCAGCAATATAGGTAGAGCAATGCCCGGAATTTGTTTATATATTTTATCGTCACTTTCAATAATTTTCCGTTTAAACTGATCAAATTGCACACGCATCGCGATTGGGCGAACGTAGTCGAAATGCGGATTTGAATCAGCGACCGATTTATAATCACACGCTTTGCAAAACAACTTTATAATTCCTACAAATCACTCGAAAAAACACTTCGAATATTCTCATCGATAAAATTTCACTTTTACACCAAATTAGCCGAATTAATCGAGCGGTAGAGCCGAGACTCACCCTGTTTCTTTCCTTCCTGCAGCGGCATTGCAGCTACAACCGCTACCAGCAGAGCAAGAACTACGACAACCTTCATTTTCAAAGTGAAAACACGCTTTTCCGGGACGATCGATCGCACTTGGTCAACGGTCACTGACGTTTTGGGGTGCATTCCTCGCCCATGGCAGTATTTATGCAGTTTCGCCCGACGATTCTATATTACCTGACGCATCGTACCCATGGGCGCTATTCATCAACAGCCGTAATGTCGATACTCGAAAGGTGTAATTAAACATACTACGAAGAGAGGTTCATTTCCAGGTAGTCCATTTTCAGGCGTCCTGCGGCTCGATTAACCCGAGAAACCTCGTAATAGGCGAACGTCATTCGGGTCATCGCAGCTGCGGTGCGTATAGGAGAGGGGTGAAAGTCTTCAAAGGTTCGAGTAACGGCAATTAACGGGGATTTTTGTAATTGGAGGAATCTCGAGGGTAATTAGAGCGGTAAATGTAATGTCGGGGTATTGCTGGGGGGAACCGGATAATGCATCGAATTAAGAATACGTGAAATAGAATATTATTTATGGCGACTCGAATATGGGAAGCTATATGATGAATGTGCAACGGGCGAATAATTCCATCCAGGCCAACAGATTCGACTGTGCACTGAGAAAATAGTTTATTTCTAGTTAATACACGTATACTTGATTATGGCAAAAGAAATATTTCTTTGGGCCGAGCAAACATTCGTTAGCTATTTCTGTTTGAATGAAAACGACATTCAAATAATTAACATATATTTACTTGGCACATGAAATATTTCTTTCGCCATAATCAAGCGTATATTTATTAATTACTGATAAACTATTCTCTCTCAGAGTGTAGCTATTTTTCGAGATCTGGATACATATGTATCTGCGAGTGTTACAGTCGGTACGATATTTGTTGAGTCAGAATTCCCAGAAGACTGCTGCGTCACTTTCTTGGAATTATCCCCATTCGGCACCGGATTTGAAGACATTGGCGGCACAGCATTTACTGAAGCAGATTGCAGTTAGCATTATTTGCATACCGTGCTTTGCAGTCTATTTATACGTAGCGAATTTTTCTTTGTGGGTGTATCGTCCTGTGAATTTTCAGTTTAATTTCTTATTAAGAGAAATCAATAGAGGCGAAAAAGAAAAGGACGGAATTTAAATTTGAAGGTATACGCGGCTGTTTGCAAAGCGTCAGACCGTTGCGTTCCGAGAATACCGCCTTATCGTTTCTGGGAATTTTGGCTCAAGAAATATCGTAACGACTGTACTCTAGCCTCGTAAAATTTGATCGGACGATAGATATTCTTAGCGCTGCAGTGTAAGTACGCAAATTCGGGGCGCATCGATTTCCAGGAAATTTCGTATCGACGCCAATCATCCTCGATAAGCAAAATTGCATGGACGTGATAATTTACAGAGATTCCGTCATTTTCCGTGCAACCACCAAGCGGCGAACAAACTGAGAAAAAGAAGTGATTTTACGATGACGTATGAATCGACGCGAGCGAACAAATAATTCGGATTCTTTTATAAACGAAACTTTATGACAATCTGACAAGGAACGAGGAAAATTTAATCTCCAAATCGAAGATTCATTACTCTCTTCACCTTTCCTCAACCCTTCAAGTTCGTCCGGGTTAATATTTGGGAGCGAATCCCGCAAATATTCGCTTCCCATAATTCTCAGTCCGTCTATTTCCAGCTAATCAATTTCAAGTATTTCTCTTTCTGCTGATTAAATTAGTTTAGGCTACCCTGAGAAGAAAAGTTGTTGTAACAACTATTTTAGATTCAGCTGTTCCAGTTTTGTATAGTTATCACAACAATTCTTTTTTTTCTGTAATTAAAAATAGTTAAATCTGCAAAAACTGTACAGAAAAAAAATTTGCTTTATTCATCCATCGGTGAGATTGAATACGGCGAACCTCACGGTAATAACACGGTGATAACAATAATGTTTCAAGCAGATATTCACTTGTTTAAACTTTAAATTGGTTGCTTCAACTCTACATATTTATTTTTCTTTACACTCTTATGACATTGAAATAATTGCACCGCAAGGTTCGCCGTATTTAACTTCACGGATTTTCGAATGAAGCACATTTTTTTTTCAGTGTGGTGCTAATTACCAAACTTGAGCAATTAAATCCAGAGTACAGCCCGTACGATATTTGAGGCGCCTAGATGCAAGACCAGATATTTCCTATATAAGTATAAAGGAAATATCTGGTTTTGCATCTAGGCGCCTTATTTCGTGAGCCAAAAATTTCTCCGAAACGATAAGGCGGTATTCTCGAAACGCAACGGTCTGACACTTTGCAAACAGTGGCGTACCTTCAAATTTAAATTTCTTCCTTTTCTTTTTCGCCTCCGTTGATTTCTTTCAATAAGAAATTAAACTGAAAATTCACAGGACGATACACTCGCAAAGAAACGCGCTACGTGTAAATCGACTGCAAAGCACGGTATGCACAAATAATGCTAACTGCAATCTGCTACGGTAAACGCTGCGCCGCCAATGTCTCCAACTCGGGTGCCAAATGGGGATAATTCCGAGAAAGTGACGCGGCAGTCTTCTATGAATTCTGGCTCAATAAATGTCGTACCGACTGAAGCCGTCACACAACCACATTATTTTATTTCTTTAAGCGCATGACGCGCCTGGCTACACGCAACCCGCCGACAAAACTTTACTCGCGACGAAGAATCCTCGCCGTTGCAACGTCCCGAGCGTACGAAGGGAAACAAATGGGTGGTATTCCCGCGAGATCGTCGCGCAGAATTAGAATTATCATATTTAACAAATTTGCGTGGCAATTTCCAACTCGTTAGCTCTCCAAGATACCGGAGATTCTAGCTATGTCTGTGTACTGTAACAAAAAAACTAAACCTTTCAGAATTTAACGTGGATGTGGGCAGGTATGGCATCGCGCGGTAGGATTACAGGATCCGCTTCTCGGAAAGGTTATTTTCCACTGTGACAACGAGTACTAACGGCGAGAGAGGAGATCCTCCTTTTTTTTTTATTGCGATTCGCTCTACGGCGTCATTCCAGAAACCAGTATTTCGAAGACGGCATTTAAACGACATCCTTGTCGTATTCCCCGATCATCTTCGCGTCGGTGTCGCCGGTTCAAGACCGCGGCTCGTATAAATAAATAATTATTTCATCCCGTCGCGTCGGCGACGTTCGTTAAAATAATTCGAAATGCCCGATACAATGTCGGATAATTATTATCGGTGATTTTTTTTTCGAACGCGTGCGATGATCGCAGCTTTCGTCACGCCGAACGCGATGACGTTCGAGGCTTCTGTGGGGAAATACATATGCAGATTCGACGATTCCGGAATCGCGACGACTTTCTCGCCTGTGGCTATGGTTAATTTCCGTGTCCGATTCACGAGGGGAAAAATCTGTATTCTCTCTTCAGAAGAAATTCGTCGAGTCGCACAAATAGCTTTATTCGCAAGGATAACAATCTCAATCGGGGGAAGAATATTTGCGTAAAAAAATTCGATCCTCTCGAAAACGCATTAATCAACTTTATTCGACCCGCGACGAAACGGTATAACAATCGTTCGATAATATATATTACATAACACGCGATCTGAGGATGAATTAGCGCATATACGCGTACAAAACGCTAGTCGTAAATGCAACGCCAGTGAAACGTGGGATTATCCCGATGACGAGCGGGAGTGGGAAGGGAAATGATGAGACGCGGCATATATGCGAGGGTGATTATCGCTAATTGCTTATAAATTACAAAGAAAAAATCACACGACTCGCGAGTCAGGTATGCGCGTTAGCGCGCGATTCAATAATTTAACGATGTCCTCCGCGAAGGACGAGGCGAATTGTTTTCGTCGAAGTCTCCCCGCTCGAGAGACGGCTTCTCTCCTTCCCATTCGACTGCAGGAAGCCACTTTCGGACGCGGAGACGAACCGGAAGGGAATGAAAAGGGACGAGTCTCTGGTATCACGATTTAACTGGAGAAGACGAGCATGTCCCTCGTGTCGACGGCAGCTTGACTGGAAGCCGAGCTCTTCGACTCGAAGTTCGGCCCGGAATTACCGGTGGAAGCCAGACTACTCGCCTGGGCGTTGACATTGGCACTGCCGAATCCGCTGACCTGTGCCGAAGCGGAAGTGTTAACGGACACCGAAGAGCCGGCGCTACTGGCGCTGGCGTTGGAATTGGATACTGAAGAGACGCCTCCTTGGGCATTGGAAGACGCAACCGCGTTAGCGTTTGCGTTCGCGTTGACTCCACCGTATCCTCCCAGAACAGCGGATGACGCTCCCGCGTTTGCGTTGGCATTCGCATTGGCGTTCGCGTTGCTACTGGCTCCCGAAGAAGCGCCATTCCGGTATCCTCCTTGAGAGCCACTGTCGTAGGTCGGAACTGGTCCCGAAGGAATAGACGTGGGAATTCCCTTGGCTGCTCCGTAACCTCCTACGACGTTGGACGATGCTCCCGCGTTTGCGTTCGCGTTTGCAGTGCTGCTGGCACCGGAAGAACCGCCATTCTGGTATCCTCCTTGAGAGCCACTGTCGTAGGTCGGAACCGGTACCGAGGGAACAGACGTGGGAATTCCCTTGGCTGCTCCGTAACCTCCTACGACGTTGGACGATGCTCCCGCGTTTGCGTTCGCGTTTGCAGTGCTGCTGGCACCGGAAGAACCGCCATTCTGGTATCCACCTTGAGAACCACTGTCGTAAGTCGGAACCGGTCCCGAGGGAAGAGACGTGGGGATTCCACTCGCTCCTCCGTATCCTCCCAGATTAGCGAAAGATGATCCCGCGTTTGCATTGGCATTCGCATTGCTGCTGGCACCCGAAGAACCGCCATTTTGGTATGCTCCTTGAGAACCACTGTCGTAAGTCGGAACTGGTCCCGAGGGAACGGACGTGGGAATTTCCTTGACTCCTCCGTATCCTGCCAAGACAGCGGAAGAGCCTCCCGCGTTGGCATTCGCGTTCGCATTGCTGCTGGTACTCGAAGAGCCGCCATTTTGGTATCCTCCTTGAGAACCGCTACCGTACGTCGGAGCTGGACCTAAAGGAACGGACGCAGGGATTTCCTTCGATCCGCCGTATCCTCCCAGGACAGCCGAAGATCCTCCCGCGTTAGCGTTCGCGTTGGCATTGGCATTGGACCCTGAAGAAGCTCCTCCTTGATACCCCGGATGAGTATTGGCGGAGCCACCTTGATAGGGAATTTGCACTCCTGCGTTTCCACTGCCGGCCGGAACGGAAGAGCCTCCGAGGAAGGGATTTCCAGCGGAAGAGGATCCAGCTTGACCTTGGGCCGCGGCATTGGCGTTGGCAGTGGCAGTGGCAGTGGAGCCTCCGTAAGAGCCGCCCGATCCATAATTAGGACTGGTCTGCACACCAGATGGACTCGCTCCTCCCAAGAAAGGATTTCCCGATCCAGAAGCTGATCCCGATTGACTGGCAGCATTGGCGTTGGCATTGGCAGAGGATCCAGAAATGGAATTCAGGAACGGATTTCCTTGATAATTCCCGTGCGGAGTTGGAGCTGGAGTGGCGACGACGATGACCGGTCCCGAGGAAGGAGCGCGCCCGTAAGAAGATCCCGAAGAGCCGGCATTTCCGTTACCGATTGGATTTCCATAGGAATCGACCTTCCCGCCGTACGACTGTCCGTAACCGTTGCTTGTGATTCCTGATCGAAAAGAATATCGCTAATTGATTAACGATTCCCTCGCAGAAATAAATTCGCTAATTAAATTATACGGATGAATTTTCTCGCATGGTAGCCATTACATAACGATCCCTTACCATGTGATCGATCCGGAACGTGCTCTTCGATGATAATGATCTCCGTAGGTCTCGGATGCATATTGTGATGGCGATGATGGTGAGACGAAAGTATCGGCTTTTGGATTATAATTGGTCCGGGCGGTGGTGGGCCATGGGGATGTCCGTGGGAATGATGCTGCGAACCATAGAAACCTCCTCCGTTGTAGGAACCACCCTGACCGTGAGATCCTCCTTGTTCATAAGATCCACCGGAAGCGACGGCGTTTGCATTCGCGTTGGCGCTCGACTGAGAATCTCCGTAACCTCCAGCCGTCTGAGTAGGATAACTGGAGGCTCCTGTATTTCCTATCGCATTTCCGTTCGTATAAGATTCGCCGTAGCCAGAGGGATGCTGAGACGGAGCTCGGACTTCTCCGGCTCCAGCGATGGCATTCGCATTTGCATTCGCATTGGCGTTCGAACCGCCGAATCCTTGCGAACCTCCGTAACCTCCTGAACCACTGTATCCCGAGCCACCGTATCCCGAGCCACCGGATCCCGAGCCGCCGTATCCCGAGCCACCGTATCCCGAGCCACCGGATCCCGAGCCACCGGATCCCGAGCCAGCGGATCCCGAGCCAGCGGATCCCGAGCCACCGGATCCCGAGCCACCGGATCCCGAGCCACCGGATCCCGAGCCACCGGATCCCGAGCCGCCGTATCCCGAGCCGCCGTATCCCGAGCCACCGTATCCCGAGCCACCGTATCCCGAGCCACCGTATCCAGAACCACTGTTGGCGTTGGCGTTGGCATTAGCGCTGCTGATGGCCTGAGAGTTTCCATATGCTCCCGAAGAACCCGGACCACCGTAACCTGAAGAAGTACGAAGAAGAGATTCGTATGTTAGGATTCGTTGGGTAACAAAGGAAGTCGACGAAAACCCTAATTATACGCGTCTTCTAATCAGTAACCATCGTCGTCGACAACTAGTATCACCAACGCGAGCCAACGATTGACTTTGAGTCGATAACTGGTCAATAAATCATAACCAAATGTGCGTACCTTGAGCACCGGCATTAGCACTGGCACTGGCACTGGCCTCGGCACCACCGAATCCACCGTATCCGCCTCCGCTCTTCGAGGATGACTGCGCGATCGCCCCGGCGCCCGAGCTTGCTGACGCCGAAGAAGAGGACAGGCCTATACCAAGGGGTCCTAAGTTGATGCCTAAACTGTCACTGGAAGCACGACTGCCTCTACCCTCGTCCTTGTGGAAGAGTCCGAGCGGGTCCAGGATGTGACTGACATCCTTCGCGACGTTGCGAAGAATTCCTGTCGACGATAAGGTGATTTTATTTAGGTGAATTTAATTTTATCGCAAGAAGAAATGGATGAAGCGAAGGCTTGATAAATCCGAAGACTTACCTGGCCGAGCCACGGATTCGTTCACCAACAGTAACACTACCACCACTGCCGACACTGACCAGCGTTTAACCAACTTCATGCTCTCTTGGTCTTCAATGCGTGCCGCTGGAGAGACGAGAGGAAGACTGAAGACTCTGCAACGGAACAACATCTTATATACGACACACCGCCGGTTTCGTCGCCGCGTAAGTATTGTCCAACGTGGTCCCCGAGTCTGCCGGTTCCACTTCGCTTTATTTTCGAGAATTGCTGCGGCTAAATTAAGTTTCGACCAGTTCGTCGAACGATTCGATTGTCTCCATCGAAAGTTCGTTGGGAAGATTTATTCGATTTTTCCCGATCTTCGCGAGGACAGTACTTTCACTGCCGGACTTTGAGCGCTCGCGACCCCACGGTCACGGCCCGCGAGCGCGCGCGCTTCGTCGAAGTGTTTTACATTTTTCAATCTCGGGGTATCCCTGATCGCCGATTGGCGAGTGTGATTAGTGACTCTCTCTTAAACGTATGTGACATACACGAAACCGCACAAGACGTCTGTTCCCTCTTTTTTATCGTATCTTCTTCGGGATTCTCTTTGAGCAAGAATGTAGATTTTCGCACTTTACGGATCTTTATAAACGTATACATAGATATACCAAGAGACGCGCGAATCGAAGTTTACAGGCAGACGTATGAGGCCTTCCAAAATTTCTTCTTCGAACCGTATAGAAAGTTTCAAAATTGTCGAAATTCTTCCAGCTTACTCGGAGTCGTGGGCGACTCCGATCCTCTGACTTTACGCACTTGTAAGCATTACAGAAGACTACCGTATTCAGAACGTGGGCAGGAAGGATTAAAAGCATTCGTGTTCGATTTCTAGTGTGATTTATGACTTTTTCTACGTATCGCGTTCCAAGAAGCGATATGTCCTCTCTGTCGAAATCAAACGAAACGTGTACGCTCGATTTAACAGGGACACATTCATACGTAAATACATTAAGTAAGAAGGCGTGTGCATACGTATCTCTCTACGAGCATAATATCTCTTTTCTTCGCGTCGCGACGAATATCCGGCTGGATTCGAAATCGCGCTAAGGTATACCTATAGAGGAATATCGTCCTTCGCATTTCAACGCGGCGGTGCGTAGGTACGCGTATGATAGGTATAACTATAAATAGAGGCTATGTGGCAAAGTTATCGTTGACTATTGTATTCACGATCGGCAGTCGGCAGGGAGATGATAAAATATCGCGACATTCGAATCACGACTACAGACCATCGCGGAAAAACCGATGAATAGACTTGAAAAGCCGGTATTCGCGATTCGAAATTACTTCTCTGTCCCCCTTGGTACCGGTGTGTTTATAACCGGTATTACGACAGAGTCCGTGTAATTGAATCGAGGATAGTGTGTTGGACGGTATCGATCTTTTATTTTGGTAGGAATGGAATTTGATAGAATATGTTGGAACATTTTAATTCAACGGTATACGGGAAAAAATTATTTGGCAATTTTACTAGGTTTTGCTGGGAACTTTTTGCTATCACGACAGGAATATTATCTGTGGCAGCGGAAGATAGTTTCACAATAATAGCACATGTAACTGCAATCACAGTGAAATTTTTTTAAGTAAAAATACTTGCTATCCCAACAAATATTTTTACAATTACTGAACTTATTTCTCACACTACCGCGGATAATACATTTGTCATGATATATCAAGGAATTGTAGCAAAATCTAGTTTTGTTGAAACTGCAAAACCATTTTTTTCTGTGTATATCGAGGAAAAGAAAAGTTAATTGTTTATTTATCTGCGAGATAATTATTCGCAAAATGCAGTTTTCGTATGGATAATCTCACGCCCTGGTATCGTTCAGTTTGACCGCGTTTATGACGGACATTGCATCACTCGAGGTGCAAGATTTTGCATAGCATCGGTATCGACTGCTTCGTCGTCATCGTCGTCGTCGTTCATCCTTCGATTTTTTCCACGAATATATTCTCGTCCTCTCTCTTCTCTCATTTTCCCATTTGACCGCCCTTCCTTCGGATAATCCTCTTGCGAAACGATCCGTCTACGGCCGACTCCGGTTTATTGAGGTCAAGTTCAACGACTGACGGCGACTCTTCCACCGTCGAGAGATCCTTTTCACACCCACCGATGACCTTTACTCTGCTCTCGAACGTTTCATATCTTCCATCGTCCCTTTCGAAATTGATAGATTTCTATTTGTTTCTGGAGAGCATCTCAGGGTCGAAAGCCGCGTCATTGATTAAAATCAAATGGCAATTTTAGCAATACATATAAACCCACAGATCTCGGCTCCGATTTAATGTTAATCAGAAGGTGTGTATCGGGTTCGACCTATAAAAAATGCTTCTATTAAAATAAATTCAAATTTAACGCGAAGGCTCCTAAATCACGTATCAGACGGAAGAAGAAAATAATTGGCGCGAGAGCCGCTCCTCCTCCTCCTCCGACTCCCCTAATACACGATGACGCTCGGCGCTCGCGATTATCGCATCCATAATTTACCAGGAACGGTCAACCCGTACCGGAAACTCCGCGAAGGAGAGCGGGCAGCCGCGGATGTGATCTGATAAGCGGGTACATCGCGATTTGTAATAGCACAGCATCGATGTAAACATATATTTAGCGTGCGCTGAACTATACAAGGAGAGAGAGAGAGAGAGAGAGGGAGAGAAGGGGATTCTCCGCACGGTGAAAGAACGCGCGCGCGATGCTGGGAATCCCCCGTGCGATATTTCAAGCGAGCGACCGCGCTAGGACACGCGGGGAAAATCTCGACAACACGTCCGTGGCCAAAAATAGTTGCCACCCGACGACGCGGGTCCCGCGTTACGAAAGCGACATGTACTCGGTCGCCGAAACCGGAATTAATTGGTACTGTCTCTCGCGACCTTCAACCTGGAGAGCACGCGGCGCTTCGCACTCTTTTTCCCTGAGTCACCATCCGCGCGTGAGTAATCCCACGTGAGCTAGCCCAGCCGCGCGTGTACCATGCAAGGCGAAATTTGGTTTCGTCGCCGGCGTGAAAAAACCCCAATGTTGCGTCACGCGCGCGCCTTTGGGCGAACATTGAGATGCGACGCTTTCCTGCGATTCACGGTAGACATGTAGGACGTACCGCGAACGTTCGTCGCGTTCAATTGCAACGACGCGGAGAGCATTCGACTTCGGGTATCGCTCGTCTTCACGAATACACCGAGAGAAATAATTTCTGGGGTGTCAGTATAATGTTTTCTTCCCCCGCGGAAAAGATGGTCATATATATAATCATGTATGATACTAGCTTTTCCCCTCGCGACTTCGTCCGCGTGAGAGTCACGAAATAATCTCATTTTTTTTAACACTAGCAATTATTTCTCTCAGTGTGCCGGAAAGAGAGGAGGATTTTAAAGAGCGAGGGAAATGCGAAAGAGAAATCGTGTATCGTAAAACGTGTGTGTGTGCATGAATTTTAACGCAGGAAGGAAGCGAGTCGAACGCGATGCTCGCTACGCGCGAAGATAAGCGAATTACGTCGGTTGGCAAGGTCGAGGAGAAGACGGGCGGAGAACAAAAGAGTCATTGACGCGTCGAGGATTTCGAGGGCAACGGCGAAGGAGTACCTACCTCGACGCTAATTGAGTGGCCCGAAACTGCAAAGTGCCTCTAGATCGAAATCGGAAGACTCCCCAATTTTAATTGCCAGTCGCCCTCGGTTAATTAACGAGCCGAAACTTGTTCTCTCGTATTTTATCTCGTACCTAATCGCCGATCTGATAGCGCGATTACTCGCACGACCTTCGAGGTCGAGCGAGCGCGCCTGCGAATCCCACGCGAGAAAAATGCGAAGAGATGCACCTCGCGCGTATCATGTGCGTGCACCTACGCGAATAGACATATCCGGGAACTTCCGCGGGGAGTCGTAATGACGACTCGATATAATTGCATAAGCGACGCGACACCCGCGCGAAAACGAATTCCCGCAATATGACGAGTCGCTTCGGTACTTTGTGTGCGCTCGGGGAATCACGGATGACGATCCGAGCGCGCGTGTTCGATTTTCCGATTCTCGCGAGAGGAGCGGAAGAGGCAGCGCACACTCGGAAAACGCAACGCGAGCTCGGCGTCGGAATTCGCGCGAATACGCATTTCGCGCATCGCGTTCGAGATTGTGATAAGGGGGAGGAGGTCAATCTACGAACGCGAGATTCTACGCGGCAGGCATTTCTTTCTGATGCGCTCCGTAAAAAATGCATCGATAACTGCGACAAACCGGTCACGGCGAAGGTCGATTATCGCTCTATATTTCTTCACTTATTCCGATGACGTTTGATGCATTTAATGTGACACTTGCAATTGTGGCGCGATCGAGCGATTATATATTTCTTCGATTATTTTTGATAATATCCTTTATTTCACGTTTATTTCATTGCAATAATTATCGCCGTAGGCCAATTTATAATTACTCCTTCTTCGAAGGAAAAATTTAGGGAAATTCGGGGAAAATTTTAGGGAAGGGACGACATTTTTCAAACTCCGACTATATCCTCTTCAATCTCGGTTCTTTATTCTACACGTGGAACAAATACATCCATCGTGATTGCGAAATTCGCTATATACGAGTACAAATCAAAGATTAAATCGAGCGCACAGAAGTGGAGCAGTTGCCGGTGTTCTGGAAGAACGATCAAAATAATTCGTCGTCTCGAATCCAACTATTATCTGTTAATCGAACGATCTATTCGTTATACTTAAGGCTACATGCGTACATCGACAATTTTAACGTCGTTCAATATTTTTGAACATATCCTTCAAACACGCGCCCATTCCGTTCCGGGAAAAAATCTCACTGGGATAATGACGGCGTTCGGCGTCAATAGTGTTTCGTCTTAAAAATCGCTTCCTCAAATAGAAACCCGAATTTTTCGACGTGGAAGCAAAAGAGTTCACCGACCCTTGTGTATTATGAGTGTAAATATACTCGCACTCGTCTCCGCTATACTCGATGAATATTTAAAAAATTCGTCGAAATGTGACATCGAGTTTCATCAACGCGGGACACCCTCATATGTGTAATATTATTGTCTTTCTTTCGGAAAAATAGTCGATCACCTGAGACACAAAGAATCATCTCACAGCTCTCATGTGATATTCGAGAAAGTCCAATAAATCTTAACAATTTCAACTTCAATCGTCCTATCTAACGGTAACTAACGGTAATAGTAAACAGTAAACGGTAAATAGATTCGCTAAAAAAGACTCGTTAAATCAGCATATTTCGATTTAAAAAAATCATTGCACATTGTCAACAATATTACAACTGCTATTATTCCAAACCATTTATCCTCCCGATATTTTGGACGTAAGTACTCGTCGTTCACTTTATTGCTAACGCAAAAGAGTATTTATAACGGAAAAATATTTCCGTGTTTACTCCTCTCTTCGGAAAATTCTCATCTCCGAGCAGCTTAATTTTTTCCAAGAACTTTCTCGTTTCGATATAAAATCAGTAAAGCTCGGGTTGTGTCACAACTTTTCCGAAATTGTAGAAAAATCGGTTGGGAATATTTCCGACTAAGCAATTTTAATTCGAGTAAAAAAAAATAATTCCACTGCAGAGAAAGAAACTGGAGAGATTCGAATTTCCCTTACACGTTTACGACTGTGAGAAAACCCAAAGATTTATAAACACACGCGCTTCGAGGTAGACATCGTTACAGGGAGGAAGAAAAGTTCTTCGTCAGACATAAGTCACGTTGCCAGGCTGGATGGAGCTTGAAATAAGTTAAAAAATCGAACCAAGACACGTCATTCGCAGCGTTTACGCTACATTAATCGCGCCGAATCGATAATACACGATCATTGCGATCGCGCGATATTGACTTCTCTCATTGACTCTTTCGTTCTCTCTCGCCCTTTTACCCTATTTTTTTTCCTCATTCGTCCTGCTTCCACTAGTCCGTCGTTCACGGCAGAGGCGATTGATTCGTGGCGTCGGACGCAGGACTCGCTTTCTCGGAAGCGACGCTCTCGGTGTCGCTTCCCGACGCTGCCTTGTTGTCCTGCTCCGTTTTCAGGGCGAGAGCATAATTCCTCAGGTACTCGACGACCTGCGTGTGTCCGAAGGTCTCCGCCTCGTCGATCGGTAGATTTCCCCATCTGCGGAATTTGTAGAGAAAATTCTATTTTATCGTATTTTGTAATATATTATTCCTAAAGCCGCTCAATGAAAGGGGAAGAAAATTCAGTTTAGAGCGTATTTATCTCCGGCTTACTGTACGGCGTAAATCGAAGGGTGAGAAAAAAAATGTCGTTTTCGCTCGGCAGGCCGGCGAGCAGCGCGAGCGGTGCCGCAGTCCCCTCGCGGCGCTTCGCCCGCTCGCACGGCCCTGACGGCACGGCGAATTAAAGAGCAGTGAACCGGTGATTTCGGAATATCAGTGACCACGTGGTTTTGAATTATTATAATTGGAATTACCTGTCTCTGGGGTCGTGAGGTACCCCGCACTGCTCGATCAGAAATTCAACGCAATCGAGGTGGCCTTCGCTCGCGGCGAGATGCAGTGCCGTTCGTCCGTCGTAATCGGAGAGTGTCATATCCATTCCGCTCAGTCGGTGCCTACGTGAAACGCGAAATGGTGCGCATAATTTTTCGCACGTCTCGATATCAATTCGACGAGAAGCTTGGAAGCTCGGAATCGCATTTTTATCTCCCATGCCACGCCGGTATTCGTACTACAAAAGCGATGCAATTTTTGTCAGAAGACTCAAAATCTCGTCGAAATAAAGAAACGAAAATATTAAGGTGTTTACGTGGGTGAAAACGTTCAGCGTGGATATATTTGTACGTGCGCGTATGTCGCTCATCCATGATCTACAGATTCTGTTGAAGCCGGCAGTCAAAGCCAGTAACAGACAGTAGTTACAGTCCGTCGCACGTCCGTCGCCTTGCCGGGAATCGTATGGCGGCGGACGTACGACGGACTGTAACTACTGCCTGCTGCTCTACGGTTCCCGGCAAGGCGGCGGACGTATGAGGGATCGCAACTACTGGCCGCTCGCTTCGGCGTCTCGCCTATGCACACAATTCCGAATAAAAATCCCAGATAGAATTGAATTAAAAATCTCAAATTGGACAAAATCGTAATCCTGTTCAATCCGGAGCATTTATTTAAATTACATCGCGATTTGATTATTCCGGAAACTCGTTCAAGAGCGGAATTCCTAATCGTGAATGCGCGTAATATATGCCGTGATGCGCTTTTGCTCTACTTTTCTCTACGCGATGAGTAACTCGTATAGAATTGCCCGCGCTTTGCTCGTTAATCGCTGCGTTTCTCTTTCTTTACGACTCACCACTGGAGGCACTCTTGCATACTGTGTGCGTGTTTGTGTGTGTTAATATCGTTGTATTCAAAGGGGCGTTATATGCAAAACGAAAATAACATCGACACACATATCCCGATTTACCGCACGGTACTGCGAGAAAATTTCACCTTTTTTCTATAAATCAATCGTAAGAGCTAACGAGGCGATGAAGAAAAAATCTCCGCGTACCTTCGCATGGCAGTGACGTCACCGCTCGCCGCACTGAAGAGAAGATTGACTATCGACAGGCCCTTCGTCTCGTACTTGTGCCTTCTCGGGTCTTTCTTGTTCGTCGCGTGCTTCAGGTTGTCGTACCTGTGACCATAGGAGGTACTACACTATCGGGAAAGGGAGAGAGATAAGGGGAGTGAGGGGGTGGCGAAAAGCGGGATATTTTTTTCATCGCGATCCGGCGAGCAAAAGATTTTAGAAGATGAGAAATAAGGAGATCGGGAAGGGATGATGCAATGTTTTCAAGCCGATCGGCGGAAGCGTCACGTCAGCGAAAGCGAGGATTCGGTTATTATTCGAAGAAGCGAAATGTTATCAGAGACAATCGCATGTGCGCGTTAGTAACGGCGGATGTTAAATAATCGCAAGGCAAAGAAAACGATAGATCAGTGCAAGGCTCCTCTGATTTCGAAAAAAAAAACCAATCTAATTACCATCTACCGTTATCTATCGAAAAATGCCGGTGGATCAACAGCTTCTTTAATCGACTCATTCCTTTTTCTCGGCAAAATGCAGTCATTTTAAAAATGTTACTTGGGGTCGCCAGCACCGACCTGTGGAAGTTGAACTCCGACACCAGCTCTTCGCAGAACTGCACCCCCCTGCAGGAGTTTCCAAGCGGGTCCAGCGGTGGAGACCAGGTGCAGATCCCCATCACGTTCGGAATGACCACGAGGAGGCTTCCGGACACCCCGGATTTTGCCGGTATGCCGACCTAGGAAACAGCTTAATTACAGGATCCGCAGCGAGGGGTGCACACAGCGGGTGCCTCACCTTGAAGGCAAACTGCCCGCTGTAGTCGTACATCCCGCAGCTGTGCATCAGGCTGAGGACGTCTCTGACGCTGTCCGGCTTCAGGACCTTCTCTTCGGTTATGGGGCAGATCCCGCCGTTCGCCAGGGTGGCTGCCATCACGGACATGGACTCGCAATTCGCCTCCATCGAGCAGCACTGATGTGAAATCGAATTATCGCGTTAAAGCGGCGAAATTTCACAATTCCTCGCAGCTGCAAAAATTCGACCGAAGCGACGGCCCACCTGGAAGTAGAAATCCATGATCTCCTTCAGGTTCGTCTTCTCGGGGTAACACTTGTGCTCCCTCATGTAGAAACCGAGGGCGTAATTCCTGTCGGCGGCCTCGCGTTCCGACAGGAAGACGGCGTTGTTGAAGCCGAGGTTCTCGCCGCCCGCTAGTCTCTTGAAGTAAGTCATAGTGAAGTCGAACTTCTCCGCAAGCGTCATTTCCGGCTTGATGAGCTCCTTCAGCAGGGAGCAGACGAGGATCGCTCCGGCGTTGATCATGGGATTGTGTGGCTTCTCTGGCGACAATCGATATATCTATTGAATTGTGTACTCGTATTTTCACCGTATCGCATGTACAATGAGAGAAATAATTGCTAGTATCAAACAAATATTTCTCGAATCAAGAACACATAGTCTTACAAATTTTTAAGTATACAGAGATTCTTGATCGAGGAAGATATATTATTGGCTCAAAAATACCGTCGTGGGAACGAGAAATTCTTTTTGCGCAAAAAAAAAACGAAACAATTACTCGATCCACTCAAATATTTTCTTGCACGAAGAAAACCATGGTTCGACCCTGAAATTATATCGTTTTTTTTTTTGGTTGAAGAAACCCCTTTTTCGGCACCTGCAATTATTTCTCTCATTGCAGGGTAATACGCCTGATAGAAGGGGCAACCGTGAAAACCTATTTACAGTCGAGTGTACCACGTATCACTCTGCATATCAGACGTTATATAGCATCGTATTCCTTTCCCATCCATAGTTTTTAATCGAACGGATGAAAACTCACTGTTATAATCCAAAACGAGCTCGTTAAAGTTTCGCCCGGAAGGCTCCTGCCCCACGTACTGATGGACGACTTCCTGGCCGAGCCTCTCGAGGGCGATGGCGTACGTCAGCGGTTTGCTGCAGCTCTGAAGCGTGAAGGGCATGGATGTGTCACCGATGCTGAATCTCTGGCCGTCTATCGTGCAGACCGAAACGCCCCAGTACTCGGGGTTCATCCTGGCCAGTTGGGGTATATAGGAAGCCACCTTGCCCTCCGTGTTCGTCTTGCACTTCCAGTAGAAATCTTCGATATGCTTGGTGAAGCCGGACCAGTCGGGGATGATGAACTGGTGCCTGAAGGCCCTCGAGATCAGGACGATGTTCGGAGTTATGACCCTGAGGAGAAGAGCCCTCTGCTTATTTTGACGTTGCTACAGCTATGCTAAAAATAATCTATAGAGCTATTTCTCACATGCCAGAACGAAACGTAATTGAACATTTTTTAATATTACTGTGGCAAAAAAAAATCTAGGCTTCGGAAGGCTTGGAGTTCACCTTCGAAATTGCTCCCTGTCCAACTTTTGCGTTTCGTGCGACACCCCTTCGTGGCCACCGTTCTTCATGTGCTCCTTCTTCAGGTTATCCGACAACTCCTGGAGTCTCGGGTCATTTTTCCGCAGCCCCGTGCTCCTCAGCGCCTGTCGCATGGCGCGATTTTATGAGAATGTAAAATTTACTATTTGTTTTGCCACGTCGAAGCGAAATTACCTACCGCCAGGAACTTTCCAACCGGTAGAAGACCACTTTCTTCATTTTTGAACATGTCGAAAAGGACATCCTCCGCGTTTTTGACCTGGTCCTGATCTCTGGCACTGAAAATGGAAGCGACGCGCCTTTAGACACCGCCCTTCAAGAAATGTCAGAGGATACACATTCAACAACTGGCGTCTACGCGAAGCTCGGTGGATAATTAATTCCACTGGTCTAATCTCGACTCTAACGAGGTTCGATCTGGAATCGGCGAGTGGCGTTCAGTACGGAAATTAAATCTAGATAATTCCCCATTTAATTACAATGCCTGAAAAAATCTTAAGTCTCATTACTGAAGACATAAGACGAATTGGGTTAAGCGCATTCATCTAACCGAGGAAATCGCACGCTGCATTCACGCGCTAATCAAATTTACCGCATGCTGTATTTTCTCGAAGATATCAGACTCGACAGGTGATAGAAAAAATGAGACTTCGTACGATTGATGTGCATGTTTAGAAAAAAATAATTATTATCTCAGTGACAAACTGACATTTTTGATTATCCGTGATATTAGCCGGGAGTCGCGCGAGCGATCGACTACCGTTGCCAAAAATAGTTATAAAAAGAAGTGGCCACTGCGGCGATGCTAAGTCTCGTGAATTATTTGTTACTACATAAATATAGTTTATTGCACGCACTACCCAACACTAGCATGCTCCATGCGATAGAACAGCACGTTACTCACTACATGTAGTGGCTGTCGTGAATGAAGCTGTACTCGCTGGAAAAGAAATAGAAAAAAAAAACCTCCAATTAGAGCGAAAGTGTTAGCGTCGTGGCGTTACCTGATAAAGCGCGCTAAGAGCTTCACGAATCTGTCCGACCGAGTCCCGTTTCGCTTTTCCATGCCCATCTCTGTCATTTGGGGTGGCGTGCTTTTTCCGATTTATGCAGTTCGTTCGTGCCACTTTGAGTAGCCGCTTTTAGTTGACGAAAAGTCGTCGAAGAGGGAAATTTATTAATTCTTTTTAATGCAGAATAATTTGCCCAAAAGCTTAGTTTTACCACTTTGAGTAGCCACCTTTAGTTGACGAAAAGTCGTCGCGGAGGAAAATTTATTAATACTTTTTAATGCAGAAAAATCTGCACGAAAGCTTAGTCGTCGATGGACGATCTTGGCGATTTTTAGAGATCCAAGGGAAGCGCGAGGGTATTTCAGACACTGTCTAAAGAAGAAGATAAATCTTTATCTCGAATCGGTTATATATCCATTCTTGACGCACCGTTTAAATTATTATCGCTTCGATAGGGACGTAATTTGTTAATTTTAAAATTATTCTGACACGTATGTAATCGCGTCCACGCTCTCGACTTCGCAACTACGCACACCCAGGCTCCTCGCCTTTGTATATAGGCTCTTAAACCCGTCGAAGATCCCCCTTCGAGACGCCGTTATTTAATTAGACCAGCATACATTCGAGCGTTATGCACACACTTCTTGCAGCTTGCGTCGGGACTCGCAAATTAGTACAATTTAATCGTCGAGATGAACATTCGAGACGGTCGCGATCTCGCGTACGCAATTTTTTATGTAGCGACGCTTATTTGCGGAATTTTTAATCATTAATACAATTTATGCACTGCTTATGATGTCATGAAATCGCATATCTTACCGATCGGATTCGGTTGAATAACGACGTTCAATGGAATCCTCGAAATAATAATCGTTAAACTTGAAATCGTCCTCCATAATTTATCGAGACTATCCTGCCAACGAATCGGAAAATTACTCTTTTATATGCAAGAAGGCGCCTCGTAATCGAGCGTCACGACCGAAATAACCCCTGTGACATTTTCCAGTTGCCAGACGATATCGCCTCGGCTCTCGAATTGGAGCAGATCGATTCAAGTTATTTGTTGATCAATCGAACCTAGAATTATCGATGCGACTTACGCGCGACTTCTTCTCATCCCCAGATAAATTTATCCCGTGAACTAGTCCGCGAACGTTATTTTCATACGTACGGAAAAAAAAACCAGCGGATATTTATTAAATCTATGAAATTTTGAATTTATAATTAAATAAAATGTGAAGTTACAATTAAAACTTTAAGCGTATCCCTAAAATGTTTAATGTTATAATAATATTTAACCAAAATGTTATAAGTTTTCGAAAATGAGCTCGAGTCTCAGTGCTACAGGATGAAGCAGTAAAAGTTACCACTTTTTTTTCCGCGTGGATCGGAAGAGATCGGGGGTATCGAATGTATCGGGTCGATCTTCGATTGAAAAATGGTGAAAGCAAGCGGAGCAGGATAGTCGCGTCTTCGCTGTGCGCTATAAGCAAGCGATTTCGAAAATACACTCGAACGAGACAGTCAAACATTCGTCGTTTTACCCCGTTTAACCAGTCGATTAGTGCTTCGGACGACGTACATAAATAATATTCGCCAGATGTCGTCGAAGAGCCGGAGGTGTTAAAGATCCTCTCTCTCCGGGTCCGCGTCAAAGATTTTATTCGGTTCTTTTGAAAAATATTTGCACAACGGGCTCTATATATTTTTAGAAAAAGTCTTCATTACCGGACGTGAGAACGTTCCAAATCCAAGGCACTTCCGTGAGCCGCGTCCGAGTGTCTCCTGGCACCCCGCTTCGTTGTCACGGGTATCACGGCCCATCTCTGCGGGGGAGAAAGCAGGGTAGATGAAAGAGAACACAAACACACCGATTTCTCGCACGGGAGAAATGAATTTCGAACGAGTCCGTCGCCGGTTTAGAATGGGAAGATGTGTGCGTTTTGCCAAGCGCCTTGCTATTGATCGTTTCGCGAATCCACCCTGCAATGCCACCGCATGGCGAAACCCTTCCCGTGACATTAATTCGAATCGGCAGGCTTTACACCGATAAGATAAATTGAGTCGTTTGGTTTCAAAATCGGCCACCTCCGTATTTGATGAAATCGACCATCTCCATTAAAAAAAATTATAATGCAGCAAAATCTTCCCATAATTTTTTGTATACACATATGGATTAGTTGTTCCGAAGCAATATACTTATAGGTATATGTACCAAGAATCGCATAAATTAATGCTTGCATTTCTATGGTACATATTTTTTGAAGTCCTGACAAATTTGCTTACTTGGAGTTGGCCGATTTTGAAACTAAGCGACTCGATTCTTCCTCTCGCGTATTCCGACATTCCGTTCCGTTGTTTAATCGCGCTTCTGTCTTTCATTAGTTTCAGGGCTCCGAAGGCGATCATCCCGGGGGATGATTTCACCAACGCGGTTGACATTTAATGGACTAAATATCTTTCGTTTAAATCGCTTCGTTATATTAAAAAAAAAAATGAGACGTTGATCGGAACGAAACGGCGAAAACCGTTTAATTTGGCGCTCGAGAAAGTTAAGTGGAGCAAAGACTCCGCCGTCATTCGACGCCTAAAAAGCGCTACCGAAGCCGGGGCACAGTCAGTGTGTCGGATTATTTCCGTCGCCAAAATCCGGTCATTTTGCCAGCGCCCACGTGGTTTACCCGCGGCAAGTCAATCACGTCTCTCGCGATATACCAGTCTCTCGCGCGGACACGCCACGCGGTGTGTCACGACTGCCTCTCCTCGTTGTTACGTAATATCGTGTATTACCATCATCGCGTCGCGTAATAATTTCGTACGGTCTCCCGATAGAAGGAATCTGTTCGGTGCGATCGATGGAAACTTATAGAGAGTGTCCCCGATTAACGCACGTGGAAAGAGTGCGTCTGACTGAAGCTCATCTGACAGACGTCACTTTTCACGCTTGTCTATAAAATTGAATAGAAGATATGGTGAAAGAGATACGCCCGGACGTAAATCAGTAGGCGAACGAGTCGAACTCTAGCCGATCGCGAATGTCGAATAACGATCGATCCGACCTTTTTGCGGGGTGTTGAAGAGCTCGACGTGTTGCAAAATGTATTATATTTCAAATCCGATTAATTCGACAGTCGATAAAATTCCCTGTCAAAAAATTGAATTACTCGGATAGGGAGTACAGCAGTCGCTATACGTACCCGATAACTCGTCTGCAATTTTCTGAAGTCACTGCTACCGCTGCACCACCCTTTCACTGTCGTCGCCTTCAGGATCCTCGCACCGCGAATCACCACATCTCTGTACATCCTTGCGACTGTGCGCCTCTGATCGCCACTTTCTTTCAATGTAATTGAGCCGGTTGCAGATACGCGCAGGTGCGATCACCGCTCGCGCGCTTCGCCACCCCGCGCACCCTCCCTCGCGCTCACCCTCTTGCGGTAGAGGCAGGACGACGCTCGGCGTCACGACGACTAGGAGCTACTGGGGCACGAGACGCCGAGACGCAGGCGGGCCAAAAGCGATACTATTCGGGGCATGCGCGATTTCGGCGTCAATATCCACGCGTACGTCGAAATCAACGCGGGTGATTACCGGTGGTACCGATTAACGAGACGCGCGGGCGCATCGGGGATAACTGGATCGCGATTTTTAATTGGAAGATGATGCCGAAGACGCCTTCGATCCTGATTCCGCGGATCTGTCCGCTGGATCGGCCGAATCTAGGCTTTTGAACTTTTTAGTTTGGAGATGTAACTAATTATTATTTGTGTTAATTTGCAACGCGGAAACACGCACCGGCCGTCGACGATGAGGATCGCAGGGAAGATCTCGATTAACTCGAAATACGATACCGGAGGCTTCTTCCACCCTGACTTCAAGGATCAACCGCTGGATCAACTAAATCTGGATTCTTCACTGTCCGATTGGTAGCAGAATATAGGTAATTATTATTTATATTGATTTACAACGTGGAAACACACGCGGATATCGACGATGAGAACTGAAGGGAGGGTCTCGATCAACCGGGAATCCAATCCCGAAGACTTCTTTAACCCTGATCAAAAGAAAGGACTGCAGGATCAGCCGAAACTGGGTTCTTCACTATCCGTTACCAAGCCGCGAGACTTGGAGGAAGCTCGACTCGTCAGCCGCTCGGTGTGAGGTGAGATATCGAGCTTTGATTGCAATAATTGGTTGTCGACAAACTGACTCTGGAACGAACTACACTTTGCAAATCACTCTCGAACATTTTGGCACGGACTGCCTGGAGGATTTCCCGTTAGTCAGGCAGTTAGTTCATTCGTTAATGAAGAAGAGAGTTCCTTGCCCGACAACCCTGAATTCTCATTCAAGGACGCACTTAGACAATCGAATTTGCGGGAAGTCTCGGTAAAGACGAACATTACGTAAATGTCGTTATCTTTCAAACAGATAATTCGCTACAAATATAAACAAATATAACAGACGAGGACTATAGATCATCGGATACTTTTATTGTCACGTAATTATTGCTCGACAGTCACAGTACACGCGGTGTAGCAAACGTTGAACAATGCTCGAAAAACGTAATAACGTAATAACTCGTGCGCGCTTCGTGCAGCGAAGGCGACAACGGTGTGATCGCGATGCGAGTGCGTCACACGATAACCTGACGAAATCGTCGAGAAAAATTGTTAAATAACGGGCGAGCCGATAAGAACGATATTACGTACTAAATAAAATAAGTTTTCGTAGCCAAGTCGGTACTTAAAATCGAGCGCCTAAAAACTATTTAAAACGATAGCTGCCTATCATAAGTGTCGTCGAACGGATCGACGCGCGAGTACATTTGGTATTCGACCGCCCGGCAGGGTTGATCGTTAAAACGAGATCGCGATCGATTACAGTCAAAAAAAAGTACGAACTCATTTCTCCCTTAAAATTACGTGAGATTCCGCGGAAACAGTGCCGTCGTTACGTGCTAGCGTAAAATTAGTTTGTCGAGTACTCGCCGGCCGAACGAGTACGTCACTTTCGCGTTAACGCTAAATTGTACACAAAAAAAAGTATAAGATAAATCATAGGGCAGTTACGATACTACTTAATACTTTGGTTCTTAATTCCATCCCTCGCTCTTATTCTACGAGCGATCTCGACGATAAGAAATGTAACGCTGTAAACGAGTCGACAGAACGCGGGAGCTTTAAGAATCTCTTATTGCACGCTACATTCGGGGGAGGGGGAGGGACTATGATTTTTCATTCTCTCCGATAAATTCCGCCGTTGCCCAAGCATTCGCTACACGCGCAGTTGTCGGCGGTACCGCGAAATCCTCCCTGTCTTGGAAGACTATACGCGTACGCGTACGTATATATAAAGTAAAAACACGCGCACTAGACATTCTACAAATTTCACGACATATAAAATCACGACGCGCGCGTACGTTGAGAAAGGGGAGACGCGAGTCAAAACCCTCCGCGAGTCGCTGTAACGTCGTAGAAAATTCCTATAAAATCGCGACGATATCGCGCTTCGAAACTTTCGGTGACGCACGATCGGTCGACGACGAGCGAGGATGATTGTCTGCTTTGTACAGTTGAAGAGGGAGTGCGGGGAAATATCCGAACTGAATCGCGCTTACGTCCTATTTACAACTGATTCGGCAGGAATCTAGCTTTTGATTCGAGATCGCGAGGTGCGTGCCAGCGCGGTTATCGCGAGAGAGGCAAGATCGAGCGTCGCTGTCCGCGGGCGACGGGGTAGCGCGATATAATTATTAAATCAACTGCGAGAATTGGCGCGGCGGCCGCTGTAATTCGGGAAATCGAAGTTGAGCAAACGTTCGGTGAACCGTTCGAGAGACGACGTCGCGGTCTCTTCGTGTCTTTCCGCGATGTGTCCGTTGAGGTTTCAGAAGACGCGCGTATTCTTCGCGTCGTGTAACTCGTAATTACCGGTAAACCGCGTTGAGGGTGCCGTCTTGAAAATCGATGCGCGAGTCTCGCTCGTGGAAAAAAAACTCGGTCAAATCACGGTGTCCTGATAGGCGGGCGGACCGCTCAGAACGAATTGCTTCTGGCTCTGTCTGACGACGTCGCTCCTGCTGGGAACCTGAGGCGTGGCGCGAACGCCGTGATAATTACTGTAACTCGACCTGGCGCTGGCCGGTCTGTTGCCGTACAGGTCGTCCATGTCCTCGCCGTTCAGGCTCTGCGTGCTGGTCTGCTGGAACGTCGGATTGCTCTGACCCTGCCACTGCATGGGGTTCAGCTCCGAGTTCTTCCAGTGATCGGTGAGATTTCTGGTGGAACTGGCACCCCCGCCGTCCCAATTGGGCAGGGTACTCTGGCTGGGATAGTTGGCGGTGTTCGAGTAATTCGAGTCCTGGCTCCAGAGCGCCGGCGAGGACACCGCCATGTTCACCGCCTCCGGTTGCCAGTTGGAGTTCCTGTCGCGGTCCCAGGTGTTGGAGATCCGGTCGTAGTTTAGCGTGCCCTGGGACAGCGTGCTGACGTTTTGATTGGTGAGGTTGCTGTTGGGCGGTGTGTTCGCGTAGAGGCTCTCCTGCTGGTCTATTATCCTCGTGACGGGGTTCTTCCTGCGGGACTGGCGCACGGAACTGCGACGGCTCGAGCGTCTGGTGCCGTCGCGCGATATTACCGAGCGGCGCTTCACGCGTCGTGGCGTCATCGGTTTCGGCGATACGCTGTCGTCCTGTATCGAGGGCTCCGGTTGAGAGTACTCGATGCTGTAGAGCGGCCGCGGTTGCTTCTTCCGCTTTTTAGTTTGTGCTGTCACACAAAAGAGAGATTATTGTGTTTGCTGTAATTGGAGGGGGTGATGAGTGCGAGGTCAGAGAGAGCGACGATTTTCCCTCGTGCCCGTTCTACGCGGTTGTCCTCTTCGGGGTTGAGCTGTTCGCCCATGGGGCATGAAAGGTAACCACCGCTTCGATCGTCACGCGGTGAGGGGGGAACCATAGCGACATTCGATCGGCTCTATCGCGACTGAATCGCCGTGTCTTTTGCTCGTCAGGCACGCGGAGGGTGTTAACGGGTGCGATTCGTTAAATATTTTCGAATTGAAGTTTCGCTGAACTTTGAAAATTATCTGAAAGCCGAGAAAATTTGTTCCTTCCTTCAAAAACGATTCCCCGATCGATCCCGCGTGAAATTTTGATCCCGCACACCCCATGCACGCTACACTAAGGCTACAGCGAGAGAGGGGGGTGTGAATGAAAAAAAAAAAGTCGAACCACGACGCGATCTTGAAGACCCCGCTGCAGCGTCTCCGAGCGGAAAGCCGCTAAAGAATCTACCAAAAACTAATCGTCCGTTCCAACGGCAAAGTCCACCAAAAACCGAAGCGCAGAACCGTGTTAGAATAGGAGAGAAACAGAGTGAACAGGGTTAATAAATAAAAAAGCAAGCAGTAGTGTGTTGTTGCATTGCACGTTTATTGGTAATCCTTGTTTTTTTTTTCCCCTCGAAATGCACCGAAATTGTGTAGTAACAGTAATTACACCGATATAAAATCCATCTCTATACGCACGCATAAAAAAATATATATAATGAACAGGCTACAGTGCGCCCAACCAGACTAAATAACGCTAAGTACTACTAATAAAAAAAAAAGAGAGAAGGAGGAAAAACTCCGAAGTGACAAAACGAAAAGCACGGGTGGATCCGACATAATTCACTACGTGTGTTGCAAAGTGTGCCTAAGGTGCTAGAACTTTAAGGTCCCGCGTGCCTGACTGTGAAGAGCAGAAACATAAGAGGAAAAACTGGAAGAAAAAACTACATATCGAAGGAAAGAAGTAATCGCGATACTCTGAATTAAAAACATTCACCAAATGCGAGTGAAGAAAGTGGATAATAAATGAATGCCTGTGTGTGAATGCCAAAAAAAAATATAGCACAAACTCTCTGACCGGGTGCGTTAATGATGAGTATACTCTTGCTTCGTGTGTCACTTCGGAATCAATACGATACTCTACTGTAATCAATAAAAATCAGGTGTCGACACATGGAATGCTAAAATTACGAGTCGGCTCTTCTACTACGAAGTACAACAATAAATTAAATTAAAATTAAAAGCGACTATCGTCCTTTTACGTAATCTTTTACAAACGTCGCCCGTTTCTCTTGCGCGTTCGCTCCAAATTCATCGCGAAAGGGGAAGAATTTGCAGAGAACCTTCGCGTCGAAAGCTATGTACGAGGTCGCGATAAAAATGACTGACTACCATGCACTAGTAGATACGCTTAAAAAGTAAAGTGTTCCATAGCACCATCTAAAAACCATCGATAGTCCAGTTGTCGCTAGAATTCTCTAAGTGCGATTTACTGATATGCTCTTACGATGAATCGTATATCATCGAAAATCTCGAGTTCGCGATTGAACTCAAAGGATGTGTGATGCTTCTGGAGAAAGAACCGTTCTTAACGGATAGTATCGCCGATGCGAACTACGAGAAATACTACCGAAGAAAGCCACGTATTTTTCTCAAAGTAGCTCCGCGCAGCTGACGCAAAATTGTCCAAGTATCGTCGCCTGACCATCGGTCTATCTCAAAAGCGACGCGACGTACAGAAAAATTTCCTCGGCAAAAGTTGCTCATCCACGAAGGCCGAACAGCTTTTATTTCAAGACTTTTACCGCACCTCGCTTCGTTTCCGAGATAGCAACCCGTTGGTTGGCCGACGATATTTGCCAATTACTTCAGTCATGTGCAGCTGCTTTTACGCAACGCCTCGAAGGACCGTTCGTACGCGACACAGAGGAGTCTGAGCTAAATAGTGCTTGGCTCGATCACCGTTCAAAATGCGCGACGCTCATCTGCCTCCCCTTCTCTGTGTCGGGTACGCGTGCGAGAGAAAACTACTTTGCGGGCATTCTACATAAAGTATGCTGGTGCCGAATGCAGTTTCATTTATGGCTCATAAAGGAAAGGCATTCAGCCGCGTCTCTCTTCCTCTATCTATACATATATATATATATATATCTCTTTCTCTCATTGTGGTTTGTCTACATATCACAGAGTATATATTAATATAAGTCCATTAGTGCGATATATAAAAAAGTGGCGCCTCTCGAGAAGCAACTGCCCAACAACGCTCCGCTTCTCTAATAACGAAGCGATGGAACTGTGTAATCGTCGAAGGGATCAGAGTGCGCGATGATAAACGAAGGAAACGCGCTCGGGAAGCGCGTGACTCCTATTCCCACGCAGTCTACTCGGGTCGGTTGCTTCTCGGTGTACGTCGATCGGAGAAAAATAGTTTAGACATTCATGGCGGTGCGTTGTTGATTAAAAACATCAGTTTGCGGGAGATCGTCGACGTGTGGCGAGGGGGAAGAGGTCGTAGGAAAGGCACCTAAGCTAGCTACGCTCTAACGAGTTTATCCTACCGATTTGGCAAGTATAGGAATTCTGTAGATCGTTGTGTGATTTTTCGCGCGCGGCTTCGGAGGCGATACAAAAATAATCTTTACACGGTGTGAACTTTTTCCTGGTCATCGAAAGATTCGATACGTCGCGTCTATTTGTCGTCCTCCTGAAGCTCGTCGCCGACGAACGAATTTAATTGGCGTACAGAGACAGAGGTCTGCTGTCCCGGTTCGTCCCGTTCGTCTTGTCCCGATCGACCGAGCTCTCCCGCTGCTCGGCCAACCTCGGATCGGAGTAGAACGATCGCAAGGGCTGCTCGCGCACGTGATCGGTAAATATCCTCTGTCTGTACGTCGAATTTCGATTTTGCCTCGGCGCCGCCATCGGTCGCGACGGCCGCAATCTCGGCGAGACTACCGGGCTGTACTTCGAGGGGTGCGGGTAGTTGAGCTTGTTCTTTTGATATCTCAACCGGGCCTCGCTGCTCAGCGAGTCGTACTCCTCGCCAGGCGACACCGCCCTGTGCAGGTGGTCCAGCGGATTGGAATTGTCGTTCAATCCGGCGTTCTCGTAATTGCGACCGGACAGGTTGCTCCTGTCGCTCCTAGTCGTGTCGTTTCGGAAGCTAGTCTTAGTGGTGCGCGAGGACGAGCCGTCGTACGGTTTGTCGTCCGCGTGCCTCGGCGCGGTCGTGTCGCGATAAACCGATTGGTGCGAGCTAGCCGTGCCTGTGGGATAACTGGAATTGGTGCTTTTCTGGGAGTAGGCGGGCGGGGGGAGAGCCGAGTAGCTAACGTACATGGGATGCAACGGCGTGTGGCCTGCCAACCCAAAGTCGCCACCTCCGACAAAGTCAACTGAAACGTCACCCAGAGCCCATTGCGTTAGATCGTGTTTTTCAGAGGTGAATGGCTTTTTCTTTTCGTCGCGACTCGGCGAGAGCGACGACGACGAGCCCTCGCCGGACGCGGTTTACGGGGCAGCGAGCGGTTCGTGAATTAAAAAGAAAGTGAAACGCGTTGTAAGCGAAACAGAGCCGCAACGCGCGCGCGCGTCGAGTAAATGATTTTGAATAACGAAACGACCGAAGAAACTCCACGTTACACACGTCACCAAACTACGCAGCGTCCTGTCGCTAAATAATTCATTGGACTCTTGCACGGATTTACGTAATTTTGAGGATATTTTCTCGAGAGAATAGGTCCGGAGAAAAGCAACCACGGCGTGAAGTTTATCTTTGAATTGTGAGAAACAGAAAATCTACTTCGCGATAACAGGCAACGCGATCTAAGCATCAAAACATTTGCGATCCTTACAAGATGGAACGAAAATCCTCTATGCATGTTGCGCTATGCATCAACCACTAATTCATTCCCATGCTCTAACGAAATGATGAACGTGCAGATGATGTATCAGACGATATGCACTTACCAAAATGGGGGATCAAATCCACCAATGAAATCAACTGTAATCGATAACTCTCTTTTCAAGTGGTAACGCAAAACGATTGCAGGTGCTCGGGGCCTACTGATTTTGCCTGCGATACGATTCTTATTCCGCGCCTCCACGAACGAAAGATTCGCGCGAATCTCTCGTTTGTGGGCACGTGGATCTACGGTGCGAGTAATTAAATATCGGGTGCAGATAGATGACAGACCGAGCGAGAAATTAACGTATTAGACAGGGGCGGTATTTTTGTCAATTTTGCGCTATTCAAACGACCATCGTTTTTTCCGTCATCATTTTGACGGTAAATAATTGTACGTTTAATGTGTAATTTAGCATGACTTTTATTGGGAAAGAAACACTTTCGACTAGTCACTCGGTAGATTAAAAATATCAAATAAGAGAATTTGAGGTTCCCAATATGTACTTGTATCTTCCAGCCTTATCTTATCAGCACACCCCGATATCAGTAAATGTAGTACAACGAAGCGTGTTAGTAGTCAGAAAAGTGCAAATTCCCACCGGTAACCACATCCCTCGACGTTTCCGTCGGAAAGAAGTCGCGAATTAAAATCCCGTTAGTATCGGAGAGAAAGAGTGAATTGGCAATGAATGAATCTTACTTTAGGGGGATTAGTAAAGCCTGCATAACTTTCGGATGCGCCCATCCCGGAAACGTGCGGTAACCGATCGTGCTTCCTCTCACATTCGATCGAAGACTCGACTTTTGTTGCAAGATGAATTGATTCGATATCGATTTCTTTATCGACTTTCAACGCGAACTCTAAAAAAAGTTCTCTATCTATCCGAGCATATCTTATCTCGCTTCGTGCAACATGTCCGTTGCCTCGAGTGACTCACGGTAAAACAGTCGATTCATTTTTAGGAAAAGTTTCAACGGCTATGATAAGCGTGAACCGAGAACTGCAGACGTAACGGCCGCAATTTTAGCGAGGGTACGAAACTTTTCTTTCGGAGATTTTCTCTTGCTGCAAATGTAGTGCATTGTGAAGCGTGTCCCGTTCGACGGAAGAAAAATTGATTTCGCCGCGGTACTTCTATACAATTCGCGACAGCTCTACATTTCGATACGACATTATAATCCCTGTTAAAAATGACGAATACGAGCGGACAGTCGCGGGGCAGAAATCGCACGGATGCGATATAACTTTTTAATCGTCATCCATTCATTTTTGCGTCGCATCAACTTCGTTCTCATTCCACTTAACGACCGATTCGAGGAACAAAAAATTCTATACTCACAGCTGTCATCTTCTTCGAGAAAGACGCGGCTCAGGCAGATGCCACCGACGATTGCCATGAACTGAAACGGAAAAAATCACATCGACGTTATTGGAATTAGCAAAAATCAGCTCGGTGAATGTATTGAATGATCTGATGTGTACGGCGAACTGATGATGTCACGACGAAACTATTCTTAAGAAAGCAGCGCGTAGGGTCTGCTCTCAAATATCGTATGAATGTTTATATGAAACGATATACACATAGAGAGAGAGAGAGAGAGAGAAAGAACTAAGGATCAAGTGTATCAGTAGTAGTCACGTTTAACGTCCACTCAAACACGGTGTTTTATTTAATTCTTTTCATATCGCCTGGCTCTTCCATCATAATCTACAGAAGTAATGCCTCCTTCGTGTTCAGCGGGAAACGGAAGTAAAGGGACGCGAACTTTGCCCGGTAGGTCGTTCGCTAAAGGCGCAAGAGCGACAGTCACAGCCACGTTTTATCCACGCCGTTGCGCTTTAGTCCTCGCTGGGAGTGCACCGTTTGCAACTGCAGGTACAAAGTGGACGCTTACCGCTAAGAGGCACTGCGTGGATGCGTGCAAGACCTCGATGACTTCGTAATCGAGCACGCAATCCGTCACGTTGCTGGGTCTCGCGGCTTTGAACAGCTCGGGTTCGGTGATGTCGAAAACGGCCTTGCAGCCCGGTCCGTACGCTTGCCACCAGGAGAAGCTGCCGGTGCCGAGGTTCAAGATATCGCTGTTCTGCGAGCGGAGCGAGAAAAACGACGGTGTTAATGCATAATCTGCCGTCGAGTCTTGTATACGGGGGCTGGACTAAAATTTCTCGACGTCCGTGGACGGTTGTCGCGCGCGCGGCGCGAATGCAACATCGAGAGATTCGGCAGAAAATAGCTTCCGAAGGGGGTCAAATGGAAAGGACTCGAAATAAATCCATTCGTTCGGAATTTATTAGACTCGCTTGAGGGATGCCGCGGTTATTTATAGCGCAAACACGGTTAAATTCGTCCGTCGAATAGCCGCCGCCGCCGCTGTCGCACTACCAGCGGACGGTTAGAATTACACTGCATATAAGCGGAAGGGCTTACCTTGTCCAAAATTCCCACGTCGAGGTAGAAGCATATTATGAACACGTTCCAACCCAACCAGACGGTGTTCCATACGCAATACTGGAAGGAAAACATTAATTACGAATTGGGAAAAGACTGACGATATTACCACTTGATTTGCAGAGAAAACAGGGTCGTATATGATCATGTATGACCATATATAATTGGATATAATTAGATCTGAAATGTGTCTCTATCGGATCACACATGAAAAATTATGTATATGTGATGGTACATAATCATATATCATCAAATATTATTATATATATTTAGATATTAAAAAAGTTGAACATTTTGGATCTAGCTATACCAAATCCTGTATGATCTATGATCGTTTGTGCATTCATATACAATCAGATAGAGACAAATTTTGGATCTGATTACATCCAATTATATAGGACCATATATGACTACATATAAACATCTCATCAAATTATACTTACCGAGATAATGTATTTAGGTCTGTACTGAAACGCCCCGAAAAATCCGAGAATCACGAAGATGATGTTGAAGAAGTTGACCAGTATCGGGGTCCACATAAACCCCAGGAAGTCGAACACTTGACGCTCTATTGTGGTGATCTGAGAGCAAAAGAAAAGGCGCATTAATGATTTAACACGTTAACTGCTACCCAATAATCTAGCGTACTAGGCGATAGACGCATATGCCGTCCAGAGCCAACATACGCATTGAACGTGTTAAACGCGTTTGTTCCGGGCTACAGAAGATCGCTGCGGCGAAGTATCAGTGATACGGTGGGACAAGATCATCTCGATTTCTTCACCGCTCTTTGTTACTCTTTTTTTTTCTGTGAACGCGCTCAATTCGCGCCAATTGCCCTGCGTTCTAAATACCCGCTTAATTATCTTCCCGAGTAAAACCGGTCGCTGTATATCTCCGCGGTAGGACGGATTCGCTATACTGTGCGCACAGGAAATGATCTATTGTGTGCAGAAACTACCTCAGATTTGTATTCTAGATTAGAAAGAACCCGAGGTACAGTTCGGTGGGAAAGTACAACGCGATTCGATTCGATTCGCTTTCCGCGCGAGGAATCCTCTCCTCCGGTATGATTTGGCGAATTACTTTTCGAAAACGAATTCTGATAGATTTAAAATTCGCCAAAGGCAACCCAGACAACGCAAGCGTGAAATCTAATGTTTCGCTTTTTGATAACATTGATTTCGGATTATCCAACAGTTATCTTTTGGATAACATGAAATCTGAGCGCAAAAAATGAACCATTAGACTCTCCACGGATGACTTCAAGATGACTTTTTTGATTGTGCCATCCGGCCGTCGGAACAAACGAAAAATCGTAAGATAATATTTTCTGGAGTTCGCTCGATAGCCTCGCAATGCCAATACAAGAGAATCGGTCCCGTTAGAAACGAAAGAAAAATTTCCACGCACTTTCACGAGCACTTATCGCATCGCACACCTTGTATTTGCGCGTACCCACAGAAACGCGCAAACAATAAGCGAGCAGCACCGCGTTCCCGTTCCCCCCGAGCAAGCCTGACTCACACGTTTCAATTTACGTTCGCAGCGCAGCAGCGTACGTAGCGCGAGGTACGCAGAAGCGATTCGAAAAATGCATACGCGTCGGCGAAAGGTGGACACGAAGTACCTACATAAAGGCCTTGTTAAATTCAGCGGCCGAAAGTTATATAAACAAAGAATATCGCTGGCCCGTGTGCACTGTCGCAACGTGCGGCAGTCGCCTGCGCGGTGCCGCGTGGAACCGAGACAGAGTGCAATAATCCGGAGAGCGAAGCAACAGCGGTCTTGGCGATATCTTCGCGACGATCGATACCCTTTCCCACGACGATAGATCGCGCCGTAACCGTCGGGCGAGCGCGGTTGTCCTCGATAAACGACGAGGGAGTCTCCGATGCTCACGCTTTCTATTTCCCTTCGCGACGCATCGCAGCCGCACAGTCTCCGCGCGCCAGACAATTATTATTACTCACGCGAACGAGCAAACTGGGGGATCGCGCAATCACTAAATTTACACGCGAGCGTGACTCAGTGTCCCGGTAACGCTCGATTCGCTTCCAGGAACGCGACGAGACGCGGAACCGACGACCGAGTTTCGCCTCCTTTGTGGATCGACTCACAAGCTGTAGGGTGCATGTTGTCAGTAGAAAGTGCCTCCTGCTGCAAATTCCCATGTCATTTGGCCCGGTAGTTGTTTGCCAGGGAACCCGCGGTCACTTTGGTCAAATCGAAGCTAACGATTCCGCCGCACGCACTGCATCACTCCGGCCCGTTCCGATGCGCCGCCATTTTCAACACTTGTTTCGTCCCTTCTCGTGGGTGACTGAAGTGACATGTACGTTCGGCGCCGTAGCCAGGCAACCGAGCCGCGCGACCGCTCTTTGCTACCCCACCAAAACAACCTGCTACTGCCGCGCTACGCAGCTCGACTGCCAGCTGCTGCCAGCCGCGCAGCTGCACTCGGCCGCAGCGGTGCTGCTGCCGGTGAAACAGGTTGATTTCCCGCCGCGTAATTTGAAACCCGCCGTCAGCTGATCGCGATCGTCCTTTCTTTAGCGATTCGCGTTTGCCTTTAATTTGGTGCAAGCTCGCCTAGTAACGCGTGCGCTTTTTTATTTTTATTATATTAGTTAAAAATTAGGAACTTTTCGGGTTTAAGTTAAAAGTTAAGACGGGAATTGACAGACAATCACGAATGAGTTTCATTGAAATGGGGATGTTTTTTAGAACTTAAGCATAACCAGGCATCATTTTCAAGTCGATGCGATATTTATGAAACGGAGATCGCGACGCTTCGGCGTCTAGCGCGCGTTTCACGTCGCCGACGATTTCGCGCGGCGAACAGTTGAAGCGCTTCGAGAGAGCGCTCGACTTTCGACTCTCGAATCGCTGTCATTTTTCAAAATCGTTTCCTCGACCGACACCGCTCCGCCGATCGTTTCGGCGATTGCGATCGATACGCCGCGCGATCCGATCGTCGGGACGATGTCAAGCGCGAGTTCGGCTAATTGTGAAGTATCGCGGCTCGCGGCGAGCAGTTCGTCGATTCGCGCTAATAGCGACGAGATCGCAAACTGGACGGTCCTGGCGCGCGCTCGCTGACCCTACTGCGGGCGCTCTGCACACCGTGCGTCTGGTGCTCCCACGTATGCACCCGCATCCTCGAAGACGGTCAGTCGGTAACATATCGATAAACGCGTCCTATCTCCGAGACGCGCGGCCGCGCGCAATCGGTTCTTGACCCGGTTGCCCGGCGGTTAGGTCGAACGCGTCTCGAAATAGATGCGTTTCTAAATTCGTCCTGGTCTACCAAAATCACGGTATTCCCTTCCGACGCGTTCTTTCAATTCGGATCAATCGTCGCGATGCGGATGCACCGGACGAAAGTTCTCTCAAGAGGCACGACGTACACATACTTACCCCTACTATAAACTCTCGGTGTTACAGAGAGAAAAAGAATTAATTGAATTTACCGAAAATTACTCGCGGCGTCGCAAGTAATTATTTATTTACATCAATGAAATTTTTTAATAAATCAGTTTGATGTCCCTTCCTTGCAATCATGTAGAATAGTGCCTATGTGATTGCAAGGAGGAAATATCAAATTAATATGAAAAAAAGATCAAATTGATCTAAATAAATAATTACTTGCGACCCCGCAAGTAATTTTCAGTAGATCCAACTAATTCTTTTTCTCTGTGTGCGGATTCTGTCGTTAGTGACATTCAAATATAATTTATAAATATACCAGCCAATAAACTATTAATTCTCATGCTCTCGTTAGCTGTAATGGCGTTTTCCCTGATTAAAAAAAGCATGATAATTGATCGATCATTGGAATAACATTTCAAAAAGTCACCAGCGACCGAATTCGTGACGCCCCGGGAGAACTTCTACCGCGAGTCCGAATGCAATTGGACGCGCACGCATTGTGATTCGAATTTTTCAGAAGAGTACATTTACCGCTTCCCGTCGACCAACGATGAGAAAAAACGAGATTCGCCGAAGGAACATTTTGACAGAGGAGACGGCGTCGACGTTCCGCCGGGTCCAAAATCGCAAGGAATTCGGATTAGGCGCGATTTTCCAAACGAGTCCACGTTAGAGTCGAATAACGTTCGGAATAGACGATTGAGTCCCGGCGAAGGAACTAAATATAAAATCACTAATTTCGATAAGAAAGGTATAGCCCCTCGTTTCGAATTAAGCCGAAGGGCTCTATATCGAGCTTACGATACTATCGGTACACTCAAATTTACTTTTTGACGTGACTTCAAATAGGTACGGATCGATTAAGGTCTGAGGAAGGCACGTTTCGCGTGCACAAAATTTTCGGTGACGGCAACTGCATGTTTCGCGCGATCAGCTACATAATATGGGGTAACGAGAGCGAGCATAGGTCACTTCGAGCCATGGTACGTTCTCTGTCGACGTTATACGGAAAGATATACGTTCCCGAGTAACACACTTTAATCGAAATAATGTACCACGTTGAATGACGTTGTCTTTGCTGTCAAAATAACATCAAACCTCTTTGAAAAATGAGAAAAAATAGCGATAAAATCTCTAATCAATCGCGCGGCTTCAAAATAATGAGGTTTTATCATTATTTTCTCATTTCTGAAAGACGTTTGACGTCATTTTGACAAAAAAATAACGCCATTCAGTAAGTGACGTTATTTTGACTAAAGTCTATCGCTTGGGCTGTACAGCATCCTCCCCTGAAAATCGCCCCAACGCAATTCTTCAACCAGGTCGCGCACCACGTTAAAAACAACTGGCGCGAATACGAACCCTTCGTGATCGCCGAGTGGGACATACCGAATCGCGAGGAGTACTTCGACTACATGAATTCGGACGGTACCTTCGCCTCGGAACTCGAGTGCACCGTAGCCGCGAAACTCTACCACATGAACCTATCGATTTACCGAAAGACCAACGAGAGAGGAGACTTGAAGAGGGTCTTCCACAATCGACTGGGGAATTATTATCAAACGGCGAGGCTGCTGTTCAGCGGACGCGCGGATAGCGGCCACTACGACGTGCTTTATTCCGAATAGAGACCGCTCTCGGGGCGCCGGGATCTCGATATCTCCGCTTTTCCAATCACTGTGTGTGTGTGTGTGTGCGCTTGTATTTTATACGGTCCAGCTCGTCGACGCACGCGACGTCATCGCGCGTCGCGTGTACACAACCAAATACAATGTAATCAACGAGGTGATACGCTTCGTACTTCGCAGTAAAAGAGTCCCGCGGTTGCATTTCATCAGGCGCAGTGAAAATTGCCCGTGGAAGGCAGCCACGAAGCCATATATCACCTTGTACACGCTTCCCCGGGATTTTATAGGAACGGAGAAACACAACGAAAGAGAGGACATATTTATTAAGATCTTTAATTTATCATTTCCTACAGAAATTCTCCTATTATCAACTCTTCTTTCAGAGGCGAGGATCTTACCATCGCCTCGACGAGCCTTCATCCTCCACAAAAAAAGAAACTCGATTTTCCACCTCGTCTTTGGATTTTGCTATTACGCGGGAAGTACCGCCGCGTTCCGGCTAATTACGCGACATTCGCGTAATAGGAACGCCCGGCGAGAAATTGCCCCCGCCCGTGCGAGCCTTTCGACTCAACCTAGCAATTAACTTATGCGGTGCAACACCGAAGCCGACCGATTTCAAAGGGGATACTCGCATCCTTGCGTACACAGCCATTGCGTGATCGCCGTTATCCCGGCGTAGATCGTGCAGCTGAGCAACAATGTGGAAAGAATGCGTTAGAAGGTAATTTTCAAAGCTGGTACCGAATCGTTCGGCATCGATACTCACCTGACACGGTACGATAACTTCGAGCACCAGTTTACGTCCAGGCTGGACTGATTCCTCCTGACAGCTTGAACTACATTTTTGGCTATCTGCCTCTCGGTCTGCTTCAACAGTCTATTCGCGCAAATTGGTATTAGCGAGTTAATGCACAGCGATAAAAGCTCGCGCGAGCGTAAAAGTTGTCACGTACCTCGGCTCAGCTTTCGGGGCGACGGTGATGAAGGCGATCCGACTGCTGCCGCTGCCGAACTCCTGTCCCAAGCTATCCATGAGACCTGCGATCGATCGGAATTGGAACAATTCAGTTATTACCGTGTTTATTCCGTCATCTCAATTCGTAAATCGTTATACTCGAGTCCATCGAGCTGCACCGACCGGCAACAGCGGCTCTGGAGCCCATGTAAGCGTCCTCCGTGGACATCGTCGGGGATATCCCTACCACGTGAGCCCTCTCGCGTTTCAGCATCGACGGTAGAAACGCCAAAACCGTCTGAAGAAATAGGAAGGACGATGTTAATTTATATTTCCTACGCAAATTTATAGTTCAATATTTACGATGTGATGCAGACCCAATAATGACTCATCAGGGTTGTGCTGACGGTATCCAGGATATCTTGATTGGGATACCCGACGCACGTGACTAGCACATCGACCTGACCGACGTCATCTCTGACTTTCTTCGCGATCGCCATAATGTCACCCCTGTCGGTCAGGTCGCATTCGTAGGCGTACGACGTCTGCTTGCGGCTCGGCGTACCCTGCTTCCGGTGCTCCGGACCGATCCTCTCCACCCTCGGATAACGCGAGGCGAGGCGAGTGGCCGTTTCCTTCACCGACTTCAAGTCCTCATCGACGCATATCACCGAGCAGCCGGCTTTCGTGAATTCCTCGGCTAAGGATGTTCCCAGGGCCGACGTCACGCCGGTCACCTGCGATACGAAAGTGCGAGTAAAGGATTAACTCAAACCCGCTATATTAAGCACGCTTCCGTTGCGAACAGGAAGAAGCTCTTGTCAGAACTTACCAAAACCACATCGCCCGTCAAATCCCTCGGCGGTTTCGGCAGCAGACACTTGACCACGGCGAGGAGGGCGAGGAGGCCGGAAATCGCCGCACCGGCGAGGAATTCCGCGCCGAGGTAGAGCCAGGTGGAACTGGAGAGGCTGCGAATTCTCGAATTCGCGATCGAAGTTTCGTCTCTCAGCGAAAGCATCGTTTACTGAAATGGAAAGAAGTACGTGAATACAAGGCGGAGAGTGGTAGTATTTTTTTCCGATCTGCTTCGACCACTGATATCTCGTGACCTGTAAACTTTGGACTAAATAGATGTAATACTTTTTCGAAGATCACATTTCAGTGTACAAAAAACGTTATATCGATATTGATCAAAAGGCCACAGGTTACGAAGTATAGTATACGAAGTATAGTGATCGAAGTAGTCACACATTTTGACGCCTGAGTGATACTACCATCCGTGCAGATGTGCAAGATGAAATCACGACGACAGGGGCTCGCTGAGCGGAGTGCGGGATATGACATCTAGCTTGAATTCACCCCAATTAAAAGGGCCGTCGAGAGAAATTAGAAACTTCTAAATAAATAGGTCATACCAGTGACTAAACGGTTCTATTTAGAGACTCGACCCATAATTGGCCTCGCTCTTGCATCAAGATACAAAGGCTCGCATTCAACGCGATTTAAACGGCGCGAAGGGGCGAGAATCCGAGCGCGTCTTCAGCCGAGACAAGTCGGACGTTGCCGCGGCAATAAAACCAAAGAGAACACAGGACGACGAATGGGTTTGCGTGTCAAACGCTCTAGTCCCGGGAACTTCGTATGTCGTTCGTTTAATAGACGGGACGCGGCACTCGCGTAACGTTTATTTATACCGTTCAAAGTTTATTTATTATTAGCCGCTATGAAGGACGCTCGTATTCCGCATCACTCGGAATTCTCACATCCGATATTAAAAAAAAAAGGGAGATATTTCTGCTGTGAATGGTCCAGCGAAGGCAGTTGCCCTTGAAGAGCGACACCTTCGACACGAGCGTTTGACGCTTACGTAATTGCGTGTCCGATCTACTCAGACGCGATACCAGGATACGTCGAAGATAATGTATGTGAATTGCTCGCCTCGCGTCGGGTCGACACGCTTAGATTCTCTTAATTCGACTTTTTTTTTCTCGATACCAGGACGGAAGAAGACTTCGATCCACCTTTCTTCGAAAGTGACGCGAGTTTTTCACGTCGGAGTTCACGCACCGATAGTCTGCGATTCGGTGAGCGAGAGTTGGATCGAGAAAAAAAAATTGAAAGAAAATTATAGACTTTATGTAAGGAAATCGGTGAACGATCGTGCTAGGCCGCAGCATTATTTCGCCGCGCTCTTCTTATACAACAAGTGCGGGCGTTACTTATTCGAACCGCAGGAATCTCGCTTCTCTCTCGCGCGCGGGCATGCGAGAATCTAACGCGACGTGGGGTGGGGGATAACACGCGGAAGTCATCGTCTGTTACTTTGTAGACTCGAAGGGACGGCGGTACTGTGAAAATGTTCGAGGTTGACGTTCTATTTTCTCGACGAAGAAATTCTGGTGGGTGGAGTCTAACAGAGCATATCACCTCGGGTGCCTCCATTCTCGGCGTAACCATTTGAAAACGATCGTGGAAAGGCTACTGGGAGACTTTAATGACCATTTTGTAAAATTCGCAAATCGATGACAAACTGCTCTGCGTATACAAAGAACGCTATAAAACAGGTATGCTAAAATCTTTCCGGCTCATTTGACTTAACGACTCTCAATAAGGTTTACGTATCAGTCAATCGTTGTTAATTTACCTACAAGACTGATCGCTAAATATTTGTTCTCGTTGACCTGTCCTCATACGTGCTATCGCTATGACTCTACAAACATATGATTCACACTCGATCGCGAGCCGATGATGATCAACCCGAGTCTATCTACGAAATCAGCTCTTCAAATGAATTCGAATCGCTCGTAATCATACGAATTAACGATCCGCAATAACGGCACGAGCTTCGAGCCACGATTTTTTTGCGCAGTACGTCAATCGTTGCACGTCGATTCGCTTTATTCTCCTCCTCCGTACTCCCGGTATATATAATTACATCCTCGCGCTACGACGCATTTAACCGTCTCCCCGACGTCATTACGCAGACATAAAGCTAAACGTACGTAGGTACCTACGCGTTGCGGAATAAAATTTAGAACAACATTCGCGGTCGTTCCGCCTCAATTGGCGACCCTTGACCCCCCCACGTCGTCCGAATACTCGAAAACACGTCGTAATTGCAGCGACGTCGCTTTGCGAAATTAATGTGACTAACGGAATCTTTTATTTCGGCAGCGGAAGCGAGACGGCGGCGCTCGTAAAAAACCCTCTCGCCTTATAGGTATTCGCACGGAGAGATCAATCGCGGATAGCCTTCGCGAAACTAAACGCCGGTCACGTGGCTCCGCGCGCGAAAAGGTGACTACGAATCTACTCGCTTGTCGGAAACCGCAGCGCGGCGAGAAGGACGCGGGTGCGAATTATTATCAGAGGTGGGTGCACCCGAGTGACGTGTTGTCAAAATTGGGCAACGCGCGTGGGCGAGCGACTTCGATGTTTGTTGTTCGCAACTGATTTTTTATTTTCACGCGGAACTCATAAATTCCTTCGGGCAGACGCAATGTGTTTGCGTTTGGTATACGCATATTGTGTACCCGTAGTACGCTTCGTGGAGCGTAGTACGCGCGAGTACCTATTACGCTTCAACGAAATTATGGTACCGCGAAGGCTGTACAATTATTATCCACGCAGCTCTCACGTGTTTCCGCTGATAAACAGATTTCGTGCGTTGGATTATCGTGTGTTTTGGAATTCTGTTTTCTCGCTAATTTGTTTGTTTGCAGATTCGAAAAATTCGAACCTCATTCATTTACCCCGTATTTCTTCGAAAACGATATTTTTAAGTGCGGTTACGTCATCGTATTGTAAGACTATCTCCCTCGCACACTCGTTGCTTGGCATAAGTGCGTCTCTCTTGCGTTTCGATGACGTCACATTGTTGCAAAGAGAAACGCGCTCGTAACTCAGCGAATAATAATTTTTTTCGGATATTTATTATCGCGTGATATTAAATATTTCTGAATTAAATATATTAATATATTGTTGAATTTAAAAATAGTAATATTTGTTTTACGAGAAGACCGAATTTACACCATATAAGTGAGAGTCGGACAATCGGTTAAGGTTTCGATGTTTCTCAAATATTCGAGAGGAATCGAGGAGCGAGTTGTGATCCTTGTTCTCCGAACCCGTCGCTCGCCACTCTCTCGACGACTAATAAAATAGCTCTCCCCCGAGACGGGATTGGCTCCTGCGCGATATCCGCAGGAACGTTAGGAAAAAAATCCAAACCAGCTCCTCCCTCGGATGAAGCTAGGAGGATCTGCAGAGGCGGGGTGCACGTTTTTACTGCTCGTTCGTCGTACGAACGACGCACACACACGGGCAAAATGCGGTGGAAGACGCGCGAATGCGAGCGAGGATACAATAGGTGCAGTTGCATCGTCGGTCGAGGTATGCCGCGGGGCAGATGCAGTTACGAGAACGCATTTTCTTCTCCACCTTGTATTAGTATACACGCATAATCGGAAAAATAATTGTTGGCGTCGAAGAAATATTTCGCGAATCAAAAACATACGATTTTATAATTTTTGAAGAATTAAGAATACGGATGCTTGATTGAAGAATATGTATTCTTGATTCCAAAAAGTTCTTTCTGCGCGAAAAAAAAAAAAGACTACGCGAGCCTGTCAAATAGTTTCTTGCCCGAAGAAAATTATGGCTTGGTCCTAGAATTATATCATGTTTTTGACTGAAGAAAGTATTCTTTTGGCACGAGCCAAATTCCTCTCACTACACGTGTATCGACCGACGCTATACCTCGCGAACGAGATCTCATTTCCATCCGGACGGCCTCGAATCGCCAGTCCACTGTCACTGCCACATCGAGCTGCGGATAGTACGCGCGGTGCTTATCGCCCGAGGATTTCCTGACTCGCGCGAACTGTACATATGTATGTACATACATGCAACGCAAGTGCCTTACGCGTCACGTAGCCTCGCCGCGTTCCTATTCGTCGTCTGTATATATACATATTTACAGAACGGGTACACGAGCGAGACGCTCATCCCGCGCGGGCAAAGTTCATCGATCCTGCGTTCTCCCATTTTTAACAGGGTCATTGGCACGACAGGCCCAGTTCTCCGCGCAGGACACACGAGCCGACCGAAATGCATATTCGCGATGATCCCGGTTAAATAACACAGGTTTACAAAAAAAAAGTCCGGACTATTTGACCGGACCATGGTATTCCGAGGTATTTTTGCGTCCTGAATCCGATCCCGAGGTCATCTGAGCCCCATCACGTCAGAAAAACGAGATTTCGAAATAAATAAATAAGGAAATGGGACTGCCCCGAGCAGCACCCAGAGCATGACTCCAAGGTTCTAAGGCCATTAGGGTCAGTGCTGGGTCCACTGTCACAGTGAACGGATCGCCGGAATTGGATGCCTTGACAGGGAGATCGTAATCCGCGAGATACAACGATCACGGCAACATTTTATCCACTGGGGTGGTTCTGTGATAGTCCCGGTCGAGATTTAGGACTCCATTCCAATGTTTGGAAGGTATTCAAGACCTAAACAGCTACCCTCTCTCCAACTCAACAGGTCGCTTGAGAAATTGTCCCGGATCCAGTTCCAAAAAATGGTCATTTTAACCTCTAAATGACCTTGAAATCTCATTTTTCTGACGTGATCGGGCTCAGATTACCTCGGGATCGGATTCAGGACGCAAAAATACCTCGGAATACCATGGTCCGGTCAAATAGTCCGGACTTTTTTTTTTGTAAACCTGTGTAAGCGATTGCGGGGACCGTTATTCGTATATTATTATCACGTCTCATTTGCATAGCGAAATAGACTTGTCTCGTGAATTTCGATATGCAAGTGGCGGCGTATAAGTGTCGTTGCCCGCGATGACTCATTCCGATTGAGCAATCACCGCGTGAGTTGGGATGATTCTTAATTTCCACCGAGAGAAGACTTCGCGGGGGGCGTGGCCGTGTGCTCGGGTTGCACGCACGCGGTGGTACCTTGTACGTACGATGATTACGCGAAATATGACGTAGCGTGGTAGTCTTTTCGCGATATACTGTCGCGGCGCATAATGCGCGACGTGTGGATTAAGGGCGGGGGTGAAGGTAACGAGGTGGTAAAGGTCACCGGGGTCATCAACTTCCGGCGGCACGGATTCAGTCGCTGGTGACTTTTTAAAGTGTTATTTTTAAACGTGCTAACCGACAAACGATTAATTCTTACGCTCTAATTAGCTTCGGCGTCGTTTTCTTTGGCTAATGAATGTACGAGAATTGATTATTCATGGGTGATACATTGAAAAATGACATTTCAAGAAGTTACCACTAACAGAATTCGTGATGCCAGGAGTACACTCAGAGAAGTAATTGCTGGTGCGAAAAAAATGTTTTTTTTTTTTCAATCAGAAACATGATATACTTCTAGAGTAATTATTTTTTCGCGCAAGAAAAATATCTTTTTTCAACGAAGGTCTTCTTAAATCTCAAGAGTATATATTATTTTACCCCACAGAGAAAAAGAATTAGTTGTGGATCTGCTATAAATTATTTGCGGGGTCGCACAAGTAATTATTTATTTACCTAAATTTGATGTTCTTTCATATTCATTTGATACTTCTCCCTCGCAGTCACATACTATTCCACATAACTGTAAGGAAGAGATATCTAGTTGATGTATCAAAAAATTTCATTGATATAAATGAATATTAACTTGCGCCCCCCCCCCCCCAAAGTAATTTTTCGTAGATCCAACTAATTCTTTTCCTCTGCATGTACAAGAATCTACATTCTTACAAATTTTAAAAATCATATGTTCTTGATTCTAGAAATATTTTTTTACATTTGCATTCATTAACCTCAGTATACGCAGGCTTTCAATGTACGGGGTGCACGCGGCATGCGCTAATGGGGCGAATGCGGCTTACGCAATGATTCGCGAGGGACGACAAGTGTCTAATTGTAGCGCGCGACGTCGTTTACGAGTTTAGACGGACCAACGTTGGCCGCGCGGAATAAAGACAGGCCGTTCGCGGTGCCGTTTTTACGACCCGCCGTGTTACCCTGGCGCGAAAATGTCACTCCTCAAGGATAACAAATGAATGGTAATGGGATCCATTAATTCGTTGTTAACCTACTCGCGTGTCGGTGCGTTTGTCGCTTGGCCGGCCAACTTGAATCGTGACAATTAACGCCATTGATTTCGGCTAAAAGTTTTTAATAATCATATTTGTACGGAAAAGTAAAAATTTTACCCGATTAAAAAATTGAGTTCGGTACTTCGTTATCCCAACGTGAATTTGATTCTCTCCCTTTGAAAACAAAAAAACTCATTGCGAAAACTCGACCCCTCGCATTTATCTGCGAAATTACGCCTCGTCGAGAAAAAGCTGCGGCTATTCGTCGCGTAATCCTCGCATCCTGCACCGACGTACTTGCAGCGCGAAAGTACCAGAATAGTGCATATAACGCGGGTATATAAAGTGCGGAAAATAGAAAGAAACGAAATTCAAATTACGTCGCTCCTTTCACTAAACTCGAGGAATGGGTCGAATCTGTTATATCGAGTACTTGCACAGGTTGATATTGAAACTCGGCATGTGTGGGAATAGAGAGAGCGAGAGTGAATGGAATGATTTACATGTCGTAAAAAAGGTACAGGGTGATATTAATTATTCGGACCGATCGATCGGAGGTACGGAAGTGAGAGCGTTCGTTTTAAACATTTCATCAAGATCCGGAAAGATTCAAATGCTTTAAGATCAGCGTCGACCGATCTCGTCTCCGAATGGGAAATATCAAATAGGTCGTCGCGATGACGTCGGAGCGACGAAAAAAACAGATTGAAAAATGAAAGGAATTATAATTGCGTGGATGAACTAACGACGATAAATAAGATAATGGGCACTCGGGAAGAAGTCATAGATGGAACTGGGAGCAAAAAGATCATACCGTTAACTCTCCATATATAGACGATTGTAAATCCAATACCGTAGTCGAATCCCGGTGTCCTTCTCGTTTGGGCTCATCTCTTTCTCTCTCTCTCTCTCTCTCTCTCCCTTACATTCTTTTGTTCCCTGATACGAAAATCATTACGAAAAGCAGATTCGATTTTATGGATATTTAATTATTCAGCAGCGACGGTTCTAAAAGTCGACCCGGTCGAATCGCGGACTTTGAAATATTAATGATTGTGCGCGAAAGAATGTCGATTTTTTCTTGTCGTCATAAATACTAATGTCAAGCGAGATTCTTAATTAACTTCTTATTACTTCACTTAATTAACATTTTTAGATTGATTCGCTTAATTAAAATTCAATTTGCCACCTATTCAAGCCAGAGTTTCGGATTCAGTTTCCTGGATTTTTACCAGTTTGACTCGATTTTAGATTGTCGAATAATTTAAACATTTGTTCAACGGCACGAGCCCACCTATTGTATACTTAAGTAGAACAGATGATGCGAGCTCATGAATTCGTATCTACGTGTTATTCACCTGCGATTTATTATGAAATTCAAAGTGAAATCACAGGAAGTCATCGTGTCCGGCGAAACTGAAAACGACACCGACGGGGCGCTGTCGGGTGGCACGAAAATTATAAGTGAAAATAATACTCGTACATCGTTTTCTCGACGACCCTCTCATTAATTCTCAAGGTAAATTCATTCGGTTCAATAAAGTCTGTTGGTAAACCGAGAGAAAAATTGAGTGGAATCAACTAAACGTTTATTTACACCTATATCACTAACTAAATACTTAATTTACTCAAGTAATATTTATTTGTCCCAATGAAATATTTTTCTCTCGAAACACTATATCAACTTGTGCCGATAAAACATTTTACTAGGACAAATAAATATTTCTCGAGCCAATAAAACATTTAGTCACCAATATACAAATAAATATTTAGTCGAATCCGTTAAATTTTTCTCTCGGTCTAGCTTCTTCTGTGCTTTTCAAGTAATTCAATCGGTATCAGTTAGCCAAATTTTGAAATAAGAAAGAAAATGCGAAATTCAAAAAAAATAGGACACATCCTCACCGTTTCGCCTCTCTCGTCTCCAATGTCAATCACTGCAGATCGCAGCGACGAAAAGTACAGCTCCCCGTCGATCTCCCTCGAACACTCACAGTCGCGTGCCGATCCCCTCACCACCCCCTTTAAACCACCGACACCCCGGCGCAAATTCCGTCGTGGCCAGTTCACTTCTCATTCAATTTTTCTCGCGGAAACGCACCCGCCGCACCGTGCCGACAGCGCTCCCGAGTGTCCTGCGGTGCGACTCCTGGGCGCACAGGTGAATCACTGAAGCGCTCCGCGAGCGCCAGGGGAACCGAGGCAGGGAGACCGGCGGCGGAGCGAACGGCGTCGATGACGACGAATGACTTCGGTAGCGGTCGCGAAGCTCAGACCACCGCTCACCCGAGCACTGGACGATCGGTGAACTTGACTGCCGCTGCGGACCCACCGGTCCGTTCGGATCGACGGATTCCGACGGCCATCAGGTGCCAAGGTCGTCGAGGCGATCCTCCTCCATCTCCTCCTGCTTCGCGAGCCGCGCTCCTTTCCTCTCGGCTCCTGCGCGATCGTACAGCACGCGCGTCGCGGACCTTGACTCCGCGCTGCTCGGTCGACGAGATAACGCGCGTGTGAGGTACGGGAACCGCTCCGTGCACTGTTACGGGGTGCACGTGGGTATCTATAGGATGGTGATCGAAAAACTGCGAGGATGATTAACGTCGATTTTTAGTCGCGAAGTTTTTATTTCTGAGGTCACGACGCGAGTTTATGACTATCTTTTCATCGGACGGCTTGACGCTGTGTTTAATTGTACACGGAGAAAAAGAATTAAGTGGATTTACTGAAAATTTCTCGCGGGATCGTAAGTGATGATATATTTATATGTGAATGACATTTTTCGATACATCAATATGATATTTCTTCCTTACAATCGTGTAGAATAGTATGTGATTGCAAGCAAGAAATATCAAATTAAAATGAAAAAAGATCAAATCGATGTAAATAAATAATTACTTGCGACTCCGCAAGTAATTTTTTGTAGATCTAATTAATTCTTTTTCTCTGCGTATTTCAAAAATGCTGGTACACTGAGAGAAATAATTGTTAATGCCGGAAAAAATTTGTTTTTTGAACAAAAAATATGATATAATTCCAGAATCAAGCCATGATCTTTTTCGTGCGAGAAAATATTCGATATTCTCCGATCGGTAATTGTTGTTTTCACACAGAAAGAATTTCCTGTCCCAACGAAGCTATATACTTGAATCAAGAATATACATTCTTCGACCAAGAGAGAGAGAATCTGTATTTTTTAAAATTTGTAAACTCATGTGTTGTTGGCTCAAGAAATATTTGTTTGACACTAGCAATTATTTCTCTCAGTGTATTTGTAAACATCGCGATAGAAACGGACTTTATTTCTAAATACTGCATTTGCCTGCATTGACATCTCATGGAAACGCTCTCTAAATTTATATTTATTAGTAATGTCGATTTTTATAAATACACCGTTTAGTGTCCGATGAAAACGTAGTCGATCTCTCGCCAGATAACGATCGAAAGGTGCAGCGAACAGGTTCTAATACATTAACGATACCGGTAACGCCTGGTACCGAGTAACACACTCGAAGCAGTAATGTGGTATCGGAATCTGACGATCGTTTGACTCGTTAGACGGTCGTAAGTGGCGCAGAGGGGCGAGACCGTGGAAACGAGTAGAACGAATTTTGATCAAGTCTTTCCGTTGGGTGCTGTTCGCACTACCGGTTAGTCACAAGCATAGATCGCTATCGACGTGTCTTAAATTAATGAAGACAGGTAGGGGCAGAAATAGAGGAGTATGTAGCAAAATGAAAAGGAAAGAACGACGTTAAAATATCAATGTGGGGAATCCTGTAGTCACGTAGGTGTACGCGTCTCGAAAGGATTCCCCCGTAAAAATAGAACAACTCGAAAAAAAATATTTATATATTCATATACGGTCATATATATTTGAATACGTATAATCAAACCCGAAATTTGTCTCTCTCTCTCTGAATATATATGATAAACTATAATATATATGATTATGTATAATTATGTTTGATCAGATAAGGTTTGATATAATTAGATCCAAAATGTTCAATTTCACTCAAATCTAAATACATATATAATCGTATCTGATCATACACGATTATATGTGATCATACATGAATTTTCATATATTATCAGATGGAGACAAAATTCGAATCTGATTATATCCAATTATATATGATCATACATGATGATACATAACCATTTTTCCCGGGAACGCATCCTTGAGCGAGGCTCGGGCCACACGCAAAAAAAAAGAAATCTACTGCTTCATCCAGTAGCGCTGAGATTCGAGCTCATTTTCGTGAATTTCTAGGTACAGAGAGGACACATTTCTATTTACTATTTACAACTATATCAAATACTAGTTTAATCAGATATAATATCTATTTCCACAGGAATTTCTATCGGTTCCCCAGGAAAAATACCTAATTACCGTGTAATTCTGTATAGCTTCTTGCTAGTCCAACTGTAATTCATGCAGTTCCTTTTTCTCCGCGCAGGATTCTCGAGACGATTGCGAGAAGAAACTTCGACAGGATGTAATCAGTAGTCCTTTTTTCGCCGTGGACTTCGACACCCGACTCCGCGGACACCGCGGTCATCCTTTGGCCCCGGGCGAGGAGATCCAGAGGATGGAGCGAAAAAAGAGGATAAACAGGAGTTACACGAGGAGATGCGCCAGACGGGGCAGAGTTGCGGTTATCGCTCTCCGTGGTGTCTCGCGGCTCGGTCGACGGAATGAAAAATTCGGTCCACACGGAAAAACGTCGGAAAAGAGCAGATCCCATCGTCGCAGACGCGCGATCGGAACAATGCGACGCGCGGCGGAACACGGACTCCGGCAAAGGACGATGAAAAAAGTTCCTCTCTCCCGTCGCGTCCCATTGTTCCGGTTCAAAAGGCGCGACTGCGTCCCGGCCCTTTCGCAGTCGCAGGACTTCCGAGTCGCGACGCTCGCAAACGCGCGATTGTGCTCCGGGCTAATTGGCAGTCTCGCCGGCGGTTCCGTCGCGCGGGCAAGAGTCTGCGGGACTCGTGGAAGGACGCCTCTATGGCGACCAGTGCGGTTCTACTCGCGACTCTACCTTTCTATACAAAATTGCTGATAACATATTTCTTTTACGATATCGACCTAATGACCATGACTTTCGTAATCAGCGTGAAAAAATACATGGAGTAGGTTGGATCAGTGATCGATTCCAGAGATTTGAACTTTAAGCAAAATGTCAAGTTTTTCGAAAAAATGTTAATCTTCGGAATTGAAGTCTCGACCACCCTATCCGATGTATTTTTTGACGCTGATTCCGAAAATCGCTATTATATTGATGAAATCTCAAAGGAAGGCCGAGATATCGATGATTTTTCGTGAAAAAAATAATTTTTTTCTACACAAAATCGCTGATAACTTATATTTCCTTTGCGATATCGACCCAATGACCATGATTTTCGTAATCAGCGTGAAAAAATACATGGAATAGGGTGGATCAGCGATCGATTCCAGAGATTTGCATTTTTGGCAAAATCTTAAGGCATACACCTTAAATTTTTTCAATTTTTCGAAAAAATTTAAATCTTCGGAATTGAAGTCTCGACTACCCTATCCGATGTATTTTTTGACGCTGATTCCGAAAATCGCTATTATATTGATGAAATCTCAAAGGAAGGCCGAGATATCGATGATTTTTCGTGAAAAAAATAATTTTTTTCTACACAAAATCGCTGATAACTTATATTTCCTTTGCGATATCGACCCAATGACCATGATTTTCGTAATCAGCGTGAAAAAATACATGGAATAGGGTGGATCAGCGATCGACTCCAGAGATTTGCATTTTTGGCAAAATCTTAAGGCATACACCTTAAATTTTTTCAATTTTTCGAAAAAATTTAAATCTTCGGAATTGAAGTCTCGACCACCCTATCCGATGTATTTTTTGACGCTGATTCCGAAAATCATGGTCATTAGGTCGATATCGCAAAGGAAATATAAGTTATCAGCGATTTTGTGTAGAAAAAAGTTATTTTTTTCACGGAAAATCATCGATATCTCGGCCTTCCTTTAAGATTTCATCAATATAATAGCGATTTTCGGAATCAGCGTCAAAAAATACATCGGATAGGGTGATCGAGACTTCATTTCCAAAGATTTAAATTTTTTCGAAAAACGACATTTGGCTTAAAATTCAAATCTCTGGAATCGATCACTGATCCACTCTATTTCATATATTTTTGTCTTATATGATAAAGCTCACAATGTTCATAATAATAATAGATAGTTGTAAATCGTATGATAGATAAATGAAGGAATCGTGACCTTAAGATTTAATGACATTGAATGAATTTGAGAAAATATTTTTTCTATACGACCATATCCTTCGTCCTGTTCTCACATAAGTAAATATTTAGACCGAAGTAAATATTAAAGAAGTCCTCCGCGGACTCGTATTGTTTTTTCCTTTCATATATTAGAGGGAATATTCCCTCTACGCGTTCTCGTAACGTTAGGGCGCAATTTTGGGGACAGCCAATTATTATCAAAGCGGTTCTCCATCGATTTGCTTTCAAACGTGTAACGGAGATAACCGAGGATGAACGTTCTTTCAACATTAGCATGCTACCGGAGATATCCGCAGCCGATCATTAGCCAGTGGAAAGATCTATAATTCTCGTGGAAATGTACTGGACACGGAGCCCTTGAGGCACGCGTGCTTTCTGCAGACCGAGAATCGCGCGCGGTGAAATGCCACTGGGAACGAAATTGTGCAACGAACGAGACAAATTAATCATCAGATAAGACCCAGACCCGATTGGAGAGGCGGTGAAATTCGAATAGTTCACCTCGTAGCTCGTGTGTGTAAACGCAGAATATTGCATAAGTATCCCCGATCCGGCAGCAGCCACCTGGCGATGGCTACGAAAGCGACCTTCTCAGATCGCGCCGAGAAAAATGAGGTCGAAAAACAATGGTCCTCGATTAATGGCGCGGGTCATCGGACGAATAATCTGTGCAAACTCCCGGATAAATAATTTTTTCTCGGGCGCGCTCTTTGGCACCTATTCATTTCGATCGACCCGTTAAAAGATATTGATTTTGTCGGAAGGTTTCTAGCCGCTTGCTTTCCCTGACTCGGTGACCGAGAAACTGGAAATTTGATTAACGATTTCGTTACACCGCGCGCATCGGTGCGATTCAAGAGCCGTTTGATGAAATATTCCGGGGAGCGCAGAGATTCGTGAACTTGAAACACAGTCGGCTCTGCGACAGGACGAGAAGCTCTCGCAATGGGAGACGCTTTGCATTTTAACGTCCGGCGCGAGAAGAGCTGGCGACATTATCACGAGATTCTCATGTTCGGAAACGGCGGCCGCAAGGTGACGAGAGTTCCTTGAATTGTTTTCACGTATACGTTGCGATTAAATGCGCGTTATCAGAGACGTAATAATTTGGACGACCGCGCAAGAATTGCGGAAGACCAGTAGTATCCAACTGTGATGAAGTGCACTGTAAAAAAAATTTGTATTAAATTTAGTGTAATTGTATACATATAAAGCTTTTATGCAGTACGCGTGATTTTGAAGATTAATACGCTCTGTCATGAGATTTATAAGGGAAAATGAATATACTTTTAATATACTTTTGTAATAGAATTTTTAATATACGTTTATATAAAACTGTTTTCTAATACGTGATTATAAAAATTAATGTGCCTCTTAATTATGAAAATTAATATATTTCTTTATGAAATTTGTGTGGGAAATTTCATAAGGAAATGTATTACTTTTCATAATTAAGGAGTACATTAATTTGCATAATAACGTATTGCAAAGAAGCTTTATAGAGAAGTGTATATTAAAAATACAAATTTTGTTTACAGTGTACTCGATTTTGATACGTGTACGATCAGCAATACTCCGATCACGCATCACCCACGCGTACATACTCGTATGTCACGTGAGTATTAACGCCGACAATGATGATAGACAGATATTATTACCATACCTGTCAATCCCTCTTATCAGCCGCACCACCGAGTCTCGTTCTCGCTAATTGTAACAAAGTGGCACCGGTCTCCCTACGACCCGTTGCTCGTAAAAGCGAGCGCTACACTTTCTGGGGGAAGTGTTTTCTTTTCTTTCTTTAGAAAGACACGAACGAGCTATGCACAATCACTTCGGGAGCCCCAGCACCTACGACTATACGCGGCTCTTACATAAGAGAGCGCCGTAAACTGGAGCAACGAAATGGAAGATTCGGAATTGCACAACGCGACGTATAGAAACGGTCGTTTCTCACTTCGACCCGACGATACGCACGGCAACGTTCGGCGTTTGCGACTGAAAACCACTTACCGAATTCCCAACGAACAACGACCGTCTCTGCGTGTTTATCGAGTGTATTTATGTACAGTTTATGCAGGGGGACAAAAAAACGAGCCGTGTAGATCGCTATCAGCGTCTATCGTATATCGAATGTCCGAGTCACCGAAGCAGAATGTTTCCTCATCGCCGTCAACGCCCGATGCGCTCGCACATCCGCAACCGATCGCGTCTCTTCGCCTCGACGTCACCCAGAAAATCCAGGATCAGCCGCATCACCGACTCCGGCACGATTCTGCGAGGGGCATCGATTATTTTAGGGGTGACGCTCCTCGTCTTCGGTGCTGACGTTGTACCGATTGATGGAGTTCAGTGAAAAGAGACATCTGGGAATCGAGTACTCCGTGTAGTTCCGCCGCAACGCCTTGATCACCTCGCGAGCCGCGTAGCTCGGTGCGACGGCCCCGAAGAGGTAGGGGAACCTGCGACGAAGACGAGGAAGTCCTTCGTCGAGAGGCGCGGAATTGATTCTACGATTATCGGTAACCCCGTTCTCGTAGTTCACCTGTACTTGGGATCCTTGGCCAGGCCGGTATCCACGTAGAAAGGGTAAATCGTGGTGAACCGAATCTGCGGCTTCCTCAGGGTCAGCCTCACCTCCTCCCTGAGCGCCTCCATCAGCCCTTCGACAACGGCGGAAAGACCGAGATTAACTATTTCGCCGATCTGAACGCGCCTCCGTTTTTCCGCATCGCTTTACCCCTCACGGCGAACTTCGACGAGCAGTACGGCACCTTGTGCGCCACCCCGTAGATGCCACACATGCTGCACACGGAGACCACGTGGCCCCGGTTGTTTTGCATCATTGCGGGCAGGAAGGCTTCTATCGTCTGATGAGAAATGTGAGCAGGGGGAGGAAGGGGATTAGTTAAAAATCATGGGAAAACCCGCGAATGTTTACAGCTATCGCGATAACAGGCCTCCTCGAGGTGAAACATTGAAGTCTTTCGTAGACCACTGCGTACTTTCTACAGTTCGTAATGAACACGAGTTTATACCGTAAAATTGACCAATTTTCCGGTAAATGACCAGCTGATATACGTATGCCGCACTTATTGAAACGGAAAATGTAGGTACGTAAGTAATACATAAAACGGTGAGACACGATTTGCGTCTATTCAAAAATGCAATATTTTACCTCGAGAAGCCCTGTTACCGGAATTCACTGTAAAGATTACTAATCCTTTTTCTCCGCGAGGGAATCACTTTTTAATTCAGCAAATCAGAGGCGAATGAGGACTCACCCAGAAGTTGGACATGACATTGACGTTGAACATGCGCTCTATGTCCTCGGGGTCGTGCTTCAGGAAGGGTCGGTGCAGCAACGTGGCCGCGTTGTTAATGAGGATCGTTACCTCGGGTACGCCCACCTTGCGCATCATGCGCACGGTCTCTCGCACCTCGAGTCGCTTCGACACGTCCACCGAGAATCCGTACACCTGGAGGACGGACGATTAGTCGGAAGAAACGACGTCGAAACGATCCGTCGATAATTCCGCCGCCCCCACCTCGCCGCCGGCTTTCAGAATCGCGTTCATCGTCTCGCGATTCGCCTCATTATCCACGTCCCAGCAGACGACGGTGCATCCCAATGCGGACAGCTGAATCGCCAATTCCCGGCCGACGCCGTGACCGGTACCGGTGATCTGCGAGCAGTTCGCAAAACACCGCGTCATCCTCCAGGAAAGATAGAGAGGACAATAAATTCCGCAGTCTCCGAATCGGCTACGCGGACGTGGCCGCCGAGCGAGAGACTGCGGGAATATGTCGAACTCTCGCGGGTGAGCGTTTAAAAATGCGCTGTCGAATGTCGGGCGATCGCGATAACGTCGAAAGGTTGCGACAGGCGATCAAATTTTTCTAAGAGCAACGAGAGCCGAAAGAAATGTCTTTCCTCGCGAATACGAGCGCCCCGCATATTCGTTACACCGAGCATCAGACATTATGCATCGCAGGCTCGACCAGCAATGGTTACAACGCGTGGACAAAGGTACAGCAAAGCGTAACCCTCTTCGCGCTCCGACGATCGAGCGCTACAGGTGGAGGGCGTTACGCTCGGTCGAGAAAACTCGCGACCGTCATGCTTCCAGCGACGATGACTAATGATCGTTGCCTCAAGGACCGGACGCTTCCTCCTTCCAGATCACGCGTAATCGGAGATACTTCGTGTCGTAAGGCGTGATCTTCGACGAGCGTGATTTGCAGTTTACTTACTTACTGTAAACAGAGCTGTCACCACTTTCGATTCGCTTCGGCACGACTCGAAAGACGGACTCGCGATCAGTGAGGAAAGAGCAACGCGACGATCCGTCGAGCTTGTTCACATGTCATCGCTATTTACCAGGACGGTCTCTCCCAGCAATGTTTTCATCCTGGGCGGTACCACGACCCTGAAGGCCGCGCAGAGCATCGCTAAGGTGATCTTCACCGAGAGGAGGATCAGGTCGTAGGCCAGACGCGGTACTCCGAAGAACCTGGCGATGACTCCCGGCGATCTAGGGAAGGATCGACGCGGAATTCAAGGTGGTCTTTAGGTTAGAGAGGGATCGTCGAAGGGAGGGCTCACTTGGGGATCAGGATTCGAGGTAGCGACTCCATCTTCCCCTTCGGCTTCGAAGCGGCCATGAATGGAGGAGATCTATCGAGTTTTACGGTGTACTTTGAGTGTAGCTATTCCTGCGAGAGCGCCTTGTTCGATCAGGTGGTACCAGAGGAGTCTGCAATCGAAGTCGATGGCGACTTGTTTTCCATTCGGTAGCCACGACGCTTCTTCTGTTTCCTTCTAATGCGCAACCGCTGACTTTAGGAGGAAACAGAAGAGCCGCTTTCGATCTGACCAATTATAATTGGTAATTATAATTGGATAATTATCAACGTTGAATTCTCTCGATGACGATACTTCCTCGTCGTGTTTTTCCATGGAGGTAACCGTACGAAGCTCTCGAAACTTGCTGACATTATGGAGGGCGAAATTGTCGAAGAACTTCGCTCAAGTGCGAGTCCTCGCCGTGAAGGTGATGCTGATGAGGCGAAACTCTGCCCTCGCCACGTTCTTCGAGATCTTCGTACCCCTCGCGCTTTTCTTGCAACTCCGACTGGTCTTCCAACCCCTTATCCTGCACCTTCGCGTACGTCAAATTTTTCTTCGCGATATTGGGATCGCCTTCCTTATTAATTTATAAGCTCCCTTGAAAAATGTACGCATTGCGGTTTCTTCCTAATGATTTATGTATTTATGATCGTACGCCTATTTCAAAAGTATCCGGGTCCCGCAACGTGGCATTGCTAAACGTGCGGAGGCGTTCAGAGATTTTCGAAACATCCTGCTTCGCCGAAATGACCCTCCGACCGGTCGGACGAGTTGATATAAACGCGAGCTTTGTATTAGACGGCGGGACGACCACCGCTGCGATACATGCATAGGTGTACTACACACGCGCGTGCTACAACGTTGCTGATTCCGTAATTAGAAAGGACCCGGACGGTCCGCTCGATTCGTCACACCGCGTGAATCGCTGGCCGGTGAAAAGGCCGAATCGCGTTACATATAATCCGCGATTAGAAGCCTAGGTAATTATCATTTTTTTACGAGCCTTTCTCGACTTCCGCAGGAACTCGACCAGCGGAGCAGAGAAACCGTCTTAGGTAGCATCCCCGAGGGGGTGAAGTGTCGTTACGCTCCGCGCAGTGCATTTCTCGATAACTTGATGGGCAAAGCGTCGGCCCTGCTAAAAATAACGGGTGAGTCGTGGCGTCTGCGCTGCACCCGTGATTCATTCATCGCCGGTGCTGATTTTGGTCCCCTTTTTTTCTTTCGTCCTTCCTGCAGTATCGCCAGCGAAGGACGAGGGAGAACTCATGACGACGTACAACGCCACTGCGAGAACACTGTTGGCTATATTTTCCGGAACCGGAGCTTCCAGCACTAAGCCGGAAATTCTCGAGTACAAAATCAGATCTTCGGATCTCGGCGACGTTGATGCTTTCGCTGATCCACAATCTTCCGAGAACGGTACGATATCTGGTTAGCTTCTACACCAGCGAAAGTATTCGCTTTTATTTCGATTATCTCTACACTGATGAATTTTTGAACGGACTTCTTTCGAAGATCGAAATATTTCTCTCGAAAAAGTATTACGTCAACTCGCGCCAGAGTTCACGGCCAATGAGGTAATGGCGATCGAATTGATCGCCTCGAGTTTTAAAAATCGCCATAAGATGGAAAACGATTAGGACACTCGACGGTAAACAATCTTTAACGCCTCGTAGATCCTTACATGGAGAGCGGATTCATTGCCTTGCAAATGGCAATCGAGTATTCCTTCGTGCAGATGTGGAGCAGCCGGAATTCGATGCTAGGAAATAACGTAATACCGCGTTCGAGGTCAAAATTGAAATATCAGCAATCGATTACAAAATTGCCTGGACTCAATATTCGTTTTTTTTTTTTCACTCTGTCCGATCGCAGATCACCGTAGGGCGCTTTCCGCTCCATATGGCGATCGGCTTCCTGGCGACTCCTTCCTTCGCCAAACCCAACGTCTCTCTCATTTACTGGATGACATTCGTCTCGCTTCTCGTCACGCCGATCGTCACTTTGGAGAAAATCATTCACGATAAGATGACGGGATTCAGGGTAAATGACTAAGACCGCTTGAACCATCGGGATCTATTTTTCCCGGTCCAATCAATAAATACCTTCTTCCAGGACATGATGAGGCTGATGAACGTTTCAGTGATTAATCTCTACTTCAGCTGGATCTGCTTCGCCCTCGTCGCGGCACTTCCGGTTACGATCGTCGGCACTTTCCTCTTGAAAGCCATTTACATTAACTCTCGTCCTGCAACAATTGCGATATTCATACTCCTCTACACTCTGACCTCCGTCTGCTTCATGTTGATGATCGCAATGTTCTTCCAGCATAGTAAGTTCATTCAGCTTTAACTCTCGCGTCTTGTTCCGAAAGAAAGGAAAAACCTTTTCCGATGGTAAGAATTATTATAAGAATTATTAATTTCACCCAGCAATGAGAGCGATCCTGGCTGGTATCATGTCCTGGATCTTCCTAGCTTATTTAACGATAGAGGTGAACAGATCTCTGATGAATCTAGACTCTTCCACGAGGTATCTGTCGTTGATGCTGCCTCACAGTGGGCTTTACTACGGGTTGATCACCTTCACTTCCGCCAGTGGAACGGGTAGCAATCGAATATCATTTTTTAATTCTTCCAAAAGAGAAAAACAAATATCTCCCTTCCACACAGATGAATCAGGGAGAAAATTGGCAGACGTCAACGGATCGGCTCTTTCCGTCGAAGACGACGCGGTCACCGATGACGAGAATTTCGACTACCTCGACATCTACGAAGTCATTCATCAGAAAGACAAGATAAGTATCGAGGTGATCTTCTTCACTTGGTTGCTGCACGTCGTCTTCTGGTCCCTCCTCGCCCTGTACTTCGTCAACGTGAACCCCGGAAGATTCGGAAGTGCCAAAGGCTGGTACTACCCCTGCAAGGTATTTCGCGAAGATCTCGTCGAATGGAACGAATTCGGTTTTCACCTTCTCTTCCAGAATTTCTTCACGAGTCCAGTGGACGTCAGCTTCACCACCAAGGGAAGCACCAATTGGTCGGCGGTGGAACAGGGGTCTAAGTACGTAAAGGTCAGCATAGAATCTGATCCGTCCAACGAAACAGGATCAGAGGTTGCCTGCTCGTAGGGGCGACCGAACCGTTGTAACGGTACAGAGCAAAAAATTCAATTAAATCTACCAATCAGCCGTCAGTACGTTTGAGAAACGTGACGAAGGAATTCGGCTCGATGAGGAACCGAACAACGGCCATCGATGACGTCTCCATCGACTTTTATCGAGACGAATTCAACATCATGCTGGGGCACAACGGAGCGGGCAAGAGCACTCTTCTCAAAGTAATGATAGGTATCGTCGTCTTTAATCGTGCCACGATCCGTGACTACGTAACATTGCCTTTTATCTGAGCGATAACAATTAACGAGGTGTAATTAGGAATTCACAAGCCGACCAGCGGTGACGTTTACATGGAAGGCAGGGACTTCAACATTAAGCGGAAGAAGGTCAACCTCGTCAGCTACTGTCCGCAGGAAAACATTCTGGTGAAATACCTGACCGTTTTGCAACATATTTGGCTATTTGGAATGGTAACAACATTCAAATTGAGATTATTTATAAATGAATTGAGATTTATTTATTTCGTTTTTTTATTCGGGGAGAAGAACGGGGAGAAAGAAGTCGTCTTGCCTTTGAGAGAGAAATCGAATCGATATGGAGATATTATTTTTTTTTATTCACTAGAGAATAGAAAGTGTGCTCCTTAAATCTGAGTGCAATCGTTCTCGAATATTGCAGAAGACTGACATGTTTCAGTTACGTAAAATTAATTGAGATGTACCAATTCGTGTAACGCTTAGTCTCGTTTCTCCTTGTGGACAACACTTTGACGATTACTTCCTTTCCAAATAGCTGAAGGGTCTGTCTTACAAGGTATCGCGAGAGGAGGCGCTTCGCCTTGTACAGTATTTGGATTTGACCACGAAGATGGACTTGAAACCGGATCAATTTCCGTTCAGCGTCAAGAGACAAGTGTGTCTGGCTATGGCACTGATCGGCGATTCCACGGTACTCGAATTGTAACCATTTTTTTTATTCTAATCGCTTTGTAAAGTGATTCAGAAAATGTGGATCCCTGAAATCGTTTATAGTTTTTAATTCTGGACGAACCGATGTACGGAATCGACTTCGAGCACAAGAAACGAACGTGGAACTTGATCTTGGTTAGTGATATTCGAGTTATAAAATACAAAGAATTCCATTAAAAATTGCAGCAATTTTTTTATATCGCATCACCGATCGAATACGATAGAAAATTCAAAGCGTACTTTATCCAGTTGCAATTTCTCTACGACTCAATTCCATTTGTCGTGCGAAGGACACGAAGAGCGACAGGACTCTTATAGTAGCGACGAACTCGATGGAAGTCGCCGATACTCTGGCCGACAGGATATACATCATCGCCAACGGCAAAATCGAGTGCAGCGGGTCCAAGATGTACCTCAGTAAACGTTATGGTTCGATCGATCTTTTAGAAATAACGCGTCAATGCGCGCGATGACTTCCGACATTCACCTGCGTCTTCCCGTGCTTTCATCGATTCGTCAGGAATCGGTTACGTGATGACCGTAATCATGCGAGAAGGTTGCAACGTCCACGAACTTCATCTCGCGATTCAGAAGAATTCGCCGGGACTCGTCAATCTACGGGGTACCATGGGCCTCATCGCGAGATTCGATCTGCCGAGGGGCACCAGGTTCAATAACCTGCTGCAGCACCTGGATCAGAACAAGGCGGAGCTGAAGATCGACTCCGTGAAGCTGAGTTCCGCCAGCATCCAGGGTCATTTTCTTCAGTGCGTGTAATTTAATGCTCTCGTTGATACGATACCATACAGATGTGATTAGATGAAAAATTGTACGATTACTCTACATGATAAGTTTTTCATCATTCAGAATAGGTTTGGCGAGTTACTTCAAGGATCGCAACGTGTTCTATCCGAGGAACAAGTACGAGAAAATCGTCCAGAAGAGGAGACGTGATCTGCTCAGAGCTGGTGAAGAACCACATTAAAAATGATCACCTCGTGAGAAAGTCATTGTCATGAATACTTAGCGATCGTTTCTTTCTCAGGAAAGACTTGGAAAAAGAAGACCGGTAACGGTCTACGAAGGCAGCAACTTTGCGTTCTCTTCCGAAAAAAATTCCTGCACATCCTGTCCGCTTGGAAGCTCTATCTCTTCGCAGTACGCATCGTCGAGTAACTCTTAACAATTTAAATATCCTCGTCTTCCACTTCTATGTTTTCCTCCTCATTTTTTTTTAGATAATCTCCTCGACGATGACCGTAGTGCTCATCATGTTGATGGCAAGGCTAGGCAGCTTCGCAATTTTCCGCTCCGTGTAAGTGACGCAAACGGCCACTCGACCTTGAACTTGGCTCTCGTCAGGAGCACTACAATGCTCCTCTCTCCACCGCAAGCAATCATTACATAATGACTAACGACAATAACGTCCAACCGCATCAGAAATAGAGAACTGAACGTCACCGAGTACACCGACAAATACTTTTACATCTTGTACCACGCGATCGACAACGAGGAGTCGAAAAACTTCCTGACGACCCTCTCGTCTACCGGACAATCGTACGATAAGAGGATCAACTTTCACATCTCGGATCACTTCACCGCCTACGACCTCATCCAGCATCCGAATATGAGTAGCATCGAGGTGAGGAGTGAAAGATTTAAATACCGTTTTATAGCTTCACGTTGATCATTTCTCCTCGAAGTTCAAGGATCGCTACTTCATGTCCGTGGACATCCTGAAGAGCGGCAGCTTGAACGTCATGTACTCCTCCACCGCGGTGCACAGTGGACCGATCGCCGTGAATCTCCTGCACAACGCGATTCTGCGTCACCTAAGCGGCTCCGAAAAAGTCGCGATTAAATTAAACTCGCACCCGATTGCGGATCCGAGTGACGTGAGTGTATATATTCGGCACTTCTCGTCACAGTAGGAGAATTATCACGGATGGGATAAGCATTTCAAGTTCACGATCACAGTGGAGACATCACATAGTGCGGCCGCGCAATATCAGGTACTGGGAGAACGTGGCGATCACCATGGGCCTATTTCTCGTGCTGCCGGCAATCGACATGGTGACGAAGGAGCTGAATACGGGCTCCAAGGAGCTACAGCTGAACGTCGCTGGAGTTGTCAGCTTCGCGTACTGGATGACCATCTTCCTCGTAGATATTTCGATGTACGCGATCTGTCTATTGATCGTTTTCCTGATCTGCTACATCGTCTACTTCAAGAACGTCATCATCGGCAGCTTTCAATCGTGTATGATTTGACGAATGACTAGAGACTCGAATTTTGTCGCGATGAAGAGGGATTTTTTTTTCAATTTTTCGCATCCAATTTGCGTTTCAGTTCTGATCCTCTGCATCTTCGTCTTATACGGCGCCGCGACTTTTCCCATGATGTACCTCGTACATCTCACCACTCGCAGAACTGGGCTTGTTTATTTTATAATCATACTGTCGAACGTCGTGATTAGTAAGTAGAAATGGAGTGATTAGTACGAAGGAAATGCAAACTGTGCATCGCAATTAAATCTTTCTATCGTATGAAATGCAGTATTGATGATAAACGGAGCCGTGATGTTGCCACTGATATCTCGATACGTTCCCAAGATTGGTCACCTCGTCGTCGAAGTAATCCTACACGTTTTTCCACCCTACATACTGGCTTGCACTGTGAGCAACTACTTGATAATCAGCTTGTTCAACCAGCAATGCGCGAAAGGGAAAAATTGTGATACCGACTCTGCATGGGACGATGCTTGCTGTTACGGTAGGTATTTTTTGAGGGGCAACTATCGCAATATTTAGTAATTCTATACTTCAGAAACTTGCGGCTCCAATCCCTGCTTCAAATCGCTGAATATTACCGACACCAGACAATCGGGAATCAAGTACCACCATTCGGTGATGAGCGACATTTATTTGATGATATTGGAACCATTCGTTCTCCTCGTTTTGCTGGAGATTTTCGAGAGCAGGAGACTTCGAAAGTGGTTGGAGATGTTCTCACGAATCGTGAAGAAGAGAAGAGTAGAAGAAGGCATAATTGATTGTGAAATGGAAAGACGACCCACCGACGTTTCTTTGGAAACTCGCCTGGTCGACGAAGCGATGCTAGGTCTAATCTATAATTCATTCCCATTTCTTACAAACTTTTTTTAATGAAAGGTTTTTCTTGGTGCTATTTATAGAGTTCAAAAGGAAGCGACAGTTGCCACATGACGTCGTACTGGTCGCCGAGGGGTTGTCGAAGAGCTACGGGAAGAAGAAGGCCGTTCGGGGGGTGAACTTTAGCGTAGGTTCTTCGGAGCTTCCGGAATATTCTTCTTCGAATTTTTTGTCGTTATAACTGGTCCCAATTGCTTCTCCCTCTCACCAGATACACGGGAACGAATGTTTGGGTCTTCTGGGTACGAATGGTTGCGGTAAAACGACGATTTTTAAATTATTGACGGGAGGAACGAGAGCTTCCGAAGGAACGGCAGTGGCGCAAGGCTTCGATTTGAAGAATGACTCGAAGAGTGTGGGTGTATATTCAGCTTAACTGGATTTTATCATGAAGGATCTCCCTTGATCGCATTATTGATAAAATGAACGGTTCGATAAAATTGGATATTTACATTTTACAGTTCGTAAGCATGTTGGGTTACTGTCCTCAACACGGCGGCTTGAACGAGTTCATGACCGGCAGGGAAAACCTAGAAATGTTCGCTGGATTGCGCGGTATACCTACCAAGAAAATAGCTGAAGAAGTGGATAGATGGCTCGATATCTTTGGTATATCGGCGCGAATTCGGTAGATTTTTTTTACTTTCAGGGTAGTTGCTCCTCAGCTCTGGAAGAACTTCGACTTCTGAAGTTGACGTAAAATATGTCTCATATAAAATAGAGTGGTATAATAGTTAAATAAGATCTAGAAAACTTCCTCATCAGATCTTCTGGACTTCGAGAGCCTCAAGTTGGAGAATTGTCCTTGGGGAGTTCAGAGGAAGATATGCGTTCTCCAGAGCTTGATTGGTGACCTGCCTATTATTCTCCTGGACGACCCTTTCTCCGGAGTGGACCCAATAGCGAGACACGCATTCGTGGACACTCTTCATCAAGTCAGGGAGATGGGAAGATCCCTCGTCATTGCCACCCACGAGTTATTAAGAAGCTCAGATTATTTTGTCGCTAGATTCCGATAGGTAAATATTCCCTTATTGTATTTGACCGATCTACAGCATGACGGAAGTGGAAGCTCTCTGCTCGAGAGTGGGAGTTCTGGACGAGGGAAAGTTCGTGACTTTTAGCTCTTGCGAGCAGCTGAAGCAAAAGTACCGCGGTAGGAATTTCAAATTGAACATCAGGTTGCGGCCGGAAATCGACCTCAAAACCCTACCAGAGGTCAAAAGCACCATAGAAGAAATGTTTCCGGGAATTAGATTCAAGAGGCAACACTTGGTCAGTACTGGGGAATCAAAAATACGAAATGAACGGTTCTTCTTTAAACCAGTGCTACCTTGCAGAGCATACTCAAGTACGAATTTGATAGCGATATTTCGTATATCCAAATCTTCGAGATGCTAGAGAAGCTCAAGGCGAAACATTCCCCCGTCACGGACTTCTCGGTGAACCAGCCGACTCTGAACGAAGTGCTCTTGATGTTGACGAAGAAGTAACGAGAATAATCTAATTCCAAAACCCTGTAGCGCGGGCACTAACTATTTAAACGATACTGAAGACCACGCTTTATAATGCGCAAAGCAATCATAGATAAGACCACGTATCCACTGAAAGATACACACAGCAATGCGCGAAAGAGAATTATCATCGCCCAGCACGCATTAGTAAGCATAGTATATTTTCTGATAGCAGCCGTAATGTAGCGGTGAAAACCATAATTGCGACGTTCCTTTTAATAATTTTGAGAGAACGATAGCGATTCTCTCTTTCGTGATAAAATATCTATGCGGACCTGAACTTTGTGTTGTACGTATAAAGTCACTTTACGATACCAGTTTGCATCTAATAAAATGATGCCCTAGTTGAAATACGAGATATATAATAGCGCGTTGTGAAAAAAGGTTTGGAATAAAGGTGAACGATAATCGTGAGTGTAAAATTCGTGTTTCTTATTGAGACAGTAAAATATCGCAGCCGTGTATGTATAAAAGTATAAAATTGATTTAAAACTAATGGTCCAATATCACAGATTGAGATGTTGGACTATTTTCTGGCTTTTGATTTCTTCCTAGCGAAACCTTTAAGTCTCTCCCTGGATTTTTTGGTAGCGCCTGAATTGCTCGCTCGTGGTTTCATTACAGCTTCCTCCAAATCCTTTAGTAGTTGAGCCTGAGCATCGTCTTCCTCGTTATCTTCATCCTCTGTCTCGCTGATTATGCCTTCTTTCTTCTCGGCAACATCAACTGCTATGTTATTTGCAGATTTCTTGGTATATGGTTCTTTCATCCTCGAGGTACTTTCCGTTGAACGCGTGTCATCCTTCTGTATCGCGCTTATCTCAATGTTGAACCTCTCATTTGCTTTCCCGCGGATCGGGGTACTGCTCATTATATGAGTTAAATTTTCAGTGTCAAGTGATCGCAAAGTAGACTCAAGGCTCGTTTTATTCGTTTTATCTCGCCCAATCTCGTCTATCCATCTGATGGACTTTCTCATTGTCTCCTGCCGATTATTGTCATTTATTTGAACCGCGCGAGACGCGGCTGGTTGTGAATTATTGAAGTTCAACGTTGCTTGCTTCAAGCTACTTTTTAGTTTCCTTGTGGAAGTCTTCGCTGACTTCGCCTTCGCCCCTTTTAGTGAACGATTTGCGACACTTTTTCGAGTGTCTTTTGCATTCATTTTTTTAGTCGTGGCCGTTATTGGCGAGATTGCCGCATGTAGTTCTCCCCTCAAACTGCTCACGGGTTTTTCCTTCAAGTCATCCTGCAGCTGCAAATTTTGCTCTTCTCCTCCCTCTTTACTTTTGCTTTCAACGTTTTCCTTTTGCTTCTCCTTAGTCTGTTTTTTTCTCGTACTTCTCTTGGTTAACGCTTTATTTTTAGCCAAGTTTGTCACCCTCAAATCGACCATTTCCTTAACAATTTCCTCTCCGAATTCCGCGTTTGACTGATCGGCACTCAAGCCTTCTTCGCGTTGAGGTTGACTGCTTAAATTCGGATCAGACTCGTTAGCTTTCTCAATTTTCTTGCGCTTAGTTCCCAATTGGTTTCCTTTTCCCTCGCGTTTGCGTTTATACGCGGATAAAAAAGTCTCAGTTTTGCGTGAATCGTCGCCCTTGATGAATAGAAAGTATCATTAAGTACGCGACATACCTATAATCAGTCCTGATTCATAGAAAAATATAAAAAACACAAACGTGTCTTACATCTAAATCGATAAAGGTTTCTTCCGTTGAAATTCCTTCCCATAAAAATAAGTCTTTAGTTTCAACAGTCCTTTCAAAAGCTTCTGCTAGACTTAGTAACTTAAAACTTTTAAAGTACTTCTTTAGTTTTTTAGTAGTGTCGTTTGATAACATTTCCGTGTGAGGTGTATCAACTTTGAGTTCAGATGGTCTACCATTTTCTGATTTGTAAAATAAGTACAACAAAACATCGTGTGTCGCTTCCAAGCCAATTTCTTTTACTCTCAATAATTGTAAAGTGATTTGAGAATAACCAAAATCTGTTTCCAAAGAGCAATTCTTCGTATCACCTAATATATCCTAAAACATACAATTCGAAATGAATAAAAAAATTCGTTAGAGAAGAAATTTTTTCAATATAATTTCTTCACAGCAACTTCTTAACATACCTTCAATTTATGATACTGATCCATCCGAGATATGTAACAATTGATATGATGCCTGCAATTCCTCAGAAACTTCTTCAAATTTGTTATTTCCTTTATCGGAGTCTCTGATAAAATTTCATCCATATCGATGGATTCCGGCATTACCCAGTTACCTAACTTTCCCTCCCCATCATCATTAAAAATTTGCACGGCGTACAATTCTTTCTTGACACTTGCGGATGAAGATAAAAAATTGAAAATATATTCATTCCCATCCAATTGTTTACAGTGAATTCCCGCGTATTGGCATAATTCGGATACAATTTCATTACTGATGTTTACGACCTCTTGACCAAATTGAGCTGTTCGGGAATGTTTTAGTATTTCATTGGGTACACGGACGTTTCCGAATTTGGGAATTTCGAGGTTACACTCGATGAGAAAATTGAGTTTTTTCAGCTCCTGAATTTCTTCCACCAACTTTTCCCTCCTTTCCTTGTATGACTCTAAAGAAATTTTCATTCGAATATAAAACTTTTATTCACGCAATATAAATTTCTTGAGAACTCACCGTCTTCGTCAATTAATTACAATTATCCGGATAGTACTTTAATTACCTGCATCATTTTCTTTCGCGTTCTGTCCACCGACGTCATCCAGTCCTTTATTTTCTTTATTCTTCCGCGACATAGCTTTTTATGGCCTGTCATACAGTTATTATTGTTACGGCGAATGCATCATGCATGCATGTCAAGTAGGTGATGATGAACATCAACACACACGACTGTCCGACTGTCGCGGCTCTACTGATAGGTGTGTACCTATTCTAGCCGCATCCTTCCGAGTACAAAGTAGTCGCGAGATTATAAATATCAATTAAAATTTAACAAAATGACTATACGACTAAAACGAGATAACTACAAAGAAATGAAATATTTATAATGCTTCGAAAATGATTACGCGGGTAATGAAAAAGTGAGCGTGAAGCGGATAAAAAATTATCCAAAATCTGTCAATACATTCATCTGTCGCCTTGCGGATGCTCCACCCCTGGGACAGGTACCGACTGCAACGCAAGTGAGCGACTACGCTGGAACGAGTTGAGAATCACTGATCCTCTACCTATTCGCGTAAAGGTGGGGGCAAGCAGTGCTCCGTGGGCGTGTGGTGTGGTTTCGCTCGTCGATTTTCTCGCCGTTTCGCCGAGCATTTTCGAAAATTCGCCACGGAAACCCGGCTCGAAACACCCGCGAAAACGTAAGTGGTCCCGCCGCGTCGGGCGCGTCGCGCAAAAACGGCAAGAATAGGTACAAGAAACCGGTGGACGTATCCTCAGTGATCAATGAACTCTGTTCTGTTCTCTTCGTGTTTTGGGGCGTGCTGCCAGTGGTGGACGAACCGAGTCCCTTTTCGTCGCGTTTGACAATTTCATGTTCGGCGACGTCGGGCGGCCGGCTCGCTCGTCGCGTCACGCATTCGCGTCGCGTTTATCGCGCGAAAACAATTAACAAACCGGCTCTCTCGGTTTTTTTCCTCGAAGATGCGACGGCAAAGTGGGTGTTACACGTACGCGCGAGAGTCTAGACCCTTGCTCGCGCGCGATCGCGCGCGCCTTATGTCACTCTTTTAAAATATTTGTTCGTTCTATTTTCTACGAAGGAAGTGCATCGGCTCTTCGTTGCATGTGTCGCCCGCGTTATACACGGGGAACCGCTCACACACGTCCCTTCTATTCTCGTTCGCAGTCACGGTAGTTCTCCTCCTGTCATCGAAATTTCCACAGAGCGATAATGTATGACAGATCCTTTTCGGCCGTCGACGCGGATTGTTATAGTACAGAGGCTTCGTTGACGGCTTAAAGTGATAAAAGAAACGCGTTAAATAATTGTTTAGTCTTTCATCTCTCTCTTTGAAAGTGTTTTACGATTATTACGCTTTACTACACTTGCGATATCTTTACGCGGTTGAAAGCGCGATTGTTTACAAAATTCGACGCTGTAAAATTTATTTTCAAATCCCGTGGGGCGTAGTTTTCAGAAATCTGTGATTTAAACGATCTAGTGCGTAAAATTACAGCATTTTCGATTCGATAAAGTAGCAGAAAGTCGAGGACGTCATGAGCAATCGAATATTTTCCCATATTTTACAGATGCTCACCTAACGAACTCGAAAACCCTTAATTCCCCTTAAACGCGAGTTATCGGAAAGGAGGCTCGAATAGCAAACACGACAAATGAATAAAAATGAATGACATTGAGAGTATAGGCATGAGCGGTACCGGCTCCAAAATGCCTCACAGTCATTCAACTCCAGCCGGTGTAGACGGCGGCAGCCGTACGCCGCCAACGACGCCTAGGAAAGCTGGCAAGATGCTCGCTGTACGGGTTCAAATGCTCGACGACACGGTCACTATGTTCCAAGTACAGGTAATGAAATTAATTGTATTACTTGTTCGTCGAAATTTCCGCGTTATTCATTTATCTCTGATGCATGGGAGACACGGTACGATTCGTGAACGTGAGCAAGATCGAAGAAAGCATATATATAATGGTGATTTAAGAGAGACCTTTTGACATAATTTCTTATCCTCATACTATTCATATCATATCATTGCACGTGATAAATGCAACCATACGCTGTTAAGCTATAAGTAGAACATTATCAACAGTTCCTAAATACGAATATCATTCTCTTTGATTGTGAGAACAAATTGGAATATAGACTCATGTATCATTGGGATGAGTATTAGCATCCTCCTCTCTTTCTCGGATAAGACTACAATGGTATAAGAAGGAAGCAGCACGCGATGTATTTAGAACAGGCACCACTAAGAGATAGTCGTAAAAACGGGTCTCAGATTACCTTCAATCGAATCCAGTAGAAATTGCAACCCTAATCAAGTCGGAGACAAAGTCCTAGAAAAACTTTAGAACAAAGTTTATTATCCATTCGCGGATATTTTAGAAAATGAGAAACTCCTTTGAAATGAAGCACAAAAGCTCCTTTCCGCGAACCCCGCAGGGCACGTTTTTCAGAGACCATACAATGCTATCAGTTATATAATGGCTGGTAATTGGTCCTATTATTACTTCAATAGAGAGACTATATGAAGTATAATTGGATATGATTTAAAGGTATCAATTGGTCAATGCATCTAATTGTAAGTGGAAGTTGAAGAGGGTGAAAGTTTTTTTCCACGTAGTATTTATATGAGTTTCATTAGTTTCTGTCGAGTATAGTTGAATATCTTCTGTAAGTTCATTTTTGCAGTTGATTAAATACGTAGTCCAGTGCTGTTGACGAATTCTAGAAAATTTGAAATTGCTAGGGTATTTTTTAAGTCATGAAAAAGTCAGGGTCAAAGTCAAATATATTGCAGGATCTTCTGTAATTATTGTATTGTTTCATTTTATATTGATCTACATGTGTATAAAGATCAAGGAACATTTTTTCTCAGTCTGAAAAAAACTTCTAGATAAGCTAAGAAATGTTACTTTCAGATTCGACTAGTTTTCTTTGATTATTTGCTTCCAAAATACGCCAAAATAAAGTGATTGATATCAGCCGTTATCTTTTCCCATTATACGCGTTAGGACCTTCATAGTAATCGTTTAACATGTACTCTGGTAGATGAATATTTCGTTCCTACCCAACACCTATCGAGGTCAAGGGGTGCCACAAGTCTACTTATGACGCCCTTTACAGAGTCGTCGGCTCTGAAGTACTTAATCTTCTTGACTTTAAAAATAGTCCCAAATACTTTGATCTAAATCGAGAAAATCGTTGCATCGAAATTGACTTCTACGTGTGAAATCTGGAGGAATAAATATTTATCTCTCTAGGATCAGTTTCACCAGCGAAATTTGAGAGTCTAACTTGATTCAATCACAGCATTGTCCATGGACACCTTGAACTCTAAATTTAAACCGAGTTTATATCTAAAACTTAGTCAATGAAACTGGAGTTGAATTTCGATGCAGCAACAGAATCTCGATCAGTTTGAATGTGAATTTGAACGAGACATCGCGTTGACCTTGACGATAATAGGTGGAACCCGGCTTTAAAATACTAAATTGCCATTTGCCTCTTCCTCCATGATTATATCACCCTCTACACATAGCTCGTCTGAAACTTTATATAATTCTTCCACGAGGGTGAATTATTAGAGCATATAATGTATATGGAGCACTATATTGCAGGGCACACATCCACAGAGATGCAGACTGACCTATTGATTTCTTTAGGAACTCTTTTTTTATCTTGCAAAGACAGAATTTTCATTTAATTTACATGACAATCTCATGATCCTATGAGAGCTTTCTAATTTTATTTGTATATCACTTATGTTGAGATTTCTGGAAACTGCTCCAAGTTATTAGTTTTGTACCATATTAAGACTGGCGTACAATATTTGGATTCCAGGCAAAAGCTCTGGGCAGGGTGTTGTTTGACCAAGTTTGCAAGCAATTACACCTATTGGAAGCCGATTACTTTGGGCTTGAATATCAAGAGCCTAATGGGACGAAGGTGAATTGAGAAATTAATACTCGCTTTTTGAGAAAATAAAATTCCGCATTAAATTAGGGTGAGAATACTCTAACCGCGACTGTTTTTCCAGTATTGGCTAGATCTGGAAAAGCTAGTGTGCAGGCAAGTAGGGCTGACGTTGGTCGATCCGCTTCTCAGGTTTTGCGTGAAATTCTACACGCCAGACCCTGCTCAACTCGAGGAAGAATTCACGAGATACTTGTTCTGTTTGCAAATTAAACGAGATTTAGCACAGGGTTTGCTGCAGTGCAACGACAATACAGCGGCACTGATGGCTAGCTACATTGTACAAGGTAATTTTGAGATAGTTTAGTTCTTAATGCATCGATACTTAAAAAAATGCGGCAAATTTCCAAGCATTTACGAATGAAAAATCGTACATTGCATCTCTTATAGCTGCTCTGTGTGCAAAACTATAGTAATCTAAGTGGCACGGAAGCCTTGATTGCATCAATCTAAGTACAATTGGTTCATTGTCACGAACCATTATGGGAACATTGCCATTTATACCTCGTAACGCGCTGGACATGACGATAATAACATAGCTGATATACACGTCGAAATGCGCTTCATCGTTCGCCCTCTTTCTAAGAGTTCTAGAATTCACTGTGTATCAACATCTTGATTTCAAACGATTAAAGCGAGCAATCCTCTCCCTCTTTTCAGCCGAATGTGGCGACTACGTTATAGAAGATTATCCCGATCACACTTATCTGTCCACGTACAAATTCGTGCCTCATCAGGATCAGGAGTTAGAACGGCGTATCATGGAGAATCACAAAAAGCACGCGTAAGATGTTTGAAACGTCATTCACTCGTGAAGTTAAAAAATGCGTGTCCTCTCTTCTTCAATCTCGTCGTTTTATTAACAGGGGTCAGTCTCCCGCGGAAGCAGATCTCAATTTGCTCGAAACTGCGCGACGATGCGAATTGTACGGAATGAAAATGCATCCGGCTAAGGTGAGATAGTAAAATCAATATTGTCTGCATTTTTTTTATCGACACAACAGTACACCAACATCACCCTTAATTACAAGGAAGCTCATATTGATTTTGTTTCGCCAGGATCACGAAGGAGAGCCGCTGAATCTCGCTGTGGCGCACATGGGCATCGTGGTTTTCCAAAATTACACCAAGATAAATACATTTAGCTGGGCGAAAATTAGGAAGATTAGCTTCAAGCGAAAACGATTCCTAATCAAGCTGCATCCAGAAGGCTACGTACGTACATGAATTGTTTCCACACGCCCCCGCTTCATCTTGTTCGCCGTTTATGTCCATTTCCGACAACGAGATTCTCTACTCCAGAACGAATGAGCTCGATCACGCTGCAGTGAATCCTTTCTCGTTTGCAGGGCTACTACAAGGATACGGTCGAATTCTTCTTCGAAGGTCGTAACGAGTGTAAGAACTTCTGGAAGAAGTGCGTCGAAAATCACGGATTTTTCCGCTGCTCGGCCGTGAAGCACGTGGTTCGGCAGAAGACGAGGGTACTTAGTCGAGGCTCATCCTTCAGGTGATTTTCTTACATTCAAATGATCACTCTAGACTAACGTTCGAAATACTTATAATTATTCATTCTCCGGTCGTCATACGTCTTCGTAAATTAATACACGATCAGACTAGCGGTATCAGACATCAGCTTGAAATTCCTTCGTTGTTGTGCCAACAGGTACAGCGGCAAGACGCAGAAGCAGATCGTGGAATTCGTCCGCGACAACTATGTCAAGAGGCAAACGTTCCAAAGGTGAGTCCCGTAGTTGCGTTCTCTCACTGCCCATAAACAATCTCGTACTGATTCTGGACACCTAAGTATTTCGTAGGTAGTGCATGCGTATCATTGCGTACCTCCCCCCCTAATGTTGGTTTGAACCATTAAGATTTTAATTAATGTACGCACCAAACCTTGTGGATAAGACGGAAGGTGGCATGGTCTTGCTCTTGCCGGGTCACGACACAAGTCAGTATCTGCAATATCGCGCCAGAGTCGCCGCGTCGTTACTTCGCTGCGGTCTCTACGTGTCATCTCTGTCTCTCTTTTTGTCTCTGTCTGTCATTCTAGTCTCCTTAGAACAAAGTATTTACCGTGTTCGTTTATGCATTTCCGTTGGTCAGTGTTGCCTGCTCGGACAAGAGGTGGCGGGGAGTCAGGCTCACCATCAGGCACGATTGAACCCGAATGATCGATGTACCCTTTCTCGATAACTCACCGGTCTGTCGAACGATGGATCGCAATTTTGCAATGATATTCCGTTAAACATCACTCTTCACTACCCCCGCCGTGGACCGCTTTCTTACTGAAATGAAAACATGATTCATAGGGTCCTCATCGATAGCGGTAGCTTTCTCTTTCTCTCTCTTTACGATAGACAATAATCTCTAATCGCACTTGTATACTTATCTCCTTGTAAATATAACTGATATTCGCTCGAGTGATATCGATGCACGAATTGAAGATGAAGGTATATTGATTATCTATGGGTAGATGAACGTTCAAATATGAATACGCAAAAGCTTACGAAGTTTAACGCGTTAATCATTGTTTCTAAGGAACGAAATTCAACTTGCTATAAATGGCGCGCGATAATGGAGCATAAATCCTACTTTACCGCGGCCCATCGCGCGACTACGAGTTCTTTTGCAAATTTAATTATTCTTATACTGTTCATTTCCGCGTTGAATTCTGTTAGTCAATTCGGCGGAGCGTACCAGGTTTGCAGAACGAAAAACTTGCTTAGAACCAAGGTTACAAATCTGCCTCCGCTCGCCGTGAATTCTTTCTATTCGATATAGTAACTATAGAATTACTTCATTAGAGATATGCAATATAGTCAAGATTAGAAAAACAAATTAGATACCAATTTCATTGAGGATGAAGAACGTTTAGCTGCACTGCGTACCCGATCAACCCCGGAATTTTATTGTTAAATGTGATCAGATCATCTTTATCAAGTCAACAACTACTTATATCTTACAGCGATGTATATTTAGTACCGGCAATGATATCTTATTCCAACTGTCGAAGCGTATTGATATATTTAAACAAGGATTGTCTCCGTAGATGAAGTTAATTTTTAGGAAATATCTCGATCAGCGCCACTTGGCCGTCGATAGAAAGGAGGAAAATAAATTAGTTCCAGATGAGCTTGGCATTTGGCGGCGTAGGTCTGATGCTGAACTTGACTCTCTCTTGCTCGCAGGTCCAATTCGTTCCGGCAGACTAGCAGTGGTAGGGCATTGCAGGGCTCGGAGGGGGGAGGCTATCGTGGCGCCACACCAAGCAGCTCCCTTATGGGCAGCTCCAGCATCTCTGCCCACCCCCTCCTGCCCCTCGGCGACCCTGGTATGTACCATGACCGAACACCAACCACCACATGAAAACGCTTTCTTTGTCTCCTTCTCTCCTTTTCCAATTTATTTGTTCGGTTCAGTATCGTTGATAAACTGTCCTCTATCGTAGAGTAGCTTAGTGTTTCGTGAGTAGGATGCTTTTCGACTGGTTTCTCCGAAGCTACGATATATAAAAAAAGAGCTCTGTACACATCAAAATAAATCCGACTCATCCTTCATCACGCGCAGACGCGACTGAGAATTACGATCTTCACAATACTTGTAGCACGTTAATCATTGGATACTCGAAAACCAGAGAGGTTCTTTTCCTTTAATCTACGATTGCATCTTAGCGACGCGTTTCAGATCATTTTCGTGTATGAATATTGATTAAAACGTTCTTCATCGAGAACACGTTCCTGTTCGATGGTGTGATACGGAACCACGTAGGGACGCTATACATACGTGTGTACATACAGATGGTCAGGTGTACCTCACGTGCAACGAACAACTGCGGACGCTACGTCTAATTATTGAAGATGACCTCCTTTACAGCTCTGGCAACGCCAGCTCTGTCTCTGTCATGCGGTTCGATGACACTGGATTCTCCGACGACTGCGACGAGTGTCTCGATGGGCGGGACGAGTCACCGTCGCGACGACACAGCTACGTCCTTTCGGACGCTCACCTCTATAGACGTCCATTCGCCAGCCACCCCCAGCCAGGCCCCAGTACAGCGGCAGCACCATGCTACCAGCCAACAACGGATTTCATCAACAGGTCGTATCAGCCCCTCTAACAGCAGTCCCCCTGAATTCCCACCGCCGCGACCCATGCCCAGACACCCCTGGCAGCGCTCGGCCAGCTGTCGCGAATTATACGCCTCGAGTTTCGAGGATTCCGGCAAGGCGCGACAGAGACGTCGACGAACCCCCGGCGAGCACGCCCTAGAACCCTTCCAGTTGCCCTCGCAGGGCGAACTGGACAAACCCGTGACGCGTTACGACGAGAGCAATCGCTCGTACAGCGCGGCGAGCTCCAAGTTGCCTTCTCTGGATCACGATTCGGTGCCGGAGAAGGTTTACAGTAGCTCCTACCCCGGCACGTCCTCGCTGTCCACCGAATCCGGGCACGAGGAGTCCGGCCCGGCCGGCGATCTCTCCCACGACGATCTGTCTCACGATTCCTACGAGCTTCTCGAGCGCGAGCACGAATTTGAGTATCCGGAGTCGTACTCCAGTCCTCGCGAGGAGAACGAGCCGGTGTCCGAGAACTCCGACGAAGGAATCGAGCACGAGATGTTCCAAATGGACTCGGAGACCGATTCCTTCGTCAAGCACCGCTCGGTCAAGTCGTCGGACAAGCAACACTTTAAATCCGTGCTCGCCGATCTAAAGAATATTAAAACCAAGTCCATCGATCGTCACTCGGCCGTGGTTAAGTCCGACGGTGATTACGTCATCACCGAGTCGAGAATTCAAAGGTCCAACACGCAGATAGAGCGCAAATTCGAGACAAGGCACGCGAATTCCGTCGAGTTTCCGAGTAGCAATAAGAATCCCATTCCGCACTTAGATCCCGACAAAAAGGATCCCCTGATCACGCAGGTCCAGAAGCAAAAGCTAACGCTTCTGAACGAATTGAGGAACTTTAAGCCCAAGTACAAAATCACTCACGTTGACTCGGAGGTCTTGAGGGACGAGGGCATTATGAGACCCAAGTCCCGAATAGATGATGATTTGAGTCCTTTGGAAACGGAAAGGACTATTTTAGATCAAGGTTTCGCCAGTACCGGTGGCGAACGCGGTAGAACAATTAGGGCTAAAAGTATCGCTAGTCTAGAGGATCATTCTGCACGACCGTATGTGGAGACGGGTAGTTTAGGCTGGGGACATAAATCTAGGGAAAGGAAAACTCGCGAAACTGAGGCGAAGATGCTGTTAACGATGCAGCAGAAGGAACAGAGGAGCTTGGATAGGGATGAGAGAAAGCGAATGGAGAGAGAGAATTCTCGGGAGGCCAGAAGATCGGAAAAGATCGATTCCAAGGAGCGTAAATCCATGGATCGCCTAGATTCACGCGAACGCAAAAGCATGGAGAGGCTAGACTCGCGAGATAGCGGCCATTCCAGGCGCAGCGTCGATAGGCACGATTCGCGCGAATTGCGCAAGAGCATCGAACGATTGGACTCGAGAGAACGTAACTTCCATCGCAACGATCCTCAGGACTCGAGAGGCAAGAGCGTGGAACGCTTGGATTTGCGCATGAGTACTGAAAATCTAGAGAAGAGTTCAAGTTCTCGCGAGACAACTCCCCGTCAACATCACCGCTACGACTCCTGGGAGCGCCGGGAGAGAAGCACCGAACGTTTGGACTCGAGGGAGTCGCGTAGAAGTCCCCTCAAAGGTGTCTTTGACTACGAGCATCGACACACTTTGGAGCGCTTTGATTCGGGCAACAGAAGTCCCTCCGAGCGCGTGAGTTCTAGGGTGCCTCGAGGCAAGAGTGTGGAGAGGCTGGATTCTAGAGAAATGTCGCGCCCGACCTTCGATTTCGATCCCAGAACGATAGAACGACTCAGCTCGATGGAGAGGCATAATTCGAAGGAAAGAGGGCACGATAGGAGGATTCAAGATCGCAGGAGTATCGAGCGGAAGAGTCTGGAAAAACTAGACTCGCGTGAGCGGAAGAGCTTGGAGAAATTGGACTCTCGCGAGCGAAAGAGCTTGGAGAAACTGGACTCTCGCGAGCGCAAGAGCCTCGAAAAGTTGGACTCGCGCGAACGCAAGAGTTTGGAAAAGTTGGATTCTCGCGAGCGTAAGAGCCTGGAAAGGCTAGACTCGTGTGAAAATAAAAGTCCGGAGAAGCTGGACTTTCGCGAAAGGAGAAGTTTCGAACGTCTGGACCTGGTCGGCTCCGAGGCGCTGAGACGGAGTGTGGAGAGGCTGGATCACAATGATACGCGAAGGAGCAAGGGAAATCTAAATCGTAAGCCTGAAAGGGGTAAGTCCGATGAGAAACCACGCGAGAGAGACGACTGGAGGAGCTTAGAGAAGGCGAAGAAAGACGACGAACGTCGCGAACGAGAGCGGCAAGCAAAGTTCTCTTTGGAGACGCGCACGGATACCGTCATAGGCATCCCTAATGAGATGGATAATACGCGAGTGACGGCCGTATTTACGGAATATGATCCCAAAGTCATCGCTGGTGTTGTATTCGGCTTCGATGATACCGCTCTCGCCAGTCACATTCCTGTTGAGCGCACCAAGAGCGATCCAAATCCTTCCAGACAGAGATTAGGCTCCAATAGCAAGAGACACATGCTTACACATCAAAAGTCTATCGATTTAACTCCTGCCGACTCCGGGGATGAAGATCCCTTCTCCGACGGTATTTGTTCTGCTCAAAAAGCCAACGTCGATATCCCCTATACTCTGCACAAACGTCACGTAATGAACGGTACTGCTTCTGATGAGAAATCCGAGTCTGACAGCGGCAAAACGTCAAAAAGATCGAAAGAACTACCTAAATTACCCCTCAAGATGGTCACAGATGTTTCCTGTCTGGACCTGACTAAACTGCCTACTTCAAAAGTATCTCCAGAAAAATCGAAGAGCATTCTGATAAGTCCCGACAAGCCGAAAACCGTCCGGAGTCCTTCGAATAAACCAAAGAGCATTCTCAGCCCGACTTCCAAACTATCGCCGACAGATCACAAGAGCATCGCCTCCAGCATCCTTTCTCCGACCGAGAAGAGTCCGTTAAAGTCGAGCTTAAAACCACAGTCCCACAATAAAGTCTCCTCCAAATCCAACTCGTTGGAAAGAATCATGTCAGATTCTTCCCTGGTCGATAGAATGACTGGCAAATCTGCCAGTTTAGATAAAAAAACTTTGAAATCCTTGATCACAGAAACCACTGATCGAATAGAAAGGAAATCTCCCAAAGTTTCTCCCAAAGTATCTCCCAAGGTTTCACCGGTCGAGCCCAATGTTACAATAGTCTCCGTCCTTGAGAAGCAGAGATCACCAGACCCCAAGGAGAAGTCCTCGCTGAATTTCGCCGCTGTAGTGGGCATGGAAATTAAGCAGGAATTGGAGCGCAGGGAGAAGGAGAAGCTGAAGGTACCGGACGATAGTCTGGAGAAACAGGATAGTATCGAGAAGATACCCTTGCCAGAAATTCCTGTCAAAGTCGTAGAGACGAGAGAAAAGCCGCCGATACCGGCGAAACAGAAAAGACCTAACGTCACTGGCGAGAGACCCGTTATTCCTGAAAAACCGCCGCTTCCGCCAAAAATATTGGGCAAAGGAATAGTCTCCGATCGACATTCCGAGCGCCGAGCTCCGGAGAGTGAAAAGATTATCTCCCGCGAATCGACTTCTTCGTCTGTCAAACAGGAAGTTCCTCCAGAAAAGCCAAAGATTCCGGAGAAACCAAAGACCTTGGAGAAGCCCAGCATTCCAGAGAAAACCAAGAGGATACTGGACAGGATAGAATCTAGATTTTCGGAGGTCAACAAGAACTCTCCTACGAAAATTTCGAAACCCAAGATTATCGACACGGGATTCGACGACTTTGTTGATCCGGTGGCGGAATTGCCACTCGATGAAGTTCCAGTGAAGCCAGCTTTGGAATTGGATAGTCTGAAGGTGCCGGAATTTACGCCATTTATGTTCAGGCTGCATGCAGAGCCGCTGAGGTCGAAGTCACTATCACTAGCCGAAGAAAAAGCGTCTATAGACACTCTTTTATCCCCGGAAGTGGAGAACAAGTCTTTCGTGCAGGATATCTCACCAAAGCGAGCGAAGAAGGCGAAGTCCGAATCGAAAAAGGATTTCAAAAAGCAATCAAAATCTCTCGAAGCGGATAAACCACCGCTAAAAAAGGGCAGTTCGAAAGAATCGAAAATGTCACCGTCCAGCTCAAAGATCGACAAGTCCAAGTTGAAACTGGGTGAGATGCCGCAGGAAATTATAATCATAGACTCGACCGACGTGGTACCAGAGATCAGTATCGTTCAAAAGGGAAGATCCAAATCCGTCACTAGACTGTCCGACAGATCTTTCTCGACTTCTCGAGAAGAGAAAGACGAGGTCAGAAAGCCTAGAGCGAAATCCGCTTCCGTGGACGACGAGCTGATCAAGGGTGCGGGAAGTTTGAAGGGTGATAAGCCTAGACCAAAGTCTCTGGGAATTTCTAAGAGTCTAGGAAGTACCGAGAAGAAAGATTCGATGGAGAAAGTTTCGCCAAAGAGAGCCATTGGTTCTAAAAGTGCCACTAAAACAGAAGTAATAAAATTGGAAGACACCGGAGGAAATATAAACTCCAATAAATCGAGTGGCACCACTTCTCCCAAGCCGGAAATCAAGTCGACTGACTCCAAAAGCGACGGAAAGTCTGACTCTGATGCGGATCAAGTGCCAGATGTCATACGAACGAAATTGGACAGGATGAAGGACGCTAAAAAATCCGCCACTAATACCCAACAAGAATTGATACAGTCTCCAGTCATGCTGCGCAAACCTGGTCAAAGCCCAGTGCTGTTCGCGCGTGCTCGGCTCGGTCTTTCCGAAGGCAGCGGCATGGGAGCCCTTCAGCGCCAAGGAGCTACTCAATCTCCCACTGCTCAACGCAGAGCAAAGTCTCTGGATGCTCCGATAATATCGGTACATAGACTTCCACCTGCCAATGCGTTTTCTAGCAAAGACGATACGGTGGATATGACCGAAGAGAGCGAGGACCGTGACAACACCTCCGATGACAATATCGAGTTTGGTCAAGGATCCAAACCTCAATCCATTCAAATGGAGGCTTCGCCCAATCACAAATCCGATAGTACGGATCACACGACAGTGCCGGAGATTTGTACCGACTCTCTCAGCGTGACCGAGACTTCGGCGCAATACTTGGAGTCGCCATTGACCGAGTGCAACGAGATAGTCACGTGCCCTGACTTGATTCCTTACGAACAGGAGAGACAACTGACTCCCGTTGGACAATCCGGCAGTAAAGACGTTGATGATATCAAGGAAAGCGTAGCTAAGGTCGGCTCCGAATCGAGATTCATCGATCAAAGCTCGGTCGAGTCTGCTGGCACGGATCAAGATGCCGCGGAAGAGAAAATCTCCAAAGTTAAAAGTGATGCAGCCGAGAAGAGTGATTCCTCTCCAAGGTCCAGGAGAGCGACTAGGACTGCCACACGTTCTTCGAGTAAGGAAAAACCATCGAAGGTTGAAATATCCAGTGGGACTGATGGTTCGGAGGGTGAAAGGAGGGAGCGTAGTGGAAAAGTGAGAGCACAGGAACGCAATGCCACTGTGGCTGGTAAAAAAAGCAATAATGATGTAGTGGAAGTGAGCAAGAGAAGCACAGCGGCCCGTTTAGAGGATCAAAATGACTTAACGATGCCAGTGCGAAGTAATACTACGGACGTGACGCTTCTGGTACTCTCTGAGGACAATACCATCATTCCTGAAACTGATAATTTCGACTGGGAAAACAAGCAAGACATAGTGAGATCACCTATTCAGATTTCCATAGAAGAATGTTCAGACGAAGAAGTCGCGAACAGTGACGAGAAACAAGATGACGTTCACGACGAGGAAGATCAACTGGAGATCGGCACGAAACGACGGTTGGACTCCGGCGATACCAGCGAAGATACTCTGGATGCTTTGGATACTCAGGTTCAGGTACAGGGAGGCGACAGCGAGCTCAGTTCGCCTGATTATGGCATAGAAAAGATGGATGAGAAAACTTTGGTCGAGGTCGAATTAACTCCGGAGTATTTGGAGATGAAGAAAGAGGAAGAAGACGAAGAAGTTGTAGAGGATCTGCCGGAAGACGAGCCGCCCGTATTCAAAGAATCTAAAAACTACACAACCGATAACAATAGACTAACCGTCGATAAAAAATTGCGACTGAGCACCGAGCGTTCGAGAAGCGAGGATACCAATACCTGGACACCCGACAGGGAAGATCCCGATTCCAGTTCCTGCTCCATTGCCAGACCTCTCGGAATCGGTCAGATACAACCGATTATTGACTGTCGCGAAATAGCGATGATACGTGAGACGCGAAAGGAAGGCTCTGTGGAAGAGAAGAGCTTAGGTAGCAATGGCGGTCCTCACCAAAGAACAGCCAAAGTGGAGCTCAGCTCAACCTGGAAACCATTTCCCCTCGAAAGCTCCGGCAGCTCCAGTCTAGAGGAAGGCTGGTTTCCACCCGACGATAACAACCAGCATCACCAATCGCAATCCGAAGATAGCAACGGTCAAAATGAAGACAGCTTTCAAGAAGACCTGGTCGATTTCCCAAGTGGATTCGGCTATCCTATGGGACCAGAAATTTTAGCCAATTACGGCTGCGCCTTTTCGCTCTCTCGAACACTGTCTAGGATATCGGAGCGATCCACCACGTCGGAGCAAGATAAGAGCGATCTGGAGGACTCCTTCAAGCCCAGTTCCAGATCGCCCAGCTTGGACGACGAATCATTAATGTCCAGCGACCATCAGCCTTCCCTCTCTTCCGATCCGCCCTCCGGAACAGCTTTACCGTCCGTCTCGGACGACCGGAGGACGTCCTCCGAACTGCCAGATATTCCCATAGACATAATAAATGCTCAAGAGGAGGAAAATAAGTCCCCAAGGATAAGGTCCAAGTTGCAATTGCAAGCGTCGGAAGATTGGCCATCGCCACCGAGTTCTCCGCTTTTCGACACGCCGGTCGTAAGTCACGTGGAAACTTTTTATATGGAGATTAAACCCGAAAAAGCCATCAAAGTAACCGTAACGGACAGTACGGACACACCGCCCGAACGGGTAGGACACGGCGATAGCGATTCGAGCGACGACAATCGCACTCTGCACGACGACCTGCATTCCACTCTGCTGGAGGACGCTCAGAGCTCGGCCTCGGCGACTACCGTCGACGGCACGGTGAAAATCGCCGTAAAACCCAAGTCCAATTCCTACATAACGGGCTCTTCCCATAGCGAAGACACCTCTATGGGTCTTTCCATGTCGGAATGGTCCAGTTCGAACAACACCGTTCGCCAATTTTGTCAGTATTCCGGCACCAAGTCGGATGACAATTCTCTGGCGGAATTGGGCGCTTCCATCTCCGACTGGTCAGGTAGTACCACGGTGATTCCACAACAGTATTATTCCGCTATCGCTACGGAAAAAAGCCAGAGCGATACCACCACTTCGGATAAGAGCGTCACGAGCATGAGGCCAAATTCGAAGTGCCAGCGCGTCGACAGTCCTCCTCCTCCTCCTGTTCCTCGTCACGTCGAGCAAATTGGGAGTGGAGGCAGCGGACAATTGATGGAAATCGACGATGTTTCATATGACGAGAATCAATCTCGCTACGCCAGGCGTAAGCTGGAAGGGATACACGTCGATTCCGGAGATTACGAAGAAGGCGCGGAAGGCGACGAGGCAGCGCAATTTGAAGCGGCCAGAAAATTCGTGGAGAAGCAATTCGACGAAGTGCAATGCTCGCGACCAATGTTCTCCGATATTTCTCCTCCGCAAATCACCTTCCGTAACGAATACGACGAAACTGTTGCCGAAGTCTTTGACGGGGCGGATGATCAACCGAGTGACGCGATGCCGGATATTCCGAGGCCTATCCCCGAGGAGGATGAAGAAGAACAGCTCTACGATAACGTACCGGCTATGAAGTATTCCAGCGGCGATCAGGTTCGCATGGAGGTAACAAGGGGCGATAGCTCGGAGGATATGCACGAGAGGTACGCTGGTCTCGCTTCCGGCAATAGGTACGAGTACGAAGGTTCTTTCGAGGAGAAACGGACGCTAGAGGAAAGCCTGCAAAAGCGATTCGAGGAGAAACCTTTGAATCGCTTCGAAAGGGGCTACTCGGAGCCGGCTTACGATCAGAAATACGGCACTAGATCGACCGTACGCCCCGTTATTGTGCCGGTAAGAGCAAAGTCCACTCCATATTACTCCACCACTAGTCTAAGCGGCGAGTCCACCACTTCAAGTCCGCCGATGCAAGTCAAAGCGCAGATCAGGACAAAGACGATGACCTATTCATCGAGCAGAAGTCCTCAAAGCGAAGGAGACACTTCCTCCAGCATGGACAGTCCCGGACACACGCCAGAAAGAGGACCCAGAGCCTTCAGACGAAAGAGGCAGCAAAACGTCAAGAGACGTCACAGGGTCGTCGTCGATATGGAGGTAAAGGGCGGGCAAATAGTGTCGAGTACCGACTCTAGTTTCGACGTAGCTAGTATCCCCCCGCCTCTATTGCCCGAACAAAGTATCGACATCGACGACGACGATCTGTCCGACTCGAAGAATAATGAACAACGGCAACAGCAACACCGCTGAGCGGTCTGTGCTGTTCCCGTAGCAAGATATCGAATAGCGAATATCTCGCGAGAAGTCAATAGTCTTCCGGGTAGAGTTTAATAAAGAACGCTCGGGGGGAGGTACTATTATAACTCTAGTCATTGGTGCTTCGAATATGTTCACCGAAAAGCAGCGATCTAAAGGAATTTTCTAGTCAAAGAGGAATTAAAACGAAAGAGGTGGAATTGAAAGAGTATTATGCGTACGATTTTACCGAACCCATAGCGCGAGGAACATTAAAACGGGTAGCGTTCGATGGAACGCCTCCCAAAGACTTTCACGAGAGAATTACCAAAGAAAACTTTATATTATTAGTAGAACGCGAATGACGTTATTCCCCTCCAAAAAAAAATGGCGACGTCGCATCGGAGGATACCGACAAGAAAAAACTACACCCATCGAAATACCGTTTCGCGAAATAATTTCGATGTGCAGCCAGGGGAATGAGGGGGAGCTGAATAGAAAAATACTTTCTTAGCGAAAAGAAAGGAAGGCAATGATCAAAAAGTTTCGAAAAATCGGAAAAAAAGCCCTGATAGCATAGATAGGATTATCGATTATTTGTTATACCGCGTTGTAGAGATTTAAATTAATCTAAATCCCTAATATTACTTAACGATTTCCCGATACACGTTGGGAACAGAGAATCTCCGCGAAGAAAGAAAATTGAACGAGATTTTAAATGTACTTTCGTAGTTGAGAGAATATCAACGGACAAGACTTGCGTGATGCTTTATTAATAATTACATAACGATTAAATACATTATTATCCTAGGACGTAAATGCGGGAATAAACCTTAGATTCCGGGTATTTAAGCGGGTATAAGATACATTATAGGGTACAGAAGGAATGCTTACGCGCGCGTCGCAAGGGCGATATGATCGTGCGATTTGAGTTTATTTGAAAGAGAACGACAATCACCGCGAATGCGGAGATACGCGAGAGAGCCTCACGATTGTTTCGGGTCCGATTCCCTCGGCGAAACGAGCAACAATAATGAATAGTTTCACCCGATACGTAGTTTAGTTCGTATTCTTAGAGAAAGGAGAAAAACAGACCCATTGCTCAAAGTAGATTCCTATAAAGCAAAAGAACACGAGAATACGTGCAAGATTAAACACTCTTTCGGTTGAACGTTTGTATTTATGGAATTTTAGTAGCCGATAGGGGAAGGGATATGACGACTGATACGCGGAAGGGATGGGAATCGCGGTGTGGAAGTGCTTCGCCGCGTGCATTGCTCCAGAGGAGAGTCGTTCGAAGGTCTTTCTTTTTAACTTTTAATCGAAAGAGAGAAAACGAAAAAAAAGTAATTGAAAGTCTTCTCGACACCAACTCGTCCGGACACATACAGGTATAAAGAGGACTCTTTAGAGTTTCGCGCCAAGTATCCTCATTATCAATTATCAGTCGTCGTCGTCATCATCATAATCATCATCATCGAGAAAAAGAGAGAAGAGTGTACCTATAAATATTCGTTACTGACAGAGATTCATTTCAGCTTAAGTCGTGCCTAGTTTTTATACCATTTTTCATCGCACCCACTTTTTGATACGACCGAACGAGCTCGCTTTTTGTTTTGTTTTTGTAACGCGCTGAAGGGTAGACGGACGAAAGAAATTTATGAAATAAAAAACGCCGCCAGTGCCGAATCGAACGAGGATCAAGCGGCACTGCACTAACCGACAACTTAATATACTCGCGTTTAGATAGGATTATACACACGTTGTGCACACATTATTATATACGACGCGAGATATACCTATAGGACGCGTAGATCGAAGCAAATCGAGATAACGATTAAATATATACAGGTATTTCAGTAGGTAATTGAACTGTTAGGAGTGTAAGATAGTCTGACGATACCCGTTGTTTTTATATAATAAATAGGCACTCCTCGCATGTTCTTTTTCAACGTACGATACTATTATTGAAACTCTAATGATGCGCGATGCATTGCCCCGATAATATAACGAGTAGATCCTGATGTTTTTCATACGTCACGAGCAGCCCGCGCTGCACTCCTCCCTACAAGAAAGAAAGCGGCGGTTGTAGTATTCCGGTGTAGGGTCGAGAAGTACGAATTTTGAATCTCTTCTGAGTTGGGGTTCACAAAAAAGGAGTACCACGTGGTACGATGCGACGGGTCATCGAACCGTTATTTCTTTCCGTTTCACTGAAGGACGTTTATAGTTTTTCAATTTTCGAACGTAAACGTAGGTGCATCTCATTCGTATGCAAAGTGCATTTAAGATAGAAAAGCTGACTACGACGAACGAATTGTTTTTACGACGCGTACGCCAAAACAGAGGGTCTAGCAGTTGGGAATATTGCGGAATGTCGGATATCTATAGAATTAAAATATATATATATATATATATGTGAATCCCGAAATTTATCTTCGAAAAGATACCACCTCGTCGACAAAAAATCTACTCAAGTCTACCCACTTTCATTCGTTTCCCAGGGAAAAAGCCATAAATGTTTCCACACAAACTACGTTTATAAAATTATGTAGATATTTCAAAGAACCTGATAATCTGGCTCGTGCTGCTGGACACCCTGCGAAAACGTACACGTTTCCATACAAATTATTATAAAGTAGCGTGCATATTAAAGTATACATACTCATATACAAGACATAAGATATATCGACGTTCCCAACACAAAAAACGCTGAGTACCGATCATCGTCGCGACTCGAAACTCACCCCGCGTCTGCGAAGTCTCTGTATACGAGGAGCAATGAAAAAGAAAACGTCGAAGCGCGGATCGAATGGATTTGGTTGTTATCTATATTGTTAAAGTATCGTTAACTGACTGTTTTAGGGTCGAAATGACCTCTCTTAGATGTGTGGTGCCCCGATTCTTTGGTTTATTTTTCTTTCGCATGCGATTGACAACTACATATATACTCCTTCATATACTTCATATGCGATAGCCCCTCGGTTCGTCACGCATCTCACCCGCCCTTAGGTCATTTCTCGATTTCTTTCGTTCCACGTATCATTGCATCCGTGCATCGTCAGCCCCCCGCAGTCATCGTCGCACAACGCATTGACGCACCATTCTCTATTGTTTCCTTTGTTCGTCTTCATTCGCGTTTCTTTTTTCCCTCGTTCTCACGTACGATCGTCTCATCGTCGAAGGACACACAACGGTGTGCGAAGTCCTGCGACGCGATTTGACATTTTCCTGATATTTTTAACGCGAGACCAAATGTCAAGACGCTCTGAATTACCGTGTATCATCACCCGAAAATGTCAAATCGCAGTGGAGCGCCACCGGAAGATAAAATTGACGTTTCTTTCGCTATTTCAGTATTAGCAAACGACTGAATATTGTACTTATTGCGACAAACGGTATCTTTAATATCGGTATACATATATGAATATAAATATATAAAGGCCATGATACTCTTGCAAATAGGAAGCGCGAGATATCGGTAGGGCGAACCGTTACAACGATTTTCGTTCCGACAACGCGATAACGAATTCGCCCCTTGTCGCGGACAACGTGGCGCGCGCGCGCGATGCACTGCCAAGCGCAAGAACGATATCCCGCGGGCGACGACGTCTCGTTACGCCACCCGATAAGGGATCGAATCGATTCCGCGTATTCTTCCATCCGTCTCTTCGCGCGCCCCGGTGCAGTTACGTGTTGTGACAGACTAGCTACTTTTGGCAGGTGGTGATTACAACCGTTGGACCTATTCGAACGGGTACGTGAACTCGCCGGCGTGGCACATACCGTATCGGGTCGCCCAAGTGCGTAACGTAATGGTTCACGCGACGCCACGCACCCTCACCAATCGGTTCTTACCAGCTTACCCATGATGAGCGGCGCGGCAACGGGTATCCCACCACACAGGCAACCGAACGGAAAAAATCGCGCTCTTTCGACACTGTCGATCGACGTTTCGCCTCTTGGCCTTACGATTAGTTTTTTGCTCTTAGCTGCTGAATGCCGTTTCTCTTCACCCCCTCACACGACCGCGAACCGGTCGTCATGCTCTTGCTATAGCGTCCCCGTTAGTTCATCCCTCTTTTGAATCTCTATTATCTCCGTTGCGTTCGTCTGTACGTTCCTAGAACGTACTTTAGACAATTAGAGTACTGTTAGAGAATCGTAGGAGTTATTTTAACGGGCGATCGGCAATCGATCGGACCGATTTTCTGACAAACGGACGTACCCGCGCGATGGTCTTCCGCCGAGAACGGGGAAAATGCGTAGATTTTTCTACTTTTTCAATCGTTACATTTGTACTACCAATTTCCACTCGCAGAGCTCGAGCGAGTAGCTACTGTTGTTGGCAGATTTTTCACTCCGATTCCCTTTTCTATCTATGAAGTTTTAAAGTGTTTTTCGAACGTCTATAGAAGAGTCTATATTTACATGTCGATTTTATGGAGTCTATTGTATGTACAGGGTGTCCGTCTTAATACACGCCAGTGGAACGGGTTTGCATATCGGTAGGCGCACCCGATCCGCAGTGGTCTCCTGTAATTCGGTGGTAATACCAACAGCCAAAAGACTCGAATTAAATAGACGGCGGATAGACATCGGTCATCTCGAGTTACTTCCTAACTAACCTTTTTAACCTCATTTTGATCACGTATGAAGGACAAATATTATCTCTGCGGTCATTCTATTTTTTGAGATTTCCGAAATTTGCTATTATATTGATGAAATCTCACAGGAAGGCCGAGATATCGATAATTTTTTGTGAAAAAATAATTTTTTCTACATAAAATCGCTGATAACTTATATTTTCTTTACGATATCGACCTAATGACCATGACTTTCGTAATTAGCGTGAAAAAATACATGGAATAGGGTGGATCAGTGATTGATTCCAAAGATTTGCATTTTAAGCAAAATGTCAAGTTTTTCGAAAAAAATTTTAATCTTCGGGATTGAAGTCTTGACCACCCTATCCGATGTATTTTTTGACGCTGATTCCGAAAATCGCTATTATATTGATGAAATCTCAAAGGAAGGCCTAGATATCGATGATTTTTCATGAAAAAAATAATTTTTTTCTACACAAAATCGCTGATAACTTATATTTTCTTAGCAATATCGACCCAATGACCATGATTTTCGTAATCAGCGTGAAAAAATACATGGAATAGGGTGGATCAGCGATCGATTCCAGAGATTTGCATTATTGGCAAAATCTTAAGGCATACACCTTAACTTTTTTCAATTTTTCGAAAAAATTTTAATCTTCGGAATTTAAGTCTCGACCACCCTATCCGATGTATTTTTTGACGCTGATTACGAAAATCGCTATTATATTGATGAAATCTCAAAGGAAGGCCGAGATATCAATGATTTTTCGTGAAAAAAATAATTTTTTTCTACACAAAATCGCTGATAACTTATATTTTCTTTGCGATATCGACCCAATGACCATGATTTTCGTAATCAGCGTGAAAAAATACATGGAATAGGGTGGATCAGCGATCGATTCCAGAGATTTGCATTTTTGGCAAAATCTTAAGGCATACACCTTAATTTTTTTCAATTTTTCGAAAAAATTTTAATCTTCGGAATTGAAGTCTCGACCACCCTATCCGATGTATTTTTTGACGCTGATTCCGAAAATCATGGTCATTAGGTCGATATCGTAAAGGAAATATAAGTTATCAGCGATTTTGTGTAGAAAAAAGTTATTTTTTTCACGAAAAATCATTGATATCTCGGCTTTCCTTTGAGATTTCAGCAATATAATAGTGATTTTCGTAATCAGCGTGAAAAAATACATCGGATAGAGTAGTCGAGACTTCAATTCCGAAGGTTATAATTTTGTCGAAAAATTGACAGGGGTACAAGAAAATATGTATAAGTTATCAGTGATTTTGTGTAAAAAAAAATTATTTTTTCACGAGTGCGGATCGGGTGCGCCTACCGATTGCAAACCCGTTCCACTGGCGTATATTAAGACGAACACCCTGTATGCGGCTTTTTTTATCATAATAATTTCGTTCAAATTATACGTATGCATGATCGCGTTTCTTTTGAATGGATCTAAATGAAGAAATAGCTATTTCAGTGGTTGTGGAAATGATTAAATTAAAAAGCAATAGAGAAGATGTTGGAACGTTTGAGATACCAGAAGTCGTCTGAAAGAAAATTTATTCCAGTTTTGGAAAAAAAAACATTCCATTTCAACAATAACGGAGCATATCCTCTAAGAAAAGAGTTAAGATTCGTCTTTTGATTTTTCGTATGTCTTCCGCCTGTTTAGCTGACATAGTCCCGTGTAACGTGTGCGTCGTGTACCTTGATGTTCCTCGAAGCAACTTTTTTCGATCCACCGCACTGTAGACGTCCCCCCAAAAAATTGTCACGTCATCCTGTGTCGTGTGGTACCAAGCCTGCCCGCATTTTCATACATCTCGGCATCTAATATTCTACACCTGTGAACCATTGCGTAGCGACCCTCTCACGGTCACAATCTCGCCTACTTGTTTCGCATTTTTAATATCTCGAGATCCATCGACCAATATCTTTTATCGATTATCTACTGACCGTACTGGTTTAAAAAAATAATATCCAACGTGTCTGTTCGTCTTCCCGATTGTTCATTTCAATTTCTAACGCGAAACTTCTTCCAGGTCTCAAAAATATCATTCCAAATCGTTACCAATGCGGTAACCACCGATTTCGTTTATTTCTTCTCTTGGGAGAACTTTTCGTGGAAAATTTTCTTCGCTTTTATTGAAGGTAGATCGGGGCTACCGTTGCAGAATCGTTTTATCGAGAAATTACAATCTAATCTTTAGAGCAGTATTTTGTTAGCTTGGGTCAAAAGTTCACGAATAAAGAAATAATCGAGATCGAAGCGTAGAAACACCTCCCAAAGAGCAATAGTCCCGCTCTGCCCCACATGCACCTCCCGACCCACCCCCCAAACGCGGTCGATGCCCCGTCTGCATGGGTAGGTCAGGTCCAAATATAAGTCGACCATCACTCTTCCCGGAAGAAGCGCGGTGGTACACTCCGCGCTAAATTGTAGAATCGGCTGGAAAAGTCGAGGGAGAATTAAAGCAGAATTCAAAGTCCCGCGCAGTCTTCCAATCGATTTAGTTTTTCTCGCGATGCGGACGAGAAAGAAGAGACGGAAGAGCTTTTTTCGCTCATCATTTTCCACCGCGCGAGAACCGGGTATCTCTGGCGGACCCTTATATTTCGACGAGAGAATCACCACCTGTCGACTGACACCGGTCGCGTGAGACGTTACGGCGATCGCAATTGTTGTACTTTAAAAAGGAAAACCCTCTAACTTTCCGACACTCTTGCATGTCTTGTTTGACGAATGGTGAATATGGTCGGTGAGTCGAATGATCCACGTGTACAATAGGAGCAAGGCGAATTTTAACTTTCTTTTCTAAAAGCAAACGTTCTCCATCGGTGCGAATAAGACGTTCCATACGGTTCTGCCTTTTGGTTCCTCCTTTGAGAAAGGATTCGTTTGATCTCTCGGTGAGATTTGGGCGGACAACTTTCGTGCAACGTCTTTTGCCTTTCCCGATGCCTCGGGGAAAATTTCGATAAACAATTTTTCACGAAAATTTGTAGACGCTTTACTTTCGCGAGATTTTAAATCGGTTTGAAAGCGTGGGCGGGGCTTCTCGAGAGGCCACACCGTTGCATCGGGACCGCCGTTGCAAAGAAGCTGTCCTATAGCTTATGGTACGCAATGAGACGAGAAACAGCAAGAAAAGACTAAAACATTCCAAAGTCGATCTCAAGATCCGTCGTTGAAGTCTATACGTACACTGGTGCATCCGACCGATTCATTCGACTTGAAAAAAATTAGAACGTTGCCAAGATTTCTTTATTTTTATTTGTATCTCGTGTAATTTTAAAGATTATTATTATTATTGTATACCGTATACTCTCTCTTGTTAACTTTACCCGTTACGAGTTTTCCCGTGAAACGTTTAGGGGAAACGAGAAAATATTTAACAAAAAAAAATGATATTCAAACGTAGGAAATCTATTGTACATTGATTATTGATACATAATTATGATAATAATAAATTATATACAAAGTCATTCACAGGCCTCAGTAATTTCGCTTCAGTTCGTACGTTCTTCTGATTATTCGTTCTTTTGTATTTTCGTTTCTTGAGATTATTCAATTCGTCGGTTCTCGTTCGGTCAATGCGACTCGACGTGACCGCTGTATGTTGTTCTTCCTCTCCCTTTTTTTTTATTATTCTCATTTCTATTCGATTCGTAATTTTTTATATCGCACTCCTGGAATTGTTGGTCGACTGGATGACAATACTATGTGTGAGTAATGCCCTAAACCTATCTAACTGCGAATTCTGTCAGTCACCAACCGGTAGAGAGTCAAACAGCGGTGAGTCTGGATGCAGTGTAAATTTCTTTTCCTCGAAGGCGCGCGAAAATGCATTCTTTCTACTGCTCGAAAATTTATTTAGTTGCTGATGAGACATTGCCACCAGGCTTGCCATTTAATAGATCACTAGATTATGACGTATTTATGTATTTATACTGCAGGCGTTTCCTTCTTTGTGTCGTTGATCAAAATACGTCTGGTTTAAAGCTTTTTGAAATCATTATTCCCTCGTAAAGGAGTATAGCGAATGGAGCGATATTATTCATATATATTCTGTTTCGTAGACGCATGCCAAAGTAGACATATACGTTGTTACATCATGCAAGTTATTGTCACAAATAGCCGTGTAAAAGGATCTGCTGTAATCTAAGATTTTAAGCTTCTCTTCGTTGTGGATGTGCGTGAAATTGGATACTCGTTTATTCCAATGTATGTTCTCTCGTTATACGGAGCCATCAGATATTACATAGCAAACCGGAGCAATCGTTAATCTGACAATTCTTCGTTATCATCATCATCATCGTCATCATCATCATCATCATCATCAACATCCTCATAAACATATCACCACGCGTTGCACAACCCACGCGCGTGCCTCATTAAAAATCGCTATCGGCTTCACCTCGTCGACTTTGTTAAACGTCATCTCATTGACTTAATTGGCCTGAAACACAAGGAACCGTTCCGTACCGCCGTTGCACCGTAGCATGTCTTTATTTTTATGTCGGCCTGTTATTTTCTACTCGTGCTCGATACATTGCAATAATAAAACTCGTTACGAACGCTTCCCGAAAAAAAAAAACTGGTCGCACTCACAACTAACGAGTCGTCGTTTACAGATACCAAAGGGGAAAAGCAGGATCAGCCGACGTCAAAACAAGAAAACAACAATTCCGTTTTCCCGGTGCCGAGGACGACGTCGGAGAGGCGCGCTAACGGCGTGGCTGAGGTGGGCAACGTCAGCGTGGGAAATACGCCGGATCTAAGTCCAGTGAAGAATCTGAGAAACGGCGATGTAGAGGAGATCGAGGTTCGCAAGACCAAGGTAAAATCGTCTATCGCTACGAGGAGTCTTGCAGAGTTTAGCGAGATTATCGCATTTGACGGATTACGAGTACCTGCGAACTACATGAGGTCGCGATGCTCTTTCTGCTTTTAGCGGTGGCCGACTGACAAGGCTTACTACATAGCCAAAGAACTGCTCATGACTGAAAGAACGTACAAGAAAGATCTGGACGTTATAAATGTGGTGCGTACATTTATCGAGAATACACAATCACATAGATTTTGCGGCCGAGTTTTTGAGCGGAAATTACTGTCTGCAGTGGTTCAGAGAAGAAGTATCGAGAGAGGCGGAACTCGAAGGAGATGCCGCGGTCACTTTGATCGAGCTCTTGGCGGACGTGCACGGACCGTGCCTCCAAGAAATGGAAGCTCGATTGGCGCGTTGGGAGAGCAACGCCAGGCATAACATAGGAGACTTTCTATATAATACTTTACTAAACATCCTTCCGCTCTACGACCAGTACCTCGAAAACCTGATTCCCGTCCTCGAGAAGATGGAGTATTCAATTCGGACCTCTCGGCGATTCGATCAACTCTGCAGAGACTTCGAATCGCAGAAGCACTGTTACCTTCCGTTAAGTTCATTCCTGTTAAAACCGCTACAACGGTTATTGCACTACAACAGTATTATCGATAGTAAGTTTCGCTAGAGCGAGAAACTCAGATGCTAATTGCGAACGACTTAAATACCATGCTATACTTCCAGGTCTATTAGATCATTATCCGAAGGACCACACTGACTTTGAAGACTGCTTAGCAGCCAGAGACAGACTCGGTGAAACCTTGCTCGAAGGACTGACCATATTGAATCAAGCGGTAATGAAATGCAGTTCAATGGGAGTTATATAACCGATACTTTTCATTTTCTATGCAACTCTGGCCGTCTCTTCCCTTCCAGGAGAACTTGGTCCAACTCTGCGAATTGCAACGAGATATCAACGGATTCGACAATTTGGTTCAAGAAGGACGGCGATTTATTAGACAGGGATGCCTGCAAAAGTACAGTCGTAAAGGTTTTCAGCAGAGAATGTTTTTCTTGGTGAGAATGGCTTTCGCGGTATGCGTCCAGGAGCGAAGACTGGCAGTGGGGAGTAATAATTTTTATTCGCGTTCCAGTTCTCCGATATACTACTCTATACATTCCGTACCCAGCAACCCACTCAATGTTTTCGAGTGCACGGGCAGCTTCCATTGAAGGGCATGAAGATTCAAGACGGCGACAATAAAACTGGAACGGACTTTGTGTTCGTCATCCTCGGGCATGGAAATCAGTGAGTACGATATTTTCGCTTAAGATTTTTTTACTATCGAAGGGAGGATCGTGCCAATGAGAGGTCAACTAAAAATTGACTTTAGTCCTTATTCTATCAATCCGTCCACTGATGAATGGTGTGATACGTACACACGCCAAAGTATGGCGATTGAGGGCAATTCATTAGTTACATTTAACCTACGACAGCATGTTTGAACCGTAGCAATTATATGGCCGAGCCTACTTTTCAAACGAGGCGATATAAACGCGGGCTGATGTTGCCCGCTTAGCTCATAAACATCGACTCGGTGTAAACGCAGTGAACGGTTGCAACTGAAGTCATAAATTGTAGTAACATTTTTTTTATTTATCGTGATTCGAAGTATTCTAATGCTTCTGACACACCGGTAGATCTTTGACGGTAGCAGCCAGCAGCGAGGAAGAGAAGGAACGGTGGCTGGAAGATTTAAATATGGCCATCGTAGAAACTGACACGACGGACGGAAAGACGCCGTACTTGAATTTGAAGTCGTGTAGTAAGTAGTCATTTATTGGAAAAAAGACTCGCTGCGAAATCTCGTCACATCTGGAAACCACATCGCGCTTCAAGTTCTAGGCTCGGCTGACGAAGTAATGGATGGACTGGGACTCGAGACGGATCGAACCAGTTGCGGCGGTGCCAAAGCCTCTCAACGCAGCAACACGGCGGTCCACGTTTGCTGGCATCGGAACACCAGCATCAGTTACAGCGACCAGCTACGAGCGTTTCAAGTAAGATGAAATTCTTCCGCCTGAGAATCGCCTAAAACAGACTCGCGATATCGTTCAATGGCGACATACACCGCTGCGTATTAAACGCGAATCGAAAAACCTTACCCTCTAGAACCAACTGAGCGGATTCCTCTTGAGAAAATTCAAAAACAGCAACGGTTGGCAGAAACTGTGGGTGGTATTCACGAACTTCTGCCTCTTCTTCTACAAGTCGCATCAGGATGACTTCCCGTTGGCCAGTTTACCATTGCTCGGGTATGCTGTGTCCACGCCATCGGAAAAGGACGGCATCAATAAGGACTTCGTCTTCAAGTTGCAATTCAAGAGTCACGTGTATTTCTTCCGGGCGGAAAGTGACTACACGTTTGGAAGGTGAATAGTATTTCGTTTGACAATTTATAATTCCAGCTACCGCGAGGTGCCGCTCCTGAGAACTCGAACGAGAAATCTTTTTCAGATGGATGGAGGTTATCAGAAGTGCGACGCAGCAGAGTCACATACCAATCAATTTCAGCCGGAAGGAGGATTATTAGAAGTAGCCCTGATTTAGTATTTTTTTTTATCCGTGTAAAAGGCGCAAAATGGAATTGGTTTATCTACCTAGCGAATTGATCGCGACGTTAGAAGAGGAGTCGTCGAGGACGAATCAGGATTGGGGAAATTATTACGAGGACAGATACAACGCAATATCGTTAAGAAGCTGTGAAATTTCAAAAATCAAACTTTGCGGCCTTATTCGAGCGTTAAATCCACTGTTGTGTTAGATAGATAGAACGTCGAGAAATCATTTCCTCCTGCAGCAGCCAACGAGTTCTCAATATAAACGAGTCATGTTGTAGGATTTTATTTGATACGATTGGACGAGAAGGAGAAAGGAAAGTGGAGCCATCACAGAAGATGTAAATAGAATCACGTAATTATAACGGTAACGAAACATTAAAATTAGTTATTAACACGGCATATTATTGGACCAATTTAATAACTAAATGTATCTATATTAAGTTGTGTCTTTAAAAAGACAATAATTTTTATTAGTATTTCACGTCCTTGCGATCTACGAAGGAAAATATTATTGTTTATAATTTTGCAATTTTTACTAAAATTTAGCTCCGATTTTTGGAGCAAATATACAACGGCTAAGGATTAAGACTGGCAGAGACTATATATGGATTTGGTAGGTATATAAGCATTTAATTAAACTCGGAAGCTACTATCGTTACAAAAGCTTCAGTCTGTTGACTTTGAAGATCTGTAACAAAACTACAAGTTTACCGCATCGCTTTCCATTTTTTCAATTAATTTTACAATGTAACACTTGACTTTTTGTAACGGTAATAGAATTTCTCGCGCGAGTTTATATAAAAGAAGGTAGCTTGATAAAGGCAATTGATCGAATTATGTACGTCCAAATGTTCGTTCTATTCGTACTAGTATTGAACTATATAATTGAAATAGCACTAATTAATATATTAAACCCAGAAGAGAGAGTCAGTATCATATCTCATACGGGCTGTGTACACGTGGTTAAGTGGAACCATCGCAAATGGTGGCGTCATATACCAGCAATGCACCTCATACCGTCTGGCAGCTTTGCAGTATAAAGAGATACTATTAATCTCTCTTTATTTATGAATAAATAACGTCTAGATTTATTTGAAAGAAATCTAATGGAAAACTTCCTACCGAGTATGCTTAAATTTTGTAGCACGTGTAACTCTAAGTTCGATGCAAAGCCGCTCCTTTTTACGCGTAAAAATGTAATAACGATCGCGTAACGCGATGCCGACATTTCCGATATTCTCTGTAACATCACCGAAATATGCAATAAACATTATACATCGAAATTTTGAGGGGAGGACAATTTTTGATTCGTATATCTAGAACGTATTTATTTACGGGGCATTATTCGTTATTGCATATTATCGGTATTAAAATCACATTACAAACAATCTCTCGCTCTATAAACATTATTCCCCGTCTTCGCCGCCTCGTCTCCCGTTTACTCGTCACCGCGAGTAGCAGATCCATGTCAAATACATCCGTCAGAAAATCCAGAAATAGTCCGCGCGTTGCGCATCCGCGCTCTCTTGCAGATATATTATCCACGCTTCCCCCCATCATTTCAGTCTTTAATGATCGACTCACGCTCGAGACCACTCACACGGCGCAAGAGATCGTATCGACATTAATTTATTATCCCAGCCTGATCAAGCCACACCACGGCGTATAAACATTCGCCAAAACTTCTGGGAAGCGCGACGTTCTCCTATCTCGATATGGCTCGTACCTAATAATTCTCGCAATTCGCATTAGCATATTGTGATTGACATTGGGAGAGCGCGAGGGTATACGCATTTGCGCGTTCGAGAAAGTATATGTTAATATCGACGGCATTTATTATCTCGGTACTTTTGCCGGAGATGCGTTCGAAGAATTGCGCGATGTACCTATAAAGTTTTTACGTTACGCCTCGCAAAGATGTGTACGCGTAGACACTCGCGCGAGCGAACGGCGAGCGCTTATCTGGCAATCTCGTTTTCAGTATGCAGCGGTGTTATTTCAGAATGTGATCGCTGGTAATTGTGCTTCGAATACTAAGTGAATCGTTTGAAGGCACTCGTTAAAATGGTTATTATGGAACGTAATAACTATCATGCTTGGTGCTAACGACATTAACGAGTCTTTTAGCGTCGAATCGATCCGTATGTCGAAATAGGTCGCGACGGCGAAATGTGCTTTTAGAGTGACGTAGTCGGAATGTACTGATCTCTAATGAATAATGTGTGAGGAGAGACATATAGGGAGAGCCTTATCGAGACAAGAAAAATCATCAATGATATGTATATTTGTATCCACGGGCGGCGCAATTTGCGAAATTACGATAAAGACAATTCTTTCGATGCAAGGTCACGGACGAGTAATGATCGATACAAGAATGATCAGGGGACGAGTTCCGCTGTTGTACGAATGTATAAGCAAGCATCATTCTTGGAACGAATCAAAATTTCTCGAAAGTTTTGGCTGCGCGGCTGTTCGTGAGTGGGCGGCTGTATCTGCTTAGGGTTTTTCCGTCTTGCAAATGGGATTAGCGTGTGTTGATCGCTGTTAGACTTCCTGGGACTTTTGGTAGTCCATTACCTACTCAACAAAAAAAAAACCCAAACAACGTAAGAGCGGACAATATTTCTTTCGTCACATGCCCGGGAGAAAACAACGCGTAGAGAAAATATTTATTTTCGAGAGACGATTTTATATCGAAGATTAATTTGATTCATTCTGAAAATCCGTATAAACGCAAGGCCATTTGTAACGCCGCGATCTTCCATTAACAAATATGAATCATTTTCTCCGCTCATGTAATCCCGAAAAACAATTCGAAGTTCGATAACAAATCATCGAACATCCGTGAACGCATCTGCCGTGTAACACGCACTCGTGCGTCAGGACAAATGTCGGAGCTTAAAAATACGTTTATTGTGTTTTTTCACACAAACTGTATGTGGTCAAGGAATGACTAAACGTACTACACTATGGATACGTTCACGAATGCGCCGCGATTTATCGTCATATTCTAATGATCCGTCCGTAAAAATAAGCCAAATTCAAGTATTGCAATTTTTGAACGACGACCAGAAGCGATCATATTTCATTCTTTATTGCAGCTGATATTACTAAAATCAACTAAAAACCTAGAGACGCTCTACGCGTGAGATAGTCGGAGCCGTGGCCACCGGTAGTAACAGGCCGACATAAGTCTGGCGCCTTACCGATCGCGGTACGGCTCTCACCCAATTTTAATGGACCGCGCACACGTGGCTCAACGAAGCGTCAAGATCGTAAAAAAAAACCGCGACGAACAAACCGTTCAGGGAGATCCGCACCATAGGACTTCACATCTCACGGATCTAAAGAGATCCTTTTGCGTCGAGGCGATGTCGAAGGTGAAGCCGGTCGTTCGCTACGGACCGACGCGAGGAGGAAGTCGATGCAAGAACCTTTGCTCTATACGCGAAAACAATGTATGAATCTCTAACGGCATTCCGCAAGGTGCGAGTGGAAATCCGCGCGAGAGATGTAATTTCAGTTTAAACCGTTTAACGCGGCAATACCGCTCCTGGCGACGCCTTGAACGCCAGCGGGGTTTTCTATTACGATGAAGCTGTGAAGCGATTTCAACGCGTCCCCGGGAAAGAGGATTTCCAGCGAGTGTGTGACGCGTCGCGCGGCGGTTTTTCACAGCTCGGTCCCGCCCAATTACCGTCGCTCGAGGTTGCACCCGCGTGACTTTTCCGCGAGTCGGCAGGGGCATTTTTCCTTTTTTTTTTTTTCGCCACTCCCGACGACACCGCGCGCACTGAATCATGCGTTCCCTGGGCGAGTGGGGATGTCCCCGCGCGTCGTTGTTATTTTCCCTTTCCCCGAAGATTTCGAAAAATCCTTTCTATATTTATCGATTTCTCAAGAGCCTAATTTGTTTTCTATTCAGTTTCCCGGACCCGCACACGCACGAATTACATCGAACGACGCGACGCTTCGTGAACCAGCGTATTTTTCCCCAGATCGTGAATCATTTGGGGCTGTTGATGGAATCTTGAGGCGACTCTTCTTTTTAACGGCTCGGACACAGGTGATCTTAACGTTTCTCGACCGTTCTTTTCATTCCGAACTGTGTGCGCATAAGGTACAGCGATACACCGAGAGAAAAATGTAGTAAATTTGACTAAATCGGCGGTTACGGATGGGGGAATGCAAATTTAGTTACTTGGACTGATATAATTGACTCGAACGGACCAAATTTATTTGTCGGAGCAATTTATTAATTCTGCATTCCCCCATCCGTAAACGCAGATTAATTAAATATGTCATTTTTTTCTCTCGGTCTATCTCGATTATCCGAATTTCAATTTTATTTTTATTTTGCTAATAATTTTTTTTAATCTACCGATCCCTAAAAAAAATTAGGCATCGCATTACAAGCGACTCCATCGACGTTAATATTTACAGCTCGTAAAACGCCAGATGAGAATGTTTCCACCTTGACCGGCAAATAATATCGACGGACAACCAAATTTATCTTCCAGGCGAGAAACTCAACTACCGAATCCTCGTACCGATGACGAGCATTTCGACGGGCTCCACCCGACGCGAGGATGCACAGCAGGTTTCTACGGGACGTGGCTCGATCGCGAATCCCCCCTCCCATCCCACGCAATCATCCGTAACCAGGATCCGCGATCGAGACAGGCTCGCATCATCATTCGGCGGCAATCTCTCGAAACATCTCGCGGTCAGCACTTCTCCGCAAATCGGCGGCCGAGAAAATAATGCCCCTTTCTCGGCCGGCACGAATTCCGTGAAGCTGCGCTCGGCGCGGCTGCTCCGAAAAAATAACGAACGATCGTCGATGAGCAAAAGTGGGAACTTCCGTCGGGGGAGACGATCGGAGGCGATCGGATACCGGCTGCACCGCACGTACGTACGTCGTCGAAACCACACTCGTACACACGTGTGCGAGGTACGTACGAGCGGTTGTCCCAACCTTGGCCGCCTCTTGGCGTCCGCTGAATGTGTTGGGTTTCTGACAGAAACGACGGAACGTCACCGCGTTCGGACAGTAAATGGAGGGAGGCGCGTGCTATAAAGTCGTCGGATGAACCAGTGATGGTCACAGTCAGTCATGCGTCGGCAACAAGCAATAGTCAGCCTTTTGGCGCTCCTGGCGCTCGGCGCGTACGCGGAAGGTAAATACCGATTATATATATCTCGCACGCACAAAGTGCGATTATTCCAAGGTCGATTTGGGAGATCGATCGGCCTCGCGTTTAGGGGGCAAATGTATCGCGGGGGGAGCGGAGGGTGGATGAGAGATTCGATTTCTTCCGGAAGAAAGGGAAAGAAGCTCCGGCTTATCGCGCTCTCTCGCAGGATTGAAATTCCCGCACAAGCGATGACCTTCTCCGTCGCTCTCCGCGTATTGAATAATTATGAGTATACTCTTGTACTTTTCATTTTTTTTTTCTTCCGAGCTCGTACCAGTGATTTTCTACGTATACGCGATCTCGCGGGACGCGATTTTCATAAATTATCTATTCCTTGTTGGCCGGGAGAGTGGGAATGATCGATATCTGCTTCGGTCGAGAAAAGTGCAAATGGAAAATATTTGTGTCGCGCGCGTGTTACGTATACAATCGGCGATACACTCGCAATAGTTACCGATCAGAGTGGTACCATATGAGGCTAAACTTATTCGCCAGAGAAGAAACACGAATTACCGTTATCTCATTAGTCATGAACTTTTGCCCTACATCGACGTTTGCCCTACGACTTTATCGTAGATTGAAATATGTGTAATCTTCAAAAAAGTATTATACAAATATGAGAGAGGCAAAAAATCTCATAGATAATGAGTTGAGAAACAGCGATTCAAGTTTTTTCCCCCGGCGAATAAGTTTAGCCTCACACGATACACCCTTCGACCTCTCGTAACACCTTCAACCTTTCCAGAAACGTATTACATCTACGACGGTCAAGTGCCGTACGAGGTGACCATAGTGCGTGACAAACGCGGAGCGGGTTCCTTCAGCAGCGCCAGCAGCTCCGCCAGCTCGAGCGCCTTCGGGGGTGGTAACAGCTACTCCAACTCGGACTCCCAGGCGTCCGGTAACGCCAAGGCTTCGGCGAACGCCGCGGCGACCGCCGGTGGCGGCGGTGGCGGCTTCGTCTTCGACGACGAGGGTCAGTACGGCGGCCACGGCGGCGGTTACGGTGGTGGGCACAGGGGTGCTGGATCCGGCGGCTTCGGCGGCGCTGGCGCGGGCGGCCTCGGCGGTGGTCACGCCGGTGCTGGCTCCGGGGGATTCGGCGGTGCCGGATCATTCGGGGGTAGCCAGAGCGGAGCGGGCGCCGGAGGCTTCGGCGGCGCGACGGGGCTGGGAGGCGGTCACGGGGGTGGCGGAGCCGGAGGCTTCGGCGGCGCGACGGGGCTGGGAGGCGGTCACGGGGGTGGCGGAGCCGGAGGCTTCGGCGGCTCGTCAGGCCTGGGAGGCGGTCACGGGGGCGGCGGAGCCGGAGGCTTCGGCGGCGCGACGGGCCTGGGAGGCGGCAACGGAGGTGCCGGAGCCGGAGGCTTCGGTGGTTCCGGAGCGGGCGCTGGGGGTTTCGGCGGCGCCGAAGGGCTGGGAGCCGGTCACGGAGGTGGTGGCTCCGGGGGTTTCGGTAACTCCGGAGGATTCAGCGGCGGCTATAACGGAGCGGGCGGTTCCGGCGCCGGGGGATTCGGCGGCATCGGCGGTGGAGATGGTGGTGGTGGATTTGGTTCCGGCGTATCGAAGGGTGGAGCCAACGCGGGCTCGAGCGCTTCTGCCGGAGGTGTGTAGATTGGGCTGGTGACGGGGTAGAGGGGTAGACAAAATTGGTACGATATCTATGACTAATCGAGGGACGGCTCGGAGCCGAGATGTTACGTTTGTATATTTAGCGATTGCAGACGCGTCAGAGTGGAAAAATAGGGAGAGATTAATTGGCAGGGGAGATTAAGAGAGAGTGAGAGAGAAACGGGTGAGTAAAACGAAGGGGTTTCGGTTGTAGACGTAGATAGTATCGTATTGTTTTGGGTAGTTGTTGAGAGTGACGGTATTTTTTCAGGCTCGTTTTTTTTTTCTTTTGCATTTGGGGAGTTTTGTATTTCGCTTTACGAGGTGGAGAGAATCGCATTCGTTTCGTATGGCTGCGTGGCCCGCGTCGCACACTACTTTCGCGTGTCACCTCGCGCTTTTACTTTCCTCCGATGAGTCAGTCCACTTGATTCCTCCCGTTTGGGAAATGTAAACATTATCCGTGCGAGTTGACGGGACAAAGGGTCGAGCAGAATTAACCTCACGGAATGACTGTACCGAGTGGGTACTCGATTCGCCTGACAGTTGAATCGGAGCATGGGTGGAAGTTGCAAGTCCAACTCCAGTGACACGCAAAGATCTCGCCTTTCCTCATTACCGCGAATCGTTCCTGAAATATATCAGGTGCGCGTCGTGGTTGAAATCTCCGCGATTAGCACACTTAAAACTCAACATCGAGAGGAATTAAGTGGAGACTTCTCGGAAGGAATCAGTAAATACGTAGACAGAGAGAAAAAATTAGTTGGATCTACTGAAAATTACTCGTGAGGTCGCAAGTAATTATCAATTTATATCAATGAAATCGTTTAATGCGTCAATTCGATATCCTTTTCTCACAATCGTGTGGAATAGTACGCGATTGCAAGGGAGAAATATCTAATTAATATGAAAACAGATCTAATTCACGTAAATTGATAATTACTTGCAACTCCGCAAGTAATTATCAGCAGATCCAACTAATTCTTTCTCTCTGCGTACACTTATACAAATTTCCATCAACGGTGGAATTCGCAAACGTGTCGAGAGCAATTGCGACGACCTTTTCCCGCGAGAAACAGCGTCGTCAAACCATCCCCGTCTCTTTCCACAGGTCTGGGCGGCTCCGGAGGCTACTCCGGTCTAGGAGGAGGAAGTGGTTTCGGTGGTGGTCACGGAGGCGCCGGTGCGGGCGGTTTCGGCGGCAGCCACGGCGGTGCCGGAGGTTTCGGCGGCGCCGGATCGACCGGATACTCAGGCGGTCACGGGGGTGCCGGTTCCGGTGGTTTCGGCGGTGGTCTCGGCGGGGGCAACGGTTACAGCGGTGCCGGAGCCGGAGGGCTGGGAGGTGCCGGAAGTTACGGCGGTTCCCAGGGAGGACTCGGTGGTTACGGAGGTGGCCTCGGCGGTGGATCGGCGGGAGCCAGTTCGAAGGCCGACGCCTCGGCCGGTAGCGGCGGATTCGGCGGCGGTTTCGGAGGCAACTCCGGCCTGGGACACGGCGGTTTCGGACACGGGGGCGGCGGTCACGGCGGAGGAGGCTTCGGAGGCGCCGGAGGATTCGGCGGCGCCAACTCGCAGAGCAGCGCTAACGCGAACGCCGGAGCCGGAGGCGGCGGCCTTGGCCATGGGTGAGTGTTTAATGGGCTCTGTGCGACCTAATTTTCACTCCGTACGCCCAGTGTCACCAGAACGCATCTCTACAGAGATACATATATTTAGCCCCGCCGATAACAGGTCAACTCTCGTGAACGGAGAACGCGATAACGATGACGGCAAAAGTCACGGTCGAAGCTTCCTCGTTGCCATTGCTAAAAAAAAAAAAGCGAAAGAGTACACACTTCGCAAGATTCTTACGATACGATTCAAAGTTCGCGCATCGCTGCGGATAATTAACTCTCATTATCGAAGATTGCGTCTCGCTCAGGGACGTAATCAATTCGAGCCCGATGTATGTCTTCCGCGTTCGGCGTCGAATTAGGCCGGTCAAGGCCTCGGCGCGGTGTTGCAACGAGGTTCCGTTCTCTCGGGAAAACGTCCGCGTGCGATTTCTATCGCTCGTTCGCTCGGAATCGTCTTCCCCGCCACGCGACGCACACGAACATTCGGCTCGATCGTTTCAGCCTCTTCTCCCGTATCGGCGAGGCCGACGAGGGCGTGAACCACAGCGGCGGCGTGGACGGTGCCAAGGGTGTCTTCAGCAGCAGCGCCGTCAACATCGACTCCACCGGAAAGGGCACCTACAAGGTCGCCGCGGGCAAAATCCCTTAGATCTCTTCGGGCCGCTTCGAACGAGCCGCATCGGACGACGACGACGGGGAAATCGAACAATTTATTACGCGCCAAAGTCGAACGTCGCCACGGAGGAGTCTTCGAGGACAGTTCGCATCGTCATACGCGCGTGGGACCGGCTCGTTCCCGCCACCCACGTCGTTACATACTTAAGCGTTGCATTGTGATATATGTTAATAACGAATAAACGAATCTTAAAATAACACGTGAGGTGCGCGTCATCGCGTGTGTATACCCACGTGCACGTATCGAAATACATGACTGCAACTTCTTTGCAAAAAAAAAAAGAAAAAAAAAGGGGGGAAGCAGGAAGCGAAGAAACCGCGAGAAGTAACGCGACGATAATCATTTTCCACCGAGAATCTTTATCGTCATCGTATAGCGCTTAACTGGCAATTATGTCGATTCATTCACCGGTTCTCGCGAGTGCTTAATTAAGCTATCGCGCCGCCGATCGTTACTGCATACATATTCATACGCGCGCATTGAAAGCCAAAGCTGACCCGCGGCACGTTAATCTCGTTTTTTGTATCGCCAGGAAAGACAGTCGGACCGCGATCGCTCGACTGCCGCTGCCGCGGAGCCCGATCGGCCGATCCTCTCGACGGGATCGCGCCTCCGGCGAGAGCCGCGCGGAAAAAATGCGCGACAAAAAGTCCTCCGCGAACCGGCAGGAAGCGCGTCACGCGTTTACCTCGCAGATGCGACCAACCTTGATGGTCGGCGATGGGTGTACCAATACGCGCGCAGTGGAAAACGCGTTGCGCCACAATAGCGAATCGGACCGTTTCCGATTTCGAGCGGGGCCGTTGCCGTCATATAAATTGGCGACGTTCCCCGGAAGTCGAGCCAGTAATCGATCATGCCGTCGGGACGAGTCGTCGTCGTCGTCGTCGTCGTCGCCGCCGCTGCGTGCGGTTTGCTGATCGAAGCTCCGGATCCCGTCGGCGCGCCGAGTATCGGTAAAATTGTGCGACACCTCGCGCCCCCCGACTCCTTGGCGCTTTCTATTTAGTGACGTCAGAGAGCGAGACGAGCCCGTCCTTGGCAACAAACTCCGTCGGCCGCGATCGCGACCTCCTCGTGAATCGTAACGCGACGGCGTCGATCGATCTCGTTCCGCCGACGAATGCCGATTTATTTATCGACGTAGTTGCGTAAATTCTTCGGAATTGATCGTACCGACGCGCTTTTGCGTTCGCAGGTAAGGATGAGGATCAGGTGACGGAGGCTCAGGCGAACGCGGCAGCTGCGGTAGACGGCTCGACGGTCGAGGCGAGTAGCAACAGCAGCAGCAGTAGCGGCGATGGTAGCAGCAGTATTAGCAGCAGCAGCGTCAATAGTAATAACGTCGATACCGCCTCGGAACCACCGGCGAAAAATGAGCTGGGCGAAGCGGAAGAAATCGCTCCCGAGGAATTTAACGAAGAAGATATCCCACCCTCCCTCGTTCCCTCGGCGAGCCCCGGTGAGGTCGTCGAGACCGCTTCCGAGGTGCATCTAGAGGAGGAGGAAGCGGGGGAGAAAATCAGCGCGATCGAAGAAAGAACCGGACAGGGTGAAGAAATCGCCGCGACGGGAGGCATCGACGAACTTACCGGCGACTCCGCCAAGTCTACGGCTTCCTCCTTTCATCATTACGATTGCGTCGACGGCGCTTCCGGATTCGGCCACTTCGGGCACAAGCATGGAGGGGGTTTCGGCGGGGATAATTTCTTCCATGGAATATTTCATAGTTTCGGGAAACACGGGGGTGATGGTCACGGCGGCGGTGGCGGACATGGGGGCGGCGGTGGATACAGAGGAGGTGGTGGACACGGAGGTGGTAGCGGACACGGTGGTGGCGGTGGACACGGGGGTGGTAGCGGACACGGTGGCGATGGTGGATTCGGAGGCGGCGGTGGACACGGGGGTGGTGGCGGCCACGGGGGTGGTGGTGGAAACGACGGCGGTAGCGGACCCGGCGACGGCGGCGGTGGTGGACACGGTGGCGGTAGCGGACACGGGGGTGGCGGCTGGCACTTCCCAGAGGGTGGAATAATCCACCACCATCACCACGGGACCGGCTTCTTTTCCGGTTTCGGTGGCACGCGACCCGGTTTCTTCCACGGGTTCGACTTCGGATCCGGAACGGGCGAGGGAGGAGGTTGGGGCGGCGGTGGCGGCGCGCCGAGCGACGCCGGAGGGAGCTCTTGGGCGAACGGCGACGGCGCAAGCGAGGCCGAGGCCGGAGCCGGAGCGAGCGCTTCCGCCGACGCCGGCGCTAGTGCCGGGAGCGATCTCGAAGCCAGGCGGTCTTACAGGCGAGTCTTTATCTCCTAGAATCGCGGCGTTGCTCGCGGGATTTTGTGTCACACAGCCGCGCGCTTTATCTCCTTACAGCATCTCCGCTCGTTCCGCCGGGCCCGTCGACGAGGTCGAAGAGAGCGGCACCGTCTCGGACGCCAAGGGCATCTACAGCAGCAGTTCCATCAACATCGACTCGACCGGGAAGGGCACCTATCACATCGCTGCGGGGAAGATACCCTAATCGGAACTCTCTCTTCGATTCCCATTGACCCGCGCGAACAATGAATTAATTCGATAGTTCCTATGCGTAATCGCGTTCCTACGTACACCGGAAAAAAAAATGATTTTGCAGTCTCGACAAAACTAGTTTTTGCCGCTAACTTTTTGCTGTCACGGTAACAATACTATCTGTAGCGGTAAAAGATATGCCCAATAGTGGGGTGAAAATATTTGCTCGGATAGCAGACATTTTTACCGAAAAAAAAAACTTGACCGTGATTGCAGTTATAGTTGCTATTATATTATTCGGCATATTTTTCGCTGTCATGGACAATATTTTTATCGCGACGATACAACATTTTCAGCAAAACCTAATTTTGCCAAGAGTGCAAAACATCATTTTTTTCCTTGTACAATCGTAAGGCGAACAACGAGAGAGAGCTTCCTCGTCATCGCCCGAACCGCGCATCGCGGTGTTGCGTTACAGCCACGGCGCAATGATTTCAGTTATCGGCAAGAGCGAGCAATCGATAAGGGAATAATCCCCACGATTCGAGTGCAGCGCCATTCCGTCGACCTCTTCGTGACTCGCGTATCATGCTTTGTTCCATTTTTAGCGGAGTCGTCGCGGCGCGGCGATACATGAGTGGAAGGAAAATAAACCTGACAGAACCCCTCACAGTGACGCGTTTATCAGCAAAGATCCTGCGCACCCGGCGAAAACCTCCCACGACTCTTTATGTCAGCGGGAACAATGGTGGTAATCGAGCGATTTACTCTCCGCAGAGAAAAAAAATAGTTTTGCAGTTTTAACAAAACTAGCTTTCTCTGCGAATTTCTTTCCGTCGTGACAAATACGTTATCTGTGCCAACAAATGATACGTTCAATAGTGGTAAAATGATTTGGTTGGGATGGGAAATAAATTTACTGAAAAAAGTTTTACTGCGCCGAAAGAAATAAATGGGGTTGTGACAATTATTCTGGACTCAACTGCTCAAATTTGGTAATTAGCACTAGTTTTTATTGTAACTATTTTTGGTTATCAGAACAAAAGAATCGTTGCGATAATTATATGAAACTGGTGCCGATTACAAAACTGGAGCAAAATAGTTGTTACCGCCACAGATAATATTTCTATCGTGACGGCAAAAAGTTCCCAGCAAAATCCAGTTTCGCTGAGACTGCGAAATCATTTTTTCCCGTACGATTCAGCGGTGGACCCGGCAAAGCGATTGCGGCTCTTCGTCGAGCACGAGAGGCGCGCGTCGATCGGCTCGAGGAAAACTGCACCTCCGGAGGAGGCGGGAAAGAGTAACCGGTTGATTTATCGTCGTCACGCCGTTAATAGTCAATAAAGCGCCGGGAATCCTGGGACATAAAAATACCGGTTGATCCTGATCCCCGAATGATAATTTTCTCGTCGAATCTCACTTTGCGAGAACCGCTATACGCGTCGGCGGTCGTGAATTACGTAACACCGTTCCCCCTATCGCCTCTTCCGCTGAATTCGTCCTGCAACGAAACCAGTTTCGATGATCCTGCTCTCTCTCTCTCTCTCTCTCTCTCTCTCTCTCCCCGGGATTTCCCAGTGTCAGGTGACCGCGTCTTCCTTTAATTGCGAGTAGCGTTGATTATTTTTAACGAGAATTCTCGCCAGTTTTCCGTCCGCGGTTCGCCTCTTCGAAATACAAGTGGAAACGACCGTGCCGCAAGCTACGTCCAATTAGCGACGCGCGAAACCAATTCAGGTGCGTATATTTACTCATTCATCTCCGTAGGCGTATATCACACAGTTATTAACGCGCCTCTCGCATTATCACTTCAGGTCGTTTGCTTTCAACGCGGCATCCCGAGGTGGAACCTCTTAGCCGTCCAATTTTGACGATTACTGACGCGTCTGATAAATAATGTCTAGCATCACTTCTCGCAAAGGTCGATATACGGATTCGTATTACGCTCTCGATTTGTCTTTCGTCGCTACGGCTGGATTATATAATTAAGCTAGATTTCTTTTTCTGGGTATTAGTTCGTCCTTTTCGTCGTTACGGAAATCGTAACTCGTCCCGCAATCATCCCAAGGAAAAATATCAACGCGACTGTATACAATTATACAGCTAATGTTTTCTCGTCGCCATATATGTGAGCGTGAAAAATATTTACATCGGCGCGAGGGCGAACAACGACGCCCACGATTAGGCGACATTGATTTCACTCGAGGCTGGGGAAATGTTTTTCACGGTACGACGAGTTCGGCCTAATTAAGGTCGTTCGTTAATTGGAGAGGGATTGTAAATACGCTCGCAGTCTCTCGTTTTCGGGACGGATAACGGGGCCCGGCCGCGGCAAGCCTTTCCGGCTCGGTGGACGAGAACAACGGAGATAACATTTCCCAAAACCTTGACTCCGGATCCTCGCACCGGAATTATCGTGGTTTGCGCGGCGGAGAGGTTGCCATATTCGCGAGGAACCTTCGTTTCTGCGATGGAATTTGCCAGGGTAAAAGAAAGGACGAACGGAAATGACAATGCGAAGGTTTCTCCTTTGTCGCTATCGCTTCCGCCGAATCAACTTCTTTTTTCGATGCGACTCCTCGCGTCTTCCAATTGAACTCACTTGGAAATGTCACGGTAACTCAAGGAAATCACTGCAGTACGCATGTCATATGAAGCTAAACTTGCTCATCAAAAAAGAAACTTCAATCACTATTATCTCATTATTCATGAGCTTTTGGCTGATATTTGTTTAGTACTTTTTTGATAGTTATATTTCAATCTGCAATAAAGTCTTATATCGATGTAGGCTAAAAATTCATGAATAATGAGATAATAGTGATTGAAGTTTTTCACTCTCATATGGTATACCTGCTATTTTATATTTGAACGAAAACGAGTATAGAAAAAAAGTACGATTAAAGAGCTCGCAGTCGATATGACGTAATACAATTCTCTACCGAAGCGTCTGGAGATAATCGACTGCGCCTTAATTAATGAGGCGAGCGCACATCTTTCGCTAATGTGGGAAAAATGCGCGGGTCAAGGATGGGCCTTCGCTCTCCCATCGCTAGAATCGATAGTCGTAATCATCGTTGGATACGCGCGTGAACTCGAAGTAACTTTATCTAATCTTTTACAAGGTTCCCCTGCCGCGTTGAGAACTTGTTTTGCCTCGATTGTACTGAGGGAAATAATTACTGGTGCCAAAGAAAAAATGTTTTTTTTTTTAATTAAAAATATGATTTCATTTCAAGATCAAGCCATGGTTTTCTCTGCGCGAGAAAATATTTGATAGGCTCGAGTAATAGTTTTTTTTTTGGGGGGCAAAAAGAATTTCTTATTCCCGCGACAGTATTCTTGAATCAAGAATATTATACATTCTTTGAGATTGAGAATCTATATTCTTAACAATTTTTAAGGTCGCGTGTTCTGGATTCAAGATATATTTTTTCGACACTAGCAATTAAATTATTATTTCTCTCAGTGCGATGCGGTCATTAACTCGGTATTATAAGGGAAGGGAAAAAACGAACAATACCGCATTTTCGGATATAAATAATCGGTTTTATTGAAAAAGAGCGTACAAGGGTCCAGAGCGGTCACCTCGACACACGCGACGCGTCGCACAAGCAATCGTGAAAGTCACATCGCACCGCCCTCTCGTTACGCAAGGGGTATTGCCAAAAGTTCGTCGAAATTTGGCAGTATCGAAAATTCGATCACGCGTTCACGACCGCAGGAAGCAGGCGTGACTCATCGCGCCCCTTCTCTCTGCACGGTAGGATGCACACGAGCGACTTCGGTGCAGCCGCGAATCCTCGATCTTTATCGAAATCGAAAAAAATCTGATCCCAATCCGCGGCCCCTGCGCATTCGTTATCATTCTCTCACACTTACACCGAAAAGCAAAACGGCGCGCCATCGCCCAAATGGCAAGACGTCCCGTCAACGAATAGTAGGATAACAATATAAAGTTATAAAAAAAAAAAGACGAAACGAATATCTAATATAGTACGCGCATGATAATTCTTCCTGAAATAAATTATCAATGATACTTCGTACAGTAATAACAATTCTTGCAGATCGAAAGAAGTCGGTCCCTCCCGCGCGCAATCCCGATTTTGCAACCCCGTCGTCGGCTCCGTTTCCGGCGGTACGACCGCTCGTCTTCGATGCACCGAGGGAAATAATTGTTGGCGCCAAAGAAATGTTTTCGTCAATCGCAAACATGATGTGACTCCAGGATCGAGCCGTGGTTTTTTCCGTGCGAGAAAATATTTGACAGGCTCGAGTAATTGTTTATTTCGCGCAGGAAGAATTTCTCGTCCGTTAAGAATCTGTATACCTAAAAAAATTCGTAAGACCACATGTTCTTAATTCAAGAAACATTTCGTTGCCACCGGCAATTATTTTTCTCGGCGTGCGCGAAACCCGCGGAGCTAGGACCGATATCGTTTTTACAGTCTATACATGTTCGTTTATTCCTCTTCCTCGAATTTGATCGCGTCCCCATCCGAGGACTCCTCGGTGGCTTCTTCGGAGGCGAATTCCCCGGAGCCCTCGGGGTCCTCCTTCGTCCTGCCCCTGAAGAACCTTCCGGGGTGGTACCTTCCGTGATGCCTTCCGGGGTGGTGTCTCCTGTGATAGTACGGAGCCCCGCCGCCAGCGGACGTGGCCACGCTGTTGGCGTTGCTCGCCGAGGATGACCCACCACCACCGCCGTTTCCGGCAGAAGCAGCCGCGGCGGCCGCGCTTGCGCTCGCTACGGGGATTCCGCCGACGAAGCTGGTGCCGGCAGCGCTCGCGGCACTGGCGGCGCTGGCACCGCCCTGGCCGTTCGACTGGCTACCGGAAACGGATCCGGCTACCGAGCCGAAGGGGAAGCCCCCTTGGAAGCCGTGCGATTGCGACTGCGCCGCGCTCTGACTCTGGGAGAGACCGCCGATCGTCTGGGAATTGGTCTGCGAGTTGGCGAGCGCCCCGTCTCCGATGGCCTGGGCGTTCGATTGGCTCTGGGCGCCGCCGAAGGCCCCGCCGTGGGGTCGGTGCTGATAAGCGTGTCTGTCGGGGCGAGAACATCCACGTGTTAGATGATCGGTGTGGAGATGACGAGGGAAAAAAATTGCCGCGTGTGCACGGAGAAAAAGAATTAGGTGGATCTAGCGAAAATTGCTTGAGGGGTCGCGAGTAATTATCATCTGCTTATGACAATGAAATATTTTAGAGAGTACGCCAATTTGACATCTCTTCCTCGCGATCACATTGAATGGTATGCGATGGTGTGAGGAAGAAATGTCTAATTAATACGAAGAAAGATTTATAACTAACGTGTTATAAATAAATAAATAATTACTTGCGACCCCGCGAGTAATTGTTAGCAGATCCAACTAATTCGTTTTCTCTGTGTGTACATCACGCATACCCGGGTCCGGCCAGCTGAAAGCCTTGGGCCGAGCTCTGACTGTTGGCGCTGGCGATCCCGTGACCATCGCCAAACGCCTGCGCCTGACCTAGGCTGCCGGCTTGGCCCCCGCCAGGATGTCCGAAACCTCCGAAACCGGGATACTGAGGGTGGCCCGCGGCTTGGGCGTTGCTCTGGCTGCTCGCCTTGGAGTTACCGCTGCCGTCGGCCCAGGCTTGGCCGTTGGCCTGCGACGAGAACTGGTCCGGGAAGAAGAAGCCCGGGGACTGCGAGCGGCAGACTGCGGTGACGGGGAAGATTAGCGCGATCGGAAAGGAACGACCGGATACGGCGTATATCATACAGGGCTAAACTTACTCGCCAGGAAGAAAGCTTCAATCGCTGTTATCTCATTATCTGTGAGTTTTTGGCTGATTTTTTTATACAACGCTTTTTTGAAGATTGCATTTCAATCTACGATAAAGTCTCGTGTCGATGTAGGCCAAAAGTTCATAAACGATGAGATAATAGCGATTGAAGTTTCTTTCCCGGCGAGTAAGTTTAGCCGCGTGTACATTGAGACAAGTTTTTCATGTTACTTTCATGAACTTTGTCATGGTGCAAGTTTATTCATTAAAATTACTATACGCGATCGAAAGAATTAAATTTACCACAGATTGGATTTAAATGTACCACAAAACCACTCTAAATGCGCGTCAACATTGAAGCATCTTTCCAGCAAAAACTGTAACGTTCAAAACTATTTTCGAAAATGACAAATAACTCATAGTGTGTGCGCTTAACTTGTAACTTTATAATACTTTTTTATAGAAAATGCATGGCAAATTGCAAATCCCTTTAACTCTGTGGCATGCGCTTGAACTCTGAACGTTAGAAGGTGAAGATGGCTCGACGAAGCGGCCGCGTGATGAGGCGGCCTTCAAAGACTTCAATAGTGCTCGCGAGAATTTATGCGACTGCTCGAAGGCGCGAGCCTCGAGCCATCGTCGCGTGGCCCTGACCGCTGTCAAAATCTCGCACCGCGGCTCACGCCACGGATGCTGTGCCTCGCTTCTTTGGTTTATTACATAATCCCTCTTTTTTTTGAACGGCATAGAAGAGTATAAAAGCCTTCGCATCATCGCAGGCCGCTCCTGCGTAGATTCTTGCTCGTACGAAAGACGAGAAAGAAGAAGCCGGCGCGCAGCTCCCCGTCGGTCCAGATTGACCGGTCGCGCGCGCGCGCGAGTAACTCGAAGAGCCGCTTGATCGTACAGCTGATATACGAAGCGATATTTTCGATACACGAGTCGGAGTGGAATTCGATATCGACTCGAGCTGTTAATTTCCACAGGCATTTGTCAAATTAGCGACTCACCGCTTCGCGCGATGAGCAGCGCGCACACCAAGATCCTCTTCATCTCGTGCTACGGACCCTGCGCGGCCGATCCAGGTAACAGATCCAAAGTATACGAGGAAGGAAGCCGAGTTGTAAAAACTCAGTCGAGAGTACCTCTCATCGGAAATGACGAGAAACAATCCGAACGCGGAAATCGGATCACTGACCCTTCACCTCCTCCTCCTCCTCCTCCTCCTCCTCCTCCTCGACGAAACCGAACGAACCCCTCGACGAGACGCCACGTGCTTTCCAATTTTTTTCGTCAAGACCCGCCGACGAGGTAACGGAGGTTTAACATGTGACTGAAGTGTCGTCGTCACCGTCCTCCAGTTTTATACACGAATCCGGCTGGAAGCGCGGGAATCGCAGCGACACACGCTCGCTGCGGGCGTCGATGTCAACACACGCGTGCCGTTGCAACGCGCGTGTCTGTGGTCAAAGCCAGGGTTCACCGGCGAGGACGCGTTTTTACGGCACACGCGGGAAGGACACGAGAAACGCGTGGACGTTGGCCCTTTCACCGGCGAAACGCGGCTGGAGTACCGCGGTGGTTTGTTTTACGAGCGCGCGGAATCGACGCGGATCAAGAGCGACGCGACGAAGCTTTTGGCCAGGTCTCGAAGCGCCTTTGAAGGAGCGCCCTTGCGCGAGAAAGAGACTCGTCTCTCTGTGCACTGAGACAAATAATTGCCGGTGCCAAAAAAAAAAAAAAGTGTTTTCTTCATTCGAAAACACGATATAACGAGTCCAGGATCAAGCCCTGGTTTTTTTTTTTCGGGCGAGACAATATTTGAGAGGCTCGAGTAATTATTTTTTTCACGCTGAAAGAATGTCTTGTTCTGATGAAGGTAGTGTAGACCGAGACGAATTGGAGATCATATATAGATCTATATTTTTCAGATCGTGGTGAAAATGAACATTTCGATTGTTCGTATTGCTTCATTGGAGAGGAACGAAGTAATGCGAGTGATCGAAATGCTCATCTTCAATACGATCTGAGAAATGCGGATCTATATGATCCGATTCGCCTCAGTCTTCCCTACTTTTGAATCAAGAATAAATATACATTCTTCGAGCAAGAATCTGTCTTCTTTAAAATTTGTAAAATCATATTCATTCAAAGCATATTTTTTTTTGACACCAGCAATTTTTCCTCTCAATGTACAGATGGGTCCAGAGCGAAGACGGATTTTTCGCGGACGACCGGCTTCGAGAGAAGTACATATTTGAGTAGAATTATGCGCGCCTCCATTCGTTAGCTCTAGCCATTTGTCTTCTTCTGGGCGGAATGTTATTGCGGCTATTTGGAATTCTCCCAGTCGCCACGGGCGAGGATCGCGGTCGTGTTCTTTTATGACCGCTTTTACTCCGAATTCTCCCGTATGCTCGGTCGTCGTAAGCGCGGTTGGAAACGATCTGCGGATCGTATAGTCGCTTTGAGGTTCCTAATGGAAAAAAATGGAGCGATTACGTTGCATCGAAGAAGAATAGACGATGGAATGGTTTTTATTAAAAAACTATTTCTATCCCGCGATACGCGCGTTATCGGAGACCACATTAGGTGATACGATCATCGCTTCTTCTTGCGCTAGAACGGGAGGGGACCGTAGTTGTTACCACCTGAAGTCACATGAAACAGAAAATGTGAAACGCGCGGTTTAAAATTTCACGAAATATTTGATAAAGAAAAACCTACCGACTGATCCTCCACCGAAATAATCATCCCTGTTGTTAATTGGCCGTCTTCCACCTGATCCGCCACCTGATTTATAAAAAGAATATCAGAAAGACAAATATCGAGTCTCTGCCAGCCGCCACTGTAAAAAATTCTACCCCGTGCGGATATAGATCACTTTTGGTGCTGGATAGCAATGGCATAAGACTGTATGACACCAGGTATGGTGCATATAGGTCGAACCCGGTGAAATGGTGTTAAAAATTAGCACCACTTTTTTTTTACTGTGTATTGACAGTACCGCTTCACTGACGGAACTTCGATATTGACACTTGCTTATCTATTTCACGGAATACGACGTGTACTAATGGATATATTCCGTTAAAGAACGCACGTCACGTTATGTGAAAGCGCATACCTGGTACATTTACCGGCGGCCGAAACCCAGGTTGAAATCTACTCGGAGCGGGGTAGCCCCAAGGTCGCACCGGGGCAGGCCTCCGCCACCCTGTACACGAATGAAGATTTCAATCGAATAATCGTAAATTGCAGCGCGCGTAATCAGTGACTATTCATCGCAAACGTCATTGATATTTATGGAAGTCGACTGACGAATCGCTTCCCGCATCTACAATTCATGCACCTCGTATTACGATTAATCGATCGGGCAGAAATAATGCTCACCTTGCCCCTGGCACTCGTGAAGTAACACCGCCGGTATCAGAAAAAGGAGAAACGCGATCTTCATGTCTTACAAATATATCTGTAATGTATCAACGAGTTCCGTTTACACGCAACGCCGACTAACGATCGCTGCGGTCGCGCAAAATCCTTTTATACGTCTAGCATCGCTTCGAAAACCGGCTTTGAGTTCTGAGAAATTTTTCTACGCGTCTTTTAAAGTGTTCGATTCGATCTAAATCTCGATTTTTTTCTTTCTGTAATGAGATCGACACGCGAGAGAATCGTTTTCACTTTTTTTCGTTTCATTGTAACGCTTTTGACAGCTTCATTTTTGCCACAGGTCACAATGGAAGTCTCGTCCAAGCGACAAATTCACAGGTGAACGTACTACGGATTCACCTTCGACGCGATCAAATATTCCACGAAGCCCCATAATCGTCCGGCACCCCGTGTAGGTTTTCCCGAGTGCGTAATACGTATGCACGTACGGATAATTACAAGCGTACTCTCGCGTATATTTAGTGTCTCGTACCCTTGAATCGGTAATGGACAGCGCGATACATTCACGGGCCGTAGAAGTATAATTATCCCGCGACATATTTCCGGCCCGGCTATCACGTATGTCGATCGTTTCGGGGTGATGAGCAAATTCGTCATCGCTTGCAAATTTCCTCGGGCCACGCAAAAAACCAACAGTGTTCAACAACAACCGAGGAATCGGCACGCCGGTTTTTCTGCTTCGGTCGGTCGCAAATTTCCGTTTACCGGCTTCACCGTAGCCGCTCGAGACGATCGGTAGAGCGCTGATGCATTTTCGTTTTCCTCGCAAGAGCTTCTTACCTTTAAGGAGGCTGAAATAATAAGAAATTACCTTCCTCCAATTCCAATTACACCCCGCGGTATCTCGAGTCACTGTCATCGCGGAGGATCGTGTGTTGTTGAACTTGGTGGACGGGGAAGATAAGAAAAAAGAGCGGGAGGGAAAAAAAACGAGCCGGTAACGATTACACGTGTACGATTTACTTTTATTTATCACAACGATGGGTACCTACAACTTATGCGTCTGTAAATTTCGCGACTCATTCATCTCGATGAATTCCTCTTTATCGGATCTAATTCTCCGTCGTCCGGTTAATAACTTAACAATTCTAATCTAACCGCACCTCCTCGGTCCGCGGCGTGAGTCCAATCGTTCGGGCGATCGGTGCCGCGCTCGACGAGCGTCTCTTCGAGTCTCTCTCTTCAGCGAGCCTTCACTCCGACGGGTCGCGCTCCCGACCAGCCTGCGATCGCGAAAGGAGAGCGTCGGTAAGTCGAGCGTAAAGTGACGCGGTCAATCCACCTCTCCCGGATACTCACTGTTCGCGCTGCTGCTGGCGAAGGAAGAGGTACCGCTCGCTCCCGACGAGGTCCAGGAGCTGCTTCCGCTCTTGCTGTCCGCCCCGCCGAAGCCCGAGCTTCCGCTGGCCGCCTTGCTCTGGGCCACGCTTCCGGCACCTAAACCAAAGTCTCGAAACTCGTTATGCGGCTCGACGCGGTCGCTTCTCGGGGGTTAGTTCGCCAATCGCCGATCTTGTTAGCCCCTCGCCGCCGCCGACACATCTACCGAAGCGAAAGCTATCGAATCCAGAGTCGCGGTTACCTCCGAAGCTGCCCGCCTGGGATTGCGCGTTGCTGCTGGAACCGGCGCCGCCGGCGCTGGCGTTGCTGGAGCTGATGGCAACCGCTTTGGAGCCGCCGCTACCGCCGCCGGCGGAACTGGACGCCTCGGAGTTGCTGAACGCGTTACTTCCGGCGTGACCGACGGCACCGTTTCCGGCACCGCCGAAGCCTCCGTGCCCCGCGTTGATGTTGCCGCTTTCCAGATCGGCTCCGTGAGCTCCGGCACCGGCGGATCCTGCCCCGTGCGCCCCGGCACCGCCCTCGCCCTGGTAGTTTCCTCCCTTGACGCCTCCGAAGCTACCGCTCTCGGCGCCCGCGCCCGCTTCGGCGGATCCACCGTGTTGGCCTCCGCCGATTGCGCCGGGACCTCCAGCTACGATGGGACCGGCGCCGTGACCGTGATCGTGACCATGAATGTGCCCGTGATCGTGTCCGTGACCGTGACCATCGGCAATTCCAGCATCGTGCCCATGCCCGCCAGCGAATCCAACGCCGTGAGCGTGACCGCTGCCGATTCCGGCACCGTGACCATGTCCACCGCCGATTCCGGCGCCGTGACCGTGTCCATCGCCGATCCCAGCGTCGTGGCCGTGTCCGCCACCGATTCCAGCGCCGTGACCATGTCCATCGCCGATTCCAGCGCCGTGACCGTGTCCGCCGCCGATTCCAGCGCCGTGACCGTGTCCGCCGCCGATTCCAGCACCGTGACCGTGTCCGCCATCGAATCCAGCACCGTGACCGTGTCCGTCGCCAACTCCAGCGTCGTGACCGTGTGCATCGCCGATTCCAGCGCCGTGACCGTGTCCAGCGCCGATTCCAGCACCGTGACCTTGACCTTCGCTCATCCCGGCGCCGTGACCATGACCGCCGCTCGGTCCATCCCCGTGAGCACCGCCCAATCCCGCTCCGTGGGCTTCGGCAGCCGCGTTGCTCGCAGCACCGGCGCTCGCGCCTCCCTTGGTGTGATCCAAACCGGCGTCCAGTGGTAAAGGCCCGGCACCGCCGATAGCCTCGGCGTCGGCCTTCGCACCGGCATCGCTATGGCCACCAGCTCCGCCCAACGCGGCTGCAGCCGCATGTGCGTCCGCATTTGCAGCGCTGCCCGCTCCCGCGTCAGCTCCCGCGCCAGCGTTCGCCGCTGCGGTGCCTGCAGGCGAAGGGGAGGAAGGAAACAGACGTTAGCGTGATTTTGAAAAAATGTGGTTCAACTCACGAGTGTTCGTCGAGTTTAAAAACTACGAAAAATTCTGCGTTTCTCTGCGCTCGACGTTCCCCCCGAACCCGATTAACGTCGCGCGGCGTCCGTAAAGAAAGTTCGCACTACAAAATTTCTTCGAAATGAAAAATCCCGACTTCTCCGCGAATTTCTATTCTTCATTTTCGCGCGCGCGGATCGGCAAATTCGCGTACTTTCGACGACTTCTCTCGACAGATCACTGGCGTAAAACAGAGTCTGCAGGAAGGGCAGGAGGAACGATCGAGGAATCACGGCCATTGTTCCCCCGGATCGCGGATGACAGATCCTCGCTCGCGATCGCGCTCCGATCGACGCGTTTGGCTTTCGATTGAAATCGCGGCAACGCAAATTCGTTTTATATACCGATCGGCGTGCGCTTACTTACTGGACGCTTTGGTGCCTCCTCTTCCGGAGCCCCCCTTGACGCCGTATCCTCCTGAAAACGAAACAATTGTCCGTTACGAAACCGGACGATCGATCACGGTACACGGGACAGCGATGATCCGTGGCGGAAAATTCGCCGGGGATCGGGCTACGGATTTCTACGTTTTCGATTTTCCCGGGCGGAAATTCGAGAGGCAGATATTTATATCGAGGAGCGGAAACGTAGAGATTTACCTGGCAGAGAGCAGCCGGTCGCGATCAGAAGGGACAGCACCAGCGAGACCTTCAGCAAACGTGCCATGGCGACGCCGAGAAGTGTGTACCTGCTCTCGACGAGTGTTCGAAAAGGAGAATCTAGCCGCGTTCACACCGCCTCTCGATCGTCGGCAGTGATCTCGGATGTGCTAATCCGATCCCTAACTGGAAGCTTATATAGCGATCTCGGGGAGGCCCCTCCCACCGGCGTGAAAGGATCACCACTTCCAGATCGATAACGGACAGCGGGTTTGCGACGGACGTGGAAGACGGCGTCTTCGACGGAAGACCGTGAAGGAATCTGATTGACGCTCTTTTTTTTGTCCCATCCGCACACACTTTCGTGGAACCATCGATTAGCGCGATATAATCGACGACGATTAGACGCTTCGGGGATTTCGTCGATGCTCCGGCGTGTGCACGCGTGTGCAATTTTTTGCCGGTACCCTTTTCTCGGAGCACGGGACCCCGCAGCTCTTCTACATTACGCTCAGAGAATCTGACTGCGTGTCTATGGACACGCGGCTCGTTGTTCGTCGATACGCGAGTGTGCTTTTAGGTGGCCCTGCTCCGTAATCCATCATCCTCCGCCCCGCGGCTGTCGACGGACGGGCGATCATGTGCGCGAAGCCGATCTAACGGACGTCGACGCCTCGTCGCCGCCGATGCGGAGTACTTCGCGCCCGAGATGCGCAGCCTCCCGGGGAACACGATCCAAAGAGTCACCTTTTGCAGTCGTCCGTAGGCAGTCAGATGTCTCACTTTTTGTTAACTTAAATTTCGTATTATAATGTCCGAGAGATGACTGTTGCGTAGCGCAACATTTAAGTTATCGAAAAGTGAGATATCACTGCCCACGAATGACTGAAAAACAGTATTCCGCGCGGAAAGAAATGATTTCGCAGTCTCAGCAAAACTGAGTTTTGCTGGGAACATTTTGCGATCACGACAGAATTATTATCTGTGTGACGACAAAAAATATATATTCGATAATAGCAATGTAACTGCAATCGCCGTGAAATTTGTTTCGATAAAAATAATTGCTCTCCCGACAAATAGTTTTACCGCGTTGAACACGTATTTTTCGTTACTACGAATAATATATTTGTCACACGGTGGCGAGAAATTCTCAGCAAAGCCTAGTTTTGTTAAAATTGCGAAATCATTTTTCTTCTGTGTAAATAGCTTGCGTTGTCCGGGCTTCCTCGACGGGGTACGAGTCCCTGCGTCATTAAAGGTCAGTGCGCTCGGTACCGCGCGGGTAAAAAAGTTCAAGCGTCTCGGGTAAGTTGCCTTTTTTATTGACGAGCCGAGTGGATCGATAAGTGAAGCCGATATACATACATATGCGTGCGTACGAGAGAGAGAGAGAGAGAGAGAGTTCTCGCATCGTGTAACCCGATTCGATCGGAATACTAATGACTCGCCGCGAGTCATCATTCTGACGACGAAGGCGAGAGATCCCTATCGAACGATACGATCGGTAAACAAGCGGTGCGTATCCCTACGACCTTCCTCAATTCACGAGGAGAGAGGCCCTAATATAAATAATCGCCGCTCGATTGAGCCGCGTATCGAGCGATTCGTATATCGTCAAATTTTGACGAGGCTGAAAAAAACGACACACGTACCAATTAAGAATTCCGTGGACGCGAAGGGGAATCCCCCTCAGCTGCAATTGATACACTCGGCATTGGCCTGCTATTTCGAAATCGCTTGCCATATCGCTTCCGAGAAGCCGTTGTCGTTGGTCGCGCGACGGGTAGTCCGTTTGTCCCCCGCAGGAGCCGTCGTCCTTACGCTGGAAGAGCAAAGGTCCTTCGATGCAAGAGTCACGAGGGACCTGCGAGGATAACGCGAGTATACGCGTATCTCTCTCGCGTGAACATCGCAGCTTCCCGCGCGCGAAAGATCCAGGACAACGTACGACCGAGTTCTTTATTCGCCGTTGAGGTCGATTCGCGACCTTTGTGCGCCTCGTGTAGCGTAAAAGTGGGACAGATATCCCAGTCTCCGTTTCACTTTGAACTCGATTATCTCGAAACGCAGTGGAGATATGTGAAAAATGTCTAGCAAGTTTTTTACAGTCGAAATCTAGATAAACACTTTTTATCCAAACTTCTCTTCGATATCTGCAATCGATTTCGAGATAATCGATTTTGAACTTGCTCTCCCACCACGGCGTCCATCCCACTTTTATCCTAATATAAATTCATATTTTTTTTTAGTCGCAGCAGACTCGTCTCGCGATCGAGCTCGACCCGGTCGACTCTCGAGGGCGAGAACGATCCACCGCAGATCGCGGATATGCGATTCGACGACGAAGAACGGGGTGGAAATGAATTCACCGAGGGAGCGAAAGATCTTCCGCCACGTGACACGACTTCCGACCAGCCCTGATCTCCTTTTTCCCGCCGCTGTGGATACCCTTCGAACGCGCGGGCGCGTCCAGGGAAACGAGCATTGTGTAGTCGATTTTATCTGGACGGCTTATCGCTCGCGTAAATCGCTCACACGACGACATCGCACCGCGTGCACACAACTCTCGGTGCGTTCGAATCGCGCCTGATGACGGTTATCCGTGTATCGCGTCTAATTTATTCCAGTCGTCGGCCGGCTGCAATATTGTTATACGAGCCTTCGTGGTAATTCAGAGAATCGTATTCGATTAATTGTTGCCGTAACCCGATTCGAGGTAACGCGAGGCGGGATTTGAAAAACGTTTAAACGTACGAAGAGCGATGCTGCGTTGCGGCGATAGACGCGGCGTTTCGCGGGAGCGAGAGACCTCGTATATAGGAGCGCGCGAAGGCCTCGTTGCGAGGAGAAACGTAACAATGGAAGTTAGATAAATCAAAATAAAAATGAATCTCCGTCTCAAGGTGGACGTCTGACAATGAGGCCGCGTTCTGTTATTCCCGTGGCGCTTGTAAGAAATAACGATTGGGCACTCTCTGCCCGCGGGGGGCCTCTCTCTCTCTCTCTCTCTCTCCCGCGGTCTTCCACGAAATTTCACGGCGATTCGGCTGATGAATTTTTTCTCAGTTTCATGACGATTACGTAATGTTTACAGTAGCGCCGTGGCGCGCGTACGCTTAGACGGGTTTCGGTAAAGAGGCGGTACCAAGTCTCTCTCTCTCTCTCTCTTTGTGGGTACCAAGACGTTCCGAAGCGGCGAGGGGGAGTGCATCGTGTGTATACAAACATGCGAAATAGGTACTCGCGCGCGAGCGTAATGAGCCGGCCTCGTGAATCACGCTTCTAATATTTGTGCCAATTGACGTTCCTCAATTTTTGTCGATAATTCGGCAGCGCTCAGAAACGGAAGGACGAGGCGAGCGCCGCGCGCGATATCGTCATTGGCTGTGTTTCGGGGAACTCGCGGAACGCGAGAGGCGAGGAATACAAATCGAAGGTAATCGCGATGACGAAATAGGGACGAGTTTGCGGGTTATAAATATGTTTTTGGCGATCGCGGGAATACGATTTCTCGAAATCTGATTGAAGAAGAATCGATGATTTATCGGGCCTTTTGCATATTAATGATAGTGTAGTCGATTGCGATTATTTCGAAAATTGAAAGTCGAACTCGTAATTTTATGATTTCGCTATACGTGTCGACGATTTGAATTTACCTGTAGAGGCTTACGCTCTTGTGATAATTTCAATCGCACGGAGTTTTAGAAGGCCTTCCAAAGTGGTCCACTTCTTTTGGTTAATGACGGCTCGTCTCTATTTTGTACTGTATTTCCAAGTATTCTTAAGGTCGTCGACCTTTCAGCCGGCACGTGACCCGTTACCCGTGCGAATCGTCCGAAGTAGATTTATCATCATTAATCTAGATTTTCCAGGACGAACAAAAAATCGATGAGCTTGCAGGAACGCGAGGAAAGATGGGCGAGATCGTTTTTGCGGCGCGTTAACCCACGAGATAAAGGTTCCCCGGCATCCGGTACCGGGGTTTGGAGATTTCAACGCGTGTAAGTCACGTGCGTGCAGAGATGTTTGCCGCGTTCAGGCGCTTCGTTGAAATTGTGTGGTTGCGGTAAATTTAATTTACACGATTAAACAGAATCGATTCGCTGTTTCATTAATTGAATGTTTTAGAAGAGAAGAGAATGACATTATTTTTAACGGCATGCTAAAATCCTAGAATCGGCCGCTAAATTACAATACAATATTTACGCAATACGATTGTATGCAGTGCAATGCGAGAAAACTCCAAAACACTGAAAATACAATACTCATATTAAAAAGTAAACTTCGGTTTAAAATGAAAAAAATAAAGACGCGAAAAGAGAGTACTACGTGCGCGCGCGCTACAATTTGAATCCGGCGCTAAATTCGCGCGTGTGCCGCCATTTTGAAGCGATGTCGGAATAAACGGAGCGCCTCATAATTTGATGCGCGTCGTATCACAGGGAGGTGACCGCCTCCATGGCAGACAGTACGTTCTCGAGTGCGCGGGTGATACGGTAAATTTTGTGCGGAATATATAACTGTAAAACACAGGTATTTATTGAATCTTATAATCTCACCAATCACGTGGAAAACTTTCCTCTTCATATCTCTACATTCTTGTAAACCGTCGCGGTTATTATTAAGCCGAGAGCTCATTCGAATGTTCAACGAATGTCGGAACGCATGACGTTCGGAACGATATTGCCCTGATTTTTTAACGTATAAATACACCGCCTCTGCTTTAACACGCTGGACCTTGGTGTCACGCTTCTACAGACAACATTTCTATTCGATCTAAGCGTATTTTAAGCTCCGAAAGTGTATTTTTCTTTACGCGCAGGCTTTTGGGTTAAGTGTCGGTGCGCGTGTTTCGTAGAATATAGCGGCAGTTGGGGATTAGCCGCGTTTCCAGTCACACGTACTGATAAAAAGAAACCACGAAAGTTCAAATCACGTAGATTTCTCTCGATTATAACGTTTAAGCAGCGACTGCGTACCGAAGAGAGTGTACGTGCTTAGTTTAGTGGGTCATCGAGACACGCCTGACTGTTGGCCTGCTTTATTTTCAGAGTCCGAAAGATACCCTATCTGAAGGAATGGGAGACTCCGACGACGAGTACGACAGAAAGCGGCGGGATAAATTCCGAGGAGAGAGAACAGAGTCGTACTCCAGGGAAGGGCGCCGGGATGACCGTCGTCGGGATGATTGGGTCGATAGGTATATATATTACTTGATTTGATAATTATTGTCAAGGGGAAAGCAAATTAAATGTTCATCGAGTTGTTGCGTTTGATCTACTGGATATCGATTGGCTGATAAAATTTCCAGATCTTGTAATAAAGAAGTCTTCAAACCACCCTCTCCTGCACATTCTCCTCATACTATCCCTCCCCGCCCTGATATCAGGGGAATGCTTCCTATTATGAGGTAACGAACCATCTGAGCGTGTTGTTCGCTGTACTAATTTATGGCGCTATTCTGTATAAAAACCGTAAGCTCTAAAAAATTCCACATTCTATAGTCATATGAGGAAACCGTGTAGCTTTACGGAACGCAGCCCCTTAAAGTGCTTACAATTACGTACAGAATAACGCCATCACTGTAATTTAAAATAGAACGTACACGTGGACGCGTGCTCCAATTTCAAAACCTTTATTCTCATCAGCCTTCCTACGCCTGTAACCACGGTGATTATTACAGGGAATGGTCTAGTCGTCCTCGCGCGCGTCCGGAATATCGCGAGTATCGCGGCGGCGGCGGCGGTGGTCGCGAGCGATACAGTCCCGCGCGGTCCCAGGAAATGGCACCCCCCATGAAAAGAATGCGCGCGGATTGGGACGACAGACCACGGTACGGTCACGATTACTACGGCGGCGGAAGCTCATGGGGTCCAGATCACTATCCGCCTCCTCACCATGGCAACCATCACTATGGCAATCACAGTAACAACAGCAGGTCTGTTTATTTTCCTTCTTCCAGTGCAGCTTCTTTCCCTTTCTTGAGATTTGCTGACAATGATACACTGATATCGGGAGTTCCTTTCGCGAGAATAGAGAACAAGACCTCGTTATCACGATGCAAAAGCGAAGCCGTCTCACACCAAGATTGCTAGCTAGATTGAGGTATACGAGCACTCTGATAAGAGACGATTGCAGATATACGTATCGCGGCTCTCTGTGACTGCGGGTTACCTTAAGCACCTCGTTATGGCGGAAAATTTTATCGCGCGAGTTCGCCGGAAATTTCCCGGCAAAACCGTCGAGCGAGGAATTCTTTAACCGCGGAGCTTGTTCGTATTATGCACAGTCGAGAAGTGGCGGGAAACTTCAGTAATTCCAACGTCGAAACCCAGCCGCCGATGATGACTTTCAAAGCCTTCCTCGGGACGCAAGAAGACACGATTACCGACGAGGAAGCTATCAAGCGGTATAACGAGTACAAACTGGAGTTCAGGAGGCAACAGCTGAACGAGTTCTTCGTAGCCCACAAGGACGAGGAATGGTGAGTTACGCCTCCTCTGTTCGACTTGTAACGCGTGGGTTTTCTCTGTGATTTGTCTCCATTATACAGGGTGTTCATTTTAAAACTTACCACCCACGTTATCTGCGTAAAGAGACATATTTCTGAAAATCGCCGAGACACGTCAACAAAATTATTGAGGGGGAACATTTTTTATAAAAATTCGACGCCCCCCCCCCCCTCAACCACCTGACTCCGGGGGCGGTAACCCCAATATTCTTAAATGGAACAAGGGGTCGAGTGATACCTCATTTTAAAGGGCTTTTAATTGTGTACATTTTGACGTCCTACTTTTCAAATTTGACGTTAAAATGAGGTATCACTCGACCCCCTGTTCCATTTAAGAATATTGGGGTTACCGCCCTCGGAGTCAGGTGGTTGAGGGGGGGGGGGGCGTCGAATTTTTATAAAAAATGTTCCCCCTCAATAATTTTGTTGACGTGTCTCGGCGATTTTCAGAAATATGTCTCTTTACGCAGATAACGTGGGTGGTAAGTTTTAAAATGAACACCCTGTATATCAGGGATATATACTTCATTACATGTGTTTTGGGACTATTGTTGAACTCAAATTTTAAACGTGTTCTCTCCATCGAACGTTCGATCGTGCATGACGGTTGTAGCGATACGTCCCTACAATGGCTGGGGACTCGATCGAGCTCTCACTTATCGATAGTAAAGATGTAAACGCTGGGTGGGATGGGTCGAGATTTTCCGAAAAAAAAAAATAGTTTTAATGAATTGTGAGAGCACGTCTCTAGCTAACTTCTAACAATGTGACCAGATCTGTCTATCCCTACAGCACACTGCAGCCATCGCCCTATGCCTTGGGCACAGGTCGTCTCGTCCGTTTATTTTTTCGCTCGATTTTTTATGAATTTCGCGTATCGCGCATCGCCGAAGACTCGAGATGTCTGTTAGCTAGATAATTTGAGAGGCGAGCTGGGCGCGCAAAGCCCAAACACGCTCGCGTAGGCCGCGTTCTAAACCCGCAAGCACTCTTAGATCTTGAGATCGTACAATCTCGTTAGGCTAGAGCTCAGAAAATCGTCGAGAAAACTGAATGCGAGCAAAAGTATGAGACTACAGGTGAGGCTCCATTCCGTAACTGACCACGTTGTCACTTCTGTCACACGCATAATACTATTCATAAGTGATACGATGTAAAAGTAGTACTTTTAACACGCGCTATCGTGTTATTGCTCCGTGGATAGGGTGGGATGGTTCTATAAATTTACTTTGAGAAAATAAGGTCAGGTAATTGGCGTTGTAAAGCCCTTACGATCCTTCGACTTTTCCTTTTAAAATATATTCTGTATCTTTTACACATTATTTTCCTTGTATCCCACCTTGCCATCGGAGCACCGCCAGCGCTGTGAGTGCAGTACCTTTTTTCTTTCATAAAAAAACAAAGAATTTCCAGCACGATTTAATTACAAATGTCACGCGTTTTGCCGACTATCGGAATGAAAGCTTATCTTGTTGAATATTCGTTTCTAAAAATTCCCCCAAATTTATCAAGTACATCTTTCTTCAATTAATTCATATTTATGATGTAGAAAGAGCCGCGGTTTTTGCCGCAAGTGCTTGATTCGAAAATATATTCTTTGCACGCGTAATACCGTAAGAGCAAACCGTGCAAAGCTCAAGCAAACCTCTTATATTTTTCACGAAACTGAGAATTTTTTTCGCTTCAATTGACTTTCTATACGAACACATAAGTTCCACCGTGAATGAAAACTAGGTATAAATTACAACTTGTGGCTAACTCTTATCTTTTGTCATGGGATATCAGGTTCAAAATAAAGTATCATCCAGAGGAATCAGTGAAACGAAAGGAGGAACAAGTTTCAGCCCTCAAGGTACGCCCGCCACCGATACTTTTTGTCGATATTTATTTGTAGGAATAGTTGAGATGACAGTCCCAACTTGAGAAATGTTTACTTTTCCCCTCTCAGAAACGCATGGAGGTTTTCATAGAGATGTTGAAACTGGGTGAAATAGATAAAGTGACCGTCGACGCCGATCAAGCCGATGGCTTGTTACATCTTTTGGACGCGGTCGTAATTAAATTAGAAGGTGGTACGGAGGAGGATTTAAAAATCCTCAATTCCAAGCCACCCAATCCTCCGACGCCGAAGGAAACAACGCCCGCGCCGAAAGAGAAAGAGGAAGCGAAGGATCAAAAAATCAAAGTAGAGGAAGAGAAGAAACCCGATACGAGGTAAGGCTTAACAGAACCGTCTTGTTTGAAAAAAGATTGCGATCATCTCCGTTGCACAGCGAACAAAGTCAAGTCAATGAAGAATCGGGGAAAGACGAGAAGGAGAGCAAGGAAGAGCAGAACGGCGACGTCGAAATGAAGGAGCCCGAAAAGGACGAAGAGAAGGAGACTGGTGCAGAGAAGACGGAAGAAAATCAAGAAGATGACGAAGAAGAAGAGACAAAGGAACCCGAAGAGGAAAAAACCGCGACTGAGGAAAAGGGTGAGAAAAGATCTGAAGATGATTTAGCAATGGATCGCGTTATTCAGAGCATGTGGTGACGAGTTATTCGGCTTTGTTGTTGCAGACAAGGTGGATGTCAATCTCAAGAAACGTAAACGCACGGATAGTAATAGCAGTAGTAGCAGTAGCAGCAGTAGTAGCTCGTCAGACAGCGACAGCAACAAACCTGACACTCCAAAGGCCGATATTCGTAAGTGATATACGAGAACTAAGATTTTTCGGGGAATCACCGACACCTTACCGCAAAAGTCGACTTGATTCGATGATGAACTCGTGTTTCCCGCGCATCACAGCTGCCGAAGAAAAAGTTACGAAAGAGGAGACCGCTCCGGATAAGGAAGCCAAGGAAGATGGAGAGGAAGAGGAAGAGACAGAAGACAAGAGTAAAACCGCGGAGAATGTAGAAGTCAAGAAAGAAACCGTCGAACCGGAAGCAGTGATCGATTTGGCCAGCGAGGATAAAGAAAAAGAACCGAGAGCATTGCACAAAACCAGCAGCATCTTCCTCAGGAACTTGGCGCCGACCATCACCAAGGCCGAAGTGGAAGCGGTAAGATACCAATCATTCTTCTCGGGCGTAGCGTCTCGGCAGCTCGAGTCACTTCATACAATCATCGGCTTCGGAAACAGATGTGCAAACGTTTCCCCGGTTTCCTGCGCGTCGCGATCGCCGATCCGCAACCCGAGCGTCGTTGGTTCCGACGGGGCTGGGTGTCCTTTGAGCGACAGGTGAACATCAAGGAGATTTGTTGGAGTCTGAATAACATTCGGGTAAGCAATCACGATCACATTTCCTACGGGGGTTTATCAATTTCGCGTTGATACTAAGGTTTCTCTCACCATTACGTACAGTTACGCGACTGCGAACTAGGAGCTATAGTGAACAGAGATCTCTCGCGTCGCATACGAACGATCAACGGGTTGACATCGCACAAGCAAATCGTCAGACACGACATTAAGCTGAGCGCAAAGATCGTCCACAACTTGGACAACAGGTGGAATCTGTGGAGCGACGAGAGGAAGAGCAACGACGCGAAGAAGGAGGGTGAAGAGAACAAAGAGAACAAAACCGCACAAAGTGCAAATGAAGCCGAACAAGCGGTACGTTACGACTTATCGATGTTTTCGAAGAGTTTCGTAATGGATTAGTAATAATTACGCCTTTCTTTTCGTCCCAGGCTTTTGGATTGTCATCCAAGAATCCAGTATTGAAGAACATTACCGATTACCTGATAGAGGAAGCTTCAGCGGAAGAAGAAGAGCTGCTCGGCATGTCAGGCGATCATGAAGAAGGCCAGCTTGGCGGCGATGGCGATGGTCCGTTGGAGAGAGATCCCGCCCTCATCAAGGTACTGCATTCATTCGACGATGCAAATGATTTCCGTCGATGGAAATTAATGTATCATGTGGTTATTGTCGTGAATGTATCGTCGATTTGCAGGTATTGGATAGGTTAGTCTTGTATCTGCGCATAGTGCACTCGGTGGACTACTACAACCACTGCGAGTATCCGAACGAGGACGAAATGCCCAATAGATGTGGTATAATGCATGTGAGAGGATCGCCTCCGACCGCCAAGGTTTCCAGCACCGAGCTTTCCGAATATTGTCGCAATTTTGAGAGCAAAATGGCTGCCTTCCTCGCCCCCATCGCCACGTTGTCATCCGAGGAATTCGACAAATTGGGAACAAAAAATGCCGAAGCGTATCCTTTTTGTAACAATGTATTCAACCTGCCATCTGAAACGCGTCTCGTTACATTTCCCGTCCGAATGGATAATATTCCCAGCAAATTTCCTTAACGAAGTAATACATAGCGAGGTCGAGAAATTCGTACAAGCCAATACCCAGGAACTGTCGAAGGACAAGTGGCTGTGCCCGCTCAGCGGGAAAAAGTTCAAGGGACCCGACTTCATTCGCAAGCACATCTTCAATAAGCACGCCGAGAAGGTTGCCGAGGTCAAAGCGGAAGCCGAGTACTTCAACAACTATCTCAAGGATCCGAAGAGACCGCAACTACCCGAACACCCGGGGAATAAAGCACCGCCCAGAGACGGACCTCGAGAAGGCTTTCCTCCGTACGGCGTTGGCGGGTAAGTCGACGGTTATGAACCCTTTCTCTCATTCGAGTCACCCTTAGTTCAGGTTCCACCCGGACAACGAATGTTTGATATCAGTCATGACGCCATAACATAATGAAAACGTACCATTGGCTCATTTCCCAGCAGGTTTGGAGCATACGGCGGTGGTGGCTACGGAGGCCGTGGCGGCTACGGATCGGGCTATGGCGGCGGAGGAGGTGGCGGCGGCGGAGGTGGTGGTGGTGGTGGTGGTTTCGGAGGTTCCGGATTCGGTATGCCCCGGCCAAGCCGCGGTGGTTTCAACAGAGGACGGTAAGTCGTCATCGCACACATTTGCATGCATGCATGTTCAAAGATGTTAACGTACGCGTCATATCTTCGTCACGCATAATCTGTACATATACCACATTGCTACCTCGCAGCTACACGTGGATTTCTCTGGAGCGCGTAGTTGCTTTTGTTTCGATCTAAAGTATGCGTCTTTCCGAAAAGAACAAAAAGTATCCTCGCCACGCTCGATTGACGGTCGAGATTGCGTCTCTATATTCTAAATCAACTTCTGGTACACATTTACAAGAAGTGGTGTACGTAGTGATATAATGTTTCCAGGGCTGCTCCGGACACAACGGCAAGGGCCATTATTAGTTATAACGATTTGGATCAGCTAGACATGGACATATTCTGATTTTTAATCAATTTCCCTGTTTTTCTCGCGATCGCGAACGGGGGGTACGCTGGCAGAATCAGAGTAATGAAAGATGCATGGGACATTTTTATCGGCGAACTTGGGTCCGAATCGTATCAGCGCAGAAGATAACCAGAAGTCGATATTATCTATTGCCATTTCGCCTATCAGATCCCCCTCCCCCCATAGTAACACAATACCGAACCAGGGATACCGCAGTTGACTTTGCCCTTGATCGCTAGGATCAGCAATTGAAGCGAAGGGCCAACTCTACCGCGGAATTTCTGCCGCAACTGCCATAGTATAAAACAGCTCCTCAATAGCAGTCCTCAATCCTATAGTGTTAACAAAATTTAGCACGCATTTTTATCGACGTAATATGATCGTTTAATTAGGATTTATTACGCTTTTACTTGACATACCGTGGGATCCAATCGGTCAGTATGATGGCTCGAACAATCGTTTCGTCATAAATTCAAGGAACGTCACATTCGTTGGAGTATACATTCGTTTTCCGCCAATGAGTTTACGTTTTTTACATTGCATTAGAAACCTTTACGACAGAGAATATTTGGATCAGCTAACGCTGTACGGTGGACGAGGTACGCTACCGTGAAGAACAAATAAATGTATTTGTTGTTAACCGTTCGTCATTTTATTTTTTATCCCATTCCACTGACATCCTCTGTCCGGTTGGTCCTATGTCGCTTGCACGTTTAAATCCGTAACGATATTCTCTTGGCGAATTTCATTGCTTCACAGTTTTGCACGAGCTATAGCCAGTGTATAAATGTCTTTATCTTTTCCTCTAATTTCAATTAGGTACCTATTTCTGTGAAATCGTCGAATGCCTTTGCAATCTGATTCATTCTCCGTACGATCGACTATACGGTGTTGCACGACGAGGAATTACGACGCTTGAAGTTGATGTAATTGTTTAACAACGAGCGAAGCGTCGCCTCACATCTAATTGTTCTAATGTTCGCAATTTGCAGCGGTGGTGGCGGAGACTTTCGACCAGTCATACACTATCGTGACCTCGACGCACCCCGAGAGCCAGACGAGTTTATCTAATTTCAAATTACATTTATTCCTAAGGAAATATGACCTATCCGACGTGGAGGTATTTATATACTATTCGCCCTGTAAGCTATATCGAATATGAACACATGAAATGGAATTTCTCAGCAGCAACTGTCAATGACAGAGCTGCGCTCTGCGTGCGCGATTCTCTCTTTGTATATATGTACTCGTATCATCGATAATTTACTCATAGTATATAGCATTAGCTAATGTTTGTACGTTAAATAGACGCGGAAGAAAAAGTGAGACATGACTATCGCGCAAAGTGGAATTTTACGATATTATATGCTTTCCAGTTTTAAGGAAACACGGTGAAAAATGAATTAACGCGAAAGTGTGGACCCATCTATTAGGTACGACTCGTCTTCCGTGTGTATCTTTCTAGCGGAGGATGACAGACGGAAGATGTAATCTCAACATTTCTGACGTATCATGACATTTAAAGCATAATATGCGTTCGCAAGGTCATCGCAACATCGATTCATCGAGTGCGCGCATTCTCGTACTCTTGAGAGAGCTGCCGGAATCTAATTATATTATATATCTATATTGTGACATATGCAGAAAGTATAATTATGTTGTACGATTATACGCTACACCCGAGCGTAATGGAGGAACGATTATAATCCATAATGAAATAAAGGAATCACTGTAAATCAATGGCGATCCACCGACCGCCGAGTTCGATTTTTTACTATGTTACAACGACATTCTATTATGATCGGAATCTCATCTCATCTTTCGAATAGATCGTAATCAAGTTTACCGCAAAAGTTTGTAACGGAATAATCAGAGAAAAAGGTGGTTGCAAAAAATTGGAGACCATGTATTTTCTCTGCATACACGCGCGTATATGCATTTATTTGCAATTCAGGTATTTTTCGGTAATATACATATATAATATCTATCGGTACCTATACATTATATATTATTCACGTTTCTCTATGTAAAATACTGTATCATACAAGTCCATCGCGTTGTCCCCCGATTCTTTCCTCCGCCAAAAAAAAGTTTAAGTAAATCGGTCTCTGCAATGCACCTCGTCAGTTCCGTCGCCGCAGTCGTCAACGCCGTTGCACTTCATTCCTTTAGTGATGCATCGGCCGTTTCTAATGCGTTGAAAGAGAAAGCAATTCGAGTTAAACACGCACGTCGACGCCTCTTACGCGAAGTGTGGCATTGAAAAGCTCGAGTGTGTTATTATCCCTTTCTTTCGATTTCTCGTTTGAAAGCGCTATAAACCGTATGCACAGCGCGCGTATAACCGTAATGATAGACAATTTGCTGAGTACTACTGCAATGGCCGTGAGCGTCGGCGTTACTGAAGTGGTAAACTGTAATTGAGAAATTCATTGCAGTATCCCGCGCTTGTTTTATAGACCGCGATAAATTTACTACACCCAATTACGCTGAAAAGTGTGCTGAAACACGACTATGCCCCGCTTCGAGAGACGTGTCATTTTCGCTCGAGTCAGTTATTTGGATGATTATACGTGTAAATACAAAAGTACAGCGATATTTGTCGAATTTCTACATAATCTCTTTCACCGTACTTTCGAAATTCAAACTCGCTCGCCTCTGGCGCGAAAGCATCGTTTAGTGTATCACTCTTCGCTTTCACGAACACGGCCAAGCCATTAGCGTTCGATATGATATTCAATTGTGTTATTATTTCGTATTACTTCCCATTATTTCTCCCATTGTTCGACTTACCCACAAGCAAATTCGTGTTTGTTGCATCGGCCCTGACAGCCGTGCGGTTCGTCCGACCGGTCGGCACAGTCCGGCAGCCCGTCGCAGAAACGAGCCTTCAAGATGCACTCTCCATCGTTGCACGTGAACTCGCTTTCCAAGGGGCAAGCTTCAAACGGACAGAGGACACGTTAATCGAGGAATAGTCAATTACACTCGCAATCGGAGTTCAAGGTACGTTCTGCCGTTGCGGGGAATGTTTTTCGCGTCAATTCTGGCCATCACGCGATATGTACACGGAAAGCATACAGATAGCATCACTTGTCACACCGAAAAACCAAGGTCTATTCGAAGTACAATGCACTCCCCTCCGATTGAACTGAGATTATAGTAAAAAAAAAAAAAGTATCGAGCGAGACATGCGACATTCTCATGCAGTCGAAATACGATAATGTACTCACACCAATCAAGATCATGACCTACAAAGAAAAAAAAGAGAAGGCTCAATGAAAAAGACCTCCACCAAAAAGCAGGACTCCCCGCGCAATTCTTCTAGCGCTCGCTATTAACACGACTGTTATATACGTTACAATTTCATTCGACGATCAAACGTGTCTATTATCTACTAATCAAGATAATTCGTCTATTTTGAAAACAATTTCTTAGCATTTACACGAGCAACGCAACTATCGAATTACCAACGAGTCATGATCATACAGTACTTCCAGTATTACACATATACATGAGGAACGATGTATATACACGGGTCATATCACCAAGCTACCATGGAGTCTCAAATGGTACGCGCTTCGCTAACAGCACGATCAACAACATAATTAACAAGGCGCTTGAGAAGAGAAGCAACACACTCACCCTGTGTACAATTTATCTCGTCCGTCGCGTCCCAACAGTCGATCTTCCCGTCGCACCTTCTCTCCAGCGGCAGGCAAGACGTTTCATTTCCGCATTGGAAATGCGTCTGCAGGTTGCAGGCTGCGAATAGAATAATCCCGGATTTAGAGCACTCGGATTGTCGACCCTTCGCGCGTCAAAATAACGACCCGGTTTTGTGGACAAAATTCGAGTGATTTTTCCGGGAGCCGAAAGTGGTGGGAAGCGCGATAACGTGGGTGCGAATGCACCGACGGGCACGCATACTATACGCTCGAAGCCAATGCCGTCCTATGATAGAGCTGACGAGAGGAGCCTCTTACGTATTACCCAGCCGCGTACACTGCGGCGATCGATCAAAATAGCAAACCGAAGCCGGACAAACAAACATAAAGTAGGAAAGCCAATAAAAGAAATGCGAGACTAAGAACTGGAGCAATAGAGCACGAGGGAGCTCGGTACATCCCGGTAGGAAAAAAAAAGACATGTGTGTGGAGAAGCCACGCTATTCTATATTATATTTATAGGAGAATCGTTGGAGCAGGTGCAGGGGTACTCACCGCAATTGTACTCGTCCGAGTGGTCGTAGCAGTTCATCTGGCCGTCGCAGTGCTTGACCAAGGGAATGCACAAGGTGTTCAAGCATGTCCACTCGTCCTCCAAACAATAATGCTCCACCTCCACGCACCTGGTGAATATTTCATATTTCTATATCTTATTATCCGTATCCTAATATTTCCTTCTCCGCTTCAGTCTTGATTATCTCGTTGTCTGGGAGCTTTTGGACGCGAACGTGGTAGAATACTTTTTTAAAGATTACATCTTGATCTATGAAAAAGTTTAATGCCAATATAAGGGAAAAAGTGACGAATAAGGAGATAACCTCGATCGAAGCTGATTATCAAATTGCAGCTGCAAGGAGAATTCGGTCTTTAACCAAAAAAAAATATTCGTATTTTTAATTCAATTTCTAATTTGCGTATATATTCAATATCATACGAAGGAGAAAATATCCGAGAAAATAATTATTCACCGAGTGGCAAATGCGTTTCTCTCTACAACATCGTGGCGTCATCGAAACGCCAGAGAGACGCACTCTTATGCTAAGTTACAAGTGCGAGTGAGAGATTCATAACACGATGAGACGCAACCGCATTTCAAAATATCGTTTTCCAGCTCAGATGAGGCCGAAAATGAAAATGCGCGGGGTAAATAATTTGGCCCACATTTTTCGAATCTGCGATTTTTTAAAATTGCTTAGAAACCGAATTACAGAAACTAACCAACCTGAAGGCATCGATGTCCAAGCGATAACACCGCTGCCGATTGATCAAGCAGAGCCCCGCGCATCCCGTGGGATCCGCGGGATCCAGACCCGTCCTGCAGGTGGGTACCTCCTCGTCCGCGATAGCCACGCACACCTCACCCGCGACACAATCGTCGCAGTACCTCGTCGCGTTTAAGTCGACGGTGGGAACGGGCTCCGGGAGCGTCGGGACGACGTTCGTGCTCGAGATAGGGCGCACCGTAGTCGTGGGAGCGGTCGTCGTGTTCGCCAGGGTGGTACTCAACGCCAGATTCGCGATCAGCATCTCCTCGAAGAGGTCGGCGAATCCGTCCCTCTGCTCGGAAATGTTTAGCATGTTGCTCCCCGGCGCCGAAGAGTTCTGCGCCGTTGACTTCAGGTATTGCTGGATCACTTGCAGCTTATCCGGTTCTGATACGATAAAAATTACATTCCAAGCGGGAGCTCCAAATGGAAAGCCATCGAGGGGAGGCGAATTCGGTGTAAACGAGAGAAGCGATGACGATTACTCGATCGATTAAACGGTGTGGATATGGATCGTCGTCGGCGATTTCACATTCGATCGATCCAACGAACAGTCGTCTCTCCGAGAACAAAGAAATTCACTCGTTCCCGGATCAACTCATGCGGAACATCAGGAGACACGACTTAATCAATCCCGAGATGAAAACGCCTCCTCCCTCCCGATTTGTATGCCCTCTTTATTCGTGCGATGCAAGAAAACGGTCGCCAAATCAATTACTGCCACGGCTCTTCGAGCAGCGGTAAGTGGATCTCCTCGTTTCTGTTGCAGCCTATTCTTTCCGCCCCGTTCCGCTGAGGAACGGGGAGAGGAGGCGCGCGGGAGCGTCGCCCACTTCGCACCTTCTCGGAGAGCGGCGGGGAGAAGAAATGTCGAGCGCGGCACTCGTCGAATCGCGCGATTCGGAGCCGTTCGCCGTCGCGGAGCGGAGCGGAGGAGAGGAAGGAAGGGATGAGTATTACAGCCGTGGATCCAGAGGCGTGCATCCTCCTGCCGGTTTTTTGCATCGTACCCTCGTAATTCATTTATGTACCGTCCCGCGACGTCAAAGGTCCCGGGGAGCGAAGGGCTCTCGGGCGATAAAAATTTCAATTAATTTTACTGCATATTGCCGTTCTTGTATAACTGTTGAGCGCCAATACGCGGATGGACGAGATCGGGAGCCAGAAACGATGCCGCGGTAGGTACCTACTGCAGAGACGGGAGTGAAGAGGAGTAAATGAAAAAAAAAAAAGGTGGAAGAGTAAATTACTCCGAGCCCCCATTGTCCCGGGGCCCCGCTCGAACGGACCAAAGCGCTTCGATCGAGCGTCCCTCTCGTCGTTCGATCTCCACGCGCAACCGAGCCCTTTGAGATGAAAATGTATTATTCGATTCGATCGATGAGAGGCCTCACCGAAGACGAGGTAAAGGGCGATCGCGCCGATCCCCAGCAGCACCAGTATCACCAGCAGCAGGATCACGACCGTCCTGGTGCACGTGGTGGCACGCAGGGGTCGCGCAAAGTGGAGCGTCCAGCCGCGACGATGTTTGTGCAGTCGAGCCGGGTGAGGCGGTGGTTCGCCCCTCACGCTGCGACGTAGGTTTACCCGGTTCTGCGAGGAGGGTGTATGCGTGCGGGCGGGGAGGGAATAGGCCCTCTGCGAGACAGAGAAGAAAACACGATCAAGTAACTGGATAGCGTTCGGACGCCTCGCGCGATTTCCTTCTCCGACTATTTATAATTTTATCGGTATCGATACACTGAGAATAATTAATGTAGTGGGTCAGACTAAATCAGCGGTCACGAGCGGGGAACGCAAATCTAGTTATAATACTCGAACTAATAATTTGCTGGAATTGACTACAGCTTTTTTTCGTCAAACAATTTTTGGTCATTACAACCAAATTATTTAATTCGAGTAACTCGATCGTCGTTCCCCCGCCCGTGACCGCCAATTCAGTCTGATCGACTATTTTTTTCTCCGTGTACAAGGCCGAGTAGATGTGATTTAAAAATAACGCCGCGCATCGCACCTGAAGTTCCGCCATCGATGTAACATTATTTTGTGAACGTCGCACCGCACTGCAAACGGCCGAGGAAAAGCGAGTTCGCGCGCCCCGACCGACTTCTACTGTCCGAGCGAGTCGCGGACTCCAATCGCCCGCCGCCGACCACCGAACTGTCACTGGTAGCGCGACGGAAACTCCCCGCGAAACGAGACCCGCTCTAACACCCCGTCCTCGCGGCCGACCGCAGTTTAATTTTGCCGCGGTCGCGGCAACCCGTCCGCCCGCGGACGCAAAGCGCTTGTATTCGCCGGTGGACATCCTTCGCCCGCTGCACCCGCGTAAATGTATAACGCAGTTTCGATCGGTCGGCGAGGCTGACCGGGCGGTAAAAGTAGGTATCGATTATTCCCTGTTAAATCATCCGCCGTTCACGTGGAAAGAAATGACTATGCAGTCTTAGCAAGACGGTTTTGTTGGGAATTTATTCTTGCCATCGCGACAGAAATATCATCTGTAACAGGAAAAGATATTAATGTTCAGTAATAGCAAACGTAACTACACAATCACAGTGAAGTGTTTTTACTATTATTGGACGTATATTTTACTGTCACGGATAATATTTTTGTCATGATGGCACACGGTAAAAAAGTGGTGTTCATTTATAACTCTATTTCATCGCTGCGGGGACATATGTATGTATGTGTACCACATCTGGTGTCGTTCAGTCTTATGCCAGTGTTATCTAACACCAAAAGTAATCTATATAGGTCCACACCGCAGAATTGTGTACAGTGCAAGAAATTCACAGAGGAACCTAGTTTTGTTAAAACTGTATTGGCACGGAGACAGGAGCGGTCCGCTGCACGCGTGTTTAGAAATGACATAATTCCGCGTACACATCAGAACGCGAAGGAGGGCGGTGGAAAAGCGGAGCCGCTGGAGACTGTCGATCGCGGAAGAGCGAGGGAGCACGTGCCCGGACGACGTACACGTGTACGCGAAGCGGGGGCGCGCGCACGGCATTCGTCGAAACAGACCCGCCGCTCGTTTCGTCCTCTCCCGCGTCTCTGATTAACGACAGTTTCGCCGCTCGTCCGTCGCAATTTCATTCATTCGCATTTTACGCGGCACCCCCCTCGTGCCATTTATTTTTCCAGAAATAGACGGAGCCGACTCCGAGATAAATAAAGACGCGGACGTACCCATCTCACGGCCTGCGTACGGGCGACGCACGGCCCACGCTCGCACGCGTGGACGCTTCGCTCCGGCGCTCATTAACATGGACGCGCGTGGATGCACGCGGGCGCAGTTTGCGAACTCGCGCGAGGCTGCAGCAGCAGCAGCAGCAGCGTCGGAGCGAGACGCGTGAGCGGCGTCGCGGCGGTGCAACCGAAGACGGACGCGTCTGGAGGACGAGTTGAATCAAACCCGATAAAGAAATTTATTTCAGATAAATATGAATTTGTTCACATAGAACAAAAGTCTATTTGAATTTTATAAATGTTTTGTATGTCTTTTTTTTCAATTTTAATACTAGTTTGAACTTCGACTTGGTGAAAGCGGACAAATCGACCGCTTGTACGTCTAACTAGTGTTGCATTTGAAGGCTTCAATATTAATTTAGACCTACAAGTGGCCGATTTGTCCGCTTTCGCCAATAATGTAGGCTCAAACTAATAGGTATAGTATAACAATTTCGACTCGGGCTAATAGACCATTTATCAAATTTAAATAGACTGTTTTTCAACGTGAATAAATTTCCACACATTCGTGTTAAATAAATTTTTCTATCGGGTTCGTATTCGACCAGACCTTTTTCGTGGGTGCAAAGCGTCCCGAGAATCGTGCGCGACGATGCGGCGTCGTATTTTAAGGAGGGAACTAATCCTCCATGCGCGCGCTGTCCGCGACGGCTTCTTTGATATCGAGAGCTTTATCTTTCCGGTACGCCGTGCGTCTGGCGAAAAAGACGGAAACCGTCGAGAGAGAGAGAGTAGGTCGAAAGCGTGGGCCACGCCCACCCTCGCGCCCCGCAGGTTCCTAATAACGGGACCGCGTCGTAAGACACGCAACCGCGGCTTCCGAAGGTGTCGAAGATTAAGCTGTTTCCTCGGATGACGAACGCCCCGAGCGGCCGCGAGCGACGGGGCTCGTTCTTCCGCAACCGGGGCCCGTTGCGCAACCCGGTGTCCGGTCCGCGACAAGTGGATGGACTTATTTCCGTCGCGAAGTCGTTAAATGTATCGCAGCCAGGTGGAGGAGGTTCAGCGGCTAGACGTCTGGCGTCTCAGAGCGCAGCGCGTCTCGCCTCCGCATCTCGAACTGCTCCTGTTTCCGTTCTATTTCTAAGAGCCGTCGGGCGGGCGTCGCTCTTCCCTCGCGACGGCTTGTTTCGGCAAATTATGACGGGGGAGGGAAAAAGGACGAGCTCGCTCATAATTAAGCGCGTCTGCCTAAACGTTCTCTGAAGTCGGAGCTGATTGAGAATCATAAGCGCGCGCGTCTCCGGTGAACATCAAAGGATGTGCGCGCAAGATTTTTCAGCGCATCTAGAGAGAGAGAGAGAGAGAGACGTCGATCCGACGTTTCGGCGGGTTCGCGTTTACCCGGGGGGTAGAAACCCCGTTCGCGCGGCCAATCGAGCCCTCGCTTCTTGTACCAGTCGCTTGCTTGTCTCGTCCCGGTCGATAACGAGTCGACTTGAAATATTTACATTTCACTTTGCAATCGTATTTACATGTGCTACGAGATCGCACTTGACGATGAATTCTACTTGATTGATAAGGAGTGAAGAGAATTCGTTGGATAATGTTTAGATAATTTTATATCCCGAACTGTTACACGGAAAACTGATACCGGTAAATTTTAATGTATTTGCAATAAAAGAGATACACATGAGGCTTTTAGGATAGTAATTTTTCTTTTGAAAACATTAAATGGTGAATTTATATTAGAATTTACTAGTTTCTGGGGGAAAATTGCTCTTCAGCACAGAAGGAACATCCGAAAACCCTTAAATCCTTATATAACCCCTCTTTCATCATTGCAAATACAGTAAAATTTACTAGTATTAGTCTTTTTATGTACGTATCCCCCTCTATTATGTCCTTAATTTTCTTCCCTTCACATATCATTAAATAATGAATAAATATTTACATCTTACTTCGTACTCTTATTCATATGCGCTAGAAAACCATTCAGGCCGTAATGAATAAATATAAATAATGAGAAATAAGAGAAAATAAATATCATCCCTTTCAAATACCAATAATTATGTTTGAATTAATTAGTTTCGGGATAGCGCGAACGCAGTCCCGACTACCAAAAATTATACGCCCGAGATATCCACATTAGGGATATTCGCAAGGGTCAGCTCAGCCGTAGTGCAATGGAGAGCCTCGCCCTGGAGGAACCGCCTTAGTGATCACGGTAACCTCTGCGCCAGGTAAGTATGCTTTAACGGACCCTCGCCCCACCTTATAAACCCTCCGGCGCTCACTTTTATTCGCGAGAAACCCTGTACACTATTGGCACACTGCCAACTCCGGGCTTCGGGGTACGCGCACCCTATTGACGAGCGCTCCAAACTAAACCGCCTCTACGCGAGCGCGCACCGAACCGAAGAGAATATACTGTTATAACGAACTCGTTATAATCCATATCAAAAAACGTATCAAAACGCCTTCATTTCCGTCACTCGGCTTCGCAGCGCGATCGGAGTCGCTCGGAAACTCTGCACCGTGACACGCCAACTCGGATGCACGAAAGCGAGGTCTTTCAGTTCGAAGCTACGCCTATAGTTCGCTAGCTAGGAGCGCGTGGTTTATTAATAAAATTGGCGCATCCGTTCGCGGGCCGACTTGCGACGCCGTAAAGGCGTAAACCGTACGTTCGGCTCGAATAATGGATGAATCCCGATTTTTTAGAATTATATCGATGCGTTGAATTTTTTATTTTTTGATCGATAGGAATGCCAACGTGAATTCAATTGAGCCGGCAGCTGGACTGACGATTTAAAGCACCTTAAGTTTTCGTACACAGTGTCGTAGGGAGCGCGCGTCATTTGATATAATATAATATTATGCCTATCATTATACTATGAAATTAATTTAATATATCACTATGACATATCACTGTAAAAAATTAATATAATATATAAGAGTATCTTGGATCATGAATACGTATAAATATGGAAAAACTGGTTTAAGTCGTTAGTCCAACTTCCGGCTCAATTACAAATGTCCGCCGGAGATCGCGCTCCTCTATTACATTCGATTTTTCACTCGCGCAAAATCAGAGTCGAGTCGATCGAAGGGTGACTCACCTGAAAAGGATTCTCCTCCTTCACGTTCGCGAGGAAGATCGAATTCTCCTTGTTAACCGTCCACTGTTCTTGCGCGTAGATCGAGTTCACCTTCATGCCGCCGCGATTCTTCTGCGGTGCTAGCAGCGCCTCGCCGTCGCACCCACCGACGCGAGCCAATCGCGCCTCGATGTCGTTCTTGTCGTAATTCAGCGGCTTCGCGGAGCCCGGATTCGTGCTATTTACATTGTTCGAAATCGAAAACACAGAATTCGCGCGGCCCGACACATTGCGGCGCGCCGCGGCGAAACTCGGCAGCCGACCATCGGGCAGCGCGAAGATCGGCTCCAGACCCAGCAGCCGCGGCTTCGCGTCCGTCTCGCGCAACCTCGCGACGCACTCGGCGTCCGTCGGCGCCTGGCAGCCGCTCGGATCGACGGCGCAGCCGAGCTCCCCCGGCTGCTTCGCGCTCGCCTTGGACTTGCAGTGCTTGCAGTCCTTCTTCCTGCGCCTCCTGCTGAGCCTCTCGGCGTTTGGCACTGCGTTACCCGCCGCGACCTCGTCGCGCGCTTCGACGGCGTCGCCCGTCGCCTTCTCGCCGGTCGCGCTATCGCATTCCTCGCCGGGGCCGCGCGATTCGCCACGGCGAAGCGGCAGCGTGGCGTTGCGATGAAACGCGCTCAACGAGTCCGTGGTCGCGTCGCCCGCCGAGTGCCCGCTCGCGAACTCCTTCGGCCACGGCACGCTCCGGGATACGCTGAAGACCGCGGGGTCGTTCGCGGCACTTTTCGAACCCGGTGCATCGCGGTTCGGCGCGCCGACATCCTCGCCATCTCGCAGCGGACTCGGAAAGCGAGGGGAATCCCCGTCGGTGACGTCCTCCGGCCCGGAAGATATGTCCTCGTAGACGTGCGAGTCGGGATTGGATATCCTCCTCGTCAGGTCCTGCGGTCTGATCGCTCGACCCTTCGCTTTGGGCGTCTCGTCCTGGATCGAGAATTCCCGCGAGATGGCGTAGAGCGGCGGTTCCTCCTCGAACGCCTGGTTTTCCATCTGAAACGGAGTGGAGGCGTGATTATCGTCGCGTCGGGGCAGCATATGAAGCGTTTGACGATAAGAGTAATTACGCCGAAGAAATAAATGCGGTTGCGACGACTATTTTGGACTCAACTGCTGAAGTTTGGTAATCGGCACTAGTTTTTCTAGTTGTAACTATTTCTAATTACCGGAACAAAAGAATTGTCGCGATAACTATATGTATAAAACTGGTGCCGATTACAAAATTGGAGCGGTTGAGTCCAGAATGGTTGTCGCGACTACTTTTTTTTTTCTCAGTGTAGAATCGGAGCTCTCTGCACTGGAAAAAAAGAAATTTGTTTTATAAAACCATCGGTGAGGTCGAATACGGCGAACCTCGAGTAGATATTCGCTTGTTCCAACTTTAATTTGTTTGCTTCAACTCTATTTTTCCGTACACTTTCATGGCATTGAAACAATTGCACCGTGAGGTTCTCCGTATTCAACTCTACCGATGGTTGAATGAAGCAAATTTTTTTCAATGCGTAGTTACGCAAAGCGATGCAGTTCGAGATTTTTTCCAGATATAACGGAGTCTATAATTACGTAAATCACATGAATTCTACTGTGTTTGACAATTTCTCAACTGTACTAAGTAAAACAGAAACCTTCGATAGAGAGAGTACGACCTCAAGTCCAACGAAGAGACTGAACCCGAACTTCTTCGATCCATTCGGCACCACTTTGCCCGACGATATCTATCATTCCCATCAATCTAATTATATCGATACGCAACCGCGACACCGCGCACCGTTCCTTGGAAGTCGCGTCGACGGCCCCGTCGGCCGTCATAGGGGAAATCGTGAATCAGTCTTCCCGGAAAAGAAAAAAAAAAGAATTCCCGACTGATCACAGCGAGCCAACGACGCGAGTCGATGGGAAGAGCGAACGAAATCGCGGAAACCGAACACGACGGCGGCCTCGCACCACGAGCCGGAACGTCCACGCGGCGCTTGCGACGCCGACAGACTGTCACTCCGCTTCTCGCCGCCCGCGCCGTCAAACGTCCGATCTCCGGTGTTACCGCATTCTCCGCTCTTCTCGCGTGTCGCGTGCGTACCACGGCGCGGTCTCCCGCGTGTCGAGCGGAAAAATCACGGAATCGAAATCGATGCGTCAACGAGTCGCGGTCGCGATTCACACGGTCGTAATTTTTACGATCACACACGTGCCGCGACGGCCGGGACGGTCGAAACGAGGCTGCGGTGATTCAGGCGGAAATTCTCGCGGGAGAAAGGGCGCGGTTGATGTTGCACCGCGACGATATAATAACAATGATAGCTAGGACGAAAGGAAAACCGACCCCCTGATGGAAAAAGTTCTCTACTGGATTTCTTTAAAAAATCCCGACTTTTTTTTCTGGCTATCCGTAATAACTGAAACACTTTGAAGAAAAAGTATCAATTTGTCGGAGAAAGTCAGAGAAATGTCGAAAAATAACTATTTTTCTTTCGCGCGCAAAAACTTTTCGGAGAAAATCTAAAAGAAAAAGCTGACGAATATCTGGAAAAATTTGTGAAATTCTGCAAAATTTCTGTAAAATTCTGCAAAATGTCTGCATGTGTATTCTTGCGGAAATTATAATTTCGTAAAAAAAAATAACCGAATTGTAGTTGGTGAAGAATTTTTCAGAAATTCGTCACATATTTGTCCGAGTTTATCAGACTTTTTTTTCGAAAAGCGCTTTTACGCGTAAAAGAAAAAAAATGGATATTTTCCGACATTTATCGCACTTTCACTGACAAACTCGGATACTTACTTCCGTGAAAATGTCTGAAAACGTTCTAATGAAACGAAAAAATCAAAAATCTCAGTTTTTCAGAAATCTGTCCGACAATTCTTGTCCACCCGCTCCTGAAACGCACCCGGGCGCGTCCCATCGCAGCGGCACGACGAACGCGCGTTGCCAAGGTCACACACCTCCGCCCGAAATTCAAACCCGCGGCTACTTCTTGCAGGTGCGACGGGAGGTGCGACCGTTCGAACGAATCGCGCGAGACCTTGCACTGCCGCGGCTGAAGCGCGTCGCGTTCCGCGTCAGGATTCGACGGCGCACAGGTCAAAAAGTACGAAATCGCGCGTCATCGCGTCGCGACGTGACTCGACCCGTCCGCTTACCCGACGGAGTCTCGCGTCGGTGAAGACCGCGCGCGAGGGTACAACGACGCCGGGCTGCGACGAGGACATCGCGAGAAACGACCGGAATCCCCCGATTTTCTCGACGAATCGCTGAACGAGATCGTCTTCGGCCGCAACGCCTTTGACGAAAAATCTCGAGTATAACAGGACGGACCCCCGGAAACCGCCGAGAGGGAACGGAGTGCCTCACTTTCTTTTTTCCGCCCCGTGGGACATCGCGGCGTCACTCGGCCGGAAAAAAAAAGGAGTCGTCGCACCTGCCCTAAATGACGATAAAGCGCGCGCGCGGACCTCACGCTTCGAAAATGAGCGAGAGCAGCGCGCGGTAAAAATCAGTAACGATCCGTCGCGAGAGGGAGACGATTATATTCCACGTCTTCCGGACCACGGCTATTTAAAAGCCAAGCCGCGCGGGACGCTCTTCCCGCGTCGCCGTCGGCTCGTTTCACGCGCGCGGGAAAGAAAATCCCATCGGCGCGGTTCCGTCGATCCCGGGGCCGTCCGTTTCGTTCCCCGCCGAGGCGCTGAAGAACGCCCGCAAAAGCGCGCGATCCGACGCGCGATGGGCATCGATTGACTCACCGTGGCCGATCGGGACGCCTCTTTTTGCGGCCTTGTAATGATTCAATTGTGTCACTGACCGAAGTGATCGACGGTAACGGTTAATTGGAACGATTGGTTGGAATTTACGAGATGCAAATGGAGGGGGAATTACGAGCCGCGTGCGCGATGCAATCATGCCTCGGCTTGGTTTCATTAATTGACATCACGCTGTACAACAGATTGCCGGTGGACGCACTGAGAAAAATAACTTGGTCAGTCTGATCAAAATCTTGGAGGCGATGAGCAAACCGCTTGGTGAAATGTGGATCCTCTATCTGTGTTTGGTTAGGCTGATCATTTTTTGAATAGAATAACTAAATGTTTGGTTGAAATAACTAGATATATTTGGTTAGAATAACTTGACATTTGGTTCAACTTATTTATTTTATTAGAATAGCTTCAAATGAATGGTTAGAATAATCAAGCGTGTCTAACTAGATGTAGCTTTTCATTTTAACCTAATTTCGTTTCTCAGTGCGATTGCAGGATCTGCCTTTCGAGCCGAGGACGTTCTCACGAGGAACGCGATAAAACGGAGGAGGAGAAGTCGTCGCCAAAGAGGCTTGTTCCGAGCTCGTTACGCGATGGAAATGCGATTTGAACCGATCGCTCTTCCATGTATCCAGTGTATCGGAATTTCCACCGTTAGTTGGCCTTCAGACTCGTTTATTAATTTAATCGCGACGTTTTGCGCGCGGTCTCAGAAAAATTCTATCAAATCCACGCAGCGATTATAAACCCTATACGAGCGACGAGTGAAAGGCTGTACTTCCATTGCCCCGCGTGCGCGCGCGCGCGTCGCAGCATCTCGCTCTCCGCGCGCGATACACGGAGCGGAGAAGCGAGAGCGGAAGGCCGCATCGGCTTTTTTACCGAGTGCAGTTAGTCGCTCGGCGATAATCATTACGACCGAAAATCGTAAGCGCTCTCCGACGCGACGCGGTCAAACGAAAGCGCTGTTCGTCACGGACGCGTCTCTCTGCTCCGCTATCGGCAGCCAAAGACGCTCCGATGTATACTTATAACGCCACGGTCGGGAGGAAAGAGAGGCTTCCGCGGGGAGGGGGAATGAAAAGAAAGGAAAGGAGGAACGCGCAGTCGGTCGCGCACACCGACGCCGAACTTCGTTACACGGAATTCGCCCGGTCGTGTTCAACGCGCTGTGACTACCCGGCTAAGTCTCCAATTTCACAATTAGTCGTCCTTTATTTTTCGACGCTTTTTCGTCGCGCGCCGTGACCGAGGCGCTACGTGAAACCGAGACCCAGGCCTTTTCCGATACGCGGATGCCCTTCACTGCACCGGCCAAACTCTTTTTAAACTCCTCGGCAGTCCGCTACTGCCGTCGTCGTCATCGTCGTAGCAGCCGAGCGAGGAGACGCGGGAGGGGATAGCCGGGCTGGAAGTGGTCTACGACCTCTAAAATAGGGGAAATAGTGATCCCCCACGGGCACACAAAGGAGTGACAAAAAAAAATACACTTATTTTTTATTTACAAGGAAATTCGTTTTTTATTTAAATTTAACCAACTTTCAAGGAATAAACAAGTACCACGATTTTATGTTCACGATTTCAGGATTCTATTTTTTAAGAGAGAAAGATTAAACTACATTTACTTTTATCTCGGTACTTTAATGAAAAGTTGATGAAAAAAGTGACACCCCAACTTCCAGCCCTGGGAGAGTGCCTCTGACCGCGACGGACGGGTTCGTGTGCACGCCTCGCGACGACGTTCCTCCGCCCTCCGCTCAAGGAGGGAGTGGAATTATTAAGCGCAGCGAGTTAGCGGGCATCGTCATGATTGTCGCAATTGTTACGACTTGACTTCACCGATTGATCCCTGCGCTGCTGATGACGTCATCGACGCGCATCTCGCGTTGAGAAGCGTTGCAACTGTGCGTTGCCGTACGGACGAGCGGTAGCACCCAAAAAAAGCATGAGGTAACTGTCCCAATAATAGCAAGGAACGTCCGGCTAGCCGGGCATGTTTAAGTATAATTCAAATGATTCAATGGGATAAAAAGAAACGACTGTGATGAGAAGAAAAATCTTCAATAAATTAAGAATGTACGCAGGAAGAGAGTGTCACTATTAAGAACCCTGAGTACCTATTTGTGCCACTTTTTCAAAATTTACCAAGTGCGCGGAAAAAAAATAATTTGCTGGTGTAACATTATTTAAGTTACCGTAACAAGTATTTGAGTCAAAATAGTGACAACAGGTCGATTTGTTACGGTGACGAAATAAAAAAGAAAGAAATACAGTGATTTCCATTGTAACCAATGGGAAACCTGTCAAATATCTAAACCAAAACTCCAGAGTTCGAAAACTCGATAACATAGTCTTCTCCGTCGTTCGTATTGCGCCCACTTGCGCCAATGGGTTTAGTCGTCCGGCTATCGGGACAGTTACCTTGCTCCCCTCGAAGAGCCGCCGAATTACGTTCCCTCGCAGGTGCGCGCGAGGCTTTCATACGCGCTCGCTGCGCGCGAAACGCGGCTTCACCGTCCCTTTTTCACCGGCAATTTGTCCTCACCGCGTCGCCCTCGCGAGGGGATTCGCGCCCAGCGAATTCGCGGCAGCGAGCGAGCGGACTCGTCGAGTGGATGATTTATGACCCGCGCGACCCACCGAGAGAAATGACGTTCCACCGCGCGTTTTCTCGCCGCGTCTGTACACGTACGTCGGGGGAGGGAAGGTCCGACCGCGCGGCGACCGATAAAGGGTCTTTCACGAAACCGACCCAATTAGAGCGAAGGGTATATCGCGAGTATCGAGGCGACGATCTTTATCGCCCTCGTCTGAGGCGAACCGGGCGACGAGATTTTCCTCGCGCGCCACGGACCCCTGCTATACGGCTGAGCGTATTACATGCCGAAGCAGAGAGCAAAGCAACGATGAGACCAGAGGGAAAAGCGGCGAAAACAAATTTGCACACGGAAAAAAAAATGAGTTTGCAGTCTCAGCAAAATTGGATATTGCCGAGAACTTGTTGCTATCGTGACAAAACTATTATCTGTGACGGTAAAAGAAATGCCCAATGGTAGTCAAAATATTTGCTGAGATGACCAATATTTTTACGGAATAAACTATACTGTGACTGTGCGGTTACATGTACTCTATTATCAGACATATCTTTTGCTACCGCTGATGATGTTTTTGTCACGACGGCAAACAGTTTTCAGCAAAACCTAGTTTTGCTAAGACTGCAAAATCATTTTTCGCGGTGTAGGTACTTTCTTATCGGAACACGCGTAGTTGGCACGGAGAAGGTGCCATCGCGTTGATTACGTACCGGAGCAAAGCGATGCGTTCAAATAAGTTTGTTTTCACCGCTTTTCTCTCCGCTCTCGTCGCTGCTTTGCCCCCTGCTTCAGTATGCGTTGAGCCTACCACCTCTCGTCCGCGCGCCGCTGACACTCAACCGACAGCAATGCGGGGCTCGCGCCGCGGCCCGAGACAATGCGTGAGTCAAGCCCGCGCGTGGCCGGACCGCGCTGACGCACCCGGCGCGCAAACGCACCGACCAAACGCGCGCACGGACTGCGAAACTGGAAAACCGCGCGGGAACGAGACGCGAATATGTGAGTTGCTGTAGCGCGGCGATGTATGATAATACAGACGCGTCGCGCGCGTGCATCGGCCCCGCCGATGCAGGCACGCCTTTTCTCCGTGCTCAACGATCGACACGCGAGCCGGAAACGATCGCCGATCGAGGCCATCGAAGGCGCGCTGGCGACAATCGCAATAGCGGATCCACCGGTGTGTTTCTACGATCGAAAAGTCGCGTCTCTACAGCGAGAACGATCGAAGTGGAAGTGGGACGCGGCTTCCATTAGCCGGGACGTCCGCGCGCGAAGGACGTTTAATTTATGCGACGACGAGAGTCGAGTGCACAGCGGCGATACAAGCTCCGTATATAGGTACACGCGGTCGGTTCATTTTCTCATCTCTTCACCCGCGCGCGCGATCTACATTGTATCTCCGCAAAATTTCGCCGAGTCGCGCGTCGCTTCCGCGCGACGGAGGAGAGCTGAATACGAGCACCCCCCGAGGAAACAGTTTATTTGCAGTTAATAAATGTTTGTTTGAATATGACGAAATAAACATTTTGCCGGACCAAGTAAATATTTGTTAATTGTTGCAATATTTATTTGACAGAATTTGATCCTTCGAGGCAACCACTCGTATGAAATAAACATTCTGCTATATAATTAACGTATATTTCCTTCTCCTGACGAAACATTTGTTTCACCTTATCTGAAATTACATTTATTAACTACTGATAAACTGTTTCTTCGGCGAGGAAGTCGAGTCGCGCGGAGAAAGTCGAGAAGGAGCCGCAGGCTTCCCTCTGCGCCCTCTCGGCCGCGTGGATGCATAGGTGAGACGTCACGGGACGCCAATCGGTCAACCGAAGCGTCTAATGGCTAATTAGTACCCGTTTCACCTTGTAAGGCTGCCGCCGCTTCCCTCCTTACTTCGTGCCACGAGTACTCCGACCGATGCCACGACCCTACTACCGGTGCTTCTTCGGCGGAGGGGAGATGAATGAAAAAAGGAGTCGCGACGCCCTCCCGCCGTTACACCGATAAATTTATACGGGGGTATCGCGGACGCGCCGTATATACGGCTTTTAAGTGCCAGCCCGTTATATCGCATGCTGACACGCGCTCGAGTTATTTTTTCGTCGCCGGCTACGCGAACGCGCGTATAGTATAAACTATATCCGCGCGGTGTGCGACCGTTCGATATTATACGCAAACGTGTACCGCAGAAGCGCGCCGCGAAGAATATTTTTCGAGCGAGGGTCGTACACCGAGAACAAAATTTGTCAACCACAGCCACTCGGGGCGGCCCCCCAATTAAACATAATATATTTATTCTGACAAATATGTAGTTACGGTAACTGAAATTCAGCTGTGGTAACTTGATGCTCAGCTGCTTCGACTAAATATTTGTTCAAATAACTATATATTCAGCTGGCCGTCCGTGACTTTTTTGTAAATTTATTTCAATCAAAATTTTTATTTGAATCAAATGATTTCTTTGTTTAAAGGTAGACAGTTAACACTATATGCTTCCGTAGTTCGTCTTACGAAAACTTTTGTCGAAACAAACCAATTCGGATTAATTTGACAAAGCAGTGAAGTTGAATTCATTGAGAAAGCAATTTACTTGTGGTTGATAAATGTTTATTTGATAATAGCGAAATAAAAATTTTAATAATCAACCTAATGTCTCCTTGTCCTGATGAAATATTTATTTCGCCGTATTTAAAATTACATTTATTAACCGTTGATAAACTATTTTCTCGGTGTTGTGATAGATGTATACCAACAAAAAACAAATCTTATCGAATGAAACGAAAAAATGTAATATTACTTCAACTGTATACGGTCTAACCAAACAATGATTAATTTGACGAAATTTAACGTACAACGCAAACGATTTGACTGGAACGACTAAATTTTGTTCTCAGTGTATAATCCGAAAGTGGATACAATTTTGTAAACAGGAAATAAAGCAGTTATACGGTAAACCTGCACAGCGGAGTTCGTTGCGTCTGGGGAGACCGCGGTTTTATTTTCGAAGACGTGTACCTCGCACGCGCGCGAGGGTCGCCGCAGTGCAATTTCATTTTTTGTTGCGTCTAGCCTCGACGAATTGGACCCCCGCGCGCGCGCGATCGTTGATACCAACGCCGGGGAACGGGCTTTCGGGACTTTCCGTGTCGTTGAAGAAGCTATGCGGCGGAAACGAGCTTTCTACTCGGCTGCCGAACGTGGATGGTCTAAAAACAACGGCGCGGCACGAGTTCCACCACGGGAAAGATCCTCCCCGATGAAACGTTTCTCTCTCCACTCGGAGGAGTTCACGGTGGATCGAGCGGCGGTCCTGCGCGGATAGGAGGGAAATTCGTAGGTTTTCGACGGTCGGACGCGCTCTACTCGTCGCGTGATAAGAGTGTGAGTGATTCGAGAAATCGATAATTCTTTTTTTTTGGAGTAATAAATCGTGACGTAGTTTGTAGGTAATTTAATCGCTTTTATTTCTAAAATAACATCATTTTTCTCAGTGCACTGAGAAAAAAAATGTTCAAACCACAACCTTTTAGGCGGCCTACCAAATATATATATAGTTATCTCAACAAATTTTAACAAAGATTAACAAAAATTTAAAAAAAAAACAAAACTTTTGTTATAGTAACAAAAATTTAGTTAAGTCAAAACACTCTTCGTCTGACAAAAAGTTTTGTCGAAACAAACCAACTCGGATTGATTTTACAGAACAGTAAAATCGAATTGATTTGCATCCACCGACAAAATGTATTTCATCGAATGAAACGAAAAAATGCAGTTATTCCAATTGCATACAGTCCAACCAAACACACGATAATTACTTTGACGAAATTTACTTTTCAAACCAGACAATTTGGTTGGAACAACAAAATTTTTCTCGTCGTACAATGTTTCCCCCCGTAAATCAGTTTCACCTTCTCACCGGATCCGCACACCCGTTCATTTGAATTAGAAATATTTGTACTCCCCAACTCCGCGGCGCCCGACCGATACGTGGCGCGTATAGCACGCACATTCCACGTGAAAATCGGTTCCGCCGCGTATAAACGCACCGAACCGAATCGTCATCTCGCGCCCCGTCTCGTCGGACCAGTCTAATCAATCGCCTACGCCGCGGTCAATCGACGCTGCGTCAATAAAGCTTCGGTCCGGATTTGTGCCCTCGTCCTCCCTTCCAAGTCGGGTCATTCCCGGCGCGGGCGTTCGCTCTAATTGGCCGATCCGTTATTAATTAACGAACGTTCGTACAGCGGATCGGGATCAGTCGCGTTGAGGAGGGAGGGAGAGTCGAAGGAGGCAATGTACGCATATATACCGGAAGGGCGAAAGATACGGAGGGGACGTGCGCGTTGCCGGCACGCGGGGTTGTTTTCCTGCACGTGTCGCACCATATGCCCTCCCGCTCGCTTTCTCACCCCCGTCCCTCCGTGCCGCGAGGCAACGCGCGCGGTCATTACGGCCGCTGCACCAGACACCGGTTCTCTCTCGTCGTCGATGACGATACAAATTCAAACGCCCCTCGACTCCGAGTCCGTTTACCGTACTACTATACCGAGGCGCGAAGACTGCTGCAGTTTACGCGCGCCGAAGCGAGAGAGCGAAAAAAAGCGAAGTGGCCGTGTAATAAAGCGCGCGACGGGCCCCGCTGTATAATATCGACGTCAGCGTACAGGAATGCATTTATATTACAATGTCGATTTCATTCGATGCCGAACCGCAACAATTTACGCGCCTCGGCTACTTCGTAGCGGGGTGTCCACGCGCGAAACCGGACCATAAAACGAGAGGTCCAAAAAACTCGTCGTAAACTTCTTTTAATTCGGATCTGAATTTCGGCGGACGCGCTCCTCCGCGCGCCTAAATCCTTCCCACGAAATTTGTTTCTCCCTTTGGATTGCCCGCGGTACGGAGGAGGGCGTGCGCTCGTTTACTACCGCTCGCCGCAACAAAGTCAACGCGAGTTCCATACGTGTCGCGGGAGGTTTCTCGCGCGGCGATAATAATGTCGGGATGTATACATGGTGTTTCAGATTGAGCGGATGTACCGTTTAATGGTAAATTCCTTATGGACAATCTAAGATTTTATTTCTAATGAAACAATATCGAGGGGTTAAATACATTTAAAATTATATATTACAATATTGCTAAAATATTGTAACGATAAGTCATATTTACTTCATATCAGAGGCGTCGCGTCTCTACCGACGTCGACTTGTAAAACCACAGGTCGACCTGAAATGTCAAAGCAGCGGGAAATTTGCACCGGTATGAATTAAAATTGGTGAACTTAAACAGCTTGCCGTTAGCGATATCAACCCTTCGACATGTTTTCATTAGAAATAAAGTCGTAGATTGTCGTGAGGAATTCGCCATTAACGGGTGACATCCGCTCAACGTGGAACGTCCTGTATAAAACGCGCCGACGTTTCTAGCGTCACTTCGCGTCGGGCAAAAATGGGCGGAACGAGGGATCGCCGATCGTCGACTGAATGCGCGATTTGAATTTTATTCCCCCCTTCTCAAAATGTACAAAGTAGCCCGCGCTTCGTTAGCTCCGCACAGGGATCTCCTAATTGCGTATACATGTGGCATGCGAAAGAGACTCTCCTGTCCGAGGGCAGGTGAACGACCGACTTTGTAACATGTGGATGACTCCCGTATTATAACCGTGTGCACACGTATGCCCGGTTTCGAGACGCCCGAGTATGATGCGCCGGTTCTTCCTCCTCCTCCTCCTCCTCCTCCGACGCGCCGCGAATGTCGGAGTTCTACGGCGAAAAGGAGGATCCCCTCGAACCCCACCGAATCACCTGCGGAGGGTAGGGTCGTCGAGTACGCGGATAAAGGCACCGTGTCGATCGCCAGGCCCACCCGCGGGCGTCGAGGACGTCGTGCCTCGTCGTCGCCGTTTCACGGAGAAAATGGATTGGTAAAAAATCATGGGAAAATCCTCGAGGTGAAATATCGAGGTTTTTAACACTATGTTTACGGAAACACGTCAATTTGACGCGTGACTTATTCAGAGTGCCATTCAATTTCGATTATCTAGTAACCTATGAGGTTTTAGACTAAATTGGTGAAATACTTTCTTGTAGATTAGATTTCACTGTACAAGATAGGTATAGTAGCTTAGACTCAAATTTCGTAGTTATCGAAATAATTATCCGCCGAAATGACCATTTTAGAACGTCGAAACCGTCCATATAAACTTAGTGTTAATAGAGCACAGCCTACTTTTTGCAGTTCGTAATTGTAAAAGTATCAGTTTATACGGTAAAATTTGCCAACCTCCCGTTGATACGATACGTACTGGGTAAACAGATATTAATATTGCAACGAACTGTAAAAAGTACACTGTGTCTGTAAAAAGAATTCAACGTTTCACCTCGAGGAGCCCGGTTACTGGGATTCACTGTAAAAATTACTAATCCTTTTTCCCGTATTCCTTCCGCGCTCTCTAGACCGGCGGAGTGTGTGTAGCGGGAGGAACCCCATTTTACAGAGGGTTCCACATCGGAGTTCCGGGCTGTGTCCCTCATCAGGGGGTCGCTCCTAACGATTGCGCCGTGAGCGCGCAACTTTGCCTTGGGCTCGTGACGAAATTTCACGAATACATTAACAGGGTGTCTAGCGATCGGGGACAATAAATTTCCATGATATTTCCACGCTTTCCGGACGAGAATTCTGAATTTTTCCATGATCGTACCTATGATTTTTACGGTCTTCGTGTAGAATTTTCTGCTCAAACAGAAATAAACTTTTGTTTCAATAATACCGGGAGTAATTTTCACTGCTTTCCGCCATTGATCTCGTTCGCGGACATTAAAGCGAAGCCCTGTTAAAAATGTCCGACAGAAAATGATAGAAAATTATAGAAATATTCAAAAATACCATAGAGGGAGAAGTTCTATGGTTTCTTATAATTTTCACATTGAATACCATAAAAAACAATAAGACCGACGTAAGATCTGTGTACAAGTTTCTATGGCATTTAATATGAAAATTCTAAGAAATGATTGGTTTCACGCTTTATGGTATTTTTAAATCATTTCTGCTCTATTCTATCATTTTCCATCGGAAATTTTTAATAAGGAGTTCACCGACCGTACTTCTAACGTATCCGACATCCCGAGATCACGTAAGTCTTATTAAATCAATGATTTATTCAATAGTGTTTCAAGATATCTCCTCTTTATATTTTTTTAAAATCCCATAATATTTCCACGATATTCACCCTGATTAAAATATCGTCGCGAAACTAGAACCGCCCAAAATGTCGGTATACCATTTATTCCATCAGTTCGCCGGAAGGCGTCGGGCCTGGGATATGTGTAGACAGACCTTTTAACCCGCGCGGGAGGTTCGGACTCCGCGTATGGACCCGGCGGACGAAGAGAGGAGAATGTTGCAAAATAGTAACCACCAATCGAATAAATACCATTGCAACGTACAGTTTCTCTCCCCGGCGAATGAAACGAGCGACAAGCCCTCCGCGTACTCGCTCCGGCTCTACGGTATGTATCGGAATACCTCACGTACCTCCCCCCTTCGATACCGGCAAAAAATAGCTCGTTATATCGACCCACACTCTGGCACGACGTTCTTGTGCGCTCGAAAATTAAAAACACCCGTATACGCGCGCGTTTGCGATATAACTTAAACGCCATTGCGGACGTGCGTAGGTTACATCCATACGTGCTTCGCGACACGCTCGCTTATGGGCGACAGTGAGAGCGGGCACGCGAGCGTACACGTGATCGCGCGTTTCTGAATTGTCATATATACCCGTGCGCGAGGAGGGCGATATACGGAGAAGGTGCTTCTCCCCATTCTTTACAGCTCGCGTGGCAGCGACAGCGTGTCGCTAACAATGCCACGTTACGACCGCGGTGGATATATCGAAGCTCCCCGTGGCTGTACACGATCGCTATTTTGTCAGCTCGACGAAAGGTTGTTTACGAACAATGACGACAGTAGACGTAGGCAGGGATATCCGTTGCAGGACTGCGCCCAGCGTCGCGCGTTCGCAGCGACGGCATATAGCAGGGGGCGTCTCCGACGGATGGTTATGGTACACGGAGAAAAGTTCGTGGTGACCATGATACACAAGTGGTAAGATTGAATTATCGAGGCATATGACGTTCGTCGCTACAAGTATATGTCGATATTTACTCAAAGCATAGCAAGTGTGGCAATGCTTGTGGTAAATATCGACATATTTATACTACTGAACGTCATATGCCACGATAATTCAATATTGCAGTACGGATTGTGAGAACGCGGCTGCCGTGTAAACCTTTCTCCGTGTAAGGTTGAAGCACCGGTGGCCGGACGATTATTAATTGTATGACGAGTATTCGCACGGAAAAAAAAAGCAGGAGTTTTTACTGCTTCATCCAGTAGCGCCGAGGCTCGAGCTCACTTTCAAGAATTTGTACAGAGGAAACTGTACTGTGTAGGTACTGCTGATAGCGGTAAATAAAAATGTCTCGTCTGTACAAATTCTTGAGAACGAGCTCGAGTCTCGGCGCGCGCTACTGGATGAAGCAGTAAAATTTGCTGTTTTTTTTTTCCGTGCGGATCCACCCGTAAATATATACGTAGCAAATTTGATTGAATATTTCTCTAGATGGAATTTGTCACGAGAGCGCTCCTAATTTATCGAATATTTTTTCCCAGCAATTGATACTTTCTACTACATTCAATAATTTATGTTATACGTTGATACGTCCGAATATTGGGACGTGGCCGATCACTGGTGCTTTACCTTGCGCGGGGAATTATTTCGACGGCGTGTCCCGCGAGAAACGATCTCTCGACGCGTTCGGCGGTACGGATAGGAGTAGTCTCCCGTGACGCGTCGGCCGCCCGCCGATGATTTCACTGGTCGGCCTCGCTGGAAGCAAGACGCGCCTCGGGTGGCGCGCGCGTTACGTGGGATTCCGAGAAGAAGTACCGAAGAGCAGGAAGCGAGCGGAACCGGCTCTCCTATCCCGTGCCTACTGGCTGGCGGGTCTCCGTGTTCGGTCGCGAATAGGAGACGCGGTAGCCGGTCTTTGTCGTTGATGTGTATAGAAAAAATTGTAGAAAGAGTGGACTGTACACGATGTCCTTTTTAAGACTACATACCAGTAGCAACGTACGCGCTTTGCGCGCACTTTTCGTTTATTCGTCGTTACTTGATCACGTAGATCTCTGTATTTCGACGATTGAATAATGCCAGTCACTCGTGCTTTCAAGATTCTAGATTCGAGATAGCGAATTCGCGGCTGATCAAATTCACGGAAAAGTGAGATTCGCCTTGACGTGTCGTTTGATGAGGGGCTGTTCACGTATTACGTCACACCTTGAGGGGGTGGGAATCACGAAATGTGACAAAATGTGATATAGGGAGGGGAGCGGGACTTGTATTTGTGAAATCTCAAGTTTTAGATAAAATGGTATAATATCACTGAAAAAAATTGCATTTTCCGCGCAGAATATTCTTTCATAAACTGACTGAACAAAATTATTTTGCCGGCTACTTTTCTTCCTCGGTGCTCCTTCCACGCGAGACCCGCGAACTCGATGCGTGATCCGTTAAAGTTAGGTGCAAAGCTCGTCGATCGAAGCGGTCAAATTTTCGCACGCGGAGAACCGGGCGGCGACTCTCGAAGAAAAATGAGTAACGCGCCCGGAAGTTTCACGAGTCCTACGACGACGGGACGTTTAATGTGGCGTTTACACGCGAATCGCTACACGAGAGAGAGAGAGAGAGAGAGAGGGGGAGAGAGAGACTCCGCGCGCGCAAACACGGCGGAGCCTCTTTCCCTCGCGTCTCTCTGGCTCCGGGGAATGGCATAAAGAGCGCGCGCGGCGCGCGTACGCAGTTTGCGCGAGACGCGGTGCGAATACAAAAAAGCGCGCGCCGCCGTTGTCCCCGCGTGCGTGTCTCTCCACATTCACCTTGGGAAGCATTTCCTCGTCGCGGCCAATTAACCGGCGTGGAAAGTCTACATTCCAGCCTTGAAAGCGGCTCTATCGCGCGATTATTTAAACATTCGTACGGCGGCGCGACCATTGATTAGCGTTGATTGATACCCGGCCGGCCGCGCGCGTAGATCCTCTATCCGCGCCGAGAAAAAAAGATTCATCGTCCCGGGGCCGCGCGCGCGAAATCGCGCGTTCGCCCCTCTAATCGCCGAGTTGAATCTTCAATCCGTGTGAAATTGATTCGGTTCGCGCGAATATTCGCGTTCCCGCTGAGCTCGAGAGACTCGAAATATCGTGTAATTAAGCGTCCGATATTTATTCCGCCGCGATAGTGTTTCATTCGGATCGGCGATCGACGTTCGATTCGGGGAACGGGCGTAGTGAACGTTCGTTTTGATCGAAATATTTCTTTTTTTCCCCACGCCTGCAATTAAGCGCCGCGTCGTTCGTGCCTCGCGCGCTACACGCCGCCGCCTTCCCCGTCGACGCCAATTATCCGCGCGGTCCTCCAAACGAGTCGATTATAACTCGGCGAAATCTCTCGCACCGCGCGAAGCGACGAAACCCGATTCCCGCGATCGGACAAGTCGCGGAACGACAATGCCCGCGCGCTTCCGTCGTGACGAGTCCCCGTCGCCGCGCGCGATCGCCCTGTCGCTCTTTCACAATCGGACGTCCGCGCCCGATTTCCACGGAGAAATCCTCCGCGATATTTCCCACGGCATTTGTCGCCCGGGCGTCCTTGCACGCTCGACTTCCAAACGATCCGGGACACGACTCCCGGCCGGCTCTGGAATTCCCATCTCTCGCGGCTCTCTCGTCGTCGTGGTTTTTCTGGGGGCCCGTCTCGGTTTCCTCCTCCCGCCCCCACATTTTGCACGGTCCATCGGCTCCTGGACGCGTTTCTACGAACCGATTCGATCGCCCCTGTCCAAACGACGAGTATACCTACTTATTACGATAATCGCCGCCGGTAATTCTCGTAAAAAAAATGTTGATTATTTAAAATTCAATTTATAATCCGTATATACGTGTTCGATGTCGAACGAAAAAGAAAATGTCCGAAAAATTAATTATTCGTTAGTCTCTGTGATATTATGACGTCATCGAAACGCAAGAGAGAGAGACACACTTGTGCCAAGCAACGAGCACGAGAGAGATAGTCTTACAACACGATGACGTAGCTACATTTCAGAATAATCGTTTTCCAGCTCTGATAAGGCCGACGATGAAAAATGATAAGATACGGGGTTGATAACTTCGTCGAAATTTTGCAAATTTACGATACAAAAATAGTAAGAAAACAGAATTTGAAATGAGAGGGCAGCCCCACGTGGAAAAAAGATTTTTCCACACTCCCGCCGAGGAAAAATTGAAAATTTCAGATAATCAAAGAATCGAGTAAGCAATGCAATTATCGAATATCGATGTCGTATAGACGAAGAAAATTTTCGAAACCGACACGAGTTGGAAAGAATTTTACGCGAACGCGCTCGTCGCAACGAGAAGATGGAACGAATATTTACCATCGTGAGAGGAGACGAAAGGGGGGCGTAACCGCGCGACATCAAGTGGGCGAATAGCTTCGAACTTTCTCCAGGTCGCAGAGAATCCAGAGCTATCGATCACCGTGCGGGGATGTAGCTCAGTGGTAGAGCGTTCGCTTTGCATGTGAAAGGCCCCGGGTTCGATCCCCGGCATCTCCAAGTTTTTCTTCCCCCGTTTATCGCGCGACGAGACGATTATTATGCCACCTGCTGCATCGCGCGGCGAGGCTACGCGCGGAGCTGTATCCCTCGTTTTTCCAGCGCGCGTATAAATTCGGATCGGGGGGATGCGGGGACCGGAAACGCGAACCTGCCTCAACTGTACCAGTGCGCAGCGCGGCGGCGGTGATATTAATCATTCCATAGAATTTCCAAGCCCGCTATTACCAAACGATAAATACAGATATGTGGAGCGGACAGCGACGCCGACCGTACGTCATTGGCATATGCGCGCGCATCGCGGTAATTTATCGCTTCGACCGTTCGCGCGGCGAGTAAATCATCAATTCGCGACGCACGCTTTAAAGGTGCGTTTTTTTTTAGCATTATTGAAAGTTGGCAAAATTTACTGAATTTAGTAGACTCGTAATATCTCCGTTTCTGCTTGCTTCAATCGACTGAAGTAAATTTTAATCGGTCCTACTTCGTTATTTGCGTGCCGCTACCGTACGGATTTTGTCATTTAACAGTCTAAAAATGTATTATTTGATCTAGAAAATCGTAAGCAGTTAGATCAGACAGGTGTCGATACTTCGAGCAATATTAGAGTTATCGTGTAGGACTTACAGCAATTTCGGACACGCGGTAGCGGCCCGTAAATTATTTCGCTGAATTCAATACAGTGTATTACAGCGTCGTATCTATTCTCTTTGTTGAGTTATTACGAGCTCCGTGACGGATACAGCGGTGACTATTTTTCAGCATTTCGAGAATTATTTAATTCAAATCTGCCCACCGAAGTGCAGCGTGTCAAACAAACGAAGACGACATTAAATAATTAACCAATGAGGATTGAATATAGGTACTGATTTAGCGATTTTCATCTGACGAATCAGTGTACCCTGACTATCACCTGAAAAATTCCTATGAGCTGTTTTCAAAATCCCCAGAACGTAAAGACGCAATTGATAATAAATTTTTCGACGATCGAATGAAAAAAACCGAGCGGTAGCGGCATAAAAATAATGAAATAGAATCGATTAAAATGCATTATACTGCGTGGAAATAAGTAGAAAAAAAATATTACGTTCCTACACCAAATCGTGTCAATTTTGCCAACTTGCAGCAATATATACTAAAAGCCATTCGAATCGCTGCGGAACGGAGTATACCTATAAGTGACGGTTTTTAGGGGAGAAGGAAACGGCGAAGTTTTTCGACTCGTCGAATCGTCGACCGAAGTAAAGCGAATCGGGCGAGCCCCGCAAAAGTACGTCGACCCGAGCTAAACCACGATGGACCGTTGACGTTTCGTTAAAGTCGCTCTCCGTACACGCGGTGGCACCTCCTATTTTCGTCCGTTCCAATATACGTGCGCGCTGTAATTAACGCCGACCGGTCTCTCGGCCGTATACGCGCGGCGGTAATCGGGCCGCGTCGTTTAAACCGTAATTAATAAATCACCGACACGCGCGCGCGAAGTGATGCGACGTGCGCGCAAAAAAAAAAGAAGTAACCCAGCGAGAGAACCGAGACGCGAGGCGAAGTCGAAAGGACGCGCGCGCGCGCGCATGTGTCTTCATTTGGATAATGAAGCTGTCAGTGATGGCCTTTGGCCGCTTAGCTGCGCAGCGGGCTTTCGCGCGCGATGCGCCCGAAACGCGGCGCAGCTGCGGCGCGCTTACGCGACGAGATGCTCGTTGCGACGATGAAGACGCGCGCATTGATATAAGGAAAGAGGATCCGTCGGTTTTGTTTATCCTTTCAAACGCGACCCTTTCAAACTTCATTGAAGAAGTAATACGAATGATCGAAATGCTCATTTTCGACACGATCTGAGAAATGTGGATCTATATGATCCGATTCGAATCGATCTACCCTATAATATGCGTTGTATGAGTGATGCGGGCATACTGCAATGGTATGCGCCCACAGAGAAAAAAAATTAGTCGGATCTACTGAAAATTACTTGCGGGGCGGCAAGTAATTATTTATTTATACGAATGAAATTTTTTGATACATCAATTTGATATTTGTTCCTTGCAATCATGTGGAAAAGTATGCGATTGCAAGGAAGAAATATTAGATTAATATGAAAAAAGATCAAAAATTAGTGTAAATGAATGAGCAAAAAATTAGATTAAAATGACAAAGCGCATCTAGTTAAACGCGTTTAGTTATTCTATACCAAAATGCTGGACAGTTGAATCAAGTATCAATTTATTCTAATCAAATGTTTAGTTATTCCAATCAAATGCTTAGTTATTCTAACTAAAAAGTTGCCAGTCTAACTAAACACACACAGATGGAGGATTCATATTCTACCAAACAGTTTGGTCATTGGTTCGTATGTACATCCCACTTTTGGTGCTAACAGCGCCCTTACAATTCTCATCTCTGTACCGCTGTCAAGATATGTCACCCTGTGTGTGTTAACAGTGTACGGCCGAGAAAAAGACCAGCACTCTTTTAACGCTAAAAGCGGAATGTGAATACGGTCCACAAAATCTCCGAAATTAAGGGTTCTCAAGCGTGGAGAACGGGATAAAGGGAAGGGTTGAAAACGAGGAAATTTTGCGCACTAATTTATTTATGTATTTATTTATCGAAGCCCATTTTATTTATTATATTTGGCCTTTTATATTTAGGAAAAAGTAACGCGCAAAATCTTCTCTCCTTTCAACCCTTCCCTTTACCCCGTTCCTCACGCTTGAGAACCCTCGAGATTTGACCAAATTATTTTTCCCAGTGCATGTATCCCAGCCCCCGTCCCGCGAATACTCCAATCCCTCTTGCGCCGACCGAACGCCGCTCGAGCCCCGCGCTATCTCGCTGAATAATCGTCGAGAGGAAGAGGCGTATTACAAAACCCAGTAGGGGACGCTTACGCCGTACACATCGAAGTGGAAAGTTTGCGTTGTTTGGCTCGGAAGTTGACGCCGCGCGATCGAGCCGAAGCGACTCGTCGGTGCGGCGCACGGCCGGCTCCCGGTGCACGCGACTTACATAGTTGCAGTACGGGGGAAGAGGGACGACTCTCGCGACCCGACCGAATAAAAACAAACGCCCGCGCTCGCGGAAGGGGCTCGGGAGCTGCGCAACGTAAATAGAATTCGTTAAAGGAAGCTCTGTCCCTATGTACGTATATCCCACGCGGAGAGAGCACTTAATCGCATCGTAGATTAACGAGTGCCGCTGCGTTTAATCCTACAGCAGCCCTCCGGAGCGCGTTGTACGTTGCACGCGTTGTACCTCGAGAGTGCATGCATGCACCCTGCGTGATCCGCGGTCGTCGCACGCGTATATGGCTCTCTCTCTCTCTCTCTCCTCTCTCTCGCGAGGCTCGAGTGCGTCCCGAGACCGCAGGGCGGAAAAACTATTTTAAACTCGAGTACTAGAATAAAATTCTCGGAAACCTCCACTTCGACCCACCCTGCATCTTCGCGTCACGGTATGTGGCCCCGGCGTCGTCGCGCGGACCGCTGCGCCGTATGCATCGTCGCGCGTTATATTACCTACATGCAGGCACGCGAGTGTTACGTACGGCGTGCCTATACGTGTACGATAAGCCGCGCGCGGCACGCCTCGCCGTCGGCTTGTTTCTCTGAAGTCCTCGGAGAAACGAGGAGGGCTCTCGAGGGCGACGATGTAGCGCAACGAGAGATTATCGCCGGAACGACTGAAAATAACGTACCGGGAATTGTCGTCGTAACGACTGATTCGCTCGCTCGACGATCGATCAGATTTTAGCTTCGACTCGCTTTTCTCATGCTTCGTCGCACAAAATTTAACCGTGCGTCTTAATCCGAGTTATAAATGCAGTTTACTGCTTTTTTCTGACGCTTTCGAATCGAACCGATCAGCACTCGCTCGGCTATCGATCAAATTTTAGTTTCTCGCGACTCGCTTTTTCTTGTTCTTCGTCGCACAAAATTTAACCGTACATCGCATCTGAGTTGAGTGCAGTCTGCCGATTTTTCTGACGTTTCCGAATCGAGCCGATCCGCGCTCGCTCTGCGATCGATCATATTTTACCTTCGATTAGCTAATTTTTATTCTTCGTCATACATTTAATTCGTTATGTATAACCAAATTTATGAGTCGGAGCAACTAATTCCGCATTCCCCCACCCGCAAGCGCAGATTTAATTGACTATACCGTTTTTTTCTCTCAGTGTATAACCGAAAATAGGAAAATCGCGCTTGTCCCGTTGCGCTCGAGTGCTCGAGCCGACCCCCGGGGGTGGGGGGTTGCTTTGCACCTGGCAGTCCGCCTACACCGGTCGTAATACACGCGGTGGTCGGGACGTAACGACGCGTGTGAATTCGGGCGAATCGATAGGGGGTAGGTAACCCCGCGCGTGTTTTCGCTTCTCGACACCTGTCCCTCCGTTTTAAAGCCTCCCCCTCTCGTCGGGAGAGAGGCCTCTCCTCCACCCTGCACTTTTCCGTCCATCAACGAAATCGTCCATCTTCGGAAGGGCTGCACATCCAGTGGATGTCGCGATCGAACCTCCTCATCGTCGTTTTATCGATAAAAGCTTATCCGCCGCGCGATGCACGTGACTCAGCACCGCCCGCACTCGCCTCCCGTCCCTCTAATTATCGCCGCGCGGCCGATTCGCCGTCGCTCCTCTCGATTTTTCTCCGTCGCCTCGAAAGGGGTGGCGGCGGCGGCGGCGGGCGTCCCGCGAAGTGTTCGCAATTTGGGAAAGTGGGCGGATACGGATAGCCTTTAATCGAATTCGGGGATGCGCGCAGCGATGACGATCGGGGCCTCGTTATTTTCGTTCCCGCGTCGAAATTCGAATATACACTGGGAAGGATAACTTGGTCAAAATGACAAAACGCATCCGGATGAACGAGTCAAGTTATTCTCACCAAAATACCAGTAAGTTTAATCAAATATTTAATCATTCTATAATAATTAAGTTCTATTCAAGTTAATTATTATTAGTCCAAGTATGCAACTAGATCTGCATTGCCCCACCCGTAACCGCCGATTTAGTTGAATCTACTGCATTTTTTCTCACATGGAGAAAAATGGATTTGAAACGAAGAACACTGAGTGCCCAGATTCTGGCGTTATGTGAACGACGTGACAACTAGAATCTCAGCAAATTATCGCCATACAAAATAGCACTTCGTTACCCTCATATGGTACAACAATTGGTACAACATAGCACATTATAAAATAACTGGACATTTTCTGCAATACAGCTACGCGTATACAGAGGAAAGTAAAAAGTACCGTTTTTCTTATTTTTCAATTCCTATTTCTTATTTTTCTCCGCGTATCCGTTGGCTGTATTGCAAAAAGTACCAATTTATTTAAAATGCGCGAGATGTACACATTTTTACCACGCTAGGGAAATGAAATACTATTTCGTATGGCAATATTTTGCACAAATTCGAGTTGTCACTCCAGTGCCGCACAGTCGATCACGTAACGCCAGAGAATCTGGGTACTCAGTGCCAGAACGTGGGCACTCGGTGCGCTTCGTTCCGAATCTATTTTCCTCCGTGCAGTGTACGCGTATACGGGGCGGTGCGTGTACCGTGCGGCGACCGTCATAAATTCCCACGTATACGCCGGAACGACAATACGTCGCGGAGCGTCTCCACGCTGGCCCGTGCATACAGAATCGCGCGCAGCGCCTGTGAGATCAATGGAATCTCCCCGATCGCCGGGACGACAATCGCGTCAAGGGGGGTCAAGCGAGCCGATCCGCCGCTCGTCGCGAGCATACGCGCGCGGCAACGCGTTAATGAATGGTCCATTGAATCCCGATGAGTCAGATTTAAACGATCGCGATGCAAAGTGGACGCCGCTCTATTTCATTCCGCCGGCAATGAGGCGACTCGTTGTTCGGGCTACCGGTAACGCCGATCCGCGAGGGCTCGACGAGTGAATGCTCGCCATTGTCCCGAGTGGCACGAATAACTCGCGCTTCGTTTTTCTTTGTCCGCGCATGCGAGCGCGACAAAAGTCGACTGTAAATTGTCATCGCGGCGTGACGATCGACGAAATCAGGGATGCAGTAGCGCGTCGGAAATGAGAGGGCGGCGGGTGCGTCTTCCGCGCGTCGAGTGCACTTCCGCGGATAACGCGCGGGGAGGAGGCAGTGTCCGTCGATCCGTCGGGGAATTACCGATCGCGAAAGAACCTTCGCGATTCTCCCGAGACGCTCGAATTCTCGGTATCGCGATACGTCATCGATCGTCGCGCGCTGCGAGGCGACGGCTTTGTAATCGAATAACGACTTATTTCGGAGAGCGATCGATAAGTCGCTCTAGCGACGATCGACGCTACGCGCGAAATGTAGAGGACGAATTTAGATAGATAGAGGAACGGGAATCGTATTAAATTAGCCTCGAGGCAGCGTTCTCGTCCGATGCGTCGGTAACGATTGTGACGCCGGATGTGAAACTGGAAAATAGTGACGCTCTCCTGGTGTCGCGACGCATTTCCCTCGCGGTGGATGCCTCCGATTTCTCTCGTGATTTTCCAACGGCATGCGCAACCCTTTCTGAATATTTGAAGGACGAGATCGAGCGCGGCCGTATCGATTTTCGATCAACTTATCAAGTCCGGTTTGCCGAGTCTAAATTCGGTGCAACGCGAGCGAGCAATCGATGCACAAATCTCGAATTAACGAGCGAACGTGTCGATCCGAAATTTTCGTAACGAAAGATAATTCAAAATCGCTGCACGATCGACTATCGCCGCTTCAACGCGTTTACGCCTGATTTATGCTTAGGTCCTGACCCTGACTTAGCCCCAGACTTGTCCTAACGATTGGTCGTTTCAACATCGGTTTCACCTCTACCTCAAGTTTTGCGCAAGCTTTCCTCGAAGCGCATGCGCCTTCTCATTTTTAGGACACCAGAGTTAAAAATTAGGAACATTTCAGGGTTAAATTAATTTGAGACAGGGACTGACGAATTGCATTGGAACAGGGAAATGAGAGCCTAAGCATAAACCAGGCATTAGCCGTTCAGATTTCACGCGTCTTACCTTAGTTCGAACGTCTCTCCAAACTATTGTTCATTTCTGTCGACCAGTCTCTTCCTTTCTGGATCAGCACGACCCCACGATCAAACCCTTCCTCGACGTAACCTGCGAAGGCGCACAGACATCACTGATACCCCGGCTCGATTAACCCCCGCGTTTTTTTCCGCGTTTCCCTTCCCCAGCGAACGCGCCACGATTGACCGTCGCGAGAGATGTCACATTTTGGACTCGGCGATGACGGATGGACCACCCGGTTCCTCGAGAGCGCAGTGCCGTTTGACTCCCGCCGACACACGTCTCTCACGCACCCAGCATCGTACTGTGAATGAATGATTCCGAGATCCCCACGGCACCGCGCCGGCACCGGTGGTTGTCATGTACACAAGCCACGGCAACCAATCAGGTTACAGGTGACAGGGTCACAAGCCAATCGCGGGAAAGGTTCAAACGCGACGATCGCCGTACCGACCGAGCGGCCGGCTCTTCGCGCGATCGTTCGTGCGTGTCCGTGGACATTCGAAAAAAAAAGGTTCCGCCTGTAGCATCTGCTGGGAATGCCGGAGGGGGTGGAAGTCGCGGTGGCTTCTGAGAAATATTTCGGGAAAGGAATTTTTGAGGAATTCGACGGCCTCCGCGTCGACGAAACGCTTGTGGATCGCTTTTATTTTTGAAACGACGAGAGAGTATCTCTTTGCGAGAGAAGTACAGATTATTTATTGCGGGCTTTTTTTAGAGGAATGTACGATGAGATATTTACGTGATATTTATAAAATAATCTATGTTTTTATTCATTTATATCTCGTCTGATACATACCTAATCGTCAATTGCACTTCAAACGATTGTTTAAATAATCGAAGAGTGCATTAATGCATACCTAGTGGGAAGCAACGGTTCCGTTCTTAACGACTGACGATAATGCTGCTTCATCTAATAGTGTAACGATTGTCCGCTAGGTGTCATTAATCACGATGATAAAGGAGAAAGTCACTCGACCAGATTGCTCTCGGGAAAGAGCGCTGCATTTTATTACCGTTCGAAATGAACTTCCTGCTTTTTGCCGTTTACATTCATTCACTGTTTGCTCTTCGTCCCAGATTATCTAGGAGAAACAATTAACATCGCGATGACCCTGTAGCCTCGTTGAAATTATCGACATCTAATCTAGCGTTTCCCATTTAAGATCAGTACATTTTTTACTGAGATCATGCACTGGAAATAAATGAAATCTGAGATTCTTCACTGAATATGCTGTAATCTACATTTTTTCTCGACTACAATAATTTTTATTTGAACAGCTTTAAACTTAATCTAGATGATTAATTGACTGCATGGTTCACGACGAGGATGGTACCTGCATTTTATGGATAAATCGAAACCCGTCTGCTGTCTCACGCATGTCGTGCTATTATTCACTTTCAACTTTTAGTATTGTACGAACCGTTCGGACCATTCGAGAGCCGACCAATCGGGAGCGCCGAGAAATCAAACGGCAAGCGGGAGACGACGTCGCGCCACGAGAGTCAGTGTAGGCCAACCCGTCACTGCGGCAAGGCGGACAGAGGGGTTCACTCGGTATCGTCTGTCTGTCTGTCTGTGATCTAAATAAAATCCGCGATGTGTAAACACATTTTGTAATGCCATCGACGTGTAACAAGGACCACATATAAATCAGTGTACATTCCAGCTCCCCAATTTTATTTCAATTTTAATTGTACCCGGTGATATTTTTGAGTGTTTCGTGCGAGTGCATCGAGTTCTTCGACGAGATCTTCTACATATCGATCGTCAACATTGATTTACACCGCGTATATTTTTCGGAGAATTTCATCCACGAAGCAGAACTCGACGTACTTTAAATTCGTGAGTACTTTTTTTGAGTGAAAATATTTTTAAAACGATCGTCGATTTTCGAACTCTGATTGCATCTATGCGCTGTCCGTTGATGTTACAATGGTAATAGGACAGTTCAAATCAGTTTGCTCGTTCAATAACTTCGCCCTAGTAGAACCCCACGTGGATCTCGTCTATTTACATCGGCGATAACTGTACACCGCGCTTCGATGAACTCGACGTGCGTATGAATCGCTCTAGAAAATAGAAACTTCTCCTCGAAGCTGATCGGGGAAAGAAAATTCGATCGATAGTCGCGAGCCAACTTAATTAATTAACAGTGTGGGGGTCGGTATTTAAATGTTCTTTTCTGGCGGAGACGTATTTAGAAGAGTCACTGTGAGCAAATTACTTCGTCATGACTTTTTGAATACTTTATGCAATGGACATTTCGCAGTGGTGGGCATTTTAAAGCGAAAATTCTTTCCTGTACAGATATGCAATATATGGATTATGTATTTTGTATTATGGCTTGCAATTAATTCGAAATTATTTTTAGATGATCCTCATTCGAAAAAAAATGCTTATTTTATAATTGGATATAATCAGATCCGAAATTTGTCTCTATCAGTCTATATTCGATCTATATATCAGTCTATCAGCGCGATCAGTCTATAATCAGATACGATTATATATATTTAGATCTGAACACAATCGAAAATGTTGAATTTGAAAATATCTAATTTTATCTGATGATATATGTTTATATATGATTATACATAGTTCTTCATATATAATCAGATAGAAACAAATTACGAATCTGATCACATCCAGTCATTATATGTATAATGATCATAATATATGATTACATATAAACATTTTTTCCCGGGAAATTGGTACGATAAGTGGATTCATTCATTCAAATTTTTATTCCTACCATCCATTCGATTAATCTAGCATTAAAACAAATTTGAATAAAACTTTTACGAGTGCAATTTGAGTTTACGAATATCCTTCACCACTTCGCCAGTAGAGAAATTCATTTCGTACTTAAATTTCGAATGAAAATTTGATCCGAAGATTACCAAAAGTTGATTATCTTCCAGACCGAATAAACGCGCGAGGCTCTCACACCGCTAGATTAAGCGAAATAACATAACCAGCGAGTGAAGCATGATCCACATTAAACAATTAAGCGACTCGGTGAGGTCCCTCGTTAAACATGTATCTACACACATGCGCATCGTTACTGCCGTAAACTGAACCTCGCGTTTCATTTCCGTGGCGAGGGTCTCGTGTTCGCTCGTCATTGCGGATGTTATTTTGTTTCAAGAGTATTACATTTCGCTAATTCCACACGTGTATACGTACGAACCGAAGGTATATCACCAAAGAGATGGCAATGTCATAAAACCATGAAATACAAAAATGTCCGATACAAGAAAAATTCTCCTTTGCCATCCACGATCACAACGTACACCTACCATTTGAGGCTAAACTTGCTCGCCAGAAAAGAAATCATACCTATCGCGCGAGATATATGATTTTATTGTAAATTGAAACATAATCTTCAAAATATATTATACAAATATGAGCCAAAAGCTCATAGGCTGTGAGGTAATAGTGGTTGAAGTTTCTTAGCCTCATATGGAACTTCTTGTGGAACATAACGAAACTTCTTGTGGAAAAAATCTAAGGTACCATCTGACCACTTGCTCTCTCTCTCTTTCTCTCTCCTTCTCTGTCTTTCTCTTTCTCGATTACTGTTTGTTACTCTTTTGTAATGTTAATCCCTTTTTTGAGTTTCTTTTTACTCGCTTCATATTGCGAATCGTGCATTTTTTCCTCAATTCCCCTAGTTTTTTCGCTTTACTCTTTCTAATAGCTTTTTAGCATTGCGTTATCGTTATCTCTGCGTTCTACACCTGCTTATTTGTACTGATCTACATATCGTGCGATATTGCTATTCACAATAATAAACCTGTCTTATCATATGCTGTCTTATCTCTCTCCAACGAGATACACAGACGATAAACACTCGTTTGCGAACCCGACACACCACCATAACGCAGGTACCCGGCGTCGTCGAACCGCCCGAAATGTCAACCCCGCCGAATAGTTTCGACCGCGCGGCAAAATCCGGAGGCGCGCGCGTCTCAACGCACGGCGCGGGCGGCCCCTTCGAGCATCTCCGCGACGCGGAGTCCTCGGCAATGGTCGCAGTGACGTCGGCGAGAGAGAGAGCGAGGTTTAAGTAGGTTAAATCGCCCGACGCGCGCGTCTTGCGCCGGACTATCGGCCGCCGGAGAGATGGAAGAATCCGTACGCCGCCGGTCTCGACGAGGATCGCGCGTGGGAGGACGAATACAATAGCGAACCGAAAGAGCGGCGCGCATTGTATCGGAGGGATCCCGCGAAGTGCAGCACACCGCATCGTATCGAGCGCGCGCAACGCCTGCGCGAATGCGCGCGAGATGTCGTGCGACCGCAGAGTGCCTGCACCGCGCGCGCACCACCGCTTCAATTGGGTCAGCCACCTCGCGCGCGCGCCTCGATCCTAATCCTCGCTCCGCGTCGAGCGGTCTCTTTCTCTCTCCGTGCCAGCCAAGTTCACGGGATGAGCCTTGACCGCGGTGTGAGGTTTTCGTCATCCAGGTCACATTCCAGGAGCGCCGGGCTTTTACAAACCTCTCTCTCGCTCCCTTTCTTCTCGAGCTATTTATTTATCTCCGCGCCGTCCGAAATCGATCGAGTCGTACGGCCGGTGCGCGCGATCGTTTCGGCGAAGAAAGTGGTACCCCCACCCGTATCGCGCAGCCGTGAAGGCGGAAGTCGCCGCGCGCGGGTGAGAGTTCCGATCGCGGGCGCCGTCACGGCGTTCTTCTTCCACGCGAGAGATACACGCGATTCGGGTTAAGATATCGCGAGGTCGAATGAGCACGCGTCCGCGAGGATTCCACTGGAATGTCGAAATGACCGAAGAGGGGGGATTCGAAGAGATTGCCAAACGCTGAGAAGCGATTACCCAACGGCGGGGATCGCCAAGGCCGAGTTGCGTGAAAATTGACGAAGAGAGCTGATCTTCTCAACGAGACGGTCCCTCTCGGGGTCAAGGGCCGACCCTAACTTTCACCCGGACTAATTCGTACGGCGGCCCGCGGAGCCGCCGTGTAACAACGAGCTCGATCGTTCCCCAGCGCGCGCGGGTGATTATCTCGCTCCGCGCGGGGAAAACATCATCTCGAGTGAAAGCGGCCGGCCTCCCCTTTCGCGTTGCTCGGATGCTGCGCGTTACTCGCCATAGACTGACCACGCGCTCGAAGGATACGAGTATCTCTCGACTTATCCGATGGTCGCTCGACTCCGATCTTGGATAAAATTTAGATGCTTCGATATTCATTGGTTCTCCTCCGATTTTTCCCTACCGTTTCGATCGGACAACCAGCCGCGAAAGGGGGGCGTTCCATTCCCCGTTCGACTCGCACGATTCCGCACACAATTTGAGTATACTTTCTCTTTCGGAACCCGTATTCGGGCGTCGATATCATCGAAAAAATACGTATTTTTTCCGCGCTGAAATGACGCTGAATTGCCCTTATAAAGCATTGTCTCGTACAGACGGATAATCGGATGGGATTTCACAACGACGACGACGTCCGCCGCGGTCCGTGTAACGCGAAATTGCTCAAACTCATTGTCGGAAACTGGTGAAACGTTAAAGGTGCACGCGTGTGACGTTACGCAATCGCGCCAGCGTAACCCGCGTTCGTGACGCCTCGGATGCGCCTTTTATTATGAGAATACACCCACGGACTATCGAGTCTGTTTGGAAATGAGGTCGTCGACTGATTTTCATCTGCGTGAATTTGAAAATTAAATATTCCTACTTCTTATTCGACTACTTAATTTAGCTTTTTCAAAGCCATTTTTACATTTTTTAATTTTGCTTACCCCGGAATTTGTATTCCTTCAGAAATTTCTCCCGAGACAGAATCGAAAGAGTGCCTGACATTTCTACACCTTCGCAGTCTTACACTAACAAGAACAATAATTGCTCGTGCCAAAAGGATATTTTATTCGATCCACAAAGCATGATGTAAATATTTCCAGAATCAAGCCATGGTTCTCTTCGTGCGAGAAAATATCAGATAGGCTCGAGTAATTGTTTTTTTCGTGCAGAACGAATTTCTTCTTCCAACGAAGGCACTCTTGAATCAAGAATGTACAAGCTTCGACCAAGAATCCGTATTCTTAAAAATGTGTAAGACCATACGCTCTTGCTTCAAGGCACTTTTGTTGACACTAGCAATTATTTCTCCCAGTGCTTGGCGAAGCGCGTCACTGTGCCTCGTCGCGGGGTACAACGTCTGCAGAGTTTACGCAAACGTATGCGTGACGCCCGGTGTAAACAAATATGTACGTATATCGGTGGAGCATCGTGCGGTACAATATCTGCAGAGAGTTTACAGACCTATCGCGCTACATCACGGCCGGTATATGCTTATACACGGAACGAGAATGCGACGCTAACTGGAAAAAAAAAGCAGACCGCGGCACTGTGAAAAGCACGTGTCGATTGCGGACCGACGATGAGTCGCGTAATCCGATAGCGATCTTTCGGGATGACCGTTAGTCCGACTGCGTCGCCCCGGCCGAGATTCATCAACGCGCGACACGTTCGGCGCGGCGCTAATTACAACGTGCGCGTGCGGCCGTGTTCTAAAAAACAGTTTATCAATGGTTAACAAATGTCATTTCAAATACGGCGAAATCAATACAATCGTTAGGATAAACGGTGGCCTCAAAAGATTCGATTGTTCCAAATAAATATCGCGATAGTTAACGACTACTTTTATTTGGTCCAACAAAATGTTTATTTTGCCGTATTCGAACAAACATTTATCAGCTGCAAACGAACTGTTTCTCGGTGCGTGACCGGAAGAATCGAACGTGGTCGCGCGATGGCGACTATTTCGCTAGTGATTATTCGAGTTTGGTGAGCACCACTGCATTTTATGGTTGATGACAATTATACGTAATTAATAGAACTTGAAAATCGGTGAAATAAACACATGAAACAGATACGAGTGTTGTCTATTACTATACAAAATAGTTGGCACGAATCCTTCATTCTTCCGATACGGAATTTCCGAACCCCGTTCTCTGATCGATACATGTGTCACTATTCCCTTCCATGCGATCCAAAGATCAATCGCCTTATGTATCAGCAAATGTTCGAATCGCCTCACCTCTATCACCACTACAATTTATTCGCACCGTCCGATCTTATCAAACTGAAATCATATATTTAGTCAAATCATTATCTAACCGCTCCTCCTTCACCTGCAGCTCTTATCGACGTCCCTGACGCTCTTATCGGCCCGAGCATTTCGAGTATTCTCTTAACGTAAACCGAGCGCGCTCCCCATTCGTCATTCATCACGCTCATCAATGACACCGAGTAGACGTCGCATCCTGGAATATCGCGCGGCTCCGATCGCGATACGTACAGAACCCGGCAGCGGAAAAACAAAGCCCGCGCGGTCCGCATTTTGCCCTCGATGCGGAAACGCCGCGCGATGATCGCGCACGCGCTTCGGTTTCGCGGCTGAATTGAATCCGCGCGAAAACAGGACGTGGGTATACGTACATACATGCTTCGCGTGACGATTCGACGTTTTTTCCCAGCGACTCGAAACGGCACCGTAATCGGACCCGTGTCGCTTTTCGATCGCTGGCCTTTACGTAATCTCGAGCGCACAATTCCCGCTTCCGGTCACGCGCTCCCATCTCTCGGATCGGATGCACGTGCGTCGGCAGATCGAATCGCTTTGCGCGAGGCGGACCATTATTTCCGTCGCGCCGATACGACGCGATCGTTGACTCCGCGACTCGTGGAAAAGTCTCCCCCGCGCGGAAGCACGTTCGCCTCTAAATTAAGGTCATTTCCACGCGCGGATGTGGCACACGGGCGTCTTCCGTAACCCAGAGAAGCGATGAGACCCGGCCGCGCGGTGGGGATTTCCTCGATATCCGCGGATAATTGCTTCGGCTGAACGAGATAACGGTACCTGTCGAAACAGTCGCACGAATTTTTTTATCGCGTGTAGGATTTGTAACGCAGTTATCGTGTCTGACCTCAAAATAAATTGTAGTTCCACACGAGCGTGCCTCTTCTGGTCGTAAGTGTTTACGTCATCGAGATGAAACACTTGGTTTGCCCGGAGAAAAAAAAAACGTGGCTCGCGCAAAATTTATTCCGTGCGCAAATGAGCTTCTTATTTTGGTATTTCTCGGAAGAGGAACGTTCTGTCGCCGCGAGGCTCTCGAAGGTCAGCAAGTTCGGGATACCCCGAAATCTCGAAGGACATGATCGATCGCGCGAAATATCGCTACGCCTGGGGAGTGGCAAACTCTCTGACGCGTTTCAATCAAATGGGAACTCGCGCGCGCGCGGTACCCGCACGACACCGGCAGCAGTAACGTCCTGGCAACGATCGGACAACTGCAAACATCGTGATCGACTTTGGCGTTGATCATTTCCCCGAAAGCTATCGCCAAAAAGGGGGCAACGACTTCTCGAGCCGAGAAGGAGCGATGTCTGACCAGCGCGAGCCTTATCTACTGTGCCATCGTAGCGCAGTGGCCTCTCCGACGAATTAGTGAAAATGACTCAGGGAAAGTCTGCTGCGGATAACGCAATCTAGCGTCGTTTTTCCACGAGCGTCTTCTCGCGTGACGTTCGCGTTGCGATAACGAGAGATACGCTGGTTTCTCGCGCGCAGCACGACGAAATCTCTCATTCTTCCCTCCCCTCTTCGCGCAGCGCGACTTGCTGCGGCTTCTTTGTCCGACCGGCGCGATCCGTCTCCACTCAGGGCGCGGGTAACCACGGCAACGCGGCCTTCGCCTGGCGGGAAAATATTCCGGTTCGAACCTTTTGAAATTCAACGTGAATCACGTCCCGTTCCGCGAGCGACCAGACGCGGCACAAGGGGGAAAAGCCGGGGACAAAGAGAAGCGCGTGTGCGTCTCGCGCATTCTCGTTTAGCTCGCCGGGTGAGTTTTTGGGCAAGAGGAGATAATTTCGCAGTGAACTCTGCATGTGTTTTCGTTTTCTTCTTGTCGACCGTGTCGACGCTTCTCTCACTGTCAATGTGTGCGCTTTCAAAGGCAATTTCATCCGCAGGAAATTCCCTTTAACGTTCTCCTGCGCGTCATTATTGAGTTAGCCGCGCATTCGAGGCGCTAATATGCTGATGCGTGCAGCGAAAGGCACTTCTCGCCGTTATCCTACTTCGACCGCGATTATTTCGTTATTTATAAACTTTAGCCCGAGTTTGTATAGTTTTTTTTTTAGATGAACATGTTATCTGCAAAATTGTACTCGAACAATGTCTGCGATAGGTTAACGAATAACGAGATAATTGCGATTAAAGCGAATGCTTACAATTCTGACACTAGTTTGTTTGGAGTTAATAAATGTTTGTTTGAATATGGCGAAATAAACATTTCACTAGACTGAATAAATACTTGTTAACTATTACGATATTTATTTGCGACAATTTGATCCTTTGAGGCAACCGTTTGGATGAAATAAACATTTTAATAATTAACATATACCTAATATATTTTCTCGTTCTAACGAAATCTTTATTTCGCCGTGTTTGACATTACGTTTATTAACGGCCAATAAACTGTTTTCTCGGTGTATACTTAATGATATTTCCTGCTGTCTTTAACCGCTTCCAAAAGAAAAAAGAACGCCTCTCCGCGTGAGTAAAAACGCCTCGAATTTATTTACGCCGAGCGGAGAGCTCCTCGACGATGCACCTTGCGTGAAAAAAATTGCTCAAGGACATCGCTAAAAACGTCCTTCCGTGGCTCGTAATTTCATCCGGTAGCCATCGAGTTGTACACCTACAGGCGAGTACGTGCGAGAGCACGCGCAAGTATGTAGGTAATTAGGTGGCTGATGTCGGGGACCGCGAGCGCAAAGATCGTCGAACGAAGAAAGTGGATCCTGCAGCGCGAGCCTCGTCTCCGTCCCTTTTGATCGACGAAATTCGACCGTCGAATTATTGATTCACGTGAAAACAAAAATTGCAGGAAGTGGTCCAAGTTCGGAGGATACCCAGAGGGTCGACATTTCGTACTTCCCCCTCCCCGTATCGCGTCCTCCATATCCGTGTCAATAACGCTCCACTCGACTCGATGAATTGGAATTGCTCGTTGTCACGGAAGGGCAAGGACGGGGTTCGACCGCGGCGATTGCTGTCGCTTCATGGTTCACCACACAGAGAAAAAGAATTAGTTGAATCTACTAAAAATTATATGCGGGGTCGAAAGTAATTATTTCATTACATAAATTAAATTTTTTGTCTTATTAATTTGATATCTCTCCCTTGAAATCACATATTACTCATGTTCTACATGACTGTAAGAAGGAGATGTTTAATTGATATGTATAGAAAAATTTAATTGCTATAAATAAATAGGGGAGAGTTGCCTATATTGAGCCGGTACCTAAATTGAACCTCCTGGCTATTTTAAGTAAATGAGCATTTCCACGTCATCTATCAGTAGAAATTCAAACCTTTTAGTACCGGTCAGTATGCCTATAAAAAATACATAAGAGATTTAAATTTTTAATTCCCTTGAAATTTTTTCAATAAAACTTTCGACTACCCTATTTGATGTATTTTTTCACGCTGATTCTCTCGGAAAATGGCAAATATATTGACGATATCTCAAAGGAAATACAAGGTGATTTCATGTACCAGAAAATTAATTTTTTCACGGAAAATCATCGATATTTCAGTCTTCCTTTGAGATATCCTCGATATATCTATAATTTTCGTAATCAGCACGAAAAAATACATAATATAGGATGGTCGAGAGTTCAGTTTTTCGCGAAAATTGAAATCTCTGAAATCGATCACTCGACCACCCTATACGATGTATTTTTTCACGCTGATTCCGAAAATGGCAGATATATTCACGATATCTCAAAGGAAATATAAGATATCGGTGATTTCATGTACCAGAAAACTATTTTTTTCACGGAAAATCATCGATATTTCGGTCTTTCTTTGAGATATCCCCGATATATCTATAATTTTCGTAATCAGCGCAAAAAAATACATAAGATAGGATGGTCGAGAGTTCGATTCCAGAGATTTCGATTTTTGTCAAAATCTAAGGGGTATGCCTTAAATTTTTCGCAAAAATCGAAATCTCTGGAATCGAATTCTGGATCATCCTATCTTATATATTTTTTCGCGCTGATTACGAAAATTATAGATATATTGATGATATCTCAAAGGAAATATAAGATATCGGTGATTTCATGTACCAGAAAACTATTTTTTTCACGGAAAATCATCAATATTTCGGTCTTCCTTTGAGATATCCTCGATATATCTATAATTTTCGTAATCAGCGCAAAAAAATACATAAGATAGGATGGTCGAGAGTTTGATTCCAGAGATTTCGATTTTTGTCAAAATCTAAGGGGTATGCCTTAAATTTTTCGCAAAAATCGAAATCTCTGGAATCGAATTCTGGATCATCCTATCTTATGTATTTTTTCGCGCTGATTACGAAAATTATAGATATATTGATGATATCTCAAAGGAAATATAAGATATCGGTGATTTCATGTACCAGAAAACTATTTTTTTCACAGAAAATCATCGATATTTCGGTCTTCCTTTGAGATATCCTCGATATATCTATAATTTTCGTAATCAGCGCGAAAAAATACATAAGATAGGATGGTCGAGAGTTCGATTCCAGAGATTTCGATTTTTGTCAAAATCTAAGGGGTATGCCTTAGATTTTCCGCAAAAATCGAAATCTCTGGAATCGAATTCTGGATCATCCTATCTTATGTATTTTTTCGCGCTGATTACGAAAATTATAAATATATTGATGATATCTCAAAGGAAATATAAGATATCGGTGATTTCATGTACCAGAAAATTACTTTTTTCACGGAAAATCATCGATATCTCGGTCTTCCTTTGAGATATCCTCAATATATTGATGATTTTCGTAATCAACGCGAAAAAATACACAAGATAGGATGGTCGAGAGTTCGATTCCAGAGATTTCGATTTTTGTCAAAATCTTAAGCGCTGATTCTAAAAATCATGCACTCTTATTAAGGAAATCTTGAAGGATCGCCAAGATATCGATGATTTTCCATGAAAAAAAAATGCTCTCGTACAAAAAATTGTTAATATTTGATATTTCCTTTGAGATATAGTCAATATATAGGGTATATATATTAATAAGTGCATGATTTTTGGAATCAGCGCTTAAGATTTTAATAAAAATCGAAATCTCTGGAATCAGTAGAAATGCTCATTTACTTAAAATAGCCAGGAGGTTCAATTTAGGTACCGGTTCAATATAGGCAACTCTTCCCTAATTACTCGCAACCCCGCAAGTAATTTTCAGTAGAACCAATTTATTTTTTTTTTTCTGTATACCTTCCCTCATAGTTACAGAATTTCGGTAAAAATAATTTGGCATTGACGCGAATAAAGGAGGAAAAAAGAGGAAAAGGATTCGACGAATATGAAAGACAGTTTTGTGGATAGATATTTCAATTATCATTCTCGTATTACACATCGGTTTCTCGGTCGAACAAAGATCCGGACGGTGTTATATTTCCCCGTATTGCCCAATGCTTATAGTCTTATCGGAAAGTCGCAGTCGGATCAGTCAAAATAAACCTATTTCGACGCTCGACGAAACCGATCTCTCTCGTTCGCTCGCAAATCTTATGGTAATCATATGTTCTTGATTCAAGACATTTTTTTTAGAAAAAAAAAACAGCAATTTTTACCGCCTCATCCAATAGAACTCGAACTCACATTCTCAGTAATATACATTTTTATTTAGTTGCAAACAGCACACAGAATAGTATCCCTCTGTATAAATTCTTAAAAATGACCTCGAGTCTCAGCGCTGCTCGATGAAACAGTAAAAATTGCTGTTTTTTTTTTTTCGTACAGACATCCCGACACGCAACACGGACGAACGCCTATCGCTCTCGACGGCGGGGCGAGCAGAAGCGCGTTCCCGCGACGCGATTTCCAGGTTGCGACCCGCCGCCGCGATCTCCCCGCAGCGGCGCGTGACGCGGCAGCCCCACGCCGAGAGAGGAGAAACTCGGCGTTAAATCCCGCGCGCGGATATATCGTACCCGCGCCGCTCGCGGGATATAATGGGGCGAATTTCCGGATGCGAGCGAGGAAAGTGGACCAGCTCTCGGGTGACATCATCGCCCGAACATTTTCGGAGCTCGCGGGCGGCGCGCGCAAGTTGTCTCGCGCGGTGCGCAATTTTTTTCTTTCAATCACGCACGACGATATTACACTTTCGAATCGCAAGGAAACGAAATGGATTTATTAGTCTCGCCCGATCGATCTTCCGCGAATTACTTTCTACCGCCCCGAAGAATATGGGCATCCCGTTGGGCAATGCGCGCGCTTCGAAGGGAAAACCGCGTGCGCTTCGTGCCGCGACTCCTCATGAGAGCGCCGCGCGATTAGTATATGTATCTCGGCGGCGCGGCGGTGGGCCCGTCGATGCGACGATACCGCGCGCGCGCGCGGTCGCAATTCCTTCGGCTCGGTTCGGTGGGTCACATAACGGTGGTGCTGGCTGCTTCGCGCGCTCGGACTCTCGGTTCATCGGTTTGAAACGCGACGCGGCGCTCGGCTCGTCTTCCGATTGAAAATGAAAACGGGATCGGGGAGTTTTTTCGGCGACCCCTTCGAGACGCTGCTCGAGCGGGTTGGTCGTGTGTTGAGGTAACTATCCCGATAGCGGGACGCGTCCTGGTAGCCGGACGTATGTCGGTATAATTCAAATGATTGAATGGAATGAGAAGAAACGACTGGTGGGAAAAAATGTTTCAATAAATTACGGATGCATACAGAAAGTTTCAAACGTAAGGACCCTGAGTAAAATCTGCTGTATGAATTTGTTATGTCTGTCCGGATACTGGAGCTTGGAGACGTCCGACTATTGCGACAGTTATCTCACGTGTGGAGCACGCGAGGGGTTGGTCGCGGTAAAGGCTGTCTTGCTGGTATTATACCCTGAAGAGCCGAAATAAACGTGTATGGTCGTGATGTTCACACAAACTGTAATAATTGATTGCACTAAAATTTACGTTTATTTTGTCGCGTGAGTTTATAAGAATAATCGTTCATCTAAAAAATGTTAGATTTACATTATAATACGATTCAAATTAACCGTCGTATATATTGTAGCAACGTATCAACGACAAATGTATGATTATATCGAATAAATAGTTACACGGCATCTTATTTGCATTAGTTCGAAGTCATTTAATGTCAGAAATGTGCTTGCTTAGTGACGACTCATCGAGCGCACAACCTTGATGCACAAATTACGTACATTTTACGTACAATTTACGTACATTAGCCCATCTGGGAGTCCCCGAGAATACTCGCACGAATTCGTATAACGTGACGCGAGACGAATTCATATATCCGCTGGAATCCCTGCAATTCGTCATATAATTTCGTATCCACTGAACTCGAGTAACAGGTGATATTTCCCGGTTTCTCGAAAGCGATCGCTAGTTTTTATATCGCTGCAGAATCTTTCTTAAAAAGGAAAAAAAAAAGGGGGAACCGGCAGAAGTGGTACAGCGCTGCGAAATCGTTTGCTTTCCCCGAAACATATATCCGAATGACCCACTGCAGTTGGCCGGCCGTCTGCTTGTGTAGATAATTGCCGATTTACATAAATATATGGGGCGGTCCACATCGAATAAGTCGTTTGGGAATTGCTCGAAATGCATTCCTCGTGATTACGGAATCCAAGCTTTTACGCGCGAAATATTTCTCCGATATCGATATCTCCACACCTTACGCGTTCATCACGTCCTTTGAATGATGAAAATTACGTAAGCGTGCTGACCAAAATCTCAAATACCCATCGCTGACCCACATACGCGTAACAGTACCTACCTCGCGAGGCGCTCGAGCGCGGCTCGGCCCCGCGTCCAAAATGTAAAGTACCGTCTTGTAACAGTGACACATTTAAGTGCGAGACCACCTTTTGATTTCGGACGACTTCTAATGCCCGATTTATTCAAATCGACGCTATTCGACGAACGCTCAAGAGCGATATTTACAGCGAGATGATTTTTCTCCTCTTAACGAAGCTCGTTTCTTATTTTCCCGTACAGAGATAATCATACCAAAGAGTACAAAATAGCATGCCAAATCATAGATGGACAGCCGCGATCGCCACCTCTCTGCTTTGCCTCACCGCTTTACAATGGACGGCCTGTGGTGAGTCGAACCGCATTTTCTTCGCGCTCCCGACACCGCACGCGCGCGGCAGTGATACCGAAAGAGAAGTACGCATCATCAGGTCGCGCGTGCTTATCCCGCAGGAATCCCAATTCATGACAGATCGAAACGCGAGGCGGAAATAGCGCAGACGAACTGGACGAAGCTCGCCGACGAATGGCTGGAAGCCAAGGGGAGGGTCATGGACCGTCTCAGCAGTCCTCTATTGCCCGACAAAGACAGGCTGCACGATCTGCCACCGACGGTCGGAACGGTCCTCAATGGAACCAACGCCGAAGAGCTCGCACCCGTAAGAAGATTTATCTGGCTCCTATATAGACCCGCGTCAATGACATTCGCGCGAGGCGGTACTCGCAGAGATTTTTGCGATTTATCGCGTCAGGACCAAATTACGATCGCGTGTCAACTTTCGCGACCCGCCGCTATCCTTAGTTCCTGCCTTCTTCCTCTCTTCCTTCCCCGATCACCGGAACTCACTTTTAAAACCAAAATACTTTCTCCTCCGCAACTGGTTCTGGTATGGGTAACCGCGCGACTATCGGCCTACGATACGCACGCGCACATTATACCCGGGGAGCGCGAATCGCACGCGAAGAGCTTTCGAGCGATTCACGCTTCGCCGTCGGGTTCGTTAATCGTTTTAATCGCGCGTCGTTGTCTCGAGCGCGAGTGGGGGGAGAAAGTCGACTTTTCGCGACGTTGTCATCTCGTTCACGGAAGCCAAACCGATCGCGGCTTTCGTTTAATTGCGCGCGAATGTCGTCTTTCCGCGTTTCACGTCAGTCGGGGAACCTTCGGCGCACCCCGAAGGCGACCCCTGGTCGCGCTACCGAGGGAGAGAACCATTCGCCCGTTGCAGATGAACCGTTCCCGGATGCTGTGGGCCATGGAGAGCGCTCAAGATGGTGGCCAGCTGACCGGCTTCGTGGACAAAGCGCTGCGTCTCCTGGACCTGAGACAGGTGATGATGGAGGTGGAGACCTCGGTGATGTCGAAGGTCTCCTGCACCGCTTGCAAAATGGGCGCGGGTCTGCTGCAGCATTACATCAAGAGTGGGAGGAAGGAGGACGAGATCATGGCCAGCATCTATCAGTTCTGCGTCTCGCTGAACATCCAGAGCTCTCGGGTCTGTCAAGGCGTTACGATGCTCTTCGGGGTGAGCTCGGAGTTGATTCGTTTCGCTGCGGCCGTCGATTTAGGCGCCCCAAAGGGGCTGCTTTACGCGAACACGACGATTCTCACCTTTCAGGGCGAGGTGATCTACGTGCTGAAGCAGATCAACATGGGACCACCTCAGATCTGCAGTTTCGTCATCGGTGACGCGTGCGACGACGCGTACAATCCTCAGCACGAGTGGGAAGTCGCCTTCCCGCCGGTGAAGAAGCCGCCCATCTCGCCCCCCATAGCGCCCAAGGAGGGCGCTCCGACTTTCAAGGTCCTCCACATATCGGACACCCACTACGATCCGTACTATCACGAGGGCTCGAACGCCGAGTGCAACGAGCCGCTCTGCTGTCGACTGACCAACGGCGCTCCTACGACCGCGTCGGCGGGAGCTGGCAGGTGGGGCGATTACAGAAAGTGCGACACCCCGAAGAGGACCGTGGACCACATGCTGAAGCACATCTCCGACACCCATACCGTGAGTACCTGCAGAGAAAACGTGTTGCCTACCGAGGAGACGTTGCCGAGTCGCATTTTAACAATCGTCCCTTCTCTCTTAAAATCCGATTTCCATTCGAAGCGGCACCTGTGGCGATTGGGAAATATCGGTTGTACATTCTGTCGGAGGAACGGCCAGTTGACTTGAATTGCGTAAGAGCTGACAGGTGCGACGTGCGCTTAAATCAAAATACCCACTTATCTTACGCGACCGTGAAACCTCTCAAATTCTGGTCGGTTCCTATCGGTGGTTTTTCCGGTCGGTTGGTTCACGTAGCGTAGATAGAAGAGCGTTTATACCTGCAAGTTCGTCTAGGCCCGAAAGTCGACTGACGAGACCGATAAACTCCGGATACACGATACTTTTCACCCCCACAGGATATCGATTACATCCTCTGGACCGGTGATCTGCCACCGCACGACGTCTGGAACCAAACGCGCGACGAGAATCTCAAGATTCTGCGGGAGACCGTCACGCAGATGACCGAGACCTTTCCCGGAATCCCGATATTCCCCGCCCTCGGAAACCACGAAAGCGCTCCGGTCAACAGGTGCGAAACGAACGATCGCGACGTATTATCGGATCGGCGAGTGCCAAGTAAAGACGACCGGCTTTCGTTCTTCATCTCAGCTTCCCGCCGCCCTTCGTTCCGGACGACAACAGCGTCTCGTGGCTGTACGACGAGCTGGACAAAGAGTGGAGGCGGTGGCTACCGGCCGCCGTCTCGCACACGGTACGCAGGGGCGCCTTCTACTCCGTCCTGGTGAGGCCGGGCTTCCGAGTCCTCTCGGTGAACATGAATTACTGCAACAACAAGAACTGGTGGCTGCTGATCAACAGCACCGATCCCGTCAGCGAGCTCCAGTGGCTCGTTTACGAGCTGCAGGGCGCCGAGATGAACGGCGAGAAGGTGCACATCATCGGTCACATTCCGCCCGGGCACTCCGACTGCCTGAAAGTCTGGTCTAGAAATTATTATCACATCATTAATCGGTTCGTATCTCGAGGCTCGCCGTGACGGAGATCGCGCGCGGACGATCGCTGTATCGATGTTCGACCGATTTCTCCAGGTACGAGTCCACCATCACCGCTCAATTCTTCGGACACACGCACTACGACGAGTTTCAGCTCTTCTACGACACGGCCGATCTCGGAAGAGCTCTGAGCATCGCCTACGTGGGTCCCTCGGTCTCGCCTTATTACGACCTGAATCCGGGCTACAGGATATACTACGTGGACGGCGATCATCCCAAGACCACGAGGGTGAGTGTAATGAAGCGGTGGTACGTGCAGTACCGAATTCCTCGTTGATCGAAGCGACGCACGATCGGTCTGTTTCGCGTCTGCCGCAGATGGTGGTCGATCACGAGAGCTGGGTGATGAATCTGAAAGAGGCGAACCTGTACGACTATCCGATCTGGCACAAGATGTACAGCGCGCGACAATCGTATCAGATGGCCTCGCTATTGCCGAGAGACTGGGACTCTCTCATCGACAAGATGACCAACGAGGCGTCGCTCTTCGATCTCTATTACAAGTAATCGCCTATGAATTTCTCCTCGACGCGGCGCCGCAGTCATTCCCGACGAGTCGAGATTCCAGCGATTGTACGTACAACACCTGTTGCAGACATTATTACAAGAATTCCCCGGTGCGGCCAGTCTGCAACGACGAGTGCCGCAAGCGATTGCTGTGCGACCTGCGAAGCGGGAGGAGCCACGATAGGAAGGCTCTCTGTCAGAGCCTCGAATCTAGAATAGACGGAGAAACGAGAACGGGCTGGCGAGCCTGGATTTACAACGGGCTCGCTTTATCGTACGTACAAGACTGGTGGTACAGGCCTTATTGCGCGGGGGATACCGAGACTAACAGAGTCGACACGTAAACGCTTTTTCCCCACTCTCGCGTAGCCACTATCCGTTCCCCAAAACGCTGGTGATTAACGCATTATGTTTTTCTATTCAATGTGGTGGCGAGGACGGCGCATCGCGTGTAGCTAATAACAACCGCCTTCAGCCTCGATAAACTTTATTAGAGATAAGTCTGAACGTATACGATCTGACGATTACTGACGTACCGCGCAGTATCGATATCGACATTATTTCGTAACGTAGGAATTAGATTTAGCAATAGCAGTATGCTGCGATCACTTTTATACGTTTCATGTGCGCAACAGTGTCACAGTAAACACGGCTGTGTGAAGATGAAAATCGACCCGATTGCGTTAGTTTTCCGCTAAGACTCTTCCTTGAGTGCTCGAGTACAGATATTTTTCTTCGTAAAAATTAAGAGTAGAATAACGTACGATTCAATGGTGAATGATAGAATTTATTATTTGCCTTTCGTTTCCCATGGTGCTAGCTATTAGGTACGTAATCACTACAAATTGCTCGTCGATAAACTTTATTCTACCTTTGGTTAGGAATTTAAGACTAATCGATTTAGACACAGATATATACCAGGTATGCGTACTTACGTCGAACTAAAAGAGGAGACACGCCACTGTACGTACGACGTGCACTTTACTCTGCAATAAAACTGCACTTCATCAATGGTATCAGGTTCTCGCGGGGAACGCTCCGACGCTGTAAATACGACATAACGCTTCTTTTGATTTTTAGCAAGGTGGAGTCATAATTCGATCATCTCCTCATTACCGCACTGTACTCGTTCGCCTCCGGGGGACAGATTTACGCGGATGCGCAACCCCTGCGGATATGCGTCCCGTCTGTCGCGTGCATTAAAATATCGCTCTCGCGCAGGGGCACCGTGCGAAATCTGTGTCCCGGATCGCGATGGTATTCGCGTAATCGCGACTGGTGATGGAGAATAATAAAACGACGAATCTCGGCGCTATCATCCGGCACTATATTAACGGTTATTGTAAGTAGCAATGTTTCCTTAACTACAGACGAGCGAGAATTTCGGAAGAGTCGAAACACGCGAGATGGCCCCGGACCAACACCGTCGACAGTGGCAGTCAGGGGCCATCGCGAGTGCTCCGTGCAAAGCACATGCGCGCGTACGCGTCCGATACTCGCGACCTGTTTACCGATCCGCGCAATCGTCGAATCGCGTGGCACGATGCAAGACTGAATCGATGCTCGGTGACCCACCCACTCGCATTGCCAAAGAGACGCGATGGTACGATCGATCGACGTCGATCGGAATTCCCAATGCACCTCCGGCGACCAAGCCCGCGGTTACATTATGCGCCGCGAAGAAATGGGCGATTGCAGTGCCCGTGTCCGGCATGTCGATAGCCGTTTGATCGTTGCGAGATCGGTGAACGGGGCGCGCACGACGAGCGAAGAACGAGACGCGTTCGGTTTTTCTTGAATTCTTTGGTACTTCGCTGGCTCGAATAATTTCCGTCCTTGGGGATGGAAATTATCGTCGAAACGACCGAACGCGGTGCACTGATCCTTTCTCTTCTGCCATTCCACAGGATGTCCATCGTGATGGCCATTCCCAGGTTCGCGTACAATCTACCGAAGTACGTCCTAGGCCTGGGCTAAGGAGGCGAGAACAGGAAAAAGCTTCAAATTGTGATTTCAAATAATTCGACAATCGGCAGAGCTTATCATAGCGCGCGCGTACGCTGTACCCGGCATCCCCCGAGCGGTCATTTCGCTGCGCGATCTTTCGTCGTGCTCTCGGTATCGTTCATTCCCCGCTGTACCTATTCCTGCGGAACGCGAGGCTTCGGCGCGCAAAGCGATGCAATCGCCACGTCGAAGATTCGCGGGCGATCCTCGAGTCTCGTGGGCGATCGGAAGCACGATAAAGATTTCGCGATGGAATCGCGATCGTAAGATCGGTATCCGCGTTGATTGTCGCGTTACGCGTGCAGCCATCGTTATCGCGGTAGTTCTAACAGTCGAACGGATCCTTAAAACCGAAAGTGGAACGTCTCGGAATACTCGAGCTGCACGCGATTAGATATTCGTTGGATATTATTAACTAATCTATGTTTAACGGTCATGACAAAACCCTGAGCGCGGATCGAACGCTCGGTACTCGATAGAGAATGCGCGAGTGGTAGGAAAATTGGTACCTATATCGCTTAGCGTTAACACGCCGCTGCCTGCGACGCGTTAAATTAATCTACGCGCATAAAAAACAGCAATTTTTAACGCTTCATCCGGTAGCGCCGAGACTCGAACTCGTTTTCCAGAATTTGACACAGAGGAAACCTTTCTGTGAACTGCTTACAACGGTAAACAAAAATTCCCTGTATACATTCTTGAGAACAAGCTCGAGTCTCAGTGCTACCGGATGAAGCGGTCAAAATTCCTGGTTTCTTTTTCCGTGTAGAAGTCCGGACGGACTTGCGCTCGTGTCGGTAAATTTATTCTAACGATGAGAAATTCTTTTGTTTATAACCATTTTCTCGTTTTATCGTCGAACACCTTCGTGGTGAAATTTCCACGCGGAATTTCACAATGACGGTGCGACGATACGCGACTTCTTACTATAAGGTGAGCATGAGTGAATCTGGATCTACAGTGGAACGCAGACGTTCGCATTCCCGTAAACTGCGGAAGATCTCATATTTCAGCAACGTTTGGATAACGACGAGAGGTCATAGGTCTCATACGCTCGTGTTGGACGTTACAAAAACGTCCACGTGAACGTACGCGTTCCATCGTAGATTCTACTTGAGGCTTTGTATATAAAGAAATTATACATAGATGTTATTTATTTATACACACATTGTTGTGTTACAGCTGATATTATTGTTGCTAAGAAAATAAATTTTATACCGGTACACTTCAAGAATACGATTATCGACTGCTGTAGATGAGAATTCTGTAAATTCTCGTTATCGCGAGAACCGCTTGCCTTATAACGGTAAGTAAGTCCCCATTCACCGGTCACGAATGCTTCGCCGCTTAGTCCGAGTGTGCGCCGCGGGGGATCCCCGTCGCGTTTGGTTGGTGGTGTCGAGAAGTGCACGGCACATACTGGTTTGCCATTGCGGAAGGAACTTGTGTTAACTGTCGGAAACTGCTGGCATATAGTTGGTCGATTGGCATTCGTAACTCGCAGTTGAGCGATATTCGATAGTGCTACGATATATCGTGATTAAATTTGGTGTTTCCTCGTGTACAGTGCACAAAATGATTCGCTTGCCCAACACCCTTGCTCTGGCGTCGAAGAATGTGAATAAATTCATAGAAATATGTACGAGGTAAGTTCTCTCGATTCGATAAAGGCGTGTACCAATTACCTTGTTTCTTTTACCGTCCGATCTAATTTACATTCCGCCCAAACGGGTATTTTGCCGTGTCACGATCGTCAATTATTAGTCAATCATTGGTAGTACAGTAGTTATTATAGTTTTCTTCGCTTTCCCCGCAATTTTGTATGTGTAAACGACGCTTCACTCGCGCAAAGCTGATTGACCCAATTGGACCTTCCTCCGATCTTTTACCCTCCAGATAGCAGCTATTTTGAATTGCTGAATTGAAGCATTTTATGATATCGAAATATTATGCCAGAGTAGGGAGATATTGTTATGTAATCAAAATGCAGTTGATGCGATAGAGCTGCATATACTCGTGTAGTATGTAGTTTGACTTGTAGTTTTGTCACTACACATACGACGGTGCTTATGCGGTGTATACGTAAATATATAATAAAATAATACGTACGTAATACATGCTTTATTTAGCTTTGAAACATGGTAAATATTGTATGTATGTGGTTCATACCACGTATTACATACAATGTATGTATAGAGATTGCAAACCAGTCACATATTTTTCTGGCGCTGACCTTTGGACCTGAAGTTTAGTCAGCACGCGAATTCATGGCCTATCCTATAACTGTCAACAAATGCTCTGGACTGTGCCCTTGCATTTATTCATAGATCACGGCCTGTATAACTTGCTAGTTTAAACGCTAGAATCGACAACTACTACGATAATGCAAATAAAAATAAACGCGTCTGCGACGTCCAACTATATAGTTACATTAAGACTTCAATTATCCAAACTATAACTTACTTTACCCGAACCGCAATTTGCTACTTCCAGATTTTTTATTAACCCTGCGTTAGTCTGGTGAAACAATGTAATGTGAAAATTGCATTTAGTTGGGGTCCGTCAGACCCCGGCAGACTAACGGAGGGTTAATTGAACTTCGCACACGGCCGAAATTCGACGATTCGGAATTTTAGAAGGCTCACATTTTCGCGCGTTACATTGTTGCAAATCAAGCATGCGCGGCATTTAAACGTGTCCAAAGCTCGTATCGCGTGTCAGGACTTTAATTAAATTCATTTGTCTATTTCCTCTCGATATTTATCAAATCTTTGAGACGCGCAGTCATGAATACATATCGATAATTCTTTTATTACTTTATCGGATACCGACACATTCTCTCAATTTCGCCCCAAGTTTTCGTAGGGTCGGTTAAAGATGATCTCCTTTACAGATGCAATTTCGCCACACAGGCTGCGGCTAAACAAGAGACTTTGGGAAAGACTGAAAAAAAATCCGCCGCGAAGGAGTCGCCTTCGTTTACCTTGAATATTTTTCGAGGTCAATTAGACACTAGCCAAATATTCCCCTATCCAGAGCCACTGACGCAAGATCAACGCGAGACATTGTCCATGTTGATCGATCCTTTCCAAAAATTCTTCGAGGTAATGATTTCGTGGATGCATAGGACTGACAATACCAAACGGAAACGAGAGATCGGCCTTATTAAGCTGCCGAATATATATATATATATATATATATTATATATATATTTTTTTCAATTCTGCATCTTATAAGTTTTGCTTTTCAAGCGAATACGATCCCCAACTTGATGCATATCGATCCGGTACTTTCCGTCCCATTTTAGTATGATTGTACTTATACCCGGTTTTTTTTTAGGAAATTAACGATTCTGCGAAAAACGACGAAACTTCCGCGATCGACGAAAAAACCTCCGCCGCTCTTTGGGAGCTCGGCGCCTTTAGTCTTCAAGTACCTCAAGATTTAGGTGGTACAGGATTAAATAACACTCAGTACGCGCGCTGCGTCGAAATCGTAGGCTACCATGACTTGGGCGTTGGTATTACATTGGGCTCACATCAGAGTATCGGTTTTAAGGTAATTACCTCCATATAAATTAATTCCCTCCGCCCCCCCCCCCCCCTTCCCTGCTACCGTGGAAGGAGTGAAACTTAAAATTCGCATCGCCGAGTTTTCTGTAGCTAATTAACTTTCGACAGGGTATACTTTTATTCGGAACGCCGGAACAAAAGGCCAAGTACCTACCTCGCGTGTGCAACAAAAATTACGCTGCGTTCGCCCTCACCGAGCCAACTTGTGGATCCGATGCCGGCGCGGTCAAATGTCGCGCCGTGAAATCGAAGGACGGCTCGCACTACGTGCTTAATGGCAGTAAAATATGGATTTCGAACGGGGGTTTGGCGGAAGTCATGACGGTCTTTGCCCAAGTACCGATCACCGATCCTGAAACGGGTGAAACGAAAGACAAAGTCACGGCATTTATCGTAGAGCGAGCATTCGGCGGTGTGACGAACGGTCCGCCGGAAAAGAAAATGGGCATCAAGTGCAGCAATACCGCTGAAGTTTTTTTCGAGGACGTCAAGATTCCCGCTGAAAATGTCCTGGGCGAGGAGGGTCACGGATTCAAGGTTGGTATCGTTGCAAAAGTTTTAAACGGGAATTGTGTGAAATACGAATCTGGAACTGTATGTATGTAGATGGGCGTTACATTCTCGCGTACGATCATCGAGACGTGTGTTTTTCGACATTTCAGGTTGCCATGAACATTTTAAACAATGGCAGATTCGGTATGGCCGCAGCTCTTTCCGGCACGATGCGTTACTGCATGAAAAAGGCGGTGGAACATGCGACGCAACGGGTACAATTCGGCAAGCGGATCGATAGTTACGGCGCTATTCAAGAAAAGATAGCTCGTATGTCTTTGTTGCACTATGTCACCGAATCGATTGCGTACATGATCTCCGGAAACATGGACATGGGAAGCCAGGATTACCATTTGGAAGCTGCCATCTCGAAGGTAACCGCGCGCGCGCGATTGCGCAAGAAATCTCTTATATTGTCCCAGACGCTTGTCCGACGGTTGCAATGTTTTTTAACCTTACAGTGTTTCGCGTCCGAATCGGCTTGGTGGGTTTGCGATGAATCTATTCAAGTATTAGGAGGCATGGGTTACATGAAAGGCACCGGCCTCGAACGTGTGATGCGCGATCTTCGTATCTTCAGAATTTTCGAAGGCACGAACGACGTTCTTCGCCTTTTCGTCGCTCTGACGGGCATTCAGTACGCCGCGGGTCACCTGCAGGAATTGGTGAGGGCGCTGAAAAATCCGGCCTCTAATTTGGGTCTAATTTTGGAAGAAGTCGCAAGAAAGGCGAAAACAGTTGTTGGCATTAGTTCGCCGCCCAACTTTGCGCATCTCGTTCATCCGAGTCTCGCCGACAGTTCGACCCTATGCGCCAAGGTAATACGCGGCTTCCTCGTAAAGTTCAATCTCGTCGAAGCTCCGCCGCAGTCTACATTTCCAAATTGATTGCAGTCCATCGATGCCTTTGGCCTGACCATCCGTAGCTGCCTGGAAAAGTACAAGCGAGGAATTGTAGACCAACAGTTTGTTCTCAACAGGGTCGCGCAATCCGCGATGGACATATATACCATGGCCGCTGTCCTGAGCAGAGCGACCATGTCGGCAAATAAGAATCTCCCATCGGCGAAGCACGAGCTGCGCATGGCACAGACATGGTGTACCGAGGTATATCGAGCATTTTTATGTTTAAAAAAAAACGAAATGAAAATTAAAGATATTACAATAATACAACAAACGTCAATGATTCCGCATTTTAGGCGTCCAGTCGCGTGGCGTACAACCTGAAAGTGATTAACTCTGGAGAACATTTGGAGGTCTTCGACAATTTAAGCGCACTGTCTAAAGAGATCTGTCAAAGCGGCGGAGTCGCCCACGTCAATCCCGTAGGCCTTTAATGAGGCCGTTGTCGCTTTATTACGATTGAATCCTGCGATTCAGTTTTATCGCCGAAAACATTACAACAAATGGGCCATCCAGCGCGATTTTTATACATTAAAGAGTTTAGCGATTTTAGGAGAATCGCGATACTTCCAGTTGTGCCGAGAGAGAGAGGAACCAACGTGCTGCTACAGACTACGAATGTCTATAAATTTAGCTAGGTAAATAGACTCTACAAATATCTCTCTTGCGGGAACCGTTCGCGACGCCGATGCACGTGCGTACCTCCCTATTCTATCGTCAACTGGAAGGGAATCTATTTTTTTATAAGAGGTATACACAATTGTCGAGCAAAATTCAATGCAACTTGTATTTGATGAATTGGTCGGATGACCATGTACATAACTATAACGTACAAATTAAGTAGCGTGTCGTTTTTCGATACGAAAAAGATTTTATATCGTTCGTCCTTCTGTGTTTCAAATTGTTATCTGCTGTGAAAGAAGATATGATTACAAAATGACGTATATTAATTTCACGAATTCCATTTGTCCTTTCATTTTTGTTTACTCCTCCGACGATTGAAAACCCAAACGACTGGCTTTTTTTACACACGCATCTTGCTCCGTCTCCTTAAATGTATCAGCGCGCGTTATCCATGACACCGACCGTCTCTCGAACGGTATGTCAAACCTTCGTTCCCATCGCAAAGTCTTACGTTGTGCAACAATAATGATACGTAGCGTTGTTATAGCCAGATGTGATCAAATTATCGATGGACTGGTATGTAAAATGCGTGTCTAATACGTCGACGTGGAAGTATACCGGTATATTTCACGTATCTTTTTTTTTTTATTCCTTCGACATACAGATATTCCCACATTCGAGATTACTTATTAGCTCTGTAAAGTGAAATTATGGTAGGAAATACGATATTTCGTTCGAAAACGTTCGAAATCTAAAATTCGAGAATTGTGCGCGCTTCCAATTCTTAAAGTATTTGTTTATTTACTTTCTCTCCTTCTCTACATATTGAATTCTCGGACACTTCTCTTTAATTGTACGAGTTACGTTCTTTTGCCAAAAATTATTGCAAATACAGCTGACAGCATCGCGGAGGACCGATCGATTAGTAATATGGACACACTTTGAAACGAATAAGATTATCACTATTAAATAGTAGACGTGGTATATAGGTACCTATTAATTCATATTTTCGGATGCATTGACGTAAAATTCTTTAAAAAGATCGATGCAAAATTGGCTTCTTGCCCATCTTTTCTTGCGCTCAATTAAATTCTTAGTCTTACGACGGAATAAGGCTTGCGCGACCAAATCCATTCAACTAGAAAGCAATCAAGCGCAAAGATTTGACCCTTCAACTTCAAATTTTATGCGAATTTAATTAAATATCACGTCAACGATGACCCTACCGAAAGAAATACAACGCGCGAAATATTATGAAAAAGCGTAACTTTCCATCCGTATTGTAAGAATGTGAGAGCAAAGACTACCTACAATAGTTTAAGAATATACACGTCGAGTATAATGCCGACGCGAATGTAGTTGACGGCCTTTGAGAAAAATATATTTTTTAACACCTTTTTCGCGTTTTCGGGGACATCGCTTTCTACTATTTGCCAGGGAACGCGATGCCGGAAAAATGTTCTTCCTGTGCGCGTCACTGAAAACATTCTCTTCGTCGATTCAATGTCGCGAAACTTTTATACGCGCGCGAACGCAAAGAACTTCTTGAAAATCAAACAGACTTCTACCGAAGAACTATTGCAGAGGATACAAGAGAACGGCGAGATGTTAATTGGTAAGTAACAGCCTTAATCGCTATCCGAGACCTTTGCTTACATTATAACATTAAGTTTGCATACGTGTCAGCCCGAAAACTGTTCCTCTGTATTCCTTCAAAGTGTACTGAACCTTTTTTAAGTAATCTTGGCTATACTAGTCGCACGCTATCAACGATTGTTTATTTTAAGATTTCCACTCCGCTCTTTCGCGAATATACTTCACGAACGAGTCTCCGAAAGAGACATAAGTCTACTTTGATTCTAATTTTTGACCTATCAGTGTTTCAAACAAATATATTAAAGGCAGAGATTTGGCACGAAAAAAATAATGACGCGCGAAATGAAATTTCAATCTGCTACCTACATCTGAACTTTTTCACACTAAATCGTACGTTACTTGTCTCGTATCTGTTAGAAATACATATATATATTAAGGGAAAACAGCGCGATGGTCCTTGGAACCCCGTCACATGTGCCGACTATTCAGATCCCTCGCATACCGAAAATATATAAACATGTACAATATCTATATATAGTACATCTATACACATAGATTGAATTTTATTCTCTTTCCATTCGAGTTCACCCTTGCCTCATACCGACGTAACGACATTTCTCACAAAATCAGAGTCAACGGCAGAGGCGTTCGATCCGTGCCGCCCGGATATACGCCTTAAAGATCCCCTATACCTACAATTATTATCTTTTACTCTCGCGTACGATTCGTTCGTATCGCATAATCGCATAGTATCCGAATCGCTCGCGATTATATCCAGTTTTGTGCCACTTGGAATCCTTACCTCGAGCGGGTACCCTACCCCTGTGCTATAGAGAGATTATTAAACATTTGTCCGTTCCAAGCTATCGCGATGCAATAATGTTGCAGTAACTGCGTCAAGAGTTCTCGTTCGTCCAACATTTCTATATGCTCGATACGAGATCGCTCCGAGCCGGGTAGCGAGTCGTAAATCTCAACCATTGTCCACGCATTTGAGCTCTCCCAACCGGCCGCCGTGAATCTAAACGAAAGATCAACGTTACTCGATCGTGAGGGTACGTTGCTAGGTAGAACAAGGGCCCTGCCTCCTCGACCGACGAGTACACTTACCGTCTCTGCTGGCTCTCCAACGATTCGCAGTCCTCGACTCCGGCTAATAGACATCCCCTGGTCCGCAAGTTAGATAACATAACTTCCCCAAATTTGTCCCGCATATTCACCTGCTCGTAAGCTACGAATATGCTGGTTGGAAAAATTTTCGAGAGCCATTTCAATAAAGCGGAAACCGCTCCGCTGTCTATATACACGAGAACGCATTCGGCGAGAAACAAAGTTGGCAGGTTGAAATTTACTTCTGCCTGATTAAGTTTGCTCGCTAGTTCAGGTATATGCCGTAAATCAGTTCCGACCAGGTGATAGTCAGCCGCGTGCAGGTCTGTCGCCGAGAATCTGATTTCGCCATCTATGAGAAACGCGGTCGCACGTGGAATTATCGTTCGTCGATCGATTTAGTCGCGAACGCGGAATTTGTTACGGACCTTCCGTGTTTAATCTATCGATGAGCTGTTTGTGCCTCTTAATATGATAGCATTTCTTGGCGGTAATGCTAGGGAAATCCAGCTCCACAAAGTTTTGCGGACTTTTTCCCGCGTCTTTAAGCTTCCAGTACAGGGTATCGAAGCCGGAGCCCAAATTTATGATCTGCCCCTTACCGCTGCACAACTGGTAGACATTTATTTCGTATTAACATCAAATTTATCCAGACCCCCTCCTGGTAATTGTGACACCATTCGGAGGAGTTGGATGTATGAATGTACAATAATTTTTTTAGTCATCTCGAACAAAAAATAAATAAAAAAGCTCATGTACTACAAGTACTTCAATCTGTGTACTTAAAGAGAAAGAGGGGCTCAAAAATGATTCCAGCTTCTGTCCCTGACTCATGAGTTTGACCTTGTGTACCAAGTCTCAAATCGTATGCTGAAACCTCAATTTGAGGGCATGTACATACGTACACAGGTATCCACGTTCGCGTGATGTTCTATGTATATTACAGTACTTGAAATAGAATCTTGAAACAGAGTTCAAAGATCGCCGGTGTCAAATTTCGAAAAAGTTCATAAAACTCAATTGACCTGTTTGCAATTGGGCCCTCGGCACAGGCGTGAAAAAGTCGCACCCTGCCGCAGAGAAGTAGGATACGGACGCTAGGTCAAGGTTGCCGGCATTGCGCATCCCTTTACGAATCAGCTGTATCCATGCACACAACTCGACTAATTTCGAGGTTATGCGAAATTGACAGTTCGGTTTTCAGTTAAACGTCAATACAACTAGGTATCTCATACTCACCTTCAAGAATTTCTCAACGAAGAGCTCAATTCCCTTCACCCTGGCGTAGTATCCGCGATTAATTTCCGGCGCTTTGCGGCCAGTTTGTTTCACAAAAAGGTTGATAAAAGGATCGGACCAGTAACCGAGTTGCACCGCGTACCTCTTGCACTCACTGGCATCATCGTTGGTTGCTTGCACCGCTTCATCGTCCGCCATCTTTTTGATCATAGCACCAACCCGTTCACTTGAAATTCAGTTGCGATATATCATAATTCCGCATTCACCGGAATACCGCGGTGATGTACTGGAAGCCGATGCGACTATCCGTGATCCGCTGCAGCTTGCACAAGTGGCCATATTGCCCGAAGCACCGGGGGCCATCGCGCTGTTGGTCTTTTTTTCGTACAATTAGGGTGGTCACTCATGAAGTTTTTGGACTAATCGCCATTGACAATCGATTGGTGAAACGTGTGGTTTAAACTCCGTTTACGTATTAAACTTGAGCTTAGCTTCGAGTGAAATAGGTAGGTATAGGAGATCCGAGGAATCCCGGATTCGCTCATCGAGGTTTAATATTAAATATGTATATTGTATAAAAATACGCGTACGTGACGTAGAATGGTCTTTTTTATTAGAAAAGTGACGTTAAACTTTAAGAGAATATTCGCGTGTCACATTAGATCATCGTGAGAACGACGATCTCCTACTAAGGTTAGTTTATAGTCTTTTGTTCTGTCTTCATGGTCTAACCGCGTATTTATATCATAAAAATTCACTGATCGTCAAAATGTTGCCTGGTATAGCCACGCTGAAAGTACAATAATTGTTTGTGGTATGTACCTTACGTATTCATTATTTCGTAACATTATACATATATCTGCGTGCTAGTGTTCAAGAAAAATTGAAATTCACAGAGGAGGTTAATTTGCTAATTACAAGATACGACTATCAGTTTCCTAAATTCGATTATCTTGCCATTAGATAACTTTTTGCTACAAATGTTATCCCAAGAGTAGCAATTCAAGCATCTCAGAGAGTGTTTTTTTTTATGTATAGCAATATAGGTACATTTATATGAAATATCCCATTATTTTTTTAACAGCCTTCTAATTGCATCTTACACGAAAAAAATAGCGTCTTTGATGCAGCACAAAAAATGGATTCCATCAAAGAGCAACTCATGTTTGACGGCGTTTGGTCAACGTCTGAGGACTCCGTCTACTTTTGCCACTTGTGCAAAAAGGAAATAAATAGCTTTGATTGTGCGATACAGCATGTAATGGAAAGTTTACACACCACAAATCTCATTGCTTTAAGCAAGATATTTACCTTTAGGAATGGATCTATCAGTTGTAAATTATGCTCCTTCGAAGGAACATGGCTTTCAATAGAGAAACACTGGGATATGCATAATGATGTCGCAACAGTGGATCAAACGCCACATCAAACGGAGCAGTATAAGTTGTATAAACAAATGATCCTAAATGGTATTATAAAGCACGCGGTAGATGGATTTTTTTGCCGTTTCTGCACAGTACAGATAATTACATGGAATGAGGCTCTCCATCATTCGAATGACCCAACCCATATAGCTAAGAAAAGTAGAGGGTCCTTGAATAAAAGCAGTCCGAAAGAAGTTAAGGACGAACTGTATGAAGAAATGTTTGTAAATGGTATAACTATATTGGAGGGAACGCGATATTTCTGCGAGTATTGCTTTTCCAATATTTGGGACACTAGTAATATCATGATTCATATAACAGGAGATAAGCATGTATTGATGAAGAACTCAATGAGCTGTAAGATAAATCAGAGCGTGGTAGGAGAAAACACAGAGTCCATCAGCAAGGCTTCTAACGTTCTCAAGATTCCGAAACAGCTGAAATCCATACTAATATCTCATGGCCTATTAATTTTCCCAGAACAGGTTTATTGCCGCGCCTGTTATTGTTCTTTAAAAGATGTGGACGCTATCCAGGTCCACTTGCTATTACACTTGCAAAGAATATGGCCCTTCAAGAAGGTGGTAGAACTCAAAAATATTAGCCAATCTTCCCAAGTTTCCACCTCGCAAGAAACAATCCATTTTTTTGAACGGGTACAATCGCAGGATAAGGAAAAATTCAATGAACAGTCCGCAACTGTCACCGCAAGCGTGGGGTTTTCCATGACCGCGTATTGCCCAAAGTGCATGGTTTACTTCTGCGATGAGGAAACATTGGTAGTTCACTTGAGGTCTCCTGCACACAAGAGGACGCACTGCTCGATCGAACAGAGTTCTGCGAAATTGGCGCAAGAGCCAGAACCTCAAGCGAGTAATGTCGCTGTACCAAAAGAAATCTTGTACAACTGTAACCTCTGCAATATTCAATTTAAGGAGGATCAGATGCTGATTCAACATTTTGGACAAACTCTGCATATGTTGAACACGTTGAGAGGAATACAAGAAAACATGTGCAGCATCTCTGAAAAACAGCTACCAGTGAATGACGAGAAGGAAAAATCCACCAATATGAACTCGCTGGTCTACAAATGCGATCTCTGTAACGTTAAAGTGGCGCGAGACATAATCTTGGTAAAACATTTTAACGGAAAGGAACATAAAAAAAACCAAGATCGCCTGTTAGCTGGCGCCAGTGATGAAAATATGTGCAGCATCTCTAAAAAACAGGGACAGCAACTAGGGAAAAAAAAGAACAAATTCAAAGATGTAAACTCGCAAATCTACAAATGGAATCTCGGTAATATTAAAGTGGCACGGTGCGAGATGCTGGTGGATCATTTTAACGGAAAGGAAAATAAAAGTAACCAAGATCGCCTATTAGCTGGCACTGATGTTTCCATTACATCGAAAGAGGAGGAAGCAACAATGAATGTAAAGGATAACGATCTCTCGTCAGGTTTACGGAAACTTTCGATAGTGAGCGCTAACGGGAGCGCCAGCGATGAAAACATGTGCAGCATCTCTGAAAAACAGGGACAGCTACCAGTGAACGACGAGAAAAAAAAATCCAACAATCTGAACTCGCTGGTCTACAAATGCGATCTCTGTAACGTTAAAGTGGCGCGAAACATAATGCTGGTGGATCATTTTAACGGAAAGAAACATAAAAGTAACCAAGATCGTCTATTAGCTGGCACTGACGTTTCCATTACATCGAAAGAGGAGGAAGCGACGACGAGTGTAAAGGATAACGATCTCTCGTCGGGTTTACGGAAGCTTTCGACATTGAGCGCCAACTGGAACGCCAGTGATGAAAATATGTGCAGCATCTCTGAAAAACAGGGACAGCTACCAGTGAACGACGAGAACAAAAAATCCAACAATCTGAACTCGCTGGTCTACAAATGCGATCTCTGTAACGTTAAAGTGGCGCGAGACATAATGCTGGTGGATCATTTTAACGGAAAGAAACATAAAAGTAACCAAGGTCGTCTATTAGCTGGCACTGACGTTTCCATTACATCAAAAGAGGAGGAAGCGACGACGAGTGTAAAGGATAACGATCTCTCGTCGGGTTTACGGAAGCTTTCGACATTGAGCGCCAACTGGAACGCCAGTGATGAAAATATGTGCAGCATCTCTGAAAAACAGGGACAGCTACCAGTGAACGACGAGAACAAAAAATCCAACAATCTGAACTCGCTGGTCTACAAATGCGATCTCTGTAACGTTAAAGTGGCGCGAGACATAATGCTGGTGGATCATTTTAACGGAAAGAAACATAAAAGTAACCAAGGTCGTCTATTAGCTGGCACTGACGTTTCCATTACATCAAAAGAGGAGGAAGCGACGATGAGTGTAAAGGATAACGATCTCTCGTCGGGTTTACAGAAGCTTTTGACATTAAGCGGCAACGGGAAAGAATGCTCTAATTCGAAAGCGGAGAAAATAGTAGAGGAGAAGAAAATGGAATACGCGTGCTTTACGTGCAACGGGAAATTTACGAGTGAGATACAGTTGAACGAACACATTAACGGAAAGAAGCATAAGAGTCGGATGCTCTTGTACACAAACGTCGACGCTGCTCGTTCGACATCGCAGAAGAACAACTCTGCGTCGAGCGACACGAGTGCGTCTACGAGCGATACGAGTACGACGATGCAGAAGAAACAAAAGAGGAAGCCTGCTATAAAAAAGAATACCGAATCTAAGAAGTCGCCAGACTTTTTTAAGACACTGAAATCGAAGTATTTGGGTTCAGCAATAGACATCATATACGAGGTCAAATCCGAGAGGATCCGCGAAGTCAAACTGAGTACCCAAATGTTCTCTAAGGATGCTCAATCTATATATTGCCTCGTTTGTGGAGAGAAAGTTCCCAATAAGCTTCAAACTTATTACGAACACATTCGTTGCGTACCTCACTTGAATAATCTCGAGTTGATGATAAAAGACGACATGGAATTCGAGGATTCTCCGGAAGAATTTAGCGACCTAGCCCTTGCCAAAGAATTTATGCAAGAACTGTCAAACGAACGTGTCAAGTGCTTCGCATGCGACGTAGATTTGTGGAACAAGGATTCTACCCTTCGCCAGCACATGACGACGGAAGCTCACGGGGAGAAGAGAAAATGCTGGAAGAGAATGACGCAACGGGTCTTCAACGAGATTCTTTCGCAGATCGAGCAGATTTGGTATTACTCCCAAAAATACTGCTGCCAGTTGTGCAACTGCGTGTTTGACATAGATGCCAAGTTTGGTGAACATCTGGAGGATGACAAGCACGTAGCAAAATTGAAGTCGATCGGTACTTTTCCGGATAAACTCGTATACGAATTTTGCGCGCCGTGTGCCACTCTGTGGATCGGATACGCCGATTCCTTTACTAGACATTGTCAGGATAAGATGCACAAGTACATGGTACAAAACTGCTTCTATATGGAACGGAATATGCCGGATAGCGCAACGCAAATGCTAAAGAACATGCAAGAATGCGTCGACGAGCTGATCGATCGGTCCGATAAAGATTTGGCGCACGAGCGGAGGAAGGAAAACGAAGTGTTGACGTACCTGGAGAGTATGGCCAAGACGAAATTTCCAAGCGCGACTGCATATTCCTTTGGATCCAGAATTTCGAGATTCGGATTCCCGAATAGCGATATCGACATTTTCATCGATTGTGGTGAGTATATTTTGAAATGACGCAATATGCTTCGCGTCATTGATTCATTTTGGAATCGGTGCAGAGTTAAGGGGTCATAGTCTCGGTAGCAGGATGTAAATCCGAGTTTCCTCCATTCAGGAAATACGTACTATGGAGAGAATTCAGCTACGTCGCGACAACTGCTCTTCATAGAGACGATTAAAAATTGCCTACTTGACAAAGAGGAGACTTGGGCTATAGAAGAAATTCTGACGCGTTGCAGAACGCCGATCATCAAATCAATTCATAGACCTACGGAAATGAAGTGCGACATTGTCGTAACTAACGGACTCAGCGTAGAGAACACCAATTTGCTAAAGTCTGTCTCTGCGAAACATTCGTAATTTACGTTATGCGATGAGCAATCGTATTTTACGAATTATATCAACTGCTTGCAGATGTTTCCTCGAGACGTATCCACTTTGTCGGAAGGTGATATTATTCTTAAAGAAATGGCTCGCTCAGTGCGATTTATCGGGAGCGCAATATATTACGAGTTACGCGCTCGCTTGGTACGTCATATTTTACTTGCAAACGGAGTCGATTCTGCCGAGCATCGATCACTTGATAAAATTGCGGAATAAGTCTAAAATCGTTGCTGGTAAGTCAAATTCTACTCAAAGATATATCTCGTTCTTGGATGAGACGGGTATAAGAGAAGGGAACGTATATATAATACGGGAGAAAAAAACAAGACGTTTAGGGTGATTGAGAACGGTTTCACACACTTTGTTTTTCTACAGGTTGGGAAGTTGGCGTATCTTACGAATTTTATTTTAATCAGCCGAGTCTGACTCTATCTAAACTTCTTCTTGGATTCTACGAATACTACGCGGAATTTGATTACCGTTTTGACGTCGTTTGCCCGTTAATTGGACGCACCGTCAAAAAGCGCGCATTTCTCGAGCCGGCTACTCTTCCGAAGGAAATGACACGTTATGTCGAATATTTGAAGACGTCGAAAGATCCGGAGCATTTCAGAATCGATTCCGCCATGTGCATTCAGGATCCTTTCGATCTCTCTCACAATTTAACCAAGGCTGTCCCAAAATTCGCATTGAATCGCTTCAGACAATTCTGCAGTCAATGCGCGAATATATTACACGAATCTATCACGGTATAATGCAATGCGCTATTATTGCCTAAGTAATCAACAGTAAAATTCTGACCCATGCTTTACATAATTGTCTTTTTATCAAATTTCTTTTAGAATATAATTTTTTCGTTCGTTAATATTTTTATACTCGGTAATCGTTAACTTTTTTTTTAAAGAAATGGACCATATTCGCATACCTTTTAATCACAACCTATGAGTTATACGAATTTTCATTACAGTATATAGTCGTACAATTATTGCGCGCATTTTTAAATTGAAAATTGTAAAGAAAGAATTATACGTTCTAGTATTTCTGATTAATATAAGAAAGGAACTGGGTGATATGTACATACTAGAAAAAATATTTATACTTGTGTATATCCATGTGTGTGGCGCTAATAATAACTTTGTAATACTTGGGAATTTAAATAAAGACAAGTTTATATTATAGAAATTTCTCGAGGACGAACTATACTGTGTATAAAATCACAGAAGAGGTATTGGAATTTATTTCACTCATCTTTCTGAAGTAACAAGAAAAATCATGAATTAAATGCACTTTGTGCACATACATATATGAGGTGTACAACTTTGCTTCCGCCGTTTTCCTATAGATGGCTTTAGCGAAATTTGTACACCTAATAAATATAAAAACTATTTCCCGTGTGTGTGTAATCGTCGGACCACGCCGTTTCAGTTATACCCACGTTTTTCGCGGATTAGACGAATGTGCAACAATAAATACCTACTCTACATTATAATTGTGATATTCTCTTATACTGCTCGTATTTTGCGTAAAAAGATTTCGTTGGCGGACTGCGGTAAACGTTACTATTCTCGTTTTTCGCGTTTCGTAGTAACGTGGTAGAACACTTCGAACACACCGGAGCAGTATACGTGCAATCAAAAGGAAAGGTCACCTCTACTGGTTGCACGAAGTACGTAAACTTTTCACGTAACCCTGTCAACATTTTTCTGTATATCTACATATACGGATTACTAGCAACTACTTTTTTAATACTTCTATTCACTTATTCATTATTAGACTACAGTGCATCTTTTGTCAGTCTTTCTTTCAACTAGTTTAGAGGTACCTAATTTCTACGTAGTTGCGGTTTTGCTATAATTTTTCGAAACATTACTTTATATGTCAGAATACCATAAGTGGAATTAAACGCGAATGCGAAGGATGCATCGTTATCGATAAAAATTGCATTCCGAATAACATCGAAAGGCTGAAAAGTTGAACGTAAGGCGGACGCGTTCCCTATTTACCATCGTGCTTACAATATTTTTCCTTCCTTAGGAAAAAGCAGTGAATAAACTCTTTCGTCGCGTGTAAAACACGGATTGTCTCATTTGTTGTACACTGGTGTGCAATTTCGTCGGACTAAAATAAAATGGAGCCAAATTCCAGAAGACTCTTACGTATTCAACAGATTGGTCAGAGCAACGACTATTATTGCTCTGTTTGCCACACGATGATGCAGGGTGAAGTGACTGCAATTACACACTCTAAAGGAAAACGACATCTAAGAGAGATTGGAAAGATTGGAAATATCAAGGAATCGGATGGAAGATTTTTGTCGCAGATTGATCAAAACAGTGCATTTCATTGTCCCATTTGCAACAAAATCATGGCTGGCAAGGAACCGAAGGAACAGCATTGCAATGGAACATATAAACAAAATGTTAAGGAATTCGAGGAGAAATTTATCTGTAAGAATGGGATCGTAACTTGCAGGAAATGCAACTTTCAAGGACCGTGGACAATGTACGTCGATCATGAAAATTGTCGTGAAATTAACAAAAAAACTGATCTAAGAGAGAGTTATAGGAATCTGAAAGATCTGACGTCTAATTCCATCAAGATCACTTGCAAACAACTCGTCAATAACTTTATAACCCAGCATCCGATGCAAGGATACAATTGCCATGCGTGTTCGATGCTATTGGCGAATTTGTCCTCAGTCGCCACTCACATCAGTGATGCAAACCACCAACGCCTGAAACTCGAAAATGATCGTATCGAGATTGTTGATAAGAAAGAGATCGTATCGGAGGAGCAATGTAAAATGTTGGTCTCAAATTGCATCTTTAGAAAAGATAAAGTTCTATATCAATGCGAGATTTGTACCTGTAAGATCAGCCGTTTGCTACATGTACTGCAGCACATCAGTGGTAAGAGGCACTTCACAAACTCTAAGCTGTGCTCTGAGTTCTTGTTGAAAAGGGCAAAATTGAGAGGCGGCTGCCAGACGCATTTACGACTCCCTGACAAATTGAAATCGATGGTAGAACTTCTCGGTCTGCAGACCCTCAACGATCGAGTCGTCTGCAGACCGTGTGGCATGTTCTTTACAACCGTGGAGGCTGTGGAGAGTCATTTAAAGATTCACTTTCCGAAGATGCGGAAGTCCTGTGAATCGCGGCTTCATAAAAAGCTTTGTCTAGAGTCGGAAAATTCGGTGAAGCAAAGGAATGAAAAATCGTCTCTGGATCGCAACGAAAACCGGTCGAAGAGGTCGGAGTCCAAGAGCGGATTGGAAACCTCCGAGCCTGATGACTCTGATCGAAGGGGGATGAGCGCTAGAGATAATTTGGAGCTGAGTACTCGGATGACCTTCGTAATAAACAATTGGATGGCATTCTGCTTCATCTGCGAGAAAATCATTCCGGCAGACGTTTCGAACTTTTACAAACACGTGAGCGGTGAAACACACAACGAATATCTTCTCAAGATGCTCGAGATGGACAAGGAATTTGAAAATTTCCGCGATCAATTTAGCAATCTGACCCTGGCAACAGAGTTAATGCAAGAGCTGTTGTATGATGTCGTCCTTTGTCACGCTTGCGGCATGAAAATAAATAATGAGAATTCTCTGCTGAAAGCGCATGTCGATACTGCAGTGCACAAGACGAATACCTCAATTCGGAGGGAAGATTCCAAGCGAATATTCGCGGAAGTTTACCAAAAAATGATGAAGGTAAAGATCGAAGCTCCCATTGCTGAGGAGGCGAAGCCTCGCGCACCCGTTCGGAAGGACCATAAGACCTCTACCAACGGTCGGGAGACACTGCGATTGATGCGTCTGCTATTCAAGAAAGACGACATATACAACGCGAGCGAAGCAAAGTTACGCGACGTCAAACTGAGCACGCGAATGACTGTGAATAAAGACTCTGAACAGCTGTATTGCCTCGTATGTCTGAAGATTGTGCCGAACAAGCTTCAGGATTATTACGAGCATATACATTGTTTGGAACATGTGAGGTGCATGAAATGTATAATAAAAGACGACGCGCTGTTCGAGAATCAGCGGGACCAGCTGAGCGAACTCGCCCTAGCGTATGATTTCATGCACGAGACGTCGGAAGAGTGGGTAAAGTGTTTCGCCTGCGATGTGCAAATCGGAAACGTGGATACGCTGATTCGCAAGCACATCGGCTCGAAGATGCACGAGGCGATGTGTCTGAAGTGGAGAAACGACTGCGATGCCGCGTACGATGAGATAGCCTCGCAACTCGAAGACGCTTGGTACCACACTCATTATTACTGGTGTCAGCCGTGCGACGTCACCGTGAAGCTGCATGTCAATTTTGTGGACCACCTCGACAGCGAGAAACACGCCAAGTGCCTGAAGGCTGCTGGATGTCTGAGTGAGGGAGAGCTAATGTACGACATTTGCGTGCCTTGCGGAATCTTATGGCTCGGCCGTGCTGATCTATACGCGATACACTGTCAGGACAAGATGCATAAATATTTGGTACAAAGCAGAGACTATACAAATCGGAAAATTCCGTCAACTGCCAAGAACTTGTTGAGTAACTTGGAACAGGCGGCTGAGAAATTGGTCGAGGAATCCGACAAAGTGTTGCTCGAGGATCAAGAAAAGGAAATTGAAGTGTTGCGGGGACTGGAGAGCACGATTAAATCGCGCTTCCAGTACGCGAATGTGTTCACGTACGGCTCGAGGGCTGCAGGACTGGCATTTCAGGACAGTGATATCAACGTATTCCTCGACACCGGTAAGCATGTAATGAAGAGCGATCGTGATACGAGCACCATGGGGAGTTACTACTTAGATTACTCTGTCTGCCGCGATAGTGATTGGCCAACAAAATTATTACAATGGTGCCACCCCTCTATCTCGGCTTTTCTTTGAGAGTTCTCTAATGAATTAAAAATTTTCGAAATTACTGCGAACAGATACTTTGGATAACGTAATCGCCGGACGTCCTATTCTAGAGATTCAAATTTTGCTTCGTAAAAATTCCCGACGTGTGTATATTTGTGTCTGTCAGGTGATATGTATCGTGGAATGGGAGAGTACGTGCTGAAAACTTTGACGGGGTCGATTGCAAATTGTCTAGTTAAAGAAAAACAGTATTGGTACATAGAGCAAGTTCTGACGGACGCTCGTCCACCATCTATAAAAGTACACCACGTACCCACAGAGCTGATGTGCAATATGTCTTTCATAGACGGACTAGTTGTGGAGAACACGAATATGATCAAGTCAGTGGTCATCAATTGCAAAATCTCGTTGTCCCAATCGCTTTCTCTAACAGGCGAACAAATTAGATCTACTCTTTTATGTATTCAGGTGTTTCGCCGAGAAGTATCCGATGTGCCGAAAATTGATATTGTTCCTGAAAAAACTGATGTTTTCCTGCGGTTTGGCTAAATCGGACGACGGTATGACAAACTATGCTATCGCATGGTTCGTCATTTTCTATCTGCAAAAGAGAAAGATCTTTCCAAGCATCGCTTCTTTGTTGCAGATGCAAAATCATCCCAAGATCATCGCCGGTAAGATTTTCCCCCCCGAGATCATTTCTCTTTTGTGCGCCCACGGAATACCCAGATTCGGAAAACTCTGGAGATGTTGCGCTCCAATTTTGTTAAGCGATCTGGCATACTTTTTATCCAACTAACAGGAATCGCGCTTTCATTCGCTTTTTGTCGTTTTCCAGGTTGGAACGTTGGCGTGTGCTATAAGTTTCATTTCAAATCGCCTGATTTAAGCTTTGCGGAACTTCTGACTGGTTTCTTTGAGTTTTACGCAGAATTTGACTACAGATATGAAGTAGCATGTCCATTGCTCGGTAGTATCGTCAAAAAGCAAGCGTTTCTAAAGTCTAACGATCTTCCCAAGGAAATGGAGCTTTACATCGAATGTATCAAGAGATCAGACGATCCCGATCACTTTCGAATAGACTGCCCTATGTGCTTGCAGGATCCGTTTGATCTCTCGCACAATTTGACGATGAATGTTACGAAAATCAATTTGAATCGATTCAGACAGTTCTGTCACAATGGGAAAGCTATGTTAATCGGTGACTCGAGGTAGGTGAAATATCGTATGATAAGAGTATCGAAAATAGTACCGTAAGAAGCGGTACTATTTTCTTTTTGCAACAAAAGCGATGTGTTTATTTTTATGGAAAAATGTATACAAAATGTATATTTTTATATATTTTTACGAAGAAGCGAGGCGGACCATTACATTAAGTGTGCATAACGATACGATGCTTTATTGGAAGTAATCGAAAGCTCATTTCACCTATCGTTCGAGCTTTAATTCGCATCCTTCACGCGATATCTTGTTTGCATATATACTCTGTCGCGTATATAGCGGAACTATTTTCTTTTTATACCAAAAACGATGTGTTTATTTTCATGGAAAAGTGTATACGATGTATATTTTTATTTGTTTCTACGAAGAAGCGAGGCGGACCATTACATTAAAAGTGTGCATAACGATACGATGCTTTATTCAAAGTAATCGAAAGCTTATTTCACCTAACGTTCGAGCTTTAATTCGTATCCTTCACGCGATATCTTGTTTCCATATATACTCGGTCGCGTACCCGGCTTTTGGTACGCACGAGTTTTTACACGTGAATACTGCCAGTATCCCCCAGTCGAGATCCTTACGTAAATTTTCAAACGTAAAGCTATTCAAAAGCTGCGGCATTATCTGAAATTGCAAGAGATGCTATCATGCGCGGCTGACATCGATGTGAAAGAATTTTCCACTTTACCGGACGTTTCATTCTTTCGAATTAGGTATGCCAGTTTCGTACATCTGTATAAGCCTTTACTGCAAACGAATCGAGAGTAATAGGTAATATCAAGTTGGCTCAACGATGAAGCAACGAAAGAATGATACGACTCCAATTTAGAAAAATGTACACGCGCGTACTTGAAATTCAAATTGCCTCTCCTTTCCACACTCTTGACAATTTGGAATGACTTTTGGTTGCTCAATTGAAGAGATATAAAGTGGAATTCCACCTCGCTCGTACCTTTAAATTATGTTATTTTCAAGTAAATGCAGAAGAGTTAGTCTTCATCTAAAGTAAAACCAGTCAAAGCTCTGAGATGTACCAATTTATACAGGGATTTTTTTTACTCAACGTTTCTTTCCTCATTTACACACATTTTACCTTAAAACTTGATCTGGGTATTTTTGAATCTTCTTTGTGAATCGTGAAAATGCTTCGTCCTCTGGTCGACTAGCCATCTCGAGCAGATCGAGTTCTACGAGTTCCTCTCCTTGGCGCGTTCCCAAGGCACCTTCCTCCGCCAATGCTTCGTACTTTTTCATTTCCCGGCCTTCGTCTTCGGATTCGTCATTGTCGGAGTTCGATTCAGAGCTCTCCTCTACTTCTGTTACCAATTCGTACTCTGGGAATAGGATGGATCCTGATTTCGGTATGGTATCACCTCCGCAGGAGCTCTTGTGACCGTTCTTCCAATCCAGAATTTGATGCTCACGTGAACAGTAGCTCGCATTTTTACACTTGGAGCAGCGACTCGGACCCAAAACTCCACAGACGCGACAAGTCCTGGCCCACTTTTCCACGGCTGTTCGAGAATTAATCTTTTAACGGCGGGGAAATTTCAATTAAAATCGACCTCTCGTTAGACGTGAAATTCATAAATAAAATCAAAATATTTCCTATGTGGAGACCCCGACCTGACTGCTGGTTGATATATCGACCACCCCCGCCGGCAAGGCAAAGTCCAATGAAAAAAATTACTCGGGGTGGTTTTTTGGATCGCTCATTACGAAAAAACATTAAATATTAATCGCCCCATGGTTGATCGATATATCGACCACCCCAGCCGTTAAAAGGTTAATATTTTATATTCTCGAGTAGTCACAGAGGTCACGGATATGTCGGAATAAAAGTTATGGCTAGAAAAATTAAAGTGTGCATCCAATTACATACTTATATCTGTTCGCCAATTTGCATTATCCTCTGGTGGTTCCGATGGATAAAATTCATTCACTCTCCCTAATTGCGAACGAAGAACTTTGAAATTTCCATTTTTATTCTCTCGGCAACACTCTCCGTTTTTACAAACGAAAACGTAAATTGTCCTATGAAAGGCATTCGTGTCTTCTTCGAACGGAGCGTATACTTGGCATAAAAAAAGGCAAGCAGCCGAACAGTATTCACATGCAATTTCCTGTTTACTAGGAATATTTTTTAAATCGAGCCATGCTGGTTTTCCTCCGATTTTGCTTGGAAAGAATCTACTTGCCAACCTCCAAGGTTCGCAATCCTCCAAGAATCCTATGTCGACCCTACCCATTGTTGAATTTTTTAGTAATTAGCGGTAAATACTTTTGCAAATGAGATAACAATTTCAAACAAAACATATATCGCGTTGACAGTACAGGTACAAGAGGTTATACGATAAGTCTTGAAATTGCGTGAAAGGATATATATACATTTCACTTCTGATTTAATACAAAATTATTTCTAACGAAAAAAATCACAAAACAAAAGCGATAAATAAACTTTTAACGGCACAATTCCCGCACTGTTTTCACACTTGTAAACGTTTTCATAGATCCACACCAACCCCAACACAAGAGAAAAAAGGGCAAGAAAGGGAGAACGATAGCAGTGCACTCTGACGTTAGTTTGGAACGTTACATCCTTCTGACATCATCCCCTAAGCTGTCATTTCTATTCTAGGTTAGGTTGACGATCAAAGCCGTCATCAAATTGGAGTAAAATGACTTCGTGTTTCGAAAATATCCAAGTACCATCGTGCGTGTGGTTCGAGGGTAGCGAAAAGCGAAATGCACTTGCTTCGATGCTCGCGGGAACATTGGTGAGGAACTCTGTTCCTTGATTAGAGTGCTTCAATTTTCCTTGACTTTGACCACTACTAGATTTGTTTCCCAATAAATTTCAAAATTCCTTTTTACGTCTACGTAAATGAAGAAATTCCTTTCTATCGATTGATCAATCGATCGGGCAAGAACTACATTGTTTAATTTTGCAATATACTTCTCAAGTGAAATGAATTAAAGTAGGAGGGTTTTATGCACAGTATCATCTGTCCTTGTAATATTTCAGTTTTTCGTGGGTTGGTGGTTTATAATCGATGCTCATGCCAAATATCCGAGTGAAATGTCGAACGCTTACCACGTTTGTGGAGTATTTGGAACCATATCTCTGTTTATGTGAGTATGAGTGAAAGATTTGTAATGTTTTCACCTCCGAATATTCCAATAGTCGATAAGCGTGCAAATTGAGAGAAACGATTGTATTTTTCAAGCTTGCACAAATATTTCATACTGGTCATTTACCAATAGCTTTTATACTTTTGCAGGGTCAATTCAGTGACAAATGCTCAAATGAGAGGAGAAGCTTATAATGGTGGATGTCTAGGGGCCAAGGGTGCCAGAGGATGGCTCTTTGTAGGATTTGTGATGGGATTCGCGGCAGTCATCGCGGCCTGTTGGATATTATTTGCTGATTTTGTGGCTACTGGTATTGATTTAAATTGTTTATTGCTTTTATCGATAATCTCTCTGATATTGGAATCAGTATATTGTTTAATTAACTTTCTAATTCTATTATTTCTCTCCATTCCTCAGATGTTCCACATCACTGGCCCGGCGTCGGTCTCTTTCTGCAGAATGTATTCATTTTCCTAGGATCCTTGACATACAAATTTGGTAGATCAGAAGAACAGTGAGATCAATGCTAGAGCCTGTGTGCTCTGCGTATTTATTATATCATTCGATAGGAAATAAGAGAGGATATCGCGCGTACCAATTTCCGATGATGCGTATATTAATACTTAGCAATTATTATACTAAGGTACATCATGTATATTCGAAACATTTGCAGAAAAGAAATTAAAGGAGAAAAGTTCATTCGAATTGAAATATGGGAGACTGACGTTTATTAAATTATGCATAATTGGGAGTATAATGCGAACTACCTATCGCGGTAACCTTTCCTTTTGAAGTAATATTTTTGCTACATTTATGTATTTATTATCATTTGTATCATACCCACACGATTTCTATCTACTGCAGGTAATGTAGCATATGTACACACATGCTTACATATCTGTACCTATACGTACATAAACCGACTTTTACGATCCGCCCGCTCTCGATTGGCCGACGCGCGGCCAACGAAGCGCATTCACTTCACGCGCGTCTACCAATTACATTTCGCCACACAAACACATGGCTCGTGCAGCCGACGAACACTCTGGATACACGACAATCTTGCACGATTCATGTTTTCAATCGCGAGGATCGCATGGTTTCGTTTTAATTCGCGCAGTACGATACTATCGGTAATATATCAAAGCCGAGTGCAAATTTAAACACCTAAATACAGATTGTAAGTGTGATGTTTGAATGAATTGCTCCGCTCGATCTCAAAAAGCCTGCCGGCGGCCCATAACCAATTCTGACAGCGTGACAGCTTGAGAAACTCGAAGAAATCTCACAACACCCGTAGGCATACCGACTGACATCCGTTCCTTTCTTTTTTGCAGGAAAATGGATTGCAAGAAAATGTCACTCTTATTGCCGATATTGTTTATAGCCGGCTTTTTAGTAGGTGACAGTTCTGAAGTCGCTGTTATGAGTATCGATATCGGTAGCGAATGTATGAAAATTGCCATCGTATCGGTGAGTACGTCATTTTTCATTAAATATCAATCTTATTACCCCTACTTCTAGTTCATCCGCTCGACGGAGCATGTCTCGTAAATTCAAATTCGTTCAGAGTTTGTTTCGTGTTCGTAGCCCGGCGTTCCCATGGAAATTGCTTTGAATAAGGAATCTAAGAGGAAAACGCGGGCGATAATCTCCTTCAGAGATGGCGAGCGCACTTTTGGGGAAGACGCCGAAGTGCTCGAAGCCAGATTTCCGCAGAGTAGCTTCTCTTATATTTTGGATCTCTTGGGAAAGTCTATAGACAATCCGATGGTTCAACTGTACAGAGATAGATTTCCTCACCACAATATTATCTCTGACGATGAGAGAAAGACGATAGCATTCAAGTTGGATGATAATACGACGTACACTCCGGAAGAATTGATGGCTCAGATCTTACACAAGGGCAAGGAATTCGCGGAGAACTCGGCGGGTCAAGCGATAAACGTGGCTGTGATCACCGTGCCGGGATTCTTTAACCAGGCGGAGAGGAGGGCGATGCTGCAGGCAGCAGAACTCGCCGGGCTTAAAGTTTTGCAACTGATTAACGATTACACCGCGGTCGCGTTGAATTACGGCATCTTCCGAAGGAAAGAGATCAATGATTCGGCTCAATATATCATGTTTTACGATATGGGCGCCAGCAGCACCACCGCGACTATCGTGAGCTATCAAAACGTAAAAGTAAAAGAGAGAGGCTTTGTAGAGACGAATCCTCAACTTGGAATCTTGGGTGTGGGATACGATCGAACGTTGGGAGGACTGGAAATCCAATTGAGACTCCAACGATATTTAGCGAAGGAGTTCGACGCTCTGAAGAAGACTCCGAATTCAGCGTTCAACAGTCCTCGAGCGATGGCGAAGCTCTTCAAGGAAGCTGGTCGCCTTAAGAACGTGCTCAGTGCCAACGCTGATCATTACGCTCAAGTAGAAGGCCTGCTCGACGAGCAGGACTTCAGGATACAGGTTACCAGGGATAAATTGGAGGAACTTTGCGCCGATTTATTCGATCGCGTGGCAGGTCCTATCAAGACGGCGCTGGAAACGTCCGGTATGTACACTTACACGTAGTAGATACTCGCTCGTCGCAACAACGATGCCCGACGATTGAGATCCTTCCAGCTCATCCGTCGTCGTTTTATTTACAGCCTTAACTATGGATATTATCTCGCAAGTAGTGCTAGTAGGTGCTGGCACTCGCGTTCCGAAGGTTCAAGAGAAACTGACTGAATTTGTCAAGACTGAACTATCTAAAAATATAAACACAGACGAAGCCGCTGCGATGGGTGCCGTTTATAAGGCCGCAGATCTTAGTCAAGGTTTTAAAGTGAAGAAGTTTATCACGAAGGACGCGGTACTGTTTCCCATTCAAATCGTCTTCGATCGAACTGTCGACGATAAGACTAAGCAGGTGACGACGAGTGATTTGTAATGCACTGTAATGTGGCTACTCGAACCGCAATCAACGCATTACTCGCAAATTCTTACTCGAATCTGGTGGGACGTTCATTAAAATTATTTTCCAGTTTTTAAATAAATGTCATGCTACTATTGTCGAGAAATTTGCAGAGATTGTATCAAGATAATTATTGTTCGAGCGGGCACCCCTGTATTGCAATTCTGACAAGTTACGTCACAGTTTTATATAGAGAAATATCTGGTCTTATTTATAGGTGAAGAGAACGTTATTCAGCAGAATGAATGCATATCCGCAAAAGAAAATTATTACCTTCAACAAGCACACAGATGACTTTGAATTTGGTGTTAATTATGCAGACTTGGATTACCTACCGGCAAACGAAATAGCGTAATTTCCAAAACATGCATATTAATTATTGCGACACGTGGTGCGACGAGCTGTTAAATATTAGTAAACAAGGATAATTTGTGGTTGATTTCAGGGCTATCGGTCAGTTGAACATATCAACCATCTCTTTAACCGGTGTTGCTGACGCTCTAGCAAAACATTCGAAGGAGGGGGCTGAGAGCAGAGGCATCAAAGCGCACTTTGCTATGGATGACAGCGGTATATTAAACCTGGTCAACGTTGAATTGGTTTCCGAAAAGTCGGGCTCTGCCGTTGACGAGGAAGAGGGAACTTTTTCAAAACTTGGCTCAACTATAAGTAAACTTTTTGCAGGTTTGTGTTTCCTGCCACGTCGATAACTGATTCGTGCACGCGCGCGTGCCTAATTTTTGTCATTAAATTCATGATCTCGAACTAGTTCATGCTTTCATAATGTGATGCTTCTGTGCACTCTTGAATTAATTTTAATATTTGAAATACACTGTTCTCTGAATATTCCATTCAGCAATTTATGTACCGTAAACAATTCAGGTTCTGACGATAAAAAGCCTATAGAGAAAGTAGAGGAAGCTCCGAAGGAAGAGATCAAGCCCGTCCATGAGGAACCTGAGTATGCTGGTGCACAAAAGGTGGTCGAGGAAAAGGACAAAAAAACAAATGAGACTAAAGCGGAGGAGGCTAAGGGGACGAATAAAACGGAGAAAGTCGAGAAGGAGAGAAAGTCTACCGTGATTACCGTAAAGGAACCAATTACGTCCTCTGAGACGAAATTAGGATGTCAAGTATTGGCCGGAGACCAACTGAATGCCTCACGCGAAAAGTAAGACGATCGTAGAGTAGTAATCGGATGAATTGGAAGTAATTTAAGAGCTAATTAAATTCATGCGATATGTCCGATTGATGACCTTTCCTCCTCTCCAGATTGCGGTCTCTGAACTTGCACGATTTGGAAAGAACCCGACGGGAGACCGCTTTAAACAATCTCGAGTCATTCGTCATAGACACCCGACAGAAATTGGAAACCGAGGAATTCTCAGTAGCCACGACCGCGGAGGAATCGGAGAAAATCTTAAACGCGTGCGGAACTGTCTCGGATTGGCTTTACGAGGACGGCTTCGATGCAACTGCGGAAACGTACGAAGAGAAATTGAAAGAACTCAAGAAATTGACCAGCGAACTTTACGAGAGGGTGTTCGAACACAAAGAACGTCCGGATGCGCTGAAGGGAATGGCGTCCATGCTGAATGGCAGTACTACCTTTTTAAGTTACATGCGGAATTTAAGCGCTTCCAGCGATATCTTCACCCATGTGGAAACGGATACTCTGGAGAAAGCTATAAATGATACGAAGGTGAGTGAGGATAACTATCGATCGAGTGTTTTCAATTTATCGACAACTTATCGACGAAACCGACTACCAAATCTTCATTTTTCAGGAGTTCTATCAGCTGGTCCTAGCGACCGTAAACAAAACTGCTCCCCATGAACCTGTGAAATACAAAGTTCGCGATATCGCTAACAAAATGGCAATCCTTGATCGTGAAGTAAAGTACCTCGTAAACAAGGCAAAGATTTGGAAGCCCAAGCAGCAGGAACAAACGTCGAATAAAACTGAAAGTGCCGGCGAAAAAACGACGCCTGACAATACAAAATCGGAGCCAGCAATGAAGGAACCCGAAGACGAGAGTAAAACGATCACATCGGAGCCTGACGTTGTCCAACTGGAAGATGGTGAAAAGCGGGAGTCGGTGGACGAGGCGGGAGATACAGCAGCTTTGCCAGAGTCCGATGCACCGCAGCGATCCGGCGACGAGAGCATTACGGAAGATTCACATCAAGAACTTTAAAAGTAATTTATCAGTGTTATCGTATAAATTTTAATTACAATTGAGCAATGTGTGCATTAGAAGTCTTCTCGCCGTGCGGGATCGATCCGTTGTGCGTACATTGATTAATATTACGCAAATGATTACTCCACGGTACCTCTGGTAAAAAGCCATTGCGCAAGAAACCATAAGATATGGAAGACCTCTCGCCACCCTTTACAAGTCCATAGATCTATACCCTTTTTTTGCTGTAATACATCAAGGATATTACACTCTCTGTTGAAGTTACCGGTCAATATACTCCGAGATAACTCGACGTCGTTCCGCGGGTAGCGAAGCAGTCCAAAGCGAACAAAGGGCCGTTTTTTCGCCAAGTATTACGATTTCTGTTCATGTCAGAGTCTCTAGGCTAATTTCTACTCCAATAGTAAAAGATCGTTTTATACGAATTGGCACTATTAGTACGAACGAAACAGCTTGACTTCCCATTTCTTTTTAGCGAATGAATTTAACGAGTAATAATTAAGATTGCTAAAAGGGGAAATATATGTTGAAGAGAACACGGGAGTAAACTAAAGTGGTACTTTGGAATGTCAGCGATACGATTCATATTTTCGGTGCCCGTCTTACGTCAAAGCATCAAACACATCAAGTAGAATTCTCAGATCTTTAAAAATCTTTCGAGCTGAATTATACACATGTACAATTGCAGTTTATGTGCGCGCGCCGAATAATTAGCACACTTCGATTAATAATATACACGTACATATAGTTATAGTAGGTATCTCAAATTTGCTCAACCGAACAAATAGGAAAGCGCAGAACGAATGCTATATTACTCGTAATAGATTGCAGATTCCATTAGAGCGAGACGCGTGTTACTTAATCATAACATTTCCTCGCTTTAGTAAACTTAATTGAAAAAACCTATGGATTGTACATACATAAAAACCTACGCAATCTTTTTCAGCTACGCGTGGTTGGAAGTTTCTGCTTCCCCGAAAAGTTATTAATAATCGTAACAATCGAGTTTAAGCTTAGTGGCTGTAACGTATGATACGGAGAGTAGATAGACCCTAAAATTGAATGAGAACGTAATTGCCTTTCCTTGCGTTTATCTCTTGAATTGCTTCTCGCCGGGACAATGAAGTGTGTTGTTGTAGGTAGGTAGGTATATCCCTATTGTTTTATGTCATTCCATATACATAGCATCTAATCGTACAACTCTTTCGATAAACTTTGTTATTTATTGATTTGGATGAATAAATAAATTGTATTTATTAGAAAAAGGGTTTTGTGCAAAAATAAATGGCAGCATATCGCAGCAGTATCTTTTAGGCATTTCTTATAGTTCTCCGTTTGTTACAAGAGAGAGCAACAATTTTTGAATCTTGCCATTGGCTGGAAATATTTTGCAATTTGAAAGAACTCGTGCGCAAGGTAAATAAAGAGGAATGACCACTTGAATCTATCAACTATTTATTCAAATTTTTCGTTATTTTTTGTATAGTCGACCTAGTAAACATTGTACCTACTTTATGTGTGTTAAAACAAATTCAAAATGGGTATAGGGCGATTGGGTAACTGCACAAAACAGATAGAGTGCCATCTGTGGCACGCACCAAGCATTAAGCAGATGCCCGTGGTATAAGCGCTGTTTACACGTTATTTTGGATAATAATTGAAGTGTTTTACCTATGAGATTTAATCAACATGGCCTCAATTATAATAGAATGTTGATTTCAAAGCATTCAAATAAATTCTTTCCGTGGAAAATCGTTATCAAAAGGTAAATACAAGCAGCGCCACCAAGCTGGGTTTCTTGGCGAAACTTGGATGTACATTCTCTATATGTACACGTGTAACACAAACAAAAGCTACGTTTGGGGAAGTACGCTAGAGCCCTATAGCGCCGACGCAACATAACCTAGCTAATCTAATCTCCAAAGAACTGCAATGCCAAAGCTGTCACAACGATAATTGTTCATTGTTAATAAGCGGGATATGGCTTTTAGGCAAGCCTACAGGACGTTATTTAGGAAGGCTGTTCCCGTCGTGGTAAGTCCTAAATACATGGTAAAAATTAATTATAATATTCCTGCAATTGAATAAATTTTAATTCCTTTTGACTCACACACACATACACATTCATACAGTACGCGACGACGGTGCTTACCAATTCCATCACCGCAAAAAAACCATGCTCCGATGACAAGCTTGTGCTGGAAACACCGAGCGTCAATAATTTATCCTACGATTACATGATAAAGCAGTCGACTATAGATGCCGTCAATAGTGCATCCCAGGTTCTAACAGTTACTTACGCGGCTATAGAATCCACGAGTAAAGAATACAGGTGCAGCATTTAATTCTGGTAATAGTTTCAAGTCTAAAGCAGTAATAGGACAGGCATGTATTTTTATAGATATTTATTGAACAAATTGATCATTCTCTTACAAGAGGCACTGGCACGAGAAGTTAGTGACTCTCACTGGGATGAGATCGTCGAGGTACGCTGCGACATGCAACGAAAGAAGCAAATCGTCACGGTGAGAAACAATGTTAACTTCTATCTAGTTTTGAATAAGCTATACGAAAATTCCTCCGACTCTTGCTATTTGCGATATAGCAATTAATCGGCTTCATGGATCACGTTCATAAAATGGCATTGGCAGCCTCAGAGACAACTTATTTAGCCGGAATGGATAATTTGTCCTCTACTCTCTGTCAGAGAATAGAAAACGCGCTGAGAAATATGGAGGAAGAAGTGAATTCTAATCAAAGGCTCGAGGACGAGTACCGCCATATCCAACAGTGTATTGTAAAATGTAAAGAATAATTGCGTGAACATAATGCGCTATTCGGATTGATAATCACATTTAGAAATACTGTTATTGCCCTTGTTAATGTGACGATTTCTTTCTTTTAGACATTTTTGAAGAGACCCCCAAGGAGGACAAAGATCTCTTAGGGAAAATGATAAGTTTGGACTAGAGATGGGTCACTTAACGATCTGAAAATACTATATTCGTTAAGATTTCTATTGTTATAAACCATCGTGCAGTCGTTATATTAACACAACGTCAATTATCGTATGAATGGCTATATTGCAATAGGTTTGTCCATACTGGTATAAATAAATAAATGTTGCCTTTTAATTAGAATCTTTTACTCGAAAATGATTTATTTATAACTCATATGATACAAATCTCTAACTAGCTAATTATTCACGTGTCCAAATGAATAGTTACAATATGTCGACCAGGCACCATCACTAAACCGAGAACTCTCGCTTCAGTGTGATCCTCTGAGAGGAATTCGGAACAGGAGCCTAAAATAACGTTCGCATCTCGATCTGTACATAAGAATGCACCGGTTAATACACGGCCGTCCGTCATTTTGATTCGCAAATTTCGGTTCAACCATGCTCGCAGTTTTTGTTTAGCTGGTGAATCTTCGGTCGGTTGGACCTGCAATGAGAAGAGGATGACAACAACTTCGAATCACGCGAACTTTGGAGATATAACCAAGATGGTTAAATTAGGTTAGAGCAGATTGGGTTTGTCCTCGCAAGAAACGTTAAAGTTACACGCGTGCAATCGTAATTAATCGTAGACAAGACGTTCTCTTCAATTTCATAAGAAGCTGATAAATGAATGAAACGGTTGACAGTAAAATTAATAAAAGAACTAATGAAAGGCGTGTACCTCTCCATTTCCGTGTACGCACTCTTCGCTGTTTATCGCGGATAAAGAATGTGTATTTTCCTTCATATTTGTAGAAAAACTTAAAATATCACTGCCCTTAGATTTGTTGCATGATATACATTTTATTGATTGTACAAACAATAAACTCGATCATGTATTTACAAATTCTGAAATGACTGTGCTGCTCCTAACGGTCAGTCTTGATAGCCTATTGACATCTCGTCAGCTGTGATCAGCTGTGACCGCGTACTAGTCGGTCAGGCAAGAGGAATATGTCAAAAATGTGTTGAAAACGCGATTTACCGTGAACACAAACATTCGTATACTATAATTGTTTTCAGAAAGAGTAGCATAAAAATGCACGACGCTTACGAGGCAATTCCTATTTTAAAATTAACTGTCCAAATCGAATCGATGGCAGCTTACGGTAAACAATATATACTCTAACCTCTGTATTTTTTACTACTTTTTTCTCGATAGTATTCTTTATTCCATTTTAATAATCTTATCAGTTATTCTGATGACCATGATCGTTGGCATTTTTATCTTGCTTTCATCCTCTTATAGTAATGTCACTCTATTTCTCCACTTTGCAATTTCTTTCAGATGATAATCTGCTTATCGGGACAAGAGAGGGTCACTTGCTCATGTACCACGTGCCACCAAAATCCAATGATAAGCACAAATTAGAATTGTTACTATATAGCAAGAACTTTGGTAAGAAGCGAATTGTTCAACTGGAAGTTGTACCGGAATATAACTTGTTGATACTTCTAACAGGTATGCTTAGCGATATCTTTGAGACTCTTACAGTTGCAATAAAATCCTGGATATTAAAAAATTGAATTGCAAATGGTTTTTAGCAAAATTAGCTTCTATTGTGTCTTCATTTCAGACAACATCATTTGCGTTCACGATTTGAATTCACCGAATATTCAGCAAGTTTGTCAATTGCAAAAGACTCGTGGTGCTACTCTCTTCGCGTTAAATATTCAGCGAGCAGAGAGTTTGACAGGAGAAAGGAATACCGTCGTTCGTTTGTGTGTCGCCGTTAAACGCAAGTTGCAGTTGTACTACTGGAAAGGGAAGGAAAACCAGTTTAAGGATTTAGGCGACGAGCTGAGCGTTCCAGACATACCTCGTTCTATGTGCTGGTATGATATAACCCGTTTCCTTCTTATTTTTCTTTCTTTCTCCTTTTATACGCGTGTCTAAGAATCAAATATGCATCCATCCGATCAATTTATAATCCAACAACGACGACAATGACGGTTGCACAGGTGCGGCGAAACGTTAGTACTGGGTTTTCGCGGAATGTCGTACTCCCTTTTGACTTTTAACGGGAAAACCGAAGAGTTATTTCCAACTGGGAAATCTCCCGAGCCGAGCGTAACGAAATTGTCCGACGACTCATTCGCTTTGGGCAAAGACTCGCAGTCAATTATCATGAACACAGAGGGAAAATTGATCCAACACAATCCCGTCAAATGGACGGATTCTCCTTGCGCTATAAGTACGCTTATCACTCGTCGTTGCGCGTTCGATTTGTCGAGAATGTCTCTAATGCTTCCTCGATTTTTCAGCATGGGACGATCCATACATATTGGGTATCGTGCACGACACTTTGGAGATATACACCTTGGAAGGTTGCTTGCAAATTCAGACCATAAACGAACTGAACAAAGTTAGGCTCCTCAGCAGATGCAAACGAGGCGTCGTTTACGCGGCCTCCATGAGTCAGGTTTGGTGTATCAGTGCGATCGACGTGGCGCATCAAATCAGGACTCTCCTCGAGCAAAATCAGTTTCAGCTCGCGCTCAAATTGACGGTACACGTTTCTTACTCTTTTGTGCTATCGCCTAAATTTGACGTCTCTCTCTGAACGGTCGTTCTTTCAGAATTTGTCCGATATAACGGAAGAGGAGAGAGCCAAGAAGACCTACAAGATACAGACGCTTTACGCGCATCATCTGTTCTGCAACAAAATGTTTCAAGAGGCGATGGAGTTATTCCTCAAGTTGGGAACAGATCCTTACGAGGTAATCAGACTCTTTCCAGACTTGGTGCCTCAGTCGACAAACGCCAACGAAACCAACGAATCCGTCACCGGCATACCAAAACTCCAAGATCGCGACCTGGAGAACGGTTTGCTGGCGTTGATAGCCTTCCTCACCGAGGTCAGGCATAAGTTGCTGGGTGGCCCTGACGCAAAGGCCAAGGATAAGAAGAGCAAAAGCGAGGCCAAGGATGAAAGACCGATATCGGGTGAGAAAGCGAAGAGTATGACCGCATTTGCCACGGAGCAGCTCTTGAAGATCATCGACACGACGTTACTAAAGTGCTATTTGCAGGTGAGCGTCTCCCTAACGGCAGTGCGTAAACGTGCGATGCGCGTATCGACGGATGTTAAGTAAATGAGTTTTTAGACCAACGACGCCTTGGTGGCCCCCTTATTGCGATTGAATCACTGCCACTTGCCGGAGGCCGAGGAAACACTGCTCAAATATCAAAAGTACCCCGAGTTGATAATACTTTATCAGACCAAGGGGCAGCATAAGAAGGCCTTGAAACTGCTCGAAAAGCATTCCGGACCGAGCGACTCTAGTCTCAGAGGCACCGAAAGGACAATCCAATATTTACAGCACCTGGGCAAGGATCACATGGATTTAATCCTCAAGTTTGCCGGGTGGGTCTTGGAGCAGGATCCCGAGCAAGGTCTGCGTATCTTCATGGAAGACATTCAGGTAAATAAACTCATTTATGCGTACAACGAGTGTCCTTAATCCGCGCCATTCTTACGCCTCTGTAAATCTTATCTCAGGAAGTCGAGCAGTTGCCGAGGCCTAAAGTCTTGGATTACCTTCTACGCTGCCACAAGGACTACGTTATAACTTACCTGGAGCACGTCGTGCACGTTTGGGAGGACGATAACTCGTTGTTCCACGACGCTTTAGCGCATCAGTACAAGGAGAAGTGTTTGGCATCCATGAGTCCGAACGCCACACCGGCGGAAAAGGAGAATGCCAATCACGCGAGGCTAAAGTTGCAGCAGTTTTTGGAGAAGTCCGTGCACTACACGCCGGAGACCGTCTTGGTTCACTTCCCGTTTGACTGTCTCCTCGAAGAGAGAGCAATTATTCTCGGTCGACTCGGTCGTCATCGACAGGCCATTTCGATCTTTGTGAATCTTCTGAACGACGTGCCGAGAGCGATTCGGTACTGCAAGAATGTTTATTCGAAATACGAAAGTAAGCGGCTCAATCGACATTGCGAAATATTCGGCCCCAACCCGACGAAACCACACATGTTATCTCTGCTTCGAATTTTGATTGATTCAAGGTCAGAAGAGAACGGAAAAGGACAAGCATCAGGATGGCGCGGACGAGGTGTACGTAATGCTCATTCAGCAGCTACTTCAGCCTGACAACGAGAGCGCTTCGATGGCTGGTAAGTTGCTTCGTTTAATTTGCAATTACCGATCGATTAGTACGAAATTTGCCAAGCCACATCCCCTCTTCATGCATCGCGAGTATCAGGTTTTAACCTGGAAGTTCAAAAAACCGCTCGACCGGATTTGGAAACGGCGTTGGAGTTGCTGGAGGAGTACGCTTCGAAGATAGACCCGCTGAAAGCATTGGAGATCCTACCGGATACCGTGCCGGTCGGCAGGATAAAACACTTTCTGGAGGCCAGCTTACAGAAGAACTTGAACGCGAGACGACGGACTCAGGTCCTCAAGGGTTTACTTTACGCGGAGCACCTTCAGGTTCAAGAACAGAGGATGCACTACGAGTCGCAGAGCGTCCTGATGACGGAGTTCAACATATGTCCCGTGTGTAAGAAGAGATTCGGCAATCAGAGGTCGGTACTGGCGATTGGTTCGATTGCATTTGGCGGCGAAAGTGTCACGTAGTATTCGGCGACAAAATTGTTTTTTTTTTCTTCCTCCAGCGCTTTCGCAAGGTATCCCAATGGCGATATCGTCCACTACTCTTGTCAAGAACGGAAAACGTAGAGTATAACGAGGATCCCCGAAACGCGGCTTTTCAAATGTCGCATCAATGGTGCGATACGATATGGTATATCGTAACGATTTTACGGCATCGCTCATCGCGTCCTATGGCTGTTGGGAAGTCTGTTATTCAACAATAGATTGTATCATATAATCGTACGTGTTATTTTCCACATATGAGTATCCACATACGTATCCACATCGTTACCTTTTACGAAAGCATATTACGGTACGTCGCTCTCGTTCTCTCGTAATTGAATATCTACGTGAGAGAGAGAAACGAAGTAGACCATTTTTACAATAAAGAAAGAATGATGAAAACGATAAGGAGGAAGATACAACTGCCTACGCCCACATTCGGGAGAAATTTGCATCTTCAAATTGCCTTTGTAGCTGTTGACAGTTGTTGAAGGTCGCGCCGGGGTTTGGACGGAAGGAATTCCTAACAAGCCGGCGCGCGTGCATTCCGTATCCGAGAAAAATGTAGAGAAACATGCGTAACTCGGCGCGAAGCAGACCTCTTCGTTGCCTCGTCCGTGTGCGGATTGGCAACGGTGATCGCGGTGTCGTGCAGTTAAAGGGGGAAATAATGTCAGGAATAACGCGAGCTGTACCGAAAGACGGGGCGTGCCGTCTCGGAAAATACATGTAATGTAAACGGGGCTGATGATGTCATACGCGATATCTTGTGTTCCTACGCCGAACGGTAAGCGTGTGTACGTGAAAATGCAGGTCCGAATGAAGCAATGCCGGGGCCCCGTTTGCACCTGCAGCTCCGTGTCGTCTATATTTTGATTTTAGCGCGACTCGCAAGGACTTTTTACGTAAACGGGGGATTATTAGCGGGGTTTTCATCGAGAATTGCAACGCTGTCATTACGATAAATCAAACTTTCCAACGTTCTAAAGTTTTATATGCGCATGTGCATGTGTGCGCCCTATTCTACCTTTTTTTTCAAATCGAATAGACTTTGTATGAGTCCTTTAATTCGATCAGTCTTGCCCTGGATTTTAGAAGAATGTCTCAGGTTCACGAATTGACGAGCGAGCATCTCTACTACACGCGCACGCGCGCGCTTACGCATTCAATCTTTCTCTCTCTCTCTTCCTCTCTTTCTCTTCAAACCTATTTAGTAATAATAAGAAACGATAAATGATACGACTTTTCAGTCGCATCAGATACCGCCAGTGAATCCTCGTATTACCAAATTTGAGGATCAATGCGGTTGACGTTTTCTTTTTGCGCCGATATTTCGAGTACCGTGACTGCGCGCGCTGGACTAGTTTTACGGGCGTAGGTCGACGCCGTACGCTCCGGTCAGTTGCGCGCCGGTCGAGTGTGAGGAAGGATCGGGGTGGTTCTGTCGGTGGTTTTGTCGTATATTTTCACGAGTTTTTATGCGATTTCTTGGGTGAAACGGTGTCGCGGAGTGTTTCTTCGAGCGGGTAAGTGCACGACACGCCGTAATTCTTTAAGAAACCCCCCGGGAACTGTGATTTTCGACTCGTTCCACCGTGTGACGGGTGGATCACCAAGGTAAAAATGGCGTCCCCCTTCCTTTCCACCGTATTTCATCGTTTAGGTTCTTCGGGCGCGCATCGCGAGTCGGTTCGGCGTCACGCTGCGATTGCGTGAAATATCGATAGACATTTTTACTGAACATCGCAACTGAGGACTGTCGAGTGATGAGTGTCCCGCGAAACCCGTCGAAATGCCGTTCCACGAACGGGCGGAACGTTCCTTTTTTTGCTCTCGAACGCAAAGTCGGTCGCTCGTTCAGTTTTGCTCGATCGAGCTAGGAATCCGCTTTTTTCGGAGGTACGCGACGCGATTACGAGGATTTACGTGGTGAATCCGTGGAATCTACGCGACGTGACGTTGCCAGGCGCGGCGCGGGGCGCTACGCGATGCATCTCTTCGTTCGAGATTGCACGTTTACCTGATGAGAAAATGTTTGCCGACGAGAGAGCGGTAGTTCGAGTAGCTCCAGCGAGTCGGCAGAAATTGCCACCGCAGTTTCTTTGAAAGAGGGAAAGGAAATACTCGTGGAAACGCGCGTGTGTGGTACGTGCTTACCGCAGATAAAAACGAGACGATCTTGGCCAGTGTCATCGGCTCGCGAATGAGTTTAGAAAAGACGAGGAACGATTCCGCGTATAATTTCGCATGTCAAAAGGACTGATTTTCTACCGACAGGTGCTCTTTTTCTCTCAGCAGCACCTCGACGTATTTACGGGCGAACCAAGTCCACTCGTTCTACGCTACTCTGCGCAAATCTGGCCGTCCGCACATCAGCCGAGCCGCCTCGCGCCGCGTAGCGTGAAAGAGACAAGTGGAGTCGTTTGCCATTTAAATACGTCGATAACAATACCGTGCATCAGAAAAGCTTGGCGCCGTATCGCGTTGTGTCCGAGCAGCGCGGATTTCCTTCTAGCTCTATTTTCTCGTGGAAAAAGACGTTCTCTCGTGACACTTTTGCTGAGCGCGATTCTCCCCGCGTGAGTTACGCTGAGAAAAATATTTCCCGATGGCTGTGTCCGTCGATGACCTAATTTTTTTTATTTTATACCGTGAATCTCAATCACCGCACACCAAAGGAGATACTTCGTTGTGAAGATCAGTTTCTATCGTGAACATCGTAAGAACGTTGACGAATTTTCATGATCATTCGATTGTATCAGCCGTTTAATTGTTGTGCGTTGCGCAACTCTCGTCATTGACCCCCTCTTCGATCACCGTGCATTCGCGATATGTGTACGCTACGTAGATGCGAGACGCTTGACCCAACCAGCCCCTCCCATACTTACATTTTCCTCTTTTCCCTGATTCTGCTGACCCGGCAACCCATCCTGCCGCCTTTCCGCGAGACCAGGGCAATCGGCACTTATCGCGTCTCGTAGGTTCTCTCCTTATTTTCTCGTTCTAGGCCGATTCAAGGACTGACGAGAGCAACTTTAGAGAGGCAGTCCTTTCACCGTTTTTGAGTGCGCAGACCTTCGTTAATTCTATGACTTTTTTTTTCACCCAAAAAAGGCAGTCTTCGATCGGTTTCCTGGTTTCATCGTTATTTGCGCTCCGAGTCAATTCCGTTTGTAACGTATTATATCTTCCAAAAGTTCGCGCGCTCTCGTGTCAACCCTTTCCGAGTGCTTTCCCCTTTCTCTCCGCCAATGCTCTCCTGATCCACGAAAATTGTCTACCCTTACGGGTGTTTTACCGCTGTAACTGCTGAAGCGGTAACTTAACGGTGCGTTGACGGGTGCAGGTTTTGTCGCCGATGATTCGCGGTACGCGGAGGGGGGTATCATCGGGGAAACAGATTGACACCGGTAAAATCAGATTCGTCGCTGTTCGCGAAAAAATCTAGCCCGGGATTCGTGCAGCGCGATTCAAACTGGAGCGTACGCTGCATTGCACAATTTGACAGTAACGCAGTAGCTGAGAATTGTCAAAAGTCGATGCGTCGTGATATTACCGCACCGTGTGTCGTCGAAGATCTCTTAAGGTCGATTTACAAATATCCGATCCGACTCAGGCCCGACGGAAAAAATAGTTTAATAAATTTGCACGGGGAAGTGGTATTAATATCTTTCCGTTTTCGTGCCAGCAGACATTTTATGAACCATTTTTTCCGTCAATGGGACGATTTCGGACCTGAGCCGGATCGGATATGTGTACATCGACCTTTATACGCGTACCGTATGTCCCCGCCTCGGCACCGAACCACTTTCGTTGGTTTTTATCATAAATTGACCGATAAGATGAACGGGGGATATGTGGTAGGTAAGTTTACACCTAGTATAGGTATATTATAGAACTATTAAGCAGAAGGACGATTACTCTTCCACGTGTTCTGTTTACTGTTACGTCAGTCAGGCCCGTTCCTCGTGGGTGTAGACGTCTTTGGAATAACTGAATATATTAGCACCACGTCCCTCCGTGCGCTTCCGGTCTTTCTTGACGATTAACGTCGCCCCGCGCGAACGCTGTACTGTACTGCGGCTTCCGCGTTGCACGCAGCGATGCGTAAAATCTTCGCGTGTGTTTGGCACGACAAAAGTGGGGGTATAGGACAGAGTCAGGTGGAACGCGAGATGGCCCCTGGTTTTCACTGAGGATCGTGGCAACCAGGGACTGGCTCGCGAGTATCTCGTCTCTCCGGCTCTATACACTGAGAGAAACGGTCTAGTTGAACACAAGCCTAATAGACAAATTTGTTTGGGATAAATAGGAATTCACTGACATCGAACGAAAGTCTATTTGAATTAGATAAATATTTTGCATATCTTTTTAATCGCGTAGGAACCTAGTAGAACATCCATTTAATTCAAATAGACTTTTGTTCGATGGGAATAAATTTCTATTCATGTGAAATAAATTTTTCTAGTAGGTTTTTATTCAACTAGACCTTTTTTTCTGGGTGTACTGTAAGGTAAAACCGCCAGTGGCCAGATGCGTCTCAATATCCGGATGTATAAATGCATAACAAAAATTATCGAATGTGGTAAAAAAAAATCAATTACTGCACAGATAAAAAGAATTAGTTGGATTACTAATTAATTGGTAATTATTTATTTACATCAATTTGATCTTTCTTCGCATTAATTCGATATTTCTTCCTTGCAATCACATACTATTCCATATGATCGCAAGGAAGAGATATCTAATTGATGTATTAAAAAAATTCATTGATATAAATAGATAATTACTTGCGACTCTGCAAGTAATTTTCAGTAGATCCAACTCATTCTTTTTCTTCTGTCTCGGAAAGGATCTTCAATAAATCAGGAACGTCCATGACAAATTCCATCCAGTAAGAACACTCAATCAAATCTGCTACGTATATTTTTATGGGTGTCCGGATAACGGTTTCAACCGTCTGGCCACTGGTGCTTTTATAATACCTTATTCGTTTCGTCTTATAAGCACAGGGCTGGAAATCGCTGCGGAACCGCGGTGCACACACCCAGAGACGTTCGGGGGCGCAGCATCGATTCTCGCGATACGGCGAGGAAAAAGGCGAGCCACGCTAGCCGGTGATAAGGCGGCATCGGTATTACGAAATATCGCGAACTCGTCACCGTGATAGCGCGAGCTGCGGTTTACGGCGAAAGACGCGAAGGGGACGCGCGAGTGCTCAAAATAGGGCGTTCTCCAAGGATCGTGCACATCGTACGAGCGAGAAAGGTCCTGCGCGGCAAAGGGAAACTGAAACCTCCGCCGCATCTTCCCTTTGTAAAACTTGCGTTTCGTACCGGAAGCTTTGAATGCGCGCGTAACCGGAGAAACGTTATCAGGCACGTTTTTTGTCAATCGAGAAGAGCTTGCGCGCCAGAGCGCCGGGCGTTCCGATCGCGACAGGGAACGCGGTAGAGCGTTGGAACTTTATATTTAGATCAGTCGTTCGCGTAGAGCTCACGGTATGGCCGAGTTTCGTGCGTTGTACAAACTAAAGCACATCGGACGGAGTGGAAGGGAGAGAACTCCCCATTTAATTTCTGTCCCAGCGATGGAAGGCGAAGGAGGAAAGTCCGGCGGAAGGGATCCGCGAATTCTTTCACCCTGAATCATTTCTCCCAACCTTCCGCCAATCCACTCTCACACTTCGTTATCCAAAATCTCTCGTCGCTCTTCCGACCTAATTTCGAGGCACGCGGCATTCCGCGGGGGATTGTACTTGCCTTTGTATTATAAAACTACATCACGCGTGATCGCACACCCCTCTTGGCGCGACCTACATTCTCCGCCCTTTAGCATAATTGTTGTCGTCGTCGACGTACCGCGGACCAGACGCCGTTGATGGTTCCCTCGGTATCGCACCTCCGCCCGGGAGGGATGACAGTGTGTCTCGGGCGAGAGAGTATCCAAATTTTCCGCGTACATTTTTTATTTGTAGAATCGAAACGGACATTCGCATCGATATAGTCGCGGTATGATTTCTTCGTCCGCGAAGGTCCGAGGTTGCGCAGCTGATGTTAGCATCGGACGCGCGAGCCTACTGTACGGTAGATTAACGTAAATGCGGACGTGACGTGGTTCGTACGAATACGCGCGTACCGGCGAGCGTGTAGACCGTGCGGTCGCCGGGATCCAGGACAAAGTGGGCTTTAACCGGGTCTTTTTTTTTAGTGGACGATTAGCGCATGCGATAGCGTCCGTGAGCGTTGCCCCGTGCCGACCGTGTTTCGTGGAACTCGCGGAGCATTCCGTGTACCGCAGCCGCGCAAAGAATACAATACTTTCGCGGGAAACTGTTACCATTTTTTAAATTGAAAAACAGAATACGATAATAATACTCGTGGTAAAACCGTATCTTTGTCGATTACTCGAGAAATCTTATTCGTTTGTCCAATTTATCGGCATCTCGCTTCGTTTGCCTCGACAATTTCCTAATCTGTGATCGATAATAAAACCTGATATATTTTGTTCGTTTTTTTTTTCTGACGACGCATCTCTGCAAATGCGGGTATCATTATCTGAGTGATAAAAAATGAGGAATTTTAATGAGTCGTCTGACGGTATTACGAGATTTATGCGTAATGTCTCTTTGAAAGGCATACATTTTTGAGTACTCGCGGGCGACTTATTAAAATTTCTCGCTTTGCACTGCTCGAATTTGAATCGATTGTACCGTTTTATCTCCGTCGCATCGAGAAACGTTTAATGGGATAAGGATATTCGATAACGAGGTGCCGCCTCGTGATGAAGCGACAGTCTTGACGCAATTGCCGGTTGCACAACCACCCCGCCATACTTATTATCCGCTGTTCTCCTTGGACGGGAAAACAGGCTATATCTTTCCGGACGAAACCTTACGGGGACTGGTCGTCGACTCCGACGTTGATCCACGAGACCCTTTGTATCAAAGGTTAACGAATTCCAGCCGGTGACTGGTGAATGGAGGGGCTGATGTCTCGTATTATTAGCTATCGTTTTATTTTATTATTATCATTGGGTATTACGAACCCTACGCGTATCTCAGAATCTAAATTGCAGGCCAATAAGTACAGCTCATATCCGAATAGCGATTAAATATCCAGGGCTCCCACTTGGTCATTTTTTTTTAATCGAGTCAGTAGAGTCATTTTTATTTTTAAAAATCATGAGTCTTTTTTTAAAGATTTAATTCCTCGATTCGCCAAATAATTTCACGATGCCTTCCCACCGCTAATACGCTGCGACAATTTCACTTTCCTTCAATATTATTTCCTCAAAACTTTACCGAATTTATTACAAATACCATTATAGACCGCATTTTTTATCCCTTCATAATGCTCAAATGAGGAAAGGTTGGTAATTTGTTTCAACCAAGGAGTCATATTAAAACCCACTATTTTTAAACGTCTGACTCGATGGCAGCCCTGCCCATCGTAAACGAACGAACGTCGTCTTCGCGATGACTCTTCGCGTCTCGCAGCGTCAAAACCACTCCACCGTGCCCTGCTTGTACCGATCGCTCGGCCGACAGGTCATCGCGAATCGTATTACGCGAGCCGGTTCGGTCCAACTTTTTACCTTTCTACCGCTCGCCGTGACATCATTCAGTCTCGTTGCGAACGGAACGCAGGCGAGCGAGGACCGTCGCGAGTCTCGCTACCGTAATTTTTCAGTCGTCTTTCGACGTTTTCGCCCCTATTCGTTATCTGAACGTTAGGCGACCAAACGATCCGGAGCGGAAAATATTTGTGTTTTAAAAGTAGCGGGAGAGAGGGACGGTAGCATTTGGAAATAACGAGGCTTCTTCTCGATTCACGACGTACATGCGCCGTGATCACTTCGCGGTTCGAACGTCTTTTCGACGGAAATTCACGGGAAACTCTGGCATCGCGCGCGATAGCGGAGAGGACGGTCCGGTCGATGGCCGACCGCGTTATCGAACCGCTCTCCTCGGCCACTCGACTTTAGGACGCAGTCCGATGACGACCGACAAACGGAAGGGTCGTCGAACGGACTACGCTTTCGGTGCTTATCGAGCGGAGATTACAGGTGTTCGGAGCGTGTCTCTCCGTCGTGGGTGCGGGTGGCGATAGGCAGGGAAACCGGCGCCACGGTGACTGCAGCAGAAAATCAATAGCAACTCGGTATAGGTATTGCTTGTCCCTCGTCTTACCTTCGCTACGCGAGACTGCACAGCCTAACCGAACCCGACGTGTACGTACGTCGCTTTACGAGCAAGATGCACGCCTGCCACGAAAGTCTCGCGATGGGTGCGTTATCGGTTCGTATCCCGGGCCCGAAGGCCGGTTTTCTCGTGCTCGCGCGCAAGTCTATCCACACGGAACCTATTGTCGAGAGTCTTGTGTCTACATGCGTATATGCTCGTACGCGTAACCCGCGTAATATTACGTAGGCATGTGTACTCGTGCAGGTATGTTGTCAGTCTTTAGATTAAAAAAATATACATGGTCTTAAATTCCATTTGTAATCTGCACACATATTCGATATCACACGAAAAAGAAAGTACCCGGAACACAATTATTCGCTGAATTATAAATGTGTTTCTCCCTATGACATCGTGACGTCACGGAACGCCACGAAACGCCAGAGAGACGCACTTACGTTGGAGTTGCGAGTGCGAGAGAGATAGACTTACAGCACGATGATGTGGCTACATTTTCTAATATTTTCTAGCTTAGATATAAGGTCGAAAATGAAAAATGAAAAAAACACGGTCATTTTGCCTGCATTTTTCGAATCAGCGATAAAAAAATTGCTTAAAGATCCGATTGCAGATAATGTGGACTCTTGTTCCTATTTTTTTCATACGGGCATAGCTGCAAGAGCGCCGATAAACGTAACCTTCCCGTATAGGGTGGAATTTAGCATACACGCCGTGTCTGTTGGACGCCCCTCCTCTTCGCTCTATTATGTATCATGTATCCCACGTAACCACATATTATACATCGCGCGTGTGGACGCCTCACGGTCCGGCAATTACACTTAATTCGACGCAAGTGGCTGGCAGACACTTAAGAATGTCATTCATTAGTTCTTACGCGCGGCTGGAGAGAGAGAGAGAGAGAGAGAGAGAGAGAGGAGAGAGAGAGAGAGAGAGAGAGAGAGAGAGAGAGAGAGAGAGAGAGAGGGAGGGAGGGGAGGGAGGGAGGGAGGGAGGGGAGGAGGAGGGGAGGGAGGGGAGAGGGAGAGAGGGAGAGAGAGAGAGAGAGAGAGAGAGAGAGAGAGAGAGAGAGAGAGAGAGAGAGAGAGAGAGAGAGAGAGAGAGTGAGAGAGAGAGAGAGAGAGAGAGAGAGAGAGAGAGAGAGAGAGAGAGAGAGAGAGAGAGAGAGAGAGAGATGAGAGAGAGAGAGAGAGAGAGAAGAGAGAGAGAGAGAGAGAGAAGAGAGAGAGAGAGAGAGAGAGAGAGAGAGAGAGAGAGAGAGAGAGAGAGAGAGAGAGAGAGAGAGAGAGAGAGAGAGAGAGAGAGAGAGAGAGAGAGAGAGAGAGAGAGAGAGAGAGAGAGAGAGAGAGAGAGAGAGAGAGAGATGAGAAGAGAGAGAGAGAGAGAGAGAGAGAGCCGGGGAAAGCGAGGTGAGAAAGGGCGCGCTCGCTCGTGATAACGATACGCTATGATACGATAGAGTGAAATTGCTGTCATTTATCCAATTTCGCAATGGATACAGTCATTCTTCGGCAAGGAGTTTATTTACGTATAATTAATTGATCCTGTCGACGAGACCGATTGATACCAAATTTTAGAAAACTGATCTCGGCTTCGAACATTATCACCCTTATCAATACATCGTCTTATAATTAGTAATTATAAGTTACGCGCTATTTCGATTGCTTCCGCATGAGAGACATTTCGTCATTTATTGTCGATATGAAAAAGTAATCGATCGTTAAACCTATATATCGTTTAGTAATGAAAAAAGAAGTGAACCTTCTTCCTTTCTCTCGTTGCAGTGAATATTTCCCTGGATATCGCGTTATTTTTTGATACTCGTACCTATATGCACGATGGCCCACCTTCGAGTCGGTCCCGCGTGGCATGAGACGCGTAGGTCGACAGTGTATTTGCGTGTGTGACCTCATATGTACGCGTGAGGTAATCGTTTGATGCAGTACGATGATGTCCCAAGGCGCCCACACAGTGGGGAGTAGATTGCTATAAGGTCTTTTGCTTTCCTTTTTTCCTATCGCGCACCGCCCCCCGTACGTATTTTGTTTCAATCATTACCTCGGACGACGAACTCGTCAATATCATCCGCGATGTCGGTAATTTTGCGCAACCATTCGAAACAAAATTTGACGCGTGTCTATTCGCGTTTCATTCACCGATTTTCATTTGCAAAGAAATCTGTCGCCGTCAAACGGAATGCGTGAGATTGATATTGACCTAGATAGTAGTACGTACTTATAAATATCGTGAGATGCTTGCTCCGGTTATCCGGAGAAGCGATTCTATGAATTTTACGCGCGCAAGGTGTCTCTACGTTACCTGATCTCATTTCAGGAGCGCCCTTAACGAGGGTGAGGGAGCAGTGAGCTGTTGGGCCGATTAACAAAATGACGACCGACATCTCGGTGGTGCGCGGGGGTTGGGACCCGACGCTTCAGCAAGAGATCGTCGACGAGTACGAATACGACGGAGGAAATTCAAGTTCGAGATTATTCGAACGTTCCCGTATCAAGGCACTCGCTGGTAAGCTCGCGTCTGACCTACCTAGCGATTAGGTGTACTCCCGGCGTCACGGATTCTGTCGCCGGTGACTTTTTAAAATGTTATTTTTAGTCGTACCAGCTAATGAACAATTAATTCTCATGCTCTCGTTAACGGTGGCGATTACCCTTATTAATGAAAACACGAGAATTGATTGATCATTGATTAGTACATTTAAAGATGACATTAAAAAAAATCAGGGACAGAATCCGTGACGCCGGAAGTAAATATTTCTATTTGAGGGTTTCACTTAGCGAAAAAGATGTATCGCGACGCAATGTACCATGTACATTCTATGCGTAGTACCTACACGGAGATACGATTGTTTCGGATTCACGATCGCATTTTGTTCTTTCGGGGTAACCAGAAGCGTTATGCAAACAAGATAACTTTGCGTACAACGTTGCGCGGAAGTAGAGAAGGAAACCACTGCCACGTCCTTTGATAAAGTCCTTATCGTCGGTTGGACTTTCGATTCGTTCCAACTTTCAGTTATTCCCTAGTCGTCTCGGTGTTCGTACGCGTACTTATTTCTACTGAACTTACTTGAACGATAACGTTCAAAATAACACATCTAACCGATAAAACGAGATCGGCCACCGATAGACACGTTAAGGGAACTTCCGCCGTTGAATAGTAAGCGAAAGGTTTAGCGGTCTCGAGGACGTGGCTCGCGAGAGCTGTTCGATTTACGGATGTCAGTGAAAGCGATGGAAACGTGAAAAATCGATTAGCTTCTCTCGTTTCAAGATCGAAAGCTCATCGACCAGTTGATGCGGCCTATTCGAATTCAATTGCAAATGATCTTGAGCACTTTGGTTGGAGTTTGCAGTCTCACCGGGATTCAGTGATGATTCGTTACGATGTCAGTGTAACGTACGTGTGTATTTTTTTTTTGATGTGTTAAGGGTGTAATATATTTATTTGTAGCGTACATCTCAGGTGCAAATTCCAACCAAAGACCTTATGACCGAGAAAATTTCATTTAACCACTCCTCGGAGGTGTACCACGACAAAGTTGTCGCGAAGCTTAGAGGTAAGGAGGCTGGTGTGAACAGTCTTGGTGTTGATTCTTCAAATTTACGCGATCACGACGTGCTCTATCTCTATCCATAGGTGCGAAAATGACGAATCGATTCGTTACCGCCAAAGAAGCTCGATACGTAATAATAGCTCGAAATGCGCGAATTCGCGATATTAAATCGTTTCCGCGATTCGCATTGTGACAGGTGAACGCGAATCAGTGCAAAAGAAGACCTTCCAAAAATGGGTGAACTCGCATCTGGTGCGGTGTTCGCATCGAATTGGCGACCTGTATGTCGATCTGCGAGATGGAAAGATGCTGATAAAGCTCCTCGAGATTTTGTCCGGGGAGCGGCTGCCCCGTCCGACGAAGGGCAAAATGCGGATCCACTGCCTGGAGAACGTGGACAAGGCTCTGCAATTCCTGCGCGAGCAGAGGGTCCACCTGGAAAACATGGGGTCGCACGATATCGTCGACGGCAATCCGCGGTTGAGCTTAGGCCTGATTTGGACTATAATCCTGCGTTTCCAAATTCAAGACATCACTATCGAGGAAACGGATAATCAGGAGACAAAGTCCGCGAAGGACGCGCTGCTACTTTGGTGCCAAATGAAAACCGCGGGTTATCACAATGTGAACGTCCGGAATTTTACGACTTCCTGGAGAGACGGGTTGGCCTTCAACGCCATTATCCACAAGCATCGTCCAGATCTGATCCAGTTCGACAAGCTTTCCAAATCGAACGCTATTTACAATCTGAATAACGCCTTCAACGTCGCCGAGGACAAGCTCGGCCTCACGAAGCTCCTCGACGCCGAGGATATCTTCGTAGATCATCCCGACGAAAAGTCCATCATCACCTATGTGGTGACCTACTATCATTACTTCTCCAAGATGAAGCAGGAGACCGTGCAGGGTAAGAGAATCGGCAAGGTTGTCGGTATCGCGATGGAGAACGATCGCATGATCCACGAATACGAGAGTTTGACGAGCGAGCTATTGCGCTGGATCGAGTCTACGATCGAGGCGCTCGGCGATCGTCACTTTGCCAATTCACTGGTCGGCGTTCAGACCCAGCTCTCTCAGTTCTCCAATTATCGCACCGTCGAGAAGCCGCCCAAGTTCGTGGAGAAGGGCAATTTGGAGGTGCTGCTCTTCACTTTGCAATCGAAGATGCGCGCCAACAATCAGAAGCCTTATACCCCCCGAGAGGGCAAGATGATATCCGACATAAACAAGGCTTGGGAGAGGCTGGAGAAGGCCGAGCACGAGCGCGAATTGGCGCTACGCGAGGAGCTCATTCGCCAGGAGAAATTGGAGCAATTGGCAGCGCGTTTCAACAGAAAGGCCAGCATGCGAGAGACTTGGCTCTCCGAAAACCAGAGATTGGTGTCGCAGGACAACTTTGGCTTTGACCTGGCGGCGGTGGAAGCGGCGGCCAAGAAGCACGAGGCCATCGAGACCGACATCTTCGCGTACGAGGAGCGCGTGCAGGCGGTCATGGCCGTCTCTCAGGAGCTCGAGGCGGAAAATTATCACGACATCGAGAGAATCAACGCTCGCAAGGACAATGTCCTCAGATTGTGGAACTACCTTCTGGAATTGCTCAGGGCCAGAAGGCTGAGATTGGAGCTGTCGCTGCAGCTGCAGCAAAACTTCCAGGAGATGCTGTACATCCTGGACAGCATGGAGGAGATAAAGATGCGTCTGTTGACGGACGATTATGGCAAGCACTTGATGGGAGTGGAGGATCTGCTGCAGAAGCACTCGCTCGTCGAGGCCGACATTAATGTGCTGGGAGAGAGGGTCAAAGCTGTCGTTCAGCAGAGTCAAAAGTTCTTGGAACAGGGCGAGGGTTACCGTCCCTGCGATCCGACGATCATCGTGGAGCGCGTGCAGCAGCTCGAGGACGCGTACGCAGAGCTGGTCCGTTTGGCTGTCGAAAGACGCGCCCGGCTCGAGGAGTCTCGCAAGCTTTGGCAGTTCTACTGGGACATGGCCGACGAGGAGAATTGGATAAAGGAGAAGGAGCAGATCGTCTCCACGGGTGATATCGGTCATGATCTGACCACCATCAATCTACTGCTGTCCAAGCATAAAGCCCTGGAGAACGAGATACAGTCTCACGAGCCGCAGCTCATGTCTGTGGCCGCCGTCGGCGACGAGCTCGTCAGGCAACAGCACTTCGGCTCGGATCGTATCCAGGAAAGATTGCAGGAGATCTTGTCGATGTGGAATCACCTGTTGGACCTCGCCGCTTTCAGGCGCAAACGCCTCGAAGAGGCTGTGGATTATCATCAGCTGTTCGCCGACGCCGACGACATCGACATTTGGATGCTCGACACTCTGCGTTTGGTCTCCTCCGAGGACGTCGGCAGGGACGAGGCGAACGTGCAGTCCCTGCTGAAGAAGCACAAGGACGTGACAGACGAGCTCAAGAACTACGGCGCCACCATCGAGCAGCTCCGTCAACAGGCCACTCAGCTCGGCGAGCAGGACGCAAAGTCTCCCGAGGTCCTCGAAAGACTCGCCTCCATCGACTCGCGGTACAAGGAGCTCCTGGAGCTGGCGAAGTTGCGCAAGCAACGGCTGCTGGACGCCCTCTCGCTCTACAAGCTGTTCAGCGAATCGGACGGCGTGGAGCAGTGGATCGGCGAGAAGAATCGCATGTTGGACACCATGGTCCCGGCGAAGGACATCGAGGACGTCGAGATCATGAAGCACCGCTACGACGGCTTCGAGAAGGAGATGAACGCGAACGCCTCGCGCGTGGCGGTCGTCAATCAGCTCGCCCGCCAGCTTCTGCACGTGGAGCATCCGAATTCCGAGGAGATCGTTGCCCGCCAGAACGAGCTCAATCAGAAATGGGCCGAGTTGCGCGAGAAGGCAGAGGGCAAGCGCGAGAAGTTGAACTCCGCGCACGGCGTACAGACCTTCCACATCGAGTGCCGCGAGACCGTCTCTTGGATCGAGGATAAGAAGCGCATCCTCCAGCAAACCGACAACTTGGAGATGGATTTGACCGGCGTGATGACGCTGCAGCGCCGACTCAGCGGCATGGAGCGTGATCTGGCAGCTATACAGGCCAAGCTGGACGCCCTGGAGAAGGAGGCGCAGGCGATCGAGCAAGAGCATCCCGAGGAGGCGGCCCTCATTCGCGAGAGGATCACTCAAATCCATACGATTTGGGAACAGTTGACGCAAATGTTGAAGGAGCGCGACGCCAAGTTGGAAGAGGCCGGCGATCTGCACAGGTTCCTGCGCGACCTCGACCACTTCCAGGCCTGGTTGACGAAGACGCAAACGGATGTCGCCAGCGAGGACACACCCACCAGCTTGGCTGATGCCGAGAAACTGCTGACTCAGCACCAGAACATCAAGGAGGAGATTGACAATTACACGGACGACTATCAGAAGATGATGGAGTACGGCGAGCGCTTGACGAGCGAAGCGGGCGACGGCGATACCCAGTACATGTTCCTCAGGGAGAGGCTGAACGCCCTGAAGATGGGCTGGGAAGAATTGCACCAGATGTGGATCAATCGACAGAACTTGCTGTCGAATTCTCTGAATCTGCAGGTGTTCGATCGCGACGCTCGCCAGGCGGAGGTGCTGCTGTCGCAGCAGGAGCACATTCTCGCCAAGGACGAGAGCCCGGCAAACTTCGAACAAGCGGAGAATATGATCAAGCGTCACGAGGCCTTCATGACCACGATGGATGCCAACGACGAGAAGATCAATTCGGTCGTGCAATTCGCGGGAAGACTCGTCGACGAGGGTCACTTCGCCGCCGATAAGGTGAGAAAGAAGGCGGAGAGCATCAACGATCGTAGAAACGCTAATCGCGAGAAGGCGAATCAATTGATGGACGTGCTGAAGGATCAACTTCAGCTGCAAATGTTCCTGCAAGACTGCGAAGAGCTCGGCGAGTGGGTGCAGGAGAAACACATCACCGCGCAGGACGAGACGTACCGAAGCGCGAAGACCGTGCACAGCAAGTGGACGCGTCATCAGGCCTTCGAGGCGGAGATTGCGAGCAACAAGGACCGGCTGCAGCAGTTGCAGCAGGCCGCCGATGAACTCATCCAGCAAAAACCCGAGCTGGCCAACATCGTCCGACCGAAAGTCGTGGAGCTGGGCGATCAGTTCGAGGAGCTCGAGACTACGACTCACCTCAAGGGCGAACGCCTGTTCGACGCGAATCGCGAAGTGTTGATACACCAGACCTGCGAAGACATCAATTCCTGGATGAACGAACTGGAGAAGCAGATACAGAGCTCCGACACCGGTTCGGATTTGGCCTCCGTCAATATTCTCATGCAGAAGCAACAGATGATCGAGACGCAGATGGCCGTGAAAGCTCGGCAGGTCACGGAACTGGACAAACAGGCGGATCACCTGCAACGTACCGTACCGGACGATAAGATGGAGGAGATCAAGTGTAAGAAGGAGAAGGTCGCGGAGCGATTCGCCCAGCTCAAGGCGCCGCTGGTCGACCGGCAGAAACAGCTCGAGAAGAAGAAGGAGGCCTTCCAATTCCGTCGGGACGTGGAGGACGAGAAGCTGTGGATCGCCGAAAAGATGCCCCAAGCGACCAGCTCCGAGTATGGAAACTCCCTGTTCAACGTGCACATGCTCAAGAAGAAGAATCAGTCGCTGCGCACGGAGATCGAGAATCACGAACCGCGAATCAAGACCGTCTGCAACAACGGGCAGAAGCTGATCGACGAGGGTCACGAAGACAGTCCCGAGTTCACTCGGCGCATATCCGACCTGACGGAAAAGTGGCGCGAGCTGAAAGACGCCGTTGACGATAGAAACAAGCACCTGCTGCAGAACGAGAAGGCGCAGCAGTACTTCTTCGACGCAACCGAGGCGGAATCGTGGATGAGCGAGCAGGAGTTGTATATGATGGTGGAGGACCGCGGCAAGGACGAAATATCTGCCCAGAATTTGATGAAGAAACACGAATCGTTGGAACACGCGGTGGAGGATTACGCCGAGACCATACGCCAGCTCGGCGAGACAGCGCGGCAGCTGATAAGTGACCGACACGCCTTGGCCGATCAGATCGCCGTGAAGCAGTCGCAAGTGGACAAGCTCTACGCGGGTTTGAAGGACTTGGCTGGCGAGAGACGCGCGAAACTAGACGAAGCTCTGCAGCTGTTCATGCTGAACAGGGAAGTGGACGACTTGGAACAGTGGATCGCCGAGAGGGAATTGGTCGCGGGTAGTCACGAACTCGGCCAGGATTACGATCATGTAACCCTGCTGTGGGAGAGGTTCAAGGAGTTCGCCCGCGACACGGAAACGATAGGCTCGGAGAGGGTAGCGGCCGTGAACGGCATTGCCGACTCACTCATCGCCACCGGACATTCCGACGCTGCGACGATCGCCGAGTGGAAGGACGGCTTGAACGAAGTCTGGCAGGATCTGCTGGAGTTGATCGAGACTCGCACGCAAATGTTGGCCGCCAGCCGAGAGCTGCACAAGTTCTTCCACGATTGCAAGGACGTGCTCGGCAGAATCCTCGAGAAGCAGAACGCCATGTCGGACGAGCTGGGACGCGACGCCGGCTCCGTGTCCACCCTCCAGCGCAAGCACGGTAACTTCATTCAAGATCTGTCCACGCTGCAGAGCCAGGTGGTGCAGATACAGGAAGAGTCGGCCAAGCTGGAAGCTAGTTACGCCGGGGATAAGGCGAAGGAAATCACGAATCGCGAGGCCGAGGTCGTTGCCGCTTGGAACAACTTGCAGTCGCTTTGCGACGGGAGGAGGGCCAAATTGGAGGACACCGGCGATCTCTTCAGGTTCTTCAACATGGTCAGGACTCTGATGATTTGGATGGACGATGTCGTGAGACAGATGAATACTTCGGAGAAGCCGCGGGACGTGTCTGGTGTTGAGTTGTTGATGAATAATCATCAAAGTTTAAAAGCGGAGATCGACACGAGGGAGGACAATCTTCTGGCGTGCATCAATCTCGGAAAGGACTTGTTGGCTAGGAATCACTACGCCAGTACGCAGATCAAAGAAAAATTGTCCGCGCTTACGAATCACAGGAACGCGTTGTTGCATCGTTGGGAGGAGCGTTGGGAGAACTTGCAGCTCAGTAAGTTATATTAAATTACTAACTTTTCTCTCTTGCTCGATTATAGAAAATAATGTAGGTTTACGCGTAAGTGTACCATTGCGGCGTCTCTTATTTTCTTAGTATTGGAGGTGTACCAGTTTGCCCGCGACGCGGCAGTCGCAGAGGCGTGGTTGATCGCCCAGGAGCCGTACCTCATGAGCCAGGAACTTGGTGTAAGTATAACTATATGAATCAATGAAACATTCCGGGAGGGAGTCATAATTTATAGTTTACTTCTACGTTTCAGCACACTATCGACGAGGTTGAGAATTTGATCAAGAAACACGAGGCATTTGAGAAATCGGCTGCTGCACAGGAAGACAGATTCAGTGCCTTGGAACGACTCACTACTGTAAGTTTAAAAGCTTGTTTTTATACTCTGTGCATGATTTTATCGGTACGCACTAGTCTTTCCTCGTTTGTTTTGTTGTGTCGAACTATCGTAGTAGTTTGGAATTGGTTTCAATCCGTCCGGCACATTACCTGTTTGTGCAATCTTTGTAGAAAAATTGTAGTGCCCAACGAATTTGTCGTTTGGAAAATGTGAAGCTTCATAGCCTTAATCGATCTCAGCGATGGACGTGTTAATGATCACTTATATATTTTGTAACACTAACACGGTATTCAGCTGCCGGGAAAACCTGGAGTGGACGAAGTTTTACTAAAATATCATGAAACAAATTAGAGCCGAAATTATTGCAAAAACAAACCAGCCAGAAATATGTTGACGAAATCAGTTTTAATGCCTGACCTCGGACAATTTCCGTTGGCCTATTAACAATTAATTTGATGTATCCGCGGCTGCACCGTATCGATGTATTCTAACGTTTGAATGTGTTGCACGCTTTTTCGCATCCCGTTCGTTTTCCTCTGTAGCTTGAGGAGAAGAGACTTAATCAGGAGAAGGGCATGCCGGTGGTGGAATTGACACGCAACATTACTTTCCCACTACTTTATCCCCCAAAAACCTCCATCCCCGTCAGCGAACCAAAAAAATATCTCCGTTCTCAAGACGTCACAGTGCGCGAGATTATATTAAGCTCTGAGCTTTTTTACAAGCCAACTCGGAGATACAGAAGGGAGTATACTTCGACCGGAACGAAGCTAGTTTATCCTGGCATACCGGGCGATGCAGGTAAGAAATCGGGTCGTTACAAATCCTTCTTATGGGACTCCGATTGGAAAAGTATGTCGAGAAGTTCTCGGGGGTCATGCTCTAGTCTGTCGGCTACTCCTTACGAGGATTTCGATGATTTACCGGTATTCGAGGAGGCAACCCTTAACCCCACCGAGATTAAAGACTTGCGAAGAATCAATACCATAAGTGCTCGTCGCCGTCGAACATCTAACTCTGATAATCCGCTTTTTCTCAAATGTAAAAAACCCCACGAAATCGCTGAGCATCCGCGTGCAGAGACGATATCGGATCGTACAAATACGGGCGATATTGAGAATTTTAAATTCGTCGATGACTTCATAAATATCGAACGATGCGCCGTTGATCGACACACGTCGAAACCCGGCAATCCAACTTGGAGTAGGAGCAGTTTATTCAAAGACGATGAGTCTTCGTTAGCCAGACAAATCGACTCCCAAGAAAGTCTCGATCTGGAGAATTCGATCTCTAACATCAGAAAACTCCACTCGAAAATTCGTCAATTGACCAATGACTTGGTGGACGTTTCTCTTATGAATAAATATGTCGATGTGAACATCGAGTTCATCGCAGCCGAAAAATTTTGGAATTACGAGCCGGACGTTAATCCTACTCGCGATCGTTTCGCGTCATCCAAACTCGATCGCAATGCTCGGCTAGATTCGGAATCACCGAGAGATTTGGCAGAGTCATCGAGAAAAGGCAGTAGGTCTGGGAGAGATTATAGACTAGGATCGAGTTTGGAAGATTTGCGATACGGCAGATTCGATCAAGGCTTGATTTGTTGCGATACGTTGGATAACTTGAGAGTGGAGAAATCGAATGGTTCCTTGGTTCCTATTTCCACCTTAGAAAATTTCACCTCAGATCATAGAGGCAACGTAAGTAGTGCTTGTTTAATTAGTAAAGATATGTTCGGAAAGTTGTGCAAACAATAGAACTGTTAACTTGTTAACTTTACTATTCGATGAAATACAATTTTTGCATACATACGATTGAATCCGTACAACTTCGTTTGAGACTCATAATACGCGAAACTAGTGAACTTTTGCATCATTTGATAATTAATATGTACGCGGAGAGGAATCCACATACAATCTCGCACTTACGATTAGATGCACTACTCTCCGAAAGTCCTTTGTCTATCGTTATTATGTCCACGCGTAGCTAACAATTATACGATTGGAATAATGTGCATGACCTCGTGTAAAATGGTTTCAATACTTATATCGTTCGCGCGTATGCTCGAGCATTCACTGACCGATTCACTGTTCGTTTAGTTCGAACTGAAAGAGCTAAAGAGACTAGAACAAGAAAAAGAAGACGAGGAAAGACGCAAGAAGGAGGAAGCCGCCGCTGCGGAATCCGCACGACTCGCTAAAGCAACTCCAGTGACTAGTCCCGATGAACCACCTAGCGAGAGGTACGCATAAATGGCAGCGGAGTGAGAAAGTTGCCGACGGGTTTTTAAAACGTTCATCTCGCTTAATTTCAGAGCCGAGGCAGAGGGGTCGCCGAGCGGTGAACACGGCGCCGGGGAAGACGATTCGCATGGTGAGTTACGAACATGTACTTGCTTTTTTTCGCGTCAAGACTTTACTCGTCAGAATAATGTCGCGCGCACAGCTGCGAACGAAAGTCGGTTAGAAATAATTCGTAATACAATATTCGCCCAGGTACGAAGCGCAAGAATTGCGGCTGAATTATTTTAACAAAATGTCTGCATCACATTCTCTTGACATCCTTGATCCTACCGTTTGATGTTATTTGATCTTCTATGCCGGGTGATACGCGGTGTGATTGCATGAATGGTCGGTCACTAAAGTCATTAGTCGTGCGTATTACTATTTTCTCATCTCCTGTGATAGCAGGAGTATTTCGTACAGTTTCTTCTTTATAAATGCGCGATTACAATTTTCTTCGTCACTGCGTACCAAATTTTTTCTCTCTTATGAAGAAATGATATCCATGTCCCCATTTGTGCCTCGTCTACCTAGCTGTAAATGATTCAAAGAAACGATAGATGTCCCGTATGTGCAACATGTCACGCCTATAGACGAGGAGTAACTATACACTTGGCCGGCTATTGAGTCGTGGCCGACCATTCGTACACCTGTCCTACAATTACAAGGTTAATATTTTCGACATTCAATGGTCTTACATAACGTGTGCGTACCATTAATAGCTCGTAAGAGAGTAAAATTCGAGCAAAGTGTACTTTCAATGAGTTTAGTTAATCAATCGACTTTTCGTAAAACCAGAAGGACGTTGATACCTATCGGATAATGCAAGATTTGAATGACTTGATGTTTCTTCTTTTTATAAAATTACAAGAAGCACTTTCGCGATGTTTGTTTCTCATTAAATGCCAAACTTCTGATCTTACGAAAGTCTTCAACGAACTAGCATGATATCGCTAACAGCACGTATGTTTTTGCCTTGCTCCTCACCCCGAACCTCGATCTATCCATTTCCAATTGAACATCCTTTTACCTGTGGTATTCCTTTGAATGCACCCAAACGCGGCACGGAATGCACGATTCACAGTGGCACTGCGCAAGGCTTCGACACGAACGCCACAACCCCAAGAGAAATCTAAGGAAGGTGAGTGTCCACTGAAGATCTCTCCTGTATAAATACTGGGAAAGGGGATTGGGAGATGAGCGAGAGAAAGAGAGAGAAGGCGAACCACCCTATTTCCACCATCTAGTTCGGGCTATGTCCATTGCATACATTCCCACTAAAGGAAGATCAGGAAATGTGATATTTCGGATGCTGGTATCTGCTTTATCTTTCGCACAAAATTCATCCTTCGATCTTCGAACCAATAGATCCGTAGTGAAGACTTTCTCGGTGGTCCGTCCCCTCTGCTCCTAATCTTCTCTCCTAGTATACAAATACGCCACTACTATGAGAGGCCTCAAGCATCAAACATCTCTTCTCTTTGAAAAATCAGTCCAGCTATATGTATAACTGTCCAATCATCATTAACAAGTAATTGCCTTACAAATAAAAGGCATTCGGTCGTCCCGTCTCGTATCAGTTTTGATAATTGATCGGAGAAGACGATGATTGGAGTGTAATGCTTCTCTCGGTATCGCTAAACAGTGGACCGTTGATCGTTCGTGTCACTCGGGTTCCGATCGTTCGAAGTTTTATTATTTTGGATACGAGGAAAAAGATAGGGCGGCGCCCTAGAAGGATAAGCGCCAACGAAATTATGACGATCGGAATTCGATCAACCGAAACTTCAGGGAAACGATAGCTCAGCCATTTTACGCTTGGACACAGATTCTGCTCTCGCTTCTGGTGATGGAGGATACGACGCATAATATTAGTATTATCGAGGTCTCTTCCCATTCGTTCAATCGATACCTAAAATTATGCCCCATTAACAATCTTATATCTTTCAGCACATTAGCAGCTGCATTATCGCACCTATCGCGTAATCATCGCATTTAATTATCTATTTGCTTTCGTTAACATTTTCCTAGCAGGTGATGGGGCACTAAAACACCGTGATAGGGGCAGCCTTCATATTGTGAGCATTTATCGAGTCGCTGTGAGATTAAGGGAGAAGAGTTCTCGGGTGATATGTATATGCGTACTTGAAATTCGACGCGATCTCATCGTACATTGTGTTCGGCGTCACTTTCAGGTTGTGCGTTTCACTTTTCAGCTGCGTCAATTGTAGTGGTTTAATCGATTTTTCATTATCCTTTTAAAATTCCTTGTGGTGGTAGGTAAGTGCGAGTGACATTGCTCTGTAAGAAAATATTAGTACGATGTTCCCCTTTGATCGTTCGATCTGCAGTGTATATAACGTACATGTGTAGTTTTCTTTAGATCAAGGTAAGCCGCGGCATGCTTTCTTTCCAACGAGTAACAAAAATCGTACGTGGATGTTATATTTGTGATTTGATCGTAGTCCACTTATTGTGAACACTCGTACCTTGATTTCCTTTGTCGAAATGTCTTTTAATTTGTCAGATTCGATTGATTTACTTTATTTTTCTCGGATCTTTATATTTATTTGTTGATGTAGCTACGTGATATTCGTAGTCAGATCTCAAGACGGCTTTCTGATCTTTTAAATCATCTTTAGATTATTTTATTCCTTGAAACCTGACTAGGATATCGGTCTATGACGTCTTTTACATTGTTCGCTTTATTTTCATGCCTCTTTAAAGTCATACGATGCATGCTACTTTCATACAACTTCTATAACTTACCGTAGATTCTTCCAATGCTTGTTTTGTATGAAATTGGAAAAGATACACCTTCTCCGCTCATTCGTATTCCCCGTAAACGCAGAGCTAAGTAAACTAGTATTCGATTGAAAATCAAATCTGCATGATTTTGTAATTGGTGTGGCGTAGTGCATGTTCCGAAGCCTGCGCGACTGTCGTCATCCGAGGTATCAGCGCTGCCCGTTACAACGACTACTCCGAAATCGCAACCCCCTGTCCCAACTACACCGACGAGTAAGTATAGTATACCAGAGAGAAAGCGAAAGAAACAGAGCGATTCGAGCTTTTTTTTTTATATAACAGTTGCTTAAAAAAATAGACCTCAACACTTCCACACGTTCGACTATCTTTATTTCTCAATAAATCCTTACCAGTCGCGACGGATCGTCTCGATTCACACAGAACTGAAGTAGTCTCGACAAGTGTTCGCGTCGATGATTGTCGGTCGCTCTTGAGCCTCGGGGCCGGCTGGACATACGTCGCCGTGCGTATCCACGAATTGGCATGCCTGTACGACTCGCAGAACCTCGTCGACGGATCGGGCCGTCGAGAAATCGTTTATCGTGATATGCCTTAGTATTTGCTTGTCGTCTATGATGAAGAGTGCTTTCAGTGCTGTTCCCGACGACTCGTCCAAGACGCCGTAATCCCGCGAGACCTTGTGACTCTTGTCAGACAGGACAGCAATTCGAAGTCCGCCCAAACCGCCCTGTTTCCGCGGCGTGGTGATCCAAACAAAGTGCGTGTACGGTGAATCCGTCGATGCTGCAACGACCTCGCAATCTTCACGGATAAAATAGGAAACGAATTGTACTGGGAATACGAATTCAGTTACTCGATATTCGGATACCTAAGCTTTGAAACTCTTCGATGCGATCGCTGAATTGAAGCAGCTCGGTCGGGCAGACGAACGTAAAGTCGTAAGGGTAAAAGAAGAAGACGAGGTACTTTCCTTGAAAATCTCTCAGTGATATATCACGTATTTGACCGTCAACGACGGCAGATCCCGACCAATTGGGCGGTCGTTGCAGCAATGACGGTATCGCTCGCTTGTGCACGCGTGCATTTTCTGGAAAATTAACATTATCCCGCTGCGGCGAACGCGAGTATCGTTCTTCCTTGTTATTATAATTTGAAATGTCCGAGAGCATACTTCGGTGTGAAAGACTTTTGGAGGGATCGACGTGTAGGACTTGAAAATTTACGGATCAGAAACATGTCGCGGAATCGCGTCATTTGATCGAGACAAGCGTCGACTGAACGTTGATCCTCTTTTGTGATAATCTGAGCGTGGAACTTCTTGATCTGTTTTTTCGACGTTTTTTTTCATGAAATAGGTACTGCTCGATTATTTCTTCATTTTCTGGACAGATTTAATTTCGCGAAAGAAATAATCGAGCATGATTCATTGTACATACAATTGATTTTTTAATAGCTTTTCTCTCCTTCAAGTAAAAGAAAGCGTAATCGCAAACTCTTTTGCGAATTTAACACTGCGATCTTACGAATGATTGCACGAGCATGTTTTGCACGCGTCTTTTGTTTGAGTCTTCGGTACGAATTTTCGAACGGAAACGAAGATGTAAATAGCCGTAAAACATGCTAAGAAGTGGTATCATTTTCTCACCCCGCTCTGCGGAACCGATAGAAATGCCAACAGTAAGTAGTTTTATAATGAAATCCTGTGTGTTGTACACCATTAAGCTCCCAAGGGCGGCAGCGGTTCCGAATCCGGTACATTAAGACGCAAGGAGCGTAGTCGCAGCAAGTCGCCATTTAGAAGCTTCCGCTGGAAAAAGTCTGCAAAGTCTCCAAGCCTGGATCGCAGTGGCGTAAGCGACGACGAGCACAATTTCCCCGGTAAGTTATGTGAGCAGCAGCACCGTTGATGAAAGTGGGCTCCCCTCACTAATGGTCTGAAAATGTCATGTCATCTACCGAATTCTCTTACATGTACGCGGCATCTTTTCTCTCTCCACATAATTATTCTTACGTTGGTCGAAAGAATTGCGTAATAGCATTTCTGAGCAGCACTCGGGAATGGAAGAAAATAGGATCCTTCAGTCGGGGATGAAAGATTTGTTGGTGATATTGGAAGAACGCCTTCTCTGAACTGTAAAATACAAAAGACTGTTTCTTCATAATCGATACCACGCTAACGGAGCTTATATGTATTATACTTGTATTCTTAATCCTGCCGTACGATCATTCGTTTCAGGTACGAGAAAGTAGGAGTGTGCGGGGATGCGACAGCGAGTTATTGTCGAATATCTTTCCTTTATCTCAGTAGTTATCGCATATATGTTATCCGATAGAATTTGAAATAGTATTGTAAAAATGAAATCACGTCGTACCTTCGATCATAATCTTTATATTTTTTCGAGTGCTTTAAATATAGAGACGTGAGTGCCTTCGAAGCAGGCGCCACATAAATCGGGATTTTTTGCGGTGCCTGCTTCGAACTCCGCTGAATTTTATTCCGCTGCAACAGATTCATACGTGCTCCCATTTCTTTTACCGTGCTTACTCATCTTCGAATTTCTCATTTCCTCGTTACGATCGAGCATTTACTTTTCCACAGAGCAAAGAAGTCCCGGTGATGACGAATTTGAAGGTACCTTGGTACGCAAACACGAGTGGGAAAATGCTATGAAGAAGGCAACTAACCGATCGTGGGATAAGGTGTACATGGTCGTGCGCGGGCAAAATTTGGTCGCGTACAAGGATCAAAAATCGTATAAAGCAGCTCCTGACCAGCCGTACAAGGGAGAGCCGTCTCTCGATCTCAGGGGCGCCACGATCACTGTAGCGAATGACTACACCAAGAAGAAACACGTCTTCCGAGTAAAGTAAGTTTCCGACTCACACAAAATACTTACTTGCGATATCGATATCGTTATTTGACATTCTCGATCAACGTCAATCTTCCAACGCGCGAAGCAGCCACACGGCTTAAAAGAGCTAAGCGAATTTGTAATGTTATCGCGCAGGTCGCAAAGCGGAGCGGACTTCCTGTTCCAAGCTAAAGATGACGCAGAGATGCAAGAGTGGCTCACGGCGTTGAATCAGGCCGCGCAGAGCACGTCAGGTGCGAGTACGTCTAGGGCACACACGCTGCCAGCTCCGACCCAAGCCGAAACAAAGCGGCGCAGTTTCTTCACTCTCAAGAAAAGGTGAGTAATTTTTCCTTTATCTTCCTTACAAATTTCCCAGCGGGTCTCGTATGCATCGTTTGTTCACGATATGCAGAACGTACGCCGACAATAATATAGAATAAATTTCATTTAAAGAAGTGTGTGGGGCGTTCGTTTCTGAATTTCCTTATCGGTGTGAAACGAGTATTTGCTATATCAGCATCTTTAGATTATAATTACGTGGACAGGAACACGATTGAATGGTACGAATGAGTCGAATCGGTTTGGTGACATTTAAATAATAGGACTAATTTTATCCCGTAGTATTCTCTTAACTTGTTTAATCGTGTGTGTTAAAACACTTGAGGCTAATTCTGTAGAGGTAGATCAAAGTTAACCGGAATTATCTCCGTTATACAAGTATTAAGAGTTGGCCAGGTTTGATTTCGCTCCATCTCTGTAGAAGTGGCCCTCGGTTCTTATCTTACTAGATGTATGTGGAGCCGTTTCGACTCATCGCGGTTGTTGCTACAAATTATAGCTAAAGCTTCACGCAGCGTCCCTATAAAGGTTCAGCTCCATTCGTCCTTTTATTCATTCATTCGTTCACTCATTCATTCCATGATATCAGACATCGTCACAACTGATGGACGACGACTTCAAAAAAACAAGAGAATTTCCTTTTCTTACTTTTTTTCCTCTTTTGACGAGGTTCTCCAATCATCGAATCATACCTACAATAGAGCTCTAGCAAAGCACACGCATTCGATCATATTGCATTTGTCATATTTTAGAAAAGCCAAAAAGTAGAAAGCGATACCAATGAACGTAAAGAAAACAGTACACAATTGGAACAACATTTAGACGCGGTGAGTCGCACACTATCGTAGATCTTTATCGTCGTACTACTGCACGATTAAGTGATAATCATACCACTTATTTTTGTTTTATAGTTTTCGTTAGTTTTCCGTTATTAGTATCTCCTGGGGGATAAAAGAGGAATGTTCTTCCAATTGTGAATGCGGAATGATGTAAGGATGGTGCTCTGGAATGAGAGAGTCAATTATATGCGTGTATTCACAGCTTTGGTGTTTCATATGTGTTGCCTAGAGTAAATTCGGTTTGTGTAGGCACCCACAAAACTGCTTACAAAGATTCATAAAAGCAATGAAAAACGTTGCTGCATTCGTAAAGATAATATATATATGGAACACTGCCCAACGGTGGACTACGATTCGGTGGCATGTCAAAATGATATTCATTTCCTCGCAGATAATGGAATACGTTATATGCGAGTCATCTAGTATTTATTTTGAAACTGTTTAATCCGTCAATGATTCAACGTACATAAATACGACATTAATATATGAAAATTTATTCAATTTTCATTGACGGACTTCGAAAAACAACGCTGGCATCGGAGAAATTAGAATGACACGTGAAATGAGCAGTAGCTTCGGTCGAATTTTTAAATTGATAGTGTACACCTTTTTTCGGTGTTCTTAATTATTGTAGAGTAAACCTGTTAAACACACACGTTAATCTTTTTAAGCTGTACTTCAGCATCTGGGACAGCTGATAAACATTACAAGTGCTTGCCTCTTTACCTTTTCGTTGGTTCCGTACAGAATGTTTAGCTTGTTTATACTGGGTGTCTAAATGTTAAAGGTTATTGCGCGTAGTTATTACAGCTTACATTGCTATTTCCTTCATTTTTTTTCTTTCACTCACCATTGCTTCTTCCCTCACCGTCATTTATACGTCATGACTTCGCTGCGACTTGAAGACATCTTCTTTTCGCCTACCGTAGCGTAATTTCGTCGGATTTAAAGACAACAATCAAATATAGAGTACGTGCAATAAAGAATGAGAAAAAAACCAGTCTGATATATGTTTCACAGTATATTGCGAAGGTAGATTGCAACGGGAAGGTGTTTTCAGGTGTACATTCGATAAATGGACCTTTAAGAGATACACGCGCGGGCTAACAGTTAGATTAGTTTAAAACGTGTCGAAAAATGTGCGTCTTTCTCTCTTACTTCAACGAAGCGATGCGACCCTTAAAAAATTCGTCAGTTTCTCGTTCGGCGAGTACGCCCAATAAGATTAAAAAAAGAAAAGCACCCGAAAGTATAAACTTTCCAACGAGACTCCCTCCTTTGGCTCATTATTGTCCCGTTTTGCGAAACCGATAGACTACTAGGTGCTCATGCTATTTTTTTAATCAATTTTCAGCTAAATTGGAGCAGTGGAGCACGCTAAGCCGCCAGTATGCGCCAGCGCAACAACATATTTAAAAGAGAAATGTTTCGTCGCTCCCCTTTGTCTAAAAGCAACGCTAATAATTAATATAATTCAATCTATTAGAGAAGATCTGGCGACGAGCCACACGGGTCGAATTCAATTCGACTTTCGCAACGACTAAGTGCACTCGGATACTGACGCGCAGCAAGTTACAATAATTCCTGGGTGGCGTAAGTCAATTCGAAGGTCAAGTTGGACTCCGTCCGACAGCATGTGAATTCTAGAGAGTTTGCAATATCGCTACGATAGGGAGAAAGAATGAGGAGAATAACATTCGACATCCTGAGTTAGCGCGATCGATGTTTTTACTAGATTTTTTAGAACAAAAATTATGTAGTCTTTTAATTTGTTCTCAACGTCTTTCGGTGAGATATAAGAATGCACATTGCTTCGAGTAACTGTCGGATTGAGGATGAAACGTCAGGAAATGTTGGATAATTTGCACAAGAACCTATTTTAAATAATATTTGTAATTTTAATGTATACCTTCGTAACATTCGAAAGTGCGTATACCTAGTGTTGCAGATATTTTAGTATTCGTGCACTCGCGACAACAGAATTAGTTTTATTTTCACAGACGATTTGAGAAATGATTCGAAATAATTGCCTGAAATTGTTTAGCGTTTATATCTTATTTTTTTCTCTCCTCTTTGAATTAAAAGGTTAGACTCCAGGGGACGCTTCGATTTAACGAAGACTGCCTAGTTTTTATACCATGTTTTAAGCGATGTCGCAAATTGGTATTCTTGAGATGAGAACACCTTTCGTTTCGACTAAACGGCTTTTTCATTGTTTCGCGCTTTTATTTCCTCGCCTCACCGAAGATGACGCAGCTTATTCCTAAATTTTTTTTCCCTGCAAACGGGGTCAGTTTGCATTTTAATGACTGCCATATTCTTTAAGGAACGCGCTAACGCGGGATGATTTAATATATATAAAATAGCTTTTAACAAATGTTGAAGATGGTACACAATGGCTCTGAGAGAACAAAGAAATTGCATTAAGTACGACAAAAAGAAATATTAAATACCATTATCATTAAAACGAGTTTCCTCTCCCGTACAACTCCCAAGTATAAGTCTACGAGATTAAGATTTTACGAAAGTCAGCTCTATTATTACTTCATACGCTTCGCCGGACATATTTGAGGCTAAATGAAGCCTTGTCTTTATTTATTTATCTTATTTTACCCTACTCTCTACTGTAATCTACTTTACTTTACTTTTCTTTTACTTTTTCAACATTTTTCTTCGTATTCCTGTAGCAACCCGATCAAATCCTGAATCCGATCTAAAAACAGATTCACGCACGAGGGATTTGTATATACGCGTGCACATGAGTGATACACACGTACACTTTAAGAGATCTATATAATATTTATATGCTTCGTCAGTTTCCTTTACTACATTTTCTTCCTATCTTTTCTTTTTTTAAATCGGACTCGCGTCAGCAGTGCGAAACGCAAATAGATCCACTCTCTCTCTATCGCTCTGTGTTACTAGGTATACATATAAATATATATATAAAGAAAGTTGAGATGAGAGTTATAAGAAGGAATATTAATTATAGATAATATGTAACAACTGTGTAAAAGTAACAGCCGACTCTTTTCGTTTTAAAACGGCCTACCAATCGACTGGTGATGCTTTTAAAGCGCGCAAGCACAGGGCAAAAGAGGGGGGCTCTCTGCGAATGACGCGCGTAAGAATGGTCCGTACGTACGGCACTCTTGTCAGTATTAGCATTGCTTTCAAAGAACGAGGCGTCGAGATGAAAGCTCGTCCCGTGATACCATACAGTGACCGGTGAAGGAGTAATAGAAAAGCAAAGAAAGAAGCCCACTGGAACGACGATATTTGTCGGCGAGGCCGCTTTAACAGGAAAAGAACGCTACGATCGAGTTTCGCGAATTACTACGTAATTGTACCGGTAGCCTTATGCTAGAAATCTGATTCTTCGATGTGTTTGAAAACGAATTCCAGCTCTGACTTGGTATTCGGACCTGAAAATCGATTACGTTTCGCAGAAGCGATTAACGCGCGCCGGCCTCTTATTACTTCCGAGACATCGACGATACCGTCACAGTACAGAGCGAAGATGGTGCATTCTCGCTCGCGAAGGGGATATCTTGACCTCGCGATTCGGCAAAACTGCATTTACCCTGGAATTCACGTCATAATGGCGCTTCATACCTTGCTTCAAAAAACACTTTGGATGACTCATAAGTGCTTCGAGCAGTATCGCGCGCGTTGCGCTTATTCTTATACCGCGGCTTTTTCAAAGGTTCTGTCATTGTAACTCCTTGGCGCGGGAACGAATAGAGATGTAACTGCACGACCGGTTAGAAGTGGACTCTCGGCTCGAGAGTGAGAGGGGCGTCACGAACGATTCGACTTTCAAGCGAATATTCTCTAGCCAGGGCGTAATTCAAATTTAACGACTGCTTGGGAAGATGTATTAATTATTACCGAATGAACGATTTAACGATGCCGATATGCGAACCGCGCTTCTCTGGTACAATCATATTATGATACATAGTACATAGTAATATACGTGGTATATTTTTAAGTTCAGACCATGGGCTCGCTCGCTCGCAGAAAAAAATGCTGACGAAAAGATCACGCCCTCCCTCCGTTAACTTTCAGCGTTATACAGCTACGTATGCATGTTCATTGCGGGTTACGAGTGACTCGTTTTACTATCTGTTTTTTTCTCTACAATTCGTCGGACGGGTATTTATCGGCTGTATAGAAATTGGTTCGGGATTTCTCTAATTCATTATCGACTAGTTTCGGTATATATTATAGTTTAACGCTTTTATATATCAAGAAGCATTCGCAACGATTGCGTGCGATCATCGGTGACTGCGACAGTGATTTCACCAGTGGTACGAGAAGTGATTCGTTGCGTTCGGTTTTGCGGAGGACCTACTGAGTGCGTTATTCCTTATGAAAGGACCACTGCAGTCGGTCGTGTCTGATGTGTAGGCGCGCTCAGATGCGAACAATGCGGGCGAAATACGTGGTCCGTTGGAACACGTCATGCTGTTTCACGAGGATGTACGGGTTTCGAGGGGATCATTCATCGAGCAGAGTTCAAGCGACTTCCGGTTCCCCGGAATATACATACACGTTACGAAAGCTTCATGAAATACAGTGCATAATCAGTGTGGCTTTTTCTATGACAAGAACAAATATAATATTTACTTCTTTGTATCAGCTCGCGGGGAAACAATCTTAAGATTGCTTGCAAATGTCGTTATTGCTCTATAAAGGTCGTTACCTTTAATTCACGCCACCATATAGGTATCTATAGTGACCCTCGCTATTTTCCAAACAGACGCATAATGAGTTGTAATACATATGTATATTTCATAGTATTTATTTCGCGAGTAAAATTAGAGATTAATGCAACATAGTTTTGAGATATTCGCGCTTATTTCATGCGATATTTATTACTATGCGTTATTGTATATTGGTACGCTGGGAGTATTACATATTCGCGGGGAAAGAGTAATATATCTTTTACGAAAATTGAATCATATTTCTGACTTTTAAGTCACCATTTCTCTCCGAAGATCAATAGTGAAAAATCGAAATAAAACGATAAACGGGATAAGCCATTCTTTCGTTGTATTATTCCGCGAATCATTCGAGGATTACGCGAGCTTTCATAAGGAGCCACACGACTGCGAAGCATCGGATACTATAGGAACTGTAAGTTATATGAATAAATATTGATTTAATAAAATTTAAAATAAGAGCAATTGTTATATTAATACATTCGCATGCTCAACCGTTGCTGCTGTCGTTGATGTTGAGAATAACATTTTTTCGAAAGTCCGAGAAATCAAGAATAAGCTCTGAACGAATTGCATGCGAATTCGAGAAGAAAGTTCGTCACACATCTTCAGAATCGCAGCTTACTCCGCTTATAGCGCGGATAGACTATAGAACTAAACGGGTCTGATGACGCGACGGGGACTACCCGTACCATCAGGAAATGAAACCCATTATCTAATGTACTTTTATTATTACATCTGGGGGTCGATCTTCATTAAGAGAGCGGTTATTTATAGCCGACGCTCGCCGTACCAGATCTCCTTGGTTTTACTATGATTTGCATTCGGCTATATTATTTAGATCGGTATATATAAGATCTCTCTCACTCGTTAGGACGCCGAATATACGTATAGCACATAGCTGCGCTTACTATCGAGCGTGATATGACTGATAGAAATTTCCAATAAGGTTGAAAGTATCGATAAAATATTTACTCGTCAGCGAAAAGGGTGTACTACATCTCCTTTTTCCTATTTCATAGATGCATGCATTTTAGTATGCCTCACATTTGAGTTGAGTTTTTAACTGAAAAGTTAGGCTTGTCTTCTTTGAAAAAATTTATAACGACTAAATTTATATTATTATAAAGTATCGCGTATTACTTTGCCATCAACGGTTTGTAAATATTGAAAAAACGCCAGAATATCCCCTAATAATAAGCGTTTCTGTGTGTACAAGTGCTCATGGTATTGTATTAATACATATATGTGTATAGTACGTGGCTGCGGTGTGATATGCATACTGTATGTGTGTGTACATACATATGTATGTAATTTCTACGCACGCGCGTAGGCTTTACTCCGGCCACTTGTTCGGCGCTCGAGTCGCATGTCTTGTTTGTGTTGTTCGCTCAAAAATCAGTCTGGACAAGATGGCAGCTCGGTTAACATCGGCGTTCTATCACTTCACGTTAATTTTACACCTTTTTCTTTTAATTAACTACAATTACGGGGAACGGTTCGGTGACAGAGCGAAAACCCTTCATATTACCGAGAACGATGTCCAGGGACGCGGAAAGCCGCTGATTATCAATAGGGGCGATAGTATTTACGAAGGTGATGAAACGTCATCGAGTCGAACGCGCAGAGACGTTCCGACAAATAAAAATAACCCAAACATCACGACTAAGGTACGTTTAAAATGCTGTTAATATCGCTGATAAGTGCGTCAACTCATTGCGTAGGTAGTGCTTTTCCTTGTTGATTGCAACGTCGTACGCTTTTTCCAATTTTTGAACAGCGTCAACATCCCCCTCCCGCACGCAGATACGCGATGCATTGTGCTCCGAGAAATGTGACATTTCAAGGATTTTTGGTATTTACGATATTTTCAAATCAATTGCCAACGATTTATAGCGCCGAAATTTTCTCACAAGCAGTGCAATTTGCCGTACATGTCCGCGGGGAGCGAAAGCGAACCTGTATTTTTTTTCCTATTTGGTTATTCCCTAATTAAAACATATTTACCGTCGTTTATGTAGTATCGTTGATTGGCGTAGTTCATTGTCGAATTTACAAAGGTTCGCTATTTAATTATTAACCTTTTGGCAAAGCGCCATACGAAATCTATCAACTCGCATACCATGACATTTGCTTTATACGTAATGCCGAGTATCGTTGCACTATTAACTTGAAATAGATCATCAATAAAGGTTCTCTTTGTGTGTTCTTTCCCATTTGGTATTTCGCCTTGCTTTCGACTACTCGTTTTGACTGACGAATGACGTCGTTTCTCGACCAGAGCCTTATGCTTATAATACAAGGCATAGCAAAATTGTCTAATTCGATGCTTGTTTAAAAAAAAATCAAAGAAATCAAACTACAACAAATATATCCATAGGCTGTTCATAATTTGCTATAATATCATTGAATATAAGTAGGAAGTCTTTTTTCGGCTCATTTTATCTCCTTAAAATTAGTCATAGGTGCATGTCATGTGATTCACGATAGCTATATGTGCACATACAAACAAACCACAATATGTAAACCAGTCCCAGGAGAATGACTTAGTCATTCTAAGCCAGGCAAAAATATAGGAAGGAGATATTATTTGCGACTTAGTCGAGACTATAAGTACGGTCGAGATATATTTAACATTTTACGCTTTTTTTAGCTTTGAGATGTTTTTCTCACATTCAATTCTCTCTGCTTCCTTTGTGGTTCGCTCTGAATAATTTACTGGTCTAAAGATTTCTTTTTATTTGTCAAACGATTTTGTTAAAATTCGAGATTCAGGTAGATTGTTCCTAAAGCTTATTTGCAATAGCATCTTTCTTCTATCTCTCCTGTATTACTAGCTTGACGCTCTCAAGACGAGTAAGTTCGGACGAATGCAGCGTTTACGACGCATCCAAAGATTGATTTATTATTATTATTATTGTTATTATTTTCAAAGAGAGCTGGTCCTGGATCAAACCTGTTAGGTGCAAGAACGTTCGATTTCTCGAGACAATTATCCTTTATCCGCGTTTGGTTTTCACAATCCAATAGTATCGCGCAAGCGTTTTGGTATCTCGTATATCCAATTGAAGAGCGCATTTTACAGGTCAATGCATTGAACGATTCGCACCAACAATTGATGGTTCATTGGGTGGGCGAAGGTTCGAACGTCATAATATGTTTAGCAAAAGATAGCACTCCCTCTTCGCGCTCGTCGGTACCAACCAACCCCAGTACCGTTTACATCAGTTACGATTATGGAGATACATTTGAGAATAAGACTGAACAATTCAAAATGTCCAACGAGCGGAATGCGTCGTATGCTACCTTGGATAAATTTTACAACCATCCGAAATTCAATAAACACGTACGTATCTTCACCTCGCGTAAAGTCCACTATACCTATACAGTTGCAAGCGGTATTTAGAATATATTTTACGATGAGACGAATATCACCTAATCGAATTAATCGTTATCTTCGTGATATCGATGATCCGTAATATCACCTCGAGGACATATTTTATCAAGGGCTATATGTGTGATTGCGCTGACTCGCGTCGCGTTGCAGATACTTATTTATATACCTTTTCAGTCTCTATTTTTCGACTTGGCGATATTTCATTGTTAATACATTTCAAAGTACCACACTACGCGTACTCGAAATGTTCTTCTTGATTAAAGTGAAAGTACCGTCCTACGTCGTTTAAAAAACACTAAAATAGAAAATAATAATTCCGGCCTAATTGCACTGAAAATTAATTTCGGGTATCTTCGTATAGAGTGTATTTGCGGATAGTGCCAATAAATTGATTTTTGTCACAACCGACAATGGAAGAACGCTCACGAGAATCGAATTACAATTTCACCCGAGTGAAATCTCTTTCCACGAAGAAAATCCTTCCGTTTTTTTGGCGCTGGACAAAGTGGATGCCATGCGAAAGGTGAGGAATAGAAAATTTGGCTGATTATCCGTATGATTTTTTACCAATAGGTCGGCATTGTATACATATTTTAAGCGAGCTAACTTGATATGTAAATCATTGAAAGTGATGACGAGCATAATCTATTACTACTATTATTAATAGTATTATTATTGTCATCATTATCATTGTTTCCTTTTAGCTATGGTTGACGAGGGATATGGGACGCACATGGGTGTCCATACACGAATATGTAAAATCGTTTTTCTGGACAACCACTCAACCGAAATACCTTCTAGTGGAGCGAGCAGAGCCATCGGGATATAACGCAGTTTTAGCTTTGAGATTAACGCCATACCAAAGAAATTTCATAGTCGTTACCAAATACGTCGAAGACTTTCAAATCAAGGGAGACTACATGTTCGCGACGAAGAAGGGCGGACCCGTAAGATATCATTTTTTCCTAAGTTTGCAAGACAAGACTTCTATTGAAATTCCATCCACGACCGTTAACGAGCAAACTGCGATTTCTTTCAGAACATTTTGGATCTCTACGTATCCTATAAAAATAGCGCGTTCGTTAAGGCTGAATTCAATACAGAATTAGATCGGAGGGATTATCACATTGCCGATGTCTCCCACAATCGAGTCTTTGTTGCGGTGTCTCACAGCAATACCGTAGTCAATCTTTACGTATCGCGACGCATCGATAAGGACAGAGTTCAATTCACTCTTTCTTTGGAGAGGGTTCTCGCTTTTTTCCCGAATAGTACTTGGATCGACAGCTGGTTGAGGTACGTAGATGACGTAAAACAAATTTTTGTCCGCGGAACATTTTCAAGAACGCAATCATTATTTTCGGATCGTCGGTTCGTACGCTAATTTGTTATATTTGATAACTCCCAGTGATGTCGCCGATGAAGCATTCACGGACCTTTACAAGGTGGAAGGACTTCGAGGAATTTACATCGCGTCTCAAGTGATAGATTCCACGAAACCAAGTTCTATCGGTCCCGAGCATTTGACCTCTCTGATCACTTTCGATCATGGCGCCACGTGGAATTCCATAAAACCACCCCTGACGAATCGTAACGGCTTTTTCGTTTCCTGCTCTACCCCGAACTGTTCTTTGCATCTCAGTCAAAAGTTCAGTCAACTGTATCCAGTGACGAGGTCGGTGTCGATCATGAGTTCAAAATCTGCTCCCGGGATCATAATGGCCACTGGAGTGGTCGGAGCAAGTCTCAAGGGTCATCCGGCGCTTTACGTCTCGAGAGACGCTGGCCTAACGTGGAAGGAGGTCTTGAAGGATTATTACTTTTTCAATATGGGAGATCACGGTGGCGTCCTTATTGCCGTTAGATACTTCAAGTCTCGCGGCGAGACGAGGGATCTCACTTACTCTATCGACGAAGGAGAGAGTTGGCAAACGTACGAATTCAACGAGAAGGAGCTGCGAGTGTACGGGCTCATGACCGAACCAGGCGAGAACACCACAGTGTTCACCATGTTCGGATCGAACAGCGGGCAGCATCAATGGCTAATAATCAAGGTGGACTTGCGAAACGTATTCGAGAAAAATTGCACGGAGGATGACTTCAAATTCTGGGCGCCTACGAGCACGAACGATCTGATGGCCATGGCGTGCGTCTTGGGACGTAAAGAGACTTATCAGCGCCGAGCGCAATCGGCCAAGTGCTACACGGGTGCCAATTACGATCGGCCGGTCAAACTCGATATTTGCCAGTGCGCCGCAAACGATTATCAGTGCGATGTCGGCTTCGTGCACGACGGCAGTTTTCGCTGCATTCGAGACAAATCTAACGCGTCCGATCCGTACGCCTATCCGAAAACTTGCGCCCCAGGAAAATTTTACAATCGTACCAAGGGATACGTGAAAATAGCCGATGACGATTGCTCCGGTGGTCTCGCTAAGCTCTTTGAACCAGACGAGGTATGCACGCGTACTCGTTCTTGCTTTCGCCGTTTCGTTTATTAGCTATTCTTGTATTGGTAAATAATGCGGATCCATTTCCAACTTAAGCGACGTGAAATGAAAAGGGGATCTACCGCGAGTCGACGATGCTATCGAAAATCGGTTTCCTTTATTCTGTTTCTTTCTTCAGATTCCATGCCCGATGAAGGAAATGAGCGAATTCCTGTTAGTTGCGCAAAGAGAGCACATTTCGCGGATCGATCTTAAAGAGCAAAAGTTGGAGACACTCCCCGTTCACGGTCTCAAAAATGTTATCGCCATCGAATTTGATCTGAGGAACAACTGCTTGTATTGGGCGGACATCGTCAACGATACCATCGGCAGGCAGTGCCTGGGCGATGGCGTCAGTTACCCTGAAATTCTCGTGGAGACCGACCTCAGCTCCATCGAAGGAATGGCCTTGGATTGGGTCTCCAACGTTCTCTATTTCGTGGACGGCGTGAAAATGAGAATTCAAATAATCAGGACCGATGTATCGACCATGGGCAGAATGCGTAGGACCATCTTGGGACCAGACAAACTGAAGAAACCGAGGGGCATTGCTGTTCATCCGATGGTTGGCTACATGTTCTGGACCGACTGGGCCTTGGGCTACGCGTCCGTTTCTCGCGCGAATTTAGACGGCTCGAATGTCAAACGATTATTCACTAAACCGACAATCGAATGGCCGAATGGAATCACCATCGATCACATAGCCGAGCGCATTTACTGGGTGGACGCCAGGGAGGATTATATCGGTGCGTCCGACTTCGACGGGAAGAGATTCAAGAAAATCATCGCCAACGACGAGAGCGTGTCGCATCCCTTCGCGGTGGCCGTATTCAAGGACAACATGTACTGGGACGACTGGAAGCAGTCGATGATCTTCGTCGCCGACAAGGATCACGGAGTGGGGATAAGCAAGATAATCGGGCAATTGACCGGATTGATGGATCTGAAGATTTTCGCGCACAGCGTGCAGAACGGCACGAACAAGTGCTCGAACAGCAGCTGCTCGCACATTTGCCTCGGTGCTCCCAATGATAACTTCGTCTGCCTCTGCCCCGACGGCATGGAGCAGGACGCCGCCGGCAAGTGCACCTGTCCCAACGGCGTGAAGCCTTACGAGAATTCCACTTGTCCGCAAGTGGCGAGCACGTGTGACGCGAATCAATTCGCCTGCGCCAATGGCGTGTGCCTCCCCGAGCTGTGGAGGTGCGACGGCGAGAACGACTGCGGCGATGGCTCGGACGAGCTTCACTGCAAGAGAGCCACCTGCAGTCCGAACAACTTCGAGTGCGACGACAACAAGTGCATTCCGAAATACTGGGTATGCGACATCGACCGGGATTGCAGGGACGGAACGGACGAGCTCAATTGCACGTACACGAACTGCACCGATGCGCAATTCAAGTGCGACAACGGACGTTGCATTTCGCACAGGTGGCATTGCGACGGCGAGGACGACTGTCGCGACGGCTCGGACGAGAAGAATTGCCCGGCCATTCAGCCGAGCACTTGCAAATCCGACGAGATCCACTGCTCGTCGGAGTTCATGTGCATACCGTCGACCTGGCGATGCGACGGCGAGCCCGACTGCGACGACAGAAGCGACGAGGCGGACTGCGGCACCTTCAGCTGCGCCGATTGGCAATTCACTTGTAACGGTTCGCACGAGTTGCACCGCTGCATTTACAAGTCGTGGATTTGCGACGGTGACTGGGACTGCTCGGACGGTTCCGACGAGCTGAACTGCACCATCTCGACCATGCCACCGCTCACGCCGCCGATCTTGCCGTCCAACTCGTGCAACGACTGGATGTTCATGTGCAACAACAAGAAGTGCGTGCCGTACTGGTGGAAGTGCGACAGCGTGGACGACTGCGGCGACAACTCCGACGAGATTGGCTGCGGCGAACCCGAGTTGTCCACGGAAATGACGATCACCACCCAGCAACCCAAAGTCTGCCGGGAGCACCAGTTCCAGTGTTACGATCACGAGTGCTTGGACGTCTCGTGGGTCTGCGACGGTTCGCGCGACTGCACCACGGGGGAGGACGAGCTGCATTGCTCGGCCCACGTGGGCTGTCGCGAGGATCAATTCATGTGTCGCACGGACGGATCTTGCGTGCCGCTGACCAACATTTGCGACGGCCTCGAAGAGTGCCCGGACGGCAGCGACGAGCTCGGATGCCACAGAGATCACGAACCGAGTCCCGAGGCGAAGCCTTCCTGCTACGTGGGCTTCTTCCCCTGCGACGACATGAGCTGCATGCCCCTCGCGGCTTACTGCGACGGTCGACAGGATTGCTTCGACGGTTTCGACGAGCGCGACTGCGAGAAGAACAACTCTCGCGTGTACCAAGTCCTCGTGATGGGCGTCGACGAGAGATCGACGAATGCCACCAGCCTGTTTCTGTTCTGGTGGATGCCCATACCGACCAACGTTACATTCGAATTCTTGCCATCCATTGCGAGAACCGAGATCAACCCGAAGTGGACCAACGCCTCCGAATGGATAGGGGACACGGAGTATCAGTTCAACGACCTTCAGCCGTACACGCGCTACAACTTGACCGTGTACGTCAGGTTGAAGGGACAAACGACCGTCTTTCCACCCGCCAAGTATCTGGTCGTCATGACGGGCGAAGGAGTTCCGTCCGAACCGTGGAACGTTACCATCACGCAGAAGAACGGAACGCGCGTGGAGGCTTCTTGGCGGCCGCCCATGCAGCCCAACGGCCCTATCATCGGATACGACTGCTACCTCAACCCGCCAAGTCCAGCGCTGCAATTCTCCGTGCAGAAAACCTCGTTTGTCATCGACACGGCCTTCGAAGCCGGCAAGACGTACCACTTCTGGGTGATCGCGAAGAATCGGCAACACGAGTCCATCTCCTCGGCAGTTGCCGAACTGGTTTTCGACGGCTCGGCGAATATCGACGACATAGAGGATCTCTCGGTGAGCGGCGTGACGAACAACTCCGTCACCTTATCGTGGACCAAGGTGAAAGACGCGGACGGGTACCATGTGACGCCGCGGAGTCCACCACCTTATCCCGCTTTGAAGACTCTGATCGCGATGAATAACAGTTTGGTCGTGAAGAACTTGGCGCCCGGTACGAAGTACATGTTCGAGGTGAACGCTTATAAGAAGACCTACGTCGGAAAGGCCGTCATGGTGACGGAGACGACGAAGGGCACTCCGTTGCCCGCCGTTTCCAATGTGGAAGGATACGTGATCAAGGCTCACGGTACGACCGTTAAACTGAGCTGGGATCCTCCCAAGAGCCAGCGGAAGATAAAATGGCAGTACGGCGTTTACTATGCTCTCAATATGCAGGATCTCTTCAAAGGTGAGGATGCGCTCGCTCTAAGGAAGCGACCGTCCGCGGGGGAGAATGGAATATGTGCTTATATCTCGATGACGTGATAAAGTGGGATCGACGTTTATCAAATCTTTCGCGCTTTCGCGTCAATGAATTGCAGAAGCCAAGCTGACAACGTCCAACCTGATGATCGTCATACGAGATTTGGAGGCCTGCGAGGCTTACATGTTCGCGGTCGGCGTTGTCGGCGAATACGGTGCCGGTCCTTTGAGCCAACCGAAGCCTGTGTCTACTCACTATAACATCAGAGCGGCACCGAGGAAAGTTAGAGTGACTACGTCTCAGGATAGCAACGACACGATCATTATCTCGTGGAGGGCGAGTTGTCCTACGATAGAGGAGCCGGTTAATTATACCGTGAGTACCGGTCGCATCGGTATTCGTTCATCGCGCCGTTTTGATTTCGCTCGTTGTGGATCGTAACGCATTTCTATACGTTGCAGATTACCGTGGAGGAGATGGTCCTCGGCATTCAAAGGACCTTCACGCTACTGCCGACAAACGAAACGACCATGCGGCACAAATTGTCGCCAATTCAGTACGGCGGCCAATATCGCATAACCGTAGCCACCGACGTCGATAACGCGATACGCAGTCAGCCGGTCACCTTCTATGCTCCGCCGATACTAGCTCCTCACCAGCTCGTAGTTTTAGACGAGGAGGACAGTTATATCGTGTATTGGCAGGATCAAGAGCTACCTCCGAGAACGGCCATGTCGTCCAAGTATCATTTCGAGGTCCTGGTGGCGGAGGGTGCGCGAACCATCAACGAGACGACTGCGAAAATATTTAAAATCGATCGACCGCCTTTCCAATATCAGCACGCAAAGGCGGATGTTATTTACTCGTTCGCCGTGCGATTGGTCACCGAGGACGGGTACAAGAGTTGGCTGAGCGAAGTCGTGAGTCACCAGAGACCAACTGGTAAGTTGTCTTTGAACATTTACGGCACCTAGCTTTAGCGAGATGTGACTCCGAGGCGGTACGTTTGATTTTCCCTGGCGATTTCTTTGGTGTATGTATCGTTGAGAAAAAGTCACCGCATCAGAAAGCGTGAAAATCCGATTACAAAATACCGGAGAGGTTCGAATTTTTGTTGAAAATCCTAAAGGGGTGTATCTTTTTTGTTGCGCTACCGGGGGAAGGGATACGGCTCTTCGAGGCCGTTATGCTCACCGCCCGGTACGGTACCGGAGTGTGACGTTCGTTAAAAATCATTTCTTAACAATCAATGCATTTGTTTTCTTCTTTCAATAGCAGCCTGGTCGAGGAGTATGAGTCCAATGAACGTGCTTTCGTTTGCAATACCGATTTGTTTGCTCATTGTCGCATTGGGCGCCGCGCTCGGCTACTTTGTCATCAGACACAGGAGACTGTCGAATAGCTTTACCGAATTTGCCAATAGTCATTACGATACGAGACGAGGTCAGGCGACATTCCCTGGCACTGCTGATGGTTTAGGTAAGTTCGAAAGTGTTACTCGAATGATACAAGGAGACGCGCTTCGATTACAATGTTTATTTGCTCTTACTACGCTGTTCTATCTTTATTATCTAGCCGCGTCGACGAACGATATACTATTTTTACGCGGCTATCTGGCAAGCTGAGCAAACCTATAACGCAAGTTTAAAGACAAAAGCTGTTGGTTTTCAAAGTTTGGACAGTGTTTTATACGAAAATTTACGCTGCATCTAGCTCCTCCGTTCTTCCATGGTCGATCGATTTTTGTCTCGAGATACTAAACTCGAAAACGCTTTCTTTTTCTAGCAGACGAGGACGACCGCCCTGTGATTCGAGGCTTCTCGGATGACGAACCATTGGTGATAGCATAATCGCGTATGTATTTATACACACGATATATTAAAACACGAAGCATATTCAAAGACACTATTATTATTAATATTAAAATTACTATTATTATTTGGAGTATAGATACACTCTCGTTGTAGGACTGAAAGATTTTACGGGAGCGTAGTGCGATGAGCGAGAACTTTGCGCGTCGCGGCTAGTCTGGTAACATCGGATCGCGCTATACACGTATCTCTGTGGGCCCTTGCACGAAATCTTTTCGTAGGATCTTAATTACAATTACACTCGTAAGGAACGTTGTATACCGTGCGCGTCTCTTTTGGCACCGTTATACAGGCATTGAAAATCTCTGCGTATAGAGAGATTTGTTCTTCTCCAATTCCGAGACGGATTAGAAAGAAATCAAAAAGACTGAAACCTCTCGACGGTGGTCGTTCGGGGGCGGCCTCTGACGTAAACCCGGTTTTCCCTTTAGTCTCCTCTCGCAGGTTACGTAGTTGAAGCAATCTATCGAGAGGCTTTACCATACCCTAAACTTGTCCTTCGAAATTAAAACGTGATTTAAAACATTCTCGAACATGACTGATACCTACTGCGTCGGGATTTGATAGTCTCGTAGATCGTAATACCTACATTTTTTGTGCCGCCGGAGACGTGCTCTCTATACGCGTATCTCTAAAAAATTGTAATTATACATATAGTCTCACATCATGATCGAATATTATGTGATTGCAAAAGTACGTATCGTCGTATTGAAGGGTAAGAAATTTGTGGTGCGCACGCACGATACGTTTTAGATTCGAGTTTTACAGAAAATTGACATGCCTTAACGCAACATCGTTTTTCTTCTTTCATCTCTTTTTCTTTTTTCTTTTTTTCATTACTACTATTTCTATTCTTATTAATGTTAATATTATTCAGTACGTATCGTTAAGAGGAAAATTTCAAGAGGCCGCTTCTGTAAATAATGTTACGCGTATACACTTCTCTGTGAACTGCGAAATTTAAAATCAACTTCAGGATGCCATAATCGATGCTATTCTTAAATTTATAACTTCGTCTGGTCTCTCGCTCTTATTTGTTTTTTATACTGTATTTTCTACATTTGTATGGCCACCGTTACCCGGTGAGCGAGCTCGATTTATTTTCTGGTCAAATCTGCCGTGCATCGCGGGAGAGTACGGCGAATCAATTGAATCTCCACCTTCGGAGTTTTGCGATGGATTGTAATTCCGAGCGCTGTGAAGAGCTATTTGCCCCGTTCGAGGTGTACGATTTTTTATTTTCCTTTTTTTTTCTTGTCAGTGACTGCTCGACTGATCTGTCATTCCCTCACTAAGTAATCTATCGTTAGCCCCTAGAATACTCGCGTCAGTACTCGTGAAATTTAAGGTATTTCCATGGTTTTGCGTTTTTCTTACGAATTTCATGAAAGTTTGCCAATCAAAAGACTGAAATAGTACCCATCGATTCCCAAAATTTCAAAAGGCTGAGCCATGTAGTTTAAAAGAAAATGTTAATTCAAAGTAGCATTTTCTACACTGACTTTCAATGGCTAACATGTAGAAAGACGGTACCTCAGTGATGTTTTGAGCTATAACTACAGAACCAATCTTACAATGTTAAAGAAAAACTAACGGCGAATAAAATGATATTGTAGGATTATGTTCACAAAAACTGGAAGTGCTGAGCCATATAGTTTCAGAGAAATTATAACTTAAAAACTGAGATTTTTCTAGAAACTGCAAAGTGGTGGGGACGAGTAACGATGATGTGGCAACAGTGCGCACAGCTGATTTAGCCCTCTCCTGTGACTATGGGACTCAGTAGTACTTTTGCTACCGGAGAGGGGATAGCCAGTGGCATGGCGTTGCCACGATTATCGGGCCAGGCAGTGTATATGTGTGAGGTACATTTGTACACAGGAGGTCTCTGTGTAGCAAGGAGCTCAGAGTACAGAGTTACTCAAAAGTTTCGTTCGTGCGTAATACAGTTTGTGATCAGTTGTACTAAGTCCTGAAGCAAACAATTTGAATACGGCTGTCACCATTGAAATACCTTAACTCACTCCGTATACATCACGTCCTAACAGTTCGAGCTATTTATTAAAATTTCTTAATAAACTCGAGTCGTCTTGATTGTTACTCTTTCTGCATATTTTGTCCCGCCCGGTCAATAGGGCGATTGGGTAACTGCACAAAACAGATAGAGTGCCATCTGTGGCACGCACCAAGCATTAAGCAGATGCCCGTGGTATAAGCGCTGTTTACACGTTATTTTGGATAATAATTGAAGTGTTTTACCTATGAGATTTAATCAACATGGCCTCAATTATAATAGAATGTGGATTTCAAAGCCATCAAATAAATTCTTTCCGTGGAAAATCGTTATTAAAAGGTAAATACAAGCAGCGCCACCAAGCTGGGTTTCTTGGCGAAACTTGGATGTACATTCTCTATATGTACACGTGTAACACAAACAAAAGCTACGTTTGTGGAAGTACGCTAGAGCCCTATACCCTATTCTCGCGGATATTTCAAGTTTTAGCTACACTGCAGAAACGATCGAGCGAAATAACGTATCTTTCGGTCGTTTCCTCGAATCGGAAAGCGACGTTAAAATCGGGGATTTTTAGCGGCCCGGACGGAATCCTGAAAAGAACTTTACGGCGAAGGGGCGGAAGGAAGATTGATTCGTTTTTGCTTTAAAATCCCGCTTAGTATTACGTGGAGATCTGTGGTTCGACCACCGAGAGACGAAGGAGGAAAGTCTTCCGTAAGCGCGAGAAAGGGAAAATTTACGCGACGCCGGTTCATGGTTGACGCGTAAAGCAGTTAAGAAACGCTGAGGTTTAATTATGTTAGCAATTAAATTGTCGCGGAAATATAAGGTTTCGATGATTTTTCCGCTAAGAAAAGATAAGATTGTAGTTGTTACTTGTAAATCTCGAGGGTTATAACGATTACAGTGATATAATATATTTGTGTGTAAATAAACGAAGTTAAGGCACGAAACGACTTCATTTTTCTGTGTTCCGACGATTCTATCATTGCATCGATTTCGCGCGTTCGTCATTTCTTGCGGTCTCTTCTGTACATATATATGACCACGTATAGGCATAGGGGATCATATGCGCGCGTGTCTGTAGACACAAAACATTGTTGTACCCATAGTGAATTTCTCTTTTTTTTTATTATAAATATTTAAAAACATTTTGTGTATTCCGCATTCGGTCATAAATATAGCATGCTCTATTTATCTCCGAACCGACGTAGGTATATAGTTTGCAATATTACATTGAATTTTTTTGCATGATGGTGATTAGAACTAAGTAAATGGAGATATTCCAATTAAGACCGGTTGACTCTGCCGGTCCGATAGACGACTAATCTGATTCCATCGTCGCGGTGTTTCGATGATTCGAAAAAATGATTTCCGCGTTACAGAAAATTAATTATATCCAATTCACACAGAAATGCGGTAAGACTGTACACTCACGTGAAACAGTGAAACGCTTTCCGTAGTGTCGAACGAAGCGAGCCGGAAGCAATTGTCTGACTAGACAGACGCATTACTAACCCGCATCACTCCTCCCCCCCCTTCCACTCCGGTCTTCGAACAATTTCATTTCGTGAAAATGTGTAAAGAACAATGTGTGTGTCGCGCGGTATAAAGTCCCCCTCCGCGTCTTCCCAAGTGAGAAGATACGTCGTTTTCGCAACCGCAGAAACCTTCGATGGTAATAATCGGACTAGTCGTCGCGATGAATTTGAACTTTACACGATAAATTTACATTCATTTATATCCGAAAATCTACATCTAATCTTTTAAACAGACACGTTCGTTGATATAATATTGAATCATTCAAAGTTTTCCGCTCACCAATCCATTCTTCTCTCACAGGAAAAAATATTTTACACATCAAAAAGCGAACGTTATTGCGTAATTGGAACTTTCGGGATTAGAATATTAGTGCCTATGTACAGACGCAGGAATCAATCAAATTCATTGTCCTGTATTTCTCAATTATCGGCTTGACCAACCGCGCGTTCGTACTATATAAATTCCACCGTGGGCTATTGCACCCGTTGATCGAAAGCAAAAGGCTACACCATAAAGATTGGAGACCGAGTAGCTCCAAACGCGTACGCAGCTTGGTTGAAAGACGCGCGAGACTTCTCGGTGTAGTAATACAGCACGATGAAGAGGAGACGGGTGATAGATAAAAAAAAATGGATAGGCGGAGTATCTCGGCGAACATCTACCGATTCTTCGACAGGACTGCAAAAAGCGGCACAAAATTTTAACTAATTTTAATTCGAATGCGAGTTTCGAATTTCTGCCCGTTTTGTCTCTGTGTCTGTCTTTCCCCGTCTTTTTTGGCTTTTCCAGACTTTTCAAATTCTTTATCCTTTCCCGATCGATCGTCACCCTGGAGTTGTTAATATGTCGTGCAAAATAGACTGAGAGAAATTAAGAAGTGGTCAAGAATCCCATAGAAGCGAACACGCATAGGCATAGCTGTTCTGCCCATAGCTATTCAGTTTCTATAAGATCGCGGGTTGCTTCACTTCAGTTTCTAGCCGTAATATACACATATACCTATTTAACGCTACTATATAGGTTCGCACAAGTTCTGTACGTAACTACGAGATATTTTGCGGACACGGAAACAAGGATATACATAAGTTTTATCAAATTTGTCGAATCAGTCTTAACGATTAGTATACACTAACTAGCATAGATAGTTCGTCGAGATATCCCGCGAATTGTAGATGGTATGTTTGTTAAACAACACGGGGTGTAGTAATCTTCAATGCGTAGGAGATGAATTACGAAGAACAATTCGAGAAACATCACAGAGTAATTCCGAGATGAACATGTGAAATTCTGTGTTACGTTACGTACGCACCGAGAGGCAGTTATACATATAATTGCGCGCATCGATCCAGAGAGCACCTCGCACAACGATGTTGAAAAGTGAGTGGTTATCGAGCTGCGCAAAATTGTGAAAGGAAACTTGCCGTTGCAGGAGCAGAGCCGTTCAGAGCTACAGGCATCCGGGTAACGAGAAAAACCTTTTCACTTGAATTACATACGCATATCGAGACTCGCGAATTAAATGAAGATATTTCGACTTTTCAGTCGCTCGGGGACGACTACCATTTATCAGGGATTCGCGCATCCATCCTTCTTTGTCTCCTCGCTCGTCGCATTCATTTTGTCTTCCTTTTCGTTTTCTGAAATAGAAAATAAAACTGACGTGTCGTTTCTCCCCGCGTCGTGAAATCCCTTGCGACTTTCAGAGATTTCAAAATGATTTGGTAATCGGCGACCATAAAAAAGTAAAAAAAAAATCATCTACCTTTAGTTTCCGACTTTATGTCATCCTCCTTTTTCAGATCGGCTTCGACGCCTTCCTGTCCCTTTTCCAACCTAGGCCTTTTCCTAGATCCCTGGAGGTCGAAAAATAAATTAGCATACAACAATCGTAATATCGCGAGCCATACTTCTACGTATAAATCGAACGAATGTCGATCTCTTCTTAAATATTTACCTTAAACGATCTATTATCCCTCCTTCCGCCCTCGCCTTCGTCTTCGCTGTCGCTGTATTCATTTTCATGTTGTATCCTCTTATCCAAATCTCGTTGCGGTAATCTCTCATCGGGATTGACTTTCTCTTCAGCCTCGGAATCCTCGATGACCGCACCATCCTCGGGAATGGCTTGCACTTGGACCCCGGGCGCGTGCGGCAACATTCTCAAGTTTTCGAACAATCTCGTTCTGTAATGGAAAAGCAGAGAAGATCGAATAACAACGGGCGAGTTACGCAAACGCAAACGATACGAACGTAGTAGGACCATCTCCGATGGAACGCGCAATTTTACGTTACTCACTTGATCTTTTCGAGATACTCGGGTGTGTTCTGATTGGCCATGTTGGACGGACTGATGTGCAGCTTGAAATCTGGCCCGAAATACTCGAAATAATCATTGTAGGGCAATTCGTTCGCTATTTCAGAGCCGAGAGCCACGGAAGTCTCGTACGTCCAACATCTCGACACGTTTCTGATCGTGTAACCGCCACCGCCGACCATCAAGAACGGGAGATTGTATTTTTTCACAAATTCTACGCACTTCCCGTGACCTCTCACGGTCAAGTTGAAGCAGCCCAATCTATCGCCTGCATGAAAATAACGAGAGCATGAAACGAGCAACTCTCGTAACATCGGTGTGTGCGACGGGTCGAAAAAGTATCTCTAGGATGCGTTATGAAATACGGAAATACGAACCCGTTAGAGAATCGGCACCACATTGTAAAACCACCGCAGAAGGTTGGAAAGTCTCCATCACTTTCGAGATGATCGGGACAAATATAGACTCGTAACTCTCGTCGTCCATTCCATCTCGGAGTGGGATGTTGACGGCGTAATATTTTCCCTGTGCGCGAGAATAAAATCGCGAATGAGAATGAAGAATAGAATGCTACACCGATGATGGCAACATTTTGCGGATCATCGCAACGAGAATAAGAGTTTTTTCTTCTCACCTTTCCAGCACCGATGTCCCGCAAGTCGCCCGTTCCTGGAAAGTATTCTCCGTATTTGTGAAAAGAGACGGTCATCACTCTGTCCGTTGTATAAAACGCTTCCTCCACGCCATCGCCATGATGAACGTCGATGTCGATGTATAATACTCTTTGGTGGTATTTCAGCAATTCCAGAATCCCCAATACGATGTCATTCACGTAACAAAAGCCAGAGGCTTCGCTTTTTTTCGCGTGGTGCAAACCACCACCCCAGTTTATACAGATCTCTGAAGCTTGTTTGTTCAGTTTTACAGCCGCAGCTACCGAACCACCAGCGGATAACTGACAAAACTCGTATAAACCATCGAAAACAGGGCAATCCTCTCCTACGTTAACTGTGCGAAGAAATGAAAAATATTACCTAAAAGACCGTTCTCGCTATTGGAGTAAAATTAAAAATCATGTCTTGCGGCAATGAATATAGAATTATATAGCAGCCACTGCAAACAAAAACTCTTACATCTTTGCATCTGTTTATTGTACTCTGACATGTTGTCTGGTCTAATGGATCTCAAGAATCTTATATATTCGTCGCTATGAAACTTTGTCATTTCATCAGCAGTTGCTTTATGTGGACGCTGAAAGAAAATGTTAGATGTCAACAAGACCATTTAAAGATTATTACACAACTATTATATTCCATAAAATTATCCGTATCCACTTATAAGACCCTTACGTAAATTTCCATTTTTCTGTAGAGGCCATAATTTAATAGTAAATTATGCGTCATCCTTATGCGATGGGGCTTCATCGGATGACCTTGCCCATAATAATAATTTCCAATATCACCTAAAATAAGACACAGGCTCTCAGAGAATTTCATCTTCTCAGTAGGTATTGGCTACAAATTCACGTGTGAATGGGGGAGATAGTGATTCATTTTGTAGTTCAAAATACGATAAATAAAGATGAAAAAAATATCACTTTATCGGTAAAGAAAGAACAAAGAAATTGTCATACATTATTTAAAACGTCCAAATTAAAAGAATTAGAGAATAGTATAGGATTTGGACGCGATGCTATGGATTAATTTCGTTACAATAATCGCTCGCTTCGCATTTTGCCCATAAAAATCCGATGGGATTCCTCGGAAATGATATTTTTATAAGGAACAAGTGAAAGATTCTCAGCTGAAATTTCGTGCGGTTGTAGAACTGCTGTGTCGCGTAGTAAACTACGGTCAGGTATAAGGTGATTCATAAATCCCTCACCGCGTGACGATAAGATCTATAAATTGGGCCAGTTAATGCTAGTCAATTTTAGGGGTAGAAAAACAGGAAAGACTAGCGTTTCTTTGAGCGATTGAGTGCTCGCGTCGCGTTATTGCTCCGAAAAACTTTTGGTATAACCTATTCAGTCGTTAACGCGTGCAAATAGGTTGTGTTAAGAAAGTAAAAATTGTACAATGATATAATTATTGAATGAAAATATATACATATTTATCGAAGAAAATCTCGAAAATTATACAAAACCCACAAAAAGCGCTGTATGCCTACTGCACGGAATAACGGAGATAATATAAATTGGTAAATTTGGAGAATATCACGATTGCCAGGGCTCTCGCGTTTTATTTTACATATAATTGAGAATAATTGTGCGGATTGGAGCATCGTTATATATCAATTGTATCAAGCAATACGGAATAAGACAAGAGATTCTCAAGTGAATACCATATGCCCATAAGCATGGCCGACATGAAAGTGCCTCAGTAAACTACGGTCGCACGAATCTTCACTTGGGAATCTCTCGCCTTAACGTCGGCAAAATCGTACAATCAACACGAAATCGCGCGTCGGGCGAAATTTTTTGCTTTTCGAGTACAACGCGCTTTTTATTCTTGAAAATTGGGGAACCTCGCGAGGAGCGGTATTTTATGAAATATACAAATCGGAGCAGGGACTCTGGTGTACGTGATCCGAGCGTGGATTCAACAAACACATTTTGACAATCTCCCCCGTGTGTGTGCACGGTCGGTTTTCGCGGGATTACCCGTAACTCCAAATTCTACGTATGTTCTTACTTACTGTCGTAATAGTAGCAGACACGTTTCTTGCTGTGCGGTGCTGCAGACATTTTCACAGATTTTCTTCAATTGATCTAATATATTCGAAATAAGTTAAACGCGGATCGCGGAGTATCGCGGCACCCAACAGGACACGGCGTCACTGGATCACTGTGCACGCATGCGCGATCCTTAAACTCCGGTTTCGGGGTGGCGTCACGAATGAAAGCCTCTGTAACCTTTGAACGTGAATTTATAGAGAGGCGTATAAAGGGCCGTTCTGAGAGCCTCACGTGTCGCGAGCGACACTTGGGTAACCAATAAGGATGGAGCAGCTTCTCCCCACTCTTCTGTCGCTAGCGACACGTCCTGTGGAGTTGAATTTTATTTAACTTTTCTCTCCTGTCGCTGCGACAATCGCCATATTAAATATCGACGACTGTCGCAGCGACAGGAGAGAAAAGTTTAATAAAATTGAACTCCAGGACGTGTCGCTAGCGACAGAAGAGTGGGGAGAAGCTGCTCTATCCTTATTGGTTACCCAAGTGTCGCTCGCGACACGTTGAGGCTCTCAGAACGGCCCTTAAGCCCTGCTACGAAGAGTGCTGCCTCCAGTGGCTCCGAGGAGGCACTAAAAGTAGTCAAACGAGGCCTTTTCAAATCACTAGCGCTCAACCACCAACTGTGAAGTTAAATTTGTTTGAATAAAAATAATACTTTTAGCTATTCCGCATTTTTATTAATCTTCCGATTTGTTTTAAATTAAATCGACATCTACTCGATACTCTTATGCACGAAGGTATGAACCTCATAGCATATATTTAAATAGATTTTATTTCGAAGCATCTTGCACAACACCGCGCTACATTGGCCTAAGTAGATAAAATAATGACGATATCTCGAGTTACTCATTCATTTCAAAACTGCGTAGGTAAGTATAGCTTATTCGATCTACGAGTCAAATTCGACGAATATCATGAGGGAGAGTAATGGTGTCTGTACACGCGGTACGACTTTGTGTACGATACAATGAGAGCTGCTGATACATATTATCAAAATTTCTAATTTTGGGCAATTAAAATTCCATTCATCATCGCAGAGTCAAGTGTTATTTGGTCGCCTTATATGATGACTAGGTTAGTAAAATATATGTTGTACCTATACATCATGCATTGCGTTTCTCGATCGCGTTCGAAATCAAAAGCGAATATTAAAAAACAATCCTAGTACATACGTCTCCTCGTTTTTCAAACGAATATCTGTAAAGAATGTCAATTCACGTAAATGCAATAGCATCCGCATTGGCAGTACATTTCATATCCCCAATGATTTAAATACGTCTGCAGTACTCCATACATGCCTAAAAAAATTTGATCGCCAGTGCTAACGAGTACCCGTATATGAATGTAAGAAACGAATGTTAATCATTGAGTAAATTGTAAATAGGATTCCTAGTAGAGTGGACGATACGCGGAGTGTACATATACGGATTCGAAGAACGTGCCGGTACACCCCACAGAGCGTTCGCGATTTGGCCGCTTGGCAAAATCGAGAGATCGATTTTACGGTGCTTTGGATCACAATATCGCGCGCGCGCGTACGCATTTACACGTGCACTTTCGTACACACGCAACGGTGTCGAGAGAATTTACAAATTATCCAACCGAATCTCTCGTTATACTTCAACGGATCTTATCGAAGAGCCAAGGAAAGAAAAACACCACGTTTCTCTCTCTCCGCGCTTTCGTTTCGTCGAATAGCAAGGATTACGATCGAAAGAACGCGAAGAGTGAAATGAAACGCGATTCTGTTTGCACGAGAAACGATAACGCGACGGAGCCACCGGCAAGCACCAAAAAATCATCACAAATATTAAAAATACAAATATAAGTCGATAAATATGTTTCCTTTCTGTTCGTCGTTAAAGCGACGCAGCGATTTTCTCCCGAACGTCTAACTCGTGGACGAATCATCGGCGAATATAAGGACGACACATCGCACGATGATTCCAGTTGCTGGGATTTCGATTCGCTGTTTCGGACAGAGCCGGGTTATGATTAATTTCAAACGCCACGGTCAACGCATTCCCGGGCGCTTCGGGTCCTCCGCACACGACCCGTCTCTCTCCCTGCCGTACGCTTTTACGCGTATGCAACCGTTTGTGCGTGCGTCCGCACGCTATCACAAAAAAAGTAAAATGCACTATAAGTATGTTTTCGGTAAAATTCGTAACCTTTCTACGACGGAAGCATTATTACCTTCGCTAAAATAGACGATTAAGTGGAACTCTAATTTCTACGATCGATGACTGTTTCCGCGGTGTCTTCGTACGATTGTGTACCGAGAGAGAGAAAGCGGGAGAGAAAGAGAGAGGAGGGGAAAAAAGGGAACCTTACTTCCCGCTTCAAGAGAGAGAAGGAAGTGTAAAGTCTCTACCCTCTCGCGTTCTGGAGCGAGGGACAGGGGACTTGCTACTCGAAAACAATTGATAAAATTACCTCGCGATAAACACTCCGCACGCTTCCTCGACGGACGCCTCCTCCGTTAGCTTTCTTCCGAAAAAGCGTGGAACGACGACCATTGGCGCAGCTTTCATTCATCCGGATACCTCATCGCATTTATCATTCGTTCCGTTTCGCTCATTCTCGCGTCCATTCGTTCGCGCTGCTGCGCCCACCGGCAGGGCACTCTACAGGGAGAAAAATTTGAGGAAGGTTTGCGGGGGAATTGGAACGTGAAGCGAGGCTTGATCCACGTCGGCCAACTTCTCCTGGAAGGCGGGGTCCTGATCGGCGATGCACGGATGACCCAAGGACCGCCAGAACAGACAGCGACAATTGCGGCACAGCTGGATCATTTCGGCGTACTCCTCGCGCAGGCCGAACGATCTGAAGTCGACAAAAGTAATATAATCGATGCGTGCCACCGGCGAGTCTCCGCTGATGCGAAGAAGGGTTAATTGCCGTTCGGAAAACGAGAGGACCAGGGCGCACCTTCTCGCGACGTTGAATATAGTCTTCCAGTCTTTTCCAGGATTGTTCTGTCGGGTCGTGGCTATTTGTTGGGGCGTGAAGTGATATTGGGCGAGCTCGCGCCAGATTCTCTGCTCCTGCGCCAGTACGGCGAGGTGCTCGCAAGCTTTGGACGAGGCTTCGATGTCGCGAGGATCGCTCAGACGAAGGAGAACCTCGCGACGACACTCCGCGGGTAGATCGGCCCACTGCGGCTGCTGCTCCTCGTCGGGCTGCGGCAGTTCTACGCGTTATCGATCCGCGCGATACGCGATTCGAAAGAGATTCGTGATCACCTCGAATTTTGTCGCTTTACCTGAGTGATCGTAATGGACGACGCGATCTGCAGGATCCTCTCCAGGGCAGCCTTGTGCTTCTCCCACAGGATCACCGAGCCGAGAGGCCTGCCGCCCCAGCAGCAGCCCGCGCTGAAGGCTCGCACTCTCTCTATCAATCGACGCAGCCTTCCGGTTTGTTGCTGCGACAAGGACACTGCAAGTAGCGCGCGTAACGAACTCTCAATGGCTGCAGTTACACCGCGAGTGCGTCTGGGTTGCAATGAACACGACGCGAGTATTTCCGGCCTTTCGCATATCGCGGTGCGTACATACAACACGTGTACTTTGCTGTGCATTGTTTACGGCTCGGCGAATTAAACGACGTCGCCGTGCATCGCACGAACATTTAAACTTGCAGTCGTTTTTTCCGCGCGCCACCTCTCTCGATTAGTGCAGGCTCGAATGACGAAGATTTTATACGGACTCGAGACGCGAATAAGTATTGCAGACCATATTCGCGCGGCTAGTGGAGCAACACATATTCGCCGGCAACCACGTGTATCGTGACCCTGCGGGTTTATCTATATTATCCCTCCGTGTGCTTTTTACGACGCTACGCGATATACCCCGTCGTCAACGCCGGAAATGAGCGAATCCAGTACGCGTCGCGTAAGCGTATCGCACCTTCCAGAGCAACCTCCTCGAGCATGTTGAACAGCACCCGTTGAGCGCACCCGCTGAGTCCACCCATCCTATGACTGACCAGCAGATCGAGGAGGCGCACGATGTAATTAAACCGCCGGCAGTCGTGCACCGCCGACAAAAAGTCTAGCCTCTTCAGAGCATCGCTCAGGCCATTGAAGCCCGCGATCTGTACATAAAAAAAATGTGAAATTCGTCAGCAGGAAATCCGCGAGCGATTCTCAAAGACGCTTGTCGAGGAAGCGATGGAAATTTGCCAGTGTCATTGGGCGAGTGTGGTCCTAACAGGAAGAGAAAAAGAAGGGAGAGCGGATGAAATGAAATAGAGAGCCGAACAGCCTCGCCGAATCATCGATGAAAAATCATCCGTGAAAACTTTCGGAGACGTCGCGTCGAGTGCGGCGAAGGAGCGGAGCGCGCCCTCGACATCCTCGATAGCCAAATTCCATCCACCTCGCCCTCCCCTTTATGGATGCGACGTTAAAAATATCCCGCGCCGGAAGTCACTCACCTCTCGGGTGCACTTTAGCGTGATGTGACAATGCGGTTGGACGGCATTTTCTGGAACGTCGAGAAAACGTTAGATTAATCGTCTCGCACGGCTGGCCGAGTATAGATCGATGCCGGGGCATTCGTTAACTTAATTTCGGAAGGTCTGATCGCGGAGTGCGTACGCGCGAGAAATCGCGACAGGCGTTCCAAGTCTCTCCTCGGCTGCAAGTACATAAAAAATGTACGTATGTACCTCGCAGCTGCGACCCGCGCGTAAAAATTTCAGGAAGGATGCGAGTGTACGTCGAATGTACATTGGAAATAAAATAATTTCGAGGGTAGATGATAGAAAAGCCCGAACCGTACCGTCGACCTCTATCGTCTCGTTCCCACCTTCTCCGATCGCGTGTACGGCACCTACCTTTCTTCTTTTCCTTCTCCTTCTCCTTCCTATCGACGCCGTCCTTTTCGCCGCTGCAAAAGGGAAGAGAGATAGAGAAAGAGATCAGCATCGGATTAAACGTCGGTTATACGTATGTACGTCGATTTTTGCGGCAATAAAGCGGACCTAGGAACGGAAGCATCGCGACGAATTGCGAGACTTCCCATCGAGGAGTAGCAAAGAGTTTAGAATTTAATCACAGATATAATCGCGAGCCGCCGAAGTGGAAAAAATAAATTATACGCGTCGTATATTGAAAACCTCTTTTTTTTAAGTCGGTTAAAAAATGTAATGCATACATACGTATACGTACATAGCATGCGAGGCTAACCTTACTCGCCAGGAAAGAAACTCTAATCACTATTATCTCATTATTTATTAACTTTTGGCCGATATCGATATAAGACTTTATTGTAGATTGAAATGTAATCTTCAAAAAAGTATTATACAAATATGAATCAAAAGCCCATAGATTGTGAGATAATAGCGATTGGAATTTCTTTCCTGACGAGCAAGTTTAGCCTCATACACGGTACGTATCTCAGGTACTTATAGGCGAAAGAGCAGCGCCCGATGCTTTCGAAATTGTACGTACACGCGTATGTTATAGATGACGATTAGCCCGACGAAAGTAAAAGTAAAAGTCGCTCACGCGAGAGCGCGCGATGGGAGAGATAATTTTTTTCTTCAGCCGAAACCCGGAAACTCGTCGAATAGAATCGCTCGAGAGGCCGCAGCGGCTGAAAATCCGGAAGGAACGGCGGCTTGTATGCGTGCGCACGTGACGTCATGCGTACAGGTTCGTTGACTGGCTCGAACGCACACGCGGGTAAGACATACCGGTCCTCGCGTAAGTCCGCCAGGTTGGCTCGACGGGCAACATTGTTTTTATTTAACGAGCGGAGGCGTAACGCGTGGCCCGTTATTTTCAAATTACGGCGAAACCGGCCGAGTTCGGACAGAGCTCGAGGGAGAGAAGTGAACAGAAAATATAGGCTCTCTCTCGAGAGGAAAAGATGAGACGATTTGTCGTTCAACAACCGCGCGGATTCTTCACGGCGGGAATCGTGAAATTTTTAATCTGGATCAACGAAAAAAATTATTTCGAAACGAGGATCTCTCTCGCCCGCCCCAAAAATCGAAAAAATCCATCCGAACGCGCGCAGCGCGTAACCACGCGTCTATCCCATCCCTCGAGCCGAACGAACGAAACTCGCATTCAACGACCTTGATCGAAACCTGATCCCGCCGCGATCTCTGCTCCTTTCTGCGCGGAGCTACGTACCTATCGCGATCCTCGAGGAGTTCGCGAGTAGCTCTACCTAGTCGCGCGCGCGAGCACGCATTTCGCGCGACTCTCTCTGAGTCACTGTTGCGAGGTTCCCGTTGCGCGTGGAAAGGAAAAAAAAGGAGCAATACGCGCGTGGGCGTGTAAACAGCGGGGAGCTAAACAGACCACGAAGAGAGGAGAGCCGACCTTTCTCGGGGAGATACGAAGGAGCCGAGAGAAGAGAAGGGCACGAAAGAGAGGCAGAGAAAAATCTCAATCGCTTGCGCCCGCCGAATACATCGTGGATGCGCGGCGCTCTCACATCCCGCGTAATCCCCTCGCACGGCGGCTAAAAGAGCGAGCCGTCGTAATGATTGTACGCACGAGACGCGGGAGTACTTGCTATTGCGCTGTATACCGACTCGCGCTATTAATCTGCGGTATTATGCAACGCGTCGCGCCGTTCGCAATCGAGACCGTGTCGAGGGGAATATTATTTCTACGGCGTTTTCGGGGGAAACGAACGAATGTATCGGGTATGATTGAACGTTGCGCGTGCGTATCGGCGGGATGCGACGATAACGGCGATACGGTCGAGTCGTAGGACAAGGGGTGGACAGGTACGAGTCGTACGGATAAAAAGAGGACCGGGAAAAGGGAGTCGTACGACTGTGCGACAAGGCGAGGTTCGCGTTTAGAGCTGGGTCACGACCTATTTTTCCGCGCGGGGGTCAAGGCGAGACTTCCGCCGATTCGAGGCTGCACCCAATGTCGCAAGGACGACCCCGAGGAAGCTGGGCTTGTCGCGCGATTCCGCTCGGCCTTCGCATCGAAAGCTGATAGCTTCGTTGAGGTCTACGACCGCGAATGTGACGAGTACCGGGGATTTGAAAGAGTTTGGCGGAGGCAATTAAAAGTATGTACGTACGCGCGTATAGATATAACACATATGTATGTATATACGTATACATAAGCGTGGAGTCGAGCTCTCAATTTACAGGACGGACTCTGGCAATTCTTTGTCTCACGCGATGGTTCTGTCCATGTGAAGACGCAGCGATTGTGTGTGTGTGATACCTAGGTATATGTACCATACGAAGCTAAACTTACTCGCCAGAAAAGAAACTTCAATCACTATTATCTCATTATATATATGAATTTTTGGCCTATATCGATATGAGACTTTATTGTAGATTGAAACATAATCTTCAAAAGAGTATTATACAAATATGAGTCAAAAGCTCATAGGTCGTGAGATAACAGTGATTGAAGTTTCTTAAGTTTAGCCTCACATGATATCGTATATCAATCGCTGCGTCCAGCGTAAGGACGGTATAAAAAATTCAGTCAGTTGGCCCTAAAAACGGTCTACGATCTCTCACGCGACAATTAATAATCGACGTGTATTTCTTTAGAGGCGCTACATATGTAGATTTATTCGAATCGGATTCTTATCGACGGACCGATCGAAGGGTGGTATACGGCGCAGGTCTAGTTTTTGCGCATAGATACTACATATTTTGGTTACAGAATCTCGCGGAACCGCGCGCCCATAGAGCCAGAGAATGCCTTTGACGAATTTATCGCGAGCAATTCGCTATTTACTACCTATGTATGGATGTACACTCCACATACGGCTTCCGCGCAATACCATATCGCGGATATCTATTCGATACACGGACCTGAAAAAAGCATCGCGTGCAATAATCGATCGGACGTCCAATTTAGTATCCATGTGGTACACCTACTTCGCGAATGAAGTGCATACGTACACGGTACAGCTTGTAAAGCTGAGCCACGGCCGGTCGGTACCGATCGTCGATTGTGATACATGCAGGTTTCGCGATAATAGCGATATTTATTTACATAGCCTTTCGAAATTCAATCGCCTTTGGCGGCCGAAACAACTTTCCCCGCCTTCGGGAACGATGGAACGACGCGCTAACGATTTTTCGCCAAAAACTCATTCGCGCGAAACGATACGCGCTCCGATAATTTTCACCGCTTCGCCCTGACATTCGACGACTCGACACGAAGCGATCGGACTACCGTACACACGCAAGGCTCGAAGCGGGACACGAACAAAGACGGTGCCCGCGTTATTTTTGACAGTTTCGCGAGAGACAACGCGATACCGAGCAACGACTGCGCCTCGGACACGCACGTGCACGCACGACAACGTCCGATAGTCGAGAAAACGTATTAGATCGTCCACGGGATATCGCGCGAAGCGAATCAGCGGATCGTTGTAAACAAACAAAGATGTCAACCGGATCGATGTAACAGCTGTGCCACGGACGTTACGGAGCTCCGGGGAGTTGCGCCATGTAAAAACAAAGAGCTCCAGCACTACTCACCGCAGCAGAAGCGAGAGCGTTTTGTTGTTGGCACATTCGAGGATTTTCTTCTTCTCCCAGCCCTCGACGGTCTTCACCCATTCCTCGCCCGGGCTGCGCCAATCCTTCGAAATGAACGGCATCTCGCTGGCCGTAGGCACACACTCGCGGACGCGAAGCGCACCGCAAATGCAACGCGACGCGCCACTCCGTTTCGCGGATGCCGAATGTTTCGTTTGGTTCGCGACCGCAGCCGAACGCGCATGGCTTTGCCGTAGTGACGTCACGGGCCGTCAGCTGTGCGGACGAAAAGCGTACCGGAGCGGGCTTACGCGATAATGAAAGACATTTTCTCGATAGATAAGTTACCAAGCTTCCGTGATGGACCATCGTGATCGTCGTGCCATCTATGGAAAATACGCGATACCTTGTATTGAAGCAAATGGTTGTCAATGACACGAGAAAATTTAAATATCGTTTAACCTTTTCTGTCTGCAACTTTAAATTAAAAATTCAGGATCGGTATAGCCAAAGAGATAGATATGAATTCATATTCCTCTTTTTTAGTATAAGTTAATTACAGATGAGGAAGATGAGTTTTACAAAATAAACATGATAATCTTATAATACAATCGCATTTGCTATACATCATTTATCTAAATTTCGTTCATCACATTTCTCTCCAGCTTCCTCCGGGTCAACCGCCTTTACTTTTTCCTCGCCCTTTCGCTCTTCTTCCCCTTCAGAGTCAGACTCGCTTTCGGATGGCGGAAAGTCGGGAATCGCTGCGTGGAGAAAACGACGATAACGATCGATTCTACGTGTGTTTTCGATAAGAAGACGAAGCGCAAAGAACTAGAAAAAAGCGTACAATGTCTGTCAAATCTCTCCTGCCTCGCATCGAGGAGAAACTTGTCCTGCGCCGCTATTATCTCCTCGCTACTCGCGCAAGCCGCATACCGTTCCAACAGTTCGGCATTGAGCGTGGTAAAGGAGTGGCCCCAGGAAAATTTTCCCAGATAAAAGTTCGCCTCTTCCGCGAACCCCGTTACAAGGAGCGTCGCCGCGATCGCCTCGACGCAACTTAATCGACAGGGCTTGCCGTAATTAATGGGATTCGCGGCGACCAAGAACGGCAAAAGCCGAGCGTGCGGAGTGCGCATTCTCGCGAAAGGCACGTCGTCCAGTCGCGCCCAGCTGCAATCGACCACGGCGCAGCCGTGATCTCGCACGATGCTCCTGTCCTGAGGAGTCACGCACTGCGAATAAATATCGTTCGACGTGACGTTTCTTTCAGATTTCTTACGGACGGCTCTCCTCGACGACTACGGACGACAGAGCGAGTACCTGTTTGCCGATCGGACTGAGTACCAGTCCCGGAAATCGCGTTCCTAACCTCAGTGTCTTTATCAAACCGAACCTAGCGAGCTTCTTCCCCGAGCATTTCCTCGGATCGCATTGTTCCAGATCCCACATGGCCACTGGGAATGCGATCGGGCATTCCTCCTCGGGTTCTGCAATACCGCGACGTTTCAGTATTTTTTAGAACGTTAAAAATTGCGCTTCTCCAACCTGGATCATCCTCCTCGTCGGATTTGTCCCCCTCTCGACGACACCGTTCCTCCTTTCTCAAGACTTGGCGTTTTCTCCTGTCACTCGTCTTTCCCTTGTTTTTCGTACTACGCGCCGACATCCTTCCCTGATAAAATCACGCAAAACACCCTTCGCGTGGGCTCGTATCGGAGAACACGCACCTGGGGTTCCTTTCTAATCTGAAGGTTAAAATATCCGGGCACTCACTCTCTGTCAATCAAGTATGCGCGCACGACGTCGTTAAATCACATGCATACTTACAGTACCTACGTACTGTAGGTGCATACACGCGAAATTATTGCGCTACGATTCTCGATGCCTGCTTCTGATAACACTTGCATCTCTCGTCGCATATACCGTATGTCCGCGATTAAACAGACCGCAGCAAAATTGCGAGTTTTGCATGAGCACCCCCGTGTATCTCCTCGTCCAATAGAATCACCGGAGAAGCGTGAATGTGCATGCGTAGTCATCCGCGGGTGTTGGCGTCGTCAGCAAGTTCAGATTGGTTGTCATTCAAAATGACCAAGTTTTATGATGTCGGAGTAAAATATTACTTACACGGTATGTGAACGAGGTTCCACTGACCAAACCGTTAGAGAGCAACTAACAAGGAGAGGCCGCGAGTACAGTACCAGCATTGAGAGAGAGAGAGAGAGGTACGCTTTTTAATCTTCATAAATCGTGACAAGTTGGTCGAACTGGAGAGAGACGGTCTTCATCTGAACTTGCTGGCGACGCAGCCACCCGCGAATGACTACGCATGCGCATGAGAAGACTCACAGGGGTGCCCATGCAAAACTCGCAATTTTGTTATGGGTGCTTTGATCGCGGACATACGATACGTTAAATTTGTCCTCTCTTTTCACGTGAGAAGTGCTTCTGTGCTGTCGTTACTTCGTGCTCCGGTCGTCTCGTGCAGTGGTGGGGCGTAACGACAATAGGGACGTCGAAATACGAGCGGGCCCCGAGTATAAGGAACTAACGTTAGATCTCTCGAAGGTCGTTTGGCTGACGTGTACCGCGAAGCGAAATTACGTCAGGTACCGTTGTCGTCCTCGCTCCAGACCACTGCCTTTCGCTTTCTCAAAAAGTCCTCAACTATTTTCCGAGACGCGAGAACCTTTCGGGACCGTTGCTCCTCGACTGGACGGCATTGCTCCAGCTCCGCGTGGGGGTCATTTTTAACAAGTGGTCGCGTGTCGCTCTTTAATCGCTCCGCGGAAGACGAGTCGTGCGTTCGATCGGGCGTCAATTTGTTTCCAGAGATGCGTTTCAAGCGGTCGTAATTCGGGTCTGCGAACGCGTCAACGTCCAGCGTGCACAAAAAATCGGGAATCGGTAAGTTCGCATTTACATACGCTACCTGCTTCCTTGACAAGTGTATCGTAAGTGTATTACATTGCGATCGCGTATGCGAGCATGTAGATAGTCCGATGAATAACTGCGCTTGCAATACGAGTCGAGCGAGAGATCGTACGCTCCAAGGCTCGATTATTCTTGACAAACTTCTTTGTACCGCATGCCGCCAGGAAATGGATCCAGGTATTTCGTACGGACTAGCCTTCGACTCGCAAAAGTCTCTGTTTTGGATGCAATCTGTACAAAGGCGAGCTTGCCAGCATACTATAGTGCTTTGAAATTTAAATTTGTACCATGTAACTTAGGTTTACAATGATCAACTCCGTACGACGATCCATTCGCGAGTTACCGACGATGTAGTCGAATCGATCGACAGAACGAATGAGCGACAAGCCGACTCGATAACGCAAAGGAGCCTCGCGAATCGAGATAAAAATTCTTAGTCGTGGGAGTATTCGTCGTTAGGAGTATGCATATCATTATGATATTTTAGAAAACGCAGGCAAAGAGGCAATTATACGAGTGACGGACTGGCTGCGCGGCATTTGGGAGATGAGACGAAGAAACAGCCCGGTCCAGCAATGGGTAGACTCTATCCCATCGGCCGCGCGCGTTGCGATTGAGCGCGAAAACATCACATCCGACGGCCCTACACCACTCGCGACTCCGGGATCCACCAAGGAGCATCTGTTTTTGAAGGAGAGCTACACGACCCATCCGAGCATGACCGTGTCAGCCCCCGTCGCGGTTCCCAATTCGCCGATCATCACTACGACCGGGGTACCGAGGTATGTAGATCGCAATTCCAAATGGCAAATATATTCTGCATGCGCACATATGTCAAATGGATCCGCGAAAAGTCGTGTACGCCCTCTCGTTACAAATTGAGTGTACAGAGATGCGACGACGCGGCATACGAAATTGAACCGTGTACATCGCGCGCCGTGGTAATAGCGAGAAGAGTTACCGTTTCAGCTTCTGCTCACTTTATGCAGCAGGTTGGTTCGCGATCCCAGTCTGCAGTCGGACAGCAGTCATTGCAGCAGCGTGGAGAGCTTGCTCGAGTTGCGAAAAGCGGACCCCGAGGCAATTCTGTTGGGTCTCGGCTTCGGCGGTTGCCCGGGCAGTCCGCAGGACAGCGGGCCGCTTTCGCGAATCCCCAAGAGGTTCCTGCAGCCGTCGAAATTGAAGGGAATCGCTATAAACGATTTTCTCAAGCACCAGCAGGAGACCAGCGAGTCGTTCGATTCCGCATCGTTGGGATACAGAGGCCTGACTGGTGAGGAAAGGGCGGTGGTCCCTGATTTCGTAGCTATTTTCAATTACGTGAGGGCACGAGACGAAGTTACGAGCGTTGAACGAGAAAGAAGTGAGCGTTGCGAGGGGAAGCGTTCCACGCGTCGACAAATGTTGTTGATGATTTTATAGGAAGTGACGGCACGTTATGCGTGCCCGCACGTGTTCCGCGCCGTAGGCACTCCCGGACCTAGTGACTTCGTAAGTTCCGCTAATGGATAAAATGTGAACGACACTTTATTATGCTCTCGCAATTTTCCAATCTGATTTTTAGAATCCGAGTGTGCCTGTGGTTTTTGTTCTTTCTCGTTTTCGTAGACTTTCTTGCGTCGTCGCTTATTCTACGACATTCCGATTTGTTTACACTGTCGCGACACGTGCGAAACGAACGAATGCTCGTTGTACGGTTTATAGGTATACTTTGCTATTTGCGCTATTTATTTGAGCGACTATTTAAGGAGAACCGTCTTACTTTTGGTTCGAGCTGTTGAGTAATCTGATTTGCGACACAAGCGCACGTTATTATAATTATGTATCTTGACATTGATCGATACGTCCCCGACTTTTTACCGATCGGAGTACGCGAGACGGTCGGACGATCGTCCAGCCAGATTTGGCTGTCCTCGATTACTCCGTGAACATTTCGTCTATTTGTCCTATCTATCGCATGATTTCTCAGTGGGTACTTTGAATGAAACGTTCTGTATTTCAATACCTATGGCAAAAAACTGCCCGTACATCCGAGAAACTCGTAAGTAATCTTCCGAATAGTCTATTCCCGGTCATGGGGAACACCTCCGAAGAATATCTTGGAGCTCGCGGAGCTTTATGTTGCCTGGATGTTTTTTTTTGTGCTTATCTCCTCATTGCACCCGAAATAATAGTACGTATTCGATTTGCTTGCGACGCGTAACGCTGAAAGCTATCGAGCATCGTTTGATTACACATTTTACCGCGTCTTTTACCTTGCGCGTTGCTTTTTACAAGGTTCGCCGTACGTAGCCCCATCGGAGATCGTTCAAAAGATCATGGAGCGTTTGCGCGAACACGAGAGCCACGAATTGGACGCGTATGCTGCTTTCAGTAGCAGCGCGGAACCCTTCAACGTGCCTCAGCAGGATGGACGACTATCGGTATTATCCCCCGATAACAGGCAGTTCTTGGAACGGCCGCGTTCGAAGAGCCCCGATATGCGCAACAAACGAATGATCATAGGTAACTTAAATAAATAAATAAAAAAAAAGGTTCACGACTTTCAATTAGCGCAGACGTCAAAGCAGTCGGAGTAATTTCCGCGGTTCCTTTGACCCGCTAGTGGTGGTTATTCGACGAAAGAACGGGGAATTGTTTCAGGTCAAAAATCCTTCGCCTTCGGCTGCAACGGAGATCTAATCGAGATCGATGCTTCGGGCAATGGAGGATCGCAATCAAATTGCGGTGCGAGCGTGTACGCGAGCCATTTGGAAAATCCGGCTTACTCGACTCCAAGGGACACCGGCCAGCGATCAAGGTGCGAAGAAATCAACGATTCGAGTACCATCTTTAGCAAGAGATGCGAGAAGAGACTGGAGAAGCAGTTGTCCTTCGACAACGACTCGTCACTTTCAGAAATGGAAGACGATGTTTTTCCGACGAGCGCGAAACAGTTGTTGGACCGTACTAAAGCGCAACTTGAATCAGAACACCGAGAGGCGTCGGATCTCCGGAAAATCACCGAAGAGAGGACGGATAGCGAGGAACAGAGGGAATCGCCGGCGTCGGTCAGTTTCGGAAGATCGAGCAACAGTGACACGCAACGAGAGTACAAAAGAGAACCGACGGATGATATCGAGAGCACAGAGAAGAACATTCCAAGTCCGCGTAGAGCAAGCGACGGCTCTTGCGGCAACGCGCACAAACAAAACAAATCAACGCAGGACGAAGGACGAAGGTTTAGCGACGGTGTAATGAAAACTTCACTATCGGATAGGAGAAGGAGCTTAAAACGGCAGGCAAAGATCAGCGACGCGGATGCGATAGAGTACTGCGGTTTGGAGTTCCTCGATCCCATCGCGTCGCTGGAAGATGAGAAAGACGGACGAAAACACGAAAGTAACGAACCGACAAATCTGACGACCCACCGAGAGACCGAAAACGAGACGGACGAGCCGAGTGCGGCCACGAAAACGCGGTTCCTCGAAAATACCGCGGATGGTCGACAGAGTCCCGGATGCGCCGAGATTTCGCCAAAACCTGGAGATGATACGTGTTCCAAGGATGTGTCAAGAGCTGCGAGCGAAGGAAGTCCCCGTTGCTCGGAAGAGCGCGATCGTTGTTGTCAAGACGATAACTCAGGACAAGTCTGTCGACACGACGAAAGTTGTACGGGCTGCTGTTGCCAGGAAAGCTGTACGAATTGCTGGAGAAAAGTGGAGAAGATGACGAAGAAGAACAGAAAACTGGAAAGCGCGGTAGCGAAGAATAGGCAGGACATGGCGGACATTCGCGACATGCTGAGTAACGTCCTGTCCGTAAGAATGGAGCCCGGTTTTTGACAGTTTCGAAAAAAGCGGGAACGGAGGCCGATGATACCTCGCGGCCTCGAAACGCGAGAGAAGGAAAAATCTCCCTTTTCTCTCTGTCCACTGTCTATGTATGTAGTTTGTAATTGATAGTTGATAAGAATGAAAAACGGGTACTGAGTGTCCTAAAATTCCTCACAATCACACGATCGGAGACTCGATCGCATTCCGAGTAAATGGGTCCATTAAATTATTTTATATTATACGCATACATACGTATGGCGAAAGAGAAGCGGGTCACACGAAAAGCGTATTTTATATGGGTACACCCCGATATTTTGAATCTCTACGAGCCAATTCTGTAAAGATTGACTACAATTAGAGCTGGGTTGATTCCACTACGTATAAATATTGATCGTGATATTCAGAATAGTTTCATATTACGCGCACGAAACTTCCATCGATTTGGGACAACGCACCTTCGTTATTTTGGCACGTTCAAACGTGACACGCATTTCGCAAATATATCACGATAGATGAATTTGTCGTTCGATATATTTATGCGATCACACACACAGGAGATGGCACATTACCGATACTTTATCGCAACGATAAGTGCGATGCGCCCAAGCGCGCGAATTATTTCGAATACCTCATTATTCCGCAAACAAAGGGATTCGAAGGTAGAATAAATTGTAAATTCCTATTTCTCACATCTTGCCTGATAAGCCGAGGATTCTACCCTTAAAGTTAAACTAATTGTAAGCGAGATTGCGATTAACGCGTATGTACAATTGACATTCCACTAGCGACCTAACGCAATGTTAATTATTCTCACGTAGAAGCTCGCGTGTAATTACTTATTTCCAAACTAGCGAGCGTGGCTGACGAGTTTTACGATGTACATAATAATTATTTCTTTGTAGTTTTTGCTATATCTTTACTAGACTCGTTACGGTCCGTGCATTTGGTCAACTTTTACGAAGAAAAAAGAAAGGGAGATTCAAATAAATGGATTGATCGAGACGTTTACTCATATCTTGGAATAAATGAAATTTCTCATATTTTGTCACGTTTTTTAACCGGGTTCTACATATGCGCTTATTCATGCAAGCTCGAAGATTCGAACAGTAAGTATATAATAATGAACCGCGACGAATGAATCCTAAACTTCCACGACGAAGCGTGCGACCGATACTTTTCATTATCAAAATCTCCCGCGGCTTTTCCACAACTCATAAATACTCTTCGATGCCCCCAAGTTGTCACGAATTCCCCGACCATTGGACATGGCGTTAAACAGTACATACACGAACACCCTCCCGCAACTGTTCACACAATTTCTCGACTTTCACGAATGAAATTTATTCGTAACGAGTTTCAATCGGAGTGGTACAACTCGAGACTTTTCGGTAGAACGGTATACAGAATAAACATTTCCAAACAGTTTTACAGAAAGCTGTTATAAAATATTTCGTTTGTCGTATTCCTCTGCAGACGCAACTACATACATTTTGGTTCGATCTGAAATAGTCACGTTGATGTGTAATTACGCGGACATCAAACACAATTTTTCAACTAAAAACTTAATATCGAATAAAAACTTTACTTCGCCGCGTTTCGCCGATCGTATAAAATCCTCTATCCGTACCTATTTCCTTCGTTCGCTTTCCAACTCGAACGTATGTAGCATTATTCGGAACAAAAGACCATCGCGCGTTTGCAAGATTTTCCTTTTATTTCGATTATTGTTATTATGAGTAAGAACGCAAAGTCAAATACCATCGTCATTGCCTTAGTCTATTTACCATTATAATTACAAAACTGAATTGAGACTTAATTACGAAATTTGGAATAAACGCAATTATTCTTACACGTCGGACTGCCGCCTCGCTAAGGGAGGCGAGTGCGAAGACAATGCAAATAACTGGAATTCATATGTGGGATTCCCGACAAAGAATCGGCATTCCGTCAACGCAGACGCAAAGTATAAATGCGGAGATGTTTCGTACCGAAAATGTTTCTCTTGCAGCTTCTTTTCACGATCGCGCGCAGTTTTGAAAAACGACCCGGCCGATCCCGGAGTTTGCAGCGACGAACAAGAAATCTGAACCTTGATCCGAATCCATCGGAATGCTTTGCCGCTGTTTCGCGAGAAAAGACCATCAGTTTGTCACACGTTCAACGGGCTCCGAGGTGTGACACGAAAAGAAAACGTCGAATCACCGAATCATCACATGGAGACGTACAAATTGGAGTACGTACGTTTGAAAAAAATCGATCGCGCTTAAGTATATACGAGCTTTACGAGTTTCCGTTTGATACCATCATGAAATATTCGCCGGCCCTTTTCGCGAATACAATTTGTAGTTCGTTCTACATCACTTTCGATTGGGAATCTGCCGGGTCGTCGTTGCGTCAACTGCGTCGCTATATGGAAGTGAAATTTTCTGTGTACGCGCGCGCGGGGATGTGTATGTGTGTGTTTTGTGTCTTGACGTATCTTAAAATGTATATAAACAGATAAGAGCGCACTCGAGAGCTACATTTAGTCCTCCTTCTCCTCCCTAAAAAAAGGAACGACGTTTCATGAACTTACAATGGAGATACATCGACGGGAAACAATGAAATACACTGAGAAAGATCTGGAAATCAATAACGACTGCCTATAAAACCTCGTTATGCGCCTTACTTTACAACTTCTTGTTGCTGTTGGTCGAGGTGCAGTTCGACGATCGTCTCGTTTCGATTTTGCACCTTGAAAGTGACCTGAGCCGCTAAGTATTTATCTTTGTTATTCACCGTCCACCCGGAGTACTGCAAGAGGAAAGGAATGCGCTCATCAGGGTACAATGCCACCGCAGTCAGATAGAAACAATTCGCCTTATCCGCGGGGATCGTCATTATCGGGGACAAATCGCGTAACAACGAGCATCCCAAATAAGAATTATACGTAGGTACGTATACGCGTTACTCACCGTGGATGTGCTTTTGTACAGTGTCTTGCCATCTTCCTTAAAAGGCAGGTATTTCTGAAGGAGCGCTTTGCCGTCTATCCTCCACAATGTCGGATCCGTGGTTCCGCCCAGATCGGCTTTCGCGACGACGAATGCGCCGGACTGCGAGAAAGACGATCAGTCGCGCGAAATCTTACCAAAACTTTGCTTGCTTTTTCGTCGAGACAGCTCAGACTTTGCGCCTTACCGTGTAATCTTTCGGCGGTATCCCGGACGACTCGTGAAAACTGTTGTCGTCTGAATCGTCCTCTTCCTCTTCCTCCTTTTTAGAACGCCTCTTCTTCTTGGGCTTCTTCGCGGAGTCGGAATCCGAATCGTCCTCCTCCTCTTCGTCCTCTTCTTCTTCCTCTTCCTCCTCCTCTTCTTCTTCTTCCTCTTCCGAATGCTGTCGTTTCTTAGCGGCGGCGGCGGCACCCCGCTGCGGCCTCTTCTTGGTACCACCCTGCCGCGTAAAATAAGTCGCGATAGTACGGGAGTAAAAGCTACCCATATTGAAAAGACCCCACAGATTCCCATAGACAATTTCTATGGGAATCCGATGTGCTTCAGACACAGCAATTCCAGATATCCATTTAGAAAGTTTGAGAAGGACGAATGGGAATGCATTGGACTCCCGAATTTTATATATATCCGTAAAAACAAGTAGAATCCCATAAAGATGATAAAGACCTGTATACGCCGTTCTATTTGTAATTACTAATAGAACCTTACAAGATTTTACGTGTTTCTACAGATAGACATAGAATTCAATACATTTCCATTCATCTCTTTCGGATTTTTATGAGAGGGTATCTGAAATTGCTGTGTCTGAAGCGCATCAAGTTCCCATGGAAATTCTATGGGGATTTTACAAGTTTTCTATGAGAATCTATGATACTTCTTCAATAGGGACGGCACACGTGAGTTTGGATTCCAATTTTCTCATTGCCGTTACGACGGTTTTTGCGTCCATATCCAACGACATGGAGAAATGAGTAAAAAAAAATGGAAAAATTGACGTAAATAAAAATACAACGACGGTGAGCGCGTAGGAATAAGTGCGGGCATCGTTGCCGGTTCAAAGTGACCACCAGCCGGCGCCAGCGGCCGGCCGGCAACGGCAGTTTTCAGAACCGCGCCGCGAACCCGTGAAAACAATCTCTATAGCTGAAAAAATACAGCCTAACACGGCCGAAACTCGAAACCACAAGAGACTCTGGAAACCGCGATTGCAGGGGTCTCACGATTCCACGCGATAGCCGCCGACAAAGAGCGAGAAAGCAACGCGATGCGCGTAGCTTTGTTGACGACTTCGCGCGGAAGCCGCGGAAACCACTTTGGAGCAGTTCCCTTCAATTTTTTTTTCGCGAATCGAGCCAATTTCGCGCAATGGCCTACCGAGTGTTCGCTGTCGCGTCCAGGAATCAGAAACGCGTCGGGGCTCGAAAATCGAACGAGCGTTCCCGAAGCTTCGACGAGAAATATGTAGCGTGGTTATGACGCGTGCTTCGGCTAATCGCGCAAAGGTCGAGCGCCGAAAAGTGCCGATATTTTCGATCGAACGCGCGGTCGCGTCGATCGCGGGTTACGGCGATAACGCGAGGGAGGCGTACATCGAAAATTAAGGGCGACTAAAGATACGGGAGCGTTCGGAAAGCGACTGTCGAGAGAGACATCACGGTAGCGTGGGCTCACCTCCGCTCCTGCCTCGGGAGTCCACTCGTCTTCCGAGGCTCCCTCCACTTCTTCGGGATCGTCCGCCGAATACTCGTCCTCGTCCGACACGTCCTTGGTTTTCTTCATGTTGCCTTTGCGCGAAATTTTCGTAACTTGACCGAAAACCGTACGGGAGAAGAACTCGCGAACTGCGAACGAACGGGCGAGCGAGCGACGTGCGCGAACACCGCAAACAATATGGCGGTCGGCGGCGCGAGCGACGAGGGGCCGGCCAACGCGCATTCGGCGACGCGCACGGAGGAAGCGACGCCGCGACCGCCTCGTCCGGTTTTGCGCGCGTCGCGCGGCGGGGGAGTCCCGGATTTGAAAAATTTTTCCCATCGCGAATCGTCTCTTCGGCTAAATCTGTATCCTTATCAACGGGATTGATAATCCGCTTCTGCGGACACGTGGAATATAAGCTCGAAATTATACACGTACGCGTAATCATGAGCATTACTCGAGAAGCGAGGGGGAAGAAGCATTATCTGCGAATACATTATCGCGCATACAACGGTAATTACGTTATCGCACGACGTACCTCCTTCCTTATATTCCTTGAAACTTTTCATCGCGACAAACCACGAATAAAACCCTAATTCTCGCAATAACATACATCGCTTCATTTTACTGCTGCGCGACGAGAAGCGACACGCAATTCTTCGTCATGCATACTCGTCTCTGTCGTCGAAGCGGTCGCAGGAGCGTTACTTTCTCGACTGTTCGCAAGTTCGCGCCGAGCAGCGCGAAGGACTTCGATTGGAATAGAAGTCGCGAAATGAAATCCCGCCGAGAACGATCGTAATCGTGGATTTCGGCGATCATTGCGCAACGTCACGCGCGACAATGCCTATCGCGGACGAGCGGTGAACTCGCGAGGAGAATAATTAGGAAAGTGGCGAACAGCTTACGACGCGGCGTAGTGTCTTTCCTGGCGGTTCTTATACAATACATACATACGTACATACATACATACATACATATACGTACAGTTCTTTCCGCTCGAAGCCACGGGCGATCGAGCAGGCGAATCGATCGTGCGACGCGCGATTGCTTGCATACCCATGTTATGTGGTATCCCAGACAATACACAAGCTAGATAGCTGTCTTTTAGTCATCCGTAGGCAGTCTAATGTCTTACTTTTTGATAACTTGCATTTTGAGTTATCCGACAGTCATCTTTTGGATAACATGAAATTTGAGTTAACGAAAAGTGAGACATTAGACTGCCTACGGATGACCTCAAGATGACTTTTTGGATTGTGTCGTCTGGGATACGTAATGGATTGATGCGATGATCGCGAATCGCGGCAATTTTTTCAATTTCAAAATATCCTCGGCCCGATGGGTCGATATCGGGAGGTCGCGCGAGACGCACGCGCCGTGACGCTTCGTCCCTCGGTATTCACGGGGGGAGCCCGAATATAACCTCGCGTAGATAGCACGAGGATTGTGCGCGGACTAAAATAATGTTCGAGCTGTACGGAGGTGGAAAGGACTCCATGGTGTACCATTCGCCGCCACCCAGACGAAAAGAGATGGACATACTCGAGGTACCGCGCGGGTAGAGAGAAAAGTCTCTTATTTTGGACGCTTCTGCTCGCGAGCCCATCCTTCGTCTTGTAGCGCGATTACTTCCTCTCTATACCTCCTCCGCTTTTCGACTTTCGTTTATTTCCCTCCGATTCTTCTCTCTCTCTCTCTCTCTCGCTGTCTCTTCGTTGAAGGAATTTAAAGGAAAATAACACGTTTCGATTGTGCAGAGTTTAAAAAATGCAGAAGATATCAGAAGATACCATGTAAAGCTAAACTTACTCGCCAGGAAAGAAAATGCAATCATTATTATCGCACTATCTATGAATTTTTGGCCAAATTGACATAATACTTTATTATAGATTGAAACGTAATCTACAAAAAAGTATTCTACAACTATGAGCCAACAGCTGATAGGTAATGAGATAACAGTGATTGGAGATTCTTTCCTGGCGAGTGAGTTTAGCCTCTCGTATGGTACACATAAAAAACAGAGAGGGGCGCGCATGTAAATTCGCGTAACCATGAGAAATACGCACACACAACTGCGTGGACAGCATGACTCGCGTTACGTATAGAGATATCGCTCTCTTTGATTGTATCATCGAAACAGAAATCATGACACAGTAATAGCATGGCTCGTATCGCGCGTGACCCGAAGAGAGATTTCAGACAAAAACACACGAATCCTTCCAGACGTGCCTGCAGCTCTCCTCGCCGGAGCTCGTGCGAAAATTACCGAACGGCGATGCCTCGCACCACGTGAAAGGTACGGCGACTATGCTCTCCGCCAGCTCCTCCGTGGACAAGGACAAGGGATCGTCCAGAGAGCGCGGTAAGTTCGCGAGCGTCTTATCAAACGGACGGATTATAAAATGAAACGGCGGTAATCGTCGTCGTCGTTGGATTCACGCTCCGCCGAGTCGTGCATTTTAATCAGTCGGCTTGAAATTTCACTCGGCGAGCGAAAAGAGTTCGGGCGGGCGCAACGGAATTATCGCGGATACCCCCCGCGCGGTACGGGGAATCCTCTGGGAGCTCAAGGTACTCGCGCCGTAAGCGGATCTCGCGTATGTGAACGGATCTCTCGGATCGGCGCGCCGCACATGCGAATTGCGCGGGATTTGCCGAAGGGAGGATGCCTCGATCTGTTCAGCTGCTGCTCGAGATTGACCATCGCGCAGAGGATCGGTTCGCGAATTTGGTCTTCCCATAAAAAAAAAATGCACTTTTTTATTTAATTTACAATTTATACACATATTTGATGTCACTCGAAAGATAAAATGTTCGAAAAAATAATTATTCGCAAATTGACGAGTGCGTTTCTCTTTACGACATTGTGACGTCGTCGAAATGTAAGAAAGATAGACTTATGCCAAGTAACGAGTGCGAGAGAAATAGGCTTACACAGAGCACGATAACGTAGCTGCATTTCTGAATGTCGTTTTCCGGCTTAAATAAGACTGAAAATAAAAATACAAAAATACGGGGTTGATGATTTTGTTAAAATTATTCGAGTCTGCAATTTAAAAAAAAAAATAGGAAAACCGAATTGAGCACAGACCGTTGTGAAATATCTGATAGTCTCTTCGGCCTTGAAGGACAAGGTCACGCGATGCTGCGAGGTCCTTTCTTTACTTTCCTCTCTCTCTCTCTCTCTCTCTCTCCCCCTCTCACTCCTCTCTCTTTTCAAACGAGAATTTGCTCATCGTAATCCTTCGAAAGGGAGGAAAGCGACACGCGGCGGTTTTATCAGATCGATATCGTGGAAGAGAGCTCGATCGCGCGTGAAAAATCGAGAGAAATTCCGCAAGATGATCGCGAAGACTCGATCTCTTCGGGCTCGAGTTGGCATACCGAACGCGATGACTCCTCTGCAGCCACCGCCGTAACGTCACGCCGACTTCCGCCCAGCCGCAAACGATCGCGACGCGGAGATGGGAAGCCGCGCGATTTCCGCGGTAACAGCTAAACACCGCTGCAGAGAGAGTGTGCCTGTCCTGATGATATTCCAATTTTTCCTCTCGTTTCGCGCGTCATCGAACGCAATCGCGAGCCGGACCGCGCTATTCGCTTACGTAAACGCGTCCGAGTCTCTCCACCCTCACTCTGTTCTCTCGGACGGCTCGACGCAATGACGTTTCGTGATTTGATATGATTTCTATTCACGGATGGATGATCCGTCGACCGGGCGCCGTGCGCGGTGCGCGATTTTGAGACGAGAGGGCGGAGTGGCGCAGCGCGCACTCGTATCGGGACGGCGTCCGGGTCCGACGAATATCGCGGCTATACACATCCGGAAAAAAGTTTATCCGCATACGCGAACCCAGCAGGAACATTTATTCGCGACGAATAAGGAATTTATTTACGAGGAGCAAGCAGAAGTTGAAGTAAATAAATATTTTACGTTGTATACAAACATTCGTTTCATTCAAGCAGGTCTTTGTTTGATATGGAAAAAAATTCCTACTCATAATTATTAATAAATTTTCCAATAGATTCATATTCAAATAAACGTTTTTATTTGGAATGTATACTAATTTCACGTTCAGTGCACGTAAGTACACCGAGAGGAGTAATTGCTGGTGCCAAAAGAACGTTTTCCTCAGTCAGAAAGACGATATAATTTTAGGATCAAGCCATGAAAATAAAGTACAAGGGAGGATTTGCGCAGGGAGAATGTCTCGTTCCCACGACGGTATTCTTGAATCAGGAATACATGTAATAGGTGTTCTTCGATTTGGAATTTGTATTCTTAAACATTTGTAAGATCATGTGTTCTCGATTCGAGAAACATTTTTCATTTCTCTCAGTGTACAGGTACATACGTATATGTAGGAGAAGATCGTTCATTTTTTTCGCGATACACGCGTCGAGCACTCAATACTCGCGCGTATCGCCCTTCGCCTCTTCTGGCTTCCCCGCGACGTAGCGGACAATTGAACGTGTCATTTCGAACTCGTAGACGAGACTACACGGTTGCTATACGTATATATACCTACCGCGCTCATCGAGAACACGCACACGCGTACCTGCGAATGTACGTAGGTCGAGTCGATAACGGCAAGGCACTCGCTGACACAAACGAGACGATATTCCCTCGCGAAATTCTCAGGTCGCGGTCTCGGAAGGAAGTGGATCGTGACGGTGGGTCTCTTCCTCCTCGGTTGCGCCCTGGTCGCCGGGGTGGGACTACCCCTCGCCCTGGAGCTGCGGAGCTCGCACCTGCTGGAGGCGAGGCTCCAAGTCGTCAGGAGGATCCTCTCGGAGACGCCGTTGATCGACGGGTAAGCAGTCGGATCTACGGAAAGATATACACCCGTATCGCCCCTCGCTCGATCGAGGATCGCTGATCGCGCCTACGTCGCAGGCGCAACGAGTTCGCCTGGAAGCTGCGCCAGCGCCGCGGCAGCGCGAGGCTGCGCGACCTCCCCTTCGAGGACGATCTCTCGCGCAACGCCTCGTGGGGGCCGCAGTGGCAGACCGACCTGACGCGGCTCCGTCGCGGCATCGTCGGCGCGCAATTCTGGTCGGCCTACGTGCCCTGCGAGGCGCAGTTCCTCGACGCCGTGCAGCTGACCCTCGAGCAGATCGACGTGGTGAGGAGGATCGCCGCCAAGTACCCCGCCAGGATGAGGCTGGTGACCTCGAGCGGGGAGCTGGAGAAGGCCCACCGGGACGGCGTGATCGCCAGCCTCGTCGGGATCGAGGGCGGTCACAGCATCGGCGCGTCGATGGCCGTGCTCAGGAGCTTTCACCTGCTCGGCGCGCGCTACATGACGCTGACGCACCGGTGCAACACACCCTGGTGAGAGGCGCGGGTGCCGTGGGCGAACACCTCGTCGCGGGGAGAGCTTCAGCGCGCGCGTGTACTTTTGCTCCACCAGGGCGGACTCGTGCTCGGTCGAGGACCCCGACGAGGACGCACCCCTGGACTTCCACAGCGACGGACTCTCCAGCTTCGGCAGAGCCGTGGTCGGCGAGCTGAACCGACTGGGGATGCTGGTCGACCTGTCCCACCTGTCGACGAGGACCATGAGAGCGGCCCTCGCCGTCACGAAGGCACCCGTCATCTTCTCCCACAGCGCGGCGAGGTCGCTCTGCAACTCCTCGAGCAACGTTCCCGATGACGTACTGCGGAATTTGGTACGTGGCGCGAGGGACGACGAAGCAGGGCTTCGCTGCCCGCGCGCGGTGATATGAGGAAGTGGACACGGCGATTTCTACCGCTTCGTACGGTAGCGCCGAGTCTCGAGCGCTCATTTTCAAGAATCTGTACACCTGATATCATTCAGTCTCATGCCATTGTTATCCGACGCGAAAAATGGTCTGTATACGAGGGCAGAGTGAAAAAGTCCGATACTTTTTAAATTGAACGCTTTCTTTTTTACGAATTGTTCATTTATTTCTCATTATAATCGCCTGCTAGAAAAGTATCGGACTTTTCACTCGGCCCCCTCGTAGGGTCCGCATCGCAGATTTTGTACAGTGTACAGAGGAAAAACCGTTGTGTGTACCGCTTTTACGACGGTAATAGTTATTTTCGTTATTAGGGCGTGAAGCGCGGTTTCTAACGAGTGTGAAGTTTGCCGCACGAGCGAGGCGCGTACGGCAATCACACTCGTTGGAACGGCGCGAAACAACCGAATAACGAATTCTATTTTTTGTCACTGTCAAATACGAGGTTGACGATTTCACGCACTGCGCAGGTTATTTCACGCAGTGCGCAACTTTTCACGAATTGGTGTGTGAAAGATGATTTCACATGAGTCGAGGACGCCCATGAAACCGAGTATTTGACACTCTGAGTGACAAAAATAAAAATATCGCCTCCGTACGAATTTCCGAGAACAAGCCAGAGTCTCGGCGCTACTGGATGAAGCGGTAGAAATAGCGATTTTTCCTTCCGTGCGATCGCTTCATCACGTTTCCCCGCGCAGTCGCTCAACGGCGGCCTGGTGATGGTCAGCTTCGACAGCGCCGATCTCAGTTGCGGCGACAAGGCCTCCACGTCCGACGTCATAGGTACGCGTGTCGGCGCCAATTCGTATCGAGATACATACGATCACCGATCTCTCGCTTCTCGGTTCGCAGCCCACATCAACCACATAAGGAAAACCGCGGGTGTCAACCACGTCGGACTGGGCGCCGGTTACGACGGCGTGGTCAGGTTCGTTGCCAACGCAATTACAAACCTCGAAATGTTCCGCGACGCCGATGCGAGCCTTTCGAAATGTCGCTCCGCGTTGCAGTCCACCCGCGGAGCTTTCCGACGTGGCCGGTTATCCCCTCCTGCTCGCCGAATTAACGAGGGACCGCAGGTGGTCGTCTTCCGACATAAAGAAGCTGGTGGGCGGGAACTTGCTGAGGGTGCTGAAGGAGGCCGAGGGTCACGCGTCCGCACGATCCGGTCAATCGCCGGCCGAAGAATGGATTCCTCGGGAACTGATCGAGGACACGTCGTACTGTCGATATCACGACGCGTGAAGCGAAGGATCCCTCTCCGCATTGTCGTCGTCGTCGTCGTCGCGCCCCTTCGACGGGGAGTTCGCAAGCCCGAGAGGCTCGCGCGACTCGAATCTGACGCGCGGTCGTCGGCGAATCGAGCGGAGGCTTCTCTCATCGCGAAACTCGGTCGTTGAACGGTTTACGCGGCGGCGCGTTGATTTCGAAAATCAGAGCAAGAGACGCGTCGCGGATACTTCCGAAGAGATCGATACTTGCGAGCGCGAGAGAGGACCGACGGGGACTCGAGATCCGAAAAGAGGGAGCTCCGATGCGTACTTGAAAATGCACCGAGAAAAGAGTTTATTAATGGTTGATAAATGTAATTTCAAATACGGCGAAACGAATATTTCGGTAGGACGAGAAGATATATGTTAATTATTAAATTATTTGTTTCATTTAATCGTACCAAATAAATATCGCGCAATACTTAATGAATATTTACTCGATCTGATAAAATGTTTATTTCGCCATAGTGTACATTATTCATTTCATTTAATCGTACCAAATAAATATCGCAGCAGTTAACGAATATTTACTCGATCCGATACAATATTTATTCCGGAATATTCAAAAGAAATATTTATTTACTACAAATACACCGTTTTCTCGGTGCAGCATCACTAGAGACGCGTGCGAACATCTATTATACACGCAATATATAATTCCCAAATACTTCCATTACTCGCCGACGAGCACCGAGCTATGTACACTCGCTCGGTACGTGTACGCGTATGTATATGTTTCACATTTTTAATAAACTCGATCGATGTCGTCTACACAGTCAGACGCCGATTACCTCGCCCCCCTGAGCCGCGTCACCCTCGACGTATCCTTCGCCTTGGGAAATATTCACGCGAGACGCGCACGCTTTTCCGCGCCAGGCTCCGCGGGAGCTCGATGACGCGTGACATATCCGGTTCAATTTCGACATGTACCCACGTACCAACGTTCTCGTTAGCGCGCGAATAATCGTCTACGGCAAACGCGATGCTCGCTGCCGCCGACGCGGTAGCGATAGTCGCGCTTTTCAAATATTTCGGCGCGATGTAGAGGACTCGGAAAGAGACTGATACCGGTAAATTTTACTTTACTTACAATAAAAGAGATACGCATGAGGTTTTTCGGATTTTTCTACTGCGCTGAAGAACAATTTTTCCTTAAAAATTAATATAGTAAATTGTAATGCAAACTATCATGATCTAATATTTTCAGAAGAAAAATTGCTCTAATTTTTATATCGCGAGCTGAACACGGAAAGACTGATACCGGTTTTTATCGTATTTACAATAAAAGAAGTACATATGTGAGGGTTTTAAAATATTTTACAGTGCGTTACTATAATTTTTCTCCTGAAGGCATTAAAAATCGTGATGGTTTGTACCTCTTTTATCGTAAATACAGTAAAATTTACCGATATCGGTTCGATCCGTCGACACGAATAGTTGTACTCGAGGCTCGGGTAGAAGTGGGAAAGATGCTCCAATTTCCGTTAAATTATCGAACACGATTACCTCAAAGCGCATTGAAGATATACGAAAAAAATGTACGGTAAAACATACACGAACAATCGTTACTTAAACTTTTCGTCGATATCCGCAGTTCGGTTTTCTCGCAATTTCTTCGATCGATATTAAACACGCATAAAAGTTACGAATTGAATTTAAAAATATGAATATTTTGTTTACAAGAAGAGACCGAATTGATTTCAGGACAATCAATTCTGAACTTACCCTATCTTTAACCGGGACATTAACCGTTTTTTGCCCAACGCCCGAAACATCGTTTCACTCCCCCACGGCCGATCGGTCGATTCGTTTCGACCGACAAACGCCGGGCGTTGCATCCGTCGCGGGAATTACGGCGAGAGACCGCGTCTTTCGCCGCCGAATATTTCCGAGCGCCCGCTCGCGTTCGCCGGTTTTTCCGAAACAGCCGCGCCAATTGCGAGTGCGACCGGAGAAAAACGAAATGACGAAAGCTGCCGCACAGGAATCCAACAACGGAGACTTTCCAGCTGAGCGTATCGCGTTCCCGCGCGAACAGGTAGGATCCGTCGCGCCGCGCCGAGATTCGATGTAATATCGCACGGTCTTCTCGTACCGCAAGGCACGCGTCGCGCGTCCCGAAGGGCTTGCGACAGTTTTGCGGTCGGTCCGCGTCAATCATCGCACCCGGCTGTAGAGTCGTAGAAATTCGCGGTGGTCGCGCGCGAGAAGCGAAACGCGGCGCGAGGCGTGTGCCAATAATCTTACGCATTTCGCAGGCTTTTCTCAGGCGCGCGCGCGCGCGCGCGTTCCTCTTTCGCCAGTGCCTCGCCGAATATACCTTCCCGTCGCGCCGCTTCTCGACACCCGCGCGCGCGGATTCGCCTGTCACGGATTTAATTAACCCCCCGCGCGCGCGTCACGCCAATCATCGGTCACGAATCGGTCCCGGCGAGAAGAATCGAGACAACGGCGCGGTCATTCTCCCGCTCGGGTGTTCCCGGAGAAATTCGAGCGGCCGGAGCGCGGCGGTTGGGAAATCGCGTCGAGACGTCCGCCGGTCGTTGGACGCCCTGACGCGCTCGTCCGTCCGCTGTACGTTTCCGCGATCCCCGGAGGAAATTCGGGCGGCGATTTTTCGGTGAAATCCGTCGCCCCGCTCGTCGCGCGATTGGTACAGTCGTCCGGAATCGCGCCGATCGCGCGCGCCAGCCGCACGAGACTGTAGGAGCGACGTACGCCGCAGCCCGATTCAATTTTTATCGCGTCGAGCGACTGAGCGACCCCCGGTATATTGCGTCGCCCCGTCGAAAATACGATGGGTTACGCAAGCGCGACGTACGGTATGTCGATTATTTCGGCGCGAGGGTCAAGTGTGCAGAGAGAAAAAAATAGCAGATTTAACCAAATTGGCGGTCACGGGCGGGGGAACGCCGATTTGGTTACTCGAATTAAATAATTTGAGAACAATGATCTGAAATCGTTTAACGAAAACAAGTTGCAGTCGATCGTAGCGAATCGTTAGTTCGAGTAATTAAATTTGCGATTCCCCCGCCCGTGGCCGCTGATTTAGGCAAAACTGCCACGTTTCTTTTTCTCAGCACAGCAATCAATCCCGGAAAGAGTACGAGGAAAAATCTCCAGGGAAGAAATCCACAGCGAGATAAATAATTGCTACTGTCATACGAATATTTCTTAAATCAAGAACGCGTAATCTTACGAACTTGTTGAAATGCAGATTCTTGATCGAAGAATATAATATATTCTTGATTCAAGAATACCGTCGCGGGAACAAGAAATTCTCTCTGTGCGAAGAAGCAATTACTCGAGTCTACCGAATATTTTTTCGCGCGAAGAGAAACGCGGCTTGATTCTGAACTTGTCACGTTTCAGATTGAAGGAAATGGTTTTTTGACACCAGCAATTGTTTCTCTCAGTGTACAGTTATGAGTTTGGTTAAATGCTGTACTATATAAAATTTACTTCAGTCAGGCATCAATTTAAATCTCATACAGTGCACACGAGTCCCATACAGTGCAGCATCAAACCGAATTCATGACCGTCCCATCACCACATTTCTTACTCCAAGTTTTTCCCCCATACTTGGTCTTTGCATCGATCTTTAGGATTGATCGCTACACTTTGAAACGTCCCCTTCCTCAGTGCGAGTACGCATATCGATCTTCGCGCCTCGAAATGCAGCCGAACCACCCCGTCATCGTCGTCGCACGCAGCCAGCGTCCGGAATACGACGCGGCGCACTTTCTCGCCGCGATTATTTAACCGCGGACGATCGCGTCGACTGCGAGCAGATTCGCCGGAGCGAATCGGGGAACGAAAACTCCGATCGCGTCGAGTTTCGGGGGAAAGGTATGCGAATTCGTCGCATCGGGACGCGCGAGAGCTTCTCCATCTCGGTCCGAGAGGGAACGAAGAGAAGAAGCTCCGGCTCTCCGAGAGATCACCCGCGTCAAGACGCGTCCGACGCGCGTATCTAAATAGGTCAAATACGGCTATCGCGTCGTAACTCCGACGCCGAGTTCCCCGTAGCGAGCAATGCGGAACACCGGCGACCGAATCAAAGCGCCGCGACGGTAGCAAAAAGCGTTTCCGTTTCGAAGGAGCGATTAACGGCCGAAACGTCCGACGCGCGTATAGTACGCGTGCGCATAGCCTGTTAAAAATATCCGATAGAAAATCACAGAAAATTGCAAAAAAGATTGAAAAATACCATAGAGAGTCAGAAGTTGTATTGTTTCTTGTAATTTTCACATTGAATGTCGTAAAAAACAATAAGATCGACATAAGATCTGCACGAGTCTCTACGATATCTGATGTGAAAATTATAAGAAATGATTGATCTCACGCTCTATGGTATTTTTCAATCGTTTTTGCCGTATTCCATCGTTTTCCATCGCGAATGTCAAACACAAGAGTACGTACGCGCGTACGTACATCCGTGTACACGTACAATTCGTCGGCGCGCCTTCGAGCGGGCAGTCCTTTCGACGCGAGCGCGCGCGTGCGGCCGCGCGTAGGCGCGTAACGCCTCGCGGAGCCGAAGCCCACGCGAGGTTCGCCGGGGGTCAAGTGGCCGGGAGACAAATTGCCGAGTAATTCCGCGTAAGGTGGCCCGTAATGCCAATCGAGTTACGTTCGGTTCGCCGCGGGGAAAAGTCACAATCGGCGAAGCGCAACTCCCTCCTGAGCGAGACACTCGGGACGCGCGAGTGACGTCCGCCGTTGAAGCTCCCGAGTCTTTAACGCCGAATGAGAAAGGAAGGGGGGAGTGGGGGAGGGGCGGATGGTTGCCGGGGCACCGGCGGGGATCCGGGGGCTGTGGCGGAGGGGAGGGGGATTCAAAGATTAGTCTTAGCGAGCCCCGATGATGTTTAGTTGACAACGGACCGCGCGTAGTGGACGGGTGATACACGACGTTGCGCGGAAAATTGAAATATCGGCAGGGAAGAGAAGAGGAAGGAGAGGAAGAGACGGACGGCGAGAGAAAGGAGGAGCGGACGGAGAGATAGCGTGTCGCGAAATGGGAGGAAAGTGAGATCCGGTGAAAGAAAAGTGACGATGACGTGAGGAGAGGAGGAAGACGGAAACTGACGACACTCTCTCTCTCTCTCTCTCTCTCGCTCTCTTTCTTCCCTTCGACGACGACCCGCGCATTCTATCGCGAGACGCTTTTTCCGCGGGGGTTGCGACGGATTGAGATACGCGCGCGTTGGCGCGCGGCCGCAGCCGCGACCGCTGAAGCTACTACAACGCATACACGCGCCGGTGCGTCGACATCGCCGCTCGTTTTTGGAGGAGATATGCGCTGGTAGCGTCTCCGTCACTCGTCGAGAGGTGAGTGCGTCGCGTCGCGGCTATGGAGATTGTTTCCCTCGCGTGGTCCAGCGCGTCTGTCTGAACGCGCGTCACGCGGAGAGGGGGGTATCTTTGCGCGCGCGAGCCGTCGAGGTTGCGTCGAGACGAAAATCGCGCGTATACGATACACGCGCGAAAACAAAATGATTTAGCAGTTTTAACAGAACTAGCTCTCACTGAGATTTTGGTGCTATCGCGACAAAAGTATTATCTCAGCGGAAAACAAATGATTTTGCAGGTCTTAACAAAACTAGGTTTCACTGAGATTGTCGCGCTATCGCGACAAAAATAGTTTGACCAACAAAAATTTCACCGCGACTGTAGTTGTATTTGCTATTATATCGAACGTAGATATCTTTCGCTGCTACATATTATAATATTTCTGCCGTTGCAGCAAAAAGTTCCCAGTAAAACCTAGTTTTGCCGAGGCTGCAAAATCCTTTTCTTTTCCGTGCGCAATGTAGCCGACGTTGGAACAAATTTTCAGAGCTCGAATCGAATCCAAAGTTTCCCCTCGATTGCCTTCTTCGCTTTCTCTCGCGAAATTCGGGTACCCAATGCTCTCTTGTCCTCGAGTTCTCATCGCGGGGAAGAAATTCGTTGAAACCGAAGCTGCGAGATCGGTCGAAAGTTCGAATCGATTGAACCGATCCAAGCGAACGAAGACAGACAGCGCGAGTACGCGAAAGGGTCGTTAACGCGCGCGCTGCGCGAATGAGGGAAACCGAAGCGCGCACGCGCAACGGAGATGCGTCGCGTGACCGCGCGCGAAACTCTCTTCCATCGATCTTAATCGCTAATTGAACGGTGAGAGCGGCGCCGGCGACTGCGTAAGAATCGCCGGTTACTACTTTTCCGCGCCGCTCGTTCGCCGTTAGTAGAACGCTTCGAGACGAGGCGGAAGGATTCGCGCCGATGATAGGACGGTCGCGTCGATTCGCGAGGGACTCGCATCGCTGCTCCTGCGAGGGAAAACCGTGGGAGTGCGATAGCGGAGCGCGCGCGGTCGCTTTGATCGAAGTAGGTCCGTCAAAGCCGTCGATCGGGAAAATCGTGAAACGATCGTCCGACGATGAGTCTCGTTCCGATGATCGCGATACCGATATAAATGCCGTAACGATCCGACAAAGCGCGTCGTTAAGCGGCGCTTCGACCGAGATCTCCAATCGCGTTTCCGCGCGCGCGTTCTCAGTTTCTCTCATTTACGACTCGCGCTTCTGCTTCCCACGCGATGCGGTGCGATTCGGTACGGAGCGATACGGGATCGCCTGTCGCTCATCTGAAGTAGACTGGGAAAGCAATTTATCGATAGCTGATAAATATAATTTCGAGTGCGGCGAAATTATTATTTCGTTGGGACAAGAAAATATATCATGCGAGGCTTGTGACTTACTCGCCGGGGGAAAAAACTGCGATCACTGTTATCTCATTATCTATGAGGTTTTGGCTGATATTTATACAGTACTTTTTTCAAGATTACATTTTCCTCTATAAGAAAGTCTTATATCGATGTAGGCCAAACGTTTATGACTAATGATATGATAATGATTTTGAAATTTCTCTTCTGGTGAGTATGTTTAGTCTCATACGATATGTTAATTATTAAAAATGTTTATTTTATTCAAACGGTTGCCTCGAAAAATCTAATTGCGCCAAATAAATATTATAATACTCAACGAATATTTATTTGGTCCAATAAAATGTTTATTTCGCTATGAACATTTATCAACTACAAATAAACTGCCTTCTCGGTGTAACGCCCCGATGCAAGTCGAATTCGCGACGAGATTTATTATCGAATAACGACCCGTTCGCTCCGTCGAATTTTTCTAGTTTTTCCAATTCGGAAGTCGGAAGCACATGACGGGTAAAAAACTGAGACAAAAAATTGGTTGCAAGATTTAGCAGATTTAAACCAATCCAAAAATTGATATATTCGTTTAAGTTAGGGAAATCGTGTTTATTTCAATACTCGTTTATTCGCAGCAAGTATACGCATAATCAATGTGAGTAAATATTAGTCGCATTGAAAAAATACTTGGTCCAACTGCACATAAATAGTCATACATGGCGGACTGAAAATATAAAATCGTAACAACTAAATATTGATTTGCAATGATTAAACATACATCAATTGTGAATGAACAGACATTATCCGAATAAAGAAAATATTCAATTGCTTGAAATAATTCGAACCGAGTAAATCGATTCGACCAATTTTCTCGAAACGCCTCGAAGAAAGAGACCGCGGGAATTTGTTTTCCCCCGCCGCGCGCTGCGAAGCAGACGCAAAGTGGAGCGATCGCGCGGCCGTGAAAAATCCGAGGGAAAACGATTCCGCGTCCGATCACCGTTCCCCCCGTGGCCTCGCGCTACGGCGACACGACGCGCGGAGAACAACGGGGCGCGACGATTCGTCGTGCGTTCGATGCAAAGCGAATCCTGACTAACGCGTAATGATAACGCGACGCGCGTAATTACAAGTCGAGCGCGCTCGTCGAATCGTAATGTCGCTTTGTTGCAGACGCCCGGAACGCGGCGAGGGGCGAGAAAAAGGAGGAGGAAGAGAAACGAAACATGCGGTACAAGGTAAGAAAACCTTTTGCGCGATACCATTGTCCGCGACGCGACGACGGCACCGCGGTGACTCGCATAGCGGGGCGCGTTTTGGCGACGACACGTGTGTCCACGTGGCGCACGTGCGCGAGTCCGCGCCGAGAGGGGGGCCGGCGCGCGCGCGCGACTGCTGCGAAACACGTTTCTAGACGCGCAGCGAGTAGAGGGCGGCGAACCAGTTCGAGAATATATTTACGTGTATATATATATAGGTACGTATTTATTCGCGTCGAAGAAAGAGGCGACCCGCCGCGCGCATCAGCGCGAGCGGGTTAAGGACGAACGTCCAATTAGTGGGAGCGTCGCGGGTCGGGTCGAGTTCGTATAGGCGCGCGACGATGACTCGTCGAGGGAGAGAGAGAGAGTACAAAAGTGCGTCTACCGCGCGGAATTGTCGCGCGCCCGGTAAGCGACGATGCGCGCTCGTCACGGAGGCTGATAGTGGTAAATTTTACTGTATTTATGATAAAAGAGGTACGCATGGGGGTTTTCGTATGTTCCTACTGTTCTGGAGAACAATTTTCCCTGGGAAACCAGTAAATTGTAATGTAAACGATCACGATATCAAATTTCCTATTCGAGTTAATTATTAATCCAAGTAATTAGATCTGCATTCCCCCACCCGTAACCACCGATTTAGTCAAATCTACTACACTGTGAAAAGTTTTTGTAGTAAACTTCATGTTACTCTTATGAGGTTTTTATCATAGAAGTTTATCCCCATAAAGGTATTATACGCGATTGAGAAAATAATTAAATTTACTACGAAACCACTCAAAATTAATCAAAATCGAAGTACTCTTTCTGCAAAAACTGTACAATTCGAAACTCTTCTCGAAAATTACAAATAACTTATAGTGATTCGCATTACTGCGTTTGACTTGCAATTTTATAATAATTTTCTACAGAGAATGTATAGGGTAAAACGGGGTGATTTGGCGAATGAAGTTGGCCCCTCGTTTCTATGGAAATTAATGGAAACGAGGGGCCGACGTCATTCACCAAATCATCCCGTTTTACCCTAGCAAATTTACCGATCCTTTTAACAGTGTACATTTTTCTCTCGGTGTACTGATACCAGCTCTTCCGTGATCGCCGCACCGCCGGGGAAGCGAATACATTTACGTATATTGCCAAGGTTCACGCGCGAGCGTACCTAATCCTCTTCGAATCGAGTCGACCGATCGTCCTCGACGTACGTGTGTACATTTGGCGCTCGTACGAGCGCGTCTCGGTCCAAAAGCGGACCGCTCGCTGACAATGGGGTTACCGATACAGCCACGTCGTCCGGCCGCTTCGAATGATAATTAGAGTCAATGCCTCCGCGATAACGTCTCGGCGATTCACTCGCGGTACGTGACCCGGCGGGGTGTACACCCCGCGCGCTTTCGACGCGCGATAGCGCCGTGGCTACAGGCGCGTCGAGTCGCGACCGCGAGGAGATCGCGCGTCGGAGGGATGCTCTGGAATTCGCGCGCGATCGACGCTCTTGGGACGCGAACTGAGAAAAAAAATGTCCAAATCATAGCTTCACGAGAGGCTGACTGAACACATATATGTAGTTATTTCAATAAATATGCCGTTAAAATAACTGAAATTTTTAATTAAGGTAACTCGGTATTTAGCTGCTCCAAGTAAATAAATATTTGTTCAAATAATTATGTATTTAGTCGGCCGCTCGTAGCCCCGAAATTTAGTTGAATCAAATGATTTCTTTTTTTCAGCGTAGTTAACACTGTACTTCCGCAGCTCGTCTGACAAAAACCTTTGTTGAAACAAACCAACTCGGATTGAGTTAACAAAGCAGTGAAGTTTAACTGATTTACATCTACCGACAACACGAATTTTAGCCCTTTCACTCACGAATTTTTATTTTTACAGCTACACAATTGATAATGTATATTCCAGCTGTTCGATGCCTTAAATTTTAATTTTTCTGATAAAAAAAATTTTTTTCTTTTTCATAAATTTAATTTTTTTTGTTTATTTATAAATTTAATTTTTAATTTTTATGGCTATATATGTCTTATACGTTCGTTACAATGTCCACGAATGTACTTCTTGTGAACAAACGGTAAAAATTCTAATTTATGACCTTATATATCTATACATTAATCTACACACATGTCCACATTTGTGGACACCGTGAGCGAAAGGGTTAATGAACGAAACGAAGAAATTTAACGGTCCAACCAAATGCACGATCGTTAGATTGACGAAATTTAACCTTCAACCTTCAAATTAGCTTGGGAAAACTAAATTCTCGTAGACGATGACCAAACCGTTTATCGAAATACGGATCCTCTCCATCTGTTTGGATGGACTGACCATTTCTCGGTCGGAATAACTAAACATTTGATTGAAATAACTAAATATTTCATTCAACCGACCAGCATTTTCGTCAGAACGACTAAACGCGTCCGACTAGACGCGTTTTGTCATTTCGACCCAATCATTTCTTTCAGTGTACGCGTACGTACGATAATCTTATCGCGGTTCTAATTGCGTACGCGCGACGAGAGAGCCGAGGGGCCGCGTTCTCGTCGCGCTTATCCGCAGGAGCGCGCGTAGAGTCGCCGACCCTCCCTCGAAAGTGATCCGCACGCGACGATAGTACAAGCGCGCGCGTTTTCGTCGGAATGGAAAACGAGCATCGAGGCGACGTTTGCGGATAGGAGAGACGGATCATTTTGTGCATGCGATCGTTCGAGATGCGATCGCGGCCGCTTTGCGCCATGCGATACGTACGCACGCCCACGGGACGAATGGAACGCGATAGGACGATGTTCATAGCTATACGCCGTACCTACATAATATGTGCGCGCGTCCATCGAAACGCGTGTCAATTTGCGCCGTACGTCTTGGACGCTGTGCGTGTGTAGGTATGGAAATGCTCCGGAATGACGATGTTTACGAAGGAGAAGCCCGCGAGTTCAAAGAAAAAGACGCGATCGACACGTGGGAGGCGAAAAAATGCCGAGTCGCGGTACTGCCACGTGGCGCCGAGAGTATGCATACATTGTATACCGTGGTACGACGCTAGATGTGCGCCGAGTGCTCGCGAATGACACGCGAAAGTCCGAGGGAACGAAGCGAACCGGATAGATTTGTATGATTGTCACGACACTCGTACAAACTACGATAATCGATCGTTTAAAAAGTCTACGTTTACTTTGCTGCACGAGTATTAAAGAATGATGACTCCTAAATAAATTGTTTCATTTAGATTGCAGTGTTATTCAAATTAGTCATTGTGTTTGTTCTAGCACACGTATTTACGAAAAATTGTTTTCACGTTGAGCAGATGTTTAGCGTTTTATTTGTATCATTTTGAAACCATTTGACGTCGCAAATAAATATGTTTGCTTAATGACGGCTCGTAAAGTATTTATTATAGCAGCATATTTACCAAACATTTTTTTTCATATTGAGTATACACGCTTAGTATTTTATTTGTAGGTAGTGTTTTGAAGTCATTTAATGTAATAAATATATTTTCTCAATGACGCGACTCATAAAGCGTACTATACCTTGACGCATTCAATAAGCCAATACTACCTAATGTCGCCGTACAATTTAAGTGCATACACCCGGCGTCACGGATTCTGTCGGTGGTGACTTTTTAACATATAATTTTTAAACGCACTAACAAATGAATAATTAGTTATCATGCTTTTATGAAAAAAAAAAAGCAAATGCCGTCGTAGGCAATGAAAGTATGCGATTTAATTGTTCATTGGCTGGTACGTTTAAGAGTGACATTTCGAAAAGTCACCACCGACAGAATCCGTGAATCCGGGGGAGTATACGCACATTTTTCTATCCGGAGAAATTCGAGAAAAAATTTCCGGTCAACAATCAGCCGCTCGCCGATCGAAAAGGGTGCAACTTTACTCGCGCGGACGCTCGCTCGACCGCTACGCATATGATAATGATACCGTATAGTCACAAGCAACGCGCGCGATGCATTCTTAATTAAGTTTACCGCGCGCGCGACGCTTTAGTCGCCCCGCGCGTCAAACGGGATGCCGTATAACTTTCCACTAGGATCGCGCAGCAGGGAAAACAAAGACCGGTCGAGTAGCCGGAGACAAATTCTAGCATCTCCCGCGCGCGATTACTGCGACTTACGTACACAACGTCAGGTGTGCGCCGCGAATCGCGGTAAAACGTCCGACCTCGTTCCGTGCGCGCGCGGTCGCCCCGGCGGTTTTGCCCTTCTTTTCTAAGAATTACGACTAATCGCAAGACGAAGCGCAAATTAGACATCCGACGATAAAACTCTCGCGCTTACGGGTATTCCGTGTATACAGCCGCGGCGCGGTTATCCCCGCGCGACGAGGTCGGTCGACGTCGCGATTCTGGCGCGAGGCGACGGAAGCCAGGAGACACCGTGGACGACGCGATGCGAGTCCTCGCCTTGATTCGCCTCTGGAGCGCTTCGTCATTACCGCTCGCTCGCCGTTTCGCGAGTGCCGCGCGGTCGGCGGTGGATCTAATTACGCGCGGCGTTGATTGGATTTCCCGGCGATTCCGTCGATCGAAGGAGAACGATTAGACGATCGTCGCGAGGACGCGTCTGTCGAGGGAATCAACGGATTCTCGCGCGTCGAGAGCTGAGCGGGAATAACGACACGCGGATCATTTCTACTCGTTAAAGAGATGAGCTCTGATACCTATTTTCGAACTACCCGTACCATACGAGGCTAAGCTTACTCGCCAGGAAAGAAACTTCAATCGCTGTTATCTCATTATCGATGCATTTTTGGCCTGCATCGATGTGAGACTTTATTGCAGATTGAAACGTGATCTTCAAAAAAGTATTATACGAATATGAGAGCCAAAAGCTCATAGGTAGTGAGATAATAGTGATTGGAGTTCGCGAATAAGTTTCGCCTCGCATGGTACATTGAGAGAAGAGTTTATTCGCGGTTAATAAATCTTTAATCGATCATGGCGAAAGAAATATTTCGTTAATTATTAGAATTTCTCCTTCAAACAAAAATAGAGTAATGGCTAACGAATATTTGCTTGGATCAAAGAAATACTTCTTTCGTAATAATCAAGTATACGTATCGTGGTGTACATACGCGTATACCTGGGTATAACACGATGCCGAATCCTCTCGAGTCGTCCCGGAAGCTCCGCCGATATTGAGGGAAATTTCCGCGCTATCGGTGAAACGCGCAACGCGTACCTCTCTCGGGAGCGTTTCATCTCGGATGTACAGAAAAAACGTTCGGATTTTGCTTTTCTCATGTAAAATAGTTCCGTTACGGAATGGCACAATTACGCGAACCCATCCGCTATATTTCTCCGACAGGTAAACGATCCGGAGGACAATGCGGGTGGTAACAGCGCGGCCGTAATCTCCAGGCAGTCCTCGGACTCCTCGTGGTAAGGATTTCAAATTGCTATTATGTCGCGCGAGTCCCAAGGTGGGTTCTCCGAATAGCGCAAAAATACATATTTATCCTCTTCGCCGCGTATTGCGCGTCGCATAAACACGCGATAGAACCGCGAAAAAAAAAAGGGGTCCCGAGACCCGCTGTTCGGTGCGCCAAATTTGGCGTTGAGGATGACTCGCGTTTTTTGTTTGTTTCGCGACGACCGGATTATTACGGCTCGACGATTCCAGCAAATCTCTCGCCATTCAAATTGTCGGATTTGTTTCGCGATCTTCGCTCTTCTCGGGGCCGACGCTCGCTATAGGGTAAAAGTGGGATGGATACAGCACCCGAGGAATACAAATTACATGAGGCTAGACTTGCTCGCCAGGAAAGAAATTTGAATCGCTATTGTCTATGAACTTTTGGCTCATGTTTGTGTGATATTTTTCTGAAGATTATACTTCTATCTACAGTAAAGTCTTGTATCGACGAAGGCCAACAGTTCATTGATAATGAGATAATAGTGATTCGAGCTTTTTTTCCTGGCGAGTGAGTTTAGCCTCGTATGGCATAGCAAAGTACCTTTAACACGTTGCCTGCCGTCTCGGTCTATATGACCGAGAAAAAAAAGTTTCCGCGCAGTCTGTCTGCGCACTGTCGGCAGTCAACGTGTTAATATAATTGGCGAGTCAATTTTTTTACATCCGAGTTCAAGAATATGTAGACTGATGTAACGGAAATACCCTATTGCCTCAACCATGCTATCATATTCGAAATAAAGGGGATTGGGCATTCATCCTCCCGGGGCATCTATCCCATTTTTACCCCACATCTTGGCGACGAGCACGACAGCTCCCCGAAAGGCGCGTCGCAGACGAAGCGAAACGAGCCGGGCCCTGGTAATCGCGGAAGAGACACGTAATACGTAAAATAGACGGTCGGGAAAAATGTGCGCCCTTTCTTTTCCCCCTTTAAAAACAGCCTTTAAAGCAATTTGTTTCAGCGGCTATTCAATGAAGTTTCCTGAGCCGCGCGGTTAATATGCTTGAGGCACTTGTTCGTAATTTTCCCTAGTTTGAAATTCCTCTAATTTTCTTCAGCTCTTTAATTTACGATTTAACCTTGTTTCATCGCTGGTTTACTTCGTTGTTTGTGTGGATATGCATATATTTCGTTTTTATATTTTTGGTGAATCTCTCCGTTGGGCGCTTTTCCGTTGTATGTGCTCTGTGAGGGAGCATCTCTATCTCAGAGCGAATAGAATTTGCTTCTTCTTCTTCTCCCCAGGCACTACGCCACCCGGGACGAGAAAAAGTACGGCGGAAAGGAGACGCGGCTGATTGTAGTTGCGGGGCTGCTGGCGGTGGCAGTGGTGGCCCTCGTGGTGACGCTAACCTTGCAGATGTCCCTCTTTCGCAAGGAGGAGTACAGGGAGATGTGCCAGAGCGACGAGTGCGTAAAAACGGGTAAGGACGTTTTCACGATCGGTCCCCGATTACGGCGTCGCGCCCGTGGGTATACGTATACTCGAGCGTGGCGTCACCCAGTATACTGTGTGTGCTCTCTCGTCGAAACCGAGTAGAAAGCCGGTCGTTTGGAGGTGACAAAAAGCGGTGCCGAAGGGAAGGCGATTCCTTCGTCACCTCGTCGCCGCCGTCTTCGTTGCCGCGCGACCGGGTAACGTGTATACGTAACGCGGAACGATAACGCCGCGACGACGTCTCCTCCCGCCGGGGCTTACGCGCGGGAGAGTGACTTTGAAACGCGGTGGCGGCGCCGACGAGCTTTGCGTAACGTCCGTTTCTCGGCGAACATCGTTCGCTTTGCGCTGTAGTTCGCCTTCGGCGTCTCGGTCATTCAATTGTTATTGCTCGTTCGAAAAAAAAAAAAGGAATATACAAGGAAACACGAGTCCAGATACAGGGTAAATTCGCCGACAAGCTGGACACTGCAATTCTTGAATACATGAAGCGGAGTATCTCAGAGAAAATATAAAAATCAGTCATTTTATGTATGAACAAAATATCTTCTCACAAAAAATCATCGATATCTCGGTTTTTCTTTGGAGATTTACTCAATAAATCTACCATTTTCGAAATCAGCATGCAAAAATACACAAGATAGGGTAATCGAGAGAGTTCGACTTTGGAGACTTCGATTTTTGTGGAAAGTTGAAAAAATGTCTCAAGCCTTTAAAATTTTGCCCAAAAATCGAAACCTCCGGAATCGATAGCTCGATTACCCTGTCTTATGTAGTTTTTCACACTGATTACGAAAAGCATGGTTATTTGATCGATATTTCAAAGGCAGTACAAGATATCTGTAATTTTATGTGCAAACAAATATTTTCCCGCAAAGAAATATCGATGTCTCAGTTTTCTTTTGAGACTTCCTCAATAAATCTGTTTTTTCTATTAAATTCATAGTCAACTAGACCGTTTCCCGTCTCGTCGAACGAATTCTTCCCACCGGAAAAATGATTCGATCCCAAAAGAGAAATTAGCACGTTCGAACGCACCTACACGCGCGCGCGCGCGGTTTTCCGCCGAGAAAGATCATCGCGTGAGTCAAATACTGAAAAAAAATGTGTTTCATTGAAATAAACGTGTTTCTAAATACCTAGTCCTAAGAGCACATTTATCCGACTCGAATGAATATCGATATTTGATCAAAATAACATTCAATCAAATCATTAATATTTATATACGTACAGTTGATATTAATTCTAATCGAATAAATGTGTTCTAAAGACTATTAAAAAACAAGTTTACTTTGACAGAGTGCATTTTTTTCTCACTGCACGATCCGTCGCGGTCTCCTCCCGGAGAGCACGCGTGCGACGCCTTTTTTACGGAAAATTCGCGCGAATGGAGAACCGCTCTCGAGCTCGGAAAAGGATTTCTCGGGGCGCGCGCGAATAAGCGGCAGCTGATCGTTGCGCAATCCCGCGCCGCGACCGCCTCGTCTGGTAAAATTGCGTCGCTTGGAAATGGTAATCCGGGGAGGAGGTTTTCTCGCGATTATTCAACGCGGACCGAGGATGATCGAGCGAGAAGCGCCGGGCGCGCGGATACGGATAGCCGCGCTCGACGATGCGACTTTTTATGAAAGAGCTCGCGCGCGCGCCACGATCGATTCGTCCCGATCGCGCTGTAAAAGCGGATAAAACGGACGAGAGCGCTTTCCGTGCCGAGAGCGAGTGAGCGAGAGGATTAACGTGGGATCGCCTTCCGGTGTCACACGCAGCGGCGAGAGTGATCGAGGCGATGAATCGAACGGTCGAGCCTTGCGACGACTTCTACAAGTTCGCCTGCGGCGGCTGGATCGGCAAGCATCCGATCCCCCAGAGCCAGACTTCGTGGGACCAGTTGAGCCGGTTGCGGGAGGATCTGCTGATGAATCTGAGGGTCCTGCTGGAGGAGCCCGACGGCGAGGACGATCCGAAGCCCGTTAAACTGGCCAGGATGCTTTACAGGACCTGCATGGATACTGGTGCGTGGCGCGCGTCACCCGAGATCGGTCGCGCGAACCGAGATCGAGACGCGGCGAATATTATCCCTGCAATTTTTCGTCCCTCACAGCGAGCGTCGAAGCCCTGGGACTGGAGCCGATCTTCGACGTCCTCGAAGTGGTCGGTCTACCGAGGGATCCGCCCTTTCGGAACGAGACGCCGCCGCCCCTGGACGTCTCCGTCGTCTCGGGCGCGGCGCAGAGGCTCTTGGGCTTGAACATCCTCGTCAACTTTTACATCAGCGAGGACGTGAGGAACACGTCGAGGAACAGGATGATGGTGAGTCGCTCCGGAACCGAGAGTGTAGGACGACTCCCTCGGGTCTCCCGCGATAAGTACGCGCGTAAGTCCCTCTCGATCTTTCGTAGATGGAACAAGTGTCTCCGGGGTTCAGCGAACGATACCTCCTCGATCCTCGGCGCTTCCGATCCGAATTGGCGGAGTATCGCAAGTACATCGCGGCTATGGTCGATCTGGCCGGTGGGGCGGAACGCAGCGCTGATTTTGCCGACGAACTGCTGGCTTTCAGCACGAAGCTCGCGGAGGTGCGTATGGGACGAAGATTTATCTCTCGTTGCACGGTATAACGGCCGATGTGTCGATACGTACTTCTCGATTCGTCCGCGTTCCATTTTGGTGCCTACTGTTGTACGCACAACCCCTGCGTAATCCCCACTTCAGATAATGACCACGCCGGAGCAGAGGAGAAGCGTCAATCACCTGTTTCACGACGTGACGATCGTGGAGTTGCAGCAATTGACGGATCTTCACTCGCAGCAGGTACGTACGCGTGTGCAGCTATCGAGTGCGCGCGATAACGATCGACAAGCGCTCTTCGTCGGGCACGCGACCTAAAAAATGTCTATGAATTCTTCCAGTGGAATTGGACGGGATATTTGGAAGCGGTCTTCGACAATACGAACGTTACCATCGAGCCGAAAGTCGACCGCGTCATCGTCATGGACCTGCATTACTTGCAGAAGCTACCGCAGCTTCTCGCGGTCACCCCCCCGGACACGATAGGTACGAACATACATATTTCCGGCCATTCTGTACGACTTTCTCTTATCGATGCCGAGCGCCAACGCGTCCGATGCGAATCGATCTCCCCGCGGAAAGACCGATGCAAAGCTCTCGAGAATAACGAATAGACGCGAAGAGCGGGAGGAGTCGGGAACGCGAAAAATTCGCGCGGTGTTTGCCCGCTGCCTCGTGTACAGAGAGAGAAAGAGTGTGCGAGAGAGAGAGAGAGAGAGAGAGAGAGAGAGAGAGAGAGAGAGAGAGAGAGAGAGAGAGAGAGAGAGACTAAAAAAGACGTACGGAGCTCTATGAATATAATCGAACGAGGCCGCAAAGGTCGAATGCTATCGGGGCGAGCCGCGTATACGCGGTTATTAATTGTCCCGGGTGCGAAGCAACGATTCGATCCAAGAGGCGCGCGCGTTCGATTCGCGACGAGGCGTTCACTCGGTTTCTTTCCCTTCAGCCCGATTCGTGTGGTGGAGCGTTTACTCCACCGTCGCCCCGTTGACGCTGCAGAGATTCCGCGATCTGGGCTTCCAGTTTTCGCAAAAGGTCTTCGGCTTGAAGGAGAAGACCCCCCGGTGGAAGGGTTGCACGGGAAACGTAAATTCGAATTTTGGAATGGCCCTGAGCTACGTATACGTCCAGAGGCACTTCAACGAGCGAGCGCGAGAAAAGGTGAGTCCTTCGCTTCTCGTGCCACTCGGAATCGTGTTTCTACGAGCGAAACCGCGCGGGGGGGCGAGTGCTCGAGTTAAAACGATTACCGGCACGACGCAGGCTCTGGAAATGCTGCTGGACGTGCGAGCGGCCTTCGACGAGATGGTCTCGGAATTGGATTGGATGGACGCGGGCACGCGAGCCAGGGCTCACAAGAAATTGCACGCCATGAGACCGTTCGTAGGATTTCCAGAGTGGATCACTAATCCGGAGAAGCTCGAGAAGTTTTACGAAGGGGTGAGGGTATATCCGCTCTTTTCCGTACCCGATACGACGGCGATAGACCGCGCACGAGGGCGATACCACTGACGTGTGTCAAATTTTTCAGGCGGAAGTCGTGGAGGGTAGGCTGTTCGAGACCTTTCTAGGGCTGACCAACGTAGGGGCGAAGAAGAGCTTGAACGGTCTGAGGGAGAAGCCGGACAAGGACAGGTGGATATCCACGGGCACGACCGTTAATGCCTTTTACAGCGCGATTCTGAATTCCGTCAGTAAGTCTTGGAATCGAAGCTTGCATGAGTTTAGCGAATAAGGAAAAAAGAAACATCCCGCGCTACACCGTTTGTCATCGGATTGAAACCTTCTCTACGTTTCTCTTTCACGCGTAGCATTCCCCGCCGGCATTCTACACCCACCGTTCTATGGAAACGGCTTGGAGTGAGTAGTGTAATTCGGAATAGAGAACAATTCGTATCCGCGCGGTGTCGCTCTGAACTGAACTATTTTATCCTCGATACAGATCCATCAATTATGGGGCAATGGGAGCGATCATGGGCCACGAGCTTACTCACGGTTTCGACGATCAAGGTACCCGCGCTAATCGTCATTGCCCGCTCATCTAGATGCGTCTACTCGATGCACGCGTGTGCACTTATTCACCGCGCGACAATTTACGTTAATTATCCACTTCCTCGCCTCAGGACGCAGGTACGACGAAAACGGTAATCTTCGACAATGGTGGAGCAACGAGACGCTGAGACATTATCACGAGAAAGTCGAATGCATCGTCAAGCAGTACAGCAATTATCATTTGCCAGAGTTGGGGGAGAATTTTACGGTGAGACTTTTTGTTTTACATAGATTACAAAAGAACGGTGCGCTTCATTTTTCTTCACTTCAGGTTAACGGTATCAATACTCAAGGTGAAAACATAGCGGATAACGGGGGAATAAGAGAAGCGTACAGAGCGTATCAGAGACTGAAAGCTCGAAGCTCGAATCAACAAGCCCTTCCCGGTCTGGTCGACTACACCCAGGATCAGTTATTTTTCCTTGGCTTCGCGCAGGTATCGTACTCTCTCTCTCTCTCTCTCTGTCTTTTCTCTTTTTTCGCCGAATCTAGGAGGATCTAATGAATTTCAATTACCCCGTGTTTCAAGGTTTGGTGCGGAAACTACACCAACGGTGCTCTAAAATCCAAGCTGATAGAAGGCGTTCACGCGCCTAATCACTTCCGCGTCATAGGTACGCTGTCGAATAACGCCGAATTCGCTAAAGCCTGGAAGTGTCCATCGGGAAGCCCTATGAACCCATCCCACAAGTGTATACTATGGTGATACACCCGTACCCCGCGCAAAGGAAAGGACCGCGAAGGAGCAAGACTTTCGAACGACGCGAAATGCTCCGTGGATCTCGCATAGATTATAATTCTTTCGTTAAAACCGAAGACAACACGTCGTAGGACAGTGCGATGCCGTCGAATCACGAACGCAAATCAATGTAAATAGAGTGGTAGAGAAATTGTAAATAATTTATTATACACGCGTGGTCGCTAGATATCTCGCGACGAGTGTTTAACTGTCTGTAAATATCGTACAGAAATAAAAAAAAATACAATCCTCCGTAAGAGGTGTAAGATACTTTTGGTCGTATAAACAATTATCGCGTACTATCTTACCAGTTTCTTTTTCTTCTTCTTCGGCGGAACCTCGTCACTCTCTTTCCCCCTCTTCGCCGATACTGCCGTTTCTGCCATTCGACTCGTCGCAGCTTTTAATTCCCTCCTCGGTTTCCTCTCGGAAAGTTGTCCCTTCGTATTTCTCAAAGCTCGTACGACACTCGACGATGCCTTTCCATTTTCAAGCTTCGACTTCTTCTTAGTTTTCGTCTTTTCGAGTCGGTCGGTTCGAACTATCGCCGTTTCTTTCTTCTCTTTCTTCTTCGTCTTCTTCCATCCATCACCCGTCTGCTGTACACTTCTCTCGACCTCGTCCTTAGACTTCCGAACCGAACTCTCGATCGTAACTTGGTCCTCATCGTCCTCTAATTCTACAATTACTTCCCGCTTGGTCCTAAATCCATTGATTTTCTTGCTTTCCACTTTCTCCTCCTCTTTTACTTCTTCCTCCTTCACTGGCAAGTTCTCGGGCGGCAGAACCAACGAGAGACACGTGATTCTCGCCCCGCAATTCACCGCCGCCAGCAACTCGAGTTTTCTCTTAGCGTATCTCCAGAGCTTGATCTCCCCGGAACTGGAAGCGGTGACCAAGCGACCGCTCCTTTGTTGGACGCATTTGACTCTACCGTTATGCGCCGCCTCCTCCAGAATGTTCTCGGATCGTTTGAGATCGTAAATCCTGATTTTACCGTCCTCGTGTCCGATTATAATCAAATTGTTCTTCAAAAACTCAACGCAAATTACTTTCGAATCGAACTTCATCTCGTTCACGATTCCGGCCGTTTCTACGGAGTAAACGTCGACGACAAAGTTCACGCCGAGCAAATATTTCTCTCCGTTGGGACTCCACGCGAGAACGGTGACGTTTTTCGCGTCCTGCTTCAGACGCGGCACTAAATTGGTCGCGTAAGCCTGCCTGCCTTTGACTAAATTCCACGTCTTCAGAGCACCATCCCCGCCAATGGACAGCGCTATCTTTCCCGTCGGATGGACGGCCAAAGCGTTGACGGGAGCTCCCTTATGAGCATCTCGCCAATGCTTCTCCAATTGCCAATTGCCGCAACGCAATACGGCTATGCTACCGTCGTTGCCGCAGGTGAGAATATGAGAAGCTTCCGGAGTAAATGTTATGCAATTGACAGTATCTAAAAGGACGAATTGAGTTGGATCAGAACTCAGATCGATTCGTAGCTATCGTTCACCCTTTTCCTTACCCGTATGATGGGTCAATCTACCAGATTCTACCCGGTAACGCATGTCGTATAAACAAACGGAATCGTCAGCGCCAGCCGATGCTAAATAGTGTCTTTTGCCGTCGACGGCTCGTATGCTGGCCTGATGACTGTGAGTCGCGAAACTGCGTTCGAGTCTGTATTCCTGAGCGAAAGACGAGGGAAAATTAGACGAGCTCACGTTCGACAAGGCGAGTTGCGACAAATTTGGAAGTTATTTATCGCGATCGTTTAACCAAATTCCTCGCTCCAGAAAAGTTACACGTACTCACATTCTCAGTTTGTTCGATTTTGTAACCCAGCAGGAATTGTTCGTACGTTCCTACGATGATTTCACATTCTCCGGACATGGTGCTTGCCCCGTACTACGCAAAACCGAGCAAAATCGAGCACTTCTTTACCGCCACGTGATTCTCACTTTCAAAACACACCTGAACATATCCGAGTCAGAGAGAAACGCGAGGAAGACGGCCGACCTCCGATCGTTTTATGTCCGTTATAGCGATTTGAGCGCCTCTACGGGAATGCCATTGACACCGGGTTTTCATGCGCCCGGAAGGCTTGCGGAATGCGTAAACAGCATCAGCCAATCAGCTCTTCCGCGTGCGTACTGCCTGCCTATCCGCACCAATCAGCATGCCGCACTCCGCATACCTTCCGGACGCATGAAAACCCCGCTTGAGATTACTATAGGTATAAGCTTATTTGAGTGTCGGTACTCGCATCTATTTCGTCCATGGTCATTGTTTGCGCGAAAACGTGCGAGGAAAAGCCAAGTCGCGTGAAACGTGCGTGAATGTCCTTCCGATAGTGAAATTCCAGTATTCGCAGTAAAAAAGATATGAAATCGCTGTTCGTCGAAGATTAACTCCGATTAATCGGCGAGTATATTTATGAGATTCGGACCCATGGCGGGAATCGCTAATGCGACTATGTTTACAAACGGAACCGCGTCCTCGGGGACCCCGGACCTCCTCCAGCGAGCCTTCCAGCAAGTCGTGGAGGACGAAGATCACGAGAACGACTTCGTCGCGTTTCTGCAGAGCGATGAGTCCGGCTCCCAAACGATTCACCTTACTCCCGCTCAAGCGTCCGCGTTAGGGTTAACCTTCGAGATGGACTCCAGCGAGGACGTTACCGAGGAGATATCGTATCAGCGGGAGCACAATGGAGTCATCGCTAATCTAGAAGAAAGCTTCGACATATCGGAGGTCGGAAATACACGAGTGGACGTTTCCTCCCCGGATGCAATTCAAATCGAACGAATAGGATTCCAATCGGATTGCGCCAAGGAAGACACGATTTCAAACAACATTCCCGTGGAACGCACGGATCTGCGTGAATGGACTGTCCACGAAAGCGGGCAAACCGAGGAGCTGGAGGACGGATCGATAGTTACGAATATATCGATGCAAGAGATAGATTTGTCGAGTATCGAGCAACCGTCGCAGGGAGACACAATTCAAATAGAAAAAGATCCCCCCCAAGAGAGCAGCAACGCGAAAGGACTCGCGTCGCATCATAGAACGAACGAGCCTCGAGTTATGAACATTACCGAGAGTAGCGTACGGTACGCTTTCGAGGGAAACGAAATACAGGCTCGACAAATCAGTAACGTTCAAAATTCTCAGGCGCAAATATTGCAGAGGCTACCTATGATACTGCCATCCTCGCAATTTATTATAAAACCGACGCAAGCTACACCAAAGCCAGTCAAAAATGTTAGGATACTTCCAAACACGGGAAAGATTAGCAGTGTTGTGCATCCCGTTAGCAGCACAGGTCAAAGTTCCATATTTCTTCCTAAGACGGCGCTGTTGAATACTATGTCGCCTCAAATAATCAAAGCGACTCCAATTACCACGCAGCTCCTAAACGGCAATAGCATCTCTGCTCAATTATTGAATCCCTCTCAAGTATTAACGGGATCATGCGAAATCGCCAATCGAGTCGTAAACGTTTCCCACGTTTCTGGATCGGTGGCGAATGCAACGTCGATTTCGTCGCCAAACTTGTTGAATAATCAAGTTCGCTTGTCGCCGATCTCCAAGACCAGCCAGATCCGAAAGCAAAATAATTTCCTAACACCCGTTTTGAAACGTACGTCCCCCTCGTCGACGATAAAGAGCGCTCAAATTCTGAGCAACGCTGGTGTAAAGACCACCACAATCTCTACGCCATTTTTGAAGTCCCTACAAATTCCAGCCCAGATGCTCGGAACGGCATCGCCGCTAGTCGTCAAGAACACGGTCGCTTCAAATTTGATAAAGAATATGGTTCACCCTAGCTCGCCTGTGGTTTTTAGAGGTACTACTACGCCCGCCGTTAAGAGTCGAGACGTTAAGACGGCTACGGCGTCTTCGGCTTCCTCCGTTTTAAAATCTACGCAGGTCGTATCGACACCGATATCAATCCTGAAGCCTCAATCAAAGGTCACTTTTAACAATGGGAGGCAGAATTTACTCGTCAATTCGCAAAACGCCGGTAATTTGGCCAACAACGTTCAGAATGTGTCCGTGGTATCTCAAGCTACCGTTTGCAATCAGCAAAATGAATTTGATCCCGCTAAACTTGCGCAAAGCGGTGCGGTCAAACAGAAAACAAATGCTAGTGCCAACGGTACGGCCGTTAGAATTGGCAAGAAAGCAAAGATCGCCACGTTACAAAAACCCGCGCCTGTCGCATCGGAAAAAAACGACTCATCGAAGCCGCTCGGTTCGAGCGAAAACCCTATACAAATTGTACAGCAGGGACATACGTTTCACAGGTATCGTCGTAAAGCGCAAATCTATTTCGGAGAATTTAATTGAAAGAATTTGTTCGTTCGGATATGTATTTTAAGCAAATATTCCTCCTTGCAGTATGCAACGATTGACTCAATCTCAGTTAAAACAAATCGCCCACGTGCTGCAACAACGTAGCCAGGAAGCGACCATGTCCAATGAAAGAATTGTGTATAGGTAAGTCGATAATACTGTTACTTAGAATTTGTTGTGGCTGTAATAACTGCGTTTTGGCTTAACGCGTTTCCTTGTTTTCTCCCGGATCAGGGTCGTGTTTCCCGAAGAACTGGATTTGAGGATCCGAAGTCCCGGAAATCTAGTTAAAGGTCGCGGAGGGAAGCGAGGCAGGCCGAAGAAAAATGCCGCGAGGCCTCCAATTATTCCGAGTAAATTGCCGATACCCGAGGAGGAGCAGGAGGAGCTCAAGGTGATTTACGTACAATACCTATTTCGAACGACTGAATCGCGGGGCGCAATGAAATCACCTGCTCGAATGAGGGGATCTGAGTGAAATTTCCGTTTTCTCTTTCAGGACGAACGTAAAAAAGTGGTTGCACGTACGCGCTCCGGACGACTGTCGCGGCCGCCGAGGCACATGGTGCGGGATTACAAGCACCTGCATCACTCGGACTTTATGCAACCCGACTTGGACGATTCCGACGGTGGATACAGTGACTACAACACCAATAGCGAGAAACTGGAAGACGACGAATCTCGCAAGGAGTTGCTCACCGGACTGGAAGTGCCCAAGCGGAAGATATCCGACCACTTCAGGTGCCCCACGTGCAATAAGATATATTTGGGTAGGACGCGCATGGCTCGACATTTCGAGATGCATCCCGATCACGGAAGTCCCGAGCAACTACCCCCACCTACCCTGGAACCCGAATTGAAATCTACACCCACCCAAGATCCCTTGAAACGCAAAGGAAAGAAGCGTGGTCCGTGGGCTTACGTCACGCCGGAAGCAAAGTCGGAGCGACGGCAGGTCAAACTGAGAGAAGCGATTTCGGTTTGCGAGAATTTCGAAATAATTAAAATCGCGGCAAAGCCCGTCCTCGGCGCGCAGTCCTTGTTCGAACTGTTGGTACTGAAGTCCGATGGCGACGTCAAAAGTTTCCTGGGAGAGTTAAAGGAGTTCATGGATAAACTGAGAGAGAGGGCGGGAGCGATGTTGTCCGCGGTTAGCGAAGATGAGAGGAGTGGCGAAGACGTCATAGACGTCAGGGAGAATTTGCTTTGCGACGCTCTGGGCTTGAAACCCGGCGTTTATAGAATGAACAGCGCTGCTTTCGGAAAGGGCGAGGATGCCGCTGGCGTTTCCGCCAACGAGGAAGAACCACCGTCCAAGTTACAGAGGTTGAACGATTCCGAGGAGGGCAAGGAGAATCTCGACGAGAGAATATCCAGTGGATTTTCGTCGAGTTCCGACCTCAGCGTGTCGGACTTCCTGGGCGAGAGGAAAATCGATCGCGCGGCCAACGCCGGCTGCCCGGAGGTGCTGACCGCGTTGACGTTGATGCCGAGAAACCCCAGCCCCGTAAGCGTCCCGGAAATCGAGAAGACTGACAACGTTTCGAAGCTATTGATCTCGAGCCCGGAGATCCAAAGTCAGCTCTCGGAGAATCCGGGATTCCAAAAGGTGGACATCGGCACGACCAAGATTTCGGGCTTCCGGAAGCTGGACACTCGCGACAACATCAACGCGACGGGGCAAATGTTCGACAAACTGAGCGGCAATTACGAGCAGCCGAAGCTGGAGCCGCTGGATCAGGCTTTCGTAAAGCTCGAGCCAGCGACTCAGAGCTTCGTGAAGCTGGAGAACGGTAGCGCGAACGCTTACGCGAAGCAGGGCGTGTCGAATTACGAGAAGATCCAGAATGGCGGTTACGAGGGCGCGGAGAATGGATCGTCTCACAACTTTGCCAAAGGATTCCAGAAGCTCGTCAATAGAGTCGTGCCAATGACGACGACCGATCTCGTATCCATGAAAGCGGAAGTAACCAGTTTGGACGGCAGTTCGCAAAAGATTCTGCCTACGACGGCCATGTGCAAAATTTCCGACGGCTTGCCGATCCTGCAAGACGCCGTACCCATAATTTCGACGAGTACTTGCGACACGAGCATATTCGGCGGTACGGAACACTTGGATATATCGAAGATCGGCAATTACGATCACATCTCGCACTTGGATATATTGAGCAGCAGCGGGGCGATCGACAAGAATCTGATGATCGACGAGAAGCTCGTCGAGCAACTGCACCTGGTGGATCAATCCACCCTGGTCGACGAGTTGGTCTCGGAGCGATTGAAGAACATAATGCCGGACAACATTTTAGAGAACAACCTCATGGCGAACAATACGAATTTGGACGCGGACCTGGATTTCGAGGCGCTGAGCGAGGAGTTCAATAGAAATACCAGAAGTTGATTTTCGAAACGTCCGTCGACGGATACGCGTGTACAGTGTATATTACAAAATGAACGAGCATTTCTTCTGCGTATTTGAAAGTGTACAATGGTGGGTGTTACGTACGATACGTATGTATTTATATTTTAAGCGAGTGTGTTTCTCAGGACAGTCCACGGCATTCCGAGTCCTCCATATCCTGCGCTATTTTCTCTTGCACGTGTAACACGCCCACGCGTAAACGTATTTTGCCCGGATTATAACGATTATTCGATCCCGTTGTAAATACCGTTGTGATGCGGTTTCTTTTTAATGAGAAATCGTCGACAATATTTCGTTTAGACCGAGTACGTTCGGATATATTAACACTCTGGCTGCCGCGTGTATCTCTATAGCAATACAATCTGATATGCAGGGTGTATCGTTAGAGATACACGCGGCAGCGAGGACGTTATCCCTTTTGAAGTAATTTCCGATGTAACGCGAGTAACGATCGATATAAGACTCGAACCGAATAGAACTATCGCTGACTGGAGCTCAGTCTTGCGAGCACAAAGATCACAGGAATTGCCGCGGAGGAATAATCCTAAACCACGTATGGACTTAATTCTAATTCGGTATTAAGTTATCTCTGTAAATACGTTTATGTACAGCGACTATTAGAAATATAACTGATTTTACATAGTCTGTGCGGTAGATATCAGTGACAACGGGTGGTTGAGATTTTTGGTACGAGAGTTGAATTTTTAATTTTTCGTACGAGCATTTTAGTGGATCGTCGCAGGATTCGGCAGAGTCGATCGACGTTATATATTTTCAGTTTTCCACATTTTTTAAACGCCCCGCTCCACGTGCCACCGTCCTTACGATACCCATCGAGTACGTGTAAATGTCAAAAATATGCGAAAACATGACGATAGCACATTTCGCAACCCCGACGGTAATATTGCCAATCGAAAAACAACGTAGCTGCGGCAGCTTTTGGAAGTCGACAAGAGCGCGGGGAAATCTTTTCGCGAGTCAATGAAAAATAGTATTTGGACCAGACTGAAATAATTCCATCCACGCGCGGTTTATAGCATTTGTGGTGAGGATAATGAGAATTATTATTTTTGTTTCTATGTAAATATTCAATATATACGCGCGTGTGTACACATATATGTATGTATATTGAGAGAGAGAGAGAATGGGAGAAAGCTAATGTTAACAGAAGGAAAAAAACAAAATATGCAGTAGTAAAACAGAGTGCAGAGTGTATAGATCTTACAAAAGTTCAACCTGTAAGAAAATCGTGGCGCTATACGTATCATTTCTCTTTAATAGTATCATCCTGGTATATATCACATCATAGGTCGTACATGTTGAAATACATGGCCAAATTAAGCTTCTTTTTTATTCGCCTAGTTTCGCCATTATCAATCTCAGGTATCAAGTATCGTCGATGATCTCTCGCTCCAAGGATAACTCGTAATAGGTTTATCCTTGCGCGGTGTAAAGAAAATATCAATAAAATGACCGACTGTAATACTGTTTTATTATTTATATCTTACTCTGGAGAAACCTCTTTAGAACGTACCAAAGGCGGATCCTCGCGGAGCAGCAAGCAAGCTTGAACGCTTATCTATGCCCAGCTTCGACGAGCATAGATTCTAGTAGCGTCGTCAAATGATCCGGTATTTTCGTTTGATGCACCCACATCATCATATGCGACATTTTCCAGGATTCTAGATGATTGTGCGCAACGTTCTCGAGAATTTTATATCGTATCTCCAATTCGTCGCTGTATGCTTGGCATATTTTTTCCGCCGCGTGTCCTACGGAATTGTTTTCTTCAATGAATAGTTTCAGCGCGTTATAGTTTCATCGTTAATCAACAAAGTCTTAGAATCAACGCGTTCTTTCGATAAAAAATGCACTTCCTGAAGGAAGATTATCATATCAGAGGTACGTCGAATCACAAACGACTTACCGAACTTTTCGACAGGCCACGTCAAGAATAACACGTCTGTACTTTTTTGCAAGGATGCTACGGCCTTTGCCTGTCGTACAAATTGTCGAAGACTTAGTACTACCTCAGCCAATGCGTCGCAATCTTTTTCCAGATCATCGCACAAGTCTTGCAGACCTTCCGGATATTTCTCATTTACTTTAATTTGCGTTATGGCTTTTAGAACGGATATTCCATGCAAATGAATTGCGTTCCACCGTTGAATGGCGGCGTGAATATCTGCTACTAAATCGCGTACGATACGTGGATTTCCCGTTAAGTTTCTCGTTCCAGAAGCCTTCGAAACGGGTGATTCTGCAACTGGTATACCAATACGTCTAATCCGGGATTCGAAACCGAGTAGGTACGTCCAACGTAAAATTAAAGGGACGACACTAATGGAGAGCAACGGCAAGGAAATTCCACCTTTCTGATAAATACTAAATAAAAAATGACTCGTCTTACTTATAACTGGCGAAAATTGCTCAGCACTTCCAGAAGCGTTGTATTCGCGCCTCTTTGGTGTGGTTTGCATCTTTCGAAAATCCGAGCTTTCGCCCTGCGAGGCGTAAAACGGACACTCTCTCTCTCTCTGACCGGGTCCAGCCCGATCTAACCTAACCTAAAATTGACGAACGAGAATAGCACGCGACGCGCGACCGCATGAATCACGAGCGATGATCGATACCTGCCGTTCGAAAGAGATAAGATTATTAACTCTTATCGCGCGAGTCTCCAAGCTCGAGTGGGCGAGCATCGAAAAAGGATTACAATCGCGAGAGACGCGGATACCTGTTATAAATACGCCCTATACGTGCATGTGGTTTCCGAATATTTATGCCGAGCGCGAATTTATTCGAAAAACGCGATATCCCTGCGTAGATTTAACCGAATTTCTTTCGCGCAAATTTCAGTGCTCAAAATGATAATCCGACGATCGGATCGTACCGATGTCGCATCGGAAGACTTTTAAATACACCTATGAGAGAGCGCGCGATACATTACCGCCGCGCCGCGCAAAAAACGTTCGATTCCGGGGCCGATCCCCTTTTGCTTTTGTTGTGGAGAACGCGAACGGCGAGCAAGGTCACGCGCGGGTAAAATGGCGGTGCCGATCGCAGCGAATCGACGTGCCAACGGTTTTTCAAAAATATCGCGTCCGCCGCGCAGTGCAGTCCGCGCGTCCCCGCGATAATAATCGGAGGGAACCGAGTCGCGTTTTCGCGAGTCCGCGTCATCGAAGACCGAGCGCCTCGCGTTATCCGGCAGCGACGCGCGCGAGTCGCCGAGAGACGTCGCGACACGAGCCGCGCTCGTCCTCGCGCAACCGTACCCCGACCGCGGTTCGCCCGGAAAGAGGCGAGGAGTTGCTATACTCGCGCCGATCCAAATTTCGATCGTGGGACTCGCGCGTCCGTCGATCGGATTCCCGAGCCGATCCCGCTGCGGTACAGTGGCCGTCGCGAATGACGTAACGCGGCACGGCACTCGAGGCGAGCGCGTTGCTCGGGGCTTTTGCGATCAGATAAGCGGGTTGAAATATATAAGTTTCCCACCTGACAGCGCGTATCAGAAACACGGCTCTGATAAGGATTTAGTTTGCTTTCGACGGTTACGCGAGGAGCTGGCAGCAATGAAGATGGAGGTGAGTGTATCGCGTCGATTGGAATATGTGCGCGTACGAGACACACGTCGACGTTTATTCAATCGTCTCGTTAATTGACCCGAAAAAAAAACCGAAACTGCAACGCGGCTTTCGAGTGATTAGATGCTGGGTAAAATCATCGCGCGCGCTTACACACATACAGGAGCGACGATCGTACAACGGACGTCGAGAGAGAAAAGATGCACTTGTGGCGCGTGTGCGCCGGTACTCGCTCTCCTTTAAACGGCAAGTGTTCTCTCGCTCTTGCTTTCTACTTTCAAAAGACGACGGTACCCAGGTACACGGTACATACGTGCGAAGAGCTCACCCACCCTCTTTCCCTCTCTACAGCGCGCTCGTCCGTTTTACCTCTCTCGATCCGACCTTGATACAGCGACGCGTTAACGACGCGCGCGACCACGTGCGATGCTGTCGTCGCGGCCGACCCTCGCGGTAATCGCTATCCGCGCGAAGCGCACGAAAGCCGATACGGCGCCAGGTGGAGAAGGAAGTGCATCGCGCGGCCGTACGAGTACTTATCTATAACTCGAAACACGCGCGTAACCCGAGGCGAGGGGAAGGGTTTCTTCGACGTCCGCGTAAAAAAAAAAGTATAGCTAAAGAGTATGGCGGAAGTCTCACTGTTAAAAATGTCGGTTTCACAAATTGCGTTGGAAGCTTCAAAAAACACAAGTGTGGTAAAATTATTGTCAGTTTGATGCGAAAATACAAATTCCGTGAGAATGTATATGTATAGGAAAATCACGATGAATAAATATTGTAGAATCGCAGTAAGATATCGTAAAGTCGCAATATGTATTGTACATTTTTTATTGTTTTTGAATTTCACAATTACTTTCGTAAATTTTATCCGCAAATGTGTTGGGAGCTTTTAACAAATTCTAGCAGTGCTGGGAAAAGTGGAACCAAAAAAATATGGCTACGGATCGTATCCCAGATAAGACTTTCAGCCGGTAAACGATGCGCTCTTTAATTAGAGTTCAGTTGTTCGTACGAGGTTGTCCTGCGATCGATGTCTGTATTGGTATTAGCAAAAATCAGCTCAGTAAATTTATTGAATAATCTGATGTGTACGGCGAACTGATGATGTCATGACGAAACTATTCTTAAGAAAGCAGCACGTAGGGTCTGCTCTCAAATGTCGTATGAATGTTTATATGAAACGATATATGTACACCAAGAGAGAGAGAGAGAAAGAACTAAGGACCAAGTGTATTAGAAGTCTTTCTTTGTGAGTTAGTCTCCCGGAGCTCTCCTAAGAGTAAAGACATTAGTCGCGTTTGGTAATAAAATTATAACTTCCACTCAACTACAGTGTTTTATTTAATTCTTTTCATATCACCTGGCTTCCATCGTAATCAATAGTCTGTTCTTCTGAGTTGATATTATTTCTCTCAAATTATTACTGATAAACTATATTCTAGTACCGAGCAAGTCATTATAGTTTTATAACGAAGAACCCATTAAAACAGAATCGAATCAAGAAGGTACAGGTAAGTCGAGTAGATTTTACTTTTCAGCCGATATGAAAAAAATTGTCTGACTGAAAATCTGAGAAACAATCGGTAGCCATAGTTTTTTGGTTCAACTTTTCCCAGACTTTCGCCAAACTTTAGCCATATTTTTTTTGTACGCAGTCGCGCATGCAATTCGACCACTTTTTCGAGTTTCCGGGAGTCGCGTTCGCGCGAAAATCCTTCAGGAAATGACCAGCTGCAATTGGATGCCCGCGGCGCGTGCCCCTTCCTCCACCACCTCCTCCTTAGTCGCGCGCGCATATGACCCGACCTTGATCGCGTCGCCCCGTTACAGCGCGCGACCGGCGCGAGTGCGAAATTCTCCGCGGTCGGCCGGATACCCCGTACGGAAACTGGTCGGGTGGCTATTCAAATTCGCCGATCCGCGCGTTTCTTTTTTTTTCGGTTCTTCCATCGGAGCGCCCGAGCGTCCCGCTACACTTCGCCGGAGAAAGATAGACTTGGAAGCGCGTCGTGCGCGCTCGCAACGATATTTCGCCTGTGAGACGAAAGTGCAGCGCCTCTTCCGCGGAGGACGAGAGTTGCGTAGGGACGCGCGAGTGGTGAAACGTGTTCATAACCGTATATATACGTATAGTCAAGAGTCGCGGTTAAAGTGCAATTCCACGTGAGATCTCGGTCGAGGTAGACGCCGGCAAGCTGCCGGAGAAATCGACTGTGTATCGCCTTCGAGAGTTCGCGGGGCGTCTCTCCTGGATTTCACGAGTTGCGCTACAGTTATATTTTTCTCCTTAATCGCCGGAGTAAAATTCGTAAGGCGCGAGCTCGAAGACCTGCGGCGCACGGCTCGGACGTTTCGCGAGGTATGTACGTAGGTACTTGTTACATACTCGACTACCGTAATCGACGGGGTGACCGCGCAAACTTGATGATCGGCGAAATGACTCGTTGGGTCGGACTTGTGTGTGCGACCGGACGATAAAGGTACCTGTCGATATCTATGCAAACCCAAACAACACAACTCGAAAGGACAAATTTACGTAAATGGGGTAGTTTTGACTGATTTTTTTTTATTGATGATTCGAAAAATTTGAACAAAATTATCAACCCCGTATCTTTTCATTTTTCATTTTCTGCCTCATCCGAGCCGGAAAACAGTATTTAGAAATGCAGCATCGTGTTTCAGTAAATATATATTTCTTTCGCGCACTCGTTGCTCGGCATAAGTGCATTTCTCGCGGCTCTTCTATGATGTCACAATTCAGCAAAGTGAAACACGCTCATAACTCAGCGATTTCTGTTCCATGTGATATTGAATAACATGTATACGGATTACAAATTGAATTTTGAAGTATGACAATTTTTTTCTAATCAAATATCGTGTTGTGCGCTCAACGAGTCGTCACTGAGCAAGCATGTTTGTATCATCAGATGATTTCAAACTAATACAAATAATATACCTAACGGCGGATTGTTCGCTGGAAAAAAAGAACACGACGGCACACCTTCGCGCGCAACGATCGAGCCCTGCGCTGTGCGGCGCCGAGATTCGACGCGCGGACGGCAAAACGGGTATTTGCGACCGAGTTTCGCAAAAATCGGCCGTCATCGCTCTCTTATACGGAATGCTCCCCGCGCCAGAGTCAACGAGCTCGCGAACCGAGAGATCGCCTTATAAATTTTCATGCACCCGGTTCTTCGAGCGTGGGAATACCGCGCCAGGCTTCGATTCACGTACGGTATACGCGATGTAGCGTACGAGTACGTATAGAGTTGTACGGTGGTGTTCGCCGTGGCGAGGAGACGAGATATCGCGACGCCGCGCGGTCTCCCTTTTTCGAATCGTTCCCTTTGCAGCGTCCATACCCGTTCCAAATTTGCTTCTACGCGTATATTATTTGTTATTCCCTCCCCAGAGAGATACGCGTGTAAATTCCGTCGGGCGCGCGAACGCGTTTATCCTCGAGGCTATCGATCTCGAATAAATGAGACGAAGCGTTATCTCGGTATAGATACGCGATCGATGACGTGATATACTGCCAAAACGCGTAAACTTTACGTACTTCGCCAGCGATCTCAATCGTCGCTAAACCTCTTAGGCCCCGGATACAACCGGAGGGATATACATCGGACGATCGATCTCGATCGAATCCACGCTTAAATTGCGGTCATCATAACTCGGTCGAGCGTTTCGGCTCATCGCCCGATATGGATTCGGTTTAAGTCACAATCTAGTAGAGAGAAACACTTATAACTCGGTGAACGATCATTTTTTCGAACCGTTTCTTTTTCGTACGTCACTGAATGCGGATTAAAGATTAGGTTTAAAAATATGAATATTTTCTTACGTTAAAACTGAATTGTACTTTTACCCGCGATCCGCGAAGAAAATATTACATCCGGCGATTACTTTTACGCAGCGCGCGACAAGTCCTCCTCAAATCAGCCCGTTTTGTAACCCCGCGATCGTTCGACGCCCCGCTACGCGCGTTTCGCTTCCACACCTCGTCGCTGCAGCAGCCGTTCACCTTGCGCTCCTATCGCGCGTTATTCTCTCCGCGAGATTTCTAGCGACCGATATAAAGCGCGACTATCGCCTCCGTTCCTCGCGCCTCTCGAAACGCGACCGCGAAAGAGACTTTCTCCGATTTTTTACCCGAAAAGAGTTGAACGGCGGCTTTTTAATTGGTTTTCGTGTACAGCGACAGATGCGCGCGCGGCCGGGCGTTCGGAAGGAGGAAGAGAGGGTCTGCGGCCCATTTTTTTTTTAGAAAGGAAACAGGCGCGCTCGCGCTGGTTACAGTTAGCCCGGCGCTGCGCGCGAACAGCATCTCACCGGCGGCGACGACATTCCGGCCCCTCGCGAGCTCTCGTCATCGCTACAGAGCTCGCCTATAGAAATCTTACAGGAACTAGTTTCGAATTCAGTTCCATCTCGGAAGCGGGCACGCGAGGTGTAACGAGCGCGCGTACGGGACGCGGGTGCGCGAGTAACGAATACGAAACACGTAAGAAGGAAAAGAAGGAGAAGTAGAAGTAGAGGAGAAGAAGAAGAAGAAGGAGCTTTTATTATGGCTCTACACAGGCGTCTCCTAAGAGTACAAATGCAAGGAAGACAAGAATAATAATAGTGACAATAATAATAGTAGTAATAATAACAATAGCGCTGATGACAGTAGAAGTACGCAGCAACGGACGGAGGTAAAAAGTAATACGTGTAAATAATACGTGTAAATATTATTTTTTTGTAAACTTGAAACAAACAAAGCGTAGAAAAAGATAAAAGTAAAATACAATACTGCATAAAATTAAGAGAGAGAGAAAGAGAGAGACCCCGGACGCGCGTATAGGAGCGCCCTTCGCCTCCGAGACGAGGACAAACGCGGTTTTCGATTCGCCTCTTCCGCGAGGGAACCGAGAGGGAGAGGAAGCGAGCGCGCGAGGTCGGTGAATGAGGCGAAGCGGTCGTAAAAATTAAACGGAAAAGAGGGGGGGGGGGGAGGGGAGTCGTCGCGTCGTGCCGTTCGTTTCGGAATTCCGCCCGTATATGTATACATATGAGAACAAAAGAGTGAGACGCGACGTTTTCCGTCGCCTACGTCCGCACCTCGATGTGTGTACCGTATAGTTTTACGAGCGATTTTACATCGCATACTCGTATGTACGTATTTCTATGAGCTCGCGAATGTCGCTCCTTCAGCGGCGACGCGGAATCCGGAAGCGGCAACTCGGACGTTCGGGAGTTCCACCGTCGTGCGGTGGCGAACGCATCGGGCGCGATCATCTCAACGAGTGCGAACTCTTGGGCTGCGTGCATCGTTGCGGGACTTTTCGGTAAATCGAGATCTCACCTTCGTGATACGAGGGTCGTATCGTATCGTACCGAGTTCTTTAGCCCAGACGTCACAGCAAACGAGATAATCGCGATCGAGGCGAGCGCCCGGAAAAATCGTGACGTCTCTCGATCGCTGTTGCAATGCCACGGCGGAGACGTCGCCGCGTCTACACACACGTGTGGATTTAAATGTACAAATTCGTGGTGACGCTCGACGCGATTATTTTCAGCGTCAAACAGGTCACGTGACCAAGATCATTCGCAAACAAGCTGTTTATATTTCATGTAGTTTTATCGCTCGAATTATATACAAATTGTCAAAAATTAATCTCGCAAGATAAGCAGTTTATATTTTATGTAGTCTTATTATTTGAATGATGCAAATTGTCAAAAATAAATCTCGCAAAATGATTAACTACTTATTTGCGAATAATATTGACCGCGTGACCTATTTGACGCTGAAAATAAGCGTCACCAGGAATTTGTACCTCTCGGGATCGGAAGGACGCGTGACTACTACGCGACGAGAGGACACGACGTAGGTACCTACTACGTTGGCACGCCGACGTCTTCATTGCATATTACGCTCGCACCGTGCGAATGAGTCACGCTGGATTACGCGAGAGCTCGTCGCGACGCACGCGAGTGGACTGTCAATGAAGCGTGCGTTGCGATGAGTCGACGGGAGAGCATTCGATCTCGCGTTAACGGAGGTGTGCTACGGTTGTCGCTTGCTTGCAGGCCGAGCGTAGGATCGAGCAGCTGAAGAAGGCGACGGATCGAATACAGAGGGAGATCGAGGAGGTCACCGAGAGGGAGCACGAGTTGCGAAACGTCGGCAGCATCAAGACGATATCCCACGAAACCGTTGATTCTAAGGTATACGCACTGAGAAAACTAATTTAGCGAATTTAACCAAAATCTTGGAAACTATGATCGAACTGCTTAGGGAAATATGGATCCTCCTATTTAATAATATATTTTTTTTTACAAACAAAATAATTTTTTTCTACACAAAATTGCTCTTTCTGATAACTTATATTTCCTTTACGATATCGACCTAATGACCATGACTTTCGTAATCAGCGTGAAAAAATACACGGAATAGGTTGGATCAGTGATCGATTCCAGAGATTTGCATTTTAAGCAAAATGGCGGCAAGTTTTTCGAAAAAATTTTAATCTTCGGAATCGAAGTCTCGACCACTCTATCCGATGTATTTTTTGACGCTGATTCCGAAAATCGCTATTATATTGATGAAATCTCAAAAGAAGGCCGAGATATCGACGATTTTTGGTGAAAAAATAATTTTTTTCTATACAAAATCGCTGATAACTTATATTTCCTTTGCGATATCGACCTAATGACCATGATTTTCGTAATCAGCGTGAAAAAATACATGGAATAGGGTGGATCAGTGATCGATTCCAGAGATTTGCATTTTTAGCAAAATTTTAAGGTATATGCCTTAACTTTTTCGCGAAAATCGAAATCTCTTGAATCGAGCTCTCGACCATCCTATCTTATGTATTTTTTCGCGCTGATTACGAAAATCATGGCCATTAGGTCGATATCGCAAAGGAAATATAAGTTATCAGCGATTTTGTGTAAAAACAAAAATTTTTTCTCCCAGAAAATCGTCGATATCTCGGTGTTCCTTTGAGATTGGCTAAATATATCGGCGATTTTCGGAATCAGCGCGAAAACATACATAAGATAGGATGGTCGAGAGCTCGATTCAAGAGATTTCGATTTTCGCGAAAAATTGAAAAAATGTTAAGGCACGAAAAATCATCGATATCTCGGCCTTCCTTTGAGATTTCATCAATAGCGATTTTCGGAATCAGCGTCAAAAAATACATCGGATAGGGTGGTCGTGCCTAATATCCTCGAAGGACGAAGGGTATAAGACCTATAAATCGTCACGCGCGCGCGCGCGGAGCGCTGTGTACCCTACATTCGTCTTATCGTGAATATTTCCTCGTATATGCAGGGTGTTCACGCCCAGACTCCGAGATTGCGTGGAATCTATCTCAAATTTGACGCATACACAGATCAATTAGCGGCTCGGTTAGTCTTCCCTATTGCCACTGCGGCCATCTGTTAATTAAAGATCAAGCTGCATAGATCACTATCGGTTCGCGTATGCGGCAAACTCGAAAAAGGCTCCACCCATTCTCGGAGCCTGGGCACGAACACGCTGTGTATACTGCATATTACCTACACATAATTGAGCACGAATATAAATACAATCGAATCTACCTCCGTTTCTCCCGATCGCGCTGCTCTCTAATATCGCATCATATCGGTATCTTTAATTTTATCATCGTAATATCGTCGAGATAACGCGGGTAAGGAGAAGCGAACTGATAATTCCGCGAGCACGCGCGCGCACACACACGCACATTCGCGATACCTACACATGAAACTTACGCGGCGCGAATACAAAGAAGCCGGCCGTGATAGAGCTAACGAACGCGTACGTATTCGTTCCGGAATTTCGTGACGATACACTCGTACAGGAACGTGCGTTTATACGCAACAAACTTCCACGCACGAGCCGACACGAGAAAATGGATGAATTTTTATTTTAGACTCCGGAAAGGAGAAGCATTCCTGTGCGCGATTCGTGAGAAATCCGAGCGAAAATCGTCAGTATAAACGGGAGATCAAACGTTTCTCCGCAGGTGCGTCGCATGCCACAGGCCCTGGCCTCGGGGAAGCTGAAGAGAACCACCTCCACGCCCCAGATTCTAGAAACGGACGCGCTGACGCCGCAAGTCAGGCCCTTGGCGCCGAAGATGACCAACGGCGTGATATCCACCCACGCGACGCCGACGCCGGTGCGTTTCGCCACGAACCCGAGCCAGAAGGGTCTGATGCACAGGTTCCTCGCGACTCGAGGAAAGATCTACAAGCCGAGGCCCGTGGCCAGCGACTTCCCGACGCCGCCGCCGACGCCGAACATCGTCCTCAATCCGCTGAGCATCGAGAGCTTCGGCAGAAATCTGCGCCACCTGGATATCGAGCCCGACGACGAGCCCCGTAAACCGCCGGTGAGGAAGGGCTACGTCCCGGTGGAGCAGAAGATTCAGAAGGAGCTGAACGAGATGAAGGAGAGGGAGAACGAACTGAGGTGAGAGAGCGCCGTGGGCGATGTTTACTTCCGATCTCGATTTCCGACATTTCGATTTTTGGCCAAATGTTAAAGAGCGGCGCCCCGTGTCCACGTTGTTCTTCAGGTTGATGAGATCTCAAATGCTGGCAAAATCGCAGCCGAATTTAGTGGACATCGGCAATGACAACGACTCCGACATATACGACGGAGCCAGCTCTTTGCGCAGTGGCACCTCGTCCAACACACTGAACGAGGACGAGGTGGAAAGAGAATCCAAAGTGAAACGCAAGGTAAGCCAATTTTTTGTTTGTTTTCGAGTTCCAGTTTTTTTCTCTCACGTCCACTCTCGGTTGTTTAACGCGACGCATCTGTATCCGCAGCCGAACCCGAGGCGCAGAAGCACCCTGATCGCTCAATGGGAGAATCTTATAGCCGCGAAGAAGGAAGCCAACGAAAATGGCAACGAGAATGACAACAGCTTTTGAGCCTCTCTTCCGTCCGAGGGGGAGCGACGCCACGCGTGCAGCTAATAATATAGAAGGTCCTTCTTTGAGCGTTGAAGAACGTTGCGTATACGCTCGCGCGCGTACATCGCGGAACGGAAACCGTTGCTGGTAACGGCCGTTACGTAAGAGCGGAGACATTCTTCTACTAGTCGCACGTACGCGCGTAACGTGATCGTCGCGAACAGTAGAATTTTTACGCGAGCCCTCCGAAAGGTGGGAAAGAGCTCCTCCCCTTTTCTACCTTTGCTTCGAGCATTTTCAGTATTAAATTGGTAATTGAAAATAAAGAAAAAAGAAGAAGACACCGCACTCTACGCGAACGAAGCGCGTTCAGTGGAGCAGAGTAAGACCCGACAAATTTTTTTTTCGCGCGTACCGCCGCACGTGTACTTGATAAATAAGTGTTGTATACACGCGTTGGTGTATTGAGACATTAATGATACTAATCAAAAATTATGTGCAATCGTATCAAAACTTGTGCCGAGTTTTGTAACGGCGAATCCTATTTTTTTTTTTTGCTATAATACTTGTATTTTTATTCTTATAGGTATACGTAAGAAAGTCTCGCGAATTTGATGCACAGGTAATTACGATGCGCGCTGAGCGATCTCGATCTTAAAAGTTGCATGCTATCGTTATTCGCGGTATAATTGGTATTTACGTGAGAGATCGATATCAAATCTCTCTACGTACAAGAGAGGAGACGGAAATATATCATCGACGCATCCAACAACGATACACCTATAATACGTACATAGGTATACGTATAGAGAGGACGCGAGTACCAATTGTCACAAGTTTCCTCAAAATTTGTAATATGCGTACAATTTAAAAACCAGTCTGTATTTTCGGTGGAGGCCTTTCCGTGACTTCGACGAGAATTATCCGATAGGCACTTATTTAATAATTATGAATAAATTATTATTATTATTTAATTTCGTAGTTTATAAGCATGTATCGTGCAGATTCTTTCTCGGTACATCGTGTATCCCGCAATCTATTTTTATTTGATAATAAAAACGTACATTTTCTATTGCGCGTTTATAAACATTACCTATTTGACGAAGTTCTGATATTTCCCTCATTTCTCCATTGCGGTGGAAATTTAAATTTAAATCCCGACACCCCATTTCGATACTATCCGCTATTAGCCGGCAATGCGCAAACAAAATTTCCGATATTGCGTTTTTTCGTGGCAAGGTAAACATTTTGGAGTGTTCCATGATCTAATTATTTTGCGCCAAGCTATCGTACGAGTTATAAGTATATGCGCCTATCTATGCATATACCTATAGATATAAGACGTTTGCTCGCAATCAGCTGTTGCACTCACCGCGATCTTGAGCGCGGGCACCGTTGACAGTCTAGCGATCAGCTGATCGAACGGGACAGGGTTATGTTCTAAAAACGCACCTGTCGCGTCGTTTCGATGTCGGGTGAAACGACGGTTGTCTTTCCAGAGGACGAAAGTAAAGATTCGCGCGTTAAAATGGGTAGTCCAACGGACGTGGATTTAAAGAAAGTAGAATTGTGGCTTTTAAAAAATGTCGCGACAGAGGAAGGTTGGTACCCGCCCCCCACGTGCTCGAGATCGCGTCCCGCTTTTAGCAACGACGAAGGATTTGATTTTCAATTTTTCAGGCACGGTCGTACCGGAGATCGTGGGAGAACTTCTAAATGCGGAATACGATATGATAACGAGCGACGAATTCTGTTTATTGGACGTGGAAAGGCTCCCAAATGATGAAAATTTGGAAACGAATGTTTCCGATTCTATAAAGGCAGCAGTCGGTGCGTATTCTCATTTAGAATGGCTCTGCACGGGCGTAGCTTCCTTGCTTCGTTTCGTACGATGCAACTGGATCAATCCGGAGATTAGAGAAGAGGTCGACTGGTTGTCGATAATGAGAGAGCAAGCTCTACAGAAACTGTCGATGGACGATGAATGTAACGCGAATTTATCGAGACCAGAGCTTCTCTACTTCGCCAAAGCGATATTGTCGAACAAGGAACTGCAAGAGACGTTCGACAGTGCTAATTGGTGGTTACTGAGAGCTAATTTACTGCATCAAATCGTCCTTGAAGAATCGTCGGCGACCTTGTTCGAGGAATCGGAAGAATTGATTCTAAAAATCCAGGAGTTCGACTTCCTGCGCGATCCCCTTCTCGCGACTATATTCAATTTGGAAGCGACGCAATTTTATCTGTGCTACAGAAGGGTGGCGAATGTGGAAAAGCATTTAGAAATTGCACGTACTACTGCCATGCTGGATTTAGAACCAACGGGCGCAATGGGAAAGCGTACAAAGTATCAGGCCGACGAGAAAGCGCAGTTACGTCTAAGCGTTCGATTGGGCAAAGAACCGTTCCCGTCTAGAAGCTGCGAAGATCTTCCCAAGGCTCTCGATTTGAACGACGACTTGAGATTGGAGCGGATCGAATTTTCCGAGCCGGGCGTGAAAGTCGAGTTAGGCGCGGTGGAAGAGGCTGTCGTTTTGGCAAAATTGTAAGAGAGATTTGCACGAATCTGTGTAATTCGAACGAACGGTCTAATGATGGAAAATGAAGTCACGGATTGAAATTGAACCTGGATTAAATCAAATCGCGAACGAACGATGAGAACTGATTTAGTCCCGATTTAATTTCGATGCGCGATAGAAGCATCCACTCTGATAAGCTCACTTTTTCCTTTCACTCAACAGCTTCACGTTGCAAATATCGCAGCCAAAGGATAAGCTCGCGGATGAAGAACTCGTGCCCTACTTGACGGTAAGCGACGGATCTCTCAAACCCCGAGACTCTTATCTCGAATTCAAGATTATTAGTAACGTGCACACATGGGAATAACGTTTATTCCAGGAAGTGCTGGAAGGTACGAAGAATTGGTCACTCAAAATGTCCTGCTTGTATCAACGATGTCTACTGGAAGCGAATCACAAAAGAACGATAGAGAGATCTATGTTACAAATGGAATATTTGATAGAGCAACTCAATGACGTCAAAGTACCAGTGCCGAATAAATTGGATCTGTTCTTTGCCAGCGGTCTGAGACCCGCCTGGGACTTTAAGCGAGAACTGGCTAACCTCATGCTCAACCTCGGCATGGTCAAAGGAGCGCTAGAAATCTACCTAAATCTTCAGCTCTGGGAAGACGTCATCGTGTGCTACACCCTCCTGGATCTGAGACACAAGGTTCGCGGCATTCCTCGTTACGCCTCGCGCGTACTTTGTCGATGGTAATGCGAACGATCGGTAATAATTTCCTAGGCCGCGGAGGTCATACGCCGAGAGATCTCGAAGAAACCGACGGTCAAATTATGGTGCCTCCTGGGAGACGCGACGCAGGAGATGGATTGCTACGAGACCGCATGGAAATTGTCCGGCGAGACTAGTAGTCGCGCGCAACGACACTGGGGCTTCTACTACTACGCAAAGAAAAACGTAAGCTCTTCTCCGTCCTACCAAAGTGGCTTTCGATATCTAATTTCACAAAGGTTTTGTCTAAAGCCCAAATCGTTAATCGCCATGTGACAAAAGGTGGCGTGTTACTCTTTTAATCGTCATCCTCCCGCAGTACGTGGAAGCAGTGCCGCACTTGAAACTATCCGCGGAGTTGAATAACATTCAAGAAAGCGTATGGATCCGGCTCGGCTTCGCCGCGCTGCAGATCGGCGACTGGAAGTTGGCGGCTTTGGCGTACAGACGTTACTGCGCTTTGGATCAAATGGTAGAAACGCGAAATTTCCCCCCTTCTCGATTCGGCTTTCCGTGCGTAGATATGCATAATAGTTGTACTCTCTATACAAATCGGAATAAATTTCTCCAGAATTTCGAGGCGTGGAATAATCTGGCGCAAGCTTACGTGAAGCTGGGTGATAAGTCTAGAGCTCGACGTTCGCTGGAGGATGCGGTCAAGTGTAATTACGATCGTTGGGAAGTCTGGGACAATCTTATGATCGTCAGCGTTGACTTGGGTCACTTCTCGGACGTAAGTGCCTCCGATTCTACCTCGCGTACGGGTTCGTAATTCCGCGTTGTCGAAAGTAGTACATTTATTCGCGCTTTACAGGTAATCCGCTGCTATCATCGCATTCTCGAGCTCAAGGGCGCGCACGTGGACGTTCAAGTTCTCGACGTATTGACAAAGGCGATAGTGGCTAATATAGAGGATGCCGATGGGAATCCCTCACAGCGACTCGTCCAGAAGGTTTCGGAGCTCTTCGGTCACTTGACTTCCATTGTACCGAACAACTCCGATATCTGGCGAATGTACGCGGAAGTCAGCGCGATCAGAAAGACCGACTTGGACGACCAGAAGACCGCGCAATACTTGCAACGCGCTCACCGATGCGCTGTGGCGAATCCGCGGTGGTTTCAAACGGCCGAGACAACGCGAGATGTTCTCAAATTATGCTCAAGCCTAGCGACTGCTTACTTGAATTGCACCAGCAATTCCACGGACGTACAGAAGCGCGCGATGTTGGGAAGCGCCAAGTTGTCGCTTCGGGGAGTCGTAAAGAAAGCAAAGGATCAGCGGTGGAGCGATTCGAAGGAAATCGAGGAAGACATCGAGAAAGTAGAGGAGCTCTTGCGAACGGTCGCGGATGAATTGGATAAAATAAATGTTCAAAACTGAGAGCATCCCTGAACTGAGAATTATTACCCTTGTGTCCGATACATTTGTATACATAGGAATTATATTATTATCGTCTACGATAGCAGTCTGCCTTTCCCAGAAAAATGAACACGCGTAGCCAATTCTATTCCAACGATACGATAAAATGAATATCGACAACGAATCATGTGGCTCTTGCCAGTCATCGGGATAGGAAATTCTTCGTGTTCCGTATCTCTTTCAAAATGGCCATCGAATTTTTCATTCGCGTTTCGCAATATCATACGCGCATCTCCGATGTATAAACGTCGAGTATTTATTACAAAAGCGTCGCGTACTAGTTTCTCCCTCTTCCCAGATAAAAATTTGGAGCAAACTCACCCTCTCTTCGAATTTGTGTCGAACGCGCAGCAATCTCGGAACCATTGCCAACGGCGGAAAGGGCCGGAGGGAAGGGAGGGCTCTTCTCGCACTTTTATCGCTCGCACTTATATCACTCACACTTGACACGTCACAACATTTTCCGAAGGCAATAGATCGGCACAACCGGATTCCTGTACTTTTCGAACGCGTCTTTGTAATTTCGCGATAGAATTCAGCAAGCGAATTGCGAGTGAACGTTCGACACACCGAGCCGATGGATTCGTAAAACTGAAACTAACCGTCAGTTACCACTGTTGTCAAGGTAACTACTTTTTCGACATAATCCAACTCGATGATTCATTAATAACGAACCACGTAACATAGGACCTCTCCAAAATTTTTAAAAATCTATAATTAATTCATTGCGCGAATGATAAATGCCGCAAAAGTCGAGCAATATATGCGGAAATAACACGGATAAACTGACGACGGATTTGAAACTGCGAATGGCGCGAAGCAACTGCACTTGTCATCCGCGATAATACCGTATGTCCGCGGGCAAACCGATCAGTCATACCTATGGCCGATACCTTGAAATTTGACTTCGGCAGTGTTTGCCGACGGTCGAGTCTTTGATGAAGCGCCTAATCTCGTAATCGTGAATTTGTGAATAAATGGTGGGTAATTTGCAGAAGTGATAAAAAAATAATCATTCTTCGGTGAAATTCCTCAAAAGTTTAAAAACCGGACTGTCAAAGACTTCATGAAAATCTCCTAACCTACTCGTTGTGTAGTAACACTTAAATTTTAAGTACTAAAAATTACTTACCATTATTCACAAATTTACGATTCTGTAGCCAATTCCAACTATCAAAGACTCGACCGTCGGCAAACACTGCAGAAGTCAAATTTCAAGGCATCGGCCATAGGTATTGGCACTTGCTGGAATTCTCCTGGGACATACGGTATGCCAATATGTAATAAATGGCTATTGCCGTCTCAAAAATTACTTCGGATTGCAATTAAATCCGTAAAATACGATCGACGTTACGCATCATTGATATAATTACTTTGCAAATTGGAAAATCATTTGCAAACGGAAGTCTTTACCGCACGGATCCGACATCCGTCAACGGTGAACTTGTGTAGATCACTTTGAAGTCGTGTTGTACTTTCCTACGTGAACATATATAGGTATAATATGTGATCAGTATATGTGTAGGTATTATTTGCCATCGAAATGGTTTGATAAGTGGTGCATACATAGAAAACAGCTGTCGCGTGACACGGTAAAAATAATTTGATAATCTTCGGAAATTTTCTCTGCGATAGCACATCGTACACCGGAGAACGTTTACGTAAGTATTCTTTCACCAGGAGCGTAGCTCTACCTATAATTATCACGTGTACCCGGTTAGAAATCTCGTTCTTTCGTCGTAGGAAATCCAACTCGAAATGTCTTTCACTGGAAAAGTGGTACTGATAACGGGCGCCAGTTCGGGTATCGGAGCGGCAACCGCGATTCACTTTTCCCAGCTCGGCGCTTCGCTATCCCTGACGGGACGCAATTTACAGAATCTACAGTCCGTCGCCCAGCGATGCAAAGACTCCGAACCGTTCGTGGTAACCGGGGAACTGACGGACGAAAATGACGTTAAGAATATCGTCGAGGCTACGATTAAACGCTATGGAAAGTTAGACGTCCTCGTCAACAATGCCGGTATCTTGGAGAACGGATCTATCGAGAATACAAGCTTGGAACAGTACGATAGGTACGTAAAGACCACTTTCTTTGACGGCCTCGTTATCGAGAGTGTGTCGATGCGAAGTTTAATCGAAAATCTTGATTTTTTTCAGGGTTTTCAACATAAACGTCAGATCGATATACCACCTGACGATGCTAGCCGTGCCGTACCTCGTAAAGAGCAAAGGCAATATAGTGAACGTATCGAGCGTCACCGGTACAAGATCGTTTCCAGGAGTCTTGGCTTATTGCATGAGCAAATCTGCCATCGATCAATTTACGGGATGCGTGGCGTTGGAACTGGCTGATAAACAAGTAAGGAGTCCGCAGTTGTGTGTAAAGTTACCGAATTGTAAGATTTCTTCCTGTCGGATCGAGCAATAATTTCTTTGATTTCTCTTAGGTACGAGTAAACTGCGTCAACCCTGGCGTTGTTCGTACGAATCTCCATGCGAGTAGCGGAATGAGCGAGGAGCGGCTCAAGGCGTTCTTCGATCACAGTAAGACCACCCACGCGCTCGGACGTCCGGGAGATGCTATGGAAGTCGCGAAGACGATCGCCTTCTTGGCTAGCGACGACGCTAGCTTCATTACGGGTGCAACAATACCGGTCGACGGAGGCAGGCACGCCATGTGCCCTCGTTAAGTTGAAAGTTTTTCCGTCCATTTCATTCCAGTCTGATTTATAGTGTGAATATTTTTTAATTTAACGAGTAAAATGATGAAATCATTGAGCAGTGTTTTATAATCCCCCTCCCTCCTGTGTAGAGAAGTATACGTAGATGTGTTTTTTATTACAATACACTATATTGCGAATCCTGGATAAAGGGTACTTTTTACAACTGATATTTACACGTGACTCTCATAAGTTGCACATAGCATGTACAATAAAGTACAATTGATATTCTAGTTGGGGGACTCGGGTAATTTATTTCTTCTGCGAAAAAAAAGGAAGAAAAGTGAGTACACGATCATTTCTGTAGCAAATTCTCAAGAGTGATAAGCAAATAGATATGTATAGGTATATAACACTCGCACGTGTGTGGGTGCACGAAGTGCGCCTAATCCTAACCTACAATTCACAAGTGTCGGCAGTTCGACGACCGATTCTCCTTTTTTTTCTTTAATTCACTTCGACCTATACATGTGTATATGGACTCGAGTTGAAAATATTTCAAATAGAATACTTTCTCCTCTCGTAGTCCCATTGATTTCAAGAGAGAAATGTGATGTAATGGAAATAATCAGATATTCTAACTTCTAAATGTACCTCGCAAATCATATACGAATGCTATGCAAGGTATGTAATTCGTACATATATGTATGTACACGTATGTACGTGAGCACCATACGCATTCGCCATTAAACTATTTTCACACAACTCCATAATGTTACGAAACACATGGGAATACAGGACAGCTGGAATATATAATCGAAGTATTACTTCGTTATTCACCTGATAGGGACTATTCGATTTTGTAATCCTTCGTACAACGGTATTCGCTTTCTTGGGCAAGCTAGATTCCAAAAATTACCGATCATTGCTTTTTCATAATTTCATTATTCAATTTTCACGATTTACGATCAATTATTGTTGCACGCCGATTTCTCATCCATCATTTCCGAATGCTTATAGGTATACGTATGTATGTATAACACATACGTATACAACCACGTAAGTGATAAATATTAAGCGGACACGCGAGCAATAAAAGATTGCCGCGTGTCAGATTGCGACAAATATTCTTCGAGCGATAAATTCATTCGCATGTGTGGTACGGTAATATTCGAAAAAGAAAAAGTAATGGAGGAATGTTCTAATCCGCTGCAAGATCCCTTGAAAATCCTATAAATAAGATACCGACGTAATGATCATTGGAATCAAATATTGAATCGTGCACCGAAAAGCGATTCGCCCGCAAGACATGGATAAAACTTACAACAGGATTTATCTCGTCAGTTGCCAGCCAACCGATACTTTATTGCCGTCAGAGAGGCGTCACAGTTCCTTCGGACATTCGAGAGTCGATCGTCCAAGAGAGCTTATGCCAGTGGTATCATGAACGGTACGGCCTTACCTTACTTTACCGCCGGTCCGATAGTCAAGGGTTTCGGCAGGGGGTCGAGTAAATTGGGAATACCGACTGGTACGTCGCGATAATACGTATCGCGTACTTTGTATCGCACGTGCGGAAGAATTAATTACCTTTTTATTTATATCTTCTTCGAGCAGCCAATTTCCCGGAAGATGTCGTGGAAGACTTGCCACCGGAAATTGCACCCGGTGTTTACTACGGTTGGGCGTCTCTGGACAGAAAGGATGTTTACAAAATGGTGATGAACATCGGATGGAATCCATTTTACAACAATGAAAAAAAATCGATGGTGAGCCGATCAACGTCAACGCGTCTGTGGTTTAACGCGCGATTGAAAAAAAAAGCTAACTTTTTCTTCCCGCAGCGACGCGCGAGAAAGTGAGCTCTTACTTTCTTTCTCTCTGTTTTTCTCTTCAGGAAGTGCACATTCTCCACGAGTTTCTGGGAGATCTCTACGGCAGGGAACTGAGGATCGTCATTCTGGAATACGTGCGACCGGAGAAGAATTTCTCTTCAGTGGGTGAGTAGCCGAAATTCCGTTCAACGTTCCGTTTGATCGATAAAAAAGATAGAGCGAAAAATACCGATGGAAATTTTAACGACTTACAGATGACTTGATAAAGGAAATAAGGAACGACATCGCGATCTCGAATCAGAAGTTGGACGAGCCAGAAAAATCGAAATATAAGCTACACGCATTTTTGAAGGGACTTCCTCGATAAGGGATAGCGATAAATTTATAATTTAACGGCAAAAATTGGACAATCCTCGGCGCGATCGATCAACGGTGTACATCCGCTTCTGCCGTAGACGACGCGATTACACAACAAGATTTGTTATTCTGTATATCTGTCGACTTTTCCGCTCTGTTTTTCCTTCGGTTGAAGACACAGAAAACATGAACCGGCGCACGAAGCGATTACGCGTCAGAGTCACGCGAGAAAGAACCGTCGAAGGGGGCGCGCAGGCGAATCACCTCGGGTCTTTGGTGGAGATATAGAAAAATTGTACCAAACCTGTATCTTCTGCATGTAAATTGAAAATAATATACATATATTCGACTCTCCTTTAATCAATAATCTTTTTTCTCATGTATAAGAGGGAGAGGGCGGTGGTGGCGGCGGTGGCAACAAAGACACACCGACATTCTGCGGCGGCGGCGGCGGCAGCTGCTGCTGCTGCGATGATGATTGCGGCGACGGTGGCGGTGGTGGTGGGTGCCAAAGTGCACCCATGTGCGGAACCCGCCCGGGTGTAGGTGGGAATGAAGCCCGAGGATAATTCATGAAATGCTCGTAACCAGGGGAGAATCTCGGTAGGGGCGTACCGAAAGTACGAGGAAAATCTGAAATCGGTAACGCGTTGCCTCTGTGCGCTGGATTTTCATAAGAATACCGACTCTGGTCGTACGAGTTCCGATGTTCGGACGATCGCTCCGTTCCAGGCGGTGGGTTTTGGGAGGAAGTGAAATCCTCGCACCGACCGGAAATCGGTGGAGTCGTCCCGGGGGGACGAGGTAGCCACGCGTTATTTTGAAACGCTAGCGGACTCCATGGATTATTAGGAAACTGAGATGGCCATAAGCTTTGGGGCGAGTATGGATTTTGCGGAACGTCGGACGGCCAATTCCAAACGGGACGTTCCCCGCAAGGCTGGTTCCCCCGGTTATCGCAATTCTGCGCGTGCCGCTCGTTGCTCCAAGGATGCTTCGATTGCCAACCCTTTCCGGGTTGGAAGTTGTTGCTACGTTTCCGCTTGTGCGGTACGTCGGATTGCTGAGCGTTGGCCTTGTTATTTCTTTGTTTCTGCAGTTGCATCTCGTAGTAGGCTTGCTCCTCCTCGTCATCCGAAAATTCCGGTGGTTCGTCGTCACCGAGTTCGTCCGTAGCTTTCATCCTACCGCACAGTACAGAGCCGGCTATTTTTCGCGCGTCAACGTCCAATTGTATCGGCGGGAGATCAAGAGCGCTCGATAGAGGTTCGCCGCCGATAACAAGAAGGCGAGCCGAAAGAGGGACTGTCCAGATACTTACTTTACGAGCTCGTGCAGAAAGACCAAGGTAGTGTGCGGCGAATTGGGACAGTAGTACACCGTCATGCCTACTTTGACCTCGCTCTTCTCGATGTGATCGCTGCTATTGAAGCGCACGCAGTAATGCGGTTCGGACACCTGTCCGAAGACGTCAAAGACTCGTCCTAATACTCTACGACCTCTATCGACGAATAGTACCGTGTCGAGGTTGAGTGTCGGTTTGCCGGGTTTCGGACGTACGACTACCATCTGTTCGACGGTCCAACCAACCTGAAAGAAGAGCGCGAACGAAGCGTTATTAGAACGGTCGATCCGCTGTTCTTCAATTTCCGCTGTTAGTCGAAAAATGATGCCGGACAGAGGTAATGGGTAGCAATAGTGCGCAAAAATTACCTCGCCCAGTATATCGCAAAGTATTTCAGGAACGGTAATTTTAAGTTCTTCTATCGGCGGGAAGTCATCGAATTCACCCTTTGGTTGCTTCTTTTTCAAAACCGTCGATCCGCTCTGACTTTTGCCGTTTGAATGATTTTTATCGATATCGTCGTCGCTGCTGTCATCGCTAACACTCTCTGACGAATCATCGCTGTCGCTGCTACTGCTGCTGCTGCTCGAATCCTCGCTATCGACTTCGTCGCTCGAAGAATCTACTTTTTTTGGGGCACGATACCCCGTCAAAATTTGTTTTCCCGTGTTTTGATCATCGCATTCATTCGACGCCTCGTCGACTTTCAAGTCGCATTCCTCCGTATCCGAATCAGAATTTTCGTATAGTTTTGCCAAAGCGTGGAGGGATGACAATTTTTCTTCCCCGTACTTACAAACACCCATGTTATTCATGATACGATTATCCTTCGAAACGCCGCTCTTATTCCGGTCATTTAATGCAATATCGTCCATAACCTCCATAACCTCGTATGTTTCATATCGCTTCCCGCGAGACATGCGGTAGATTGCCGATACTTTGCCGACGGTCGACAATTTGATGGTTAGAGTTGGCTTGAGAAGAGTGCGCTGTGTGTGCTGCGTGAGAGCGAAGTGTCAAACGTTTGATTTCCCGATAGCTGTCAATTCGGGAGATCGAATTGATTGAATTGACAGCTTTCCTGCATGAATGCAAGCTTTGTAGATAGTTTGTTTGAACAATCAGGGTATTTCGCTGGTGTGAATTGCAAAGTAGTGTTTATTGTAATTCTCTAAATTTTGAGTGCAATACATGTACTAACTCTTCAAGTGGTTCGTTAAATACATGATTTAATAATTAAATCTCTTTTAAAGTAGCTTATTTTCTCTTGGAAAACCGAATTATTCAAAAAATCTAATACGAAGGTTTTCGACAACGCGCTTTGGGTTCGAGGCTAACGCTGAGCCCTTGCCGGTGGCCGGGTAAAACCCGCGAACGCGCCGAGACGCGCACGGCGGCACACGAAGAGGAGACTGGAGTGGAACTACGCCCCGTGAGTGGAAAAAGTTGCTTTTAAAGCCGTTACAAATGGGTTTCGCGTACCAAATCTTTATCGAAAAGACTGTGACAACCGTTGAGAAGAAATGGAGAAGGCTTTCCGGGCGCACTCTGCTTCCGAAGCGTAGAATTCACCCGCTCGGAATCTCGTCTCGCCGTGGGAGCAACGATAGAAGGTAAAGACATTATTTCTCTTTCTCTCCCGAGACGACGGAACGAATATCTTAATCGTCTGAATACTCCGCGTTGTGCGAATCGCTCGAAAATAACACATCGCGACGAATTGATCCTCCGGATGCGGTGAAAATCATGATGAGAGCGAAGGAATTTCTCGCAGGTGTAATCGTACGAGTGCGAGAGAGAGAAAGGGAGAGAGAGAGAGAGAGAGCAAAAGCCCTGAGTCGACGCTCTCTCTCGCACTCGCATTATAGGCCTTCCGCTAAAATTTTAGATAATACTCGTAGACGAATGCCGGTCCTACGATACTTCGTAGATTTTTCTCCGTATCGCTGTAGGTATACCTGCACGTAAGGTAAACGCGCCAGTAAGCCGGTGATTACAGAGGAGATATGGCAGTAGACTACTGGAAATAACGGCGGATTTACCCTACGCGTGAATACGCAAGTACGAAATTTTGTTTAAATGTGCGCGGGTGTGTACGCATAAATTTGTGCCATTAGGGGATGGATGTTTTATACGATATTGCTGCTACAAACTTCCAGTAAACGCGAGGTTTAGAGAGTGCAGAAGTTATCTGTAAGTCTTTTCCACATTACCTATAGGTATTATCTTATTTATCCATGATAGTTACGTGTATACACCTATATATGCATTGGCTACTTCCAATTTTCCACCGTTGAAATTCCAACTTTCGTAACATTATTTCATTTGTACACGCGGATCGGTGCATCAAAACAAAGCAACACGTACAGAAATAGAAACGTATTTTTAATATCACTTATTACAATGTTATTTGCAATTATTAACAATGGGTTGATCTCCCATACAAGTCCAGTTACATATATATATATATCAGGAATATCAAAAACCCGTTTGTAGTACTGCCGTTACAACGACGATTTCGATCTGCGATCGCGAGTACCTATATCCTTGTTAAATTGTACAGCCTTTCCACTCGTTGGAAGTACAAAAAAACTTCTCTAATCACCTCTTCTAATTGATTCATCGTATAAATTTAATTTTCCTAGTCTTTCGTCACTACATTCACTATCGTGCGTATGATTTTTTTACCATTTCGATGGTTTTGAAGATTCAACAGTGGTTCTCGCATCTTTTCCTCCAATAATTTGACCAGTTCTATTCTCATTCGCTGCAGTAATTGTGCGACCTATAAAATAATAGCAAAAATTAGGTATTTTTCGCGAAACGATATTTCAATGGACAATGGAGTCAATCCTAAATACGTGCACTCTCTCTCACATGGTTTTCGTTCCCCGTAACGGGAGACTACCAAATGCGAAGATTGCGTATTTGGGATTAATCGTCCGACGAAATACTCTAAAGCGCATCTCTCGCGTACCCTGTGAGACTCTACAGCGAACATTATCCAACCGTCTTCCAACGACAGAATAAAAGTTCCGTCGTGTAGCTCTATATTTATTCCGTAACTGGAGAACAGAATGAGCGACAGCATCGGTACCATGGAAATATCTTTGATAAAGATTCGGCTCGTCTTGATCTTCTCTTGAAACACCAGATACGGGCTCGGGAAATGACCGACGGTGAAATTAACCGAGGATGGATGGATGTTGACGTAGCCGTCTTGCTGCGTCTGAAATCTAAGTTCCTCGGGTTTTGGTTGTCTCGGAATCGCTCCCGCCGATTGCATTCGAAACGATTTTTCCGGTGTGAATACTTTAACGACGTTGGGATACAACGCCGCGCACAGGAGGCCCTGCAATAGTTTAGAATTATCGTTGTTGGCGTTCAACTCCGGCCCGGTCATCTCGAGCACCCTGTCGCTGCCGATCGGCCTCCGACGTATGTCGACCGGCACGAAACCAATCGAGACTAGTAATTCCAAGAGCTGGTGTTTTATATCCGCCAGCGTGTGCAATGTCCTCGCGGATAGGAAGTTTTCGTTGGCAAAAACTTGACCGGCATAATTACTACGGGAGGAGGCTTCCAACCATTTCTGTAACGAATGTGGTATTTGCAGAATATCGATATCGGTATCGGGGAGCGTATAATTTATAGTTGTGTTACCTTGTACGCCTTGAGGATAGTCAATTGATCGGAATTGGCCGTCGCGAATTCTTTCCTCTTGGCGTCCACTTCGTGCTTTTTATCGAACGGTGAGACGAAAGGACTTTTGTGGGAGAGACAAGCCGCGATTGTTAGCGCAGAATCGACGCAACAGAAAATAGCGCCGAAGAGTATCAGTTTGCCGATCCTGACGTCGACCGGTAAAGCGGCCAAATGATGGCCCAACGGAGTCAGCATGTACTCCGGATCGAATGCTCCGACGTCTCGCAAGCGTTTCATCGCGTCTGAAATACTTTCCTTCGACGGGGGCTCCAGTACACCGCCTAACGCGTAAGCGACGTGTTTCAGCGAAACGTTGAGATAAACGAAAATTCGTTGAAATAACGACTCACCTAAAATATCATGGAGATCGACTCTTTTTCCCTTTTGCATAACCCGAATGCGCAAGAGCAGCGGCTCCAGGGGAATTCGCAATATTTCCGGCACCGGTTGCGCTAAGAGATGATGAGCGAATCTGGGAGTCAAATTTATGTCGATTTGCAGATTATCGCGCATGTATATCGACAAAACGGAGTTTTAATCTCGTAAAATTATACCTGTGCGACGTATACAGGTGTATGCATACTCCGGGCATCACGCGACCGGAGCGACCTTTCCTTTGTAGCGAATTGGCACGGGATACCCAACAAGTCTCCAGGCTTTCCATGTTCTGATTCGAATTGAATCGCGTTTCCTTCATCTTTCCCGTGTCGACGACGTACACGCAATCGTCTATCGTTATAGAAGTCTCGGCTATATTCGTGCTCAATACAATTTTTCGCACACCCTCCTTTACTTTCTCGAACACCAAATTTTGCTGCTCGCTGGATAACGTCGAATGGAGCGGAACGACGATGAACTTTCCGGTTTTCGGTGACAAAATTTTATTGTCGTTCAGCCTATCCCCGAGGGCCATGATTTCGGCTAAACCCGGAAGAAAAACCTGCCGATATTAATTATCATCGTCATTTCGTGCGGGAAAGTCTCTCGACGAAAACCGTATCGCGTACACAGAAAAATTGCCGTATATTCACCAGAATAGAACCAGTCGTCGGATACTCGTGATCCCCAATGACGATCCATTCCAAAATCTTTTCCAACAGTTCGAAATTGCACTTATCGTGATCCATAAGGTACAAATTTTTACAAGTCAGTCGCGACTGTCTCGGATATCTCCCGACGATTTGAGCCAGAGTCAAGTTATCGTCAGAAATATTATCTTTAGGCGGAGCCACCGATCCGCATTCGACTTCCGCGGATTCCAATTCGATCTCGAGCGCATCCCAGCTGCCCTTGACTTTACGGGTGTACTTTGAATTTTCCTCGAGCGCAAAGTTCGTTCGGTCGAGGATCTCTTCCAGAAAGATCTGCTCGACTGGGAAAGTTTTACCGGGAATATCTAGTACGGGGATGCCACCGAAGTAGGACGAAAATACGTCGGCTTTCAGCGTGGCGCTCATTAGGATTACTTTTAAGTCGGGTCTCTTTGGCAGTAGTTGTTTCAGAAGCAGGAGTAAGAAGTCACTAAAATACGCAGAGTTTCGAAATAAGCGACCCCGGTGGTACTCGTAGCGCGTACAAGGCCGATCGCAACGGCAACGATCGATCTTCTCCTTCGTTACCTCTCGGCGCTCCGCTCGTGCACCTCGTCCACAATGACGTGCGTCACGGAGTCGAGCTTCGGATCTCCCGAAAACCTTTGTAGCAGTATCCCGGTCGTACAGAAAGTAAGCCTCGTTAAGTTGGACATTTTACTTTCCAATCTTATTTGGTAACCGACGGTATTTCCGACACGCTCGTCCCTTTCCGATGCGACTCTCTCAGCAACACCTATTGCGCTGATCCGGCGCGGTTGCGTGCAAACTATTTCTACGTGACTTTCATCTTCTTTCGATCTGTTTATGATCCAATCGTCTAATAGAAATTGCGGTACCTAGAACGTACCAGTTTTACGAGTCAAAGGACGAGGTCAAACCTCTTGAGGAGGGTGCGGTTCGAAATTCGGGAGTAGCGTTCGATAATTGTGCAAAGGTCGTCGGATAAGAATTAATATTACCTGAGTACTTTTACCGCAGCCCGTCTCGCCGGAAATCAGTGTAACTTGATTCTCATGAATGGTATCCAAGATTTCCGTCATCTTGGACCAAGCTGGCAGTTTTCTCCTGACCTCCTTCATCATTCGATACCTGGGAGCCTTTTGCTTCTCCATGAATTTGCTGCAAATTTCATCGTCCTGCTTTACGACTTCTTTCCGAGAAACTTGTATTCTGTTTCGTCTGTTGGTAGAGCCTTTTTCGTAATGCGTCGAAGCATTTTCGTCGTCGTCGTTGTCGCCACTTTCCTTCGGATCCGGGAATAAAGGATCGTCTTTGTCTATAAACTGTTCTTTATTCTCTTCCAGGTATGATTTGATTTCACTTTCGTTCGCCAAGAGCGAAATTATAGAGAAAAGCGATGGTGTACCATCGGCACAATACAGCAAAGCTTCATTGTGTAGTCTTCGCATTATTCTTAGACAGTTCATCTTCGGAAACTGCGTTCCATCTTTGCAGAAGTAGAGATACGGCGGTTCGTACGGATATTTGCAACCTAAACGATATTTAGCGACGTAGAGCGGCTGCCAGATATTTTGCGGAAACAATTTAAATTCCCTTGGTAAAACTAGACGTATACCTTCGAAGATAAAATGTACTGTCGAAAAATTATTATCGTACCGTCGGGAAATCTGATTTCCAAGGAGAAGGTCGGAACTTCCCGCGGAATTTCTTTCCGTACGACTTCCGGCTGCTGATGAACGAATCTGCATTTGAGGCCAAACTTACACTTTCCCTGGGCAAAATCGCGGCACAGATTGCTTCTTGATTTTCTTGCCTTCTGCACGACCTTCTCCACGTCTTCCTTCTTCGACAAGTAATCCAACTTCAATTTTACAATCCAGGTTTGATTTTTTATTTTTTCAACGAATGTGTCACCATAAATGGCTTGCAGCGCCTCCTTTTCATCCTGCCGCTTTTCCGCCAACTCTTCCGCGTCCAAATTTGCCAAGTCGGTCCTCTTGGAATGGTCGTCGATTCCGTAGTATTTACGAAACAAGATTTCCAAAGCTTCTCCCATATTGCCATTCGTATGCATCAACGCCTCCGTACAATGAGACGAATGAAAGCTGTTGATAACGTTACGGCATAAATGCTAGATTAGATGTTCCGTTTAGCTCGATGATGATTTACACGTGTGATTGTACTATTGTAAAAGGACACCTGTAACTCTCTAGCATTGACGTAGCAAATTGTCTTGCAATCTGATCGTGCGACTTCGGAGTATCTTGCTTGGACGAATAATCCACAACTCCTTTTATTATCAAGTTTCCACGTTCCAACCAATATTGCTTTCCCAAGTTAGACTTTTTATTTTCAAACTCCATGACGTCGAGGAGCCTGAAACTCTGTTGTCGATGGCACGAGGGATGCACGTATATCGTATAGGCATATAAATGTACATATTATATCTCTGTTGCGCGAATAATTTGGATCTCTGGAAGGATCACAACAAGACTTGTATATAGGTATGTATTTTGTACGTACGGATCCGTAAATGTGTTTTAGGGTATCGTAAAGTTGCTTCTCCGATTCTTCCGATATCCTCAAAGTTTGCATTTCAACTTTGAGGCGGCTCAATGGACGTGGGACATTTAACGGTTTAAAGGGCTCCTTCATTGTCTTCTTTGCGGGTTCCTTTGCTGCTTTTCCAATGTGTTCCCGTGTGGTTTTCTTAGCAGATCCTTTTCCCTGTTTCCTACGAAATTAACGCAATCTAGGTTCGTATAAATTTGATTGTTGCGGAGAGAAATTGTGCGAAATACTCGACTCTTACGTATTGCTGTTGGGTCCACTCTTAGCTTCCAAAACTACGTCTTCCATTAATTGAGCGCTGAGATGGTCCATTTTTTGCGATATTGGTATAGAGTAGCAGAAAAGACTAATAACGAGAAAAAGAAATACTCTGCAATATTATGAACCCTGTTCAGTGGCCCTAATTCTAACTTAACCTAACTTAATCTTATTTTTTGAGGTTAGGTAACGGTTTTTTGAGGTTATCTGCATTACCTATCTTTCTCTTTCCTTTTTTCTTGCCAACTACTCCGTCCGATAGATAGAGGGCCGTGGCAATACGTGCATACCTACATGTGTGTACCTTTATACATATGTAGGTATATCGATCCTATCCGTTTGTGTATTAGTGCAGTGAGTGCAGTGAGTCTTTTGGTGTTGTACGTAAGTATAATTGTAGCGAACGTTTTCGTCTTTAATACCGCACCCGCCTTTTAATTCATACATAAAATACGTGAAACAATGCGTATCGCTTCTATTTTCCAGTGAAAGTTAATCCTGTTCCCCTCGAGTATTACTAAAATCAGTCTTCTCACGAATCTAACCTCTAAAGATACTTTGTAATGCGATTACTTTATTTTACGAATTTCGTTACACAGAACTACAAAACCCAAACTCAACGTTATATTTCTCGTTGATACTTTTTTACATTCATACGTGAAATCCTTAAATGTCTGCACTTTAGCGAAAGCCAGTGCGCGATGGCGTCACCGTGCACGATTTTGCAGAGGGGTATTTCGACTTCGTGCGCGTGTTATGGAAAAAGGAATTTCCGAAAGTTTCAGCTGTTCAATAAAAGAGGTACTAAAATGTTTAAGCAACAGCAAGCGACCAATCCAGACCCGGATGTACCGGTCCATAGTAAGTATTGGTCTCCGTTACAACGAGGCGTCTTCCACACGTTGATGCAACGGACAACGATCGTTAACTTTCCAAGAGAGATATCTCGGTACCGATAATCATAAAAATCTTTTAGAACGAGGAGTTAGAGACGTCGGATACTTGGACAATGATCGTCGCTTTGTGATGGTGCCAGAAATGATACCCGAACTCATCGTCCCATCTCTCGAGGGTTTCGAGCTACAGGCGTACGTGTCGTACGCCGTGAATGAAGTTACGCAGTCGAGAATGACGCCACGCGATTTATTTGACGCCGTCTATAGCAAAAAGATCACCGAAGATTTCTCGAAAGGCAAATTAGGACCCGATGGAGAATCGCTGGAACCGAGCGAACAGGAGAAACTTACTCCAAAGGAGGCCAAGAAACGCGCGGAACAAACTGGCTGCGACCTATTCACTCAGGATAAACAAATGACGTAGGTGCCTCCCCTTTCTTGCACCTCACTCTTCACAGTGTAATTATTCTAGAAAGTAATTAATTCGTCACATGTGTACTCATCCTTTATATAATATAGAAAGTTGATTATTCAAAAAACTCCGGATTTCACTGCAATCATCGCTCTCCGGATATAAATCCCTATAATTGAAACAAACGCTTTGATTATTTCGAACAGCTATATTTTATTCGATACATCATCGGTGCCGTTGTATACATTAGTCACCGTATCTATCGTTTATAAATGATACAACTACACGCTATATCGTCCACATTCGTACAATCAATTTCGTCGGCCAATCGCCTCGCGCGGGGAGTCGCGATCGCGAAAGTTTTACTTCACGACGCCTCGCTCCCGCTATTCTCTCCCATTACTCCGCATTCTGATATGGTAATTACAAAAATTCTCAAACGACAGACCGTATTTAGTAGCGAACGATCACCCCGCAGCTATTGGCGACTATGTTAGACTTTAAAGATATCGCGGAACTGAACTTTTTTCGTTGACAGGTACAATTAATTTATTGCTATTGAAGAAATAGCACTATTTTAAAAAGATACCCATATTACGTTACGCGTGTCGGAATCCATCGTTCAAAAATAACTCGGATGCGTGACCCGGGGCCGGGGATTAACAGGGTGGAAACTTCAATTCCCGCGCATGCATTCTGTCTTTCTATTCGATTCGCGCCCATTTTGGAACGTCGGATCCGACGGTCTTTAGGCTAACTTAACTTCTATTGATTTCGCTTATCAAAAGGGTCTTGAGCGGAGTTTGATTGTTCGTTGGGTAAAAAATGGCGGGGAGGATTGGAATTGTAAAATCGTTGTCAGTTATGCGCGGCCGGTATTGCTTTCTAATGGGCTACGCCACACAGTGATATCTCAGCATGGGCAAAAGTGCCGCGTTCTGGTTTCGAATTGATACCTACCTCGACCGAGTTTGCCCTCGTTTCGAAATGTCAGAAGGGGCGATTCCTCGGTGAAAGCGTCACACGCCGGAAAGGGATCGCATGTATTTTCTTCTCGCGATACATCGTCGCCCTAAACGACTCGCGCACAGGGCGCTATTCATTGTATTCGATGGTCCAGAGGCGCGACAATTTTGCCACGTTCTTACGCGCCAGCTACCTCTTACCGCTAATATCGTTTTATATATATAATAAATAAATAAATGTAATAAATAAATATACATTTATTTATTTATCATCGTTACCTAATTGCTCCAGGTGTCATTCGCAAAAGGCGAAAGAATCGAACGCGTTTCTCCCTACGCGTAACGCGACGGAAAATTCTTCAATTATATAATTCTAAATTGACACCACTCTTTCCTTTCTCTTCCGCTCGCGACTCCTTAACGTTCCATCCGACTCTCGCGAACGTGAAACCATTTTTGAGTTGGATACGCGCGCGCCCTTCATCGACGATTCCCGGGGTAATCCCTTACTCGACTGATAAGGTACAAGCCAATTTTACAAAGCATCGATACGCCGAGAGTCGAACCAACGGTAGGGTAAACGACGGAGAGGCTGACGCTGAAGAATTGGAAGCATTAGCTGATCGAGTTTTCAAAAATTGTAGAAAATTGATTCCAAGTCCGCGACAACGTAAACCTCGTTCTCCTGGCTTTACGCGTTGGATGCGCGTAAAATGTGAGTTTTCGTTTCATTATACCAACGTATAAATTATTGGTGGTGAAACCATAACAATTTGGCGGGAGATCTACCTTGTTTTTCTATTCGACGATACAGCAGGATACGATGTTGTCTCCCGTACACGAAAGTACAAAATTAGGACCTATACGTCGTGACGTAATTCCGTGATTATCGATCGGTATTTTCCAACAAGTACTCTTCAGTCTACGCGTATACGCATAAAATGAAGTATGTACTTAGATAGATAACGCGTCAGTCGGAAGTGCGATGCAACGTACGCGCGTGCTACCGCGCGACTTTCCTTATTCCAACGTCCAAGGTATACCTAGCCGCCGAACGAGGAAGTACTCGTGTATGCTTCCCCGAATATCCCTCGAGACGTTTTTACGCGACTGTATATAAAATGTTGAATTCGTAAACAATTTTTTCAAGGAAGTCATTCGCGAGGCGGGATTTAGTAGCACGCGTCATTCGGTACCCACTAAATTGATTTCGAGGCGGAAAGAGCTACGTATGTAGATCTCCTTTTACTCTTACGACACACTGGCCCAATCGAGAACGCGTTATCGAGTTCGCAGGCGATGGAGTTGGATTTTGTTGGAGAGAGAGATAGAGAGAGAAAGAGAGAGAAAAGACATAATGTCACTAATAAACGAGAAACGCGAGCAGATATACCGTACTAAAGAGAAATAACAATATCCACAGTCGGTGAGGCATTGTTTTTTTTATCGCATCGTCACGTCGCGAGCGTCCAACGATTATCTAGGCATCGCGAACTCTAATCCTCTGTACGCATTTATATTTAACGCATCGCGTTTGGTATTCATTCCATGGGATCTCCAGCATTTTCAAAAATTGTGGAGTGAGGGCTGCTCCCAGCGGTCCATAAGAAACCGCCCACACTGCCGGGTGGTAGATACGATGCCCCGCCACCGAGTCCCACCTGATATTACATTACGACTCGTTTATTCGATTGCTACTTCAATTCTCAGCCACTAGATCGAGTGTATGTACTAAAAGAAGCGTTTGGTGCAAGGGCGTACTTCCCGCGTCACGGATTCTGTCGCCGGTGACTTTTTAAAATGTCATTTTTAAACATACCAGCCAATGAAGAATTAATTCTCATGCTCTCTCATTAGCTACGGTGGCGTTCATTCTTGTTAATGGAAGCATGAGGATTAATTAATCATTGGTTGATACGTTGAAAAATAACCTTTTAAAAAGACACAAGCACAGGATTCGTGTTGCCGGAAGTATGTACTCGTGTCGCGATCGCGAGCGTCGATACACCTATCCGGTCGATAGGAAAGCGCTCGAGTTGTGCGTTCGATTTTCGGTACCAAGAGGTGGGCGAACGGAGCCGAGGTTAGCGGATCGGTTAATATCGTTATATCTGTAATGCGATAATTCGGGAGAATTTTTTAAGCGTATGATTTTTACAACCGGATCGCGTAGAGCATTCGATTCAAATTTCCAAGCGCTTCGCAATAAGCGCGCCATCGCGCGATGGACCAATGAGAGCATCGCGTTTTCGAAACGTTGCAGGCGAGAGAATAGAGCGGGTGTGATCGTCGTTCGAAAAATGTCAGTTCTTCCGAGGCTTCGTTCGCGTTCGTTACGTGCTTCTCGCGGATACTCAGACAGCATACGAGCTAAAAAACGTCTTTAAATCATCTTGCGTTTGAAAGGAACGGGTTTTCGAGTTCGCTAAGGAGGAGCGGAAGGAGGAAGCGTGTGAGTTACGCGCGTAAAGTAGAAGATGAAAAGGAAGTGCGTGTGCGTACCGGCGCGAAAGATGGCGGTCGGCGTGAATCGAAGATCTTCCGAACGTATTCGGCTCGCGTTTATTAGTCGGAAATGGACAGTGTTCGTTGATATTTCGGGTTGAGTCGCGGAGTGTTTCGTCGGTTCCACACGGGTGCTGTGATATTAGGAGGAAGCGTGCGCGACATTGTATTGTGTGGTGGTAAAGGATGAAATGCGAATCGAAAGAAAGAGTCGGATGGAGTCGATCGGAATATCACGTCACACGCCTCGGATTTCTTTGCATCGGTCGAAGGGAGATGTACGCGAAGAAGGTAGGATTGTTACATTATCGAAGATGGTGTTCGACGCAGAAGGGTTTTCGTATGTAGACTTTACTCGTATAATTTTCTGAGAGATTTTTCACCGCTGTCGCGCCTCGACGCGAAGTGTTCGAATCGGTGACAAGTTTACCACGAATTCTTCCGCAGTCTCTAATCGCGTCGAAGAACGGTGTCTCGGAGCGACGTCGGCGTAGCGGCGCGACAAAGGGAAATTTCGCATGCGAGGAGTAAGATGGAAAATTAGAATAAGTAACGCGAACGCCCAACTTAAAGAAAAATAATCATTTATTTAAGTCAAATAAATAAACCATTATAGGAACAAATCGCAGGTATATACTAGCTAGGTAATAACTTTACGAACAGCTCAACGACGTACGCTTCGATTCGACGATCGAAGCTCTGTAACGGCCAACTACGGTGTCTAAAGTTAAGCCAAAGGAAAAAATTGCACGCACTCTATGGCACAGAGCTCATGGATCGGAGATGACCGACTTCCGGGTGGAGAGAGAGAGAAAGAGAGAGTTCAGGGTCAGGTCGAATCATGGAAAGTTCTCGAACTCGAAATGCGTCGCAGAGTTGATTCTCAGTTTTATCCCAGCCTCACCCACGGAGCGGCATCCCCGAGATCCAATCGTCCTCTATCGTCTAGCTCTAAGCTTAGGTACTCATGTGATTACCTGCTGACTCCATAGGAGCGTTCTCTCTGCTAATTGGCAATCGGTAGCCAATCTCGACGGCAGACTTTTCCATCTATCCTCCTCGCGTTCTCTCTCCCTATCGATATCTTCGTCCCCGTGCCCGCGTGTCAGGGGTGGCAAGATCTGCGTCCGTTGCGCCAACTTGTAGCTGTCTTGATGCTCCCCCCCGTGTCTCGAGGTAGCACCCGATATCGGATTTGGCGTGGGGCTCCCTCCGCCCCGATGCTTGTGGTAGAGACTCCTCTTTTGCTGTAGCACCCTTTGTTGAACCAGCAGTTGAAGCTGAGTGCCCGATTCGGCGCGAATCTTAAATTGCGGCTGATTTTGCGGTGATGTAGTAGGTGGCCTCAGATGGACCAAGTCCAGGTGGCCCCTCGCCTTTCCCGAATCTGAGACAGAGTATTCGTTCCCTTCTTGAGAGTAGCTCGCGTGCAATTTGCGTGCGATCGTTCGCTGTACCGAGAGAATTTAGGTAGGAGAAAGTCGGGTAGTCCCGGACACTTTGACGGCCCTTAGTTTCCGTGGTTGCTGACGGTTGTCAGGGGCCAACAAAATGTCTATTGTACATTTCGATGGAGTGCGTGCCTGCGCCGGAGGAAGAATGCCCGAAAACAATTGTACTCTTCCTCCGACTCGGACTCGGTACCACGCGACATCTGCACGATTTATCGCGCGATCCATCTTCCCTACCGACGTCATTCCCCTTTGGCCACATCGCGTTGCGTAACCCTTCGGGTCGTCGGTCGCGCGAAGCCGTGAAATAATCGAACGAACGAAAGAAGGGAGATCGGGGAAAGCGCGTCACGCGTACCTTGAATGCTTCGCTGCTTGGCGGGTCTGTCGCCGCCACCCTGCTGACAGAACAGCAGTCTGGGCCCGCCGTCGGATGCCCTGCGACCCTGGGCGGTTCTCGATATCCTCGCCGCCACCGGAGAGGGACTCTTGGGCGGCGGGGGTGTGCAGGAAGGCAGGCTGCTTGTGAAGCATCCGTCGGTCGCGCTATAATCGGGGGGGCATCCGGAATCGAAGCTCGACTCGAAGAGTTCCGAGGAGGAACCGACGCTGCCACCCGCGGCAAATAACGCCATTCGGCCGGGCGTGTCGATGGGATCCACGATGGGACCGTCGAAGTGCTGATGCTGATAGTCGCTCAGCCTTCGATTGACCATTTGACTGTCGATTCGTTGACTGATGTCGCGATCCAGACCCAATCTGTGCTCCTCCAGCTTGATCTGAGCCTCCCTCAGCTCGTCGCCACTCGGTCCCTCTTCCAGGTCGCCTTCCGCGCTACAGCAACCCTCGTCGGTCGACGAACTGGTGGAGCTGAATCTCTTGGCGGTTCGCCCAGTCTCCTCTCGGGATCTGAAACGAGAGATACGCGCGTGAGAAGAGTATTATTCGCGATATCGCACGACGCGTTTTCTAAACCCCGAGTACGTAGGGGTTGTTCTACGTAGATACTTGTAACTTGTGGTACGAAATTCCAAATGGCAACGGGGCATACTTGTTTTGTTCGAAAGGTATAGAGAAGGGAAAGAATCGCAATCGTCGCGAATCTTACTTAATGGGAGAAGACGGCCTCTGTCTCGCGCGAGCTTCCTTCGCAGGTGTACGTGTGTGTGTACGAGTTTCGGTAGCTTTCGGGAAAGAGAGATAGGGAGAAAGAGAGAAGAAGGGCGGATTTCTTCGTTTTCGCTATTTTAAAATGAAAATGGCGATGTAAGAAACAAAGAAACGTATCTTTGTGCATAATAATAATTTGCTATATAAAATTGAGTATCAGAAGATGGTATTATTCAGCGTTAAATGTCGGAACAAACGTTAGAGGCGATATTTGAAATAGCTGCGTCTCATGCTGTCGACTCGTTTTTTCGGAAAATCTTTGCCGTGCGGGTTTTCCTTCAACATTACTTTTCACGTATCGTGAGATAGAGAAAAACAGAGCGAGCGAGAGAGAGAGAGAGAGAGAGGAGGGTAAACGCGAACGGAAACCAAGCATCAAATTTAAAGATAGAGATATATGCTTATTAATCGGGATAGTAGTAAAAGCAATAGAGGTTGAAACGAAGAGTTACCAAAACTGAAAGAGACAGCCACGATCTTCCAATCCGACCTGTCCCGACAAAATCTCCGATTTCCTCATCATCACCCATCATTAACGATCAACGTCCCACTAAGCTATCGCTGCAAATAAAAACCAAACAATATTAAGATTCAACTCTCCTCGAATGCTCTCCGTATAGGCAGGATTGGAAGTTGAATTTCAAGTTAGCTCGTTATTCAAGTCTTTGAGCGCGTAGAATATCGATATCGGCACGTACCGCGTAAGCGAACGCGCGCTATCGCGCGCGCATACCTTGATTTGAACTTTTCTTCTTTCGTCCGGACGACCGTGGGCCAACAGGTGTTGGTGCTCGGCGCGTTGGTACCGCGGTGCTGCTTCAGCCTCTCCAACAATAAAAAGTAGATCGCCGCGTGATGGTCGTAACTGTTGCTTCTCAAGGACTGCGGGGAAGGGAGAGAGAAAAATGACGCATCGATCAGATTACGAAGATGCAGCTCGACGTAGTTCTCCAATTTGTCCGATCTCTCGTCGCTCGCGCGTCGCTATTTAGATCCGATTTAATTTTCATCGCGCGAGCGGGGAAAAACAATCGCTCGGCTCACCTCTCTGGTGCGCGTGATGTCGATGCCCAGGCTGTGCATGAGTCGGAGGATTTGTTCGTTGGGTTCCTGGAGGGTCGGCGCGGCCATCGGCACCAACGCCGAGCAGGCGGTTTCCGTCGATTCCGCCATCCAGCGGTGCCTCTTGATTTGCGGTATGGTGTACCGCTTCCCGGGCTCCAGAACCAACATCTTCCTTATCAGGCTCTCGCAATCTAGCCGCAACAGTCGAGCAGATAGCGGTATCGCGTGAGTTTTTACGCCGCGAGGAACTCGACCCGCTTCCGACGCGTACGTTTTATTCGAAAACACGGGGAAAAAATCGTTTACCCACCTGTGCTCATGAAGTAGGGAATTCGAAATCTGCCGCTCAGCACGCGATCTCGCAGGGACTGAAGCGTGGAACCGTCGAAGGGCAGCGCCCCGCAGACAAGAACGTAGAGCACGACGCCGAGGCTCTGAAAGCACGAGAGATTTCGCTTGGTCGCACTCTTCCCCCGTCGTCGATCGACGAAACTCGCGAGGAATCGATCTTTCTTTCTTTTCCGGGAGCGAGACGGAGAAGAATTGCAGTCGGTGCAGCGAGGGCGATCGCCGTACCGACTGCAACTTTCAACGCTTCCGCGGAACACGTTCCGGCGGACGACATCCTCTCGGCTCGGCAGACTCACCCACACGTCGATTTCCGGGCCGGTGTAGTGCTTGCCGCGGAAGACTTCCGGCGCGGCGTAGGGAGGGCTGCCGCACCACGTGCTCAGACGCTCGCCCGGCGCGAATCTATTGCTGAAGCCGAAATCGGCGATCTTCACGTTCATCTGAGCGTCCAGAAGGAGATTCTCGGCTTTCAAATCGCGGTGAGCGACTCCCGTCGCGTGGCAGTACTCGACCGCGGAGAGTATCTGAGCAAAGGTCGCGCGGGCCCGGGGCTCGCCCATCCTTCCGTAGCGCGCTATATAGTCGAATATCTCTCCCTTGCTGGCGTACTCGCAGACCTGCGGCGAGCGACTCGATCAGAATTCGCGAGACGGGGAAGGGATGTGTTCGAGGGGAACGTCTTTTCCTCGTTACGCACCATGTATATCATATTTTTCGTCTCCATGACTTGGTACAATTTGACGATGTGGGGGTGCTCCAGCTGCTTCATGATCTCGACCTCGCGGTAGACCTTCTCCAGATTCGTCGAGTCCAGCTGGGTCTTATCGATTATCTTGATAGCCACCTGACGGAGGAACGGTCGACGAATATCGATGAGTATCGACGCGGTGCACTTGTGTGAAGCACGTATGTCGCGTTTACTACGTAATGCCGATCGCGCGTTTTGCTCGTACACTCGGCGAGGACATCGGACGGATTTATTGGACAGAGGGAGAGAGAGAAAGAGAGAGAGCGGGGGTATAGGATATACCGCTCGCTTGGTTTTATCGTCATTTGCGTCACGATGCCGATTCGCGTCGGTGATTCGCTATATACTATGCGCGCGTACGTACGTGTCGTATCTATCATACGTATCGCCTCACCTCCGTTTTGGTGATTCGATGTCTGGCCAATTTGACCACGGCAAAGTTGCCCTTGCCGATGGTGCCTTCGATGTCGTAGAAACCCACGCGGATTTGCTTTTTACCCTGGCCAGCTCCAGCGTCCATGTTTTGCCGCAATCTCGATCCGATCGCCGATACTTTTGAAACGTCCGTGAACTCCTTGTATCCCTATCCCTTCGCCTCTTCCCGCGCGTGATCTGTAAACGACGAAGAGTAAATATCAGAGCCGTCGTGGTGCGGATGCTGGGAAGGCGGCTGAATTCGATAGAATCAAAAGTCCGTACATATATATACCACATGAGGCTACTTACTCGGCAGGAAAGAAACTTCAATCGTTATTATCGCACAACCTATGAGCTTTTAGCTCATATTTGTATAATACTTTTTTGAAGTTTACGCATTTATCTCCAATAAAGTCTTATATCGATATAGCTCAAAAAATCAAAAATAATGAGATAACGGTGATTGAAGTTTCTTTCCTGGCGAGTAAGTTTAGCCTCACATGGTACGCTGTAAAAAGATTTGTATTAAATTTAATACAATTCTATATATAAAGCTTTTATCCGACACGTGATCATAAAAATTAATATATTTTCCCAAGAAATGTATAAGGGAACTCAAGAATAACGAGATAACAGTGATTGAAGTTTCTTTCCTGGCAAGCAAGTTTAGCCTCACGTGGTAGTAGGTCTCGCGCGCGCCTTCGTCGACGTCCGAGAATTGACGTTCGCGGCCCCCGCGACGCGAGTTGCGATTTTTATTCGAAAATCATCTCCCGCTCTGCTGGACACATTTTATTACACTTTATCGGCACGTATATTTAGATCGACGCGACCGACGCCAAGATACTTCGGGATCCCCGCGTTTACCGTTCCAATTGCCGTACTCGCGAGATTTGACCGAGGATCGCCGATCCGCGATGTTGTTGATTCATTTTTTTGTTTATACTCCTTGGACATTGTATCGCTTCGTGACTTTTCTTCAAAGATATCACCGCGATATCGCGACGCACGTGTTTAATGGCGAAATCAAAATCACGCCTTTTTTTCCCCGTATTCCAAGGAGATGACGGTTCCTAGATAGACAGCAATGTTGAAAATAGTGTTTAGAAATTTTATTCTCGCATCAAGATATCACTGCGAGAGTATAAAATGCTGGAATGTATGAAACGACTCTGCGTTGCTAAATTGTATACTTTCGACATTTAGTTGCAAGAATGATGCGCAATTTGGTTGCAATTTTACACATAGGTATCGGTGTAATTTTAAAGGCGTTCCATGCTGTCTTTAAAGTCCGGCAAAATGTATAGTGTACGCGGACGTATCCGTGCATAATTCTGCTATCATTTTTCAGTTTGCAATGTCGTCATAATGCAGACAATATGCTGTCAGGTGCTGATAGACACTATCTGGGTTGAGTCGAATTTACAGTAGTTGAACTTGTCGCGTTGATACGCGTCGATCACTTTCGTCCGGTGATGGCAAAATTTCACGTATTCCATTCCCCCATACGGCCGAACTTATTTTACTTATCTGCCTATACTTTTCGCGATTATCTCCGCTTCCGACGTTTACATTGATACTAGAATTTTTTTTCGGTTCTTCGACCGACGACTATTTTTAGTCGCCAACCGATACTGCCTCCTCCCCCCCTTCCCTAACACACAATGGATAGAGACTCTACTTGGCGCGAATATTCGCCTACGCTCGAACACGCACGGCGTACCGATAACCATCCACCTAGGTACATCCGTCACGCGAGAGAGCGTTCGAATTCTCAATAGGTATACACGTATAAGTCGTATGTTATATTCTCGCATATCTTCGAGGATTTCGCAAGCGAAATTTTCATGTAAAATCGTAGGGGAGCGACTGAGGGACTTCTTCCGCTTTAAACGTTTAGCGGATTATCTTATTATATATAATTATATATATATATATATATTAAAAAATTAAAAATGTTAAATAAATTAATTCTTTCGTTGACGTATTGGAGCATAATTCAAAAAGACCAATTTCTGTAACTGAAATTAATGTACAAATAAATAAATAATAACTAAAAATGCCATTTTATTTGATGGATAATTATATAATTGATAGATAACTATTGATAACTGATTAAATTTTTGCTATGAATTATGAATTTATGAACTTTTTTTAATGAATACACTCCATAACAATTATTTAATATTACAAGAGTGAAATTTTCATATTTAAAAAATAAAAATAGAAAGATGATAATAAAAAAATTTAAATTTCGTTACATTACACGAACGATATTTCAGCAAATTCTCAATCGTTCGCGTCACCGCTCTCACGCTTCGACGCGGGAGGGGTACGTTGGTTTTTTTCGCTGCGGCCGGCCGTGCGTGCTCGCGATCCTCGCGGAGTTGTCTTCGCGCGGTCTGACTTATACACACTTCCCCTCCCTTTCCCGAGGTACCTATGATTTTTTTTGGTAAAAAACCGACGAGAGAGAGAGAGAGAGAGAGAGAGAGAGAGAGAGAGAGAGAGAGAGAGAGAGAGAGAGAGAGCGTGAGAGAGAGGATAGGAAACACGACTCGCCAAAGATGTTTCCACCTCTTTCCAACTTGGGAAGGTCGAGGTAATTGCACTCCTGCAACAAGTGTAATAAGTCTCCCGGCCAGACACGAACGACGTCACGGAATCGACCGTCTCTCGTAGTCGCCTCGATCGATGCTCGCTCGAGAGCGTCGGTATTTCGTACCGGGCGACGGAGGCAGCACCCGTTCGCGAATTTAAAGCCGGGGGAGCTCTTTTTTCACCCTCTTTCTCCCACACACACGTTCGAATTTATCGTGGAACCGCGCGATACCGCGAACGCCGCGGGACGATGACGCGAGACGCGCGTGGTTCGTCGGCTACGTCCGCGAGCGAGACAAGAGACACGCATCGCCAGCGGCGCGCACCGATCGCGCTTCGACTTTAGGATTATTCAGGATATCCTCACCCGATGTACGATGTCCGAACACGGATGCCATCGGCGGTGTCCCGCGGAGAGTCGCTCTCACGAGAATTCGTACGGCTTTGCTTCCTCACGGAGCGTCATGACAGCTCTACACGGCACGACGGTTCGATATCGACTAACCGACGGCCATGTTGCCGCCCCCCTCTTCCACACTCGCGGCCCCCCTCCGTACCCGCGCCAATCCCTCCCACGCTTCGCTTTTTACCGACTAGACGTACGTGCGCGCACCTCCTCTCTCCTGAACCCCTTTTCACCCTCCGGCAGCGCCGTCGCCGCGCCGCGTCCGACCGTACGCGCGTTATCTTCGACAATTGACGTCAACGGCTCGTCGTCTCCCCGTTAATTGCTTCGATGTAATTACACGGCAAATACCCCGGGCGTTACCACTGTGCCACCTTCGGCCGCGACGCGGTTCGCCCGACTCCTATCCTCGCCGGGCAGCTCCGCGTAATAGATAGTCTCGCAATCAGAATTCGTGCGTCTCGCCGGTATACGTATAGGGATAGCAGTACGTGTGTAGTACGCCGGTCAACGTAGCGTAGACGGGTGTCGGTAAAATAAAAGGAAAGCCGCGGGCTCTGATCCCTCGAGCGCGCGTTTCGAGACGGGGTGGATCGGGGAAGATGCCGAAGACGCATGCCGAGCGCGCGCGAGCGCACGTCGAGGACTGGATAATACGGGGTCGAGACTTGGATATGCTACTTACAAGGGGACCCCCCGGCAGATGTCAAATCGATTTTGCCCTGACAATTTTTTTGGTGAAAGTATATCGAAATATATTAGACACGTCGTCGGTCTTATCACGTAAGGGCGTATCTCAGTTTTGATGATTTCTCGGGAGAGTGCGATTTTTAATATTTAACGATTTTTCATTGTGAATAAGTCCTGCAATTTTATTTTTATAGCTTGGTGATTTTTTTTATGTATAAAATTAGGCGCTTGAATGCCTTTTAAATTACACGTATGGGCCTATCCTAAGTTAGGCCTACTATACGTGAGATTTCAATTTTGATTATTTTGAGATACGACGAAAAATATATACGGGGAGCAAAGGTATAAAATGTTGAGGTACGCCGGGTCGTGAGATAAAAATACAAGGCTTAAGAGAGAGCAACCCATTGGCGGTCTTAATTCAATTTTCAAATTTTCTGAGATACGCCCTTACGTGATAAGACCGACGACGTGTTTCGGCTTTTTCTTCAGTGGGTCTCTGTTTCGAAGAAACAAATTTTTGAAAATTGCGTCGCGCGCGCGTTCCAAGTGTCTCCGGGATTGGCGTAGGTACGTCATATCACCAATGCTGCGATAGCGCAACGGTTAAGTTGCCGGACTGGGAGTCGCGGGTTCAATTCTTGTTGGGTTTTCTTTTCTTTTTTTCTTTATCAACTCTTTTTTCATTCGATTACAACTCCTTCTTGTTATAGAAAGGAGTTTACATTATCGAATAAAATAAGAGTTTCAATTTTTTGTCATAGTTTTACATTATTTTCTTCCTCGTTGAGGTGAACCAATATTATTTGTAAGAACAGTTGGAAACATCGTTGCATTTTTTTAAGAGCCTCTCCATCGCATAAACCCCAACTGGGCAAGTCTGGATAAGAGAAATGTGCGACAGAGAGGTTCTTATGCACTCGGCACATGTTCTCTCTGTCGCACTCGCACGATCACCATGCCGCAGATCCGCGAGTCCGGATCCTGTATAACTCGGCTCGGCCGATCTGATCGTTCGATTCGAGAGATAAGACGACGGACGATCGATCCGGGACGCCGTATCGGGGGCCGGCTGTTATCTCAGCGGTAGAATACGGTATTTGACTGGGAAAAAAAATGTTCGTATTTTTAAATTCAACTTGTAATCCGTATAGATACATGTTCAGTATTATCACACACGAGACGGAAAAGCTCCGAAAGGAAAATGATTCACTGAATTATAAGCGCGTTTCTCTCTGCTGAATTGTGACGTCATCGAAGAGCCGTGAGAGATGCACTCATGCCGAGCAACGAGTGCGAGAGAGATAGACTTACCGAACGATGACGTGTGCTCTCTGCACTTCTAAATATCGTTTTCCGGCTCGGATGAGGCCGAAAATGAAAAGTGAATAAATACGTGGTTGATGATTTTGTTCAAACTTGTCGAATCATCGATACAAAAAATCGACACCCTTTATTGAAGTCGGAGTGTCGGTGCCGTTGTCGTCTGCCGGCGCAGGGCTTTGGCCTTGTGCCTCCCACCCCTCCATCCGTAAAGCATCACCCTCCCCGACGAACGTAATCGTGCGAAGTCGATGGATCAGGCGTCGGTATCGCCTCCCTGCCTGCGCGAATATTTTCGTTGGCCTGGGTCCGCGTTCGGCACGACCGCACAAGAGAGTTCCCGGTATTCCTCTTTACTTACCGGGAAGGCCATTGTTCTCGCCTTCCTCACGACCGGCGATTACGTGTACTCTTGCGGCGCACGCGGGTCGTTTGCTGCTCCTCGCGCGCAAGGAGTTAAATTTAATGCTCGTACTTATTTCCTCCCTCGCGTTGTTACGTTCCGCCGTGTGGCGGATGCATAGAAGGCGCACCTCTCTGTGTGCGCAGGATAAATTTTTTTTTTCGCGTAGGCCGCGTCGGCTGGACCGAAGGAGACGCGTCGCGACGAATGCGTCTTCGTCGGATAAATTGGTTTACGTACAGCTGTACTTTTCTCTGCCTTTCCCCGAGGGGATCTCGCTGTACGCGAGACGAAGTTCTCCGCCGAACGGTTCGCGACGCGTTAAAGAAATTCGTCGTCGCGCTTGGGCTAGTTCCAAGATCAAAGCGGCGAAGTGGCCGGTTCACCGATAGGTACGTCGCGGCGTGAACGGATCACGCGCGCGCGCGCGCGCGCGCATGACTATTATCTCTCGTACGGCAGATGCGTAGCGCGACGCCTACCTACGTACATATCTGTCGTACGTGTTAATTTGATTACAAAATTGTTTGATGTCACAAATGTGTGCTGAATAAAATTAATTGTTAATAAATTAATAATATTAGTAAAAAATTAATTTTATTATTATTTAACAGCCAATACAATTAATGTATTCATATTAATTTTTTAATTCAGAAGAAAATTAAAATTTTAAAATTAAATAAAATTAATTGTTATAATTACCTAATAATATATTCATACAAATTTAAATGTATTATTATTTAATAACCAAATGTAATTAATTTGTTAATATTAATTTTTTAATTCATAACCTCGATGTATTCGATAAGCCAATACTAGGGTACCTACGGTTGCTCTACGATTTACACGTACATTCATCTATTCAAGATTCGTTCTCTTCTTCCTTTAACTTTGCTCACCGAGGAAAAACGAACCCTGGTTCCGTTACCTCACGATACCGGGTAAGATGATGAAACCGATCCTTTTTTTCCCCTACCACGCTAAATAGCCGTCGATAGCAGAAACGTAGCGCTACCCGCGCGCGCAACTATTTTTGTCCCTGCGTACGTAGGCGACGGCGAAGCACCCATGGAATTTCGTTCGGTGCGTATAACGATATCCATCGGGGAGCGTCATCGTTCCGATTGACCCTACAAATTCGCCGATACCGAAGTGACGAGCGATATTTCGCTCCTCCCCGGTACGTACAGTACTTTCTCGTCCAGGAATAGGGGTACTTTCGATCGCGGCAACCGCATCGGGCACGCGGCAATGACGGTCTCTCGGGGCGTATTTAATTCCGATATCGTTATTACCGCGTGCCACTTTGTCTCCCGCTTCAAAACGTATACGCGCGCACGCGTACGCACGCACGCACATGTACGCGCACCACCTCGAATACAATGCCGTACGATAAATGGCAGATCTCTCTCTCCGTCGCTCCGTGTCATTTATTTTCAGCCCTTGAATCCCCGCGACGTGTAGGTCGCGCACGTCGCTCGCGCGCGCGTGGGAATGTATAAATAAATTCGCACTCCCCCCGCGGAGGACATTTCCGTCGCGACATCAAAAGTCGCCGAACGCTCCGCGCGAATGTGATTTCGATCGCTCGCCACCGCAATCGCGCCCGTGACCGTTCGACCGCCGCGATGTTGCGTCGAACGCGTAGCACGGCAGGCGGAACGTCACGGGGGAGCCGATATTTGCAGTCGACCGCTACGCGCGCGCTTCTCGGGAAGGTCGCGCGAAGTGCATCGCACGCGATAAGCCGTGACGAAAGGCGCGACCGCGCGCGCGCAAACATTGTAATACCTACAAGGATCGTCTCGGTTTTTCCCGTTATATCTTCTCGTTCTCAGACGCTTCGTTTACCGACGCAATTCGCTCGGGGGGGGGGGGGGGGGGGAAGTCCTCGCGTGTGACGTTCCCCGTCCGCGAAAAGCGATTTCCTCGGCGTCTCGGAATCGAGCGACCGACGCGGGGGCTTCGCGCGCGGCCTTCGCTCTACGGTCCTGCTTGACGTCGTCGAATGACGTCAATGCCGGCTCCCACCACCGGCGTTGCGAACCTTCCCCTTATTTTCACGTATTTTATCGCGCCAACGCAAGAGACTCGGTCGGGGAGCGCCTCGGAAATCTCGCGGAGGAGCGTCGTGTCGCGCGGAGATTATTCGAAGAAACACCCGTCGAAAATTGAGTAATAGCGTGAGACGATTTTGAGGGGGAGATACAGAGAGAAAGGGACGGGAGCGGGAGACACGCGTACGCACGTAGCACGCGTCGCACACGCGCTTCGATGACGCGCGCTACCGAAAGCGCGCGCGACCGAATTTAGTTGATAAAATTATATAATTTTGCAGGTCGACGCGCAAAATCGCGACGCGAATAAACCCGTACGCGCGAGGGTGAGCGGCGCGGAAGCCGCTGCGTTGCGTTTGCTCGCGCGCACGTCCTGTGTTGAAAGAAAAAATGTGCTTCATTCAACCATCGGTCAGGTTGAATACGGCGAACCCCTCGCGGTGTAATTGTTTCGAGTAGATACTCACTTGTTTAACACGTTGACCGTCCCCGTGAGGAATTTTTTCCATCCCACGACGTCCAAAAATAAAATCACCATGCATACGGCATTGGCAAATTAATCACATGTCATGTCTCATGGACGTACAGCGACGTTTCTGTATGAATCACATGTGACTCACGGGACAGTCAACGTGTTAAGCTTCAAATCAATCGCTTCAACTTTACACGGAGAGACTGATATCAATAAATTTTACCGTATTTACGATAAAACAGGTACGCATGAGGGTTTTCGGATGCTTCTACCGTGCCGAGGAATACTTTTTCGTTAGGAACTATAGTCAGTTATGTAAACCATCGCAATTTAATGTCTTCAAAGGAAATATTACTGTACAGCGCTGTAAAAACATCCGAAAACCACATCGTGTAAATACGGTAAAATTGATTGACACCAGTCTCTCTTTCCGTGTATTTATTTTTCCCTGCACACCTACGGCGTTAAAGCAATTTCGTCGTACTTAAATTCACCGATGATTAAACGAAGCAAATTTTGTTTTCAATGCATATCCGCCCTCTCTCTCGCTTGTTTTTCAGGAACGAAAAATTCGACGAGTTTTTTTCGCTCGGTCGGGGCGGTAGACATTCTCCTCCGGCGGCGACGGTAAGTATTCTTTTGCGTTCGCGTGGGACGCGAGAGGACGACCTCCTCCGAGTGCGCGTCCCGTGGCGTAAACCGAGGTCTTAAAAAAATGCTCGCGCGCGCGCTTTCGCAGCCGCGGTAATGACGCATCAATGACGCGTTCCCTCTCGTTGCACTCGAGTCGAACTACGCGTACCTACCCGTAACCGGCGCCGATATGTGGATGCGAGTACTGAGGAAAGAAATTTCCCAACCACAACCTCACGAGCGGCCAACTAAATATACAGCTATTTCAACAAATATCAGTAGCGTGAATAACTACGATAGAATTTAGTTGAGTTAATCAGATACTCAGCCGCTTCGACTAAATATTTGTTCAAGTAACTATGTATTTAGTTGGCCACTCGTAATCTCAAAATTTAGTGGAATCAAACAATTCTTTCTCCTCGGTGTAGTTAATACCATACTTCTCTACCATTCGTCTGACAAAAACATTTATTGAAACAAATCAACTCGGATTGATTTAACAAAGCAGTGAATTGGAATTGATTTACAGTACCGAACACGAATGAGTTTTATTGAATGAAACGAAAACCTTTAGTTATTCTAATTATATGTATACACAGTACCGATTAGGTTAGAATAACTAAATTTTTTTCTTTGGACGTATAGTATACGTTTTTTAAGAGGGAATTTATATTAACGTTCGAACGTTGAAGGTTCGAAGGGTGCGGCATGAAGAAAAATTTGTTTCGCAGTTCCACGCATCGTATCGCGATCGCGACCGGATTTCGTTCGTCACGGATTCCGTCGCTGGTGCCTTCGAAATGTCATTTTTAAAGATACCGGCCAATGAACAATTAATTCTCATATTCTCTTGTTAGCTACGGTTGTGCTTGCCCTGCGGTTAATGAAAACACGAAAATAGATTGATCATTGGTTGGTACTCTTAAAAAGGACATTTTAAAAAGTCATCAGAGATAGAATCCGTCTCGCCGGGAGTACCTATACGTAGTCTCGATCGAGCAATGTTTTAATCGCGTAATTCGCCGTTATTTCCCCGGCGCTACTTTCAGTTCAACCGCCGTTAGTCGCTCGCGGACCTTAATTTTTTTTACGAGCATCATTCGGTAAAGCCAAAATCGGTCGGTGTTTCGGAAGAGCCACGTTATCGCGCGCATCTCGGTGCGATGCTGCTCTCTGACGAATGTCGGTCGAACCAACGACGCATCGGTGGTCGCGAGAGAGAAAAGAGTTCGATCCGTTTTAACTTTGCTTCGGATGGTAAACGACTGGGACAGGATAAAACAGCACGTTCCGAAGTTACTAGCGCGCAACACGGTACGCGTGTACCAATTTATTTGCGAGGATGTTACTTAATTCTCTCTGTTTTCGTTGGCGCGCGGCTACCGTCGACTTCCTTACACACACACACACACACACACACATTTTCGTAAATATTAATTCCGGTCCGCGGGAGGATTTCTAAATTAACTCTTAGTCGAAAAGTACAATCGAATGCAAATTCCATTGCTGGAATTGTGAGATGCATTGCCAGCCCAAGGGCTTGGCGTCTCAGTCGTACCGGCTTGTGGGCCTTACCGAGGTGTTGTCGAGTTTTACATCCACCATCGTCGCCAAACACCTGCAAAGCAGAACCAGTCCAAAACCTTTACCATATCGGCCAAGGACTGTTTAGCCTTGGAGAAATCCCCGTCCTCTCGCCCATTGGGGTCTTAAGACAGGAGAAGTCGAAAAGTACAGTCGAGTACGTTCATATACCTAGAATACAAACTGCAATGAAATAACTATGTACCTAGTCCCAATCGGAAATTCCTATCGAGGTCCGCCAACGTCCCACACACACCAACTTCTTCCGCTTCGTTCTGCCTGTATCCAGCCGCCGTTACCGGTGGGGGGGGGGGGGGGGGGGGGGGTACTGTGGCGACTCGCCACGATGTTGCGGCCTGACACCAGATGGCGTCAACCCTCTCGACTCTCGGCAGTGGTCCGACAACGATATAGTATATAAGAGCGTAACTGCCCGTCTATCACGAAGGACCACAGGAGTCGGCCTAACCTTACTGACGAGTCCACAGGCCGACTGCGGGACGAAACGTTCCGCCGATTAGATGGCGGCCACATCTTTTTGCAGAGTCACCCCTGCCTGTTTACTTCGCTCGTTACTTCTTAAATCTCTGATGCTTCGATCGGTATATTTTTAATTCGAAATTGGAATTTCCCGATCGTTGCTTTAATATCGGAGAAAAATTAATATAAAATATAACAAAAATTAGATACAAATATAATAAAGAAACGCAACAAGCGACATTTAGTCTGTTACACGTGCACCGTCGGAAAATACTGCCGAAGGTAAAAATGTCGCTTGTTGCGTTTCTTATGGGACGTACGGTAGACGCGTCGATGAACGATTATCGCGCGCGTGATAAAAATGTACACACGATCCACACCCCATGATCAAACCAAACGAAACGTCAGCCGTGGCGCCGAATTCATCGGAAAGTCGCGCGGGAGACGAATAATTGCTCTACGCCGCGGGGGGACGGACGAAGGTTGTTTTATCAAAATCTGGACAACCCCGGAGTTGGCGGGGCGGCGAAGTCGTAAAAGGAACGAGAGAAGAGGTGCAATTTTTTTCGCCCGCGCGTAACGAACTGGCCGCACGCGCCGAGTTAGCAGCGGCTCCGCGGGACGGGGTTGTTTCTTTTCCTTCTCGTTAAAAGCACCCGGCAGCGCGAGGAATGCTAATGCTCCGCTCGATCGAGCGGCCCGAGATTCCTCGTGAGATCGGTAATACGATGCAAGCGCGACGCGACGTTCGCCTCGCGGGAGAGCGCGGCGGGCTCGTCCGGCCAAGCGTTGCTGTTACTACTGCTGCTAGTCGCGGCGGTACGGAAGCTGCCGCGCAGCCGTTTTCGCTGATGACTGCTACGTGCGACGCTGCGCTCGACTTTCGACCGTCGCAAAATTCGACTCGTTATTTTTTGTTTTCATTAGCAGCCACGCGGACAGAGGCTGCTGCATTATTGGTCGTCGCAACGCGCGCGCCTGTTGATCGATCAACGTCGACGCGTTCGCGCCGATAGGCCTCGCCGGTGGAAATAACGAGCGAGCAATTCGTACGACGAACGCGTCGCGCGGCTATTACTACTCCGCGCGTCCGGACTTCGTTGCGGTGCGTAAAATCGTTCCGATTAAAAGCGCGCGTTTCCAGCGGCGAGTCGACACTGGCCAAATTTTTCACACCCACCCTTAATTGCACCGGTCCACCGCGAGCGGAGCGACGGCGCGCGCGCTCTCCGATCGCCGATGCGGAAGCTTAATCAAAATTGGGCTTCGCGTGCGCATACATATGTATGCATACCGTCGAAGAGAATTTGAAGGGGTCAACCTCGCGCGCTACGAATTCGTATCCACGTACTCTCTTGATCTGAATCAGTAAGAATAATTGAGAATCAGTGTACAGGCACTGAAATCCAACGAATATAAGGTTACTGTAATTTTAGTAACCTTCTATTCACTGGATTTCAGTAACTTTCCACTGATTTTCAGTGATTTTTACCGATTCAGATCAAGAGAGAACACTCGTCGCATAATTGAAACGTCGCGCGCGACGGAAAAGCGTTGCCGAAGCACCGCAAAGCGCTCGTCGAGCGGTCGGCTGCGGAGGAGAGAGGGAGGGGGGAGGCGCGGTCCCTTCGCGAAATCGCTTTCCATAAAACTCGTCGAAATGTCAGCTTCTCGACGGCAGGTACTCATCATGCTCTTATACGCGCGCCTACCGGCCGGTAGGAATTCACAAAAAGCCACGTAAAATCGCGCCCGCCAACTCTGGCCTCTCGGAGGCGCCGGAATGACGCACGGGCGACGGGGAGGAAGCAAAGGATCGATGACGTCGAAGGGATGTGTTCACGGAAAGAAATAATTTTGGCTTAGCAAGAACATCGAAAATCAGTTATCACAGCAGCATTTTTATGACGGCAACGAAAATGATTTACCGTTGGGGTGAAAATGTTTGAAAGATTTTCTTGGGGTTACGACTAAAATCACAGCTCTTCTTTTTCATTTTTCCGTTATCCTGAGAAATTGATTTCTTATACGATGAGAAATTGATCTGTTATCGTTATTTTAACTTAAATATTTGTCACGGTAACTTAAATGACTATTTTTCTTCGTGGTCTATCGTTTCTCCGCCGCGGATCGACCCGTTCCTAATTCCGGCTTTCGGTTGGGGTGCGTCGATATATCGATATCCTTCTTTCCGCAAAAAACGCGTTACCGGAGCACCGCGAGCGCTGGGTCTCGCGCTTGTCAGAGAGAGAGAGGGTGGAGGGGGGAGAGACAAAGGGTCGAAACTAGAGCAAAGGCAGGGAATGAAGGGGGACACGCGAGCTCGCGTCGATCGTGCCATTTATTTACCCGGGGTAAATAAGACGAAAAGAACTTTTCGTCGCGTCGCGCGACACATTCTCGGATTGGAAGAGCTTCGTAGCGAACGAAAAGAGAAAACGGCTCCATTGCAAGACCGAGTTCCGAATCGGACGCGCCGTAACGGTACCCGCGGCGGTGACGGATGTCGATTCACGCCGGAGTAGGTACTGCAAACCCTCGATTAGAAGCCCTTCTACTGGTCTAGAGTTGCTCTAGACCCTCGTCGAAAAGGTGCTCTTAAACCGGATCGATAAAATCTGCTCCGTACGCGAGGTTTCCATTGCGGGGGCGGCCCTTTGGGGCTACATCGGCGAGGAGGATAAATTTGCTTCGAGATATTCGCGGTGTGTTGATTTTAACTCGATCGTTAAGAAGTCTCGAAGAAAAATCGAAAGAGTTATTTCTTTGCCGTGAAGTCAGCGATAAACCTCGGTGTTTCTTTGATATCTATCCAATAAATACGTCATTTTTGGATTCAGTGAGAAGAAATACATCGAATAGGGTGTTCGAGAGCTCGACGCCTGAGATTTCAATTTTTGCGATTAAGATTTTGCCCTTAGATTTTTCGCAAAAATCGAAATCTCAGGAATCGAATTCTGGATCACCCTATCTTATGTATTTTTTTACGCTGATTCCGAAAACCACAGTTATTAGGTCGAAATCTCAAAGGAAATATGAAATAACGCTGATTTTGTGTATAAAACTTTTTTTTTCCCGCAAGAAATCATCGATATCTCGGTGTTCCGTTGAGATTTCCTCAATAAATCTATCATTTTCGTAATCAGCGCGAAAAAATACATAAGATAGGATGGTCGAGAATTCGATCCCAGAGATTTCGATTTTTGCGAAAAATCTAAGGGGTATGCCTTAGATTTTTCGCAAAAATCGAAATCTCTGGAATTGAATTCTGGATCACCCTATCTTATGTATTTTTTTACGCCGATTCCGAAAACCACAGTTATCAGGTCGAAATCTCAAAGGAAATATGAAATAACGCTGATTTTGTGTTAAAAAAATTTTTTTTTTCCGCAAGAAATCATCGATATCTCGGTGTTCCGTTGAGATTTCCTCAATAAATCTATCATTTTCGTAATCAGCGCGAAAAAATACATAAGATAGGATGGTCGAGAATTCGATTCCAGAGATTTCGATTTTTGCGAAAAATCTAAGGGGTATGCCTTAGATTTTTCGCAAAAATCGAAATCTCTGGAATCGAATTCTGGATCACCCTATCTTATGTATTTTTTTACGCTGATTCCGAAAACCACAGTTATTAGGTCGAAATCTCAAAGGAAATATGAAATAACGCTGATTTTGCGTATAAAAAATTTTTTTTTCCGCAAGAAATCATCGATATCTCGGTGTTCCGTTGAGATTTCCTCAACAAATCTATCATTCTCGTAATCAGCGCGAAAAAATACATAAGACAGGGTGGTGGAGCGACCGATTCCAGAGATTTCGATTTTTGGCAAAATCTCAAGACCTGACATTCTTTCAATTTTTCGCAAAAATCGAAATCTCGTTACAACCAAATGTATCAGTCGGAACAGCTGATGCTGCATTCCACCGCCCGCAAACGCAGATTAAAAAAAAAAAAAATTCAACGTATAATTCTTTCTCTCAGTGTAAAGAGAAATTCGAACGAAACCACCACCTCCTCGGATCAGTCGGCGGCCGATACGCCCGATCAACGATCCCTTATCGCGCGCTCGACGAACCTCTCCCTCTCGGGGTGCCGCGCGTTTCCGGCACTTCCAGCCCGGCCGAGATTATACACCGCGGTGTAGAACCGCGCTCGCGAACTTCGTCTTACATCGCGATTCGGATATGAGCACGTAGCGGGAAAGGGCGAGGTTCAGGGAGAGTAGTTTGGAGTATAGAGGAAGCTGGCCCGGATGAGCGCGCCCGCGATAACCGCCCCTACCACCCGGGGGTGCGCGCGAGAGCGGGGCAAAAGCCGCCGGGCTGCGCGGGAGAGGAGGGGCGGCGGTGATGGCCGCGCGGGGGCGTGGGGGATGGAACGACGCGGTGGTCGATCAAGCTGTGAAACTCGGTGGCTCTGCTTATTAACTTATTGCCTCGCGCTATACGAGTTCGCGCTGAGCTAATATTAATTACCACCCGCGCCTGGTCCGACGCGACCTCGCACCGCCCTTCGCGGCTTGAAGTATATTCCGGCAATCTTCCCTTTTTTATTTTTTCTCTCGCCGCTCTTCCTCCTCCTTCGCCGGATGCCCGCGCGGGCTGCACTGTGAACTCTTCGGTAAAGAGCCGTCGCTTCGTCCTACTCGCTTCGCCCTTCGCGGATATTTCCCTCCGTCAAGGGGCTGGAATCTTCGGGGGATCGGGAAGATTCGACGGCGGGGGAAGAGGACGCGGGAAGAAATAATTTGGCAGGGCTGTTGCACATTATTTGGCTTACCGTAACGATTAATTGAGGTGAAGTAGCGCGATAACAGATCAAATTATCAGGTAATAAGAGAAAAGAAGAAGGAGAAGCTATAATTTTCATCGCCACCAAGGAAATCTCTCGGACACTTCCCCCTAACGGCGAAACGTTTTTGTTGTCGCAACAAGGAAATGCTGCTAAAAAATGCGCGCGCTCTCTTTGGGACACAACGATCGAATTCCTCCCCGAAAGGAGAGGGACGACCGCCCCGAATCGGCGCGGACGTGTCTCAACTTTTCAATTTAATACGCGCGCAGCCTCTGGTATCTACGTATACGAGAGAGAGAGAGAGAGAGGGGGGGCTGATAATTCTAGGCACGACTCGGAACGCGGATTCGCCACGGGACGAAATATTTCGCGTAGCATCGCTGCGATACATCGGTGTTCGCGCGAGCGTATGCACGGCGACAGATATACGCGTACGTCGTACCCCGACGGTGCAAGGGACACGGCGCGATGTAGGGGTGCGCGTCTCTTCGCCGCGCGGTACGGAAATGCGGGGGCGCGCCGGACGATCTCGCGCCGCTTCGTCCAATCTCGCGGTTGTCAGGAGCGAAACCGATATTATCGTTATTCGTTCTTCTTCTCCTTCCGGGGCCCGGGGGCGGGTTGACGTCACGCGCGCATCCTTTCGCGCGGCACGGATGGGTAATGGCTGTTCGCGATTGCGCGGGGGAGTACCTAATTGCTGTTTCTCAGGCGCGGCTGACTTGTTTTTTTTTTTTTTGGAAGAGTGTAAAGTGCCGAAAAAAATTTAATTGTTCGCGACTCCGCCGCGCGGCGGACGGGATCGATGGAATTTCACGGTGTCGCGTGGGAGGGAGAAGGGCGGCATTTCTCGGTTACTCCGGAACTGTGCCGCGCGTTTAATCATCGCATAGGTGCCCCGGAAGCGGGCGGACGGAACGGCGCGTCTACCGGCGAGAGAGAGAGAGAGAGAGAGAGAGAGAGGCCGAAAGAGCGCGGAGAGGAGAAAATTACTCTCCGCGCGAGGCACATACGCGTGTATGCATAGGGGGGTGTTTATTTCAATACACGCCGGTGTAACGGGTTGCTTATCAGTTGTTGCACTCGTCCGCCGTGCAGGCTTCCTGTATTTTCGCGGAAATGCCGATAGCCAAGCACTGGGGTAAAAGTCTAGTTGAATACGAACCTGATAGGAACATCTATTTGAGGTGTATATAGGAATTTATTTACATCGAAAAAAAAGTCTATCTGAATATGATAGACGTTTTGCATACATCTTTAATCGAGTAGGAATCCAGTAGAACATCTATCAAATTCTGATAGACTTTTATTCGATGTGAATAAATTCCTATTCATCAGGTTCGTACTCAACTAGACCCTTTCCGTGGGTGAGATCCGATCCGGGTGAAACTATCGGTTTGAAAAAAAATCCAGAGAGAGAAAGAATTAGTTGGATCTACGAAAAATTAGTTGCGAGGTCGCAAATAATTATTTAATTGCATAAATTTGATCCTTCGTCGTATATTAATTAGATATCTCTCTTTCTTGAAATTACATACCATTCCACATGATTGTGAGGAAGAGATATTGAATTGACGTATCAAACGATTTCATTGATATGAATAAATAATTACTTGCGACCCCGTAAGTGATTTTCAATAGATCCGACTAATTTGTTTTCTGCGTCGGTAATCACATTAGTGCTTATAAAGTGACAGAGATGCTCCGATATAATATTCCAATACTCGTTTGCGTTTTGTCGAATAATCGAGGAAATTCATGTCAAGCATTGCCGTTTCGTTCGGATCTCCGCTGCCGATATTGTCACGAAATTACAGAGAAACGCAGCGTATGAGGTGCACCGATCGATATGCAGCCCGTCATACTGGCGTGTATTTAAAAAAAGACACCCCGTATACATAAGTATGTACCTCTCGCGCGGCATATCTCCCAGGGCGCGCGCGAGAACACGGCTGTACGGCACCGGCGATACGCCGAAGTTGGCAAAATTTAATCTCCAGTCCGGGAGAAGTTCGCCTACTACGAGAATCGAACAGCCGGGCGCTCCTGAGTTCGTGTTACTCTACCGTATGTACTCTGAGAAAAGAATTTGCCAACTACGACCTCTTGGAGCAGTCGGCTAAATATTACATTATATACATGTGTATACATAGTTATCTCAGGAAATATTCAGTCAGAGTAACTAAATACTTAGCCGCTTCAACTAGATATTTCTCGAAATAACTGTACATTTAGTTAATTGCCCGTAACCACAAGATTCGGTCGAGTCGACAAATTTTGTTCTCACTGCAGTTAACACTATACTTCCACTGTTCGTCTGACAAAAAATGCTGTCAAAGCAAACCAATCCGGACTAATTTAACAACGCGGTGAAGTTGAATTGGAAGATGCTAATCGACGAGACGAATTTTATCGAATGAGACGAAAAAAATGTAGTTATTCTAAACTATACATACACATTTTTTTTCTCAGCACACGTACGCAACTTAAGCACGCGGAGCATCGCTCATTACGCCGGACGTTACCGGAAGCTCGATTTTAATTCGATCGCGGGCGCGATCGGAACGAGAAGCAGCACTTTCGGCCGGTGCATTTCTCTCGGATTTTTTACGCCGTACGCGATACAGAAACCGGAGCACCGCCCGACCTTTCCTCGTCCCTTCGAGAGAGAATTCCCCCTTTACCAACCCCCGCGCGTGGATACACGGAAACTCCGTCGCGAGATTAACGCGATCCTTTCCCGTCGAACATTTCTCTCGCGACGAGAACGACGGAAGCGAAGCTGCGTCGCGCGGAAATCGGTGTGTTTCGCGGGGATTATCCCTGCAGTAACGAGGGAATTTCGAATTCAACGTTTCGCGAAAACCACGCGCGGGCGTTGCGACAAAGCAAGGGGGCGCGCGAGGAGAGAGAGAGAGAGAGAGAACGAGGCAACCAAGTCCGTATACGCCCGCGTCGTCTATGCGAATGGTATTTAATCCGGGAGGAAGTGAGAGAGAGAGAGAGAGGGACAGAGATGCTACGCTAAAGCGAGACTAATGGCCGACCCGTTCCCGGGCTCTATCACTGCCGCGCTCTCGACCCAAATCACCGCGACGTATTATTACGGTTCGCCACGTATATATGCATATATCTATATATCACGCGTCGTACGGGCGAATATTTACATCAACCGCAATGACAATAATTCCGTAGGTATAGGGACTTGTATGCTAAACGTAACAATGACGCATCGGAGATCCCGCGTGAAATAGCGATATAGTTCGCTTTACCGATATCGTCGGCGTCGTCAGGGTGGGATTATCGCGGTGCGCCGTGAAGAACGAATTCTACGGGGATCGCGCGATACGGTCGCGTCGGTCATGAGCTTCGTTGCGGGCGTTTGCCGTGGGGCGCGAGAGGGAGGGGAAGCGGAGCGCGCGAGTTACGGACGTCAGGAGGGAGCGGAGGCGGAAAAGAAAAGAAAGGAGGGCAACGCGGCGACGAGGGCCGGCCTGGCGCGGCGGGTAGGTCGTACGCAAATTGCATTTCATTCGGGCAAGGACGAAGGGAGCGAAGCGCGCCGTATCGACTCTCTCTTTCTCGAGATAGAGAGAGAGAGAGAGGCTCGCTCGCGCGTCTGGCGCGATCGCGGGTCGTACTACTGATGCGGGCACCGCGCGCTGGGTACGGCGAGTCGTGCGAGTAGGTCCGTTCCGTTACTGTACGGCCAATCGGTTCGGGCGCGACGACTCGCTCGTCCACAAATCGTATCGATACGAACGGCGATTCGCGTATTTGGCGCGACGAGAATGCGAGAAAAATGTAATAGATCTGATTAAGTTGGCGGTTGCGGGAAGGGGAATGCAGATTTATTAATTAGAACACGGAAAAAAAATGGTGATATTTTGAATTGAGAAAGTCAAAGTTGTATATATATATAGGGTGTTATACGCAGGTCGATGCAAACTTTATATGAGCTGATAGAATACCTCATTTAGAACCTATTTAGCCACAGTTACCTTAGTACAAAGTCTGATAGTTTTCGAGCTACTCGCAAAAAAGTGATAATGTTATCACATTTGACGTCACCCGTTTTCAATGTGTTAAAATGATGTTATTAATCTCTACTTCGTTTTTAGACAATCCTTACCATATTAAATAGAAAAATACAGATTAGAGCAAGAATTCAAAATGAAAAAGTGAATGTAAGAGTTGTTACCTTCATTCTTTCATTGGCGAATAGCTCGAAAACTATCAGAGTCAGAGTATCAGAGTTGTACTAAGGTAACTGTGGCTAAGTAGGTTCTGAATGAGGTATTCTATCAGCTCATATAAGGTTTGCATCGACCTTCATAACACCCTGTATATATATATTGCTGTAAATGCAAATAAACTCTGTGTACAATTAATTACTCAATATGTAAACCGTATTCGACTCTACTGTTAATTTGACATTCTCTTGGTAAATTTTGTACTTTTCTGCTGTTGATCTGACAATGCCCTGCACCTGTCTCACATGATAAACGCAGACTGAGTTGAAATCTCCCAGCAATCGGTGTGTACTGTTCACATCAAATCTTTTTCCGTCGACCGATAAATGACCGGAACGGACTGCAGCCTGTTTCCTTCAAATAGCCGTTAATCGTTATAACTTATCATTCAATTTATCAGTCGAAGCAATTAAATTTTCAATTCCCCATTCGTAAACGCCGATATAATTGAAAATATACCATTTTTTTGTCTCAATGTACATCCACGAAATAGACTCGAAGCCACTGCGCGCGCGCGGTTCATCCAACTTTGGTTCATCTCGTCGCAGGAATTTCGAGGGAGCCTCGTAGATCTACGCGGGCGTTCTTATTTCCAACGCGACGAAGGCGAACGTCGCTTTCCGCGCAGATTTTCGTTATTTCGTTGAAAGGTCCTCCGCACTTTCTCCATACGCTGGAACGTGGGCGGTTGGGAGTTCGCCGCGCGCGCGAAGGGACCACCGAAGAATAGCGGGGAGCGTTGTATATTTCAACGGGGAGAGAGGGAGAGAGAGAGAGAGAGAGAGATGTTGTATAGCGCGTCGCGCGGTGAATTTTACTCGACTAAAGCGGCGGAGAAAGATATGACCGCGCGCGCGTAACGTTGGGATCCGGGGGAGCCTTCGGGGAGTTCTGTAGAGCGTCCGGTCCGCCTACGGGCTTTTGGCGCGCGCGAGAAGCGCGTCCGGTCGCCTCGTTTCGCCGCTACGACTTTTCCCACGGGGCCAGGATAAACGTGGCGCTTAAATGGCAATGACAACATCGACCGACCCGCGTATTCCTCCGCTCTTCTCTCGTTGTAGCGGTCGAGCTTGCTTCCTCTTTTGCCGTTACATCGATATCACGCGTCGCGAGAAACTTAGTCCGCCTCTGACTTTTTTTCCCCCTCGAAATCGTTCTTCCGCGCGACGCAGTCATCCGGACGACGTCGAAATCGCGTCTCCGTGGAAATTCGAAATTTCCCTCGCTATACGAATTTTTTGAAAACGGAAGTCTATCGCTGCGCGAAGTCGGGAACCATCGTCGACGGATTCCAGTCGGAAAAATTCTCCATATTTTCTATATGATCCGTATGTGATTTTTTGGTCATATATGGATTATATATGATTTCCATATTAACCATATCCTGAAGACTATATATGAATTTTTGAATGATTGCATAGTCCATATGTAGTCTGTATATGGTTACACCGAGAAAGAAAAATTTAGCAGAATCAACTATAGACGATTATTTGTACATTACTAACTGAATATTCTATTGACCCAAGTAATATACGTATATATACGCACTTGTGTCCCGATAAAATATTTTTCTCAAAAAAAACTATATCAGCTTGAGCCGATAAAACATTTCATTGGGACCAATATAAATATTACCAGAGAGCCAGTAAGATATTTAATTAGCAATATATATAACATTAGGTGTACAACTTTGCTTCCGCCGTTTTCCCGTAGCTGGCTATCGGGAGAAACGGCGGAAGCAAAGTAGTACACCTATCAGAAACAAATGTCTAGTTGAATCTATTAAACTTTTCCCTCGGCCTCTAATATCGAAATCATACGTAATCCACATGCAGCCAAAACCACATAAGGATCACGCAGAACTCATCCGCCTATGGAGAACGGAAGAATAAATTCAGGGAGGAAATCCGCGCGAAAACAAGATCTCCCTCATCGCGCTAACTGTGCGACGACGACGACGACGACGACGACGATACCGCGCTCGCGTACCGCTCGCTCTCTACGCCCGTACAGCATCGCCTCGATGACCACACAGCCCCGTGCAGCGTGTGTGTCACGACAAATTGGTTTATCGGCGGCGCGGGCGGCGGGGCACGGTGCCGTGCCGAACTCGTACGCCCGTCGCGCCGACGGATTGAACGAACGCGAGTCGCCTCGGGTTTTCATTGCGCCGATGTGAATCGCCGGGGACTCGCGGCGTCGCGACGGACGTATCGCGCGCGCGGGAGGGCCGCGGCGTCAGAGTGCTCTCCGACTCGGTCGCGTTCGCATCTCTCTCGCTCGCTCGCGCGCGCGCGACTGTCGCTTCCTCTCGTCGTGGAATCTCGCGAATCACGCGGGCGCGCGCGCGCGCGCCGCTCCGAATCGTGAGGAAAAATCGGTGAGGCGGCGCTGCGGGGAAACCGCGGAGGTGGGAGACGACTCGGGGGTACAGATCCAGGAGGGATCCACACATGCCCGGTTCGGGGTTCGGCCGATGGGAGAGAGGTGGTCGATCCGCCGCTCCGGGAAATCGCCTCGAAGGCCCGACGGAGCGATTCCTCTAGAGACGACCGTTTCGATACGTCCGCGCGCGGAGGAACGTCGCAGCGGGAAACGAGAGGACGCTCCTCCCGCCCCTTCCGATCTCTTAGCGCCGCGGACCGCCGCCGAGTACCGCGATAATAAGCGAGCGCCGCGGAACTTGTCGAGCGAAGAAAGCGAAGTCGCGAGCCTCCCGCGCGATTTCGACGCGAGTGCGAAAGCCGTCGATCGGGCGCGAGTCGAGCGACGTGGAAATCCGTCGCGGCGGACGCGCGATGCGGTGGTGCGCGCTGGTGTTGTTCCTGGTCGGTTCCGCGCGGGCCGACAACTCGAACGACTACACGTCGGACTACGACTGTCCCGAGCTTCAGCCCCAAAAGTCGATGGATCTCGACGCGGTGAGTAACGGGGAGTTGGAATCGAACGGGGAATTCGGGTAGAGGGGGGGGGGGGAGAGTCGCGCGAGTAATCTCTCGAGGATGTGGAAACGGCGCGGAGGGGTTGTCACCTCTTCGTTCTTCTTCTTCTTTTTTCCGGCTATCCGCGCGCGCGTATACGAAGCGTTATATCGTGGGTCGCGAAACGCAGGACCTCGTGACTTGACAAAAGGGAGATTTTACCGGAGAGACTAAAAACTATGACTTTTTGTAATTCTAAAGGTGATTTGGAAAATGTTTTCGGCGATGAAATAGCTCAAAGCGATATTACGAGAGCTACTTTATCACCGAAAACATTTTTTACATCACTTTTAGAATTAACAAGTCATAGACTTCAGTGTCTCTCCTGTACAATTTTTCCTTTTCGTCAGTCACGAGATCCTGCGTTTCGACCCTCGATACGTGTATTGGCATTCGTCTCATCCCACCGTCTTCGATGGCCATCGCCGCCGCCAGGCAAATCCGCCCGACTCGTTTCGCGAGTGCGTAAATCGTCGCGACTCGACGTATAACGACGTATTTATACTCTATAGAGATTTCAGGGGATGAAAAGGTTCGCACGCAGTGCTTTCGCGCGATCAAATTTTTACTGTGGGATATTTCCGAGAGATCAAGGGTGTTTAAACTGCAAACCTGGTGTTATTGAACAAGTCGCACTCCAAATTATATCCGGAGATTATGGTTCGTAATCGTTGGTACTTTTTGTTAAATAAATGCACTCTGAGAAAAAAAGTAGCCGACAAGAAAATTTGGTTGAATCAATTTGATAACTTGAAAGTGTATTCGTCGGATTATCCAAATGTTTAGCTCTGCCGTCTGAGTTTTCGCGAAGTCAACCAAAGAGTTTTGCGAATCTAAAAAAACGTTTTATTGGCTCGTCACAACGTTGACAAGCGTCACTGAAATCCAGTGAATAGAAGTTTACCGAAATTACAGCAACCTTATATTCGCTGGATCTCAGTATATTCACTGATTCTCGGTTATTTTTACTGATTCGAATTAAGAGAGTACACGCGGTAAGAAAGTGATGCGAATTTGTAACACCATTTCACCAGTGCGCATACCTATATGCACCACATCTGCTGTTATTCGGTCTTGTGCCACTGTTATCAAACGTCAAAAGTGGTCTAGGCTAAAAGTGGGATAGACGCCCCGGTTGAAGAGCAAGTTCAAAATCGATCATCTCGAAGCCGACTGCAGATATCGAAGAAAGGTTTAGATAAAAAGTGTTTATCTCATACTAAGTGTTTATATTTTTACTGTAAAAAAGTAAGCGAAAATTTACACGCGTCGGATAAGCGGTCGAACTTAACACCCCCTGTTAGCCAGCCGTCTCTCGACGATGACGACGCGCGTTACGCGAAATCTCTGCAGAATCGCGATATAATCGGCCCGTTTGATCGGCAATCGCCCACGCAATCGTCGCGGGAAGGCGCGAGCTTCTTCGCTCTTTTCGCGCCGACACAGATTCGTCGTTCGGCGTTTCCGCTTTACGCGGCTCGTGAAAACGGAGTATACGACGAAAGAGAGAGAGAGAGAGTTCCCGCCCCGACGAAACGACGACTTCCAATTTCGCCCCCGCGCGCCCGTCGCGTCGATAGGGGAAGCCCGGACGAACTCGAGATTCCGGATCGAAAGTTCCAAGACGAATCGCGAGCGATTATCGTTTCACCCAACTCCGCCTGCGAGATAAGCGCGAATGGGTTGGCAGGGAAATTTCGACGGTAATCCTATAAATATCCGCGTATATACAACCCCCTGCCGGCGAAGGTGCGCGTGCGACGAAAGCCAGCGCGCCCGATCCACGGCCGTGGAAGATTCGAGCACCCCCCCTCGATTAAAGAGGGACCGCTCTCGAGACGAGCGCGCGGCGAACGCACGCTATCTTCGCGAATCTCTACTTATCCCGTGTGCCAGAAGTCTTTTGCCGTCGCCGCCTCCTCCCTGTGGAATTCGCTACCTCTTGTCAATAGGGAGTCAACCTCTATCCCTGTTTTTAAGAAGAGGCTTCACTCTTGGCTGTTGTCCGATGACTAGATTATTGTTCACTCTTCCTTGCGCTTTCTACTTCTGTCATTCTCGCTATCTTTGCTTCTGGTTTAGTTCCTATTAATTTTAAGTTTAAGCTAGACTGGTGTCTTTTCCATTGTTTCCTGGTATTTTTAAGTTAGATTAATTTTTCTTTATCGTTGCTTCATTTATTAAGTTTATTTCTTCATTTTTGTTATTGCGGTATTTTATTTGTTTATTTTGATTTTATAGCTGCATCTATTCTGCTGCTTCTTTCTGTACAGGCACTTAGAGGGCCCGCCCTAGTGCCGAAATAAAGCTTCTTCTTATTATTATTATTATTATAGCTATTAGACCCTTTCCACAGGCGGAAAAGTTCTACATACACCAAAAAAAAAAAAAAAGGATTTTGCAGTCCCGGCAAAACTAGACTTCGCTGAGAACGTTTTGCTATCACGATGAAAGTGTTATCAGTGGCAGCAAAATATATGTCCAACAATGGCAAATGTAACTGCAATCGCAGTGAACATTTTTTCGGTATAAATATTTGCTACCCCGACAAATATTTTCACCATTATTCGACATATCTTTTGTCGCCACGGATAATTTTTTTTTTGTCACGATAGCAAAACATTCTCAGCAAAACCCAGTTATGCTGAGACTGTAAGGTCATTTTTTTTCCGTGTATTTTGTATATAATCCATAATATAATGTGGTTTTGGTCATGCATGGATTATATATGATTTCTATATATTAATCATATAAGGACTATATCTACAGATTTTGGAATGTTTGTATAATCCATATATAGTCCTTGTATGGTTAATACAGTAATCATGTATAATCCATATATTACCAAACCTGCATATGGATTATATAGAAAATTATAGAATTTTTCCGCCTGGGTTGTGCAAATCTCAATGGAGTCAAAATATTATTTCTTACCCCTACATTACTAACTTACATGAAATGAAATTTACCACTTATCGTTAGTATGACCATCTCCCACCTTAATTAATATTACAATTCTTTCTGGCGTAGAGTCCACACGTTTTTTTTTCCTAATTATCTCTCAGTTTTTCATGATGAAATCACATCTTTAAAAAAATGCTTTAATTCCATCGATCAATACAAGGGTGTATAAGTTTCAATGAAAGTTTGTATCAAAATTAACGAATCCTTCTAAATATTTAACCCTCGTACAAATAAATAGAATGAAAAAATTCTTTTTCGTGCGGTTTCATGATGAAAAATTAAAAGGTAATTGCCAGAAATTGTCGAATCTATGCCGGAAAAAATTGAAATGTTAATTAAAGCGAAAAGGGATAACAAATGGTAAATTCAATTCTATTTAAATTGAAACTGCAAGAAATAGAAATATTTTGATTCCACTAATTTGCACAACGGTGTATACGTTTCGCGCGCTTACTCTCCGGCCGGAATCGAGCTGTGAGTACGGGGAGAGAGAACGATGAAATTCCTCATTTACAGAGACCCCGCGGCGGGCCGACAGGCATGTGTAGGTTGTACGTACTCATACGTAACGCGATACACCTTCCGCGTGGATATCTACAGGTACCCATTGGCACAGTTCGCGACGCGCTTGCGCGCCCCTTGATGGCGGAACATACGGAGCGAGCTTACGATAGACTCGCGGAGGGACTGTCTTTCGAGCCCCGCGCGCGGGTACTTCTATTACAAACGTGTATTGTATGTGCACGCGATACACATATTATGTCATCCGTAGCGCGAATTTTCTGGAGATTCCTCGTTTCGTCGTTGTGAAATACGAACCAAATTTTTCGATTGGAGAGAAACGACAACGAGTCGAAACGAAAAAACAGCAACAACGGCAACAGCAACAATAATAATAATACTCTTATCGCGACAGCAAGAACGAGATTCAGTAACAATCTCTACCGCTTTTCAGCCTTACTCGAAATGAAACTTATACTTAAACAAGTGAAACTTACAGTTAAAGACAACGAGACTTATTGCCGAGCCATTTTTTATTCGAGACATTGGATTAAGCGTTTTCGCGTTGTTTAGAAAATTTCCCCGGACGCTTAATGTCATCGAAAAAATGATTGTCATTTCTGAAACGAATTTCTAAGCATCGAGGAAACCGTTGATCGAATATCTGCAACTAAGCATTGTTTGGCAACTGAAAATGACACTGAGTACTAATGGGTTATTGCACACCGCCGACAAACGACCTAAACTGATCACGCGGAAAAGATCAGTTGCCAGTCACTCTCGTTTTCCCGAAACAGTCGCATCGATCGCGCGTCACTTGCGTGCGAGAACTATATACAAACACCGCGTCCCGTCGAGAGAGCGTTTCGTCGGAGAGAGAGCGCGAAACTTTTTCCAGCCGGCGGAAAGTAGGTACTCGCGAGGCTCGGGTTCACAGATTCGACTTCGCGCGAGGGAATTACTCAGCGGTTTTTACCTCCGTCCCTCCCTTGGTTCTTTGGTGGAGGGCGCGCACGCTTTCGCGCGCGTACGTCGAGCCGCGTGGATACGCGTCGTTTCCGCTGGAAAAGCAAGGGGGGGGGTTCGCACCCCGCGAAGAAGGGGGGTGCGAACTTTTACGCGCCGTTGCCGAGTCGTTCGTCGATTCGCGCGCGACCACGACTCGCTCTCGAGACCGAGCTTACATGCCCAGATGTGGACAAGTTCTATATCATTTGTATATGATCCATATGTGGATTTGGTCATATATGAATTATGTATGATTTCTGTATTAACCATATAAAAGGACTGTATTTGGATTCTTGAATGTTTATATAATCCATACATGGTCCGTATATGGTTAATATAGAAATCATATATAATCCATATATGACCAAATCTATATATGTACGGATCATATGCAAAATATATGTATAGTTCGTATATGAATTTTGACCTATATGTTCGAAATACAGGGAAATGAAGAGACTAGCGGATGATAGGAAAGGACGGAGAATGGTATCAAACCAGAGTCTTAGGACTGATAACTTTATGATGATGATGATGATGATGATGGATTACTAGCTTTCCGCCCGCGACTTCGTCCGCGTGGATCTCAAAATAAATCTTACATCACTTATTGTGCTACCTTACAGGAAGAATTTCGTAAAATGCTTTCCTAATGGGTGCTTACGTCACAAAAGAAACCTATTGTCTAAATTTTATGTACATAATTAGCTTCAGCGGTTTCGGCTCGGCGTTGATGAATTCGTGTGTGTAGATGTATGATTTATACATACATAAACCATATACAGACTACATATGGATTAATTGGACTTTTTGAATTGTTTTTTAATCCATATATAGTCCGCGTATATGGTTTAGATAGAAATCATATATAACCCATACAGGATCAAAAATCCATATATAGCCTATAGGTATACACAAATTACATAGAACCTCTTCGCCTGGGGAAAGACTGGTATCAGTCAATTTTACTGTATTTACAATAAAAGAGGTACACATAAGGGTTCTCGGATATTTTTACAGTGTGTGACGCTGTAATTTTTCTTTCGAAAACAGTAAATCGTGACAGTTTACAGTACAATTCACTAGCATCCGAGGAAAAATTGTTCTCCGCGCGGCACAGTAAGAAATCCGGAAACCCTGATTTGCACCTCTTTTACTGCCTCTTTCATTGTAAATACAGTAAAATTTACTGGGGTATCAGTCTTTCCGTGTGCGTGGGCGTAATTAGGTGACCGTCGCGTCGGTGGGTGTACGCGCGCGCGAAAAGACACGGCGCGCAGGAACGCGCCGAGTAACGCGAGAACCTCGTTAGGGTGGATTAATATTAATCGAGCCGATTTCGCCCGCTCTCCGCGTGTGGGACGATTACGCGCGCGGTCGAGTCGCGCGATTGGTCGTTCGCGACGACGGGACACGGGGAGGGGGTCGATATCGCGCGGCTCTTCGAAATGAAGACACGTTTGACGAACGGCGAAACGCACCTATACGTACAGCGACGAAGCCGAGGGTCGTCGCGCCGTGGGACACGCGCGGAAGTGGTGAGACCTGCTTCGCGGGTGGAGAGAAATGAAGGAGAAAGCAAATAAAAGCGGCGAAACGTTGAAAGCGTCGCCTGGCTGTGACCGTTGCGAGTAATCGGGGAGGGCGTTCGACACGCGCGCGTCTCGTATAATTTCGCGCAACTGGATTTCGGTTTTAACATAAAACAATATTCATATTCTTAAATCTAATTCGTACACCGTATACATATCCAATAACGAATGAAAACGAAATGATCTGAAAAAATAATTATTCGCCGAGTTATAAGCGCGTTTCTCGGTGAGATTGTGATCCCAGGCGAAAAAGTTCTGTACACTGAGACAAAAATGTACTTGATCGAAATAAACGTGCCTTTGGATAGTCCCAAGAGCGTATTTATTCGGTTTAAATGAATATTGATTTGATTCAAATAACATCTGATTAATTCAATAATCTAATATTTGCGTGCAACCAGTATTCATTTAAATCGAATAAATATGCTCTTGGGACTATCCAAAGGCACGTTTATTTCGATCAAGTAAATTTTGTCCTCAGTGTATGATTCATATGTGGCTTTGGTCATACATATATGGATTATATATGATTTCTATACTAACCACATATACAGACTGTATATAGATTATACGATCATTGTGAAAAATCTACACATAGTCCTTATATGGTTGATATACACAAATCATATATAATCCATATATGACTAAAACCACATACGGATCATATACAAAGTACATAGAATTTGTCTGCCTGGGCGTCAGCGAAAAGCCAGCGAGACGCGCTTAACCTGATCAACGAGTGCGAGAGGGATAGTCTTGTCAGACGATGACGTAGCTGTGTATTTCAAAATATCACTCTCCAGCTCCGATAAGGCGGAAAATTTGAAATGAAAAAATACGGGGTAGATCATGTTATTCGAATTTTTCGAAATTGCAGTAAAAAAAATACCTTTACAACCCCGAATAGCGAGTGTCCGCAGCGCGGAAATGCCTTTCGAACGATTGGCAACACAGTCGAGTCGCAATTAAAGAAACATCATCGGGGTCATCTCAATTCCGCCACCTTCGCGTTGCGAGGGAACGTAAAGGGGAATGACGCGCGCGCGACAGAGCCACTCCGTCGAACGGTCCGAATAACATTTTTCCCGTAGAGCAATCTCACGTTCGGGCGAAAACGCTCGTAACTTTGATCGCGCGTAACGTCAACAACGTGGGCGCGTACGGACGCGTGACCTAATTGGGTCGCGCCACGCATCGCGCGGGGAAAAGTGGCGCGTATGGTCTCGCGGTCACACGTGACTCCATTTCCTGCTCCACCTTCGGGCATTTTCGAGGGTGTGTCGTGTCGCGCGCGTCTCCTCGCGTGATGCGAGCGCCTTATACGCAATTTCGCATCGATGCGTGTCACGCGATTATTCGTTCGGCGAACGGTGCGCGATACCAAATGGAAGAATTCGATATATTTTGTATACGATCCATATGTGGTTTTTTGCTCATATGTATATGGATGATATATGATATGTACCTATTTGGTGTACAACTTTGCTTCCGCCGTTTTTCCCGATTGACATCTATTGGAAAACGGCGGGAGAAAAATTGTACACCTGATACGCGTACATATACGTATATATTTTTGAATGATTTTATAATTCATATATAGTCTATGTATGGTTAATGTGTTATAGAAATCATATAATCCATATATACGACCAAAATCACATATGGATCATACACTGAGAAAAAAATGTGGTAGATCAGATTAAATCAGCGGTCACACGGTCTGCGTAACAGATCGCAGATCCAGTTACTTGAACTGACGATTTGTTAAATTTGACTACAACTTTTTTTTCGCCAAACAGTTTCAAATCATTATAACCAAATTATTTAGTTCAAGCGACCGTCAATTTAGAGTCTGATATATTTCTTTTTTTCTTTGCGCGGAGTGCAAAATTATCGCGGAACTTAAACTCCAAGCTCGCGCGATAAGCTGCGCAGGCGATTCTCAGGAAAAACGTGCTCATCGCGTCGTCTGCTCCTTGCGGAAATCGACTGAGTCTCGTACGTCTAGGCGCGCGCGCGATGCGACGTTTCGTCGTCAACCCTCTTTTTATAGAGTCGTAATACGGAAATCGCGTAGGTATAATATGCGGTCGTTAGAGCCTTTCCGAATTTCCTCCCTCGTCGTATATATATATGAATCTAAAAACCAACGCCCCAATGCTGTACCTATTGGGACCGTGCAACTGCTTGGAGGGGATACGGCGAACGATCGTGCGCAACTAGTGGTGAAGGCTTGAAGTTAGTGGGCACGTCTCTCCATACCTATAACACGTTGACTGCCAGCCACCACCGCCCGCTGCCGGGTTAAAGTACATTATATGGCGGTCAACGTGTCTGAAGGTGAATAAACCGGCCCTAAATGTTATGCTTACTGTTTATTGCAATTCTATACTTATAAATAATTGCTATAAAATACACCTGATGAAAAACATTCATATTGTTGTTCACTAATTGGTTTTGCCGAGGATTTCCATATTCTTGTCGTATTTGGTACTGTACAAAAAAGTGCCTATTTTTCGCCGACTACTGCCACCAGGTGTCACTGTACGTTGCACGATCCCAATAACGACGGAATCGCATGGATATACCGATCGCTTGCGACGTCGACCGTACATACATATTATTATATACGCGTATCGAACACGCGCGGATCGCCGAAGTTCGGCTTGGCGCGCGTCGCTGCGCCGATTTCCGACGCGGGCACAAAGACGAAATTCGGTATCCCAGCGCGACGAGGCGTACCTACGTCTACTGCACGGTCCGATGGAATTACGTTACGGACCTCGAATTCCTACACGGACGCGTGAGCTGTCATACACATCTATGTATAATATATCAAATATCTCACCGAGAAAAAAATGTAGTAGATTTGACCAAATTAGCGGTCACCGGTGGGGCTAGCGCAGATCAAGTTGCTCCGAGTAATAATTCGCTAGAATTGACGACAACTCGTTTTCGTCGAACAGTTTCAAATCGTTATAACCAAATTATTTGATTGAGATAACTAAACTGGCGTTCCCCCTCACGTGGCCATCAATTTAGTTTGATTTACTTTTTTTTCCTCGCGAGGCGCAACCCAGGCGGAAAAAAGTTGTATATATTTTCTATATAATCCACGTGTGATTTTGGTGATATATGAATTATATACGATTTTTATATTAACTATAGAAGGACTGTATATGGATTATATAATACAAACATTTTTAAATCCGCATATAGTCCTTATACGGTTAATAATATAGCGAGAAAAAAAATTTGCTTTATCGAAATAAACGTGTTCCTGTGGATAGTCCTAAGAACATGCATATTTATTCGATTTTTGAATGAATATCGATTTGATCCAAATAATATTTATTTGAATCAATATTTATATACGCTCAATCGATATTCATTCTAATTGACTAAATGTGCTCTCAAGACTAGTCGAAAACACGTTTAATTGTGTGACTCGAGTAAATTTCGTTCTCCGCGTACAAATCGCCGCATGAAAAGATCGGGATAAAGAGGAGGCCGCCATATCGTCTCGATTTCGCATACCTATAGACTCGCTCCCTCCCGTTGACCCTTCGTAAACCCCCCAAAATTCAATCCCTTTCGCGAGAAGCGAGAAGTGTACCTATGCGTCTCTACCGCGCGAGACGTTCCGATCGCCGCGCCACCGGTTATATTACACCGAAGTTATAATACATACGGCGAACCGCGCGCGAGTGGATCGACGTGATAATTCGTACAACCATACTCGCGGAAACGCCGCGCCGCGCTCGAAGCGCGTGCAATTTTTAAGGTCCCCTCGTTATCCGCGCTTCCACAAAGGCGGCGTTAAATTTCCAACATCTCCCGCGTCCCTCGAAAAGAAAGCGCGTAAATAATTGAGTCGCGCGCGTCCGACGGCGCTGTAACTCCTCCGTCTCGTCCGCGTACCTTCTCGTCTCGCTGCGCGTCCGCATACGCGCCCTGTATAGATACTCGTATGTCCAACCACGCGAGACCCATGTCAAAACAAAAAGATCCGTTCGACAGGACCCACGCGGGTAGCGATAAAGCAGGTGGGACGAGCGGACGAGGGTCGCCGCGCGGAAAGGTCGAGCCACGGGAGTAGGCCGTTAAAAGCTCGATATACGAGGGGGGAGCGGACGTTTCGGCCGCGAGAGGAGAGGAGCTCGGAAGAGTGGCTTCGGTCATGTGCGTGTGTGAGGGGGGGGGGGGGGGCGTAAGTGGTACGCGCGAAGAGGCACATACGCGGCAGGAACGGAAGATGCATTTGGAATTGTGATGTACCTAGGGCTCGCGCCACGTGGTACCTAGTACGTATACGTATAGCATAAACGGCGGTGATTCCCCCCCGGCAGAGAGAAAAAGAATTAGTTAGATCTACTCTGAAAATTACTTGCGGGGTCACGAGTAATTATTTATTCATATCAATGAAATTCCTCAATATGTACATCAATTGGATATCTCTTACGATCATGTGGAGTAGTACATATGTGTTTGCATAAAAGAACTATCAAATTAATGTGTGTAAGTAAATAATTAATTACAACCGCACAAGTAATTTTTAGTAGATCCAATTGATTCTTTTTCTCTGTGAGTGAATGCGCAGCGCTGATCTCGTGTACGTATGTACACCGAGAAGGATAATTTGGTCAATTTGACCAAAGTTCTGGAGACGATGACCAAACTGTTTGGTGAAATGTGCCGGGGAAAAAATGATTTTGCAATTTTGACAAAACTAGGTTTTCCTGGGCACTTCTTACCATCATGACGAAAATATCATCCGTGGCAAGGAAAGGTATATCCGATAATAATGAAAATATTTACTGGGATAGCAAATATTTGTGCCAAAAAGAATTTCACTACGATTATACTGTTACATTTGCTATTATTGAACGTACCTTTTGCCGCCACAGATAATAGCTTCGACATGATAGCAAAAAGTTTCCGGCAAAACTTAGTTTTGCTAAGACTGTGAAATCTTGTTTTTTTTTTCTGTTCTAGACATTTGATTAGAATAACAAGGTACTTGGTTCAACTGACCAGCATTTTCATTAGAATGATCAACCGCGTCTAACTAGATGCATTTTGCCATTTTAACCTAATTGTTTTTCTCAGTGTGTGTAGACTATTCCAAAGATTAAAGGTTGGCAAAAGTAACTGTACGAACCGTTGGTATTTTTAGGCCGTCGAATTGTCAAAATGTAGAATTTCAATTACTATCATTGCCAGCGAGATATTCTCCAACAGTTATCACTGTCAGTTGTCAACCTGGTTGTCGGAAACGACTATAGGGACGTCTAGTTAGTTTGAGCGCACCTCTAAATTGAATTAACGTACCGTACTCGCGCGAGCGTAGGTTCCTCGGTAAGGGAATTATTTATGCTTCACACACGAGGGGTTAAGGTAATCGGATGAAATTTCCAAATTTGAGCTTGAAACTTTTGGCCATTACTGTACGAGAGAAAGGGGGAGGGGGGGAGAGAGAGATTGATTGATTGATAATATTATTTATTGCCCAGTGATGAACAAAGACGCAGATGATTTTCTGCTCGACAAGTAGAATTCGTAAGAGAGTATAGCTTTAATATAATAGTAGCATAATTACAGAGCACGTGTATAAAGACTAATTGTTGAGGTAGTGAGACAGGTATAATGGTACTGTATGCTCTCTCACTTAGTAGATAGTTGTGATAATAGTAAAATTATAAAATTAAGAAAACAAAGTTAAAAATAATAAACTATTAAACTATTAGAATTGAAAACGTAAACAGAGAGAGAGAGAGAGAGAGAGAGAGAGAGAGCTAGGATCGGTTTGGCCCATATTTCGGAGCGCTTGCGCGCGATTCCGCTTCGTCCCCCCCCCCCCCCTCTCGTGCCACCCTTGCGCGGATGTGCAATCGTGCGCGAGATAACGCGCGATCCATCGTTATTACAACGTCCGCGGGACGAACGAGATATATCGACACCGCTGCGAGGGGAGCGAGGAAGAAGGAAAAAAAAAAGGATACCATATGAGTTTTCGACTGGCGCTAAATGCGGGTTCGATACCTACCCCGCGTGGCACATCCGTCGCATCGTCTGTGGGTCTCGTTTTTAGACTCATTGTCGTGCAACGAGTCTATCGAAAGGAATACGTACACCCGTGCTCACGAAATCTGTCGCTGGTGACTTTTTTAAACCTTATTTTTAAACGTACTAACCAGTGAACAATTAATTCTCATGCCCTCATTAGCTACGGTGACGTCTACTCTCGTTAATGAAAGCACGAGGATTGATTAATCATTGGTTAGTACGTTTTAAAATAACATTTAAAAAAAGTCACCAGCGACAGATTCCGTGAGCCCGGGTGTACGTTACACTCGTGACGACGATAACAATCCCAGTTCCACCGAAGACGCGACTCGCGATAACGAGGGGTTGCTAGACACCCCGCGATGAATATACAAGAATTAGTCTTCGAGTTTGCCGTGTGACAATGAAATTTCTACCAATCGCGGTTCTCGATGCCCACACTCTGAGAAAAATGACTTCGGCCAATCTAATCAAAAGCCTGCGGAGACAATGATCAAACCGTTTCGTGAAATATGGATCGTCCAACTATATATTCGGTTAGAATGACTGAACGTTTGGTTGGAATAATTAAACGTTTGGTTAAAATAACTAGATGCTTGATCAACTGATCAGCACATTCTCGTTAAAATAACTGAACGCGTCAGACTAGACGCATCTTCTCATTTTGACCCAATTGATTTTTCTCAGTGCACTTCCGCGACATCTGATCGCTCGGATCGACGATATCGCGCGGGCGCGTCGTCGTCGGTTTTCGATCGCTTTTATACTAATTGTAAGTATAATACATATTCTATCGAATTCAAGGAAAAGTGGAGTGGAAGCGCAACACCGAGACGACCCTCGATCGTCGTGCCGGCCGTATTGGGGGGAGGGGGGGGGGGGTCTCCGGTTTGTTCCGCTTCGCCTCACTTTGCCCCATACCCACACATATGCGTACTATACACCCCAAAGTCCGAGCGCACACGCGTTGCACCGTTCGAACAGCCGCGCCCCGGTGGGGTGGCACGTTTTTTTTTTTCCTGATAAAAAACTTATATCCATACGTCCACCCGCGCCGTATCCTACGGTATCGGTACGCGCGCACGGGCGCTCGTTGAGATATGTGTATACACAGTCCGCGCGCGGCGTTACGGATATACGTGCCGTCGCGTATATATCGGCCTTTGCCGGGCCATCCGTTATATCGAATATATATATATCGAGCGCGTGTAATGCATTTATCTTGTACCTACGTCGCGCCGCGTCTAAAGGGGCACCGTCGACCCGCGCGTATAAGGGAGGATATCACGGATTCGAGTGCAACCGGATGCGAGATCTTTCGGTATACGCCGGAGAAAGTTCGTTTTTTCTCGCGTTGATTTGACGGACGATGCTGGACGAATGTGTATATGTAGTTGTGTAGTCGCGTACTCGAGGTCGATACGGGCGCGAGACTTGATTGCTTACGAGAAAATCTGTGCGAACTTTGACTCGGTAGGGGGTGCGTCAACCCCCTTTCGTCTTAAAACACTGAAGCAATTCGAACGAGGGCGATTCACGGTAGAGAGCGCTGCAATTTATACGGTGACCGATTGTTTGAACACGCACTGAGAAAAAAAATGTACTCGCGATCGAAATAAACGTATTTTTCAATAGTCCCGAGAGCACATTTATTCGATTAGAATGAACGTCGATTGTGGACGAATGTAAATATTATTGATTTAATTCAGTCTCTTGATCTCTCGTGAAACTGAATTCGGTCTCTGCAAAAAAATACTCATAATTTTAAATTCAATTTGTAATCCGTACATATGTATGTACATATTCGATATCGTGCGAAAAAGAAAAAATGTCCGAAAAAAGAATTATTCGCTACCATCACATGCGTGATAGATAGGCTTACAACGCGATGACGTAGTTGTACTTCAGAATATCGTCTTCCAGATCAGACAAGGCCGAGAATACAAAATAACAAAATACGAGGTGAACAATTTAGCGCAAACTTTGTTAAATCTGCAATCAACTAAAATATCTGGAAAACCGAGTTGCCAGTACAGCGGCGTCCGAGGTTCGCGGCTCCGTAAAAGTTTCCAGAGCCTTGGCGCGATGCGAAACGCCGTTCCGCGTTCGAGGGTTGCGCGCGCAATATACAACGCGGAATACGCTCAACGGTCCCGAGGAAACGAGACAGCGGTGCGACCTCACGACGAAACTTTGCCCCGAGAGTTTCGCGACTTTATACAAATTCGAAACTATATGTATGTATGTATACTCTCCGTCGAAAGGGACGTAGCGGCGCTTTCGTGCTCCCACGAGCTTCGGGCGAGATTATTTTCGCCCCGCGGAAAATACGCGGGCGATAAACCGGAAGAATACAGCGCGATAAACCATCGACATTCGCGCAACGGCTTTAGCCTTCGAAATATCGCTTTATAGACGCAGTCGGGAACCGATTCCTCCGCGATTTTCCCCAAATCCCGCCGACAGACGAATCTATACGCCCGGCGACGAGCAATTCGGGAACGGCGAGCCTCGCTGCGCGGCGAAAGGGCGAAACCCGGAGAGAGTCCGGATTATACCATCGTACAACTTCGCGAAATCCTATAATAATAGCTTCACCCGCGCTCTCTCGGAGTAAACCGACTAAGGCTTAACTCACACGGTGCGACTTCACTGCGACAGCAGTGCGACAGAACTGACGCACGCTGTCGCAGGAATCGACGACTTTCCTGCGACAGTTTTGTCCCACCGCGTGAGCAGATGCGCGGCAAACTAACACAACGACACCGCCACTGTAGATGTCGTACAGACAAGCGCGAGGTGCGTGTCGCAGGGAAGTCGTACCGTGTGAGTGCTTCGCTGCGTCTCCACATGCTGTGATTTGCCGCGTGCGACAGTTTTGTCGCAGTGAAGTCGCACCGTGTGAGTTGGCTCTAACGCCACGCGTTCGACGTTTCCAACTCCGCCTTACCGAAGCCATAGTTTCTCTCTCTCTCTCTCTCCTCCTCATCCTTTCCACGCAGCTTTCCGTTCGGTCGAGCACGAGTGTTTTGCGCGGGAGAGAGAAGTAGGGTTTTCCTCCGGTTACTCGCTCGGCCGTATACACTCGTTATACGCCCGCGCGCGTGCCAGTATGAGACTGAACTTACTCGCCAAAAGAGAAGCTTGATTCTCTGTTATCTCGTTATACCGCGAAAAATAATTGGTCAATTTTACCAAAATTTCAAAGACGATGACCAAACTGTTTAGCGAAATACGAATTCTCTCTCCGTCTGAGTTGCATTTAAAAAATGCCGATGTTTTTGCGTGCGAATACAGAGTAGAATCTTGAATAAATTAGGAACGTCCACATGACGTAAATTCCATCTCGTAAGAATACCGAATCACATCTGCTACGTATAGTTTTATGGTTGCCCGCGGATACTGGTCTTATGGCGCTATTCTGCACGAAAACGTAAGCTCTCTGTGAGGTGCTACATTGTACACATCCGAGAGATTGCGGCTTGGAAATCTTTTCTCTCGGTGTGTTTATCGCAGCGCCGAACGCGTATATCTCGAGGCGAAAACAAAAGGCTCGATAGGGACGATATGATTTCCTTCGGGCACACTTTTCGTCCGCGGGCGGTCTCCGATCGCTGACCCCGCCTCTATCGCGTTCCTTCCGAATCGAACGCTAAATATACCTACGCAAGCGGCTTGTACACGGTGGAGTTTCATTCTCGTGCAAATATGCGTGTTACTCCTCGAGCGATCGGCGAAGATTGTACGGGAATTTAATTAAACGCGGAATTCGCCTTTCCCTCGTCGATCGGCCGGCCGGGCGTTACACTCGCACATCGATTTTCCCGCCCGCGCGAACCCTTTAATTTCGAGCCGGAAAATTGCATCCGCGTTCCAGCGGGATTTTCGTATACGTCGAAACACGACTCGTTCTCTTTCTTCCGGCCCGGCAGCCGGTTCTTCCGCATATGATTTCGGGAAGAGATAGTTTGATTTCCGAGTGAGTTCCGCCGGGTCGGAGAGAATTTGCATCTTTATCGTCTTCGACGGAGTAGTCCACCGTGCGGATGATACGCGCGCGTTGGCTTGCACCGGCGGGTGGTTCAGCGCATAACCATCACGGAAAAACGGTAAATTTTACTGTATTTGCAATAAGAAGGGTACATTGTACAAAAATTTGTATATTTAATGTACTTGTATGTAAAGCTTTTTCCAATCCGTGATTATAAAAATTAAGAGACTCTCTGTAATTATGAAAATGTATATATTTCTTAATGAAATTTCCCTTATAAATTTCTTGCTAGAGAGTATGTTAATTTTCATAATCACGTACCTATCGGATAAAAGCTTTATATTGGGATTTTTGACATATGGGCGGAGCCTGATTGATATGGCGCCGACAAGGGTACATACATATTGTGATTACTGTGATTATATTGTAGTAAATGACTTTTATCTTCCATTTTTTTAATAAAAATATTAATAATTATGGAAAATACCTGTGCTTGGGCAGGTACAAACCCTGTCCAAAGAATTTTCTTTTACAGCACGACAAACCCTTTTATTGCTTTTTGCACGAGGTGAAAATTTAGCGGGGAATTGACACCAACTCTAACTACCGACTCGACTTCTACCGGTATAAATGACTCGAGTACCGACCAAGCCTGGCCGAAGGTAAATTTCAAGATCCTTGCAACTGGCCAGTACAGAGCGGGACATCCTGCAGTCTCGTTATTTTTGAATTTTTGAGCTGTATCGATATAAGACTTTATCGCAGATAAAACGCAATCGTCAAAAAACCATTATACAAATATCAGTCAAAACCCCATAGGTTGTGAGACAATAGCGATCGAAGTTCCTTTCTTGGCGAGTAAGTTTAGCCTCGTATGGTACATGTCAGGGTTTTCGGATGTTCCTAGTGCGCTCACTTGAGAAAATAAATATCGACACACGATATAAGTGCTCAAGTGCCATTGAAAATTCAGGTTCTTTCGATTTTTAGGGTTCCTGACATTTTACACCGTGTAATTATCTCTCGATCGATTTTATCAGTTCTCGCATCATCCCCCCCCCCCCTTTGCGCAATCTTCCACCGCAGCGTTCACCCTCCGTTTCTCTTCTCCTTTCAGTCCATGATGGGCAAGTGGTACATCGTGGAAATCCTGGAGCACAGGGGCGATCCGGGCAAGCCGCCGGACGCCGTACGCACGATGGTCGTCGACACCTGCCCCGTCGTCAAACTGGAGGCGAAGGGTTCATCTCAGCTGAGGCTGTTGTGGAGCGAAGGACTCGGCGATCTGGAATACACGTTCTGGGTGGCCGATAAAGTCGGAAATCCCGGCTACTGGAAATCGATCGGCCCGCAAAACGGTAGATATACGCGCCGGCGATCGATATCGAAATTTCGGGTTGAGAAATGTGGAAACAATTTGTTGAACCATATAAATACGTTATACGCGCTCATAAATATTCGGTAGAAAATTGCTTCTGCAATTTTCAATAACGTTATTCAACGTCACAGCTTTCCGTCGTACAGTTGCATCGTCCAATCGCGATTTCAGTAGTCTGGCTCGATCTTGCCGTAGCGCCGTAATCGCAAGTAGACAGCAGACGCTCAATCCCCTATTTGCTGAATTCAAAGGCCCGTACCATTTAAAACCACATTTCTTTATATTTACACGATCTTTCATCGATTAAAATACACTTTACACGCAGTCATTTATCGATATACCGCGTTCCATACAAAAATTGGAACTCTCTCTGATATATAAGTAATACAAATTTCCATTACCCCCGAAGGTGAGAAAATATTTATACATAGCACTGTGACGAGCACGTCCCAGTCATCCCACGTCATTTCCCTTTCGTATTCCGTTTAAGTTCACTGTTATTTATTCGTTAATAACTATGGAAATAATGCTCTTTACAAAATCCTCTCGCAGAAGTGGCAATCCAGACCGGAACCGCCGCGGAACGACGTAGAGAGTTGACCTAGAGCGCCACCGTGACACGGTAACGCGATCGCCGTGTCGATGATTACTTTTCGTGGATTTCTTCGGAGCGCTTCGCGCTCTCTCGAGACGTATGAAACTTTGTTGCTCGCGTTCCGCCGACGTGGGAGAGGACGCGCGAGTTCAATTGATACGACCGATCCGTACCGCGCGTCCGCGTAGCTCGATAATGAATCAGCAGGGCTGTCCAACTCGCGAGGGGGGTTTGCGCGCAGAGCGGCTCGCAATCGGATCGGGCTGCTGTGGATTAAATTGGGCTAAACGCAGTCCGCGAGATATCGACGGTCCAAAAGTCTGTTCAACCGTTCTTCCGCGCGCGCAGTCGAAGGTGGGGCGGATTTGAAATGCGGGTGCCTCGCGAATCATCGACGCTCGAGATCGCGCGTATACATATGTACCAGAAACGAATATTCGTTCCGCGAGACTCGTCCGCAGAGGCTCGCACGCTCGATGATCGTCGTTTCGATCGACGATCAAAGGCGATTCTCTCCCTCGCTCCGCCGAGAACCGCGTCTTCGTGCGCAAATAGGGGATGATCCGAAGGGGGATACGTACGCGAGATCGGGTGTAGCGGAACGAGCGATAGAGTTATCGATACCACAAGCGGATTAAACTCGCAGTCATGGACACGTACCTCTGTCTCTTTCCATTCAACGCATTCGTTATCGGATGGCGTCAATGTCAACTGTGTCGAGTGTCGGCAAGCGTATCGTTTAGGTAGCCTGCACGGAGAGGAAAAAAATAGTATCGTAGATTCGACTAAATTAGCGATCGTGCACTGAAAAAAAATAACTTAGTCAAGATGACAAAACGTATCCGGATAAATGAGTCAAGTTGTTCCAACCAAAATACCAGTTTATTCCAACAAAGATAAAAGTTGAACCGAATATTTAGTTACTTCAACTACGTGTCTATAGTTACCTATTCCAATCAGAAAATGGCCAGTCAAACGAGAGACACAGATGGAGAGGATTCGTATTTCGCCAAACGGTTTGGTCGTGGTCTCCAGGATCTTCGTCGGATCGACCAGGTTTTTCTTTGCTCCGCGTGGACGGGAGAACGCCGATCGAGAGTTGCTTGAATTAAATAATTCAGTTGTACAATAATAAAAAAACTATTTGACGAAAGCAAGCTGTAATCAATTCCTAGCATATTATCGGTTCGAGCAACTTGATCCGCCTCCCCCCCGCCCCGTGACCACTGATTTAGTCAGATCTACCCTATTTTTTTTCTCACCGACACACCCCCTCGTACCACAGCCACCCCGGTTTCCGCGCAACGCTACGCGCGTCCTGACGCTTCTCCCGATTCGCAGGCAGCCTCACCGAGCAAGCGTACACCCAGTTCAAGGGCAGCGTCCGCGTGATGAAAGCGGTCGCGTCGCACGTGGTCCTCACCTTCTGCTCGCGCAACCCCGACGGCCAGCTCTACTCGGTCCTGCTGTCGCGCGAGCACGTCCTGGACAAGAACAACCTGCGCGGCGTGCACAACCTTCTGGCGCGACGCAAGCTGCGGCTCCACGGCATCCGAGAGACCTGCGCCAACGGCGGCGGCGGCGCTGGCCTCCGCGCGCGCTGGACGACTCTCCTGGCGTTTCTCGCCGCGCTGCTCGCGCAATCGAGCCTCTCGCGGTAAGCGCCCGCTGTCGGTCCGCGCCGCGGAAATATCGCGAGGCGCCGCCACCGCGTCCCCGTCGTCGATGCGTTCGCGGAGAACGAGACGGACCGACCCGGAGCGCGCGCGGCTCGGAGACGTAAACGCGGCGAGCGTTCTCGCGCGATGGAATGTCGCCGCGCTTCCACCGTAGACTCCGCCGTTTCGTCCGTCCGTCCGTCCGTCGCACAGCGGAGAGGGACGAGTTTACGCGCGAGTGTAATCGCGTTCGCGTTATCGAGCGGGAAAGGTCTCCGCGTGGTTCGCACGATCGGAGTCACCCCGAGGGAGTAACCTCTCACGGACCGCTCTCTCTCTTAGAGTCTTTATTTATTGTACAAATCTCTCGATTACTGCGCCGATTGTCGAGGTCTTATCGCGTATGCTTAACGGATGTGTGTGTATAAATATGGGAATACAATAAAGAAGGTCGCGACGTTAGAAAGAGACGACTGGTGTATCGATGCCCTTCTCTTTTCGACGTTTCTTTTCTCCGCCGTATAGCGCATTCCTCCCGGCGTCGCGAATTCTATCGCGGTGAATTATATCGCCGGTGACTTTTGCTAAGATCAATAGTATATCTTTAAACGTACCGACCGATGGTCAATTTCATTAACCAGGGCAAACGCCGCCGTACACTGAGAAAAAAAAAAGATTGCAAATTATTCCGTTAGAAGGATAATCTGAGTACGAAAGGTAAAATGGATCGAAAATTATCCTAAAGAAGGTTACATTTTATACCCTGGAAGAGGATAATTTTTCATCTGTTTTATCTTTCGTACTCAGATTATCCTTCTAACAGAATAAATTTTAATCTTTTTTTTTTCTCAGTGCAACTAACGAGAGCGTGATAATTAATTGGTCGTTGGCTGATATGTTTTAAAATGACATTTTAAAAAATCACCAATGGGAGTACACCGCGTCGGCTTCACGTGAAAAGCGCATAAGTCCAGAATGACTGTTTCTGCAGTAGATTAAAGAAACTGTTTAAAATCAGTGTCTCTTATTCTAAGAAGTTCAGAAGCTATACATGGGATTATCAAAGAAAAGTTCATAATTTTAGATAAAAAAACTTCACAACAAAATACTTCCAAAAACCAGTTTAATTTGCAAGACTGCTTGTTTCTTACATAATCAACAGTCATTTTGGACTTACGCACTTTTCAAAATGTGAAGCCGACGACTGCGGCCGATGTTTCCGATCGACCCACTCAGAGAGTGACGGTACTTCAATCGAGTCAACCGCAGCTAAAACTTTCGAGTGAATCTTAGTGTTTTTTGCCGTGAAAGTTAAATTTAATTGGCGCTCCGTGGCAAAACGAGAAGATCCGTTCGTACAGTTCAACTACGGTCGATTCAATATTGAAGTACCGTCACCCAAAGCGGGTCGATCGGAATCAAAATAATTCAGTTAAAATGACAAAACGCGTCTAGCTGGACACGTTTAGCTATTCTAATTAATTAAAATACCGGTCGGTTGAACCAAATATCTAATTATTCGAACCAAATGTCTAGTTATTCCAACCAAAGACTGAGAAGAACAAGTAGTTGCGACAACTATTTTGGGCTCAACTGCTCAAGTTATGTAATCAGCACCAATTTTATATAGTTGTCGCGACAATTCTTTTGTTCTGGCAATTAAAAAATAGTAATGACAACGACAAAAACTGGTTACCAAACTTGAGCAGTTGAGTCCAAAATAGTTGTCACACAGTTATATTTATTTATTTCAGTGAACGTTTAATTATTCTATCCAAAAAGCGGCCAGTCTAACCAAACAGATGGCGAGAGGGTCCATATTTCACTAAACGGTCTGGTCATCTTCTCCAGGATTTTGGTTAAATTGACCAAGTTATTTCTCTCAGTGTAAGTATACCTACTTGGAACATCTACCGAGTTTTCAGGGCACGACGCAGATCCGTCGCCGGATTGCGCGTCGGGGACAAAGTCGCTCTTCGTTTCGCTATAACGCCCGGCGACACCGAGCGAGCGAGCGAGCGAGCGAGCAAGCTTCACGGCGGTCGTCGTCGTCGTCGGGTAGGAAGGTTCGTAAGAGGAAGAATGGAGTACGCACGCAGAGTGTACGGAGGGTCCGATAATTAAGGTTAATTCCACAATTAACCCCTCTCTCGGTCACGTGGCCCTATATACGCCTACTACGTCGCACGGCTGCCGAAGCTCGGGGCAAATTAGTCCTCGCGCTCTTCCCCCCTCCTCCTCCTCCGCCCTCCTCCTGCCTCTCGCCGATGCGCTCGCATTCTCTCGCCACTCTCTCCCTACTCTTTCTCCAACTACCTACTCGCGCGCGCGCTCAAACTTTGCCCGTCTCCCTTTCCTACCCGTTCCTCGCGTCGCGGAGTCGCGGAGAAGATCGAAATAATCCGTTTCGTTTAGCGATATCTCGGTGGAAGAGGAAGCGGCAGGGGAAGATGTGGTGAGAGAGAAGGAGAGAGGGAGAAGCTTTTGAAGTCGGTCGAATACATACGTCGCTCGAGGGACGGAGGGGCGCGGGGTTTATCGCGTCCACGCGAAAGGGAGGCGGACGTGGCGCTGGGAAAAAGAACGGCGACGCGGGAGAAGGGGGGGCTTTGTCCGCGCACCGTCGAACGGAGAAACTTCGATATCGGGAAATACGACCGCGTACGTGTCCACGCGTTCGAGTTGTACGTCGAGGGAAGGACGCTCGCGCGTCCCTTCCTCGCGCGCTCACAAAAATTCATCGGCGATCCGTCGTCGCGAGTTCGATGACGCGTGACGATGGAAATCATCCGGTGATCGATTCCGGTCTATCCCGTCGGAAGCAATAATTGTCGTCGGATAGACGAGTCGTATATTTGCAAAACTCACTCTTCGACAAAAATTTAAAAATCGCGAATAATATTCTGAGACAGGTGGTGTATACCTATATATGTCTCGATTTTTTAATTTTTGTCAAAGAGTGAGTTTTGCAAATACCTATACGGCTCATGTACAGTGGACGAATACGTCTCTGGCTCGTCTTCCTCCGACTCCTTCCTTCTCCCTCCTTTCGACGGACGCGCCAGCCACGAACGATAAAAATTCGTTGTTCCATGACACGGGGGGGGGGGGGGGTCGTCGTCTCCCCCGCGAATCGGGCCGACAAAGCTGGCCAGGTTCCAACTTCCTGCGTCGTCGATTAACTTCCCAAAACGACGGACCAATTATCTCATTGAACTCGTTACCGTTTTAATTTAAGCGTGGGCTTTCTCCGGTAGCGGAGACCGCGAGCGCGCGCCGAGCGGAGCCTCGGCGAGCTGGAGCGCGACTCGCGCGGCGGGCCGACCTTTGAACCGCGCGAGCGAATCGATGAATCGACGAATAGCCGCGCAAACGGGACGACGACTAATTCTCCGACGCGTCTCGAGACTAGCGGATCGAGTCGGTGGGAGGCGGAAGGAACAACCCCGGCGCAGCTGTGTCGGATAATCCACGATTCGGAACGCGACCCTTAGCGCTCGCGCGGCAGGAGGCGGGAGCGCGACCCGGGCTTATACGCGGGTTTACGAGTTTGGCGCGTGTCTCGAATGAGAAGTTTGCCCGATTGTTATTAATTGCGGGGAGCGCCGACTCCGAGACCCAGCGAGCCCGATTACCGCCGGATATGCGGGACGGTCTTACGGCACGCCGTCGCGCGAGCGTCTGGTCGCGCCGATCGCGCGGATCCCCGCGCTATGAATGTGCACCCGCGGCGACTCGGATTCAGAGCGTGGTGACTTTTGGAAAATGTCATTTTTAAAGGCACCACCCAATGAACAAATAATTCGGATGCTTTCTTTAACTATAGCGCCGTTTATCCTGGCTGATGAAAGCATTAGAATTGATTGATCAAGGTTAGTACGTTTAAAACTGACATCTTGCAAAAGTCACCAGAGGCTCAGAATCCGAGTCGCCGGGTGTACTCTCGGCGTCGCGGAGTCTGCTGCCGGTGGCTTTTTAAAATGTCATCTATAAACATACACTGACGACGAAATTTACTCGATCGAAATAAACGTATTTTTGTAATAGTCCCGAGAGCACATTTATTCGATGCGAATTAATACCGTTTCGACGAATATAAACATTATTGATTTAATTAAATGTCATTTGAATATGATCGATATTCATTTGAATCGAATAAGCGTGCTCTCAGGACTATCCAAAAGCACGTTTACCTCGGTCGGGCAAATTTGTTTTTTTTCAGTGTACCGCGCCAATGAGCAATTGATTCTCATGCTCTCGTTATAGCTGCGGCGGCGTTTCTCCTGGTTAATGAAAAATCACGAGAATCGATTGATCGTTGACTGGTACCTATGTTTGAAAATGACACTTTAACAAATTGCCAGCGACGGAATCCGTGACGCCGGGAGTACTTTCCGCGATGACGTTACGATCCGTACGAATCGATCGTCGTTCGTTCTTTCCTCGCCTGCGATACGCGCATTCGAAGATCGTCGTCTCGAGTTCGCGAGATGGAAACGACGAGGAATTTCGATCGAGTCATCGGTCGTGCTGGCGTCGATCCCCATCGATCAGCGGGCGCGTTTGACGTTTGTGCGTTCGCGTATAGGGGGCGTGTATTGCTCGACAAAGCGTAATATACGCGCGGAGAGGCGCGATGTAATCGCGTATCGAGCGTTATCCTTACGCGTCGCCGAAGCGGGCCTCGTATTAGCGCCGGGGCGGCGAGGGGTTGGCCACGATTGCCAAGAATTCGGGCGAGCGAACGAACGATGGATTTTCGCGCGACTGATCTGCACGGATGGACGGGCGGGGAGGAATTCGTCCGCGAGGGGGGACGCGCGTATGGATGTACCATATTTGTGGTCTATCAGAAATCTGTATATATACGTACGTATTCAGGGGCTGGAATCGGAGGGAGAAGGTACGTTCTCATGCAAATCAGAATTCGCGTCCAATCGTTATTTCAAAAGCGTCGGTCGACCCGCGGGTCGACGCGTAATTTCCCCATACCAGTTGGACGTGTGGTTTTCGGTGGTTTCGATCCGATAGAACGTATACAGAGGGAAATATGGCGTACCAGAAATGTATGTTGGCTCGATTTGGATGCAGAAATTTAGCTATTTAATTTGAACGGCATTGTCTGTGTGCGCTGAGAAAAAAAGACGAGAGTAAAATAACCCTGTGTGTTGCTGGGTAAAAATGGTTGTAATTATATGATACCATTTTTTAACACTATATTACGGCTCGTTCAGTAGCCGTAAGTGCAATAATTATCGTAATAAGAAACCATTTAATGGGAAATTATAAATATGTAATTGTAAACATATCGTACATATTACCACGAATAAGTGATAAATATTACTATATGAAATCTCAGTTAACTCGAAATGGTAAATTTTACTATTGCGAAATAGTTTCCAAGAGTATTGTAATTCTTACTAGAAAAAATCATGATTAATATTACTATTATATTACAGTTTACTACAATATTAAGCTGGGTTATGATTCTCTTGGCAACTCATCGAAATAATATATTAGTTAAAAGAAATAGTAAACTTTACTATTTTTGTTCTCTCAGTGTGATCCAAACATATGTATAGCGTTGCGGTAAATACTTTAGATAATCGTCGATGGACGCGGAATTTACGATCGTGGATGAGTCGCTTCGTAAATTCTATAATGTATCGCGTTTCCACGAGCCCTTCGTCGTGTCGCGCGGTACCTACCGCCCGCGCGGTAACCAACCGACAATGGAATGTTTACGCTCTCACCCCGTTATCGCCGTAAACAACTTCCCTCGCGACGGCTTCGCGAGTATCCATGGTAACTCTGGCGCGGCACTAAATCGGTAGAATTTCCGTAAACGCAAACTAGGTAGACGACGCAATTCGGCGCGCCGTCGGGGAAACAATTTACTCGTAACGGAGACACCGTGCTCCGCGTGCCACGCGGAGCTCGATCGGAACGTCACGGCGTTTCCCGCGTCGCGTTCCTGCTTACATTTTAACACCCGCGCAATTCGACGCGGGATACCGAAGACGAGAGAGACAGAGAGTGAGAGGGAGGTGGTGAGGGAGAGAGAAGAAGCAATTTATTTATCCTGGGACTAGAGTCCCTTGAGGGTAGATACGAAAGAAGAATACAGAGAGAGAAAACTCTGCGTTAAAATATGAATAAAAACGTAACTAAAACACTAAAAACAGAAAAATAACGTTAATTCGAAGATATAACGAAAACAGCGAAGTAAGCGGGAAAAAAAATAAGTAAATAAATAAAACTGAAAGAGAACAAGAAGAAGAATGATTTATTAGCTCTGAGACTAGGACTCCTGAGAGCACGACAACAAGTACAGAGAAAAATACAGAATAGTACAAGGTAACGCGATGAGAAAAAATACATATAGATGCAACAACACGTGCAATTCAATAATATAAAGAAATACAGGGAGAAATGAAAATGCAGAGGGACCAAGTCTCACGCGCGAAAGCCTCCCGCAACGGCCGCGAAGAAACGGAAATGAGTAGAGATCAGATCGAGAGAAAGACTTTCGTGGGGCGCGAGCGAAACGAGATGTAGAACGCACTTCGTCGACTACACGAGACACCGTTGGCTTCCTTCACCGATCGATATCGATTACTATACCTGGCACTCTCCGTATCGACTCTCCTCTTTGTTATCGACTTCAATCATCATTATCAATGCTGTTACTCTCTCTTGTCACCATCTTCGTTAGTATTACATTGTACCGGCTACTTTTTATTCCTGCTTATTATCATTAGTCGTTAATATTACTATAGTTTAAGCTACTTTTTTTACTTTCAATTCATTTCCTTTTTGTATTAATTTGGCTTTCCCATCAGCTCTTAGAGGGTACGCCCTAGAGCTCAATAAATGCTATTCTATTCTATTATATCGCGTCCGTCGGTCGGTTTCGTCGCTCTACTCGCCGCTCTCGCGCGCGAATCGAATATCCCTCGGTGCGTACGTATGTGGAAACGGAGCGCCGAGGGGAGAGAAAAGAAAAGAAGGAAATGCGAAAAATTCCACGCGATAACGAGGGACCTCGGTACGAACGGCGTTGGCCGTTTATCGCGGAGAAAAAAAAGAGATAACCGAAGAGGAACGATAACGGAGGCGCGGGAGGGGAAAGGATGTCGGAAGGTAAAGGGGGATGAACAAGATAGAGGGGAGGGATGGTACGCTCGCCTCGGACGGTCCGAGGAGAAGAGGGAGAAAAGCACCCCTCTCTCTTCGAGGCCGGCCTGCCGTACGGCCGGCGCTCAATGATATTTCTCACTCAGCGGTTCGGCTTCGGAGCCTCGACGCCGTTGCGGCCCTTTGATAAATCGATCTCGCGCACGCCGAACGGCCCGCAGGGACGTTTAAGCGAAAAGGGCCATTAGGCGCCGAGTATAGTGAAAAACGACAAATCGCCCCCACCCCCGGGGACGGACGGCACGGGCGCGGACTTCGGGTGGACCGGGGTAGAGAGTCTCGGCCGAAAGGAGAATAAAACAAATGATCGTTTAGCATCCCTCGTTTCTCCCTCCTCCTCCTCCTCCTCCTCCTCCTGCCGGTACCGCTCGCCGTCCTGCCGGGCGCCAGGCGTGCCGTGAAATCGTTTCTCTCGACGCGCGCACCGCGCGCTTTCAGCGGAAATGAAAACGATTAATCGAGTGCGTTTCGAGTCGTCGAATATCCCGCAGGAGAAATTCGCCTCTCGGGGAATCGCGTGAAATAATCACGCCGTGCGTTTATGCGCGTTTGTACGTACGCGCCAACTATGCGCGCGACGGTCTGGTTCCGCGGTGGAGACAAAAAGCCTCGCTCCCTCGTGCGATTTATAGGCGCCGCTACGTGTGTGCCCGTCGTACTTTTTTTTCTCTCTCTCTCTCTCTGTGAACCGCGCGAATATTCCTTCCGAGCGATTAAACCGGGGTCGATAAACTTTGCGGCCCTCAAATAATTCGCGGCGATATTTCCCTTTGTCCGCGCCGTCCCTTCGGAATTCTTTGCGCGGGCTTCCGGCGTTCTTGGCGCGCGCTACTACACTCGCCGGGGCTGGAGGCGCGTCCGCCGTTGCCTACCGGGGCCTTCTCCACTTGGAGCGTCCGACTATTCCCGTCGTAACTACCGCGACGAGCCGAGCGTATAATGCCTACAGCGTACATACTGACCGTTGCAGAACTCACACGCCAGCGCAGCTGGTTCCGTATCGGTAGGCGCACCCGGTCCGCTACGGTTTCCCGTAACTTCGTGGTAATACCGGCAGCCGAAGTCCGAACTAAATAGAACTACTAATCCGAGAAACATCGGGAATCTCATTAATGAATCTCATTATGTTCCGATATAGTTTCAATACTTGTTTGATCTTGTTTTTTTTTAATATTCGAAGAAATAAACGCAAGCAGTACCATTTGGTTCGGATTCTGGCTGCCTGTATTACCACGAAGTTACGGGAAAGCAGAGCAGACGTGATGCGCTTATCCTATTTAAAAAATATCGTATATTTTCATGGAAAACTTACGAAAACCCTGTAGAATCATCATGGGAATTTGATGTGCTCTTTTGGCACACGAATTCCGGATACCCGCTAATAAAAATCTGAGAGAGATGCATAGAAATATATTGAATTCTATGTGTATCTGTAGAAAAAGATAAAATCTCGTAACGCGTGTTCTATCGGTAATTACGAATAGAACAACGTAGATAGATCTTCATTTTCTTTGTCGGATTCAACTTATATTTTAGCGGATAAATATAAAATTCGATAAATCCCTGTTTATCATCTCAGATACACATAGAATATAATGAATTCCTATTCGTCCTTCTCAAACTTTCCCCTCGGATATCGGAAACTGCTGTGTCCGAAGCACATCAGATTCTCGTATAGAAATTATCTATGGGAATATCTACGGGGTCTTTTTTCAACGGTGTACCGATACGGAGCCAGCAACGCTGACGTGTAAATTCTGCAACGGTTCGTAGGTATACAGTATTTCCGCGCGCACGTCATTCATCCTCGCTCCTAATCAACCCTCGCTCGCGAACACTCGTACACACGTTCACCGGCGTCTTACATCCATTCGCGTCCAATTCCCGTTAACGTATCGCTGAACCCTCTCCCGTGAGATCCCTTCACGCCCCTCGAAATGTACCAATCTCCCGAATTTCCACACTCCGTGTACGCGACGAGGGAGACTCGTTAGCTCCGATCGACGTAGACAATGCTGATCGTTCGGATAACGACAGCGACTCCCTCCCGCTACCGGAGAAGAGAGCGAGGAAGCTGCGCGCTTTCGATCCGTGTAATGGGTGCGCGAGTACGTCCGCGTATATCGCAGCCGTCCGTCCGTCGCGTCACGGCGGTGCCACCTGAAACCCGCCCTCGTTCCGGCGGAAGATTGCGCGCAAGACTTGTAATCTACATGAAATTACGGAAAATGGCGTAATTGGTGTCTCGGCATTAACGCGGCGCCGGGCTCCCCGCGTCGCGGTACTACGTCGTCGTTTCTCCGCGTGACAGTGGGTACCGTCGGGACGCATTATACCTATACATACCTTGGACGCAGAGCCGGTGCTGCGACGATGAACTCGAGAGAGAGAGAGACGCGTAGCGTGTCCGTGTTTTATTCGTTCGTCGAGCTACGGTTGCAGAGCCACGTAGTAAGCGTAAGTAAGTTACACCGGCTCGTGTACCGTTCGCACGTACAACGTATCGTAATACTAACGTACCTGCGCGCGAACGAGCGGAAGAGAAGAAGAAGATCTAGGCGTCTCCTAAGAGCAAAATGTCTGGTATATAAAAAAGAGAGTAACAGTAATAGAGTGATTAAAAATGAGAAAGGATAATAACACGACGGTGGTGGAATAATATCAGTGACGAGAAAAAGCAGCAAGCGGCAAGCAGACAAGGTAAATAGTATAAAAATAAGTAATAAATAGTGAAGGAAATAAAAGCAAACCATATAGAAAAGTTAAATAGTAAAAGAAATTGTTAACAGTAGAACCAGACAGTAAATAAGTAGTAAAAATAACTAATAAATAGTAAAGCAAATTGTAAAATTAAGTAGAAACTGTAAAATTAAGTAGGAACGAGGGAGGAGAGAGGGAGCGAGTTTCGTTATGCGGATTTCATCTCCCAGCTGACGATGAGACGAGTTCGAAAGGGTAGAAGTAATTCGTCGTATCTTTTAAGACGCCGATCGATGAGGTAATCGATGTGGAAGGAGCGATTAGCGAGAGTACGCCGTTATAATAAGGAGAGGCGACGGTTCGAGGTTGAGGCGCGGGGAAGATTGGATCGGTCTCTTAGATCCTCGCTGCGCGACGGTTCGTTCGAGACGAGAAATGAAAATTGATCGCGCGTCGTTTCGCTCGTTAACTCGTTATCCTCCCGCGAGTTACGTAATAACGCGGAAGACGGCAACGTCGACGAGGTCGAATCGGGTCGGGTTTTCCCGGACGATCCCCGCGCATCATCCCCCGGATCCTCCCGCGTTATTTACGCGTTTCAACGACGTTCGGATACGACGACGCGGTGATGCACCGAAGAGACGCGAAAGGGAAGCGAGTCGGCCCCGTACTTTCGTCATTTCGAGCCGGAGGACGGAAATCGCCCCAGTTTCGCTGCCCGGAAGTTTGCCCGCGCGAGGACTTCCGCTCTCGTTCGTTCTTCCGTTTGCGCGCGGAGAAAAATGACGACGACGAAAGCGGAAGAGGCGAGGAGAGCGCGCCCCAAAAGGAAAAGCTCGGTAGGATATGGCCAGGATTTAACGTACGCGCGGGAGAAAGGGTCGAAACGCCGCCGAAAGGAATACGAGCCAAGCGGCGTATAACCATCCTTCACCCTCGTCGTTCGGAGGGAACGGAAATCGCCCACCAACCCGTCGCCTCTGCCATCCAGCGAGCGTCCAATGACGAGAGGAGAGAACTCTCCCTTTCTTCACTTATTCGGGCGCGATTCACCGACGAAAGTTACGGACCGTCGGCGCGCGAAAGAAACGATCCGGGGGTGGGGAAAAGCCGATCACCGATCGGAAGGAAGGGTTGCTACGATGGCGGAATAATCGGCGGGGATACTCTTCCCCCGGGGGTCTCGCCAGGGGTGGAGCGGACCGGACAATTTCGCGCAACGGGAATTTAATAAAGCTCGCGGGAGTAGTCGACGCAGGAGGACAGGGGTGAGGACCCCGGGGGTTGGACGTTGCTCGGGACGCAGCCGAAAGAAATGGACGCGGAGCGTGTCCGACATCCTCGCGACTCTTTTTCTCCTTCCCCCGCAACTCCCTCGTCCATTTTCATCCCCCTCTCCCTTTTCCCCTCTTTCTTCACCCCCCGATCACGCCCGTCCGCGATCTCCCCCTTCGGACGCACGCGTGAGAGGCGTAAAATAAAATGCGGCGACGCTGCGGACGCTTTGCTTTTGTATTAATAACGAAAGGACGAAGAAAAACGAAAAGCGGGAGCTGAAGGAGGGACGGGGGATGTCTCGGCGTACCTCGGGGCCGATACACGCGCGCCGCGTGCAACACCTGTCGCGCGTTGCACGGTGCGCAATATTGGTCGCGTCGTCGCCGAGAGGGGGTGGAATCTGCAGCGTCGGTTCGAAATAAAAGGGACGAGAATATTTGTCGCTCTCCCGGAAGTACGTAGGCACGTACCTGTGTACCTCTCTCGTCCGCTCGGAATGCGTGTGTGCGTTCTCCCGGGGTGCGGCGCGTGCACTGAGGCAAATAATTTTATCGATTTAACCCCTTCAAACCTGATTTCTTTTTTCGCGGAGCAAGTAAAATTGTTAATGACGTTTTAGCCTTTGGGGTGTTATTATATTTTGACATAGGTATTTTTGCAATTTTAATTTTTCATATTTTCTTACGCTTATGTGCAAACAGTACAAAATTGTATTTTTGCGTAACATTTTTAAATAAAACCGCTAAAAATCCAATGTACATTCTCGTGTACACCAGGTCTGAAGGGGTTGATGAAATTCCTGGCGACGATGGCCAAACTGTTCAGCGAAATATGAATCCTCCGTCTATTTGATTGACCTGACCGCTTTTTAGTTGGAATAACTAAACATTTGGTTAGAATAATGACACATTTGGTTCAGTCGACCAGTATTTCGGTTAGAATGACTAGACGCGCCTTTGACTAGACACGCTTCGTCGTTTTGACCTGATCATTTTTCTCAGTATAATTATAGACGCGTTTGGCTCGCAATACGTGGTAAGAATCAGTGTGTGCGACGTCCGTATTTTTTAAATAACGTCTTGTCGGGCTCACGCTGCCTCGCGAGGATATACTTCACCGGCGAAAAGATAACAAATACGAGTCTCTCGTCGTTTATACCTAAACGCATGTCGTTCCACATTCCTCGTGTAGTTTCTCTCGCGGGATTTTCAAGACCGCGAGTCTCTCGCGGGCTGATTTATTCGGGGGTGGGTTTCGGAAAAAAAATGAGATCGTCTTCCAGCGATATATAACTGCGGCGAAGAGAAAGCAACGGTGCTTCCTGCCGCCGGCGAGTGTATCGTTACGCAGGGGGTGGAGGATAAGTAAAGAGCTCGCGATTCGTTGTCTCGAAGGAGGGGGTAGGTACCCGCGCGCTTCGTCTCGTCGACGTTATCCGACAGCCTCCCGGGCATTCGCCGCGGCGGCACGTTAACCCTCGGAGAAGAGAGTAGTACCTATAGGTCGAGCCAGAAATTCGCAAAAGCTCCTCCCTTATCGACGAGGAGAACCGTCGCGAGTTTCCTTGCCGACGCTTGCTCGACCCCGTCGCACCCTGCGGATCTCGCGAGTCGGAAGCATCGAACGAACCTTGCCGACCGGAACGTGAAATCGAAAGTACGAATCGGGGTGAATCGGCATCCTACCCCTATTCGGGAAACCGAGCGAGATGCGACAAAAGTGTTGGCGGGTAAAGAGTGGTCCACGCTTAAATTCGAGAAACCATCCCCGTCAAACCCTCATCCCGTCTCGCGTCGTCTCCGAGATATCCCGCGAAAACTCGAATTTCAACAGGGGTAGGTCCATCGTTCAAAATAGCCGCGCGCGGAAGACTCCCCGCGAAGCAACCGCGTACCAAAAGAGCGTCCCCGACGACGAGGAGCGAAAACCCGTCGAGCAAGCGAAACATCGCGCGCCGTTCGCCGCCGCTGCGGCATCGCGACGCTCCACGCACGGGGGTTGGCAGGGCGCCGGCGCCGTTCTATAAATAGCCCCCGAACACCGAGCGTCGAAGGCGGCTCGTGCGCGAACTAAACTTTCGGTATCTAATCGTACGACGGACGTCGCGCGTCGCTTCGTGGTGCCGCGAGTCTCGCGACCCTTTTTTGCCGCCCCGAGGACCGGCGAAACAATCGCGTTCTCCGATCGCGGCGAAAAACGCGTCGGGGAAGTCCCTCTCTCTCTCTCTCTCTCTCTCTCTCCCCCCCGTCACCCTTCCTCCACCGCCTCCGCCACCTCCCCCGCCGCCCCCTCTAGATCAATCACTACCGTTCGTTCCGTCGGCGCGAGCCGTACGCAGCTTTCCGCGCGCGGCTATCGAAAAAATGTCGACGGCGTCGCGTGAAATCAGTGTCGGCGAGATCACGTCGCTTCGCAAGCCGCGCGACGACGCCGTGCCGAGCTCGTGAAATGCTAAATTTAAGTGTCGATATATTTGGACCGACGGGTCCGTCACGATCGATGTAGCGGAGAGCGCGATTACGATGTGATGCGAATCGATCGGTGATCCTGCCTGCCCGGGTCGTCGAAGAGGAGGAAGAAAAGGAGAGAGGTGAGTATAACGAGAGCGGCGGGGCCGAGACTGTACGCGCGACGATCGAGCTTTTGATCAGGGGGTCGAGAGGGGGAGGGGGGAGATCGTCGCGAGTCTCGTCGTTATCGTCGATCGTGCGGCGATTATCGTTAACGCGCAATTGCGCGGAAACGCGTGGTATTGGCTCGGCTGTTCGTCGAGAAAAGCTCGCTCGGTCTTTCTCTACCTCTTCTCCCTTTCTCTCTCTCTCTCTCTCTCTCTCTCTCTCTCAGGGTCGATCGTAGCACCTCGTGGCTGGATATTCGCGTGTGGTGCGTACACGCGCGGCTCCAGCGACACGTGGGTTTTCCAAACGCCGCGCCGTACAGGTGTACGGGGGGTAACGGCTGTAAGATCTTTCGACGATCGCGGGGTATCCGTGGATCCTTTCCCTTCAGGGGACGAGGGATTATACAGCAGTTGTGTGTGTGCGAGGAAAGGAGACACGGAAACACTGATACCGGTAAATTGTACTGTGTTTACGGTAAAAGAGGTACAGAGGTACGTGAGGGTTCTCGGACGTTTTTACAGACCGGTACAGTAAGTTTTCCTTTGAAAACATTAAATCGTGATAGCCTACATGACGATGTAGTGCACTGAAAAAAAATTACTTGGTCAATCTAACTAAAATCCTGGACACGATAACGGAATTATTTAGTGAAATATGAATTCACTCCTTATTTGATTGGACTGACCACTTTTTCATTAGAATAACTAAATATTTGCTTTAAATAACGAAATATTTGGCTCAACTGACCAGTATTTTGGTCAGAATAACTAAACGTGTCAAACTAGATGCATTTTGTCATTTTAACCTAATTATTCTCTTCTCGGTGTAGTTTTCAAGGAAAAATTGTTCCTCGGCACGGTGGAAACGTCCGAAAACCCTTATGTGTACCTGTTTTATTGCAAATACGATAAAATTTTTCAGTCAGTCTTTCCGTGGAGCTAAAATTCGGCGCGAAAAACGGACGACTATTCGGACGCAGATCGTTTTATTCGAAAGAGAAAAATCGCATTCCACTCGCAATCGTAACGCCGCTATTCAATTTTTCGGGGCGTCCCCCTTCGCGCCCCGGATACGACTCGGGAAATTTGTTCTCCCCCTCCGATCTTCCGTCCTCGCAAAAAACCCAGCGCGCGTTGCTCGACGCGTCGAGCCGAATTCACCCGAACTCGAATCGCTCGCGATGAAAGAGGCTCGTAAAGTCGCATCAACGGCCGATAAAACCGCGGCACACGTCCCGGGGAGAGGTCGTTACTCGTGACGCGATATTATTATTTCCAGGGTGTTTCGGTGACGCGCGAATTTTCGCCGCGATTTATAAGGCCGCGTGCTCGCCATTCGGCCCAGGTGTCCCCTGCGCTAAACGGCGCTCTGCGCACTGAGAAAGTGATTTGCCAATGACAGCCTCTCTCGGGGCGGCCAACTAAATATATCGTTATCTCAACAAATATGCAGCTGGATTAATTAAAATGCAGTTGAGGTAACTTGATACTCGGCTGCTTCAACTATACATTTGTTCAACTGACTATACATTTAGTTGGTCGCTCGTAATCTCAACATTTAGTTTCTCGATATAGCTGACACTATAGGTACTTCCACTGTTCGTCTGATGAAAACGTTTGTTCAAACAAACCAACTCGGATTAATTTAACAAAGCAGTGAGGTTGAATTGATAAATGTGTACCAACAAAGCAAATTGTATCGAATGAAACGAAAAGATTTAGTTATCCCGACTATATAGAGTCTAAGCAAACACGCAATGATTACTTTGACGAAATTTGACCTTGAACATAAACCATTTGGGTGGAACAACTAAATTATTTTCTCAGTGCGCGAAACGCGGGCCATTCGCGGTGAGGTTCGCGCGAAGGGGTAGACCGTAACGCGTCTTTCCCGAACCCAATTGCAATGCTTCAAGTAGTAAGTACCGATCGCGTACGGCCGAACCAACCTCGACCGGTCGAGACGTACGAGGTGAACGGCCTACTTTCCGAGGAATCCCTCGTCGGGCGTCGAGCCAACGGACCGCCGCGTGGATTCCCTCGAGATTTCCCGAGTCGATTATTCGCCGCCTTTTTTCCACCGAAGAAAGTTTGCGAAGCGGGGAAGTACCGCCCTTTCCGTATCAACCGGCTCCGCGCGATAAATGGAATGACATGTATCGTATGATAACTAGGACTGGCGAGGCAATGGAGAGAGGGAAGGAACCGGCTGATTTCCCTTTAGAATTGACGGTACACTCGGAGAAATAATTTGTTCACAAGGTACGTAATCGCCTAACTGATTATCGCTGGAGCAAATCTCCCCTCTGAACTCACTGAGAGTATATCGCGACATTTTGTGACTCGGACTATTATAAATTCCCAGACAACACAAGCCAGAAAAAGCTGTCTTTTAGGCGTCCGTGGACAGTCTGATGTCTCACTTTTTGATAAAGCTAAATCGCACGAAAAAGAAAATACCCGAAAAAAAAAAAATAATCATTCGTCAAGTCTCGAGTGCGAGAGAGATAGACTCGCAGAGCATGATGACGAAGCTGCATTTTTAATATAGTTTTCCAGCTGAGATAAGGCCGAAAATGAAAAATGAAAAAAAAAAACACGGAGCATAGATAATTTTGCCCATATTTTTCGAAACTGCGATCAAAAAAAAAAATTGCTTAAAAACCAAATTCGAACGGAAATATAACACCGGTCGTATACGCTGTTCCCTTTACAGAGCGACGATCACCATGGCTCTGGTAATGCTACCGTGCGACCTGCCGTGGTGGCCGGCCGTGGTGAAGCAGCTGGAAAGGGCAGCGGCTGCCAGAGACTCGGGGGACCTTTTGGACGCGATGCACAGGCTGCACGACATGTGCAAGTAAATATATATCTGGACGCGACGACGGAGCGGGGCGATGAAACGCGTGCCTCTCTGGCCATCCGGAAAATTCGACCGTCGAGAGTCTTTCGTCGGAGCCGCGGCACGCGCAACGAGTAAAAATGCCGCTCCCCGTCGCCGAAAAAACCGCGATAACCTTTTTATCGCACGCGCTCCCCCGTCCGACCGCCGAGGATCGTAAACGCCGCTCCGTTTCCGGTTTTATCGCTCCTGGCCGTAGTATGCGTACTCGGTGACAGCAAGGGAAAAGGACGATCGGGGCTCCTGCGAAATCCAAGTCTCCTTGCTCGTCCACAAAGACGAATAACGCTCGTCCCCGCCTCGGCTTCAGTTTCTACTCGCGCGCCACTCACCGCGTCGACCCGAGAGTCCGGCCACGAGCGGCTGCAACTACTGGCAGTGACGCGCTATATTCGGACGCTGATCTCACGTGGCCGTTTCATTTTATAACGCGCTCCCCCTTATCGCGGGAATATCTCGTTCGCACCGGTTAGCGGTGTATACCTACTACTCCGCGTCGACGAGTAACCGCTTTATTTTTGGGGGTGCCTTCAACGTTCGAGCCGTTCTACTCTTTCCCCGTAATGGTTCGTTTTGCTTCGTTCTCATTATTTTCCGTTCGTTCGTATTTGCGTGTCTTTCGGAGGATCGTTTTGAGGACTAATTCGCGCCCGCGATACACGACGGACCTTCCGAAGTCGAGATGATAGTCGGCGAAAGATCGATCGAAGCTAAATGAAATCGGTAGCGACTGACGCTCACACCCGCCCTTTTTCCTCCGCTCCCCAGCATAAGCCTCGATCCCGAAGAGGACGTGCAGGATCCCGATTTGTTCTCGGGACTGGCCCGATTCCTCGACGCGGATCTCGACGCCGCGGAGCGGGAGCTCGTGTTCTCCAAGACGATACCGAGGATGGTGGAGAGAGCGAAGGCTCTCAGGGCGACGAAGCCCCCGCAGGGTTTACACTTCAGCTTACAGCAGCAAGGTAAGAGGTTCCGACCTACGCGTCCGGAGGGAGGCTCGTTCGCGCGCTGGATATAATCGTAAATTTTCCTTTACGACTCTGCCGAAGGATGTAAAAGTCCGAGCGGCTTTGGCGGTGACCTTTCCGCGGGGTATACGGCCGTTAACCGAACTCGATGCCGCGTCCATTTTTTCAGCCGTAAATCGGTGTATCGCGCATCGCGTTATCGTCGCGCGTCGAATCGATATCGAGCGCGCGATCGGATCTCGGCGGGAAAACCGATTTCGTTCCCTTCCAGGTGACAGCGTCGAGTACAGTTACGGCTTCGTCTCGTCGCTGATCGCCAACGCCTTCTTCTCCACCTACCCCAAGAGGACGACCAAGACCCATCCGACCTTGAGGGATTTCAACTTCACCAATTTCTTCAAGCACCTCCATGCGTAAGCGAAAACGTTCGAGATTCCGTACCGCGCGTCGTTGACGAGTTTCGGAGAACGATGAGTGCAATTTCAAAAGACGATGAATATATATCCATTACGCCCACGGCGATCGAAATACGTAAATAAACGCGACCCAATTGGGATCGAACGCCGGAAGCGGTACGTTCGATGCTCTCGCAACGCGCGCACCCCCTCGCTATCTCTTCTTCGGCTTTCGCAGGAACAGCCAGAAGGCGAAATTGAAGGGTATATTTCGGTACTTCGACTTCCTGGAAAGCGAGCAAGCGCTAGAGGGACGAATGATCGTCTCGAGACAGGTACGCGTACACGTATGCGTCCGCGAAACGATAGAGTCGGGGGACAATGACGCGTGACGATATCGAAACCATTTCCTTCCCGTCGTCAGGTGATGACGTCGAAGCAGTGGTTGACCATCGAGGACTGGCTGGAGAGCAGCGTGCCTCTCTGCCCGCTCGCCATCCGCCACGAAGGCCGCTTGGAGAGGGTCGAAGGGGACACGAAAGTCTTGCACGTTTGTTTTTCCAGCTCGAAGTTCGGCGACGGCATTCTGGACGACGGCGCCACTCAAGAAACGATACATGTAAGTAAGTAGAAGCACGAGGAAAGGAGCGGCCCTCGCGGTGTCGCGGGATCGTCAATTCTTATCCACACGCCTCCTCCAGATCGTCACGCATCCCGAGCTCCTGGCGGCGATACTTTCGGTCGAGGCCTTGGAAGACAACGAAGTCTTGATAGTGGAGGGAGTCAGACGCATCTCCAGGATAAACGATCCGAAGCACAGGTCCACCCTGGAGGGTATACAGAATCCCCACGCGGTTGGTATCCGTTCTCGTCTCCGAGAAACGCCCGGACGTTTCCGTATGAGTGACCCGGTGCGCGTTACCACCTCGCGACAGGTCGCGGTGTGCTGCATAGATCCGGAGGATTACTCGAAGCTGCCGCTCGCGCAGTTCGAGGAGGATAATGTGCTGCGGGAGATGAACAAGTCCTTGCTGGGGTTCCGACAGAGGCGCGTTCCCAGCAGCCCGACCGATCCCGTAAAGCCGGAACTGGACCAGGAAGCGGGACCCGGCGCCAGACGGTTATCGCCGATTGGCGAGAGCTTCAGCAGCACGCCGCCCGAAGCGGAGCTCGAGGAACGAGCCCACCCGGCCAACGGCGACAAGGGTGAGTGGACTGTAAATCGTCATCGGGAGATGACGTCGATCGCGTATCGCGCCCACGACTTCGACGTCGCGTAACCTCAATGCAGAGACGCCGAAAGACACCGCGCGCAGTGTCCACATCGCCGAGACGAGAACCAGGCCTAACGGTAAATCGATAAGAGCGGCGAACAGCCCCGACGGAACGTGCAAGCCCGCGAGTTGTGCGAGCAGGAGGAGCCGCTTCATCGTCCTCGGTTCGAGCGGCGAGGTTCTACCGGTGACGAGAAAGTCCATCGGTCAGATGTCCGTTTACAGCAGCTGCAACAGTCAGAGCACGGACAGCTTTCACAGCGCCAAGGACACCATCGATGAGGAGCCGGGTACGCTCTTTCTTCTCGGCGGGACGCTCGCTTGCTACGATCGCGAAAGAGCTTCCGCGATGGGTCTTGTTTACAGACGAGGAGGAGCGGAGAACGTCCGGGCGTTACGGCAGGCAGCTGGAGACCGCGGAACGAAGAGGGACCTTCGCCCAGAGACTGAAAGATGCCCTGAAACGCGAGAGTACGGCGACCGGAACGTCTTCCAATTCGTCCAGCGAGAGCGGCAGCTACGCTGTTGGGATAAGCGTTGCCGGTAGTCACGTGGATGATCCTGAAATCAAGTTAGCGAGACCGTCCCGTCGACGTCGCCGCCTCTCTCAGTACTTTCGTCGACAAATTCTCACCCTCTCTCTCGGGTGAAACGATGTTTCAGGGTCAAGAGGGGCGGATCGAGGGGTTTCGTGCTGCGGGACGACACGGTCGACGAGGAGTTCTTGAAGGAATCTCTGGAGGCCGAGCAGAAGTGGCTGGGTAGATTTCGGCAGAGCCAGCCGGCTATCCTTCAACGGAGAGACACCAACGCCAGCAGCAGATACAGCTTCAGCACGGAGTGCAGCTCAGGTTTATATCAGGAAATTACATTTTCGCGAGTCTCGCGTAAACCCCTCGACGATCTAACGGATCCCGTCGTGGTCGCACCCATCAGCAGACTTCTCCTCGGAGCTCGAGGAAGTCTACGAGCAACTGTCCAAGTGGTTGGAAGATCCGATAGCGGCGGACGAGAATCGCGAGTTGGACGCGAGGGACAGAGCCGTCGTGAGATTCGCCGGTTCGCTGCTGAAGAGAGCGCTGAGCGAGTCGTTCGCCGGAGTCCCGGTTCAGGAGGGCGAGCCACAGCCGTTGATCGACTCGGACGACGCGCAGCAGAGGCACAAGTTGGCCCTCGCCGTTAGGAGTTTGAGCCTGGAACTCGCCAGACACAAGAACAGACGGCAGCAATCGGTAAGCACGACATTCGACGTATACGTTTCTCTTGGCTTTGTCGCGAGGTAGAACAACGAGGTGAAGGAGGACTCGTCATAAGCGCGTCGGCGTACACGTATTTCGAAGATGTTCTCGCTTTCTTTAGTCGTGATCAAGATGGAATGAGAGACAGTTAAATTAACAAAGCCGCGTTGATTGAGTCGCCGATTATTACACAAACAAATTTACAGTCTCTACGAGGTAAAATTCATTCTTGAGATCCTCGGGACGACCGACCGAAACTCGTAAAAGAATCGCACACGAAGAGTTTCGAATCCGCCCGATACCAGTGTGTGCTTACGAATATTAATATCGCTGTACCGCACGGTTTAACTGGAACTCCAAAGTTGACGCTACACAGGTTCCTGTGAGGGACGACTGCACGAATTACGATGACGCCTCGAGCGAGGATCCGCGAGTGGCTAAGGAGACAAAGAATTTCCAACGCAGAAAGCTCTGGGCCATTACGGTGACTTCGGAAGTCTTCCAGACCCTCGCCGACGACGAAGCTACCGTTAGCCTACCCGTGTCGGATACTCTTCCTCCTCCCCTAGCTAATCCCGGAAGCGAGGAGAGCGAATCTAAAGAAGTTCCGATCGTGGGAGGTAGAAAACGCGGCGTTTCCAAAGAAGTAGGCAAACCGAAAACTGCGCCAAGCTGTCGCTGTGGAGTGATTCTGTCGAAAATTAACGCGTGAGACCGCCAGTGATAATACGCAGAGCGACTGGTCGACTTTCCGACCCGTTGCTCGTCCTCTCGCATTGACATCCCTCTGCTACACATCACTTAACGTTTTCCGACGTAGCTACACACATGTACAACCGTAACGCAACGCTGCATCGACCTCGTAAAAACGCATTGACCGACCCTGGCGATCGTCGTACACGATCGCCGAATGGAACTTTGTATCGTTGACCGATAAAGACGTCAATGTTGTGTTGCGTGATAAACCATTAATCCACTACACCCCCGATTGAATTTGAAACTCCGAAGACTAATCCGTCTGTCTCTCGTTCTATCCGTCTTAGTGCAGTTTTTACAGTTCTCTCCTATCTTTGCGTATCGTGAGTTTTTATCTGTCATCTTGCACCCGATTCGATATCAGAGAATGTCGAAAGAATGTTACCCGCATTTTTCGAAAGCCACGTAAAGTAAACTATAACGAATATTCCCGCGTTAACGTACAGCTTTTCGAAATATTGTAGTTTCTTCTGGTCGTGTTGCCGTGTACTCGCGTTCGAGTTCAAATTTGACCTCGAATGTTTGCCATTAAAAATCTGATCGATTTCGTACTCCCAGATACCGCGAGAGAGCAGTCCTCAGGCCGGAGGTCTACTGCCCGTTGCCACGGGCAATTGGGGCTGCGGTTCTCGACTGAAGGGCGATCCTCAGCTGAAGCTCGTCGTCCAGTGGCTCGCCGCTTCGTTAGCCGGTGTGCCCAGATTAATTTACTATACTTCCGGCCACCCCAGTTTATCAAAGGTGAGCATTCCGAGTTGAATTTCTCGTCCCTTTGTATTCTACAGACTCGCGCTCGTGCGACGACGTTTCGACGTCCATGTTGTGCGTTTCAGTTGGATACCGTGAGCAGAGTTCTAATGGACAGATACTGGTCCGTGGGAGACTTAGCGGCGGCCACCCTAAGATTTGCCCAACAAGCCATCGAAGACAGAATCGAAGGGAGAAATAGTCTTTTCGAGGAATTGATCGGAATAGACAAGCCGAGTCCTTAACCCGATTCCACGCTGTCCTATTTAATAGATTTTCTCGCTAATGCAATCGAGGACAGCCTAGTTTCATGAGTCGAGTCGTAGGACGGAAGAACGAGGAGCCTTTCCGACCGGGTGCTACCAGATACGCACATTTATCATTAGCACGCAGCGCGCGAGCTTCCACACTTCGCTACGAAGTCTCGAGGCGACGTAAGCACGAAATTTGCAACTGAAGATCGGCGATCTAAAATTGAAAAATGATGCTGTCTTTCTACACACGGGCGATTTTTCGAGCGGCGAATCATCGCCGGCAGGCTATCAACTGTTAGCACATAACGCGAGCGTATCGATGACTGAGAAAGAAAGATAATCCTAGCACACATATCAGCACAATATCAGGCAGCTTCGCGCGTGAACCGTTGCGCGAGTCAAAATAAGGCATCAGAACGTATCGACCTAACGGATTGTCAGGCGTGACCGAGTATGGATGACGATAGCGCTCACGACGGAGAATCTTTGCCGTGGCTTCTCAGACAGCAAGTGGAATCGCTCAAATGGCAACGATATTTCAAACGACGATTAATCGTACGAATTAACGTAGGATTGATGAAATTTTGAGGGATTCGAAAACACGTACGATCGCATGCAATAACTAACGAGGCACGATAATATACGTAATATACATTGTACAGCATTATTTGTAAGGAATTCTCTCGAAAAGTGATCGCTCGAATCGAACGGAACGTCCTGCTCGTCCGAGATAAATCTAGATATACGAAATACGAGTTGATTCTTGGTCCGAGCAGATTTCTTTTCGATTCGAAGGCGTATTTTTTTAGAGTATATGTATACATACCAAAGGTAACATTATATTAATCGAGTAGATTTTTAGAAGAGTCTTTTAGAAGTGAATGTTTTATAATGAATCGGATAGACAGCTTTTTTATAAAACGACGCAATTTATATGCAAATGCTTCTGTAGGACGAACGCGCGCGCAGCATCGATATACGAATCGTTCCGCGAAAAGGAAAAAGGTCGGTGAAAATGTGCCGATCGAAATGAGGTCTTCCATTAAAAAAGAGAAAAAGAAAGAAGAGAAGGAAAAGTGAAGAACAGGCGAAAGTATCGGATACCTGCAATTACGCACTTTTTACATACACTACGAGGAAAAGAATATAGGGAATGTTGTAAAAATGAATATAAATTATGTAAATTGTATATAATAGGGAACATTAATAAATTTCTATTGCATTTAGGCGGCATCCACTTTCCGTGCTTTGCCGAACTCTTACAATCGTCGATAGCAGAGAAGTGGAATTCCACCAAATCAATTTTTCAGTTAGTTCTCCTGTTAAGCGTCCCAGTTTCTGTACACAATTCTACATTTCCTTTTTAACGAGTCTCTATTTAGCTACGAAAGAAAATCGTTCAGTCCATACATCACAGATCTTTCTCCATCATTAATATTACACATTAATAGAGTTTCGCGTATGTATATTAATTGTACACAATTTACAAGCCGCCGCGCGCACGAATACGACACCGTCTCGGAACAGAAACGGTGAATCGCATCGAAAATCCAGCAAACATCTTTGGCATCCATCGAGCCACTCTGCTTCGCCAAATTCGGAACTTTCTGACCTATGGTTGCGTGAAATACTCGGTCTCAAATTAATGAAATTCGTTGGCAGGGTTGGAAGTTTACGGTTTGATTGTTTTATTGGGCAATAATCGAACCGGTTTCAGGCGTTAATCGCCAGACTGTCGACTCGTCGACTATCTGGGATTCTTGGATCCTGGGCTCAATTGTAATTAGCGCGCGGGACGTTTAAAAAAAGGCAAGTACAAAAACAAATATCTACGGATCTATCAGAAGAAAAGACTTCGCATTCGACGACCCATGCCTGGCCTATCGTACAAGATATTGAATTTGTTTACAAATTGATTTATATCGTTGCAACCTTTGGTAATTATACCAAGATACGTCATGAGGCCAAAATCGTTGCATTGCTGAAATAGAAGAATTAGGATAGCGAGTGATGTGACGAAACGGAAGTCGTTCTCGCGTAATCTTCCTCACGAGTATACGGTATATACTCACGTTGTAAAAGTCTGCTCTGAATTTGGGACTATTTAGCACAGGTAAACGGTGACCTAAGGAGCAGGCGGCTCTCAAGACCTCGTGGTTTCCTTCTAGCTCTCCGCTTTCCACCGCTCGGACGTATCTCAGGACGAGCTTTACCCTCGAATTCAACATTTTGATCGCGCTGTGTTGCGCGGTAAGGTGTTCCGCGACTGCGACGTAATAAATTATACGTTAAATTGGAAACGTTCTAGCGCGAAACAATCTATAAACATATCTCTGAGCAAGATACGCTACCTAACGAGCTTTCAGCTTGATCATTGCTGCACATTCTAGCGACATGATCAACGCCGATTCTTTCCGCCTCCTCTGTAGCCAAAGTGTAAGTCAACGGAACGAACAACATCGTGGCTTCTCCGTTGACCAAATCAATTACAGATTCGTACATCGATACGGATAATTGCTAAAATTGGTCGATACGTCAGATTTACAAATCGTAAAACACCAAAAAGGCACCCGGAAAGGCCTGCAGAGTTCACTGAACTATAGGTAGACATTTTAAAGCTTACATCTGTATTCTTGAATCCTGGGTCCAGTTTCAGTAACACGGGACTCTCGTTAATTTCGCACAATTGCTTATGCACCCGGATGTCCCTCTCAGTGGGAATATCGCCAGTAGTGTACCAACCCAAGAAATCCATTTCGCTGAAGACCTGCTTGAACTGCTCCTCTTTCGTATTATAGTAATCTCGATCGATAATAACGTCGTCGCCGATGCACGTGAATAATAGCTCGAACGAGTTCATGATTTCGATGTTACGGCCCTTTTGCTTGCCGATGAGCGCTCCGTAAGCTGTGGAAAAGAGGAGTAGTCGTCTAGAATGAATATCGAAAGAACGATCGGAAGCAAGGTGTAGCCACATCGACAAAAATTTTTCGAGAACGCTTCGTTCCGTGATCCGTACCTAATTGATCGGTGCCTTCCTGAGCTCTGAGCCTCGTCCAGTGCTCGCTGACGTTCATAATGACGAGGGGATGGAGACTGATGGACACGGATCCCACTGTCCCCGAGGATGCCATAACTCGCGCCGCATTGCTCGAGCTCATCGACGAGGAGGTGGCTTTCTCGGAAGCCGTCTGCGCGACTTCCATCGCGGACTCTGCCGTGGTCGCATTGTTTTCGTCGATCTCCATCTCGTTCAGTTGCGGTTTCTGTTCGCTCATTTCGTCCGAAGTTCGGATCGTTCCGACGAACGGGCACTAATCCGATCAGCCGAGCAACGACGATCGCGAATACTTACGAACTCCGTTCGACGCGAATAAAGATCGCGAGCTTCCGAAATGGCAATAAATAATAAACACCGCAACAACTATCGGACTGACGGGACGGGATTAAAATCCAGTCGTAAAAGTGCACACGTGCGATGATAGAAGAGGATTTGAGATATTTTAGTCTCGGTTTTTTTCCGCTAGATGGCGCTGCTACGCTCTTCTCAACTTTTATTTCATACTCCTCCTAAGGTTTGTGTGATTTGATATAAGCGGGTTATTGGTGGAGCGAATATCTCCTTGCTCGTTATATTCTCCTGATACTAGAGTTGATTTTCGACCACTTTTGGGCGGTGGCGCCATCTAGTAGTAAACTGTAAACTGAACCCTAAAAATTGGTGACTTTTTTTCGACTGTAATGCCATCTAGGCGAATATTTCATCCTCGGAACTTATTCATTCCATTCATTCAGATCGAATCGTGCGAATCATCTCCAGCATTCGAACCCCTAGCTTATGTTTTTTTCTGTTGGAAACCTGCTTTGGTGCGAGAATAATTGCATCCATACGGGCGCTAATTGTGTCCCCACCTCAGCGCTTTTTCCCTCAAATATCCGTAATGTTCTTCGAGCCTAATTGATCTCGTGAGAAATGTGACGAAGAATAGTCCTTTTTTTAAAAATTGCAATCTCAAGCAAAAATTCCTGCATATGTAAAAACATCTATGCATTTTTATTAACATTTTTTACACTTTTTAATAGTTACATGACGGCCCGTGTCTTGGATTTATTTTTACAAAGGTAAATATATGTAGGTAGACAATAATGGTGTACGGCTCCCTCCGCGCGAAGAGTGCCCGCGAGACACTCGGCGTTACATGGAACGCTTGAATTCTACGAACGACAGTCACCTTCTCGTCGTTCGACATGACGTAAATATTGAACGACCCTTATCTCGCTTTACGTCTTTATTCGAAAATTTCGTTATCTAACGTATCATTGTCCCGCGAAGAAAGGTAAAGTTGTTTCTCCTTTTCTTATATCTAAATTAAATAACCGCTGCTACGCGGGACGCGTTGCGTTCAATGCAATGCAATTACCGTGTGAACGACGAATACTTTCGAGAGAATTCTCAGCGCGAACGTAAACTCCCGAAGAATCAATTAATGATTATTTCCAAGCGTTACACGATAATAATATTCTCGGCCGGGCGATCACATCGGAGTGTGGGTTCGCGCGCGCGTATCCGTCGACGGAGGCAACGTTCGCACGCTGGATAAGATAAGTCCGTTGCATTAAACTCTGCACCCGAACGTAGAGGCGCTCGGTGCTCAGAAAATACGTAGGTCATTTTCAGTACCCTTGCCACAGTCTCAGTTTCGTCAGATTTAACGGTATTCCCGTTTTGCACAATTTATCGAAGCTGCAACCCCAATCTAGCATAGAAATGTACGTTAACGCCAAAGGCATTATCCCGGCGATTGTTCTAAGATTGCTTTCGATTAGGATCGCGGACAATGGAACCGACGCAATCGATGACGATCGAGCTGTCTTTGGTACACGTGCCATCGGTCATATTGGGGGACGAGGGGGGGACTTCTGAAGCGTAAGGAGCATGGTAATTATATAGATGGAAAAGCGATCTGTTGTAAAACGGTTACGACTTTATTTTCCACAACTTTCGAGCGCCGTTCGACCGGCGCCAATGTAGAGATGGAACGCTCAGAGTACGGCCAAATGACTGGATTCGCGTCCACATTAGAGATATGTTTCTTATAATCGCGTCATCTCAAAAAGTCGAGGTTCCGAAAAATTGTAGGAAATAAAAATTCGCATTACCCCGAAACTACGATGCGCGCGGCGGACGCTATCGATTGAATTGCACATATCCTCCGAGATAACCGTCCCCTGTGCGTATACGATACAAACGAGACGACTCCTTTGGCGTTAACGTTACATTTGCGTAATTTTAGGAGACGTAGTTTTCACCTCCTCGGTTATTTAAGTTCCTATTGGCATAAACACGAAGATGAGTTTCATCTGAGCCACAATTTCAGTCGTAGGGCGTCCACGCCGTTCAAGTAATATCGAAAGAGTCGTTTGTCACGCACGAACCCAAGATTTTCGTACAGCCGTAACGCCGGTCGATTGGTGATCTCCGTCTCTAAGACCACCTCGTCGGCATCGTCCACTACCATCGCACGAATCGCTCGTCTTACCAGATTGGAGCCGATCTTGCGCTTTCGGTACTTCACGTCGACCGCTAACATGGCGATATATCCGCGCTTTATCACCTTTCTGTGGATGTCCAATTTGCAGACAATGGCGCCAACACATTCGTCGTCGTGCATCGCCTTGACGAACAGAGAAACGAAGTTTCCTTGAATTGGATACCTGGGAGAGGAGGGAATCCGACGAAAATCGGCCGATCTTACGACGCGTTTGCGATCGAGCCGAACGAGGGTATTGTTGCCGCGAGAGTCGAGTTTAACGTGTAAGTGATGAGGCGGAAATTGCATTAGCAGCTCGAACGAAAGTGCACTTACCAAAAAACATAGTTTTGGCCAATTGTGAATAAAATATCTATACGTGTAAATGGAGTACGGTTCGCTTAAATCCTTTTGAATTAATTTCATAATATCTGGCATTTGCAATTCGCTCGTATAACTGACATATCGAATGTCGCTATCTCCACTTTCCGTCGACGTTACTTCTGCCGTCTGCTTCTCTAAAATCACAAAAGGAGCAATTCGAGTCACTGATCCTAAAATGAAGGACAAGCGCGTGCGCACTTATTGAAATTTTACAGACAACCGATTAGAATTCCGTTAATTTCGCAAAGTAGCTATCAAATGAAATATTTTTGTCAATCCTGATTTTTTCAAGGCCGAAAAAAGGGAAAGAATACGCTAAAATCGTGCGATGACTTTCGCAATTCGCGGCGTGCGATGGTTTTGGTGATCCAAAGACGAAGCGACAGAAAAGAGGATCGTTCTGTAAATTTGCAGCGTTGCTCACCAGATTCGTTCGAATGACTAGTTTCCAGTTTCGGAGGTTCCGACGCATCGGTACTTCTTTCGGGCGAGTCGCAGATGCCGTTCAGTTGATGCAACCCATTGGCATGTGGCTCGTCATCGCATAATTCGGTCGGTTGCAAACTGAGCCGCGATTTCAAGTCCAGTGTGGCAATGTCCGTCGCGGGACTGTCCTTCGCGACTCTGACCTTGGCCACCATTGTTTCCGAATGTGTTATTTCCGCGCCACTTTCCACTCTGGCACCCTCCATTCCCCCAAATTTCTCGATTTTTCAACTCTCCAACGGGCAGTCGAACGCACAGTCCGGGAACACGGGGCTCCTTCCGCCAATACTTGAATTGGCTTCCGCAACCTCCTACTCGGTGTACCGGCGTGGCATAAGTGTTCTCAGGCGCAGCACGGAACTTTCAATCGAATTTTCATAATTATCGGCGATTATTTCGTTGCCGAACAATAATTTTATGTCAAGATACGGACGTCCGACGTAAACCGCTGAACGACGGACACCATATTGGACTTTCCGCGATGACTGTTGTGAATTGAGGCCCTCAGAGGACAGTTTCGCCAACCCGCGATACTCGTGTTTCTGTCGAAACTCTTCGTGTTTTTTAAAATTGCTCGAATATTCGGACAGTCCACATCGACGTATGGGACTACCTTCCCTGCGAATCGTAACGAGATGTTCTCGATGTTGCGACTGAACTTACAAAATACTGGTACGAGGATTTAATAATGGACCAAAATTGATGAGACGCTCTGCCACGCATCACGTTGGTATTTCTGTGTGACAACAATTTTCTTAATTCCGCGTCGTTTCAAATGATTACTTATACCGCAAGAAATGCACTTCCCGAAATAAATGTATCCGACGGAGAGAAAATTTGGCGTTTGTATCTCGGGAGATTTAGATTCTCAAACGAAATATTCGATTGGTGCGAGCGTCAAAAAGTGTCAGACCACGTGTGATCGAGAGTTGTATGCAATATTTTATACGCAGGTTTGTACTACATACGTATGTATTGATGGTAGAAGTAGAAAACTTTAATTAAATAGGATTTGTTAAACTAACTCGTTTCGCGAGGGAATCGATTTCTTTGTGTATCGTTGCGTTTATTATCGGAGCTAATATTTTTGCGGTCATTCGTGAATTGGAAATAATATAGAGTAGGCGAAGTGAGTCGAGGATTCTCGGAGCAACAAGCCACGTGCAAAAAGGTCAGTCGAAGAAATATAACGAAACGTTAATTAACGACACACGCTTTTCAATTCTTGCCAAGTACTTGAAACTAAAGGGGAGCGATGTTATTTCGTTCAAGCACCATTTGGTTCTAGTAACCGGGTCATTTTTCAGTCGAAAATAATTCTGGATTGTTGACCATCACGCGTCAAACCTAACCTGTCCGAGATCCTTGAATCAATCAAATAAATGAGCTTAAAGTCCTTTTCCGGAAAGAACGCGTCGTTTCGCTTTTTCGATTTGTCTAGCTTCATATAAACTGAATACATCGTCGTGGCTGTACGCGTAACTGCCTCGGCACTGTCGACGAATCAAATTTTGAACTTTCCATCCTACCCTTATTATATAATCGTATTATTTTGGTTGGTTTTGGAGGGAAATCTATTTCAGTTGGACTAAAGATAGAGACCGGATGGTGTTCCCTCGTTAATTTAAAACCTTGGCAAAGTTCGCGACACATTTTTCATATTGCGATAAATGTTATTTTTTCCGCCATCCGTACGACGAATACACACCTGCATTTTATTTATCGCATCACGAAGAAATGGTACACTTGAAATAAGCAGCAATTTTACTTTGCTTCGTTTCATTTCTTTGACTAAAAAGAGTGCTTCTTAATCGATCCTGTGATGTGGATGTGCAGAGAAGAAAAGCTGGCATCGAGAATAAAAATTATTACCCTTCAGTGCGAAGATGTAATGCTCCTCGATCATTGAAACGAGTGAGCGAGATTCCTGCAAATTCTTATTTTTCAAATATAAAAATGACATGGAATTTCGGAACCTGGTGTGTCATCCGAAAATATCTCTTTTACGACGTCCCAACTTTGGTTGCAACTTGACAATGGAGTAGGGCTGTTATTTGCCATTGGCAATTACAAATTTGAAATTGGATATTCATATCATATTGCGTTATATTACGTAATATCTTCTTTTCAAAGCTATTTTTAATCAAACATCCTCCTATACCTGTACGCCAGAAGCTAAGCGGACTTGTGAAATTGAAAATATAAAGATTTGTTTCTTTTAAACGTGCCTCATTCATTTTTATAGAGCTTACTTTGATCGTCGGGATAACCAAATACTTCGCCAAAATAAGGTGGAAGTGAAAATATCAAATTTATTTGTAAAATTAAATATCTTCAAGGAATGGAAAACTTTGTGTTTTCAAGCCCAACCACATCGCGCTACCATGGCAAGCTCCGAAGCGTCCAACGCGAAACTGTCTTCCATATGCACTGGTCTTCCATGTGTATTTTACATTCCCACCGGTAGAATCTTTAAATAAATGTAGAGGGCGAGGAGACCTCTCCGACGTCCATTCAACATTTTTTCGTCGACAGATTGCAAATTCGTCACCTATTCTTAGCTCGAGGCCATGCGTGAGTCGAACTGACTTTTCATTGGTCAAAACTCTTTTAAAACATGATCCGATTGGCCGTTTCAATTCTGTTTTTGCCACAAAGATTTGAATGATGCTTTCGAATGTACAACATTTTCAGTCTAGCTTCCACTCGGTCTTCGGCTAGTTGCTTTTAGTTTCTTCCGCGGGGAGTGTGAACTTTAATGCCGCTTTATCGATAACCACGCTCGAGTAGATCTATTATTTATTTAAACTGGATATAACTTCCCTTTGCGTTTTCAATTTGATAAAAAAAACCTTCTATTTTAACTGGCCTTTCAATCTATCTAATCACGCACACATACGTTTGTAGAATAAAAAATAATTCGCTTCAAAGATTATGTCAAATTCCTATTTGTTAAACCAATGTATTTACTAGTTATTAGCGTACGCCTTGCTTCTTGTACCGCTCTCCTAAATCCAATTTTGCAAGTTTAGTTTTTCTTTGGCGCACTGAAAGCATATTTTGTTTCCATAGAATTTAAATATAGGCTCCACATTTTCGGTACAAGTAATAATCATCGTCGATTATTTTTACCCGTCGTTTATCTTTTAGTTTCGAATGTACAAGTTTACGAGTGACAGTTTTGTTTTACGATAAATTACCTCGTCGAGGTGGCCCTGCCCGTAATACCGTCGTAGGTAAGTGTAAGTCTAATTTGCGATACGCGCCTTTCTCAATTTCTTTTCTGCACCCCCTGGACACTCGAAGCTACTCTTTCATTTTGCGCTATAGAATTGCCGGTGCTACTTTGTTGAGAGAGGTGCCTTCTCGTGTGAAAATGCGGGGATATAGACTTTTTTCAAGTTCTTTTCCTGCAAGGGTATCTTCGGAAAGGCTACGGGCTTCGATCCTTACTCCTACTCAAAGACTATTTCAATTTTATGTTTCAGAATGTCTTTCATAAATAAAGAGGAGCGCCAGACGTGTTGGGGCTACCGAGACGAGTACTGGAAATGCCTTGACGAGGGAAAGTCGGATGGGAAGTGTAAAGAGTTGAGGAAGCAGTATGAAAAATTCTGTCCGTCTCAATGGGTGAGTAATGGTCTTAGCGTTTCAAGCACGGATGTTTGTACCGGGGACACCTGTAAGCCAATCTTTTTACCGTTACCAGGTCAAACACTTCGATAGGAAGCGGGACTACTTGAAGTTCAAGGAACAAATAGAAAACGAAGGGTACGTTTCGGATATCCCGAAGAAACAGGCACCGTAATAATAATAATAATAATAGTTTTCCCGAAGATTGTTGTTAACGCTTTAATTTAGTTATGTTAATAAAAGAACTTTTCAAAAATCGGACTAAACCACCATTTCTTCACATCGATTTTACGGACAACGCGAAATGTCGATTCCACTACTTACCCATTTTCGAAATAATGTAAACGGAGTGTAAAAAGTCGACCAATTAAATCAGGCGATAATTGGGTAACGCGATCATCCTAAATGGATATTAACGCTCCTAACGGGAACCCGCGATTAATTTCCCACGCAAATCGAGGAAATTTGATTATTAATTGCAGGACTCGTCACGTGAACGAAAACAAAATTTATGCCCACAATTCTGGCGATGCGCCCGTCAGACAACAACCTCGACGGCGACAAATTCTTGCATTTCGCATAGCAGGTCGAGATAATACAAGTCATTAGAAGGACGACTAGAGGATCGTATCTTCCTATGCGGCCGGGCACGATTTGCAAGAATGCTTTTTATTACGGAAACAGATACACTTATAAAGGTTGGGCACAAAATACTGCTACATTCGTAAATCGATTTGTCATTATCATGTACGTTTCTTTTAGATTTAAAATAGGAGTCCGAAATGGAACCGGATCAGCTTTTGCAAGCGCTACGAGAGAGCGAGAATAGCGAGGATCTACGAATTCTCAGAGTCAGTTTATTTATCACGACACTATTTCTTCCGGATACAGTCGATAATATTTGGCAATGATAGGCTTCCACTTTTTTCTTTCTCGCAGACACTGATAGGGTACGCGTCGTCGCCAAAGAGCCGGGATAACCATCTAGGGTCGATAGGATGGAACTCCATTTTAGAGTATTTGTTGGGCGTACTAGCGATTGACGCAGAAGTAGGAAGAGAAAAAATATTACTAACATCCCACGCATTCGTAGCGCTTCTTACGACTCGATATGAATTCAAGGAGGATCTTAAATCTTACTTGCTACTGGAAACGAATCGACTCTTTTCCCTCGACAGAGAATACCACGTACGAAACGTCGAATCGTTTAAGCTGATCGTCGTGCACGGATATTTGCAAGTAAACGACAGTGCAATCTATTCTCCAGACATCTGCTTACTATCGTTCGACGTTTTATACGAACACTGCATACGTTACACGAGGTATTCGTACTTCGCGTACAAAATCCTGCAAACGTGGCTGCGAAGAACGACGAAAACGAATTTCTGGCGGGTGAAGAAGGGCTCTAGCATAGAGCAGCGGTTGGAAATGATTGTCTTTTCCAATTGGGACAATTCCATTAAAGAGATCAGTCAGCAAAATACCACTAGCGTCTTTCGCGAATACCTAAAGATAATGCGAGATAACTACAATGGCTTTCTCGGGTTTGTCTTCGAACGCTGCGTACGCGATATATCTTGGCAGAACGAAACCAAGTACGCTATGCTGAGGGAGATTTGTGAAGAATCGACCGACATCTCGTCAATGACAGCGCCGAATTTTATATCGTGCCTATTTACGAGTCTCACGAGGAATTATTTACGCAGTCCGGGTTTGAAACTCTACAAGACGATCTCGGACAAACTCGGCGAGGATCAGTGGATGGAAGTATTCAGCGGCCCCGTAAGAAATGTCGTTAAGGAATGGGAGTCTCGTTCGAAGTAAGCTTTAATTATGGTAAATGTAACGCGTCTGGAGTTCGACTTCAAGGATGGCAGTTAACCGTCAGCTTTTCTTTCCCAGAAAGAACTATAACGCTCTTCAACTATTGTGCAAGCAGTGGCTGGAACCAACGATAAACAGGTTCCGAAATATATTACCGCGCCTGTGGGAGCTCGGCAAGGGAGTCGGAGCAGTTTTATTTTGCTCGCATCTGGCGCGAATCGCTGCCAAAACGACCGTCGCACTTCCGACAGTGCCCGCGTACTATTACGCGAATCACGGGGACGAATTCGTCAGAATAAATGGCTTCGCGATATACTGTCACGATATTCGCAGCGACGACAACGGCGATCCCTTTTCCGTGATGAAGGAATTTTTGTTCCTCAATGCGAACGCTCACACGATATACTCGCGAGAGAATATCGCCAAATACTTTCGAGACTTTCTTGAAAATGTCATCAAGCTCTACGGTAGCAACGAAAAGCTCGACCGACAGATTTTGCTTACCTTTAGTTGGTTGCACGAATTTTTCCTGGATTGCTTCGAGGTCGGTGCGTGCTATCAGCGAAAAACCATGGGCCTACGTCTACTCGCGACCGTCCTATTTTATACCAACAAGAGTCGCGCGAATGAGAATTTAATAAATGATCCTCGCCACAAGGAAGCGTTAAGATATGGATTCGCGTTTGGAGAGCAATTAAAAGCCAGTGGGATGTGGAGGTTTACCGACAAGCAGACTCTTTTTGTGCTACTAAAGCTCGCTTTGGATCCCAGTAACGACATCAGAGAAGGCTCCGCTAATCTCATTCTCGATCACTTCCACAGGAGTTGTTTAACGTGTTCCGAGATGAAGGTATGTACGTACACACATGGAGGAAGCCTCGTTTAACCAGCGACGTTCTCATTTGCCGTGGTCTCTAATTTGTCGGGTATATTCTTACAGATATTACTAAACACAGCATTCGCCAAGTGCAACTCTTCAAAGTTTTACGAAGCCGAGAGCGGCGCGCTCCTTTTTAAAGTACTGGTAAATTGGATACCGTTTCATAGCCCACTGGGCAAAGAAATATCAGTAGAGCTGCAAAGCGAAAGCAATTTCGCAAATCTCTACTCGAGTTTCGTAGAAACTCTCTTGCGAGAAGCAGAGAGTCAGTTGGGTCGAATAAAGGAAGATATTTTGAAAGCTACAGTCCAAGGATCGCCTTATTACGGTATTCTGACGGCGATTGAAGTAATTGGCTTCCGAGATGGCCCGGAGAATCACTTGGTCAATGAAGAATTTGCAAACAGATTGCTCAATCTTTTGGAAGATACGGTCGCTTTCTTTCTGTCGTTGCTCTCGTCAAAATCTAACGATTCAGGTGACAAACTCAACCGTACTTCCACATTTCGCTAAGATAGCGGCGCGCATTCTTTTCTAATTCATAAATTCTTTCTAACAGAATATTCGTCATCGTTTGCCGAAATGGGATTGGCAATTGACGAAGCCGTTAAATACAGCGACATCGATGGCACTTCCGAGGAGATAATCAATTTATCGCCTGCTCATCAACTCATCGTCAGTTGCATATGGACGTCCCTAAAGGTACACCTTTCATCGCAGTCAGTATCCTCGCAATTTTCACGCGTTTCTATAATATCGTGCTTATCGCTTAATCCTGAAAATTGACGCCGTTTTCTATGACTTAGGTATCGTGCGAAGTAGCCAGCGAAATTGCTGCGTTGCGGCATTCGTATGAAAGTGTAAAACGTTCGGCGGATCTCGTGGCGGCCGTGTTAATAAAGTGTCGCCATAAAGGTGCCATAGAATCCGCGGGAGTAGCAATTGGCAATATAGTAAGGTACGCACGTCAGACGATGTAAACTTTCTCGGGGAAGGGGCCCCTTCGAACGAATCGTGTAATTCACCTACGTCGCATCTAATTTCAGAAATCTATGCGCAAACGATGAGTACGCCTCGTTACCCGAGATGTATCTACAGAACTTGCTGCGAGATAATACCGGGAACAATCCGAATTTAACCAGACGAGGCGCCGGATTGTCCATAATGTTCCACCGAATCGTTTCGGGTGACGTCAGACGAGATAGACCCCTCGTGCACCTCGCTACGCGCAATTTGTTGGATTATCTCGAGAATTCCTTCGAAGAAGTATCCACCGCTAAAGCGGAATGCGTACGCGATTCATCTTGCGTCAATCGGTTGCACTTTTTACATGCCCTAGTTATCAACAGCGAATTGCACGCGCACCTCGTCAGTTATTTGGAAGAAATAACTTTGCTGTGCTTCAGATATTTGCAGTCGCAAGTCTGGACGGTGAGGTAAGGGCTAATAGCGGCGCGGTAAAATTTGCCGGGAATGCGAGTATAGTTCGATCGCAATTATCGTCAATATTTCTTTATCGCAGAAACGCGAGTCTTCAGTTATTGGGTGCCGTTGTTCCTCGACTGGTCGGCCAGTGTATCGGTGGAAAATCGCTGGACTTCGGAAGTGGCTATTCGATCGATCATTTCGTCACGCACTATCCAACAGTCGCCAATCACGTACTGACGCAACTGCAGAGTTTCTCGGGTTCAATCGAAAGCGTGTATACTTCGCCGACGATTCACGCGAATATCGTCCATATTTTAACTCTGTTATCGAAACTATTTACCAGCGGATGCGATCTTATAGACTACTCGTCCAAGGTGTATGCGGCTGAAGTAAAACGCAACATTCAAATTCTCTTCGCCAATCCCGTCGGCCACATCAGAATTTTAGCCGCAAAGGCCTATGCCGCACTCGTGCCATTTTCGTTGATAACTTTGGAATACGAAGATTTGTCGACGAAGATAGACACGATTAAAGGTACGAACTTAAAGCACGGCTATCTATGTGCAATGAAGTATTTAAAAGAAAAATTGAATCGTGAAATGGAATGTACCGATCGAAACTATCGCATTCCCAATTTCGATCGGTGCGAAAAGACCGAGTCTGGGACGGGATTGCAAACTGGGAATGTGAAGGGATGTCACAACGAAAATGAATCGCGAGACGTACACGAAAAAGAACTGTCAGAGGAGAACTATGTGACAAAATTCTGGTACAGCCTCAGTAACGATGAGAAAATAGAGCGGCCGTGCTACGTCGTAGAAACGATGCTTTTGGAATTGTCGCGCAAGCCGAAAACACCTCATACGGCGCTATATTTGTTCGATCGCGAATCATGCGATAAAATGCTCGTCCTATCCGCGGAGAAAACCAAACCTGGTTTCTTCGACTATGTCGAAATGTCGATGAAACTGTATGCAGATCGTGTCAAATTTACGAACGACATCGACGAGCGGACGGTTAATAGGATTCTTAATTCCGCGTGCGTCGATCAAAGCATTGCTTTTTTTAATCATTTATCATTTCACGTCCCTCTTTTGGAGATCGTTCTAGATTTTGTATCCAATTCATTATCCACGTGTGACAAAGCGTTGTTGGAAGCGTTAATCTGCTTCTTAATAAGAACCGCGAAACAAACTTCGTCTTCCGATGTTTGTCATTTTAAGTTACGTGAGAAGATAAGCGCGGTGCTTGCGAAATTGAAAAAAAAGTACGACGTACACTCAAAATTAGAGCAATTGGTTCATTTGTTGTCGATGATATTTAGCAACGATGCATCGTCTATGAACAGCGCCGTGTCTTACGTGTGCGCCAAATGCTCCGACCCTGACGAGAACGTCAGACTCCTTGCGACAAATTATATGGAGTATTTGCTTCGCCGTTTCGTGGAACTGGACAATGAAAGAAAATTGATGGTGCTGAGTTCGTGCGTGGTGTTGCTGAAGGATGAGATTTTGGAGATAAGGGGAGTGACTGCGGAAGCTTGCCGACTTTATCTAACAAAAAACGAAGGCTTTGAGAGTGATTCGTCACGAGTCGTCGAGAGGATATATTATGAAATACTGGTTGGATTTGCTTCAGAGTCGAGGTACGTAGAATTCTCCGAGAACGAAGTTGTAAAATTCATTAAATCGTGCGCTGGTAGCATTAAATGTTCCAAAAACGTTGCTAGTATGGAAAATCCGTTTGACCACGACGACGACGCATCGTATCGGGAAGAGGTGAAGCTTTTAAACGTTCTCTTCTATTCCCTCAATCGTTTCAAGTCGCGTTTCGGAAAACTTTACGAGAAACCCAAAGATTGCGCGATTAATGAGAATCTTGACTTTTCGGACTATATCGATATCATTCGAGCGAAAAGCTGTATTCAAAACGAGGCTGGCCTGGTTTTGACGGATTTGCAAGAAACTTTGAACCTGCGATACACCGACTACCTAATCGCCAAGAAGAGAATCGTTATGGAAGCGTGTTCCAGTTAGGGATCCTCTTTCCTACGCGTATATATCGCTCCAAATTATATTTCACCTTTATGGTTTATTATAAATAAAATGCATTTTTATACAACGACGTAATTTGCACATTCAGCTTATCATCTGCATTGAAGAGACAGACAGATTGTGGGCAGATTGTGAGCTAGATCATAGATAATTTATGCTAATTAACTTATTAAAGAAAACGTCCCTTAAACGAATAATAATTTGTCCCTAAGCTAGTGTAAATCGCGAGTGTAGCTCTATTTCTTAAAATTGCATATCCATACAGTTTCGGAGAGGTGCAAAAAGGTGACACGAACTTCATTATGGGTATTTGAAAAATTATTGTACACGCTCTAGGTAAAATCAATGTAAAATGTTGACGGCCGAAAGTGAAAGACGACGAAATCGAGCAGAGTACAAATGCGCGAAAGTACTTTAACTTCTTTTCCGACAGATACGCGCAATGAAAGAGATAGTCAGTCCTTTTTAGCTTCTCTCTGTACATGTACATACATCATAATATATTTGTACATTGTCGAGTAGATCATGTACAATTTACCGAACACGTCGCACGGTACGCTATGTTATAATATTTACAATATTTCTCCCGAGCCCGCTGCAATTTATGACAATGTTACAAAGGTATTACGCATCGGCGACCGACTGCGAGAAATCATAAAGATAAAGAAATACTACAAGAATTATATCGTCTTGCCCGTTGCTATGTCCCATGTGAGAAAAAAATCGTCCTACGCATTATTTATTATCATGCAGGTTTATAATATTCGCGAAACCTAAGCCAACTTAGCTGACGCCGCGTATTACCGCGCGGGTGTAGTTAGCGTTCGTGATATTGTCGTAAAAGCGCCGGCTGCAAGTTCCAGTTTTCTGAGGACCACTTGCTGAAAAATTTCATAACTAAATGTTCATTACATTATGACGATCTTGCTTGTGCATTCATAAAAAATATTGAGACTATGTACTATAATTTTATATCGTTGCTCCTTTTGCCTGATGGGAGAGAAAGACACGCCGAGCAAATGGATTATTATTATTAGTATTATTATTATGTCACACGCGCGCGACTTGCTTTGGAATGCGGCTAGCGAGTGCACATTGCACGTTAAATGAAGTGTAAATTGCATCGTGCACATTATGCCCGATCTAATTACCGCGTAATTGTCTATAGCAATTTCTGTGACGCGTGTATACAATATACAAGCAGGGGAATACTTGTATACACACGCGATCGACCGTATGATCGGCGTTATCTCTCTCTACTAGCGTATAAGTATACTACTAAAAAGCCAGCTTCGCGTATGGCTAATTCACAAATTTCATTACAGACATTCGATTGCAAGTATTTTTCTCCAAAACAAAAAGTGCTCTAACTAGCCTACGCGCGCTTTGTGTCGTTGAAATGTGATTGCACGATACCATATAGGTATGTGCGGTAAATGTGAAAATGTCAAATATTTTCAGCAAACAGTTTGTTCGAGAGAGCTTAGTCTTTTTAATAAAAATATATGGTAAGAGATACTAGCGAACGTCATTTTAATGGTTACCGCGTTGGATAATGACAGTTTGTTTCAATATTAAAACATATTATAGATGCGTTTATCAAATATTCGTATCAGTATTTCTAATTAGTACATGATACAAAGTATTGCTAATCGAGTCTTAGTGGAATGAAATTCGCCGAAATTTCTTGACCTCAAATATTAGGACAAAATAGCCCAGCTTTGCGATAAATCACGCTTACCCCAAAAGAAATTTGGGCGCAATCATCGAAAAGAAAATTACATACACGTCCATAATATACACACGGTCATTGGATACGACCAATGAAGTATCCTTGTGTATGCAGCTTTTAATCGCTACATTCATCATTCTATCATAAGAGTTTATTAGTTACAAACATTCGTACGTATATGTATACACACATATATGTCTATATATTTTATATATGTATACGCGAATACGAACTAATGAAAAATCACCGTAAAAAAATTTAATATAAATTAACTATACGCATGTCTGATGCAATTTGTCCAAAATTCCTCATCGAAATTTAGTGATTCCAATGTACGCGTCGGACGCTTAATTCTTATCCAACATTTATGACCTGCTACTTTTAAATTAAAAACTCGGAATTTAAGGAATCTCTGATCAGGAGGCATTAGCACAAAGATCGACAATTCCGACGATCCTCTTTGGTGTAATTACGATATGTCCTCTTCAGCCTCGTATTGTGGATTATAAACGAAAATATTTTAGCATTCACTATTCGTTCTAAAAAGCAGGTCAAGCTTGTTCGTGTCTCTCGACGAAACTCTGACCGATTTGCAGAGCTTCTGAACCTTTTAAGTACACACGCGTTATTTCCACAAAAAAAAAGATAAGCTTTACAAGAATAATTTCACGCGTGCAATAGTAACGACCACCGAAGAAAATATCCAAAATTTTAACGTGTAATCATTGTACTCATATACGGTATCACCTTTTAACATAATTGAGACGCGATGCTTTTCTCCGTAAAACGAAGATATTTGATGAAATGTTGTCGGGAAAATGAACACGTAATAGTTATTGCTTGCATCGAAATCTCGCGCGAAATATTGCACAGATGATGTTCGGGAAACTGCGCGGTGTTTAAAGTTCTGTAAAATTGCTGCTTCCAATTTTCGGGGAAACTTGAGAAACTCGGTGTGTTTCTTTCATTTACAGTGTAGAAGCTACTTTTTTCCGACAAAAGCCATAGGAGATTGAAATCCCTGAGTTTCTTATCAACGTCAGACAGCAGTAGCGAATGATCATCAACTTTGAGAAGTACAACAGATCGCCCCATTTCTCAATTTTAACCCTATAAACTTTCAACCACCTATAGTTATTCTATTTTGTGTAAAAGATGTATCTCCATTAATACTGCCTTATTACGGACATGAAACCATATACGTGGATAGGATCGAAAAGAGGCTTTAGGTCCCATGGTGGGATACTCCCGTTGCGTTGAAAAACAAGGTGCACCTCGGTCTCGAATAGTTGAAGAATGGGGCGGTCTACTTTACCCAAATATCTTTAGCTATCTCACTTCGACATAAAGGTTAATAAGTTTTATTTTTCGCGATCAAGAACGATTTTGCAAATCTAAACTACCCGAATCTCCCTGGAAGGAAGAATTGAACCCTCTCATAATCCCGAGTTAGTATATCACGCGAGTTTAAGATCTCCGTTGATGGTGACTCACCTCTATATTTTCGGTGAATTTCTCTCGTTTAGAGGTGGGGGTGGTGGTGGTGATGGTAGTTACGGACGTGGTGGTGGAAGCGGTGGCGGCAGCAGCGGTGGTGCTAATAACGGTGGTGGTTGTGGCGTTTGTTACATTTATTTGCTATTTGGCCGTCTGACCCGTCCCGACAGATGCTTTTGTCTTTTGGGATGTTTCTGCAGTCTCGTTATTCGATGGCTGATCAACCTCCATCTAAGACAGCGTCGAAGATATTGTTAATCTTTTTATCAGAATGCGGCACATTAAGATAATCGGAGAAATGATATTACGAGTCTTCAGGTTCCTCATAGCTTACCTTTTCTTCTTTCTCGTCATCTATCAAGATAGGTCCGTTCTCAGCTTCGTATTCCTTCAACACCGCATCGAGATTATACCTTCGTCGATAATTCACAAAGAAGGAACGCAGATGAGCTTCCGTTTTAGTCCCGATGACATCGGCGATGGCGGAGAAGTCTTTGCCATACTTCCGTACGCCTTGCACGGCCAATAATAGCTCGTCGTTCGTCCAGCGAGCGTTGATACGACTGGATACCTCTGGTGGCCGCAAGTCGTCGATTCCATCGACGGTTTTGCGTTTCAACGCACTCACTTGTTGCTTGTTCGATTGTATCTAAAGTGTTGGAGATTCAATAATTTAAAGTTCAATTACTTTGATTTACAGAGTGCCGGTTGGATGGAAAGTCGAGAGATTAGAACTTAGAAAGCTTTATCTGAAAATTTTCATGCCGTTCGTGGAAAGATTACGTGTATCCGGGGGCATGCTACTGCCACTTTGAGTTTGGTATTTAACTTTTGCTAAATAATACAGTTTAAGAGATAGGAAATAAGACATTTCGAAATATCTTTGAAAGCTTAAAAAGTATAACAGATCGAATGATAGTAATCGATGAACAGCATTCTTCTTGATTCACTACTGACGCATTATTTGTAAGGAAAACAAAAAGCTTACAAAAAAAATGTATCCACACGATTCATATGCTAAGTTTGGGGGGGAGGGGAGGTCGTATTTAAGAAACGTACTTGTCGCTTCAGGCTAACGATTTCGGTGTCAATAGCTTGTAAACTGTTGCTAGCCTGGTTCGGCTGACCAGCTAACGCTGCCAAGTCATCGTGATTCACGACCAGCCCACGCGGTGGTTTTCTTTTGTTCGAACGACCCGGCATGGAACTCAGAGGTCTTGCTACGCCGGTGCGCCTAAACCATGAAGAGAATCGTGCCACTACTATCGAAAAGGTGCGGTTTTTTTCAAGGTATTATAGAAGACTCCGCGAGAACCATAATTTGCGGTCATCCTTTTCAAATTCAACACTAGCAAAATGGCTATGGAGTCTTCATAATCGACACGCGCGATCAACGAAATCATCGTTGAATTTAAAATGGTACGTTTTGTCGTACTTCCCGACTAATCTCAGTGAATCTTTACCATGTATCGTTCTAAAGTATGCAAATCCACGAATCGAGAGAACCGAAGGACTAAAGAACGTAAAAACTTCAGTTGAAATTGTAACAGAATTAAATTGTTAATAAAAAAAGAGGAACAATCACGAACTCTGCACTGAGTCTACTTCCATCTGGCTCTCGAATTAAAAAATTGAATGATCATACAGTGTTCAAATTAATCAAAGTCTGCATTCCTCTGGATAATATCGAAATGTTACATCTACCAAGATACTTAACAAGATTTGTCGTTTAATTTGCAATACCCCTGATTAATACAGTCAATTAAGTATTTCTAACTGTGTGAAAATCTAGCGATCCTCCTTAACGCGATATCGTCAACGCGTTTGCAAAAACGTCCTTCTTTCTCTCGAATACAATGGTCCGTTTAGTTAGCGAATGCGAAGATGATTTTTTTCTTTCGTACACTTCCTCTTTGCGTATTTATTTTTATTTCAGTTGACTGACCTCCAGTGCAGATAGCAGCTATGACACGCGTGTCCCTTGGGCGTTGCACGAACACTATGACAAGCAACACCACAGTTGCTACATGACCCCTACAACACATAATACCCTTTTAGAATAAATTTTGATCATCATTCCCCCCTCCCTCTTGACCGCACGAGAGGCAAACAAATGTTGTCACCGCGAGAGAAACCGTGAAACGATCTGAGACATTTTTCGTAACAGAATTCACGACGAGAGTACATGTAAGTAGTAGATGCCCATTTTCATTGAAAACTAATTTGTACGTGCCGAAGCGACAAAGCTATTCCAAATGTATCGTTAATTACAAGTTCCTACGAAAAATATGAACTAGCCAACAGCGACCCCCGTAGAATGAAACGTCTCTATATCCTAGATTTTCTTATGTAAAAAGAAAATTAATACGTCATATTTCCCGCGAATGCTCAAAGCGGTTGCTCGAAGATAAGAGAGACGGGACTCGGAACTTTTCAATAGTAAAAACCGACCTATCCGTCATGAGACCCTCTTTAGATGCACCATCTGGGAATACGGGTTCGCTTTGCGATTGTTACGAATTGAAAAATGACGATAAAGTACGATCTACTACAGGTTCGATACGGTGTAAGAGAGAAAATATAGCAAAACGTGGTAAGCAGGCTAGACTATGCAAGTGGGGTAAGGTTTAGGTTTGAGTACCTGAACCTGAGGGACGTTTTCCGAGTCGGACGAGGCCTTGGCGTCAGTGCCTTGGCTTCCTGGCACAGCTTGGTTCTTTCCACGCCGTATTCCGCGATGGATCGTCCATTTCTGGAACGTTCCACATCAACGTACATACACGGTACAGCCTAACGTTAAAACTTAGACCGTACATGGCAAAAAGATGACTTCGTACGGAATCATATATCGGCGTATATGCCATCTTTTTACTATCGACCATATCCGGAACTACCGTCGCGCGTGTACAGCCACGCAATTGATCTGCGCGATCGCTATAAACTTACAGTACTGCACTGTCAACGTGGAACCTTAGTTCTCTACCCTACATTAATTAATACCTTTTTACCGCGAGAGGTATTACACGTCGCCGTGTGGATACATTTTTGAATCGTCTATAGTCTTTTCTTTTCTTTCATCACGATGCAAATTAGTCGTCAAGCGCGGCAATCCGAACTCGTTAGCCCAGACTGTAGCGCTGAGACTACTGGAAGATGGGCCGATGTCGATATATATTTTTCATCTTTTCGCAATTGAATGCTTTTTGAAACGTTATTGGAATTTTTTGCTCGGAAGTTCAAAATCGTTAAAATTTCGACTATATCAGGAGCAGTTTTCGATCACGGGATTCTTTCTCTTCCAGTTGCCTCGACGACTATATACGTAGAGGAGAGAAGCGATGCTGCCAAAAAAAAAAAACATAACTCACGCGACTTAACGTATGCTAATTAGAACGCTCTCACGAGAATGCAAATACTGCTACGTATGATTAATATTCTTCGCAGTTTCGAGCTAATGTGGTTTTTACTGCAGAGAAAGACGAAACGATCGAATCACTTCGCGATCGATAAGAAATAAACGATACGATTATTGATAATGAACGTTTGCGAATGGAAGAACAAAAAAATGTTAGGTACGTGTCCGATGCATGCGAGAAGTGTACGTTAAGAGTTAAAAACACAGCAGAAAGAGGCCGAGGGAGAAAATACGAGCATCTTACTTTTTCCTCAGATTCGCTATCCGTGTTGGATCCTAACTCGCTGCCGTTTTCACTGCCGTTTTCACCCTCCTTTCCGCCGCTCGTCAGCTTTCGCGCTTGCCTATCCATCAGCGACGTTCTGGTCCGCGTTTTCTTCCAACTGTAGTAATATTTCACCAAGCTCGCTATAGGTTTGTCCGGCAACTGTAAAAAATGAGTGCGTGGGTGAGAAATCGATAACATTACGAGAACCAGTTAACAGAATCCAACGTAAAATCTCGGAAAGTACCATTTGACGTATACGATGAAAACTCTTTCCGTGAAATTGAAAGGCTTGTTCAAACAAAACCTTATCCTCGACAGTCCACTCGTCGGGGAACGGAGTAAAGTTCGCCAAATCCAAAACGGCGCGCTCCAGATTGTGTTTGTGCCAAAATAGCATTCCCAATGCTTGCTCTCCATTGTAGCCATACTTCTCTTTCGCCAGTACAATGTACTCATCCACTGGAACAAAGAAGATGATTAAATTCGTGTTACCCGCATTAAGAATTATATTCACAATGCGGTTTTGGATTAAGAATTACATTTTTGATCGGGTATATCGGTCGTTGGAGACCAGACGAGTAGGGCTCTATCGGGACACTGATCCAAACGACGTTCTGAAATACGAAAAAAAAGCAATATTGCAAATAACCTTTGGAAACAAAATCAAGTTTGGGATGCTACTTTACGCCATAAGGTACGACCCGAGTGACTTACCACCAATGGGAATGAGTTCCGGTACTACAACTTGATAATCTCTGCCAACGCGAATTTTTTCTGCCGGAACTGAAAACGAATATTTATCTTTGGGAAAATTCATTTAGTCGCACTCGAATTCTAGTCGAAAAAGAATGAAATATCTGCCACGACGAACTAAGGTCCATATATAAAATTACACTTTCGATTTTTATAAGTTTCAATTTTCAAATGGGAATAAAAGGGAACATTTCGATTGAGGTGACATTAAGCGTTCATCCGAACATCGAAATATTCGTTTTAATCAACGTTGGTTTAAAGATTTTGAAACTGGAGCGATGCGTAGGATCGCGCGTGCAACGCGTATAACAGAGTGCCGCACATACGACTGTCTAAAACCGTAAGTTTTTTCTACTGGCAAAATATGACGAAAGCGCGCACTGTGAATTCTAGGGAATGGATGGAAAAAATTAGCGAACCTTTCGTTTCAAAATTATTCATTCTTTCAACATTTTGACGCCCGACGATATCAAAGTGGAGCGCGCTGTTTGAAGGTCCGTTTGTAATTTTACAATCGGTCGATAGAGAATTTTGTAAAATTTGAAACTATTGATAAGACCCGAGCAGATTGACGTGTGGCTAATAAATTTAATTAGCGCAGAAAATAGATAGAGCCTCGATTCATCGTACGATAGGCATCCGTACCTCCGTCTTCCTCGCTAGAGGACTCGGTCTGTCCATTAGGGCTGGGGCCTCTCGATCTCCGGCCATTTCTCACGTTATCGGCGTTTCTTTCAGCTAAAACCATATTCCACTATTTGCCTATCAGTTCACGCGTCGAACGATCTCACGATGCGAGGTTCACGCGACTTTAACACGTTCGAAACTTGCAATCCAAGCCGCAGCTTTAGGAGCATACGAGTGGTTACCGCAAACTCTCCTCGACGAGCTTCGTGCGACCGTAGCGAAAGTAAAGATGGCCGCGATTGGCAAACCCTCTCATTGGTTAACGTTTGATTAAATAAAAATGGTCAATTCCACTTTTGCACGAATCTGAATTATCAGGAGTAACGGCGTTTCAGATTTCTGTTCGGGAATCTATTTGCTGTTGGATATAACTTTTGATTATAACTATCGATTGAAAAAACTGAAAAAACCCTGCGAGTTAAAGTACCAACACGCGCGCGCGGACTAGGATCACACAGGCGCGAACCTAGGATCTCGTAGAGCCCTTGGATATGACAACTCTACAAAAGAAAGCACCCTCTCCCTCAAATTAAGCAATGTGGGCTCTCTGGAATATGGCTCGAAGACTATTCCATATTATTTTTAATGATTTATCATAAAAAATGCGAATTAAAAAATTTTCGAGAACTGGAAATATTAAATAACGATAGATTCTCCATATTTTCCAAAGTACGATTTTAGGATGCAAATCGGTATTCTCTGCATCGATAGTATTTGCTGCATTTATCTATTCACAAATCGTTCGCGTTTTCGCTATTTTAGTGTACCTATAGTTAAAATTCGATCAAATATCAGTACTAATCTTGAATGAAAATTGCTACACGTTTTATTTGTGCTAAATACCGATAAATCTTAAATTGAGGTGATAAATAAATTACGTATAACAGTGAGCACAATGCTTATGGGAAGCTCTCTGGGATATGATAAAATTCTACATTATTAGCTAAGCACCCGCTAGGTTGGTGACGTCACAAACTACGGTCATACGAGAATCACTTGAGAATCAGTCAGTTTCCATTTTATTCATTTTCTCTCGTATTGGACATAATTCGAAGCACAATAGAGTTAATGAAACGCAGAATGTAATGCTATTGAATGTATCTTTTCTTTTGAAGTATCTGCATGAATATTTTCGATGAAAATTACAGTTAACCTCAATTCTTTAATTTTTGCGTTCAGCCGCCAAATGCAGTGTGACCACTCTACGGCGGAGGATCACGTTCAACTTTGAACTAATAGTTGTGCGATAAGTGCAGGTAGTACGTATACATATACGTGCGTAAGTCATGCATGCTACATATATTAATAAATGCATACCTAGGTAACCATTACTCTAGGCGTAGATATAAATCATAAGATACTTCGTAAACAAAAATAATCCTTTAAGATATATGGAGATTGTAAGAAATGGAAGGAAAGTAAAAAGGAGCATTTCAGAAGAACATAAGTACGGTATATTATTTCAATACATTTTTTAAGTTTTGTATGTACACAGTGATTTAGTGAAAGGATTGATATTTGCTTCATCTTTTCAATTTTACACACTGCATCTACTGTATTTTGATAAATTACACTTAATTAATTACAGATTTTTTTTATACCTATAGGTGTAGAGAATAATTGTTCTATTCTAAGTTTTTTGATTCTAGTACGGTAATATCGCAGTTCGTGTTACAGAAATACATACAACTAAATACTATGTATACCGTCAATGCAGCAGAAGTACATATCAGAAAACGATAATCTTCCCACGCGTAAAAAAACGAATGACGCTACGTAAAAAACCAGCACGTATAAAAGGATTTGAAGCATATGATGACCATTTTCAATGATTCGCGTAATATTAAAGATAAATAAACATAATACTTCCTTATGGTTAAGTGCTCCATTACATTATTTCCACTATGAATAAATTCACTGGATTACCTTACTTATTTACTGAATCATTTTCTATATACCACTTGTATATACATACTTCACACACATTGGTCCTATAAAAAGTAAATAACTACAGGATCTGCCCAGTTGTAACACTTACTTGGTATCATGGGCAGTTAAATTTACTTTAAAGTGGATCAATAGCTCAAGAAGGAGTCAGTTTCTATCCAGACGAAAGTAGATGATATTACAGGTCGAAAACGAAAGTAATTAACGTTCGTCCGAAAGAGATGCCAGGAATTATTATCATTTCTTACCTTCCATCACATTACGGCTTTCTTCTTCTATAGTATAACTACAAGTCATTGGATCGAAAATATTTGGGTTAAAGAAGCTATACCGTATCCTTCCGTCAGTTGGATCCATAAATCCAATACTGGAAACGTATTAATCTACACGCATATAACCGATACTCGTTACGATCAGTCATTTCGATCTTCCATTCTTTAGAATTAGTCCTCTCAACGTCTCGGAAGAATATAAAAAAAATGTCGATTAGAAGAGTCGTATCAAAGACGATCGATGCAAAGAAGCGTGGCTCATAAACCAAGTATTTGTTTCTGTAATATTATCCAGTCCACCGCTTTCTGTGCTATATTTCGTTTCTCCAGCAGAGCCTTGGATGCCTGTTTAAACTTCTCCTCGTTTCTGCGGACGTACATCGACGCGTCGTGTTCGAGTTGAGCGATTTTGTCGGGTCTTATTTCGGCCATCGCCAACATTTCTGTTAGGTATGGGTTGAATCTGTAGTAGATGTGATCCGGAAGCAGGTCGTTCAACATCGTGTGTACGGCTACAAATATGTAATGCGTGTGCTTACTCAATCGCAGAATCGATCCGTTATTATTACATGCATGTAGTTTCAGGATATTATCCTCACCTTCGGTATCCGTAGCGCTGTCAAGAATTTTGAAGAACTTGTCTTTCCAACTCGACGCAGAGGCCACGTCTTTTTGGTCCCCTTCACAGCCACTTACGTTATAAGGCGTCCTTCCCGTGCCGAAGGACACGACGCATTGAATCGGATTATTCGGCCACAGTTGCTTCGCTTCGTGGATTGCAACCGCGCACGGATTGTTCACCATGATGCCTGAAACGGAATAAGGACATCTCTATCGCGATGCTCCCGACTCGCGTAAAAGTTTTGCCCCGCGAGCATACTTTTATATAAGTATCTGCGAATTAGGAAGCTCACCTCCATCTTGATGGAGAAATCCACCGTGCTTAAATTCTTCAAAGTAGCTCGGAGCCGCCGCCGAAGCTCTAACGGCTTCCCACAATTTGTGCCTGTACGAGCCCATGTACTGGCTTTCCACTCTGTGCGGCAGCGTATAATTTCTGAAGACGTACGCCATTACGCGTTGATGGTTCACCACGGTGGAGATGGTGGAAATCTACAGAAAAATGTAACGGGACGGCGATAGGTCGACGAAATTTAGCTTAAAGTTAAATCTCTGCGCGGAGAGGAAATTACATGACCTCGTCCGCCGTACCTTTGGCGCGTTCTGTTCGCGAGTAGTTTGTATGAGATCCTGAAAACCCAAGTTCTCTTGCAGCATTCCTTCCCACAGCGAGGTGTCGTAGTACGCGTGGCTCCAGACCAAGCTGCTCGTACCGCGTAGTGCGCTTTGCGTGAACACCTTGATGCTCAGCTCTTTATATATCATTGAAATTTCGTCTAATGACTTTCTCCTATGACCACCTGAAAACGTTTCGAGAACATTTCTCATAATTTCCCATGCACGCATCGACCGAAATTATTCTTCCACCGCGCGCGGTTCGATACCTTCGTCAGTCTCTTTCGCGGTGGCTGCAGCGTGTAAGTGAAACAGAACGAAAGTTTGTCATTCCATCTTTTACTCGAGTTTAAAAACGCTCGCGAGAGACGTATACGCATAGGAAATATACGAACGCTGTGAGATTAAAAACTGCCTCGATATCTTTTCGCCTTACCTAGAGCTGCAGCCAGGATGGCGCCGGTACTGACGCCGCAGATGTAGTCGAATAATTCGTAAATCTTCTTTCCGGTTAGTTCTTCGAGTTTCTTCAGCATCTCGATGACTAATACGCCTCGCATTCCACCGCCGTCGATCGACAGGATCCTGATTCCACGGCCGGGCAAAGGATCGATATGGCCCAATACCGCTAACGCTTCTCTGATGGAACCTGCGCGAGTAGGAAGCATCATTAATTAGTATATTACGATAGACCAATTCTTTTAACGATATTTACGCTAATTTTACGCGTAAACATTTACCTAGGATATGTTCGTCCCTAATTTGCCGTCGAACTCCGAGCAGTATCCTTATCGCTCCTTCCTTGATTGCGTAGTGTCGCGCTTCGGGGTACCGGTCGATGTGCTGTAAAAGATCTTCGATTCTCCTCCATTTGGAAGCGTTCGATTCGGCGGTAGCTATGCTATTTAACACGTGACGAGTTCTCGACGCGATGCTGTGCTTGGACACATTGCTATATATATTCGTCTTCCATTTTGGCTCTACAGCTGCTGTACTTTCCTTGACTTTCGGACTGAGCCGTGGAAAGAAATCAGGCAGAACTTGCAGGAAAGAGTAAATCTGATCCTTAAGTATCGATTTGGAATTAATCTCCACAGAATTCAGACTATGCTGGAAGCAGGAACAGTAGGTAATAGTTATCATCGTACCAAAATTTTCATTAAATATGAAACTGGATCGTCAAATCATTTAAATACCTGCTCCACTCCTTGCCGAGGATACAAAACAGTCGATTCCTGCGCGATCGAAGTAACAACAGCTTTAGGAACCTCTTTGGTTTCTCGTTTCTCCAATTTTTTGGATCGTGAGTTGCTCGAATTGGCGTCGGACGAATTTTCAGGCGCCGAATACTTTCTAATGCTCTCGATTTGCGAGTAGGTCAATTTTTGGAAGTACTCAACCCACTCCCTGTTGACGATCAACTGGAGATTCTTGTCGTATCCAGATTTGGTCAAGTAATCTTTCAGTTGAGTTAGGAATTTCCAATGACTTTGCATAGACATTTTAACGTTATTCAACACGCCTATCTGTCTCGATATCTTTCCCGCTACAGCCGTGGGATTTGTTCTCGCATCTCTGGTAGCCGTACTCTCCGTGAATTGTCTGCAACCGAATCGTCGCACGATTCGTATTAATCTCATCATTTTGACCTTGCTTTGTCATACCTAACGAGTTCGCCAAAGCAGTTGACTTTTAGTTATTTCACTCTGACAAACGGAATGACTACACCCCCAATGCCGCAAAATTGCTAATAAACGTATTCTGTAGCTCACCTACGTTTATCAAGCCAGAACGTTATATATTAGATCTTTTTTACATGATTACAACTACGCAATTCGCAACCGAATCTATCGTACCTATAAAGTTACGTCAGCTCCTCTCGAGTCTTTCGAAACTAATTGGATACTACATACTTGGAAGGCGAACCGAAAGAAACCTTACGGCTTAATTCAATACTATAGATAGGCTCGTATTTACTACCGTACGAATGCGATTTTCACGATAAAAAACGAAGAATGTACCACGTTGCGACGCAACTGTCAGGATCAGCTGATCGATAGAACTCTGTCCAGGACGCGATAGAATTGAAGACCCCGCGATTACATTGTTATTTTTACCGAGAGTTCTCATAAAACTGCTATAAAAAATATGGAATTTTCGTGGTAAAATTCATTTTACATAATTACATTCGTGCCTTATTCGAGCACATAATGTAATAATGTTACCTAAATTTAGTGGTACATAAAGAAATACGTCGGACGCGAGGACGTCTTCCGTTATTTGCATCATAATGAGCTGAAATCTGCTGTATATACAAATGTATACCTCGTGTCATTTGTGTTACAGATTTTCTGCCTATTATCGCCCTTTTAAAGCACGAATGCAAATTATACTATATTCATTAAACTATACTCATTATCTAACTTGTTATACGCATACTTCCCGTGCGATAGGTTTCTCCGAATACACAAATGCTCGAACGGTTGCCTACTTGCAGGGATTGCTGTGCGCAAAATAGCACTTTGTATCGAATAATTCTCTAATTCATACGCGGTTTCGTGCAAAATCTTGTATGTTGAGTATTGAATCAATAAAGTCCCGAATGTATAGACTATCCTTGGAAAAACCCTTCGCGAAATTCAGAATTGACGCTCGATTAGCCATCTCTACGTTCAGATAATATTGTACTTACGCGTACCGTCGTATATCTACCTGTACTATAAATTTATAACTATATACGTACGTTTTTATAATGTCTCGGAGTAACATGGAATAACATCATCGATCAAAGTTTGAATTCCGAACTATCCTACGAGACGATGGCGTGATGTAAACTTTTATTAGATAGTAAATTTTTAATCACGTATTGCATGCGCGAGATATGCGTGTCACCTACTGAGAACGAGTTCGAATGTACATAGATATTTTGATCTCGATGAAAGTTCATGGAGAAGAATATATCTTAGATCGCGTCGCGAATTCGCGTGAAATAAAGACGCTCGCAATGTGCTCACCTCGTCATTAAAATACATCTCCGACTGTGCTTAACGTGCTTGCTGAGAGACATCGCGCGAAGTTATATTTTTGAAGTCGACGTAACTTTCTCCCCTCTGTGTTCGGCTCAGATGAAACGAGTAGTACGTATACGTGTATAGGTACGTCGAAACCACGCGAAGGTCCGCGAACACTATCAACGCTGGCACGCACGTGCGACCAAAATTCGATAATCGTTTATATTCCGTGATCTGGCGATAAATTATTATTATAGGATCAGGTCGATAGCGCGGTAATAATCCGCGATGAAAGATCGACGATGCGCGAGATTAATTGAAATTTCTCTTTTATGTGTGACGATCGGGCGTTGAATGCGAAAACTATATTGTAATGTTTATTTTTTTTTTCCAATCACACCGATAATCTGTGAACTTTCGTACGATTGTCTACACTTTCCACTTGTTTTAAAAAACGCACGTAAATATTAATTCAAGGAGAACGATAAATATAGTTCGATGCTGTCCAATTTTTTTCGGAAACGCCTGTTTTTCAAGAAATGACACTCAACTTTATCGATTACAAAAAAATTATGGTATCGTCTCTTTGCTCCACACGATTATTGCACTTTCGAAACCCTTTCAAGTCTAATGCTTCCGAGTTTTTATTCAGAATTAGCTATTCAAGCTCCGAAAGGGAATGAAGTACGGGTGGACGCGCTTGCCAGAACGTTCGTTGCTTTACTGAAGCGGCCTGATTGTGGTCGATCCGTTTTATAACTCAACGCTTCCGTAGGCTGACGCGTTACGCGGATCCTTGGTACGTAAATAAAATCGTACGACTCTCGCGAGAGAGGGAGAGAGAGCGAGATACATATGTACGGAGCAGACGTTTGGTATTTGAAGCTCGTTATTTTGCGCTTAATCGTTCTCGGTGCGCAATATTTTCGTCGGCTGATTATTTACTTCGCGATCTCAATTCGATGCGATAGATTGGAATGCTGGTCTCGTGCTGTTATCGACATTACGCGAAATTGTAATCTCGCGCCGCTGTGCGCGCGACTGAAACTCTGATCTTATTTCGAATGCGACTGGTCCGGAGAAATCAAAGTTTACGTCGTTATTTTTTCTACAGAATTTCTCTCAATTCGTAGAGTGGAAAAGCACCGAAAAAACGTTCACGTCATCGCGGTGCATCGTTCTTTGCGTAGATATACGAGAAAAAAAAGTCTTATCAGGAGGTTAGAAAGGTGGGAAGCTTCCAGGAAGAAATCGCCGATCGACTTTGCGAAGACGGGAGAGGACAGCGGGATTTGCGAAGCTCGAGGGGATCGAGGCTGCATCCAATCGGATTTCACGATACGGCGTTCCGTACCCGAGAAGAGGCGACGGAAATAAATAATTCGAGATTTTAATTCGTTTCCTTCTATCCTCGTCTATTTACTTGCTATCGCTTATCTTCGCCTATATCGTTATTTACCTTGAAAAGCTCCGCGCTTCCACGAAGACATTCCTCATCAAACGTATACGTAGAATCGTCTGTTTTCTCGTCGACAAAATATCATCGATCGTTTGTCGTGAAGAAATTGGAATGCGCGCAGCTTTTCGCGAAACGTATTCGCCACGAAACAAAACGCTTGGGACGGAGGTACGGCCAGGCTTTGTTCGCTGAATATACGCGAGCTTCCTCGTAAATCGCTGGCAAAACAAAGATATATGCGTCGAATCTCTGCGGGTACTTTTGATTGGGAAGCTGTCTCTGACCGAACGCGTGGATTGGACGACGCGAGAGGTTCGTCCCGTCGCGCCACATTGCAGATGATCTCCGCGTCATACCTAGAGGTGGGTAAACACAAACACCGCGCGTTGCGAATTCAACGCGACACGTGGCGTGACTCTCGTTGGCGAAGAAATTGGAAAGATGTAGGGACTTATACTTCAAACGCGATTAACTCGTTATCCGTGCAAAGTTGACCCACATTTGAATAGGACTTTTATGTAGATCGTAACATAATCTTTGAAAAAGTATCGCGTCGAGTTTCGCGTAAAGTCAATGAATATCGAGATAAACGCGATCGAAGGGCACGGCGTGCGCGAGCAGATCCTCACACCGCAACGCTGAGGGCTTGTGACCGGCGAATCTCGATTTTACCTTTGCTCGCAAAACCTCAAAATAGCGCGACGATATCGTTGGGTATCTAATTTTCAAGATCGAGCACTCCGACAATTACAGCAGTCATCGATGTCGTCGCTGACATCCCCCGTGTCGCTTCCCGGCAAAACAGATCGTCGCTCCGCAACCCGACGCAGTCGCGAATTCCCTTCCGCGGTGGCGCTACGCGACGGCCCTCCGAATCGAGTCCTCGCGTCGCACAATTTCGCCTAATCGCGGATCAAATTGCGAAATCGTAAAAATCCCCGGCGCCAATCAAGCTCGTCGACGAATTTTCGACTATCAAACTCGTCGCGCTCGTGAATTTCCCATGGAGATCGCGGGACCGACCCCTTCGTCGTACCGACTCGTGGATGGACTGTATCAACCCTCCTATATAAGGGTGATTCCTACCCCGCGAAACTTTAGACGCCGCACGGTAGGCGTTCCGAAACGCGAGCTCCGAATTGGAAAATTTGTACGCGAAATAAAGACCAGACTCGACGAGTGCATCGAAAGATCGCCGGAAAAAAATAGCAGTTCGATCGATACGAAGATCAGATAGGCGAGGAACGCCGTGGTGATCGACGATAAGGGATCGTTCGCGATGATCGGATTGTGCATCGCGTTGTGCTTCTCCAAAATGTTCCCCGTGATCGCCGCCACGTCGGGTGAGAGTGATCACTTACAGCGTACGTTTGATAAGTGTGAGAAAAGTTTTAAGCGGTCGCGATTAATTATTTGTTTCTATTCGTTCCACGAATTTCTTCGAAAACCATATTCTCCTGATCGTTACGTACTTGTATCGTCCGAGAGTTGAAAACATTCGCTCTCTCCAACTTGGACGAGAAAGGATTTAAAAAATTCGTATCGATCGTCGCTTCCAAAAAATCGCACTAAATCGCGATCATCTCCCCCCTTCCCGTGAATTTTTTCTTCGTGTGTATCGCTGTATAATTCTTTCTCGGGGCGAGATGTGGTCTTCAAAAAAAGTCTCGTACTCATTTTGACCCGCTTTTATAAATCGAGAGATAATCGCGATTACAAGTTCGAAATAAGCGCGTCGATTATCCGGAAGCGAACGCGAGGAAGCTCACGATTCATTGTTCTTTCGTCACTATCGTATCGCGTGCGCGACGCGATTTAATCGTCAATACACGCGCCTCACATCGACGTCCCTAAAACGTACCCCGAGATACGCGGAGGGGATTAAATGACTTCGAAGTAACGTCGCGTTGTGTACAACGAGTAAATATGCGAGTTGCGTAAATAACGCGCGTATCGTAATGCGTGCGAAGTACCCCTTTACACGCGCATCCGAGTTACTCGTTGGCTCGTGTCAAATTTATACCATCGTCGCGTACGTTCTCGTTCTCGTTCCTCCGCAACAATCACGAGCGACCTCATGCTTGCGAATGTAATTTTTCCCTCCGATTTAACCCCATTTCCCGTGACGCGAACATGAATTTTATCGGGGTGAGACGACGGGATGGGACGAAGTTTATTGGCCCAGGAGAATCGGGGGTGAGCGATTTGTTTTCTCAGGGCGATCGTGATGGGAAAATATATGCCGATATTTTGGACATTTTTAAGCGCAATATTTATCATTTTTTTGTGCAGTATTTCCTATTTAATATCGACGGATGGACGAATGTCAAATCGTTGCGATAAGAGTATTACGATAATTAAAATTTCTTCTATTAAAATGTATTTCTCCCGATAAATTGAAATCGCTTCTACTTCATCTTTCCACGTTATCGTGACGTTTGCCAATTTTCTCTTTCCCGAAGGATTAAATAAGCAATCGCTTATAGTTGCGTCTACGTTTCGCCGAAGAGCAACAGGTTTAACCCGCGTTCTCTTGGTAAAGCGCGGTACCTTCAATGCTCTCGTTCTCGAATACATTGACCCTCGAATAAAAACGAAATATACTCGACTTATATATCTACCCGCCGAGATTGTTTACCGGCTCTTCGGAGTGGATCGGGCAAAACGCTACAAAGCCTCGTGCTATACGTCCTCGCGATCGGTGACGTTGTGGAGGACGACGTAACGCGATACGATGCAAAGAAGATCCATCTTCGCGGAGAAAATTATTGTCGATAAACGCTGCGCCATGCGAATTTTTTTCGGAAAGTATATTCAAGGCGTGGCATTCGTCATCGATCGAAGCTGATTCAATCTCGACTCGAATATGCGGCGTCGCTGACGCCAAAGGGTCGTGTGCGCCAAAAAGTGCTTTTGTAAAGCAAACACGACGTATAAAAACGTCTTTGTTGTTCACTCAAATTTGCCTAAATACGAATAAATGAGATTAAAAAATAATCGATACGCCTTTTTGCCCTTAGTTTTTCAAATTTTCATTTAATTTTACTTAGTTTTCAATTTTCATTGCCTACTTTTTTTGTTCTCATTCAACCATTAAGGAAAACTTGTTTACGTATTTCTATCAGTTGCGAGAACAATTTTTTTAATAAGCTTTTTGGCTTCAGTAATGCCAAAAGGACGTTGTGAGTGGCGTACACGATCTTTTGGCATCAGAGTGACCCGATATAATAATCTCACGACGCGCGCCAGGAGTTACTTTTCGCGCCAGTAGAACGAAATCCGATCCACCGACTTGCGTTTAATTATCATTACCCGCATTATTAAGCTCTCCTCGAGGTTAATCGGGGTAGGTACACGATGATCCCCAGTGGCGAATTCGAGCTTCGATTCGCCTCTGCAAAATTAGCTCGCCCGCGTCGCGCTTGATTCCATCTCTATTATATTCTGCGTCGCACAGATTTTCATTTCTCTCGTTCGATCGAATCTCGCCGATAACGCGGACACGATTTTACTTATCGCAGGAACAGCAACGCGGACGAAGGTGTACAACGTGGGCGTCCTGATGGCGTCGCACCTCGACAGTCCCTTCGACCTCGAGAGATGCGGGCCGGCGGTGGATCTCGCTCTGGCGGAAGTCAACGAGTTCCTCGCCGTTCACGACGTTCAGCTGCGTAAAGTTCAGGGCAGGTGGGTGATCGAACGTTCCGCGGACGGGGCAGGCGAGTCAAGCTCCACTCGATCGCGACGGCTTCCGTGAATTCTCAAAGGAAGCGGGAGATAAAGGGAATTGAGGATAATTGGACGGTGTATACGGCAAAGATTGTATCCGCGCTCGGGAGACGCTCTTATCGCGAGGGAAAGCACGGTCGTGGATTAACGACGCTGAACTACAGGGATGGGCTTCACGCGCCCGTTTAGCCGTCGCTTCGCATCTCGACGTCGCACGCGAGATGTCGATTCGTTCGTCGGAGACGCGATGAATTTGGTATTTGCGTAAAAAGAGATGTTCATGTTTTTAAAATCGATTTGCAATTCGTATAAGTAGGTACACGCTCGATATCACGCAGAGAAAAAAATGTCCGGAAGAATAATTACTCGCAGAGAGTTGTAAATGTGCTTCACTCTGCAAGAGATCGTGATGTCATCGGAAAACAAGAGAGACGCATTTATCTGTGTCGAGCGACAAGTGCGAGCGAGATAGTCTTGTAAAACGAGGACGTGGCTGCATTTCGAAATTAATATCGTTTTTCAGCTTAAATGAAATGAAAAATTAAAATTGAAACTTCTCGAATCTGCGATAAAGGAAATTTCGGAGAAGACCGAATTCTGTCGCACTCGTGCCGAGCAATGAGTGCGAGAGAGATTTTCCTACAAGACCGATGATGTAACTACGTTTAAAAACATGTTTTTAAACATCGTTATTTCAGCTTAAGTAAAGGTGAAAATGTGGAATGACAAATTTCGCAAATTTGCAATACAAACAAATTTGGTAAGAAGACCGAGTTCTCGTCACCGAGTGAAAGGATGAAATATTTTTCGATGATTCAACCTGCGTAGGCAAATATGTCCAACGCCGCCTCGCTCGATTACGGTTCAATTTTGATTGCCATCCAAATCCGATCGCTTCGCACCCCGGTGTCCATCGTGCATTTCCATAGAAACTCGCGCGCGAATCATCCCCCCTTTCGATTTTTTTATTTTCCCGCGGCAGCGACCGGACGCGCCGGGGACGCACAATACCGCGCTAATTGCCTCGACGCGCGGAGAAGCGTCAAATGGGCGCGCGCGCACGTCTGTTTCGGTGAAGTCGCCCGTGTACTTTCGCACATCCTATGCGCTACGTTCGCGATACGTAAGGGCGGACTTGTGTACGCGCGCCGCGGCACGCGCGTCACGGGTTAATTTCCATTTCTAACGGTCCATTCGATGCTCCAATCACCGACCATTGTCCGTCTTACGAGTCCGTGTACCTAATATACGCGAGCGCGTCAATTACGGTCCACGTACACGCGTCCCGATTCGGTTTGACCGTTTTTTTCCGTTGTCCGAACGACACCCGTGATTTCCCGGAAATCGCATTCGTATCGCGTCCGATCGGGATTTCGGGAGAGAGGCGCGAGAAAAAGGAAGAGCTAACGATCAGAACTTTCGGGGTAATCCACGCGATATTTTTCAATCTCTCGTTCGCGTGACTTTGCGACTTAGTTTCTCTTTCTCTCTCTCTCTCTCTCTCTCTCTCTCTCTCTTGCTCGCTCGCTCTTCGTACCCATATCCACCCCCTCGCTCGCACGAAACTCCCCGTTCGAATTGCGGATCGACTCCTCGCCGTTGATTGTTTGTCCGTGAGATTAGGTACGACGGTCCACTTCGGTCGGGTGCGATGGAACGACGCGTCTGAGTAGATCCGTTCTGGTTCTACTTTCGAACGAATAAGGAGAGAGAGAGAGAGAGAGAGAAGAAGAAGAATGAAAATTCGATTTTTTTTACCTAATTTCTTTTTATCCCGGATTCGAAAAATTTGGACAAAATTACCAACCCCGTATTTTTTCATTTTTTATTTTCGGCCTTATCAGGGCTGGAAAACGATATTTCGAAATGCCGCTACGTTATCGTGCTGTAAGACTATCTCTCTCGCACACTCGTTGCTTGGCATAAATACGTCTCTCTCTCTTGCGTTTCGACGATATCGTAATGTTTTAGGGAAAAACGCGCTTATAACTCTGGCGAATAATAATTTTTCTTTTTTCGACATTTCCTTTTACGTGTGACACCAAATATGCGTGGAGATTACAAATTGAATTTATCATAGGTATGAATATTTTTTTACGAGAAGACCGAATTTTACGCAACTTTTTTTTCGCGCAGTTACCCATCGTGCAGCGGAGCGATGGCCCCCGGATTAGCGGCGGATATGCACTTCCACGACAACGTAATCGCCTTCATCGGACCTGCCTGCGTTTTCGCGCTGGAACCGGTGGCGAGGCTCGCCGCTTACTGGAACACTCCGATAATTACCGGTATGGGAGATCAGGTATGCGAATCGCCGATGTATCGCTTTACGAACGAACAACGAGACTCCGCCGAGGCCAAATTTCTCCCCCGTTTCTGCTTTCGAAGCCACCCTCCGAAGGCGAGCTGTCCGTGACTTCCGGTATCCTCGGAAGACTACACAAGTGGCGGAACGAAACGTCGGTATGTCGATCGCGCGACGCTACACTGTTAAAAATTTCGTTTGCAATTTAAGTGAAAGCTACCGGAGCAATTATCAACTACATTTGTATCTGAAATGTCATATAATAATAAATCACCATGCACGTGACGTTCTTTTGTTTTGAATTCTAGTCGAAAAAAATGAATATCGACGCACGACACAAGCATTCGAGTACTGCTGAAAATTCAGGCTCTTCCGATTCTTAAGATTCGAACCATTTTTAACAGTGTGGGTGGAAATGCGGAAAGAGAAATGTTCGACGTATTCGCGAGTCTCGATTTCGACGTAACAACGCGCACGAATTTTCGAATCGCAGGGAATTTTCAAGGACAAGAGCAAATATCCGACTCTGACGAGAATGTCCTATTGCCAGTGCCGCCTTCGACTGGTGTTTTCCAGCGTTTTCAAAGAGTTCGGCTGGTCCCACGTGGCTCTGATTTTGGACAAATCCGATCTCTTCTCCCTCACCGTGGGGAAGAACCTGGAGCACGGTTTGCGCAAAGAGGGGCTGCTGAAATTCGTGAGAGAGCTCGACGGGAATTCGGAGGAGCCTTATCATCTCTATCTGAGGGACGCCAGCATGTACGCGAGAGGTGGGCGCGATACGTGTATTCCGCGCGCGTTTTCTCCGGGGACTCGGGATGTAAGCTCCGGAGGAAATGGTTTTTTTTTTTCAATTGACGACATTCCTCGCGCGTTTCCTCGTCCCCAGTGGTTATCCTGAGCGTCCGAGGCACCCTCGTGAGGAGATTCATGCTGGCCGCTCACGCCCTGGGCATGACCCGGGGCGATTATGTTTTCCTTGACGTCGAGATATTTCAGGTAAATATACGGATAACAAATAAGAGGCGGATGAAGTGCACGCGGACCAGACGTGCTCGATATCAGGATCGCGTGGAGTGAAAAAGTGGTGCAATTTTTTAACACCATTTCATCGGTGTGGACCTGGACGGGGTGTTTCTCAAACCTCTGACCCAGTGGAAAATCCTATGTTCATTAAAAAATTACGAGTATAACGCAATTGATTTAACTGAAATCCGTTAAGAATTTACGGAGAAATTAATTACTAGAAGGTAATTAATATTTTGTATTTATTCTCGGCATCGATGACGTCATACAGAAGTTAATCGCAATCGCTATCGTTTTCATAAACATCATCTTCACGAGCCTTGATATGACGTCATCAGTGCCGAATAAATTCAAAATATCAATGACCTTTTCAATAATTAATTTCTCCGTAAATTCTCAACGGATTTCCAAAAAATCAATTGCACCATGTCCGTAATTTTTTAACGAACATACGGTTTTCCTCTGGGTCAGAGGTTGGAGAACACCCGGTATATATCACATCTGGTATCATTCAGTCTCATACCGTTGTTATCAAACGCCAAAAGTAGACTGTAGGTATAGGTCCGCAGCGTAGAACATTATTAGTCACCCTGCAGAAACTGCCGCGCGATTGGAGCAACGCCCGATCGCGCGATTTCCATGTCGATAATCCGCAGGGCTCTTATTGGGGTGACCACGACTGGGAGATCGGCGACGAGGAGGACGCCGCCGCGAGGAAAGCGTACGAGGCCTTGCTCAGGGTCTCTCTCCTGCAACCGACGAGTCCCAGGTTTCAATACTTCGCCGAGGAAGTCAGGCAGCGCGCTCGAACCGATTACAATTACACCTTCTCCGAGGGCGAGGAGGTGGGCCGGCCCATGCGTACACCTAATCGCGCCGCGATCGGCAGACACGCGGAAATGCGTTTGCTCGTTTAATTTTGTAATCGTGAACATCGCCTCTCTCGCGTCCCCCCCCTCCTCCAGGTGAACTTCTTCATCGGCGCCTTCTACGACGGAGTCTACTTGCTGGGGATTGCTCTGAATGAGACGCTCGCCGAGGGTGGCGACATAAGGGACGGCATCTCCATAACCGGCAGAATGTGGGACCGGGATTTCATCGGGATAACGGGCCACGTGAGGATCGACGACAACGGCGATCGCGACGCGGATTACAGCATCCTCGATCTCGATCCCATCACGGGAAGGTTGATGTCTACGCGCGCGATTAGCCTCGGGCCGAGTTTATCGTTTTTTTTTCTTTTTTAACTTACCTACGGACTCACAGAGACGATCGATCGACTCGATGGATTTTTCCTTTCAGATTCGAAGTGGTGGCGCATTACTTGGGATTGAATCGAGAGTACAGCCCGGTTCCGGGCAAGAAGATCCACTGGCCCGGAGGCAGGGAGGGTCCACCGCCGGATATTCCGCGATGCGGTTTCCTCGGGAACGACCCGAACTGCTCCTCCAGAACGGAGGCTTACACATTCGTGGCTTACTCCAGCCTCGCGCTGGCGCTGTTCCTCCTCGTCGCCGTCGGCGCGTCTTGCGTGCTGTACAGGTGAGGCCGGCGCGAGGGCAAATTGATTTTCGATCGTAGAGAAATCGCGACGAACCCGCTCTTTTCCCTTTCGAGGCGCCTGAGACTCTCGGCCGATCTGAACAACATGTCCTGGCGAATCAGACCCGAGGAGCTTCTGCTCGAAGTGGGAAAGCCCTTCTCCTCGAAGGTCAATCTGCACCAAGCGATGACCGATATAAACGTGAGCCAAGTCGGCGAGATTCGCAATTACCTATTTTACGAATTTCTCTCTCTTTCTCTCTCTCTCTCTTTGTTCCCCGCATTTTTCCGTTTCCATGCATTTCTTTATATTATTGAATTGCACGTATTGTTGTATACTATGTGTATCATTCTATATGTATTTTTTCTCATTGCGTCACTTTGTGTTATTCTGTATTTCTTATTGAACTCTTAGAAGACCTAGTCTCTCAGAGCTGATAACGAATGCTTCTTCTCTTCAAAACAAAAAAATCAATTAAATGCTTCTGCTTTTCCCCTTCGGTCAGAATTACGGTTTGGAACGTATGCGGCGCGGCTCTCAAGCGAGTTGCGGATCTTCGCCGCCTAACACGGTCTTCACGACGGTCGGCATCTACAAGGGCGAGAGAGTCGCCATCAAGAAGGTCACCAAGAAGAAAGTAGTCGACGTGACAAAGAAGCTGTTGTGGGAGATCAAACAAGTCAGGGACGTGACGTCGGAGAACACCGTGAGGTACACGACGAACGACGTAGATACGGGAGAGCGTAGAGGCCTCAGCGCAATGAAAGGAATGAGAAATTAGAAATAAGAAATAGTGATTTCAATCGATAACGGAAGGACATTACGTGGGATGAGAAATAAGGAATAATATTCCAACCGGTCGAAATCTCATTCCTTATTCCTTTCATTGCGTAACGGGCTCAACGATCGCGATTCGAAAACGGAATTACGTATATATCGCGATTCAGGTTCATCGGTGCCTGCCTCTGCTCACCCTCCCCGACGGTTCTGATCCTGACGGAGTACTGCCCCAAGGGATCGCTCAAGGACGTTCTGGAGAACGAAGCCATCGAGCTCGACTGGAACTTCCGGATGTCCCTGATTCACGACATCGTCAAGGTACACAGAATCGGCATCGCTCGTTATCGGACGTTATCCAGATTCGCATCGAAGAAAACAATTCCAGAGCGAGCGCGACGAGGTATTTACGCACGATTGATCGCTCGATGTTTCGCAGGGAATGGCTTATCTTCACGCGAGCGAAGTCACGACGCACGGGAAATTGCGCTCGTGCAACTGCTTGATCGACGGTCGCTTCGTCCTGAAGATCTCGGACTTTGGCTTGAAGACCCTCACCACGCCCTCCGAATTGGTCATGGACGATAATTATTACACGAGTTAGTGCGCGGATTTCGTAACGGCGAGACGCGACGCTCCGATCGCCTCTAATTCTCGTCGATTGCGCGCAGAACTGCTCTGGGTCGCGCCGGAACTCCTGCCCCTGACCATAACTCCCGGCACCGTCTCGACGCAGAAGGGAGACGTTTACAGCTTCGGCGTTATACTCGAGGAGATCGTCGTGAGGGGCGGGCCGTACCAAGCGGCGAGGACGTACATGACGTCGCAGGAAGTAGGACGATCGTCGACGCGATTTATTACCAATTATACCCGACACCGTAATTAATCGCGGAGCGATCGAATCACCCGGTAATTCCAGACGCGACGAAACCCCGATTCTTTCGCAGGTCGTCGGCCGAGTCTCGTTGCCCGAGAATCCACCGTTCCGGCCGGAAGTCACCCCCAGGGATTGCCCGGCGGATATCTTGTCGTTGATGGAGAAATGTTGGGCGGAGGTGCCGGAGGAGAGGCCGACTTTTCACGCGATACGCGGCACGATACGCGGCATTATGAAGTACGTTTTATACTCGCGAGCGATCTGCGCGCGTCGTACTCCGCGCGATGGGATTACGCGTTCCCGTTGAAATTTCGTACAGGGGATACTGCGAGAACCTCATGGACGACCTGCTGAGGAGAATGGAGCAATACGCGAATAACTTGGAGGCCCTCGTCGAGGAGAAGACGGAGCAGCTCAGCTTGGAGAAGCGAAGGAGCGAGGAATTGCTTTACCAAGTACTTCCGAGGTATTTTACGGTAGAGGCAGCGCGGAGAGGTGTCGAATTCAATCCGTGTTCCGCGTTAGAAGTCTTCTATTTTGCCCGTGAAACACCCTCTCGAGGCAGGTGGCTGGCCAATTAATGGCCGGGGAACTCGTGCAGCCGGAGCAGTTCGAATGCGTGACGATTTACTTCAGCGACATCGTCGGCTTCACCGCGCTCTGCGCGCAGAGCACTCCCATGGAAGTCGTCGACTTTCTCAACGATCTGTACAGCACCTTCGATCGCATCATTGGATTCTACGACGTGTACAAGGCGAGTGTTGACTACACTGATTGTGAGAGAAATAATTGCCGGTGTCAAAAAACTGTTTCTCGAATCAGGAACGTACTTAACACATTTTTAACAATACAGATTCTTCGTCGAAGAGAATACATAATATTATTCGTTCAAGAATACCGTCGCGGGAACGTGACGCTCTTTCTGCGCGATACAAAAAAAAATTACTCAAGCCTATCAAATATTTTTGCACATGAAGAAAACCATGGCTCGATCCTGAAATGATATATCATGTGTTTGTGATCGAAGGAAATATCTCTTTGGCACCAGCAATTATTCCTCTCGGTTTATGTCTCACGTCCCCCGCGCGTCTCAAACGATTTCAATAAGTTCGTCACAAAACACATCAGGTCGAAACCATCGGGGACGCGTACATGGTGGTCTCGGGGCTGCCCGAGAGGAACGGGGACGATCACGCGAGGGAGATCGGTCTTATGGCCCTGGCCATTCTGGACGCGGTCGAGTCGTTCACCATTCTCCACAAGCCGGAAGCGCGATTGAGCGTGAGGATCGGTGCCCACAGTGGTCCCGTCTGCGCGGGAGTGGTGGGTCAAAAGATGCCCCACTATTGCCTCTTCGGGGACACGGTGAACACGGCATCCAGGATGGAGTCTTCTGGACTTCGTAAGTCGACGATATCGGGCTTGACCGCGCGTTGGATCGCGCGGAAGTATTCTCTCGATCCTTTTCCACGGGGAAACGCGCGGAGTGGGACTTTTTAAGATGTCATTTTCAAACATACTAGCCAGTAAACAATTAATTATCGCACTCTTGTTAGCTACGGTGGAATTTGCCGTGGCCGATCAAAGCGTGCAAAGTTTATCGATCATTGGAAAATGCGTTTAAAAATGACACTTTGAAAAGTCACCAGCGACAGAGTCCGTGACGCCGGGAGTGCGTATGCATGTTACGCTATCGCGGGACGAATCGAGAGAATTCTTGCCATTATGCATGTAGTTGCAAATTTTCATAAGGACTGTGACCAAAGAGGATACACGTTCCACAGCACTACGGATCCACGTATCGGACGCGACGAAGAGCATTCTGGATAGGTACGGTACTTTCGACCTCGAGCTTCGCGGTGAAGTCGAGTTGAAGGGAAAGGGGAGGGTCACGTCGTACTGGTTGAAGGGCTGCTCGGAACCGGACCCCAGGCCGCCCACCCCGAAACATCGCGGATACACCAACAGTCCGCCCGAGAACAACAGCACACTCAACCCTCTGATTTTTCCACAGAACAACGCGAACGGACCCAAGTCGAACAACAATACGTTCATCAATTTGTCCGAATTATAAGACGCGATGTACGACGATAAACGCGATTCGGCTCACGTGTGGAACTACCGCGTAAGCAATCGTGCAGAGAATCAATGAATAATATATTCTTCGAGATCACCTTACGAAGCGGGGTCCGTGCTGTTATTTCCCAGAAACTCGTGCATCTTTCCTTGCAATTCCATTTTCGCCCCGTGGAAACTTTTTCAGGTCTCGGAGATAACGTACCTTTCCCAAAGGCGTCCAAAAAAGACGTCTACTTTGGGATACTGCTAAAAGATGACTATTTGGAGTCACTGAAAAGACGTCTATTTTGGGATGCCTCAACAGACGTATGAAAAGTCGTCTCAAAGTCGTCTTTTAGACGTCCTAAAGCCGTCAATGAAAGGATTGTGTAGCGATAAGGGTTTGAGCAGATAAACTGCACCTAACCGTTTTTCTTTCTTGGGACCCAACAACTTGAACTTTTAATTCTAGCATAACCCAGTATATCCTAGCATAATCACTTTCTGCTCTAATTCTTTTATTGGTTCTGTTGCACCAATATCCACCAATATATAAATTTGGACGGGGGAGAGAATATCCTCTATTATGCTCATCTTTTTTTTGACCTTACACGACTGAAAGCAGAGAAAGGAAAAGATAAAATTTGTTGTAAAGAAAAAGGAAAAGCACATAAGCGGGATAGACGGTCCATTGTATTGAAATATTTTAATACATCAATTTGATAACTCTTCCTTATAATCATGCCAAATAGTATGTGATTGCAAGGAAGAAATATAATTAATATGAAAAAAAGATCTAATTGATCTAAATAAATAATTACTCGCGATCCCACATTATTAGTAAATCTGATTAATTATTTTTTTCTACATTCCAATGAACTAATACTAGCAATAGAAATGCTCATTTACAACACGGTTTAAGAAATATTGATCTATGATCCGATTCGCCTCGGTCTACACTACGTTAATAATATCAAAATGTTTATTTCATTCAAACGATTGCCTCGAGGGATTTAATTATATCTACATATTAAATAAATATTGTAATTAATAACGAATACTTGCTTGATCCAATGAAATGTTTATTTCGCTACACTTGAACAGACATTTATCAACTACGAATAAACTATTTTCTACGGTATAAGACCGGAACCGCGCGACACCACTAGGCGGGTTGGCGGGCGACAGCACCTTTAGCTTTCGCCAAACACCAACGCGATGCACGAACCGATGGATCGTGCTGCCACCTGGAGCATTCGGTAACGCCGCGACGCGAATGCGAGCAGATGTTCAGTACAATCGCGGAAGCACGTTAGAAGTGCGTCGAGAACAGGTGACGGTCGGCTGTCCGCGAACAAAAAAGATCTCAAAAACACGATGTAACATAACCGTTCTGCTAAATTGACCGACTACGCGCCGAGACGATGGAACGAGCGACGAGACACGCACGTGACGTCGAGTTTCGATCGAGCGGTACGACGGATTAACGCGCGCCCACCCTTTCGATAAAAGTCGCCGGACGCGAGTGCGTTTGAATTGCCGTTGCGGATGTATCCGCTCGCCTGTCGACCTCGCGTTTCACGGGAAGCGCGGCGCGTTTCGAGCTCCCGATTCGCGAGGATACCCCATGATGCTCGTGAGTATACAGCGATTTTTGAGAATACAGATGCTTCGCGGCAGTAGGTTATACGCGGTTCGGTTCCGTTCGATTTGCGTGCGAGATTCAAAATGGTTGCGCGACGATTGGCCGGTATTTCCGGTGTTCGCCGGGCGCGGACAAACGCGTATCTCGCTCGACGAATCGACGCGACGTTGGAATTTCGGACGGGCTTCGTATTGTTTGTCGCGGAGCGCTAGCAAGGCGAGTTTGCGATTGACGGAAGCGGACAATTCGCTATGGCAAATTTACGCGCGTTCCGATTCGTATTTTTGGCAACTTCCTCGGCGCGTGTGAATGGACGAAATTCGCGGCCAGATGGCGCTGCGTTTTGTTCGCGTCAAGCTTCGTCCGGTTTACGAACTCGCGTCTTCGAAGTGGTTTTAGCGAATGCTACTCGCGCGCGGGATCCGCGAAATACGCGTCGCTTTCTCGTCGACGATAAACTTCGCGAGTTCGACTAGTTTCCCCGACCGATTTACCGATCCGTTTCCAGAAGATCGGGAAATGTGAATCGAAGAAGCCGGTGAAGAAAAAACCCCGAGGGAGGCTCGCGCCGGGCGATCGAAACGCGCTTCGAGCCGCGGCGATCGCTTCGTCGAGCGCAGCCGTCGGAATTCCATCCAGGGGCAAGAAAATTCACTCGGGATCGACCGATTCCGAGTCGCCGACCGACCGAGTATCGGCACGAGCGAGGACCTCCCCGCGACGCAATGTGGAGAAAAAACGCGTCGACGCGTCTCCGAAAGGGATCGCTGTTTTCCCTTCCCCGAAACTTTCGGCCACGACGAAGCCGCGATACGCTCGGCCGAAAATTCCCTTTCCTCGGCGGAAGACTCGAAGATACGAGCCTTCGGATTTTACGGAGCGAGCCGCCGGTGCCGAGGAGACCGTGGAAAAAGCGATAGGCCGAGACGAGAGCGATCCCGTATTCGCGCTGCGGAGGGAGATACACGATTGGAGGGTTCGCGAATCGACGACGAATAAGGTTCGAGAGACGTTGGCGAGGCTCGGAGGTGCCGACGCTGGGAGAGGTGAGAAAACGTAATTTCGTCGAAATTTGCTCTACGTCGGCGCTAGATACTTCCGTAAATGAGGAGCTATCTTTCAAAACGCAGTTCTTGAACAAAACCTTGTCTTCGGTAAATCGTAATTATTTCTTAATAACTTTTATTTGGGTGTAGATTTTTAAATTTTGCTGGATTCTTTATGGCACTTTTAATGCTACATATTTTCACCTGCAAAAATTAGATATTGCAACTTGTAACTTTAGAACAAATAATGAGGATTTACTGAAAACAAGGTTTTGTTCAAAAACCGCGTTTTGAAAGACAGCTCCTCAAATGAGAGAGGCTTATTTCATCGGCCGCACAAGGGCCGTGATTCGTGCGCGAGACGATTGTTCGTTCATTTTTAGTTGTTAGTTTTTAGCTGCTAGTTGCACAATTTTGCAGCTATTGTCGTTTCTTCTTTCCATCGTTATATAGTCAGCCATAAGTATTTCTCTTTTAATTTCTTTTCGCTGTTTCGTTACTTTCTTTGTAGTTTGATCTCGGGGGACCCTGTCCCAGAGTTGATAAATTGCTTTTATCTGTCTTAATTTCATGAAAGTCGTCGGATGGAAGCCGAGAAAGAGAACCGACGATTGTTAGTCGATCGCTCCGAATCGGCTTAAAAGAAATCGAAGATACAATCGAATTAAAAGAAATGCCTGACCGACTGATTCGTCAACGCCGAGCCGAAACCGCTGAAGTTAATTACATAAAATTTGGACAGTAGGTTTCATTTGTAACGTAAGCACCCACTCTAAGAAAGGATTTAACGAAATTCTTTCCTTTGGTTGGTTGAATAGGGGATGTAAGTTTATATCAAAATCCGTTATCTTTGAAGTTGAATTTGCCCTTTCAATTAGGTCTCAAAGTTTTTTAAAATTTATCTCTCGAAGGGGTAGAATGGGGGATGAAAATTTGTATGGGAATTTCTTTTTATTTCGAGATCCACGCGGACGATGTCGCGGGCGGAAAGCTGCATAGTTATATTGCATAAAATTGAAGACTCTTCTCGCGCTCGCGCATGTGGATAAATTTATAACGAGGAACGTCTCGCCGCGCGGTAGCGACGTTACGCGTCGAGAGGTCGAACTACCCAAGCGTCCCGGACGCGATAAAGTAGGTACCCGCGCGCGTTACCACTCGTCGATGGATGAAAGAACGCGCGTAAACGGCAACGGGTTCGATCGGTGTGACCACGGCGGTCGAATCTTTTCGATCAATACGCGCGAACGCTGTACAGATCGTTAAACTCGAACACACAAAGATCTAGACGACGACCTCGTCCTGTATTTTTTCACAATACGATCGTACCGGCCGAAATAGCTCAGTTGGGAGAGCGTTAGACTGAAGATCTAAAGGTCCCCGGTTCAATCCCGGGTTTCGGCACTTGATTTTTTTGAAATACCATTCCCAAAGCACGTTCGATTTGTTGCAGCCGTGATCGACGAGGCTGCGGCGGTTCCTGACGACCTCTACAAACCCATCGCGGACTTGCAGCAAGGGTGAGCGAACTAAAGACGATATATTACGATGTGTGTTGCGTTCCGTTCATACACATATTTTATTCCAACATTTGCGCAACGAATTTCGCCGCGAGAAATTCCTGTTGAAAAAATATCATGGAAAAATTGTAAAAATCCCATAGAATCTCTATGAGAATTTGACGTACTTTTGACACGGCAATTCCAAATACTCACTGGTAAAAATCCGCGAGGGATGAATGAAAATATATCGGATTTTACGTGTATCTGTAAAAACAAATAAAATCTTCCACGGTTTTATTAATGATTACAAACAGAACGGCGTGTACGGGTCTTTATCATCTTTACGGGATTTTTCTAGTTTTTTACGGATGCATATAAAATTCGACACAAATCCCTATTCATCACCTCAGACTTACATAGAATCCAATGAATTCCCATTCGAACTTTTCTGGCGGATATCTGGAACTGTTGCGTCATATAAGTACAAATCAGATTCTCACAAAATTCTTCTGTGGGGGGAACCCTATGGGATCTTTTCAACAGGGATGCAAACCAAATACGGCTTGCACCGCGTCGAACGTCGAATGTTCACCGACGAAAAGCGCACTCGTGTGCTTACCGCGCGCGCGCGGGCATCGATTTTTATCGTTCGCGGAGTGCTCGTACGGTGATGCGAAATCGTTGCAGTGTTAAAAGTCGAAATCGCCGATCGTTTCAAGGTAGGTACAAGTGTTTATTCATCCGTATCTATGCAGGTATGTCAATATATGTAAATACGGTGCCCAAGACGATAGCCATACGTCGCAAAATCGACAAATGCAGTGGAGCAAAAAGTCCCTCCCCGAGCGCGCGCGCGTCTCTCACTCGATCGATTGTAAATAAAAAGTTAAAGAGGAAGCCCCGGGTCTACGTTCTCAACGCGTATGCACGCGAGCGTGTACGACGGAGTGTGGGCTGCGTCATCCTGGAATTTTCGAAAGTCGGTTCCAGCCAACCGGTTCCGATTGCGTGCACGCGCGCGAAGACGCGAATGCGGGTCGTAAGCGTGAGAGACTCGAGAAACGGGCGCCGTCACGAGGTGGTTAGCCGTTCGTCGGTGAATGAAGACACGTCATCTATTATAAAAGACAACTCAGGCCCAGTTGTACAACCCAGGTTTAACTATAATCTCCGGTTAGTTGCTACGGAGTAGCCAATAGCAAAGCTGGAATCATAGCAACCAACCAAGGATTATAGTTAAACCGAAGTTGTGCAACTGGGCCTTAGGGACACGCCGGGGACATCTAAAAGCTGGGATATTAGACACGATTTGTGCGGTATACTAAAAGATATCCGTGACTCTTTAGGGGCGTCTTTTCGGAAACTCGGATGATTCTGTGTTATCTAGGGTTGTACTTCGAGTTTGTTACTTTGCGCGCGCGGCACGTCGGACGAACTGTATAGGCATGCTTGTGGCGACCTGGCGCCAGATGGCGTCGCCACCTCTCAGCTCTCGCTAGTCGAACTTGAGCGCGATTCCTATATAAGACCGGAACCGCACGACATCGCTAGGCGGGTTGGAGAGCGACAGGCTCTCCCCCGGCTCTCTCAAAACGCGGAGGTAGCGAGCTCGACGAAGCGACCGCTGTGCTCGATGAGAAAAGCTCCACCCTCTCCGTCAGAGGCCGGTGTACAAAAGGCTGGGTGGCAATTTGGTTATGGTTTTTAGGAACTTCCAAGTTAACACCGGATCAGATTGATAATTCCGTTTCCTGAGCTCTGCTATTAGGTACGTCATTCACGTTTTTATTCTCTGTGGTCAGAGAACCGTCGTATATTTCCAATGTATATAGGTACCTAATTTTGTCTTTTCGTTCCTTCGTTAAGGACCACATGTCCATACCGCCCAGAAGCTGAAAGTGGTGCTTTTCATCAGGCACGGAAGTTTCTTCGGTACAGTTTTCGGCAATTTCCTTCTGTTAAATTACATTGATTCATTTCAATGAAAGGTATCAAACATTGATCCTTGTCTACCGTTATTGGAACTTACTTGAAATTCCTTGTACCTACACTGTGAAAAGATTTTGCAGTAAACTTTGTGTTACCAAGTTTTTATCATACAAATTTATCCATTGAAATTACTAGATACCTATTGGGATCTGACATGTCTCGATACGCCGTCTGGTGGCGAGAAGTAAAACTATTCCTAGTATACCGTTTAATGGGCTTGGCGAGTGACTGGCATTGGATCAATGTACACAAGCCATTAATATTAATATTAAGCTCGCAAGCGGCTCGAAAGGAAGGGGCACGCTTCGGTACAAGGGCGGGTTTATTTTCCAATTCACAATGCGAGAAGAGAGTTTCGAGAAAGTGGAAGAGTAAAAACGTGAGAAAAACTCCGGGGAGACGCGCAGATACGCCGACGTTCCGTGGTGCGGTCAAGGGAAAGGCGTGTGCGCGTCTCGAAGGCTGAATTTATGGGAGGTCAACCATGGACGATAGCGGGGGGCAAAGGGTGCCCATGTCCTCCCGCGAGTCTGGTGAAAATTGGGAAGGGTTCGCGAAGCCCTGCGCGTGTCTAAACAATAAATAATAATTAAATAATAACTACACTCCCATACACTCTATGTTGGCAGAGAGAGTATACTGATTTCGGCCATATTGAACTTTTCGAAGTAAGCTCCTCCCCCATGTCAGATCTCGATACCCTTTTTGGGAGCGACGTCTCCTACGTCATTTTCTACAGTCGTAATTTTCGACACGACTGAAGGCAGAGAAAGGAAGGTCCATTGTATTGAAGCATTTTAAATACGTCAATTTGATATCTCTTCTTTATAATCATGCCAAATGGTATGTGATCCCACATTATTAGTAGATCTGATTAATTATTTTTCTCTGCATTCCAATGCGTCACGGCTCCGTCACGAAGTGGTTAGCCGCTCGTCGGTGAATGAAGACACGTCGTTTTAGGTGCTTCCGCGCGCATCGATCGCCGCGTGGCTTCCACGATGGTCCCGTCACGCGACCGCGCGCCCCCGAAACGTTCACGGGTTCAAAACCCTTCGTCGAGCTTTCTCGAACGACCGACGCGTCGCGACGCTCTCGCGCGATGAACGAGAGTACGGTCGGAGGGGCGCGTTCCCGCGCACACATACATGTATACCTACTATATCGTCGCGTAGGAGCTTCGGTCGTCGTCCTCGCGCGGGGCGAGTCGAGCGTTTTCGTTATCTCGTCTGAAATTCAATTGCGGTTTTCCGTTCGCGATTTTTACTTTATCCCCGCTCTCTCGATTGGATGCAAACCATTTCGCGGTCACTTCGAAATCTTCGCGATATTCATCCGCGATACTCGGAATCGGCGGGAAAAAATACTTCGGATGGAACGCGATCGAGAAATTTCGATTTTTCCGAGAGTTTTAAGCGGATTCTCCGGTAATTTCTCGCTCGACGAACTTGACGACGCTTCATCGTCGAACCGCCGATGGGTCGCCCCGGTCTTCCTCAAAAATTTCCTTGACGCCGGCCAAAACTCGTTCCGCGGCGAGACACAATGGCCGTCGGCCGTGACGAGCAACCTCGTCGGGCGACCCTGAGAGCGTCCGCGAGGGAAAATAAGAAGAAAATACGTTCAAGCGCGCTGTACGTAACGCGCGCGATCGGATCTCGTACGAGAATCTATTTTAAGGAATCGACCGCGTTTGACAACACGGTCACGTACGAAAAATGCTAATGGCTCGCAGTGCTGTAGGTTAGTGAGAACAATAGCTGGCTGTTAATGGACCTCGATGCATGCCGCGCACGTTTCGTAGTAAAAATATTTTCGGCGGTGCACACCACCCGCGCGCCGTACGAATGACGGACGAGCGTGACGTTGGCGCCGAAATCGTACGCGGTGTGATATTTTATTTATCGTTTCGATATTCAAACGCGGCGCTCCGCTCGGCGCGCGCCTTCCCGGAGATCTTTCCGCTCGCGTCCGCGCTGAGAAGGAGGCGCGTCTCGCGGGACGAGCTGAGAGAAGATAAGAGAGAGGGGCGAGCGAGTTCGCGCGGAATTTTAAGTGGAAATTAATATGACGCTTTTTCGAAGATCGTACGTCGATACGCATGAAATCGTCCGCTGCCGATACGAGCGAAAAATTCGTACACGCGTATTAATTACATAAATTAATATACGTATACTCGATTACGGCGAAAGAAATATTTTTTCGGGCCAAGCAAATATTCGTCAGCTATTAGAAACTCTGATGATTAACATATACGGTACCTATGTCCGAGAGCAAAGTATACAAATGAATCCGTAGTTTTACATTGACTGCCGTAGTCCTTTTTCAAAATTAAAACCAGCTTCGATCTCGAAAAAGTACTACAACGATCAACGTAAAACTACGAGTCTCTCTGTACTATACTTTGCATTCGGACATACTGTATTTAATTAACCAAATAAAATATTTATTTCGCTGTAATCAAATATACGTTTATTAATTACAAAATAAACTGTTCTCTCAGTGTAAACGAAGAAGTAATCGCGATTCGAGTAGGCCCTGTACGTCTGATATAACGGTGCACGCGGAAGAAAATATTTTATCGCGGTGAGATACAGACTTCCTTTGCCGGACGATCGGGAGTAGGTCTTGCGGAAATTGGGTCGATCGGATTAATAATTTATTTGATCGCAGGCCGGACGCAAGATTTAATTGCCTAGAAAATAATTTCTCTCGGTGCCCTTCGATCTCTTCCTCCGCGCGGGAGGAACAACGTTAGTTAGCTTGGCTCTAACCGAGTCTCGCCGCGAATGGAATTTATAATCGCCTCGCGTCGCGCCGCACCGAGGACCCTTCCGATATCGGTAGACGCACCGAGCGATGCGTCCGTGCGAGCCGGCCAGCTCATCGCGATAATGATGTAGGTTAGGTTCCCGAGCGCGGTACATCGTATCGCAAAAATCAACATTCCCAGCGAAGCGGTCGAGTGCAAAAAAAGCGAAACCGGTTCCCCTCGTAATATAAATGGCACACGGCAAAGGGGAGAGGAAAAGAGATTGTGCGTGAGAGGAGCGGGGCGAGGGAAGGATCGCATCGCGTGTGCGAGGAGCGCGCGACTGCCTACGGTCGTTCAATTTTTCTGCAATTTCAATTTCGACCACCCGCGAGCAATTCCGGAAATTCCACATTCGCTCGTTTTTCGGGATTGCGGGGAATCGCGCTTCGTCATCCGCGGGTGCGTTCGTTTTTTCGAAAAAAAAGCGCGAAAGATCGACGGAGTACACGTCTATTTTAAATGTCCGTCCACACGCATTTGGCCGCTTGTATCAACTGATATATTCACGGTGTCTACAGACCAACTCGAGAATACAAAAAAAAATCTTTCTTAAATGCACCTCACGACTACGAAGCGTGACGTATCGTTCTATTAAATCCCCGACCAACGACAAATTTTGTTTCGTCCTCGCATCGAAACGCTTGCTCTCTCCCAAAATCACGTGGTCGAATCGAAGTTATATTACCCGTTATCAAACGACAACGATCCCGAACCAAAGCGCACTTCCGTTTCGCCGAGAGCCTCGAGATATTTCTTTTCACGTCTCCTCTCTCGAAGAGGCGCGGCTCTTTGTGCCGCGAAATAGCACAGTGGGTTAAGGCCCCGAGGGGGAGGGGGGGGGGGGGTCGAAAATTCGGAACGGTTCTTGCCCCGGCCGAAGTAGAAAAGGGACGAGTCTCTTTCGAGCCCGCCTCTGTCCTTCTCGGGCGTTCCCAAGTGGGGCACAACGGCGGGTTCGCTAACCACGTTTTTTACGTAACGCCGCGCGCAGCGTCGTGTGACGTCAGCAGTAGTCGCAGCGGCGGATAGGAGTAGCAGCGGCGGCAGCGGTAGCAACAGCGGCGAGCATGAAATTCTTGCGATGAAAGCACGGCATAGTTGCAGGAGGCGGCAACGCTGCCGAGCGTCTACTAGGTTCAAGGGTACGAGCAGAGGTTGGTCTCATGCGCCGAGCCGGTCTTCGGAGACGGAAGGGCGCATCTCCGCTCCGTCCAACGGGAATCTTCTCGAACCGAAGCGCAGGGCCGCATCATCCGCGCATCGCGGTGCAGTACGCGCAGCGGGGGACATTCGTTCGAGGTTTTCTCAGTGTCGGAGGGATTCGTCGCTGCGTTCTACTTTTTACGAAATTTCAATTCAACGCAACGCGAAAATCCTTCGGTCGAATACGTCTTCGTTCGTTTTAAATTTCGTTAAAATCGAATTTCTCCTTCGCGCGGAACGAATATCATCGCAAGCTCGCAATAATATTGTCCACACAGCCCCGCGTCGGGCTTTTCAAAAGACCTCGCACCATCCGACGCGTCGCGTCCGCTTCCTCCGCCTGATAAGCGGGGAGGGTCAGCGCACGAGGTCGTGGACTGACGATTCGATCGACGCCGACGATTATTGGTTTTTTTCCCCCCCGTCCAAACGAACCGAGCCGAGTCTCGGCGAGCGTGACGTCGACCGGCGGCCCTGACGTCGACGGCGGAGTCACGGGAAGCGGATTTACGATTCCCCGACACTCTCGAGCGCGCGGCGATCCGTGCACGCGTACTCACGACGCGGGCTGCGCTCGCTCACGCGATTCGCAGAACCCGAGTCATTGTTATGCTCGGCAGATTGCGTTTGAAATTTCAAGAAGGGAATCCAATTAAAAGAACGGACGCCTTTGTCCGTTGGTCGTCGCACCACGCGGCCGCCGGCGAACGGACGTGCGGAAACGTAATAATGCTACGCGCGTCTGAGAATGCAAGCCCGTTCGCCGTCTTCATTCCGCCGCTCGCTTACATTATCTCGGCGCAGTCTGGATCGGGCGCGCGAGTGCGGCTTGCATGCTGTTCGACGATGCGCGGGGCGGAGGGAGGGGGAGGGGTACGGAAAAGGGCTACGCGGCTGTGCACACTTGCGGACGAAGGTGGAAAAGAGGAGGGAGGGCGGCGAGGTACATACCGCACTCGGCAGGACGAAGGTATTGGCGATAGCGCGAATTTCATTTTTTTTAAGCCTCACCGCGATGAGCGCCCCAGGAAAACTTTCGACAGAGGAAGAGAATGGGAGGGGAAGAGGGGAACTCCCTTTGTTCACCGTGCACATTATATCGCGCGTTCACGGCACAACATCTGCTTAATCGCACAATGGTCTCACGGGTGCGCTCGCGCGGTCCTTTATTGCGTCTCGGAAGGTCCGAAGGAGTCTGAAAAGGGTCCCTCCGAAATCTTTAAGACGGCGCAACATCTGTCCTTTTTAAGGACCTCGCGCGCGCAGCCTTTTCAAAACGGAAACTGGAAGCGTCGACTACACATCTGCCCCGCGTCGCGCGGGGGGAGAGGGGGAGAAACACGGGGGACGCGCTATTTTCGAAGTCGTCGACTCCGCGAACGCGGCGTACGGCCGAGCTGGAAAGTCGAACGACGGAGGAAGCCGCGATCGCACGCGAAAACGCGACACGCGTCGCCCATGCGTCGCACGTTCGAATTTTCGACGGCAAAAGGCACGAAGGAATGCAACGTCGAATGTGGGTCAATGGCTTTGTTTGCCTCTCGACGCAACGGGAGTCGGATGTTTTTTTCTTCCTCCTGGCTCCGACGCGCTCGGGCTTTAATCCTTTTGTCGAGACGACGCGTCGGGTCCCGGAGCTTCCTCCTCGGAGGGATCGCTTAATTTAGTCGGTTCATCGTCGGTCTCAAAAGTCGAGAGAGAGAGAAAGAGAGAGAGAGGACGGGGAAAATCATTCATTTCCGGCAAACGCTCGCGAGAGAAGTATGCGTGCATGAAACTCGAATTATGATGGTAAAACGAGAAAGGTATAGCAACTGGGGTGTGTGTTCCGATTTAACGTCCAGATGACAAGTTTTTATCGAAAATATCGTTCGGATTTTCGAGGCGTTTCGTCTAGGCGAAACGCATCACGGCATTCCGATTGGTTTGGGATAAACGCTTGGACAACTTCTCATGAGGGTCTGACTGTCACGTGATTGTTGAAATTAGAAGAATACCTACCGAAAAACATTCTCTCGGATAAACACATAAATGTACTTTCTTTTTCTTTCCTCCGGGTGTCCCAGCGCTATTAGGGATGATAGATTTCCATAATATTTCCATGATCTGCAGGCGAGATTTCTGTATTTTTCCATAATCGCAACCCATGACAGTGTTTATGTAGAGTTTTCTGCACAAATAGAAATAAATTTTTCTCAATAATACCGGAAATGTAATTCTCACTGTTCCCTGCTATTGATCTCGTTCGCGGGCACTCAAGCGAAATTTACCGACCGTAGGTACTTCTAATGAATCCGGCATCCCGAGATCTTATAAATTTTGATAAATCAATAATTCGTTCCATGGTTCCATGACATTTCCATGATATTCCACATGCAAACAAAATATCACGATTTTTCCATGATCTCCGTTATTTTCAAGATCGCTAGACACCCTGTTCCTGGGTATCTCGCGCAAACCTCGTGCTGATCGACAAAAGCGCGTGTTTCGCATTTATAACCTTAAGCATAACCGAAGTCGTGATGTAACGTGCCACACTTATATGATCGCCACGACGTTCATAAAAATTACAATAATTGATTGTTCTTCAAGTCCTGTTTTGCAGTATGTGAACTTGAAAAATAATTATTCTTAAATAAACCATTACGTGTTTGCATTATAATTTAATTCAAATTAATCGTTGTATTTATCGTAGCGACATATCAACGAAAAATTGTGTTTATATTGAATATACGTTAAGCATTTTGTTTCTATTATTTTCTCAAATCATTTAGTATCTCAAATATTCTTGCTTATTGAAGACTCATCGAGCGAACAACCTTGAAGCATCAGATGAGCTGATACTACCTAATGTTGCTGTACGATTTACGTACATTTGCCTATCTGGTATATTAAGCGCACTCTGACCATTCGGATTCGTGGAGAAATATCGGGGTGTGACGTCACGCCATCACACATTTTACCCAGGAGAAATCAACTCGAACCCTACGCTGATCGGGCTCCGTCGGGATATGATACCGACATCGATATCGAGGAGACCGACGTTACCGAGATGCGTGGAAGTCTTCCGCGTGAATCGACTAGAAAATAATACTTTATTCAATTCGCGATCCCCGTTTCCGTCGATCCCCTCGTTCCGACCTCTCGGGCCGACGAATCGAGTCGAACGGCTGAAAATGGGGATATAGACCCAACGTTAACGTGAAGCCTCTTTAGCTCAGTGGTAGAGCACTGGTCTCGTAAACCAGGGGTCGTGAGTTCAAACCTCACAGGAGGCAGGAGTTTTTATTTTCTTTTTTTTTCGTCAGTTCGTCTCATTATCGATTCAGCAGACATCGACGAACGTGGGAAAGACGTCGTTTCGATAAAGGCGAGAGATACCTATCGCAAACTCGGCGCATCTCTTCGAACAATCGTGCGCGCGCTGTTCATCGCTCGGTCTACGACGCACGGGCTTGTAGTTCACGCAGCGGCACGGCACGATCGTCGCGACGTTCGTACAAACTACAATAATTGATCGTTCTAGTCTACGTTTATTTTGCAGCTGAAATTTAGAAAAATAATTGTTCTCTTAAAGAATTTTCTAATTTACATTATAATGTGATTCAAATTAATCGCTGTATTTATTGCAGCGATATATCGACAAAGAATGTTACATATGTTGAATAAATATTTAGTATTCAATTTGTATTAGTTTGAAATGATTTAGTGACACAAACACACTTGCTCAGCGATGACTCATTGAGCGCACATCCGCTTTAGTGCATATGAACTAAAAAATGCTACCTAAACTTGCTGTACGATTTACGCACACCCGTCTATCCGGGGCGTTCTCGTTCCGACGAACGGAAGATCGAGGGAAGAAAACGAAAAACGGGAAGCGGTCATCCGCGCTCCCGTTCCAAGTGTCGTCGCGGCGTATCTCACGTAAAACGTCGGATGCCGCGCCGCATTGTCTCGAATTCCCTTTTTTTACGTCGACCGCACGGCGGCGGCGCGCGGGGGGAATAACAGGTTCCGCCGTTAAAAAAAACCGCATTTTTCCATCGATCCAGGCCACACACAGATCGTGACCATATTCGGACGATCGCGCGTCGCTACCTCGTCGCGCGGACACGCTTTACGCCGTAAATAAAGTACGAGTCCGAGAGAGGACGCGGTTCAACCGTCTCGCTCGACTCGATACGGAACGAAGCCGTTCTCCCCGCGGAAAAAGCGGCACTCCCGCGGCGAATCGACGGTTAAGAGGGGCGTCTTTTAATTCCGCGAGGACTTTAAAAATAGTTCACAGGAATTTTCCAGGTGATGGTCAGTCAGAGCATATGGATTGATCGGATGAAAATCGCCGAATCAGTATTCAATCCTCATTGGTTAATCATATTATCATCCAATAAACATTGATGTTTCATTGAGCTATAACATTTGTTGAACTAGTGTGGCTTAAAACAATGTAATGTTTCCTAAAAATCGAAAAATCGAAAGTACGCCATATGTATTACGCGGCTGCAATAACTCCGCGCAGAAATCAGCTACGATGCTGGAGGAAATTGTATTGGATTCAGCGGAATAATTTGAAGGCCGCTACCGCGCGCGCGCGCGCGCGCGTGCTCGACTTTACTGTAAGTATCGAGGGTTTATTCACATTCTCAATTTGGGTGACACCCTGATTACAAAATGTAATCGATTACAAGCGATTGCCACGGTGATTACACTGATTTCGGTAGTCAATGATTACATCGATTACCACTACCTTCGAAGGTGACTTCATGATTACTAAATGATTTCAATGATTACGGTGAAATTGTAATCAGTGATTACAATATGTTAGTAACCGTTGAAATCATCAATCGATTAATAAAATTACACCAATTTGTAAGGGAAAACAAACAATGCGTCAACTTTATTTGCGAGCTGTTCTGGTCGCTCTGAGGTTATTGAACGTACTGGTCGCTTTTCGACCAGGAGCTTCTTATTGTACGACTTTTTTTAGCTTTCTCCTTCACACCGGTCTACGGCCCAGATGCGAGGAGCATTTGGGCGAATACGCGACAGTGTTACGTCAGGGACGGGAAAGGGGGTTCGTTGCGGTTTTTGATGATTACAATGATTACAAATGACTACAAATGATTACATTTTGATTACCAAAAAATTACGACAGAAAATATAACCACTCGTAATCAGTGATTACACTGACTTCATTGATTACAGTGTGATTACACTTTGATTACAAAATTGAGTGACACCAGGATTACGATTGTGAATAACCCCTCGGTAAATATACGAGAAGACTAATATTGCTCGAAATATCGTTGCCTGTCAAATCCTTTTTAAATCGTCGGCATCGCCTGCGAGTTTCTCAAATTTGTAACGAATTGTTCGATGATCAGGTCAAAAAAATCGCGCGGTAACAGCCTGGAAATGGTCTGACACGATAGTTTAAAATTCATTACAGTGCATTGAAATAAGTAGAAAGAGAAATATTACGGTCCCACTAAATCGTATCAATTTTGCCAACTTCCAACAATGTTAAAAGACGTCTCTTAAGTCTCGAAGTGTACTTCGAGTGCGCGTCGTCATCCGCGTCGTACCTATACACGCATATCGACACGGGGCATTAACGCGCGTACAGCGTAATCGTAACGAGGGATGAGAGGGGGGAATTCCAAATGAAACAGCGAACGAAATGAATATTCAATTCCTCGCGAGCCTCCAATTAAACTCGTTCGGGTCCGAAGGATGCAACGAATCGCGCACAGTGTGATAACGTCGCTCCTACAATATCCTCCCACTTTATAACCTCCTCGAGCCACGGTACAGTCATCGAATAAATCATCGCGCGTACATGTACGTGGGTACCGTTTCTCTCCCCCGAGATCTCAAGCGAGCGGAGGGAGAACCCGTTCCGTACCGATCGGGTTTCGATCGGCACCGCGAGCCCCGTTCTCCCTCCGCGTCGAGCGATCGACGCCGAGCCGCGTCCAATTAAAACGAATCGTCCCGGAATCGCGGCGATTCCGGATTCAGTCGGCGTTTCGGCGTCTGCAAATGCGTCCCACGTATACGTACGCGGGAGAGAAGAGCTCTCTCACCTCCCCGTCCACCGCTCCTACAATCGCCTCGGTATTCAGGAGTTGTGGCGCGCGGCGAGCCGTACAGTTTCCGTAAAATATCCGTTGAGCGAGGGTCGCGATCGCGCGAGCCGGGTAGGTACGAGGCCGTCGTCGTGAATTTTGATCGGCCGCTGTACGCCGCCGACTTCGGCCGCCTTCGATCGGCTTCGCTTACGTCCGCGGGGACGCCGCGTTTCTTTTATTTCGCACTCGCGCGCGAGTCGCGCCGACGGCGGTTCGGCGAGGAGAGGGGAACGATGGCGCGTACTCGTGTGCGCGCCTACCTGTGCGTACCTACATACTTTTGCACCCTGAAAATCTCGCGCGGACGATCGGTGCGAATCGAGACGAAGTCGGGCTCGCCGATCCTCGGCAGAGGGCTCGTAGCTTCCACCTCGTCGTATTATGTACATCGGCGAGAGTATTCGACGGACCGAACGATGTACGGTTCCAATTGCGATTGCAATTTTTCCGCAACTCGATTTTTGAGCAATTTCTTCTTATCGCGGATTCGAAAAATGTGGGCAAAATTATCGACCCCGTGTTTTTTCATCTTTCATTCTCGACCTCATCTGAGCTAAAAAACGACATTTTCAGAAGTGCAGCTACTACGTCATCGTGCTGCAGTCTATCTCTCTCGCGCTCATTACTTAGAATAAGCGCGTCTCTCTGGAGTTTCGATGACGTCACGATGTCGTAGAAAGAAACGCACCTATAACTCGGCGAATAATTGTATTTTTTCGGATATTTCCTTTTTCGCGTGATATCGAATACGTATGCGGATTACAAATTAAATTATATATAAATAATATGAATATCTTTTCCATTCAAAGAGAGACCGAACCGCACGGAACGAAGCTAAAACGAACGATTGGATCGAACCGAGAAGGAAGGGCGCGTCGACATCCTCCAGACTTTTCGCCAATTCCTCCGACCGCGACTGCGAGGGCTTAATGCAGGGACGCGTAACGAGCTACGGTAGCACTCGCGACGCGTGAGCGGCATACGTTTCGCCCGGCAATATGACGTGTATTCGCCGTATTCACGGCACATTCCCGCGTCTAGTATTCCGCGGCGTGCTCGGGGCACCCTCGGAACTACGGGTTACGTGAGGAGCATCCGCACTGCTTCGAGCTTTCGACGAAGGTGTCCCTCCCATTCCCCCGCTTCCTCCTTCCAGTCTATACGAATTACAAAGAGCCTGATTAGAAAATATCTCCTCGTCGCGCCTCTCACACACACACACACGCAAAACGAGAACGGGTATGTCGTGCATTCGTGTGCGGGGTGTCGCGAAGGAGCGAAGCCAGTAATTTCGTCGCGGTTCGCTAAAATATTTTCGTTCGTCGGTTTTCGTCGCGAAGTTACGATGCTCGATGGACGAGAAAATGCTTGTCTCGCGTGTACAGTGAGAAAAAAAAATTCCAAGGCACACACAACCTCTCCGGCGGCCAACCAAGTGTATGTATAGTCCTCTCGATAAATGTGTAGGTTGAGTAACAAAAATTTAGTTGAGGTAGCTTGGTACTTCGGCTAAATATTTATTCGAATAAATATATATTTAGCTGGTCGCCTGTGACCTCAATATATATATAGCTGAATTGAGTAATTAACGCTGTACTTACAGCATTCGTCTGAGAAAAACGTTTGTTCAAACAAACCAACTCGGATTGTTTAACAGAGCAGTCAGGTTCAATTGATTTACATCTACCAACGAAACGAATTTTATTGAATGAGATGAAAAAGATTTAGTTATTTCAATTATATGCAGTGTTCAACCGAACCCGAAATTTAATCTTCAGCCTAAAAAATTTGACTGCAACAACTAAATTTTTCTCCCGGTGTAGAGCACAAGTGGGATAGACGCTTCGGATGAAGAGCAAATTCGAAATCGGTTATCTCAAAATCAAGTGCAGATATCGAAAAAAGGTTTCAATAAAAAATGTTTATCTATATTTCTACTACGAAAAAGCAACTTTACATGTTTCACGTATCTGCACTGCATTTCGAGATAATCGCGTTAAAAGTGAAACAGAGGCTGAGGTATCCATTCCACTTTTACGCCTGCAGAAGATGAGTGTCATCGCCGAGGCCGTTCCTTCTCGGAAAACGTTTCCGGGGACGCGAGTCATATTTATGGAACGCGTCACCGCGCGTCGCGCCTTCCGGAAGACGTTCGAGAATCACGCGTGTCGCGTTATACCTGCTTTCGAAGGAAATGCGACGCGTCGGTAAGTCAGGAAGGGTGACCCAATTATGTAGGTTCCGCGATCGGTCAACGGTGGCGCGAAGCGAGAGAGTGGTGGGAAATACGTACAAGAGAGGTAGTACCCCCCCCCCCCCCCCCTATATATACACCCGGGGACACGGTATCTGTCGCTGGTGACTTTTTTTAAACGTTATTTTTAAACGTACTAACCAATAATTAATAATCCTCATGCTTTCATTAACGAGAGTAGACGCCACCGTAGCCAATGAGCGCATGAGAATTAATTATTCATTGGTTAGTACGTTTAAAAATAACGTTTAAAAAAAGTCACCAGCGACAGATACCGTGTCCCCGGGTGTAAGTACACCCGCGGTAATTATTCCGATCGACCCGCGCTTTGGATTAGAATATTTTATCGAGTCGGCCGTAGCTACGGATCTTCTTGTTTTGTTTTGCCATGAAGGACCAATCAAATTCAGCTCTCGTGGTAAAACAATTCAAGACTCGCTCGTACCGTCAAGATACAGTTTACTCGATAAAATACCGTCACTCAAAGCGAGTTAATCAGATTTTACAGTCTTGGCAAAATTAAATTTCGCTCAATACTTTTTGCTCTATCACGATAAAAATATTATCCGCAGCGGCAAAAGATACGTCCAATAGTAGTACAAATATTTGCTGGGATGTCAAATATTTGTACCGAGAAAAAACTTAACTACGACCGCAGTTATATTTGCTCTCTATTATTGGATATATCTTTTCTTGACGCAAATAATATTTCTGTCATAACGGTGAAAAATTTCCAGCAAAACCCAATTCTACCGAGACTGTAAAATCATTTTTTTACGTGTACCTACCTACTACCCCGGAAGCGCTTCAAAATATGTGGACGCTCTCTTTTCTCCGGCAAAAAATTCCATCGATAAAACGCGACCGTAATTAAAGAGACGATATCCGAATCGCGCGATGCGTACACGTGTATGCGAATACACGCGCGAATCGGGGAGACGATATCGCGTCGAGATTAACGAGAAGACGCATCGCGGATGAATCACGGGCGCGAAAGATCTCGATCGGTCCTATTCGCGTCATCCCTGAATTACGAGCCGCGTCGTTGCGCTATACTCGCATCACATACGAATACGCGTACGCATACGTTATGTACGCAAAATTTTAAGCACGCGCGCAAACCCGCGAGTCTCGCGAATTTCTCGCGCTCTCGACGCCGCGCCGTTATCGTCCGCCGCGATAAGAGCGATACGCGTTATCTGCCAAGATAATACCGCAGGCGGTGTGTATCGTCCACGCGAGCGCAACGTGATTTTTCTTTTTGGAAGACCGCGATCGATGATAATTATATATTTCGTTGCGCGCGCAACGCGCGTAAATGCAGTCGTGCGACAAGTGATACGTCAAACAATGTTAAACGTACGTAAGTACATATCGACTTGTGCGACTTCTAGTTTTATCTTCGAGCATGCGATTGCCGATTTTATAGATATGCCAAATTTTAATTGACACTGTAAACAATTCTGCAATGTAGACCTACATAGACCACTTTAAATTTGCCTTACATTTTTTCAATTTTTTCGCAAAAATCGAAATCTCTGGAATCGAATTCTGGATCACCCTATCTTATGTATTTTTTTACGCTGATTCCGAAAACCACAGTTATTAGGTCGAAATCTCAAAGGAAATATGAAATAACGCTGATTTTGTGTATAAAAAAATTTTTTTCCCGCAAGAAATCATCGATATCTCGGTGTTCCGTTGAGATTTCCTCAATAAATCTATCATTTTCGTAATCAGCGCGAAAAAATACATAAGATAGGATGGTCGAGAATTCGATTCCAGAGATTTCGATTTTTGCGAAAAATCTAAGGGGTATGCCTTAGATTTTTTGCAAAAATCGAAATCTCTGGAATCGAATTCTGGATCACCCTATCTTATGTATTTTTTTACGCTGATTCCGAAAACCACAGTTATTAAGTCGAAATCTCAAAGGAAATATAAAATAACGCTGATTTTGTGTATAAGAAAATTATTTTTCCGCACGAAATCATCGATATCTCGGTGTTCCCTTGAGATTTCCTCAATAAATCTATCATTTTCGGATTCAGCACGAAAAAGTACATAAGATAGGGTGGTGGAACGACCTATTCCGGAGATTTCGATTTTTGGCAAAATCTGAAGGCAATTTTTTCAATTTTTCGCAAAAATCGAAATCTCTGGAATCGAATTCGCCAAAGGCGGCAAGCCTCGTCCCCTCACAATGCCTCAACACAGTCTGAAAAAACCTCGGATTTCCGCCTAATGGCATAAGATACTATTATTTGCCATTTCATGAACAAGTACTTCAAATAAAAGTTGTTTGGTATTGAGGAGGACATATGATACACGCAACAAATTTTTGACATCATGTATTGTTTACGAGGTATGAGAGTCGCCTCCATTTTTTTATACGAAACTTAATATTTTATTCTCATAAAAGTTATAGTTTATCGAGACTAATAAGAAATGCATAACATGAAATGCCCATTCATTCAACAGTTTTTGAGATATTTGCGCTCAAAAAATACAAGAGTAAGTTACGCTCCGCGCGACTTGTGAATTCCTACCGGCCAACGAAATTTACTCTTGTACTTCGAGTGGAAATATCTCAGAAACTGTTCAATGAATGGGCATTTTATCTTATCCATTTATTATTAGTCTCGATAAACTCTATAACCTTTATGAGAATAAAATATTAAGTTTCGTATAAAAAAATGGAGGCGATTCTCATAACTCGTAAACAACACAAGATATCAAAAATGTGTTGCGTGTATCATACGTCCTCCTCGACGCCAAACAACTTTTATTTGAAACGCTTCTTCGTGAAATGACAAATAACGGAAATAAACAGCGTGGCTATCCCGAGTGAAACACCCTGTATAAGTCCACATCGGCGAGATTGTGTTAAAAATGAACTCGACTTTTTTACCGTGTAGGTTTATAACCCTTGGCGTAATATTCGCGATTCCCCTCCCCCTCCCCCCTCGGGAGTATACATATCACGACTCCGCACCCCGTTGCGACGCGGCGGTGCGACCGCGCGCGAAAAAGCGTCTCGCGCGGCATTCACTTTCGCGCATACCCACACGCGCGCAACGCACGTGCCGTTGTCGCGAGCGGCTACGTCGTCACTTCCGTCGTTTTTGCACGTAGGCAAACCGCGTGCAGTCGCGGGCTCGCCTACGGGAATATTTCGAGTGCAGCGGAGTACCGCTAACCACCGGTGTACGTAAGCTAAAAGAGAGAGAGAGAGAGAGAGAGAGAGAGAGAGAGGAAGGAAAGGAGGGAGAAGAAGCTCGAGAAAACATCACCCAAATGCATCCCGCGCCACATTACCCACGCGATCGTTACGCGCGCGCATCCGTATACCTAGATAGACAAACGTAGCTGAGACGGACGCTCGCTCTACCGCGTCTCTCCTCGGCGCTCTCCTCTCTACTAGCGCGCGCGATTGCGCCGTTACGGGCGGGGCGGCAAGCGCGGGATGCGAACTCGCGCTCTCACGTAAAATCTCATTCGGCTCCGCGCGAAAGAGCGCCAGCGGCTCTTTATCGTTCGTTCGCGAGAATTCTTCAAGGCCGTGCCTCAGCAGTGCCGCGTCGAGGACGGATGGAGAAGCTGTGCGGTCTTTGTACGCGTTGAGGTGCTCGCGTGGCTCGGACTGGCATTGCGGCTTCGATCGACCGAGATAGGTGTATCGGCGAAGGAGGAAGGGATCTTTTTTGATGTTTCGGGATTTTCGTCGTACTGCGCGGGGGGCGGAAATTATCGTTACGAATGGAGATTATGGACGCAACGCGGACTATTTACGGGAGACAAATTTGAGTAGTTGACCTCTCGTGGAAGGGTTTACCCGAACGATAACCACACACACACAGGGGCTAATTTAGATTCGATTACAACGTGAGAATGTATGGAATAATGAATTCTAGAATGACTCGAACGTTAGTAGCCGGTGATATGTATTATTGTACACTGAGAGAAAAAATGGTACACCCCATATGAGGCTAAACTTACTCGCCAGAGAAGAAATGTCAGTCACTATTATTTCATTATCTATGGGCCTTTGGCTCACACTTGTGTAATACTTTTTTGAAGATTGTATTTTTATCTACAATAAAGTTTTATACCGATATAGGCCAAAAGTTCATGTATAATCAGAGATAATAGTGATGCAAGTTTCTTTCCTGGCGAGTAAGTTTAGCCTCACATGGCATTCGATTAAATCTACGTTTACGAGTGGGGGAATGCGAAATTAGTTGCTGCGACTGATAAATATGGTTATAACGATTATCGGCTGCTCGAAGGAAATAGATTGTAGTCCATTCGAGTCAATTATTAGTCCAAGCAATTCGATCTGCATTTCTCCACCCGTAATTACCGATTTAGTCAAATTTACAACATTATTTCCTCAGTGTACGCGTTCCTTTAATGTTCCTCCTTAAACGCATTGTGAAAGGAGGGAACGAAATTGACGCTACCTTGGAGAGGAGCGCGTCACGGAAGGAGGAGAAGGAGGAGGAGAGTCGACTGAGGAGTCGTTTCGAAACAGGAAACAGCTGTGATTTCGTATCGATAAGATCCTAGGAGAGCGTGTAGTAACTCCCGACTGTGTATACACGCACGCTTTCCTCACATCCTAATCTTCCGCAAGCCGATGGCGCAGCTGTTTCCACTCCCCTGGAAATTAGAGATCACGCTCCCTTTCGCTTCGATTTAAAAATAAATGTCCGATTCGAATCGAACTCGAAATATGTATCGATCGTCTTATCGGAACTTCGAACGACGCCCGATAATTAACCATTTTTATTTCATAATTATTGATTTATTAAATAATCATAATTATCGTTCTTTGTTTTTATTTTTACGTAATAATTATTAATTTATTAAACAATTGTAATTATTGTTCTTTATATTTTTTATTTTTACTGCATAATCTTTTATTTATACGGAATAATAATTTTTATTAAAAAATTATTGATTTTATTTAATAATCATTAACTTTATTAAGTATTAATACTATTCTTGAGACCGGAAAAAATAAAAAAGAAGTAGAAAGGAGGGTGGTGCCGGTATAAAGGGGAGCGAGGGTCCGTGACGATTCGTTGCCGCCGCTGCAATTTCGAGGCGAAGAACGAATCTACCGGATCCCGATAACCGCTTGGTCGTAAAATCGGAACACGTTCGATATACGGGCCCCACTCGCACGAAGCGCCAATCGCGACGTAGTGAGAATGTCGCATACGCGTCACGATTTCGCTATCGTATCGCAACACGTGATCGCACGCTCGCGTGTACGCTCGTAGCGACGGCCGACGAGCCACGCACGCAAAAAAAATGGTGCACTTCTAATCTCGGAAAGATTTACCCGAGACGCGCACGACGGACTGGGCGAGATGCCTCGGATCTTTCGTAGATGACGCCTTCGTCGAGCGTGGTTCGAGAGAACGGCCACAACCGTTACAAAAGCGCAGGGATTACGACTCTTCATCCGAAAGGAGGAATAATTCTTCGCCGAGTCCTTCGTTTCGGTCTACGATCGCTCCGAATTTTACGGCGTTTCCTCGCATTCGTCCGGGTGAACGAGCCGCGGTTCCTTTTTTCGCGCGCGCTATACAATGTATATCTCCGCGTAATCTCTGCTCGATTCCGCGCGAAGCGGTAAAATGGGGTACCGTAAAACGGCGGTGGCGTGCTCTAAAATTAGAAAAACTCATGGCCAAGCATTCCGACGGCGCGAGCACCGCGAGACAAGAGCGTAACCTATTATAGTCTTTTGTATTCCCGCTGCTGTAGTCTCAATAGGAGCGTTAACGCGAGAGGTTTCATTTCGCTTCGTTATCTTTATCGTCCCGACATCGTGGCGCGATACGGGGGAACGTCATCGGGGCTACCGAGTTATTTCGCCATATTTTTCAAAGTGGACAAAAACCAGAAGCGGCGAATAATGGCGCTCGGAAGGTGCGGGCGCGATGGGTTACATAGCCTCGGCCAGCCTTTGTGCGGCACGCACGCGTGGTATTCTGAAGGGGGGGGGGGGGGTAGCGTTCTCGTACGAAGAGACGGACGTTGATTCGCACCGCCTAAATCCTCTCGCGCGGCTTCGACATCGCTGCGTGAAACCAATCTATTATGTACGTATGTAACCAGCAAGCGGCGCGAGTCAGTCATCGCTAGTAACCCACATTTTATGATAGACCGTTTATAACGCTTTCTCGAGTAGTGGCGCCCATCTGTTAGGGCACCTGACTCGATTCACCTGCCGCAGGTACGGGCTGCGGCGTCAGGTGTTGCTCGGAGCCGCCGCCTAACGGCGAGGCTCGCCGAGGAACAAAGAAAAGTGAAATTCGAGACGTCTGTCTCGGCTCGTAGACGTACCCTATGGATATTATTGCGCCGACGACGGATTTTCTGAAAATTTACGGGAAAACCCCGAATTTGGGAGTCTTGGAAGTGGGAGAGTCAAAGGAGGGAGGTGATAAATAATGTCGATGGATTTGAAAAATTAATCTGTCGAGACGGTGTTTAATGATTCATTACAAAAGCACTATTTGTTAGATCGATATTAAAAAAAAAAACAAGATATGAACGAATTTACGTCAAAGAAAATTATTTCCCCCGATAAATTCGACGATATCAGCGTTCAATAAGGATTTTCTGGATAAATCCGCGGTTTCCGGAATTGGCGTGAAGAGCAACATCGGATGGAGTGATCGAGAGAGTAGATCGATTTAAAGACATCTCGATTTTTCTGAGAATTTCGAGTACGCGTCACTTAAAAAAAAGAATTCTATTGATTCAATTTCTGCCGACAACTGCATCGTTCGATCGAGTTAGCTGTCGCTTCGTCGATTCGATAAAAATATATCCAAGGCGACCGACGATATTCGGTCGATCCGGCTACATTCTTTTATCGACGCAGTGACGCGCACTCGCCCAGCTGCAGCGACCAATGAATCGGAGAATCGAGAGAGGTGACCGCGAGTGTCTTCGCGCCGCAAGCGCGCGCGCGCTCGGCGTTTATTTCGCTCGAGGTGACGACCGCGAGTCGTCATCGCGGCTAGCACTTTCTCACGCATAAATGCCGGCGGTGAATGTCACCGTATCGTCAAACTTTAACGCCGCACGTGGCCCGGCGCGTCATAAGAAATCGCCGGACGGCTCACGCATATATACATACATACACGCGTATGGTTACGCAAGGAGCTGGCGTGGCAATAAGGTGCGCGCGCGCTTGTGAATTAAACTCTTGCTCGCGCGCGGTACGAGGAAAGAGTTCATTGACGACAATCCGGCGAAACGCTTGCACTCTGCGTTGGTAGATTGTATGTATACGCGATCGCGCGACGACGGCAGTCAAGTGTCGAACACGGCGAAAAAGGAACTGCACGAATTACAGTTTGATTGGCATTAGACTACGATTCCGCTCAGGAAGCTTTACAGAATTGCACAGTAATTAAGCGTTCTTCCCGGGGAAACTGATAGAAGTTCTTGCGCAACCGAATATATCTGGTTAAACTAGTATCTGGTACAGTTGTAAACACAGTAAATAGAAATGTGTTCTCTGTAGAAATTCTTGAAAATAAGCTCGAATCTCAGCGCCACTGGATGAAGCAGTAAAACTTGCCGTTTTCTTTTTTTCCGTGAATCCCCGCGGGTCTTATTCCGATAGAAAGTCGAACCGAGTAAATACGCGAGCAATTTGCGTCGCGCGTAAGACAAATTGCACTGAAAGAAACGGATAAATCGCGAAACGCGATTTAAAAAATCTCCACGCTCAAGGAAGAAATCAGATGCGAGCGTAAACCAAACCTGGGAATATACACGAGTACTTTTGCAACGTCGGTAAGAGCGCGGCGAGCTTCGCGCCGCAATAACGAAGCGAACGCTCGTCGAGCCGCGATATCCTTGCTCTATCGCGCATAGTTCCACCGCCCCGCTAGTCGTGACGAATCTCCGCCGAGCCGGTAGACATCCGACACGATTTGGGCCAAACCGAGCAACGACGCGACTCGAAAGAAAAATCTTCTAATATCTCAAAGGGCACAAAGAAACGGCGGATCGACGAGCGGGGGCAGAGTCAGCGGAGCGCGCAGAGATGGCGTGTTACGCCCGGAACGCACGCGACGGCACACACGCGATATCGCGTTTCGCCCCACCCCGCGTATATGTACCGGTGTCACGCCGTCCCGTCGTTACCCCGTTGCCGATATGCACTAGAGTATCGTGACGGTTGTGGGGAGACGCTCGTCGAAAAAGCGATTAACCTCGAACAAATGTATCGTCTCGGTCCGCGTTGTCACGTCACGCTCGAGATGGGAGAACGTGAGAGAGAGGGAGAGAGAGAGAGAGAGAGAGAGAGAGAGAGACACAGAGTAGGGGAAGACATTAGAACCACGCCATCCCGCCGTAAGGTTCCCCGCGCCACGTGAAAAAGCGATCGAACCTCACCGTATTATAGTACGACGCTTCGGATATCTTCGCCCGCGACAGGCTATACTACGCGGAGAACCGAGCTTGGCGCGAGCTCTTCGCAAAAATGACGGTCGAGGAACCTCGAAAGCTGAGCCAGCGGCGCGCGGTGGGGTTACCGCTGCGCAGCGTGCGCTATACTATACGGCGACGAACGTATAGAGCTCAACGTGATATTGACCGAGGCGAAAACTGTAGCGTTACGTGGCGGGGCTCTCTCGACGCGTCCGCGCGAGGGAAGAGGAGAGAAGGAGCGAGACGGAGACGCAAAGATAAGACTCGCCGGAGGGACCAGGGGGGGGGGGAGTAGAGAGAGCCAGCGAAGAAGCGAACGAGAAGGGTGGAGAGGGGAGTGAGGGACTGTGTACGCCGCCTGCACGCGGCGGTTGCGCCGTGGAGGGGAGAGGGCGAGAGGGGAAAAATCAGCCAACCGGTAAGCTCTACCTCCGTAGGTACACGAACGCCGTCCACCCGCGCGCGCGCACGCTCGTGTGCGTGTGTACGCGACACAACGGTCGGTTGCGCCCGTCGAGTTCTCCGCGCAGCGTCGCGTTTCCACGGTCTAGCGGAGCGACGTGCGGCTCTCCCCTCTCCCCGACCCTCCGCCACGGCCCTCGGTTCCAGTTCAGCCTGCAGCTCGTGACGTCACTCGCTTGCACCACGAGAAAACGAGACGCACGCGATACGCGCGCGAGACCCGCCGCCGCGCAGAAACGCCCGCCAGGTCCGCAACGCGGCGGTGACCGCGCGGAGCGTATCAACCCACCTTCCCCCTTCCGCCCGACTCTCCCCGACCCTCCGCGCCCCCGTCCCCTGTTTACAAACAAGCATAAACTCGGAATGTGCGACGATGTCGCGTTGTTGCGCGCCGAGCGACGACGAAAGACGAGATACGGGAAGAGCAATGTACACCGGGATACCGAACAAAGAGGTCTCGAAGAGAAACTCGACGTCTGGTCGACTTCCACCGCGACGACACGGTAGAAAGGGGGCCCCCGGACGACGACGGGCGTACGTGTAGTGCGTGCGCGCGCGAGGTCGCTCGTCGTTTCTCGATCGAACGTCGTCGTCCGAGTTTCTTTTATTTCTCTGTATAATTCGCTCGTTCTCGTGGTCGATTTTGTATCTCGAGTAGGAATGTTCACTTTGTCTTTGACCAATCAGAGAAAGGACCCAAAGGAAGGGATACTCTGCGATTGGTTGGATGCCGCTCACTTTTAGCATTTTCACTAGGCTTGAGTCACAAAATCGACTGGACTCTTCTTTTCTTCCACCTCGCGCGAAATCGGTCGGCCTCCAGATCGTTTCCACGCTGGAAAACGGTTCCACCGCGTAGCTAAGCGTCGAGCGAGTCAGAATCCACGGGCGATACGACGCGGAAGGAGCGAGAGGATCGCCCGCGCGATCGTAGAGAGAGAGAGAGAAAGAGGACGAGGGACTATGGTCGCCGCCACGAATATGGGCGCGGCCATGTTGGATAGCGCGTAGCGTAGCGTAACGTAAACCAAGTACGCGAGTAGAGAGCGACGCGACACTATCGTTCCGTACTCCTCATCTCCGTCGTTCAGTCCCGAGTCACGTCTCGACCGTGACTGGTAACGGGTAGATGAGTTGGAGTGACGTCACCGTTATCACAATCCCCGCACACGCGACGCAATTCCAGAGGGACGCGGCGGCGTGCCGTATTGTATACGCGCCGCGCTCCTCTCCTCGCTCGTCGGAGTCACGTCTCCGGCGAGGTGAAGCGTACGACTCTCTTCTCGGGTGTATATATACATATATGTATGTATATATATTTTTTGTGTATTACGTATACGAGCTCGCGTCTCTAATGACGACACACGGTTGCGCAGGGGGTGCCGCTGTCGCTGGGCCGCTTCGCACTTACGTAAGAGCAAAGGTTACGCGCTCTCGTCTATTACACTCGCGCGTACACGCGTGACGACGTATCGGCTCGCCGCGGGAGAGCTTTCCTCGGGCACGCTCCCGCGGTACGCGAGGCGTTTTCGAGGAAGCTTGACGTACGGGGTGAGTCATTGGATCTGCGACATGGAAAATACGGTGTATGTATACGATTTATTAAACTATACCATATGAGGCTAAACTTATTCTCCAGGAAAGAAACTCGAATCACTGTTATCTCACAACCTATGAGTTTTCGCTCATATTTGTATAATACTTTTTTGAAGATTACGTTTCAATCTGCAATAAAGTCTTGCATCGATACGGGCTAAAAATTCACCTCATGTCAAGCTGCATCGAGAACACCTCGTACGTATCGGAGGTGCACACGTGGATACGGAGAACATCGCGCGAACCCTCGCGCGCGTAACCGTGTCGAGGTTTCCAAATGGCGTCGCACCCGAAAGTCCGCGCGTTTGACCGTCCCGCGATCGACCTTGCTAATTATCCCCGTCGAAACGACGGGTATAATCTACCCCGTGACTAGAGTTCCGGAGGGGAGGGCGCGACGAATCGTTCGTAAAGAAAAGCAAAGCGGGGGAAGTGGTGAAAATCGACGAAATCGTACAGCCGAGACCGAAGGAGAATTCACGCGATCGCGCGCCCGCGAAGATCGAGAGTTCTCGCGACGCAATTTTTTCGTCCGTGTCTCGCCAGCCGCGCGGTGACGTCACTCCATTGACTCAACCCAGAACATTAAACAAAAACTATTTCCGTCCGCGGTAAACGAACGCGCGCGACCATCCACGAGAACTGCTGCGCGGCGCCTTTTCACTTCTCACGCGATGTCGAATACCGTGTATACGCACGCATTTCGGCCAATCGCGCGTGTAACGGAGCTTCCGCGGTCAAGATTCGCCGGGAAGACCTCTGAAACTTTCGAGTCGCGAGTTTGTCATCCCGCGCGACTGGAATCCGCGCGTTACTTTCCCACGCAGGAAGAGAAGAGAAACTCTGCGTCGTGGAGATCCACGCCACTGCGTCTTTTCGTTCGAAAGACGCGACCAATTCACCGCTCCGTATATCGACGCGTTCTCTCGTTAGAATTCTCAATACATATAAACGGAAGGAGTCCTCCAGCGGGGGCGTTCAATCAACGCGTCCGTCGGCTCGCGTCGTACTCGAAACGAGACTGCTGTACTCCTCGACACGGCGTCACGAGGGCTGGCGGGAGGGTAACGATCGAAACGTCGAAAGCGTCGTGCAGCATCCTTCGCGCGTGACGCTTCGATGGAGCCGATACGGGCCAAGGACATCCGCGCCAAGGCTCTCGCGCGTATACGCGAAACCGCGTACGTATACTTGTATCTGCGACGGACGCGCCGCCGACGCGGCGCGACTCGAGAAAAAAATATTCGCCTTCCACAACGCGGCGCGCGACGCGCCGAGGGGAAGGAAAATCCTCAGCGGGGACGCTACACCCGAAGAGGTACGCGAACCCCGCGGAAATAACCTAACGCGACCTAACGTAACCTCGGGTCGATATCGCAACGGACCCTCCTCGATCGAAGGCTGTACGTTTTCGCCCGCGGTAGTAGCGGCGGGCGGCGCCGCTTTTTTACGCAAGGTTAGTAGAGGAACCGGATTGATTTTCTCCGGCTAGCCGGAACGCGATGGAACGGTCCCGCCGTCCGCCCCCCCACCCCTCCCGCGACGCGGGAATAATTCCTCGTCGCGCGCGCGGGCGATTCCCCCGCGCGAGACGATTCCGTCGGCTCCGAGTGCGCGCGTGGTAAGCGCGCCACTTCTCGCCTCGCTCCAACGGAATGTCGCGCGCGATCCAGGCGAAAGCGACGCGTCGGGTTCCCGTCGCGTGGGGCGTCCTGACAACGTTGTTTACGGCGTTGCCAGACATCGCGGTGACGTCACACGGGGCACACAACTCGACGAGTCACGTAGCTCTGGCTGACTGGCTGGCTGGCGGGCGCGATCAGCAAAGCGTGACTTACGCCGGGAAAAACGTTAACCTCTTTGTTACCGAAGCGGCCGAACGACGCGAGCGAACAGAGAGAGAGAGCAGAGATGTCGGTCCCTTTTCTCCGACTCCTGCGAGATTCTCCGTCCCTCTCCTCCCGTCCCTTCCGCGCGTCCGCTCACGGCAACGCTCCTCGTTTCGTCGCTCGTAACAGTTTCGAGACGCGCCAACGACGCGCGTCCGATCGCCGAGAGGAACGTTCGGTAATCTTCTCGCGAGGCACTTATCGATTCCGCCGTAAGCACAGTGACGTGCCGGCGAGAATAAAGTACGTAGCTATGTATATATATACGCAGGGGAGACTACGAATTCCTCTTTCAAAGTTACGTACATACATACGTGCGTACCCATATCGATCAGCAGCCGCGTTGGTCCGGCATGCGTGGTGGAGAGAAGTAGCTTTATTCTTCTGTTATCTAGATATTCATCGATGACCGATCCGTATCGCTGCTGCTTAATCTTCGCGGAGAAATTTGCGAGAGGCTATTTTTCGTCTGAATTTTTATCGGGCCTCGGAAGTGGGTGAAATTTATGCGAAACGCCCCCTTAAAAAATATTTATATTTAGAATGTGTGAGCGCGTACCTATATGATGTGTACCTATACACGGGAAAAAACCAACAATTTTTACCGCTTCATCCAGTAGCGCTGAGACTCGAGTTCGTCCCCAAGAATCTGTACAAAAAGGAGACATTTTTATTTACTGTTGTAAGCAGTACGCAGATCAGTTTCCACTGTACAAATTCTTGAAAACGAGATCGAATCTCAGCGCTACTGGATAGAGCAATAAACATTGCTGGTTTTTCTTTCCGCGCGTGTAGGTTCTATACATTTTACTCATAATTCGCTCAAATAAAGTACGTGCGTCTCGGACGTGCCCGCGCATTGCGTCGGATTATCGTTATTGCCCGTCGTTCGGCACGAGAGGGCGGAGGGTGATCGAGGGAGCAGAAGCGCGCGTAAATACGTTTACCGAAAGAAAAATAAAGACGGGGGAGGACGTAGCCCCGCGTCAGAGTAGCTTTCCACTGCGCTGGGTTCCCCTTATCGAAAAAAGGGGGGACCGATATCGCGAAGAGTCACATGTCCGCCGCGACGAGCGTACTGGACGCGCCGGCGAGATGGAGCGAGTGGGAATATTCTGTTACATCATTTTTAATTATTCTTCCCTTATCCGCACGGAGCTGCGCTTATCTCCAGCCCGTCGAACGCGAAACGAAATCGAGGAAACCGCGCCGCGCGGTCGTTCGCCGATTCATTTTTCTTCCCCCGTCGACGTTTGTCGGACATTTCGTTGTCGGTCGGTTTCCGCCGCTGGGATTTTCAGGCTTGAGGAGTGATCGCCATTCGAGGATTTCCCCCCGACCGCGGTCGACACTCACGTTGCAAACGCGCGCGAAATCGATGAAGCAACCGTCCGTCCGACCGATAAAACGCTGCGTCCTTATCTCTGTACGTATAACGAAGGAGCTCGATTTATACGAGAAGAAAACTCGACTCGGCGATCGATGATGAAGCCAAGGTCGTCCGTTGAAATATTTCACGTCTCTCGACGGTGAATCTAGATCGCGCATTCTCTCTCTCTCTCTCTGCCTTTAAAAGAAGCCTATTTCGCTGGCTCTTGTGTGAGTGTGCATCGGGACCGTGATCGGTGCACGAGGCAATTCCTCGTAACTTCTACTTTTTCGTTTCTAGTTATTTAGTTTGTAATTAGTTGTATTTTTCCGTTATTATTTACTGTTTTATTTTTACACCAATTCCCTTTCATTGTACTGTTACGCTTTCGGTAGTTTGCCCTTAAGGGGGACTTCCGTCCCAGAGTTAATAAATTGCTTCTTCTTCTTCTTCTCTTTCCGCTTCACATTCTCCTTCTCTCGACCGGGACAATTAAATTACAATCATTTTCGATCCTTCGACACGCAGCTGGCCGCTTGTACGTTATACGCGGAGCGAACGCCACCCCCTTCCGGAATATCGCTCCGCTTGATATCCCTGAGCGCGAGAGACTCGACATTTGTTTCATCGATATTTCGTCATTCCGCGAAAGGCGATTCCGCGATTACGCGACGCGCCCGTCGCAGAGGTCGCAATGATTGCCGCGAATTAATCGGTTCGCGGTTTCGTTATCGCGGAAGTGGGGGAGGTGCCGTCGCGCTGGTTAATTCTGCCTTCCGCCTTATCGACGTTCTCTTCGCGTCGCGGAGAGAGATAAGGCGCGCGCGAATCGCCGCTCCTGCCACGGATTCCGCGCGCCGACGACCGCACAGCGACGCGGGGAAACGCGCGCACGATCCCTCGGAACGCATCGCGAGGAGAGACGGGGCGGCGATAATCGTTTATTTATGTCTGGAACGAAATAAAAGTAGCCGAGGGACGACGCCGCGCGTTATCGGGAATCCACCGTGCGGACCTCGCGCTCTCCGCTTCTCGATACTACACACATGTGCGTACCTATCGCCTCCCCGGCGCGATACCAGGTCACGTTACGCGCTCGTGCCGACGGCGCGATGTCGTAGCGATGTCACCGAGCGCGGAGAAGACGGCGAGCTTGCGTGGAAACGTGACGTGGAAATACATATCGCGGGAAATGTCTTTCTCTTTTCTTCTTCCTTCAAATTTGCACTGAGCGGAAGAGGAGGAAGCTTTATTAGGCTCGGCGATCAAGTCTCATAAGAGCAAACAGTTACACAGCAAGGGTAAAATTAAATTACACTAAGCACATGAAGCGTGAAAAAGAAGCAGACAGATAAGTTACGAACTAAGAGAGAGAGAAAGAGAGAGAGAGAGAGAAGAAGAAAAAGCAATTTATTTACTCTGGGACTAGAGTCTCCCTAAGAGTTCAATAACAAATAGAGAAGAATACAGAATAACACAAAGTAATACAATGAGAAGAGAGGGGCGAGGAGGGGAAGATGGGGCGATGCATCGTTTCGATCGGACTGCTTCACCGGCGACCACTCACCTGCCGCGCGACGAGAAAATTTAGGTCGACTCGTTAAGTGCCCCTTCCAAGTTCGCGTAACGGTCTTGATGAATTTCCTTTCGTCGGAGTTTCTTCCGGTTTGTTTGTTTCTGCCTTAAAGGGAGACCGGAGAGATACGGTGTTTTGTAAGTGCGGGGAAGGGAAGCGGGTGGCGGGTACACACACTTATCGAGAATGGTATCAATTCTGGAGAACGTCTCTCCCCTCGCGCCGAGGAATTTTTACAGCTGAGCGGTTTAGCGAAAGTTAATCGGTACCATTCCAACGGTCGTTGTGTGTTTATTATACCGGTGCATAGTACAAAGGAACGTCGACGTGGAATCGTAGAAAAGCCGGCCAATGACCACGAGTCGGCTCGCGGTAAATACGTTGCATAACACGGATGTAAAGCGTCGCGTCCGTCTCGATATTATTGTAATAATAACCGCGCAAGATACGACCGTACCGCGACTCCGCGCCAGGTACACACTCTTATCGAGGTAACGGGTCTCTTATCGACGTGTTCCCACAACGCGTTCGAGCGAAATAACAACGACCGTTCTTTGTTTTCCCGCGGAGATTGTACACGCGGGGATAGCGGAAGGTACGTCCGGTGAAAATTCCGCGCGGAATCCGGAAATCGCGAGGATCGCCCTCGCGGCTCTCCCAACAGGTTACGGCGAGAGTGCAGTATTTGGTGAAAGATCGGCGAGTCGCCAGCTCTCGTGACGCTAGAAAAAAAAAATGGTCAAGGGGAGTCGCGAGGATGGGGGAAATTCCAGCGATGCTCGACGCGCGATGCCCTTCGAATAATTCGTATCGACTTTCTCTCGAAGGAGGGAGGCGGAAAGGTTTCATTCCAACCCCCAATAGACTTGCACGATCGTCACGACGTTCATAGAAACTATAATAATTGAATGTTCTAAAATCAACGTTTGCCTTGCCACATGAGTTTAGAAAAATAATTGTTCTTCGAAAAATGATTAGATTTACATTATAATGTAATTCAAATTAATCGCTGTATTTATTTTAGCAACATATCAACGAACAATTGTGCACATATTGAATAGATGTTTAGCATTTTATTTGTATTAATTTGAAATCATTCAATGACAAATATGCATGCTTGATGATGACTCATCGAGCGCGCAACCTTGATGCATCAGATAAGCTAATACTACCTAAACTTGCTGTACAATTTATTTATCCGAGACTACGCGGCGCGCGAGAAACTTCATCGATTTCTTATCCGCACGACGAGCGCCACCGGAAGGCGGCTCTTGGTTACGTAGGTACGTTGTCACGCGATAAGACCGTAATGACGCCTCGTTACAGAATACCTATACGCTATACTATACGGCGCATCCGCGATGATTCTCCCTACTACCGAGCGTTTGAAAAAACCTGCGTACCGATATACGAGTAGGTAACTCTCTTGGATCGATCGAGAACACGATGATCGTACGTATACGAAGCTCGGGTTGAGAACACTCGCTGTCGAGAGAGGGAAGGGACTGAATGGCAACGGTGCCGCAGCAGCCTCGATCGTAACGGTTCGAAGCTCGTCCGAAATCCGCGATCTCTCTCCCCCGCGAGGAATTTCGCGTGGAACGACTTCCAATATAAACGTCGATCGATTTTCGAAGCCCGCCTGCGCGCGTACCCGGCACGCACGCCATCCGTTTCGTCTCCGATGACCACTATACGAGAAAGTATAGCGGGACACACCGGCGCGCGGGTTGCCCGCTCCGTTGTGCTTCTCTCCGACGTAAAGACGACCGCACCGCGCGCCTCTCGCGGAACGCGCGTTTTGCTCCGGGTCCCGGTCGGTCGCTGGCTACGCGTTCCCCCCTCCCGATTCTCCCAGGTCGACCGAGGTGCGCGTGCGCGCGCAATTATGACGTCGTACACCGTGACGCCACAGCCCGCGATTGGCGGAGAGTGGCGGTGACGCCGGGGAAGGGGTGGGTATCCCCGTAGCTCCGCTTACCGCCGCATTCTCGAGCGTTCGTCTCCGCGATCGGACATTGTGCGCGCGTACGGTGCCTCGTTCTCGTGCTTTCGTGGTGTATCGAAAAGAGGAGAAGAGTGCGTTCCTCGCGTCGAGTTCGCGCGTCGCGCGACATACAAAACGCGGTTTTGCTCGGTGCTTTTCATCGCGACGCGGAGCGGTGCGGGCGAACCTCTGCGTTCGATCGGTGTTCGACGGTGGCGCGCGTACCTCCCGAGTGCTTCGCAAGGCGGTTCCTTCCGCGCTACGAGAGTGCGCGAGGCGTGCGAGAGAACGGTGCCGATATTCTTCGCGCCGTGCTTCGTCGAGTGATCGAATAAGGATTACGAGGCAGTGCTCGACGAAACGTTGTGTTCCGCATCGCGTAGGCGGAGCGAGGCTACTTCCGCGCGCGAGCACGCACACGCCGACGCGCGTGTAAAATGTTCTAGAAGGGACGGATCCTTCCGGACGGATCAGGAGCTCCCGGCTCATCCTTTATCTCCCCTCGCGCCCCCCTCGTTCCCCTCTTTCCATCGATCTCTCACCCTCTCGTTCAAGATGATGGGAAAGAGAACCCAGTGTTACTTGTGCGATCTACCCAGGATGCCCTGGGCGATGATCATGGACTTTTCCGAGCCCGTGTGCCGCGGCTGCGTGAATTACGAGGGCGCCGATCGGATCGACCTCGTGCTCGAATCGGCGAAGCAGCTGAAGAAGGCCCACGGTTTTCAGGACAGCCGGCCGTCGGCGTCCAAGACCTACAGAACGTCCGGCCACACCGAGCACAACGGCGGCGCGAATCTCGACGTACTGCCGATACAGAACACCGCTCAGAGCCACTCGAGGCACCACAGCATAACCGGCTACTCGCAGCTGCACCACAGGAACTCGATAACCGAGTTCAACTCGAGCTCGCGGCAGCAACAGCAGCAACAGCAACAGCAGCAGCAGCTGTCCCGACACGAGGACAGCCACGAAATGCCCAACGGCATGCGCGGCAACAACGTCAGGATCTCGAACGCGCATTTGGCGGTCGCGCATCACGTGAACCTCGGTCACGGCAGGGGAATCACGCAGCTGAAGAGGGGAATTTCGGCGATCGACGAGGAGGAGCACGCGGAGAAGCGGCTCTCCCTCGAGGAGCAGCACCCGGTCAGGCCGCCCCTCACCAGGGGCGACTCGCTGCCGGCGGTGAGCCTCGCCGTCAGTTACGCAGTGCAGGACAGGAGCAAGGAGAAGCATCCGGTGAGGGCGCCCAGCTTCGACACCGCCACCACCTTCAAGGCCAACGGTGAGTAGAGCGCGAGCGGACCGCGTCGCAGGCGAGTCGCGGAGACTGCGGCTGGAGAATCGTTGTGGCGGGGGAAGGGGGAGGGAGCGCGCGCATTCGTGACGAGTCGCGGGGCGGAATCCGTCGGCCTGAGGGGTGTGGGGGGGCGTACGTATGTCGGGTGGCTTTGCAAGCGCACCTTTCGGGCGTGCCGATCGTGACGAGAGACGAGGATGACGCGTTGTCGCGCGTGAAACCGGCGAGCGATGCGTATCGCGCGAGTTGAAATCGACGAAGGAAATGCGTGGCTCTGATTTTCGAATTCGGAGAACAAGATCAGCGGTCGGCGTGTCCTCGAACTTGGGGCGAGCGCGAGGGCGCTTTCAGAATGTGCCTGAAGTTTCCCAGATAGACTTGTACGATTGCGACGTTCATACAAACTACAATAATTGGTCGTTCTGAAGTCTACGTTTATTCTGCCGCATGATTTGACAAAAGTAAAAGTAATCCAAAAAATTGTTAGATTTACATTATGTGATTCAAATTAATCGCCGTATTTATCGCAGCAACATCTCAGATAGCTCGCATGATCATCACACAACGTTCATGTAAACTATTTACAATAATTGATTGTTTTAAAATCAATGTTTATTTCGCCACGTGAGTTTAGATAAATAATTGTTCTCCAACAAAATTGTTTGGTTTACATTACGATATGGTTCAAATTAATCGCTTTATTTATCGTAGCAACCTATTTACGATATATGAATAAATGTTTAGCATTTTATTCGTATTAGTTTGAAATCATTTAATGGCAAATACGCTTGCTTGATGATGACTCATTGAGCGCGCAATCTTGATGTATCTGATCAGTTAATACCCAAAGTTGCGGTACAATTTACGTACATTTATCTGCCTGGGAATTCCAAACGTTCAATTGAACGAAAAATATCGACACTGAAAAACCATGGTCACTGTCGAGTTTATTGATTACTTTATTTCAGATAGTCCCCTAGTTCGCAAAAATTTCTCTGTAGATCTAATAGTCGATCAAATCAACATTGGCCATGATCTCTTAAAGTCGACATTTTTCGTTGAAACGAACGTTCGGAACTTCAAGTAAGTACATCTTTCGGAGCCCCGGCGCACCACAACTTTCTCCGTTATATTAGACGTGCGACGATAACGACAACGACGAGAGACAGTGGCATTCGGCAGCGTCCACAGCAATGTTACGGTCGCATTTTTCAGAGCCGCAAGGCGTCGCGAGTAACGGTCGCGATACGAGGTGCGGAGAGTTCCGCTCCGAACGATGCGTGCCTCGTTCACCGCGCGCGTTTATCGGAGTTTCTAAAAATAGAAGAAAAGCGTGGCCATCTGGCGCGTCTCTTCGGCCGTGGCGGGGAGAGGAGAGCGTACGTTAAAGACCACATCGTTCTCTCCCCCGCCTTCGCACCGTCTCCTCGGTTTTCCCCCCTTTTTCTTCCTCGCTGCCGCGCGGTGGCTCGGAAACGCGGAAAGGGTTGCCTTCCACCGGCGTACAGAGCGCGGTCGTCTTCGGACGCGTATAGAGCGGAGCGCATACGCGCACGGTGCACGCGATGGGACGATCGAAGGAAAAGAAAGGGATACCGCGACGTGACGTCACCGACGTCGACGCGTGCACGTTGCGTACGCTTGGATCGATGAATGGGCTCGTTGCCTTCGAAACGCGCGTCCCTTCCATTCGCGCTGTTGCCGGCGAACGCGGAAAATGATTCGCGGCGCGCGAAAAATTCCGCGACATTTGCCTGAACCGATGGTCAAACGCCGTGCGGTCGAACCACAGCTGTGGTCGAACCTCGAGGAGCAGGTGTCTCCTTTCTTTCTCGTGGTCACTCGCACAATGACAGTTCGTCCCCGTCATTGATGGCCGACGCGCGTGGTGGCCCGCGTCACTGTTTACCCGCTCGATCCAAGTCAAATAAGAGTGACCTTGGTCGTCGACCGTTATTTCGACACTGGGAACTTTCTACCGCGACCTTAGCGCGCGGTGGCGCGACGGGAGGGGAGGGGAGCTCACGTTATCGACTAGGCCGCACCGTCGACTCACGCCCCCGCCACGGCGGGACGCGCGTATCATAAAAGAGTCGTTGGGACGGTCGTGACTGAAATCGTGAACAAAACTCCAACGCACGTGCGCGCGCTTTCGTTGCTCGTACTATCCGATATGGTATTTGTCTAGGAAAAATGTTCATACAGTCGTCCCCCACGCACCGGTGGACTGTAATGAAGCGTATCGGCCGAAAGGCACGTTCCGAATCGTCCTGGGTAGACCGTCGAGTCTCGTAATTTGCATATTTCCATATCCTTACTGACAAGCAGATGCAACAGAATTTTACTCAGTTTTTTCGTCGAAATTTTGAAGTATGAACACGATGTCGGGAAGGAAAAGTAGAAATCGTCCGACTTACAAATTACAAATTACAATTACTTATCAATGTAGGGATAACAGAATACAGTGAAACCTCGTTTATTGCAAGCCCCTCGAATCGTATGCTTCTCGTTTATCGCAACCCGAGAGGGGCTCCCACCCCGCTTCTCGAACTCAAGCCGATTTCGCACTGGTCGCTCGTGATTGGCCACCGTGCGCGGTGAAAGTCGGAAGGGTTGCAACTACCATGGGCGGTGGGAGACGAAGGGGTCGCGATAAACGAGACTTCTGCCTTGCAATAAGTGAGAGTTGCGATAAACGAGGTTTTACCACGTTTTTTACTGTAGGACACTTGAAAAGACTTGGTCACTCAGTTCATTGATACGAAACTGTTGAGGCACCGAGGGTCCGAACCCCTGCTGCTTCTCTTCACGCTTTAATGAATTCGCATTTACGGAAATATCCCCCGAGCTTTCCTCTAGTGCGGGGGACGACTGTACTTTAAGAATTTCGACTAGGAATGCGCGTGCGGCGTTGCTCGGTCGCGTAGCGAATTTTTCGTGAACGAACGAAGGTTGGCGCGGGATCGCTCGAACCGAGAGCGATTCCCGGGCTTTTAATGGGGTGAAAGGAGCTGGGAAAAGAGACGTTACCGGTCGGAACGGAGCGGTGGGAAATAGAAGGAGAAAAAGAGAGCGACCGTAACGATAAAAACTTCTTTTATCCTCGAGACTCCATCCCCCCTCATTCTCGTGGAACGGTTTCGATCTTGCACGAGAGAATTCGCTCCTCCCGCCGAGTAGATAAGAGAGCTCGTATTTCGCCCGAATTCCGTCTTTAAATAAAACAAATATTTCGTATTTTTAAATTCAATCTCAATATTACACGATAAAGAAAATGTCTAAAAAAAATAATTATTCGCCGAGTTATAAATGCATTTCTCTTTGCAACATTGCGATGTCATTGAAACGCCAGAGAGACGCACTTGTGCTGAGTTGCGAGTGCTAGAGAAATAGGCTCGCATCACGATGACGTAGCTGCATTTCAAAATGTCGTTTTCCAGCTCAGATAAGGCCGAAAATGAAAAATGAAGAACACGCAGTTGATAATTTTGCCCACATTTTTCGAATCTGCGATACAAAAAATGCTTAAAAACCGAATTCTCGCCGACTGTACTTCCCGCCCGAGTAGGTAGTGACGTTGAAATTTCGCGAGTGTAAAAAAAAAGGTTCTCCGTTTTCAACGGGGTGCGCGCAGTTAAACGACTTCGTATTCGGATAGCTTCGCTTCGGTGTGTGTCACGGCGATCGTTGGCCGTTATTTTCGAGATTTCGAGTGCAACCGTGTGGAGCATCTTTTTTTTTTCACTCTGCCCAGTGCGTTTTTTATTCCCGGTAAACTCCGTCTCGTATTGTCGATCGCAACCGCTGTCCGTTAACGCGAGAAAGTCGAGCGACGCGCGGTGTTCTATACGGAGGAGATAAAACGAACGAGAAACGGGAGAGAGAGAGAGAGAGAGAATAATCGCGAGCAACGCCTCGGCCGGATTTTCCTTTCTTCCCGCCCGCGCCCCGCCGTAAACGCGGAAAAATCCTAGGTATAACGCCGCTGCCGCGCGTTTGTTTGGCTTTCTCTCTCTCCCCTCGGTTTTTATTTTCGAGGTTACTATTTCCGCTCGCAGGATACGCCCAGCAGCTACGTACGTGCGTGCTCGATAAAAATAGCCGGCCGCTGGCAAAGATCGTGATCTGGAAATAAACGCGGGATCGTGAAAGGGGCCGGTTGGAGTATCGAGAAAATAGACGTTTACCAATGCGGCGAAAATGGCCGCTCGTCCTCTCAGTTTCTTCCTACCTTCCTCCTTTCCCCCCCCCCTCCCGCCCTTCGCTCGCTAGCCGGTAAATAGCTCCCTATAGCCCGGCGCGGCGCGTCGAGAGAAATTTTCGGAGGAAGACAGGAGAAATTCGCTCTGCGTCGACGGTCGGAAAGATCTTGGGAGAGTGTGTACGATTGGCCCCATCTTTTTTATCCGAGACCGCGCGCAATCCGCGTAATCGATCGATCGCTCGTATCGTTCGAGAGATACCGCAATTTCCCCTTCGCTCTCTTTTTATCTTGCCACTCGCGCGTTGGATGACGATGCGACGTTATCGCGCGAAACCTACTCGATAATCTCCACCGCGACCGTCACTCGACGATTAGATCCTCCCTCGTTATCGATCTCGCATTCTGTACTCGTACTTCTGTTACTGGATGGATCGCGGGCCTCCTTCCAGGTGCGAATTAAATATACAATTCGCCGCGTTGCGAAAAACGTTGCGAGACGGGACGGATGGACAAAAAAATATTTATCGTCGCACGCGCGCGTGGGCGTACGCTCGATACGCAGACGACTCCTACCAGATATTCGTCCGCGATGGAAGGCGTATACTCGGAACCGAGCGAATTCGCGCTCCTCGTTTATCTCCGATCGAATCGATAAACGGCGGTCCATTCGTTATCCGTCGTATTCGCGCGTCCACGCTCAGTCCCCCGACGCGCGGTGACATTTTTTTTTTCCACCGGCGCCGCCATTCGTTTCCGCCTAACCGCATCGCAAAAACGCGCTCGCGCGTTCTCCGTCGTCCGCGACACCTCTACTTTGGCACTGGAGACGTGTAAATCGCGCGCTCCGACGCTCCGCTCTGTAGCAGGCAAGGGACGATGACGCGCTCCATCCGAGAATCCGCGATCGGCACGTGCTCGAGCGTTTCGCGGCAGTTCGGCGTCCTTCGGAAGCGCGATACTCGTCGGTCGGGGTCGAGAAAGAGAGAGAGAGAGAGCGTATAGCACGCGTGGAGCCGGTTTCGCGTTGCGTCAGTTCTCCCGCGGCGCGAAAATTCAGGCGTTTTCATCCGCCGGACGATCGGCGACGACGACAACGAATCGGCAACGGCCGTTACGAAATTGCAAGTCTTCGGGAGTTCGTCTTCTATTCGCGTACCGCGCTTCCGCCAACCGATCGACGCGCCGAACGCGCGTGACTGCGTTTCGTTCATCATCGATCGGTTGCGCGCCCTACGTCACCGGGACGAGCGGGTGTACGGCGTACGTCGATTCGTACTTTCGAAACAAGGCCGCTACTCGACTCACTGGCTGATGACTAAGCTTTTCCCCCTCTTTCCCTTCCTCCCTCCCGTCTCCAAGCCCCTCCCTCCCCCTCTCCTGCCTTCGCGTGACGCCTGCAACACACGCGCGGGCAGACGCGATCCGCTCGCACACCGACGTTGTGCGGTGTGAGTAGCTCGCTTGTGTTGGGAGGTACGGCGTCGGGCCTTGTATCATACCGGATTGCCGTCGTCGCGTCGTCGTCACGGAAAAGTACCGGTCACATGTCTCTTCGCTGGTTGCCTCCGCGTCTGCCCTCGTAGATGGACTTCTCTCGCGAGAACTGAACCGACGTTGACCCGCCGACTGGCGTTAGAGGCGCGATGGCGCGCGTGAATCTTTGCTTCTCGTTGCGAGCGCTCCGCTGTTTAGTTGCGCGCGGTCGAGATTTATCGGGGATTCGGATTCGCGATGAAATTTCCTGAGTTCCGATCGGCCTCGTATCCGTTCGCCCGTGAACGAGGAGAGGAGACGAGCGGACGGTAAACGACGCGTTGATGACGAATTAATTCGAGAGAAAAAAATAAGAATTCCACGCATATCGTCAAAAGCCTCGTCATCGTCCATTACAATTTTCCTCCACGCTTCGCGGGATAGCGTTTCTTATTTTGCTCTCGGATGAATCGCAAAAAGTTGTTTTTTTCCTCCGTCCTCCCTTCGAATCAATTTCTCTCTCTCCCTCTCTCTCTCTCTCTCTCTCTCTCTCTCTCTCTCTACTTATTTTTACCTCTACCTATTTTTACCGCTTTCGTTATTTTCGCCTTTCTCTTTGTGCTCTCACGAGTCTTAGAGCCTGCTCAATAAACGCATCTCCTTCCTCTCTCCACAGCTATCGAGAGAAAAAGTTATTCGTAGCCACGCGCTCGCGCGTATACGCCGTGCGTATATATGTGCGCGCGTCAACTACGGAAAATCACCAGATTCCGAGGGAATTGCCCCAGGTCAAAAAAGACAACGGTTGTTCGAGCCGCGAGCTCCACGTGGGCCGCGACCATTCCGGTGTTGTTGGATTACGTCACGCTTAGATATTTAAAATAAACGGTGTGGGGCGAGGGGGGGCTCTACGATGTGACTCGACAAACATTGCAACAGCGGCGCGAGCCATTAGGGAACGGTCGGCACTTGTCCTGCAGCCCCTTCCCCGCCGCTCAATAACGTCACGCGTCAACATACCGGCTTACATAAATATGAACTCGCGCGCGTGATGTTCGCGTCGAAAGGGTCGCGCGTTCCCTGCGGAACGCGTACGTTGGGTCTCGTGTTACGCCGGGTTTACGACGGGAGCCGCGGTGTCGAGAGGTCGGCTAATTCTGGAAAATCTGGAATCGTTGGGTGATCTTCTTATACGCGTCGTGGAAAAGCGAGAGACTAGAACTATATATTACGCACTGAGAGAGAAATTACTATAAAATATACTTAATTAAATCTGCGTTTACGGGTGGGGAGCGCTGAATTAGTTGCTTCGACTGATAAATTTGGTTAAACGATTTACGGCTATTTGAAGGAAAAAAGCTGTAGCTCATTCGAGTCAATTATTACTTGAATTATATAATTTAGTTGTACAGTAATAAAAAACTATTTGACGAAAGCAAGCTGTAGTCAATTCTAGCAAATTATTAGTTTAACCAGATCTGCATTCCTCCATCCGTAATCGCCGATTTAGTCGAGTCTACTACATTTTTCTCTCAGTGCGGCTTGACGAATTTTCAGAAATACCTGTAACGAAACGAGATCTTAATGCGTCCGTTTTGCTCGTAACCGCAAAGAGGCGTACACCTGGCGTCACTAATTCTGATCGACCCGTTCAGCGAAAAGTCACCAGCGACAGAATCCGTGTCCCCGTCACGGAAAAACTGACGCCAATAAATGTTACCGTATTCAGAATAAAAGAGGTGCACGTAATGGTTTTCGGATGTTTCTATTGTGCCGAAGAATAATACTTCGTTAGAGAAACTAGCAAATCGTTGTATCAAACCATCACGATTTGATGCTCTCAAAAGAAATATTACCACACAGTGCGCACTGTAAAAACACCCGAAAGCCCTCGCGCGTACTTTTATCGCAAATACAGTGAAACTCATCGACACCAGTCTTTCCGTGCGAGGAGTACCCAGCGCGTTACGACGGGGACCACGCGATTCGGTCGCGTATGATTACGGCGGTTGTTCCAAATAAGCGGACGGTAAACAAACTCGACGATTCACGGGGCACGCGACGCGACACGCGCAAACCACTACGCGAACCGAATCCCTGGCATTCCGGTCATGCGCGATACCCCGAGCGCTGTGACTCGAATCGGAGAACGCTCGTGCACAGCGGCGTGATAGTAAAGCAAGCGACGAAACGCCATTGTGTTCCTAATTGGACAAAAAAGGATCCTTCGTACGCGGCGCACGTGGAGCGCGAATGCGCGCCGCAGCGAATCCCGAGTCGCTGACGACGGATTCTCGAAGTACGCACGGTCGCGGACCTCCCGCGATATGTCACCGTTCGGAATCGTCGGCTCGCCTCACGCGAGATCCTGTGTGCCGGGAGGCGGAGAAGCGCTCGGTGTCGTAATTTTCGACGTTGTCGTAAAAAAACAAGTAACGACGGCAACAACGCCTCCAGAGATGTATTCGAAATGACGTCGAGAGTATTCGCGTTGGAAACGAGAGGTGGTGACATCATAGGAGGTCCGTTTGATACCTACCCGTTTCGAATCAATCGCTAGATTCGAACAATCGATCGAGCGAGGGCGACGGCGTTTCGTATAGTCGAGTAGATTTCCGTGGGATTTCCTTCGTCCATCGCGCGCGCGCGCGCGTCGACGCACCGAATAAGCGCGTGCTCTTAAAACTCGTGACGTATGGCACAATCGTCGACACTGCCGTCCTTATCGCCGCTCTTCCTCCGCCAGAACGGGAACAACATCCGCGCCTAAATCCAGCGTTTATCGCTCGAGTCGTCCCCTACATCGCCCTCGTTTTTTTCAGGTGCCTACGTCGGCCCGGCGATCCCGATAACACCCGCGAATGTGGCGACCAACGGCGGAGGTTCGCCCCTCCGCCCCAGGACGAGTCCTCCGCCACCGCCGCCGCCACCGCAGGAAGGCGCCGGCGACAATCCGCAGTCCAACCATCATCAGGTTAGTACGTATTTTCCGGAAAAGCTATCGCTTCGCTCTCATTATCGACGCTTGCGGGATGGAAACGTTTTTCGAGCTTCCACGGTAATCGCGGCAAAACGTCGTCCCTCCGCGACGGCGATAACCGCTGAAATTCGATAACGCGCCTCGGGACCCGTTATCCGCAACCGCGTCCTGCTAGGAGAAGCGTGACCGATAAGCGAGAAGTCAACAACGGGATAAGAGGAGGCGGTCGAGAGTTTTTGTCGCGCTCGCGATCGCGTTATCGTGGCGATAACTCTCGACGCGATTGGCCGTTTTATCGAACCCGCGTCGATCTCGGACTTCGTGTCTTTCGTCTGCCCGGAGATCGCGGGATCTGCCTCGCGTGGTCGTGCGACGCGTGGTAGGAGTGACGTCAATTGGGACTTGTGTCTCGAGCGATGATGCGAACGTTAAGCCTTCCCGTCATATTCCAGTGGAGTCCGAGAGAGAAGCTCGATCTTTTCAATCGCGTTCGGCGATCGACGACGTTTGAAATCGCGACGCCTCTCTCCCCCTCCCACCTTTTATCCCTCGGACGCCGCCGCGATCGTTAAGCGGACACGGCGAAATCGACGCTTCGCTTCTCATCTGCCGTCGGCCCACAGCTTTCCAGGCCTCGCCCTCGCGCGGAGAGGTCGCGAGATAATTCCGTCCTAACGCGGCGACGCGCTCGCGAATTCGCTTGCTTTCAGGGGGCAGCGAGCGGACCGTCACCGATGGCCGCCCTAATGTCCGTCGCTGACAATCTCACGTCACCAGAACCAGTGCCACAACCACCGAACAACCCGAGCCCGACCAGCAGAAGTCCGCCTACGACGGCCGCGAACGCTCAGCAACGCAGCGCTTCGCGGGGTTCCCAGCACAGCCCGAACAGTTCAGGTGTGTGCGCGTGTACTTACACCGAGAGAAAGCATTGCTGGTGCCAAAAAAGTATTTTCCTCGATCAAATACACGATGCAATTTCAGGATCGAGCCGTGGTGGTTTTCTTTGCGCGAGAATATATTTGATTGGCGCGCGAGTTGTTGTTTTTTCTTTCGCAGAACTAATTTCTCGTTCCCACGACGGTGCTCTTGTGAATCAAGTGTGTGTATTCTTCTCGATCGAGACTCGGTGCGTTCCAACAAATTTGCAAGATCGTATGTTCTTTGATTCAAAAATCATTTTTTTTACACTAGCAGTTATTTCTCTCAGTTTACTGCTCGCAATGCGGACACCGCTAATTGACACCGCACTTTCTATATGCGTCGCGGACGGTGTAAAGAGTAGCTGGCGATATTTTCAAGTGCTCGTACCAAACGCGCGAGGTCTAGACGCGTCGTTAGAGATATTTTTCCAAGTTTCGCGTCGAGCCCGGAACGATTGAACCCCCCCGTATTATAGGAGAGGGCGAACGACGTCCCACATATATCTCGACGCGGACGATCACGTGCCGATTCGCTTCCGTTTCAGGCTCGTCGGGTAGGAGATCCAGTGGCTCCAGGCACGTGTCATCCACGACAGTGACAACGTCTTCTGAAGGTGCCGTGGCTCAGGCCGCAGGGGCCGAACCAGTCTCGGCGCCGACCCTGAAGTGCACGCTTTGCCAGGAGCGTCTGGAGGACACGCACTTCGTCCAGTGCCCCAGCGTGCTCCATCACAAATTCTGCTTTCCCTGCAGTCGGGACAGCATCAAGAGGCAGGGTGCCGGATCGGAGGTACGTGTTTAATTATTGTCGGTATAAACCGTGGGGTCGACCCTCTTTTTCATCTTTTGATTATGCTCGTGATCGCGGAACTCTATCGACGACGAGGAGGTACGAGCGAATCACGCGGTTGCGCCGAGGATACGCGAAGAAGCGGGAGCGGGGATATACCTACGTCCGAAGAGGAGATGCCGAACGTTCGTTTCTCTTTGTCGTTCCAGGTGTACTGTCCGAGCGGAGAGAAGTGCCCGTTGGCCAACAGTCAAGTGCCGTGGGCCTTCATGCAGGGCGAGATAGCGACCATCTTGGGCGGGGAGGACACCACGGGATCCGGCCTCAAGGTCAAGAAGGAACGGGAAACCTAAGGACCTTTTTCCGTCGAGGTCGAGGCTCAAATTGTCCATCCCTCGCGGGATGTTTTGGTAGAACCGTGAAGGTTCGCCAAAAATTTTGCTGGTAACGGTCAAACGTTGGCTCCCTAGCGGGGAAATCAACGACCGGCTCGAGCCGAAGACGTTGTTGGTGCAAATTGGATTATCGCACGGAGGTCGTTACCGATTGCAGATTATTTACGGTACGACTACCCCGACCCCGTTTGGTTTCAGCGGCTCAAAGCTGCCGCGGTTATTACACGCGAGCTGAGAGCTAGGAGGAGAGATAGAGAGAGTTGGGATTTTGAGCAGAAGTCTTCGGCAAATGCTGACGCTGGCACCGGTTCTGTGTACATATATCGTAACGGAGAATGTACAAAGACGCATTTTTTGTTTGCGAGAGCTCTCTCGATAGAAGAAGCTCTCCGACACGCGACGGTCGTCCGACGACCTGAAAAAAAGCGCGTGGATTTGTGCCCTCTTTTGGGTTTGTACTTAGGCTCGATCGCCTTTCTTCATTGTCTCGCGTTCTGAGCGCGTTGTAGCTTGGAATGTACCTCCCTCCCACATTTCTCCCATCCTTTTATCCACACGCCCTCCCCTCCCCCCTTCGTGGCGCTGGAATTTGCGATTATTTTCTATGTTATTCTTAACGAACGCGTTAAACGGCTATAGCGTTTCTTTTTTTTTTTTTTTCCGTTCGACGGGCCACGCGAATCGTCGCGACACCGGGTCGCATTTCGTTCGCTGGCTCTTTTTTTTTTCTCCCGGGTCGCGATCGCCCGCGCAACGGTAACGCGATCGAGGCTCGTTTTAACTCCTCACACGTATGCTCTTTTTACTTTGCTCGTTGTATCGTAAGTACGGCGAATATTTAGGACCTAGCGCTGAAGGGTTTCTTGTACATTCTGTATATGTGTACATATTATATTATTAATAAAGCGTATGATTAAACGAGGAGGAGGACGAGGAGTGACCATTTTTCACAGTGTACAAAACTACTGTCATTTGTTTCGTTTTCTATTAAATTATTCTTCAGAAGTCGCACAACAAAATTACACGCCAAAACTCGCGCGCACCCTTTCGCGGGAAGTCGCGCGCGTGTACTCCGAGGGGCCGAATCTTCTTTATGTTCTTTCGCAACGCGTTGGTTATTTGTCGAATAGAGAAAGGAAAGAGAGAAAGCAAGAAAGAGAGAGAGAGATCACGGAGAGAGTCGCTCTATCGAATTTTAGAATACAACGGGCTGAAATTCAATGTTAGAGCTTCCACTACTTTTCCCCCCTTTAGTTTAAACGCTAGTCTTTAAGTGAGGGCCTTTTGGTTTTTCATTTATCCGATGAAAAAGAAGGTACGCCCGACAAATAGGAACCACACACTCGCTATGTCTGAAAAGTAAAGGAAAAAACAACCAAGTTTCGCTGGTCTCCGGGGGGGCCTCCTTTATTTACCGACGAGGAAGAAAGAAAGAGCGTGAGAGAATGAGCGCGCGCGTGTGTGTGTGAGTGAGAAAAAGGGACGCGCGTACACACATGTTAGGTGCCTCCGGACGTGCCAGCCCTTTTTGTATATATTTGTACAAACGAACAGACGACGACGCCGACGAGGACGACGAACGGTTAGATTTGTAAGCGCGTGTCACGTTATCATCGTGTAGAGAGAAAAGGAAAAAAAAACGCTGAAGAGAACGCAGGGACTTAGGCGATACGATGGCTTCTCTCGGCACGCTACCGATTTTTCGATTACGTTGAACTCGATGGCGAAGCGAAATAGTGATACCCCAAATCTCGCAGCGTATAAGCGACTCGTACCGATACAGCGAACACTGTTATAGTTATGCGAGACGGCAGGGAGAGAGAGTCGCGTGCCCGCGTGAAACAAGAGGATCGCAACGCGACTCTTTCTCCCCTCGCCGTCCGGTAGTTCCTACCTACGATCGACGGCCCGATATTGCAGGGCCAACGAATATCCAGTAAATCCTCGATCTTTCTCTGTAAGAAAGTTGAACGAAACCAGGAGAAAACTCATCTTCAACGCGATACACGACGGATTATCCGCTTTCCATCGACTCGATCGTGGATACAGTTGACGAGATTGTGTAAATATTGCAACCTCGTCGCTCTTCAAAATGACGAATCGTACTCAAGATTTTTTTCCCTCTTCGACTCTCCCACTTTTATTTGTCAATCGAAGAAGAGCCGAACGCGTTACAGCGTCTCCCGCGATCGGCCCGATCGTTACGTATGCTTTGTATATTTTTGTCGCGAAACAATGTTCCCCTTCTATTCCTTCCTTTACAGCGACGACGCGAAAAGGAAAGTTACTCGATGTCTCGATAAGTCATTTGCCCGTATCTGGACGGCGACACACTGTTGTCTCTTCGCGTTAAGTATCCATTGCGTAAAAAATGTGCGCACCTACCTACATCTCACCTGTACAGTCGTTCTCTGCTCGCGTATCTGTCGATTATGTTTATACCAGTGATCCCCTCACCCTCGGCGCACCAGCTGCGCGCCGTTTAAACTTCAGTTTGTATCCGCGTCGCGATTCGACGCTGCGCGAGCTCGCGTTTTTTTTCGGATACTCCGCCCCGTATAATTATCAATGATAGGATAAACACGAAGTAGCGTCTTCCCGATATCCGCCTACCACTGTGCAGCACAAAGGCCGAGAGAGAGAGAGAGAGAGAAAAAAAAGGGAGGAAGAGAGAGGACCCGCGTAACACCTCGTACTTTTGGTACGTTTCAATTATTTTCTACGATCGGTTGTAATGAACCACATGCTCGTATATACATAATATAGAGACACACACGAACACATGCGTACACGACACATACAATCGCTCATTTTTACACAATAAACGTAACCGCGCCTCCCCGAAATCCCCGTTCCCGAGATGATACCACGTAAAAGGGAGGGAAAAACGTCGAGTAGCAATTGTAGTAGCGAATAACGAAAATTTTTTCTAGTGTACCATACCCATGAGGAAATGCGTAACGTTGTACTGTTTATCGTATGTATGCAACAAGCAAGAAAACAAAATATACCTATGTGTTGATGTGTAAGAATTGCGAGTTCTTTCTATCATTCGTCAAAACCCTTCCGTCTTCCCGAGTGTCCTTCGTGTATGCGTTAATTTTTATAGTCGTTTACTAAGTACTTTCGACAATGTCTTCTGCTCTCTCCGAGAGTCATTGGTCTCGCGCGCAAAACTGCCCTCGTGACGTACTCGAGGGTTGCTCTGCAAACACTCGCGGAACGCTCCAAGACTCTCGCCACGATTAGGCTGGCATACAGCGAGCGAATTTTTTGTTCTCTTTCAACGCGCGTCACGTGCGGCAAAGACCTTTTACGTAACGCGGAATCGACACGTGAGAATGACAATTCACGCCCTCCTCGAGTTTATGCAACGCGAGTTTACGGGAGATCTTCCGATCGGGAGACGCGGTCTCTGTCAAAAGAGTTAAATACTCGCGGCGCGTTATTTTAATACGTTCGGCAGAAATGAGGCAATACTTTGTTCCACGCGAGCGTAATCCATATAAATAACTAGAAAGTCGAGACTCGCTCGCGAGTCTGGAACCGATCAGGCGTGAATCTGCAGATGCCATTTGTACGTGCTTTTAATACAGTGTACTCTGGGACACGTACGCAGCGAAATATTTGCCCGGTGTTTTATATCGCTCGAGCGAACCTTGAATTTCGGCGCTGAGAGAGAAAATCGCGTATGAAATTTGTCCAATTCCTTTGACGAGAAAAATTGAAGAACGGAGCGGTGTGATCGACCCCGCTCCTTCTATATAATTATTATAAATATATACATATACATATTTGTGTCTCGTGTACGCACCGAACGCGCAGCCAATTTTATTATACCAAGCGCATGCGACACGCAACCGGGTGTGCTTTGAAAATCAATGCCAATGTCCAGCTGGGTGTACCAGCTCGCAGCGCGAGAGGGGGATGGAGAACGGAAGGCGTAGGGGTAGCAGTAGTACGCGATATTGATCCCCGCGCGGTCCAGACAGCATGGACGCTACGCAAAAGCTGCGTCGTGCGCGTAAAGATCCCGGTGCTTAAAGCGGAACTTCCCGTTTCTCCAAATATTTACCGTCGGCGCGGCCGCGGATACGCGAGAGCGTTGACGCTGTCCAGACGCTCCGACGAGCGTACGTACGTCGTCGCGTCTTTGCCGGTTGCGCGTATCGTGACCGGATATCGCCACGCGGAAAATTACCGGAGCGAAAGAAGCCGCTGGAAATGTCGACAAGTACGATATCGCCGTCGCGCGCTCGAGCTCCTCTTCTTTAAGGATCGATAGATACCGCCTGGGGCTGCTCGAAGACGCGAAAGGGCGGTGCGCGACGCGTCATACGACGAGATATCCGCGTGATCGGGGCCGGAAACGCGGGGTACGACCGCCACGATTGCGCGGACGATATCTCGGTATTCCCGCGGGATTTCTCCTATACATATCTGGTCCATGGGATCCGCACGAACACGTATACCGAATAGGATGTTCGATTGGGTTGAATGTTTTTGAAAATATTAGTTTCTCGTAAAATGTATAATTCTCTCGATTCTCACCGGGGTTACAGAAATTCGGGATCGATCGCTTTCATTTTATTCGAGCTGCCTCGACGTGCTGGAAGTCGAGTGCAATCGATACGGACTCGTTCCATCGGCCTTAAGGGTGGAGAATATACTTGTCGCCGGGGTACTCGACGGCACGATTAACCGAGCTGAATTCATTTTTTTCTCCATCCCTCGTATCGCGTGCGTTGAGGAAGCGAATCGTAGCTATTTTATTTTCAGTAGAAAATCAATGTATTTTTTATTATTCGAGAGAGTCTACAGTTGTCCAGACTCAACGAACATTTATAGAGATAACAACGAAATTTCAGAGCAAATCCACGAACATCGAACCGTACGAGCAATTCCGATATCTAAAAATGTTGCGTTTTTATTTAACTCGCTCGAAGCATTATTTCGCGCGAGCGTGTATACATAACGCGGATACGATGATCCATCTTCTTTAAGCCGCGGTTCTCTCGCTATAATTTTTTATCGCCCAAGCATAGCGGCTACGCGTGCCAAAAAAATCAGAGGTAGAAATAAACGAACCAGTCCCCCGCGTCACGATTGCACAACCAACGTTAGAAATATTGAAACGACGTTGAGAGAGAGTGGAGATGCAACGAGGGCGATGCTCCGTCCGATCCTCTTTAAGGGATCGATATAGGTACTCCTCGCGAGTAGGGGTGTCCTGAAAGTATCCCGTGACGCGCAGGTTCAACGTATGAATCGACCGTCTACTCTTTAACTCGACTTCGCCGCAAAACGATCTCGAAATTATCTTGAGAATCATGTAAAAAAAACACGTTTAATCTCGGAAAGATCGTCGAGATGACGAGCGATACATCTGTATACGAAGAGACACTCGCTAAATGATACGAGTATATTTTTTGGCGTCGACGTCTCTTTCCCGAAAATGCGCTAAAATGTTATGTCTATGTTTAGCTTACTCCCCGGCGGATCCGATTGTATACATTTTTTCAGTATTTTAATAGTATAATTCGGATATAGTAACAAATTGGTATGTGTGATATGGGTAAAATACCAAAACAAAAATACGTTAATCATACTTGAGAAATACGGTATGTTTCGGAATTTTCCACACCTTAAATATCGATATCTTACTGTGAAAACCTCGTAAGTGCAATTTATGACAAAAATGCCATTTATAGCTTACTGCGTTAAGCCTTAAAGTCTGAATCACAGTAAGCTATAAATGGTATTTTTGTCAAAAATTGCACTTACGAGGTTTTCAAAAAGTAAGGTATCGATATACTGATATTATACTGATAAAATACTCAAATTATATACTAGAATCGTACTGACAAATCTGCAACGTTGAATATCGGTGATTTTCCGGTATTACTACCGATAAAGTACTTAAACTATACGGGAATGAGTGTAAAACATTCTAAAACATACTTTATTTTTCTGTATTTTTTGGGTATGGAGAGATCTCATAGGATTTTTTTGCCTTCAGTTGCAGTCGAGATCGAGAGGCTCTCCGTCCGCCCTTATCAAGCGACCGCGCGACGGCTTTCTCGCTCGCATCTCATTTCGGGGAATACCCGTCGGGGACGACGATTTGTCGCGGCGATCGAACGACGGCTGCACCTGCAGCCGATTCAGGAGCCCTTCCAGTCCATCGACAACTTCCGGCCTCCTCGAGAACGACGCTGCGCGATTTCGACGCCGAAGATCGGGAGATCCAAGATCCCCGGACGTCACGAGTCTCTCGCACGGGGCATCCTCTCGACGACTACTCGGTAAGCACTTCCGTCGCTGTGTGCTGGAATGCATCGTTACCAAAGTATGTCCGCGTCCTTCGTATCTTCAGCCCAACGGAGAGGCCCGATCGCCAAAAGACGCGGTGTTGAGTTCGGAAACGCTGGACGCTCTGCGAAGCGCGGAGAGACTTCTTCAGGACGCTCGTCGGCAAATCGTACAAGTGCGCCACGCGAAGAGATTGAGTCCCGTCGAAGAGGACGGCGAGAGGTGAGCTTTCGTCGTGCGCGGATCGAATGAAATCGAGGAAAGTTCGCGTAGAATTCAAACCGCATACCGACGTGGACGCGTCGTGTTACCGCTACAAGTCAAATCTTATTTCCTCAGGCTTCCGGCCACGACGACGGAAATTTCCAGGGACGAATTCCAACTGTCAAAGCAGATCGGCAATCGCAAGTTTCACGAAGCGGACGAATCTTTCTTCGGGGACCGGCAACATTCTCAGGACGAGGGAGTCGTTGAAGAGGTACGCCGATCGGAGTCTCCCGAGGATGGAGTTCCTTCCGGAGTTCGGAGAAAGTCTCGCGAGGATGTCGCCGCGACGAAGGGGATTGAACATCGGCGGAAGGAAAGAGCGTCTAGTCCGAATGAGGGGAGATCCGAAAGACAAGATCGACCCGGGGAGAATAAATCAGATTCTCAACGTCAATCAAAGGTTGAGAAGAAGTCCGATTCGCGGGACGCGACCAAGCGGAAGGAACGATCCGAAGAGAGAAAACTCGTGCCGCAGGATCGTCCCGAGGAAAGGAAGCCGCTCGATTTGCGAGATCGCTTCGAGGAGGGAACCCTCGGGGAGGAGGAACGTCCATCGTTGAGGGAACGAGGTACGCCGGAAGCGGCGATACTCGATCGTCTGGCAGCGAGTCTTCCGACTCGCGTGGATATCTGTCCGCGAAGGAACGGTCTCGAGGAGAAGGAGGAAAGCTCGAAAGCGAATACGGGCGTTTTCGAGGTGAGTGTCTCGGAACGGCCGAGGATGAGGTTTCGCGTACAGACGGGGCCCAGGGTGGATATTCGCAGTGGTTTGACGATTCGAAGCGTCGAGAATTACCACATATCGCCGAATTCCTCCACGTTGCCCGTGCACGATAACGTGGCGACTTACAAATTCCGACACGACTCCTTCGCTCGTCTCCCGGATGATCACCAGGAGAAAATTTGCGCGCGGAACGGCAGTCGATCGCCTGGTTCTCCCGGCGAAAAAGCCAAAAGAACCGGAGACACGGAAGGTTTTGCGACGGTGATCGATTCGTTTGGATCGTCCCGAAGGGTTGAAAGAGCGGCAAACGATCGATCGCTTTTGACGCGGAGAACGGTGGCGCGGTGCGCTTTGCCGGAAGGGCCCTTCTCCGGAGGAACTTTGAACGTTACCGCCAATCGCCTTCCCGAAGAAGAGCGCGTTCCCGATGCGAGAATCGCCGGTGAGACGGAGAAATCGCGCGAACGCGTCAAAGCTGATCTGGAATCCAGGGCTACGTCGAAGGAGAAGGATCACGGAGTACAGGGCACATCCGGGAATGACACCGACGTCCTGGAGAACGTCGTCGATCGACTCGTCGATAGTTTCTACTCGGAGGACCGCGGTTGTAAAGTACCCTACGCGTTCGCCGCTTTGCTTCCGACTCTAAGCGGAAGCGGTGGACGTGGTCTTAGCGACGGCGGGGAGGGTAACGTCGGTAGAGTCGCGGAGATGAATTTCTCATCGAAAATCGGCGAAGAAGGGACGGAGAAAAAGGTCCAGGGTGGATCCAAAGCGACCACCGACGAAGTACGAGCTAAAACGAACGGATTAGAAATCCCGACGAATGTTTCCGGTGGCGAAGACGAGTTTCGAGATTCTCCCGACGGTCCCAACGTCTGCTCGGTTATCTCGGCGAAGCAGAGGGAGGATAAAGATTATAATTTAGAGGACATGAATTTAAATCCTCCGCGCGTCGTCGAATTGGACAGCGTTTTGCGCGTTTACAACGAATCGTTGGAACGCGTAGTTCGGGGCACCGAAAAGCTGTCTCGTCTCTTGACGCGGTACAAGACTTCGGAAGCGATATCTCAGCCGCCGCTGAGACGCGATCTTCACTCTTCTTTCGCGCCGATGCGTTTAGACGATACCGCTGTGCCTCCGAATTCGTCTAACGTCACCCGAGCACCGCTGCGAGAGATGCGAACGGCAAAGAATTGCGGGCGAAACGTGGACTTTTTATCGCCACGCAACACCCCTTCGGTTATAAGGGAGAACTGGACGATGCACGAGCGAGAAGAGACGATCGATCCTTTTTCGAACGAAGAAAATCAACCGTCACGCGACGACTCCACGGAATCGCGCAGCCGTGAAGTGTCAAATCCAAGTTCACATCGTCGGACGAGTAACGCGAATTCGTCAGTGTTCGCCGGAGAATCTGTCAACGACCCTCGTACGAATGACCCTTCGCTATCGATGATCGGAGACGGTTTGCACGCTGGTAGACAGTGGGGGAAGAACTTACCCACTTCAGTAGTCGTTGTCGCGTCCACCGTCGAGAAAGGTCCCATCATCGCGTCACCTCCCGCGAAGACTCCTCCAACCACGCCGGAACAGCGATCGCGGAATTCAGGGACGGGCAACGAGAACATCTCCGTGGAAGCTTGCAAAAGAGACGTTGCGACTGACCCGGAATATCCGCAAGAGTCGCTCCGGGTGAAGCCCGTCGGCGCGGATAATTTCGCTTCGATACTAAATTCGCCGATGCATCGCGATGAGCCGCATCGCCCGCAAGATAAGGACAGGTCACCCGAGCACCCTACCATCGACTTTCAGTCGGAGTACCAGCGAATGTGCACTTCCTTCCAAGATACTTTAGGCGTTACACCCGCAATGGAAGCGCTGGACCCAACTGCAGCTCGCAAGGGGGACAAGCTCGATCTTCCAAGCGTAATTTCCGCACCGCTAAACGCTTACCTTCGCCTGAACACCGCCTACGGTGCAGACGCGATGATCAACACCGCCAGCGCTGGCTACGACATCCACGGTAGCCACAGCGCGGGCTTCGATCCCTACCAGTGCCTGCTGCTCGCTCCGAGGCCCGCGGAGGTCCTGGAAATCGCAAAGAGACCAACGAAGGACGAAGCCACCGAGACGCGAATCTTCACCGATCGCGAGCAACGCGACGACAAAGGCGAGATTCTCGGCCAGGCGATGGAAGCTCTCAAGCACTCGTCGATTGCCATGAGTCAGCTGGTCGCGTGGGTCTCCTCCTCCGGAAAAGAGGCGAGGGAATTCGGCGAGGCCGAGATCATCGACTTCTCCAGGCAGGCTGAGATCAGCCCGAGCATCCTGCGTCACTTCCTGGCGATGCTGCGGGAGAGAGGCTGGAAGAGGAACGCCTTGGCTCGGCCCGACGATTCCGGAAACGAGCCGCATCGCGCTTCCGGAGAATCTCGCGGTCTCGCCAAACGCTTTGGGAGGCGGAGGATCGATGCGGACGAGGGCGAGGCCACGATAGAGTTTCTCGGAGATCCCGCGATCGACGCGAGCAACGATTTGTCCTGCGTCGAAAAGAGACGAGCCTCTCTACCGATCGACTACGAGGCTAATCTGCTGTCCACGTGCGACGAGAACGCGGAGATCGACGAACAGTCGAACTGCGAGAAGATCGGACGCGCAGCTGATCGCGAAGTGACGCAGACGAGGCGGTTCGTCACGAGTAGCGGCCGCAAGAAGGAGGAGAGCTCGAAGAGCGGAGAGGAACGGCGTTCCCCGAAGAGTAAAGGTGCCTCGGAGAAGGCGCGTTCGAGTCCATCGACATCCGCGACGGAGAGCGTCGAAAGTAAATTCAGCCGATCGTCCGGCGGTTCGGGGGAGAGCCGAAGAGTGGAAAGTGAGCGTTCGACGAACAGATGTTTGCGGAGGAATTGCGGTAGTATTCCGAAGAAGATTCTTCCGCTCGCGGAGAACGAGGGTTGCCGGATTGCTGAGGATTTGGGCACCGATAACGAGATCGGAAGCGTCGAATCGGAGATGATCGATAACGAGCAGTGCTCGATCGCTGAGAAATCGTATTCCTCGAAGGGTTGTTGCTCGCGCCGCGACGACTTGTCGGTGTGCAACGAGGACGTCGCGTCTCGTACTCCTGTAAGAGACGCCGGCGTTTCGTTCTCCGCCGATGATGCGTCGAAACGAGGGAAAAGCGATGATCGTGGTCCGTATGTGTCTCGGCAACGCGAGAAGAATTGCGAGAAGGAGGAACGCCCGTTGCCGTTAGCAACGAAAGACTTGCCGATGGATAGTCGCGTGACCCCGGGAGGAGAATCTCGGATGAGCGCTGCGGTATCTGTGGAAACCGCTTGCCAGATGCTTCGGGAAACCTCGATTCCCGAGGGAAGCGTTTGCAGAAGGGATCAGCCCGCGGAAAGCGCCGAGAAGAGCCCGACGGTCCAGCGAGAGGATCCGCGAAGCGATGACGCGTCGGAGAAGAATCTTCGAAAGTCGGTCTTGAGGGAAGGGCAAAGTGGTACACCTGGGAAGAAATCTCAGCAGCCATCCTCCGTGCACTTTGATCCACAGGAAAAAAAACGCGAAGCTACTACCGAGACAGTGACGACGTCCGTGCAGTGCGATGGGAATGTCGATGGGTGTCTTCCCCGTAAGGTAAATAACAGTAATAATTAATTATTCCACCAACGAAAAATAATATTCCATCACGCTGATAGCTCGAAAATGAAATTTCCTCCGGTTTTATTTATCTATTTTTTTTTTCAAACAGGCACAAGGATTTAGCAGCGTTATACGAGATCGATACATTGAACAATTTTCGTTAATAGGTTTTTTGAAAATACATTGCAGACTGAAGAAATGAGTAGCGCGTGCTCCTGTCATCTCTGCAAAGGAAATGTGGGAAAGTGCGACTGCAGATCATGCGTCGCTTCAAACATTGGTGCAACCCAAAAAACGTCCTTGAAGAAATCGCACATCGAAGTTGGTAAAATGTCGACAAAATCGGAGTCAAAGTCTACCGTAAAACCTCCTCGGAAGGCGAAGGAGATACCTTGGAAAAAATCGAGCGAAACGCACGGTGATCCAACGGATCGCGAAACGGAGAAAATCTTAAACGTTCACTATTGCCGGGAGAGCTACGAATCCTGCCAGGAAGACTGTTTGAAAGACGATAAATGCAAATTGTTTTGCGGTGACGATAGAGAAGAATGCAAAGTCTCTACATCCGTTCAAACTTGCACCAATGATCGTGTCAAAGGCGAGTCGACGAAATCCGAATCTCCCGTTCACGATCGGATCAGTATTCGAGAGGATGACGAATGCGACGTCGAATGTACCAATGACAGCTTATGCGTGAAAGTTTGCTCGAAGAGATCGGAGGAAAGTAATTCTAGCTTCGAATGTGCGAAGGAATGTAGGGACGGCGAAGCGTGCATACTGGTCTGCTCACCGACCGATTCTTCATCTCGCGTGCCAGAGCGAATAGGTGAGTCATCAAGGGTACTCGTCGATTGATACTCGCGTGTATCCTCTTACTCAAAATTGTTCGGAGTTTGAAGAACGCGACACGCGGTGATTTTACGAGATCGTAATCGTAAAACTATTGATTTTTCAAGACCCGCGTGGTTCCTTTTGCTCAACTCAGCGAGAGGTAGAACGAAATAACGACGATTCTTCCTTCGGGAAGCGAAGAATAAATGTTGCCGCGTCTGGAGTGGTAGGTGATGCTTCAGAGACCACGAAGAATAGCTTGCTCGCTAAGAATTTTAAGATAAACAAGGAAGGAGACGCAATCCCTTTGGGCAATTCTACGGAGACGAATAAATTGGAATCGTGTTCTTCCGAAAACTTGACAGCCGAGCGAAGAAATGGGAACAAGAACGAGCCAAGCAGATCTCACCGCGCGACTGGATCCCGTGCGAATCCGCAAATTATAGATCATTGCCTCGGCGAGCGAAAATTCAAACAATTTAAAGACGCGCGCGAGCACACGCAGCGCAAGACTGGCGGAGGAAACTCTCGATGCGAATACGAACGACTATACTTCCGCCCGACCTACGCGTCCCGCGCGTTTTCCGATACGCAGAAGAACAGCATACTGGAAGACTTGGAGCACTGCTGCTCGATTCCCAATAACGCTGAGAGATTCCTGAAGACCCCTAATGAAAGCAGCGTTTTGAAATCAAGTAGAAGTCCCGACGTGCGGGTATTTCAAAACATTCAATGGGCTCGTTACAAATGTATAAGACTGGATTTTTATTTCTTTGTTACAGACCGAGGCATCGTCGGAATCGTGCTCGGAAGGAGAGTTTCATTGGCCCAGTTCGGGCTCCTACTCTATCGGCGAAGTCCGAGTTTCCAGAAAAGACAACGCCTATTCCGGGAACGCGATATTCACGGATCTCGATGGTGTAACGGTGTTCGTTACCAAGAGCGTATTGAATTCGGTGAATGACACGAATAACGCGATAATCTTCGTCGTAAAAATTCTCGACATCAACCATTCTTCGTCATTTCTGTTTCAGTCTTTGGCACAGAGCCTCGGGGAAGTCCATGGAACTGAGATAGAATGTACGTGAACGAATCGTGTAGATGATGTGTGGAGCAAAAAGCGTCGTACGAAACGTTGACCTTCTTGCCCCGCACTTCTTTAATACCAGCAAAATTTTAGTGGTATTCGCACTGCACGTCTAATTTTCTCCCGTTTCAGCCGATCAACTGACATCGGACGGCGAGCAACCCAGCAGCGAGCATTTCAAATTACGCAAGATTACTTGAACGCGGATTATATGGTTTGAGAAACATTTCGCGTTTCGCTTTACGAATCATCTCCGCAAACGAGAGAAACATGCCACCCCCCCCGAATAACTCTTATTTTTAGAAATAGAGAAGAATCTTATATATTCCGTAAATACGACGAAGTCGGAAACACGTGGTGTATATTCTGTCATAATTCAGCGTTTCTTTATTTACAAAGCCATAATTCTTACATCTCTCAACAATCACAAAAAAGTCTTCGCGGAGTTCGAAGAACCGCGGCGGACCTAAGCATTTTGTAGGTATACGTGTCCATATCCGATTACGGCTCGGTCTTTGAGTGTGTGTACTAGTTATAATTATTTTCGTTCGAACGGATAACTGGTACACATCCAAAAGGCAACAGAGTCGCATCTATTTACAGGCAACAGTTACTACGAACCGATATCGATCGCCACATCGTATAAATAATATAAATCTATCAAAAAACAACTTGTTTTTGTACTAGGATATCTGTATACACATATATAATAAATTACCTTTAGCTGCCCTGCCCGTCGCAATATCATACATTCGGCCTTCAAAAGGTCTTAGTACGTGCTAATTACGCAGATTTCAGAATGTCCGGGCCACGTATGCAAGTCGCGACCCTCTACATCCATTTATTGCAATTGGAGCTTTTGATTCGCACGCAATTAATGCCACCAAACCAATTATACACTCAAACGTAATATCGTCTCGACGATTTTCTGTCATCTGTATCGTCGGTGACACGTTTAATGTGACGGCAGTTCGGTATCCCTCTGCTATCCGCTGAAGAGTAAAAACTGATAGCCAGCGGTCGTCAGCGGACAGACGGTTGCACAAAATTTCTACCTCCGATCACGAACAATTATTCGAGGGAGAAACAATGAGATCCGATTGTCGAATAATTTCACCGTCGAGATCCACAGTGTAAAAGATGTGGTGGTTGTGATGTAATATCGATTGCGCGCGTATAGTCCGTTTGTTATCGTGTCGTTTATATAAGTATTGCGTAAATGTAAAATACAGCATTTTCCCCCGATAGTCTGTACTCGTACTATCCGACTACTAGTCCACTATTTCGCAGCTAACGTAACGATCTTCGAGATACAACAAGGGCGATGTAAGGTCGAACCACGTTGACGTATGCGGTTGAGCAAGTTTTAATGTTTTCTACAAACGTTACTCGACCGAATTCGCCGTATTCCACTTTGAGAATAAAAAATCCAAGGGCTGCCACGCGATGCGTCGTGATTTGATCACTTGCATCGATCGCTGCCGGGTAAAGAGACGCGAGAATTTTGTTCTCCGGAGTGCGTCGTCTTCCGCGTCACGCGTCATTTAACGTGTCATCGTAAGATGTAACGAATATTGCAAATAGAAGCGAATTCGGCATCCGACTTTGTCAATTTCACGTGTAAAAATATAATCTACCGCACCTTTCCGTTTTTCGAGGAACGATAAAAAGGAACCGTTATTGAGATGACGATCAGCTGCTGCTGCTGCTGCCGCAACTAAACTACAATTGAGCATGCAAGCGACCTTCGTGTCATTACGACGGCATCTTGTTCTCCAATTTCAACAATTACTTTTGGCAACTGCTAAAATCCGATTGCAGAAAACGCTGTCTATTTGCAATTTGCCTGAGGGAAGTGTGACGATCCTCGCATACGAACGAGACGACACGAATGGCCCCCACGAGAGAGTTGAAGGTTGCACGAGAAGTACATAGGTATGTACTCATATATCCAAATACGTACATACGTATCAGCGCGCGCCATGCACGTGCCTACATAGTACCTACATCTTTGTAAGACGGACAAAATTATTGTCTATGGGCGCGTATCAGTTAATAAAGTGGCTATATCCGGGGAATGAACGTTCCAATCGCTCGACACCGTTACGATCAATTGCTTTGAGATAAATTCGAAATGCGCAAGCTCGAGAGGAGATGTCCATCAAAATTAATACACCCGAGGAAGACACGACGATGAGTCATGCCGCGGCAAGACCGGCCGATTTTGCGAGTGTCCACCACTGGTTTGCGAAACGAAAAACTCTATGCGAATCCCATTTACTACACTCGTCGTAAATACATACGTCTTTTCGGGATATTGTATAATGGCCTGCGGTACCACGGATTATCGTGCATCCTATCGTCGGATCGTAACGTTGGTCGACTACAATTTACAAGTTAAAAATATTGCATTATCCTTGGTGTTAGCTCTTTACGTTTCGTAAGTCAATTAGCATGTCGCGTTGTCTTTTTACTTTAATTAAATTATTATCCACTATTATTAGGCGACACATCGGAGCCACTCTATTCGACGGTCGAGCTATGACGGCATTCCGATGGTCGAGCTTAAATTCTAAAATGGCAATCTGGCCAGTAAATAATACGGAACGAACCCGAACTGACTATGTGTGCTACAAGTCATACCGCCGTGTTGTAATCATTTGTCGGACGTATCGTTCCGAAAGACTAGATACCTGGGAAACGATCATTTATCATTCGAATGACACGCGAGCACTCCGACGTGAGTGACAATCGCGATACCTTTAAAATTTTTAATCTCGATGCATCCGTCAAATTTCCATTTAAAGCCCCAGCAGAGTCCTCGCGTAGCGCGAATCACATTTATCGCATGCAAATTTCAAATTTCAAAGATTACCAGCAATGGTTCGTCGAACTGCTATTATTCGCGAACTATTACGCGTCGTGTCAAACACGTCGTACGGTCACGATTTTTTGCTTCACGAATACGAGATTCGCGTGGACTCGATCTCATCGATCTTTATTATTCCTTTTGCCAAGTGACAGCGCAGTCACAGCGAGCGTTCGAACTGAGCTTCGTCAGGATTCGACAAAGATGTTTTTCCTCGTCACTTTCGCGAACCCGCGCGAGTACCTTCAGAATACTATTTGCAACATTACCTTGAAATTATTACGAATGGCCGGCAGTGCATCGCAATTTCGTAATCCCGCGCACGAGTCCAACACACCAGATTCTTCTAGTGCGTCAGTCGCCTGTTTCATATCGCCTCCTGGCTATTCACCGATTGAGAGCTGCGCGACGTCTTCCGGCTGACCGGTTCCAGGTACGCAGCCGGAGCCCATCCTTCCACCCCGGTACCGATCAGTTTAACGAACCACCAACCAGCACAGCCGACTTTTAGCAGCTCCAAATTGTCACCCTCGTGCATAGTGACCTCCGATTGACCGACCGCGCAATAATCGGCGAGTGCTACGTATCTGCCACCCTGCAAAAGAGGAAGAAGAAGAAGAAGAATAAATAGCTAAATATAACGAAGAATCTCAAGCATCGAAGCAGGGTCTTGTTTCCCGATACTTACCGGTGCAGGCCCGGGATTTTCGCCAAACGTGTCCTCGTCGTCGGTATTGCTATTTTCGGAACTCCACGCAACGTCTTCCTCCGTAGATTGAGAGGTGTCCGTGATGTGCGAGACGACGCTGTTCCCGTCGACCGACAGTGTTCGTAGAGATCCGGACACGCTACTTTGCGCCTCCCACGAAATCGTTTGTCGGAGGGGCCTGAATTCGGACAGAAGGTTTTGAGATCGCGATAAATATCACGTATTTACGCACGCGTCGCCATCGTCCTACGTACTTGTGATTGGATTTCCCAAGTGCCGTATTCTGCTTTCCCTTTAATTCCGCCAGCTGCGACATCAAGACCCCTTTAATTTGTCGCACCCACGACTGCTTCACGTCGATGGTAGGTGCTTGAATCGTGTGCACTTCCGCTCGCCCCTGCAGCCAGATCTCGAATCGCCTCACGTCCCCCTTAACGGACTCGGTCAGACCGATTTGCGACATCTGAGGGAGAAGACGATATCTCGTCGTACGTATCGCGATAAATTGCGAAGCGATGTACAGACGCGGGCTCACGCGTACCTTGAGGTATCTCTTGAAATGATAGGTAGCTTTATTGTGCGCTTGCGGTTTGCTGTGTTTGCAAAATATCATGGCTTTCTCGTACAGAAAGATGTGTCGCTGAGACGGCTTTAGCCTGAGAAGACGCTCTCGTTTGCTGCTGCTCCACACGCTAAACGAGCCTTGCAGGAGGAGCTCTCCCTGAGCACCCAAGTCGCCCTGCAAGCGCAACTCAGTTTAACGAGAAGAATCCCCGCGTCTTAAGTACTACGATTTAGAGCTCAACGCGATGCGCAACGCGCCAACTCGTTCACCCCTTACCCCGAAGCCGGTAATAGCGGTTTGGTGCATGCTGTCGTTGACGCACTTGAGAACGACCAGCATACAGTCTAGCGCTTCCTGCAGTTCCGTACAGCAGGACGGTTCGTCGCTATTCTTGAGCAGATCCTTCAAGAGCAGCTGATACTTCGTGATCCGTTGAACGGGCTTGAGCAAGTAGGCCGCGAGCGGTAATTTATGGCCGAGTCTTTGCTGACAAGTGGCGAGAAATTGCGGTTCGTTTTGGATTTGCTCGCGCAATCTTTCCGACCTCGTGATGTTCTGGCAATAGTAGCTGTAGAGTCTGAAGAAGATCTCGCGCTAAGGGAAGACGAAAGGAATAAATGCCCGCGAAGACGAGTGCGTCCGCTTGCTCGCGTCCGGACGTTCTCATTCCGGGCGGTGCGATGCGTTTTAACGTACTCACTCGCTGAACGAAACACAGTGCTACGAGTTCCGTGTTCGAGATACAGTTCTCTAGATCCCGCAAAAAAGTCTCCCCGTGAAACGTGTAAATATCTTCCAAATTTCCGAAAAGCACGTCGGACTTGCCGATTAACGCTGCCGGTATCAAGTGGGCCATGGCATCGTTGGTCAGCTCCATTTTATAACCTTTAATTATGGATCCTAGTTCCGCAACGTAGATACGCTCCGTGTCGATTAATTCCGCTAAGACGTGGCCTCGCTTCAAGCGCATGGCTTCCACGTCTCGAGGTTCGCCCTCGGGCGAGGAAGATTCTCCCTCGATTGGACTCATTTCCATCTTGAAAAAAGACGCGTCAAGAGAGTCAGTTTCGCGGTAGCTCGCGAGTCGGTACGGCGTTGCGACCACGGGAATAAAAAATGAAGATCCAGGAGTCGAATCAGTGCACGACTCGTCTACCTTCGGCATGGTGTTGGCTTTTCTTAAAACCCTCCCAGGCCTGACGGCTTGCGGTGGCGGCGGCGGCGGCGGCGGTACTTGTATCGATCTCGCTGGTTCCGGTGTCACCGTTTGAACTGGTCTCGTCGGTTTGATCAATTGTTGCTTCAGAGCGGCGATTCTCTTGTCGCACATCAGCGACACGTCTTCTATCCTTTGCAACACCTAGAGAAACAAATCGTATTTCTCGCGTGATTCACGAATTGGACGTTTTTTTTTTTTTTCGACAAATAAAGTAAGCTGGAGCTAATCTTTCGAGGAACGTTAACCTCGATGGCTAACCTGCGTGACGAGGGCCTTCGTTTCTGGCGTTATCGAGTCTTGAAAGATACATCTCGGATGATGGAACTCTTCGGCAGCTCCGATCAATTGTTGTAGCTCGTGCAGCGCCTGATCCGGTGACGTTGTACTGTTTTGGGATGCCAACAATTCTATGCCACGCGTACACCAAGTATTGGCCTACGGTACGAAAGACTTTCGTGTTAGAAAAAGACGTTTCCACTTCGTCGCGTATGTAAGTACGCGCGCATAATGTCGCCTCGCATCGCCAAACATCTCCATTGTTTCATCAAACAACATTCTGGCTTTCGCATGAGCTATCGCATAGTCACCTTCTCGATTCGTTCCATAAGCTCCCTGCATTTGGTGAGCATATGTAAGCGCCTCTCCAGTCTCTGGCTTAGAATGGTGCAGATTCTCTGCAATTCGGCGCATTTCGGCTCTACAACTTCGGCGGGACATTGATGTCTTCCCGACAGCAATTGCTGACCAGCGGACATGACTTCCTCCGCCCGATCGATGTCTCCCTACGAACACGAGACTGTACCAACTCGGCTCGTGTTTTAAGATATGCTCGGTGTGAGCACAGAGTCCGGTCTCTCGCGAGTACGCCGAGCATGCGGAATAAAACGACCGCGAGTAGTCGCGGGGAATGATAAAATCGCGTTGAAACCACTACCGCGTCGACTCCCGAGTGATAGGAAGAGCTCGCGAGAGCCTGAACAGTGTTAACAAAATAAAGACGCTCTACGAACATCAATATTGTACGATCCTTCCGACACGCAGTCTCAATGCAACTATCGTTTGAGATATACCCGTGCAGTGCATGGTGCAAAAACCAAGAAGACAAAAACCACTCGCATTCACACTCCAATAAAATTAAAATAATTCACTGTATTCGAATTAAATCGCTATTTGTGCGTGTCGCCGCATCGGTGGCGAATCAAGTTGGACCCGAGCTGCGTTGTCCGAGGTCGTCGACAGTTCGGCAACGTTACGAGCGCGGTGCAATTTGTGAATTTGGAAAAATAGAGATTTAATTCACGTGCATCCCAGAGAAACTTATTCAAAACTGAGAACTCGATCACTGCCACTCTCGAGGAGGTATATTGTACGGAATAAACAGTGGAAGAGTTGAAAAATCAAACGATTCCCAAATGTATTCAATATAAATTGTAAATAGTAGCACAGAATATATGAATTCTCTTAAGTGGACTGCTTACCAAGACCAAAATCCACATGGTATGCAACAAATAGGACTATCGACAAAATGAGGAAAGCGGTGCGAAGTAACGTTTGTGCACAGTGTGCAATTATGTGCGCTCGCGTTGCTGCTCGTAGATGCATCCAAATCAGATTTTCGTCCGGCCACATTTTCAGCTCGGTACTGCGATAATTTCTCCCGCGTTTAGGTACCGAACAATCGTTGCGAAACGGTCGCAAACACGATTAAATTTTTGTGAAATGCTAATTTGGATGCAACACATTTAGGTAATCCGGGTGCATTTGTGCATGTGTTCGCGTTATCAGTGCCCGAGTATAAGAGTCGAATCGATATTACCGTCCCGATGAAATTCGCGTAGTCTTGGAAAAGCGATCGGTTACTCTTATAATTTTGCCTAGAAACGGGCAAGCCACGTTCCGCGAAACGCCGCGTGCGGATGTGCATGTTTTTATGCATTAAGAATTCAAATTTCGAGTGTCGCTAACCCGTGGTAGAGCGGTTACTATTCGCGATACGACCGGACGGGAGTGTCGTCGATCATCGTTAAGAGACCATAAATTACTCACTCTGCATATTCGCTGAAACGCCGAGGTGTCTCGTAGCAATTGGTCGACCCGCGCCTGAGTTTCGCCCACTTCCGTCATATCCCCCAAAGTCTTCAAATGTTGATCCAACGTCGCCTGCAGCTCCCTGAAATCTTGCTCGAATTGCCGTAGCGCCAAGCAATGCCTCAGTCGGGAGCTGTGGTGCGACCAGAACAAGTCGAAGGTCCTCTCGGTCTCTTCCAACTGGACCAATAACCTTTTGCCGAAATCGTAATACTGTGATTATTGTGCCTTGATACCGTCGATATAATGATCTAGATGCATCGAGACGTAGATCCCAGCGAGACTGCTCAAAAAAAACTGCTGACCTTTCGACAGCCGCGACATTTCCGAGGCGATCGGCAGTTCCCTTGCCGGTTAATTGGCGCACACTGTCGAGCAGCGCTTCGCCGTGTCTCGCCGCGCTAAGAATTTCTTCCTTCAGTTCGTTATAGTCGGCCTGTTGTTGACTTAACAATGTCGTTGTGGCGATGGTATTGTTGGGGAACTCTACTTCGGCCAAACGTCGAGTGAACGAATCCAGGGCGAGTGATACGTCTTGCGTCATGGCAGAGAATTTTTCCAAGTTCTAAAACACGAGGGAGGAACGTGTTCCGACTCTGCCTATCATTGCTCCACCGCGTATCGATTATACTTTTCTTCGGCGATCGATAAATGTACGCGCATCACTGGTGAACTCACAATCCTATTTTGTATCCAAGTGTGATGACAGTAAGGCAAATCTCCACCCAGCTGTTCCGTGAGCTGATCTCTATCTACAAAGTCGTAGAGCTCGGCCACATTTGCCAGAACTATGACTCTGAATTTGAACTCCTCGCGGAAAAGTTTGTTGGATACTTCCGAAATGGCTTTTTGTAGAAATCCAGCTGGGCGTAATACGTACGCCGCGTGTACCAGTCCGGGAAAGAATCCCTGTAAGCGAGCGTTCGGTTGGAAACTTGGCGTTACCACTTGAAATGAAAATCGCTCGTATCCGCGATAACGAAGAGACTAAAAGAAGCGGGATATGCGTGTACTTACGGATATCTTGAGGAGAACTGTTTTAACGGAGTTCCATTTATCGTTTCTTCGATCGATTATGAGATGAAATCCCAGGTCGGCTTCTTGTAGACTGGAGGGAGAAAAAGAATTAAAGTGAGATGAAGCAAATATTTTCATTTTTTTTTTCTAATAGATGGACGTTTCCCACAGTGTTTGATCGGCGAGCAGAACCGCGCGCAAAACTTACGTTGGTACGGATGTCAGGTACAGCAGGAGGCGCTGATAATCTAAATCGCATAGATTATGAAAGTTGCCGTTGTCGGGAAAAGTGATTATCGGACAACCATCTCGCGTTTTCCCACCTGGAAGGAAATACGATCAATCGACTAAATCCGTTTAAGTACATACCGCGTACTCGGTAACGTTCTGGCGTGTTCAATTATTTCAATACGAATCGGTCTAAACGCGGGAAAGTCGTATCATTCGCGAGAATAAAAAAGAACTGTCCGCGCAGCTTGCCGCTACGACGGTCGCGCGCGGAAGGAACGCTGGCTCGTTCCACGCTTGGATGTCGACGCAATTTTTTGAAACAAATATTCCATACCGTTACAGTCGGACGTAATAATAATTTCGATCGAACGTAACTGATGGGAAAAAGGTCGAGAAAGGAGGCGACGAATGTGTGTGTGTGCGCGCGTGTGAGAGAAACTGGTTTTAACGGAACTAATTAAACTTTGGGAACGACCATTGCACATCGGTCGTCGACTGGGTCGCTTCCTTATTGGCTCCGAAACCGCTAATATACGATCCATGTTAAAGTAGCTTTTCACTTTCGGAATCAGCGATCAGAATCTTACCAGCGATGATGGCATACTGCGGCTTGAGAAGATCCGCGACGTCTCGAACTGCCAGATCGCCATTCTCTATCTCACCGGTCATACTCTCCGCATCCTCTGTAACGATCAAGTAAACGTGGATTCAAACACGAGGGGGAATTTGTAACGGCATCGATGAATCGCGCGTAAATTAGATCGACGGACCATTCGATCGGCGGATCAAATTTCGTACCCGCGCTAACAAGTACCGGGGAATAAACTCCTTCGTGTGTTTCTACAATAATCGAACTCTGAAAGAGGCAAAGAGGGAGCTATAATTGCGAGCGCTCGTCTATTTCTCGTGCAATAATTTTTGCAGTAAATGCAGAGTCTCTGCACGTGATTATACGAACTGACGAGTGCACTGTAGCGACCTTGCCAATATTCCAAGCATTCAAGACAGTTCTCCGCCATACCCACAATCTCTCTGCGGTAACTGTAAAACGAGAGGCTCTCAAATACCTCACATCTTCAGCGTCATTGGAGAGCACCCGCTCGCACGAAATTATAAAACAGTTGAATATCCATTTGCAACAGCAAAAGTATGTACATACAACCGTGCATCGTGCTTTATACTACCCATTGCACTTAAGAATCGAGTTTCTAGCTTCCTCCCTTCTACAAAGTCAGTGTACACTTATGGAGATGTATGCGCATTGAGAAACCCTGAGTATATTAATTGAACTGGTTGACTCGTACACCTGCAGAACTCGTATGGGTGGAGGAATCTTCACCCAGTAAGAGCATCCGTAATCTCTGGTTCGTGCTCGAGGGCTTTTTTATATATAACTTACATTCGAGTGCCACTCCGTGCGAGGTAACACGTCGGAGGGAACCGTTCGGTATTCTCGGTGTTTTGAATATGGAACAATTCGCTGCGCAATTGGCGCGCAGGAGATAGGAGAGATGATTCGTTATTCGAGTAACGCTGGTCTTCGAAACAATTCCGCGAGCTTTTCAATCCTCTTTTACGCATTTTAGTGCTCTTCCAGAGATTATCGTTACCGGATATAGCGTCCCGGAAGTATGACACAAATAGTGTCGCGAGTAACAGGGTAACGAAATAAGAGAACTACGACTTTGAACAAGATTATCTAAGCACTTTATTGGATAGTACGTACAGTCGTTTAACGAGTACGGTGTACTACGTGCTTTAGGCACGCTTATTTATCATACATACATAACGTGCAACATCACTCAACCTCTCAAACTGAGATGTGTCTCGTATAGCGAAAGCTCTCGTGGACCGCTTTTCGAGAATTCGATATTTTCGGATTTGTCAAAGTCCTCGCGCTACTTCACTACACATACGGGGTATCGCGCAACGATCGGTAACCGGTGCTTCGTCCGATGAAACATTCGCAGCGCGTATTACGAAGACGCGGCAAGTACGCTAGACGCGATCGATAGCGCGGGAGGTAGACGAACGGTGCCGTATCCCGCTGTACACGACGCACGTACGGGCTACGTTCTCGAAGCCAGAAATCCCTAAGTGGAATTCACGTTCGTCACTGTTGTCTGCGGTAATAATCCTGGTCGGTTCATTACAACTCCGCTACTCGTCAACTGGTAACTGATCCCCTCTTGCAATTTGTTCACCGGTGCTAGAAAATACGTATTATTTTGCTCCGCCGTCCCGCCAGTAATGACCAGTGGCACCAAATCGCCGTTGCCGGTTATCAGCTGCGACGACTCGATCGATTTCTCCGGTCCGCGCTTCTCCGACTCGACTTTGGCGTTGCTCTGACTTTGCGCGCTTTGTCCCCTGACGAGAAATTCCAATTTCGCGAATTTCACCTGCGGAAATTGCACCTTCATGAATCTGCGAAACGTGGAGTAGCCCATTATCTTGATATCGGGCGAAACCCTCTTGCAGTACTCCGTGTACAAGTCGTGCACGGTCTTTCGCGTAACGTCCGACGGCAAGTGCAGGGGCGCGTTCTCCTTGCACTTGAGTTTCGCCTCTTGCTGCTTGATGAAATCTTTCAGGAATTCCGTCGCAATTTTATATATGTCCAAGGAGAAGGTATTGTGCGGTACTTTCCCGTGGTTGCCGTGCACCCGCGGCGTGACGCCGTGCGTCAGCAGGTGTTTCCTGATCCTTTTTATTTGGTAATGAGTACAATTTTCCAGATACAAAAAAGCATCCAAGCACACTCTGCGCCCCTGATAGACGTATTGCGCTCGCAGTCTGCGTCGTCTCGCGTGCCTCGCGGTGTGATACGGATTCGTCAGGCACGCCATGGTTACGCCCATCAAGTACATGTCGTGCTCCGCCTTGGTTAATTCGGCAATATTCAGCCTGTGGCGGTATATCTCATCGGGATTTAAACCGTTGAAGCACTGATCGTCCTGGCACTCGCATCCGCGCTTAAAGCGCTCCAAAACTTGAGCGGGACTGTCCTCTAACTTCGTCGGATCGTAATTCGACACACCGGAGTCCTTATTTTTCCTTCCCCTCGTTACTTGTCTCTTCTTTCTAGGAATTTTTGGGTCTCCTTCGGTATCATCGCGGGTCGACTGTAACAATCGGAAACAGTACCGTTCAGAATTTTCTCGATAGAGCGGTTGTACCAGTCGCTAGATTTTTTACAAAGTTTAATTCCGCGCCATTGCGTGGTATGATTTAAATCAGTGACAATCGATTACCTTTACTTCTGATTCACGGAGAACCGCATTTTGAGCTTGATCTTCATTCACTGGCAAAGTTAGGGTCCGGTCGTCGCTAGGATTCGCTGTTCGATCCTGGTCGGTTGTCGTGTCGTGACACGGTTCGGGACGAGTTTCCTCGGAAAATAGTCTTCCTTCGAGGGCGTTCGAGGTGGGATTCGGATCAGCGTGTCGACACTCTGATAGATTAGTTTGTTCATCCTAAAAAAAAGGACGTATGTACCGCAATTCCTCGATGTCATTGACGCGCGATGTGCGCGTGTAAGAAATAACGGGACACTCGCGGTTCTTCCCGAGGTTTAAACCTTTTTTCGTCGTTTTGCAACTGCAGACTCATGTGACCCCTCTTCGCTGGCCTGACCTTCCGCGGGGGCGATCTCCATCTGAATAAAAGAGTTCTCCGTGTTAATTTACAGAAAGATCCCCCGAGTTTGGCGAGTATTTAAAATCTTCCGCGACTGCGGAGCAACGAGACTCGGGTAAACGAAATCTCCGATGCGTTCGTGCCCCGGCAGTCGTGCAGACCAGTCGACCGCAAGATCGAAAATCGCTGGCTACGGGGTTGGTCCGACAACTTTGGTCTTAACTGCACAGAATTGATCGAGCTTCACTTACCTCTACTTTTTAAAAAACGGCGAATTTCCTCCGAGAAACGATCGTACCGCAATCGCGAAACACTGGACGGACGGATTCTCGATGCCGCGCGACGAAGCTCCGATTATTTCCAGAGGAATCGCGAGAAAATGCAAGGCGGAACGCACTCGGTTATGGCGAACGCGAATCGAGTCGCTGCGTAGTGGGGGAGTAGCCGCAGGGGCGTACGAAGATTGCTGCGCGCCTACGGTTTGGTTACGTGTAGACGTACTGGAGCCCAACGCGAGGGATCAATGAACAGCGATGATAGGTAACGTTGTTACATAGGAAACCGTACGTAGGAATACGTTGCGACGGGTTCTAAGCTGCGAGCTATCGACTGACAGGTCGACCAGCTGCGTTCGTTTTGCCGAAACTACTCGAGCACAGTTTAGAATTTACAAGGACGTACCGCATTATGTACAGTTTCTTCATTATGAGCCTGTATGGAACGGAACGTGACGTATGCATACGTAGATTAGATACCGACGAAAAAGTGGTCGCAGCTTGTGCGTCGTAGCGATTGAGATGCAACTGCAATGACTCGTGACCACAGTCGTGATTACGAAGCCGCTCTTGTATTCGAGCTCATAATTGTTGCCCGCGTAAAATCGTTCGTGCCTCATAGAGAACGAGAGAAGACGGATGCGATTGGATTTAGAATGAAATGTACACGCGTAATATGTCGGAGATAGGTAGCACGCGGGTGATATCGATTTGGAGAAGAAGCCGTGCGTACGCCCCTGGACGATACGCTGTGCAAGTGTATGTATGTATGCATGTATGTCATTGTACGCGACTCGAGATTCATACAAACATACGCACGGAAGTAAACATATCCACCGAAAGAGCAATTCACACGTACTGTCATAATAATGTACACCTTGCACGGGTGTCCGCTATCAAAAATGTGCAATGACATCTATCAAAAATTGTCCAATTCATAAATCCGAATCGAATCGAGTTAAACAAAAATACACGCTCCGACGTAAAAAAACATCGAAACAATTATTTCGTCCATCAGAACCGCCCGTCGCGCTTTTCCCTCCCAATTTCAAAGATAAATTCCCATCGACAATGCGAAACGATCGCTGCTAAGTTTCAGGTACGAGCTTCGCGAATCGATAGGTAGTGCCTTTCGCGTCGCTCCGACAAGACGGCGTGCGAAACTTTAACCCTACTCGCCCCGCGAGATGACCCCATTTTTCCCCCGATACGCAGAAGAGACACAAAAGGGAGCCCATGAAGCGTGAAGTTCACGAACCTGCGCATCTGGTGGAGCAGTGCCGATGGCAGGGACAATTGCAACTGTGCACGGATTTTCGTCGCAAGATCATCTTCACGTTTGTCGGACTGACGGGCGTCGCTCGTGTCGACAACCTCGAGCGAACCGCGGATGATTATCACTCGCCGGCGGAGCACTCGGTACACTTGATCATACTTATGACGCGCGAACTATCGGTGTTCGATAAGTGTAATTGTCCGTTCCATCGGATAAAACGCCTCGTTCCAACGCTCGCTAATCTCGCGTCTCCGGCCCGCGCTGCCCCCTCACCAGTTCGACACACAACGGCTGACGACTGCCGGCGCGCGAGTGTGCTATCGGCGTTCGAGGGAGGGGGGAGGGCATCGGAAAGACAAGAAGCAATGGAGGAAAAATCTGCCGACGAATCCGAGGGGGGACAAAACCGAATAGAAGGTGAACCCGCTACGGCGTGTCCGCGACCTCGCGCAACATAGCAAATACGTTAGCACGAAGGGGGATTCCACTGTGACGTGTCGGGGGGACGCGTAAAAGTATCCTCGTCGCGCTCTCCCATTACATCCCTGCAGACGACTTTGCGTACGCGGCGAGTATGGTAGCTGCGTGTCAAGTTTGTCTCCCTTTGCACGGATTAGAACGAAACGTTCGCGGGATGATACGCGCGCGACTACCGCGAATCCGATTATCATTCGGTAAGCAAAGTTCGTCCGAGGATTAATGCGAGTAAAGCGCGGCTTTAGCAGGTGAAACGTGGAAGAAAGGGTCCGACTCACCAGCCTCTAAGATTTCGAGATCCTGCAAATTACCGCTTCGACTACGACTGATACTGCTGCCGGCGTTGTAATAGCTGGACCTGCGCGTGTCCTCCATCGCACGAGTCGCACTTCGTTTGAATTGTTCCAAAAAACTGTCTATCTGATTCTCGATGCTCGTTGGCGAACTAGCCATATTATGTCGCGCGCTCTAAATCGTTTCGCCCTTTTCGTCGCGATGTGCACCGGCTTGCGCGCCGAGCCCACGTCCTACGGAAAGCACGAACGCGACCTCCCAAGGGCTATGACAATTCGAAGCGTGACACGCGGTCGCGTCGTCGTTGCCACCGCCTCCGCCTCCGACGAATTTCGTCCCGCGACGGCGGTGCATGTTGTCATCTGGAAACGTCCGAAACTGGATCGACAGCGGGGGCGACGAAGCGACCACCCCACGGACAGGTGTCGCAGCGGCGACGAACTGGTGCGCATGGCTCGTGAGCGAGTACGAGAGGGCAAGGGAGAAATCTGTTATGTCGACCGCGACGGTTGGGGATGTTGCGTGCCAAGTCGGCAGTCCTCGCCGGATCCAGAGGGCAGGTCCGGGCCCGTGGAGCGCTAAAGCACTCTGCTCGAAAACGCGGGGAAAGGAGAAATAAAAGAACTGTTTGATAGTCTGATGATCACCGTATATTTCACAGTTGTTGCGCAACGTAGATAAAAGATTGATCTGCCCTGATCGAGCGTCGAAATATCCTTTTTAACACTAGGATGCACGACGGTGGTCTGTCAGTCTACGCAAAAGTCATAAATGCTTGTAATTCTTTACATATAGTAATTTTATTACATATTGCTGTTCTAGGTACCTTCCAAGAACCTAAAGAGTCGTTATTTGCGATATCTACGTATTGACAAAATTGTACTACTTGGGTGTAATTCACGCTTTTGTCCTGATAGACCACCGTCGTCGAAATGTGTAATTTTATTTGTATAGTAGCAAGTGGTTCCATCTAAAGAATATCTAATAAACCGAATCTCGAAATCGCTAAACAACAAAGAATATTTGTGGAGGTGTTTTTCAAAAAGCGTTATTTCCAAAAACTTCGTCTACTGAGGTACAGGTGGCATCATGCTCTACATGACGTAGTGCTACAGTTTTCTTGCTTTCTTGCACAAAATTTGCCAAATGGAAATAACGCTTTTTGAAAAACACCTCCACATTTGTGAAAAGTTTGAGAAAGGAATTTGTAAAAGACCAAATATCTTCAAAAGCCACCTGATCGGGGCTGCTACATATATTCGCAACGCGGTTGCTAGACACTCTGGAACCAGAGTTTAAAATCAACCTGATACCCCACCTAGCAAAAGAGGTCACTGCAAATACTGCAAAAAGTGTAAAACCCGCTTTTTTAAATAAATCCTGCAAATGCTGGCTCTCTGCATGGAGCATATTTTAGCCTGTTGTGAGGAACGCATAGAGCAACACGGCCAATAAATCAGGTCAAAGTTGAAGCAGCTTCAGTTCATGTACGTATGATTTTTCACCCAAGTTTTTTCTATTTTTTGTAATGCTGGAACTATTTGTTTGAGAAACTGATGTTTATTTTTAGAATTATGATTTTCTATTTTTGTGTAACACTTGAAAATACAGGTTCCCAAAAGTATACTTTTTTGATGTACCTACTATGTATTTTTATTGTAAATTGTAATATGCAAATTCATTTGTATAGAAAAATATAAATAAAAAACCAATCAAATACATAAATAAAAACTAAATTTTTTCCGATTTTAACAGATAAAGGCAAAGAAACGTACGCTATATTTGGTCCTGATAGACCACCGTCGTGCACTCTGGTAACTTTTCAATAGGTCGTGCATCGTAGTGTCAATAACATAAGCCCAGGGGCACCAATCGAAACGTTAGTCGCGGATCGCCACAAAGGTTGTTCTCACTCTCATTCTGCACTCGCGCACTCATGACTACGTGGACATCATGGAAGGGCGGATTCGGCGAATTCGTTTATAACTCAGAAATGCCACGCGATATCGCTTACGACTTCTCGAGTCGCCGAAACTCAGTCGCTGATATGGAAGAAGGTGTTTTATACCTAGCTGTTGATCCCGTAAACCGAACACGCGGCGGCCGGAAGTTTATACCTTTCATTAAGCACGCGGTTCAAATGAAAGAAGGCACTGTATGGATGTTTATAAATGTCGCAGTTGCCGGTACCCGAATATTCGATACGCTTTTCTTTCCATGGCAATCCACCCTTGCATTACTTCTCGGAAGAATAACAGCATTCAAAACCGTTTGACATTTGCGTTTTACCGCCATCAATCCTGGAACTCTCGAAGGTTATATTCCAAATCGAGTCTAATTGCGTACTCATCCTCTAAAAGCTAGCGTTTATCGCACCTATCCGCGAAGGCGCGGGACTGCAGCGAGGCGCTAGCATCCGCATCCCGATCGCAGGGGACGGTTTATTTCGTCCCGTCGCTCGCTGACCTGGTCGGAGAGAGGGTGCTCACCTGCGAAATCGCACTCGCAGCCCGCGCTTGTCAGAACACTTCACGATACGAGCAACAAACGGCACCGCGATCGCGTTCGAGCGATGACGCAACATGTAGGTCGGACGTTTTAGCGTCTCCTGACGATCTTACGCCTCGCTTCCCAACGATTCGCATTCGTTAACCGCGTTTAAGAGCCCCGTCTTAACGTTCGCAGTGAGCTCGAGACGATTAACGACAATTATGCGAGCTGCACTCGTCCACGACATCCGTTCCCTCCTCGTCTTTAGCGAGCCGTTAAACGCGATAACGAGCATCGATCCGCGGGAAATCCACGGCAGCGCTAATGTTCTCCGCGCACCGCGAAACGACGCACGCCTCGCGCTAAACGCAACTCTGACCCCGTTTATTTGCTAGAGAGTTTATCGATTTTCCACGGGTCCACGTGGCGTCGCGAGCCCGATACGAGAATGCCGCGCGAGGACTCTCCGCGGTGTCGTTGTTCGAACGCGAAGCCAATTTTCAGGCGCGAGTCAAACCGAATAGAGGGGGAAATGTCGAGCCCTCGACTTCCGCTTTCGAACGACCGCTCGACGGTGTTGTGTATCCTTCATTAATCTCCCACGACTGGATACGATAATTTCCCGAAAAGAATCTTCGTCTTTTAACCACGCCCGTCGTCGTGATCTCGTCGCGGTTACACGCAATTTCCTCCCCCGCAATTCGCACTGCGCCGAAGCGTCCGTAAGACGATATTCAATCGTCTCGCGCTTCTTCGGCGCTCGCCATCCTCCCTCCTCTCTCCCGCGCGCGCGCGTAATGTACGCGCGAGGAACGGAAGGGTTTTGCGTGTAGCGCATAGGACGTGCGCGCACGTACGCGAACGTACCATTCGTTGGCGCGCGAAGGTGAACGCGGAGCGCACGCCATACCACGCGCGTAGGCGGCTGCACCGATTCCAACTGCGAAACGGCGGTGCGTGGGCAAAGGGCGACACATTGTCGCTAACGCGCTCGTGCGACCGTCGCGAGCGCGCGTGTGTACGTCGGACATCGCAGTCACGCGTTGACCTCACATCGGATCACCCGGTTCACCTTTACGGTCAGCTGGAAAGCCAGGTTACGGTGCATTCGCGCCGAGCCGAACTCTCCTTCTCTCGTCGTCATCTCGCTCGTAATCTTCCCCCCGTCGACGCTCTACGCGGTCCCCCGTCGCAAGGTCTCTCTTCTTCTTCCTTTCCTCCACCGTGAACAACCTCGGCCTCTTCGTCCCCCCACCTTGCCCTCGATTCCTCCATCGCACGGCGTACGCGGAGAAAAACGGGATTCGATTTTGAGTAAAAATTACGCTGCCGTAGTTAAAAATTCGAAGTGCTGCTTGACAAATACTCGCGTTGCGCGTCAGATATAATTACTGTAATATAAAAATGAGAAAAATCGAGATAAAAAGTAAATTTCGCCATGCGACTTGTTAAAAAGTTTCCATCGCGTTTAAGATAATGACGTTAAAATCGTGATTTCTCACTACTGGTGTAATGAGTTTTACCAGATGCTTTATAAATTGGTCACTTAAAAATGGTAAATTATCAATCTGTTTCAGCTCTGCTATACCTACCAGTATACTAGTATTTCTAGCTGAAATATCGGAGTACAATTTCTCATAATTTGAGCTTCATATTTCTCCGTGTACCCCTCCCCCCTCCGGAAACGGTCGCGCGTGTGCGACGCGGATAAATACCCGATATCCAACGGATATGCACGAAAGAACGGCTCGATTCCCACTTGACGTAACGTTCGCTGGTTGTCGCCGCGCTGATACGCTCGATATCAGCCGACAGGAGAGGCACACCGCTCGCGAATCACGCGAGTCCGAGATTTCCAAACGAAGAGACCGGTGTCGATCGGCGCGCCGCGATACATTTAGAGTTCACGATGCGGTACCATATTACCGAAAGCGTCGACGATTCTCATTAGAACGTGTTTTCCAGTCACGATCTCCCGACACCGACGGGGAACCGACGAATTGGAACTGCTTAGGGTCAATTTATCTATTATTGCAGTTTATTTATCATACTTCCAATCGCTGGTTAGGTGCGAGCAGCGCGGATAGCCGTCCCTACGCCGGCAACGCGTCCGCGTCGCATCGCTGCGGTGATGTACCGATCCAATTCGTTTCGTTCGTCCCGAGCGAGAAGTCGTCCGTCGGCGGTACGGCGTGCGCGCGCGCGCGCGCGTGGCGGCGCGGCAGGGAGAACGGTGGGCGCGGGATGGCGGAGAGAGGAAAGAGAGAGAGGGAGGGAGGATGAGCGCAAGCGCGACAACGTGCCGGCAGTCGTGAGCGCGAGTCCGTCGCGCCGCGCGCTTTGGTGCGAGCTTTCGAAAGGAGGGAGGTGGCAGTCCGCGCGCGATTCCGCTACCGGAAGAACTCGAAAAATCCCTCCGCGAGGGTGCGGAGTGGACGGTTCAGTTCTTGCGCGCCAACCGTTCAAGAAGCACGCCTGCACCGGTAGCGGCGGCGTCATCGTGATAACCGGCCGGTGGCCTTGAAAACGCTTCGGGTGCCCCCGGGAAACGTCGGACGACCGCTCAAAAGTGAAAGTCGAAAGTTCGTGCGCCGCGGCGGGTGTTCGCGGGGTCTCGCCGCCGAGATAAGGAAAAATACCTGAACTATACCTACGTGAGACGCGCGATATTGGATGTAACAGCGATTCGACGGCGGGAGGTCCAGATCGTCTTTTGAAATCAGTGCCGCCTCCCCGAAAGGGAGTTTCGGTCGATCTTTTACAGCCTGTTATTTTTTCCGATCGAACGCGGTCTGGAGAGTAATAAGGTGATAAGCGAAGGGGGAGGGCGCGAGGGATAGAAAAAGAAAATAGGAGAGAGAGATAAGACAATCGCGCGGTGCCGGCAAAGAGTGACGCGTCGCGTGAAAAATTCCGCGGGGGAAGTAAATTATCGTTGCCATTGGTGGTGCATCGGCCCGACGACTGCGCGCTCCGTGGATCGGAGAGGTGCAGCGGCGCGCGAGACTCGCGCGGTGCCGGCTCTCGCCCCGAGTGAGTTGCTGCTGCAGTAAGTATCCTCGGCGAGATAAAGTACGCGCGCACACACAGCGATGGGATATCGATCGGAGATCCTCCCTGCCGCAGGGCAGGTTTTCCCGCGCGATGGAAAAAGCGATGATCTTTTTCTCTCCGTTTATAATTTAAGTTGGAGCCGTGAGGGCGTAATTAGCGGCGACGGCAGTTCGGGCTTAACGTAGAAAAATATTCATATTTTTAAATTTCATTTGCAACACAATTACGTATTCGATGACAAACGAAAAAGAGACGGTTCGAAAAAATAATTATTCGCTGAGTTATGAGTGCGTTTCTTTCTGCGAGATTGTGACGTCATTGAAAAGAGGAAGAGAGACGCACTTATGCCGAGCAACGAGTGTGAGAGTCCTGCTACTAGATTATGACGCAGCTGCATTTCAAAATATCGCGCTGCAGCTTAAACAAGGCGGGAAGCGAAAGATGAAAAAATACGGGGTTGATAGTTTCGTCCAAATTTTTCGAATTTATATACAAAAAATTAGTATTAAAACCCGTATTCGATACGCGACAACCGCCGCACGCTCATCCAACTCGCATCATCGAGCGGATAAACAGGAATTGCGGCGTAACACTTTTTTGTATCTCTGCGCTAATTAAAATACGCGGCGGTCGTATAACGCGATATATTAGCTACAACTGCACTTCACGGCAATTATATCGCCGCATCGCGCATTATCGAGGGTAATCGCGTTGACGAGCAGTGGAAATGAAATACACCGCGTACCCCCCCTACCTCGTGATTTTTAACGATCGCGCCGCGCAGAGATCTTCATTTCTCTCGAATGCCTTCGATCGAAATTTTCATTTTCTCGGAACCGACAAAAAAGTCCGTCTCTTGATCTTGATATGACCGCAAATCCCGTTAAAAGAATATATATCACGAACGCGAATTGCATTCCACGTAAATAAACTTCGCCCTTAAATTTTCCGCTTCGAACGAGCCGTGCCTCCGAGTGCGAAAATTGAAAAAGAAAATCTTTCGAGTCAACGACCGTCGAGAGCGGCGTAACAGGTTGATCCCGCGCAATCGACGGCGTCTCGAAGGAGCCACACGGGACTTCCTCTTTCGGCTCCTCCTCGGCCCGCCGAGACGATGCAGTCGCGTGGCGCAACGAACAAAAGGAGGCGCGCAAGCGGTGTGACTATTCGGTAAAAGAATCACGCGCGCGACTCTCGTCGAAGAAAGGGAATGGCTGCGGTATTGGCACCCGGCCGATTAATCGATTCCTTCCACGCGGCCCGTGTCATTTGCTCCGTTGTATACACGCTTCGCTTCCGCTATGCAAATTACGCTCGCGCACTTTCAGAGTCCGCGCGAGGCGCCCGTGCGAGTACCTTTTTTTTTTATACATGCATGTCCTGACTGACTGATTGATTCATCAACGCCGAGCCGAAACTACCGAAGCTAATTACGTGAAATTTGGACAGTAGGTTTCTTCTGTGACGCAAGCAACCACTAAAAAAGGATTTCACGAAAATCTTCCTGTAAGATTGTAAAAAATATGAGATTTTTTTTCTCGAAATCCACGCGGACGAAGTCGCGGGCGGAAAGCTAGTTTGAAATAAAAATGTTTGTCTCGTACGATCGTCGTGACGTTCGTGTAAACTGCAATGATTGATCGTTCTAAAGTCCACTTTTTTTTTGGCCGCACGAGTTTAGAAAAATAATTGGTCTTCAAAGAATTATTAGATTCACATTAAAATTCGATTCAAATTAATCGTTGTACCTATGTATAGTGGCAATATATTTATGAAAAAATTGTGCATACATCTGTAGTAATGAATAATTACACACACTCTTAAGTTCTTATGCAATAATTATTCTTGTAGGATATAATTATAGTAGAAAGTCTGGATAACAGCAAGTCTCGAAGACGGATGAAATTGCGATGATGTCGCCACGACTGCTCCACTGAGACAAAAATGTACTTGATCGAAATAAACGTGCCTTTGGATAGTCCCAAGGGCGTATTTATTCGATATGAATATTAATTTGATTCAAATAGCATCTGATTAATTCAATAATCTAATATTTGCGTCCAACCAACATTCATTGAAATCGAATAAATATGCTCTTGGGACTATCCAAAGGCACGTTTATTTCGATCAAGTACATTTTTTTCTCAGTGTCTGAACGGAATGCCCGCTCCGGGCTCGTCATCCAGAGCGTCCCACGGTTCCTGCCTTATTCCGTTCCCAGGCTTTATCGTGGTTAGTTTTGGAATCAGCTGACCCCGTTGCTCGGTATCATCCCCATGCTTACGTTCCCAGTTCACGGCATCGATGTGGAAATGCTCGAGGTGCCGAGATGCGTTTTGCCACTCGAACTCGATATTTATGTGTCCGACACTCGGCGTCGACCATGCATCCGAGTGTCGTATCTGGCTTTAGAAACTCTTTCACACATCGGATAAACGTTCAGAATTTTATTTGTGTCAGTTTGAAATCATTTGACGACACAAATATGCTGGCTCAATGATGACTCATAAAGCGCAAACACGGAGAGAAAAATACCAATGGTTACTGTCCGGGACAACGCCGGTTGAATTTAACACCGAAAACGATAACGAACAAGGGTGGTTGCTGTAGGGACGCGAGTCAATCATGCCTCCCGATGATTACAGCGGGAACACGACTTGCTCGCATCCCAACCGCGATCATCGCTATCATTGCTCTATTTCACGTAAGAATTCCATCATCGTTGTCGAGACAGCGATCGTTACTGGCCGAGAAGTGATTATCGCTATTATTTGTTCTCCGTGTATATTCGAGAATAATCGCAACGCGTAAACGTCGGCGTGGGAAATAAGAGCGTGGAAAACGTCGAACGCGGAGGACGACGTTATGAGCGGAAACGTGAACCCCCGATGACCCACTCGTCGCTGTGCTCGATATATCGATCTTCCCTGCGACGAAATAACGAAACCCGGCTAGGCGGAGGCGCACGACAAAGTAGCTGTTTTCCGGGAAGAACATACCGGGGAGGGGGAATACGAACGCGTTTCGCGAACCCGTGCGACGGGAATTATCGTTGGACTCTCTCTCCGTACCGCGTTATTTTTCGAACAAGAAAGCGCCAGGGTGAAACGGAACATTCCCCGAGGGCGATATAAAATTGTCAACGTTCCCCGACTGCTCCCCCCTCCTCATCCGGAAACCGCCGTCCGTCGCACGCACGTGGACGGCTCTCCGGAGGAAGGACCAGTCGTCGGGGAGGGATCGTATCGGTCGGACGCGAAGCGAGAGAAAAAGACGCGTCACGAGGAATCGCGCAATGAAAGTCAATAAACCACGGTGAGTAACGGAGAGTGGTCGTAGTGGCGCATTAACAAATTAGTGGGGCTACTCGTCCGTGGACCGTGCGCGTATAGTGTCAGTGAAGACAATTGACTCGCCGCCGCCGCCGCCGCCGCCCCTCTGAGCCTGCCGGCCACCCGACGTCACATCCTGTCCCGTGAGCGCGCCGCCGCGATCTCATCTACCGGACCACGGCGTTTAAAGGTACCGAGATTTTCGATCGCGAGATCTTTCAAAGCCGGCGGACGCGGGATTGCGAGCTCCGCTCCTCGAGGAATACAATGGAATGTCTTATCGACTCGGTCGTTGTTGTCGGAGGTCTCCTACACCCTCACCGAGTCGCGGGGTGGGGTGGTTCTCGGACCCTCGAGCGTTCTTCGAACTCTCGGGCAAGAGTAGAGGGGCTACACCCGCAACGCGCGCGCGAAAAGTATAGCGACACGGTGGTGTAGGGGACCTTGAAAATATTTAACGCAACGAGGTCGCGTTTCGAGTCGGCGTTGCATCGAGCGCGAGCTCCGATATATTACCGTAGAATTTAAATTCCAGTGGTGGCGGGGGCGCGCGTATTCCGCCGGAGATTTTTTTCAGGACTGGTCGACGATGAGTACACCGAAGAAAGAGTTTATTTGTAGTTAACATACGTATACTTGATTACAGCGAAAGAAATACCACGCGAAGCTGAAAGAAACTCGAATCACACACTGTTATCTCACCACCTATAAGCTTTTGGCTGATATTTGTATACTTTTTTGAAGGTTTAACCCTTCGTTGTTCACGTGGGGTGTAGGCGACACCCCAGCCTCCTTTTTTTTTGCATGCCACGCGTAGAGTTTATTTTTTTCGAGGCTGGCACTTTCAGTACCTTTCGGGAACATTTCATTAAAGAATTTGGCACCCAAAAGCGCAAGACATAACCGATTTGTTTATCCGACAGAACGCTGCAAAGTGTTAAAAAGTGATTTTTAACAAATCTGTAATTAACTTAATATTTTATATTTTTCTATAAAACTTGTTCCAATTCGTTAATTTGTCCTTCGTTAATAAAGCGAGAGTATCATAACTATCCTCAGTCTATTATTTATACTATTTTTTAATAACAATCGGCAGGGAGATCTGAGCGTCTGAAAACCGAGACTTCGAGTTTTACTTTCAATTAGAAAATTACGAAATTTATTTGCTTTTTAAAATATTGAGATCAATTAGTCAATATCTCAAGCTTTAAAATAAAAAAAGAAGTTTTAAAAAATTTCAATTTTTCACTAAGAAAACGTTAATTTTTAACTGGGGTGTAGGGTACACCCCAGGTGAGCTCTTATGTTTCAAAAACCCACGTGAGTAACGACTCTTAAATAGCTGACGAATATTTCTTCGGCCCAAAGAAATATTTCTTTTGCCACGACCGAGTTTGCATATCATATTAACCATAGATAAACTGTCTTCTCGATGTAGAAGCAGCCGTCGTCGAATCGCGTCGACGCGTAAAAATCGCCGAGCGGTACTCACGGGTGGACTACGCGCGATGCCCTCTCCGGAATCGGATACGGCGAGGACGACCGCTCGTATCGACGACCTCGCGAGGAGAGCCTCGCGTGGGTGTCCCGTCGCCGCGCGCGCGCGTCAAGCGTGTACGGTTATATACGACCGCGCGCGCGGGTTCCGAATGCGCGGGAATGTCGACGACCGATCTCCGGACGGGAATCGCGCGCACCCGAGACCCGAATTCGAAGAAATCGTCCGAGCTCCTTCTCTGATACGTCCGAGTCAATTGACTCTCCGAGGAAGCGTTTAGGTAGCCGCAAGAATTGACTCACGCGTGTCTGAGTAACCCATTAAGAGAATCGGTGAGCATCCTTCCCCGTCGGGGCCCGCACAGCCTCGCCGTTAACCCTGAAATAGAGCGCGCGAATCGTACTTCCCACCGGCAGCGGAGGTGCGCAATGATTTTTCGAATCCATGGCGAACTTAAGGTTTCTCGAGCGGTACAGCGGCTTTTTCCCTGCTAAGAGTCAGTCCACTGCAGTACAGTGACACTCCAAGGTATGTTCTTCGTGCGATGTGGCAACAATGTTTGACGTACAGTAGTATGTGTGTATGTCTGTGAGTTCAAAAATGGAGCCCGAAACATCTGGTCGTGCATCTGTACGTCATGCAACGTTGCCACATTGACTTATCAAAGGTTAAATTTATAAAGAACATTAATACAAAAAATAACGGGCTTCTCAATGAACGTGAAAATCGGTGTAGATGATTCTAGTTCATTAAACTTGCCGTTCAAAACATTTCAGAATTTTTTCGCTATCCTTAGAAATATCGCGGTTTATTGGTTATAACCCATAAGAACACATGTTATTTTGTCATTCAAAAATCTTTGCAACGAGCTTCTTAAGAGACTTGACAATTTAACTGAATTTATGTTTTTTTTACTTCAATCTACCGAATACAATCATTTTCAAGCATTTCTCACTATTTTTAGTATAACGCTCGAGAATAGGGAGAATCATCGGAAGTGTCGAGGAGATATTTGTTTACGGGAAGGGAGAACTCTGCGCGTGTATCGTCGGATACCGCGTCGTAATCCCAGGACGACGCGTCGCACCGTCAATTGACCCTCGAGCCCGAGGAGCGGTCGGGATCGACGTGCCGCGCGGAGATGGTCAACCGCGATTGACACGGGAAGTCGTGAAACTAAAAAGGGCGCCGGTTTAATCGCGAAAACGTGCGTCGGGAGGCGTGCACCTGGCGGATAGAGATCTAATCTCCCTTGAGGTAGGCCCCGCCACTGATGGCAGGCAGGATGGGGTTTTTAGGTGGGCGCGTGGGCGCGACTACTTGGCTTGGGCGCACCGGAAGAAAAGCGCAGCGCGCGTGTACCGCGTGCGAACGTATATCACTCGACATCTCGATCGCCTCGCGCGTCTCCTAAATTACTCTCTCTCCGGTGATACACTCACGCACAGCGTTTATTTTTTTGTGAGCGGTCGCCCAAGACTCGATGAGATTCGAGGAACGATTATTCCAATCGACACGTTATTTGAAGAGGAGCGAGATCTTCGAATATCGTGGTCGAATCCGGCGTAATAATTTATTGTTCCAAGGTCGGACTAGCATCGGCAAAGAATCCGCATTCCAGTTAGCGCAAATTGTTCAATTACCGGTTGTTGATCATTTATTTGTTAATGAAAGCATGAGAAGTGAAATGCACCGTACCGTTCTACCTACTGGAAAAATACTCACGAATTACAAATTCTCGCGAATCCTTTTTTGATATTCCACTTTGAAAAGTAGATGGTAAAATTGATCGGATTGCACGATTTTTCTCTGTTACGATTCGCCGACCTTCTCACTACTGTAAGCGTGGTCGAAGAAGAAAATGTTCACCTTTTGCAGGCAAATAAGCGCCGAGTACCATGCCGCTGTATTTTGACATTTCGGACCACTGAGATACTTTACAAGCTGCTTTCCATCGACATATCCGAAGGACAAACGCACGTAGAAGTATAATAATCGTTCACTCGCCATGTGGCCGTCTGGCCACAGGGAAAGAGATTTTAGTATTCCATATCACCGACTCTCGGAGATTGTCGCGCGATTCCCGTCGAAAACGGCCCCATTCGCTGACGCGGATTCCATCGGCGAGGCGCGCGAGTGAAATAAAAATGTGGAAAAGTTACGTCCGTCGCGGTCGTAGCTCGCGAGTGAACCGCTATTGCGCAAGAAACAGGTTTGCGCCGCGGTCGCTCCCGAACGGCAATTTGAACGGTCGAAATCGTTTCGGTAGAGATCCCATGTATATTCGGAGTCGAAGCGAGGCGCACACGCGGAAGAACGACTCGGCGATCTCTCCCACCTAACCCGTGCATCTCTCTCTTTGCGCAGCGAATGAAGAAGGATGATCAACCGCGGCGAGAGGACCCTGCGGCTCCTCGTCCTGCTGAACCTCCTCGCGAGGACCCTCCCGAGCACCACCGACCATCCGGAGTCCGAGTCCCTCGAGGAGACCGACCCGCCCACCGTCGCGAGCAGAACTCTGCCCGACAGGTGCCTCGTGAGGACGGAACCCGGTCCCTGCAAGCACTACATTCACAAATGGACGTTCGATAAGACGGAGGGGAAGTGCAAGATCTTCCTCTACGGCGGGTGCCTGGGCAACGAGAACAGATTCAATTCGGAGATGGAGTGCCTTCATCACTGCATCGGCGGACACGAGCGTGAGCGGAAGAGGGGATTCGCCGCGCGGCTAATCCTCGACGGCGCGATTAATCGACGACGATTTCAGACACCCTGCCGTCCTACCTGGTGACGAAGGGCAGCGTCTTCGTGACGACCAGCACCACCACCACGACCACGCCCCCCTCGACGACGCCGAGCACACCGAAACCGACGTTCGTACCGCCGAAGCCGACGAGGCCGCCGGTGCCGAGGCACGAACGAGGCAAGGTAACGCCGCGCGCGAATTCGGGATGACCTCACGCCGGATCCGAAGACGCTTCGCCGCGAGTCGCGCGCTAATAATGAGGAACTTGCGTGAAATTGTTTTTTCCTTGGAAAATTTTACCGAACGAAGCTGTCGCGTTATAAAAACCAGGGAGAGCACTGTATTTTTAAATAATATGTAACTATATCGGAGAAAAAGAATTAGTTAATCGTGCCTCAAACGCCAAAGCCACGCCTCGACATAGAACGCAGTGTGATTGGCCGATAGCGCTTCTACTGTTGCGTGACGTTACACACTGCTTCTCGCTGCTTGCGCGGCTCTTTCAAACGCTACATTTTTAACTGAAATTTCTGAAGGTATCCGACGTGTTAACACCATACGTTCATATACCGTTGAAATTGTAATTTTTCACTCTATTTTTTAAGCTAATAAAACAAAATCATGCAAGTTCCTCACTTCGTAACGCGTTTCCACCGTGTGTTTACAAGGAGCTCACCTTCATGGAGTCCGGGCACGAGAAGACGTTCATGTTCGCTCAGAGCAACACTTTCATCCAACTGGACGGACCCGGCATCAAGACCTTCCAGCTCAGGTGACACGCTATACGCGAGTATTTCACTTCCATCTCGAGCGAGTGGCCGGAGACGAATATCCTGTACGGTCCGCGATATCGACACCAGGCTGTGTCGAGAGATTTCCTTCCAGTTTCGCACCAAGCTGCCCCACGGTCTGCTGGTCTACCACAGCGTCAAAGATCGGCCGGAGGGTCTCGATCCGTACGCGCTCTACGTCATCGTCGAGAAGGGTCAGCTCAAGGTCGTTCACGTGTTCGGAAAGAGATCCACCAGCCTGACGGTGGGCGAGGGGCTCAATCGGGACGAGTGGCACGGCGTCCTCGTGCGAATCGACGTTCACGGGGCGAAGCTCATCGCCAGGGTCGACGACGAGCAGGAGGAGACCACCCTGAAGGTGCTCGAGCGCGTCGTCAATTACGGGGTTTCGGAAGAGCTCGCCTCGGTCGTCCTGATAGGCGGTGAGGATCGTCTCTCGCCTACTGGGATTCTTTCCCTCCTCCTCTTTTGACGATTTGGAAAACGGCGTGGAACGGCGTTTGCCATTTTAGGACTGAGCTCCGAGGAACGCCTGCACGGCGTCAAGTACATCATAGAGTCCTTCGTGGGCTGCATAAGGGACATGGTTTTGAGTTCCGGGAAATCGGCCAGCGATCTCCTACCGATTCAGCCGCTGATAGCGACGAAGCACGAGAACGTGAAGGAGGGGTGCATAGACAAGTGAGTTCCCGATGATTCTACGCGAGCGCGAGGTGAAAGTTTCGACGAACGCCCCGAAAACCTCTCGATTACAGATGCAGGACGCGAGAGAATCTCTGCTTCGTGGGTAGCCACTGCGTGAATCACTACAACAGCCTGACCTGCGATTGCTTCGGCACGAGATACGAGGGCGAGCGATGCGATGTGTACAGTACGTGGGTCCCGAGTTACTTACTCAGCGATTATCGGGGAGGAGGCAATTTAACCGCTCGAAAACAAAACGAGCGACGCGATAAGCGAGACGGATAGCGGCGTGCGCCTCGCGTCTTTTCATTCCAAGCGAGAGCGCGCGAAAGCTCGATACGCGCACCGAGAGAAAAATCTAGTAAATTCGACTAAATCGGCGGTTACGGCCGGGGGAATGCAAACCGAGTTAGTCGGACTGATAATTGACTCGAATTGACTGTACAGCCTGTTTCCTTCAAATAGCCATTAATCGTTATAATCAAATTTATCAGTCGGAGCAACTTATTCTGCATTTCCCCACCTGTAGATGCAGATTTAATCGAATATACCATTTTTTTTTCTCTCAATCTACAAAGCCCGCCGACTTGACCTCCCCGATGCGCATTCATTGATGCGAATAATCGAACGATCGATCTCGGCGAGAGGAGAGGGAAATTAACGACGGGCGTGTAAAACGGATTCACAGCTGCCACTATCCTGACGCTGAGGGGCTCGTCGTACGTGTCGTTCCGAGTCTACGACTGGAAGGACCGTGTCCACTCGTCGGTCAACAGGATTAGCCTCGTGTTCAAGGTATCCCGCGCGTGAAATCATAATGGTCCGCGCATTACGGGGCGTTTCCGTATACGTGGATCGGCGGGATTCTCGAGCGGTGCCCGAAAGGTGTAATCCGGGGCGGAGCGGCGCGGGTCCTCTGTGATACCGCCGAACGCGGTGGCTGGTCCCCGGGACACCGACGGGTTTTCTAATCCGACGAGGATCGAAAAGGGGGGCCGATCTTGCTTCATCCCGTGCCGCCACGTCGATCGGGAATCGGGCCGCGTATTGGGACGAAAGTATACTTTTGGAAAATTCACGGCCACTGGTTACGTCGCGGTCGCGCTCATAAAATATTTCAACGAAAGTATTATACATAATATCCAGAGAAAATGTTTAGTTGTAAACGAGCCTGATAGCAAAATTTATTTGAGATGAATAGGGATTTATGCACATCGAATAAAAGTCTATTTCAATTTGATTGACGTTCTGCCAGGTTCGTGCTTGATTGAGAAAAGGTGTGTAAAATATTTGCGAATAAATTCCTATTCATCTCAAATTAATTTTGTCCATCAAGTTCGTAATCAACCAGAGCTTTTCCCTGAGTGTAAACGACACCGTATTCCTGATATGCATCCCGAAACACGCGAACCTCCCTCAGACGAGATGGGACGATTCCGCCCTCTTCTACGCTTCGGGAGAGATCGACGGCACCCCGCACTACATCGCCGCTTCCATCATGGACAAATCGGTTCACGTGGAATTCGACTTTGGGCACAGCTCGAAGAACGGCACGGTGCTGGCCGATATGTCCAATCATTGGAACAACCTGACCATTTTCCACAACGGATCGACCGTCTTCGTCAGCCTCAACGACGAGTCGAAGGTGCTCGAGATACCCGGCGAAAATTACAACATGATCATAGATCCCGAGATCTACATAGGCGGCGGTCCGGAATTGCACAAGAAGCGGGGGTTGAGGTCTCACAATAATTTCGCAGGTGATCGACTCCGCTTCGCGAATTCGTCGCCGCGGCGTATCTCGAAATTCGAGCCCGATTCGACGAACTCGCCCTCGTCTTTCAGGCTCTCTCAAGTACGTCTTCTACAACGACAAGTCGATCATCTACGAGTTGAGGCGATCCAACCCGATGGTGCACTACATCGGAGTTCTCGAGCCCGAGTATTACGAGGTCGACGTGGAGGTCATCCCCATCACTTACCCCTTCGCCGGCAGTCACATCTGGTGGCCCGTCAAACGGACGGATTCGCTCAAGCTGAACTTTGACTTCAAGAGCTCGAAACCCGTGGCTGTCGTCGCCTCTGGAGAGGTCAAGAGCGATCGCGGACTCGGTTACTGGGAGGTACTCACATATCGGTATTTCGCTGAGAGGTCGTCATAATATTTCCGCGCGGTCATTGCGCGAGTAGAGGGGATGCTGGTTATTTCTTGACGGAGTCGAACTACGAGGCAACTGATTTTTACCCACCTCCCCCCCCCCCCCCAGGTGCGCCTGGTGAACGACGAGATACGCTTTCAATTGATACCGCTGCTGTCGGAGAACGTGACCACCTCGACTGCCGTAAAATTTCCGCCTTACAACACTTCGTGGCACGCCGTCGAGCTGAATTATTCCAAGGGGGAGCTGAACATCGTGGTGGACCACAGAAACCGGCAGAGTAAACTCTTCGCGGTGACTTTCGAGCTGACCGACAAGGTGATAATCGGAAGTGGCAAGAGCAATGCCGGTGAGCATGACAAACTCGATCGCGCGTACCTGTACAGGAATAATCCGCGAGATATAAAGTTCGTCTCGATTTTAACTCCACATCGTCTCAGGACTGGTTGGCTGCATGCGAGAGATCAAGGTGAACGACGAGAGGATAGAACCGCGATACGTGATAAACACCGAAAGAGTGGTAGGTGAGGTAGCCCTGGACAACTGCCAATTCGTGGATCCGTGCAAGAGGCCGAACACCTGCGAGCACGGAGGCAAGTGTTCGGTGAAAGAGGACAGGATTACTTGCGATTGCACGGACACCGGTTACATCGGCAAGAACTGCCATTTCGGTAAGGATCCCCGCGACGATCCCCGTCGTCGGCATCGATCGCCAACGGACCACGTCCTCTTTCAGCGCAATACCGGAAAACGTGCGAGGAATTGGCGCTCCTGGGATACACGCAAGACGACGTGTACCGAATAGACATCGACGGCAACGGCCGATTCCCGCCGGCGTTGGTCAAATGCGAATTCCAATCGATCGAGGACGCGACCAAGACCATCGTCGAGCACAACCTTCCCTCTCAGGTCGACGTCAGGTCGATCGCGGAGTCCGACTTCTCTTACAGCATCAAGTACAGGCAGTTCACCGCGGAGATGCTTCAAGAGCTGATCTCCCATTCCCTTTACTGCAGCCAGTCGGTCAAGTATGACTGTTACAAGGCGCCGCTCGAACTGCACAGTGCCACCTGGTTCCTGGGATCGAAAGGAACCACCGTGGACTACATCGGGAACGTCAACAGGGGCTCCTGTCCCTGCGGAAGTAAGCTACGGAAGGACGAACTTGTGGAACGGAAGGTCAGTGATCCGCTCTTGTCTTCCGTTTCAGTGAACAGAACCTGCGTGAACCCCAATCTCAGCTGTAATTGCGACGTCTCCGCGGGCAAGTGGCTCTCCGACGAAGGCTACTACGAGAGTCCGAACTCTTTGGGCATCACCGGCATGGTCTTCCTCCAACAGAGGGATCTCGATGAGGATGCTCTCGGCAGGATCACCCTGGGACCTCTGGAATGCGTCGAAACGAGTGAGCGATTTCGCCCCTTGCTCGTCGTCTCGCATCTCCGAGATCCCTCAGGGAAGAAAATTCTATCGCCCTTTCAGATACGCAGAAATACGTGGTGACCTTCACAACGTCGCAATCCTACATCGAGGTGCCGGGTTGGCGCAAGGGAGACATAGCCTTCAGTTTCCGCACTACCGGAGAAAAAGCGATCCTACTCTATCAACCACCCATCAGAAGCAACTATCCCTCCTTCATGGTCGCTCTGACCTCGGACTACCGCCTCACCTTCAAGTACACCTTGAATACGGGAGCGAATCGCGAGCTGGAGGTGAAGAGCCGCCGGAAGCTCAACAACGGCGAGTGGCAGAAGATCTGGATCGACTACAACGACTACCACGTGAGATTCATGATCAACACCGACTTCCAGATGGACAATCTTCTTCCCGAAGAGAAATTCGGTCCCTTCGAGGGCTCCATGTTCATCGGAGGAGCTACCGCGTGAGAGTCTCGATTGTCTCGTCCTTCGGAGAAGTTCGATATCCTTTGAATTGTCATTCGAAATCTCTCCTCTTTATCTTCAGGGAACACTTGAAGTCGTCCTCGGTTCGTCAGGGTCTCATAGGGTGCTTTCGGGGTTTGGTGGTGAACGGCGAGATCCTTGACATTCACAGCTACATGTCGGTGCATCTCTCCGAGATCATCAAGGACTGCAAGCCGTCCTGCCAGCCGAACAAGTGTCAGAATGGAGCGAGATGCGTCGAACTTTGGAGTAACTTCGAGTGCGTCTGTGAGAATAAGTGGGCCCATTTGGGGACTTATTGCGAGACCAGTGAGTGTCCCGAATTTGCCGACTTTACGACACGTAGCTCTTTCAGAATTCCACATCCGATATGATATTAATTCTACCGAACTCTCTTTCCCTCGCGCTTCTTCCATCCGCGACCTCAGACATCAATCTGGAGGCTCTGACCTTCACTTCATCCGGCGCCTTTTTGAAGAAGAATTACTTCGGCACGGAGGACGAGGCAGTGATCGCGGAGAAGTTGCTGCTGAAGAGCATGCTCACGGAAAACATCCTGATCAACGTGAGGACTTACGACACCCACTCCTTGATACTCTACGCCAACGACCACCTCAACAATTTCGTGCACATGTATATCTCCAACGGGACCAGCATCGTCTACCTCTTCAACGTCGGCAACCAAATCAAAAACCTTACGGTGGAATATCCAAGTGAGTTTCTACCACCTCGACATCGCTATTCCGACTCGGATGATAGACTCGGTCTATCGAGCGACAGGCGAAAGAATTTTTCTCTCTAACCCGCGAATCGCGAATAATTCGCGCGCGCGTGCTCTGATTTAAGAAATCAACACCGGCATCTCCGTGCAAATAGCCATTATCCGCGGCGAGAATTCAACGACGTTGCACGTGAACGAGCAAAATGTCACGTTGGACGTGTCTTCGCTGCTCTTGGACACCTATTCCAACAAACCTTGGCTCAATCCAGAGAAGGAGGTTCTGGCGCCTCAGAGACCACCGGCGCCACCCATGGATTACTTCCAGGTAAGTTTTCCCACTCCCGGGGATAGGAAACGCGCGATCTACAACGAGTGCGATCGAGTCGTCTTCATTCGACCCTTCGATCGCAGGTCAATTTAGGCGGATTCGACCCGGACAGCCTTCTGCGCGTGGGCAGCCAGGGCGCGCTGATACAGGGTTACGTGGGATGTCTTCGGGGACTGATGATCGGCGAGTACCGCGTGGATCTGCCGAATTTAGCGAGCGAGGCGAATCACGAGGGCAGCAAAGGCGTCCTGCCGAATTGTCAGATGAAGTGCGACGCGATGCCCTGCAAGAATCTCGGAATCTGCACGGAGGACTTCAGGAAGCAAGAGTCTTCCTGCAACTGCGAGCTGACCTCGTACTTCGGGGAGAACTGCGCGGACGGTACGCGGTTTCTTTTCGTCGCGATTTCCTCGCGTTCTCCGTATTTATTATTTTTTTTATTGAAAACCCGTTACGCGACATTTTTTTGCGCGCTCACCGAGCACACTTCATCAACGTCTCTTCCGCAGAAAAGGGCGCGGACTTCAGCGGCGAGAGCATTCTCCAGAGGGAATTCGACATCGAGGGAGAGGTGAACCGCGTGAAAGTTCAACTGGCGTTCTCCACGAACGATCTTCGTCAGCGCACCACTGCTCTGTTGCTCCTGCAGACCGAGAATGTGTAAGATAAAAATTGTCGAATACCAGGGGAAAAAAAAGATGTATACGCTTATGTGTAGAAATAACGGAATGAATGTATGCATTTCAAGGCGGAGCTATTACTTATTAGTGGCTCTCACCTCGGAGGGTCAACTGATCTTCGAAGAGGACCGTGAGGGCTCCGCTTACGGAGTTCGCGTCAACGATAGGAATTTTCTGAACGGTGCTCGTCACAGCGTCTACTACGTGCGAGATAACAACACTGCCACTTTACTGGTTGGTCGCAGTTGAAAATATTCTAATCCGAACGCTGCGAGCTGAGTTTTCGCGGCATAAAAAAATCAAATTCCTACTTTCTCCGCGAGAACAGATCGATAGGGAGCCTGTGCAATTACTGCCGATTCCCGCACTGAGTCTAGGGGACGACGTCGAGGACGAGAAAAAGGACGAGGGTCCCGGTTCCACGGAAATTCAATTGGGCGGTCTGAACACTACCGATCCGCGGTTCAGCGCTTATAAGGGATACACCGGTTGTCTCAGCAGTAAGCTAAATATTCTCCTCGGTGTACCAAAGAAAAGAAATGATTTCGTCATTCGTCATGTCTTCGCTGACATCAATTTCATCGAAGCGTCGATAAAATAACTCGCAAAACAATTCAATCGATTTCTCGCTTCTCGCTAGACGTAGTCATATCCATCAACGGAGGGGCCGGCATGAAACCCCTCGAAGAGTACATGCTCTTCACGAAGAAGGGTAGCGAAACGGTCAGGGCAACGATACCGGCGGGCGTCAGGAGCGCTCAATGCGCCGTCTTCCACGCCCAGCCTAGAGGCTTGGAGCCGCCGAGAAACGATAGCGTGGTACGTGGTCCCGGAATCGTGTTGAATTCCAGATGAAACTTTCCACCTAAACCGCTCCGGCGAATTCTATTCGCAGGGAGGCGACAAGGCCTGGGTGGAGGACCCTCCCGAGAGGATTCTCTACAAGTCCCAGTATTCGGACGCGACCCACGAGGAACAAGGAGCCGGGACGTACATCTTCATCGCCCTCTGCTGCGTCTTCGTGGCGGCCGTGGTCGGCTGCTCTTACGAGGTTTGGCGCAGCGCCCGGAAGGGACGAAGGAACCGAAGAACCGGTGCTCCCGCCTCCGGGACCACCGGTGGTTCTCAGAGGTGGCAGCCGCCGTACGACGAGTCGCTCGTCGCGACGACGGGCGTGAAGAGCGTCGGCTTCAAAGACGTCGGCGACGAGGACAAGAGGCCCAATGGAACGCACGGCAAACCGATCGCCGCGAAGGAGTACAAACCGATCCCCAGTTCGGATCCCAGCGTGGATGTGGCGAACGAGAAAAAGCTTAATGTCAAAGGTACGAAGACTCGAATATTCCGGATGATCTTGCCGCGAGAGAACGAATGCCCGTGAAAACTAAACTCGTCTGTCTCTTGACTCCCGCAGTAGAGGAGGAGCCGGAGAAGAAGGAACTCCTAGGGGTAAATACAGGCCTCGTCTCTAAAGCTCCGAAACCAAACCCATTCGTAAAGTTTTACTTATTATCGTTAGACAACCCCGTAACGCTTGCAAGGCTTTCGAGGGCGGCTTGTCGCATGCACGCGCGTTCCCATCGGCCGGGAGTTCCCTTCGTTTCAATTCGATTTACCCGTCTGCGAAAAAACGACGCGTTATCCGTCGACGTTCCCCGCGTCATCGAATCGCCTCGTTCTTGCCTGACACTTGGCGATGGTCACCCTCCTCGTTGTGTCGTCGCTCGCTGGAAAGCGCTTTCTTCGCTCTGGCGCGAATCTCCCCCGCAACCCCAGGCAGCGAATCGAGGAGCACCCGAAGTCCGCTCATCGCGTTGTCTCTTTTCCGCTCTTCTTCGCAGTCGATGGAGGACCTCAGGGAGGAGCCGGAGCTGGAGGAGCGCGAAGAGGAGGCCGAAGCGGTCGAGGACGACGAGACCCCGAGCGTCGCGAGCGACCCGGACGCCGAGATTCTCGTGAGGCCGACGCCGGTAAGCGACGCGCTTGAAAGGCCAGCGAGCGATTGTCGAAAAATCACGACGCCCGGTAAATTGCTGCTGGAGACCAATTTTTCCGTGACCGGCATCAACGAGATCAAAACCGACCGGATCTCGGCGGAGCCCGGGTGGCGGTCGGTCGATCCGTGTCGCGAGGATCGACTCGGGGCGGCGCCCAAGAGGCCGGTCAGTCTGGACCTCGATGGCTCGTCGTTCGGTTCGAAGAGGAGACCGCGTAGCGTTCAGGTTGAGAAGGTCACGGCGAAATTGATCGACGCGCCGAAATTGAACGTGTGAACGGCGTGATCCTGCGATGATTCGCGGCTGTACCGAGAAAAAAAAAAACGAATCCTCTTTCGTTCGAGCAAACGCGGCGAATTCTCGGCATAATTCGTTGTACCGATTGTCGCGTGCTAGGTACGGTATACATAAATAGGTATAAATGTAGCGATTCGCATCGAAACGTTTGCATCGAAAAAAATAATGACATTTTGGCATTGTCTCATAGAAAGAGTTGACTCGGCATTCGTTTGTGAATAATACGAATAATACCTACGCTACCGCGCGGGCGCATATTTATCCTGGTTCGTACAGCTGACTAACTTGTTACGTAACTTATAATGATTCCCCCACGCATCCAAAGGTATCGATCTAACGCGAGCCGACGGCGACTGTTGCCCCGTGGACGGGCGGCGATCATATTATTGTATCGTTCCCCGTGAATTTTCGAGCTCTTCTACGAATCGTGATGCAATCTGAGTCGAAAATTCATGGACGGCGGTACAGCCGAGACTAAATTACGGATGCTGCGAATGAGCGCGATAGCTCGTACTCGCTTGTAACAATGGAGTAGACTGTACAAAAATTTGTATTTTTAATATACTTTTACACATAGTATTTTTCCAATAGGTGATTATGAAAATCAATATACTCCGTAATTATGAAGGTTGATAATCCTTGTGAAATTGCCCTTATAAATTTCGTAACGGAGTATATTAATTTTTATAATCACACATCGGATAAAAGCTTTGTATACAATTGTATTAAATTTAATACACATTTTTTTTACAGTTTATTATAACGATTAATGAAACATAACCCGCGTTAATCCACCGCGTAACGAAAGTTGGCGCATGTTACTCGTAACTCGTACTTTGCGTAATATCGCGCGCGAGCGAGTGGTTTCGTTCCTCGAACGCTGCAAGATCGAATGTATGTACGTACACGTATCGTGGATTCGAACTCGTCGTTCGATCGTGGGAGTGTGTCTCTGCTTTTGGTGGCGACGACGGCATAATAACGAACATCGCGCGCATATTTCAAGTGTTGAAATTACCGGTTGCGAGGCTTCGCGTCTGGCGACCGGTGTAATTTGGCGTAATCCTCATCACGTGGCTAAAACATTACTCTGGCATTGGACGCGAACCTCCCGTATCAACCCTAGAATACTAATATGTTTCTCTTCACACGTTAATTCTAATGTAAGCGTCGTAAAAATTACGACATATTAGTATTCTAGGGTTTAAGACCCAGGCTGCACAACGCATGTCGTTCCACGTGGGTGAGAAGGGGGGGGGGGGCGGCGGCGGCGGAAAAGAATTAAAAAATCACGTCACTCCGCGCGAAGCGCCTAATCTCGTAGTCGTTTTTCAGATCAGACGTTGGTCGAGGACCGGTATCGAGGAAAGCGTGATACCGTTAAGCCCGATTTCCAATTCCGACATGTCGAAAACACCGTTTGAAACTTAGAGGTACATCTTTGCAGGTGCAATTCAACGCGCAGCGTGGAGCGCATCGTCCACCGCGATTCGGTGCGCTGCCCGAGCGTCGAGGCAAGCCATCTAACCGTGGTGCATGCTGCTACTCAAACCGCACACCGCAACGCTCGCGATATATCTCCCAAACTCCTGTCTAATCATCGTCGCTCTCTTTCTCTCTCGTTCCTTCCGTCGCGGAAGAGAAAACGAAATCGTCTCGAAACGATCGCGACGCTGGGAAGCCGTACCCAACGCGCGAAGAAACGGCCTCGCTGTATGTACTTCCCGCTTTGTGCCTTGACCAATATACAATGTAGCCGCTATACGTATTCTAGCGGTAAGTTTGCGCGAGCAACTCTAACGTCGAACGTTATTTTATAGCATGTTATACACGAGATAAAATATATGGATTTTTTCATGGAAACACGTCTGTCCTTTGCTTCGCGAACGCTGTTCTCGAAAAATTCGAAATCGCGACAAACTCGCTGTCGAATTTACGAGCTTGCTTCAAAAAATCATCTCATCGCATGCCCCGCTTTCGGCTGCAGTGCCGCCACTGCCGAGCGCGTCTCGGCGCGACGCGGGTCGTGCGCGATCTCCATGGGTCTCGCTTGCAATCGTCTTTCGCCCAACGACTCGCCAAAACATTCGAATCGGAACGCGCAGCCGTTCGCTTCGCATAATTCCTTACGTACGTCCACAGGCCGACGACGCCCGGCGCGGCGATAAAGATTACGCGAAATGGCAAGACGCCGCTGCAGGTTGGTATGCGAACTTTTGGGAAGTCGAACAAACATTCGCGTCGCTTTGAAGCTCTTACTCTCACCGCTGTCTCGTCACGTTACAGATCTCGCGAAATCACAGTTTCTCAACATGTTCCTGTCGGGCGATCAACGAATTTTTAACATCCCTATAAGCTACTTCGGGGGACCGAGGTTACAGCCGGGAAGCGGAACGTCGATAGAATCGGTCCTCTCGCTCGATTAGGTAATCGAGGCGTACGCCGGTGACTCGCGGTTTGTTGGAAAAGAAAACGCAGCCCCGCTCTACTCGCGTAGTTCTGTTATACCCTACCCGAAGAGATTCGACGAATTTTCCCAAAGCTCTGTCTCTCTCTCGAGAGAGAGATCGAGTGTGATCGAGTAATCGTTAAGAAATAAAAATATGAATATATATGAAAACGATGTACCGTATGTCCGCGATCAAAGGGCACCCATCAAAACTGCGAGTTTTGCATGAACACCCCTGTTTGCGGTTGTGAGTACCGCTCTGGGTCTCCTCGTCCAATAAAGCGTCACCGCCGAAGCGTGAATGCGCATGCGTGGTCACCCACGGGTGTGGCGTGTCGTCTGCGAGTGCAGTTCGGCTTCAATCACGGCAAACCACAAAAACCTGGAAGATTCCTGAGCTTTTTCGGATTGCGTTACATGTTTTTGCGATTCCCCGAGCAATGTCAAACGCGTACCGTATGTTCGCGATCAAACAGACCATAGCAAATTTGCGAGTTTTGCATGAGCACCCCTGTGGGTCTCCTCGTCCAGTACCGTATGTCCGCGATCAAACAGACCATAGAAAAGTTGCGAGTTTTGCATGAGCACCCCCGTGGGTCACCTCGTCCAATAGAATCACCGGAGAAGCGTGAATCCGCATGCGTAGTCATCCGCGGGATGATTGGACGAGGCGACCCACAGAGGTGCTCATGGAAAGCTCGCAATTTTGCTATGGTCTGTCTGATCGCGGACATACGGTACGGAACGCGCGCGATGAATGTTTCTACATTTTACAGGGATACAATTTTAACGTATAAAACATAAAATAGGCTTGTAACCGTCGCCAAACGACATCGGTACGATACAGCCGAGCGTTTTTTCTAACTCCATGTAGCAGGTGCATAATATGAGTAACCGGGAGGAAAAGATCGAGATTTGAACAAATCTCTTGCGCCTGCCATTAGTTTACAAATGTATTAACTCGCATATCTGACTTCTTCAACTATTTTATCGAATTCTCGGACATTCCGAATCGTTCAAACGAATCGTACGACGTTATTCTTGTCCGATGCCCGGTATACTAATAAAAAATGCCGTAATGTCATTGATCTTCGATCTGCAGCATTACGCGGAAACTATGTAGTTCTCCATATTTAAATTTGCTTCCTTCTCGTATCCCACAATTGTATCCCCCCTCTCCTCTACGTAAAAGATTGCAACAATGATCAGACTCTTCGAATTGTGAAAATTGCAACGGTGAATCATTGGTATATCTTTGCTCGCTGGCTCGCTGTATCTCGACGTTAGATTCCGTCGCGCAATCGTAGCCGAAGATAAATGCTTTGAAGACCCCGTCAATGGAACCTTCTTAGGAACCAAGTGCATTGCAATTCATCCGATTGCAATATCCCACATAGTTTTCCTCCCCTGTACAATTTTTAATTCGCCGGGTTGTTATTTTCCAGTCAGACTGTACCAACGCACTCCTACGTTACCCAGTGACTCAGTCACTGCGATCAGCTGGTCAGCTATTCCCCCGCTTCGGTCAGTAACCCTGCACTACGCATCTCTGGCCGTGAAAGCGAGAGCGGGTCGGTCTCCGTACTATTCCGAACGAAAACATCGACTCTCCAAGGATTAGCCGGGCTGGGCGAGAGAAATTAGGTTTATCTTCGTTATTGATCGTTTGACGAAAAAATTCTTTCTAATCAAAGTTATTTCGTTTCAAAAGGGTCATACGTCACATGCGATAGAGTTTAGAAACAGCTCGTAATTTTCGAGATACTAAAATCATGCTTGTTTTTTTTAAATAGATCTTGAAATTTTCGTTCATACAAAAATTATTCGACTCATTAAGAATAATAAGAAGGTGGTAAGCGAAATGGTCCTCTGTCTAATCCTTCGTGAGATATTGCCGCTCGAAGAGTGCCGCGATGTAATATTCAAATGCATATATAATAGATAAACGTCTAAGATGCAACGATGCTTGCATACAAGCTGAGCATCTAGAAGCTGGTCAAACGTTTTTGCAAACGTCATTTGCATCGTAGCTGCTGGGGATTGCATAGGAGTGCATTGACTAGACTCGGTGACGCTTGTAGAGATGTACAACGAGCTTCTTAGATGCATCAAGTGATACCTGCATTGTTGCTCGTCCCTGCAAACGTCTTTGGATCTGATCAATGCATTTCGCTGCAATTCTCACATCTACGATACGCCGAACGATTGCAGACACACGCAACGATGCTTGCATATAGCTCGGTGCATATCTCTGCGCAAGCGTTGCCGTGTTCAGTCGATGCATTTCTGTGCAATCCCGGCAACTAGTTCCTCGTACCGTAGACGTGAGAATTGCAGTGAAATGCATTGATTCGATACAGGGACGTTAGCAAGGACGGGAGACGATGCATGTATTGCTCGGTGCATCTTAGAAGTTCATTGCATATCTTTACAAGCATCGCCGTATCTAGTCAATGCATTCCTATGCAATCCCGGCAGCTATGATGCGAATGACGTTTGCAGAAACGTTCAACGAACTTCTAGAAGCACCGAGTTACCTATATGCAAGTACCTATCATAGCGTGTGTCTGTAAGCGTTTGTCGTATCGTAGCGTAGCGGAACACCTGTCCGCGCAGGTATACCGATGTCGTTCGGCAACGATTACAAGCGTAATTTATGCTTCAAATGTTAATTCTTAACTGGTATACACCTTTATACTAACGTAGCGATTTAATGCGCTTGGGGTCCGGAGAGACCCCAGTATACCAGTTATGAGTTAAAACTGTAAGAAACATTCATCGAGTTCCGTACGCAATTAATATTGCTCGGGGTATTGCAGAAACATTCGTTTCAGTCCGAAAAGCCCAAGAAACTTGCAGAGTTTTCGGAGCTCGTCGCGTGATCAATAGATATTATTTCCCTGTAGTATTTCGTAGAGGAACGTTAAACTCGTTCTCCTGGATACAAAATTGCCAGACGTAAACACACGGACACGGGTTTCAATGTGTACGAAGGTCAGGCGTCGAGCTTGCCGCGGCTCTGTAGCGTTTTCTCACTCGCACTCGCGGTCTTCCATTGCTCTCTCGCTCGCACTCATGGTCGCGCATTTTCGAGAATCTTCTATCCCCCACTCCCGACCACCTGTTGGCTGAACTATATTACCGAACGCAGCGGCGATTTCGGCGGAGTCTCCCAAGGGTTGTCAGCCCACTGGTAACACGGTGGGACGCTTTTTATCTGGCTTCCTACAGGAGGTGCTCCCCCTCCTTGTCTCGGTCATCTGCTGCATCAGGCTCAATCGTTAGCACGGTTCGAGACGTTTTGGGGCATCGGCGAGAGCCGTGGGCCCGGCGAATGCGAGGAAAGCATTCACGGGTTGCGATGCCGAGCCAAGGAGCCTGGGTGTGGGGCCCAGGGCCCCCGGAATATTCCGCGTAGGGCGACTTTATAGTCGCCTCTTGCGCCGTTTAATCCGGGCGCGATAGGAGGAAGGGTGGGATGGGTGGGTGGGTCAAGAAAAGAAGAGAGAAGAAGACGAGCGAAGACCAAGTGCCCGGCTCGACCAAGGATGGCCGGTTTTTGCATCTCCGTCGGAGATTTCCGGTGAGATTTCACTTCTTCACGCTTTCTCTGTGTTTCGCGATGATTCGATGTTCGCGATGTGTTTCCGCGATGTGTTTCTGCGATCGCGATGTGTTTCTGCGTTTCGCGATGACTCGATGCCCCTGAAACGCGTTCCGTGTCGATTCGACCGGCTCGGAGCGAATTCTAGAGTTTCGGCTTCTATTTTCGTGGAACTCTGCTTCGTCGAGCGATTTCCTCGGGAAAACGCGGTCGTCTTTAATCGTAATTTCGGTTCTCTGTTGAAGGCGGAGCGAAGGAGGATGAAAAGTCCACTACACGCTCGGGCTTCGGCTGAGTCGTGGACTAAGGTCCCGTCACGAGCACTATGTGGTGAGTGTTATTTATTTCTGCAATAATTCGATCGATCCGCGGACTCGAAAATGTGCTTATCATAGAATTTATCGGCTTTCACGTCGTCGACCGATTCCTTTCGAAAAGTGTATCCGCGTGCAATCCGTTTTTCGTGCGTCGCTCCAATTCAAATCGCTTCGAGATTATTTCCAGTGCGAACTAAAAATCTTTTTGTCTAACGATTCGAACATTGGCTTATACAGTCTATCGGTTCTCGCGTCGTCGCAGTCGAATTCGTTCGAAAAGTTCCTCTCCGTGCGGTTCGTCTTTTGTATACGCGAATTCGATACGAAAGTTCCTTATCGTTGTTTTTATCGCGGTCTCTCGTCGTCCGTCGTTTTCTCCTGAAATAAATAATTTCATTGATCGCGTAATTATTCCGTGATCGCAGACGGAGAGCATAGGAAGTCGACTTCGAGGGTCGACATATCCATTCAACCGCGGATTGTCGACGTTTGAGCGCCGTCACGAGTCTTATGTGTGGTGAGTACTATTTTATTTCAATATCCCGGGAGTGTGTGTTCTGCGATTGTGCATCGGTTAAATTCGAATGCGTTTATCGTTTTGGGAATATCATCGCGCTTTCAAGTTTTCTTCGTACCCCCCAATAGTCTCTTCGACGCGTAAAGAAACACCGCCGGTTGAGCGTCGTCGTGTTTACCGGCGCGGTCGCCTCACCGCGCAGTCTTATCGCGGTAATAACAAAAAATTGTGTCGGCACCGCGACGAAGGTTTTGATGCATCGAGAAAACTATTTTATATAATAGAGAGATCCCGGGAGCGTTCTGCGATTGTGCATCGGTTAAATTCAAACGCGTTTATCGTTTTGGGAATATCATCGCGCTTTCAAGTTTTCTTCGTACAAATGGGGGATATTCATTTCGAATCTTGTCGATGCGAATCCTGGGTTATCATTCGTGAACTTATTGCATTATCCGCCGCGCCCTTTCGGATGCGCAGACGTTGGTTCTCGATTTTCCCCCGCGTGTACGTTTCAACTTTGATTTTCATCGACGCAACGTTCAGTTCATTGTAGATTCCCGCGATATTGCTCGAATTCCCGCAAATTATATTCCTTCGTTGATCCGAATACTCGTTTGTCTCAGATGGAACGAATAATAAAATACGACGTTCGATTCGACGACAAAATCAAGGCCCGAGCTGCGATTTTCGCGAGGGGCTGTCGTCGCTGGGCCTCCGTCGCGAATATTTCGTGGTAAGTTCCAATTTCTCTTCATTTTAAATAAAATTTACATTCCAATATTCGAACGCGGTCATTAATTCGCGAGTTTTTTCACTGTGCGTTTGTTTTCACTATCATTTTTATCCAAAAAGTTCAGTTCATCGTAAATTTTACTGATTCTCGCATCACTGCTCGATTCCTTTCAAAATAAATTCCCCCGTTGATCCAATTGTTCGTTTTTCGTAGCCGGAGCGACTGCTAAATATGAAGTCGACTTCGTGGGCCGATAGCTTCGGCTGGATCGAAGACTGTCGGCATTTGGCTCCGTCGCGTGAATTTCGTGGTGAGTACAGATCGAACATAAAATCCTCTCGATATTTGAAAGACGATTGACCGAATTTCGTTCGAAAAAACAGCAATTTCTAATCGCAATCGTCTGTCCATTTCAGATACTGACTGCAAGCCGTATCTCGGAGACGAGCGTCGGGGGATCCTCATCGCCGAGTAAGTCCCAGCTGTCCAAGTTCTTCCACCGTCTCTCGGTACGCGATTTGGCGAAATACCGAGAGCGCGATGGTCGTATTTATCTATCCTATGACTATCCCTTTTTTCGCGTGGTGCAACGACGTTCGCGTTACATATTTGCAGCGAAATGCGCGGAAATTTAATAGCTCCCAATTGCATTGCTTGGAGCAGAATACTTCGTGTTCAAGTCGTTAGTTAAATCTCGAAATTGGTTTACCTTTCAAAAGAGAAATATGAAATACCTTTAAACGGTTTTTCTCAAATCAGGGCTCTAAGTTTCGCTGCAAATTTAGATCTAAGCCCGAGGTGCGCAGACGTTCGGTGGACGCGAATGAAATAAAATTCCGACTTTTCCTTACAAATTTAACATCGAACGTTCTGTGCATCGATCGGAACATATACCAGGGAATTTTGATTGCTCAATCGCGGTACGCGAGTACTCGAATACTTTTTTTTTGAATCGCGATCAGAGCCCAAGAGAGCCTGATGACACGTTTTACGCAGAGCTAATAATAAATTGGTAAAGTCGTTCGCTAAACATACGATAGCACTTATTCAAAGTGCAGTCGCGGCGTAGAGTCTCAGAGAACAGGACAATCGCGAACCGATCTATCTTTCGCGTCGTTTTCAGCAATTGAGAAGGGGTTGAGGAAGAATCTCCCCCTTCTCACACGGCGAGGGAGCTATCCAAAAGAGGAAGCGATATACCACGTGCGAATGTTGAATGTATGTGTTGGTGAGCATGTTCGTTTTTTTTTGGATATACAGGTGTTAGGTAGGCTTTTCGCGATTATGGCCATCGTTTTTAAATATAGGTGGATAGGTAGGGCTCCGATATACGAATTATCGCGTCGCGAATTTTGGCCAAAGTGTGACTGAGAGTGTGCGAGGTGTTCAATTTATTATCAAATAACTGCACCGTTGCAGTCTTGCCCGCTGCTAGTATTAATGCGGCTAACGATCGTTGGTCTCGTTTAATTTTCTCTTCTTGCTCGTACTCGCGAAATGATTATTCTTCGGTAAGTCGTTGTCGCGCGGCCTTCATTTCGATGTTTGAAGGCTTCCATCGAATTCGAAAAGCGGTAGGCAAGGACACGCGAAGGGTATCCTTTCGCGAATTCGACTTAGAAGTTTCGTTATCGCTCCCTGGAGCGCTCACGAAACGCGTTCGCGTGTAATCGTATTTCGGGACGGTGCAGCGATGCACCGCGAGACTCTGAAAATTGCATCCCATTGCTCTCACCCGCGATTCCCAACGATCGTTAGGCGAGGCAACGGCGAAGTCGCTAACACCGTGATGCGTGGTGCATGGTGGCAATCGGTTTCGCAAGCCGTCTGCGACTTCGCCTTGCCAGAAGAAAGAAGAAAGAAGTCATCAGTGAAGAGGACGCCGGTCGTTGCACCACGCACCCCGACCATAACGGTTCGTATAATTTCGGAGGAGTTCTCGAGACTGTTCTGCAAATTTTCGAAATTTGCAGAACATATCGAGAATGAATCTGGAATTGAATACGTCCTATGGTTTTTCTTCTTTTCCTCTATCTTTCTCTCCATATGTTCTTTCTATTCAGAAGAAAGCAAAGTAGGCGTGCGATTTGTATGCATTTATTCTGAACATATAATTTTCAGAATTTTAGAAATTCAGTCATGAAACATTTAATTTCTCCAGTTCAATTTAATTCATTTTAATGTATTCCTTGCTTTTGATAAAAGTCAATTCTCTTTGAACGATATTCTTCATGGTTTAATAAGCTTCAAAATTTATTTCCGGTGCATATTGAATATGCAATATTTTGTGAGATTTTTTAGTTCTTTTATTCAATCGTAAATTTGATACAGAAAATGATTTTACAAACTGAAATATAGTAAAGGAAATGTAATAGAGTTCCTCGTATAACTAATGATATACTACAAATAAGGTTCATGGCTATAATATTTTCAAAAGATTATTCAATCCAATAAGTGTACAGCTTTGCTTCCGCCGTTTTTCCGAAATTCAAGGCTTTATTATAAAAAACTGGTTATACATTTATGATTCAAAGTATTGGGGCCGTGGTCGTTTCGCTTCATAAATCGCGGATCGCGGTATTAATACGTTAGGTTCGTCCGTAATTATTTAGAATGCATAGCGCGATAAAAATTAAAGGAGAGAGTGTCGGATTTGGTGACTCTCACTGACGTGGGCGTGGATGGGGCCCTGGTCATTTCGCGGCATACCTAACTCGCGGATCGCGGTACTAGTACGATTGCTTCGTTCGAAATTATTTAGAATGCATAGCGCGATAAAAATTAAAGGAGAGAGTGTCGGATTTGGTGACTCTCACTGACGTGGGCGTGGATGGGGCCCTGGTCATTTCGCGGCATACCTAACTCGCGGATCGCGGTACTAGTACGATTGCTTCGTTCGAAATTATTTAGAATGCATAGCGCGATAAAAATTAAAGGAGAGAGTGTCGGATTTGGTGACTCTCACTGACGTGGGCGTGGATGGGGCCCTGGTCATTTCGCGGCATACCTAACTCGCGGATCGCGGTACTAGTACGATTGCTTCGTTCGAAATTATTTAGAATGCATAGCGCGATAAAAATTAAAGGAGAGAGTGTCGGATTTGGTGACTCTCACTGACGTGGGCGTGGATGGGGCCCTGGTCATTTCGCGGTATACCTAACTCGCGGATCGCGGTACTAGTACGATTGCTTCGTTCGAAATTATTTAGAATGCATAGCGCGATAAAAATTAAAGGAGAGAGTGTCGGATTTGGTGACTCTCACTGACGTGGGCGTGGATGGGGCCCTGGTCATTTCGCGGTATACCTAACTCGCGGATCGCGGTACTAGTACGATTGCTTCGTTCGAAATTATTTAGAATGCATAGCGCGATAAAAATTAAAGGAGAGAGTGTCGGATTTGGTGACTCTCACTGACGTGGGCGTGGATGGGGCCCTGGTCATTTCGCGGCATACCTAACTCGCGGATCGCGGTACTAGTACGATTGCTTCGTTCGAAATTATTTAGAATGCATAGCGCGATAAAAATTAAAGGAGAGAGTGTCGGATTTGGTGACTCTCACTGACGTGGGCGTGGATGGGGCCCTGGTCATTTCGCGGCATACCTAACTCGCGGATCGCGGTACTAGTACGATTGCTTCGTTCGAAATTATTTAGAATGCATAGCGCGATAAAAATTAAAGGAGAGAGTGTCGGATTTGGTGACTCTCACTGACGTGGGCGTGGATGGGGCCCTGGTCATTTCGCGGCATACCTAACTCGCGGATCGCGGTACTAGTACGACTGCTTCGTTCGAAATTATTTATAATGCATAACGCGATAAAAATTAAAGGAGAGAGTATCGTATTTGGAGACTCTCACTGACGTGGGCGTGGATGGGGCCCTGGTCATTTCGCGGCATACCTAACTCGCGGATCGCGGTACTAGTGTGGTAGTTTCATGATTTTAGAGTATTATATTTCATCTTCAGCTTCCTTGTCTTTGCAATTGCACCACTTGCTCTTCCTTCATTATCTCTCTTCCGTCGTTGTCTCGGTATCGGGTATCAACCACATCCTTTAATTTATCCTCCTGCAATTTTTTTTCGTCGTTGGTGTTGTAAGCTTTTAGGCTCTTCGTTGAATTCGTAGATTTTTCTTTGAAGTCGTAGGTTCTTTGTCGAATTCGTATAGGCTCTTCAAACTCATATAGGTTCCTCGTTGATTTTCGTATAGGCTTCTCATCACTTTCGTATAAGCTTCTCGATCTCGTTTAGGCTCTTCTTCGATTTCGGAAAGGCTTCGATCTTGTTTAGTCTCGTCGTCTTTGCTATAGTTACATGGTCTTTCCTCTACAGGTTTCGATCGATCTTCTTAGATTCTTCGTCGTCTATACAGGCTCTTCGTTATTATTCCAAAGGTTTCCTATTACGCTCCTCGATTTGCCTTTCATCCCAAAAGTACATTTTCATACCTTTAAATGGCAAGAAAGTAAAAGCTGTCATAAGCATGGTGTTGTTGCATAGACAGGGAAGCTTTCCTACATGTAGGGAGTTCATTTACCTGTAGCTTCGTTCGTAATTATTTAGAATGCATAGCGCGATAAAAATTAAAGGAGAGAGTGTCGTATTTGGTGACTCTCACTGACGTGGGCGTGGATGGGGCCCTGGTCATTTCGCGGCATACCTAACTCGCGGATCGTGGTACTAGTACGATAGGTTCCTTCGTAATTATTTAGAATGCATAGCGCGATAAAAATTAAAGGAGAGAGTGTCGTATTTGGTGACTCTCACTGACGTGGGCGTGGATGGGGCCCTGGTCATTTCGCGGCATACCTAACTCGCGGATCGCGGTACTAGTACGATTGCTTCGTTCGAAATTATTTAGAATGCATAGCGCGATAAAAATTAAAGGAGAGAGTGTCGGATTTGGTGACTCTCACTGACGTGGGCGTGGATGGGGCCCTGGTCATTTCGCGGCATACCTAACTCGCGGATCGCGGTACTAGTACGATTGCTTCGTTCGAAATTATTTAGAATGCATAGCGCGATAAAAATTAAAGGAGAGAGTGTCGGATTTGGTGACTCTCACTGACGTGGGCGTGGATGGGGCCCTGGTCATTTCGCGGCATACCTAACTCGCGGATCGCGGTACTAGTACGATTGCTTCGTTCGAAATTATTTAGAATGCATAGCGCGATAAAAATTAAAGGAGAGAGTGTCGGATTTGGTGACTCTCACTGACGTGGGCGTGGATGGGGCCCTGGTCATTTCGCGGCATACCTAACTCGCGGATCGCGGTACTAGTACGATTGCTTCGTTCGAAATTATTTAGAATGCATAGCGCGATAAAAATTAAAGGAGAGAGTGTCGGATTTGGTGACTCTCACTGACGTGGGCGTGGATGGGGCCCTGGTCATTTCGCGGTATACCTAACTCGCGGATCGCGGTACTAGTACGATTGCTTCGTTCGAAATTATTTAGAATGCATAGCGCGATAAAAATTAAAGGAGAGAGTGTCGGATTTGGTGACTCTCACTGACGTGGGCGTGGATGGGGCCCTGGTCATTTCGCGGTATACCTAACTCGCGGATCGCGGTACTAGTACGATTGCTTCGTTCGAAATTATTTAGAATGCATAGCGCGATAAAAATTAAAGGAGAGAGTGTCGGATTTGGTGACTCTCACTGACGTGGGCGTGGATGGGGCCCTGGTCATTTCGCGGCATACCTAACTCGCGGATCGCGGTACTAGTACGATTGCTTCGTTCGAAATTATTTAGAATGCATAGCGCGATAAAAATTAAAGGAGAGAGTGTCGGATTTGGTGACTCTCACTGACGTGGGCGTGGATGGGGCCCTGGTCATTTCGCGGCATACCTAACTCGCGGATCGCGGTACTAGTACGATTGCTTCGTTCGAAATTATTTAGAATGCATAGCGCGATAAAAATTAAAGGAGAGAGTGTCGGATTTGGTGACTCTCACTGACGTGGGCGTGGATGGGGCCCTGGTCATTTCGCGGCATACCTAACTCGCGGATCGCGGTACTAGTACGACTGCTTCGTTCGAAATTATTTATAATGCATAACGCGATAAAAATTAAAGGAGAGAGTATCGTATTTGGAGACTCTCACTGACGTGGGCGTGGATGGGGCCCTGGTCATTTCGCGGCATACCTAACTCGCGGATCGCGGTACTAGTGTGGTAGTTTCATGATTTTAGAGTATTATATTTCATCTTCAGCTTCCTTGTCTTTGCAATTGCACCACTTGCTCTTCCTTCATTATCTCTCTTCCGTCGTTGTCTCGGTATCGGGTATCAACCACATCCTTTAATTTATCCTCCTGCAATTTTTTTTCGTCGTTGGTGTTGTAAGCTTTTAGGCTCTTCGTTGAATTCGTAGATTTTTCTTTGAAGTCGTAGGTTCTTTGTCGAATTCGTATAGGCTCTTCAAACTCATATAGGTTCCTCGTTGATTTTCGTATAGGCTTCTCATCACTTTCGTATAAGCTTCTCGATCTCGTTTAGGCTCTTCTTCGATTTCGGAAAGGCTTCGATCTTGTTTAGTCTCGTCGTCTTTGCTATAGTTACATGGTCTTTCCTCTACAGGTTTCGATCGATCTTCTTAGATTCTTCGTCGTCTATACAGGCTCTTCGTTATTATTCCAAAGGTTTCCTATTACGCTCCTCGATTTGCCTTTCATCCCAAAAGTACATTTTCATACCTTTAAATGGCAAGAAAGTAAAAGCTGTCATAAGCATGGTGTTGTTGCATAGACAGGGAAGCTTTCCTACATGTAGGGAGTTCATTTACCTGTAGCTTCGTTCGTAATTATTTAGAATGCATAGCGCGATAAAAATTAAAGGAGAGAGTGTCGTATTTGGTGACTCTCACTGACGTGGGCGTGGATGGGGCCCTGGTCATTTCGCGGCATACCTAACTCGCGGATCGTGGTACTAGTACGATAGGTTCCTTCGTAATTATTTAGAATGCATAGCGCGATAAAAATTAAAGGAGAGAGTGTCGTATTTGGTGACTCTCACTGACGTGGGCGTGGATGGGGCCCTGGTCATTTCGCGGCATACCTAACTCGCGGATCGCGGTACTAGTACGATTGCTTCGTTCGAAATTATTTAGAATGCATAGCGCGATAAAAATTAAAGGAGAGAGTGTCGGATTTGGTGACTCTCACTGACGTGGGCGTGGATGGGGCCCTGGTCATTTCGCGGCATACCTAACTCGCGGATCGCGGTACTAGTACGATTGCTTCGTTCGAAATTATTTAGAATGCATAGCGCGATAAAAATTAAAGGAGAGAGTGTCGGATTTGGTGACTCTCACTGACGTGGGCGTGGATGGGGCCCTGGTCATTTCGCGGCATACCTAACTCGCGGATCGCGGTACTAGTACGATTGCTTCGTTCGAAATTATTTAGAATGCATAGCGCGATAAAAATTAAAGGAGAGAGTGTCGGATTTGGTGACTCTCACTGACGTGGGCGTGGATGGGGCCCTGGTCATTTCGCGGCATACCTAACTCGCGGATCGCGGTACTAGTACGATTGCTTCGTTCGAAATTATTTAGAATGCATAGCGCGATAAAAATTAAAGGAGAGAGTGTCGGATTTGGTGACTCTCACTGACGTGGGCGTGGATGGGGCCCTGGTCATTTCGCGGTATACCTAACTCGCGGATCGCGGTACTAGTACGATTGCTTCGTTCGAAATTATTTAGAATGCATAGCGCGATAAAAATTAAAGGAGAGAGTGTCGGATTTGGTGACTCTCACTGACGTGGGCGTGGATGGGGCCCTGGTCATTTCGCGGTATACCTAACTCGCGGATCGCGGTACTAGTACGATTGCTTCGTTCGAAATTATTTATACTGCATAGCGCGATAAAAATTAAAGGAGAGAGTATCGTATTTGGAGACTCTCACTGACGTGGGCGTGGATGGGGCCCTGGTCATTTCGCAGTATACCTAACTCGCGGATCGCGGTAGTAGTACGATAGGTTCCTTCGGAATTATTTATAATGCATTACGCTGCGAAAATTGAAGGAATGCGTCTTTCGGGTAGCGTACGAATTCCGCGTAAAAAAAACTGGCGATCTTTTGAAGCGAACGGCGGAAGGAAAACAGCGGAAGCAAAGTTGTACACCTAATAGTATTATTCTGTTCTCATCGCACGCCTACTTATGATACGCACATTTCGCATATACCATGTATTAGTTTAAGAAAACTTGGTGAGTACCACTGAAGTAAAAGTGGATTAGATGTATAAGTTCTGTCAACCGGAGTCTCACTACGCAGTGTCCTAATTGAATATTTATACATAGAAATAAAGTCCTATAATTTATTTCAAACATTTGAAACACGTAATATTATTGAACTTTATTTTTCCAAATGAAACTGCAGTTTATGCACGGAGAATGCTAAATTTATATTACAATTATTGTATCAATAAATTTTTTTAATTCAATTTACAATGCGCTTAACGCTGAAAGAATGTAAATTCTTGTTAAAATGATATCATTCAAGCTCCTTCAGAGAATCTTGCATTGCATTCGATGCGCAAAGTATAAGATATTTTTACTGAAATTGTAATATTAAAATTTTATCAAGCTCAATACATTGGACATGCAATTATTGAAGAATATTTATCATAAGAGTTAATCACTGGAGAACATATTGAATGTTCTCAAAACGTCAGTGGGGCTCCGGTCTTGACCCCCGGAGGAAGTACTTGCCTTGTAGCAGTGAACTCCGGGAAAAATTGAGTTCCGCGGAAATTTACCACCCTCACACGGTGAGGTACTCTTTATTATATAAAATGTGGCGCGTCTCGCCTTTTTGCTTGACGCCCACTAAATCCCCAATGCCTTCGGGCACCCTATCCTGGAAAGGATACTTCGACCCGATATTTATGTATATTATTGATACATAAATAAATAAACTCTTCCCTCGCCTCATCTATCATTATTTTTAAGGGATTCAGAGTGGAGTAAGAAACGAAGAACGATCGAGTAACGTTGATCATGTTCATCGCTTTCGTTTTCCCCGCAGAGAATCCATTAAAAATGTTCACCTCTCATATAGGATAAGAGAATTTTTGTAATTTAAATAAAGAAATATATCTATGTCTCCTTCCCTCATCTCACCATTCATATGGCATCATTATTATTTAAGGATTCAAATCGGGGTAAAGGATGGAGCAATGATTAATTGGAATTAATCATTTATCGCTCTTTTTTCCCTTTTAAGAATTCTTTAAAAATATCATATGTATAATCTCTCATTTAAGATAAGCTAATAACGATGCTTTGTTTGTTTCAGAAAAATTTCAGTTCGTGAAACTTCGTATAATTATAAAACGTTACCTTTCAGGTGGACTACGGCAATTTGTTGAGCTAAAATTAGATATAATTAATCGTTCTTCTTTCTGTTTCAGATCGCCGAAATTTTAATAATGACATTTTTTCAGGCAAACTACGACTGTTTTTTATATTTAAATAAGACTATTAATCGTTCAGCTTTATGTTCCAGTTATAGATTCGGGAGATTTGGGTTAATTTTTTATTAGGCCTTATTCTTGGAACACTCGATTTCTCAAAGAGGCTTCTGCTCCTACATTTTTGGGTTTCCTTTAATATACGCCTTTTTTGTGGATGTTATTGAGGAAAATACATATGGATAATCTTTTATGGAATTGTTGAGATTAAAGGAAGGATGATAAATGGATTTGCCATTGGACCCATATGACTTATAGGAAGCAATGAGTTGACGTTAGAGGTAATCAGTTTTGAAGGAACCTAGCAGGTACTTGATATTTTTATAACCAGCAAAAAATGCATCACACTATCAATTTGAGACGACTAAAAGCTGTGATATATTTATTCCAACAGGAGTATTACAATTCTGAGGATAATTTATGGCTGTTAATACGGACTGCATTAATTATTGAGCACACTCGTCACAAGTCACTTCAAAGACGAGATTGAATAGAAGAGTCATCTCGGGTATATTTTACAAAAAGAGCTCAACACTATTGTCGCCGTGGGAATACACGAAACTCTAGATTAATTAACATTAGTTAGGCTTCATAATCTTAGTGTACCTATTATATTTCATCTTCAGCTCCCGTGTCTTTGCAATTGCACCAGTTGCTCTTTTCCTTTATTATCTCTCTTCGATCGTTGTCTCGTTATCGGGTATCAAAGAAAGTAAGAGCCGTCATGAGCGTGGTATTGTTGCATAGACAGGGGAGCTTTCCTACATGTAGGGAGTTCATTTACTTGTAAGGATAAATTTAATAAATCGAATTTGTGAATTGGTTTATATAAAGAGTCGAATAAATAAGATGTTATATTCGCTCGTTTACCAGAAACATGGTGTTCTATATTTGCTTCTCAATAAAATCGCAATTGAAGGGGGCAAGTACCGTAAAATCTTCTTTAATTAATCTTGATTACACGCTGAATACAACATGCATTATCCGGACGGACTAGCTTGCTCGGTTTCCAAGTTATAAACCTTTAAATATCATCGGTTTGTTTTTGACATCGCTTGCACAATTCCACTCGTTACATAAAGTCGATTACGCGCTGAATACAGCGCACTTTGTCCGGTTCGATTATCTCGCTCCGTTCCAAAGTTATAGGCGGTTAAAGTTTTCGTTTAATTTCGGCATTGCGACGCACTGACCTAGTAACCTCACAACCTGTCGAATGGGAGGGCACCTGGTGTTCCAAGAAGCTATAACTTCCACTCCAGATACTCGGAGACGCGCGTAAACTCCCCCACCTTGCATTCCACGCAAGGCTGTCGGTTACCAAGGTGAAGTGGGGCAGTTGTGGGCGGGAACAGAAAATTCGCGCGGGATTTTACCTCCAATCTCCTGGTGGGAGATTCCAGTATACGACATCCGCGAATGGTCCGAGCACGCTCGGTTCGAGAAGCCGATTGGCGACTGAGGTAGATGTAAGCTCGTAGCCGGGCGCAGTTCGCGCGGAGTTTGACTTCCGAGAAGGTGTAATAACTCGCGCTCGGGTTAAATAACGATGCCTTTTTAACCTAATAACGCTTTCTTAACCAAAAAATAATACCGAAACCCGAACTGCACTCGCAGACGACACGCCACACCCGCGGATGACCACGCACGCGCATTCACGCTTCTCACGAGGAGATCCAGAGCGGTACTCAACCGCACACAGGGGTGCTCATGCAAAACTCGCAGTTTTGATTTGGTCCTCTTTGATCGCGGACATACGGTATACGTCTACCCTTTACCCTCTTCCGACGTCCCATTCTCAGTAGGACTTTGCCCATTTAAAATGTCTGATATAATTATGGGAATTTAATTGAAAGCTTTTACCTGTGTGTAGTGTTCGCAGTGGAACGTCGAGCGGAATAACGATACGTGGCCTCGCGTCATTTCTCGTCCGGTACTTTAGATTTTTTCCACTGCCGTCACACTATTCGCACTATTCATTTATATGCACCGCCCTAGCACGGTGCTTTGTATTTATTTAATTGCCTTTGCACTATTCAAAACACTCGATCAACAAGAACCGCTCTGACACGGTGCTTTGAACTTATTACTATTTCACTGTCTCGCGTCGCACTACTCACTGCACTCGATTTATATGCACCGCTCTAACACGATACTTTGGATTTATTTAATTAGGTTGGCTGGTGGTCGAGGAAGTAAACTTAAACTGTTTCACTTTCATAATTTTTTTACCAGTCACACACACATCAGATAAAGTCAAATCTGCAACAGTGCAGCATTAATAATATATTTATTACAACCGTTTTAATTTGCCCGCGGGTGTTTGGCTCGGTGGTGCCATCTGCTTCAGTTTTGCCCAGCCAACCTAATTCTGCCGTCGCACTTTCACGTACCTATACTCACTTTGTCAGATTTATGCTCCTCACCCTTATATGGTAGGTACGAAAAATAATGGAAACTGAATCGCTAAACTACACCAACGATATAAAAAGAGACACGATGAAAAATCATTTTCACCGCGGAAGGGAGTGCAGCAAAGCGCGCCCAACTTCATGCTTGGTATATAATACACTTCTACGCGTTTACGTCGTTCTGGGGTTTTGTCTTTCGGGGTACTCTCCCCGTACTGTTCATTCGCGCGTCGCGATTAACGTGTCGCATCGAAATTTCTACAAATTCGATACTCTCTCGTTTAATTAGCTTTGGAACCCGACACTTTCAATCATTCGTAACGACGACGGTTTGATACATTCCGAATTCGAAACTATGTAAAGGAAACGGAACAACGTTACGTGTCTCCGCCTAACGGAGAGTACACCAACTGTCTAGTGGCATTGACATAAGGCGCCATCTAATGATATACAAATATCATTATTACTGCACGGCGCCAAATCCGCTTAAGCGGGGTTCTCATGCTTCCGGAAGGCATGCGGAGTGCGGCATGCGGATCGGTGCACACGCGGAAGAGCTGGACGGTGTTTACGCATTCCGCATTCCGCAAGTCTTCCGGACGCATGAGAACCCGGTGTTAGTCAAAATGGCGTTGCCGTTGGCGATAGAAGTAGTCGAAGGGAATTCTCAGATTTGAGTAAATTGGAGTACCTCAATCAGAATAGATTTGTGAAAGACGTTGGAGAGTGAGATTCAACTGTGAACGACGACAGATAACACAGCGAACAAAACCCGTGTGACGTTTAGGATCGGAAGAGTTTGACAGAGAGCAAAATCTGAGAGCAAGTCAAAGTAGCAATAAAGCTGAGGTTTTTTCTGGAATACGAGTCGGGTCGACACCTTCCCATTTCCCGTCCTCCACGTATTCTCGCGATAGCGAGAATTACATCGCAGTAATATATTGAAGCCCTGTCATGGAAAAACCACAAAAAATGCCTAAAGTAGCGAAGGTAAATTTCTCGGATCACTAAAATTTAGAAAAAAAGATTCCACATAATTATACTTATTACGTCGAATGAACCGCGATATTTGTGTTTCTACAGGTGAAGAATAAAGCGCCCGCAGAGATCCAGATCACTGCTGAGCAACTTTTACGAGAGGCAAAGGAGCGAGATTTGGAGATTTTACCACCGGTATGATACTTTCGTTTTCCCGAGAAGCGCAATTCATGTCAAAGAATACAGCATTATGCGATTATCCGACGTTAATACGACTCACTGTCTCCACAGCCGCCCAAGCAAAAGATATCTGATCCGCATGAATTAGCCGATTATCAACACCGTAAACGTAAAGCGTTCGAGGACAATATTCGTAAGAATCGCATGATCATTTCTAATTGGATCAAATACGCGCAATGGGAGGAATCTCAAAAACAAATTCAAAGAGCCAGGTGCGTTACAGGATCGTTCAATTCCAAAATGATACCACTCAAAAAAAGATGTATTACTTAATGAAAACTAATTCAAATAGGTCTATATACGAACGTGTTCTGGACGTAGACCACAGAAATATCACGCTATGGCTAAAGTACACGGAAATGGAAATGCGAAATCGTCAAATAAATCATGCTCGAAATTTGTGGGACCGTGCGGTTACCATATTACCCAGGGCCAATCAGTTTTGGTACAAATACACGTACATGGAGGAGATGCTGGAAAATATCGCGGGTATGGTCAGAGTCGAGATCGATTAAGGAAGTACGGTTCTGGGTTCTTCGTGAAAATTAATAGACGCGTCAATTTTCAGGCGCGCGGCAAGTTTTCGAGCGCTGGATGGAATGGGAACCCGACGAGCAAGCTTGGCAAACTTACATCAACTTCGAGCTAAGATATAAGGAAATACAGCGGGCGCGTGACATTTATGAACGCTTCGTGATAGTACACCCAGATGTAAAGAACTGGATTAAGTACGCGCGTTTCGAGGAATCTCACGGCTTCATAAACAGTGCTCGCGGGGTCTACGAACGTGCCGTCACGTTTTACGGCGACGAGAATCTGGATGAAAAGTTATTCATCGCGTTCGCCAGATTCGAGGAAGGTCAACGGGAGGTAAGTTAAGACGACATGAGAAGCTTTAACCGTAATAATTGTCGATACTTCTTTCACGTAATCTTATTTTAGCACGACAGAGCGCGGGTTATCTACAAGTATGCCTTGGACCACATTCCTAAAGACAGGACCGAAGCAATCTATAAGGCGTATACGATACACGAGAAAAAGTACGGAGATCGATCAGGTACAGTTTCAAAATCTCTTAATATAAAATTTAAGCGTTTTATCGTGGACCATTTATTCCAAATGTCATTTGGTGTATCCTGCAGGAATCGAAGATGTCATCGTCAGTAAGAGAAAGCACCAATACGAACGAGAAGTAAAAGAAAACCCATCGAATTATGACGCATGGTTCGACTATTTGCGATTGGTCGAGTCTGAAGCGAACGCGGAAGTCGTCAGGGAGACTTACGAACGCGCGATAGCCAATGTACCGCCTACGAAGGTAACCGATCGGTCGGCACGGTTATTTCGAAGCGCTTATGAGATTGAGGTTAATTAATTCTGGACAATATTGCAGGAAAAACAGTTTTGGAGACGATATATCTACCTTTGGATCAATTACGCATTATTCGAAGAGCTCGAAACCGAAGACATCGAGAGGTGTCGTATGGTTTACAGGTAGTTCTTCATCTTGTACCCGCGCATATGGAAATAATAAATCTTGCCTAATTTCGTGTTCGCCTAAACCGAACTTTCAACTACGATTTTAACAACAAGCATCGCTTCTTTCAGGACATGCCTAGAACTGATTCCGCACAAACAATTTACGTTCTCCAAAATTTGGCTATTGTACGCGCACTTTGAGATTCGGCAAAAAAATCTGTCGGCTGCCAGGAAGACTTTGGTGAGTTCTTGGCGCAAGAATTCGAATACTTGCCACGATCTTTGTTCCGCTTATCGTACGTTAACTTTGCAACAGGGCATGGCACTGGGAATTTGTCCCAGAGACAAGTTGTTTCGTGGTTACATTGACTTAGAAATTCAACTGCGTGAATTTAATAGATGCAGAATTTTGTATCAAAAATTCCTAGAGTTTGGATCTGAAAACTGTACCACGTGGATGAAGGTGAGTTGCGCACTTCGCTTCAGGATTCGAGTATTGTCTTGCTAGATTTCAGAACGAAGGAAGAGATCGAAATTCACTTTTCAGTTCGCGGAATTAGAAACTCTCTTGGGTGACATCGAACGTGCAAGGGCTATCTACGAATTGGCTATCTCTCAACCACGGTAAGATATTTATCAGACAATTTAGTTTTGGCATACTTCATCCCATCTTACATAATTCCGAAATCCTACCACTTTAGATTGGATATGCCTGAGCTCTTATGGAAATCGTACATCGACTTTGAAATATCTCAGGACGAACCGGATCATGCAAGAAAAATTTTCGAAAGACTTTTGGAACGAACTTCACACGTTAAGGTAAGTCCAAACATTAATCGTTACGAACCTCTACCTGGGTGTTGTATACTAAAAAATGATTTCGCCAGGTTTGGATAGCATATGCGAAATTTGAACTCGCCAACTTGGTGGAGGAGGAAGGACTCGACAATATCGTGCTCGCGAGGAGGGTTTTCGAACGCGGAAATCAGGCGCTACGAAATAACAATGATAAAGAGAGCAGAGCCCTGCTTCTGGAAGCGTGGCGTGATTTTGAGCATGAAAGGGGTGACGATGAAAGTCGCGCAAAAGTTATGGAAAAAATGCCGCGTAGAATCAAGCGAAGAAGGCGTATCGTCGGAGATGATGGGGTAAATGTGAATCCTTGCCGTGTCTTCTACTTTCCGCGTAAAATAAAGACGCAATTACGGCCGAAACGCGAATCGATGATCAACTTTATTTACTTTGCAGGCCGAGGAAGGTTGGGAGGAGGTGTTCGACTTTATTTTCCCAGAAGACGAGTCCCAGCGACCGAACCTCAAGTTCCTGGCGTCCGCTAAAGCCTGGATGAAACGCATGACCACAACTGAAACTCCCGAAAATGAGACACCTTCGTCCTCGGAAACCAGCCCCAGTTGATCCACTCTACCGTGATGTTGTAACGAAGTACTTTTGCGAATTATTGACGCCTCACCCTTCTCGTAATAAATGATAAATACTGACGGACGAACGTGTATTGGAGAGGATATTAATTTACGCAACAAATACAAAATTCAACTCATAGTTTCGAAGATATTTACGATGCAGTTAGAACCTGAATATCTAAACTTCGCGCGATCGCAACCTTCGGCATCACACGACCTTGACGGCGTCAAGCAGAACGGACGAATCAAGATCGCGAATGAAGCGTGACTAGCTCGGTGGCTCGAGGTAACGAGCGTCTAGAAGCGTTCTTGTACGACTTTGCTCCGGTGCAAATAAATGCGTACAAAGTGTACAACGCGTGGTTATTATTTATCCACTGCTTTGTACTATTTATTTCTAATCAATGCCTTATTTCTAATCATAAGAATGTACAAAATCCCGTGAACTTTCGGAAGAATCGTTTGACGCGTAGTTCGCCTATACATACGTCTCGTTTACAGCCGATTGCACTTACGTAAAAACGTTCCCTTAAGCGATTAATGAGTATGAAAAGAAAAGCAGCCCTGACACACTGGAATAATCAGATTTCGAGGCAGAATAATTTACGGTATACAAAAGAAGAATAAATGTACAAACCATCGGTGGAAACTTCACATTGCCAACATGTATGGCTACTTATTTTGCGACTCCTACTACTCGTATCCATCGTACGAATATTCAGAGAACAATCGGTAAACATTTAGCAAAGCGTTCGCGTTGCTAAATAGTTCAAGGTGTTTGCCCTTCGCTTGGCGATCAATTTTTCACAGCTTTCTATAAGTCGAAGCTAAACATTCGCGCGGCAAGGTGAAGCGTGTATGGCCGGACCTTGACGCGGGAAAACGATACGGAGGCTAAATTTCGACGACGAATCAATTCCCTCCCGTCGTATTTACAGTCGACGTCTACGGACAATTATATTTACTTCAAGGACTGTTTCTTTTTCTCGTCACTTTCGAATCCCGAATCTAAATCGTCGCTAAGGCACTTCTTCGACGAAAAATTCATTACCTTCGCTCGGCAACCTTTTTGCTCCGCTAACGAATTTTCGATAACGTCGACAAAGTTCTCGAAGAGATTCGGAAATCCGTCGTAACCGGGAAATGCATTTACGTCGATAATCGCATAATTGCCGGTGTGATTCTCGATGACCACATCAACGCCGACCAGAATGAGACCGAAGAGTTTGGATATACCGTGGACGATCCTTTCAAAAATTTCGTAATTTGGCCTCACGGTTAATACCTTGTCTTCCTCCGGTATAATGGACCACTTGGAGTTTGAATCGCTCTTCGAAATATCGTGTGAATTGAAAAATATCGTGCTCAACGACGCGCAATCTTTTTGGTAAAAATTCCTCAGACTAGGGCGTTCGACCACGTGAAACTTTAATCCCACTATGAATACTTTGTATAAAATGGCGTTGTGGTTTATAAAGTTTTGAGCTACACACCGAGGCTGGCAGTCTTTGAGTCCTTTTTCATTAAAAATGATCATCATCTGAAAATAGAAGAATCGCTCGTTTTCATTCGCTTCAAACAATTGGTGAGATATCAAGTAGACGCTATTAGCGGAAAGAAGGAAGAAAAATCGAGTATAGGCTATTCTTGCCATCTTAACTAGAGTAAAAGTGGCTTGCCGTATCCAAATGTCTACATTACGTTTCATTATCTCTGAACGACCGATTTCAATTGTTAAAGTTTGTCTTCCTTACGTACCTTGTGCGCGTCGCTAGATCCATGAGCGATCAGACGCTTGCAGAGAAAAGGAAACCTCACGTTATTCTTCTTCAAAAGAGTCAAATTATCGAAAACGTTATTCGACTTAATCTCCACAAAATTGGGAGCGAATACATCTGAAAGTGCAATGGAGGATTGAAAAAGTGTGGTCCGCGTTTTGTTGTGATTTCAAGTAACAGACATGATTATATTTTCAATATAATAACCATCGAACTGTAATCCGTTTTGTATAATTTCATATGACAAATGTCGATTGTGCAAATTCCTAACATTCTCCAAAGGATCTATTACTATCAGTTCGGGATGTTTACGAATGTATCCTTGTACTCTTGCAACGACAGCTTTCGCCTTCATCGACAAACAAATAATCCTCGTTAGTCCATGTAATTTTATTGACGAGCGAAATAACAAAACCAGTCATACATTGTGATCACCATTTTCCGCTAGCGCGAGGGTATCCGTGAGCTTATGTAAAAAAACATGGAATGGTCCCTGAGATTCGAGGTTTGAGTTAACGTCGATCTGGAACAGGCAAAAGTCGAGAGCGTGAAGTACGTGTGCCCGCCGTAATCGACGACGAAACGGAACGAGATAGGTACACATGTAGTTTTTTTTCAACAAATTCGAGATTCAAAAGTGAAAAAAATGTAAACAGTGAAGGATGCTGCAATAACTACAATGTAGGATCACAAAGAGCATCTTTCCGCTTCTAAATCAGCATCGACTCACCAATTTAAGTGCGAATCCTCTCTTCGCGCAAGTATTCTTGAAGTCCGTCCAGTTCAATTTTTGGCGCTTTTTTTCGGAGATCCAATAACCGATGACTTTCTGTCCGTCGCACATTTCGTATGATATATTTGCAAGGATTACGGCGTTTTATGCTTTCTTTGTCCATTCGAACCTGCTCATCTCCTTGTTCTTCAAATGCGCGGTCGGATGAAGCGTAGACATATTCGCGAGTAAACAACTCCGTAGATGGAATGTTTAGATGCTGCCTTTTTGTGGCCAAGGTTATGGTTGTAGGAATCTTGCGATTGACCGCTTTCGGAAGTAGACACGATATACCGATGACGATCAATTAATCACGCACGCGTGTACCCCTTACAGAATCACTGATGGAACTCCGTCGCGCATCTCAAATTCTCAATCACCATCACTGACTGTCACTGTCATACTGCTCCTGTCCAGCGTGATCACAGCGATTTACATGCGTATGCTTTCACATGTATCCTTGCATATGTACATATTTACATCGCGTGCATCGAGGTCAATCTATCATTGGCTACATTCAGTAATCATCACAGCCAATAGGAGAAATTTAATTTCCTGTCCGTGACCAATGGTCATTTATCATTTTGGTGGTTCTTATTTCAAGTCTCGGGAACCAATCAGTGTGCTACACTTACGATTATTTCTTCCGGCCTAGAAAAAATTGCCCAATGCTGGATTTTGATGGTAAGCGCGCGTGACCCCATCGACTACTCCATTGGATAGAGATAAAGCAGTTGAAACTAACTCTTGAAGATGTCGATAGATGGTACGGCATAAGTGGTGTACCTACCTACTTGTATCAGTACGTAAATACATGCAGTTCCACGCAGCTCCGAGAAGTATCAGCACGCTCGTTCTACGAAGCTCTTTTTACACGTTTTCAAATTTATTTGCCTAATTTGCAAAGTTAGAACGTCGAAAATGCCTCCGGTAGAAGCACCAGTGCCGAAAGAAGAACTCGAAACTCCACCAAGAGGAATCAATGCCGTTTTATTGGGGCCTCCCGGTAGCGGCAAAGGAACTCAGGTATTAACGATAGCACGCCGCGTAACAATATGATATTGTTATTCACTGATGTCCGATTACTATCCTCGGCTGTTGTAAATTGTACAAATTCAATTAGAATACTTTTTTATATCACATTCTTTCCGCGATATTTCTGCAACATCCTAGAGCATGATCACCATTCGCTCATCAAATGATTACAAAACCGATATCGCAATTTTCCTAATCTCATGGTATCTGTATAGGCACCGCGTTTTAAAGAAAGGTACTGCGTGTGTCACTTATCTACCGGTGACATGCTGAGAGCTGAGATCAACTCTGGCTCTGCCCTCGGGCGAGAGGTGAAAAAGGTCATGGACGAAGGCAAATTAGTAAGCGACGAGCTCGTCGTCGATATGATCGACAGTAATTTAGATAAAGCAGAGTGTAAGCGCGGATTTCTGCTGGATGGATTTCCGCGTAGCGTACCGCAAGCCGAGAAGGTAAACCGAAGCATTTTTCATTGTTAAAATTATCTTGTAACTTTATCAACTATGCCGGACTTTTTTCATTAACGCACCTGCAACAACGTCAACGCATTTTGATCGCTCGACGGACAAAGAGCCGCTAGTACCATCAATTGATTTATGTATTTTCATAGTTGGACGCTATGCTCGAAAAGAGGAAAGCAAAGCTCGACGCCGTGATCGAATTCGGTATCGACGACCAATTGTTGGTGAAACGAATTACCGGTCGTCTTATACATCCAGCTAGTGGTCGTTCGTATCACGAAGAATTCGCTCCTCCCCTGGTTCCCATGAAAGATGACGTAAGTAAATTGGTCCATCTTGTCGATAGTTTTTTCTTACAAGCGACAAACTGTTTCGATTAATGTGTCGATAATATGTCGATAGATCACTGGCGAGCCTCTCATCAAGAGGTCCGACGATAACGAGGGAGCGCTAAAAAAACGGTTGGAAACCTACCATATTCAAACTCAACCTTTGGTCGATTATTACGCTCTGCAAGGTTTACATCACTACGTTGACGCCGCTAAATCTAGTGAAAGTGTTTTCAGAGATATCGACACTATTTTCCTAAAGACCATTAAGCGAGAGAAGAAAGGCAGTTTTTTCAGTCGGTTCTTTTAAGGAACCCAGCACACAAAAGAAAATAGTTTACGCGTACAACTAGGGCACCCTCCGAGCGCGTACGACGATGCACTGAAAACTGTGCGACGTAAATCAGACGCTCGATTTGGCTACGTCTGATACGAGTCTCTCACTGTCTCAATAGATTAGACGATACAACGGGCCTGGAAGATGCGATGGTACGATCGCAGTTAGACATTTGGGTCAAGGCATAGGTATACATAATATTATGTAGATTTATAATGATGGAGTATCGATAAAAAAACGAAGTGGCACGTTGTTGTACACTCTGCGACACGGATTCTGTCGCTGGCAATTTTCTAAAATGTCATTTTTAAACATACTAGCCAATGAACAATTAATTCTCATGCCCTCATTAGCTACGGTGGCGTTTACCCTCGTTAATGAAAGCATGAGGATTGATTAATCATTGGTTAGTACGTTTAAAAAAAACGTTTAAAAAAGTCACCAGCGACAGAATCCGTGTCGCAGCGTGTAATTTACAAAATGAAGTGGACTTTATTCTTGTTTCAAAGAAAAGCAAAGTCGAACGTACTTTGGAGATTACCATTCACGCACAGAGTGTACCTATGTAAATCATTCCGAGGTATCAGTCACTCACGGTTAATCATCGTTTCGCATAGGAAACATCAGTGTACCTTTGCAACTGCTGCATTATATCATTTTATATAAACGGAAATGGGCTATATTTCAAATGGTGTCCATTTTTCTTTACTTCTGTTATCGCACACCTCTTCTAACCTCTTTATCATTTCGTGTTCTGTGGTTGGCAATATTCAAGCGTACCAAATGTGAATTACTTCTGGTAAACACAAACAACATGGCGAATAATAAAAATTAGTTCGCGTAGCGATGTGTGATTAGTTATTACTATTTGTTTGCTCTCGCCATCACTCGTGAATTACATATTTATCACCGATGATTGGCCTTCGGATATCCCGAGAAATCGATTGACATCTCACCGTGTGACACTCTTGAGTGAGGCCACGGAGAGATTGCAACTTTTTTTTAATAGTTCACTGAAGTTAAAAGTGCTGAAAAGGGACTTTTTGATTTGTTTTCGTAATGGGGGGTGTTTTAGCAATCGATGCCGTTGTCATTCGACAATTGCGATATACGAATGGATCGATAATATAATACGCGAAAGGTGATCTTCGCGAGAAGTGTCAAAATGAAACGAGCCGCTACCGTTTGACGTATCCGCGTCAAAAAAAAAAAAGCGAAAATGTTTGTCTACCTGAGCAAGAAGATCGCCATACCAAACAACTATCGGCTGAACTGCGTAGCATGGAACCAAAGTCAGGGTTTCATCGCAGTCGGCGGCGAGGACGGTCTGTTGAAGGTGCTCCGAGTGGATTCCAATGCGGGTGGCTCGAGCTCCAGCGGTAAGAGTCACGGTTTAGCCGCCGCGAATAATCTCGGGATGAATCAAACATTGGAGGGTCACGACGGTCACGTTCGAGTGGTCACTTGGAACGAAGAACACCAGAAGTTGACTTCCAGCGACGAGCACGGCGTGATAATCGTGTGGATGCTGTACAAGGGATCCTGGTACGAAGAGATGATAAATAATCGTAATAAATCGGTAGTGAAAGGCATGGCGTGGAGCTCGGACGGCCAGAAAATTTGCATAGTTTACGAAGACGGCGCGGTCATAGTCGGCTCGGTGGACGGCAATAGGATTTGGGGGAAAGAATTGAAGAATACTTCCCTCGCCAGTGTTCAATGGTCGCCCGACGGTAAATTATTGTTATTCGGTTTGAAGAACGGAGAGATCCAGCTTTTCGACGATCAGGGTGCGTTCCTGACGAAACTCGATACAGCGCCTAGTGGGATCGGTCAGTCGCCGCGGACGATCGTGGCGATGCACTGGTACGACGGCAAAAACGGCTACGTTGCCCGCGATTGTCCGTCTCTGGCCATTTGCTATCGCGGCGGTAGGATTCAACTGATGAGAAACGAGCTCGACGACGATCCATTGACGGTGGAAACCGGCGTTGCGGCAGTTTGGTGTCGCTGGAACAGCTACGGCTCCCTCTTGGCGATTACCGGTACGATGCCCATGCTCGCCAACGGCGAAACCAAGGATTCAAACGTCGTTCGATTTTACGGTCCGTTCGGCAATCACGTCAGGACACTAAAGATTCCCGGCAGAGAAGTGACCTGTTGTACTTGGGAGGGAGGATCGCTTCGCGTTGCCCTGTCCGTCGATTCGCACATTTACTTTGCAAATATTCGTCCCGATTACAAGTGGACGTATTTCAGCAGCACGGTGGTCTTTGCGAACGAGAGAATCGCCAAGGACGGTATTTGCGTCACATTCTGGAATACGATCGACAATAGCCGCTACTCCAAGTACGTCGGGTCGTTGATCTCGATAGCTTCGGATGCGGAGCACTGCGTTCTGGCGGCGAGGAACGAACCGTCACGGGGATCGGAAAGATTCGTTTTATTCGTGTGCAACGCGATCGCGACTTCGATCGACGCCAAGTATTTGGATTTGGAGCCGTTGCTGGTGGCGATGACCGGTGGCACGGTCATCGCGGCGTCGACCAACTCCTTTTTGCTGTGGAACTTTCGAGCGCCTCGAAATTCCGCCTCGAACGCGGGCAGAGTGCGCAAGGATAGAATCTATCACATCGACGATACGCCGACCGGTGTGACCGAGGTCATTCGCGATTTGGACAGAAACGGAGATTTCGAAACACCGTCGAACACCGAGCCCACGGTAGATCCGATATGCTGCTTATGCGCCAGCGAGAAGATTCTCCTGATCGGTCGAGAGTCCGGAATGATTCAACGATACTCGCTGCCGCAGGTGACCCTGACGAACAGATACACCACGAATTGCAAACCTCGCAAAATAGCCGTCAATTGCAATTCGTCGCGAGCTTCAGTCATCGACGTATCGGGCGTTCTCACGATGTTAGACCTCGAGCAGCAGCAGCAGCAGCAAAGGAATACGGCATCGTTAGCCGGCGACGATCAAGATCTCGGTAAATTCGAGCGCAAGGATGTTTGGGCTATGCACTGGGCGCAAGACAATCCCGCGTTATTGGCCATCATGGAAAAAACAAGAATGTACGTCCTGAGAGGCTTGGATCCCGAGGAGCCGATAGCCTGCTCGGGATACATTTGCTCGTTTCGAGATCTGGAGATACGCTGCGTATTGCTGGACGATCTCTCGCAACGACCGGACGATCCGCGTCCTGAATTCACGATCGACTTGGAAGTGAAGTCTCTGCGCGATACCAGAGAGTTGCTCTCGAAGGTGGGTCTAAAGGAGGCCGAAAATTTCATACGGGACAATCCGCATCCTCGGCTGTGGCGTTTACTAGCGGAATCGGCCTTGCGGCAGCTCGACCTGGGGACCGCCGAAAACGCCATGGTACGATGTACCGACTACTTGGGCATTCAATTTATAAAGCGCCTGCGGAACGTGCACGGCGATCGGCTGAAGAAGGCCGAAGTGGCGGCGTTTCTCGGAAATTACGACGAGGCCGAGAAGCTCTACTTGGATCTCGACCGCAGAGATCTGGCCATTTCTCTGCGACAGAAGCTGGGCGATTACTTTCGAGTCGTGCAACTGATGAAGATGGGCATCGGCGGGTCCGACAGGCAGATGGAGCGCGCCTTCGAGAAGATCGGCGATCATTTCGCGGAGCGGCAAAATTGGGAAGGGGCGAGGGAGTATTACGAGAAGGGAAGAAACTTGGAGAAGCTGATTCGATGCTACTACAAGCTCGAGGACTATCGCGAGTTGTCCGCGACGGTGGATCAGCTTCCCGACAAGAGCCCCTCGTTGAAGACCGTAGCGAAGATGCTGGCGTCGGTCGGCATGTGTCCCGAGGCGGTTTCCGCCTACATCAAATACGGCGACGTAAAGCGAGCGGTCGACACGTGCGTCCGTCTGAATCACTGGGATCGCGCGGTGGAGCTCGCTAGGACCTACAAAATGGCGCAGATCGGCGAACTCTTGAACAAGTACGCCGGTCATCTGCTTTCCAACGGGCGCAAGTTGCAAGCGATCGAACTCTACAGGAAGGCGAACTATCACTTGGAGGCGGCGAAATTGTTGCTCGACCTCGCGGAGGAACGAGCCGAGGAGCGAACGAAACCACTGCGGGTCAAGAAGATTTACGTGCTGGCGGCGTTGCTCGTCGAGGAGCACATCAAACGCGCGCCGGCCGCGAAGGGCGGCCGCAGCAACGTCGTCATGGGATTGACCGAGAGCAACGAGGACACTCGAGTGATAGAGAAGGCTTGGCGGGGTGCCGAAGCTTATCATTTCCTCTTGCTCGCTCACAGACAGCTTTACGACGGCGACCTCGACGCCGCCGTGAAGACGTCGCTGAGGCTGAGGGAGTACGAGGACATCCTCGAGTCCGAGGACATTTATCGCCTGCTCGCACTGTCGAGCTGCGTCGATCGAGCATTCGCGACCTGCTCGAAGGCGTTCATCAAACTCGAGGCGCTGGACAAATTGACGGATACCAAGCGGGAAGAGTACGAGGAGTTGGCCTTGAACATCTTCACCAAGTACAGCCCCAAGGACTCTCGCAGCGCGAAATCGGAGTGCGTCAACTGCGAGACGCTCGTACCCGATTGGTGCGTCGTCTGTCCGAACTGCGCTTCGAGGTTTCCTCCGTGCGTCGTGTCCGGGAGACCGCTCATGGATCTCAGCGGTGCTTGGGTCTGCACGGTTTGCAGGCACCACGCGGCGAGTGAACGGGACGTCATTGGCGCGAACGCGTGCCCGCTGTGCCACGGCGCGATAACCGCGAGCGCTTAGACGCCGATACATCGAGATACGCATACATTCATGTTTCGATCGAATAAATATAATTATGGTAGAAAAATGCTTCCAGCTCTTGCTTTCCCCTCACTTTTCCAAGACGCGTACCTATTTAGGTTTTCCAGAATCCTCCCAATTACGAGGTAGAGTGTAAACATAGACAAATTTATAATAGAAACGAAAAGTCAACCTCCTCTGGTACTACTCAGCCCCGATTTTAACACGCGTAAACGTTCGCCGTACCAGCATCCCTGCGCGTAGCACTCGCCCGTCCATCGCCAGTTCCATCGGGGTGTCGCTGGCTCGAGCGCGAGGAGCTGCTCGCGATCGCGACGGAGCAGATGGCAGCCAAAAACGCGTACCAGATTCGGGAAGGAGTTACGCGTGTATATACGATATAGCTGGACACGTATTTACATCTTGATGTATGTATGGTGAAAGTCGCGTTGGAATCTCGGGATCGTAGCAGCTGCCGTTACGTCGAATTAAATATGTATTATAGATGTGGCTACGGGCGATTCGACGTGACGTATACGCAATCCATACCATACGAGGATCGAGTATTTGAATTGGAGTCCGTTATAGGCGTGCATCCAGCTGCGACGGATTACTGAACGGCGTTTCGCTCGTTTTATATTTGACGCGCGAGTCGCAGTCTCGAACCGAAGAACTCCAAAACCCGCGAAGTTATTTTGTAGTACACCCCCAATTTTCTATATCAACGAATTTGATTTTTAAATAAAAAAAATATTCCTATTATCAAATTCAATTTATAATCTGCATACATATATTGCATGCAATATCAAACGAAAAAGAGAATATCCGAAAAAATAATTATTCACCGAGTTATAAATGCGTTTCTTTCTGCTAAATTGTGACGTCATCGAAACGCCAGAGACTAATGCTAAGTTGCGAGTGCGAGAGAGATAGACTCATAGCACCATGACGTACTGCATTTTTAATGTCATTTTCCAGCTCTGACAAGGTCGAAAATGAAGAATGAAAAAACACGCACCAAATAATTTTGCCTACCTACATTTTTCGAATCTGCTATAAAAAAAAATGCCTCAAAACCGAATTTCATGGTTTTCTCTCGGTTCGCATGTAATCCTCGCTTAAATGCGCGGATAAAAAAACTAATTCAGCCACGCGCCGTCAAGATAGTCTCGACTTCCAGAAGGTAATCTCGAAATTCAAACAATTTACATATACCGTGGAGGCTGATTGAAATCGTCGCGCACAAGGCGCGCATGCGCCCGGTTACCGGCGTGCGTTCGCTCGGCAGTTCAGTGTGTCTCGCGCAGCCCCCGGAGAAGGGTCGTCATTGTCGTCAGTCGTCGTGTAGGTTAGTCGGCTAGGTCGTACCGAGGCGTTCCGCATCGGCCGCGTTGAGACGTCGCGATTTCGAACATCCGTGGTCGCGCGCAACCGCTATTATCGCGGATGTATCAGGTCAACGGGAGTGCGGTCCGAGTTTTTCTTTTCCCCCGTAGAAATCTGTGCAGTGTATTCCGCGCGAGTGCTCGACGATCATGAGTGGCTTGTCATTTCTGTGCATGATTCTGACGCTCAGCGTCACGGCGGCAGGGGGGGCTGCCGGTCTCAAGTGCGACGCTGTCAGGCCGTATTTCGAATCCCAGGGATTTCCTACGAGCGACATTCCAAAGGAGCCGATTTCATGTGAGTATTTTTTCGTCGTTTATCCTCGTCCAAGCATTCCGTCAAGATACTCGGGAAAGATGCGGGGTCGTCGAGAACACGCGTACTCCATCGAACGAGTGAAGGAAGCGGCGATGCACGCGCGCCGGGAAAATTTAAAATCCGCATTTCTGGTATCCGTGGGTGATAGGTAGCTATTTTTCGATCGAACGAAACCCCGTTCGACTTGTGATTTTGAACTACGCGTGGAAGGGGGGTCGGTTTGACGCCAATCTTCGATGCTCGTGTCTGCGAATCGCGTTACTTCCGGTTACGTACGCATCCAATGGGAGAAATATACGAGTACGAAGAAATATCATGTGTCGGTAGCACCGAAGGTTCATCAGAACGAAAAATTTCGACTTTTTGAAAGACCGTGGCCACTGTTGAGTTTATCGATTATGTACTTTATTTCCGATAGTCGCCCAGTTCACGAAGATTTCTCTATAGATCTAGTAATCAATAAACTCGATATCGACCACAATCTCTTAAAAAGTCGACATTTTTCGTTCAGATGAATGTTCGAAATTTCAAGTACATGAAATATCGGCGGCGTAAGGGCCCGAAATACACGCGTCATAATTCTCCCTCGTGTTCATCACGATCGTGAATCCGTCTACGCGATGTCGGCAACGTCGCCGCATAGCACGGGGTGCTTTTCGGTGCCCAGCGACAGAAGATGTGCGCGAATAATTTTGCGTCTCATCGGTGCGTGAATACATACCGCGCGCGAGTCGCTTCGGTTTTTGTTGCGAATGAAAAAAAAACGTCGATTCTATTCTTCTTTACTCGGTACAGATAGACACGTCTATTATTCTGTGCTCCGGAGAGATCTTCGGGGTACTCGCAGAAGTATACCAGGAGGTGATCATAGTCCGATGGTAAAATAATCAAAGAACAGATGCGTGATACGCGATACGCAGGAGCGAAGACCAAAGGGTTTCCTCTCGTCAGGAAGATGGATCGCGATTTAGCCACGCCGCGATGAGCTGATCCGAGAAGGGGAGAAATTCGACGAAGAATTTCGAACTTTCGGCTCGACTCAACGACTGCCGCTTTTGAGGAAAGATACGTTTCCGTTTCTTCCTTCTCTCTCCCTTCGTTTCCAACACGTTCGACCGTCCCGTTTAAAACGGGTCACCCGGTACGCGTAAAGTAGACGTCCCGCATGTTGTGTCTGCGACGAGGGCGATATAAAAACCAGCGACCGCCCGCAGCAATCGCGTCGCGCTCTCGGGGCGCGTACGCGAAATTATCCCGACTGATGAAAAGTGATCGCTGGAGCGAACGGATTGCGAGTCGCGCGGGTGTGCGTAGATGCGCGTGTGCACGCGAGATGTGTACCTATACGCGGAGCAGACGAGGCGCCACCGGCGTGTAAACTGCATACAGGGGCGCCGTACAGTCGACGTGTCGGAGAGTTCGCAGTCCCCCGCGTCACTCCCCCTGCCCAACTGTCGCTATTGATTTTCGTGCGCGGAGCGTTCGAAAAAAGTTCCGAACTTTGATTCGCCGCGGTACGAGGGTCCGCGCTAATATTTGCCGCGACCGGACACGCGCGACGATTGGTATTACAGATCCATTGTCGTCGCGGTGCGGGCGACGCTGTCATCCGTTTCTTAATCAGACTGTGTACCACCATCCGTGCTGATACCGTCGCTGCGTCGGGATCTCGAGCTGAGCGCGGCAATTTGGTCTTTAAATAAACAAAAATATTCATATTTTTAACCCTAGAACGGTACACACGGGTCACAGGTACCCAGCAGACGGAAAACGCTATGACTCTTGTCTGCAATTTTATTTTTGCTTTCAAAATATGTGAAATCGAAACGCCAGACTATAAGCTGTACGTAGTAATTGGCGGAAGGAGCAGAAACCATTTAGGTACCTGTGACTCATGTGTACCGTTCTATTCATAATTTCATTTTCTTTTTTCAATTACAAGAATCTTTACTTCGGGAGAGCAAGCGCGATGCGCTCTTCGACGTTCTATTCGTTGATATCCGTACCGTGTAGGCTTTACGGCTCGTATAACTTTTCAGCGCGCTTTCGTTTGGGAGCGATCGAGCTTAGTTTACGCGCGAAACAATGCTCCGTATTCGTATACCGTCGGTGTGGAGGTACGGCGCGTTATATCGATGTTATAATTTCAAATACATCTAAATAATAGTATCTTATGTCATTAGGCGGAAATCCGAGGTTTTTTCAGTCTGTGTTTAACCCATTCGGGACGGATCCGGATAAAACTCCTCTTTGAAAACCGTACCAGTACGTCAATCGTCCTGAATGGGTTAATTAGGTCGTAACACGAGGCTCGCCTTTAGCCAAAATTTTGCCAAAAATCAAAATCTCTGGAATCGGTCGCTCCATCACCCTATCTTACGTATTTTTTCGCGCTGATTCCGAAAATGATAGATTTATTGAGGAAATCTCAACGGAACACCGAGATATCGATGATTTCTTGCGGAAAAATAATTTTTTTATACACAAAATCAGCGTTATTTCATATTTCCTTTGAGATTTCGACCTAATAACTGTGGTTTTCGGAATCAGCGTAAAAAAATACATAAGATAGGGTGATCCAGAATTCGATTCCAGAGATTTCGATTTTTGCGAAAAATCTAAGGCATACCCCTTAGATTTTTCGCAAAAATCGAAATCTCTGGAATCGAATTCTCGACCATCCTATCTGATGTATTTTTTCGCGCTGATTCCGAAAATGATAGATTTATTGAGGAAATCTCAACGGAACACCGAGATATCGATGATTTCTTGCGGAAAAATAATTTTTTTATACACAAAATCAGCGTTATTTCATATTTCCTTTGAGATTTCGACCTAATAACTGTGGTTTTCGGAATCAGCGTAAAAAAATACATAAGATAGGGTGATCCAGAATTCGATTCCAGAGATTTCGATTTTTGCGAAAAATCTAAGGCATACCCCTTAGACTTTTCGCAAAAATCGAAATCTCTGGAATCGAATTCTCGACCATCCTATCTTATGTATTTTTTCGCGCTGATTACGAAAATGATAGATTTATTGAGGAAATCTCAACGGAACACCGAGATATCGATGATTTCTTGCGGGAAAAAAATTTTTTTATACACAAAATCAGCGTTATTTCATATTTCCTTTGAGATTTCGACCTAATAACTGTGGTTTTCGGAATCAGCGTAAAAAAATACATAAGATAGGGTGATCCAGAATTTGATTCCAGAGATTTCGATTTTTGCGACAAACTGAAAAAATTTGATGGCAAATGGCGAACCTCGTCCCTTGACCATGCCTCGTGCTACGACCTAAACACGGTCTTAAAAATCCGAGGATTTCAGTCGAATGTGACATAAGTACTATTTTTTCTCACGAATGCCCATTTCTCAAAACAAAACAAACAGAAGTACACACGGCACATTTCACGTTGCGTTTATCAGTTTGGATAAAGGACCCACTTCGGACTAAGCAATCTTTTAACAGCCTGCCGACTCCCGGTCGGTGTCACGCGGGAAAAACGCCATCTTACGGTCTAAAAATAGGCTGGAAAAGGCCTCGAAATGGGTATGAGTGAGGAAAATAATTTTCTTTTCGCACAAATAATAAATATCCATCTACTCAATTTCAACGCGGCTCTTTCTTTCCCAACTTCAAATCGAACTCGTTGCTTTCTTCATTTCACTCACTGTTTCTTTTATTTTACTCATTTTTCTCAGCTACCCAGACCGTTATGATCCCTGAGAATATTCCCCCCCCCCCCCCCCCCCCGAAATAGGGCTCAACGAACTCGCGGTTCATTGACTGTCGGATGCGCGAGGTTCCGTAGTAATAATAAGCGATGCTACGGAGTACGAGTAGGCGTAACCGGGAGTAGCGCTGTATTAATGAGCGCGCGGGACACTTGTAACACCCGTACTCTACACGTGTATGAAAATGATACGCGCGCCGGAAGTTCTGTTCGGACAAGGTTCGTCGGCAACGCGTTCGATTTCAATTTTGTACGAATTCACCAAAAATGCCACGCGCTACCGTCCACCCTGGCGAACCCAGGAGTATCTGATTTACCGGATGCACCGGCGGTGCGGCTAGTCGCTATTTTTTTCCCGCGCGTACCGCAAGGGCTCGTGTGCGGTATGTGGCGCGGGACGACGAGAGAGCTTGCGTGGTTTCCGTTCCCATGGCTCGTACGCGGGTTTTCTCGACGGCGCGCCGCGACGGTGTGCAACGCCGCGCGATGCAGGAAGCATTGTATACAGGAAGAGCACGTGGCCCGTTCCGTTAAATTTTTTTCGCGCCGCCTCCGCTTTGGCTACGACGAAAATATACCTAGGCGTACAGGGTCGAAGCGAGGGAATCCACCTCACAGGGGGATTCCCCGATTGTGCGACTGCGGCGGGGAAGGACGTCGCGTTTCGAACCACTCGACCACCATACGGGGCTAAACTCACTCGCCAGGAAAGAAACTTCAGTCGTTATTATCACACTACCTGAAAGCTTTTTGCTGTGATATTTGTATAATACTTTTTTGTAGATTACGTTTCAATCTACAATAAAGAGAGCCTTATGTCGATATAGACCACAAATCGTACATCCAATTCAGTACCGCCACAAGTGTAAATTATATAATTTTGAATAAGAAGGAAATAAAACAATGCCAGATCGGAATTCATAGGGCCATATATGCAAATATGGCATATTTTAAAACTTAACCACTTGTGGCTGTATTTCTTTTCAAAGTCCAATATGTTGGCACTGCAATAATCGCCAGAAAATCAAAAATTAAAATTTTGCAGTTATGGCGGTATTGAACTGGATGTACGAAATACATAAATAATGAGATAATAGCGATTTAAGTTTTTCTCCCGGTGAGTAAGTTTAGTCTCACATGGTATATCGAGTATACGCGGTACATACGTAGCTACACGCGGGACATTGTATATATACATATGTATATGGATATGGCACTCGACGTTAGCCGCACCCTGTACGATTTCGAAACCGAAAGCATTTTGACGCTCTCATTAAAAAGTCGTTAATGAGATAATAGCGATTTAAGTTTTTCTCCCGCGGCGAGTAAGTTTAGCCTCACATGTGGTATATCGAGTACGCGGTACATACGTAGCTACACGTATATGGATATGGCACTCGACGTTAGCCGCACCCTGTACGATTTCGAAACCGAAAGCATTTTGACGCTCTCATTAAAAAGTCATTAACGTCTCGTTTCAACGATAATGAATGCGTTTTAGAATTTTTTTCCCTCGCACCCCTTTATCGTTCTCACAACGTAGCGTAACGTCGCGCGCGCGCGGCATGCGGCATGCGGCAATCGTTCTCGCTCTCCGACGGGCCTCCGCGCGCGCGTCAAACGGGGTGCGAGTATTTTTTCAGGGGCCGGTTCCTTCCTGCGACGCGTGTTATCTTCGAGCCACGGGGAACTCGCAGAGGAGGGTCTCCCACCCCCGAAATCCCGCGGTTCGATCGATGTTTGTTTGACGTTACGAACTTCTGCCGCTTACTTTTTCTCGTTCGCCTCTACTTGTTTATATCGCGCGCGCGCACGCGTCTGGTTTCTTCCCACGGTTTTGGGCGTGCGCATAACTTCGCGCTTTTTGTCACAGTGGCGAGTACATAATATCGTGTGAGGCTAAATTTACTCGCCGGGAGAGAAACTCAAATCACTGTTATCTCAATATTTAGGAACTTTTATACCTATATCGCGGTATAAGAGTTTATTGTAGATTTGAAGCGTAATCTTCAAAAAAAAAGTACCTATTATACAAATATGAGCCAAAAGCTCGTAGGTAATGAGATAATAGTGATCGAAAAGTTTCTTTCCTGACGATTAAGTCCTCATATTGTATTCGTCGATCCTTCCTCGAGGATCATTCCGCCGCGGAAGGGCGTCGCACGGGAAAATGCGAGCGAGCATTTCCGGCGTTCGCGAGGCTGCGAGCGCACGGCCAACCATTGGCCCAGTGACGATCGCGTGCCGCTTCCTCGCGTAGGATCGGGTTGGGTTAGGCTGGATCGGGGGACGGGTCGGTGACCCGCTCGGTCGATTCGCGAAACGATGCAGCCGCGTCACGTCGGTCTTCTCGGGCGTCCTCCGTCGCGGGACGGATCGATCGATCGATCGTGTAATGGTCGGTTCTCACGAGACAGCGCCGCGTCGGGACCCGTGTAATTTGCGATATTCGTTCGCGCTGCTCGCTGCTGTTAACCGGCGAACTCCGAGCAGAGAGCTGACGACGACTGTTCGCATAGAGGCGGTAGCAGCTGGACCTCGCTTCATGGTTGAATCTAACGCTTCGTAAAATACGACCACTTAACGTAGACAAACCACTATTTATACGATCCACGCGCGTTTTTCTGCGTAGCTCTGAAATTCGGTCTTTAAATGAAAAAATATTTATATTTTCAAACACTCAGTTTGTGATCTGCATACATATTCAGTAGCACGCGAAAATAAAAATGCCCGTAAAAATGATTATTCGTAGAGTTGTTAATGCGTTCCTCTCTGCGATACTGTGACGTCATCGAAATGCCAGAGAGAGACGCATTTATGACAAGCAATGAGTACGAGAGAGAGAGAGAGAGAGAGAGAGAGAGAGAGAGAGAGAGAGAGAGAGAGAGAGAGAGAGAGAGAGAGAGAGAGAGAGAGAGAGAGAGAGAGAGAATTTATAAAACGGTAACGCAGCTGCATTTAAAAATGTCATTTTCCAGCTCGGATAAGACTAAAAATAAGAAATGAAAAAATGCGGGGTTGATAATTGTACCCAAATTTTTCAAATCTGCCGAAAACAAAGTGCATTAAAAAACCGAATTGCCACGACGGCGCGGCTGCATCGGTGACCAAGTGCTTCCAGGCCGGGATTGTCCGTCGAAACGGTTTACACGCGCGGTGGACATTCACGGCTCCCGTGAGATCGTTTGGCGACGGGAAGAAGAAACCATATACACGCGGTCGAGTACCATGTAACACCGTGGCTGCCGTCGCATCGGTTACAGTATCGCGCGCGCGCGCGCGCCGTGCCGGTTGGCCGACAAGAAAACCCTTCAACATACCCGCACCTCGTGATGGAGTCGTAAGGAAGGTCGCGCATCGCGATCGGTATTGCGACCGGTTTTTGCCCCGTCGCGCGCAATTTGTACGTTACTCGCGCTCGAGAGGCAGAAAACGCGTTGCGCGTCGGACGAGAGCCTCCGAAATTACAAACGGTGAGAGACAGGGCCAGAGGAGAACGAGGAGTCGCACGCGGAAGACAGAGAGGCGGGAGAGGTGCTTCCGAAAGGTAGCGCAAGGGAAAGAACAACAGTTGCGGCGTAACGGGGGAAACGCGGTAAAGCCGGAACGGGGGTGGGAGCGAGGAATGCTTTCGGGAAGACGAAGAGGAAGAAGAATTGGCTCTCGTAGAAATTTCTCCTCATCCGTTCGACGGCGGTAAGGCGGGGCGAGCGAAGGGTTGGAGAACGACGGAGAGGGGGAAAACCCCTCCGAACTGACTTCGCATACCTGTAAGCTGACTCGTTGCGTGGCATTCCTCCGGAGTCTGGCTTCGCGGTCGCGGTCGGCCGGTAATTATGAGATATTAACCGATAATTTACGACCTTCTCTCCTCAGGGACTCTCAAAGGTAAACTCGCGATCCTCTTTCTCGCTGAATGGTGCGAGGGGCGCGCGTCTGCGACGGCGTTTCGGTTATCGCCAGAAATCGAAATATCCGGAATCGTGAACTGTTGACCCCCCTCCATCCGACTTATCGTTCCGCGCTGATCCCGAAGACGACGGTTTTGTCGAGAAGATCTCAAGGGAATATCGAGATATCGATGATTTTTTGCGAGACAAAATAATTACTTGCGGTATCTCCTTCGGGATGTCCACCCAATAGCCGAGCTTTTCGTAATCAGCGGAAGAAAGTACGCCGATACCGTTTTTTTTTTTTCGCTTTCGCCGTGTCAAAGGGTATCTCTCGACCGATAAGATATTTCTTTCAATTAAGCGCTTCTTCCTATCGACTGTTTTCGGTTCGCGTCTTTTAACCGCATCGATTACTTCGCTCTACCAAACATTTATTCGTTAGCCAATGGCCGCGATACTTTGTTGAGTTGGATATGATTTTTTAATCGACTTAATTTTTTATCAGTGTGCGAGATTCGAGAATATCGGATACTTTAGACCGACGAACCTGGAAGAGCCGTACAGAGGGAAATATGTACGGGTGCGATTCCTATACAGGTGTATCAGCCGTGGACTATATTTGATTATGATATTCTCAAACTCAATGCAATGCTCATGGCGTTCGTTGCTATACGTGTCCTCAAATAACATTATGGTAAAAGTATAGTACACCGCTGACCCCCTGTTAAAAATTTCCGATAGAAACCGATAGAATATGGGAAAAATGAATAAAAAAATACCATAGAAACTTACACAGATCTTCTGTGTCGATCTTATTGTTTTTTTATGACATTCAATGTGAAAATTATAAGAAACGATAGAACTTCTCACTCTCTGTGGTATTTTTGAATCTTTTCTATCATTTTTTCCATCATATATTTTTAGCATGGGATATATCATACTTCTGATATCTATACAGCTGAGTACGGCCGGAATAATTTCTCTCGCTTTTCTTTCTATCGAGAAATCAATATATACGTTATACCCCGCAAAGGCAATGAAAGCTACCCCTCCCCTCAACCTACCACCGCGTGAGACTCCCACCCTCGAGCGGGTCGAGTGCCCGCTCGTTCATTGAAGAGCACTCGATTCTCGAACGAATCGAAAAAAAAGGATTAAGAGGAAGAGGAAGAAGCACTCGATTCTCGATGGTCGCCCTCGAATAACGACGCGATGCAAGCGCGAGCATATACGGATCGCAGATCGTCTCTCTCGCGGTCTCCGCGACGCGGACGCGCGACTGCGAGCGGCGGCATCGACCGCGACGCGCGGCTCTCCTCCGTCGAGGGCGTCTCTCTCGCGCACTCCGACCGAACAAAGAAATCCGCGCGCGCGGAGGTCGGGTGGAAACTCGTTGACGAAATCGCGCCGCTCTTGGGGCATTCCTCCCTTGTCGCAGTCTCTTGTCGCGCGTGCGGTGAAGTTCGTTTCGACACGCATAACGACGCGTTTAGACGCGCGGTGGGCACCGCGAGAAAGTCTTTCGTTAAGAGGAACTGTACACCGAGAGAAATAATCGCTAGTGTCAACGAAATATTCCTTGGGCCAAGAAGAAGCGTTGGCTGGCGTCGATGTCGTCAAAATAAATTAGTGCTTTTCGAAATCGCTGGGAAAAAGAAATACATGTGGGAGTGTGTTATTTCGATTTTTGACGAAGTCTTGAGGCCACCGCACACCGGACGCGTCAAGCTTCGGGAGAAAAATCACGGAGGCCTTTAGACTGAACAAAATAATTGCTAGTGTCGAACAAATATGCCTACCTTAGATCTCAGGAACATATGATCTTAAAAATTGTTGAGAATACAGATTCTCAGTCGAAGAATATGTATTCTTGTGATTCGAGTACACCTTCGTTGTGACAAGAAATTATTTCTGCGTGGAAAAAAGAAAACAATTACTCGAGCCTATCAAATATTTTCTTGCACGAAGAAAACCATAACTCGATTCTGGAATTATACCACGTTTCTCTGGTTGAAGAACGAATTTTTCGATACCAGCAGTTATTTCTCTCGGTGTATATTACATAAACGCGCGCGTATACTCGGTACGGCCGACGGCACGCAATACTCGTCGGTCGGGATATTCCGAAGAATTGTCGAGGCGCATTTTACGGGTGGTTAGGTGAAAAGGTCCAAGGAAGGTCCGTTAGGTATTCCTGTGGAATTTCCTTGACGAATCCGCCTGAGTTTTGGAATCGACGCGAAAAACGCATCGAACGTGCTTTTTTTTTTTTAATTTACACGCGCCGCGACCTATGTATACCATCCATGCTCGCACGCGGCGAACAGCCTCCCGAACGAAGAGATGCGGTCGCGCGTCCGGGCGAACCAATTAAATGCGATTCCAGCGCCGGGCGCACGTGCGCGCTCGTCGAGATGACGCGGCATGTGCGTCATTGGGCGGGGTGGGGAAGAGATTCTGAGTTGTGGCCGAATAACCCGACCTCGGGGATATTTGCTCGCGGGCCTCAAATTGGCGGGTACCGGGGCAAAGATGTACGGGCGGGTAGAGGTGTACGGATACCCGGAGGAAAAAAAAAAGGAACGCCGGAATGTGATTTTCGGCCGGAAACACCTCTCGAAGCGCAGCGCGACGAAGCTTTAACGTTTCACCGGGGGATAGGTATTCCGACAGGTGCGGATTTCGTGTATACTCCCCGATAGGGTTCAGGGGTGGCTACAGACCTGGGAAAATGTCTGAACATTTGATCCGTCGGGGAAATATTAGGGAATTTTGGATTTTTACTGGAAATTACAAATAAAGGAGAGTTAATTTCTCGAAATTTCACCGTTGATACATTTCACAATGGAGTTTGCACTGCTGCTTCAGCCGAAACTCCTGATATCAATAAAAACATCAGGGAATACTTACATATTTTATCGGAAATAGTCAGGGAGACGTCGGGGAATTCTGTAATCAAGTTTTTGCAGCCACCCTGAGGGCCTGCCTACGCATTAGTCTACGCATCAGTAGAACTTGTGATATAATCCACATAGACTTGTACGATCGTCACGATGTTCATGCAAGATACAATCAGTCTGAAGTCTCGGTCTATTTTGCCGCATGAGTTTCGAAAAATAATTGTTCTCCAGAAAATTGTTCGTTTTACATTATAATGTGATTCAAAATAATCGCTATATTTATTGTAGCAACATATATCGACGATAAATGTACGCTACATTAAGTAAATGTTTGGCATTTTATTTGTATTAGTTTGAAGTCATTTAATGATAGAAATATGCTCGCTTGATAACGACTCATTGAGCGCTCAACCTTGATGCACCTGATGAGCCGATACTTCCTTGGAGTTACTGTACAATTAACGCACATTTATCATTCCGGGAATGGACGAGTTGCGCTCGAATCGTGGCGAGCGCGCAGAGGCGAAGTAAAGAAACGACTAGATGTGACCTAGAGGATCGAATAAAAAATCTTCCCCGTCCGTCGTCCCGAGTCGGGCCGCGAGGCATCGATCGACCGCTACACCTTCCACCCCGTGCGCGACCGCGGTCGTTTATTATACAGGGCGAGTGCTCGGACCGTCGCACGCTCGAGATGGAGTGCGTACAAAGTCCGAGGTAAATATCGAGCGACCGTTCGAAGAGAGAGAGAGAGAGAGAGGGCACGAATTTCATTCCACTCTTCGCTCCGGCTATACTCGACGCTGGTCGCGTTCGCGGCGTTTTAATTGTTTTCAATTGTTGCGCGCCCCGATATATCGTGCTCTCTCTCTCTCTCTCTCTCTCTCTCTCCCTTCTTTTTTCCCGCACTCGGCGCATGACAGGAAGTCCATTCATTGGTCCCATTGTCGTTTCACGCGTAAACGAGGGACAGAATATTTTACCGATGAAAGGGAGCCCACAGAGACGACCACCGGGGCCCCCGGGTCCGAGGACCCGCGGCGCACCGCGTTCCTCGCGTGGAACGCTGCACGGCGCATAACTGAGAGCCCGCGCGCGCGTTTGCGCCGCACCGAAAGGATGCGCTCCTGCATCGCGCGCCGACCGGTGGCGAGAGACAACCCAGGTGGACTTGTACGATCGTCACGACGTTGATACAAACTACAATAATTCATTGTTCTAAAGTCAACGATTGTTTCATTTACATTATCATCCGATTCAAATGAATCGTTGTATTTATTGTAATAACATATTTACGGTAACTTGCGCGTATATCGAACAAATGTTTATCATTTTATTTGCATCAGTTTGAAATGATTTAATGACGCAAATACATTTGCTCAATAGTGACTCATTGAGAGCGCACAACCTTGACGCATCTGATGAGCTGATACTACCTTGAGTTGCTGTACAATTTACGTACATTTGTCTATCCGGGAAGTGACGCGGTGCTCCTCGATCAAAGCATTTCTCTCTATCTCTCCTTCCCTATCTCCCTCCCTCGCTCCTCGTCGCCGATTATCCATCGCAAAAAATGGAGCGAGCGCGCGTAGAGGTCATCGAATCGCGGAGTACGTAGCGAAGATTGGAAACGGAAAAGGTGAAAAGGGGTGCGGTGACGGGCGGAAAGTCACGAAGGTGGCGTGAGGAGTGGGGAGATGCACGGCCTGCAGGTAAGGGAGTGGGGGTAACAGAAGGGTCAATTCTCTCCCATCTCTTTGCTCTATTTTACTCCCGCGGCGCTCCTTTGCCAGTTCCAACCTGCTCGCGCCCGTTTCTGCCTGCCCGTTCGCCTGGTTTCCACGCTCTCTACGTGGGGTACCTCTCTTTCACTGCCCACAGCGAGCAGCCCCGAACGCGCGCCGTGGTACGTCCGACTCGAGGCGCTCCCACGTCCAGCTATGCACACTTGGTCGATACACTCGACCGACTGCGAAACCGTTCGAATAAGAAAGAAAGGATTCGACGGTAAGCGCGCCTCGGCGAGTTCCATTTGTACTTCAATCGCACCCGAAGTCAGAGCGAAAAGCAGGGAGGAGGAAGTATATTTTAACGATTATAACTCGGCAATATGGCGCGCCATCGAAATGTCGCTTCTCTCGTTGGCCGCGCGAGTAAACCCATCGCTCTCGTAGAAGGGCCGAACGGACGAGTCCTTTGCCGCGGTTTCGGTTTGATTCGACCGAACGCGCGGAGGTCCCTTCGCCTCTGCTCTAAACCAAGACTATAGAGACCATATCGGAAGGCAGCGCTGCGCGCCAGTCTCTCGACGGTGGCACGGGCAGAGTGAAAGAGGGAAGAGCGTTCGAGGCATGGGAGAGGAATGTGGCCGATGCATAAACTATACCGCACCGGGCATACCCCGCGGGGTCCACGGGCCTCTACAGTTTCGCGAATCGACCCGTGGCTGTTTGTCGCTGCACTCGTCGTACCTGTGGTACCGCGATAGAGACTGTACCTGGTATTTCGCGCTCGTGTGCCCACGATGGTAGAAGACGCGTTTATTGAGTAGGCTTTAAAGCAGGTGTCTCTTAAGAGCACAAAGAGAAGGGCGAAAATAACGAAAAACAACGATAATAGGATACGGAACAGTAAAAATAAGTAAAAGCAAATAAAAGATAATAGTTGAAGTAAGAATAAAAGTGAGAAGTAAAAAAAATAATAATAATAATGATGGAGAGAAAGAGAGAGAGAGAGAGGAGGAGGAATGCGAACGAACGTGGATGGGATTCTCCGAGGATCCGCTCCGAAGGATATAAATCCCTCGGGAGAGGCACTAGCCGCGTAACCAATTCGAAGGCGGATATCGTTGCGATGAAAGTACGATAAATATGCAGTTCGTATCTCGCGAGCCTTCCGCCCTTTTTCCGTATTTCGCCGGAGGCTTCGACGAATCTACCACCTCGAGAGGCGTAAATAAATATTGTTTTCTCTCGCCGCGCGTAGGTACGTATGTAAGTGTAAACCCACGTCTTTGCCCTGTTTACCCGTTCCGTTTTGTAGGTACACGAGTCGACTTTTATCTGGCTGGATAAAAGCATAGGTAGTGTTCCGCGTGTCTCCGCGTCTGCGTTCTTATCGCGGTAGATACAGACGTGTTTTATTTTACGGGAACGATATCAGTGGTTCCCAACCACGTAAAATTTCTACAGGCACGGTCGGTTACCGCTAAGGAATTTCCTTCGTTCGTTTGCGAACATCATTGGGGCACGTTTCGCGTTTGGCCCTTTAATTCGACCTTCGTAGCCGCGGTTGGGAAAAGGCTGGGCTAAGCGATGATACGTATTTTCAGTTATACGCGAAAGTAGATAGGTAGATATATGCAATAGATTAGTTTATTATTGTGTATAACAATATTATATAAAATAAAGAACAATATAAAACAATAACATGCAGATCAGATAGCAGGAGAAAGAGAATGTTTAAAGAACCGAACAAGGCAAAGAGGTGAAAGTATACGAAAGATGTGAAGCAGTTTGCGACATAATTTCTAGAGACGCGAGACTAACTATTGATGTAAAATCATAGAGCGAGAGAGGGAGAGAGAGAGGAGAGTCTCCATACGACTGTGCGAAAGATCGAAAGAGATCAATCGATATGATCAATTGGCTCGTTTAAAATGAAGCCAGCGAACCGTATACGAAGCCGACCAAAACGAGCACGGTAGCCTTTCGCAACGAGAACGGCATATCAATGACTTCGGTAATCCCGACGGCGCCAGCTTCGCTTCGCGCCTTTCCGGCGCGTTTATCTTGTTTACCCGCAAGAGAGATAGAGGGAAAGAGAGATAGAGAGAGTGAGCGCGAGGGAGAGTGATCGAGTGGTGGGGGATAGGAACGGTCCATCATCGGGCTCGACGTCTTCGGTTGTGCGTAACAACGAGTGAGAAGTATAATCGTACCCCCTAAATATTCTCCTCTCAGTCTCCCCCTCACTTCCGGCTGGTCCTCGTCCCCGACGGCCCGGACAAATATTCTCCTCGTAACACACGAGTTCCCATACTTGCTACGCACGCGCGCGTACCGTTCGTTCGCGGGTTAACTCGATAAATGTCACACGTAACCGCGTACGTGGGAAAAAACGTGCATATATATGCCGTTCGCTTCTCTTTAATACGTCGCCGATGTTTCGCCTTTCGAAAATTTCTAGTACCATACGTTTTCTTCATTTCCCTTTTCCTTGCCTTCGACGCGAACGAAGAAGAAGAAGGAGGAGGTAGGGGTTCTTCATCTTATCGGAAATCCGGTCCCTCTCTTTCTCGCGCGGAAGCTTAACCAGATCGTCACGACGTTCATACAATTATTTGATTGTGCTGCAATAATTGATTGATCTAAAGTTTACGTTTATATTTATTAAGTTAGTAACTTTAATTTATTAATATATATTAAAAAATGTATTAATTTTAATTTAGTTTACCGAATGAGTTTTGACAAATAATGATTCTTCAAAAAATTGTTAAATTTACATTATAATCAATCGCTCAAATGATTCAGATTAGTTGTTGTATTTATCGAAACAACATATTTATGAAAAATTTACGATACATTGCATAAATGTTTAGCATTTTATTTGTATTAGTTTGAAATCATTCAATTGCACAAATATATGCTTGCTTAATGATGACTCATTGAGCACGTAACCTTGATGCATCAGACGAGCTAAGGGGGCATTTACACGGGTCGATTTTCGCCGTGCGGCCTAGTCGCGCGGCGAAAATCGACCCGTCTAAACGCCCCCTAATACTACCTAAAAATTTGCAGTACAATTTACGTACACTTGTCTATTCCGCATTCTTCGCGCCCTTCGCCCGGGGTAACATCCAGCAAGAGCAGCGGCGGCGACCGGGTATACGAGACTCGCGGACGGAAAATTGAGAAGAGACGAAAAAGAAGGCTCGCGAGCTCGGAGACCGCGCGCGCGCGGAACAAGAAGAAGCGAGAGAAGGAGAGAGCGACAAAGACCGAACCGGTGAGAGGGAAACGAGCAGACGGACAAAGGGAACGGCAATGTAGTATAGCCCGCCGACTGGATAGGCTACTCGACGGGTCTAAACGGTTAGACGATCGTCTCTCGAAAAGTATTTAGCTCCCGTGGGAACTAAACGTGATTACGCGCGTCCTTCCGCCCGTCCTCCGAAAAATGTACGCCAAGTTTCAGCGGAGATCGTCTTCGATCGCGAGAGAAATCTTTACGAGTCGACCGACCTACATGTATTCGTACATACGCCTACGCGCGTTCTCGGCACGCGCGGGACGGAGGGAGAGGGTCGTGGGAGAGCCGGCGCGGGGGTCGCGTATTTCGCCGTATCCTCCCGCCGATGTCCTATCCGTCGGACGACGGGGATAGAGTGCCCGCCACGCGTTTCGCCACTCTATCTATCTTCGCGGTAAGGATCGAGGCACACTGCTTTATACGCACCACCGACTCGATTCGGATACGCGAGTGGGCGGGGAGGGGCGATGAAGAGGGAAACCTCGCCCCTCTCGGTACCCTCCGTACGGTAGGTACACTGAGAGAAATGAATGCTGGTACCGGAAAAATGATTTCTTCGATCAAAAATATGATATGATTCCAGGATCACATCTATGGATTTATTCGCGCGAGAAAATATTTGACGGGCTCGAGTAAATGTGTTGTTTTTTTTTGCGCAGAAAGAATTTCTCTATTCTTGAATCGAGAATATAATATATTCTTCGATCAAGAATCTGTATTTTAAGACATTTGTGTAAGTTACATTACTCGATTCAAGAAATATTTTGTTGACACTAGCAATTTATTCTTTCCCTCGGTGTAGATCCCGGATAACTCTCGAGTCTCTCGCGCGCTAACGGAGAGCGACGATCGGTACGAGCGTCGCGCGTTATCGCGGCGTCCGCGTTTGATAACGATCACGATCGCGGGGTTATCGCGGCGCTCCGTTCCGTCTCGTTTCTCGTGTCCTTCCCTCGCCCCCGCCTCCACGACCCTCGCGGAATCGGTCGTTCGACCTGCGGAGCCCCTACACCGCTTGCGCGCGTGTAGGACCAGACGCGGTGGGATCGCGCGCGACGCGGCGGTCGTGCGCGGCGGCGGTGACGTTCAAAGCATACCACGAGGAGAGGGAATGCTTTCGCGCGGGCTGGCGGAGGGGGAAAGGCCGGCCGGGGGGGAGGGTGGCGCGGAGGAGAGACGACGGGAAGTTTAACGCGAGGTGGGGAGATCGGACGTGTAGGAGAAAGCGCGCGCGGGAGCGGTGCTCAACCGTTCGCCCCGCGGATGTCGCGGGTGGACGTCCCCCGAGCGCCGCTCCGAGAACTCTTCATGTTCAGGCGCGTCGCCGCCCGGATGCCGTCGGCGGGTAAAACCGCGCGCCCCGGAATGCGCGCACTCGCCTTTCGCTATCTGGGAGGTATACGCGCGACTCTTTTTTTTTTCTCTCTCTCTCTCTCTCCTCACCGACCGGCGGCAACTCGTTCCGACAGTCGATCGTAGCCGCATTCCTCGGCTCTTCGTATCGTCGATTCCGGTCGACGGCACCCCGATCCGTGTGCCCCGAGTCAATTAGACCTCGCGCACTCGGCGCAAGGGTATCTCGACCTGTCCGCCGCACCGCGCGTTTCAGGCGTGTGTCGCGCTCTCGAGTTCGACGAACCCGTTCCAGCCGAAGAGTGCGCTCCTCGCGCCTAATTGGTTCGAACTCGTTTCGGCGCGGCGCAGCATCCGCGAGCCGAATTCAGTCGGGCTCCGAATCGGAGCGTTCGAACGGGGCGCAGGGTGGGAGGGCGGGAGGGAGGAGGGCACGCGGGAGACCTTCGACCCCATGAGAGATTTATCTCGAGGCAGGGGTACAATACGGGGGAGATGCGAAACTTTCTTCGCGTCGAGTCTCCGTTTTAATTAGCGCGCGTCAATTATTCGAATACGGCGCGCAGGAAGTGAGGGTGGCGAGAGGGTCGATAGCTACGCGCGCGAATTGACGTACGAGAGAGGGAGGGGCACGGCGCAGCTGGCGAGATCGAAATATTCAGCCCCGGGGACAACCCTGTACCGGTGACCCCGTAAACGTTCGGCTACATAATTGGGAAATCTTAATATTCGGCTGAGAAAGGGTTCCTCGCTTCCGAGTGCCGCGCGCGGACGAGCGGCGCCCCTTGATGCGGCGCGCGAGAATCGGTCTCGAGGGTTCAGCGACCACGCGCCACCTCCTCCCTCGCGTTTATCCTTCTCTCTCTCTTTAAATGTACTGACTCGATCGCTTATACTCTCTTTCTCCCTCTCTCTCTCTCTTTCTCTCTCTCTCTCTCTCCCTCTCTCCCCGTGGACCAGCTATATTTAGAAAATATAAAGCACGCCGTTTTCCTTCGGTTCGTGCACCGCCGTTAAACGATCCGGCTAAATTTGCCGCTCGCGAACGGTAAATATACGTACCTCTACCCCGCGTATACCTTCCGTTTCGTTCTCGAGTTTCGCAGCGCGCTTCGGGACGGCGCGAAGGAGCGACGCGCGAGTCGCTCCCACCGCCCGGATAGACAAATCGACCGGTACCAGAAAAAAAAGCACGTATCTTTTATCCATCATTGTGGGGCATCGTAACTCGTTGCTATGCAAGGAAACGTCGTAAGTCACAGCGACGACGACGAGGACTTACGATGTTTCCTCGCATAGCAACGAGTTACGTACGACGTTTCTGAACGACAGTGAAAAGATACGTGCTTCAGTACATAAATTATACAGCAACTTTTTAGGCAGTGCTGGCTCGTGAAATGCATCAAGGTTGTGCGCTCTATGAGTCATCATTAAGCACACAGGTTACTATTTGTGTTACTCTAAATGATTTCAAACCGATACAGTTAAAATGCCAAACATTTATTCAATATATATGCACACTCTTTCGTAGATATATCGCTACAATAAATACAGCAATTAATCCGAATTGCATTGTAAATCAAACAACATTTTTAAGAACAATTATTTTTCTAAATTCATGCGGCAAAATTGACGTATCTTCAGAACGATTAATTATTGTAATTTGTATGAACGTCGTGACGGTCATACAAGTCTATCCGCGGGCGTTGTAAACCTCTTTTTTTTTTCACCAGGTCGGGTAGGGTCGAGAGACGACGCGATACGTATAATCATTCTTTTCACAACACCGATTATTTGAGAGATACCAAGGTCGGTCTTGACATTCTTCAATGGCACTCGATATCTTCGCTCAACCTCATCCCGTATGCGAACGAGTGGGTGCCCCGAGATGACCGCGTGTCCCGGGGTGTAATAAATCTTTTATTCTCCTCTTCCCCCTTCTCGCGCGTTCTCCTTGAATTACATTTACGAAACTCTCGGAGCGGAGCATCTTTGCCGGAGCAAAAGTATGTCCTCGGCAAACACTCGAAGAGCGTCGACTCCATCCCCCGAGGCGTCTCCGCTCGGCCCTTGCGATCGGACGTAGAAGCGATGCTCTCGTTTCTTCCTCGATCGGATGCTGTGCAATTTTTTCTCGAGCACATGGAGCAAGGAATATAGGCTCGCGCGTATCCGTCAATAATTCCCACGGGATATAAATGGAAAGCGCGAAGATGACCCTCGTCGATTCCACGCGCGCATACAGAGACTGGAAGAAGAATTTCATCATTCACACACACGTCGACGGGAATTAATCGATTCGATCTATCTCGCCGCGCCGGATCTCGGTATCGCGACGCGCGGGGGAGGAGAAGCCGAAAAATCGATTCCGCCGCATCGCGTCACCCGTACGGAAATTTTCGCGCGATAACACTTTCCTTCCTCTGTGGTTGCAGCGAGGGAGCTGAAAACGTGCGGCAGCATAAGCAGCGGCGGCGAAGTCTGCTGTTCCGCGGATATGGAGGTGAGACTGCAGGCCAGAGCGCGCGACAGGCACGACAAGGCGGCCAAAGAGACTCTTCAGCGACTGCAGCAGCAACTGGCGACGAGGGATACGAGATTTCACAGTGAGGACTTTTTATTTTTCGTCGGCGCAACGGGAGGACGCGAGGCCCCGACCGACACGCGAGGCGATACGCTCTCAAATCGAATTTCCTCCCACTCGTAGATTTCTTCAAGGATCTCCTCGCGGCCAGCAAGAAAGGCTTTCACGAGATGTTCAAGAAGACCTACGGCGTGCTCTACGAGGAAAATTCCTCCGTTTTCACGGACCTCTTCCACGAGCTGGAGAATTATTACGCCAAGGGGATGGTGAGTCTTTCCCTCTCGCTTCAACCCTCCCGTTCGAATCCGGCAGGGTCTCCGGAGAACTCGCTTCGAGAAACAGGCTCGGGCATCGCGCGCGCGAGATTCCTACCTACTTCTCGACCGAGCGATCCTGCGCCAGCTCGGTGCGAGGGACGCGCGCAGGTGTTCAGGAAAATTCTTCACCATTTCGGCATCGAGACGGGACGGCAGATGCGCGATAGCCGCTCGCCTCTGGGAGAATTCGTTTACCCCTGGGCTCCTCTCTCTCTCTCTTCTCGCTCTCTCGCTTCTCGAGTGTAGCGTGGTACGACCGTCGACCCCGTGTACTACACATGTGTGTACAGTTGGTCGGCAGCGAGTCGATCGAAGAGAAAGGCGGAAGGAAGGAAGAAAGAACGATCCCCTCGACACTTCTTTCCCCCGTCGTTTCTTCAGGTGGATCTCGACGAGGCGCTGGACAACTTCTTCAACACCCTCTACCAAAAGATGTTTACCGTGCTGAACCGTCAGTACAAATTCGACAGCAAGTATCTGGAGTGCGTGGGCGATCACATGAAGGAGATGAGGCCCTTCGGTGACGTGCCGCAAAAGTTGATCGTTCAGATAAAGAGGGCCTTCGTCGCCACCAGAGCCTTCAGCCAAGCTCTCGCCGTGGCCGCCGACGTGCTCAAGAACATGCAGACGGTAAGCGCGCGAAATCGGCCGCACGTTTCGCCGAGCCCTTCGTCGAGTTATTCGAGCGGCGGGAAGTAACGCGCCGCGCGCGTTTTCCTCTCCTCCGCAGTTGAAGTCCTCGCCGGAATGCGCCGCCGCTCTGACCAGGATGACGGCCTGTCCGTCCTGCAGCGGAATCCCCGGCAACGTCCTAGCGTGCGGCGACATGTGCGCGAACGTAATGAAGGGTTGTCTGGCGCAGCACGCGGCGCTCGACGGTGAATGGAATCACTTTGTCGGTAAGCGGAACGCTTTGGAAACATACATGCGCGTGTACGATACAGTGAGCGTGTACGCGCGGAACGAGGGTGTACGTGAGATGCGACGAGGCCGATCGTATCTCGCGTCACCCTACCGTCACGATTCTCGCTCGCGTACGACGTCGGCCAACGGCGAATGCTCTTGCAATTATCGCGATTATTAATCCTTCCCCTCTCTCGCGCGATCATCGTCGGCGGTCAAGGCCGCCGCGGGTCGTGAGAACGCGCGAGCGTTTTCCGTATCTTCGATTCAAAAAACGACGTTTCCTCTCGTTACGCAGAGGCCGTCGACAAGGTAGCCGATCGCCTCCTGGGTCCCTTCAATATAGAGATGCTGGTGCGTCCCATCAACCTGAAGATATCCGAGGCTATCATGAACTTTCAAGAGAACAGTCACGACGTGTCGCAAAGAGTCTTCACGGGATGCGGGCGCCCGGTGCTGGGTAAACGCAGACGACGGGATAACAGGGAACTCGAGCTGGAGTCGTTGAATTTCGACCAGGAGTCTTCGGGGGAGGATCGTACTTCCACGGCGGCTATGCTGGATAAGCTGGTCAAGGAGATACGTCAGAGGGTCAGGGACTCTCGGCAATTCTGGGTGTATCTTCCCTATCAGCTGTGCAACGACGGTTTGGTCGTGCCGCCCAGCAACACGAAGGAATGTTGGAACGGTACTCACGTCGACAAGTGAGTATACGATCGAGTCACTCGTTTGGCATTCGACGGGACGATCGACGAATTCGCGAGTGTGCACGCATTTCGTTTTATCCTCGTCAGGTACATTTATCCCGTCTCTTCCGACGGCGAGACTCAGACGTTGAACCCAGAGGTGCGCGGAGGGGGTTCGAGACCCGCCATCGTCAGGGAACAACTCTTCGCCCTTTCCACCATCACGAACAGACTGGGTACCGCGTTCAACGGCCAAGACGTCGATTGGATGGATACAGGTAATAAACCCGAATACGCGTTATCGTGATCATCGACGAGAGCGCGCGCGCGCGCGCGTACCGAGTGTAATTTCCTTCCAAGCGATATCGACTCAACTCTCGATCGTCCGGTTCCTTCCAGAAGAAGCTTGGCTCGCTTCCGGCAGCGGGTCGGGTGACGGTGTCGACGAAGACTCCATAACGGACGACGAGGATGGATTCAGGGAAGAAGGATCGGGTTACGACGCGCCCAACCCTCCCGTGCCCGAACAACCGAAACAATCGCCACCGCTCGTAACGAACGAGGACGCGGTACCGCCGCGAATGAATATCGAGCCAAAAACGACGGCGCCTGGCAACGAAACGTCCGTCGTCGATAGTGGCGCGACCGGGCAGCAAATGTCATTGTCGCGGGCGCTAACGACTTACCTGTTCCCCATAGCCGTCGTGTGGTTCGGCGGTTGCCTCACGGAGTGGCTGTGATACCGCGGCGACTTGTCGAAGGTTCACTGTAATTTGTAAATATTTTCTCACGTTTCACACCGCGATCCGATCGACGACGCGGGCCGTGTACTCGGTCAATTGGAGCTACGGTTTTCGCGTCGTGGAGTTCGTTGCCAAGTACCGTCGGGACGCGCGTGCGGAGGCTGCACGGCGTGCGAGTTTTTTTCGTGCGGCCGAGACTGTCGATGATAATGATTTTTGGATCAAGCGGAGAGAGAGAGAGAGAAAGAGAGAATTCCGCCGAGGATCGCGGAACGGCATCGCGGTTTTTCGACGTATCGGATTGTCTTCTCTTTCGCATTTTCGGGACCACCTTCGTAGAAGCTCGCGGACCGTTACGATGGCGGCGCGAGGATCTGCAGGACGACAAGTGGAAACCGTGACGAACGAGGAACGGAACCCGAATGTCCTTGCCACGATTCGTCGTCATCCGACGTGCGGCCGGTTAGCAACGGCGGGTGGCCGACGGCTAAGGGTCATTCTTCCGATGTCGAGGATTCGAGTGGCCGATGAGGGAAAAAATTGGAAATACGTAAAACGGATGAACTGAGTATACGAAAGCATGCAGGACTGAATATTTATTAGGCGTTCGTGGTGTATTTTATAGCTCGTACCCCGTGGATGAGTTGGAGGGATTCTAAAACTCGGAGAAAAGAAGCTGGCTACTGTCGTACTTCGCTCACGCGTCTCGCGTAGCGAGTAGGATTGCACACTATATGATAACATTTCTTTTCTCTTCGTTTTATAAACGCGTACGAGGATCAGAGAAAGAGAGAGAGAGTGTGTGTGTGTGTGCGTGCGTACATCTGTGTGTGAATGGATGAGAGAGAAAGAGAAAGTGAGAGATCGGAGGGGGCGGCGAACGGGGCGAAACGTGTCATCGTAATGCCGAATATTAAAGATGTGCGAGGACGCAAATTTCCCTTTTACGAAATTCTTCGTACCGGTACGGGTCCCGTCGTTTCCGACTATTTATCCTTCCGTTTTCGCCGAGCCGTTCGCCGTGCCCTCGATCGTGTCATTCTTAGCAATTAAGTTCGGTAGCTTAGCACGTGTCAAAGTGTGGTATCAAACCGCGGTCAAAAATGTGCTCCTGTGATAAAAGCAAGCCGCGTTTTCAAAGCGGTTTCGACCGCGTACACCCCCCCCCCCCCCTAATCCCAGTCCCCCCGGGCGCTCCTAGCCGCGAGAAGAGACTTTTTATAAATCTAGTGAAATATTAAAATTATTATTACTAATAACTAATTATTTGTAATTATGCAATGTACAATGGAAACGAGACCCCCGAATACGCGGAGGGTCAGCGTCGCCTTCCGGCTGTAGAATCTCGAAATTTTCGCGGGACACGAGGGAGGAAAAAATTAATTGGAAATACCGGTGGTTGAGCGGTACGCGGGTATGAGTTGAAAGGTGGTTACGATCAATGAAATATAGCGAATATCGGCGAAGCGACCGGTAGATTGACGGTCAATCGCGGGAGAAGCGATACGAGATGAAAGGAGAAGTAATTATTTCAATTGGAAGTGCAGAGAATATAACGATTCGCAGCCTCCAAGTGTCGACCGAAGGACGATAAAGCGGGGTCGCGCGATGATCCGTCGATTTTGTAACGTTATTTCACGATTTCCGCGAGAGCCCGGAGAAATTGTCAAAAGTGTAATAGAGTACCTACGTATGTAAAATTTGATTTGACGACCAATTTTAGCTAATAAATCGATATATTTCAAATCTTCGCGATGCAGCCTCGCGAGCTACCACGCGGCGGAACGTTCGAATCATCCGCAACGGATCGCGGGGTTCGGCGTCGGAGTGAAAAAGCGGTCCGAGTTCCTCAAACGATTTTCCTCCTTTATTGTACAAAACACACTCATACACGGCTACACAACGAACAATGAAAACGATCAACAATGAAGATAGGGTGACCGCCGACTCGAAAATCGACCGATTTCCCGAAGTAACGTCAGCTGCAATCGCGGAGATCCGTGCGCAGAGATCCTCCTACGGATGTGGTCGCGGTGTTCGATGCCCGATGTCACCCCTGCGCGACTCCCATTCACCAAGAAGGGGTTCTAAAATCGTACGAAATATTTAGACGCGAGTTGTGTGTGTGCTCGCACGATCGAGAGTCGAGCGATGCGATCGCTCGATCGAGCTTACCCGTAAACCGGTGAGGGTTCGGCGGGCTGGGACCAAGGTTGCCCGTACTCTACGTGAGGAGGCTCATAGAGGGGCCTCTCGACGATTCTTTCGACGTAGACGGGCTTCTCCACGTATTCGATGTACCTGGCCGGGGGCGGAGGAGGAGCCAGGTAAACGTGATGGACTTCGGGAGGGCTCTTGTAGGCGGCTGCTTTGTAACTGCAACGAGAAATTTCTCTCGCGTCCTTTCACCACGACACGTGGGGTTCGCCGTGGCGAAGAGATTTTGGTTCGACCGAAGACAAATTGACGCACGCGCGTACGAAAACGGAGTTCGCGATATTTTTCAGAGCTTCGCAGGAGTCGGAAATCGAACGACGCTACGACGATCGACTTACCCCTTGGCGATTCCTAAACCAAAGCCGAGGAGGCCGGCCCCGAGAAGTTTCTTCTTCAAGAAAAGCGTCCTTTTGTCCCTCGCGAGCTCGCCTCCTTCCACCGGAAGACTCTCCGGGCTCGGAATCAGTTCTCGCTGAGCATCTTCTTCCGCCGTGACGTACACGGCGAAGCAGCAGAGGGCTGCGAGGGCGAAGAACGCGTAGGAACGAAGCATCTGTGGACGGACAGTTTGTAAGTAAAGGGGAATCTTTTCTCCCCGTCTCTTATTTTTTCTCCTCCGTTCGAATGATATCACTCTTGACTCGAGCACGAGTGCCGATAGGCTCGAACAAAAAACAGGAGCGACGAATATTTCGGGCGAGTACCCTTGGTACCTCGACGACACTTTCTCCCGCGATACGATTTTCGTGATTTCTCGTGCCTCGTCGCCGCGAAGAGCGCGCTCACCTTGATTTCTTCCGGTACCGTGACCAGTCGCCTCGAACTTGTACTGCGACTTTGAGCATTAGAGCGTACGCCTTTATACTCCGGTGACGTCTCCTCCCTCCCCCATACGTACCAAAAAACGGTGCGGGTACTCGAGGAGCACGTTGCGACAACCCCTACTCCATTCGGCGCCGCTCGTTACTCGCGCGTGGCGATGAGTTCCAATTAGATCGGCCGACGGAACCTCGATCGCGACTCCCCGGCCAGTTATACAATCGCGACGCCCGTCCGGATCTCAGCGATCGCGACGCGTTTTCGCGCCATCGAGATCGAGTCCGAGGGATTCGTCCGTGCGGAGGGTGTGACGCGCGGACGCGAGATCGGTTGCGCTTTCGGATTCGGACGGGCGAAAGACGTTTTAGCGCTCGGAATCGCCGGGGCGAACCAATTCCGCGTTGAAAATTAAATTGGTAAGGTTTGCTCGCGGGTATTTTTCGTCGGCGTTGGGGTATTTCGTCAGACGGGTAGCGGGTGCCTGAGTATCCTCCGTTACTTCGTGTCCGTCGCGCGTCACGCGGGGCAAAGTTTCCATCCATCGAACGCTCGCGGTTATTTGTTGTATGTATTTCGAGTTGTGATCGGCCGATGTCCGTTTTTCATTCGAAGAATGTACAGTACTCCACCGGTCCCTCGAAAAATTCGCCCTCGGCATTCGAGTGAAAAAAAAAGTGGCCCGCGTCTACCCGGAATCGTCGACGATCGAGTTGCACCCGTCACTTCGAAAGCGACCCTCGGAGCGTTCCACATCGTTACAAAGTCGCTCCCGAACGAGCCTCGTACGCACGAAACGATCGCGTATGCATCCGACGCGCGTCGGCGATGCGTGCGAAGAAGAATGGTTTCGTTGCAAAAGTCTCGTGGCGCGCGCACGCACTTTCCATGTCGAATAAACCTTAATAACACCGGTTCGCGGGACGTGCTCTCTTTCGCGCGGCTATTGTCATTCCGTCGCGGTGCAGCGCGGACTGTGATGACGAAACTCACTCGCGCGGGGGTCCCCCGGATTCTAGCCGGGCGTCCAGTCGCGGAAATAAAAGGTAGACAACACGCGCCGCGTCGATTGCGGACGGAGGGATCTCTTATCGGAGACGCGTCGAAAGGGATGACGAGGGTGGCACGCGCTCCGCACCGAGGGAGGTGTAGTTGAATAGAAACCTGATGGAAAATTGTATTTGAGATAAATAGGAATTTATACTCACATCGACAAAAAGTCTATCAGAATTAAAGAAATGTTTTCGTCACTCAGCGCGTAAAACTCGGTTTCACGGGCGTCCTCAACCCCGTCCACCTCGTATTTCACACTTAGTGACAAAAAATAGAATTCATTATAAGGGCGTTTCGCGTCGTTTTAACTCGTGTGATTGCCGCACTCGCTTCGCTCGTGCGGAAAACTTCACACTCGCGTTAAAAACGGCGCTTCACGCCCTTATAACGAAAATATCTATTTACACATCTTTTTAATCGAGTACGAACCTACACGGAAAAAAATTAATTCTAACATCAACACATAGTTTGTGGTAAAATACGGGACAAGGCCAAGTTATTGTTACGATAACGACAATTTTAGTAAAAATTACAGCAAATACTTGCAACTTCTACAAGTTTTACTATAATTTTTACTAAAATCGTAGTTATTATAACAAGAAATTGGCCTTATTCCGAAATTTACCACAAATTTGTTTCCACGTAGTACATTTATCAAATTCAAATAGACTTTTATTCGATGTGAATAAATTCCTATTCATCTAAAGTAAGTTTTTCTGTCAGGTTCGTATTCGACCAGACCTTTGGAACCGAGGGAGTACGTCGCGACGGAGGATCCGGCGATGGGAATGAAAAAGCAACGGTCGATGTTGAATAATTTATTTGTCTTTAGGTAATCGTAATGAGATATGGCACTGTAAAGCGTGAATTATTCGGGTGTTTCGGTTTCCCCGCCGTTCGATCGTCTTCGCGGTTAGCCCCAGTAGGATCTGCGACGAAAAAAATTTAGGTCACTCGTGTGCGAAGAAACGCACGAAGAAAAGAATATATTACCTAATCACACTGTTACAGTAGATAATGGATTTAACATTTTGGGGAAAGTATCGCGTTCATTGCTTTACTGCATGACAACAGTTGACATACATCTGCACAGAGAAAAAGAATTACCTAGTTGGATCTACTGAAAATTACTTGCGGGGTCGCACAAGTAATAATTTATTTACACCAATCTGATCTTTTTTTCACACATTAATCAGATATTTCGTTCTCGCAATCGCATACTATTCCATATGATTGTAAGGGAGAGATATCAAATTGATGTATAAAAAAAATTCATTGATATGAATAAATAATTACTTGCGACCTCACAAGTAATTTTTAATAGACCTAACTGATTCTTTTTCTCTGTGTAGTGAACTGCACTAAACGTATGTCAATTGTTGTCATACGGTAAAGCAATGAGCGCAATATTTTTTCCCACAATGGTAAATCCATTATCAAGTATAACAGTGATCAAAATACTCTTCTCTCCGTGTGATGACCTCGCGGATGCGCAAAGTTATCACGGATTATGCGAATCTTACCCGCTGGACTAGCCGGAAGAGTAGTAAGAGGGGCCGCTGTTCCAGCCGCTGTAGTATCTCGGGCGGGAATAGTAGCTCGGATAACCACCGTAGCTCCTGTAACCCCCACCGTAGCTTCCGTAGCCTCCGCCGTAGCTGAGAAAAAGAAAAGGATCGCCTCGGATGAGCGCCAATGCGCTTGCGGTCCGGTCGGCGCGAACGGGAGTGCGAATCTCTTTGACACCGGCCCGATAATTTCTCCGTCATTGAGAAAACGGGGCGGCGCAAAAACGATCCGGAGAGACGCGGCGACTTACTACTTAGCCTTGTACAATCCCGCGCCGAGCAAACCGGCACCCACGACCTTCGCGCCCACCACGGCACCTCCCAGGAGCGCTCCCTTGGCCAGAGCCGCGCCCAGCAGCAGCCCGCGCTTTTCGCGCACCTGCGCCTCGTTCGATTCCGAATCGGATACCTCCGTCGCCAGATCGAGAGGCTCGATCGCGGCGTACGCCACGGCGAGGCAGACGAGACCCAGAAAAACGTATCGGAGGTACATCTGTGGGAAGAAGCGGTCAGCTTGATAACGATCTCGATCAGCGAAGCTTGGATTGGCCTCGTTTCGAGTTTTCGCACAGAGAAAAGGAATGAATTAGATCCACTAACAATTATTTGCGGGGTCGCGAGTAATTATTTATTCACGTCAATGTGTACAATTGTTTCATATTAATTCGATATCTTTTCCTTGCAACCACATACTATTCCATGTGATTGTAAGGAAGAGGTATTAAATTGATGTGTTACAAAATTTCATCGATATGAACAAATAATTACTTGCGACCCTGTAAGTGATTTTCAGCAGATCCAACTAAATCTTATTCTCTGCGCGCGTACGTACGCGTAAGATAAAAGCACCAGTGGCTGGACGGTTAGGTAGACCGGTATCCGGACACCCATAAAAATATACAGCCTTGGCCAAAGTATCAGGCATCCCGTAGAAGATGCTCGAGTTTTAAAGATCGGTTCATCGAAATTATCTTACAAGCGAAGCGAGATCTAAGGAAAACTTTCAGATAAAAGCTGTTTGGTTTAAGAGACTAAACAACTTTTGTATTAAAGCTTTTATCGTATTTCGCTTCGTTTAAAAGTTCGTTTTCTGCGGTAAACTTTGGAGAACTGGTTTACCACCTTGAATCAAATTTCGTATCTTTCGATAAACTTTAAATCCACAGAATTTTATCAAATTGACAACCGGTTTTTAAAATGGGAATTGCAAAATTATAGATTGCCCAACACTTTTGGCCAAGGCTGTATATAGCAGATTTGATTGAGTGTTTTTACTGGGTGGAATTTGCCACAGGCGTTCCTAATTTATTGAAGATTCTTTCCCAGTAATCGATTTTTTCTCCCACATCAATAATTTATGTTATATATTGATGTATCCGGATATTAGGACTTGTCCAGCCACTGGTTTACCTTATATCGCGAGTCATCGAACGTGCGTCCCGAAGCACGCGTGTCCGATGCTATAATGCTCGACAAGGCGCGCGCGTGACGACGAGCGCCAGGTGAGAGCCGGCGGCGCGAAAGTTGCGCAACGAGAAGCGACAACCGCGACCGACGGTTCGCCGCGAGCGCACAATCGGTTCGACCGTTCGACCGGTGATCAAATTTTACGCGACACGATCGAAATCTCCGATTCCACTTAAAATTCAATCCGGAGCGCGCGCTCGTTGTACAATAACGCGAACGCTCGACCCGTCGCGCGCGTTGGGAAAGCGCGTTACGAGAACCGGGACCGCGCGTCGAGGTGCGAAAGTCTCGGTCGGCGCGAAACCCGGCTCTTTTCTTCTTCCGCTCCTTATTCTTCGCGACCGATGAAGGGAATCCGAATGTGAATGGGATCGCGAAATTTCGAGTCGTTCGATCGCGCCGAACGATGTTCCCGCGGCGATTTGTTATTTCTCCCCAGACAACACGATCCAAAAAGTCATCTCCAAGTCATTCGTAGGCAGTGCGATGCCTCACTTTTTGCAAACTCAGATTTCATGTCATCCAAAAGACGACTGTTGGATAACTCGAACTTTAAGTTATCAAAAAGTGAAACAGCAGACTGCCCACGGATAACTACACTGAGAAGAAAAGCTGGTCAATTTAAACAAAATTCTGGAGACCAGAACCAAACCGTTTGGTGGAATACCTATGGATCCTCCATCTATTCGGTTTGACTGACCTTTTCTGGTTAGAATAATTAGCCCCATGCAGTTAGAATAACTTGATGTTTGGTTCAGCATACTAGTATTTCGGTTACAATAATCAGATTCGTTTAACCACACTGAGACAAAAATTTGGATGAAAGATTTAATTGGTTTAAATGAGTCGAGACGATGATTGTATTCATTCGAATGAAGAAAATTGTGCTTAATTCGATGCGATTTATTAACGGCAAGTATAAGCATAATCGATGCGAGTGAATATTAATCACGCTAAAAAAAATACTTAAATGATACAACTGCACAAAAATAATCATATTATGTATAGCGAATTAAATATTTTAAGTTCTAGCGGCTAAATATCTACTCGCGAAGTGATGAGGCATATATTAATTTCGAATGAACGGGCATTGAATTGAACACGATTGTACAAATGAAGATAAAATTTAATTGCTTGATATAATTCAAATCAACTAAATCGATTCAACCCATTTTTTTTTCCCAGTGCAGATGCGTTTCCTCAATTTAACCAAGTTATTCATCTCAGTGTAAAACCTAGCTTTCCGGCTTGTGTCGTTTGGGCAGTGAAACGGAAGCTCGAGCTTGCGAAGGGACGAAGAGATGAACCGTGTACGAACCTTGCGTGGAGACTGTGCCGAGTGGTACATCGATGCGGATGGTCGTTGGACTTTTATATAGGATGCTCGGCCGAACACACCGCTACCACCACCGAGACGTTTACTCGGCTTCGTCACTCTTGCGACGTTCAATGTCATCCCGCGTTCGGAGATCGGCGAGACGCACGCAACCGCGTTCCATCGCTCGCACCACCCCGCCTGACATTGAACCTGCCTACGTGACTCTGCACAAATTCTCGGGGTACGCGCGCGTAGGTATATAAGTTCTACGCGGACCGATCGATCGGCCGTCGACGGGCCCGGCAGATGAGGTCCATCGGATGAGAGAAAGGGAGAGACACAAAGAGAAACCTTTTATTTGTCACTCGGGAGATCCAAGGTCATTCGGTGCAAGTATCGCGAAAACAGAGGCGGTTTCCATCGTCGGACGCGTGCGAGTGTCGAATTAAATGAAATAAGTTGTACAAAGAAGAGGTGGGAGAGGTGGAGGAAAATTAGAAGCGCGTGAAACGTTGCGCGCGGATGATCCGGGGTATGACCCCGGACAATGCAAACCGGAAAGTTGGCTTTCAGTCATCCGTGGGCAGCCTGCAGGATGTCTCACTTTTTGATAACTCAGATTTCGAGTTATCCAACAGTCATCTTCAGGATAACATGAAATCAGAGTCCTCAATAAGTGAGACATCAGACTGTCTACGGATGACTTCAAAAGATGATTTTTTGGATTGTGTTGTCTGGGAGGCGACGACCGAAAGGAGCAGGAGGTGGAACTTTCAATAACTGAGGGAGGGATTATCAATAGCTGAAATGATTGTTTCTTTACTATTTAAATTCTCTGGCAAAATACTTTCAAGTCGCGATATTTTCGTTTTTACATTAATTTAGGCGGATATATTTATCCATTTCCGCCACCTTTTTTTCTCAGTCAAACCAGCTGTTCAATGTGGGAACTCGCCGGTTTATTTTAGGCAACTAATTTGCCCGATTAGGCCGAATGAATATTTTTAGTTTTTATGGCTTCTCGACTTTGTAAAAAAAATTGTTCGTAAAAATCAATTCCACCAATTTGAAGCATGTACAATGGCTGATTATTTTTACACGTTGTTATTTCTCCAAGAGATTCTATTTTTGACATTTTTATTAAAGAATACCTCAATACCAAAATAAGCGACACTTCCCTACGACCGATTCGATCTCTCGCTTCTATAAATTGTAACGTCCTTGCGATGAGTTCGATCGTCAATAGAGAGTCACCGATGAGTCGGCGAAAACAGTAATCGATCATCGCGGAAAAAGAAACGGGTCGCCGGGTTATCCGATCGCAGGTGGTCCATCGAAAATCGGGTATCCGATTGTTTTTTCCGCATTCTTTCAGGACACCGCAGTAACGGAGGATGAATCGTCGATATTTCCTCGTTCGTGAAAAAAAAAAAAAAAAAATCCGCATCACCACCGAATAACGACTAACGATCGTGACGAGGCGGTTTTTGCTTTATCCCCGCCACTCCCTTCCTTTCTCCTTCGGGCACGGCACACACCGTCCACCTGAATATTATAATTTTATTTCTTTGTTTACAAGATGTGTTTACGAGCCTCGGGGAACCGCGCGATGGCACAACATCCCACATTCTTACTCTCTCTCCCTTTAGCTTCGCATCCCATAGGCCCATCGCTCGACTCGATCATCCGGTTACCATACTTCGGAGCTCTAGCAGTTTCTCATCGTGTCCAGGTCGCGGTCCGACACGGCCTTGCTCGAGCTGACCTTCGTTGTTTCACCGACGCGTCGATAATTATCAAAAAAGGAGGAACGAAAGGCGCGGGCGTTGCTCGCGGATCGTGGAAACGACTGTGGCGAAAGAAATGCAAAAAAATCGTCGCGGCACGCGTCTCTTTGGTATTTCGCGGTTCGCAACGAGTCGATATCGCCGACCAAGACGAGTTTGTGCTGCCGATCACGTTTCCAAGACGTGGTACCGCGCTTTTTTTTTTGACGCGAGCGTATCCTTTAGCATCCTAAAAGAATTCCAAACGTTCGCCAAGGGTGGACACGCCGTACCCGAGGGATTTGCATAACCAGTTCACCACGGGTCCCATGACTTTTTACAATGACATTACGATGGCTTTATTCCCTCTTTCTTTCTTTGCCCGATCGCATAACGAGCGCCGGTATCGTTTCTCTTTCTCGCAACGGAGCACGCGGCGATCGTGAGCGCAGCGGCGAGCTTCTTTCCGCGTGTCAGCCGTCTCTGACATTCGACGAGCGCGAGTCGCGTCTACACGCGCATCGGTCGCGCGAGTGACGAGCTCGACTCGACGCGTCTCTTTCGCCAGCGCGCGAGATAATTTTCAAGAGGGATTCTCGATCGAAGCGATTCGCCGCTCGCGATGCCACCGAAAGTGAGTACCTACCTGTCGCTCGTTCGCCGATCGAGCGTGACGGGAGCCACGGCAAAACGTCGCCGACGCTTTCGCTACTTTCGAAGCGTTCGCCGGGTCTGGCGGCGACGAAGGAGCGAAAGCGCCGCGAGGCCGAGGAACGCGATAGATCTCGGAAGATGGATCTCCTGCGTCGGGAAGTCCGGCTCGGCGCTTCCACGGCGAAGCTCAATCGACGGATCTGGCGAGACGCGGTGATGCGGGTGAAGATGCCGATCATCGAGGAGGACTCGGAGGTCGCCCGGAGAACTTTCGATCGCGCGATCGACATCAAGAATTACAGGTAACGAGTGCCGCGCGCGCGATCGGACCGTTCAGCGCGACGCACAGCGAGTTTTTCTCGAATTGCCACCTCGCACGCGACAGCGCGAGCCTCCTGATGGATTCGCTGGACGACGCCGAGGAGCAGTATCGGATGAACGCGCGGACGCACATCGAGAACGTCGACAAGATCATGGGGATCTATCGAGAGAGGCTGCTGAAGGAAGAGTCGAATTACCGGTCGGAGCTGCGGCGAATGCTGAACGAGGCTCAGGCGGAAAACGAAACGATCGGCGTCGAGCGGAACGAGGACGAGAACTTCCTGCAGGCGATGATATTCGCGCTGGAGGTGCACCTCGGCGAATCGTGCAACAACCTCGAGAGCGGCGCGACGAGTAAGAGAGCGACTTCGAATTTGGATATTGCGAAAATAGCAAATTTTACCTCGGTGGCGAGAATATCCGCTATTCCTCGAAACCGTTGCGCAGGCAAGGTGGACGAGTTCATGGAACGCAACGAAGGCGCGCGGCGAAACACCCGCGCGGAACTGGAGAAGCGGATCGACGGGCTTTGGAGCGGTCTTCGCGGCATCGTTTCGAATTATCTGATCGGTAAGAATAAAAAAAAAACGTGGTGCCGCTCCTTCACGGCGACGTTGTGGCTCTGCGAACTCGATCGGACCAACGTCGGCGTCGCACCTAGGTACCGGAGAACGCGGAAAGCTGTACTCGATCGTCAAGCGGAAGGACGACGCGGACAGGGGAGTCATAGCGCGTCAGTTGAACCACACCGCGACTCTCTTCGAGTCGATACGGAAACTGAAGGAGAAGATCGTTAATTTCAGAGCGTGGGCGGATCAACGTATCGCGGAGATAACGAACGAACGCGAGTACTCCTACGGGAGTTACTGGACGGTTAAAAATCGTTTTGTCTCAGGTGAGACGCGCGCGTCCCCGTACGTTTTCATCCGGATCTTATAACGGGTCTTTCGTGAGATGCCAACGATAGGGAACCGTCGATGGTTACAGAACAGAGCACGGATAAGTATCAGTTGACGATAATGACGAAGCGATGCAACGACGCTACGAGCCACCTGAAGCGTCTGGTAACCAAGGGCGAACACCTCTTGATACTCATCCAGGCGTGCCGCAAATACGAAACGCGCGATGAAAAAGTACTGCCGTTCTCCGATCCGATAGAGCCGAAGGATTATCCGGAGGGGAAGTTCTCCGTTGTACCCGACTGGGATAGAAGTCGCCAGGTGGTTGTAAATGTTTTTTGTTCGAAAGAAAAAACCCTGATCGCGATGGAGTCGGCTTTCCGTTGGCGTTTCGGTGATCGTAAAATGCGCTTCGATTGACGTACTTCGCGGTGTGCAGGTCTTGGAAGAATTTTGTCACTTGGGACGTTTTTGGCGTCGCGCCGGGGCAATTCAGGTTGCGAGCACGGAGCTACGCCGGGAGAGGGATAGTCTGAAGGTGGAAAACCGTTGCTTGAGACAGTATTTGCGGCGTTGTATCTCCGAGGGGGAAACGGCAGGAGAAGCGCTTCTTGTCGCCGTATGTCATTGAGACGTAGAGATGAGTGGAAAAATTATATACAGGGTATAATCTATCGTTTCGCGTTATTTATTTACTTTGAGTCTGTACAAGTAGAAAATCATAATGCTATCGTCTATAACTCACTTTGGGAAGGTTTCAGACGTATCACGGGAATGTGTGTGACCACTATAAATTATGACTCGAATACGATGCACCAAATACACGCGCGCGACGGCCGACGTGCGTTTTACCGGCAGTGATCGCGAGGAGTCAACGATAATGCGACGCAGCGCCCAGCTCTTTTGGAAATTTCTCTCAGAAAAACCGTGCCACGTCACTTTCGAACTCTACAAATCGCACGTCGATAGACGAAATTCTAGGTGACATTTCGACGATTAGACGGCGATCGACCCGTTACCGCGCTGCTATCGATAAGTGATCGCTGATTGGAAACCAATGAAACTTGGTTTAAATGGTTGCCGACGAAGTTTAACGTCCCTTGCGGCTTGCTATCTGCGACAGTAATTTATTTCCAGCGAGAAACGTGACGACTCCGAGGCCCAACAGGTACCTCAGAGTTACGAACATATTCAGTTTCAGCCAGAAAATACCAAACAGCACGAATATGCCTGGAAAACGGAGAAAAAAAACGTCGAATCAGTTCGGAATGCTTCGCGTTGTCGGCACCTCTCGCGATCAGTTCACTTGTTGTGAATATAGGGCTGCAAATGCAACAAATCGAAGAGTCGCATTTGTGAAAAATTCACGCTTTAATTTTTGCCCGATTGAAAACGACTCAACTTAATGTGGCTGTCCGTCAAGCATCGGGCAATTGGGAGCAAATGAATGATGGTCATTGGGACGGGGTCGCGATCGATTGTAGGTCACGAAGCGTAAGGTAAAACTCACCTCCCAGTCCAAGGTGAAAGATCACGGCGCTCAGTGACATCGGGAAATTGGAAATATTGATACCGAGCTTCGCCCAAAGTATCAGTAAGAGAAGCACTGGTGCCATACATAACCCGGTGAATAAATTGGACACGAATACCGGAGGTCGTTTTTCGGGTTCCCGGAACATGTGCTGCAATGATAAACGTGGCGTTCAAACGTAAGCATACCTACCGGACCGCTTTCGCTCGCTTTCCCAATTAACACGCCATTGTTGAGTTTTGTGTCGATTAAGATGCGGTCGCAACCAAACTATTCAACGTTTTGGAAGCGCGCGTGAGCACGCGATAATCGTTGATTTACCAATGTTTTGGAGGTGACCAAATTATTGAGCAACTTCGGTCACTAACGAGCATTGGCATTCAAAGTCTAGATATTATGTTGAACAGTCGGCCGATAAAATTACCTTGATTTCCGGTTTAGGCGTATACACATTGGGCCTCTGCCTGTAAGGCCCGGACTTGTCGTGATTAAGTTCAGCTGCGGGAGGCTCGGGAAACTTGAGCGTCACTTCCGCCAGAGTCCATTGGAACGAATTACTTAAAACTGCGTCCCCGATAATCAGTTCCATATTATAATCACCGCTGATGTGATTGAAGTTGCTCGACGCCGTTGCTAAAGGCTGTACGAGAAAATGCGATGAATTTGAAAACGAAACAACATGATAATACGCGCGAACGAAACTTATACCGCACTTACCATGTCAAATTTGTATACGTTGGAAGCGTCTGGTTCAGCGACAAAAATGATTTCTTGGCCACTCTTGCTGACAGCAGGTTCGGAAGCGGAATAAAGCCGCACGAAAGCTTGATGCACGCGCATCGACTTTTTATTTGTCGCGTCTTTGAGCAAAAATCTCACGACCAGTTTCTGCTGCGAGTCGGCCTCGATCCGCTGGCTCAGTTTATTCATATGCGCGAGTCTGCGATCAAACGAGTGACAAAGTACCGAATAGGACTCGTGCGTGCGCGACGATGATATTTGCTCCAACCACATCGAGCACTCGCATAACGACGAAATATTCACCTCGTTAACTTCGGTTGCGTCGTTTGATCGGCATCTCCGGTTCCTATTTCCAGATAATCGACCGTAACTTCGGTAAGCACCTTGACCGTGACGCTGTTAGAAACGGAACCCGTCGATACGGATATTTTGTAGAAGCCGCGATCTGGCTTGATTTCCATAAGGTTCATAGTAAACAACGTTCTGCGTACAGAAAACAAACGGACACCGGATTACATTTTCGCTGAGTCACGACGAAAAATATATAAACCATTCAATATTTCAAGTGTCAGTTGAGCTTGCGTAATCCCGTGCGAGACGCGCGACAGGTAGATAACCAGAGTTCAACGATTTCTCTTCCCCAAGCGTATAACTGGTGCCAACGCAACGATGTCGGACCAGCAAATAATTGGGGTCACATCAAGAATAAGGTGACGATTAACATCTATCATTCACGACGCATAATCCAAAGACCAGATGACGAATTGCGTTTCAACCAGAGACTGCATACGCAAAACTTTTTAACGCACTTACTTGTCTTTGACGGATGGTTGGAAACTCTTCTTACTGATGACGACAACGTCATCGCCCACCCTCGTAGCGGAACTGGCAATAACGGCGGGTGCCGTTGGGAGGGGTCTGCCGAGGATGTCGCACACCTTGACGCTGACTAAGGGCTGCTGCGCGGAGACGGCGATACCGCCGTCGGCTAGCGTGATGCAGATTGGTTTGTCGAATTGATTGTCCGCCAAAGTGGAGAGGGCCGACAGTAAAGAAACTACTCCCTTAGGGGTTTGGACGGAGTAACGCGATAGAAGGTAATTGGCCAATTTCACGGTCTGTTGCGATGTTATCGGTGGTTTCTTCTTCATTGATGCAGACAATTTGAAGATACCGTTCACCAGAAGACCTGCGTGCACAAGCGAGCACGGTAAAGTATAATTTGCGCGGTAAAGTAAATCGCGGTGGGATGAATGTATTGTAAAGCATTATTAATTGTTATGCCCAAATCATTGCGATAAAAGAAAGTCTGACGTACTTGTGATTGATAAACCCCCTTCAAATTGCAAGAACCGTCCGTTAACTTCGTCTGCCTGAACGATGGCATCCTCAATTCGCTTAAACGCAAACGATCCAGCAGGTCCAAGATCGGCGGCGATGTGAAACGTATAACCAAGGCTAGAAAGGGGATAACACTCTAAATGACGAATCATAGAAAAATTAATAGAATCTCTTACTTTGAAAGTCCATCGTCCTTCTTTAAAACTGTCTGAAGCGTTTTGGCCAATTTTGCAGTGGATTCCTCTGATAATTTTTGAGACAAAGCCATCAAAGAACCTACCGCGTAATAGAGATCTGCCACAGCAGGCTCATCTTTGTCAATGACGGCATTTGATACCTAGCAAACAGACCATTGAAATAATTTAATGTACGCGAAAACAAACAATCAAAGTATTAAGGCAGGAATTAATAATTCAGAATCTAGAATTGTCTTCACTGTCTTTGCAGAAGAACGAAAGTTATAAAACGATCATCATTGAGAATCCTGATGTGGTATGTGAGAACTATTTGCTAGTATTTTTTTATGTACACTTGCCTTAATTATGGTGGCTACGGGTAAAGGATGACAATTTCCAATAGCTTTCCACGCGGAAACAATGTGAAACACTGTCTCTGGTGTAAGAGAGGAGCCATCTCCGACAGAGCTTTGTAAGTACTTACAAATTTCCTGAAAATGACATGGCTTAAAGAATAACCCGCATTTCGTTCAACACTGGGAATTAATATTATTGATATTTGCCGTCAGTAAGACTAATCAAAACGATCATAGATATTCAATTTTTGCGTTTTTCTTCATTCGGAAATATTGCTAAAATCGAGGGAAAATGTTTCATCTGCCACAATAAAATTTTTTGAGGAGAACTCACCGCAGGTTTCGGTATAGCCCCTCCGGCGAGTTTAAAACCCAATACCGCATAATAAACCGAAGAGACATCACTCAACACAAATCCAGGTTCAACGACTTTCTTCAATCTAGCTACATCAGTTGCCGACAAGTAAGAACTCGTCGAGGAAGGCACATCCGGAGCTCCGAGTACCGTCAGAAGCGTAGCAGCCAAGACGAGAGACCGCGCAACTGTGAAGCCAAATTGGAGTTGAATTTTATACGAGGACGCACTCGCAGGTTTTTTGGAAAAATGTGGACTCCACTCATGCGATATGAATAAGAAACAACGATTTCACACGTTCCATTGAGATAATTAAAGTTTTACGGGGGGAAGCGTGGTTAGAATCACATCGAGGCCAATTATTTATGTGCTCATCACGTGAAAGCGCGTGCTTTTACGAAAGGAAATACACTTTTGGTGTCGCAAACGTCATGTAAAGAGGAATCTCAAATCAAATTCTCCTAAGCGCTGTCGAGAGTATACTTACGAATCTTCATTTTTATTAATGAAGAAAATCCACGCAAGCCGGCCGCCACGTCGGCCTCGCAAACAAGATGGCTCTCTCTCCATTACAAAAATGGTCGAGACACGAGACGCACGAGACTCCTCGCACCGGAAACTACTGGCATAAACGCTGTAGTTCCATGTGATCCGTCGTCGAAGTTCCGTTTACATAAGGGTTCGCACGATTTAATGTGAACGGGTCTTTGGTGTAGCGAATACCTCCAAATTCGCTATGTTCTCCTAATACCAGGGTCACTTTTGAGCGGTGGCGGTATGTAAGCGAATGCCCTGCGTTGGGACTCGCGAAGGTGCCATCAACTTTATGATATTCTCTTGATACCGCGCTCAAAATTTGAGCAGTTTTAGGCACTAGCGTCATCTAGCGGATACACTTGGAACTAAACCTTCAAAACCAGGTTGGTGGTGTTACGACCCGGCCTATCTCTAAACCCGGTCGCTCTATGACGCGAGGCGCGAGGATCGGGCACCGCGCGCGAGACGCGCGATTCAGGAACAATCCGAAAGGAAACAGGGAAGAAAATTCCATACAGAGGTTGCCGGCAAAATTCGAATTTATTCCTTAAGCAAAAATCGAAGTTCGACGTTATTCTTTAAGCAAAAGGAAAAGTCGCGTTCGGTTCCGTGATCGAGTTGCGTCTCTCCCAAAAAATCTTCCAGCGTTTCAAATCCCTCTCGGCGTCGCCCGGGAAGGGGATGCTCCGGTGGGTGTGCCTCGTGCGATGTCCAATCGGGGTGAGTCCTCGAGAAAAGGGGTGTTTCCTCGAGGACGAAGACGTCGGGTGCCGTAACGTCTTCCAGATGTGTCGATGCGTCCTGTTTCGAATGCGCGGGTCCTGCGTTGGCGAGAGTTTTCTGCGAAGGGACTAAAAAATCGGTTTATAGCCCCTCATTGTTCCTGGGCCTTAGAGATGTTGCAGCCTTCGCTCCCGCTGTTCTCGGTCCGTGAGAAAGTCGCAGCCTTGGCTCCCGTTGTTCTCGGGCCGTGAGAAAGTCGCCGCATCTGCTTTCCTCCTACCTACCCTACCTCATCCCTAGAGTGACCATTTCTCTACAAGAATCTATGCGGAAAAGGGAGATATGCTAATGATGGGGATTTCTCATACGCAAGTCTTAATTCGAAGGCTCCTTGAACAGCCCGCGTTCTACAGCGGAAAACAAGGCGATCGTCGTTCGTGTAGGCTTGTCCAAAGAACCGTCGCTCTATGAGAACGTGACGTAATGTCACACCTTCCCCCTTATCAAAAGCTGTTACCTATGGTGACAGCTTTTATAACCTATTTGATTACTTATAATTTGCAAGAGTATATTGTTCGTACAAAAAAGGGGAAAGTGCGCCGTAGATACAAGAATGCTTAGCAAGTATTTTAATTAATTTAAGTCTGGATTTACATCTCCGTTATAAAAATATAGCCACACTAAGCAGACACATAACACCAAAAAAAAATCGTGGAAGGTTAATTGTTTGTTATAATCGTTAATTTCGATGTAAATATTCCAAATTTCACAAACGGGATGGAAATAACAAAGTAAGATGAAAAAAAATTTTTGCAACATACTATACATACACACATTCGTTCCATACGAGTTGCTATTTACATTTATAAAGATTTATTTTACAATAAAGAGTATCGAATTAAATACATTTCAGGGTTATTATTTATCCTATTTTACTTTCACAATGATGCTTGCGCGTCACAATTATCAATTATTTCCTAGAGGGGATGTCGGTCGAATATAAGCGAGCTTTAGTTTATTTGTGTGAACTATCTTCTTATTATTTTTGCTAATTTGTATTTCTGCGTTAAGATCGTTGAAGATTCGGGTAATTTTAAAAGGACCCTTCCAATGTGGATCAAATTTAGATTGACGAGGCTCTTGAAGCAAGTAGACATCGTCGCCTACCTGAAAAATGCGGGGATTTGAGTGCCTATCGAAAAGTTTCTTGCTCTTGGCTTTCGCCCTTTCTAGGTTTTCCGTTGCCATACCCTGGGTAGTAGTAATTATCGTGAAGAGGTCATCAAAATATTGAATGAATGTACGAGGCACCCGCTGATCTGAGAATTCCGAGGGAATTTGAGCTTTTCTTCCAAAGATTAATTCGTGAGGTGTGAATCCGGTAGCTTCGTGGACGGAGGTATTGTATGAAAACATACCAAATCTAATCCACTGATCCCAATTTCTTTTTGCGCAATAATGTTTCAGATATTCCATGAATGTGTGATGGGCTCTTTCTAAGGATCCCAAAGATTGCGGATGAAAAGCGGTTGATTTTATCTGTTGAATTTTGAAGATTTGACAAAAGTTTTTCATAATGCTACTCATGAAATTGCTTCCTTGATCGGTATGTATTGCCTTGGGACAACCGAATCGAGAAATGAATTGTTCAGCGAGTGCGAGGGCAACTGTGATCGCATCGATGGTGGGGAGAGGAATGGCATCCGAATACTTTGTTAGGTTGTCTTGAAGAGTTAGTAAGTATCGATTTCCTTTCTCGGTAACTGGTAAGGGACCGACAATGTCCATTTGTACTTTATCAAAAGCTTGCTGCGGAGTGTCGGTGATACGAAGGGGCTGCCTAGTTTTTATTCTGGCGAGCTTGTTCTTTTGGCAACTACTGCATGTGTGAACGAAATTAATGATATCCTGCTTCATCCCTTTCCAATAGTATTCGTCTCTAATTCGATTATAGAGCTTGGAGATGCCTTGATGACCACCTACAACCGACTCATGGTACTCTTTGACGATAGCTGCCTGTTCGTGCTTGGATGGAAATTTCAATTCGTTTGAGCAAATCGTAATTGTATATCCTTTATTGAAGAAGACCGTTTGAAAGATTTTTTCTATGTTTACCCAGGGGAGTTGATCTAATCCATTTCGATTTTTTGAAACGCTACAGGTGAAGATACCAAGGAAGTCCATTAAATTTTTCAAGCTTTTTATGCATGACTCGACGTTGACTAAATTGGGATATTCGTTGGGCGAATTTTTAACAAATAAATGGAAGACGTGATACTTATTGGATGGAAGAGTGGTTGCGTCACCTAAGCTGCCAGGGATTTTCTGCAAGTCGTGAAAGGTAAACCATTGTGTTTCGATCAAATCTTTGCTTGTTTGAAACGACAGGTCGTAATCGATAGAGGTGAAATGTACAATATGATCATTTCTCAGGGCCAGGAAATCTTTACTGTGGACGAGGCATGTGGCTGTGGAAATTAAAAGGTTGCGTCTTGTAATTTTATCATTGTCAAGTCTGTGAGAGTTTTTGTCCTCAGGTGAGTCATCGTCAACAGTCGTCTCTCGATGGTCTCGCTGGCTGACGCGTGCTCCGGAGTACCCGGCGACGGCACACGTCAGGAAGTCCCTCGGTGACGATTTAAACCTGACACGGGGGAGGGCTAACGTCATCTCCCCCCCTGGCGTGTGTTCCGGAGTACCCGGCGACGACACACGCCAGAAATCCCTCGATGACTCTTTAAAGTTGACATGGGGGAGGGCTAACGTCATCTCCCCCCCTGGCGTGTGTTCCGGAGTACCCGGCGACGACACACGCCAGAAATCCCTCGATGACTCTTTAAAGTTGACATGGGGGAGGGCTAACGTCATCTCCCCCCCTGGCGTGTGTTCCGGAGTACCCGGCGACGACACACGCCAGATATTCCCACGATGTGCTGATACTGGTGGCGTAATTCTGTCTTGTCCCGGTAGTTCGTCCTCAGTTGCTGTCAGGTAAGCGTCGCTGTCCTCTCCATCGTCAGAGTCCGTCGACATTGTTTCATCTGATTTTATTAGAGAAGGAGCTTTGCTCGGGATGCTATCGTCTCTGTTTGCGTTAATGGAGAAGCAGCTGTCGATTAAAGTTTCGATACTGGAGTCTTCCGTCGGTCTTTCGGGACAGTCGCCCACTGCAAGATTCACGATAGGTGGGTCGTCTGCGCAGACTAACACCGATCTCAAATCTTTCGAGCTAAGTCCCTTTTGATTTGTATAGTCATGATTTTGTTCGTTTAGGAGGATCGGGTTACGGGAGAGTGCGTCAGCGTTGGAATTTATTCTGCCCGGTTTGTACCTGATGTCGTAATCGTATTCGTTAAGGCGAACTCGCCATCGCATTAATTTCGACGTGGGATCTTTGGTATTGTGTAACCAAGTTAGCGGTCGATGATCGGTGACCAAGGTAAATTTGCGGCCGAAGAGGTATGGCCGGAAATGTTCGACGCCGAATACAATAGCTAGCATCTCTTTCTCTGTCGTGGAATAATTAGTTTCTGCGTTGTTGAGTGTTCGAGAAGCATAGGAAATCGGAAGATCTTTGCCTATAGGACCTTGACTAAGAATGGCGCCCAGCGCGTAGTTGGAAGCGTCGGTCGTGACGACAAAAGGTTTAGAGAAATCTGGATATTGCAGCAAGGGCTCGGTGCATATAATATTTCGGAGATTTTCGAAGGCTTCTTGAGCGCTATCGGTCCAAGAAAATGAGATGTCGGATTTTAAGAGACGAGTCATTGGTTTCGCGATTTTCGCAAAATCTTTCATGAATCTTCTATAGTAGCCGGCGAGGCCTAAGAATTGCTTAATATTCTTTTTTGTTTTTGGGATGGGAAAATTCTTCACGGCTTCTATCTTTTTAGGGTCCGGCCTTACTCCTTCGTGCGTGATGATATGACCTAAATATGATATTTCCTGCTTTAGGAACATACATTTTTCCGGTTGGAGGGCTAAGCCAGAGCTTCGCAACCGACCTAAAAGTTTTTTTAATTTCAACGAGTGTTCTTCCAGGGAAGCGGCATAGATGACAATATCATCCATGTAAACGAAAAGCTCGATTCCTTGCAGACCCGAGAGTACTAAATCCATCAGTCTCTGGAAGGTTGCGGGGGCATTTTTTAAACCGAAGGGCATACGGTTAAATTCGTAATGCCCGTGCGGGGTGGAAAATGCAGTTTTTGATTGAGAAGCAGGGTCTATTGGCACCTGATGAAATCCAGAAGCTAGATCAAGGGTACTGAAGTATTTTGCCCCTCCGAGCTGATCAAGAATATCAGTGATGTTGGGGATCGGGTAAGCATCGCTAATAGTTTTTTCATTGAGGGCGCGATAATCTATCACCATTCGCCAGCGAGGATTTCCCGAGGCGTTGGGTTTTTTCGGTACGATCCAGACGGGAGAATTATAAGGTGAGTCGGAAGGCCGGATTACGTTATTCTCGAGAAGGGTATCGACTTGGTTTTGTATCTCTTGTTTGTGGACCTGTGGGTATCGATATTGTTTTATGTTAATCGGATTCTCGTCCGTCGTGGCGATTTTATGCCTTAGAATCGTGGTTGAACCTAATTTATCTCCGGGAAGATAAAATTGAAACGGAAAGCTGGCGATACATTCTAAGATGCTAGTCCTTTCGACTTCGTTTAGACCATCCAAGTTGAGAAAGTTTGCAATTTTCGAGAGTCGTTCTGCGGCAGATTTTTCCAAATCAATGCCGGGATTTCCCAGTCGAGCAGATCGAGCTAGCGGAGGTTGAGATTTGAAATCTTCTAACTCGATAGGGGGAATAGTAAGATTAATGCGACTGCTAGTTGAATTTATGGCAAAGGTATGGGCGTAGCCGTTCCTTTGCGTGACTAACACTTCGCCCAAATAGACACCGCGTCCTGCGTCAATCCTTCTAACATATCCCTCCTTTAGTTCTTTATTCTTTATAGGAATTTTGATGAGTTTTTTTGTTCTCGGAGGAAGATCAAACGATGGGTGGTTACAAAACTGAATCTCCTGATTACCGAGGATCAACTGACTAGGAAGATTGGCACGGAAAGTGAGTATTGCTTCCTGCTGAGTCAAAAAGGACATGCCTAAGATACCTGCTTGCTGGATGGGAAAGTCGCTGTCGACGACTTGAAACCGTATGTCTACGCTTCGTATTCTAACAAGTATCTCGCCATAGGTGCGCACCGTGCCAGAGCCGATTCCATTAAGATGGTAAATTATTTTCGTGTTTATATCGATGTCTGGTGTTAAAGCGTTTTCTTTAATTAAATTCAATTGAGAGCCGGTATCGATGAGAAAATATCCCAATCCCGAGTTAAGGAATTCGTGGTCTAAAATAATAACGGGGAGTTGCTCTATTTTTCCTGCGTCGAAATGGTAATTAATTCGGTAGATTCTGGACGCGCTCTTATTGCCGTGCTCCTCGATGCGTCGTTCCGCGGAGCAGGCTTCGCGTTTAAATGCCCGGTGCTTTCGTTTTCCGTCCTTTCGCGTAAATTAGTGCGGAAATTGTCCCGACGGCGATCCCTGTCCCGCTTCGCGTAGCACTTAGATTCGGTGTGCCCCTTTCGCTTACAGTAATCGCAGCGCGGCGGTTCTGCTCGCGAGAAATGTTCGCGTTCCTGTCGCTTCCCGTTGTTACAATTTCTTTTAAGATGTCCCGGTTTCCCGCAGTCGAAACAAACCGCGGATAACTTGTCGTTTGAATTCGCGGCCGAATATCTGATCTCATTCATGTAGGCTATTCGAGGTCTACTGTATCGCGAGTTCTTTGATTCGTTCAAATTTCGGACGCGCGATCGTTCTTTTTCATATTCTTCCTCGGTGACGGCGAGGTTAACGGCATCCTGTAGATCTCGTGGACTCCGATGTCGCACGGGTAATTCTATTCTACTCGTGAGGCCTTTGACGAAGCAATTGCACGCGTTTTGTTTGGCTCGCGACTTTACTCCGCGCGCGATCTCACCTTCGCATTCACGGTCTACTGCCTCTGATATCTCGAATAGGAGTTTTTTTACGCGATTTCCGTATTGACTAACGGACTCATCTCTTTTTTGATGTATATTAGACATGCTAGCTTGTAGCGAATCTAGTGTTTTGCGCGGCGCGAAGGCACGTTCCAAATCGTCTAGGAACTCGTCTAAATTTAGGTCGTTATCCGAATCAAGTAGGTAAATTTTTGCATCGCCCGTAATTTTTTGACGAATTATTTTAAATAAAAACTGTTGATTAGCGGGTCTTACCGACTTCCAGACATCTCTGCAATCCTTAGCGAATTGACGTATCGGTGGAGATTTCCCGTCGAATTTCGGTATGAGGTCCGATGCTATTTTTAAAGATATATATCGGGTTTCTTCGCTTCCCCGGCTTGAAACGTCTGACGTAGAATTTCGATCCGATTGTGGAGGATCGTCTCGTAATAATGTAACTGCCGGTGATGCAAAATCGCGCGACAATACCAATGGATAATTAATGTTACGCGACGGCTCCGGCTCGGGGCGTGATACCACGGGTGTTATTTCCTGTATATTTTCTCGGGGTGGGGACGATTCATTTTGTTCTTCAACGATCCAAGAATTTGTAGATCGATTCCGATACATTTTCGCAGAAGATCTCTATTCGATATATACTACGTATCTTGTTATTTATAATATAGCCCTACTTGGTCACTCAAGAGATGATAACTATTTGACTCACTCTTACAGCGTTGTGAAGGGGTTGTCAGCCTCGTGATCTGGTTGCTGGGGTCGAACGTTGTATAGATGATGGGGGTCGAACGTTGTTCAGGTCGCCGATGCTCCTCTTTGTCGATGGTCGCCTCCTTGTCCGGCAGGGTTGTCCAGAAGTCTCTCTCGCCGTTGGATTACTGTGGTGAGTACTTCGTGTTGGTGATGTTGCTCTCTATGGTTGCCTGTGGTTTCAGGGATATAGCGTGCACGGCCGCTGAAACCGCTTCTCCGGCATTCGCCCGTCGCTCCTGGGGAAACCGTGCGAAAACCCAGGAAGGAGAAATGGCACACCAAGAGGACGTCTTTCTCGGATTATTGGATGTCCCGTAGTTGATTCTAGTTGTCGTCCAAGGAGACACTCGGTGGGTTGAATCGGAAGTTGGCTCGGGACGTCGGATGCTTCACTCACTCTGTTCACAGTCTGGGTAATTACACTATATGCACTGTAGGTCAACGTCTTTAATAAATTTGGGTACACCGCTGTCACCACTGTTACGACCCGGCCTATCTCTAAACCCGGTCGCTCTATGACGCGAGGCGCGAGGATCGGGCACCGCGCGCGAGACGCGCGATTCAGGAACAATCCGAAAGGAAACAGGGAAGAAAATTCCATACAGAGGTTGCCGGCAAAATTCGAATTTATTCCTTAAGCAAAAATCGAAGTTCGACGTTATTCTTTAAGCAAAAGGAAAAGTCGCGTTCGGTTCCGTGATCGAGTTGCGTCTCTCCCAAAAAATCTTCCAGCGTTTCAAATCCCTCTCGGCGTCGCCCGGGAAGGGGATGCTCCGGTGGGTGTGCCTCGTGCGATGTCCAATCGGGGTGAGTCCTCGAGAAAAGGGGTGTTTCCTCGAGGACGAAGACGTCGGGTGCCGTAACGTCTTCCAGATGTGTCGATGCGTCCTGTTTCGAATGCGCGGGTCCTGCGTTGGCGAGAGTTTTCTGCGAAGGGACTAAAAAATCGGTTTATAGCCCCTCATTGTTCCTGGGCCTTAGAGATGTTGCAGCCTTCGCTCCCGCTGTTCTCGGTCCGTGAGAAAGTCGCAGCCTTGGCTCCCGTTGTTCTCGGGCCGTGAGAAAGTCGCCGCATCTGCTTTCCTCCTACCTACCCTACCTCATCCCTAGAGTGACCATTTCTCTACAAGAATCTATGCGGAAAAGGGAGATATGCTAATGATGGGGATTTCTCATACGCAAGTCTTAATTCGAAGGCTCCTTGAACAGCCCGCGTTCTACAGCGGAAAACAAGGCGATCGTCGTTCGTGTAGGCTTGTCCAAAGAACCGTCGCTCTATGAGAACGTGACGTAATGTCACAGTGGAACCACAATTTAGCGTTCCGAAGACAAGATATTCGCCTAGATGGCACAATGCCCCCAAAAAAAGTTGCGATTTTAAGAGCCTCTGTCACTCATTCTCAAATTTTCATATTCCAGTGTGCTAAAATATTCCATAAAAAAGCGTTACCAATATTCAAACCGATTGAAATTGTAACGCTTCATAGAGAAATATATGAAAACTTTAAGTTCGAATTTGTATATGATATATATATCACATAATACCTATACATACATGCACACATAACATCAGTTTGGATCAATCAAATGTGGCTAATCAACTAGACCGAGAAACTCGCAATGTTTTCTTCTTTATTTATAGATAATACACCGTTAATATTACATGAATTTCAAAAAACATAATGTACAAACATGCCGTAAAATATGCGATAAACTCGAGTTCTCTTCATCCACTCTTCTTGCATATTTTCCAATTAATTTTAGGAGAACACGCAGTACGTACGCTGCATGTGAACTTGTAAAAAAAATGGTATCACAAACCGCGATTAGATTTACGATACACGGCTTCAGTGCTTTATAGGGTGATCCTATGATTCACTTTAGAGGTCGGAGGGTCTGACGGAAGAGGAATCATATTGCCGATTGAAATTTCTTTAACTTTTAAAAAGATCCCAAAAGATACATATTAATTTATGCTTGCTGGAGCAAGCCTTAAGTTGATAAGACTATACTATACTATACTAAACATATACAATTAATTTTGTAGTAAAACATTTTAAGTATACCTACTACAGTAGAAGTTGTCGGGAGAAACTAAACTAAATGAATGGATGAATAAAATGAATATTGATCGTGTTGATGATGTAAGATCAGATATGAGCATGGATATATGTTGGTATAGAGTACCGATCGTTTCCTCCGGTTGTAAACTGATTTAGTTTTTTTATCTGTAGGCTATCAACGAAAACAATGTATACATATACGTACACTGCACTTACTGGAAACTTCGTAAGAGTATGTAGCGTTACTGAAAAGATAATTGTATACTTGCTTACGGTACGTACATATATGTATAGTAATGGCTTGGCTATAAACAACGCTGATAAAATAGTTTCTGAAGCGATAAGTCATCTGTATTTATAATAAAGGGCAAAAAGAGATATGTCGTGAAAAATGGAAGTCTCTTGGCGTTGGTGTAATGTAGCTCGAAGAAAAATAGAGATCTATGTTAGATTCAACGGAAATAATTAGGTGTGATTAGAAAAAAAATAGACTGTTCGTTTCGCGTACCCGTAATCGCAAAGCTGCGTTCGGCGCATGCATTGTAGTGAGTCGTGTTACGACGATTCCAAGAAAACTATGTTACAGAGTTTGTCGCTTGAGAACTACGGTAGTCGAATGCTCGTGTAAAATGATACGCAAGATACAGTATGCATTTTATTTATAACGGTATTACGATAATCAAAAGACGACAATCGTGATAAACACTTTTAAGAGAATTGGTATTGTCGCGTCGTACATAGGTACCTTTCTGGAAAAGGAGAATGTGTTTTCCCTCTTAAACGAATTTAAGTTTTTCTTAATCACTTCTCCTGGAAAATCCCAACGTAAATTTGTACAATTTACGATTCCCCTTTCATTAGTTTTGATAAAAAAAAAAGCATTCTTACTCCAATTGGTTTCGCTTTACTCTCTAGAATTATACTCGTATATATGTTTCAAACTAACGATAAATTTTACGCACTGCCAATTATATTATATAATCGCTATTAAATATAGATTTTTTGTTGTTATTCACGTGTAGTACCAATGCAAGAGCTCATTATGATTTACTGACGAAATATAGGTGAGGATGGGCGGTTGAATCAGGCTGCTGACGGTGTGAGACAAAATTATTATAAAAGTGTTATTTAAATGAGTAAACACGCTGTATGCACGAGTGTCGTCTGCAATAATATACAATCACGATATAACAAACTTTGTCAAATATAAATATTGTTTATAATATTTACACAGCCAACACCTTGCGCCACGATACCCCGCAGCTTAATTTTCGTGCGTTCAAATTTCCAAACAAATATTTTACACGACATTGTCATTGGGCTATGTACATATGAAAATACTATTTTTTTTTACCTAAAAAGCTGACGTGATAATCGTTAATACAGCGCGTCGCTCTCCCTCCCCTACTTTTCTCTTTCTCTCTCTCTCTCTCACGCACACACACCCCACACACACATTAATATTTACAATGTGTAGACGCTTGGATGCTTTACTGCGGAAAACGCGCTAAAAGGGGAAACTAAAAGAGGCAACAACTTTACCGCCAAACTTTGTCCACAGATCTTAATTTATACGGGTAAATGTGTTTGAAGTTTTGCTCTTTTTTGCAATGATTTTGTTAACGACGAAAAATATCTAGGGATAGCTCCATTTGAATTTCACCCGTGCTTATACGTACCGAGTCGACGTGTTCGTCTCTCTCGTAAAGTTACGCCAATGCATATTACCTTGAGACGCGTTATACGGTCATCTGAAAAATCCGTTTGCAATTGATTGCACAATCCCTCAATGTGAGATACGAACCGCTAAAGAAATGCAGAATCCGAAACCACGCACAACCCTTCACGCGCGATAACGGTATTAACAAAGAACGCTTTCCCGCAACGTCGATAACTCGTACGAAAAGGTAATTTTTACCGCGCATTCATGCTGTATTCGCGATCGAGCTCTCGAATCGAATTCTCCCAGCAGCATCCAGAGCCCCTACATTCACATACATGCGTATACTACAAGATACGGAGGACGATATTGAAACGCCTGCTGTACGTTCTACCCGGAAGAAAAAAAAATGATAAAAGAAAAAGAAGGAGGAAAACCATCGGTTTCACTGGAAAGGAAAAATGGTAGACTGTCTCACTCGGCAGGTCCTTGACCCCATCTTGATTTTGTCCGTGGTGCTTTGATCGGCGTTGATACGGAGCTTGGAGTCTCTCCGATTTTTCGTTTTACACTCAGCACAACACCACTTTTGGGAACGAATTTGGACGGGACAGCAGTTTTCGATGACTCGTCTAACGAGGGAGGACCGGATGATGGGAACAACGGATAATCCTCGTCTTCGAGTCCAGGTGGTTTGGGCTGATCCGAAGCTAAACTCTTCTTGTGGAGGTCCGTGGAACTTGCTTTGTAGGCTGCGCTTTTCTCCGCCGTATCTTTGATCGACGAGAAAGTTGATACGTGTGACGCCGATGTGTTCACGGGCGAAAGTGCGGGGCTGAGAGTAATTGACGAAGCTACAGACGGTTTAACCGTTATCGGGGGTGGTGGTTTCGTCAAATCTGGCAGAGTTACTGTAGAGGCAACAGAAGCGGCAGTGGCAGCGGCAACTGCGGCCAGCTCCTCCTCCGCCTTTTTAATAAGATCTAAATCGCTCAGAGACCTCAAAGTGCTCTTGCTTTCCTTAGTTGCGGGCGACTGCGATGCGTCCGGCGCTAGCTTCTCCGAACTAGCTCGACTCGACGCGGCTGTTTTCGAATAGGAAGAAGGCGTATATTTCTCCGTATTCTGATACCCGCTCGAGGTAATGCTAGTTGGTAAGAACGACGCGCTAGGCTTTGACGGCAAGTACGGATCGACTTTGGAGCTTTCTTGGCGCTTAACGTTGGCAAGAATCTCTTGAAGGTTCGGCGGTATGGTGATGTCTGAAACTTTGTCGAGAATGGGCTGGGAAAATTTGGGAATGCCTGGCGGTGGTGGTGTGAAGGAACGAGAATCAGTTGGACTGTAGGCTTCGTCCGAATCGTTGCCCCCTGGAGTAGGATCCAGACCCAAGCCCTGAAATATAATAAAAAGTAAAAGACCTGGTGAGTAAAAAATCTGAGCAGCTCGAGTACACTGGGACAGGTTGAATGGGAAGGAGAATTGTAAGAAGTTTTATTTGCAGCCGAAAGATGAGAGAAACCGTGACAATCGAATACGTAGAAAGCTCTAGCCTCATGAAAATTCTCACCGGTAGAGTGGAAGTTGCTTCCTTGAGGAATGACGAGCTGATATTTTGAATTTGCTGCTTCTGCTCTTCAATCTGCCGATTTAACTCGTCCATTTTTCTCTGAAGCTCTGACGAGTTCTTAGCGGGCGACAGAACGTTGGTCGGGACATCGGCCGACTTTTGCGCATCAGCCGGTCCGCTAACTTTGACTTTATCGTTGTCATCATCAATATCGCCCGGGCTGTACGGTTCGTCACCGTCGTCGTCCTCGTCATTGTTGACGTCTATTTCGTCGTGGTCATTGTTGGCCTTGTCGTTATTTTCGTTATCATCGTCGTCGTCGTCCAATCCCATCTTACTTGGCGACGACGTCAAGTCAATTTTGGAGGACAGTTCGGGTACAATCTTCGATATGGTTTCGCTGTCGATGACGTTTCTCGACATTCCAACGTGCGCCTTGTTTAACGTTTCCAAGGTCAATTGCGTCACTGTTTGCTTCTCTTTCGGAGGATCAGTTTTTAGGTGGGCTTTTGGAGATGAAGGCGGCGTCGAGGTACGCGTCTTGTCTTTGGACATTAACGGTGGAGTGTAACTGCGATCGGTCGACTCCTTCTTCGCGATCTTCGATGGTACGCTGACGGGAATAATGGCGGATGCTCGCTTTCTCTTGTTTCGTACTATAATGCCCAAGAGCAAGTGCGGTCTGCGCGCCTCGAATCCAGGTCCGTCTAGAGGCAGCAAAATCGAGGGTAACTCACTTTGGCTGGAAAACGGCATTATGTAAAAATCTTTTATATTCTTCGAAACATTGCCAACGACACCGAGGCGGCTTCGACTGTTCAAGTAGCTGTATAACGTGATGTAGGGAATTTTTTCCTCGTCATTCGCCGCCGTTAATCGGATAACCAAGATTTCCTTCGAGCCGGTTTTCTTCATTTTTGAAATGTAATCCCAAACCGTTTCGTGGCTTATCCTGCCGACGACATCCACGGTATCGGGTAAATCATCCATCAGATCTCTGGCATGGCCGCTCACTTCTTGAGCGGTAATGAAAAACTTGGCGACATCGACCATATTGACGAATCCGCGCCACGCCGTCTGAACGGGTCCTCTCGGGACGTCTCTCTCCACTACTGGCTCCCTTTCCCTCTCCAGTTCCTCATTGATGTCCGGCGTTTTTATGGTGACGGTAGAACTGGGTTCTCTGTCGGACACGTCGGAGTCGTTTCCATCGAACGTATTCGTCGAAGTTTCGTCTTCCACGTGCCTCCAGAGTCGGTCTTCTATCGGTTTCTCTTGCGCTGGAGGCGGTAGCGTCGGAGGCGGTGGCTGTTGTTGCGTAGTCGGAGCGATCTCCTCCTTCTTCTTCTCTACCTCCCTCTTTCTCTCCCCTTCCTTCTTATCCTTATCTTTGTAATCTCTACCGCCACTACCACCGCCGCGTGTTCCCGTGCCGCCCCTGCCCTTCTTGTACTTTTCCTTGTCCCTCTGCCACTCCTTATCTCTTTCCCGGTCGCGCTCGCGTTCCTTTTCCCTTTCTTTTTCCCTCTCGCGATCCCTGTCCCTATCTCGTCGCGCGTCCTTACTTCTCGTCGACCTACGATCCCTGCTTCTTTCCCTCGTCCTGCTGCGTTCCCTCTCTCCGCTGTGACGTCGCTTTTTACTTCTACTCTCGCGTTTCTCCTTCTCCTTCTCCTTCTCCCTATCCCGCCCACTGTCCTTCTCCCGGTCACGACCCTTGTCCTTCTTCCTCTTATCCTCGCCGCTACTTTTAGATCTCTTCGACTCCCCTTTCGCCCGCGGCTTTTCACCCTTCTCCCTGTCTTCGTCGTCCACGGTCGACGTGATATTCTCCGCGCTGTTCAACGCGGTCACAATGTCCTGCACCGGCGTCTTCGGATCTACGCGATCGACCGCGCCGTCGTTCTCTATAATCTGTTCCCCCTTGTGCGTCTTGACGACGATCGACTTCGCTTGCGACATCATATCCAACTCGTTCTTCTTTATCATTTCCAGCTGATGCTTCGTCTCCTTTTCTCTCCATTCGGCCAATTCTTGACTGGCCATTTCGTCGGGACTCAACCTCACCACCGCGTCTGGCGTCAACGATCTGTCGGCTACCTTTCTGAACAACGTCAAGTTTTTCGTATCTTTTATATTGAATACCAGACTTCTGTACTTCGCTTTGTACTTGGCACCGGTGTCCTTGAAGAACTTGAACAATTCTAGCTCGATGTTTAGAGCTAATTCACCAATTTCGTCATCGGACAATTTTAGGTCCTCCGTTTCTCTGATTCTGGTTGTCAACAATTCCGCCAGCGTCTTCCGAACGTTCAACCTGATGGGTTCGGTTTCGGGTTTTCTCATTGTTGGCAGCTTCATCTGTACCTTCTGTTGCGACGCGGGTGTTTTAATCTCCTGCTGCTTTTTGCCAGCTTGTTTTGGAACGGGCGATGGTTGCGACTTGATCTGGGTTTGTACCATGGCTGTCTTTGGAAGTATTTGTCTCGTCGTCCCCATTGCGCCCCGAGAAACGGCAGTGGGCATCTGTTTCGACTGAATGGATTTTGGGGATGGTGAAGAGCTCGATTGCTGAGCGCCGCTAATGACCACGATTTTTTTATTACTGGCTGCCAGAACAGTTTGCTTCGAGCCCGGTACCTTCGTGAAGATCATTTTCGATTGACCCTGCGGTGTTCTACCCGCCTGCAGCGCAGCTTTATTCATTCTTCCAACTCCCTGAGTTTGTATGGCAGTTACGGTTTTCCCTCCTATTTGCAGTGTATTTAAATTATCCGGTCGAACCACTTCGAACGTTGGATTCTCCTTTAACCACACCCTCAAATTCGACCTGGTCGGTGCATCGACACCGGTAAGAACCTTCCCACTCTTTCTCTCAAAAACGATCACCCTTCCGTCTGGTTTTGCTCTGGCGGCATCCAATATAGGAGACTTCACGGCTTTCGATTGCTGTTCCGGCGTGGAAGATTTATCCTTCGTCAAAGACTCCTGGGCGTGCGTCAAAATGCACGCGTCCGAACAGTAAATACTGGAAGCCCTTGCTTCTTTTTTGCACACCATGCATTGAGTTACCCCGGGAATCGCCATTATCGCTTCATTCGAGATTGCCCCAGCGGACGCGGGTGATCGGGCGAGAACCGAAGCTGCGATCGACAAATTTTGGAGCCGCGGTGATGCTGATGCGTTCCGTAGCGACGATTCCAGTGCTTTCTGGTGTCTCGCCGGTGTTGATGGCAAGTTGACTTTCGGCTTAGCCTCCTCTGCCTTCTTTTTCGTGCAGTTGGGACAAACCCATTCGATGCCCTTCTCCTCCATCTCTTGACCCATGGCTTTGCTGACGTGTACGCATTTGCCGTGAAACCAATCTTCGCATACATCGCAACATATCATAAAACGATTGTTGTGCGGTCGTTTACAAATACACCACAATCGATCGGGATCGTCCTCGGAGTCCGAATTGTCTTCTTCTGCTTCCTCCTCGTCGTCGTCATCGTCATCATCGTCGACGCCGCCTTCGCCGCCGTTGTTTACTTCGTTCTCGATATTCATGTTAATCTCTTCTTTGCGCTGCAGTCGCTGCTCTATCGACTGTTTATTGAATCTCTCATTCTTCTTATTGACCTCGGATTTCTTTTGCACCGATTCACCCCTTGCTTGTAACTTTTTACTTCGCGTTGCTGGTGCTTCGATTGGTGGCAAGGTGATGATTCGCCCACCGCGAATTATTTGAATTGGCTCCTTCTCATCCCTGACACTTTTTTTGCTCTGTTCAGCGACAACACTCGGGGAAGGCGGTACAGTTGCACTAGCGCTTGATATCGCTTTTGCGTCATCTTCTATGGACGATACGACTGAATGAGTAAAAGTCGGGGACGACATCAACGGTTCGGAAACCACCGTTGGCGTCTGTTCTACCAAGGTAGCCTGTAATCAGAATTCAGCTTTTGATGAAAAGACATTGGTGCGGAACGGGATGACGTGCTATCGTCATTCCCGAAGAACTGTTCGGAATTGAAATTTATCATAAGTATACGGAACGATCGTCCAAGTGACTCACATGCTCGGCTAAGTCAACTCCCAATTCTTCTTGCAGAAGCAACGCCTCCGCCAGTAGTTCCTCCTCGTGCTTACTAGCTTCCATCTCCAATGTAGCCAATAATTGTTCCTCTCCTTCCATGGCATCTAAAGAGACAACGAAATTATCGCATCACGAGAGTTAAATTCTAATGTCGCATCAAAAAGTGCTTCTACATGCAATCTAGTAGAACTTACATAAGAGAAGTTGTGCTACATTGCGAGAAGCGTCAAAGTATGTAGTAAAGTAACGACAAAACTTACTTGACTGGGAAACAATATGATTTGGAACAATGGGTTCTTCCGCGGGTTGTACAACCCCCTCAGGCGGAGCAGAATTTGATGCTAATAAAAAATACGATAGTATGCAAATATAAATATAAGGTAGACAGTCGGACAGAGAATACGAGTCTCGTTGACGGTTTACAGTGTAGTTTCATGATTTGAATTCAGGAAGGGGCAGCCGCACACGATGAAATGTAATTCAATAAACATGCCGTATGATGAGGGATCAGAAAAGAGAGGCGAAGCATCTGTTAACTTCAAGAGCGGTATCCTAATTTTGACGGAAAATAAATAATACGACAAAGAGAAGCCAAAATAAACAGATCACGGAAGAAGAGAAGTTTCAAATGAGAAACAATTCAATTGAGAACGTCGGCGGAAACTGAGGACTCGTTCCACACTACATTACATACATGCGTAATCGATAAAACAAAGTTACACGGCGCCCGGACAACTTACCGGAATCTATAGAGGGCTGCAAATCCTCTGCCAACGGTACTTTGGTATCTGTCTTTTGCGTAGAATTGTTCGCCGGGGCTGCCGATTGATTGTCCATTTCCATTGCCGACTCCAGAGACTGCTCCACGGTACCCGCGCATGTTACTTTTCCATCGGTTGTCGACGTTGAAGTTTCTTCCGCGTTCGACACTCCCGAAGCCGCGACGGTATCCGGTAACACTGACGCGGAAGAAGCAATCGGGATTGCGGTACAGCCGCCCGTAGCCGTCGGAATAACGGGTGTTACCGGTGTATCTGGAGTTTTAGGTTCTCCAGTAGAGCCGACACGTCGAATAATGTCGGGGGTCGAAAACAAAGCGGGACCGAGAGTATCCGCCAAAATGGCCGGAGATTTTCGTTGTTCCCTTTTCGGAGGTTTCTTTGATGCTGGAAAACCAAGACGGGAGATACATTTCCGTAAGTAGATTTGCACATGCACGCGTACATACAACGCGCATCCCCGAAGAAAGCGAGACAAAATAGAAAAAATGTATACCAACCATCCGGAGTTTTGGTGTCTGCCAATTTTCCAAGATCCGGCTCGGATTTGATTGGTGATTCGGAGATACTCTCCGACTTCTTCTTCTCCTTCTTCACTTCGGGTGAAGCTTTAGTCTTCCCGGAAGCCGGCGACGTAACTTTCTGCGATGGCGGACTCTGTGGCGGTATCTGTTGCTGGATCGGAGTTTGCGGCTGCCCTGGAGAGGCCTGTGCGGCGTGTGCGATTTTCGGTTGAATTACTTGTGTCGTTTGCGTGACTGCTTTGGGGGTGGAAACAGTTAATGCCGCCTGTTTTGTGGCCTTCGTGCCTTGCACATCACTTAACACACTTGCTCCTTTTGGTATCACTATTTGTTTCTTCATGCCAAGGTTCTTTAGTTCACCCGTCTTCATCATTACTTGTTTCTGAACGAAGATAACTTTTTGCTGATTGTTTAATTTCGCTTGACCGGGTTTCGTCAAAATCATGTCCCCCTTGATCATGTTGGCACTGATAAGATTCGCCTTCACTTGGTTCGTCGTGTGCAACGTTTTTTCGAAACTAGCCGGTGATGACTCCAAAGTATCAGCACCACGCGGGGTCGACGGCATTTCGATCTTTCTTCTTCCGAATGTTCTCAACTGTTTTCTACCTCTCGCCGGATGGAATTTCTCTGTGGTCGCAAAGAACGTTTTTAGTGCCATTGTGCGCGGGACAAATAACGCGTTAGGAAAGAGTCCCAAGAGAGACAGAAATAAGTACGCGTTCGATTTCAACAATGTTTAAGCTTACCAGATTTATCCTCCTTCTCCGGACTCTTCATCGCGTCGACAGCGGCGGCCATCTCCATGTCCAATCTGCGCACCTGCTCGATGTTCATGTGCTTGTTCGAGCCTCTTCTGCGCGATGCCGCCATGCTGCCTCCCCTCGTGGTGAGACCCTTGCGTCCACCTCTCGCCCTGACCCCACCTCGCCTCGGTCCGCGTGGTCCGAAATCGGAATCGTTATCCGATGGCGGCTCGGACTCTGAAGACTCTGATGAGGATGAGGGCCCACCATCCTCGTCCGCGCCATCTTGTTGTGCTGCGGAAGCGGCTATAAAGGAATATCATTCCATGCGTAACTACGTCAAAACCACCGGTTAAGTTACGAAAAACTACGGCGAAACAAACGCATTCCCCCAGTTTCGGCATCCGGCGATGCTAATGAAATCCTTACTGTGCAATTCATTCAAATCGAGAGGCTTAATAAGGGGCACAAGTGCACCTTTATTCGCTCCCTGCAGTACGTTCATCATACTTCTCGGTATGGAACCTCCGGTAGATTTAGGTGTACAGCCTTGGCTCGGAATACCCGCTTTGGCATCTTTACGAGGTCTTCCCGGTTTGCCCTGATGAAAGAAAAAAGTAGTATTCGAAGATGCACTTGAGCGATGACGCGTTCAACGAATCGTACGATCGACTCAACATAAGCGCGCTCGACTGTCACCTTAGACCTCGTCGGCGTAACAGTCGCGTTGGCGATATTGGCAGTTACCGGCGCTACCTGGGACCGTGGTGACGTTGTGGACTGGACGTAGCCTACGTTATCGTCATCCGGTGAATTGGCAATCGGCAAGGGGTCGCTCGGTTTTGGATCTGAGGGGCACGTTCGACTTGTGTAGCAGTGGTCCAATTGAATGCTGTACTTCAAAGAATTTTGTTGTTCCTCGACCGTCAGCATATCTGAAATACCAAATTAAAAATCCGACATTTTCATCCCTGTTCGTAAACTCCATTTATAAGCGAAATCAGTGGGAACAAATTACATAAAGACTCACCAAGCATAGCGGTAACATTTTCTCCTAATATTTGTTTAGCCTCCTCGCTCTGGAGGGCCGTTTCCAGCCTCTCCAGTTGTTCAGGATCCATCTCCATGAAGGGATCCACTAGCCCGCCAGAGTCATTGGTCGAGGGGCCATCCGTGGACCCGCTCGTCGCATCGGGTGGTACGAAAGTAGGTGGATCTACGGTCAGAGTAATGCTTCCGTTTCCTGCATCACCCTCTGTCTGTCCCAGTCTGACTACGCTAACATTTGCGTCGGACTGATTCACTGAAATTTGGAGAACAGCAACGATTTACGATTTTTTACCTCATATTGATAAGAAGGAACAAATAAGGGTTATTCCACTTCATTTTTTAATGAACCTCTTATAAGTGACTCGTATATTCACACCTTTTCCCCATAAAAACGGTTTACTTACTAATCAAATTTTGTAAAGTCTCTTGATCGACGGAAATAATTCCATCCTCGTTGACGACGATAATTAACGTGTCATCCTTTTTAGACTCGTTTTCTCGTGGCTCCATAATATACGAACTAGACATCTTGATCCTGAAAAAATGTGAAAATAACTACATTTTCAGTGAAGCGCAAATGGAAATGATCCTCTAGTGCGCCATCAATCTTTCCAGCGTACCACAGGTTAATGGTAAAGTAAGAAGAGTATGGTTAGGAAAAAAAATGTAAAAAAATTACAATTGGCGGGAGAATACATGCGCTAGTAAAATTAGAAAATAAAAGTACGCCGTAATTCGTACAACCGATGGTTCAGGGACGCGCGGTCCATGTGAGAAATAACGTATTCCAAAACAGTCGCGTTCCTCGACAATAATCAAATATGCTACTAGCGAGTGGTCGTGTTTCTTTGCCAGAATAAATGTTTACGAGTCTTATCGTGGATTGTGTGTGACAGTCGTTGAGTCGAAACAGAAGCGGTTCTGTTTCTGGAATTCGGGCGACACGGGCAAAGTTTTCACTATAAATTGATCAGGCTCGAAAGATGAATAATATAATACAGTATAATAGGATACATAAACAAGATCCATTGAGATGTCCTGTGCAGCCATCTTGTTTGGTTTGGTGGCTGCTTCGATATACGACGATGGTGGTCAAGAAAATTATTAGATATACTCACCCGCACCACGGGATCCTAGCGTGAAAATATTTCTCAAAAGCTCCCGTCGGCTGAAGGAAATGATCCTCAGCAAAGTTTTTATGAAAACATCGATCACTGCGGAAAACCGCGGTTATTCAACGACACATCGTGCCGCGAGTCACCCGGAATTGGTGCGCACGGACGCTGCGCATCTCTCGTTGCGCAGCATGGCCGTTAGCCCGCGGAATTAGTTTCAACTCGAAATACGGTCAATGTCCAAATTTAATAACAATGTCCGATAAATTTTGACTTTGGTTTCGATTTATTACGATATATTTTGATAGATAAAGTCATAGTACTTCTTAGTGGGCTCATTCTCTCGCGACTCTCGAGCAACCTCGAGTCTCGGATCCTTCACGTGGACGAGTTTACAATGGACCAATGGCTTTGTTTCCATCAAAAGTCACTCCTGACGGGACTATCCAATGGCTATTGAGATTCTAAAGGAATGACGCCATTTTCCGTTGAAATCTAGCTAGCTATTGGTTTTACCCTTATCAGGAATAATCCTCGGTGCAAACTAGGCCTGAAGTTCGATTTTGTGTTGGCTCGATTCCTCTTGCAGTGGTTCGAATAAAGATGACGGAATCTCGGGAAATGTTCAGTAGCGAAGACAGTCAATTTAGTAATTTGGAAAGTACTGAAACCGAAAACAAAGTGGAGGCGAAATGCGGAAAGCCGCCGAACAATGAGAGACTCGAGGCTCGAAATAAAATTGTAAAGAAACGAGGAATCATATATCTGTCGACGATACCAAAACACATGAACGTCACGAAGATTCGAGAGATATTTTCTGCTTTCGGCAAACTAGGAAGAGTTTATTTGCAATTAGCTGAAAAAGGTCAGCTGCTGAATTTGAAAACGAGTATCGTTTTCTTATTTTTTATTCCCAAGTACTTTTAACAATGGTAGTTTTTATAATGTAACCTCAATTCGGCGAAAACTTCATTTATTCATGCCTGTCTGATAATTCGAATCTTTCAGAAACGGGCGACAAGAAGACAGGAAAGAAAAGGAAAACACCGTTAAAACACTTTACAGAAGGATGGATCGAATTTGAAAGTAAAAAGGTTGCCAAATATGTTGCGGCTACATTGAATGGAAAACAAGTATCTACAAGAAAAAAGAGCAGATTATTTGATGTATACTGGAACATAAAGTACCTTTCCAGGTATTCCACATCTGCTCATATAAAAATGTTTCTACCTATTTTACCTATCATTCATTTTGTGCTAGATATAATATTGTGTCTCTCTTTCAGGTTCAAGTGGGTCCATCTGAGCGAACGTTTGGCGTACGAGCGTGCGGTACATAAACAACGATTGCGCACTGACATCGCTCGAGCCAAGCGTGAAATTAACTTCTTCTCGTATAATATCGAGAGGAGCAAGAAATTGCGTAAGAAGGCAGAACAAGGAGAATCTACAGAATTTGTAATTCCGCAAATTAAACAGAGGGATACGGATATGGAGATTAGAAATAAGAAGACAATGATTCCAGAAGACAATCGAACAGAGTTTCTTAAATCTTTGTTTGGTTGATCTTATTTATAGAATTGTTTTATTGTACATAATTTTTGTTCATGTCTACTGTGAATAGAGATTTTATTACAGAAATCTCGGTTTTTCATTAAAAAAATTGTTTCATTTTTATTCTTCCAAGACCCTAGATCCAACAGTACATAGATTGCCATACGTAGGTAGATATTTGGAACGTTATACAGGACCTTTTTGCGCTTAGATTAGTTCACGAGAATGACGTGCCTTTCAGAGAAGGCGCTTTGGTTGCGCATGAACAGTGCACGTTGTCATTAGACGGATCAGTTCGGTTCCGCACTGACAACAGTTGACGTCGTGTTCGTGAACGATCCGTTTCAAAAGTTATTACGATTGATGCGAATTCAAGACGACAAGAAGGAAATGGTTGACGTAAAGAAAATACAAGAATTTATGGAGCTGGTCGGGCGTCTTAAAGTATGTATGCATTTAACTGAATAATAATACATGAAACATGGAATACCTATTCCGGGTTAAATTTAAGAGCTTTTTTTCATTGTCTCATCGATTTTCGACAAAACGCATAGATGATCTTTTTCTCGCAGTATTCGATTCACATTGCGCCGTACTCGCGGCGATTATATAATAAATCATTGCCAAAATTACCCGCGAGGTCAAACCTTGAAAATGAATTCCTTCGTTTGGCAATCGACATTTCGCGCGAGAAAGTTTCGGTCGAATCAGAACCGCCTTAGGGTCGATCCGCAAATAGTTTAAACAGTCGTTATCACGGCAGAGAAAGGCATTAGCGATCAAATTCGAGGCTTTTACGACTGTAATGCTTTTCGGAGATTCGCTAATGAATCATCTGAGGTAGGTTACTCTTAGCCTCGTCGCGGCTCGGTAGACAATAGGCAAATTTAACATTCGGCGATCACCGTTTGCTTTTAGCATACGAAGAGGACGGGATGGCTTTTTTTCAACATTTCCGATCCCGAAACCATTTCAGGACATATGTACCGTATGGCCATGTTATCCTTCCTGGTAGATAGCGAGGAGAACTTGGATAAAGTGAAGTACGCCTCAAGATTAGCTTCAACTTTCTATCGCTTCTTTATAGTAGTATTCCATGAGATAATCGTTATTTTTCGCGTCAGGATCATGCAAATGACTTTGATTCACGACCTGGCCGAGTGTATCGTTGGGGATATCACGCCGCACTGTGGAGTGTCGCCGGAGGAAAAGCACAGACTGGAAGACGAAGCGATGGAAAAGATTTGCGAGCTGTTAGGAGATAAGGGTCCGGGAATGCTGGCGATATTCAGGGTATCGTATGATTTTTACCAGAACTTATTTCATACGAGTGGAATGCGCAAAACTAAGCCCAAGCGTCGAATTACTTTGATCCCAGGAATACGAAAAGCAGGAAACGCGGGAAGCGCGGTACGTGAAGGACTTGGATAGACTGGATTTAATCGTGCAAGCCTACGAATACGAGAAACGAGATAACACACCAGGAAAGCTGCAAGAATTCTTTACCGCGACTGACGGTAAAATCGAACATCCGTTCGTTAATCGGCTAGCGAACGAAGTCATCGCCCAAAGAGATGCTTTGCGATGCCTTTCGAACTGTACGAAACCATAAAGCATCATTCTAAGCGAGTTTTGTAATTCTCAAGACTATTCCAACATTTGGAGCATACATGGTAATCGACGTATTTACCGTCGAGTAACTATACGATTGTTTAAAATATCGGATCGTTCGTATCATTTGTTCGTTGCGCGCTCCTGTCGACGGGAGGCGATAATATAATACATTTTATTATTTATTGTTTTATATCGATACATGCTTACCTAAAACACCTATAAGGTTCGCAGGAAAAGCGAAAGGCCGATCGCCGATAGTATCGCATCGTCTGAGAAATATCGCGTTTGTTACTTTTATGAAAATCCGATAAAAAACCGATCAATATACTATTATTATTTTCTAGATTCGACGATTTAAAAGACATTATATCGTCGCGGTAAAACAATGACATCATTAACGTAACGTTTAAAGAATAACGCGTGTTTAGATCTTCATAGGCTTAAGAAGTTTGAGAAACAATGTTTCAGGGACTCCATATTTGTGAGTTAATATCAATAAAATGTTAAATTGCCTTATACTCCTTGTCCCATTGCACGATAAGCGGACGTCTACATGTCTACATATCAAGAGACACGGTAGTGTCTCGCGGCATGTTCATTCAAGTCGTCAGAACGACGCCGCCAGCGCTGTCGCCGCGAGCACCCGTGTATCTTTACAGGAAAAATGTCTGCCCCCTTCACCCCTCAATTTTAACATCGAATTTTCTCAATAAATATACGGTTATAACCAAAACTATGCTTAGTTACGCCATATAAATCGACTATTCTCTATCGATAGAGACCAGAGTAAATGTTGTAAGTTACATATTAACAGAGATTTTTCCTTAGCAACGCGAAGCCACGCCCCTCGCACCATTAAAGTCGAGAATCCGATTTCTCGGGCGATATATATATGTAAAAATGTCACAAAAATTCCGCCTGTCTTCGGCGGTATTCGGCCATGGTCGGAAATGTGTACACAGATGCGGCCACACGCATACGCCATCAAAAATGTATGTGAGAGTGTGTGAGAGACTATATTCCTTGAATGTTTAGTTGTTTTTCAAAATTTAAAAATATTTCCATTCGCGAAACGATATCCCTCGCATTTTTTCGATCCTCGGACGCGCTTGTTAATAAAAAGTACAAATTCAGTGTAATCGGAGTAGTGAATCTCAACAGTGGTGAATGTGACAGACGCTCTGACAGCTAGCTATTATCAAATCGTTTAGATTTTTTTTTAATAATCAAAACAGTGCACGGAAGCAGTGTCATTTTTCTTTGGTTGCTGGTGCATGAAGAACAGGGAAGGAGACATCTATATCTCGGAAGAAGTGGCATCAGATAAGTAACTTCCTAACTGACTGTCTTAACCTCATTTTCATCCCTTATACAGAACAAATATCTTTGTGGTTATTCTATTTTTTGTTTTCAGCGCCATACGAGAACGGGACGGATTGGTGGATTTTTCTTCGCAGTCAAAAATCAACCTGGGTAGAAAAGAATTCTCTAGAATTGCGGTACAATGCCACGGTGTGAATATCAGGTTCGACCGACATGACATGCTTCGACAAGGTCTGTATCAACTTTAGCGGTATATTAAGGGCACTGCACTAATCCTGTGGCACATTTTTCTATCTAGGAAAGCATATTATTATGGTAGTACAGCTGTGCAGCGTTCCGATAATATACTGTCTTCCCGTACTGACAGTATACATGCATTTTACCTCCAATATGCCGGAATTAAAAATCTCTAGAACTCTGCGGTACAATGCCACGGTATGAATATCAGGTTCTACCGACATGACATGCTTCGACAAGGTCTGTATCAACTTTAGCGGTATATTAAGGGCACTGCACTAATCCTGTGGCACATTTTTCTATCTGGGAAAGCATATTATTATGGTAGTACAGCTGTACAGCGTTCCGATAATATATAATTGGAACTTTTAATACTACGAAAGGGAAAATATATCGATAAAGAAAAGATAATAAAATAATTACTTCATTATTGTAATCCAATTCTATCGTATCTCCTACTTTTCTACCACGGCTTTCCCAGATAGAAAAATGTGCCACAGGATTAGTGTAGTGCCCCCAATATAATGCTAAAGTTGATACAGACCTTGTCGAAGCATGTCATGTCGGTAGAATTTGATATTCCTACCGTGGCATTGTACCGCAGAGTTCTAGAGATTTTTAATTCCGGCATATTAAAGGTAAAATGCATGTATACTGTCAGTATGGGAAGACGGTATATTTCTACATATTGGAGAATCTAAGTCGTGGGAGAAGAACAAATCATCGGAGTAACTACAATATCGGGGTAACTATAATACTTTATTTCTATTTTTTTCAGAACGATTCTCAGATAGAAAAATGTGCCACAGGATTAGTGCAGTGCCCCCAATATAATGCTAAAGTTGATACAGACCTTGTCGAAGCATGTCATGTCGGTAGAATTTGATATTCCTACCGTGGCATTGTACCGCAGAGTTCTAGAGATTTTTAATTCCGGCATATTAAAGGTAAAATGCATGTATACTGTCAGTATGGGAAGACGGTATATTTCTACATATTGGAGAATCTAAGTCGTGGGAGAAGAACAAATCATCGGAGTAACTACAATATCGGGGTAACTATAATACTTTATTTCTATTTTTTTCAGAACGATTCTCAGATAGAAAAATGTGCCACAGGATTAGTGCAGTGCCCCCAATATAATGCTAAAGTTGATACAGACATTGTCGAAGCATGTCATGTCGGTAGAATTTGATATTCCTACCGTGGCATTGTACCGCAGAGTTCTAGAGATTTTTAATTCCGGCATATTAAAGGTAAAATGCATGTATACTGTCAGTATGGGAAGACGGTATATTTCTACATATTGGAGAATCTAAGTCGTGGGAGAAGAACAAATCATCGGAGTAACTACAATATCGGGGTAACTATAATACTTTATTTCTATTTTTTTCAGAACGATTCTCAGATAGAAAAATGTGCCACAGGATTAGTGCAGTGCCCCCAATATAATGCTAAAGTTGATACAGACCTTGTCGAAGCATGTCATGTCGGTAGAATTTGATATTCCTACCGTGGCATTGTACCGCAGAGTTCTAGAGATTTTTAATTCCGGCATATTAAAGGTAAAATGCATGTATACTGTCAGTATGGGAAGACGGTATATTTCTACATATTGGAGAATCTAAGTCGTGGGAGAAGAACAAATCATCGGAGTAACTACAATATCGGGGTAACTATAATACTTTATTTCTATTTTTTTCAGAACGATTCTCAGATAGAAAAATGTGCCACAGGATTAGTGCAGTGCCCCCAATATAATGCTAAAGTTGATACAGACCTTGTCGAAGCATGTCATGTCGGTAGAATTTGATATTCCTACCGTGGCATTGTACCGCAGAGTTCTAGAGATTTTTAATTCCGGCATATTAGAGGTAAAATGAATGTATACTGTCAGTATGGGAAGACGGTATATTTCTACATATTGGAGAATCTAAGTCGTGGGAGAAGAACAAATCATCGGAGTAACTACAATATCGGGGTAACTATAATACTTTATTTCTATTTTTTTTCTCATCGGTGCTTGCCCTCTGCCTTCCTACTACAAGTTTCGATTTATATACTAAATTTTATTTTATTTTTAGTTCATCGCCTCCACTCCATCGCCTTCGACTTCTTCTACCCGTTAATATGGCATGCTAATGGTTTGCGAAGTCAAAACGAATTTCATGACAATATTACGTTGCAACTATACGGTAAAACCCAATTTACTTATTTTTTACATAATCCTTAATATTTCATCTGTCAAATTACTAGTCTTTCAAAGTCTAAAGTTGGCGGAATGTGTGTTAAAGTCAGTGATAATCTACCTTAGTACAATCGTCTGCCATAAGGCGATATGTTAAAAGTGGTCAACTTTAGAATAAAATAACGAAGAAACTATAGACGGTCTATATTGCTCAAATTTTCGTATTAGTTGTGTAAAGTATTCGTGTATATCATATAAAAAAATTTTTCGTCTGATAGTCGAACCTCCTTAAAGCAGGAATAGTTGGAACGAAAAGCCCATATTGCAATGAAAGTACTATGGGTACTATGGATGAAGGCGCTCGCTGACAAGACTGACATTCTCCGATGTCCATCGAGTCATCTTTTTACGGACAGGACACGAGTTAGATCCTCTTCGGTTGCACCTGTACGAGATGATATGTCAGAAAATCGTGAGTCTTTATGAAAATCTTCTAACCTACTCGTTCTGCAGTAATACTTAATAATAAAAAACTATTCTCCTACATGTACACCTGGGGACACGGCATCTGTCGCTGGTGACTGTTTTTAAACGTTATTTTTAAACGTACTAACCAATAATTAATAATCCTCATACTTTCATTCACGAGAATAGATGTCACCGTAGCTAATGAGCGCATGAGAATTAATTATTCATTGGTTAGTACGTTTAAAAATAACGTTTAAAAAAAGTCACCAGCGACAGATACCGTATCCCCGGGTGTACATATTCTCCCGATGAATAAATTCCAAAAAGTAGTGAAATCCCCCCACAAAAACAGATTCTCTGTAAAAAAAGGCGGCATGTTCATTCAGTGCCAACAAAAATTGATACGTAAAATACTCTCCAAAAAAGATTTGAAATCAATTAAGATCGCCATGTTCAAGATTTATGTATTAAAAGTAAAAGGCATCATTTGAAAGGAAAATTATTGTAAATCAAGTTACTAAAAAATTCGACTAAAAAAATTTATAAAAAAATTTTAATAAAAAAGAACTTGCCGCGTTTTTTTCTTCAAAATAAAAAATTCAGACAGAATTATACTCGATGTTTATGCACTTATGATTTTAAATAAATTCATACACTTATAATATGATACCACCAGTATACCGAATGTCGCACGGGAAACCGATTAGGCGGGGGCCTTCTGAAATTCTCTGAATTTGACTTCGGCAGTGTAATTTATGAATCACTCTAGCACCGTCCAAGCACTGCCAATTATTCGGCATAGTGGACAAAATATGAAAACTTAAACGCGGCAAGTTCTTTTTTATTAAAAATTTTTTATAAATTTTTTTAGTCGAATTTTTTAGTAACTTGATTTACAATAATTTTCCTTTCAAATGATGCCTTTTACTTTTAATACATAAATCTTGAACATGGCGATCTTAATTGATTTCAAATCTTTTTTGGAGAGTATTTTACGTATCAATTTTTGTTGGCACTGAATGAACATGCCGCCTTTTTTTACAGATCGCTTCTTACCACTCATTATCATCGCGATCTAAGTAATTTAAGAGTAAAGCCATGCCGTACCTTGGGAATGTGGACCTCTGGTGGACAAAGGGCTCCACTGTTAAATGCCTGAGTCTTAGGCGATGATAGGTCATCATAACAAACTCGGGTGGCGAGTGCACCTCGCGTATCGATGCCGAGAGTTGGGCATAAACATCTTGCAGACAAAGGGCTCCAGTGTGGGAAACCCGAGTCGTACGTGACTCGAGCGTTCCCGTATCGATGTCGAGAATTGGGCATAAACAGTGAAGGATTTATAAGGAGATGAGAGAGAGAAGAAGGGAGAGGAAGGTGCTGCTGGCCCGGGGCACAGAAGCCAGTGCGTCAGAGGACCGGATACCATTTCATTAACATTATGAATCTTTTGTTTCTTTCATTATCACATTAATAAATCTACATTATATTAAATTGAAATAGACCGCCATCCTGAAACCTCACCTACAGTAACGCGTTACTCTAGATTTAATCTCGCCATCCGTCGCAATAACGAGGCGGGCGGTATGTTTCGGCGAAAGTAGGCTATGCGAATGCGCTCGCAGTCCCGCACCTTTCCCGGAAGGTCAATTACCGGACGGGCCGTAATGAACTGTCTTCCGCACTACCCACTGTACATAACTCGAATACTGAGTCAGCTTTGGAAAGAGGAGAAACTCAGAATTCCAATGGATGACCGATCCGGAAAAATCTGACACCTGGTTTATCCAAGTACAGGGGATCGAACCACCCTTCAAGGTATCGTCAGACGTCGACCGAACCTCCGTACCGAGTAAATTTCGGCACATTCGCACAATACATTTCATTAGAAACATCCTCGCAGTGTAACTAATTGTAAATCGCGGTTTATATCATGAAACTACTGTATCTCTTTAAATCAAATATATTGTCAGGAATATAGTGAGTCCATGTGAGTAACCTTGATCGCACGGCGAACGAATACTCTTGAAAGCACCTCTCGATGGTCCACGCGCAAGATCGTAAAAATTCTGCACTTTTCAAACGCGCATTTAAATAAGTACGCGAAGTTAGAGCATGCGCAGAACGGCGAATTCGTTTGAGAGTCGGCGGCAGCAGCGGCGACTCATTGCGCGTAGTAGTGGGGTGACCGCGTCTCGTGTCGGTTGTGAAGTGTGACATTACGTCACGTTCTCATAGAGCGACGGTTCTTTGGACAAGCCTACACGAACGACGATCGCCTTGTTTTCCGCTGTAGAACGCGGGCTGTTCAAGGAGCCTTCGAATTAAGACTTGCGTATGAGAAATCCCCATCATTAGCATATCTCCCTTTTCCGCATAGATTCTTGTAGAGAAATGGTCACTCTAGGGATGAGGTAGGGTAGGTAGGAGGAAAGCAGATGCGGCGACTTTCTCACGGCCCGAGAACAACGGGAGCCAAGGCTGCGACTTTCTCACGGACCGAGAACAGCGGGAGCGAAGGCTGCAACATCTCTAAGGCCCAGGAACAATGAGGGGCTATAAACCGATTTTTTAGTCCCTTCGCAGAAAACTCTCGCCAACGCAGGACCCGCGCATTCGAAACAGGACGCATCGACACATCTGGAAGACGTTACGGCACCCGACGTCTTCGTCCTCGAGGAAACACCCCTTTTCTCGAGGACTCACCCCGATTGGACATCGCACGAGGCACACCCACCGGAGCATCCCCTTCCCGGGCGACGCCGAGAGGGATTTGAAACGCTGGAAGATTTTTTGGGAGAGACGCAACTCGATCACGGAACCGAACGCGACTTTTCCTTTTGCTTAAAGAATAACGTCGAACTTCGATTTTTGCTTAAGGAATAAATTCGAATTTTGCCGGCAACCTCTGTATGGAATTTTCTTCCCTGTTTCCTTTCGGATTGTTCCTGAATCGCGCGTCTCGCGCGCGGTGCCCGATCCTCGCGCCTCGCGTCATAGAGCGACCGGGTTTAGAGATAGGCCGGGTCGTAACAGTGGTGACAGCGGTGTACCCAAATTTATTAAAGACGTTGACCTACAGTGCATATAGTGTAATTACCCAGACTGTGAACAGAGTGAGTGAAGCATCCGACGTCCCGAGCCAACTTCCGATTCAACCCACCGAGTGTCTCCTTGGACGACAACTAGAATCAACTACGGGACATCCAATAATCCGAGAAAGACGTCCTCTTGGTGTGCCATTTCTCCTTCCTGGGTTTTCGCACGGTTTCCCCAGGAGCGACGGGCGAATGCCGGAGAAGCGGTTTCAGCGGCCGTGCACGCTATATCCCTGAAACCACAGGCAACCATAGAGAGCAACATCACCAACACGAAGTACTCACCACAGTAATCCAACGGCGAGAGAGACTTCTGGACAACCCTGCCGGACAAGGAGGCGACCATCGACAAAGAGGAGCATCGGCGACCTGAACAACGTTCGACCCCCATCATCTATACAACGTTCGACCCCAGCAACCAGATCACGAGGCTGACAACCCCTTCACAACGCTGTAAGAGTGAGTCAAATAGTTATCATCTCTTGAGTGACCAAGTAGGGCTATATTATAAATAACAAGATACGTAGTATATATCGAATAGAGATCTTCTGCGAAAATGTATCGGAATCGATCTACAAATTCTTGGATCGTTGAAGAACAAAATGAATCGTCCCCACCCCGAGAAAATATACAGGAAATAACACCCGTGGTATCACGCCCCGAGCCGGAGCCGTCGCGTAACATTAATTATCCATTGGTATTGTCGCGCGATTTTGCATCACCGGCAGTTACATTATTACGAGACGATCCTCCACAATCGGATCGAAATTCTACGTCAGACGTTTCAAGCCGGGGAAGCGAAGAAACCCGATATATATCTTTAAAAATAGCATCGGACCTCATACCGAAATTCGACGGGAAATCTCCACCGATACGTCAATTCGCTAAGGATTGCAGAGATGTCTGGAAGTCGGTAAGACCCGCTAATCAACAGTTTTTATTTAAAATAATTCGTCAAAAAATTACGGGCGATGCAAAAATTTACCTACTTGATTCGGATAACGACCTAAATTTAGACGAGTTCCTAGACGATTTGGAACGTGCCTTCGCGCCGCGCAAAACACTAGATTCGCTACAAGCTAGCATGTCTAATATACATCAAAAAAGAGATGAGTCCGTTAGTCAATACGGAAATCGCGTAAAAAAACTCCTATTCGAGATATCAGAGGCAGTAGACCGTGAATGCGAAGGTGAGATCGCGCGCGGAGTAAAGTCGCGAGCCAAACAAAACGCGTGCAATTGCTTCGTCAAAGGCCTCACGAGTAGAATAGAATTACCCGTGCGACATCGGAGTCCACGAGATCTACAGGATGCCGTTAACCTCGCCGTCACCGAGGAAGAATATGAAAAAGAACGATCGCGCGTCCGAAATTTGAACGAATCAAAGAACTCGCGATACAGTAGACCTCGAATAGCCTACATGAATGAGATCAGATATTCGGCCGCGAATTCAAACGACAAGTTATCCGCGGTTTGTTTCGACTGCGGGAAACCGGGACATCTTAAAAGAAATTGTAACAACGGGAAGCGACAGGAACGCGAACATTTCTCGCGAGCAGAACCGCCGCGCTGCGATTACTGTAAGCGAAAGGGGCACACCGAATCTAAGTGCTACGCGAAGCGGGACAGGGATCGCCGTCGGGACAATTTCCGCACTAATTTACGCGAAAGGACGGAAAACGAAAGCACCGGGCATTTAAACGCGAAGCCTGCTCCGCGGAACGATGCATCGAGGAGCACGGCAATAAGAGCGCGTCCAGAATCTACCGAATTAATTACCATTTCGACGCAGGAAAAATAGAGCAACTCCCCGTTATTATTTTAGACCACGAATTCCTTAACTCGGGATTGGGATATTTTCTCATCGATACCGGCTCTCAATTGAATTTAATTAAAGAAAACGCTTTAACACCAGACATCGATATAAACACGAAAATAATTTACCATCTTAATGGAATCGGCTCTGGCACGGTGCGCACCTATGGCGAGATACTTGTTAGAATACGAAGCGTAGACATACGGTTTCAAGTCGTCGACAGCGACTTTCCCATCCAGCAAGCAGGTATCTTAGGCATGTCCTTTTTGACTCAGCAGGAAGCAATACTCACTTTCCGTGCCAATCTTCCTAGTCAGTTGATCCTCGGTAATCAGGAGATTCAGTTTTGTAACCACCCATCGTTTGATCTTCCTCCGAGAACAAAAAAACTCATCAAAATTCCTATAAAGAATAAAGAACTAAAGGAGGGATATGTTAGAAGGATTGACGCAGGACGCGGTGTCTATTTGGGCGAAGTGTTAGTCACGCAAAGGAACGGCTACGCCCATACCTTTGCCATAAATTCAACTAGCAGTCGCATTAATCTTACTATTCCCCCTATCGAGTTAGAAGATTTCAAATCTCAACCTCCGCTAGCTCGATCTGCTCGACTGGGAAATCCCGGCATTGATTTGGAAAAATCTGCCGCAGAACGACTCTCGAAAATTGCAAACTTTCTCAACTTGGATGGTCTAAACGAAGTCGAAAGGACTAGCATCTTAGAATGTATCGCCAGCTTTCCGTTTCAATTTTATCTTCCCGGAGATAAATTAGGTTCAACCACGATTCTAAGGCATAAAATCGCCACGACGGACGAGAATCCGATTAACATAAAACAATATCGATACCCACAGGTCCACAAACAAGAGATACAAAACCAAGTCGATACCCTTCTCGAGAATAACGTAATCCGGCCTTCCGATTCACCTTATAATTCTCCCGTCTGGATCGTACCGAAAAAACCCAACGCCTCGGGAAATCCTCGCTGGCGAATGGTGATAGATTATCGCGCCCTCAATGAAAAAACTATTAGCGATGCTTACCCGATCCCCAACATCACTGATATTCTTGATCAGCTCGGAGGGGCAAAATACTTCAGTACCCTTGATCTAGCTTCTGGATTTCATCAGGTGCCAATAGACCCTGCTTCTCAATCAAAAACTGCATTTTCCACCCCGCACGGGCATTACGAATTTAACCGTATGCCCTTCGGTTTAAAAAATGCCCCCGCAACCTTCCAGAGACTGATGGATTTAGTACTCTCGGGTCTGCAAGGAATCGAGCTTTTCGTTTACATGGATGATATTGTCATCTATGCCGCTTCCCTGGAAGAACACTCGTTGAAATTAAAAAAACTTTTAGGTCGGTTGCGAAGCTCTGGCTTAGCCCTCCAACCGGAAAAATGTATGTTCCTAAAGCAGGAAATATCATATTTAGGTCATATCATCACGCACGAAGGAGTAAGGCCGGACCCTAAAAAGATAGAAGCCGTGAAGAATTTTCCCATCCCAAAAACAAAAAAGAATATTAAGCAATTCTTAGGCCTCGCCGGCTACTATAGAAGATTCATGAAAGATTTTGCGAAAATCGCGAAACCAATGACTCGTCTCTTAAAATCCGACATCTCATTTTCTTGGACCGATAGCGCTCAAGAAGCCTTCGAAAATCTCCGAAATATTATATGCACCGAGCCCTTGCTGCAATATCCAGATTTCTCTAAACCTTTTGTCGTCACGACCGACGCTTCCAACTACGCGCTGGGCGCCATTCTTAGTCAAGGTCCTATAGGCAAAGATCTTCCGATTTCCTATGCTTCTCGAACACTCAACAACGCAGAAACTAATTATTCCACGACAGAGAAAGAGATGCTAGCTATTGTATTCGGCGTCGAACATTTCCGGCCATACCTCTTCGGCCGCAAATTTACCTTGGTCACCGATCATCGACCGCTAACTTGGTTACACAATACCAAAGATCCCACGTCGAAATTAATGCGATGGCGAGTTCGCCTTAACGAATACGATTACGACATCAGGTACAAACCGGGCAGAATAAATTCCAACGCTGACGCACTCTCCCGTAACCCGATCCTCCTAAACGAACAAAATCATGACTATACAAATCAAAAGGGACTTAGCTCGAAAGATTTGAGATCGGTGTTAGTCTGCGCAGACGACCCACCTATCGTGAATCTTGCAGTGGGCGACTGTCCCGAAAGACCGACGGAAGACTCCAGTATCGAAACTTTAATCGACAGCTGCTTCTCCATTAACGCAAACAGAGACGATAGCATCCCGAGCAAAGCTCCTTCTCTAATAAAATCAGATGAAACAATGTCGACGGACTCTGACGATGGAGAGGACAGCGACGCTTACCTGACAGCAACTGAGGACGAACTACCGGGACAAGACAGAATTACGCCACCAGTATCAGCACATCGTGGGAATATCTGGCGTGTGTCGTCGCCGGGTACTCCGGAACACACGCCAGGGGGGGAGATGACGTTAGCCCTCCCCCATGTCAACTTTAAAGAGTCATCGAGGGATTTCTGGCGTGTGTCGTCGCCGGGTACTCCGGAACACACGCCAGGGGGGGAGATGACGTTAGCCCTCCCCCATGTCAACTTTAAAGAGTCATCGAGGGATTTCTGGCGTGTGTCGTCGCCGGGTACTCCGGAACACACGCCAGGGGGGGAGATGACGTTAGCCCTCCCCCGTGTCAGGTTTAAATCGTCACCGAGGGACTTCCTGACGTGTGCCGTCGCCGGGTACTCCGGAGCACGCGTCAGCCAGCGAGACCATCGAGAGACGACTGTTGACGATGACTCACCTGAGGACAAAAACTCTCACAGACTTGACAATGATAAAATTACAAGACGCAACCTTTTAATTTCCACAGCCACATGCCTCGTCCACAGTAAAGATTTCCTGGCCCTGAGAAATGATCATATTGTACATTTCACCTCTATCGATTACGACCTGTCGTTTCAAACAAGCAAAGATTTGATCGAAACACAATGGTTTACCTTTCACGACTTGCAGAAAATCCCTGGCAGCTTAGGTGACGCAACCACTCTTCCATCCAATAAGTATCACGTCTTCCATTTATTTGTTAAAAATTCGCCCAACGAATATCCCAATTTAGTCAACGTCGAGTCATGCATAAAAAGCTTGAAAAATTTAATGGACTTCCTTGGTATCTTCACCTGTAGCGTTTCAAAAAATCGAAATGGATTAGATCAACTCCCCTGGGTAAACATAGAAAAAATCTTTCAAACGGTCTTCTTCAATAAAGGATATACAATTACGATTTGCTCAAACGAATTGAAATTTCCATCCAAGCACGAACAGGCAGCTATCGTCAAAGAGTACCATGAGTCGGTTGTAGGTGGTCATCAAGGCATCTCCAAGCTCTATAATCGAATTAGAGACGAATACTATTGGAAAGGGATGAAGCAGGATATCATTAATTTCGTTCACACATGCAGTAGTTGCCAAAAGAACAAGCTCGCCAGAATAAAAACTAGGCAGCCCCTTCGTATCACCGACACTCCGCAGCAAGCTTTTGATAAAGTACAAATGGACATTGTCGGTCCCTTACCAGTTACCGAGAAAGGAAATCGATACTTACTAACTCTTCAAGACAACCTAACAAAGTATTCGGATGCCATTCCTCTCCCCACCATCGATGCGATCACAGTTGCCCTCGCACTCGCTGAACAATTCATTTCTCGATTCGGTTGTCCCAAGGCAATACATACCGATCAAGGAAGCAATTTCATGAGTAGCATTATGAAAAACTTTTGTCAAATCTTCAAAATTCAACAGATAAAATCAACCGCTTTTCATCCGCAATCTTTGGGATCCTTAGAAAGAGCCCATCACACATTCATGGAATATCTGAAACATTATTGCGCAAAAAGAAATTGGGATCAGTGGATTAGATTTGGTATGTTTTCATACAATACCTCCGTCCACGAAGCTACCGGATTCACACCTCACGAATTAATCTTTGGAAGAAAAGCTCAAATTCCCTCGGAATTCTCAGATCAGCGGGTGCCTCGTACATTCATTCAATATTTTGATGACCTCTTCACGATAATTACTACTACCCAGGGTATGGCAACGGAAAACCTAGAAAGGGCGAAAGCCAAGAGCAAGAAACTTTTCGATAGGCACTCAAATCCCCGCATTTTTCAGGTAGGCGACGATGTCTACTTGCTTCAAGAGCCTCGTCAATCTAAATTTGATCCACATTGGAAGGGTCCTTTTAAAATTACCCGAATCTTCAACGATCTTAACGCAGAAATACAAATTAGCAAAAATAATAAGAAGATAGTTCACACAAATAAACTAAAGCTCGCTTATATTCGACCGACATCCCCTCTAGGAAATAATTGATAATTGTGACGCGCAAGCATCATTGTGAAAGTAAAATAGGATAAATAATAACCCTGAAATGTATTTAATTCGATACTCTTTATTGTAAAATAAATCTTTATAAATGTAAATAGCAACTCGTATGGAACGAATGTGTGTATGTATAGTATGTTGCAAAAATTTTTTTTTATCTTACTTTGTTATTTCCATCCCGTTTGTGAAATTTGGAATATTTACATCGAAATTAACGATTATAACAAACAATTAACCTTCCACGATTTTTTTTTGGTGTTATGTGTCTGCTTAGTGTGGCTATATTTTTATAACGGAGATGTAAATCCAGACTTAAATTAATTAAAATACTTGCTAAGCATTCTTGTATCTACGGCGCACTTTCCCCTTTTTTGTACGAACAATATACTCTTGCAAATTATAAGTAATCAAATAGGTTATAAAAGCTGTCACCATAGGTAACAGCTTTTGATAAGGGGGAAGGTGTGACATTACGTCACGTTCTCATAGAGCGACGGTTCTTTGGACAAGCCTACACGAACGACGATCGCCTTGTTTTCCGCTGTAGAACGCGGGCTGTTCAAGGAGCCTTCGAATTAAGACTTGCGTATGAGAAATCCCCATCATTAGCATATCTCCCTTTTCCGCATAGATTCTTGTAGAGAAATGGTCACTCTAGGGATGAGGTAGGGTAGGTAGGAGGAAAGCAGATGCGGCGACTTTCTCACGGCCCGAGAACAACGGGAGCCAAGGCTGCGACTTTCTCACGGACCGAGAACAGCGGGAGCGAAGGCTGCAACATCTCTAAGGCCCAGGAACAATGAGGGGCTATAAACCGATTTTTTAGTCCCTTCGCAGAAAACTCTCGCCAACGCAGGACCCGCGCATTCGAAACAGGACGCATCGACACATCTGGAAGACGTTACGGCACCCGACGTCTTCGTCCTCGAGGAAACACCCCTTTTCTCGAGGACTCACCCCGATTGGACATCGCACGAGGCACACCCACCGGAGCATCCCCTTCCCGGGCGACGCCGAGAGGGATTTGAAACGCTGGAAGATTTTTTGGGAGAGACGCAACTCGATCACGGAACCGAACGCGACTTTTCCTTTTGCTTAAAGAATAACGTCGAACTTCGATTTTTGCTTAAGGAATAAATTCGAATTTTGCCGGCAACCTCTGTATGGAATTTTCTTCCCTGTTTCCTTTCGGATTGTTCCTGAATCGCGCGTCTCGCGCGCGGTGCCCGATCCTCGCGCCTCGCGTCATAGAGCGACCGGGTTTAGAGATAGGCCGGGTCGTAACAGAAGATTCGGTGTTTCGAAGGAGGACGCGCACGAGCAGACACCACGCAGTCGCATATTGCGTTTCGGCCGGTTGCCGGGTGACGCCAGGTGCGTCTGTTTCGTCGATACTGGGCTTTAGTCTCCGATTTCTAGCGGTCCCCTCACCCCGAACATGATCTCACTCCCAAGCGTTAGCCTTCACTCGTTCGAAAATCGTCGGGGGTAGAAGAGCTCGCAAATCGCGGTTCCCTTCTCAATTACATCTTCGAAAGACTCGGAACGTGGTCGCGCGCAGCAACGAAGACATCTCGTACGTCCTCCGTTCACGTAATGACTTCGCGCGCGAACGTTTGGCGGTCGTCCGAAGAGCTGCTGCTCAAATTCGACGCGAATGGCGATGGTGCGATAGATGTCGGGGAGTTTAGAGTTCTTTGCGCGGAGCTATTCGGCGCGGAGGAAGTCGACGGGCACGAGCACGAGATAAGGGAAATCTTCGACCTTCTCGACTCGAACGGCGATGGTTTGCTCGATGGGGAAGAATGGGAAAGGTAAGTTCCGCACGTGACCTGCGCGGAGTCCGCGATATTTTGATTCCGACTCTCTGGACACTGCGCTCGCGTGTCAGTTGCGTTCGATTATGTAAAGAGCTCGGTTTCATTCACGGGCTTGGAAATAACTCATCCGTTGTGTTGACAAACGCTTCGCCTACCGCATGTACGTTCGCACGTGGTGACCTCGCGCTTTTAGATGCCACGGGGAGTGGATTTCCGTGGCGATTGAACCGGTAAACGTGCTTCTCGTCGTCGACGTGCAGCACGACTTTATCGACGGGACACTGGCGCTTCGGGATTGCGGAAAGGGCGAAGACGGGGTCGAGGTGATCGCGCCGATAAATCGGCTGCTGCGGGAGGGTAAATGGAGAAAAGTCGTCTATTCGCTCGATTGGCATCCCGAGGATCACATCGGTTTCTACGACAATCTCGATTTGCGGGAACTGCATCCCGATTCCAAGGCAATTACGAATTCTTTTAATCGAAATTCGTACGCGCGAGATTGACCGGGGTTAGGGTATATGTATCTATCACGCGCAGATCTCAAAAGAGGAAGCGAGACCGTTCGACACCGTCCTCTTCTTGAAACCGAAACTGGAGCAGAGGCTCTGGCCGAGACACTGCGTCTCCGGCACGTGGGGAGCTCGATTGCACGAGGATCTCCAAATTCTACCGGATTCGGAGCAGGTGATTCCCTTCTCTTCTTCTCCATTCTCACCTTCCCAAGTAGAAGTAGGTCAGCCATCTACAAGATGTCTATATGTCTAGAAAATGACATCTATATTTGGTAGAAAATATGACATCTATATTGGTATATAGATAGCGCGTAGGTCTCTGACAGATATCCTAAGTTGACAAGAATCGATATTCTATGGTAAATATAATAATTGTTTAAAATTTCTATTCTCTCTCTATGTGTATCTGTTGAAACAAATAAAATCTTGTAAGATTCTATTAGTAATTGCAATTAGAACGGCGCGTGTCTTTATTATCTTTATGGGATTCAACTTGTTTTTACGGATACATATAAAATTCGATATAAATCCCTATTCATCATCTCAGATACACATAGAATCCAATGCATTCCCATTCGTCCTTCTCAAACTTTTCTAACGAATATCCGGAATTATTGCTGTGTCTCAAGCACATCTGCAGATTCCCATAGGAATTGTCTATGGGAATCTATGGGATCTTTTCAACGGGGCTCGTCGCGTCGCCCGTTGCGCAAAGATCGCGACAGCAATTATCTCGTAACCGCAGGTGCGCAAGGGCCAGAACGCCGACATGGAAACGTACTCGGTGTTCCGTGACAACAATAAGGCGAACTCGACGGAGCTCCTCGATATTTTGAACGACGTCGGCGCGACGGACGTCTACGTGTGCGGCCTCGCTTACGACGTCTGCGTCAGGGCCACTTGTCTCGACGGCCTCGAGATGGGCTACCGTTTGGCGGTCATCGACGATTGCTGCCGCGGAGTCGACCCCGACGACGTGACTAAGACCAGGGCCACCATCGCCGAGAGCGGCGGTCTCATCGTCGATAGCGAGGACGCGCTGGCGCTCGTCAACGGCGGTAAACGGAGCATCGTGATGGCGCGTCAGGCGGCTCGAGCGTTGGCCGAGAAGCGTTCGATCGGAGGGAGGAAATTGGATAACGGCGGAAAGGCGGAGGGACAATGAGCGCCCGTCGCGGTGCGCGAGAATCCTTCCGAATCTACACTCGCACTCGTAGTCACGGCACTTGAGTCCGTAGCTGACGCGTCGCGGAACTTTTTGCCATTTTTCTTCCTTGGCAACGGCACTACAGCTTCCCACGGTCGTTAAGAACGCACCTGCAGCGGCTCCGCGGAGTTCGCTCTCCGTGGACCTATGGACCGTGACACGCGCGATAAAGTCCATACCCGCGCGGTGACGCAGTAGAATAATTTATTTGCTTCGATTCCACCGGAAGATCGAATCGAATTTTTGACACGGATAAACTTGGTCGCTTCATTTTAAAAGTAATACGTACACCTATGTATACACAGTAGCGCCTAAAATCGCGTGGAAATAAAGATATAATTAGTTATACCCCCCGTGAGTGTAATTTTTCATAAATCGATCGAACGATGCGAGTGCGGGATACGGTATTTCAAAAAATTTCGGGGGAAGGGTAACGCGTCGTTGAACGCGTACGTTCGGAATATACGAATCCTTCGAAGGAAAAGACGCGCTCTCTCTCTTCAGGGGTCGATCGGATCGAGCAACTTCCTCGCCGTCCTTTCCAACTTGTTCGCAGATTCGTCGTCCATCGTCAACTCGCAGAGATATCTCTGTCGCGAACCGCAATCCTCGCCCTTGTAAGAGTAGATTCTCGAGGCCGGGTTGAATTGCAACTTCAAGCACCTGCAACGATTTTCATCGTCTCCGTTTTACACACTTCGTTCATCCTCCAGCCCCGCGGATCCTCGTACCAACCTGCCGTCACCGTCGACGGTCTGCTTCGTGTCTTGGTGCACCGGCCTGGCGCTTCCGGACCAGATCCACAAGAGCCCCGGATTCAAGCCCCCCGTCCAGAAATTTCCGCCCCGAACCCTCTTGTCGGACTGCAGGTGCGCCACGACGTCCTGATTCTCCTCCACGGTCTCCAGCTCCACCAGGTTTCCGCCCATGCCGCGACACAGACTGGCGGAAGACTTCCAGTCGTATTCCCTCTCTCCGAAGTGGTAGCAGCCTCGGCCGACCCGCGTGTAATTGGCGGGGCAGGGATCTGAAACGTTTGCACGGATCACTTCCTCTTTGTGCGAGGGGATCTCGTGGAAATCGATTACGCGCGCGTAAACGATCGATCGTCACGCTCTACTTATACATAGGATCACCTTTAGCCTGATTATTCCCAGAAATGACGTAATACAGAAGCTCCTCGGCCCGCCGCAAGCGTTTCTCGAGGTAGTCCACTCTGTATACCAGCTTCTCTATCGCACCTGCAAACGCGGAAGAGCGACGCGTCAGCATCCACGTCAAATGCCGCGTCCGGGTTTCCCCGGAGACCGCGCCGAGTACCGGGTACTTGCCGAGGAGATAGAGATCCGTCTCGGAGACGTCCCTCTTGTTCGTCGCGGAAGCCTTCATCGACACGGTCAACGTCTTGTCGCCGAGCTTCGTAACTCGCGCCGATCTCGCGCCGATTCGATCGTCCCTCGAGATTATCCAGTCCTCCAGAATCTCGCTCCAGGGTCCCGCGCGAAGAGTGTTCGGACATCTCGCGTTCGCGTCCGAGATCCGCGTGCGCGCACCTGCGGGACGACCACGTCGCGGTTATCGTCGAGCATTCTCCGAATTTTCTTCGCGCTCGCTCGCTTCTACGAAGGCATTATACGGCCGCCTGCAAAACGTCGATGACGGAGACGGAGCGCGAGTCTGCGTCGCGTCCTAAATCGCGAGACGTGTACCGTTACCGTTACGCGCCCGGCTCTACCTACCGGTGCAATCGACGGCGATCGCGATCCAAATCGCGGAGATGACAAGGAACGTCGTTCCGTGCTGCATTGCGAATCTGAAAACAGATATTGCGGGGAGAGAGTCGCTCGATCGGTGCGGCACTCGCGACCTGGAATGTCGCTCGAAAAAGACGGGGCATCTCGATTTCCAAAGCGAGCCCACGCGCGCGTTGCGAGAGGCGCGGAAAATTAGCATCGGTATAACAATGGCGAACGTCACATTCGCCAAGGAGGATTCGACGGCGCGGAATTCCTGGTTGTCGACTTTCTCCAGGAAATTCCGCGTACTTGCACTGCGTCTCTTCCGTGCGCGCGCGCGCGCGCGCGTGTGTTGCGTAGTGTATACGGCACGTGTCCGTGCGACGGTGACGTCGATCGATCTACCGATAATCGGTGAGGCTTCTCGAGTGAGTGATCCGTTAAAATTCGAGTGCCACTGACTAACGATACGGTAGTCCGCGTACGTGTCGATATACGCGGCGATCAACGGTTTCGGGCCCGGCAAAAACGCGTAACTCTCGGATGCGATTTAATCGCGATCGATGACGATAACGATTTGACGCTTTCGAAGCTCTGACTCACGTGTGTCGGGCGGAGTACCGCAAGGGCAGTCCAGTTTCGCCGTTCGATCTGCTCGGTCCCGAAGATCGTCGGAGAACTGCGGAGAACCGACGAGACACCGAGGAGGATCATCGCGAGGCTTCTCTCTAGGTCACTTTCTCCCCACCTTCGCGGGCGAGCGTGCGTGCGTCCGTGCGTGCGCACGCGTCCCCGTGGCACTTTCTTTCCCGAACGCGTTCGACGATATTACGAGTTCGCTCGTTCGTGAGTTCGAACTTGCGGATCTCTCGAGCTTCGCATGATATAGCGCGCAAGTAGTTCTTCGGGGACGAAGGAGATAACGAAGAAGACAAGAGAGTTATAGCTTTGACTCGGTAGTTTTAGTATAATTACACGATCGAACGTACTTAGAGTAACGGAGCCCCCCCCTCCCCCCCTCCCAGGGCTTACAATAAATTATCTATCTATACGCGTGAGCGCGGCCGAAGCCGTTCGTCACGTTAGTTCGTTGGACGAACCGGGATCGACACGGTCCCCGAACACGCGGATTCGGGCCGGGCGGCAAAAGTCTTTCGCAGTTCCACGATTTCGTCGCGTCGGGTCAAAAGTAAACCGTAAGATCAGGTCGTCCGCTTCCAGAAGGCCCGTTTCCGACCCGCACTTCCGTCGTCGCTTCCGCGTTGTCCATTATCTATAGAGAGAATGAGAGAGAGAGTGGAAACGAGAAGGAGGAAGTGACGCGCGAAGCTGGATTTAGACTGCGTAACGCGACGCGCCGGAGAACACGCTTACCCTGTCGTCCTCCCCGTTATCGTCGTCGTCGTCGTCGTCGTCGTCGCCGACCACGCCGTCGCCGCCCTCGTCGTCGTCCCAAGACAGCTTCTTGACTCTCCTCGACACGGATCCCGTGGGCCACGCGGGTGCCAGGGAATCCGGGGGATCCGCCGAGCAGTTGGACGAGTTTCGAGACGCGAGACCCGGGTTCGTCCTGGCGCTCAAGTCGTTCATATTTCGCACCAGCCCGCCGCACGCGTGCGGGATGTTCGAGGTGGCCGCGAGGGTCGGTGGACTCGGCGCCGGTGCCACCTTCCGCCTCGCGTACAGGGGCACCTGCCGCGCCGACACGATGCCGATGCTCTCGAGGGTCGCGCAGCGAGAACCCTCGATGTCGTCTCCGAAAACGGGATTGTCGATGTCGCCGGGAACGGAGCGACGGTCTCCGGACTCGTCCGAGACTTCTCGCAGGGCGCTCGCTCCGAGGATGCGAGGAGTGGGACTCAGGGCTGAGGGTACCGGGGATTTCTCCCTGTATCCGGTCCCCGCCGAGCTCGCGACGGATCCACCGCTCTTCGGCCTTTTGCTGCTCGAGGAAACCGCATCGGACGGGGTCTTGAAACTGACGCGCGCTACGGCGGAGCTATACTCACTGTTTGTAGATGTAGAGGATGAGAACGAGAATGACCACGCCGAGGAGACCCAGAACTGCGCCGAAAACCGCAACCAGCAGTACGCTGCTGCCGAGCCAGGCGGGGGCAGCTCTGACCGCTATCGGAAGGGAGCCGGTGTTGGGCAGGTGCACGATTATCGGGACCATGCTGGACCTGTCAAAGTGACGCGCGAGCGATATCGCGCATGGCCGTATGTAGTGCGCGATAGAACTTATCGGTAATCGACTGCAGTTGCAATTCAAAGTGATAACCGACCTTGGCGGTCGTCCCGTGTCCGTTGCCACGGCTACGACTCGGGCCAGGGTGCCGTTGATAGGACCCGCGGATCTCAGGATCAGCTCGCCGTTATCGCGTATCTCGAACGATCTGTGACAGGGAAAGCGAATCGCCGATAAGATAGCGCGGTCTAAAATAAGAGGCGAGAGTCGTGCAGACAAGAGCGATGGCAAACGGCACCTGGCATCCGGCCCCCTCAGCGAGAGCATCACCCTGTCTCCTCTGTCGCCATCGGCGGCTTCGAGTCTTCCTGGGAACAAAAACGGAGGGTCGCTGTAAGTCGCGTGCCCGCGCGCGACACGCGAGCGTCTATCGCTCACCGACTATGGATCCCTCTCTCAGGGTCCGCGCGTGAAGCTCGTATCGCGGGTGGCGAAATCGCGGCTCCCACTCGTTGACGTCCTCGACCGAGACGTTGACCCTCGACGTGTCGTTCTGAAAGGGGGAAATTGGCGTTGAGCGACGCTCCGCCATTACCGGCGTCGATGAGCGAAAAAAAAACTGCGGGCCTACGTGGCGTCCGTCCGTGACGTGAATCAGAAAGCTGTGCTGAATCCTTCTCTCGTAATCCAGACTCCCTTTCAGGATCAACTCTCCGGAACTCGTTATGGAAAACCTCTCGAGATCTTCGGCCGCGCCCTCCAGCCAAAACCTCAAGTTCTGAAAATTCCACCGCCCTTAATATTTAGCACCGCCCGCACGCGGATGCATTCTTATGGAATGACGACGAACGCGCTCACCGGTACTACTTTGTTCACCCCCGCTGTAAGTATCACGCTGCCCGGCGGTGCGTTTTCCGGTACGCTAGCGCTGTAGTCCTCGAGTACGAACTTCACCGGCAGCACGCCGCCGCCGGAACCCACCCTCGGAGCACCCTCTCGAGAAACTGCGACGGTCGCGAGGGCGTACCTGTCGGGATTGTCCGTCTGAGTCGCCTGGAACGGAAAGCGCGATCGTCGTACACACGGTCGAGGATGAGATCGCAACTCGCGAGTACTTTTATCGGTACCTTGATGACCACGGTGGCGGTGGAAAGGAGCTCGTGATCGCCGAGGGGGCGAGTCGCGACGATCACCGCGGTTTCCGGGTTTAGCGCGAGGAACGGCAGCTCTCCGGAGTGGATCGAGTACACGACGGGCGCGTCGATGCCGACGTCTCGATCTACGGCCTTCACCGGCGCCGGCGTGACCTTCAGCGTGGTTCCCTGCGAAAGCGTCATCGTGGAATGTTCGTACACGAAGAACAAAATGATTTTGCGGCCTCGACGAAACTCGGTTTTGCTGGGAACTTTTGCTACCGTGACGGAAGTGTTATCTACGTACAGTTATCTGTACAGCAGCAAAAGATGTGTTCAATGATGGCAAATTTACTTCATTACGATCACGGTGAAATTGTTTTCGCTTGAAATATATTTTGCTATCCCGGTAAACACCTTTACTATTATTCGACGTATCTTTTGCGCTGCCATAGATAATATTTTTCTCAGCGAAACTCAGGTTTATTAAAAAAAAACTGCGGTATCATTTCTTTCTTCCGGGAAAAGCATTTGCTCGTGCGGGATTTATGAAAATCGGCCGATCGATCGATCGTCCTCGGGACTCACGGATCTGGTTTGCCGCGGGACCACGACCTCGTACTGCTCGTGCAGAAAGGCGGGGTTCTGGTCGTCCGCGTCGATGACGTTCACGCGCAGCGTCGTCTCCGACGATCGCGGCGGTTCGCCTTGATCCTAAAGGGAAAATCGTCGCGTTACACTCGACCTCGAATGCGCGAACTCGAGGAACGGGCGCCGGCGTACCTGAGCGCGAATCCCAACCGAAAAGTTGCTCAGGGTCTCGTAGTCCAGCGGCTTTCGCAGTACCAGCGTTCCCTCCAGTGCGTTTGCGAAGACGAAGTAATCCTGCAATCAACGATGAATGTCGATCGATATCGGGCGGAAGTAAAAGCGGGCACGTACGAAAAGACTGGTACCGGTAAATTGTGCTGCATTTGCAAAATAAAAGAAGTATTTACGAGGGGTTTTTGGATATTTCTACAGTGAGAGGCATAGTAATTTTTCCTTTCAAAACATTCAATCGTGATGTTTCACGCTGTAATTTTTACCAGTTTCCAAGGAAAAATTGTTCTCCGACACAGTAGGACCACCCGAAGACCCCCGCGTGCATCCCTCTCATCGTGATACAATCAAATTTACCGGTATCAGTCTCTCCGCACGGAGAACCGACGAAACTGAATTACCGCGTGCGGTCCGGGCAGCACGGAATACTCGATCGTCGAGTAGGGACCAGGTTGATCGGCGTCCACGGCTCTGACACCCTGCAGTACCCTGGTTCCCACGACCGTCACCTGCGACACACGCGGCACGTGAAATCAGAGACTGCACGCGCGCGAGTCTCGGCGGTTGTGACCCGACTAAGACGCACCTCGCGCGCCCGACTCTCACCTCGGAAATGTCGAGGACGTAGGGCGCGTTGACGAATCGCGGCGCGTTGTCGTTCGCGTCCATCACCCGGATGTTGACCGGTATCACGAAACCCTGCAAAGATCGAGAAGAAAAGTCGAGGGGCCGGCCCGGATTGCGAGCGCGCGCGCGCGATCGACGAATTCTCACAGGGTCCAGGGCGCGTTTCCTCTCGCAGACGACGTGCACGAAGACGCTGGCCGGTCCGTCGACGCCCTCCTTGTCCAGCGGCCTAGTCAGCGTCAGGTTCCGCGAGTGCGGCGAGAACGCCACGGGGCTGTCGTGCTCCCGCAGTCTCAGCTCTATGTCGCCGTGGGGGCCCGGGTCTCCGAGAACCCCGAGCACGCCGATCGTGGCGCCGACCTCCGCGTCCTCGCCGACGAAGAGGTGAGCGGCGGTCGCGCCCGTCTCCAGGAAGCATCGCGTGTCCCGGATGACTGGAGCGCGGGTGAGCGAGAGTCGAAATGAGAACGGCGCGGCGCTCGCGAGGCGCCGTTTCGGTCGGCGATCGCGGTGCAACGCTCGCGATACCGCGGCCGAAACCCGCTGCGGTTTCCGCTCGCGTATATCGAAGCGTCGGACGGTTGGTCGGTTCCCACGGGGGGCTGAGCGTCGCGTTTCTCGCGCGGTGCGCCTTGGCGACGCGACCGGCGCGGTTCCCCCTTTCGAATGCGGTTTCGACCCGGAATACCGACCAAACGAGTTCGTGTAAGCCCGTGGGTACTCGTATACTCGGCCCCACGCGGGAGAGTAGACGCGGACGCGCGCGCGGCGTTCGGTTCCTTGGAGCGAAGTTCCGGCCGAGGCGAGCCCCGCGCCATCGACTGTATCGTATACGCGTTCCTATAGTCGCTCCGTAAACTCGCTCGTGCGAACTTTCCCGGAAGAGCGCAACGATGGGGATCGCGTCGAGATCGTTTAAGTCGGTGAGCTGACTCGAGGGGCAATCTCATCCCCGGAGGGAGATGTCGAGACACCGGGAAAGAGCGTCCCTCCTCATTGGACCGCGAACGATTATGATTCCCGTTCGTACAGTTATGCGCTTCGCGATACTCGAGCGCGTTTCGCGTGCGTCGGTTTCGTGATTCGGACGATCGTTGAACGGTATAACGAAGGGGAGAGGCGATTATATTTACGGGACGACGGCACCGTGACGAGATAGAGAGGGAGAGAGAGAGACGGAGAGAGGGTGAGCGAGGAGGGGATGAACGAGGAGCTACCATTCGCGCCTCGAAAGTGGATTTGAAGCCTCCACCCTCCGTCTCCCACCCTCGCGTAATTACGGCATCGTTCGCCGCGCCGTCGCGGGTAGTAGAAATAACCCTGGTTGCGCGCGTGGCGAGTACAGGCGCAGCGCCGGGGCTCGAGTCGTTGAGAACTCACGTTGTCCGCCGCTCGGGTGAAGGAAGGCGGCGCAGAGGAGCAGTCGCAGCGTCTTCAGGATGACGTCCTCCATTTTGGTCCGATATCTCCATCCACCGTGTCAAATCTCGCTTCGAGCATCTGACGGAGAGCGGGGAGAGAAGACGTAGCGTGTACACTGGGCGCGTATAAGTCGATTCTCGCGCTCGCAATGGCAACGAGCCGGCTAATTGGCGTTTCGAGAAAGTTCTCGGCGATATCTCTTCGTTAGGGTACACGACCGCGCTCTCTTCGGCGCTGCCAATTTCGCGTGCAGCGGGTGGGAACGGAGAAATGACGGCGCGCGTTCGAAAGAGTCGGGGTACCGGGCTGCGAGAGGGATAGACCCGCGAAGAGAGGAAGCGTCCCACCGGAGGAAACCCTCCGCTTCCTCCGTGTGGCGCAACGTACTTCCTCTCTCGACTCGCGAGCGGAGAATAGCCGCGTCGATTTCCCGCTGCGACGATCAGATAAGAGAGAATGAGAGAGAGAGAGAGAGAGAGAGAGAAGGGGGAAGAGAAAGAGAAGAAGAAGAAGAACAAGCGTTTATTATGGCTCTAGGGCTGACCCTCTCTAAGAGTGCTCACTGAAAGCATTGATGAAGAGAGATGAGAGAGGGGAGAGAAAAAGAAGAAGAAAACAAAGAAGAAGATGCGTTCATGCACTCATGCCCTAAAACAAGGTCTTCTAAGAGCACATACCTATACAATGAAATGAACAGAGAAAACCGAAGAAAATTAGATGTAATTATATAATAAAAAAACGAAACAGCAAAAATAAAGGTAAGACTAAGCTAAAGCCTAACAGACAGAGAGAGGTAGAGAGAAGAAACAGTTTATTAGCTCTGGAATAAATTCCCTAAAGAACAAATACAGGAGAAGAAGAAGCAATTTATAAAATCCCATTATTGATTGTTTAAATTCAACAACTAATTTTTAATTTTATTTAATATTCTTTTTTAATTAGATGACTGAATATTGCAAGTACCTACTGATCTCTTAAATCATAAATAGTAAATTAACAATTCCTTCCAATTAATTGATTTATATACATATATAAATATAAGAATTAGTTAATTAAATAACGTTGAAGTGTCATTTTAAAATTATTAATTTTTATTTTAATATTCTTAAATCCCTCAAATATCTCCTTTAAAATGATTATTACTTTATGTATATTCTCTTTACTTTAATAATTTGTAAAACTATAAATTATTATTTATATTTAAAATTTCCTTCAAAATTAACTCTGAAAAACATTCGTTTCAAAAAAAATGAATATGATAAGAAATTTATTTTCTATTTTTGATCCTACACTAAGGAGGGAGAGAAAAAGTGAGAAATTTTCGTCCTCCAATGACGACAGACAGACGGTGTATATGGGACGCGACGCAGTTCGAATCCACCGACCGCAAATTGAGATGCGTGTACCGCGCGGCACGGTCAACCGGCGTGAAGCCGCGGGGAATAGCGCGCGTCGGACGCGGGAGGGTGTGAGTCATCGTTCGAGCCGGCACGAAACGCGCGTATCGCGTCGCGCTTTTTCGGTGAATTCGCGTATGCGCGCGCGTTAAATCCTCGCCCCCCGCTCGCGGGGGTGGTAGTACTCACCGCGGAGAAGTATCTCGAGCGCGAGCATTTATCGCGCGGAGCGATCTCGAGAGAGAACGCGTCTATCACTTTTCCAACGTCGAATCGGAATTATCGCGCGTCTATCGCCTTTCGTTATCGTTGCCGCCGAATCGAGAGACGATGGATTCGGCGAACATTTCGTCGGAGCACTCCTCCACCTCCGTCGATCGAGTGGCCCCTCGACGAGTACGAAAAATCCCTCGATCTTTCCCCGCACCTGCGACTCCTCTCCGGCACAGAGAGGAATTTGTCTCCGCGAAGAAGAAGAAGAAGAAAAAGCGCCGTCCGACGATCTTCGCGCGAACGGGGTTCGATCACTGCGCGTGCTAACTACAACCGGGCGCGCGGGTGACTGTCGAGCATCGTGGCGGATCCCCCCGCTGCTCGCTCTACTCGCCGTACGAAACAAAACGGAGCGAAGCGCTCGCGGGAAGTCAACGAATAGAGGGGGACGCGATCGGGGCGGTCTCCCCGCTTCCACGGGCCGACAGGTGCGACGGGTAGACCCCGATGCCGGTTGTGGATATACGCGCTGCGTACCACGTCCCGCGTGCACGTTACGTCCAGCGTGCGTGGCGAGCGCGCCGACACGCGAGCGCGCGCCTTTCGTAGCACACCTGTACCTATGTCCATGAGCGCGCACCCGATATACGATGAGGCCGGAAGCGCTTCCTTCGGAGTCCGCGAGCCGCGAGGCTCTTCCCCACCCCCTCTGTCTCACGCGACATCGAAGACGCTCGCCGGCGAAGGGTTGACGCGACGCGCGGACTCGCGATCGATTTCCCAGCTCGATGGACCGCGCGCGGGTCAGTCGACCGACTCGCGCGAATAATCACCGCGAGGCGAAGCGACACTCCGCGGCGGCCCAGTTCCCACGAGCGACGGCGGCAAGGCGTAGTAACCCCGCGTTTACGTGAGCCGCCGTCTCGCCGATATCGCCGGTTCGTTACTCGCTCGGGCGGTAAAGCGTCGAGAAGACATTCGTCCGACGGCCGAGAGGAAAGCGTGCCGATTCGAATCGGACTCGCTCCTGGAGATCGTGTACCTGGAGAAATTCCTCGAAAGGATATCGCATCGATGGAAACCCGAAGCGACGCGCGGCAAGCTTCCGCGATTTCGTCGCGTCGATCGAGCAATATCGACACGGGTGATTATCATTGTTGTTGTTATTATTATCCTCATCGGCCCGTACGAGGGAGCAATTGCGCGCGTAGCCGTGACGCTACAAAATTATAAAGAGCCGCGCGAGAGCCTCGTCCCCCTTTCTCGAGATCGATGCCTCGCCGCTGTCCGGGACGACGTTACGGGGTGTGGCCGTCGCGGTGTACGCGTCTTCCTCAGAGCGCGGGAGTTCCGTTCCACTGGATCCGCGCGTCCTGCCACCTTCGGTGCAGCGGCATGGAAGAGACGAGAAGAGGGATGAATCGACGGAACGGTTCAGCAGAATTTTCGAGAGATGGCTCGATCGTACGGTACGTACTTGGTGTGGATGAGTTTCTCGAGGGGCGTCGCCGCGATGTCCGTAGGATCTCGCGCGGGTGCGTCTCCGAGGCCCGCGGGATCGTCGCAGCTTCTCGTGTCCACGGTCAACGCGGCGTGGCTTCCGCCGCAGGTGTAGTACTGCAATTCGAACCTGCGGGGCACGACGATCGCTACTTCCGGTGAAGCTGCCCTCTGTCGCGCGCGTACAGCGAGAGAAAAATTTAATAAATTCGACTGAACATTTATTCGTGTGTTACCGCGACTGAACATTTTACAGCTCGACATTTATTTGTCCCGGTAAAATGTTTTATCGGCTCGGGTTGATATGGTTTTTCGAGACAAATATTTCACGGGGACGAATAAATATTACTCGAGCCGATGAAATATTTAGTCAGTAATATACGAATGAGCGTTTAGTTGATTCTATTAAATTTGTCTCTCAGTGGACGACGCGTTTGTCGAAAGGTTCGCGCTACAGCCGAGACTCTTGGAGATTTACGTGGGATTTTTCTCCCCCTCCCCCCTCTCTCTCTCTGTCCGAGTCTCGGCTGCACTGTAAAAAAATTGTATTTTTAATATACTTTTATATGAAGCTTTTTTTCAATGCGTGATTATGAAAATTAATATACAATTTCCTCATAAAATTGTCCTTATAAATTTCACAACGGAATATATAAATGTTCATAATCACGTATATTGGATAAGAGCTCCATATACAATTATATTAAATTCAATACAATTTTTTTCTTACAGCCTGCGACGCTCCCCGCGTTATCACCGACCTTCGTTCGGCGTGATAGTTCCGCAGAAGCTCTCGATTCGTATTGAACAGCACTCCGTAGTGTCCGAGGCACAGCGTCAACCAAATCGGCAAGCTGGGGGTCTTCAGTCGAGATCCGGGCTGCTTGTCCGTCCGTTCGTCGCCCTCGTGAACCAGGAATCCCACCTCGCTCCTCACCAGGATGCCCCATCGCGGTACGGCCTGTCGAAGACGTCACCGCGTTACACTCCGCGCGATCGCGCGGATCGAATCGCGCTTCCGGTGTACGCCTACGTAAGTGTTCTCGTCGCCAACGTGCAGGACGCCGTTGTGAAGGTGCGGCGAGGCCCTTCCGGTCAAAGCAAGCGTGACCACGGTCACGGGACCCTCCTCCGAACAGCCGCCTAATATCGACGCCCCGGAGCTTTCAAGGTCGCTCTTCACCCTGCGCCAAACAGTGGCACGAGTTACACGGGGAAACCGAACCGCGTCGGGCGCGCGACGGGACACTCACTTGGCGATGCCTCTGGACAGTACCGCGCTGTAAAGAAGCAAGAGCGCCCCGGGTCCACCCTCGTCTTGAAACTGCACGGTAGAGCGCAATGCTCGCCATTAGAAATTTCGCGTCGCTCGGTCGCCGTTCAAAGAACGCTGCGCGGGAAATTCTTACCAGATAGAGATACCTCTTGACGAAGATACGCAGATCCTCGAAACTCGTGAATTCGAAGAGGCGCAACTGAAAGTAAACGATTCCAAGGAGTTGAAATATTTTAACGTCAGATGCGATTTTACTGAATCGTGTAGCGCTCTCAACGTGCTCACGGTTTCCGTCGATCCGTCCTGGAAGTATTGCGCGCTGTGCCGTACGTAAGCGATTTTCTGCGGAAGAACGACCGTGGCCTTCGGAGAACCGCCGTTGCCGCGCGCTACGTTGAGACTCGCGGAGCAGCTCGAATCCGGGTTGACGCTGCCGCCGGCGCAACGCCAGAGAATTTCCGATATCGAGGCGGTCAGCACCTCGACTTGCCGATCGTGATTCGGTTTCAGCGATCTGCGGTGAACGAGAAGGGACGAACGAGACTCGTCGGTGGTGGTCGAGGGTTCGAGCGAGAAACTCACGCTTCCGCCGAGGAACCACCGTCGTCCTGCCGGTTTCGCCCGAAGAGGTAGAGCTTCAGCATGATGGCTTGAACCGTCGTAACCAGGCCCCTCGTCGAATTTCTCGGCGCTTTCAGCCCGAAGGCCATACTTTGTCCGGCCGGTCTCAGCGTTAGTCCCGTTCTGGCCCACTCGGCCTTGGGTGGATTGGCGCAGTTTCCGAATACCAAGGTCCTCAGGGCCTTCGCGTTGGAAGAAGAAGAAGAAGAAGAAGAAGAAGCAATTTATTTACCCTGGGACACGAGTCCTCTGAGGGCAGATACGAAGAAAGACATAAAGAAAGGGGAAAAACAACGTTAAAACATGAAGAGAAATATAACTAAAACACTAAAAACGGAAAAATAACGTTAATTCGAAAATATAACTAAAAAACAGCGAAATAAACAGAAAAAAAAATTGGTAAATAAATAAAACTAAACGAGTAACACATAAACAGAAGACGAGATCGCCCCACGCAAAATCCACGACCCTAAATGCCCTCGCTAATCGGTCAGAGGAATAGCCACCCCTTAAACTCAGGGAAAGCGGAGGCTTCCCTGACACGAGTGGGTAATCTATTCCACGGCGTAGACGCGGCCACGAGGAAAGACTTCCGGACTTGGAAGAAAGAGACGAACGCGTCGACTTATCGGCGTCTCGCATTAATCGCGCGCTTCGCCTCTCTCGCCCTCTCCCTCACCATGCACGTTTCCTCCCCGATGGGAACTCCGCCGGTCACGGGAGTCCTCGCCAGGGCTCTGCAGGTGTTCCTGGGGTACAGCACTCTCTCTGAAAGAAACGACACGAGTATTGGAGCCGCGTATCTCGTCGCAGAGCGTAACGAGCGTCTCGCGTATCTCGCGACCTGGACGAAGCTCGTCGGGTTCGGCCATGAGAGCGGCGCATCTAGCCGCCCTCGTGGACAACAGCATCGCGCCCGGCTGCAGGGTAAACGCGGCGACGAAGGCGGTCGATTTATCGAAGCGACCGCCACCCTCGAAATTCGACTCCCGATTGGGGGATGGCGGGATTGACGCGGGAGCCTTTATACGTTCCAGGACAGGGCAGGGAAGGCGGGCAGGCACGAAACGCGTGTCAGTTCCAACGCCGGATAGCACCGGCGGGACGTGCGCCCTACTAATGTCTATCAGCGAGCAAATCTCGACTGGAATTCCGAATCCGTTGCAACTCAACGGTGCACTCGGAGAGCGCGGGTGAAACTCGCCCGTCCGTCACGCGCGCGATACGGCCGCTATAAATTTGCCGCAATCGCGACCGATGTACCTCTGTCTTGCAGATAAGTCGGCTTCCTCTCCCGGCTGAGCTCTCGCTGCTGTCGACGCAGGACCGCGATCTTCGGTGCGGTGGCGTCGACTGCGCCCTTGTCCGCGTCGGAAGGGTCCGCTTCGCTCATGACTCGCGCGGCGAAGGGGAGGAAGCTTTGGCACGGAGAGCGAAACCCGGAGAACGGCTCCGAAGGATTCGGAGCGACGCGTGGCCGTCGCGGCCGATCACCTCTCTCGCCGCCGAAGAGCGCCGCCCGACTTGTTTACCGGGAAGAACTAACGAGCCGAGCGAGGGTGGCTCCGAGGGCTCTCGTCCGCTGCCCAAGGTGCTGACTGATGGACGGGCGCCAAGCGTTTGGGGTAATTGTTACCGCGCGCGCGACACCCTCGCCAACATCCAAAGACCCCTCGCGTACGCTATACATAGCGCGCGAATGCGATCCCTAACGACTCTATCTCGGGTTCTATCGAAAGCGGCGCTTTCCGCGCGCACGTACGGCGTACGCCTTCTCGCCCACCCCACCTCTCGTACGCCTTCGCGTGTGGCATCGACCACCTGGACGCGGGTGGGTGATCGTGTGCGAGTCTATTCGCCTGTACACTACGACGGAGAAGAGCGATCCCCTCTTCGCGTTGACCGAAGAGTTTCGTATAGGTGTACGAGTGCGTGGGTATAAACGCGACGAAACTTAGTTCGAGGGTGTAGCGTGCTTAATTCGAACTGACGCGTGTGTTAGAAATAGGGGCAAAGTCAACATGATGCCATGTGAGGCTAAACTTACTCGCCAGGAAGGAAACTTCAATCACTCTCTGTCATCTCATTGTTTATGAATTTTTGGCCGGTATCCATACAAGACTTTATTGTAGATTGAAACGTGACGTTCAAAAAAGTATTATACAATGTATATATATAAGCCAAAAGCTCATAGGTTGTGAGATATAATAGTGATTCGAGTTTCTTTCCTGGCGAGGAAGTACAGCCCCAATATAAGTAGTATGCGTATACAAAGTGAACCTTAGCATACGTCTATGTATTAATGGTTGCATGATCGAAAGGGCAAGGACCTGTACAACAGCTTAACAAAACGAATAGTGGACCAAAACTTATTTACTTGCCCCTTGAATCATGCAACGATTGACACATAAACGTATGCTATGGTTCACGCGATATACGTATCATTGAATCTTTGACGGGTGGCTCGTGAGATTGCGGATTGACGGAAATTATCTCGCTATCGTCAGCGAACACGCGAGGATCGAAAGCGGAAATAATTTCCGCGTCGAAAATAGCGAGAGATCGCGCAAACGATGTTTCCGCTCTGCGGGGTGCGGGATCGAAGGCTCGCACTCCCCGGTGGCGAGCGCGGAGCGGTGCGAGGTTGCCTAGTACCAGGAGCGGCTCTATTATGGATGATCAGAAATATACCTCGACCTGAAACCGCGACCCTCGGCTAAATGATCGATCAGGTTCGCGCTAGTTACGTGGGACTTATAATTACCGGCCACTACCGAGGCCGCGCGCCGAGATTGATCGTCCGTGTAAATAGCTTATCGGGTTTCCGCGCTTTGAGATCGAAGTACACGGTCGATCGATTTCGTTGACAGTTCAGTCGCGGCCGAGAAGGGTGGCGTGGATTCTTCTTCGGTGTCTTTGCGGCGAGATCTTTGGGAGGTGGGGGTAAAGATAAAACGAGAGGGCGGCGCGCCGCGACGGGTCACTTTCGAAAATGTCGCGACGCCAAAAATAGGGAGAGGGGGAATGGCGGAAAGACTGGTACCAGTAAAAAAATTTTAATGCAATATATTTACAATGAAAGAAGTACATATGAGGGTTTTCGGATATTTTTACAGTGCAGTGCTGTAATTTTTCTACAGAAAACATTAAACTGTGATGGTCTTACATTATCATTTACTAGTTTCTGAGAAAAAGTTGTTCTCCGGCACAGTAGGAACATCCGGAAATTCTTATGTGTGCTTGTTCTGTCGTAAATACAGTAAAATTTACCGGGGTATCAGTATTTCCGTGATGGAAAATTCAGCGAGAAATCGTAATCTCTACACCGATTTCATTTCCAAGGCGGCCACCCCTTCGACTCATCGCGGAACGCCCTCGCGTCGATTCTCAGAGCTCTCGCGTGACCCGCGCCAATGAAAGCCGTCGGTCCACGCAATTTCAGATATCGTATAGCCGTCGTATTTCTCGAGAACGGTGTTGGTCCTGCATACCTTCGCTGGGAAGCTTCGCACGTTGCATGAACCGTTTTAGCGCGAGGCACCCGCTCTTCGCTCACGTGCGAGGAAGGCCTCGAGCTCGCACGCGAAAGGAAGAACAGTTTCGAATGGCAATTACATGTAGAGGGTAGGTAAGAAATGGTCTATAACTGGATTTCGAATCACGCTTTACTAAATCTTTGCAAGAATTTTTTACAGGTACGAGATAGATACGATAAGACGCGTATTTCTCCTCGTCTTCACCTTGGCCCGAATTTAATCCGTTCCCGGGATGTCCTCCAGCTTAACGAGAAGTTTGTCCTTTCCGATGTTATCGCCAACGGCGCACAGAATATCGCCGATTACGCCGTCGGAAGACGCTCTGATTACGTGCTGTATAAAAACGAGCGGAAAGGAACGAACGTGAAAATTCCTCCCTTCGAGTTCCTCGTACGATTTGGAAGAGAAGAAACGAAAACTCACCTCCATCTTCATAGCGACAATGACCAGCAACGAATCGCCCTTCTTCACGTTGTCACCTTTTTTGACGAATATCTTATCAACCACCCCTGGCATCGGACTAACAGCTGCTCCTGTCGATTCCACCCCCTTCGGCGCGTCGGCGTATTTCGGCCGAGGAATAGTCAATCGCCACGCACGATCCTGCGTGAAATTACGGCCCGATCATCATAACGCGCAATTTTCGCAGAAGCGCAAATATCTTCGAAACCCTTACTTTCGTAAACAGATGCAATTCGTTTCGAATTTTCACCACCCTCGCTTTAGATTTGATTCCGTCGATTTCAGGCGAGAGTTCGAGCGTGTTGTTCTTCCTCGTTAACGTTCCCGACACCCGTCGCCACGCTCCGACTTTATTGACTCTCATGCAGTACACCTCCGGCTCACCGTACTCCACGTCGACGACGAATTCTTCGTCCTGGTACTTGAAAGTGAATCGTCGCCTCAAGGCGTGATTAAGTCTGAGCCCAGTCTCCGTGGCGAAGGGATCGAGGGTGTCTCTGGTCCTCAGCGCGGAACGCAGGGACTCCATTTCTTCGAGCAATATCAACGCGAGCGAACCTTCGGCCAATATTCGAGAGGGCACTTGGATCTTTGGAAATAGCGATTCGTGGTGCTCCTCGATGAAGCCCGTGTGCACGTCGCCGTTTTGAAACTTGTCGTGTCTGCACACGGCTTTTATAAACTCGACGTTGGTTTCCAAGCCGGCGATCTAGAGATGCAGCGAACGAAACCCCATTAACAATCGTGTGAAATCGTTGCGCGGCCCCGTCTCTCGTCGCTATCGCTTACATCGTATTCGCAGAGCTTGGCTACGAGTTTGTTCAGCGCCTCGTTCCTGTCGTTCCCCCGGACGACCAATTTCGCGATCATGGGGTCGTAGTGTATCGAAACTTGGTCGCTCTGCCGCACGCCGGTTTCGACCCTGACATCGTCCGACGTCGCGGGAGCGGTTAGATGCAGCAGGGGACCGGCTCCGGGTAAAAAACCTCCTTTCGGATCCTGTACTACGAACGAGGAAGAGAGGAAGCACGTAAGCTCATCGAAAACGAGACGCGAAAGAGGACGGTTGGACCTTCGAGCGAAAATTTCGTAACCTCGGCGTATATTCTGGCTTCGAACGCGTGGCCGCTCTGACGAATTTCCTCTTGAGCAAGCGGCAGCTTCTCACCGGCCGCCACTTTCAGCTGCCATTCGACGAGATCCGTCCCGGTTATCGCTTCCGTTATAGGATGCTCTACCTGAAGCCGGGTATTCATTTCCATGAAGTGGAATTTGTGAGTATACCGATCCATCAGAAACTCCACGGTACCAGCTCCCACGTATCCTACGGCTTTCGCGGCGCGCACCGCAGCTGCACCCAATTCGGCTCGACGGTCCTTCGAAATTCCTGGCTGCGGAATGAGAGGGAAAGGTCGAACGCGTTGACGACTTCGATTACGGCGGTAGTCGCCGAGGAATGCTTGACTTACCGCGGGAGCTTCTTCGATGACCTTCTGATGTCTCCTTTGAATGGAACAGTCCCTCTCGAACAGGTGGACGACGTTTCCGTGTTTGTCGGCAAATATCTGAACCTCCACGTGTCTGGGATCGACGACGTATCTCTCCAAAAGCACGGCCGAATCTCCGAACGCCTTTTGAGATTCCGTGCGCGCCGATTCCACCGCCTCGAGAAATTCGCTTTCCCTCGACGCGATCCTCATGCCTTTCCCTCCGCCGCCGCGTACCGCTTTTATCATTAGCGGGAAACCGATGGACTTGGCCTGCGACAGCAGCGTCTCGTTCGACTGATCCTCTCCGTGATATCCTATTTACCGAATCGTGGAAATTACAAGGACGATTAACTCGCTGCGAAGTAGAGCTTCCGGTATAGTCTACTACCTTCGACGATGGGCACCCCGGCTTTGGACATGATAGCCTTCGAGGTGCTCTTTATCCCCATGTCCCTGATCGCGCTAGCCGGTGGACCGATGAAGATTAAGTTCGCCCTTTGGCAATCTTCCGCGAACTCGGCATTTTCCGACAAGAATCCATAACCGGGATGTATGGCCTGGCATTTCGCTTGTTTGGCGACCGCAAGGATCTTGTCTTCCCTCAAGTAACTCTGACCGGAAGGTGCGGGTCCGATGCAGTGCGCCTCGTCGGCTGCTTCGACGTGCATGGCATTTTTGTCCGCATCGCTGTACACGGCTACCGTCCGAATGCCGAGTCTCTTGGCCGTTCTCGACACGCGACACGCGATCTCACCTCTATTCGCGATGAGTATCTGCAAAATCGAATATGTACGCGTGGCGTTGCGAGCATATATATATTGCAATTATTTTGGAACCGTCGTTCCAAAATGGAACGACGAGAATGTTGGATGATTATCGCCACGAGTCGTCGAGGAATTACCTTGTCTATTCTAGCATTTCGTGCGGCATTCACGGAAAATTGTCGTATTCTTACAGAGGTTAAGTAATTCCTGTAAAATTATAATAACGCAATCGTTATAACGGCTCTATAGCGAGTGTAAAATATCGGTACCTGTAATCTCACAGAATATTCACCTTATAAAAAATGAGTTTAATCCATCAAAGCGATACATACTGCTCGTCGAACGTGCAGGGTATTAAAACATTCTTGCTTTCTATTTCATTAATACGCACCAGAAAGCAATAAGCGCTGGATAGTTTTTACTCGTAGATAACGAATGATAACGATTGCAGTGGTTCTCAACGTTCGCGACCTTTGGTCTTATACGATTTGAATTGCAAATAGGTAGGTGGGTATTTGAACAATTCGTTTCGATTCTTACGCATCCATTATTCGTCACAGGAACTTTTCAAATATTACTTAATACGATTATATAACTTTATTAAATTCGTATATTTAAGAAACACATCGAATGACGATTCGTTAACGTCTGGGCTATGTTTCTAACGTACATTGATTTTATAACGTTAACAAACTCTAAAGATTATTTGGTTTTAGATTGTCTAGGTGTGGACAGTAGCCCTAAGAGAGTACAGTCAGCTTCTAAAAGCGTTATGTCCGTGATGGCGCCCAAGAATCTAGACGATAGCTCCAAATCGTTTATCCTCAATTTAACCTTTGCACCCCTAACATAATTGCTGTAAAAAAAGAAACAGAGCGTAAAGGAACGCGGAAATACAACGATCCAAAAATCTTTTAATAAAAATGTAGAAAAGTTCTGTGGACGTACTCGGGATTCTTTGGAGGTCTTGGACACACGCAATGAAATTTCCATCCAAAGTCTATGTACAGGTCGTCACCCGTGATGTGATATATCTCCCCCTCAATAAGCTTTCCCTTAGGATCACCCAACTGAAAGTAGAAGCACCGTCTGAGAACGTTTTCGATTACGTTAAAACATAGTCATCGAGTTTGGTATAACGAGAAAGAAGCGGTTACATCGACGAATTTGGAGTGGCGCAAAAGGGCGGCAAAAGATTGTATTTCCGGCGTCTCGGGTTCTTCGAGAGCTTTGAACTTATCGAACGATCGTGCGAAACCACCCAATTTTGACTCTTTGGTTTCACTTTCTTTACTCTGCGTTTCACCGGTTGTGCCTTCCTGCGTTTCACCGGTGGTGCCTTCCGCCGTGGTGAATGTTCGTATAACACGATTCGCGCCTAAGAATCCGTGGGAATCCCATAATTGCTTGAATACTTTAGCATGCCGCTGCATTTTAAAGACGCGCACCGAAAGCAAAGCACCGAGTCGCTTTTAAACTATTTCCAGTTACATAAAGTCGTCGGATACCGTAAATCGCAATGCAGACGATCAAAGAAGCAGGGTACAAATATTAGAGGTTAGTGATTATCGGATACTCGTGGTCTACAGATGGCACTTTCCGTGTTTCTTTGAAACCGGATTAAAAACGATATAGAGGAAAAATAGTCGACTTTCGAAGAGCAGTTCGTCACATACCTGATCAACATTCGAAGGCACGCTTTTAAATCATTCTAATTCTATTTTTCGTCGTACCGAAAACTTGTTCGCTAATAATTTCGTCTGTATGATCAGCTGGTCGGATCCCATAACCCTACTTAGGAGTAAGGATGGCTTTTCTGCGTTAAAATTGCTCACGAGTTTATTAATTTTTACCTACACAGGGAGTGGTAAGCCGAAACTCTCGCATGATGCTCGCTTTACCTAGACATACGTTGAATCTTGCTGTGAGGACTTTTCACACGTCGCCCGTCTCGTCTGAAATAATCAAGCTGACTCGTCTCAGAGTGGTGGACAATAGCGAAATAGGGAAGCAAGCTATGCTGGAAGGCAAACCGCCCAGATGTATTCATGTTTATAACAAGAAAGGAGTCGGCTTCATTGGTAGGTTCAAGAGTCACGGATAATCTTGCGTGACTCGAGGGTTAACAAATTTAATCAATGTAAATCGACCTTCTCATAGGTGACAGAGTAATGGTTGCCATTAAAGGAGAAAAGAAGAAGGGCATCTTGGTAGGGCTTAAACAGAAGCAAGCTCCAAAGGTACCAAAGTTTGACAGTAACAATCTCGTCCTGATCGACGACTCCGGTACTCCTCTCGGTACTCGGATACACGTACCCATCCCTCACATCCTTAGGACGATATTGAAAGAGAAGCACCACAAGAAAGGTGTCGATTACACGAAACTTATTGCGATCGCACCGAAATTCATATAGAGAAATATGATTGTCACGAGATAACGTGGTTATCGATAGATTTATTAAACACCTTTACAAGAAAAAAAACTAAATATGTATGAATAAAGTTAGTCGCGGTTTTACCTATGAATCTAGTTTTTTTATTTTTATAAATCACTACCGTACCCACTGGTCACATCCTAACGACACGACAATCGCCCCTCGCGGCATCAGTTTGAAACGCTTGAAAGAAAATGGATACTCGCGCTGAGGAGAATCTCGTGGTCGAAGTGGCAGTGGTTATACCCTTTACAAATGGCGACTCACGGTTAAACACGCCGACTTGTGTAACCGCGAGGATATCCCAGCCATTCCCGTGTAAATAAACGTCGAATTCACTGATACAACGCGTCGCGTTCGGCATCGGGGTCCAAATTAGTCGTTCGCGTGAAGAGATTCGAGAAACTTGGCGCAAAAGCGATCGAAAACGTGAAAGATGGGCAACGTATTGGCAGCCTCCGCACCACCCCCGCCTCCGCCGCCGACTGCCGGTTTACCACCAGGTTTACCAAAGCCAGATCCTCCGACGGGGATTTTGTCGTCCACGGATACGCCGGATCGTCTCGAAAATCCGGGCACCATCGAGGATCTTCATAAAAAGTGCAAAGGTACCTTTCGCGCGACTCATGCCTCAGCGGCCATTGGCCATTCGACGTATCGGCTTTTCGAGTTCCCGGTATTTGTGCCTTTTATCACATAGAATTTGACTCGTCGATCCTGTCGGACGACCGAGTATCGACAGATCCTCCGATCTTGGCCGGGATCGCTTTTTTTCTCCCGATTACACAGAAATCTCAAACTACGCGTCATCTCGACAGTTTTGGTTAGCCAACGATTTTTCGATTTTAGACGTAATGCCCGTTAACTTCGAGGGTGCTAAGCTGATGGTCAACAAAGGGCTCAGCAATCACTTTCAGGTTTCTCACACGATCAATATGAGCTCCGTCACGCAGTCCGGCTATAGGTATGTCGTCGCGGAAAAAATCGTAATGCTGTCATGGAAGCGATCGGATAGAGAAACCACGAAAACGTCGATTGCTCAACAGATTCGGAGCTACCTACGTCGGAACGAAACAAATGTCGCCTACCGAAGCGTATCCTGTTTTATTGGGCGATATAGATCCTAGCGGGAACCTCAATGCCAATATAATTCATCAGTTCACGGATAGAGTCAGGGGTAAATTGGCGACGCAAGTTCAACGGAGTAAATTTACGGCGGTACAGATGACGACAGATTATCGGGGTGACGCGAACACGCTGTCATTGACGCTAGGCAATCCCGACATCCTCAACGGATCCGGTGAGCGATCGTGATAACGACGAGCGGATCAAGATAGCATTCTCGTCGCTACTTTCGCGAGAAATAGCGCTTCGGCGGTCGAGTAACGTGCGACGATGTTCTTGGAACAGGTGTAATGGTGCTGCACTACCTCCAGAGTATAACGCCCTCTTTAGCGTTAGGCGGAGAGTTGGCGTATCAGCGGGGCCCGGGAATACCCGGAGGACACATTACCGTAGTCTCCGCCGCGGGCCGATACTCTAACGGTGAATCCACGATCACTGGAAGTCTCGGTACGTTCTCGTGCTCGTGCAGAATATATCGCGTCCACCAATTTGATCTGTAAAACTTGTATCTTACTCCCGACTATAGGATTGGCCGGGTGTCACCTCTGCTTTCATCAAAAAGCTAGTCAACAGTTGCAAGTGGGAGTCGAGTTGGAGGTCAACTCGAGAATACAAGAGTCTATGGCGACTATCGCGTACCAAGTTGATCTACCTAAGGCAGATTTGGTGTTTCGAGGTGAGAAATAAAGCGCGCGCTTCGATCGACGGGGCAAGGCGCGACGCGAAGGAGTTGTTAGGTGAGAACGGTCGATTCGTTTTGCAGGAAGCGTAGACTCCAACTGGACGGTGGGAGCCGTTTTGGAGAAAAAGTTACCGCCGCTGCCATTTTCCTTCGCGCTCAGTGGCATGATCAACCATAACAAACATCAGTTCAGGCTCGGCTGTGGCCTGATCATTGGCTAAGGACGAATCGCCGTGTTGCATAGATCATTTTTATCGCATTTCAAAGGGAATCGGGCGAATTCCGTTTCCCGCCTGACCCGATGTACGGTGTCCCTGCCCAAAGCCCACGCCATCCCGACTTTTTCCCCCTGATTGCATTTGTCATTCGCGCGCTATCAGTTGTGCGAATACCATGTGACGCGACCGTGTTGATCTTTATTAAAGAATTATACGAAGACTCTATAATTATACGTTCAATCATTTTGTAGTCAATAAACTGTGACGTGCGGGTTAACTTTCGAAAAATTGCCGGCTTGTCGCACGGAACGAAGAACTCGCGCCGATCGTAAGTCTGGGAACAGCAAAAAAATGTTTACGCGTCATCGCTTTTGTACAAAGTTTATTTCGTATCGTGTTTCTGTGAAGATCAAAATCGATGCCGCTTCTCCGGAATCGGGATTTCGATGTGCCTTGGCTGCGAGAAGAGATGCCCCTTCGAGAAGGATATAGTACAAGATACGTAGTGGTAGAAAAAAAATTGAAATGCACTCGATCCCCGATCGTACTCTTGCGTTCCTCAATAATAAAGTACGACGTACGAAACTGTACGCAAGCGGTGCGTCGGCGACGAAAATGAAACGGCAGAATTTAATTTCCCGTCCCTCCGCGATCGCGACGTTTGAGCGCTCCCGCGGTAGAGTCTACTGTTATCGCCGGTGTGGTTACTTTCCCACCGTGATAACGCGACTGCGACTTACCGGTGAGGCGAACACACCTGTGCCTTTCGATGGCTAAAGTTTCGCTCCGACGCTAGATGGCAAGACGAGCGCAACGCCTCGTAAGCGCGGGACAAGAACGCGACGTTACGCTGAAAAATGTCGAGACAGTCGCTTCCGCTTTATTTTGCAAAGCAAACGGAACAATTCCGCTCAGTTTCGTTTCGATGGTATAAGTTACACGTGGACGCGTACGCGAGTCGATGTTCGTTTCGTCTCGAGAATCTTCCAAGACGTGCCCCTCTTTTTCCTCATCTTACTTCCCGAAGAAAGTAATTGACAATTAACGCGGGGAATGTTAAAAGCGCCGAGAGATGAAGTTAACGCGCGAGGAGCTGCTGGCAACACTTGGAAATGAAGCGATGCTCGCGTTGTTCCTCGAGCCTCGTGACTACATCGACGACGCCTTCACGAGCGTCATTGCCGCGTCGCGCTGCGCTCGAGCCGGAGCAATCCCTTTGCCCGTGCTCGCATGCGTACCTATGCGGTATGTAGCTGCATCGCGGTGTGCTACATCGTTTCATCTACGTGGTGGTCGAGAGAAAATGCGCGTCGAATAGAAACGAGAATAGAGGGGAAGTCGGTTTTCGCGAAGTCCTCGCTTTTCCGTCGAAATAGGGCATTTCTTGAATTTTGCCTTGCTCCGCTTTGGTTTACGAGTTCGTCGGACAGCGGAGACGAACATTGTAGCGATATGGTTGCAGGGAAGTAGGTGCGTTTCAGGTGATTTGAACGCTCCCAATGCTGGAATCACCGACGCTCGCGCGCGTGTACACAGAAGCGGCGCGTTATAGTTACGAGCGTCTCTATTTTCGCTGGGAAAAAATGCAGTAAATTTAACTGAATCGGCGGTTACGAGTGGGGGAAATACAGTTCAAATTACTTGAACTAATAATTGACTCGAATGGACTACGGCCGATTTTCATCAAGTACCTAGTCGTTAATCGCTGTAACCAAATTTACCAATTGAAGCAAATAATGATGCGTTCCTTCACCCGTAAACGCCGATTTAATTGAATATTTATACTATTTTTTTCCTAGTGTAATTCGGATTAAAACTCTAACGACAACTTCCGGTATTGTTCCGCATATTTTTTCATACTTGAAGAAGCACGCACCACGATACCAAAATTTGTCATTAGAATTTTAACGAGTTAAAGAATCGACCTACTGCACGCTTTGAAACTCGACGCGCTTATCCGTACCGACCGACCGGTAATTTTGAGACTGCTCTCTCAACAATCTGTTGACAAAATTTCTCAGAATTCGATGCCAATCGCGAGTCGGTCCCCGCGCGTTCCACACGTTCTCCAGAGCCTCCGTCACTATTTCCATCTATAACGGACGGTACAAACGGATGAATGGAAAAACAAACGATCGATCGACGTTCGAGCCACGAGAGAGTACGACGAGCGAATAAAATGAATGGTCGGCGACCTTGTCCTCAAGCGTCGCGGCGACTCTGTAACCCGACACCGTTTTCGACGCGACGATCGATCCGCGCGTCGCGATTCATCCTGCCGATCTCGCGAACACGATCCGTTCTATTCGTTTCGTCGTCGTCGTCGTCGTCATCGCGACTCCCGACGACCAGCGAAGAGACGCGAGGGGAATCGATTCGCCAAGCCGGGTTAGGTGTTCCGCTCGAAACTCTCTACTCTCTTAATCTAAATCAGTGAAAAGTCAGTGAAATCCAGTGAACAGAAGGTTACCGAAATTACAGCAACACCTCGTGTTCACTGAATTTTAACGCCCGCGCCGATTCTCAGTTGTTTCAACTAATTCGGATCAAGTATAGAGTACGCCCGCCGAGAACTCGGAATCGGCGCGCGATCGCGAAGCGCACGGGGACACGGGGAATCCGTCGTTCGCTGGCGCGCGCAAAGTCCGCGCCGGTGCCCCAGGTTGCCCGGGGTTTAACGGCGACAGGGGATACCGGAGGGGGCGGGAACTTTTGGCCGATAAGCCCGCACCGACACATCCATCGCGCGCGTCAACGCGTCGAACGCATACCGATACGCACCATCACAGCGTACTTTTCCCCTCGCGCGATTCCCGCGCCCCACCATCGGGTCAAGAGGGGCACCAAACTCCCCTCTATCGGCGCTCCGAGCCCTCCAACGACCGCGCGCGTTCGCCCGCGACTCCGCGGCCCGGCACTACTACTCTATGTACATAATACGGGAGCTCACTCCCGATCATAGGCTCTCTGGCACGTACAGCCCCGGCGACCGGACTTTTGTATTTCTTCTCTCGGAACGATCGGCTCACCCGCCTCGTCTTTACCGCGCAGCGCGGCTGGCCGCCCGACCGATCGACCGTGGTTGCGCGTGGTGGCCGAGCGACCGGTGCGCGCGAGCGCGTGCTCGCGATCGTCTCCATTCGTGCGAGGACGTCGGCGGGTGTATACACACGGTGCGCGAACTCGTTCCGGTTTTTCGCGTTCGTGCTTCGACGAGCAGCGTGGTGCTTCGGCGGGGTACCGCGGCCACCCTCTCGATCCCGTCTGCACGCGCGCGCGCGCGAGTGCCCGAAGGAGCGAAGCGTCGGCGTTACACGGAAACGAGGCAGGAAGGGGAAGAGGATCCACCGGCGCGCGAGGATGAAGCGAAGGAGGAGCCCCGCGGAGATCGAGGACCGACGTCGCGAGGCGATCAAGTACGCGCGGCACAGGGAATACGGTAAGCGACGGCGCGCGATCCGGAGGCGGTCATCTCCGTGACGGTTGTAGCGCGCGGGGTACGTGTACCAATCGCCAACCGTGGGCCGGTGGCCCGCGAGTTACTGGAGACCGGGGGCCGCTCGCGGGGGATGTATATACGTTGGATGTCGAAGTGATAACGCCGGCCCTGTCCGCGATAACGCCGCGCTCGTCTACGCGCGGTAGCCGCCGGTGTGCACGCGTTCCGGCTCGCGCGACACCTTCGCGCGTTGCATCCGCGCGAGAGACGAGCGCGGAAGCCGGTCGGAGGATCCGTCGTTGAGGGAGGATCGTTATAACGCGATGAGAGAGAGAGAGAGAGAGAGAGAGAGAGAGAGAGCTGTCGATCCGGTTTCGCCTCTCGGAGACGAGCTCGGCGCTGCACCTAACCGTCGGTACGCGACGATCGATAACGACTGCGGTTGCCGTCGATTTGTCATACACCCTTTATCGTCGCGGAATAAGTTATACGGTTATCCGCGCGTGTGTTTTGATAAAGAATATCGAATATTCATATACGAACGTAGTACCGACCGCGTTTCGCGCAATTTCCGCAGGGACCCTCGCCGATTCGTTCTCCAGCGTCAGCTCGTTCAGTTGATCCGCAATAATTAATTCGGAACTGATCGTTCGCTCGCGTACGTGGTGAAGATAGCGGTGTTCATTTTTAGCATCATCTCACCGGTGTGGACTCGCACTGAGAACAATTATCAGGTTAAAATGACCAAACACATCTGGTCGAACACGTCAAGTTACTTATTCTAACCGAAATACTGATCGGTTGAATGAAATATCGAGTTACTCTAACCAAATGTGTAGTTATTCCGACCGAACGCTTAGTTAATCTAACCAGAAAATGGTCAGTCCAAACAAATAGATGGAGAGGATCCATATTTTATCAAAATTTGATCATCGTCTCCAGGATTTTGGTTCGAACGACAGAGTGTTTTTCCTCGGTGCACAGTGCACCCCTCAACTGGTGTCATTTATTAGTCTTACGCCATTGTTATCTTGCGCCAAAAATGATCTATAGAATATGAAGGTCTAAACCGCAGAATTTTGTACGATATATAGATAGGCATAAGTGTACACTTGGACAAATTATCAGTAATGTTAACCAAGTGTTTGGTTGATATGGGAGCGACGAAATATTTTCACAGGGACCACAAATTTCTAGTTACGACAAATAAATGTTGGTTGTGGTAACGTGGTGTTTCCAAAATTGTTGACTGCGATAATCAACATATTTGTCGTCACGATAGAAATACTTCGTTGTTTCTATATCGACCAAAGTTTGATTAACATTATACTAAGCATTCTTCTGCACGAAAAAATGAGTCCGTAGATTCGACTACATTGGCCTCCACAGATGGAGGAGCGCCGATCGAGTTACTCGAATTAAATAATTCATTTGGAACGATTAACGGCTGTTTGATGGAAACGAGTTGCAGTCGATTCTAGCAAACTAACAGTTCGAGTAACTCAATTCGCGTTTCCTCGCCCGTGATCGTCGATCAAGCCAAATCCACTACATTTTTTTCTCAGCGTAAGGGAGAACGAGATCAATTGGTACAGGAAGATGGCCCCTCGTTGTCGCTATTTCACGTGGCAACGAAGGGCCAACATTTTATGACAGACAACCCCGATCTTTCCTGTAGTGATTACAAAATGCAGTTGAACCATATCCTGCCAACTGACTCTCCTTTGGTTAACTCAAATAATATTTTTATCGAATCGCGACGAAGCTACAATCGATTCGATAAAAATGTGTCATTCGAGTCAACTAAAGGAAAGTATCGGTCGGCAACATTTGGTTGATTCAACTGCGCTATTTTATCGGTGCACGTAGTGCGAAAAAATACGGGTTTAAAGGTTTGTACCTATGTAAATGCATTCGCCGGTCTCCCCGCGATGACGAGTCCGAGCGAACGGTACATTATTTACGAAGCTTACCTAGATCTCCCGTGACTCACTATGTTATTACCGCGTTTCGCTCCATCGATGAGCGCATCGAAAAGCCTTTGTATCGGCTCGTGTTTACGAATGGTCATCCGAAATCTGTGTACCCGGACTAGACGGAGGAACAGAGAACGAGTCATTTGTTTACCCGTTATGTGCGCGCATAGCGGTCGCGTCGTCGAGTAGGTACATCGGGGGCGTCTGTCCGTTTTCTCGCAAGGACGGCTTGTACGGTAGAAAGGGTAGCGGGACACGGGGGGATTCCCCCCCAGAAAGTAAAGCTCGAGCGTCGGGCGACCGCCGGAGACCCGCGCCGGATTTGCAGCCCGGTTTCGAGATTCCTTCGATCGACGGCGCGCGCGTCCCACGGAGTTCTCCGGTCCCGCGCGAGCGATAACGCGGTCGCATGAGCGCGCGCGTGCGTCGTCGGGCTCTGCGAATGGCCGCGATCGGTGACGCTCGTTTGTTTCTCGGGCACGCGGCGCGGACCGTCGCGCGCATCGTTGATAAAACTTTCTCGGGACGGAGGAACGATCTCGACTCTCTGCGTACAACGAATCGATCCGTTCCGCTTTTCATTCGAAAATCGTCACACGTCTCCACGACGCATCCCGCGGGTCTCTCCACGAATTTCTCGGGCGGCAAACCCTTCGCGGCTCGGGCGAACGACGCGTAGCGGTCCGGCGGGTTCTTTCCACGCGGCGCGGCGCGGCGCGGCTTATCGCCACGAGACAAACGTTTTTACGTACCAACGTCCGATGTCGCAATCGTATTTGCGCAAATGAGTATCGAGGCGAGTTTCGAGCGCGTAGTCGGCTGCGCTTCGTTCCGTCGGTGCCGAGAATCGGGATGAGGGAGAGGGACGGGAAGCGCTTTCCGTCGTCGACTCAACGATTCAATAATATTCCGAGATTCGTGCAGCGCGAGCCAGATACCGCGCGGTCGGACCGAGCGTGGATCGAGTAATGCGAAATGTTTAAACGTCGTGCGTCTTTTCGTACGCTCGAAAAAAATCTGGGGTTCAAAGAGAATCAGAATTAAATTAACCGGAAATCGTGGGTCGACTTTGGCGCCAACCATTAATTCCAAAGCGGTTTTGAGCAGTGAGATTCTGGTTGTGGCAACGAGAGATCAGGTTCGCTGCAACAGGTTGACAACCTGCGGTGTGGTCGATTCAACGTTCAGTTGAATCTATATGGGGGAGGTTACGCGCTCAGTCTGCCATCAGTATGACCACACAGTCAATAGACTGAACTGACGAAAAACTGATCGTGTAAATGCGTTGACTGATGGACCGGACGGACGGATATTCAAATATTTTTCTGTATTTCGTCAGCCTGCTCATGACGAAAGTTAAGTATGGTTCAACCATTTTCAACAAGCTGTCAAAGCACACATCTTTCATTCGAAAATAATGTGCGTAGCCCTCTTCTTCCTTTGTATCTCTTAATTCACTCAGTAATTTCAAATGAGTATATAAATCTCTTTTCAGTAGCTATTCTTTGGTCCGTCGTTTCCTATTATAACGTTTTTTTAAGACCCAAAGCTATTATTATTGCAATAGCAGCTTTTGTCTTATTGCAATCCATCGCTTTCATGCACAAAACGTTTCACTCTTGTCGCGTTCTCGATTATGACTGACATCATTTATTAAATTTTTCTCTCGGTGTACCCTGCAGCAACCAGGAAAATTCAACCTTGCGATTACAGTACATCTTGCTAACCACTTTTCTCTCAGCGCAGAGCAGCGCGATCGTCGACAAAGGACATGTCGGAGAAAAAAAATTTCTTTTCGGACGAATATCACGCGCGGACGTCGACTTATGCACGTTGGACGGACGTCGAGGCGAACCACATCCGCGCGCGGACACGTCCACGTGCTCGGCTCGGCGACTCGCGAGTCTCCTTGGAGTTCCGCGTCGTTTCGCCGATTTGTTTTGCCGCTATATCGACGCGCTGAACGAGTAGGGTATTTCTACGCTAGCCGGAGAAATTCTAAATATTTTCTATATAATCCATATGTGGGGTTTTGGTCATATATGGATTATATTTGATTTTTATATTAACCGTATAAAGACTATACATAGATATGTGGATTATGCAGACATTCAAAAATCTGTGTACAGTCCCTATTTCTATATCGATATAGAAATCATATAAACTCCATATCTGGCCAAAAAACCACACGTGGAATAGGTATATACAAAATAAATAAAACTTTACCGCTTGGGCGGTCCCGCGCGCGAATCGAGAAAGTCGTATTTTTCGATTCAGTCGATTCAGGAACGGACGCCTTGTATCGCCCCTGCGCGACTGCAACCGGGGAGTCGGAATGTAGCTCTGTACGGCGCGCGCGAACCGTGTCCCCACCCCTACCCGTCGAGTCGACGCGTCCGGTAAATCGCTCCGTTTCGCAGATCGATTCCAGTATCGAAATACATAGAACAATTCGCGCGGACGCGGATAAAACGCCCGACAGCGAGCAGAGCATCGTCGCGCTTCGATGCGGGATGGGGCGGGGCCAGGCACGCGTGGATACTCCGTGCGTGTAGTCGAGGGTCGCGAGGGGACGGACTCGGCGGCCGGAAAATAAGCGGAGCGCGTCTCGCGACTCCGGGGTCCAAGTCCAACGCGATTGTTCCGTCGTCTGCGTGACCCGCCGCGCGCTCGGGTCGCGGAAGGAGCCGAACGACGCGCGAGACGCGTTCCTCGTCCCTCGCTCTGACGAGCGCTTACTCCGCGCGCGATCGGATCGAGATTTCTCGTCGTCGTGCGCGCGAAGAGGCCGAGGGAATTCGCTTTCGGACGGGAAAAGTCGGAGGGGCTTCGCGCGTAACGGCGCCCCGCCTTCGTTCGAGGCGCGCGCGATCCGATCTGCAATCGGGAAGAGAGCGCGACGCGGACCGATCGATGCTCCCGGCGATCGAGACACGGCGGATACGTCGTCGCGCGCGAACCGCTTCGCGCGGAGAAAAGAGAATAAAAATGTCGGTGGAAGGGAAAGGATGGTTCAAAATGGCGGCGGGTTCGAAGCGAATGGTCCGCCACGGCACTACCTACCGTATCGCGCGCGCGCGCACTGCTCCGCCTTCCCTCCAAACCCGACGAAACGAACAGAAGCGGAACGCGCTCGCGCGTCAGGACGAGTGAGCGCGTAAACGGCGCTCGGGATCGTCGCGGCGGCGGTGCTCAACCGGAGTAGACGAGCGAACCGGATCCCCTTTCCTTCCGCGCGAGAGAGGACGAGCGATGCGACGGCGATAACTCGGCGCGTATCTCGGTGTTCGGAATTCGTCTGTCAAAATATTTTAGGTCGCCCCCCCCCCCTCCCCGCCCGCCTCGCGTTCCTGCACTCGCATCGGACGCGTTTCAGTCTCGGCCGCTGCTATCTGCAACGCGCGGTCGTGAATTACGTTCGTTTAGTCGTTCCGCGAACATACCGGGTGTTTGCGCGACGCTAGCGGACGAGTGAAATCGTTTTGACTATTTTTCGAGCAGCAGCGTCGGCTCCTTCCGGTCGTCGAGGAATTTCGAAAGCTGGACTATTTTACCGTATTTCCTATTTTCCGTGAAATTTTTGCGCCGGCGTACAATGTAAACAAATTTCTGCAAAATGTTGTGGGTATACATTTATATGAAGCTTTTATCCAATACGTGATTATGAAAATCGATCGAACCCGTTATGAAATTTGTTACGGAAATTTTGTAAGGAAATATATGAATTTTCATAGTCACGTAAAGTTCCAATTAAATTTAATATAAATATCAAGGATACATATGAAGCTTTCATCCAATGCATGATTATGAAAATTAACATAGCTAGGTACTCCGTTATGAAATTTTGAAGGGAAATTTCATAAGGAAATATATCAATCTTCATCATTACGGCGTATATTAATTTTCATGATCACGCGTGTTGGAAAAAAAAAAGCCTATACAAAAATATGTTAAAAATATCTACAATTTTTTTACAGTGTACATATCGCGAGGAATTCGGTCCGCGGCGAGGAGAACGTCGCGTCTGCTCGAGCTCCGACGGCGGTCACTGTTCCGCGTCGGCGGGACCGCTCAATTTCAATCTTAACGATCGTATCGCATCCGCCTCGATCTATACGTCTATTTATTCATCGCTCTCCTCTCTTTCCCCGAAGCGGACTTTATTCCGCGTAGAGCCTTACAAAGTTTCTCTCCCGCAGTCGTTCCGCGCGCGATTGTTTACTACGGGCGTCGCGTTTCACTCGGCCCAACGCGGCAAGTGAATTCCCATTGCGTCACCGCGGCGAACCGATCGACGGGTGCGCGCGGTGGCTGTTGCTTCCGAGTTTTCCTGAACGACTCTGGCCGCGCGCGCGCGCGTGCACCGTACTGGCGGCACGCTCGCTCGTAGATGCCTACCTATACGTCGCGATGCAACGGGTGGTCGAATCCAGATGAAACGTCGCGATCGACGCGTGTAGATCGATATCGGAGGCGCTCGTTTCGCAATATATTCGCGTTCGCGGAAAGACTGTGTGATATCGGTAAATTATTTTTGCTTATCTATTTACCGATTATCGTATTTTCTCTATTGCTGTATTTTGGAATATACGTGAGATATACGTAGGTATATATTCATTGTGAAATTTATTTCTCCCATGCCTAAAATGAATTCTTCATCTTATCAGACATCTGGGGCATCTGCCATCCAAAATGCCGAAAACAGAATTTCTTATTTCTTTGGATATCTCAGCTTGTTTTATCCAAATTATATTTGTCTATCGTAAAAATCGTTACGTTCCAGTAAATAGACCATGCACCGAGAAAACCGAGAAATATTTATTTATAGCGAATAAAATGTTTCTTCGAATATAGCGAAATGAACATTTTGTCAGACCAGGTAAATAGATATTCGTTGACTATTGTGATATTTATTCGGCACAATTACATAGATACTCCGAGACAATTGTTTGAATGAGATAAACGTTTTAATAATAACCATGTATTTCCTTGTCTCAACGAAATATTTATTTCGTCGTTTTTTTATAAATTACACTCAGAATGAAGAATTGATAAAATGTTTTCTCGGTGTGTGCAGTATTCACATTCTAACAACAAGATATTTTGCCGCATAATTTTTATCTCTCAGCTAAGGCCTCCGTCCCACTTTTATCCCAGTCTACATTGCAATTTACTATACTCGACGCGCACCTCTTTTATTGCAAAACACGGTAAAATTGACCGGTGCCAATCTCCGCTCCGTGTCGTTTCTCCGAACCTCCGCGCGAACGCGATACCACCCGCGACCCTTCGACGAAACACTCTCGCGACATTCGATCAGCCGGAAGTGACGTCGCGCGCGAGGCCCCGGACGAAAAGGACGACGACTGTGTGTATACACTTTCGCGGACCGTCCGCCGGAAGTTCTTTTAACGCGAGCGCCAATCGCGCACTACCGCGAGCCCCGCGGAGGCAGCTCTCGCGCGGCGACTGATTTCACGAAATATCGAGTGATAACACGCTGCACCGTCACCGCGCACCGCCGTTGCGCGATATCTCCTCCTCCGCCGCCGGTACGCGTACGCCGCACGCCGCGAGTTTCGCGCCGCATTGCGGCGTGCACCGCGTGCGGTGCGGCGTGGTGGCTGGTTGCGACCGCGCGCTCGCATCTTCGCGAAACCACCCTGCGCGGCGCGGGTCGAAAATCTGTCGCGCGAAGCGGAAGCCGATCGGACTCGGTCTCGACGCGGAAAAAGTATTCGTATTTCTGAACCGAATTTGTAATCCGTATACGTAAGTACCTATTCCCCGCGATAAGGAAACGGTTCGGAAGTGCGTTGTGCTCTCTACGAGATTGTGACGTCATCGAAAAGCCAGAGAGACGCACTCATGCCAGGCAACGAGTGCGAGGGAGATAGTCTTACCAGACGATGACGTAGCTGCATCTTGAAATATCGCTTTTCAAGTTCAAACGGTCGAAGAATGAAAAATACAGGATGGATAATCGTGTCGAAACGTTTCGAATCTGGAGCGAAACAAAATAGCGTCATAACCGAATCGAGGAAGATGCGCGCGCGCTCGTCTTCGTACGCGCTTCGATTATCGCGTCGAGCAAGCCGACACCGTTGCGCCGCGCGCGCGTGACGACATCGGTCAATGAAAGGGGTACGAATGCCAAGGTGTTATCTCGCGAGATAAGCTCGAGAGTTTCTGTCATTCGACACCGCCTGCGCTCGCGCGCGCGCGCGCGCGCGAGATATTCGCGATCGCGAACGCACCTTCGCGAAACGAGCGCGCGCCTCGCTCTAAAATTCGCCGTTCCTCGAGCGAAGCTCGAATTGCTCTCTCATTTCGAAAAACCTGATCGTTCGAGCATCGCGCCACTGTTACCCCCCCTCTATGTAGGACTCGCAGGTGTCTCGGACGCGTTTTCGTTCGCGCCGTAACAATTCCCAAGCCCCGTTGAGAGCCCCTGGCTGCAACTAGTTCAGATAAGGTATCGCCGCTCGGCCCCGACCGGCGATAGCGCTTCGCGACGCATTTACGGACCTCACCGACAAGCGGCCGTCGCGCAACCGACGAGTAGAGCCCGCGCGCGCACCCGCTACGCCGCGGTTGCTACTCTCTCGCTCGCGCGTGCATGCGTTACGCTACCGAACGACCGGCGAAGCCTACGTAGCTCGCGAGATTAGATTACGAATTATTTCCTCGCGTTGGCCACTCATCGTACTACAGGTAGGTACGTGTACGCGCGTCGGACGATCGGTGCGAGATCGCGAGACGAGCGAGGAGATTATATGAGAGGACGGCGCGAGGGACGCGTTGCCATTTTTTGTGGAATTTTACAGCGAGGAGAATTCACGCTTTTTCATTTTCCAACACGTGATTTTTGGCTCGCGCGTATACGTCGCTCGAGATGCGATTATCTTTCCTCCGTGCGAACTGAGAGAAATAAGTGCTGGCGCCCCAACGAAATTTTGTCTTCGATCAGAAACACGATACAATTAGAGGCATGGTTTTCCTTGTGCGAGAAAATGTTCGATTGACTCGGGTAATTGTTTTTTCTGCGCAGAAATAATTTCTCGTTCCCACATGACGGTATTCTTGAACCAAGAATAGGTGTATGTTCTTCGGCGGAGAATCTGTATTCTTAGAAATTTGTAAGATCATATAGATATGTGTTCTCTTGATTCGAGAAACATTTTTTTTTTACACTAACAGTTATTTCTCTAAGTGTATACAGTTGCACAGGCGGAACAATTCGATATATTTTCTACATAATCCATATGTGGTTCTGGTCATATACGGATTATATCCTATGTGATTTCTATATTATAACCATACAAGAACTATAATGTGTGGATTATACTTGCACTAAAAAATCTGTACATAGTCCTTATAACAGTTAATATAGAAGTCATGCATAACCCATATACGACCAATATCACGTGTGAATTACTTATACCTATACAAAATACACAGAATTTTTCCGCCCACTTATCGACCCCCTCACAGTGATCGACCACCTTTCGTACCAAATTGCATTCGATAGAAAGAGAGGGCTATGTGTCAATTACTGTATAACTTCGTCTGCTTGATCTGTCAATAACTGTATGTTCGACCCTACGGCAAATTCGATCGCGACCGAACCGCGCGTCGGTGCAGAGAGCGCTCTCACTTTGCGATCCCGCGCGGTTACACGCGCGCTCTTGTATCCACGCACACGCGTACACAACCGCGCGTATAACGTAGTAAGCGCTCCGCGCGGTGTGATAGGGTGGTAATCTCTGCCCGCGGAGATTAGCCAAGGTCGCGTAGATAAACCTCGCGGCATTGTTACACTCCTTCTTCGAGTCGCGCACCCTACGCGCGCATCCAATGGGAATTTTAGTACGGCGACCGAGCGTGATAAGGGACGTCACCGCGCGCAACCTAATCGACGGTCGCCGCTCGATAAGCTCCTGACGACGCTGCGCGTCGAAACTCGCGGTTCCCTTCCGGCTCGTCCTTCCTCTTTCGACGACGACGATAACGCGACGCGCGATTCGCCGCGCCAAGGTTCGCGCGCGACAACTGAACGGCGCTCGTGATAGCGCGCGAGCGCGAGCGCGGTAGGTATTACTGTACCGTAAAGCGCGACGAATGACGAATGCGACTGACGTGGCTCGATCGAACCCGTTTCCATCCCGGGGTATGCCTGCGGGAACGTACATCGAAGAAACAGTTTATTTGTATAGGCTGTAAAAAAAATGCGTATCTTTTTAATGTAGGCACTTTTGTGTAAAGCTGTTTTCTAATACGTGTGATTGCGAAAATTAATGTACTCCGCAATTATGAAAATTAATATACCTAATTCCCTGGGAGATTGCCCTTTCTAATTTCATATGATGGAGTATATTAATTTTTATAATCATGTATTGGATAAAAGCTTTAGGTATATGCAATGATATTAAATTTAATACAAATTTTGTTACAGTGTAGTTAATAAATGTTTGTTCGAATATGGCGAGATGGATGTTTTATTGAATCAAATAAATATATATTCGTTAACTATACCTACTGAGAAAAAAATGTGCCAACCGCAACCTCTTAGGGAGGCCAAATAAATAGGGGAGAGTTGCCTATATTGAACCGCGGTACCTAAATTGAACCTTCTGGCTATTTTCAGTAAATGAGCATTTCTACTGATTCCAGAGATTTCGATTTTTGTCAAAATCTTAAGCGCTGATTCCAAAAATCATGCACTTATTAACATATAGATATACCCTATATATTGACTATATCTCAAAGGAAATATCAAGTATTAACGATTTTATGTACGAGAACATTTCTTTTTCATGGAAAATCATCGATATCTCGGCGATCCATTAAGATTTCCTCAATAAGAGTGCACGATTTTTGGAATCAGCGCTTAAGATTTTGATAAAAATCGAAATCTCTGGAATCGAACTCTCGACCATCCTGTCTTGTGTATTTTTTCGCGCTGATTACGAAAATCATCAATATATTGAGAAAATCTCAAAGGAACACCGAGATATCCATGATTCTTTTATGAGAAAATAATTTTTCCGAACATAAAATCGCTGATATCTCACATTTCCTTTGAGATATGGACCTGATAACCATGATTTTCGGAATTAGCGTGAAAAAATACATCGGATAGGGTGGTCGAGCGATCGATTTTAGAGATTTCAATTTTCGCGAAAAATTGAGAAAAATCTAAGGCATACCCCTTAGATTTTGACAAAAATCGAAATCTCTGGAATCGAACTCTCGACCATCCTATCTTGTGTATTTTTTCGCGCTGATTACGAAAATCATCAATATATTGAGAAAATCTCAAAGGAACACCGAGATATCCATGATTCTTTTATGAAAAACTAATTTTTCCGAACATAAAATCGCTGATATCTCACATTTCCTTTGAGATATGGACCAGATAACCATGATTTTCGGAATCAGCGTGAAAAAATACATCGGATAGGGTGGTCGAGCGATCGATTTTAGAGATTTCAATTTTCGCGAAAAATTGAGAAAAATCTAAGGCATACCCCTTAGATTTTGACAAAAATCGAAATCTCTGGAATCGAACTCTCGACCATCCTATCTTGTGTATTTTTTCGCGCTGATTACGAAAATCATCAATATATTGAGAAAATCTCAAAGGAACACCGAGATATCCATGATTCTTTTATGAAAAACTAATTTTTCCGAACATAAAATCGCTGATATCTCACATTTCCTTTGAGATATGGACCTGATAACCATGATTTTCGGAATCAGCGTGAAAAAATACATCGGATAGGGTGGTCGAGCGATCGATTTTAGAGATTTCAATTTTCGCGAAAAATTGAGAAAAATCTAAGGCATACCCCTTAGATTTTGACAAAAATCGAAATCTCTGGAATCGAACTCTCGACCATCCTATCTTATGTATTTTTTCGCGCTGATTACGAAAATTATAGATATATTGAGGATATCTGAAAGGAAGACCGAAATATCGACGATTTTCTGTGAAAAAAGTAATTTTCTGGTACATGAAATTACCGATATCTTATATTTCCTTTGAGATATCGTCAATATATCTGCCATTTTCGGAATCAGCGTGAAAAAATACATCGGATAGGGTGGTCGAGAGATCGATTTCAGAGATTTCAATTTTCGCGAAAAATTAAACTCTCGACCATCCTATCTTATGTATTTTTTCGTGCTGATTACGAAAATTATAGATATACCGAGGATATCTCAAAGGAAGACCGAAATATCCATGATTTTTTACCGTGAAAAAAAAAGAATTTTCTGGTACATGAAATCACCGATATCTTATATATCCTTTGAGATGTCGTCAATATATCTGCCATTTATTTCTCCGTATTAGACGTTACATTTATTAACCATCGATAAACCGTTCTCTCGGTGTACATACACAACCCGTCGTTTCGTCGACGTTCGCGAGGGGCAACCGAACGACCCGCGTACAGCGCCCCCGTTGTCGCGACGATAAGAGGCGAAAAAAGAACGGAAAAGAGGAAAAAATATAGTAGTCGCTTCCCCGCGACGCGCGATGGAACGGAAATGGCCACGAGTCGTCGAGTGGGTGGCGATGGCCCGTCCGGCCCGGTAGACGAGGCTCTCGCATGCGGGCGCTATCGGTTCGCGCGAGTCGTGAGCGACTAGACGAGTAGAGGACTCGAGCGAACGGAACGTTCCCGCGACCGCCGGAGGACGCGATTACAGAACGACGCTCGGTTTTTGGAGACCCCCGGTCGCGTTATCCGGTATGCGCGCGGGTCGCCTCGGTGTCATCCGAAGATATCGTACGGCCGGAGAGGGTGGTGCCAACCCCTGGGAGACGACGACCACACGAGCCAAGTAGAGCGCGTCTCGGCTGACCGAAGTGGTAGCGACGAGTAGAAACGATGGTCGAGTCGCGATCAAGAAACCCAGGCGGAAAAGTTCTAAATATTGTGTGTATGATCCATGATATGTGGAGTTGGTCATATATGGATTATATATGATTTCTGTATTAACCATATAAGGACTATATACAGGTCTTTCAATGTTTGTATAATCCATATATGGTCCTTATATGGTTAATATAGAAATCATATATCTGTGTGTGTAACCCGTATAAAACCACATACGGATTATGTACAAAATATATCGTATTTTTCCGCCTGAAAACTCGACGGATTCGAGGAAAATCTATACCGAGAAAACAGTTTATCTGAAGCTAATAAATGTTTGTTTGAATATAGCGAGAGAAATGTTTTATCGAAACAAAAGAAACATTCGTTAACTATTACAATATTTATTTGGCCCAGTTAGATCGATCCATCGTAGCAACCGTTTGAATGAAACGAACAATTTAATAATTAACATGTATTTTCTCGTCTTGAAATATTTATATCGCCGTATTTGAAATTATATTTATTACCTAACTAATCAATGAATGATCAATTCTCATGCTTGTTTCAGCCAGGACAATCGCCGCCGTAAGTAACGAGAGCATGAGAATTAATTGTTCATTGGCTAGTACGTTTAAAAATGACATTTTGAAAAGTAAACCAGCAACAGAAGCGCGAGTACAGCAGCGTCGAGCGTGTCCCGTATAATGTGTCCGTCGGGAATAAGAACTCGCCCCGAAAACGCCCCCTCGGGCGCGCTCGCGGTTATCTACAACGATGCAGGCGCGACTCAGCTACGTTCGAACCTCTGAACGAATTCTCCGGCCCGTTTTTCTCGCGCGAGTACCTACTACGAGTACCTATTCGCGTACTCCTCGCTCCCGACGCACGCCTCGGTATAAAGCGAGGCCTCGTTCGAAGAAACAAATAGAGAGAGAGAGAGGCAGAGGAAAACGCGAGCGGTATCGCTACGAACCGTCGTGCGATATTTTATGATCCTTTTCCGTGTACGCGCGTGCAACGGACATAAAAGCCGGATCGACGTAACATGGTGTGCATTCGCGCGCAAGCATACGGTACACGCTCGGATGTGAACGGTAGGTTTCTCTTCGCAAAAGTAATAACGCGTCCCGCGTCGAAGGGAGATACGAGCAAAGAGTACGCGGAGAGTTACGCGGGACTTCGAAATGAAACGGATGAAACATCGACCGGCTCGGCGATTTTGTCGCGTTGCCCGAAATGTTGACGATAGCGAGAGCGTTCAGAGTTCGAAGTACAGAGTGCAGAGTTCGCTCGTCGAGGGAGACAGAGAGAGAGAGAAAAAGAAAGGAAAAGAATCTTTATTACACGCCCCGGAATCGAGCTTCCATTCGTTCGAGCGGTAGACAATGCGCTCTGGTCGAACTCGCGCTGCATGCACCGAGCTAGAGAGTGCAATAACGGACGGACTAGAGTGAAAATTGCATCACCGCGGCCGCAGTGCAAACTAAAACTAGAAACTACTTTCGCGTACCGCGTACGATGGGAAATCGAACACGCGCTAAAAGCGATTCTCTGAATAATACGACCAAGGAAAAAAAAGAGAAGAGAGGAAAACCATTCGTTCCCGGCCAAAAATCGGGAAGAGGGAAACAGGGCCGCGTTTACGCCCCGGTCTCGCGACGCGCACTGGACCTTGGTACCTACGCGCGTCATTCGCGAGCCGCACAGCGGAGTTCCGCGAACTGACGCCATCTGTGACTTACCTCGCGAACCGCGCGCGTAGCGGCTCAGCTCCTCGAACTGCAAATCGACGACGCTTACCCGCGCGATCGACGATACATTTCGATGGAAGAATCATCGCGCGATCAGCGTCCGAACGATGCGTTAGACGGAACGAACGCAGCCGCGAGGACTCTGTCGTTCGTTGGCTCTATCGCGCGATGTATCTCACTGAGAGACTTTATACGAATTCTCGTAAACTGAGAATTCTTATAGTATTGAAACGACCATTCCACGGGGTTCGCCGTATTCAACCTAACCGTGGTTGAATGTAGCACATGTTCATTCAATGTAGATTGCACGGCAATGCCAGTAGTTTATTGGTAGAATAAAAATACGTTCTGTTCGCCTCAGCATACTGAAAGAAAATATGGTATATCCAATTAAATCTGCATTTACGAGTGGGGAAATGCAGAATTAGTTATTCCGACTAATAAATTTGGTTATAACGATTAACGGCTATTTGAAGGAAACGGGCTGTAGTCCATTCGAGTGAATTATTGGTCCGAGTGACTTGTTCTGCATTTCCCCATCCGTAATCGTCAATTTAGTTATATTTATTATATTTTTCTCTCAGTGCAATGCTTATTTCGATTTCCAACATACCTGAATATGGACATTTCAATAATGCTTATCGCTCTTGTCACATTGATATTTCCATAGTATTTACCTGTAGGTTAAGCAGGGTGAGTGTTCGCAGAAAGTTGTCCCCTCGTTTCCATTACTTTCCATAGAAACGAGAGGCCAGCTTCCTGCGCCAACTCACCCCATTTTACCCTACTGTTTGGTTAATCTTTCACTTAGCCTCAAAGTACAACCATCAGAGCTACACCGATCACTGTGCGACCTAAAAACATCCCCAGTGCCCCCTGCGCTCTTGTACCCTCGGCCAAAACGTGCGTCAGAGGAAACTCGGAGGAACGACGCGCGCGCGTCGGCGGGGCGTCGTATAATCGCGCGTAATCCCGAGCGACAATGAAGCTCCGCCGTAAAATAATAACGAAGTAAATATTTGTCATCCCTGCGAGAAGGACCTCGACCCAAAGCACCCACGATTCTTCGCGCCTCTCTACTCGACCGCGGTCTCCCACACACACACACACAACGAGGTTTTAATCCCTCTACTCGTCGTCCGAGGCTCCGAAATACAAAGGAGCTATTAGGTATAATATGGCTGGCGTTTTCGGTCGCGCAGCCAGTACAGGTACGCGTCGACGCGTAGTACAGAGAAAACAACCGTTCCGCGATCAGCGCGATATCGCGCGTACACTGTGAAAAATAACTTGGTTTAAATAATAAAACGTATCTGGTTGAACGAGTCAAGTTATTCTAACCAAAATATACTGGTCAGTTGAACCAAATATCAAGTTACTCTGGCCAAATATTTCGTTTTTCCAACCAAACGTTTAGTCATTCTGACCAAAAACTGGTCACTTTAACCAAACAGATGGAGAATCCACATTTCACCAAACGGTTCGGTTGTGGTCTACAGAATATTGCTTAGGTTGGCCAGGCTATTTTTCTTAGTGTAGGTAGGTACTCGGTAGGGTAGACCGAGGTGAATCGGATCGTAGATCTGCACCCAGAGAAAAGACCTGGTTGAATATAAACCCGCGATAGAAAAATTTCTTTGAGAATAGGAATTTATTCACATCGAACAAAAGTGTATTCGAAATAAATAAATGTTCCATTAAATTCGTACTCGCGATTAAAAAGATATGCAAAATACTTATCTCATTCAAACAGACTTTTTTATTCGACGCGAATACATTACTATTTATCTCCTATCAGGTTCGTGTTTTCAACTAGACCTTTTCCCTCGGCGTAGGACTACTCAAGTCGTGGTGAAAAAACGAGCATTTCGATTCTACGTATCACCTCATCGGAGAGAAACAAAGTGCATAATACGAACGATCGAAATGCTCATTTCCAACACGATCTGAGAAATAGAGATCCGTGCTCCCCCCGATTTGCCTCTGTCCATCGCATGCGTTAATTTCGCGAAACGACGACGCTCTGTGCGCAGAACGGTCGACGCGCTCCTTTCTTTCTTTTTTTTTATAACGAACGTAGATTTTCTTATCGCGCCGGGCCAGGAGTCCGGCGGCAAGGCCGGACGTCCGCCCGCGCAGGATGTGACGTCAGAGAGAGCCCCGCCGTGCCAACAGCGCCCGACGTCACCCCGCGAACAGCGCAAACATACCCGCGCCGTGTGTTTCGTACACACACGATCCCTCCATTTCGCCTGCACCGACCGGCGCAGGTATACAGGGTCGCGCGTCCCGGAATGTCCACGGACTTTGGGAATTCGAACACGCGCGGCGCGAGGTACGCGCACGGAATTTCCCCGCCGCACAGGGGATAACATTCGAACGGGTTCCATAAATCTGACGCGGCCAATTACGAGCGCGGCGCGCGGTAACCGATTCCCATTACGCGCGAAGGCGCGGGCGACAAAAACGCCCGGTGACGTAAAATAATATCTCGCCGAACTAACGAGGGTTCTCCGCGCCCAGCTGCGCGATCTACGAGCCCCTTGGAGGATTTTCTGCTGTTAATATCCCCCGCGCGTTCATCGCGCGCGCGCGCGCGCGAGCGCTGGGCCGCTCGGAGCGACGCTCGCGACCCGTAACCCCGGGGACGACTGATTTACCGCTCTCTCCTTTCGTCCCTTCGAGGACCCGACGTCGTCCCCCGCGCGTCTCGCCCCGACGCTTCTCATTTTCGTAAATGAAGTAACGCATGGTCGACAAAATATCGATAAACGCCCGCTCTCGCGGGAGCGAACGATCGAGCCGTAAATCACAAAAGAACGCTATTTAACTTCGGTCTCGAAAACGAATCGGTTCCCAAAACGAGCGGCCGCGACGAAACGAGATCGCGTCGCATGCGAGGGACTGTGGGATCTCCGAAAGGCGTCCAGCTCCTCGCGCGGTTCCTCTGCGGGCCGCGAGGGTTTACGAGGTGGCGCTTAAATCGCGGCCGGCGGTGTGAAGAGCGGAGAAAAAAAACGGGAACTGTGCACTTGTCGACGTCCCGCGGGGCGCCCCGTCGCGACTCGGTCGAATTACGCCACGCTGTCTGCGTTTCGTTGGTTCGCAAGCCGGCGCGGCTGAAACGTGTCAACCGACGTCGACGAGAAAAGGGAGGATAGGTGGAGAAGGGACGTTTATTGCGTGCGCGCTTACTATCTCTCTCTCTTTCTCTCACTCTCGCAGCGATGAGTCGAGCGTCCTGAGAACACTCGATCGGCGTCTCAAGGCGAGAGGTACCGCGCGCGCGCGCGCGAAACGTCCACGAACCGAGGAAATGGCAAATATGTCCCACCTCGGGTCTCTCCCCGGAGCCCACTTCCGGCACGGTTTATGGCACTCCGTCACCCGCCGGTATTGTTTCTTCCTACCCCTCGCGTCGCTAATGACCCGACCGCGCCGCGGCTCGATTGAGTATTTAATATTTGCTCTCCTCCCCCTCCCCCCGACCCCCCCCCCCTCCGGGAGACCGGTATAAAGAGAACTCGTGTTTCTCGCTCGGTCGTCCGCGCGCACTCGTTCGCGCCCCGACACACGGCAAACACCGTAAAAATTTCTCCGTTCTTACGTGGAAAATAGTATATTATGTCGCCCGGGACTCGCGTGGCGCGCGCGACAGTTTCTTTCCCGCACTCTGGAAACGAAAATTTGGTCTAAACTAAACGCCTTTCCTCTGTTTGATTAAACTGATCAATTTTCGATTGGAATAACTAAACGTTTGTTTGGAATAACGAAACATTCGGTTAGAATAACTTGATATCTGGTTGTACTAACCAGTATTTTGATTAGAATAAGCAAACGTGTCCGGCTAGATGCGTTGCGTAATTAAAAAATGTTAATCTAATTATTTTTCTTGACGCGCTTCGAGAGCACTCGCTGTAGACGGACTCAGGTCCGCGGCTCGACATTTAGTTCGTTCGTTCGTTCGTTCGTACGGCGATCGAAGCCGCGCGAGATGTCCTCGCGGAGGCGGAGGGGGCGCGAGCGTCTTCGAAAATAATAAATAGGGGTTGGTGACCCGGCTCCCTTCGAGAGAACCTTTCTCCAGTTCAAACGAATCGACTGAAGCACTCCTCGCCTCCCGTTTGCCCCCTCGACCCGTAAACCGATCGCGTCCGTGAGTATCTGCCGATCGATATATCGCGCGGTCCGCCTCCGACCCATTTATTTTTCCATTTCGAAAACGGGCGAGTAGAGCGAGAGAGGGTGCCGCGCGTCGAGGCGCTTGTGATTTCTCGCGATCGGTTGTATTCGTCGAATTTTCACGAACGAGTTTCTTCGTCTACGATCGGTCGCCGTCGCTGACTCGTTTCGGACCAAAACGCTCGCGTCTTTCCCCCCATATGGAAGAGGTTAAGACTGTTCTGACGTTTTACAAGAAAGACGACGTCTTTTCCTGGAAGGATACATCGGGGGAGGAGGGCTGGGACGCGACACCCTATACTTATCGGGATCGATTTCTAATCGCCGATAAGCTTCGCATTGTACGCGCACTGTTAAAATATTTGTATTGTTAATATACTCTTGGGGTAAAGGTGGGATAGATGCCCAACCCCTTTTATTTCGAATGTGTCAGCACGATTGAGGCAATGGGATGATTTGGTAACGCATCAGTTTACGTATTCATGAACATAGACATGAAAAATCAACCCACCGACTGTATCAAAGACGTATTTATAACAGTTTCAAATGGAGAATACAGCTCATCGTTAATTTCAGGTGAAACTGCCTCCGCTAAAATAACACCTGTAGGATATTCTACGAAGAGAGATTCGACGTGAAAGTGTAATTTTTGCTGATCCATATGGGCACCCGCCCTTCAAAATGTCAAATACGGAGTTTCTTATTTCTTCAGATACCTCATGTTATTTTACTCAAATTATATTTTTCTATCAGAGAAATTGTTACATCTCGTGGTAAATAGAGACCATGTATTTACACTCTAACGACAAGGTATTTTGCTTAATAATTTTGATTCCTTAAGTGGGGCATATTTCCCATTTTTATCCCACATCAAGCTTTTTTCCAATACCTATGTAATTATGAAAATTAATATCTACATTTCCCTGTGAAATTATCCTTATAAATTTCACAACGGAATACATTAATTTCCGTAATCCACGCGCGTATCGGATAAAAGTCTTCACATACAATTATATCAAGTTCAGAGTGCACATCTTTATCCCGGTGTATAAATTCCTCGAGTATCCCGCGCGCGCGCATTTCTTCCTACAAATATACGCGCACTCGTTCCCATCGGCAGCTTCCGTACGGCAGTCCGCCGCGGTTATTATCCGCGGCAGATTTTAATCGATTGTTCGATCCGACTACCGCGTACCCCGGCCGTCGATCGCGCTGCAGGTGCGCCGCAATCTCAGCGCCCTCGCGCCGCCCCCCGAGTCTATACTACCCGGACGGATTCCAGCGCCGCGACGTGTACCGCATAAGTAATCTCGGCGATATGTAAGGCGCGCGCGACGCGATTGGAAATCGAGCGAATCGATCGACGCCCGTGTTTCCGCGGAGAATTTCTTCGGCGCACGCGTGCGCGATGTATACCTATACGTGCCGCGTGCAAGTCGAACCGAAGAACAAGACGAAGACGAGAACGACGAAGCGGGGGAGAGAGAGGAGTAGCCGGGTTCGTAGGTCGCGTCGGGTCAACGCGGTCGAGCGGCGAATGCTTCTTCGTTCCTCTTCGCCTCTTTGAAACTGTGTGTGTCTGTGTGTTTGACGTCACGAAATTTCCACTCTCTCTCTCTCTCTCACTCTGCGGCTCGGCGCGTTCGAACGATTTTATTTTTCTCCGCGCTGTGGATCTGCCTATACTTCTCTACCTCCGTATAGCGAGGAGATAACGAAGGCGCGGGCGGACACCCTCGTACGTTCTTCGATGGTCGGCGATATCTTCCCGCGCTCGATCCTTCCGACTCGCGCCGATCTCCGCGTCGCGATCGATCCGTTTCGCGCGGCTTGCGACACTCCGCGACGCACGCGGAATGCGAAAGCTGTCGCACGGAAAGCACTAATTATTATTTAGTTTCAGTATTAACAACAAAATCGAAAATCAGCTATTACGACCAGTAAAAAAGTGGTGCAAATTTTTAACACCATTTCACCGGTGTGGACCTATACCTGGGCCAAAATTCTTTTCGACGCCTAATTATCTGTCCCTTCAGATGAATTTCACCTTTCATGAGAAAACCATACAAAACTGTGAACAAATACAGTCATTCATAAATATATGACAATATTTTACTATTCCACGACATAAAATATAATCAAAACTTTGTATTATTTATTCGCAAATTACGCGGTAACAATGTTGTCTTTCTTAGTAATGCAGTCGTTTTTCATACAAAATACATATTGCTATCCTGGAGCATGAGTCTCATATTATAAAGAGCAATTTCTCACAATTTCTCCTAGATGTGTGTGGCGCGTTGTACTTGAATATCGTTATCAAAAAGTTATAAGTTTTGAACTTTATTACAATTCCAATAGAACCTTTTTACTTAAAACGTTTAATAAACTAAAAAATATTTTACATTGCGTCCCCAACAAAGAGAATACGATCTTAACTACCCTGCATTACTATATGAAAATATACCTACGTTGAAGTAAGCGTATTACAATTTAATGTAACACATTTCGTTCGACCTGTTGTAACTTGTAAAACAAACAACGGTCGCCGCGCCCGCGACCGTCATCAGTCGCTCCACAGTTATCGGGAGAGGTGCGCGTGTTTATTGTGTGACCGCTGAGTTACCGCCCGTCGAAACACGACGATACTAAGTACTGACGAGATTTGCATTATTATAATTCTCATATACAGTTAGTTAGGTATCGGTTTTGACAGTGACAAAATGTTTGCTTTCTGTTTTTCCATTTAGTGTACATTTACGAAGCAATTAAATACTTACTGTGTTGCGTTACTGCTACACTGCGTTACTACTCAAATTAGGCATCAAAAAGTATTTTGGCCCACCTACCACATCTGGCGTCGTTCAGTCTTACGCCATTGTTATTTAACACCAAAGGTGATATAGGTTCATACCGCAGAATTTTTTACATTGTAGCAGCATTTCTCGTCGCGGTAACAAAAATAGTTTGCCGTTCGAATGAAAATGTTTGACAGATTTCCTCGATTACAATGAAAAATCATAGCTTTTCTTTCTTTTTCTCTTCGTTACCAAACAAATCCATCTCTTATCACCGTTTAACTCAAATATTTGTTACAGTAACTCGAATTATGTTATACTGATAAATTAGTTTTCTCCATGCGAGGTGAACACGCGGTGATCGCGAAGCGAAGAGGAAACTGACGCGTCGCCGTCGTGGCAATATAACCTACGGCAAATTAAACGCGGACACGCGCGCGCGGACGTCTCCCTTCGCAACTAGACGCGCGATGCGGTAACGCGCCGTGCGCGCGCGCGGCCGTGTAGTCGCGTGCCGTTTCTCCTCGTATCGGCTTATCCGCACGGTCATCGGACCGGGATAGAGCCGCGGACGTTCGCGCCGAGATACGAAATCTACCCCCGCGCGTCGAGTTAAATCGGAAGAGGACGTTTTCGGCGTCGATGCGGTCGTAGCGGCGTTATTTTTCGAATGTTGCGCCCGTATATTTCTCTCTCTCTCTCTCTCTCTCTCTCGCTCCGCCCGCGCGGGACCCGGTGTTTGCGACGCGACGACAGTCCCGTAAATGCCGGACTCACCCCGCCGGAGATACCGCGCGACAAATGGACGTCGAGTGTATACCTACCCTTACCTACTGCCCGCCGCGAGGTACGGCGCGGGAGGTGTTTGCACGTTTTATGGCGGCGGGACTTATGTATATTCCGTGAAACGGCTCCTACGCGCTTTATTCGAGCCGGGAAACCTCCTCCTCCTTCTCCTCCTCCTCTGTCCGGAAAATTCGGATACGCGCGCGCGCGTAGGTCGTTTATACCTACGCTTCTTTGTCGCGCGACGCAACGCGAGAGAATTTCGATCGACGCGTTAAGCCTGATAGAGACCATGCGTGATTCGTGCGCAGAGAAAAAGAATTACCTAGTTGGATCTACTAAAAATTACTTGCGTGGTCGTAAATGATTATTTATTTATACGAATGGAGCTTTTTAATGCATCGATTAGTTACCTCTTCCCTGCGATCACGTGGAACAGTAGATATGTGATTGCAAGGAAAAATATCAGATCAACATGAAGAAAGATCAAATTAAAATGTACCTAAATAATTAATTACTTACGACCCCGCAAGTAATTTTTAGTAGATCCAACTAATTCTGTTTCTCACTGTGATGTTTGATTCGTAGTGCGCTAGTTCGTAGAAATTTACGCATCCATCTTGAGACACATCAAATTCGGACACATCGTTCTACCCGGAAATAAATGATGATATATAGTCATAGATCATTGATCATATATAATTCGATAAAACTAGTTCTGAAAATTGTCTCTATCTGATCATACCTATATGAAAAATGGTGTATGACGATATACAATCATATGTGATCAGATATCATTATACATATTTAGATATGAACAAAATTGAAAATGTCGGATCTAATTATATCAAATCCAATCTGATCACACACGACTATATATGATCATACATAATTTTTCATGTACAATCAGACAGAGACAAATGTCGGATCTGATTATATCAAATTATAACTAATCACATATGATCGTATATAAACATTTTTTCTCTCAGGTAGGTACACAGACTATTCACGCACAAAGCGCAAAACGCAAACGGCTTTGCAATCTCGGGTCAATTCAGTTCCGGCGCTCGTCGCGCGATTAAACCGATCGATCAGCCCCGATCGTCGAGCGTGTCGCGGCGATACGCGAGGTGGCGAATTGCCGATAATAGCGCCGACAGAAGGGGGAAAACAAAAACGACACTCGCGCGGGCGGGCGGGCGAATAGCCGTAGATTAGCCTATCTTCGAGCGGGATGAATGGACTGCGCGATTGCGCTATCTCCGCCGTTTCTACTCCCGAGCTATCATAGCGCTCGTACTACGAGCGTGTACACGCGCGTAAAGGTACGACCGCCCCGCACCGTACGGATCGCGTACAGTATAGGTATAGCTCCGCGCAGCGGATTATCGAGAACCGAAAGTCGCGCCGCGCGTCGACTTCTATTCTCCGGGCGCGCTCGCATCGGTCTCCCTCGATTCCGCGTATCCGTTCTTCGAGAGCGCGCGGAGTAGCGCCTACATTGTATCGTATCGCGCCGCGCGTCGGGACGCGGTAGGGGCAGGTACGTTATCGCGGGCGCGCGCACTCGACGGTCCTCCGTCTTCGTTGGCACACCTGGCCTCCGTCTTATCGGAAATGTAGGCAGAACGCACCCGCACCCCCCGGCCTGCGCGCTCGCCGGTCAACCTTCTCGCCACAATGCCGAGCTCTCTTCGTCGTATGTATTATGTGCTCGCGGGACCGAGGCGAATCGGGGATCATAGATCTATAATATCGCACATCAGCGACAAGACTGTCTCTCTCATAAGAGTGAAATATCGTGACGTACACTGAGAGAAAAAAATTTACTTGATCGAAATAAACGTGCCTTTGGATAGTCCCAGGGGCATATTTATTCGATTTAAATGAATATCGGTTGGACGCAAATATTAGATTATTGAATTAATTAGATGTTATTTGAATCAAATCAACATTCATTTAAGAGCCGGTTTTACCAAGAGGTATAAACGCGGTATAGCGCTATACTGAGAATAACCATAGGGCTTATTGCTATGGTTATTCTCAGTATATCCAAACTATCCAGACTATCCAAAGGCACGTTTATTTCGATCAAGTACATTTTTGTCTCAGTGTAGTATTTGTAACCTTATTGAAGTAAACATTCGTATGAAGTTGATTTCGTCAAGAAAGATTGAAGGCTAATATTATGTTTTTAAAAATAACTATGAGCTAGATCTCACTATTCTAAAATGATCGCACCTCAGAATTGCGTAGAAAGACACGAAACATTTTGTTGACTTGTGACACTCTTCTCTCGCATACGTGCGATATATTTCCTGAATTGTGCTGAAAATGAGTATTTCGATCGTTGGTATTACTTCATTGGAGAGGAACGAAGTAATACGAATGATCTCGAAATGCTCATTTTTAAGGTGATTTGAAAAAGATGGATCTATGATCCGATTCGCCCTGTGATCCGATTCGCCTCGGTCTACCCTATACAGACTGTATATGGATTATACAATCGTTTAAAAATCTATATACAGGCTGTTCACTCTCACGCTCCGAGAGTAGGTGGAGCATATTGCGAATTTACTGCACACATGAATCGGTAGCGACTCGATTAGCTTTCCTATTAATTAATAGATGGCTCTAGTGACGGCAAAGGAGGCTAATCGAGTTGCTATTGGTTCGCGTATGCTCCGAACTCGAAGTATACTCCATCCGCTTTCGGAGCCTGGGCGTGAACACCCTGTGTAATCCTTATATAGTTAAGATAGAAATCGTATGTCATCCATACGGATCGTATACAAAATATACATAACTATTTCGCCTGGGCATTCGAAAGAGCCGACGATTCCGGGGAATGTTCGTCGCAACGAATAAATCAACGCGTCTTATCGCGCGGGACTATAAGAGGGAGGGGAGGGCGGCGGCTTCCAAATCCGATAGCGGCCGATCGCTTTTATTTTTCCCACCGCCATATTCGTCTCTCCGCTGCTCCCCGACGAGTGTTTTATACGTTCGCGCGGCACGAGCATCTCTCGAAGCGCTTCCTCGCTGCGCGACGCGCGAGTAGAGGTCGAGCGATCGCGCGCGGTCGGAATGATGATAATAAGCGGCTCGTTCGAGAGATCTCGGTTAAAATCTCCGCTCGCGGCGAGGAGAGCATCGAGCCAGAGAAAGAGAGAGAGAGAGGGAGAGAGATACGATATTATATCCGCTTCGCGTTCCTCCCGTCGTCGCGGACGACAGAGGCCGTTTTTGTGAGGCCTCCGAGATAAGGGCAACCTCTGCCCCCTCGGCGCGCGAGGAGGCACAAAACCTCTTCCGTCCGTGGCGGCCAAACTTTGCCGAGTCCCGCGCGAGACCGTTTCACGTCGGCGCGGCCGTCGTGACGATATGTAGCGGCCACCTACATGTATGTAGGTACCTACGCGCGTTTTTTTCGGCTTGCGATAAGAATGACGAGCGACCGATCGCGCGGATCGGATTACGACTCCGAGTCCTGCGCGAAGAGTCCGAGATTAAGCGTCATCGCGCGCACTGAGAAAAATAACCTGGTCAAATTAGTACAAAAATCCTGGCATTTTCGTAAAGAAATCGCATGGCGAAATAATATTGGTCCTCCATCTACTTGGTCGGACTGACCATTTTCCGATTAGAATAACCAGACAGTGGTTGGAATAATTAAACGTATAGTTAGAATAACTTGATATTTGGTTCAATTTATACCAGTATTTTCGTTAGAATAATTCCGTGGCTTGGATGAAAAAAGGGCCTAAGGGCGATTTTCTCAAGAATAAATTTTAGGGTTTATCTTTCTAATTTCGACCAGATCTTTTTAATGAGAGAGGGGTCCCAAGTCTCTATCTTGTATGTACAACATTTCTTTCATTTATTGTATAAAGCGTCTTAATGACTTAAAGAAAAATCAACTTTAATCACATTTTTCTCGGGTCTTAATTTTTGCACTCAGGTCCTTTTTCATCCAAGCCACAGATATTAGACACGTTTAATCAGATGCATTTGGTCATTTTTAGTTATTTTTCTCGGTACGCGGTTCGCGGAAAAATCCAAACAATTTCGAGTCCACGTTTTTCTTATTTCGCCGGTTATATAACCGCTCGCCGATTGCCTCGCCGAGACGCCGGGCCAGGGGGGGGGGGGGGAGCGAATTATCTCGACCGTCACATCGATTCGACGCGTCGAATAAATTGCGCGAACTTTTTATATTTCAGCCATTCGAAATTCGTTCGACAGGTGCGATGCGTCGAAGCACCCGGCTGTACGATATCTTACACTCCTCGCGCAAGACGGTCGATCGTGCCGATCGACAACGGCTACACAGTATACCTAACGCGTTATCGCGCTAATAAAGTTCGCGACGCGAAAACAGCGAGAATAGAGGAAAAGTTTTCCGAAAGTCCGAAGACGACCGCGCGGCCATGAGTTTCTCAACACGTTCAATGCGCATGTCGGGCGCCGACATGCGCATTGAACGTGTCAACGCGTCGGGAGGGCCGCAACGAGAGAAAAGTCGAGAGACTCTCTGGAGCGTGTCGCGTACCCCGCGTGGTACGGCGAGTCTAATAGGTACGCGCGGTAAAAGAATGCGGTGGTCATTTTTAACACCACATTACACCGATTTGGACCTACCCGTGCACGCCTGTGCACGGAAGAAAATGAATTTGCAATTTTAACAAAACTAGATTTTGCTGAGAATTGCTTGCTACCGTGAGAAAAATAAAATATTATATTTGTGTGTGGCAGAGAAAATAATATATTTTTAGCAAAAAAAAAAACATTTCACGAGCGATTGCGGTTACATTCAGTCGTTATCAATGAACGTATCACGGAGAGAAGTTTGCGGTAACCATTCTCACAGTCGACAATAAATATGTCGATATTTGCGAGATACCAACTGAAACTGCGATAATTCAATCTCATCCGGATTGTGGAAACGGCAACCACAAACTTTTCGCCGTGTATCTTCTGCGGCCACAGATAACATTTCTGTCGCGATAACGTTCCCGGCAAAAGTACACTGATAAAAAAAAATGCAATTGGATCAATTAGATATTCCCAAATGACTCTGCTTCGGTTGACCCGAGAGTGATACGTTTTATCGAATCGATCGTCGCTTCGACGATTTGATAATAGTTATTTTCGTTATTAGGGCGTGAAGCGCTGTTTTTAACGAGTGTGAAGTTTGCCGCACGAGCGAAGCGAGTACGGCAATCACACTCGTTAGAACGGCGCGAAACAACCGAATAACGAATTCTATTTTTTGTCACTAAGTGTCAAATACGAGATTGGCGATTTCACGCACTGCGCAGGTTATTTCACGCACTGCGCAACTTTTCACGAATTGGTGTGTGAAAGATGATTTCACATGCGTCGAGGACGCCCATGAAACCGAGTATTTGACACTGAGTGACAAAAAATATATTCGAGTCGACTGGGGGAGAGTCAGTTGCATTTTTTTGTCAGCTGATACCACCAGTGCAGTTTTGCTAAAACTCCGAAATCATTGTTTTCCATGCGGTGGTCGTGCAGTCTTCACTGAACGAAACGCCCTCGCTCGTCGCATCTCGAAAGTACGCTACTTTTTCTACGCATATGTATACACGCAACGCTCTCCCGTCTCGCGCCGAAGACGCGCATAATCTGACGAGCCTGACCTCTCCAATTTAACTCCGCAGGGTTGCGTCAATAAGGTCGACTGAATGTTAAACTCCCGCTGTTTATTCTAATATACATACATTGTGGATTATCGCCGCCGAACATTATGACCGTGTATATAGCTATCGATACGCGTCCGTCGTAGAAAGACAACTATAGCGAGGATCGTTAGCGGACGCGCCGGGGTGTTGAGTTCGCGCGGGGTCGCGATCGGACGAATCTTCCAAATCGCGTCGGACGATCGGCGCTCCCTCGCGCGATTCGTTAACGATCGCGTGCACACTGAGAATAATAACTTGGTTCGAATGACAAAATGCATCTGGTTCAACAAGTTTAGTTAGTCGGACTGAAATACCAGCAAGTTGAACCAGATATTCAGTTATTCCATACTGTAAATAAAATTTGTATTAAATTTTTAATAGAATTATATGTAAAGCTTTTATCCGGTATATGTGTGTGTGATCGTGAAAATTAATATACTCCCTCGTGAAATTTATAAGGGTGATTTTTCATAATGACGCGTTGGAAAAGCGTATTAAAATGACAATTTTTTTCCACGGTGTAACTACAGGTTTAATTATTCTGACTACACGCCTATAGTCATTCTAACCAGGAAATGATCAGTCTAACCAAACAGACGCGGAATCCATATTTCACCAAACGGTTCAGTCATGGTCTCCAAGAATTTGGTTAAATTGATCAGATCATTTGTCTCAGTGCACGCGTCCGCAGAAAACTGACTCGGTTAAAATGACAAAACGCATCTGTTTAGACGAGTCAAGTTATTCCAACGGAAATACCAGTAAATCGAGCCAAACATCCAATTATTCCGACTAAGTGTTTAGTAATTCCAACTACACGTCTAATTATTTGAACCAGAAAACGGTCAGTGCGACCAAACAGACGCGGAATCCATATTTCGCCAAACGGTTTGGTTACGGTCACCAGAATTTCGATCGGATCGACCAGATTATTTTTCTCAGCGCACATTCGGGAAGCAACCCCGAGCACCGCGCGCGTGCGACGCTCCGGCCTGCAGGTCCGCCTCATATCGCCGACTCGTCCTTCGCGAGACGCGCGTGACTCGCGAGGCCCTCGTAACGACACGAACCGCGCGAGCGGAGCGGCGATTAATCGGTCATCGGTGCGAGCGCGACGCTCTCGGCGGATTCGCGCGTCCCGTGCTATTACGCGGCCTTTGAGACGCGAAAAGAAAAAAAAAGAGGTCACCCCGGCGGCGACTCGAAAACGAGCGTTCGACCTCAGCGCGGGGCGCGAGCGAGTTGCAAAACCCGCGCGAAACGAAATACGACCGAAGAGTCGTCACGCTCGGTCGCGATCGGTGGTCCGACTACACCAGCTTGACCCTCGGCGCTTCGGCGCGATTAAAAATAATATTTTTATCTCCGCCGCGGCGTGAGCGACTCTCTCGCGAACCGATTACTCTTTCTCTCCCTCCCCTCCCGTACGTTCGCCGTCTCTCGCTCGCGCGAGTGCGTGCCACCGCGGCCAGATAAGGGTCCCCGCGGCTATTTTTGCATCGAACTGGCTAGCAACCGTTCCCCCGTCGCTTCGGGGTTTCTGTACGAGCGCGCGCGCGCGCGGATCGTTCTTCCCTTCCGCGCGGCGAGTACAAGCGACGAGCGAGATCCGTATCGCGCGGGGCGAACAGAGCGGAGGGTTCGCGTCGCAAGCGCGCGAGTGTCGCTCGATCGACGAGAGGCTCTCGCGAGTTCGCGTCCGCGCGACCTTTCGTTACGACGACCTTGACGCTTGCGATTCGCGGCAAATCGTCGGCAGACGCGACGACGACGACGACGACGACGACGACGACGACACTCTTGCGATCCGAATCTCCGAATCTCTTGCAGCCCTGGTGCAGTACGCGGAGGGTGCGACGGAGTCGGCTTCCCGCGTCCAGAGGGAGGAGGTCGAGTTCGAGGAGATAAGGGCGGAGGGAGGAGAAGGAGCGGCGATCAAGATCGAGGCCAGCTCCGACCGCGGTCTCGAATCCCAGCGACACGAGCATCGGCGGCAGCAGCAGCAGCAGCAGCAGCAGCAGCAGCATCAGCAACAGCAGTTGAACTATGCTGACGCGGAGGAAGGCGGGAATGGCGTGGGCGTGCTGGAGGCGGGTCAGCCGGAAATGGAAAATGGCGCCCTGGTGGAACCGACGAGCGCCGAAGTGGTCGCTATTCCCGTGCAGAGCGCCGACCACGAAGAGGACGCCAGCGCCACCTACACCCTCCACCAGCTGGGTTACCACCCGGTAGTATCGCGTCACGTCGCTCAAGAGAGGCAAGTATCGTCGCGATCGTTCGGCGCGGCGCGTCGCATCGAGCGCGTCCAACTGCAACTCGGTGCGCCGGACTCCTTCCCTCCTGCCCTTCGAGAGCGCGCGCGCGCGCGCGCACGAGCGTCACGTGAAGGGAGAGGGAGACTCGTCGTACGAGGGGTCGCATCCCGCGCGTGGAGTCGCGAAATTCCGCGGGGGTGCGTAAGAATTCCACGCCCGGTTGCGCGACGCACTCGCGAAATTCCGAAGCCGAAGCCTCTCCCCGCGACCCTCTCGCGCCGCGCAATCGACTCCCTGCGGCGCCGGACTGATCCTCCCTCTCGTTCTCTTTCTCCCTCCCAAAGGGGTTACCTGACGGACAGCTCGCCCCCGCGTTACGAGGCCAACGACACGAGGGAAATTCGGCAACAGCAACCGCAACTGCAGCAGCAGCAGCAACAGGTCTCCCACCACCACCACCACCACCACCGCGAGCCGCAACACTACGCACAGCTCGGAGCGGGAGAGGTCTCGGCGGTTCCCGAGGGAGGGGATAGCCGCCACCCGGCCGAGACCTCCGTCCCGCCGGAGGAAAACCGTGGCACCAGTCACATGCCTCACTCCACGATGCATCGGTACGGAGTGGAGACGCTCTCTCCGACGGACCATCATCACCACCAGCAGCAACAGCAACAGCAACAGCAGCAGCAGCAGCAACACCACCAACACCACATCTCGCGGCAGCACGCGCTCCCCAGCCACAGGCACCACCCGTACCAGAAGCCGGGGGGGCAGCACCATGACGCGGCCGCCGAGTCCGGCCATCGTCAGGACGCCGAGGAGGACGTCGAGCGCGTCAGCGGCATCGCGGCGGCGATGCGCGGTGCGCGCGGCGAATTCAACCTCGCCCTCTTCCCGAACCTGACCGGCGGCGGCGGTGGCGGCGGCGGCGGCGGCGGCGGCAGTACCGGGAGCGCCGGTACCGGCAACGGCAGCGGGGCCAATCACCATCACCACCACCATCACCACGCTCACCTCGAGGACGTGCTACCGGAGGACCCGTATCTCCACCATCAGATCCGCGCACCGAGCGGCGGCGGAGGGATCTCGCCGCCCGTTCGGACCACCGGCAGTTCGCCGGGCTCCAGTCGCAGTCCGCGCGACGACCAGGACCTGCAGGCCTCGCCGCACGGGCACGCCGGCGGCGCGCGGAACGACGCCGGCGGTTACAGCCCCGGCGATCAGGGAAAGCTGCAGTCGTTCACGCATCTCACCGCGATGCAACCGCCGTCGGTGCACGCCGGCAATCACGCGCTCCAGGACGCCGAGAACGTCTCGGGTCAGCTGTACATGGAGTCCATGTATCACCCCGGCGGCACTCCCCATCACCATCAGGATCACGATCAGGGATCGTCCACGCCGCACTCGCCGAGCGGGCCGCTCTCCAGGTAAGCGGAAGCGGAAGCGTCGTTCGGTTGCGCGTAGCGTGAGGTCGCTGTCCTGATGGCGGGACGTGTTTGGGTGTCATTGAAATCGAGGAATCGGGTGAAGAGAGGAATCGGCTCTGGTGGAAAATGATCTTCGGTGAATGAAGGACGTACGCGCGCGAAGTGTCACTGGTTCTGGAGGTCCGAGTCAAATTGGTTGTGTGGATCTTGATACCTGTCCGGATCAATTGGGACGGTTGCCTCACGCGCGTGTACAGTTCAACGGCGAGTTCTTCTCTCCGCGCGCGACTGTTTTTTTCCGTTCGCGGGTTGTGCGATATTTTTCGACGGGCGAGAAACTCTCCTTCTCTCTCTTTCTCTCTCTCTCTCTCGATAGGAGAGCAACGCGACCCGAGGAGACGCTTGACGTTTTTTTTTTTCCACGACACCGTAGCGACGTATCGGGTTGCGGTCGGGTTAGCGCGTTCGTCGTTACGTCGTAACGCGTCCTCGATTTATCTTCCCGCGCGGCTTTGCTCTCGCTCCGCGTAGCGGCGAGTCGTTTGATTGCTCGTGCCTTTTCTGCGCCCCGCGTCGGAACGACGTGCGATGTATGTGGATCGCAACGGCGACTGTGCAGTGGAGACGGCAAGTCGGTGGTTTTCCCGGAGCTTCTCGTTCACGAATCGGAGTCACCTCTCGAGCGTCGGGCGCGATCGGTCGCTCAGTATCGCGATTGTTCTTCCGAATCGAGTCGCGCGCACGCTGAGAAACAAATGACAGATTGCGCGGCAGCGCTGGTTGTCTATACTGAGAAAAAAAAAGATTAAAAATAATTATTCTGTTAGAAGGATAATCTGAGTACGAATGGTAAAAAATAGATCAAAAATTATCCTTCCAGGGTTTAAAATTTAACCTTCTTTAGGATAATTTTTGATCTATTTTACCTTTCGTACTCCGATTGTCCTTCTAACGGAATGATTTTTAATCCTTTTTTTTCTCAGTGTATCGGTATGAAAATACGTTCCCTCTTCGCCCTACCAATACTTATTTTTCTTTTGCCATGATACATATGAAGGGTTTCTTTCAAAAACAACATTTGTCAAAAACGCCAATCCCTGTAGTATTGGTAACAATGCCTACTCTTTCGTTGTATTTACTACACATGTGCTGTAAAATTAAACTTTCAGGGCCTTTTCAAACGATTAGAAAAATAAAAATAAACATAAGAATAAGCATTGTTCCGTAGAGCCATCCAATGGCTCAATCATCTAATCGCTCAAGCTCCCTTACCATAATTCCCAACACTATCACAACCTGAAAATACGTATCTAGAAGAAATTTTAACACGAGAAAATGAATCAGGAACGTCTGATGCTCGCAATTTTATAATGCAATCGAAGCTGCTGTGTCGATGATGATGCATCGAAGACACGGTCGGAGAAATCGTGTGTAATGAAAAAATAGGAAACATCGGTCGAGTCATTAGCACTAGAACTACCGAATGGTCGCGCTTTACAAGACGGTTGTTTTGGCGGGTGATTATCTCGTTATCCGTGGACTTTTCGTCCACACTGCTGTAGAACTTTTTTGTAGACCGAAATGTGCTCTACAAAAAAGTATTGTGCTAATTTTCACAAAAACCTCACGGGTTACGAAATAATTGAGGTTGAATGGAACTCTGAATAAGACACCGGTCAAATTGAGCGGTGGCGGTAGTGTTCTAGTGTTAGATACCTCCACAGGGGACAATGCTTATTTTTATTTTTATTCTTCCAATTGTGTGGACGCTCTCCCTCAACCTCAAGAGCTATAGCTATAAAAACTATACCGATTGCCGTGTGACTCCAAAATTTGTTTCACTCCATCTTTTCGTCCGACTGGTACCGCTCTCGTAGAACGAAAACGAAAAAGAGAGAGCGCGCGCGACTCTCCGAATGATCGGCACGTTTCGGCGGGACTGTTTTCGAGCGTTCAACGCATCGCAAATACTGCCCGGTCGGCCGGCGCTCTTTCTTCGATACAACGCGTGCCGACGCGCTACACGCGCGCGGTGCGTCGCGTCGGGTCCTCGCGAAAATATTTGCTCGCCTCGGCTCGGCGGGTCCCTCCCGCGCCTACGGTACGAGCTCGGGCCGATACGACCGCCCGAACCCCGACGATAGAAACGATACCCGCTCGCGCGACGCGACCTATGCCAACAGAGTCGCCGCGCGCGCGAGCGCACGATGAGAGTTCGGTGTTTGTCGATCCCCGCGAGGGGGTGGGTGGACCGCAGCGGTGGGACGCGATGACGATTCGCGCGTATCTTTGACATTCGCTGCTCCGCCGAGGGAAACAAATGTGGCTGTGACGACTATCTTGAAATCTACCGCTCGAATTTGGTAATCAGCACTGGTTTTTACAGCCGTAACTATTGTATTTTTAGTTACCGGAGAAAAAATTATCGCGATATAACTGTATAAAACTGGCGCTGACTGCAAAACTGGAGCGGCTGAATCCAAGATAGTTCTCACTGCTTTTTTTCTTTCGATGCCCGCGAACTGAGAGGAAAGTAATTTGGTCGATCTGATCAAAATCCTGAAGACGATGGCCAAGCAGTGTGATGAATGATGGATCCTTCATCTATTTGGTTAGAATAACTAAACGTGTTTATCTAGATGCGTTTTGTCACTTTAACCCGATTCTTTTCCACAGTGCGGCGCGAGGGTAATAAAGAAAAAACTCTCTTCCTTCCACTTTACGATATTTAAAATTAATTTCTTTTTTTAACGAAAAAATCCATACTCCGCGTATACGCACGCACTCGTGTTTTCCGCGTTCCGCATACGCAGGCACGAAGACGCAAAGTTACTTTACGCGAGCAAAAACAGTTCCGATCGCCGATACGGAAGACGCGAGGGGCGCGCGCACGTTTCGAGAAATCCCCTCCTCGGAGAGAGAGTCGGGATGTCGTTCCTCCCATCCCCCTCGCACTCTCTCCATCGCGCCCCAGAGCAAATGACTCGCTCGTCCGAAGGAGCGATGATCGTCGATCCCGCTCCGGTTCGGTAAGCACAGGTAGGGGAGACCACCACGGCCGTGGTTGGTCCGATTTTCGGAAAATCCATAACGATCCACGAATAGTCGCGACATCTTCCTGGAACGAATCGGTGTCTCGCGTTATCCACGCGTTGCGCGACGTGTCGAAATCGAAAGTGCGCCGGACTTAATGACTCCACGACTGCATACATCGTCCAACGTGCCTTCTCTCTCTCTCTCTCTCTCCCTCTCCCTCCCCCCTCTCTCTTACTTACTTACTTACTCACTCACTTACTTACTCACGTAATTACTCACTTACTTACTTACTTAGCTATTTACCTATTTATTTACTTACTTATTTGCGTTTCTCTACTTTTCAATCTTAATTTTTTCCTGTAACTTTCTCCGTGAGCTCTTGGAGGGCTTGAGCCTTAGAGCACAATAAACGCTTCTTCTTCTTCTTCTCTCTCCCCTCCCTCACTCCCTCTCTCTCTCTCTCTCTCTCTCTCTCTCTCTCTCTCTCTCGTATAAACAACCTGCCTTCAATTCGAATGAATGTCTCGCGTACAGCGTGCATCTGTGAACGCCCCGAAGAATTTTTCCAGTGCGTGGAATAAGAGCTTCTTCTCCGTCCTCTCGCTCTCTCCGTCGAGGCTATACACTAACGAGCGTTACACGGTTTCGATTTTATTCGGAACGTTGCAGTCATTTTGAATGAGCGGTCAATGCACTCGGACGCGAAGGTCCCCGGGCCGTAACGACCGCTATTAGGTATACCTGGCGTTTGGCCGCCGGTGGTTGACATTCCCGCGGAGTCTGTCAATGCGGTTGTGTGATCGTCGGAAAAATTCTATACGCGGCGGGCGTCGCTCCTCCTCGTCTCCGCGTCGCGTCGCTCTTCCCTCGATCCCTCTTTTCCTCGGAACGATTCGAGTGTCAGGTCCGGCGCGATTCTGCTCCTCTCGCTTTTCGCTCTTATCGTCCCTCCCAGATGCCACGCGCGTACTCCCCGCTATTCACCGCGCGCTAGATGGACGAACCGATAGGCACATGTCACTGTCGCTGTTCAGTTGCCGCGAACGAGGAGAGGGAAGAGCGAACGAACGTCTCGAGGTGGGAAGGAGGACAGAACGGAGCGGAGAGAAAACGCGCGTTGCTCGCGCGAGAAGTGCGCGGGTGGTCGCAAGACGAGAGGGGAGGGGAGGGTTCGCGGCACGGCGTCGGCGGGGGGATGGTGGTCGCGTGAAAAGAGGTGAGGTGGGGTAGAGAGAAGAGGGGGGGTAGGTGGAGGTTCGACGAGTAGAACAGAGGTGGACGAGGCCGCGTCCGGAGCGGAGCGAGCGAGAGGGAGCGACGGAGCGACGGCGGAAAAGGGGAGGGGGGGAGAAACCCTGGCCGCCTTCGAAGGCCTCTCCACGCCGCGCCATTCCTCCGAGTTTTTCGTGCACTTTGCCGATTCCGCTCAGTTTTCGTCTGCCCGGTGACAGATACGGGACTCCAGCACCGCGCGCGCGTGCGTCTCTCCCTCCCTCTCTCCCTTGCCACCACTAGTTCGGTCGTCGTCTCGCTTTTGTTCGCCTCGACCCCCGATGCAGCAATCGCGTCTTGGTCATCGAGACGAGAAGATTAGAGGAAGAGAGGACCGAGACTTTCGCAGCCAGCCCCAGGGAAAAATGCAGTGAGTCGTCAGACACCGATATACGTATACGTCACCTGTTGCGCGCCTTTCTTCGTTCCGTCGCGCGCGCCTGAACGATGGTTTCCGTCGCGCTCTCGCCCGCGCTATACGCGCGAATCGTACTCCCCGCGTCTGGAGGGTGGTGATCGTAACGGAGTACTTACGCGGAGAAAAAGGATTCCCCGGCGGAAAAGTTTTATATATTTCGTGTGTAATCCGTATGTGATTTTGGTCGTATATAGATTATATATGATTTCTCTATATATTAATCGTGTAAAGACTGAATGTAGATTTTCAAATGTTTGTGTAATCCATATATAGTCCTTATATGGTTAATAGAGAAACTATATGCAATCCATGTATGACCAAAACCACATATGGATTATGTAGAAAATATGTTTCTATATAGAATTTTCTCGCCTGAGTTATTATGGTAAAAAATCATAGGAAAACCCATGAATTTTTACAGTTTTCCCTGCAGTAACAGGACTCCTCGAGGTGAAACATGGAAGTTTTTAACAGACCACAGCGCACTTCTGTGTCTATTAAAAAATGCAATGTTTCATCCCGAGAAGCCCTCCCAGGTGGACAAATTCTGTATATCTTACATATGATCCATACATAGTCCGTATATGGTTAATATAGAAATCATTTATAATTCACATCGTCGCCCTAATAAGGAAAGTGCCTAACTCCACTTTTTGGCAAAAATTTAACTTTGCTGCCATCTATTAAAATAACGTCTAAATAAACGGTTTTTCGTCTCTCCTGTACAATTTTCTGAAACGGAGTTAGGCACTTTTCTTATTAGGGCGACGATACCTATATATGACCAAAACCACATATGAATCATATAGAACTTTTCCGCCTGGGCTGTTATTGAGATTCGCTGAAAGAATTACCAATCCCTTTTCTCCGTGTACAGTTCGCCCGTCTTGCCGGATCTCTCGGTACGGAATATCGATCGCGTGCGCACGCGCGCTTTCGAACTCGGGTCAAACTCCGAAGAAACGCTCGCGGAACGCCGCCTCGCCCCGAGAACCACATACGCTCGCGAGGATCGCTCGACAAATATTGGGAGCCAACGTCAATTTCTACCTATCGACCGTCTCCCGCGTCCCCGATGAGATCGGTAGCGCGTATCTTGGTCGATCGCGCGACGCGACGGAGCAAATACGAAACGTCTCCCCGCGCGCGCGCTCTATTGGCCTCCCCGACTGATATCCGTCGCACGCCGCACAGAGGCGAGGCCGAAGGGCGCTCAACGATTGGGATTCCTCCGAAAGGGTTTTCGCGGTCGCGCGCGTGCAATCGCTCTCTCTCTCTCTCTCTCTCTCTCTCTCTCTCTCCCTCCCTCCTGCGTACGCGTCGTCCTCTCGAGTCTCGGGTCATGAGAAGCACCTTATCAGGCGCGGTGTTGGATTTCGCCAATTCCGCGTTATGCGCCGCGGCGTGAAGAACCTCTACACATATACACTCGCGCGGGAGCCCACCGCGCGCCCCGAGAGGAATTTCGTCTCGGAGGACGGCGAGGGCAGACCCCGTACGCGGGGGGGATTTTTCGAAGCGTCGTCCGAGACGATACACGCCGTGCGCGCACACCTCCCCCTCGAATATACGCAGTCGCACGCGTCGAACGGAGAGAGAAAGAAGGATCGTGAGCGCGGCCATTGAGAGAGTGGCGAAGATTCTCGGAAGAAACCCGAGATCCATCATTGAGCTCCCTCGCGAGCGATCGCGTATCGGATACGCGTCGCGAAACGCGTCGTCGACCTCCCGCGCCGCCCGCGCCGCGTCCACGAATCGCTTACCGGCCGCACCGGAGTTCTCGCTAAACGCACCGGCCGCTTCCTCTCCGGCGAATTGCACATTTTCCTTCCTCGCTCGCGCGCGGCTACCGCGCCAAACCCGTTCGGGTAACGGGGTTGGCTCCGTTCCGGATAGAGGGTCCGGACGGACCCCGTGTTCAGGAACTGCGCTCGTCGACCGTTCCGTATGCGCGCGCGTGTCGGCGGAAGGCACGAGTAGAGCGAGCGCGAATAAAGCGCCTATACCGCCGCGGCGCGGAACGCGCGCCGATTCGGCGGGACGACACCGGTGCGTGAGCGCGCGCGGGGACACTTCCGAGACAGGGAAAACCGCTATAACGCGACGTCTTCGCTCGCGCGGCTCCTTTCCCGTACCGCTGGTTGATCACGCGCTCGTGCAGAACGCGACCAAAGTGGTCACGGGTGAACGCGACGAATTTTTTAGGAGGGACGTAACCGCGCCGCGGCGGAGTAGGTTGACTCGCGGATATCGTATTCGCGACGAGAGGGAGAAAGAAAAGGAGAAAGAAAAAACGGTTTATCTCCTGCCATGGACTCGTGGTCCTTTGCGTCAGCGCAGCGGGGATACAAAAAGCAGTAGGGAGCTTAAAGATTAACCGAGAAAGAGAGAGAGAGAGAGAGAGAGAGAGAGAGAGAGAGAGAGAGAGAGAGAGAGAGAGAGGGGGAGGGAGAAGTAGCTATCGGAAAGAAAACACGGGGTTTTGATGCAATGAAGGGAAATAACGCGAGGAGAAAGAACAACGGACGTCCACCAGGACATCCGACTCGCGAAACGATCGATCCGAACCTCGGATCCGAGTCAGCGCTTCCGCGACAACGACGGTGACCTGTTCCAATATCGCAGATAAGCAGATTTGTCGGACCTAGTGACCGTCGGTGTCGAGTTCGGTCGGTTTACCAGCGGCGCCCTGTCATCGGGGCCGTTAGTCATCGCGTCATCGGGATTCTCGAGAAACGACGCATTTCTTCCACGCGACGACGCGAACCTCTCGAGTTCCTCGTTCGAATTCACCGCGATGATTCTGCGCCGCGGGAAAATAAATTTTGTTCGTTTTCAAGATTTTGGATATCCTGGGATGCGCCGGATCGTGAAAATGCGTTTTTCAAACCGGAAGTGCTCACTAATTCGCTCCTTTTCTGAGGAAGAGTGATCGAGGACGAATACACTTATATATTAAAAAATACAATTAAATCAAGCATATGTTGCTTACTGGCTCTCCTTTGGTTGGCTCGAATAGTCAACTGACAAGCTATTCGGTTAAGTATGGATACTCCATCTGTTTGGTTAACCTGACCACTTGTTGATTGGAATAACTAAACATTTGGTTGGAATAACTGGATATTCGGTTCAACCCCGACCAATATTTTCATTAGAATAACTAAACGCGTCTTGCCAGATGCGTTTTCTCATTCAAACCTAATTAATATTCTCGGACTTTATACCGAGCGCCATGGAAATGCCATTCCCCGTTTACGCAAGGCTCATTTTCGATAACCCCAAGTTAACCCAGATTACCCTCAAAATCTCACAATCGAGCGCTGCGATTAGATCGCGCGGCCCCGCGGCGACTCTCCGTCCCGCGATCGCCACGATGGGACGACGCCCGCTCTCCTCTCGCACGCGCGCGCTCTCTTTGTCGCTCTCCGCGGCCACTTACGAGTCATCGCGTTAGCGAGGAAGCCTTCGAGCACGTTCCGATGCAACGGAACGTGCCGGGCTACCGCACGAACGCTCAAGGACGCATCGGTATTGACATCTCTCCGAACGTTCTCGCCTCTCGTTTGTTCAATCGCCCATCCACGCGCGCGTGCGAGCGCGGCGCGGGCTTACGCGATTTTCCACCCGTTCGGAGGAAACTTTTGCCGTGACGAAGAGAGAAAGCCTCGAAACGAAACGTCCCGTTGGCTCGCCGTGTGCTCGGGTCGAAGCGATAACGACGATAGAGAAAACGCGCGATTGTTTGTTATCCTTCGAAATCACTCGTCGCGTCGTTCGTGTCATTCTCTCGCAAACATACGAATACACGCGTCCACCTATACACGCGGGGGTGCGTGCTGAACACGCGCGACGCGCGGTACACTGAGAAGAAAATGTAGAAGCGATCGGATTAAATCAGCGGGGGAGCGCGGATCTGATTCGGTTTTAACGTAAAAAACATATTCATATTTTTAAATCTACACCCAGGGAAGAGGTCCAGTGTAATATACGAACCTAATGGGACAATTTATTTGAGACGAATGAGAATTTATTTACATCGAACAAAAGTCTATTTGAATTAGATTGACGTTCTACTAGTTTTGTACACGATTAAAAAGACGTGCAAAACATCAGTCAAATTCGAATAGAGTTCGCGATGGGAATAAATTCCAATTTATCTGAAATAAATTTGTCCATCACACGGGTTCGTATTCCACTGGACCTTTTCTCTCGGTGTAATTTGTAAGCCATGTAGGTACACACCAAGAAAAATCATTTGGTTAAAGCGACGAAACGCAACCGATTAAATATATTTAGTTATTCTAATCAAAGTACTAGTAAATTTAACGAAATATCTACGTTTTATTCTAACAACATATCTGGTTATTCCAATCAGAAAATTGCCAGTCCAACGAAACAGACGGAGGATCCTGTTTCACCAAATGGTCCGGTCATGCCCTCCAAGATTTCGGTTAGATTGACCGGGTTACTTTTCTCAGTACATCTTCAATGTCACACGTAAAAGAAACGGTTCGAAAAAATCATTACTCACCGAATTATAAGTGCGTTTCTCTAGCTGCTAGACCGCGACGTTATCGAAAAATGCAGAGAGACGCACTCATGCCGAGCAACGAGTGCGGGGGAGATAGTCTCACCAGACTATGACGTAAATAGTTGCTTTCAAAATATCATTTCCCAGCTCTCTTTGCCAGAATTGACCAGGTACAGCCTATTCTCGTCAATCAGTTTTCAATCGTCACGGCCAAATCATTTCATCCAAATAACTCGATCGGCGTTCCTCCGCCCGTGACAGCCGATTCGGTCGGATCCGCTATTTTTGTCCTCCGTGTAACGTTCGATCCGCGCGAGCCGTGCGCGAGGGGAGCACCCCGATTTCCCGCCTCTCCCGGAGGTCTCGCGCGTCTCGTGGAAGCAAATTGGTCCGGCGCACTTTGGACGACGGCGATAAGGTCGAAAGCGTCCGTGCGGGGGAACTCGGAAAAGTGCTCCGTAATCTGCCGGCGACAGTCTCGGCACGCGGCGCGTCTCGAGGGGGGAAGGGGGGGGGGAGGGGCTACCACTTTTCTCTCGCGCACAGGTAAGACCGGAGTCGACGGACCGTGGCGGGGTGACGCGCTGTACAAATGGCCCGGGATAATGGACGAACGGTGTCAACCGCGTGCCCGGTTGTTTTCTCGGGGCACGCGCCCGCATTTCGAGGGCATACCCGCGTAGTTCCGGTCTCCCGCGAGGGTCGCTTCCGTCCGCGGGAGAGGCGCGTCGCGCCGGTCCGGATACACGTGGCTCGACAACGAGAGAGAGAGAGAGAGAGAGAGAGAGAGAGAAAAAGGAGAGCGCGATTCCCCGCAATTCTTCTCGGACGCGATCCGAGCTGCGCGACGAACCCGATCCGCGCGATTACCGTTCGATGCGCGCGCCCGCGACGGGTCCCCAGGGCAGGGGTGTGCAAACTTCTCTCTCTCTCTCTCTCGATGACGTATAATTCATCTCGACCGCGCGCGTCCGTGTCTCCCGCAGTTCCTCGCTGTACCGCACGATGACCGACGGCTACAGCCTCCCCTACATGACGGGCAGCCCCACGGAGCTCACGGCCTCCCCCCAGCAGCTCTGGACCTCCCAAGGTAAGCCGGAACCGTGCCATTAGCCGGGCGGCAGGTTCGACGACTCCGGTCGCGTGCCGTGGAATTTTTGGCGGGTCTGACGTTTACGGCGTCCATTTCAGGCCTGAGTCAGCTTCCGACCATTTCCGAGGACTACGGCAGCGGCAAGTCGAGCGCCACGGCGAACCACCAGAGCCTTCCGGCCTTCTCGCAGCCCTTCGGCGGCAGGTCGTCCTTCAGGGGATGCAATCCGCCCTACACGATACCGCAACCGGCCGGCGGTGGAGGCGGCGGAAGCGGTAGCAGCGGCGGCGGTGGCGGCGGTGGCGGCGGCGGCGGTGGAGGCGCCAGCACCGGAGGCGGCAACGGAGATCCGACCTGTTGGGCGTACGTGCCGCCGTCGAGCGACGCCGTGGGCTTGCCGTACACCATTCCGTCGTTGCGACGCCAGGCTTCCACCACCTCCGTGACCCCGACGCAACATCAGCTCACCGCCGCGGCCAGCTTGACTGTCGGTGAGTTCTCCATCCTGTTTCGTTTCTCCGTCAGCCCCGAAAGTCTCGGGGCCCCGGTACGCGGCGAATCTCCGTTGAATCGCGCTTTCGTGACGAATCTGCGCGAGCGTCGGATAACGCGAATTCGATTCGAGGTCGTCGCGTCCATCCACCCCCCCCCCTTCCGCCGCGCGCGGCACAGCAGTCTCGCGTTTTCCGTCGTCCGAGGAATCACCGCGGCGCGTGTTTGCGAAAGAACTCCGCATAGCGTCACGCGTGCGATTGCCGAATCGCGCGATTCGTGCCTCGACGTCGAAGAGACCGAGTCGAGACGCTCGCGCGCGGATGCGACGAGCGCGTCTCGCGTATCGGCCGCTCTCGTACCAATTGCGTGGGGCGGCACACGCTCTGGCGCACGGAGGGGCGAAACGCATTTTTGGCGGTCGAGAGTCTCGCTGCGGTATTTATTTCTCGTTTGAGATTTCAATGATTTTTCTTTTCCGATTAATCAGCATTACATTTAGGACAATCGCGAGAGAGCGACGATTTTTTGTCTTGTCGCTTCGATTCGCTGTAAATCGCGCGACTGGCTACACGGCGATTTCTGGGTTTCGCCGTCTAGGTCTCCATGCGGGGAGGACCGAGAACGGGAAACGATCCTCTGGGTATATACGTCGGCATTTTTGACTCGATACACAAATTACCGGTCTCTCAAAATACTCGGATAACTTGCTCCGGATATAAATGAAAAGCGCGCAAAACTTCTTCGGGTTCCGAGTGCTCGGATATGGTCATGCGCTAGTTTCGGAATTTTGAATTTATTTTTTGTCGCCATAGATTCATAATTAGCGACGCCAAGGATCACATCACGTTTGACGCAAAAAGATTGAATGTCACATTTTTACGCCGCATTGAGTCTAAAGTAAATGGGTGCGATAAGGCAAAAATTGGCTCGCCTGCGTTTGTTTCAAGTTAAATGCTGTTTTTTTTTTTTGAAAACAATTTAGAAAACGGATAAAAAATGGAGGCTCCAGCGATTTCTGAACGTCAAAAGTGGCTCTCCTACGTCTGCTCCAAATTAGATGCCGATTATAAAAAAAAAGTTTTAGAAGGCGGATACAAAAAAATAGAGGCTCCCCAGCGATTTCTGAACGTCAAAAGTGCGTTCAGCGGTGGCGGCGTCAAAGAACGAGCGGCGTGGATTCGCGGACCGCGCGCGCAGCGCGTGGAAACTGTCAAAACGGATCGGTGGGCGTGTAATGGTCGCGGGAGAAAGACAGAGCGAGAGAGAGAGAGAGAGCCTCGGTTCTGCAGTGCGGTGTCGTTGAGCGAGAGCAGACCGTGGAAGGGAGGGAGAGGGAGGCCGACATCGGTTACGGTGGTCTGCGTTTTATTTCGAGGGCGGCCGAAACCTCTGGCGCGGAGGCGTGCGCGCACCGCGCGGAGACCGTCTCGTGAGAACGATCGGACCGAGGTGCGAGCGGAGAGGGTGCGGATCGTAAATAATCCGAGGAAAAAAGGAGAGGCTCTGTCTTCTCGCGGTCACAGCGCCGCAATACGAGCGCGGCTCACCGGCGCCAACCCGGGGACGACCGCGAGGGAAAGGACGATGACGAATGCCGAGAAACTGCGCGCGTGCGCGCTACAAATTCCTGCCGGACATTTCAATCGGTTCCGCGCGCTCTCTCTCTCTCTCTCTCTCTCTCTCTGTCGCACCTCGATCCCGCTGCGCGTTGCGACGCGCGCGATGGAAACGACGATCCGCCGCGTCGCCTGCGCTTATCGGCGCTCTCGGATCGCCACGAAATTCGGGGTCCGAGGTGTGCTCGAGGGGGGAGATAAGGAGAGAGAGGCCTGCTGCTCGGAAACGCGAGCGCGGCGCCCAGCTCCGATTCCCCGTGCGGCGGCGGGTAGCGGGTATTCCAGACGTTCGATGTCGATCGCCACCCGCCCGTGCGAAGGGTGCTCGGAAAGTCTCGATCGCGGGGCATTCCCCGATCGTTGCGACGCGACTGTGACCCGCGCGAATGTAATCCGGACGCGCGCGAGAGTGTCGAAGAAACAGCCGATGATCGTTCGGATGCACCGCGACTCTCGCGAAGATCGATCGCGGTCCCTGAGGTTCTCGAACTCGCGCCGAACTCGACTCGCGGGTTCGGGCGAAATTGAGGTGCGATCGGTTCGTCGTCTCCTCGCGCACTCGCGGTTAAATCGGCCCCGTGTCGACGTTCGCTCTCCCCTTTTCCTCGCGGGTTCACGGCTGGTCGCGACGGCTTATCGTCTTTGACCGGCTATTAATAGGGATACTTTGTAATTGAGAGAGTCCGATCATCTCTCTCTCTCTCTCTCCTCCGCTCCCCTCATCTCCGGCGACGCGGGACGCAACGGTACGAGCCGCTGATCGGCGCAGTTGCGAGCTCGGATGATGGCCCGATCGAAAATTTATCGAGCGCTCATCGCGGCAGAGCTGCGAGAATTTCGGCGTAAGACCGCAGGCCGATTTCTCGGTACCTGACTGCGAGGAGGAGTAGGAGGAGGAGGAGGGAGGGCGATCGCGTTCGTGGGAATAATTCGTAGCGTAGTACGTCGGCGACGGTAGACTCGGCTCCGCGTAGACTCGAGAAAAGCGGTGAGTCTCTCTCTCTCTCTCGTTCCCATGCTCCGGAGTCAAGTGCCGGCGTTTTTTAATCCTCCTCGTCTCCGCCGCCGGCGTGCTTCCCCCCCCCCCCCCCCGTCGTTCGATCTCGCGCGACTTCCCTCCTCTACATGCTGCGCTTCAGCATTCGCGGCGGACCCCGGCGTTCGTTCGCGCGCGCGCGCGCGCGCGCGCGCGCGGTGAAGCGTCGAATTTCCGTGAGCGTTGGAAAGGGCGAGCGACGTTCTCCGGGGCGGCGCGCGTAGAGCGAAGATGTTACGCGCGTACATTTCGAGAGGGAGAGCCGCGCAGAGTAGTGGCTCGGGTTGAGTGGCGAGAGGGAGACGCGGAAGAAAAGTGAGCGAGCGAGTCTGCTGCACGCGCGCTACCCTCGAATCGGCCGGGACCGCCCGACGGGAAAAGCGCATCGCGAGACCTTTCAACATACCGCGCGCGCGCGCGCGCGCCCGGGCCTCGAGTGTTCGATCGCGGCGCGGTGGTGTGGTCCGGGGAGTCTACCAGACACCCGCACTGCGGTCGGCACCCGCTGCCACGAAGCGCTGCCGTGCATCATCCCGAGGGCCGGGAGAGCGACCACGTGGCCGGCATCCAAATTGATCGGAGCCACGCTTCTCTTCAAAGTCGCGGCGCGCATATATATCGTTCGAATCTCTATCGCCGAGCCGCGGGAGGCGGGCGCGCGATAACCCGGACAATCGATTCGCATCGGACAACGTCGGACGCTGCCCGAGTGGAAATTTGTTCCAGGCGGTAAATTGGGCCAGGTTGAGGTGGTTTTATCATCAGATGAAAGGTTGCAGAAAAATTTCATTTTTTTGATCCTAAATGTCCACCAGATCTCGGTACTGATTTATTAAGCAAAAATTCGGAGGCAGGTTACCAACGATTATCTCGAGACAAAATAAATTGAAAATGAGCCCTTAAGCATTGGCGCATGCCTATGTGGACAAGGGAAAGAAGGGGCTTTATTTTCATATTTCCGCGACTGATACACTGCAGATTTATAGCTCTCTAAAGCTGTTTAATATATTTTTGAGGTGGTTTCGAAGTTAAATGTTAAGAAATAGAAGGACCATATCGACCAATTACTAAAACTGTAGTTATCACAACAAGAAATTCGCCTTGTCCCGAAATTTACCACAAATTTGTTGTCTCCATATAATCAATATAATCAGACACACACACACACAAACGGTGGATTCATATTTTACTAAACGGTTTGGTCATCATCTCCAGAATTTTTCGGTTGAATTGACCAAGATATTTTTCTCGGTGTATATGGGCCACAATAATAATCTGGCACACCCAAGCTAATTAGCTTTTCCACTCGGGTCGTCTCGATCGGACGAAACCGCAGCTACGACACTCTCTCTCTCCCCCTCCCCCTCTCTTCCTCCCACCCTCTCATCGCGAAAATATCTAATCGATCAACGGGCGGATCCTCCGACGGTTACGCGCGCGTGCATTCCTTCCCGTCCTTCTCGCGCGTCACGCGACCCCGCCGCGCGGGAAAGCGCGAGCGCTGAACGCGCAACCTGAACCTGGATGCCACGCGGAGCTCGGCTGCCGTCTGCATCAGCATCTCCCTCGCTTTGCTTACATAATATCCGATTGCTTCCCAGTCCACGGTCCTGCCAACGGACTTCGTTGACCTCTTCGTCCTCGAGTCTCGCTGGCGCGCGCGCGGCGTCTTCGCTCTCCCGCGCGCGGTAACTCGAAACTGTACAGAGCGCCCTCGGTTTGCCCCTCCTTCGGCGCGGTGTCGTCGTCAGCGAACGGGATTCGAGAGTATGTAGCTCGTTTCGCGTCGAGGACATTGATCGACGAGTCCTCGCGTAAACGAGAAAAGTCTATCTCCCCCCCGCCGCGAATTCTGACGTGAACACACCTGGCGTCAACGATCCCGATCGATCCGTTTTCGATGACGGTACTTGAATCGATTCGACCCCGTAGCTAAAAAAATTCGAGCGAATCTCAGTGCTTCGGCGCGAAGGCTAAATTCGATCGGCGCTTCATGGGCAAAACAAGTGGATCCGCTCGGTAACGCGTTCGAACTACGGTCGACTCAATTGAAGTATACCGTCGCGCAGAACGGGTCGATCAAAATCACCGACCTACCGCGTGTACACGGAAGTCGAGAGAGGACGATTTACCCGAAGTCCGAACGACTCCCGGGCACACGCCGCGCATAAATTCGACCGTGTGTGTGGGAACGCGCAAAGTGGATCGCGACGCCGTCCGCGGCGTCGACGCGCTCTCCGTCCCGCGTACGCGTACACAGATACGCGTGACGACCCCGTGGCTTTCTCGCGGCGTTTTCCAAGAGGAAAAATATTCCGTCGCAGGTACGCGAGCTCGCGTCGAATCCTCAATAACGACGGGGTCCCGTCTGCGCTCGTTATTATCGGTTGCGCCGGAAACCCTGATAACGCCATGTCCGCCCCCGTCCCCCCTGCGCCTCCGCCCCTTCCGCGTCTACACGCTTTGCGTTCTCATCCATTTTTTCCCTCCCCACCCTCCCCCTCTCTCAGCGCGACGCGAATCGAGGAAAACTCGTTCCCGCGTACCTATGTATCTCGGCCACCTTCGAGCGACGCCACACACCTTCCGCGCGCTCGCGGTAACGACGCTCGCCCGACTTGGATTTTCGCGCGACTCGAATTCCGACGAAAACCTCGACCCGCGAGTCGCTCTGCGTTCGCGCGACACCCCGCCCCGCCGCTAATTGCCTCGTCGACACGAGCAACCTCTAGCGCGCGATTCTGGAAAGCGATCAGGAAACGTTTAGAGAGCGGCGCGCCGACACCGGAGACTGGTCGTTAAAAATAAATAATCGTCCGCGCTCGCGCGCCCCGGGGCGGGCAGGACTTTTGATCTGTGGGCCGAGGAAAAATACTTGCGTATACACTCTCCGGCGAGAATGTTTTAACGAGAGCAGGACGCGCGCGCGCGCGCGGTTATCGACGGGGCGTACGTGCGCGCTTTTCGACGGTACTTGTGCAGGTATTTGTGCGAGTTCGATGAAACTTATTCGAGGGAGGAAATCGCACGGAGAAAAATCGTACAAATTGCACGGCAATGATAGCAGTTTATCGGTACGACAATGTGTTCTGTTTGCCTTAGCAATACTTAGTTCTACTTTTTATCACGATAACTATCCGTTTCAATTATGCGTCGAGTCATTTCAACAATGCCTGCTGCGCTCGTCACGGTTGATCAAGAGACGCGCGAGAGTCCCGCGCGTGTAGAGCTTCAGCCGTGCGCTGGCGAGAATCACGGAGACGTCATTACGTCAAACGTTGGTTGCATTTCTGGGAAAACGGAGTATTGCGGCATTACCTGCGCTGTCACGTCAACCCCTCACTCAGCCTCAAAGGGTGCCTACGACCGTCAAATCGAGAAAAATAATTAGGTTAAAATGACAAAACCGCGTCTAGTTTGACGCGTTTGGCTGTTTTAACCAAAATACCGGTCAATTGAGCTAAATATCGAGTTACTCTAACCAGACGTTTAATTATTCCAATCAAGTGTTCAGTTTTTCCAATCAAAAAGCTGCCAGTCAAACCAAACAGATGGAATATCCATACATTTCACCAAATAATATATCGATCATCGTCTCCAAGATTTCGGTGAAATCGACCAGATTGATTTTCTCAGCGCCGAACACTACAGGAGGCTGAATGCCGTGCGACTTGAAAATTTGTTTTTCAGTGCGTCCCGCGGGAAAATCGATCGATCTTTTTTATCCGATTCACCCGCACAGGCGATCTTCGCAGCCGCTGAAAACGACGGAAAGCCACGAAACCTAAAGGACCCACGTCGTCGAACGAGAAACGCGCGTCTCGACGAATGTATTTTCACGGTAATTTCCCTCGGCCGATACCCCGCAAGCGCACGCGCGCGGAGCTCCCTTCTCGTTACGTATTCCCCGGTGCCGCGAACGAATGCATATTCAACGTCACGTATGGCGAGGAAACGGCGGCGAGCAATTATTTGAGCGGGCGAGTAAAGAGGCCACCGATATCGCGGTGGCGACCGAGGCCGCGTGCGCGCGTTACGTCGCGTAGCGCACCCGGCGACGCTGCGATAAGTACGCTCGAACGCGCGGCCCTCCGCTCCGCGCACCGTTGCCCTCGTAGAGGAGAGAGAGAGAGAGAGAGAGAGAGAGAGAGAGAGAGAGAGAGAGAGAGGTGAATCCTTCCGGACGCGCGAATTGGTTCGATCCGCTCGGGAGTTCCCCGCAAGCACAGCGTGTCGCGCCGCAGGCGGAAAAATTCGATGTATTTTGTATATCGTCCATACGTGTCATATATACCGAGAGAAGCATTTATTTATAATTAATAAATGTATATACTCCTACTTGATTATAGCGAAAGAAATATTTCGTTGGGTCCCAAGTAATTATGTGTTAATTATTAGAATGTCTCTTTCATTCAAACAGAAATAGAGCATCTAATGACTAAAAAATATTACCTTGGCCCAACAAAATGTTCTTTCGCCGTAATCAGGTATATATGTGTTATTAATTATAAATAAACTGTTTTCTCAGTGTGTAGATCATATACCTATGACTCTTGTATGTTAATCATGTGAGGACTACATTTAGATTTTTTCGAACGTTTGCATAAGCCATTATGTTTAATGTGGACATCATATGTGCCCATAATTATGAAAGTGGTCCACAAGTCAAAATTTAAAAAAAAATGAGTTTATCTGTTATTAATTTAGTTTAAAATAATGTGGTGTGAAATAACGGATAAACTCATTTTTTTTTTAATTTTGACTTAGATCACTTTCATAATTATGGGCACATATGTGATCCATATGTGACCAAATTTACATATGGATTATATATACAAGATATATAGAACTTCTCTCCGTCTGGAACGAATCGTCATCGAAGAGGTACACCCGTTTTCCGATCGCGCGATCAAAAATCGTCGCAAGAGTCTCAGCATCGTTCGATCTCGTTCTCGAATCGCTCTTACGATCGACCTTTCGTCGTGTAGGTGCGGCAGTTTCCAAAATGACACAGGTATTCCAGCAGCAGCAGCGATGGCAGCAGCGAAGAATTCGTCGTTACCTTTCCGAGCATTCCAGCTTGAACGAATAAAGAAACGATCTCCCCCCCCCCCCCGTTCCCCGAGCTCTCACGTCCCAATACTCCACCTTACCGTTTGCGCTAGCCCGCCCGTCGAGTAGAAACGCGCGTACGAGAGAGCGTCAGAATTTCAGAGTTGCCATCGATATCTGACCGGCGCTTGTATGTATGTACGACGCAGTGCACAACATCGAAGCGGAGTACTTTACGGAGGGCAGAGAATGCGTGAACTGCGGGGCGATATCGACGCCCCTCTGGCGAAGGGACGGCACGGGGCATTACCTCTGCAACGCCTGCGGCCTCTACCACAAGATGAACGGCATGAATCGTCCCCTAGTCAAACAGCCGCGGCGCCTGGTAAGCAAGGAGCGATGGTTCGACCCCGGTCGTGCGCGCTTACACTCCCCAGGCGCGAAAAAGCTCTATATATTTTGTATATAATTCATATGTGGTTTGGTCACGTATGGATTACATATGGGATTTCTATATCAACCATATAAGGACTATTATACAGATTTCTCAATGTTCGTATAATCCATTATACAGTCCTTATAATATGCTTAATACACCATGTGAGGCTAAACTTACTCGCGCCAGGAAAGAAACTCGAATTACTGAATATTATCTCGTTATTTATGAACTTTTAGCCTATATCGATATGAGACTCTATTGCGGATGGAAGCGTAATCTTCAAAAAAGTATTAGACAAATATGAGCCAAAAGCTCATGTGTTTAATGAGATTATATTTAATAATAGTGATTCGAGTTTCTCTCCTCTGGCGAGTAAGTTTAGCCTCATGCGGTAGAAATCATATATCGATACCTTTTAGTTCTCTGATAGGTCGTATCCCACATTCGGACAATATTATCCAGGAGACGACAAAAACATTTGTTACAACGATTATTCTGAGAAACGCTTTTATCGTCTCCTGGATAATTGTCCGAATGTGACCTATTAGAACCAAGAGATATCGATATAATTCCTATATGATCAAAGCCACATACGGATAACATATAAAATAAGTAGAATTTGTCCGCCTGGCTCGAGGCACTTTTACCGCGATTTCTCGCTTTCCGAACTCGCGCCACGAGAAACGAGAGCCACCGAGGATCGTGATACAAGGAAGCAGAGAGAGAGAGAGAGAGAGAGCGCACGCCGGGAGCCGCGGTGCATCATTCCCAATAGGCGACCGGAGGAACAGAAGGAAAGAGGAACCCCTCGCGCGGGATCCGTGTGGAAATTCGCCCGCGGTGTTCGCCCCTCTCGGACGGCCACCGCGCATACGCACCGCATCATCCCCTCCCGACGCTTTTCGGCTCCGGACCATCCCTCCTCCGCTCCCGACGACGAACGACGAGCCCCTCTCCTCGCAGATCCGCCGCGGAACAGCAGCCTCCGATCGTGGACCGAGCACCCTTAACGTTTGGCCTCCTGTCTGTTTCAGTGCCGGACCAGAGCGAATTCTACAAATTCTGTGGGTATAGTGGCGCCTCTCGTGTCTTCGAGGATAAAACGAACCGCCGTTCGGTAGGTGTCACCCCCCAAATCAGCACTTTCTCTCTCTGTCTGTCTATCTATCTTTCTTCTCCTCCTCCTTCTCTTTTTCCGATCGTCTCCCAATCTCCGTCATTCGGTCTCGACCCTTCGCCTTCGTTCGACGCACGCGACTCGCGTTTGTCTCTTCTCCGTCTATCTCTCTCCGCTCCCCCCCTCTCTCTCTATCTCTCTTTCTCTCTCTCTCTCTCTCCTTCTTTTCTCTCCCGATCCACGCCATTTCGGACCTTCGCGCGAAGCGGTTAAGACTTTCTCTGGGATCGATCGAAAAAAAAAAAAGCAGCGAAGTGTCGCGTACTCAGAAGCGAGCCGGGTTTCCTCGATCATCCGGCGAACAGCGGAGAGTAGAATCGAAGAAGATCTCGAGGACGCATTGACATTGACACGGGCGCGATCCATCGAGACCCAATGTGGAAGTCCTAACCGCGCGTGGACGGACGCCCAACGCTAGTGCGGACGCCGGGCGAACGCGGCCGAGGCGTCGACTAACGTTTCGCGTCCGTCGTTCTACTTTTCGACTCGAACACGCATACGCAACACGAACGCACGCACGAAACACGGACACGCATACGCGTGCGCGCGGACAAGAACGCGCATACGAACACGTCTCCTCGTACCTAGTAGTCGACCGTTTAGCGATCTATAGTAGAAATCTGTCGTAGCTTGAGGTGCCACTATACCCATGGTAACCACTGTCCTTCCCGAAATCACGCCTAGCCTGTAAACGTCTCTCGGCGATCGGATGAGTCGCCGTTCGCTCTCTTTCTTCCCTTTAATCAATTGTTTCAATTTAGTTTGCAGGCGAGCGTGACTTCGCGATGGGCGACTCTTTCCTCGATCGTTTTTCGCGCCAAAGATCTCGAGCACAGAGAGAAATGGGGAGAGAATGAGAAAGAGAGAGAAAGAGAGAGAGAGAGAGAGAGGGAAAGTAAGAATGGGGGAGACAGAGAGAGCTTTGGAAGGATCGACGATCGTCTTCGATCTCAGAGGGCCGACACGGATTCGGTGTCTCGCGATCGGCGAGGGGCGACCGTCGACCGGTTCGATTTAACAAAGACTCGCGCGCTAAATCGCCGTCTCGTTCTCTCCTACACTCTCGATTCTGATCGACATCCGCGCGCCCGTTCATCTCGATCGGAATCCACACGCGCGCGCGATCTGTGCGAGAGACCTTTCGGCGTTTGGTTGCCTATATTGGACACCCGATTAGCGGTTAGCGGATCCTTTCACGCGGCGGGTTATACCGAGCAACGAGCACTCGATTGCGGCGATCGATTTCGGGAGAGAATGAAAGATCGGAGCAAAGATGCGAACGATTCGATGCGAACGACTCGCGTGGAAGGATCGCGACCATCCTCAATAAAGTAGTCGCGATAGCCCGAGTAAGAGATATAGGGTAGACCGAGGCGAATCGGATCACAAAGATCCATATTTCTTAGATCGTGGTGAAAATGAGCATTTCGATCGTACGTATTACTTCGTTGGAAAGGAATGAAATAATACGAACGATCTCGAAATGCACATTTTCAACGCGATTATGGATCTATGATCCGATTCGCCCTGCACCCAAAGAAAAGATCTAGTTGAATGTGAATCTAATGGAAAAATTTACTTGAGATGATTTTAGGAATCTATTCACGTCGAAGAAAAATCTATTTGAATTAAAAAAAATATTCTACTAGGTTCGCGCGTATTCGATTCGCCCTGCACCCAGGAAAAAGGTCCAGTGGGGAATACGAATCTGATAGAAAAATGTATTCGAGATTATTAGAGGAATTTATTCACATCGAACGAAATTCTATTTAAATTAGATAAATATTCTACTGGGTTCGTATATCCGATTAAAAAGATATGCAAAACATTTATCAAATTCAGATAGACTTTTGTTCGACGTGAATAAATTCCCTCTGCTAATGTGAAATACATTTTTTAATCAGATTCGTATTCAACCAGACCTTTTCTCCGAGCGCGTGATCCAATTCGCCTCGGTCTACCTTACGATAATTTCCCAGCGCGTCGATCGGCGAGCTTAACGTTCGTTATTTTTGTCCAGTCCGCTGTGAAGCGGCAAGGAACCTCTTGCAGCAACTGCCACACGACGGTAACGTCGTTGTGGCGTAGGACCGCGCAGGGCGAGCCGGTGTGCAACGCCTGCGGGCTCTACTTCAAGCTGCACAACGTACCGCGGCCGCTCACGATGAAGAAGGACAACATTCAGACACGCAAGAGGAAACCGAAGGGCGGCATGAAGACGTCCGACACGCCGATCTCCGGAAGCGTTGCCCCGTGCATCAAAAATAACAATAACAATAACAACAACAACAATAACAACATCAAACTGGAGCCAGGTATTGCGCGACAAACGATCCCGTCCATCGGACACGCCGTCGAGCCGATCTCTGTTCGAATCGACGCGCTACTTCGACCGAGTCCGCACCAACCAGGACCCGTTTCGACGTTTTCAGAGAACTACGGCGACCTGAGGCTGAGTCACACCAGCATCGCCCAGACGAGTTACGCCAACTCCATCTACTGCGCCAGTCCGCAGCAGGCGGGCAGGATCGTCTCGTACCAACCGGCGGCTCCGCTCTACTACGACATGGTGACCTCGCAGCAGCACCAGCAACTGATCGACAGCCATTCCCCGAAAATCGAGTGCCCGTCGCCCCCGTGCGTCACGCGATCGCCGACCCTGATGTCGGCGAGCCACTCGCCCGATCGTCGCATCGGGAACCTGTCGCCGCTGGAGAGGCCGACGGTGGTGTCGATATCGTCCTAAGGGAGCGAAGCCACGGATCGCGACGGCCAATTTTTGTAAATAACGATTTTTTCACCCCGACGCGCGACTCGAGAGCTCCGGGGGGACTTTGGCTTCCACGTTCTCGCGGCGCCGCGAAGCGAAATCGGTGCGACATATCGGAGCAGTTCGTAGCGCACCGAAAGTTTTTTCCTCTCCTGGTCCCGAACGGCGACGACGAAAATTTCGGCGTACGACGCTGCTTCTCGCGTCGGGACTAATTTTCGTTAGCACCTGGCAAGGGCGAGGGCCGCTTCGGAGTGTCGAGAAGAAGAGGGGGAGCGTCCCCGCGAGGGCGCGCCGTGCGTGGAAGATCGAACGTGGATCGATCGCTGCAGGCGCGCGATACGTACGAATCAGAGTTGATGCAAAAAAAACGTCCGAATTTTGTTACCACTCGCGACGCCGGCGTTGCCCTCTGCGCTCTGCCAATTTCATTCCGCGTACCGCGTCGCGCGGAGGCACCCTCGAGATGTTCTCTGAAAGGAAAAGAAAAGATGAAAAGAAGAACCAAAAATCACTTGCTCTAAGTTTCAGCCGTCACGTTTCTTAGCCAAGCGCGTAGATACACGGTAAGTAATTAATTGTGCGTGGATCGAGCAAGACTGACGAGGGGAGGCGCAGCGTTCGTCGGACAACGGTCGATCGTTACGCGTCTCTCGAAGAAACTTTGCGTAGTTTCGACATATCGTGCAACGTTGGAAGTTGGGAAAACAAATTCCACGCCTTTGATATTTCGGTACTTTATCGATGCTCGTTAAGAATCTCACGTATATCACGCGATCCTTATCATTCGATCGAACCTCTTCGTTTTTTTTTTTGCGTCGATGCAACTCGGTCGCTGCGCCGCGTGTTTCCCGTAACGGCGATTCAAGGAGGGACATCGAACGTCTTTCTGCGCACGAAGGGTACGAGAGACGAGAAAAGGATCGACGTAACGCGTTCGCCTCCGCGTGCCTTTCGTTCGCGCGCGCACTTTCGACCTGTGATGGTCGATTGCAAAAATCACGAGAAGTGAATCCGATAGATCTTTCGATGCTGGAAACGAATCTGGCTGCAGAATTTTGAACAGAGTAATTTGGCTATTTTCATCAGATTTTTATGAATTTGTCGTGGGTGAACGCAATTTTTTTTTAACACTTCCGTTAAAGTCACCGTACAGTACTGGACTTCATTTTCGGTTACCCATCATACGATTTCTGTTCGCTGAGATATACCGGTACGAAGGAAGAACGAATCGAGAGAAACGGATTAACGATAAGTTTGCTTCCTCGACTAGAATTCGAAGACTCTAGATGCGAATAAATATTTACGAAAGTCTATCCATTCAACTTAAACTTCGCGTGAAGTAGTTAACATTTTTGGATTGGCTCGTATCTCTTGATTCTAATCATGGTTCGTCGATATTGCTACGCAATTTCAAGAAGTCTTTCTCATACTGATAATATATCTCGGCGAAAAAGAAAAAGATCGTTCGGTGGTAATCGAAAGTGGATTTTAAAGGCGAAGTCTCTGGTATTGTACGATGTCATTATCGGAAATATTGAACAAAAAATTTCGTTCCTCTGCACAAAATTCATGAGCTTGGTCGACATAACCATATTTTTAGACCATTTGGAAATTCTGCGGTCAGATTCGTTTTCAGCATCAACAAATCTAATTCACCTCCCGCAATTTTCGTAACTGACAAAGTCCAAAATTTCGCAGGCCCGCGTAACTCGCGGTCTACCCTTTTCCCGAATCGGTACCTCGTCCGAATCAGCCGCGTCCGCGGGCCAAGACTTTGTCGAAGAGCGTTCGTAATATTTTTTATCCCCCTTTCTCCTTTTACCAAAGACATTTCTATCGCCAGAGCTCTCCCACTAAACGAACGAAGGATACCAAATTAAAAATCAAATCCCTGTACATAGCCCATAATCTAGTAAGTTTAGCCGTAGTTTTAGACATACGAGTTACGATAGGCATAACTAGAGATATTCTAGATTTCGATGATTGCGTCTATATAGGCACGGATCTTTGTTTTCTCCTTTAAGATTCCGCGTCGCGTCGATCCTAGAGATGGGTCGCGTATGGCTATATCGTGTAAGTCCGTAAGAAAGAGTACACCGTTAAAAATGGTTTGAATCTTAAGAATCGAAAGAACCTGAATTTTCAGTAGTACTTATGCCGCGCGTGTCTCGATTTACGCTTTTTTTAAAAACTGAAATCCAAAACAAAAGGACATCATAGACGTGACGATTTATCATTTTATATGATATTTTAGATACAAATATAGTTGGTAATCGCTTCGGTTACTTTCGCTTCAATTTCAAACGAAATTTTTAATGCGCCTGAAGTTTCGATCGTTCGCTCGAGCGAAAAATTTCAACCTTTTAAACGATCATGGCGATTATGAGTTTATTGATCACTTCATCTCCGTTAGTTGCCTAGAGTTCGCAAAAATATCTCTTTAGATCAAGCAATCCATAAACTCAAAATTGGCCAGGGTCTATTGAGAAGTCAATATTTTTCGTTCAAACGAACGTTCGGAACTTCACGCGCATAATTTTTAACAGTGTAAGAGCGAGCGAGGGAATGTTCGTTCCACTCCGGGGGATCGACCCTAGAGAGAGAGAGAGAGAGAGAGAGAGAGAGAGAGAGAGAGAGAGTGAGAGAGTGAGAGAGTGAGAGAGTGAGAGAGAGTAAAGCGGGGCGCGATTGAGAAGTTAATTCGTAAGATAGCATCGAAAGGTGTGATTTCCGTTTCTTTCTTTTATTAGCAATACGTCATGCCGTGCTTACGACTACGTTAATATATTTCGTATAATATATTTTCAGAGTGTTGTATCGAGTCATCAGTTATTTTTAAATAAAAAGGGATATTTAAAACAGAAACTGTGGAAGCCCCCCGCTCCGTTGGGCTAATTACGCCGTCCATCGCCGAGCGCACGTCGTGTCGCCGAACCGAGCCGCTCGTACTCTCGACGATAATGCAATCGCGCGGGTTATCTCGTCGTATACGTCGTTCCATCGAGATCCACGTAATAATGCAGGTTGGTTTTCGCCTCGTGAAAATATCTCACGCCTCGCGCGCGGCTTATCGGGAGGATCCCCCGTGTGCTCGGTAACCATGACGACACCCCTTGATAAGAGAGATTCCACGTCGCGCGCGCACTATCGACCAAGGTAAACTGTAACCCGCGTATACGCGGAGTCCCGCATAAAAATAACTCGCGGGGCAACGAGCCTCTCCGCTCGATCGACGAGCGGGTCTCGTTCGAACGGCCATTATCGAATGTTCGTTATCGCCCTAAGGGACGATTTCTCGCTTCCGTACAAATCGAAATACCCATCGACTCCCGGCCAGGCGGAAAAGTTCAACGTGATCCATGCGTGATTTTGGTCATACGTGAATTATGTGTACACGGAAGAAAATAGATCGTAACGTCAACACAAAGTTTATGGCAAAATGCGGGACAAGGGCAATTTATCGTTACGATAACTACATTTTTCGTAAAGATCACAGCAAATGCTTGCAACTTCTATAAGCTTCACTATAATTTTTACTAAAATTGTAGTTATCATAACAAGAAATTGGCCTTGTCCCGAAATTTACCACAAATTTTCTTTTCCACGCATGATTTCTATATAACAACCGTATATAGACTATACATGGATTATATGCAATCATTAAAAAAATCTATCATAGTAGGTACTTATATGATTAATACAGAAATCGTATATAATCCATATATGACCAAAACCACACACAGATCATATACAAAATGTATAGAATTTATTCCGCCTGGGTGTGTTTCTACCGAGAGAAGAGTTTATTTGTAGTTGATAAATATATACTCGCGATTATGACGAAAGGTATACTTCATTGGACCAAATAAATCTATGCCAATCATCGGAATGTCTCTTTCATTTAAACAGAAATAGAGTAGCAGCTAACGAACATTTGTTTGTGTCCCGAAAAAATATTTCTTTCGCCATAATCGATTATAGGCATTACGCCGAGAAAAAAAAAAAAGTATTTGTTACAGCTACTTTCGACTCAACCGCTCCAGTTTTGCAATCAGGGCCAGTTTTATACAGTTATCGCGACAATTTTATCGTTTCGGTAACTAAAAATAGTTACAATTGTAAGAACTGCTGCTAATCACCAAACTTTAGCAGCTGAGATGAAAACAGTCGTCGCGACCAAATTTCCGTCTCTTTCGTCTTACCAAACCGTCTTCTCGATATAGGTATGTCAACGTTCACCGCAGCGGGACGCGAAACCTCACGCGTCTCTCGCGCCCCGCACGGTGAGCGACCGCTGCGACCCTTCGGGCGCGCGCACCCCCTCGGCCATCGCGTCGTTTCGGCACATTATCCGCGCGCGCACGGATATGCCCGGGCGAGATACACGTCGAACCGAACGCGACGCCCCGCGAATTTCGCTCGGCGCCGGCGCGGTTTCGTCGCGCTGACGCGCCAGCCGAGTACCAAGATGGCCGTGCGGGACCACCGCGTTCGCGCGCGCGTTCCCAGGTAATCGTCAGTTAATATTTGACGAGCTCTCTCGGGCATCAGATCGCTTCGAGGAGCCGCTACCAGGCGGCAGCATCGCCGTTTCACACCTCGAACACCTGTGTCAAGCACACATTGCCACAGACACCACACCGTTACCCGCGACCGAGCCAAGATTCGCTCCGTCGTCGTGACTCTTCGCACCACGCTCCGTCGCCCGGGACGTAAGTCTTAATCGTCGCTTGCATATTTCTCGCTCGACCGCGCCGATTCCGGAGGTCCGGCGCTGCGCGGCGCGCCTACCCCGCGGCGTCGACCGATCGCGGTTCTCCGCGGTTGCACGGGGCGATCCGCTGGCTGGCAGGCGCGTCGCGAAATCGCTGCGTTTTTCGCTCGGCCGTCGAAAATCGTTCACGGCTCGTCCGCGTCTCGACGACGTCGCGCGCGTCCGGATTCCGCGCGATTCGTCCGCGCCCGCGGTAGGACCGATCGCGGTGCGCGCGCGGAGAGAATCGAGTTTTTTTTCTCTTTTTTTCGGGAACCTCGCCATTTCCGATCGTCGCTGCTCGACGGTTTCACCTGAGCTCGCTTTCCTTCGCTCCCTGCCTCTCTCTCTCTCTCTCTCTCTCGTTCTCTGTTCTCCAGATGTTCCCCCGAATCGAATCCACTCGTTCGTATACACGCGGTTCGCCGGCAGTCGCGGCGAAAAGTCGACGAAAACACGGCGCAGAGAAGCCCGCGCGGCGCGACGCGTCCTTGGAGTTCGATCGGCTCGTCTCCCATTCGCCGCCCCCCTCGCTACCGCGCTTTCGGCCGTTTCTCCGCGCACAGTGTTCTCGCGACGTGCCGCGAACCGGGAACGGGAGGAAATCGCGCCGAATCCGGCGGTGCTCGCGCGCCGCGTCCGATGCCAAACTATCCGTTTCGTCGCGACAAGGTACCCCTGGGCGTGTATAGATAATATTTTATTAATCATTGAGCACATAGCGGTTGTACATATAAGATAATGGGAATAATATCAGACGGCGCGCGGTGATAGTATTGTTTGCCGCGCGCTAATTCTCGCTCCGTCGCCGTGTCTCTCACGCGCGGAGCGACGCCTATACGTAGGTACCTAGGTCTTCGATCGGCGTTCGGCGCGGGACGAACGGCGCGCGCGTGGATCGATTTCCCTCGCGCCAAAAAGTGGACGAGACGCGATTTCGAACGATACGAGTGCGCGGGAAGATCGCGAGCGGATCTCGTAGACGGAGAGAGAAATGTAGCAGATTTGATCAAGTCGGCGGTTACGCGCGTGGGGGGAACGCAGATTTAGTTACACGGAGAAAAAGAATTAGTTGGATCTACTGATAATTACTCGCGGAATCGAAAGTATTTGATATTTTTTCATATCAAATATTTCGTCCTCGCAATCGCATACTGTTCCACATCCCAGGCGGAAAAGTTCAATATGAATCATATGTGGTTTTGGTCGCATGTGTGTGGATTATATATGATTTCTGTACAAACCGTATACAGACTATGTGCGAATCACACAATTATTCGAAAATCTGTATACAATCTTTAATTATGATTACCATCTTGTGTGTATACAATCTTATGATTAATATATAAATCATATACATATAATCCATACATGACCACAAATCCACATTTGGATCACATGAAGGGCTTATTGGAAAAACGTGACAAGCCACAAAATCATTTTATTGAGAAGACGTGCTTTGAAGTTTCAAAAAAAATCTGTAAAATGCATAGGTATTTGATTGATGTAACCCCTCAGTGTTCTCAACAGATGTACTCTCTAGCTCATATACTAACGTCTACATTCTTAAAGTATGAAACAAAAATGCAAGGGACTACTACAAAGTAAACTGTTTATTTTTGAACAGAGTGTGGCTTGTCACGTTTTTCCAATAAGCCCTTCATATGCATAATATACAGAATTTGTCCGCCTGCGTGATGATTATTAAGGAGAGATATGGTACATTTAATCGACGCATCAAAAGATCAAATTGATATAAACAAATAATTACTTGCAACCCCGCAAATAATTTTCAGTAGATCCAATCAATTCTCTTTCTCTGTGCGACTAAATCTGCATTTCCCCCGCCCGCGTAACCGCCGATTTATTCAAATCTACTACATTTTTCTCTCAGTCTACGAGATCCGCTCGCGAACCCACGTGTACCTAATCTTCAGTAGATCCAGCAAATTCTTTTTCTCTGCGTATTTGGACTAATCAATCATTCAATTGACTCGAACGGACTGTTTGCTTGAAACAGGCGTTAATCGTTGTAACCGAACTTATTAATCGGAGCGTTTCCCCTGCATCCCCGTAAACGCAGATTTAATCGAATACGCAACTCTTCTCTCACCGGTACGCGAGTACGAAACCGTCAAGCCCACTCAGAGACGACGCAATTACGCCGACGCCGATCGCGGGATTGCTCAACCGGCGCGCGCAATTACCCCGCGTTATACTCCCGTGCGCGCGTTTCGCGAACCGCCGTATTTCGCACGGGATTGTTTTCGTTTCGACCGTGTTTTCTCAACGCCCCGATATCCTCTCCCAACCCGTTATCGCCCCGCGCGTTCGACGATTTGCTCAAGGTTTTGGGCGTTTCGTCGCGGAAAGAAAAAACCCGACCTCTCATCCTCCCTCCCTCCTTCCTACATACGCTCGACTCGTATATCTCGGCGAGAAAATACAGGAAGATTTGTTTGCCAGTTACTTTGCGGGCTGCGCGACGACGCGCGTCGTAAATTTCAGTAATTAGCCTCTTTCCCGAGAGTGCCGCATACACGACTCATAAACCACATCCCGCGTTCGTAGGACGAAGCGCGCGAGGGGGACGCTCTCGTTACCTCGACGCTCTTTGGGACGGTCATCCCTCTCCCCCTTTCCTTCCCGGTATACATACGTACCTTTTCGTGACTCCCTTCGCGCACGGAACTCGCGAGAGATCTCGATGCGCGTTTCGACCCACCGCGACGTGCGCGTCCGAACGATCCTCCTTCCGCACCCCCTTCGCCGCACCGTGTGTTGTTCGGTCCGCGCGCGAGAGAGACGCGGACGAGCAGAGGCGCGGCGTCGATCGCGGGCGGCGTCAAAAATTATAGGTACTGGTCAACAAAATTGCATTTCTTTTTTCCGTCACACGAGCCAGACCAGGTGATTCTTCTACGCTCAAAAAAATGTGGCCACAACTAGAAAATTATAGTAATTGCAGTGATAATTTTCCTCGCACAATATAGCAAGAATTCTTGCTACGCTAGCAATATTTTTCCAGTTGTGTCTGAGGCAGCCAGAAATATAGCCGGGTTCGCTAAATACTTTTTTTTCAGTGTAGATTTACGTGCGCCAAAAACGAATCTGACTCTCAAACTTCCGTATCACACACACACCTCAGGATTCTGAAACACTTGAGGTTAAATATACGAAAACGGGCGATTTTGGCCACGTTCGCGGGTCTATTACAATGAAACTAAACAATTTTTCTCAATTGCACTTACAGCATTTGAAAGTGTCGTCTCTGAACCTTTCAATGGATTACTCGATTGTTCCTAAACGCGAATTTCAGTACGACCAGTGTATCGTTTAGGTTCCGCCGCGCTACGCACCTAAATGATCGACATGTTGTACTGAAATTTGGCTTTGATGAAATCGTTTAGGAACAGTCGAGTTTAGAAAATGACACCTTCGAATGCTGCAAGTGCAATGAAGAAAACGTTTTTAGTTTCATTGTAATAGATCCGTGAATATGGCCAAAATCGTCCGTTTTCGTATACTTAAACTCGAGTATCTCGAAATCCTGATTCGCGCGCGCGTGCGCAAATTTGAGAGTCAGATTCGTTTTTAGCGCATATAAATCTCTATGAATCACCTGGTCTGGGGTTCGTGTGACAAAATCTGCACCGTTGACCAGCGACCACCTTCGCGCGCGTCGATATCGCGCCTCGGCGATCGCGCGGTCTACGTGCGCCGCCGTTCGCCATCCGATAAGGATTCCAGCCGGAGGTCGGGCCGGACGATAAAATGGCGAATCCTCCGAGTCGGGCGATGACGCAAACCCTCTTGAAATCGCGCGTTCGCCGTCGTCGCCTCTCTTTTTTTTTTCCATCGAGAGCGCCGTGATGTGTGATGGTGTTGCGCAATTGCGCGCGTTCCAAGGGTTGGCGCGCGCGTATAATCGCGAGAACGATCTTCGGCGGGCACCCGACGTTTCCTCCGCTCGCTTCGTTCAACCGCGCGCGCGACAGCCGTGTGTACCGCGTAGCTTCCGCTTCCGGTCGATGAGAGACTCGCGGACGAACGACGCGCGTTTGAATAGCCGCACCAAATACGCGTACGAGAGCCACCCAACGAGAGAGAGAGAGAGAGAGAGAGAGAGAGAAAGAGAGAGAGAGAGAGCACTCCGTAAACACCCCGCGACATCCCTCGAGCGCGAACACCCCCCGGAGAGAGACTCGCGGACGAGTGAGTCTTTGGCTCGTGCCGGACTGCAGGCAGGGAGGAACGGCGCGGCCGCGCGAGAACAGCCCTACGCGCTCCCGGCGGCCTCGTCGACTGAAATTATCATTTTAGCTGATACTAGCTAATGTAATGATGCAGTTTTATCTCTTATTATCATGGGAAACGAGATAAATCGCGATAGTGTCGTTTATTTTGACAACGCTCTCCCTATCGTCGCGGTATCAGCCCTCCTATCTCGCGGAGCGGAGGCTCCTGCAGTTCTTCGGCGCTGCGCGCGGACGGTGATCGCCCGGATAATCGGCGGCTTCGAGGTGGCGATGTTCTCTCGCCCTCCGGGCGCTTTCCACGCGCACCGCGAATCGCGGCGCGGCTCGGAAATCGACCGCGAAAGGAGTCCTCTCTCGCGCTTCGACCGTATTATCAGGGGACTCGCTCGGCCGGGCCACCCCGAGCGAAGAATACACGAACGGCCCTCGCGCGCGCGCGACCCCGCAACGCGGACGGCCGCTCGTCACTCGGGCCGCGATGACGCAAGGGATCCGGCGGCTCGTAGGCGGAGTGAATCAGCGTGGCCTGCGCTGCGCGCCGCGCCGATCGGCTCCGTCGGCGGACGCGCCCCGACAAATCGGTGAATCATCATCCCCCGTGCCGAAAGTCCACCTCGGTATAGTCAGGGATACGAAATGGCGGCGCGCGAGCGGATTTCGCGGGCACGGCGACAGCCGCAACGCGACGCGTCGATCCGCGTGGACTCGCGCGGCTGTGGGGTTCCACTCTGCGCGTTATCTATCGCGGGGTTCTTATCTGGACACGCGATAAACATCGGACCCTCTCGCGCCGCGGTGTCGATCGCGGGGCGTCGGTTACGGGTTATTCTTTCTCGATCGTTTGAAAAAGGGGACGCCATGGCGCGGGGCAAAAAAATAGGGACGGATCGTCGCTGCGCGAGTTCAGGGAGAGGGCAAGGGGGTTGGCGCGCGCGATCGGGCGAATGCGAAGCGCGAGGGGAACCGCGTCGGAGAGAGACTCGGAGAAGAGTTCAGTTGATTGTGGGAGTCTACTGGAAAGTTTATTGGTCGCGAGAATCGGAGTTTTTTTTTTCTATATAGAGCGACGATCCGTTTGAGCGAAACAAATGTTTGAGTACCTGCGTCATGCACGGAGCAAAAGGGAGAGGTTGGATCTGCGAAAAATTCGTTGCGCGGTCGAGAGAGTAATTATTTATTTATCAACATAAATTAGATCTTCTTACATATTAATCGGGTTTCTTTTTTTCTTGCAATCGCATACCATTCCATGCGATTGTGGGAAAGAGATGCCAAATTGATGCACTCTCTGACTAATTTCATCGATATAAATTGATAATTACTCGCGACCACGCGAGTACCTAATTTGGCAGATCCGACTAATTCTTGTTTTCTGTGTAGAGCGTTTATTCACTTCAAACGTCTGTTTGCTCGTTGCAGGGTAGACCGAGGCGAATCGGATCGTAGATCTATAGATCTGTTTCTGAAATCGTGTTGAAAATGAGCGTTTCGATATTGTTCGTATCGTAATAGTTCATTTGGTGAGGAACGAAGTAATGCGAACGATCGAAATGCTCATTTTCAATACGATTTCGAGCATTTCGATTGTTTGTATTGCTTCGTTCGAGAGAAACGAAGTAATAGAAGCGATCGAAGTGCTCGTTTTCAACACGACTTAACACTAGAACTAACGCAACCGGTCACTTTGACCGGTGTCTTATTCAGAGTTCCATTCAACCTCAATTATTTCGTAACCCGTGAGGTCTTTGTCAAAATTGGTGGAATACTTTTTTGTAGAGCACATTTCGGTCTACAAAAAAGTTCTGCAGCAGTGTGGACGAAAAATCCACGGATAACGAGATAATCACCCGCCAAAACGACCGTATTATAAGGCGCGACCATTCGGTAGTTCTAGTGTTAAAAAAAAAAGGGTAGATCGAGGCGAATCGGATCACCGCAGATCGTAGTGAAAATGAGCTTTTCGATCGTCCGTATTATTTCATTGGAGAGGAACGATCGAAATGCTCATTGTCAACGCGATCTAAAAAAAGTGTGGATCCACGATCTCATTCGCCCTGTGATCCGATTCGCCTCGGCCTGCCCTAAATAAATTCCTTATTCATTGCGAACAAACATTTCTGTATCGCGGAGAAGAAAAAATAGCGATGGTCCCTGCCCGGACAGCGTTGATCGAATTTAGTAATAAAAGCAAGACGGAATATATTCATTACAATCATAAATATATTGATTATAATCATCATTTATAATTCATGATTATTCTTCATTTATTCGTCATTTTTATATTATTACTTTGCCGTAGCAGTCGTTGCTCGCGTTCCAACAGCGATCGTCGTTACTCGATATTCGATTTAACGCGACATTTCGAGACAACGATCATTACCGTCCCAACAGCGATCGTCGTTACTCGATATTTGATTTTACGTGACATTTCGAGACAACGATCGTTACCGTCCAAACAGCGACCGTCGTTATTTTTTTTTCCCCCTGTAAATTCGCATCGAACTGAACTCTTCTCTCGGTGCACGGTCGGATACTCCGTAATCGTCGCGCGGATCACCGAAGAAACGATCCGGCTGACCAATGGAGCGCGAGGGGCCGGCCGACGTATAGTAGTCTCGCTCGCGAGCTCTCGTTCTCACTTTCCTTCCTCTTCTCGGCCTTCCGCTCCGGCCCGAAATCCCTTCGTCAGGTGGATTCACACGTCGGCGCTCTCTCGCTCTCTGCCACCCGTCTGCCTCTCCCCCTCTCCCGCCGAAGCGGCCACCGAACTTCGAGCGGGGGACGTCGGACACGCGCCGCGACCGCTCCTCCTCTACCGCCGGCGTCGACCGCAGTTCGGACTTCAGTTCCAGTCCGATTCTCGCTTGGTGCGCATCCCGGGGCCGTCACCCGTTATCTCTCCTCATCTCGAGCGCCGCCGTGTACCGCCCGTGTGCGCGCGTCCGCCTACCACCTACGTCGTGCGCGCACGAAAGAGAGAGAGAGAGAGAGAGAGAGAGAGAGAGAGTGCGTAACCGCGATCTCGATAACCGCGCGGACGAACGGCGGTGGAGACGCGGCAGTGCGATCGTGCGCGCGTAACCGTCGAGCAACAGGTGGAACGTCGTCGCGCGCGCGCGCGAACTTGGACCCGACGATCTTTGGCTCCCGAGCTGGATTTTCGGCGGCCGGCACCCAGATGAGGCACGCGGCTACGGAGGTAAAGGGTCAACGCGACTTACATAATATATTTCTCACCCCCCGTTGAAAATCTACTGTAGTTTGTACCGGCTTTGCGATCGACTCGCGTACGCGGTTATACGTACGAAGCTTCGCGCGATATCGGATCGGGTGCGGCGGCGCTGACCGAAATATGTACCCGCGCGTGTAGATCGCTTTCGTTTGCACCACGTATATAGGTACCTAGGTACGTCTTATCGCGCCTGGACGATCCGAATTCTCTCGAGTTACGCGCTCCTGTTATCGAACGGCAATCGATAACGAGACAGTTTCGAATCCCGGACTCGCGTCGTTCTCCCCTCGTCGCTCGTTCGGCTCCACGTCAGACGATCGGCGCGTCATCGCGGGAGGTATTCCCCGCGGATCGAGACGATCGGCGGAAGTCGAGTCTTGACATTCCCGGACCGGAAGGGTGACGCGGACGGGACAAACAGTCTCACATTTTTCCCGAGACGGACGAGGTGTGTCGAGCGTCACGCGCGCGCAAACACGAGAGACCCGAGCGCGCCGAAGTGGTTCGCGCGCGTCGCGTGTCCCTCCGCTTCCTTTCCTCCCCCTCCGCGCGCGCGCGGGTCTCGTAGGACTCGCGCCGCCGTGACTCGTTGATCAAACAACCGCTCGCGCGCGGCGACGATCCTCTCGCCCCCCCCCCCCCCCACCACCACCACCACCCCGCGCGGCGCATTTCGACGAAAGCGAGAGCGGTTGCCGATCCGCGCGCGATACCGATCCGCAGCGTCGACGCGAGACGTCTCGAAGCTCGCACTTCCAACGTGGCATCTTCGCGCGCAGGAGACGATGAAGGAGTCGCTTATCAAGCAGGAGGCGAAGATGGAGTGGGAGGGTCGTCGTCCCGAGGACAACTCGCCGCAGGTGCCGCAGACCGCCGAGGAACGAGCGGCGGGAGGAGGCGGCGGCGGCGGTGGAGGAAGCAGCGGCGGCGGCGGTAGTCCTCGGAGCGTTATCACTGCGAGAAGGCACGTGCGAACCATCACTACGGCCGGTCATATAACCGAGAGCGTGGCCGATCCGGAAGTGGAATCGCCGGTACCGAGCCCCACCTCCGCGGCGAACGTTCAACGGGTCGTACGCCAGCAGCATCAGCAGCAGCAGCGGCACCCCGCGGAGGAGCAGCAAGAGCCGCAGCCGCCGCGCTACCAGGAGGAAGCGCGGCAGCAGCAGCAGCAGCGATACGTTCAGATCGAACACGGCGGCGGCGGCGGCGGCGGCGGTAGCCCGGGCGAGGCCGACGATCGACGGCAGCAGCAGCAGCAGCACGTCGCGTACGCCGCCAACGGGCAGGAGAACGTCGACGCTCGTGAAACGGTCGAGACCCCGATCACCCTCGACGCGAAAGAACCGCCGCGGTACGTGGCGTCTAAAAGTGAGAATTACAAGATCGTGTGGATTCCCACGAGCGCTTCGTCACGATCGGCAATATCGTACAGGTACGAGACACCGGTCCCGGGGAGGACGGAGGTCGAGAGGGTCTACGTTTACGCGGACGAGCGCGGTGAGATCGCGAGGGACGACGAACACGCGGTGTCCGTTCAGGTGCAAGAACTCCGACGACAGCAGCATCAGCAGCAACAGCCACCGCCCCATCAGAGATACAGTCCGCGAGAGAACAATCAAGACTCCAGGTATCAGAGTCCCCCGGTTACCGCCGGAGAAGAATACGAAGCCTCGCCCCTCGTCACTCAGGCTGGAACGGTCCAGCTGAGCTCACCGGCTCCGCCTTACTCGCCTCCGATCGACGGCATGAGAACGACTTCTCAGCAGCAGCAGCAGCAGCAGCAACATTTGGTCGCCGCCAGTTACGCGGACGCTACCGGCGCGACGATCAAGTACGACGCCGAGGCCACGGCAGCGGCTGCCGTTGCCGCCGCGGCCGCCGCCGCCGCCGAGACCATCAAGGTCTCCAGCACTTACACCACCCTGGAAACCGTCGCCCTCCCGCCGTCTCAAACGGTCCAGTACACTCAGTACATCTCGACGAGCGACACCTTCCAACAGAGTCCCACCGGCTACGGAGCCTACGGCAAACCCGGCGACATCTATCTCACGTATCCGGCTAGCAGTCAAGCCGGATCCCGGGGATCGGAGGTACGTAGAACCGCGACGCGAACTTCCTCGGTACCGGGGCGACGGCTACGCGGAGAAGAAGAGAAATGAATCTGACCCCGAATCGGCGGTCACAGGCGGGCGAACGCGGATCCAGTTACTCTTGAGTTAAATAGTTTCGTTTTGTTATGATCAAGAAATTGTTTGACGAGAACAAGCGATAGTCGAGTCTAGCAAATTATCAGTTCAAGTGACTAGATCTGTACCTACTGTAAGCAATTCTGCAGTGTGGACCTATACAGACGACTTTTCATGTTAGATAACAATGGCACACGGCTGAACGACACCAGTTGTGGTACACGGAGACAAAAACTTGCCTGATCGAAATAAACGTGCTTTATTATTCATTCTATTCATTCTAATCGAATAAATGTGCTCTCAGGACTGTTCAAGAATTCGTTTATTTCGATCAAGTACACTTTTGTCTCAGTCTATGTACAGGTCCACGTCGGTGAAATAGCGTTAACCCTCTGCACTCGGACTTTTTCTTGCCTAAAGCTGTGGCAGTGCCCGCGCGTGAGGAGAGTGGATATATACTTCGAGTCCAAAGAGTTAAAAACTGACGCCACTCTTTGACCTGTGCGCGTTCCGCCGCCCGTGGCTATACTGATTTGGTCAAATCTACCGCATCGTTTTCTCAGTGTACGCGCACCCCCCGACGAGCACCCCTCCCCCTCAACCGCCGCCGCTCCTCCACAGGTCGACAGCCCGGGCGGCATCTACATCAAGAGCGATCCCACCCTGACCTCCTCGTCCCTCCTGGCCGGCGGTCGGCCCGCGTCGCTGCACTACGACCAGCCCGGCTCGCCGGGCTCGCAAGTGACGCTCTACGGCAGCGGCGCCGCGGCGACCTACCAGTACGTCAAGTCCACGGGCGAGCAGTACTGGCCGACCGCGGCGCCCTCGCCCCCGGCGCCGCCGCCGCCGCCCCCCCACGCGCTGGAGTACGTGCAGGGCTACCCGGCGGTCACGGCGATTCCCGCGGGCGACGCGGCCAACATGCAGCTCTACTCCGGCGGCGGCTACAGCGTGACGGCGGGCGGCAACGGTCCCCCCTCGCCGTGGACCGCGCTGCCGACGGCCAGCGCCGACGAGGGCTTCGAGGGCTCCATCATGACCGCCGAGCTGAAGGAGTGCGTCAATTGCGCGGCCAATATGACGCCGCTCTGGCGGCGCGACGGCACGGGACACTACCTGTGCAACGCTTGCGGCCTCTACAGCAAGATGAACGGGGTGAACAGGCCGCCGATACGGTGCGGGAAGCCCAAACAGCCGGTCGCTCCGGTGAGTGTGCTCTTCGAGTCCCAAATTCGTAGGGGAGAATTCACAGTGACGTGACAATTTTCACATCATCGTTTTTCTCGAACTCTGGCAAATGATCATTTCTGCCAAAATAACAGTACTCTCTGTGAGACAGGTGGTATGATGCATCCAGGGAAAAGGTCTGGTTGAATAGGAACCTGTGGAAACAAAATTTATTTGGGATAAATAAGAATTTGTGTTGATATTGTGAACGGAAGTCTATTTTGAGTCAGATTGATGTTCTACTAAGTTCGTGCTCGATTAAAGCACGCGCAAAAAACGTGAATCTAATTCAAATAGACTTTTGTGTTCGAGATGTGAATAAATTCCTATTTATCCCTGATAAATTTTTCCATCAGGTTCGTATTCAATTGGACCTTTTCTTTTTAGGCCTTTCAGTAAAAATTGTAGTAAAACTTGTAGAGCCTTGTCCCGCGCTTTACCGCAAACTTTGTAAAAATGTTACGATTTCGTCCTTTCCGTGTAGTGTTACAATTGTACATCGTGGAAACAGTTTATCGGTGGTTAATAAATGTTTGTTCAAATATGCGGAAATGAACGTTTTATCGGGCCAAATGAATGTTCGTTAATTATTGCAACATTTATTCGGCACATTTTGACGCTTCGAGGCAATCGTTCGCTATATTTACCACTACATTTATTAACCATTGCCAAGCATTTTCTTCGGTGTACCCTTTCCCCCCTACCTGTAATCGCGCGGTGGTGGCTCTCCGGCGGCGCGACCCGGAAACGCCGCGACCGTCGCCGCGGAGAAAACCGGCGACGCGGCTTCGATATCGAGCAATGTTTGTGCTCTCGCGCGCGCAGAGAGAAGAAGAGCCTTATCTATCACCCGCGCGAGTAAACGCTGTTCGCTCCGGTTTCCTTCCTCGCGAGAGAGCACTCCCATTTTCGTGGCCCCGATACCGGGAACGGTTGGGCAATCGCGACGAGGAATTTCCGAAAACGAGCGATCGACACGCCCTCGCGCCTCTCTTTTTTTTTCTCGAAGACCGGCGGCAGGCGAACGGGGGTGCAGTGCGCGAACTGCCGAACGAGCAACACGACCCTCTGGCGGCGAAACAACAACGGGGAACCCGTCTGCAACGCCTGCGGCCTCTACTACAAGCTACACAGCGTGAGTCCTGATTCGTTACCGTTTATATCTGGGGTGGATCGAGGACGAATCCGATCATATATAGATCCGTATTTCTCAGATCGTGGTGAGAGAATGAGTATTTCGATCGATCGTATCGCTTCGTCGGAGAGGAACGAAGTAATACGAACGATCGAAATGCTCATCTTTTCAACACGATCTGAGAAATGTGGATCTGTGTGATCCGATAATTTTACGATTATTCCAATCCTATGATTTTTTTACGGTGTAAAGAAATTGTATTTTTAGTATACCTACGTTTATATAAAGCTCTTTCTCCCCAATACGTAATTATAAAAATTAATACACCCCCCCCCCCAGTAATCATGAAAATGAATAAATTTCCTCATGAAACTGCCCTCATAAATTTCATAATGGGGTATATTAATTTTCATAATCATCGTACTGAATAAAAGCTTTACACGTAATTATATTAAATTTAATGCCAATTTTTTTACCGTATAAAAATGACCATTCTCTCTCTGATCGATCGTATTAGGTACTTCGTCGGCAGTCAATTTGACTGGTGTTTTATTCAGAGCACCATTCAATCTCGATTATCTCGTAACCCATGAGGTTTTTGTCGAAATCGGTGCAATACTTTTTTGTAGATTATACTTTGGTCTACAAAAAAAGTCCTTTTGCGATATGTGCCAAAAGTCCATAGATAACGCGAAAAATCGAATCGAAAGTCGGCGAGACCCGGCTGAAATTTTACCCACGTCGCGCGCTATGTCCGTTCGCACCGTTCGACACTCGAGAATCGAGAGAATCCGGGCGTCGTTCTTTTCGGGAGGCAGATATCGATCACTGGTTAACTCGGAGGCGATGTTATCAGTGATCGGCGACGGCCATCTTGTCGCGCGTAATTGACCCGCGAGGCGTTGTCGTCGTAACGCGATCGCGTTTGCCGCGTGGAAAGTGATCGAGTAATTGCACGAAATTACGAAGAGCCTGTAAGTATAGAGGCGCGGACGTCGTCCAATTTTGCTTCCTCCCCCGTCGAGATAAGCTCGACGTCCACGAGTCCATACCGCGAAGGCTTGACGCGATAGCGAAAAAATCCACGGATCCGCAATTTCGCGTATTTTTTTCTACATTGTAAACAATTTTGCGGCGTGGACCTATATAGACCATCTTTTGGTGTTAGATAACAATGGCGTAAGACTGAGTGAATTCGGATGTGGTACATTAAGGCTCACACCGGTGATGTGGTGTTAAAGATTAACGCCACTTTTTTACTGAATGATCTGAAAAAATAACCCGTTCGGTCTAACCAAAATCCTGGAGACCATAACCAAACCCTTTGGTGAAATATGGATCCTCCGTCACACACTATTTGGTTAGACCGATCATTTTTTGATTGGAATAACTCGACCTGTACACGGAAAAGAAAAAGCGTAGGATGTAAGTTGCGATAATTACAATTTTAGTAAAAGTTACAGCAACGCCTGCAACTCCTGCAAATTGTACTATAATTTTTACTAAAATTGTAATTATCGTGACAATAAATCGGTCTTGTTTCGAGGTTTACCGCAAACTTTGTAAATGCTACGATTTATAATTCTCTTTGTAATCAGAATAACTTAGGACGTCTGGTTCGATTTACACGAATTTTTGTCATAATAACCAGACTCGTTTAACCAGACGCGTTTCTTCATTTAAAAACCACGTTATTTTTCTCACGATATACCTAAGTAGAGCGCGAGATCCAAACTTCACGGAATCGATAAACGCTCCGTCTCCTCACGAGAGTCCGTATACGCGCGAGCTTTGTCTCGAGGCAATATCGACTCGATCATTTTTAATTGACGTTAATCTAGCCGAGCGACTCGGCGCCTTATCTCGATCGGCAGCGCCGATAAGCCCCGCGTCCCCTCGGCGAAACGCGAAGCGAACGCTTGTCCGTGCCAAGGGAACGTCGACGAATGGCCGAGTTTACGAAAAATAAGCCGGAGTGACCGTCGCGGATCGCGTCGAATTCCTTTCCGATGCGTATATGGATGTTCAATTGTTCGGCTCGCTCTCCACAGGTAAACAGACCGCTGAGTATGAAGAAGGAGGGCATCCAGACCCGGAAGCGGAAGCCGAAGAATCACTCTGGCATGGGTGGCGGTCTGGCAGGGCCCAGCGGACTGCATAAGACCGAGATTAAGTCCGCCTTACTCGGTGAGTCTCCGGTGAGCAAATTCAGTCTTCAATCTTTTTTTTTTTTCCTACGCTGGGGAAAAAATTTGTTTCATCGCAATCAACGTGTTCTTTAAAAGTCCTGAGAGCAGGACATTTATTTGATTCGAATGAATAACAACTTGGTCAGAACAATATATTCGATTAAATCAACAATATTTAGCTATATACACGGAGAAAAAGAATTAGTTGGATTTGTTAAAAATTACTTGCGCGGTCGCACACACACAAGTACCTAATTATTTATTTACGTCAATCTGATCTTTTTTCTCATATCAATCTGATATTTCTTCCTTGCAATCGCATACTCCACATGATTGTAAGGAAGAGATATCTAGGTAAAATCTCGATGTATCAACAAATTTCGTTGGTATAAATTGATAATTACTTGCGACCCAGCAAGTAATTTTCAGTAGATTCGACTAATTCTTTTTCTCTGTGTATATCCGATCACGCCGAGCAAAATGATTAGCAATGTTAACCAAACTTTGCTTGATGTGGTGGCAACGAAGCATCTTTATCGGGACAACAAAACCTTCGGTTGCGACAAGCAAACGTCGGTTATGTCGCGATAAAAATATTTCGTTGCTCCTATGTCAGCCAAAGTTTGATTAGAATTACTAATCGCTTTTTCTCGGTGCGATACTCGTTCTAATCAAATGACTATGTTTTCTCAGGACTATTAAAAAACACGTTTATTTCCATCGAGCAAGTTTTTTTCTCAGAGTGCACGCGTGAAACCACGAGCGACGCCTCGAGATTTTCCCCGTCGGATCGAACGGGGTAAATCGAAGTTCGCGAGAGGTGGCAGAAATTCGTACACGCGCGCGCGCGCGCCGCGCGCAGGACGCGCCCCGCCGTCTCGGGGCGCTTCGATTTCCTCCGCGGTGATGGATGACCATACGAGGAAACGCATCATGGCCGATCGAGCGCGACGCGTTGCGAGTGAGAGAGAGAGATAGTGCGAGGGGGGGGAAGGGGAGCGGAGAACACACGCGAACCACGGTAGCGCCGATTGGTCGCTGGGAGCACGAGACGGGGTCTTGATAACGACGAGTGCGCTTCTCCGCGAGAGGGGATTTACCGGGTGGCGAGAGGGAAGGGAACCCGCGATCGATTTGTCCGTCGTCGCTCGGTCATCGCGCGGATACGACGCGCGTAGCGAGGTTCGGTCGCAATGTTTAACTTATCCTCGAACATCGCGCGGGGATTATACTTTCAGGTGTCCCGTTGGTGTATATTATATGGCGGGTTTTACTTTATTTATATAACGTCGCATTATTGGCCAGAGCTTACGCGTCGGTCGCGCGATTGTCCGCTGTAATGTCCGCGCAGGGCTCCGTCTTACGATTCGATACTTTTCTCTCTCTCTCTCTCTCTCTCTCTCTCTCTCTCTCTCTCTCTCTCTCTCTCTATCTCTTCATTCGCTCCGAAACGACAACGCGTGGTCCGGATGAATTTATTGCTGCAGTTATTGGATAGGTTGGGTAGGAACGACAATCGTGTACACTAAAATGTGTTTGCAGTCGCTCAACGCGCGTGCAGTAATGTATACGACGTTGAGATAAGGAAGACGGAACTAGTTTTTTGCAATCTCACGCGGTGCCGGTAAGACGATGTAGTATATAGCGGAGGCGTTCTACTCGTCGGAGGAAAAGACTCCCGAACGAGGAATAATCCGGAGAATATGGCGCGGATCGATCGTAGGGTAAAAGTAGGATAGATGTCCAACCCCCCCTTTTTATTTCGAGTATGGCAGCACGATTGAGGCGCAATGGGGTATTTCTGTTACATCGGTTTACATATTCATGAATAGGTAGACATGAAAAAGTGTCTGAAGGAAATAGAAAGCATCCTTTTCACTCATTTCACGATGATTGTTGAAATAAGAAGAACAAATAGCTAAAGGAATGGCGAAGTAGTCAGGGTCGGCGGGACAATAATAGATTCACAATGCATTGCCATTACCTGTTTGTACTATGCGGACTGTCTAAAGGCCATTGAGCTACATGCAGAATAAATAAATAAATAACTAAACAATAGATTCGCAATGCACTTTCAATTATGTCTGCTTATCTGTTTAGAGAGAGTGATAGGTGTATTGTCTTCTTCACACATTATACTTTCTTTATTGTTATATTTTAGAATAGGTATATATGAAAAATATTGGATATATTTTCATTGTGAAATTCTCTTTTTTTTACGCTTAAAATGAATTCCTCATCTCATCAAACCTCGAGACACTTATTGCACACCATTCGGGCATCTATCCTCCAAAATGCCAGAAACGGGATTTCCCATTTCTTCTCGGATATCTTAACTTGTTTTATCCAAATTATACTTTCCTATGATAAAAATCGTTAAATTCTTGTAAATAGACCATGTCTTTTCGCGCATTCTAACAACAAGGTACTTTGCCATCCCACTTTTACCGAAAAACGCTCGAGTCTTTATTATCCCCCCCTCTCTCTCTCTCTTACATTTCAGTGGACTCGAAGTTGCAGTTGAACATGTACGCGAGCGCGGGTGGAGGAGGCGGGGGCGAGGAGCATTACCTGTCCGTAGGAACGCTCTCCGCGGCGCAAGCAGCGCACGCGCACTCGCCGCTCGCGTTACCCTCCGCCGCCGTCCTGAATCGACAAACCACCCTTACGTAAGTCACCGTACACTATTCTAAATTAGAGGTGTGCCAAAAGTAACTAGGCGAATTATCGGCATTTTTAGGGTCAGTGCTGAATTTCAACAACTGTCATTGACAGCTGTGTGAGCTATTCTCCACCAGTACGCGGAGAAAAATGAAGCTCAAATTATAGGAAATTGTACTTGAATAGGACCTGTTTGAATTAAAAATACCAATATACTTATAGCAGAGCTGAAATAGATTGATAATTTACCATTTTTAAGTGATCAATTTATAAGGCATTTAGTAAAAATCAATATATCAGTGATGAAATATATAATTATATTAACGCTATAATAAATGTTTAACTATTTGCACAGTGATATTTACGTTATTTCAATTTTTCCCATTTTTATAGTAATACGTGATGCGCATTGAGTATTCGTCAAGAGACACTTCGAATTTTTAACTACAGCAGTGTAATTTTTACTTAGAATTGAGTCCCGTCTTTTTGCTGGGTATAGCAACAGTTATCACTGCCAGCTGTCAACCTACCAGAAACCACTTAACTACCAGAAACGACTGTAGAGTTGGCTATCGTCTGGTTAGTTTTGGCACACCTCTAATCTCCTGGATCAGTGTACATCGAATTCGCCTCTTTCTTTTCCCAGTGAAAAAAATCAACGTTTAATTCCTCCCTCCGTTTCAATCCTTCGCAGAGTGCCTCCACTAGAGCCAGTCGCCAATCGACCCAGTGCGGATCTGACCTCGGTCATTACCTCGACTACGACAGTACATACCGACCGATCCTAGGAAATCTTCCACCGACGGTCCTTACCGGTGGATTTCTACCTTACTGGTCGCGCCATGCCTTACCGATTCGAGTCGCCACGGACGTTGCTGGTCTCGATCGCCATCTGTTCGGTCGAGGCGAAGCAACCGACGGGGATTTCTCCCCGGAGGCGCCTCCGCAGCGTGTCGCGACGTCCCAGAGCAGAGGCGGATTATCGTGACCACACGCGGTAGAACGAGACGAAAGAGCGAAAGAGCGCGAGAGAGAGCGCGCCGGAGGGGAATTTTCAGGATTCTCGACCAAAGAGCACCGCCGGCGCGCGTCCGCGCTTTTTCCGCACGAATTCTTTCACAGATCGCAACACTGTGGACTACGCGCGGCCTGACTTACGAATGTGTTTCCTGTAAATAGCTTTTATACTACATTTTTTTTCCCAAAGATTTATATGTATACGAGAGAAAAAGTACCCCAAAGAGTAATATATTGTATCGCATTACCATACGTTGTAGAGAGGCTATCGCGAATGAGAATGGTAATTGAGAGAAGCGACCGCCCGCCGGCGACACGTGTAGATTCAACGTAATTCGAGCAGTTGTCCCGCCGGCGGACCGGGCGTGTAAGACCTTTTATACGCGCTATCGTCGCCCTACCGTGTATACGCGAGTAGAGTCGAGTATGTTTAAAAAGAAAGGACTTCGCGCGTAGAGAGAGTCATAATTTATGAAGAGGGAAGACGACGACGACGACGACGTCGTTATTACCGTCGTATATACATACCTACGCGCCGACGATCGTCGAGCGTTTGCATTTAAATGGAAATGCCGAACGTGGATTTTCGAATTCGCATTTCTCTACACGGAGAAAAGTTTGTTTAACAGATTTCACAATCAATATGGTACGATTGAATTATTGCGGCATACGACATTCAGTACCTACTGCAAATATCGGCATATTTATAGTTTTATCGACGTCACACGGAGAAAATTGATCATCGTGCAGACTGATAAATAGGTGACGGTTTTGACGATATCGTGTTGAATAATCTGTAGAATAGCAACCATATCTCACTATTCTAACGATGATCATTGTTATGCTGCAGATTATTCAACACGATATCGTCGAAGCTGTCACCTACCTATTTACTATTCTAGCTGGTAATCGTTACTATTCAATTTTCTCCGTGCATATGCCGCAAGAATTCAATCTCACCACATGAATCGTGAGAATGGTTACCATAAACCTTTCTCCCTGTCAAATACGCACACGCGGAGAAAAGTTTGTGGCAACCACTCTCGAAATCCAGGTTTTGAGATTAAATTATTGCGGCATTATGGCGTTTAGTACCATAATTACGAGTATGTCAATATATACCATATAGGTATAGCAAGTGTAGCAATACTTATGGTAGATATCGAACTTATTTATGCGCGGAAAAAAAATTTGTAGTAAATTTCGGGACAAGGCCAATTTTTTGTTATGTTGTAACTATAATTTTAACAAAAATTATAGTAAAACTTGTAGAAGTTGCAAGCGTTTTCTGTAATTTTTACAAAAATTGTAGTTATCGCAACAAGAAATTGGCCTTGTCCCGCATTTTACCACAAACTTTGTAGATGTTACAACTTATTTTTTTCCGTGTAGTAACTGAACGTCATATGCCACAATAATTCAATCTGACCAAATGCACTGAGAGAAAAGGTCTAGTTGAATACAAACCTAATAGAGAAATTTATTCGAAATAAATGTTTTGCATATCTTTTTAATCGGCTACGAACCCAGTAGAACAACATCTATCTAATTGAAATAGACTTTTGTTCGATTTGTCATAAATAAATTCCTATTCATCAGAAATAAATTGCTCTACTAGGTTTGTACTTAACTAGACCTTCTTCCTGGGTATGGATTGTCGGAGTGGTCACCACAAACTTTTCTCCATACACGGCAGATAGGCGTCGGAGTTCCGAATATAACAAACGTGTATCGCCTCTGCGCACTGAGAGAAATAATTGCTCGTGTCAAACAAATGTTTCTTCATTTCTTCAATCGAAAAGACATGATCTTACAAATTTTTAAGAATACAGATTCTTGATCGAAGAATAGGTGTATTATATATTCTTGATTTTTAAGCATACCGTCGTGGGGACAAAGGAATTTTTCGCGAAAATTGAAATCTTTGAAATCGATCTCTCGACCACCCTATCCGATGTATTTTTTCACGCTGATTCTGCAAATGACAGATATATTGACGATATCTCAAAGGAAATATAAGATATCGGTGGTTTCGTGTGCCAGGAAACGATTTTTTTCACGGAAAATCATCGATATTTCTGTCTTCCTTTGAGATATCCACGATATATCTATAATTATCGTAATCAGCGCGAAAAAATACATAAGATAGGATGGTCGAGAAATCTCAGAAATCGAATTCTGGATCACCCTATCTTATGTATTTTTTTACGCTGATTCCGAAAACCACAGTTATTAGGTCGAAATCTCAAAGGAAATATGAAATAACGCTGATTTTGTGTATAAAAAAATTGTTTTTCCGCAAGAAATCATCGATATCTCGGTGTTCCGTTGAGATTTCCTCAATAAATCTATCATTTTCGTAATCAGCGCGAAAAAATACATAAGATAGGATGGTCGAGAATTCGATTCCAGAGATTTCGATTTTTCCGAAAAATCTAAGGGGTATGCCTTAGATTTTTCGCAAAAATCGAAATCTCTGGAATCGAATTCTGGATCACCCTATCTTATGTATTTTTTTACGCTGATTCCGAAAACCACAGTAATTAGGTCGAAATCTCAAAGGAAATATAAAATAACGCTGATTTTGTGTATAAGAAAATTATTTTTCCGCAAGAAATCATCGATATCTCGGCGTTCCCTTGATATTTCCTCAATAAATTTGTCATTTTCGGGATCAGCGCGAAAAAATACATAAGATGGGGTGGTGGAGCGACCGATTCCAGAGATTTCGATTTTTGGCAAAATCTTTGGCCAAACGCGAGTCTCGTCCCCTCGCCATGCCTCGTACCACGACCTAATTAAACACAGTCTGAAGAAACCTCGGATTTCCGCCTCATGACACAATATACCTACTATTTTACACAAAGAAAACCATAGCTTGATCCTGAATTTGTATCACGTTTTTGATTCAAACAACATTTCCTTGGCACCGGCAATTATTTCTCTCAGTGCGTACCGCTGCGGACGGAAGATCCTTTCGCGCGAGATTCGCGACCAAGACCTTCAGTCCCGTTCCGACCTCGAGAAGGATGCCTACCTTCGTCGCGTTCCGCGATCCGCCGGGCGTCATCGGAATCCATACAGAAACAGCCGCGCGTCGAACGCCTAATTAACGGGACGCGTCGTTACGCAATCGGGACCTCTACGCGGGGCGGCGGTCGTATACGCGGACGGGAATACAAACGAGGCAGCGCGCGGTGCGTGATTCCCGGGGATATCGTCGGTGGGGCGGCGGCGCGGGATAGGAGGCGAAGGGAAGAGCAGAGAGGGAGTCCATCAACCCGAAGAGTGGCTATCGAGCCGGCCCTGAGCCGGCTAAGGGATATTCCATGTCAGCCGGTCTACCCGCGTTCTTTTTTATTCCTCGTTGGACTTTTTGTTCCGCGCAAACGTGGCGCCGCCCTCCAACCTCGACTGCCCGCCACCCCTCCACCTTCTCGCGGTCTCTCCTCTCCCTCGCCGGGCGCTTCTTTCTTCGACCGCAACGGATAACGCGCGTCCCAGCGCGTCGTCGGTAAGAACGATTTACCGTGCGGCGCGAAATAAAAGCGGGAGGACTCGACGCCGCTCCCTTTTGCTGGCCGCGGACGCGCGACCTCGGTGTAGATTACGCGCGGACGGGCGAATATCGCACGGTCCGATCCGCGGTGTACGCGCGTCGGCGGGGAATCGCGGAGACGAATCGCCGCGTGGAGCTGGAGGGAACGGCGGCGGGTGATTAACGTCGCGCGGCGGTGCCGGCGCGGGGGAAGCGCCGAGTCGAGGCACTCGCGTTCAAAGACGAATTATTCCGGCGTCGGTTGGATCGGCGCGCTCGCGCCGCTACAGAGAGAACAGAATCGAGGGCCGCGCGCGCGCACCTCGCGTGTAACCAAGTCCAAAGTAGATGCGGGCATCTCGTCATCGTCTCTTCACGCACGGACGCGACGCCGCCGATCGCTCGCGAGCGCCGCGCGTCGGTGGAATGGTCGGAGCCGCCTCGATCCGACGGACGGACGACCGCGACCGCATTCTCCCGCTATCGCGCCTCCGCTTCGCCGGATTCTCAGAGATTCGGGACGGAGGGGGCGTCGACGCGCTGCCCCCGAAAGAGCTCATCCCGTGGCGTCGACATTCCTGGGGCGACCACGATCGGGCCCCGCGCGTATACGGAGAGTCCGGGACGCTGAGATGCTGCTGGTGGATGTAAACGCGGTGGATAACGGAAGTGTACAGCGACCGCGGCGCGGTTACGTCGGAGGGGAATCTCCCGTGGACGCGCAGCGGCATTTCGCTCGATCCGAATCGAAGTCCCGAAAGGAACTGGGTCCGTCTCGTCGCGCGCGCGCGCGAGACACGCTGGACGATAAGCACTTATCTAGCTACGCCTCGTTTCCTACGGTGTTCGGCGCTCCCTCGTTACTCGTTTTCCTCTCGCGTTCCTTTTGTTGCCGTCCGCGTCGAGTGAGTACTCGTCGTGTAGCCGCCGGTGTCCGGCTAATACACCTCCGCTCGGGTTTCGTTGTTATGACAAATCACTGCGATTAGCTATCCAGGGGTTTAGTTGGCGCGGAGCCACGGGCGCGAGGAGGAATTCGTCGAAGAAACGGGGGGGGGGGGGGTGAAAATACTTTACAACCGCGAGAGCGAAACGCGGCGCGTCTAATTGAGCGAATGAAATAAAATAAACGGAGAGAACGAAGTGAACGAAAGAACGAAAAAGGAGAGATGCGATTACACCAAGCGAAATAAGAGGATAAAGCGATGGTGATAAACTTAATAATGGTTCAGCGTGGAGAGAAGCAGAAGGAGAGAAGCGGCTCAGAGGTGGCGAGAGAAAGAAGTGGAAAGCAAGCTCCGAGTCCCCCGTGTTGCGTGTATACCGACGGGATTGCGAGCGTCGATGCCCGGAGACGACCGAATCGGAATAATTGGATCGTTCGATCGCGTTAACTCATTGGGCGTCGTCAGATACACGGGTTGGTCCGCTCGGCGGCTGGCCGACCGATATAACTGACCTGACTTAACGCGATCCGTTGGCACCTACTCTCGGACGTCACTCGAGTGCCTTTGACGGGCGAGATATGATATACATTTATCGGTCGGGGGCGACGCCATACGTTCTCGCGATGCCGAAAGTAGGTGGGTACTCGTCGCGCAATGCCAACTTGGGTAAGTAAAACGATCGATTATCAACCGTGAGGCTGCACTGTGAAAAAAATGTAGTTCCAACGAAATTGTTTGGTTTAAGATTAAAATTCGTCAAGTTAATTATCGCGTGTTTGGTCGGACTGTACAGGTGTAGGTATATACAGAGAAAAAGAATTGGTCGGATCTACTAAAAATTACTTGTGCAGGGCCGCAAATAATTATTTATTTAGATCACTTTTATCTATTTTCATATATTAATTTGATACTTCTTCTTTGCAATCGCACACTATTTTACATGATTCTGCAAGGAAGAGATATCTAATTAACGCGCATTCAATTTCTTATTAATTCTTTTAAAATTCGTATTAATTCTTGTTCTCCGTGTAGTGTGGGAATAACTACAATTTTTGCGATTCATTCAATAAAATTCGTTTCATTGGCGCAGATGTATCTCGCCCATTCAACTTCACATGCTTTGTTAAATTAATTTGAGCTGGTTTGTTTCGACAAAAGTTGAAGTGTATCAGACAAACGGTGAAAATATAGTGTTGACTACACTGAGAAAAAAAAATCGTTTGTTTCAACTAAATTTTAAGGTTACGGACGGACAATCAAATATATAATTAGTGGAAGAAATATTTAGTTGAAGCAGCTAAATATCTACCTATATACACTACATATTTGTTCAGATAACTAGGTATATATATATATTTACTTGATCGCCCAAGAGTTTGAGATTGCCAAAATTGAATTAAGTCGAACGACGTTTTTTCTCAGATAAAAAAAAAACGAAAAATTAATCCTACCGTCGCTCTCGAGCGTATTTCCCGCTCTCGTTTCGTCCTCGATATCGCCGTATCGAATTCAGAAATTTCGACGAATCGACACTCGGGGGGGGGGGGGGGGGCAGGCGAGGGGGAATCTCGCTAGGAATGCAGAAGAGTCCCGCGCTCTCTCTCTCTCTCTTGATCATCCGTACAGGGAGGATCATAGATGGAAGGGCCTGACGCGCGGGCGAGCCCCATCGGTATGGCGCCAACGGGCGGCTCTTATCGGTGTAAGAGGCCCCGTTACTTAACTTTTTTCTTCTCCCGCAGGACCGCGTCGCTGGGACGACTCCCCCCCCCCCCCCCCGTATCTTTCCCCGTTTCCCAGCTTTTCCAGGGTCCCCGCGCGATGATGGTAGCACGCGTGTCCCCTCCGCGCCCTATCGCCGCGGCCTGCGCCTCGTGTACCCTCGTATGCGCGCCATCCAACACTCTTATCTCATAGATTACGCGCGCATTACCGGATCGACGCGTCCTCTCGCGAGAATCATTTATATCGAACGACCGTTCGCGACGTCCCGACGCTGTCGTTCACGGCTCGCGCGTGTCCGATCGCGGCGCGACGGATGACCGATCGTCCGGAGCGAGGGAAGAGGCTGAAAAAGAACATAGTTGGATCTGTTAAAAATTACTTGCGGGGTCGCGCGAGTAATTATTCATGTCAATGACATTTTTTAATACGTCAATTAGATATCTCTTCCTTATAATCATATACGGAGTAGTAGTATGATGATTGCAAGGGAGAGATGGGATCTAATATGAATATGATAAAGGATTAAATCGATGTAAAGAAATAACGACTTGTGCGACCCCGCGAGTCATTTTCAGTAGGTCCAACTAATTCTTTTTCTCCGTGTACTCCTTCAATCTGAATCAGTAAAAATCACTGAGAATCAGTCCGTCTGCACTGAAAAATATATTTAGCTAATCCGCACAGCTATATTTCTGGCTGCCTCGGACATTGTTTGGTGACGACTAGAAAAATATTACTAGCGCAGCAAGAATTCTTGCTATCGCGAGGAAAATTATCACTGCAATTACTATAATTTTCTAGTTGTGGCCAAATTGTTTTGAGTGTCAAGTGTCGAATTTTCTCATTCGAACGAAAAATTTCGACTTTTTAAAAGACCGTGGCCACCGCGCGCGTCGAGTTTATATCGATTACTCTTTACTTCCGACACAGATAGTCGCCTGATTCGCAAAAATATCTCTATGGGTCTAATAATCGATAAACTCAACATCGGCCATGATCCCTTAAAAAGTCGAAATGTTTCGTTCAAGAAAACGTTCGGAGCTTCACCCCCCGATTCTGATTTAAGAGAGCAGGGATAAAGAGCCACGGAAAGCACACTCGCCTCGAGAGGATCCCGACGGCGCGCATCGTCTCTCTCCGCCGAATATATTCGAGCGAGCGCGTCGCGAGGGAACGCTCGCGCCGCTGTTGTTGTCTCGGTGTCGCGCGCGCGATACGACGATTCGCCGATCCGTTCGCGCGAAGGGCGCCCTTCCGCTCGTAGTCGCCGGCGATGAACGAGCTCGAAACGCGCGACAAATTAGATCGGCGATCTCGCGCGAAACATCGCTCAGGGCCCGGTCGCGATATTTCACTGCGCGCGCCGCCGGGAGTGGGGACGCGCGGTCGAGTGTCGCTCGGGAGAGGAAGAGAGAGAGAGAGCCCACTCTCGCGCGGGCCGCACCTCGCGTCGCGCCCCTCTCGTCCGCGATACCGGAGAATTTACTTTATTCGCGCGCGCGCCCGCGCCTTTTTGCGCTTTCGCGCGCGAGACGTCCCGCCGCGGTTTCCAGGAAGACGCCGTCGCCGCCCCGGGGCCGATTAGATTGGAGGAATCAATTTGCGACGAGGGGTTGTGCCCGAGCGGAGCGAGATAGGGACGGGCGGACGAGAAGCGTTAATTTTACTATAGGAGCCGCGCGCGCCGTCCTCCGTGAATAGGGTAGATCGAGACGAATCGGATCACAGGGCGAATCGGATCATAGGTACAGTGAGAAAAAAATGTCGTACATTAAATTTGACCAAATTAGCGGTCAAGGGCGGGGGAATGCACGTTTAGTTAATTGAACTAATAACACTGGTCAACAGGATTTTGTCACACGAATCAGACAAGGTGATTCTTATAGATTGATATGCGCCAAAAACGAATCTGACTCTCAAATTTGCGACGTGGGTCAGGATTTCGAGATACTTGAGGTTAAATATACGAAAACGGATCTATTACAATGAAACTAAAAACTTTTTCTTAATTGCACTTACAGCATTTGAAAGTGTCATTCTTGAACTTTTCGATACATTACTTGATTGTTCCTAAACGATTTTACAAAGCCAAATTTCGGTACCTACAACAAGTCGATCACGTTGGTCCACCGCACCACGCGCCTGCGATACATTTAGGTGCGTAGCGCGGTGGACCTAAACGATACACTTGTCGTACTGAAATTTGCGTTTAGGAACAATCGAGTAATGTATTGAAAAGTTCAAAAACGACACTTCCAAATGCTGTAAGTGCAATTAAGAAAAATTTTTTTAGTTTCATTGTAATAGACCCGTGAATATGGCCAAAATCGCCCATTTTCGTATATTTAACCTCAAGTATTTCCAAATCCTGACGTGTGTGTGATACGCAAATTTGAGAGTCAGCTTCGTTTTTAGCACACATGAATCTATAAGAATCACCTGGTCTGGTTCGTGTGACAGAAAAAAATGTAATTTTGTTGACCAGTGTAATTTGCTAAACTTGACAGCAGCGTGTTTTCGTCAAACAATTTCGAATCGTTATAACTGAATTATTTTTCATTCGAGCCACTTGATCGGCGTTCCCCCGCCCGTGACCGCCAATTTAGTCTGATCCGCTATTTCTTTTCTGTGTTGAGATCCATTTTTCATGCGACGGAATTGAGGATTACGTACGTCCGCATCACTTCATTCTTCTCCGACGAAGTAATACGGACGATGAAAATGCTCATTTTCAGCACGATCTAAGCAACATGGATCTATATGATCCGATTATTCGCCTCGGTCTACCCTACCTACGGTGACACGCGAGGAAAGGATAGAGAGAATCGAAACGCTGTAGAGTGAAAGTGGGATAGACGCCCCCTCCCTGAGGAAAAAAATTATATAGCAGTATATTTGTTATTGTTAGAAGGTGAATACATGGTCTACTTACTAGAACGTAACAATTTTTATAATGGAAAAAATCTATAATTTGGATAAAACAAGCTAAGATATCCAAAGAAATGAAAAATTCCATTTTCCGTACTTGAACGGATAAACGCCCTAGGTGTGTGTCTGATAAGACGAGGTATTCATTTTAGGCGTAAGAACAGATTTCATGTGATGAAAATATAGGTACCTGATATCTCACGTACATTCTAAAATGCAACAATAAGGAAAATACAATTATCAATAAATGGATAAGCAGAAATAATTGAAAGAAATACTACGATTTATTATTTTTTTTCCGCGTACCCAGTGCAGAGTTGTAAAATGATGGAAAATAAACGCGAGAGCGAGACGGTATGAAGATATATGTACCGACGAGATAAATAGGGAACGACAGATATAAACACGATCGTGATTTATAATCCAGCCTCTCTCGTGCCAGCCCCATACAAGTATAATCTCGCCGCGAAGGTAGAGACTCCAAGGAAAACGGCGCGGATGCTAAAAAAGGTTCGATTCGAACGATGCAAATTCGATGTTCTAGTATTACTGTTCTAGACTATGTCACAGCGACGGCATTCGAATATGTACAGCGTACGCTGCAACGACACTCCGAGCGTTTCGTATACTTAGTACAAGCTACACTCCCTCGTTCGAACGTCGAATTGTACACGCGACGAATAACTTCGACAGCGTCTCGAAACGTTTTAGAGGCCCCTCGATATGGCCCTTCTCTTATCGACGGTATTCCTAGTCGCGCGCAGCTCCGATCGAGTACTATCTACCTTTCTTTCCGGTCGCGGACGACATTTGATTAACGAGTGATCATCGGAAGAACTTAATTTTAATGGAGTGAGAGAGAAAGAGAGGGAGAGCACTTAGAGAGGGAGGGAGGGAGGGAGGACAAAGAGAAGAAGAAGCGGAACGCCCCGATGCGATTGGTGTGTACGCCGAGAAAATTTCTTTGGTAGATTGAATTATCACGGTATATCACGCCCACAGTAGAATAAACATGTCGATACACGTGAGAATGGTTACTACACAGAGAAAGAGAGAATTAGTTGGATTTTTACTACAGATTACTTATGCACAGGGTCGCGAGTAATGATTTATTTAGATCAATTAACCAATGAAAATCTTTTTTCGTATTAATTAGATATTTCTTCCTCGCAATCATATATATTAGGTACGTCACGTGATTATAAGGAAGAGATATCAAATTCATGCATTAAAAAATTTCATTGATGTAAATATAAATCATGATTTCCAATCCCGCAAGTAATTTTCGATAGATCCAACTAATTCTTTTTCTCTGCGCATAGACTTTCTCCCCCGTGTAAGCGACGGTATACCGTGACGCGAGCGTTTCGTCGCGCTGTTCGAACTACAGAGCTGCCCGTGTGCAACGCACAATGTTGCAGATGCACTCTGCAACATTCTTGCTCCAGAGAGAAAACGTTCTCCTTCCTTGCGTCATTCCCTCGGTTTATACGCGTTATACGAACGGAATTTTCTTCTCTTTCACGAAATCGCCCTATTCGCGCGTTGTGCACACCTACGCGTTTGATTCTATACGGTAACGTTACGCGCAAACGTTACGCCTGCGTGGTCTACGCGGATGCGAACGACGCAAATTGCGGTGAAACGGATTAAAAGAAAACGTACGATTGGCGCGGCTGAGTGCCTCGAGCTCGTTCCAGACGAATCGCGCGCGATTTCTCGAGATCCGCCGTTTCCGGTTTTTGAGGACCATCGATTATTTTTCCCTCAGAGGCGCGCGCGCACCCGAATGTCCGTATAACTGTTGCAGCGTCTTCCGACGGCACGTGGCAGGGGCGGCGGCGAGCTTTTCCGGGGAAGGAAGAAGGGGTGTGTCTGGTAAATCGACCGAGGGGTGCTAACGAGTCCGCAAATATAAATTTCGCGCCGGAAACTGTCCGTGGCGCATCTTGAGTCGGGCGAGGGTCAATCAGGGTGAGGCGAACGTTGCCTCGTTGCGCGCGCGCGTCCCTTGGTTTGCGATGATTCTCGGGGAAAGTCGCATAATACCGGATAATCCAACGATCCCTGATCGTTATCAGGTTTGTTGTTGTCGCCTACACTTTCTGCACTCATTTTTCTACGCTACAGTATATCTAGACTTATTACAAACTGGCCCCGAAAGGGTAGAATTCTCTATCAATTCTTACAACTCTTTCCGTGAAGGAGAAAGTGTGGAGTTCTTCATCATTTTCTCATATCTTTTGATAGCTTATAACGTGGAAAACCAAGTATACTTAACGTACACTGAGAGAGAAAACGGTACATTTTCAATTAAATCTGCGTTTACGGGTGGGAAAATGCAGAATTACTTGCTCCGACTGATAAGTTTTATTACAACGATTAACGGCTATTTGTGAAGGAAACAGACTGTAGTCCATTCGAGTCAATTATTAGTTTAAATAACTAGATCTGCACTCCCTCTCGCGCGTAGCCGCAAATTTAACCAAATTTACCGAATCTTTCTCTCAGTGTTGACAACGAGAACAAGCCTGTCACCAACTACAAGGATCATCCCCCATCGGAGTGCCCCGCGACGCTACGCAACTTCCCCTCTGTTCACCCTACGAAAATGAAACATCGGTGCAGAATCGGCTGCACTGGACTTTTCTCTACGTGAGCGACGCGTGAAGACCGACAGAAAGGAATTCAATTTTGGCAAAAACTCTCGTCGAGTCCTCGTCGTTCTCCGGATGCAACACGACCGCTCTCTTATCTCCCTGCGGCCATCAGCGATCGGTGCCGACGGGGTAATCGATCGGACGCGATCGCGAAGCCGTAGTCGGTTGTAAATCGAGAGAAGAGCGAAGGAATCGAAATCGTGTCTTCGCCGCGGCGAGACGCTACGATTTACGAAAGCGACGTAGCTCGCTTTCCTTCGACTTGAAATCGAGGACGCCATTGCGTATCGTCGTCAAATATGGGCGATCACGGTGAACCGGGATTAATTCGGGCGCCATGTTCCCGCCGCGGCAAACGGATCGGATGTGTACAGACGATCGCGTATACACGAACGCTCTCCTCGACGCGGCGTTCGCGTGTTGAACCGGAAGTCGCGTGTTCGCTCCTATATCTACACTCGGGGTAGTCCGCCCACCTCGTTAACGTCGAGCGTACCGCACCCCCCGCTACACCGCCACCTATTAAGGTCCTTCCATCAGGGGGTTGCGGAAAATAATCTCTCCCTCTTCTGGATCCCAGTCTTCGAGCGCGCGCGCGTTCTCGCCCCGCTTCTTTCACCCTCTCCTTATCGCCGCGCTCTATACAGGGATTTGTCAGGTTCCTTGGTATCTCGTCGATGCGCGACGGAAAGAAAACCGCGGAAGGAAGTAAGGAGAAGAAGGAGGAAAGGGGAGGAAGTAAGTGGTTCGTCGTGCCTTTAGATTACAAGCTGAGAAAATTGATGCTTCTCAAAATGTAGCGATTAATTCTAGAAAGTACGGGGGAAAACTCCAAGTAAGAAATCTAGTGACAGTGTAGCTATGAGTTCGGTTAAATACTATATACTGCATAAAATTTACTTACGTCAAACGCGTGTAAGTTTTAATCCTATACGGTGTAATATTTAACCAAATTCACAGGCGTCTCATCACCACATTTCTTACCTGACATTTTCCCCCATACTCTCCGGGATTGATTTTGAGAAATCCTTTTTCTCAGTGCATCTCTTTAGGGTGGACCGAGGCGAATCGGATTACACGCCGAAAAAAAAAAATGGTACATTCAATTAAATCGACGTTTACAGGTGGGGGAATGCAAAATTATTCGCTCCGACCGATAAATTTGGTTATAACGACTGACGGCTGTTTGAGGGAAACAGGCTGTAATCCATTCAAGTCAATTATTATTAGTCCAAGTAACTTGATTTGCATTTAGTTAAATTTATTGCATTTTTTTTTCTCAGTGCAGGGCGAATCGGATGAGAGATTTACAATCGTCTGTATTTCTTAAATCGTCGCGAAAAAATGAGCATTTCAGTCATTCGTATTATTTCATCGGAGCGGAACGAAGTAATACGAATGATCGATATGCTCATTTTCAATACGATCAGAGAAATATGGACCTATGGTCCGATTCACATCTTGGCCTGCACCGACTAGAGTATAAGAATTACCTATCAATAGAGAGAGCGGGTATGATAATAAAATTATAACGAAAGAAAAGAAAATTTACCGACGTTATATAAAACGAATATTCAAGCTCTGCAAGATAAATAAACATATGAAGAGGAAAGAGAAAATGAGAGAAAGGGAGAGATGGAGGCGAAGAGAGAAGATTCAAGAGATATCCGCTAATAGACGAGCGATCGACTCGACGCGTCGACCCGCGTTTCCAGACGTCATTCTCTGGAAACGCGACCCGGACGAGCTGGTCGCTTCGCGTGGGATAGACTCCGGCGAGCCAGGGGTGGAGGAGGAGGGTGGGGTGGGCACCCCTCGTCAAGCTGCACCCTCCAATTCTGTGATCGGCGCCACGCCTATCTCTACCGTTACTTACCGGCGCGAGTTGCACCAACCATATTTTATCCGAATGTCCGGCGAGATAATAAAGGCATTATAACGCTTTTCGGCTGATTGATCGGCTTTAATTAACGCGCCTACGTACGCCGGCGTCGAGCGAGAGAGAACCCCGCGCGACGCTCGGCTCCCGAATACGCGTTTTAGGAGAGGACGGAGCTTTTCGAATCGAGCTTTACCGAGGGACGCCTCCAGAGGATGAAGAATCGGCGGGAATCGCACATTTTACTTATCGCTGCACGAAACGCCGTCGTCGCGCGTGCCACTTGCCTCGTCATTTGCGAATGCACTGAAAACAAAAAATTTGCTTCATTCAACCATCGATGAGGTGGAATACGGCGAACCTCACGGTACAATTATTTCAAATAGACATTCGCTCTTGTTTCAACTTCCAATTGGTTGTCTTACGGCATTGAAACGATTAGGTACATCGTGAGGTTCGCCGTATTCAACCTCACCGAGATAACAGAATGAAGCAAATTTTTGTTTCAGTGTGCACGGAGAAATGTTTGTGGTAACCACTCCCACAATCCACATGCGGTAAGATTGAATTATTGCGGCGTATGACGTTCAGTACCTGCCATAAATACGTCGATATTTACCATAAGTATAGCAAATGTGACAATACTTATGATAAATATCGACATATTTCGTGTCACACGTAATATACCAAGAACGGCGGTTCAAGCTGAACCAGCCTTGAACTTACATTGTACAACTGGGCCTTAGTTGTGTCACGTCACACGAACACACTACGGTGATACCACAGTGATGCCACTACGTGGTCAGCACTGCGTGTTTCTAGCGTGCAACTGCACGCTTTGCTGTCGGGGCCTTCCTTCGATAACTACCCTCGACTGCTGCTCTCCCTTTTGGCAAAAGAGACGTGGTCGCCTCTTCGCGTTGAAGAGGAACGAAGTAATACGAACGATCGAAATACTCATTTCACCACGATCTGAAAAACGTGGATCTATATGATCCGATTCGCGCCCTGTGATCCCAAGCATCGCCTCGGGGTCTACCCATGAGCCCGAAAATATCCAAAAGAATCGAGAATTCACGATCGTTCAACGCAGAAAGCCCGATTCGCTTTACCGGTCGCCTCTCTTTCGAGGATTCGACGAAAAATGGATCCCCCCCAGCGCTGTACGCCCTGAGCTGGCGCGCGCGGGACCCGCGCGCCTTAATTGGAGCGGACGCCCGCGAGTTCCAGCCGAATCGACCAATAAACAAACGCCGATGCTAATGCCCGCGCGCGAGGACGAGGCACTTTTCCTGGAAGCAGTTCGAGCTCGGCTCGCCGGACAGATAATTTTCGTCCCGGCGTATAGGACTCGGCGCGCGCGCGCGCGCGCGCGGGCACGGGAGGGGATGCTCGCGCGCTCCCCCTCGCCCCACCCCACCCCACCTGGCATCGCGGGTATTGCATTCCACGACGCGCGCTAATGGACGACGAATGGAAGTGTGAGAGTGCCCGGAGTGCACTCAGGGATCCCGAGGAAAGGCGCGCGCGCGCGCGCGCGCGCGACGGGGAGGGCTACCGAGACCCCCTCCGAGTGCATCGATACCTGCTTCGTTTATTGGGCTGCCATGCTGGACGCGCATCGCGCGCTCGGACGCTGCAGCGGCGCATACCGCGCGCGCGCGCGTTCCACCCCTGCCTCTCCGAGCCGCGGCCGCGGGCGCGCGACGAGACGACGCCGCGACGCGCGATGTCTACTGTCCTCTCGATCGTCCGCGCGACCTCGACGAGTAGAGAGATTTCGCGCGACGCGCCGCTTCTCTCTCTCTCTCTCTCGTTCCGTTGTGTTCGCGGAATTTTCTCCGGCGCAACTCGCGCGCGGAGGGAGGCGCGGTGCGCGACGGTGAGGAAAAGGCGAGCGAAAAGCGCGCGCGCCGGTGCAACGGCGCGAGGAAGACCGCGCTATTCTGATTTTCAGCGGCACGCGCTGTCGCAGCCTCCGCACGGGAGCGTCCGACGGAAGAGATCGTATCTCCGCGATAATTGGTAGCCGAGATCGTGTTCGGATAAAGGACGAAACAGCTCCGTTACACCGCGCGCCCCCCTCGTTCGACTTTGTCGATGAACGGCGAGAGAGAGAGAGAGAGAGAGAGAGGAATCCTTCCCCGGGGATCGACCCCCGGAAGATCTTCGCGTTCCCCCGATCCCCGGAGAAATACGACGCCTTCGAATATTTCGGCTCGTTATCCGTACACGGCCCGGGTCCGTCGCGGTCTTTCCCTCGAGAGGATCTATACGCGAAAGTGCGCCGAGATCTCGGAGCTACGGGTGGTCCCGCGCGCACGACGACCGAAATACAATTACCCACGTCCCCGAGTCGAGCGAAAGGACGCAGGAATGTTTTGGACGCGGGAGAAGAAAGACATCGCGTTCGTGTTTCCGAAGCTACGCGCACAATTTCATTGTTGCGCGTTCCCCGGCGCTGTGCAGCGACTGAGACGCTCGTCTAACCTCGAGTGGAAGGAGGTGGACCGTGCAGCCTACGTTGTAACAGACTGTGAACGTCTGTACGGAGAAAAAGAATTAACAGGATCTACTGAAAATTACTTGCGGGGTCGCAAGTGATTATTTATTTAGATCAATTAGATCGTTTTTCATATTATTTCAATGTTTCTTACTCGCAATCACATAGGTACTGTTTCGCATGACTGTAAGGAAGAGATATCTAAAATTGATGTGTTAGAAAATTTCATTGATATAAATAAATAATTACTCGCAACCCCGTAAGTAATATTTTCAGTAGGTCAAACTAATTCCTTCTCTCTGTGCATGCCTATACGTACGTTGTGTAGGTATTCGAAGTTTGTATTTCGGAATTGACAGGTGAAACGGACGTCTGCCGTGCACATTTGTCTTTTGTTTCCCGAATGTATTTTTAACCCGCGTAGATAAAGAGAAAGAGAGTGACGGACAACGCGGTCAAGTCGGATCGATATCGCGAGCGCGCCGGTCACGCTATTTCCGACGTCGCGGAGAGAGCCGCGTGTTGTTCTTTAGCATTCGGCGGTGATACATAGTTCTAGCTCGCGATTTCCCCGCGAGGAAAACGAGTACCGCGCGGTATCGTGCAGGGTACACCGAGAGAAATATGATAAATATCACGGGATCTCTCCTAGTAGTTTATTATATCAGCATAAAAATATTACGTTTTCTGTTTGCCTTAGCAATACTTATTTCTATTTCACCATAATAAGAACAATCGAAATGCTCATTTTTTCACCACGATCTAAGAAATATGGATCTATATGATCCGACACGCCTCGTTCCACCCTACTGTAAAGTTAACCTGTCTCTTTTAGCCCAAAAGTATAGCCGTCAAAGCTATAATGACTGTCGTGCGACTTGAAACTTGTTTTCAGTTCGTATTTTTACCTCCTCCTCCATGTAAGACTCGATAAGATTTCTCCCCTTCACTCCTTCCTCCATTATACCTAATAGGTACTAGGTACGTAAGAAAATTGAATTCAACAAACTCAATATAAAAAGGTTTGTGGATCTTTTCACAGCAGTTTCAGTTACTCGAAATGCATGGCATCATTTTTAAAAATATCGCAATATTATCGAATACCTATTGTTAATTCTTCTTTAACATGTAAGTACCTAACGTTAATTCTTCCCGGATGTAAAAGAAATAGAGGAAGAGAGAGAGAGAATTCCTGTAATATTTCTTACGTAGAAATTAACCCCCTCCTCCTCCTCCTCCTCCTCCTTCCCCCTTCAGCCGCCCCTACGCACGCGAGAAGACGACAGATTTTTCGCATCGCTCCGCCAGTGCGCGCCGGGCGCGCGCGCGGTCCTCTGGCGCGTACAACGCACGCGAGGGGTCGAAGGCTACACTCGATTTCCTCCCTCGGCGCGCTTCACGCGCCTCCAACGACGAATCCTCGCGCGCGCAGTTTCCATTGCGAACGATAATCGACTTTATATCGCCAGACGTTTGCGCCATTAGAAGCGGAGCCATTACGGGCGAGCGATAAGAGATACGATCCACCCGTCGCAAATTGTCGAGCCGCTTTTAATTGGCCACATTTCAACGAGCACGGACGCCGGCGAGTGGGCGGATAACTATACCCGAGGCGTCGACAAATTCGAGAGGCTCTTTTCCCCCGGGGCCTCCGATTCCCTCGTCGATCCGCGATCTTCGCGGTCCTTCCGAAATTTAACCGACTTGTTTTCATCTCGCTCGAACTCTTAAACTCGGCCACCGAGTGTCTCGCGCGACTGCCGGCGGAACGAGTTTCGAGCGTTTTGGATCAGTCCTTGAGATTCTTAAATTGGCACCCTTCGTTGCCTCCAGATATTTTGGGGTAGGTACCTACTACCTACAACACGCGCCGCGATGGAGGGTGCTCGAGAATTACACGCGATATTCGTTAGAATCTTGCACGCGATTTTTTTTTTAACGTTTTCACGACTTTCGGGTAGTCCGTTGCGTAGATCGAGGCTAAAGTTTAACTTTTACATGCGTGTCCTTATACTGAAAGAAAAAAAAATAAAAATTTCAAATCGCACGGCAAACAGTAAGTAGGATAGCTTTGACAGTTATATACTTTGAGGCCAAGTGACAGGTTAACTTTACAATGCTTTCAGGTATTAAGGCAGGCCGAGGCAGCACGCCGCGCGTGCATTCTGTAAAATTGTTTCAGCGCGCGAAACTAGGTAAGATTTGTAGGTAGTAAATCTCTCTTGTTACGATAGAGGCTACAATTTTATTAAAAATTGCCGTAAAACTCGTAGAGGTTGCAAGCGCTTTGCCGTAATTTTGACTAAAATTATCGTTATCGTGACAATAATTTTGGCCTCGTCCCGCATTTTACCGCAAACTTTGTAAATTTTATAATTTAGGTACTTTTTTACGTGCGTAGATACACGACAGACGCGCGGACGAGAAAGCGACACTTCAGCGAGACGGAGAATCTACGATAGCTGCAGAATCCGCGAACTCCAAGAGAAGTTCGGAGAAGAGCCGAAGCGCGTATTCATCGGTGCGCGGAAAATTGCCGAAATCGGAGTCGCGTTACCAATGTACAGGGTCACGAGCGAACGCGCCGCGACTCCGCCGGAGTACGTAGGTATCTACCTACCTATACTCGCGCAACCGCGGGTACCCGAAGCACCCTCGCGAAGTCCATAATTCAACTGGTGCACGGCGCGCGAAGATATCCGTGAGGGACGATCGCCGGGCGCCCTTATCATCGGTCGATCTCGTCGGACATTATAGCCCGGATCGCGCGGGGAAAAGATTTTATGAAAATTAGAGAGAGGGCGGATTCGATCCAGCGAGGGGCGTAGTCAGGCTGGCCCCGCCGACGAACGAACGAGAACCCACGCCCGTCGCGCCCGCCGCGTTTTCTCCTCCTCCGTCTCCTTCTCCGCAGCGCGTCGGGAGAGGCGAGCGTCCGGGGCAGTTTCAGTCGAACCGCAGTCGACGGTTCTGCACCGCGTCTCGATCCTCGTTATCCTCCGGCGATTCTCTCGCCTCGCGTGCGGTGAAAAAAACGCGAATCTCTCAACGCGATCGCCGACGGACCCCGACCCGCGAGAGGGATAACCCGGTGTCCGCGAACTCGATGTGAACGTTCTTCCGGTGCGCGCGCATTTGCCCCCTCCGTCCGACATCCGTCGTCGCGCGTGAGCCTGCCGTCGACGCCGCGGAACGCGAAAAGAGAAATCTCGTTGCGAATGCACGGAATCAACGGACCGTGGAAAACGCTCGTGACCGGGATTCCTCCGTCGGTGCGGCACCCGCGAATCGTCGCGGCAAGCGGAAAGTTCGAACGTGAGAATAAGGAGTGATCGTCGAGGAATAGAGGGAGGATCACTGATCGAGGGATATCGAGTCGCGCGACGATTTCTCGAACCCGAGAGCGACAGTGTCCCGACGAATCCCGCGGGTGAATCGAACTGGAATCGCGTTATCGCCATTTTCTCGCGTCCAAATAATCCAAATCGACGCGCGAGCGTGTGTGTCTGTCTGCTCCTGCTATCGCTCGCAATTTGTCAACCACTCGACCGCTCTTCCTTCAGCGAGGAAGGAATCCCTCGTCGAGCAAGAATCAGCGGAGGAGCGACGGGAAGGGCTGAGCGGCACGGAGATCCATTCTCATCCTTGCCGACGGCAGCAACGGTGCGCGCTTGAGCCGAAGAAGGCTGATTAATCACGTCGACTGCGTGCGGGACGGCGGATCGATCGATTATTCAAATAAGCCCTCGCGCGCTCGCGCGCGAGAGGGACCGACATCCGAGCGAAGTATCGACGACGGCGGAGCGGCCACGGTCGGTGAGAGACGCCCCATGCGGTTAATTCGCGACGTCGCGGCCGCGCGGACCGTGTCGACGTCCGACTGAATTGTTCACGTGAGTATTCGAGCGATTCGCTCGTTAAGTCATGTCTTTGTCGTCCGACGATAGCGCGCGAGCTCGAGATACGGGGTTGGGGACGCGATGCGCCATTGCGACGGGCTCGACTTATCTCGTCGCGCGCAACGCGTTATTACGAACACTCTCGTTTCGCTTGTGAATTCTATTCGTCGCGCACGAATTCGACGGTTGGTATAATTTTCACGCGGCCGAAGATGAGAGCCGATCGCCGACGCGACGGTGCCATTCGATACCATCCGTGCGGTACGGAGGCGAGTGTAATTAGAGTTCATTACTCCCGGGATTGTCAAAAGGGGATCAGAGCGATGGGGTCCTCGAGAATCGAGCCCCCCGCTATAAGCCGTTTGTTGACAAACACGTCAACCGCACCAGAGGTGGCCGGGACTTCGCTCCACAAAGGACCGAGTGGAGCGAGACGGTCTCGAGTCGGCTCCCGGGGGTTCTTCGGGTTTCGGCCAGGTCCCGAGACTCGCGGAGGAAGGGGGGAGAGATAGGAATCGAGACGACGGAATACAACGACGATATAAATACTTTGTTTCTCTTCCGACGATAGCGAGGAGACACGATGCCTCGTGCGGATGTACGAACGCGTTTGTAATGTAGGATAATTTGCGTTCGATAAGAGAACATGGTTGAATCAACCTAATGTTGCCAACTGACTTTCCTTTAGTTGACTCGAATGATATTTTCTGTCGAATCTATCATCGCTTCGTCGACTTTTCCTCGTCGCTCCTTTCATCCAAACGTTAGCACACGCGTCTATAGACTACCATGCAGTACCTAATATTATCAATCTACTTTTCCGGTTAATGAAACCACGGTGCACGGCTATCATAAACTGCAATTTTATCGTTACGAGATAACCACGCATCAAAAGTTTTTTCGACCGCATTCATAGTCTGTTTAATCGCAAATATAAGTAGTACTAGCGATCAAGAAAGTTCAACCTTGCGATTATAGCTGATTCAACCACCCACTTTTCTCTCAGTGTAGGTACCATATGCTAACGTTCCAACGAAAGAAGGAACGACGAGGAAAAATGGTTCGAAGAACGCGAAACCTCCCTCTCGTTCGCGAGAGCCACTCGCGTCACGGCCGCGCGCACTGCGCGACGCGGGCACCGGCATTGTCCGACGGACGCCAGGTCGACGTACCCGCGCGACTGATTAAGCCTCCATGGCGGATTACGCACCGCGGCGTCTATACGGGCGGGGGGAAGAGAAAACCCCGGGATCGCGCGAACGCGGAAAAAAGAATTTTGCGCTGAGTAGGTACTCAAAAAATGGAACAATTAGCGATATTTCACACAGCAGAAGTTGTCCTCGGGAGTTAGGTACGCACAGTACCATTCGACCGATGCCAGAAAAAACGCAGGCATCTTTTAACTATCACAAAAGAGCATCGTGACTCGTTGCCATGCGAGGAAAAATCGCAAGTCACATCGATGACAACAAGGACTTACGATGCTTCTTCGCGTAGCATCGAGTTACGACGTTTCTCAATGACAGTAAACAGATGGCGCTTTTCTCTGTGTTAACAGTCGCATTGTATTACATTGTAAGAGTATCTTTCGTTGCAAGAACTACAATCCAAATTGGCACTCTCTTATATTGTTGTATATACGTAGTACATCAGTGATTATTAGCTGAGGAACATCTCGAATGTTGCTGTGTTGGTGGGTAGATACACGGAGGAACCTGAACAGTAAATTTTACCGTATTCAATAGTAAAAAAGGTCCACATAGCACTTTCCGAGAAATTCACTAAGCTGAATAGTACACTTTACTATAAATTTAGTGCGCTTTACCGCTGTTCGATATATTTTACCATCACTAAACACATTTTACCGTCGTACGGAATAAATTTCCCGGAAAGTGCTATGCTGAATAAGGTAAAATTTACTGTTTGAGTTTCTCCATGTACTCTTACAATGGTGCTCTGTGCTATTTCGCTCCCGAGAACAGTTTCTGCTGTGTGAAATATCATTTTGTATGAAATTCTTTTTTCCGTGAAGACTATTGTACTTTGTCGAATGTACTTAGTGCCTACGAATCGCGCCGTATCGCGAGGCAAGAGCCGTAGGGGTACGCGAGGGTTGACTGTCTCCTCCGCGACGATATCAACACTGAAAGAAGTACCTATCGCGTTATAAGTAAAGCATTGAACGTGATACTTTCCCCAAAAAGTCAAGCTAATAGGCTAGATAATAATCTAATATATAGTAACAATGATTATTATACACGGAGAAAAGTTTATGGTGCCCAATCACTCCCGCAAACCACGCAGTAAGATTGAATTATTACGACATATGGCGTTCAGTACCATAAATATATCGATATCTACCACAAGTATTGTCACATTTGCTATACTTATGGTAGATATCGACATATTTATCGTACACAGAGAAAGAGAATTAGTTGGATGTACTAACAATTACTTGCGGGATCGCAACTAATTATTTCTTTACGTCGATTATAGGTATATCTTTCAACATATTAATTGGATATTTCTTCCTTGCAATCGCATACAACTTCACATGATTGCAAGGAAGAGACATCCAATTGATACGTTACAAAATTTTATCGATAGAAATAAATAATTTTCAGTAGATCCAACAATGTAATTCTTTTTCTCTATGTACCGAACGTCATGTTTGCCGTAATAATTCAATCCTGCCACACGGATTGTGAGAGCGGTCGCATAAACTTTTCTCCTTGAAATCTTCCCTCTTTTTCGTTATTCGCTCCCTCATTTTCGGCGTCGCCCGACCGCGATCGCGTACGGGTGAAATAATCGCGCGACGCGCGGAAACGCCGTTCAAAGTTCTACCAACGTTTCAAGGACGATCGCCCGCGAGCACGTTGAGACTTCATTATTCTTCCTCCCGTCGGACGCGACGTTATTGTTCGACGTGGCTGACGCGAACACACGGGAGAGGTTGCGTTTCCACCGGAAGTCGGCTAATCGTCGTGGCGTACCTGCAGGCGACAAGATAACTTATCGCCGATAGCGGTACCTGCTCACACGGCTTCGCGTACACTACCGCGGCCGGGTAATTTGTAAATGCGGAACCATTTGCAAGTCGAAGCGCGGTCGCGTAGTCGGGGAGAGAATACGTGGCCGTGCGCAACGTGTCCCGCGTCAACGTCCGGGAAATTTTCGGAGGAGGTGGAGGTGGAGGACGGATTATTCGCGAGTACGATGCGAAATTGAAGCGCGCTTTTACCGCAAATCACGTAATGTCATACGAAGCTAAACTTACTCGCCGGGAAAGAAACTCGAATCACTATTATCACATTACCTATCTATGAGCTTTCGTTTCACGTTTGTATGATATTTTTCTGAAGATTGTACTTTTATCTATGACAAAGTCTTGTGTTGAGAAGAAAATTTTATCGGATACTTTTCATCCCTGGATACATTTCTGAGGTCGTCACGACGTTCGTGCAAACTACAGTAATCGATCGTTCTAAAGTTTACGTTTGTCGTAAATGTCTGTGAGTTGACTTTGGTCGCATTCATCTGAAAAACAGCTATTCTTAAATAAATTGTTAAATTTATATTAAAATGCGATTGAATTTAATCGCTGCATTTATAGTAGCAACATATCTACGAAAAATTGCGCTTATACATATCGCGTATACACTTAGCACTTAATTTGTACTATTTTGAAGTCATCCGATGCAGGTAATAAATATGTTTGCGAATGACGACTCATTGAGAGCGCACCAATCTTGACGCGCCAGATGAATCGACACTATGTACCCAAAGTTACTCTACAATTTACGCGTATCTACTCCCGACGTCACGGATTCTGTCGCTGGTGACTTTTCAAAATGTCATTCTTAAACATACCGGCCAATGAACAATTAATTCTCATACTCTCGTTAGCTACGACGCCGTTCGCTCTGGTTAAAGAAAGCACGAGGATCGATTGATGATTGGACGGCACGTTTAAGAATGACATTTTCAAAAGTCACCGGCGACAGAATCCGTGACGCCGGGAGTATCTACATCTGCCTATTCGGGTCTGTACACCTGCGTATGTAACTATATCAATTCGCCGAGCTGATATAACCTCGGCGCGGAGAAGTTTCTCGGGACGAAACTCGGAGAACGAGGGGGTCAGGGCGCGGACGGATCGAAGTGGCACACCGAGAATCTCGCCTCCTCTCGCTTTCGCCGCCGCGCTTCCACGTCTCTCCCTCTCTTTCCCTGGATCTTGCGCGCGTCAAGCTGCAGGAAAGTCCCGTGGCGGTGGACTTATAGGCCGAAGGCACTCGTCGCGTTTTTAGGCCTAATTAGTTGTCGCCCGGCGTCTCGTCTCGGGGGCCCCGGTTCCCCGACGCCGGTCCGCAGCGGCGGCGGCGGCGGCTCCCCTCCCTCCTCTTTTCACCGATCTCGTCCTTTTTCCGGCCGTCGACACTCGCAGGTCGGATCGCCGGGCCTGCGGCGGGAGATCGCCTTTCCCTAAATCGCGGCAGATCGCGTTTCCCCCCGCCGCCGCCGACGGATCTCGTCGTTAAAAGCCACCCCGCATCCATCACCGGTCGCGAGTAGGTACTACGACGAATCGCTCCTCGCCGTTGAAAAACGGTCGATTCGAGGAAAGGAACAATCGCCGGAGAACGGAACCGGATGATATTTCAGATCGTATCTCGGCGCGAGCGACGTGGGCGCGGAGGTGAACCGCGCCGAGTGTAGTAGTCCCGAGAGCGGCCGCGTTCGTATCACGGAAAGAAAAAAAGTATACACCCCGTATACGCGTCACGCGCGCCGCTCGGATCGCCCTCGCGGGAGGTGCGCTCGGGGTACTTCGCGTCACGCGATAACGCGCGGTTCACCGGGCGAATCAGCCGCCTTCTATTCCCTTCCAGAGCGGTATACGCGCGCGCGCGCGGTTTTCGCGGTACCCTGCACCCTCGCGCGGACACGCATACGGGGTCTTTGCGTTTGATATCGACACGGGAATCGTGCGAGTGCGAGTGAGAACGCGGATTAACGTATAAGAGCCTCTCTGTCTTACATTCTCCGTCTTTCTCGAACTCATCCGGTTGGAGTATGCGACGGAGAAACTGTTGTGGGTTCGCACTGAGAAATATGACGTCTCAAAATGTAACTATATCAATCCTAAAAAGTACGAGGGAAAATGTCCGAGTAAGAAATCCAGTGATAGCGTAGTCATGAATCCGGTTAAATACTGTACTGTATAAAATTTGCGTCTGTCAGACATGTCGCTTACTGAATGCAATAGTGGCACGAGTCGAAAAGAAAAATATCAGAATTCATTTCTCTTTTTTACTTGTGCCACTATTGCATTCGGCAAACGATATGTAAATCCTACGCTGTGAAAAAAGTATTTAGCTAATCCAGCTATATTTCTGGCTGCCTCAGACACAACTAGAAATATATTGCTAGCGTAGCAAGAATTCTTGCTATTGCGAAGAAAATTATCACTGCAATTGCTATAATTTTCTAGTTGTGGCCAAATTTTGTTGAGTGCATACAGTAGGTAGGTATAGTATTTAACCGAATTCATAGTCGTCTCATCGCTACATTTCTTACCTGAAATTTCTCCCGGTACACTTTCTGGGATTCGTTGCTCTATTTTGAAACATCCTTTTTCTCAGTGCGCCAGCGTTAATATCCTGTGTCAATATCGCAGACGCAAACACCCCGTATAATATAATAGTTGGACGGTAGCGCGGTGATTAACGCGGTTCTCGACCTTCCGCGTCGGCGGTCGGAATGTATATAAAAAATAAACAATGCCCCTCGTCGTATCGTGGCAATCGAGTGCGTTCGAGGAGGACGGCGAGATAAAAAGCGTCTCATCGACTCTCCGGAGTCGAGATCCCCCCACAGCGTTCGATAAACAAAGAGAAAAAGAGCGGATGGTATTGATAAATCGATACGGCCAACGATACAATAAGAAGAGGTTGCGTAAATACGAACGTATACAAAAATGTTGCGTGCGGAGGAACTGTGTACAAACGGACGAGCATGCTCGACTCGCGAGAACGTTACGTCGAAACGATTATAGATAACAAAGCAGCCCCGCGACAAAAACGCGAACAGCCTCGCTTTAAAGGCTGTCGACTTGGCGGCAGGAAGCGAATTTCGCAGCGCGCGAACAGTGAAGGACCTCCCGAGGAAAACAGCCATCCGCAAACGAGAGAGAAAGAGAGAGGGGGGCATGCAATTCGAAACGTTCCTTCGAACGAAAAATTTCGACTTTTTTTGTAAGACCATGACCGCTGTTGAATTTATCGATTACCTACTTTATTTCCGATAGTCGCCCAATTTGTAAAAATTTCTCTGTAGGTATAGTAGCCAATAAATTCATTCAATTTATTTATTTTTTTTGGCGTTTGTCAACCGTCAGTTTCGTTCCCGTTGTATTATGGTGAAGGAGAGAGATGTCAAGATGTTCCAGTAACCAAAGTCGATAATCTACTGGGTTCGTACTTACGCGATTAAATATAGAGATTCAAAATATTTATTCCCCATTCAAATAGACTTTTGTTCGATGCGAATAAATTCCTATTTATTTCAAATAAACTTTTCTATTAAGTTCCTAGACCTTTTCTCTCAGTGTACCTATTGCTTTTCGCGACATTTCGTCAGATTCAACAAAATATTTCTCGTCGAGATGGTCGTTAAACCCCTGCATTTTTTCGGGCTTTTGAAAATCGTTGGCCTTTAGTGTACATTGTTTCTGTGCCTTTTCCGCTTTATCCAATCAAATGGTATTTTAATTCTTGCATCGAAACCTCCAAGTACGAGTTCCGCCATAAAACGCCTGTGTTAAATTTTCATAGTTAGCGATCAAACATCTCGCTGAAATATTTAGTCGTTGAGAGAAGCCTTGAAATATCGCGTACATGAAGCATAAGACTAAATTAGGGGTATGTACGAAAATTCAGATTTTTTTATCTAAATAATATCACAGCAACGGTGATCGGACATTCTTAAAGTCGAAATTTTTCGTTCCAATGAACGTTCGGAACTTCCAGAACACAAAGAGAGAGAGAGAGAGAGAGAGAGGGAGAGGGAGAGAACGGTACACAAGATTCCGCGAGCGTCGGAGAGACAGAGATAAAGAGGGAGGAGATACGAAGTGACGAGATGATAATTGATGAGATCGTTTATCACGACCGCGATGCGCACACCCACCTCCGATAGCCGGTCCTATGCTCGTTTCACTCGTCCACACGCGCGCGAATATCGAGACGCGGGCGAGCGACACACCCGCGAATAATTACGTGCGTATACGCGCGCGTCGTCGTCGTCGTCGACGTTCACGGAGTGTCCGTGCGACCCACGTGGACGATGGCCAGTCGGGCGCAAGTCCTCTCGATTTCGAGTCGAGCGGCTCATTAGCCGCGATGTAATTTTTAGGGAGCTGTCCGGCCGTCTCTTTGATCCGGTCCGAGGGCGCTTTCCGGGATCATGTAGCGCGTCAATATTCGATGTCAAACTCCCCTCTCTCTCTCGCTCGCTCCTTTTCGTTCGCTCGAACTCTCTCCTCCTCCGCGCCCCTCCTCTTTCGAGCTCTTTATTTCTCTCCTCCGTAATTCTTTCTCTCTCGCGAGGAAGACGGAGAGAGAGAGAGAGAGAGAGTGAGAGAGTGAGAGAGAGACCGAACGCGAACCGCGTCAACAAACAGGTTCCGACGCGGCACCATAAAAATTGAGAGAATTCGGAACCGTCGGGAGACTCGCGCGCGCCTTTAAAGGGACGCGACACCTCCGATCGCTCGGGGTTCTCCCGAGTTTTCGGGGAAGGAGCCGAGGTTTTCTCGGAACTCTCTCGCGCGCCTCTCGACTCGGCGTGGAAATAGACGAAAACGGACGGAGTTCGACGGACGATCATCGCAGAGGGTTTGGAATAAAAAGTTCTCGGCTTTGCAATCGAAGTCTCTTTCTCGCGAGGGAGGTAGCGGGACGACGACGCGTTTCGAATCTACGCCGAGCGCGACCCGATCGACCCTCTGCTCTGCTCGGCGGATATCGTAACGCGGCATCGACAGCGCGGAGAAGGCCGACTCGACGCCTACGCGCGAACGTTGATTGAGCCGCGCGGATCGAGACGCTTAGCGCGCCGGTAGGTCTCTGTGCGCGCGGCCGCGGGTTTCCTCGTCTCGCCTCCCCGTGGCAGGTGAGGACGCGGTAAAAAAAATGTTGTAACGGGACTGCGCGGTGGGGAATGAGAGGACGATCGCGAATGTCCGATACGTCGTTTCGTGGACTATATAGGTGCTCATTTAGTTGCGCCCAATTTCTTTGTCGCGTCCAAACTAGGGTCCACGTTGAAAACAAATATTGCGGTTGATCTCGGACAAGGCCAATTTATGGTTACGATGAGTGCAATATTTTAGTAATAATTGGAGGAAAACTTGTAGGAGTTGCGTAGGCGTTGCCGTAATTTTTACTAAAATTGTAGTTAACGTGACGATAAATCGGCCTCGTCCCGCAATTTACCACAAACTTTGTAAAAATACAGCGATTAATTTTTTTCCGTGCAGTCAGACAAAAATGTACGTACCTACATTTTACAGCAACTTTAGGTACCTAATATTGGCTAGTCGGATGCATCAAGGTTATGCGCTCAATGAGTCGTCACTGTGTAAACATATTTGTGATATCAAATGATTTCAAAATAATACATTACAAGTAAAACGCTAATCGTTTAATCAATATGAGCGCAATTTTGCGTAAATCTGTTGCTACAATAAATGCGGCTATATTAATTCGAATCACATTGTAATGTAAATTTAACCATTCATTTAAGAGCAGTAATTTTTTCAAATTCATGCGACAATGCAAACGTTGACTTTAGAACGACCAATTATTACGGTTTATACGAATCGTGACGTACAGACTTATCCGTGAGAGCTTGACGACGCGCTCGTCGATTTTTCGCAGAATTTCAAACCGCAGCGTTCTCAGAATCTCGCTAAACCCTTCCCCCGTTTTCCGCGATCGCCGCGTAAACTGTATCGACGACGCGACCGTTCGTGGAAGCGAAGAAGCGAAGGTACTCGCGCGCGCGCGCCCACGCGATCGAAGTCCCCCTCGCGGCGGAAAGACGACCGCTCGCAACGCGGCGCAGCGGGGAACGACGGTCGAGAATCGCTGGGAATTTCAGGACGCGCGCGCGCGCGCGCAAGAGTCAATCGCGATAGATCGCGCGCGCGACTGGACAAATCGGTGGCGCGCTTTATTAGTCCAGCTCTCGTCGACGAGATTCGCTCCTCCCGCGCGAGACTCTCGCGCCACCTCGGCGCACACCCGTCGCGATAACGAGATCGTACGTCAGGTTTACGGGCGATTACCGAGTCGTCGGCTCGGCCGATCGCAACTGTAAATCTGCAATAAAATCTGATAAGATCGTGGGGCCTCCGCGCGGCCGTAGCCCGCCGCGCGCGAGAGTGCAGCGATGCCGCGGCGGCGCGAAGACCCGTTAGACGCCGACGAGGCGATTAATTTCAGCGAACGCTAGGGCACACTAGGCCAATGCGAACTTCGCCTTCGTGGCGATCCCAGCGCGTCGGCGACGTCGATGCTTCGTTGACTCAACGGTACGGCGCGACCGCGGCGGTTAGGTGTGAGGGCGATTACGACTTCACCTATACGCGCGAGAAAGACAAGAAAAAGAAGAAGCGTTTATTGTGCTCCAGGGCAAGCCTTCTAAAAGCTCTCGAAGAAAGGTATAAGAAATGAAGGGAAAATAAAATATGAATAAGGTAAATAACGATGCCTATTACTTTGAAAACCTCGTGAGTTCAATTTTTGGCAAAAATGACATTTAGGTATAGCTTACCGCGCTAAGGCTGAAAAGCTCAACGCAGTAAGCTATAAATGTCATTTTTGCCCAAAATTGAACTTACGAGGTTTTCAAAGCAAGGCATCGATAAGTAGAGTAACGCGAATAAGTAGGTAAATTATGTAAAGTATGGTTATCAAATCGAACAGAAAAAACAAAATGTAATATGATACCTGTCCCACAAAAAAGGAACGATGGTACTGCCCAAATAATCTGGGTCCTTTAACAAAATAAAGTAAAGTAGTAGAAACATTTCTTCGCGCGACGGATAAAGAATTTATTTACAAAAAGCAAACAGAAATTTGAAGTAAATAAACGTTCTGTGACGTGCACAAACATTTATTTCATTCAAATAGATTTTTGTTCCTCGTGAAAAAAATTCCTATTTGTGACTAATACACTTGTTAGTAGCTTCGTATTCAAATAAACTCTTTTCTCCGAGTGTAATGCATCCCACCAGAAATCGAACGATGGTACCCATCGATCCATTAACTAAATCAAATAGAATAAAATGATGCAAAAACAACGGTAAAATGAAATGAAATAAAAGGAGACATGGGGAGGGAGAGAGAGAGAGAGAGAGAGAGAGAGCACAGACTCTCTCCCCGACCACGTGTCGCGCGGGTCGATCGCGCATCGGGTCGCGCTCCCTTCGTCGACCCCGACGACCGATCGAGTGCTTTGCATAGGCGCGGCGAACGTAGCGGATCTGGAATTTGTCGAGTCGAGCGCGAGTTTAGTCTCTTGGAACGCGGCAGCAGCGTCTCGATGGTCTTAATGCTAAATAGCTGCGGATCGGATCGCGTTACGCGCGTGTACGTTCGACGCGAAATACGTGAAGGAAGAGTGGTCGAAGTTGGAGGGAGGGAGAGAGAGAGAGAGAGAGAGAGATCGCGCGGAGATATAACTATAAATAGGAGCGATCGACGATGCCCCTCTAACGGTAGCAGCGCCGATGATAAGAGCGCCCACTCCCACATGCGTACCGGATCCATATTTCTCGAGTGCTTCCAGACGCTTCACCGTCCGCATCGAAATATAGTGGATCGACGCGAGCCGCGGTCGCGCGTGAGCGCCGCGGAGGATCGATGGATATAATTCCCCGATTAATGATCGCCGAGAGCGTATTAATTCTCGAATTAATTAATTCCGACGCTCGGGGCGCGATTACCAGCCGATTATTAATTCGCGGATCGGATGTCGATGCGACATTAATTCCAGCCCCGCGACGCGTCGGGTCGATATTTATCGGCGCAAAATAGAGCACGGGACGCGCGATCTCTCGGTTGCATCGGGTCGCGCACGCATTCCCGACTTCCGGTAGCTATCGTTCCAGCGAAGAGAGAGAGAGAGAGAGAGAGAGAGAGAGAGAGAGAGAGAGCGCGCGTACACGCGTGAGAAAATTTTGCACGCGCGAATGCGGCAGAGCGGTACACACGTGTAGCCGAGCGCGGCCAGCAGCGAGCAGCGGTCGCCCCGGCGACAGAAATAGAAGGAGTGGCTTTAATGAAGTAAGGATCGGCGGTGGGTTGAATTTATGCGGCGATTACAAGACGACTATGTACGCGCAGGTACGACTGTGCCACGTACGCCGCGTGTATATGCCGTAGAACAGGTACAGATATATTCGCGTATGGCGCACCGCGCGTTCAACCGCTTCGACGCGGGGAACGATGGTATACGCGTACCCCCGCGCTTAAATTATCGCGCGCCACTAATTGCGCGTAAATAGAAAGCGCGCGAGCGCGCGCTCGAGTGGGTGATAAAAGTGCGTTGCCCCGAATTCGGGTACCTCTGCCCCATACCGCGCGAGTTGACGATGGTGCTTCCGCGGCGACGAGGGGTGGGAAGGAACGCGGGGGACGGGGTACTTCGAGCTTACCGCGCGCGCATGCCTCGGCTCGCGAGTAAGTTTATTGCGGTTCGACCCGACCGATAGGTATTACGATACGACGGAGTATCGGCCCGCAGCATTCCTCCGCTATCGGCATCGTCGGGCGCGCGACGGTTGATCGGCTTTCCGGGTGAATAAAAAAAAAGCGAGTCCCGTCTTCGTCGAGAAAACGAGTTTGAAAAGCGTTCTCGTTCGGTGCGCGCGAAAAGTTGGAACGCGCCCCCATTCCGAGTTGCTTTCGTAGAGCGCGAGTGATTCGGAATCATGTTAAAGTCATTGCCGGCGTTTCTCGTACTCCGAGACGATGACGCATATACACGCGCGACGGCTTCGAATTTATTCGGTCGTCGCGAAGAAAGGAGAAGATATTCTGACGTGTTGGTTTAGAGAAGAAATAAGAGGAAAGCGCGCGCGTCCTCGAGGCGGGTTCGAACTTTTATTTACGGTGGCGACGAACGAATTCTTTGTCTCACTCTCTCCCGATGCGGATCGAGCGTCCGACACGGAGAAAAGTTTGCGGTGACCGTTCATACAATGTATATGGTAAGATGAATTGTTGCGGCATATGAGGTACCTACAATACTGTAGATATGTCGATATTTGTTAAAAAATATAGCAAGTGTCGCGATATTTTAGTGAAAAAAAAGTCTTCAATAAATTACGAATATACACAGGAAGTATCACTGGTAAGAACTCTGCGTAAAATCTGCTGTATGAATTATTATGCCTGTCCGAATACTGGACTCAGTCGTTCGGCTACTGGGACAGCTACCTTATAACAAGTGTCGCAATATTTTATTGCGGCATATGACGTTCAGTAGATACTATAAATATGTCGATATTTGCTAAAAGTGTAGCAAGTCTCGCAATACTTTTAATAAATATCGATGTATTTATAGCACTGAACGTCATATGCCGCAATAACTCCAGTCTCGCCACATGGATTGTGAGAATGGTTACACAGAGAAAAAGAATTAGTTGGATCTGCTGAAAATTACTCGCGAGGTTGCAAGTAATTATTATCTATTTATAAGAATTAAATTTTTAGATACACATCAATGAAATCTTTTCCTTACAATTATACGGAGAATAGTACGTGATTGTAGGGAAGAAATATCAAATTAATACGAAACAAAATCTGATCGACGTAAATAAATAATTACTCGCGACCCCGCAAGTAATTTATAACGGATTCAACTAATTCTTTTTTCTTGTGTACTGCAAATTTTTGCTCGATGCAACCTTCGCCGGAAACCTCGGAAGACCACGGGCAAGAAAAAAAGCGCGCGAGAGGTGTACCGGTTTCCAACGATACGCAAATAACAAAGAATCAGCTCCCATCGACAATGTTCGACCCGGATCGGGATCGGGAGCAGCGGGTTTGGGGCCGCGTGGCGTCTCGATCGAAATCGGAATAATCGGGTCGTAACGAGGATGTGTCAGCGGAAACCGGTCCCGCGAGTAACGTGCTGCGACCTACGAACGAAATTGGATCGCGATCGACGTCGCGACGCGATTCGCTTCGAACGCGGATGCGAGCGAGTAATGCCTTCCCGCGCGCGGCACGCGATGTTGCAGTCTACGTTTCTACGGTGTATCCGCAAGTTTGTTGCCGTGCGTCCGCGCGGATCAAAACAACGCAGACCGCCTCTTCCAGCGAAGGCCCACAGGATCACGTATATATCTGTATACCCTCTACTCGGTCGCGCATCGACAATACAGTTTTCGTGGAGAAACATCGACGCGTTCGGCGCTCGAACCGGCGTTGGAATATCCGAAGAAAAAGTCACGCGATTCCCTCCGGGCGACGATGCTCTATGCAAATGAGGGTTAATAAGTGAGACGTTCGCGCGGATCATCGGGGGAAGTCGAGCGAATTTTTACGAGGAGCCCGAGACCCGCGCGCGGCCCGGGAAGCTGTGGGTTGTTGGTAGGTAGGCAGGTATGTACCCGTATAACGCGGAATGCAATGATATTTCAGTCTCCCGGCGAACAAGATTCGCGACAGCGGTTGGTCGAAAAAGAAATGGCCATTCGCCGGTTACTAACTCAAGTTAACCGCGCTAATGCGGTATCCGAGGCGGGTGTGTGTGCGCGCGTGTACGCGCGCGAAGCCACGGTGGTGATGGTGTCGATCGAGCGCCGCGCGAGTGGAAATATAAAGACGATGCCTCTCGGGGAGACGCGCGGTTCTCAACCGACGGTTGTGGCTCCCGGCGAGGGGGTTGGGGGGGGGGAGTGAAAATTTAACGGGGATCGATCTCTCGCGGGTGGGTCGTTCGATGAAATTAACGCGAGAGCGTCGGGTCGAGATGTTCGATTTTTACACGGAGAAAAAAGATAGTAGATCTGATTAAATTGGCGGTCGCGAGCGGGGGAACGCCGATCGAGTTACTTGAATTAAATAATTTGAGTACAATGATTAAGAAATGTTTGACGAAAAGAAGCTGTAATCGTCAATTATAGCAGATTATTAGTTCAAGTAACTACATCTGCGTTCCTCGCCTGTGACCGCTAATTTAGTCAAGTCTATCACATTTATTCTCAGTGTAGAATCGACGTCGAGGCGGAATTACGACGCGCGCGCTTCTCTTGTTGATCGAGCTGATTCAGATTTCGCTCGAAGGTGGACATGTCTCCGCTGTTCGTGTAAATATCGCGAATTCGCCATGGATTTCAATGATCGCCTTGCAATCGATGCAAGCTTCGTTCCTCGAACATAGCGATATTGAGAAAAAATGTTGCCAACGACAATCTCTTGGGCAAACCAACTTATGTAGTTATCTCAACAAACATGTAATTGAAGTAACTAAAATTTAGTTTACCCCTTGAGGTAATTAGATATTTAACTGCTTTAATCAAGTATTTGTTTAAATAATTATACATTATTTGGCCGTCCGTAATCTGAAAATTTAGTTGAATCAAATGATTTTTTTTTCTCAATTAACACTGTAGGTAGGTACTTTAACAGTTCGTTTGACGAAAATTTTTGTCGAAACAAACCAACTCGGATTGATTTAATAAAGCAGTGAAGTTGAATTGATAAAAAAACATCTACCAACAAAACGAATTATTATTGAATGAAACGAAAAAATGTAGTTTAATGAAATTTAACCCTCGACGCGTGAATGATTTGGTTGGAACAACTAACTTTTTGTCTCAATGATCGAGAAAAGAGGGAAACCCCCGGGTGAAGAACCCCTGTCGGCGGCGAGCGGAGACGTTGTTCCCGCGGGAAGCGGTCGGGGGGAAAGACGCGGGGACGGACACGAGAGGCGACACGGTGCGGCAAGTTTTATATTATAATTACGCCTATTCCCGATTCCCGACCGATTCCCCCTCCGTCGTCCTCAAATGTGCCGACGCGACAACAGGCCGGGTCCTCGTACGCGCGCGCGCGCGCGCGCGAACGAGAGGTCGAGAGTCCGCCAGTTTTTCGACGCGCCCCGGCGGTCGCCTCGGTTACCTTCGATCTACGAATCGTCGTCGCGTTCGTGTGTCGCGCGCCATGACGGAATACCCCCTGCCGGGAGGGTGGCGCGGATCGTTGGGCAAGATTCGAAGGGCGGCGAGCCGGGTGGTGGCGGTGGAGGAAGGAGGGAAGCACGTCGCGACGATCCGGGATCCGTGTAGAGGAACAATGGCGAGCCATGCGAACCACGCTCGTGCGAAATTTCATTCGACGCGTCAGAGTTCTTCATTAGGGTAAAAGTGGGATAGATGTTTCATTTGAGGAATAAAAATTACATGGCAAAGTACCTACCTTGTTGGAATGTGAATATATGGTCTGTTTACTAGAATGTAACAATTTCTATGATAGAAAAATATAATTAAACGAGCTTAGATGTCAAAAAAAAAGAACAAAAAATAAGAAATTCCGTTTTCGTCATTTTGGAGGACAAATGCCAAAGTGGTGGAATAAATGCTGGCTGGGTGTCTGATAAGATGAAGAATTAATTCACGGAAAATCATCGATATTTGTGTCTTCCTTTGAGATATCCTCGATATATCTATAATTTTCGTAATCAGCACGAAAAAATACATAAGATAGGATGGTTGAGAGTTCAATTTTTCGCGAAAATTGAAATCTCTTAAATCGATCTCTCGACCACCCTATCCGATGTATTTTTTCACGCTGATTCCGAAAATGGCAGATATATTGACGATATCTCAAAGGAAATATAAGATATCGGTGATTTCATGTACCAGAAAACAATTTTTTGCACGGAAAATCGTCGATATTTCAGTTTTCCTTTGAGATATCCTCGATATATCTATAATTTTCGTAATCAGCGCGAAAAAATACATAAGATAGGATGGTCGAAAGTTCGATTCCAGAGATTTCGATTTTTGTCAAAATCTAAGGGGTATGCCTTAGATTTTTCCAATTTTTCGCGAAAATTGAAATCTCTAAAATCGATCGCTCGACCACCCTATCCGATGTATTTTTTCACGCTGATTCCGAAAATCATGGTTATCAGGTCCATATCTCAAAGGAAATGTGAGATATCAGCGATTTTATGTTCGGAAAAATTAGTTTTTCATCAAAGAATCATGGATATCTCGGTGTTCCTTTGAGATATCCTCGATATATTTATAATTTTCGTAATTAGCGCGAAAAAATACACAAGATAGGATGGTCGAGAGTTCGATTCCAGAGATTTCGATTTTTGTCAAAATCTTAAGCGCTGATTCTAAAAATCATGCACTTATTAAGGAAATCTTAAAGGATTGCCGAGATATCGATGATTTTCCATGAAAAAAAAAAATGTTCTCGTACATAAAATCGTTAATATTTGATATTTCCTTTGAGATATAGTCAATATATGGGGTACATATGTATGTCAATAAGTGTATGATTTTTAGAACCAGCGCTTAAGATTTTGACAAAAATCGAAATCTCTGGAATTAGTAGAAATGCTCATTTAGGTACTTAAAATAGCCAGGAAATTCAATTTAGGATCCGGTTCAATATAGGCAACTCTCCCCTACGTGATATGTCACATATCACATATATTCTAAAATACAACAATAAAAAATATGCAGTTATCAATAAATAGATAAGCCGAAATAATTAAGTCAACTGCAGATTTACCTACATGCCTATCCATTATTGTCCTGTCGATTCTGGCGATATCGCCGTTCCTTTTGCCATTTGATTCTTCTTTTTCTTTCCACAATTATTGCCGAACGTATGAAAAAGCCGTTTTCTATTTTCCACGAAAAGTAGTTATGTAATAATAAAAAAGTAAGTAATAATTGGTAGGTCTTACACTGAATTATTTTTTGCGATTCTCAGAATATCGATATAGTAGATCAATAATAAAATAGAGGCGTCTATTCTCCAACGAAAGACTAACGGTGCGATAGTTGTCTCATCAATAATGATTTCAACACGCAAGATTAAAATCTGGTAGCAGTATTATCGTTCTTCGTCAGTTAACTCTACTGATTTGCAAAAATTACTTTCACGCCGAATATCTTCGTGAAATATCCTAGGTACAGGTACCTACAGACGATATTTCAGCGAAGGCAGTTTCACCTGAATTTAACAACGAGCTGTGCTCTCCACTCGAAACTGTTATAAATACTCGATTAACATAGTTGTCGGGTAAATTTTTCGGTCACGTCTATGTTCATGAATATGTAAACTGTGATGTAACAGAAATACCCCATTGCCTCAATCGTGCTGGCATTTTCGAAATAAAGGGGGTTGGCCATCTATCCTCCTGAGGCATGCTACACTGAGAGAAAAATATAGTGAATTTGGCTAAATCGTCGGTTACAGGTAGGGGAAGAATGCAGGCCTAGTTACTTGAACTAATAACTGACTCGAATGAATTACAGCCTGTTTTCTTCAAATAGCCGCTAATCGTTACAACAAAATTTATCAGTCGAAGCAACTAGTTCCGCATACACCCACCCAGAACCGTAGATTTAATTGAATACATGTGTGCCACGTTTGCTCCTAGAGAGTGTACCTATTCCACTTTAATTTTACACGGTGAAAATCGAACTTCTCCTCGGATGCGCGCGAACGTCGACGACGATCCGGGACTAACGCGAAGTCGAAGGGAAGCGCGTCGACACGGACGTGTCCTCCCCCCCGGTCATCGCGACCGGACAGCCGGTCGCGTCGCTAGATATTGCGCGCAGATAAGCGCGAAAGGTGGACTCGACCGTTCGCGTACCTGACGCGCGCCGCAATTTTTCGGTTCTGGCAGATGGCGTCGACGCTCGCGCGAGCCTTATTGGAAAGTCGTGTTCGCCGCTAAAACCGGAAGTCGAGCGACGCGACGCTCCAGCGGCTCGAGGTCGTTTTACCGGCGTCCCCGAAACCCCGCGCTGATTTATTATCTCCGACGCGCGGGAGAATCGCCCGGCGAAATTCCGTTGCGGGAGAATCGGGCGCGACGCTGAAATACGGAGGAATGCGCGCGAACCGGAACCCGTTGGAAACTACTGCGACGACGATGACGGGCGTCACGGAGGTCGGAGAAACTTTCGTCTCGTTCAATCACTTCCGAGCGATCCCACTCGTTCCTTCCGTCGCACCGCAGCCGTTGGCGCGAGTTAGCGAGCGAGCCGCGGCGATCCCCGAGTCGAAGTTCACAGACGCTACTTTAAACTTCAAGGTCCTACCGTTCAGTAGGAGAATATACCGGGGTTTAAGGAGGACTCTCTATTGAATTTGTGCCCTATTTAGGGCTGAAAAGTGGTACATGTCTAAAATAGGGCATATTTCTGTAGTTACCTAGATGGCAAAATCAGATACGCGTCATACCTATCTGATCTTCACATTGGACATATCTGATTTTGCCATCCAACTACAGATTTAGAATCCATAATGACCCTCCAAGAGACCTACAGTCAAGAAACGTAGAACCTCTCGAGGTCCGTAAGAGCTCTGCACACAGAATTAGTCAAATCTTCGGTATATAGAATAACGGGGATGAAGAGGACCTAAAGAAGTCCCATTCGAAATCAAAAAGGTTCAAAGCAAGTTCTCAATTTCGACTCGAGGACTCGCGATCTCCAGGATCGTGTCGCGGATCGCATCGTCGTTGTCGTGCGACGGGGACAGGATATAGGAACGAGTCGCGCGGGCTCCGGTTCCTAGGTACGCGCGTACCTACGCGCGCGTGCAACCGACGCTGAGTGTAGGTTATACGTGGTGTGTATCCATGGGTGGTGTCCGCGCGCGCGCGTAGGCCAGAGTCGCTGACACTCGTCGAATTTGCATATTCCCTATCGATTGCCATTACGTATCGGCGCGAAAGGCCGTTTCGACGAAAACACACGACGCCGTGTGTATAGAATAGGCGGGGCGCGCGGATAAGGCCGGGATGGCATCCAGGTGTAATAACGAACGCGATGTTATTCGCCTAGGTCCGAGCGGCTGACGCGTCTAGCGATTCGCGTCCGCCGCGCGAGATCGCGGCGTGTAAACGAGGCGCGAGTGTACCGAGGAGCGCCCGGAGGGACGTCCGCGTTGCCCTCGTTCCTCGGCCGGGACCGTACGCCTCGCGATAGGCGTTAGCGCGAGCGTATGCGCGCGTATCGCAGTCGGATCGGTTTTCGTTCGAACGACATCTCGATCTTCGCGGCTGCACTCCGCACGGGGAAAATCGAATGGTAACTATATCGTCGTGCAGGATGGTAAATAGGTGACGGCTTCGATAATATCGTGTTGAGGAATCTGCAGAATGGTAATAATCGTTATTCGAGTGCGGTAACTATTACCGTGCTGCGGATTATTCAACGCGATATTGTCGGAGCTGTCATCTGTTTACTATTCTGCACGATGATAGTTACTGTTCAATGTTCTCCGTGCACTCGGTGCATCATATCCTGTTCTGTACGCTGAGAGAAAAAAAACGATGTATTCAATTAAACGTGCGTTTACGGGTGGGGGGCAATGCGATTAGTTGCTCCGATTGATAAATTTGGTTTATGGCTATTTGAGGGAAACACAGGCTGTAGTCCATTCGAATCAGTTATTAGTCCAAGAGTAACTTGATTTGTATTCCCCCACCCGTAACCGCCGATTTGGTCAAATTTATTACATTTTTTTTTCACAGTGTCTATGCGTGAAATATTTATCATTTAGTGGGTAGAGCTATAGGTAATAATTGTTTCGCTCCCAGGCGGAGAGAAAGATTCTATATATTTTCTACACATGATCCATATGTGGTTTTGGTCGTACCTATATGGATTATAGGTATGTGATTTTTATATTAACCATATAAGGACTATATATAGATTTTTGAATGATTGTATAATTTATATATGAGCCTTAAAAAACCAGAATGGTCTGAGTCACATTTCATGTACCTAAGCTGAGATTATTTGACTGCAAAGTTAAGTAGGTACAATTTGAAAAATCTGTCTAGATGATACAAAACAGATATTTACAATTTAAAATATCTGTTTGTATCATCCAGACAGATTTTTCAAATTGTACTCAACTTTGCAGTCAAATAATCTCAGCTTACATGAAATATGGCTTGGACCGTTCTGGTTTTCAACGGCTCATGTAGTCTTTACATGTGGTTAACATAGAAATCATATATAAACCATGTATGATTGAAACCATATATACCTATAGATCACATATAGAACTTTTCCGCCTGGGCTACCGTGAACTCGAGAATCTTTGACACGGCGACGAGCGGATATCAGGGAACCTCTATATTCTGTGACGATTTCACTTTCGTTATCGGTCGAAAGAGAGCAGATTTCCAGTCGCGGGCCTCGCTTACACCGTCGGGCCCGGCCGTGCGGACCGCCAACCTCGGGGACCTCTTTCCCGTTTGATGTTTATCGACTTCACCGGTAGGTCCTTCCGGAAGCACCCGTATCAGCCTCGCTCGGACCGCCTGTATCGCGGTAGGCGAGTACAACTCGGGATCGCGCGCGAGCCCACTCTCACCCGAGAAAATTCCTTTCCGCGCGACGGGCGTCGGTTCGTGTTTGCGCGCGTTTCCAAAACTTTTCCCTCTCACGGTAGTCGGGAGCTTTCGCGACGGTCGCGTCGGAGGTATCCGCGCGAAGGACGGAGACGCGTGCCGAAACTGGATCGGTACCCATACATTCTCGACGATTTATCTTCCGTTTGCATCTCGGTTTCGGGTTTCCTACCGTCGCACCTCTTCCACGTCTCCGACACTCATGCGTTCTCTCTCTCTCTCTCTCTACCTCACCTTCTCCCTCTCTCCCGTCCCGCTATACATCTCTCTCTATTGCTTCTCGTTTTCATTTCTTGAATTGCGCCGGTAACGTTTTCCTCCCTCGCGAAAAATGTGTACGCGCGGGATGATCTAGATTTTCGTTGGCCCTCCGTATAGGTTCCTGACGCACGCGGGAGACTGATTGATTGATGTGTAGTTTATTGTTCAGAGGATTGAGCAAAAATTTGTGTCCTCCGATCAGGCAGAGCACAGTGAAGCAGCATAGTACGTTATAAAAGTAAATAAATCTACAAAGTAAGCAAACTGAAACTAGACAAATTTCATGGAATGATTAGTGTATATTAATGAGATTAAACCGGAGATGGTAGGATAGATTAAGATGAAAGAAGTCTGGCTTAATGTTATGTAAGAAAAATTGAAAAATTGAAGAATTGAAGCTCTCACTCCCAACAGCCGAACAGTCTGAAATATTCTAGTGAGTCAGAGGTCAACTGGAAAAGTCGGTTGAGAACAGCCACTGCTTTAAACGGCACTTGAAGTCGGCTGGCGTCGAGATCTGCAGGATTTCCAAAGGGATGGAATTCCAAGTATAAGGAGCTGATATTGCAAAAGATGATTTATGTAAGTATCAGTATAAGTATATCAGAGAAAGAGAGAGCGTCCTCCTTGCAGCGTCTCGTCTCGCAGGACGCGAACTCTCGCAGAGCGAGAGAGGGAGACGCGCGTCGACGGGATCGGGCATCGAATCGGACCCGTTAGCGTGTCACTGTGGGACCGAAAGTCAGAGAAGCGCCGCCGCGCGACTCGTGTCGGCGTGTGCGTACGCGCGCGCGCGCGCCCGTGTGCGTGCGAGGAGCCTACAAGGAAACCCTTCTACGCGGTCGGCGCCGTGGCGCCTCCTCTTCCGACGATGCGCGGTCCGGTCGCGTCCCGCGCGCGATCGGAAGAGCCGCTCTCCGCTCCTTTTTCCTCCCCCCTCCTCCTCCTCCTCCTCCTCCTCCGGGGCGAAGTGCCCGATCTCGTCAGCGCTCCTCTTCCACGAAGAGACCGCTCTTTTGTATCGGATTAACCGCGGGTCGTACGCCTCTCGAGCCGGGAGCCTCACGAATTCTCGTGCGAGCGCATCGTGGATACGCTCACAGGAATTTCCGTGACTCCTCGAGCGCCGTCGACGGGGGATCGCGCCGCGGTGAACGACCCCCCGGACGACGACGAGGCCCCGAGGGTAATGGCTTTCGAGTTACCGCGATACTCTTCGGCGATACGCGCGCGCGTATCCATGACGAATCTCGGCGCTGGGACGACGTTATCTACGATGTCTGCTTTCTCGGTTTCGGTCCTGACGTTACCCGTGCTCCGTAGGTACCTACATATACGCGCGCCGTTACCGTCCTAACGTTCCCCCCTCCTCGATCGATTAAATCGATATATCTCTCGCTCTCCCTCTTTCGTACCATTCGATTCGTTTCTCCCGGTCGCTTCAGATTTGTGCCCCGCGCGTCTCTCCCTTTTTTCCCCGATCATCACGCGTTCTCTCTCTCTCTCTCTCTCTCTCGCTAGCTCGCTCGTTCACTCGTTCTCTCCCTCCTTTCCTCCCTCCGTCACCCAATCGGGAAAAGAACGAGCCGAATCGGTCGGTCTAAAAAAGGAGAAGTATTTCCATTAGCGTTTCCTATCGAGGGCTGATGTATACTGGACTCTCTGGCGAGGGGGAAGGACGGGGGACTCTCGGCGCCCTCTCTGTCGCGACGTATCAATAAACCGGCCCGCAACGTCCAACCCTCCTCCGTATCCATTTCGAGCGACCACGCATAGGTATGTCGGTACCTCGACCGAGAATGTAGGTTTCGTTTTAGTACGGCTGCACCTGACTACTTCGCCATAAGGCGGAGTATTTCTCGCTCGCTCTTTCTCTCTCTCTCTCTCTCTCTCTCTCTCTCTCACTCACTCGCTTCGTCCAACGCCACCCATCGCGCGCGGTCGTCCCCTCGCTCTCTACTCGAAGCCGCCCGGAGGAACTGCCGCCGCGCTCCGCGCGCTCGCGACGGTGACACGTTCCCGAGCCGAAACGCCACGAAAGCCGCGCGCGGGACCGGTCGGCGCCAGGAGCACTCCCGACGTCGCGCCACTCGCCTACCCCGTTAGACGGCAGCCGTGCGACATCGACGCGACGATGCTCTCTCGGGGATCTCGACCCGCGGCGCGAGACGTGTGCCGCGATGGGTCGAACCTGGATTAGGGGGAATCGAAAACGGATCGCGTGGGAGGGATGAGACGTTTGTCGTGGCTGTGGAAGTACGGCTGGACAACGTCGAATCCATGCGCCGAGTGAAAAATGTAGTAAATTTGACTAAAACGGCGATTGCGGGGGAGTGTGGATTTATAGTTACGCTGAAAAAATGCCATAAGAGCGTAAGGAAAAATAAGTAGAGTCGAAGTTGAAACGAGTGTGAATAGCTATTTGAAGCAGTTACACCGTGAGGCTCGCCGTGTTCAACTTCATCGATGGTTGAATATAGCAAATTTTTTTTCAGTATACTTGGACTAATAACTGACTCGAATGGACTAGAGCCTGTTTCCTTTAAATAGTCGTTAATCGTTATAACTAAATTTATTAGTCGGAGCATTTTCTCGCCCGTAAATGCAGATTTAATTGAATATACCATTTTTTCTCTAAGTATAATTTTATCGCGACTGCGGGGAACACCTGCGCGCGTTGGATACGAACTACAACAGGTGCAGAGCAACTTCGCTTTTGACGCGAGTGACGCCCGAGTCGAAATTCGGAACCTACACTCAGAGAAAAATCTGGTTGAAAGAACCATAATTTAATCAGAAATCGTGGTCGATTTTGGCGCCAATCATAATTCCATAATTTGACCTGTGAGATTCTGGTTATGGTAACGAGAGATCAGGATTCCTGCAACCGGGTCAACTTACGGCATGGTCGATTGATGTCCCCAACCTTTTTTTATGCAGTTGATACTACCATGCAGTAATATTATTGATCTACTCTTTTGTGGTTAATTCACCCATAGTGCATGGCTGTCATAAACTACAATCTCCTTATTATAACCATGCAACAAGAGTTATGTCGACTGCATTCGTGATTTGTCAGACCATAAATATGGTGCTTGCAACCAGGAAAAGTCAACCTTGCAATTAGGGTTGACTCTACTACCCACTTTTCTCTCAGTGTACACGGAGAAAAGGAATTAGTAAAAAATCGTGGGAAAACCTATGAATCTTTACAGTTATCCCAGTAACAGGGCTCCTCGAGATGAAACATAGATATTTTTAATAGACCGCAGTGTAATTTTTAGAGTTCGTTACAGTATAAACATTAGTTTATACGGTGAAATTTACCAATTTCTCGTTGATATCTGTCGGAATTTTACGGGTTTATACTGCAACGAACTGTAAAAAGTAAGCTGTGTCTTTTAAAAAATACAATGTTTTACCTCGAGGAGTTCTGTTACTAGAAATCACTGTAAAAATTATTAATTCTTCTTCTCCGTGTACTTCTAACCTTTTTGATTCCTAATTAGAACCTCTTTAGGTCCTCTTCATTCTCGTTACCCTATCGAAGACCTGAATAACTCTCTATATACCTTTTATCAAACTTCGAGGTTTTTCGTTTCAGGACTTTTGCCTCTAACGCGAGCTTTTACACCCTACAAATTTTGAAACAGGATTTAAATTCCCCGTCCGAAAAACAACCCCAATCCCTCCAATTCGCCTTCGATCGCGCGTTATAGCGTCGGTTTAACGATTGAAAAATTTGCGAAAATTAGATTCGAACAATATCACAACTGACAATGAGATATCCACGTAGAACGACGCTTTCCTCCCCGTCGGACGCCGTCGCCCGGGTGAGCGAGCGCGCGCGCACCGGATCGCGGAGATACGCGGCCGCCGCGCGGCATCGACGCGCGCGAATCGAATTTACATCTTAAATTACGCTCGATCGCCCGCCGAGATCGGAATGCGTGCGCGCGAGCCTGCGGATTATCCGATCGCCTCGCGCTCGTTATACGCGCGCGGCTGTACGCGTATTCGTATATAAGTGTCGCGGTGCGATATTTAATTTACGATCGCAATTAAATTACCGTGCAGATATACGGTCGATCGGTTATTGATCGACGAGCAATAACGTAACGCTGCAGCGACGACGCTGCGATTATACAGCGGCGCGCTGCAAATTTACCGCGGAGTATCTCGGTGGCGCACCGTCCGCGCAGCTAATTACGGTTGTATCGAGCGACACGGAGCGTCGACGCGACGTTACGCGGAAGCCCGGCTCGTTGTCATTCGTCAACAATGTCGATACGACGCGCGGTCGTTCGCTATCGCGCCCGATACGCGCGGGTAGACGCGATGCTTATAAAGTATCTCGAAGCCGAGGTACGTCTACGCAAGCCCAACATTGTTACACGTTATTCTCCGGAATGATCGTTCCGAGACGTCGAAGCGCACGGCTCGCGATGCCTCTTACGAAAAACGCGTCACCCTTGTTTTCGTATCTCGAGTACGCGCGAGCTTGTTTCCAAGGCAAAAATTGTTCTCCGGCACAGTAGGAGCATCCGAAAACGCTTATGTGCTGTAGATGCAGTAAAATGTACTGGTAGGTATCAGTCTTTCTATGTAACATTACACATTTTTTTATGTAGCTTTATAGAATGCAACACCCCAACGGAGTGTTTACACTCTCGCACAGAATAGCGCACGAATATTCGCGTCGGTGTGCGCATACGTTTAAATACCACTCCGCGAGCAAGACGGGTCTTCCGATTATAGGGGCGGCGATGCGCACGGCTGCCCGCGCAACCAGATACGCGAACGCGACATACATACATAGGTACACAAAGAGAAAGAATGAATTTGATTTGGTAAAAATTACTTGCGGGGTTCCAAGTAACTATTTATTTAAATCAGTTAGGTACTTCTTTTCATATTAATTAGACATTTCTTCTCCTTGCAATTACATACCGTTTCACGCGATTGCAAGGAAGAGATATCAAATTAATGTGCACATAAAAATTTTGCTGATATAAATAAGTAATTACTTGCAACCCCGCAAGTAATATAATTTTCAGTAGACCCAACGAATTCTTTTTCTTTGTAAGGTGAATGTCCCAATTCCTAACCAAATCCTCAAATGTCTCTTTATCAATTTATCGTAGACTGTTCATACCTATAAATATCTCCATCATTCCTTATTATTTAAATAAATATTTCTCTATTAATTGAAGGCACATCAATGTTATACATTTGTACGATATCGCGCATTTTAAAATAAATTGGTATTTTTGGCAATACAGTCAACGGATATCTACATGAAGAGAAATAAGAAATAGGAATTGAAAAATAAAAAAAAACAGTACCTACTGTATTTTCCTCTGTATTGCAAAAAATGCCAAATCATTTTATAATATGCTTATTATAGTACCAATTTTTGCCATACGAGGGGAATGAAGTGCTATTTTGCATGGCAATAATTTGCAAAAATTCGAGTCATCACTCCAGTACGACACAGTCGTTCAGATAATGCCAGAATTTAGGTTACTCAGAGTGCCAGAATCTGAGCACTCAGTGCTCTTCATTTCAAATCCATTTTTCTTCGTGCGCCCTGTCAAATATTATTGTGTCGTATAACTTCTTTCTCCCGACAGCAATCCCCGTTTTCCGTGTTTCCAAACTTGTTAAGGGTGTCCACACGTTTCGGACCCCTGCGGAGAGCCGCATCCGCGCGCGCGAGGAAGGTAAGGGGCGCCGGTGTTCGAACACGGGCGATCGCATACGTGCCTATCTACACCCCTCGGTCCCGCCTACACCTCTGTTATTCGTGGCAGCGATGGCCGCTATCGGTGTCTCCGATTCACGGGCCGACCGAGGCCCACGGAGGAGGAGACGCGGCTGCGCTCTTTCTTCCACGACTCGCGCGCGCGTTCGATTCTCTTCCACTCCTCTCTCGTTTCGTCTCTCTCTCTCTCTCTCTTTCCCTCTCGAACGCTCGCGCGCGAACGTCGGACACGACCATAAATTACACCCCGTGCACTCCGCCACTATACGTACGGAGAATCGAGCGCGCGCGCTCGGCTCTCCGCGAAGTTCCCTTCGCGGAACGCGGCGGCGCGTTGCGGTCCGTCGGCGGGAAGAATCCACATCATCGTGGGCGGCCGCAACGCCATTCCGCCGTCCTACGCGCGAATATTACATTGTGTCGGATCCGTTCGCGCGAAACACCGAGGCGGGGAGAAAGAGTACCGCCATAGAAATGCTGAAATTACGAGCGAGACGTCGACCGTAACGTCCGCAGCGATCCTCGTGGGTCCGGGAATATTTCAGAGCTTCGCCGTACAGCTCCGCCGAGGGGGACGGGGGGGATGTCTCGATAGCGCGAAGACGCGCTACATTGTCGACCGTGCGAGATATCCGTGTTTCGCGTCGCGGAAAGCGAGAATGGAAACGCGTTGCGCGGCTGTCAATAATCCCGCGTTAGCGGATGCACGTCAGATATCTCGGCCGCGTGGAATCCCTCCTCAGAAAGGGAGAACAAATTCTATCGAGTGACGGGCCGTCGACCCCGAGCAGCGAATAGAAGCGCGCGCGCGCGCGACTGTCGACATCGTTCTTTTGCAGGCTTGCAGGTAAAAACCCCAAGAACGCTCTCTCCTCTCGTCCCGACGGCTCGATATGAGAACGCCTCGCGGATAAATAATATCTAGGGAAGGGGCGCGCGCGCACACACACATGTAGGTATTTTTCTTTCCTACGCGGAAAGCAAGTGTTTACCCTGATAAGTACTTCTGTAAGAGCGTTTTGATTGAAAACCAATATTTTCATAGTTATCGATAAATCAACAGGTGTCATTTCAAATGGAATTAGACAAGGAAATGACGTAGTAACTGCGGTTCATCGACATAGCGTGCTATTGTGCGTGCGAAGAGTGCTGTTGGTTATTTTACCAGCACCGTACGTAATATTTTCAGAGCCCTGGATTCATTAGAAATTTCTATCATTATATAGCTTCATCTCATTATATGATTAGCAATACACTCGTGTGTGAACGAAGAGTTTACACGAAGTGATAATTATAATAATACGAGATATAATGGATGAAAAAAAGCGACTTGATTGACATTTATCTTTGACATAACTGGAGTGTCATTGACCGTGTTGCGCACTTAACTTCAACTCTTTCACGTCGCAAATCTCGGGTAGCTCGTTCAAAGATCGCACTGAGCAGACTACCGATGACGTGATTGGGCGATACAATGAATACAACGGAATGTGTCACCGGATGTGACGTAGAAATTATTGAACTAATCATGATTCGTTTTTAGTAGCGTATGAAATGAAGCACTTTTAACTACACCGAGAACAAATGTTGCTTGATCGAGATGAACGTATTTTTGAATAGTCCTGAGAGCATATTTATTCGGTTAGAATGAATATCGATTGAACGAATATAGGTAAATATCATTGATTTAATTCAATATTATTTAGACCAGATCGATATTCGTTCGAAACGAATAAATGTGCTGTTGGGACTATCCAAAAGCATGTTTATTTCGATCAATCAAATGTGTCCTCAGAGAGAGTGTAGGTACACTTTTACGTTGATAAAAATTAAAAAAGCTCTTTTCCACTGAACATTTTTTCACCTAGAATGCATTGGCAAACTTGGTTTAAAAAAAATGCGTTTAAACGTCTTCCTTATCGCGCGTAATCGAGCGGTGTGCGTGTGATCGGATTGCAGCGAATGTCGCGGTCGTAGCTCTCGCGCGGGGAGGATGTTCCACGGGAGCGGAAACGGCGGGTACGGCGCAGGTTCCGACTACCAGCAGCAATCGCAGCAGCAGCAACAGCAGCAGCAACAACAACAACAGCAACACGGCCAGCAATTGCAGGCGCCCGTTTACGTACCTTCCTCGAGGCCGACGATTCCGTCCGCGGCAACGGCCGCCCAGTATCACTCCTTTTCCACTTCCGCTTCGCCCGCATGGTGAGTGTCCCGCGATGGGAACGTGCGCCCGCGCTTTCGCGCGTCTCTTGACGGTTCGTCCGACGTTCCAGGGAGAAGACCGCCGCCGTCGCCGCCGCTTCATGGCAGCACGGAGTGGATAGCTACGCGGCCCATCACGCCCTCGCCGGTCACACGGGAAATTCCGCCGGCGGAATGGGACCGCACGCGGGCCACGCGCATCCTCACGCGGGTCATCCGCACGCGGCCCATCCACACTCGACGCTGGCCGCGGCCGCCGCGCCCTTCTACGCGCAAAACGTCGCGATGATGTCGTCGTGGCGCGCCTACGACGGCGCGGGCTTTCAGCGAGCTTCGCCTTACGGTAACTCGATCGTCGCTCGTGCTTTTCCGCTTATGTCCGCGTGCGTACGCGGTAACAAAAATTCTGCGGTGTGCACGGAGAAAAAAAAGGACTCAGTTCTAAGTAAACATTACACTGCTGCAGTGGAGAATTCGAAGAGTTAATCGACGAATATATTGCTATAAAGATAGGAAAAATCGAAATATAAAGTAAACTTTACTGTGCAAATAGTTAAAAATTTACTACAGTGCTTAAGGGTAATGACATTGAAATCGTCATTTTTGGCTATACTTATTAGTTCATATAATCACTGTTATACTAGATAATAAATTTGACACTTCGAGGAAAGTACCTATTGCGTTCATTGCTTTACTGTAGTTACGACAACAGTTGACTTACATCTACACGGAAAAAAAAAGCGGTAAATTTCGGAACAAGGACAATTTCTAGTTATGATAACTACAATTTTAGTAAAAATTATAGTAAAACTTGTAGAAGTTGCAAGCGTTTGCTGTAATTTTTACCAACACTGTAATTATCGTAACAATAAATTGGCCTTATCCCGCATTTTACCTCAAACTTTGTTGAGAGAGAGATGTTAGAATTTTCTTTTCTCCGTGAGTGAACTTTACTAATCGTATATCAATTGTTGTCATACAGTAAAGCAATGAACGCAATACTTTCCCCAAAATGTCAAATCTATTATCTAGTGTAACACTGATTAATAATACACTTCCCTCCGTGCATCAGTGAAATTGTGTTAAAAATGAACACCGCTTTTTTTTTTACCGTGCATAGGTACAACATTTTAGAAACCGCAACATTTAGAGGCCGACGCGCGTGTGATAACCTTCCTCCCGCGACCTTCGACCACGCCGGCGAGGTGCGCGAATCCCGTCTCACCCGTACATCTACTCGCGATCGAGGAGAAAAAAAACATGGCGCCCGCGCGGCACCTCGTGGAAAAACTGCCGCGCGGAGCCGGGGGGAAGGAATTTCTTTTCTCGGCCGATACGTAACAGCGTCGGTCAGCCGCGGGCCATGTGCGTCGGATACGCGATAGCGGTGCCTTTGAGGAGAAGAGTCGAGAGTCGAACCGCGCCGGTCGAGTGCTCGGTGCAACGTATCGCAGCCCCCCGCGTGCTGGAAGCGCGCGCCTTTCGATACGGGATCCTAACCTACGAACCCATCCGGCGCGTAATTTACGGCTCGAACGCGAATAGATCCGCTCTGGACGATAGCGATCGCGAAACGGGAACTCCCCCGAACGAGAACGTTGAACCGTAATTTCACTATCGACCGGTGTAACGTCCAGAACGCGTATCGATCCGACGCGAATACCCATTCGGGAGCGCGCTACGCCCGACTACCGACTGACTGAGGGGTGGCATCGATCAGGCACGCGAGTTTCTTAATACGCGCATTTACTCGTAGAGGGCGACGTCATACGCCGCGGCGTTCCGATATTTTTGCGATTCGACGATACGTTCACGTGAGATCGATCTTTCTTCCCACACAGGTAGAACAAGATTGCGCTTTTCAGACAGTTATCTAAATGTAATACGAAATGTATATAACTAATGTCTGTCCGAAAAGCAACTTATTTTTCGGATACCTTTAACGTATCTTTAAAATATCCGAAAAAATAAGTACCTATATAGTCCTCCGGAGAGACATCAGTAAGTTATACATTTATTCTATTATATTGAGATAACTTTTTGAAAATCATCATCTTGTTCTATTTGGGTTATTGACGATAGGTAACTCTGAGAAAGGGAAGATACCGTAAAAAGGATGACCAACCGCCCCCGATTCGCTGGTAGATTCCGACGGACGATTGCCGATACGCGTTTTCTAATTTTTATTATTCCCCTGCGCGCGCGAATGATCTTCCGTTCCATACCGCGTTCGCGTTGCAACTGAAGGACAGAGTAGTTTGGTCCGAATTGCGCTCTCGATGTATCGATCGATAATAGCAAGACGACAGTCGTCATTGTTCGATTAATCGAGATCGAACGAACATTTTCCCGCTTAATATAACCTCCGGCGCCCATCGCGAATACGCGAAAGAAAAACACCGGGAATACATTTTATCGCGAGCGGTGATACGTCGCTATTGCGACGATCGTTCGCGCGATGTACCTAAATGTCTCGGAAGCGATTACAACTGCGTGTATGCATACCTTCGCGCCTCCTTATCCAGCTACGACGCCTCGTCCTCGTCATTCGCGCCGCGCGACAAAATTGACGATATCGATTTTGCCAGGGGCACACGTTGATCGATAGTAGAGCGCTCGAAAGTGAAATAGGTGTCGCGCGAAAGTACAAACGGGACCGGGTGAATCCGGAAGAAGCACCGGAATCCGTAAACGAAGACGCTTCCGACGTCGAATCACTACTTGTTACCGAGCTCGGTCGCGTCGTCCTTCCAGACACAGCCATGGACTTTCAATTTGGCGAAGGACGCGAGTGCGTCAACTGCGGGGCGATCTCGACCCCTCTCTGGCGAAGGGACGGTACCGGTCACTACCTCTGCAACGCCTGCGGCCTCTATCACAAGATGAACGGCATGAATCGTCCCCTCATCAAGCCTTCCAAACGCCTCGTAAGTTTATCAGACGACAAAGGGGGTGCATCTCGCTGATCCCAATTGCTTGGTCAACGGGGTGATACCTTCGAGCGTATCCTCCTCGCGTCTGTCACGTTTGGGGTTGATAAAAACGGGGTGTCTAGCGATCGTGAAAATCATGGATTTTTTTTTCATATGGAATATCATGGAAATATCATTGAATTATTTTGAAATATGAAAATATCATCGAACTAAGGAACAAATTATTGATTTAATAAGATTTATAGGATTTCGGGATGTCGGATATCTACGTTAGAAGTACAGTTGGTGAACTTCGCTTTGATGCTCGCGAACTTCTGGTATCACTGAAACAAAAATTTCTTTCTATTTTGGCAGACACAATTGTGTATAAACACTTTAAAGGTCATAGATCGCGGAAAATTGCAGAATTATGGAAATTTAGTACCTCTAATCGCGCTAAACACCCTGATAAATTGTACGAAGATCTATTTCGACGCGATTCACCGATCTTGAGGCCTCCACCCTGCCACGACGGCAATCTCGCCCTCTTCAGAACTATCTATCTCTAGAACCCCTCCCTTCTCGGATACGTTAGCAATGGGACAGATCTCCGAATTCCAGACGGCCACGCGGCGTCTGGGTCTGTGCTGTACGAATTGCGGTACGCGGACGACCACCCTGTGGAGGCGTAACAACGAGGGCGAGCCGGTCTGCAACGCGTGCGGCCTCTACTTCAAGCTCCACGGCGTCAACAGACCCCTGGCCATGCGGAAGGACGGCATCCAGACGAGAAAGCGCAAGCCGAAGAAGACGCCGGAACCGAACGCGAGGACGAGCACCGGGGATCACGAGACGACGACAACGACGACGACCACTTCGACCGCTTCGTCGTCTCCCGGAGGTTTGTTCGTGATCGCGAAATTAAATTACACCGAGAGAGAAAAATCGAATTTATCCGGTCGGAGGTTCATAACATTTTTTCTCTCGGGCGTTGAGGCTCCCTGTAATCGCTGTACCGAAACAAACCGGTACCTATATTCTCTTGCAGAATTGAAGAGCGGTCCGCAGCAACAGCAGCACCAGCAACAGCAGCAGCAGCAGCAGCAGCATCGAATCGAGGTCCCAAAGTCGTCGAGCTCTTCGGTGTCGTCCGATCGTCCCGTTTATCTGGGCCATACCTCGCTCCTGGCAACCGGAAGCACCACCGCCGTGAAGACGGAACCCCGAAGCTGCGACGGTGCGGTCGGACAGGCGTACGCCTCTTATTATCAGCACCCTCATCATCATCTGGGAACGCCGACGAGCGAGCATCAGCAGCAGAGTTACTACGGAACTCAAGAGGCGCCCTATCATCACCAGCATCACGTGACGGCAGCCGCGAAACTCCTCGCATCGTCGTAGGCGATCGTCGCGGTCCGTCGCGCTTCAAGATCACCGAATGAAATTGGGACGATATCCGCGCGTCTCCTCGGTCGTCCGAGTCCAGGGGACGTCGCTCGAAGGATCTCGCGAAAATCGTCCCGGTGAATCCGAAGGCGGAGTCCCGCGATATCGCGCGGTGTTCTTACGAAAAAAAAAGGGTCGGCGAAGTGGAAGTCGCCTTCCGCGGGACTCTCTCCGCGTCGGAGGAAGAAACGACGTATCGATCGAAAGTGCATCGCGTTGTTCGGGGAAGCTACTGCCGCGGGTGTATCGCGGGCAATTGGTCGGCTAATTGCGGATCCACCGACCGATAAACGCCGACGATTACATTCGTAATGTGATTCTCAAATGAGTTTATGCGATATTTGTAAATATACACTCGTCTCTCTCTCTCTCTCTCTCTTTCTTCTCTCTCAATCAATCTTTCTATCTCTCACCTCGAGGACAACGCTCCGATGGGCGGAGACACGCGCGCGATCGTACCGCGATCTCGCTGTCTCTCTCGCATCTTCGAGTATAACGGTACGCGTAACGACGTCGTCGAGTTGTAACGAAATAAAACATAATCCTCTCCCGTGTACTCGCAATAAAGATTCGTTAAAAATTCCCCGCCTTTTTTCTTCCGCGTTGTTACGAGCACAACCGCACCGTTCACGCTGCAGCTACCGCACGGACTACCGAGAAAGAGACGATAAATATTTTCCGCGATTTCCATCGGCGGTGTATTTTGCCTCGATGGATGAACCGTCGCGAGGCAACCTTCGAGTCCGAGTCCCGCCTCTGCCCTCTTCGATCTCCCACCCCCTCCGGACGTTCGTCGTCCTTTCCAGAGCCCCCGACACCCTCGAGTTCAATCGAAGCGCGTCAACCTGCGCACCCCGTGCCGTCGACCGTTGTCCGCTTTTCCGCGAGGAGAATCGGCTCGGCTCTCTTCATTTGTCTCTGGATTGTCCGTTCGATCGGACGGCTTCTGCGGTCATCGAGCTTTCGAAGGAGACATGGGTGAGTCGCGCCAATTCCTCTCGTCCGAACGAGAGCGACGTCGCGGAGTCTCGCTCGTCTCTGCTCATCCGCGGTTTTCCCGCGGCAAAATTGAGTACAAGTTCTCTCAAGCTTATCATTGCACGCAGGGAGAACTCTGGCGGTTCCGGTGGTGTGTAAAGTCTGCGGCGATCGCTCCTACGGGAAACATTACGGAGTTTACTGCTGCGACGGTTGTTCCTGCTTCTTCAAGAGGTCCGTGAGGCGCGGAGTCTTTTACACTTGCATAGGTGAGAAGATTTTTATTCGTATACCGCGTGAGATGTCGCTCTCTTCGCTCGCGTCTCGCTGTTTTTCACGGCCGATTCCACGACAACGGTGTCTTTTCAGCGGGAACCGGGACGTGCGCCGTGGACAAGGCCAGAAGAAATTGGTGTCCCCATTGTCGCTTGAAAAAGTGTTTCGCGGTTCGCATGAATACCGCGGGTAAGAATCTTCTCAAGGATTACGCTTTTCTCGCGCGACGAGCGAACGATCTAACAGCCCGTCGACCGCAACGGCGCGACGGGCGAGCGAAGGGGAGGGTGAGGGGCTGCTGTGGTGAAGCAGGTGACGATATAGAGGCAACGAGATGCAAACATCGTCGCGTGCCGGTCACGCGGACCTGTCCAATCCCAAACGCCGTGTCAACAAAGTTAATTGACAGCCCACGAACGACCATCGTCGACCCTTCGAATCAGTCCCGCCGGCAATTCGAAGCGAGAGATGTCGCGTTGAAAGAGAAAAGGCGCGTCGCGCGTGGACGGTGGAGTATCGTTTTTCTGCGAGTAAACGAACTTCGTATCGATCGTCGCTCGAAAGACGTTTACAGCGCAACGCCCTCGATCGCGACCTTTGGCGTAGGTACAACGCCCCGCGATACATCGGCGATCGGGAATATTTAACGCGCAGCGCGCACCCTTCGTCAAATGAATCGAATAATGACGTCGTAACAATGTACCGACAGCTCGAGCCGCGCGTAACGCGTCAAACGTAATGACAATCGAATCACACCGAGCGCCAACCCGCCGCACGCCACACTAAGGGAGCCCTCACACAGATGCGAAGCGTACGCGTTATTTGTATATCGAGTACGTAAGGATTCGAGCGACTTTTTGTTCGTTTAATCATTATATCGACCACGAAACGGTACGAAACGCGAGCGATCGCCGTCTTGCTTTCCTTACCGCGGAAAAAGTCGGTCGTACTGCTTTGTCATCGGTGCCACTGTGTGAACGCGACTCTAAGGTGACCCCTACTCGCACGCGCTTAACCCTGTGGATGATATATCGCTCGGTTCTCGGATTTAATAATTAAATATCCGACGACTCGAAGTACGCGAAGCAGGTGGCGGCGAAACGATTATTTCTAACCGTGCGCGGGTGCCCGCGCTCTTTCGCCGGTATTCCCGATAGCGTTCGAACGCTGGGGTCGTTCGATTTCTTTCGTTATCGCGAGCTCAAGAAAAATCATATTCAGCCGTACAGGAGGAGAGAGGACCACGCTGCGGGGGCAAACCGTCTTCGGTACCACCACCACCACCACCACCACCTTCCGGAAGCGGCTGGAGAGCCGTGGAAGAGCACGCTGCCTCGGAAAGCGTCCTCGGACCGATCCCGTACAGTTCCGGCGGGACGCTCCTCGATAACGTCGCGAAACCCACCTACGAATCGCCCGTGACGAACGCTCGCATCTTCCTACCTCCCCCTCCGCCGACGATTCCGCGTATCATCCTTTCACCAGGTACGCGATACCACGTCCTCGCTTTTAATTCGATCGGGAATAGCTGCCAACGAGCGAGACTCGGAGAGGAGAGCATCGCGATAATCCCCGCACCGTTTCCTTCGCTTCTCTCTTTCAGAAGAAACGATCCGCTACGAGATCGCCGCGCAGATACTCCTGGCGGCGGTGCGCTGCGCGCGACGTCATCGGGATTTCGCCACCCTCAAAGCGGAAGAGAGAGATTCCATCTTAAGACGAGGATGGGCCGCGCTCTTCGCCTTTCGCGCCTCGGTCTGGCCGGTGGACGTTGTGGCTCTGAGAGTGGAGAACGTGGCTTCGACCACTGCGGTCACACTCGCCGCCGCTCGAGCGGCCCTTTCGAAGCTTCAGCCCGACCAGATCGAACTGTCCACCTTGGAGACCTTCGTTCTCTGTCGTTCGGGTAGGAATCGCGCGACGTGACTTTCGTCGACCGTTTCATATCCGAACGAATTTTGCGCAGAATTGTCGGACACCAGGGAGGGTACGCAGCTGATCACCAGGGCGAGGGACTCCGCGGAGGAGACGCTGGTGCGTCATTTGGAAAGTCGCGGTCCTCAGGGTCGAAGACTCGTTCGGCTGATGTCCGTTCTGCCGGTTCTAACGACCTGCTGCCCGCGCGGTCTGGCCGACACCCTATTCGCACCGATCATCAGCCACGCGGCTTTGGATCGAGTCATCGCGTCTATACAGTGAAATGATTCTCTCGCGCGCGCTCGTCGGGATTAGAGTCATTTGTACGGATGTAGAATTAAATGATCGTCCAAATCGACGTTCTTCTGTGGAGTACCTCGAGACCGGGTCGCGCGAAGCGCTCTTTTTTTAGTCGGAGCTGTCGGCGGGTATTTTACTTTATACCTTTTCTGTCAGTCTCAACAATATATCTACAACTTTTGTATAAACGACAAAATTGAGTTCCATTTAAAAAAGGAAGAGTGTGACCTTCATATCTCATTAAAACGGCGGAATAAAAAAAATTAATTTCGCGCATCACGGAGCCCCCTCGAAGCCGTAAAACTTTGCGCCTGAAACATGTTTCCCTATCTCTATAAATAGAAGAGTTTGCACACTCTTCTTAGGCCAACTCTAACTATAAAATTCTCGACCGTCGGCAAGAACTGCCGAAGTCAATTTTCAAGTTATCGGCCATAGGTATCGGCACTCTTGCTCGAATTCTCCCGGGAGATGCGGTATGTACCGCAAAAAATAAAGATCAATCAATAAGCATGCACGCCTACTTGTATGTGCGAGCATGCACGTGCATAAGTCCTGATCAAAGACTCTCGCATTAGCAGAATTCAAAATTAAAAATAATAAAATCAGTGCGCGTATAATTAATAATTGATCATTTGATTTAATTTGGGTGAGACTATAAAATAATATTAATTGAAGAAGAGTTAACATAGAGATGTCGAATATTTGAAATACTAGTACAGAGATTAATAAAGTTATAAGTATGAATTAATTTCGATAAAAATGAAGATCAATCAAAGAACATACACATCTACTTGCATGTACATGTATGCATGAACATTCATGAGCTTTAATCAAAGACTCTCTCGCATTAGCAGAATTCAAAATTAAATAAGTAATAAAATCAGTGCGCGCGTATACTTAATAATTGACTGTTTGATTTAATTTAATAAAAAGTACAAAATAGTATTAATTCGAGAAGAATCAATACCGAAATATTGAATATATAATACTTTGAATCTCCTATTAGGTAAGTATAGATAGGGTCAACCACCCAGTTATTGGACACTTAAGGATTTTACCAAATTTAAGACCGTGTTAAAAAGATATTTTTCTACCTAGAGAGAGATATGAATGGTGGCTTGTTTTAATTGAAAATATATTGGCTTTACATTCTAATAACTTACAATTTTAAGTTGGAAAGAATATAATTTCCAACAATAAAAAACTGGGATCAAGTCAACAAACTTAGTTATTGGACGATGTTCTTAGCTTTTGGAATACTCAATTCAGTAATTGAACAGTCAAGAATCAATAAGCCAGATACGGTTTTTGATAATATTTGTTTAAGTAAAAAAACTAGGAATCTTGTTCTCATTTATTTAAATCAGACTACCCAATAACAGCAAGGTGTCCGATAACTGGGTGGTTTACCCTAATAAATAAAATTATACGAATCACACAATGTAAATAAAAATTAAGATCGATCGATGTACATACATGCCTACATGCGAGAAACATATTCATGTGGTAATATTAGAAAGGAAAAAAGGATACATACACTACCGAAATTTAAGATTCACTTCGGAATCCAATATCATGGTCATCATCACATCGTCATCCATTGAGAGATAATTCCAAATATTGTCATTTTTCAATAATCCAATAAAAATCCGACATCCTCGATTTATAGATTCATCCTCAATTGAATACGCTGAAAATAAGGTGCTGCCCTGAAAAATTGCAGCGAGACCGATGAGTAGAGTGAAAAAATGACGAGCTGCGAACGATGTTTCTCGATGAACTAGCATCATCGGAGAAATGTTCGTTAACAACTCCTTCGATTTCTCAAAGAAATACGTAGCCAAATAACGATCGACATTTGTGGACATTTTTTAACGAGCCGCTTTCAATTACACACGCGTTGAAAAGATAAGGTACAATTCACGCGCGCGCGCGGTATACTGTAATAATATTTGATTATTACAAAGAATTAAAGAACGTGTTGATGAAACTCTTTTGTTAAATAATCAAAGGCAATTAAAGGCACTTGAGAAATTCGATAGATTTCTAATCAAATATAAATGCTACCATCTCGAATTCAAACGGAATGCTACGTATTTCTTAGCACAGATAAGGATCTCACGTGCGATATATTATATTCATGCTCTTGTAAAACTTTAATTTAGACAAACACAAGGAAAGCAATCAAATGACAAGTCTAGAAACTGAAGAAGCATTAAAATCAAATCCGACGATACAAAATACTTGGAAATATGAACGTGAAATCCCTGAATTAAAAAAAATAAAATAGCATACGAATGACAACGTACACGGTGACGACATAATACAAATGCAATACACAAATGAATTCTCCTCTTCGACGAATCGCCTCTTCGAGCAAAGCTCCCGATGACGTGTAAAATTTATTTTCAGGCTCGAACATTCCCTTTCAACGAAAGTCTCACGCGGATGAATAAAATCGCCATTCCACGTCAATCGATCAAATGGGCCCTTCAAATGCGAATCAATGAAAACTCCCACCGATTCCCAGTTATAAAAATACACAAGACTGGAGATCTCTCAGTCATAGAACTGAGAAGCAGTGGCTATTCACCTATTGCCAGTGTTTTTCACTGATTCCATTTCAAAGAGAGCGTCGATTGAAATCAAATGGAAATTCGTGTTCATCCGTGCGACGCACTAAGAAAAAAAATGGTTAAACCGATTTATTTGGTTCGAATTATTTGAAGCAATGAAATATTTTTTAAATTTATATAATCGTGTTCAATCCAATACCCATTCATTCGCAGCTGATGTATCACTCTAAGTAGATATTTAGTTGCTATAACTCAACATATTTAGTTACCCATATATGACTATTTTTGTGCAATTTGAAAAATTAGGCATTTTCTTCATGTGGTTAATATCTATACTCACATTGTGATTATACTTGCTTTGAATAAACGCGAATATCGAATTAAATACAATTTTCTTAGTTCAAATGAATGTATGTATTATCATTTCGACTAATTTAAAGACAACTTAATCTTTTAACCACATCTTTTTCTCTCAGTGCGCTTCGAATTATTTTGGTCCACCTTCGATTTCGACGAATCTGCGGAGACTCATCGAGATCGAAGTACGGACGCTTTACGAGACTTTCTCGCGAGCTATATAAGTCACTAGCTCAAACGACGACCTGCGATTCGTTGAATCGCAGTCCGTAAACGTTTGTGCACATTTGATCGAATCCTCGAGCCTTTTATTCACTGCCACACTTCTTACTTCATTTTGAAATCTCCTCGGTCCGCCTTCGATCTACACGGATCTCTAAAGATTCGTCAAGATAAAGAACGGACAGTATCAGGGATTTCCTTGCCAAGTAAATAAGCTCGAACGACGATCTGCGATCGTCAGAATTGCAGCTCGGAATTGTTCGAGCCAATTAACTTCGAGCCTTTTTTCGCGTTCAATTCGCGCACTTCTAACAACATTTCGACGACTTAAATATTTCATTTTCGCGTGCGTCCGGGTCTAGAACCGCGGGCGCTTGCATTCGAATCCCGGATCCGGAAGAGCTTTCGTGCGTTATTCCGCGAAGGAACTTCCGGCCGGCCCTGCCTACTTAAAACTAGACACACATTCGCTCCGAAAGACTATCCTACCTCCCTCGGCTATATATAAAAAGATGCAACACATTCTCGCCAACACAATCATTCCACAAATTCCATTCATTCCACCCCGGTGCAAGGGCCTACACTAGGGATAACGTCCCGGGACGCATCCGTCACCGGAGCTTGATCTACCTTTCATAATAAAACACACTTGATTAATGTACACTTACTGTTTGCGAAAGCTGAAAAAATATTTCATGAATATGATTAGCAGTTTATTCATCTAAACGGGCTAAGGACTCTATTGAATTGTTGTATATGTATGTTTTGTATACAAATGTTGGAATATTGAAGTAAGAAGGAAGAAAAAAGAAATGCTCATCTCAAAACTCTAATTTCAAGCAGCAAACACAATAATGCAAAAATATTCAACAATATATATTTTAATCGTAAGCAACTCTTCGAATCAAAATATTCGATTTAATATTGAAAACTCTGAGGCGTTCTCCGAGTAGAAGTAAAAATACTAAATAAAGACTTCGCAAACTCGCATGAAACGTTTACTTCGATGCGGAGAACGACCTGACGCGCAAACTCTCATCGTTCCTGGATAAAATTCAATTCGACGAGTGTCTCTGACAATCTGAACGGCGAGAGGGACATTTTTGTCAGCGAAGTCGGAGGGTCATCCGACTTCAAAACTAATAAATTACGCGAGATCCAGAAAGATTTCTACCGAATATCGCGAAGGAAACAATGAGAGGCTAAACCTGAAATTATTAAAAGCATAGCGAGATAGTCACGAGCCGAAACCGGTGAAGGCTTCGACTCGTGGTCACCGTGCACAGTTGTCGAAAGAAATGAAAATTACAACCAGTTTTCGGTGTCGGTTCGGACCAATCGTCCTGCGACATGTTCGAAAACCGGAGGGACTCAAAGACATACGAACCCCTCTGCGTGATTCCCTTCGTCGAGGCGATGGCGGCTTACTGACATCTTCTTGCACTGCCCCCGGAGATCCCTCCACATAGGCCTATTCCACGAAAATCGGCTAACCAAATGCTTGAATTTATTCATTACGATTTGTACGAAACGGACTACCGATTTAACGTGAAATAGGCCTACTCTAGGAGACCGGCGGGACTTACGGCGGCCTCTTCTTTGAAGTCATCTGCTTCAGCCCCACATTTTGCATCCAACCATCATTTTCAAAAAGACTGCGAATCTTCGAGGGCTATTCGCGAGGATCATCGATCTCGTCGGACGATCGAAACCTTTTGGTAAAAATAAAGAATGGAACGTATTAGCGCGAATACCAATGCCAAAGACTTCACAGCCCCTATTTATTCTGTTTTCTCACAATTACTTTCTCAAATGCGGTGCCAAATATATTTCAAAGACTACTGAACCGATTTTAATGTAAATTATCTCAATCGCTTTGTAAAGATTTTATCTCGTCCCTGTGTGACACTCATAAAAAAAATTTTGAATTAATACTTTTTTCTTGACAATCACAAAACCAGGACAAAATTACTTGAAAAATCACACTCGTAATTTAAACTGTTTTGTAAAATTATAAATATTTCTCAAAACCACCAGTTACAAGGACGAGATTGAACCTTCTAGTTTAAGAATTTTCGTCATTTTTTGCTTTCAGATGAAATGCGAACGAGAATTTTTTGACACCGTAAAAGTCTTTCATAATACACCTTGCCGGATTCAATGGCCAATAACTTGTAAACAACACAATATTTTTAAGTTTTCCTTTTCGAAAAATTTTCTTAAAAGTGTGTATTTGTACCTAATAACATTTTATAAATGAGTGTTAAATAAATGAAATAGGTATATGAAAAAAAATTATTGAAAGTAATACTTTTTTCAGGCCGTCTAGGTGTATGTAGCACCTTAAGAAAAAGAAATCACCTGTTGAATCGAGTTTCTGATCAGAAACATCAATTCAGCTGGGTTGTTATATTTTAAACGATATATTGATGCAGGTAGATAAAGTAGGAGTTGTAATAGCAACAAAAATTGATCATTAGGACTCATTCACGTAATATAAAACGATGTAATGACAAGTTCAATTGAAAAGCTGAATGATAAACGGTTTCAGAGGAAAAATATCAAACTATAGGGGAAAAGGGGGAACATCGAGAGTTTTAGAGTGAACAGGGGGAAGCTTGAAAAGATAGAGGGATAAGAGGGAATTCCTGTAGTAAAAAAGGCATAGATCCATAAAAAAATCCTTTAGAAATCCCATACAATTCCTTACGGAAAATAATATGATGTATATTTGAAACAGCAATTCCACATACCTACCCATTAAAAATTGAGAAGAATAGATATCGAAGTTTATTGGATTCTATGCGTAGATGTAGAAATAAGTAAAATCCCATAAAAATAAATACCGTTCAAATGGTAATTACACAATTGGCAATTACCAATAGAAATACGTTTATGTTGGTTATTACCAATGGAATGGCATTAATTTTTATGAAATTCAACTTGTTCTTATATATGCGCAAAGAATCCCATACATTTCGATCGATCCTTTTCAGATTTTAATGGGCGGGTATCTGGAATTGCTGTTTCAAATACGTATCATGTTTCCATAAGGAATTTTGTGTGTTTATAAAGATCTGTTGGTTCCTTTGTCAACAACAATAGAGAACACACCGCGTGAAGCCTGCAATTCTTTATGAAAAGTTTTCCTAGTTTTTATTTTCCCGAACGGAGAAAAATCTACGGAGTATCGTAGAACAGGCATTCGTCTACGGGTATTATCTAAAATTTTAGCGGAAGGCCTGTAGTGCGAGTGCGAGAGAGAGCGTCGACTCAGGGTTTTTGCTCTCTCTCTCTCTCTCCCTCTCTCTCTCTCTCTCTCTCTCTCTCTCGCACTCGTACGATTACACCTGCGAGAAATTCCTTCGCTCTCATCATGATTTTCACCGCATCCGGAGGATCAATTCGTCGCGATGTGTTATTTTCGAGCGATTCGCACAACGCGGAGTATTCAGACGATTAAGATATTCGTTCCGTCGTCTCGGGAGAGAAAGAGAAATAATGTCTTTACCTTCTATCGTTGCTCCCACGGCGAGACGAGATTCCGAGCGGGTGAATTCTACGCTTCGGAAGCAGAGTGCGCCCGGAAAGTCTTCTCCATTTCTTCCCAACATTTGTCACAGACTTTTCGATAAAGATTTGGCACGCGAAACCCATTTTTAACGGCCTTAAAAGCGACTTTTTCCACGCACGAGGCGTAGTTCCACTCGTCTCCACTTCGTGTGCCCCCGTGCGCGTCTTGGCGCGTTCACGGGTTTTACCCGGCCACCGGCAAGGGCTCAGCGTTAGCCTCGAACCCAAAGCGCGTTGTCGAAAACCTTCGTATTAGATTGTTTTGAATAATTCGGTTTTCCAAGAGAGAATAAGCTACTTTAAAAGAGATTTAATTATTAAATCTTCTATTTAACGAACCACTTGAAGAATTAGTCCATGTATTTCACGCAAAATTGAGAGAATTAGGTTGGCTGGGCAAAACTGAAGCAGATGGCGTCACCGAGCCAAACATCCGCGGGCAAATTAAAACGGTTATAATATATTATTAATGCTGCACTATTGCAGATTTGACTGGTAAACAAATTACGAAAGTGAAACAGTTAAAGGAATTCAGCGGATGTCCAACTGAGGCGGCAGGTCCTCCTCGCGCGGGAGAATTAATGTAAACTACAGCCCTTTTCTTTGGCACTTTATTACAATGTTTATGGTATAACAATATTCCAAAAAAAAAAAGAAATAAAATAAAAAGTATGTACAGATCCTTAAAATAATATGGCGTGTCAAACAGTACGATCGTACGTAAAATGCCAGTGTGGAAATGATACGCGCTGCAATGTCGCGAGAGGTTCAGAATGTTGTCCTCAAAGAAAAAAAACTGTAATATTGTACATTTCGTAATTCGTCACCTCCCCAACGAGAAGATACCGTCTCACAATGTTATTTGTACGTACGACGACTCCATGGCGAACGAATCGAGACGCGGGAGAAGTTACTAAAGTTAATAAAATCGACAGAGATGCCACCATTTCTTCGTCAGACGTGACGAGATACCGATGATGATATTATTTACGAGGTCCCATAAACTAAAATTATTGGCAATAAATTAGCCGAATACTATTACGTACGCACATCTACGTATAATAACTAAAATGCCACTTGTTCCGCCATTTCGTTGCAACGTCAAAGTACCTAAACAAAACGTTCCGTGCCGTCGTGCACGGTTTTAACAACATTAACGAATAATAAATATTATTGGTATAAAAACTTAAACGTTCATAGCACACGAATGTACAAGGGATCGCGTATCGGCGCTCTATCATTTTCCCATCGCACGAGTATCGACCTTCGAACTCGTACGCGGGCAATTCGTCGATACGCGCATTCGTATTATTGCACCGCGGGAAATCTGTGTATATTGTGCCAAAGTATTGCACCCAAAATTTCTTGCGACACGGTGGACGTGCTAACGAAAATTAGTCATCAGTTCGAGGCGTACTCACCGTCCCGTGACCGAAGACAATATTACAAACGACACTTGCTTTTACCAAAATCAATCGATCGACTTACACGTTAAATGACGACAGCCGTCTTACGCGTTAATTCTATACGCCGTCGCCTCTATAAGTATTCGTTTCAGAGTCCATCTCGTTGTACCGACAAAGTATGTGCCTTTTCTAAACAGCAGTTCACATTAATCTCGTGTTTCGCGAATCGCAGGTACATGCGACGTAATCAACGAACGAGTGTCTCGCAGTTGAAACAAAAACAATCCGAATAGTTTCTAGTTCGTAGAAGCAAAAAAAAAACGCGGGACACCGCGAGTCGCACGTTGAAAAAATTAGAGTTAGCGAGTAATCTTCGACGAGTTACCCAAGATCAGCGCGACAATCGCAATCAACGTGTTCAATAGTACTTTTTCTTATACTTGCGATATCGTTCCTCCGCCGCTTGTCGGCGCAGTTGGTTTATCAATTCGGTTGGCACGTACCAAAGTTTGTCTACATTATTCAGAAGAGCCTCCGTGACCTGGCAGCATACGGCAGCCATGTTAACTTGAGCGGTTAAGTCCGCTTGAATGCGCGGATAAACGTATCGCGGCGGAAACAAGGACGGCGCCACGATCATCGCTACATTATGAATCGACATCTTATTTGAACTTTGGTTGTCAATGACGAGTTTGAAGAAGGTCAACAACGCCTTCAGAGTACATCGGTGCTCGACGGGGAGCAGCAGCACCAGCAGATTCAAAGAGTACGCCAAACAGTTGGGATTTTTCACACCTGGAAATACACGCGCGATGAAGAGGCAAACGCGGATCCGCGATACGCGAGTTGAAATAATTTTTAGAAACGGCGACGAGCCCGTCCGCGTCCGGCGCACTAACCGTGGCTTTGATAAAATGCGTCGATGAGCTCCACGGTGAGAATAGGCTGCGGCATGTCTCGCAGCAGCTTCTTCAACACGGCTGACAAATCATGGCACGGTGAACGTTTAATCAACGTATCGATATCCTTTGGCTTGCTGTAAAAATCCATTTCGAGCTCCATGCAGAGCGCCTCGACCTACGGAGTCGACAATCGTCGCGAAGAGTCTTAATGTCAGAGTTGAAAATATACTCGATACGCGGATCAGCGCTTCTCACCTTTTGCTTGTGCCCTCCGACACGAAGGATTCCTTCTTCCTTCACCCCTCGTTTCGTCAGTTCGTCAAGGATCTTTTGAAACACGAGAGGAACATTACTCTCTTCGTTCGTCAATTGGCTGTCCCTTAGAAGCAACGTCGATAGAGACACCCCAAACAAGTTTCCAGCTGAAGATATTTCGTATTATTAATCTTTCCAGCGAACGCTTACTTGGAAGAGCGAGACACTTTTTTTTTTGGCATAACCAACCTTTCCTCCTGCGTTTGTTGGGTTTTCTCTTTGTAAGGGGTACGTTGTACTTGTCAAACACTGCGCTCAATTCGAGCCAGAGAAGGGGATGTAATCTGGTGAGATCCCGTTGCGACAACATCTCCACACCTTGAGCGTCGCAGTGGTCGTCCTTGTTCAGAACATCTGTCGCCCACACTTGAGACTTGGCTTCGTTCGCTCTGCACATTTCCTCGAAGCTGAGATGACCGTGAGACGTTGTACGATTCAAGGGATGCGTAATAAGATTGTCATCTCCTGGTCTTGACAAACCGTACAAGCTGCTGTGGCTTCGAGTCACCGTAGCGTGACTTCCGGAACTGCGTCTGTAACGAAGGGAGTTTTAACATTTGTAAGACGATCGTTAATATCATTCGATTTTCGGACGATTCGACTTATCGGCGCGACAAGTACCGTAACGTGGCGTGATCCTTTGGAACGGATCGCTTGCCGACACCTTCCACGTCCAGATGGGCCGTATTAGCCACTTCGCTGGGATCGCTACCGCTTCGCCTCTGGATGGCCGGTCTCGAAAGATGTATCGTTCCCAATCTCTGGTAAGCCGTTAATTCAATGCCTTCTGCAAGTTTAGCAGAACGGCGCTCCAAGTTTCATCCGAAGAAACTAACGCGACCAGCGGGGAGATGCTCAAACGGAATGAAAATAAATACCGGAATCGCTTGCGACGTCTCCGCGCTGTGACCAATTTCCCGCTCGTCTAAAGATCTCTTGGATCGGTACCGGGGTGGGTGGAGGTACCGGAATGGGAGCGGTGGCTACGGATGGCGCGCTGGGTAACCTACGAACCGCATCTTTGCTCTCGACTGGTGTCCGATGGAAGATGGAAACGAAGCTCGGCACGTTCGTGCTAACGGGAGCAAAATTTACGATTTCCAGTCGTCTTTTCGAGTGTCGTATTCGCAATATTCGACCGAAGACTCACTTCTCGTGATGAACACCGATGACGTTGACGTTTGGCGGGGAGGGAGGGGAAGCGCTTTCCGGAGTTTCGCCCGGTACGGAATCCAAGGAGTCAGGGGTCGCGCTGCGCGATCTCGTACCGGTACTGGACACCTGTTTACATATTCGACAGATCGTATGGCTCGTTCAGCGTATAGTTTGAATCGGCAAAATCTCATCCGATCGCACAGACAACTCTCGGTGCCGAGCGTAATATCATTGGGATTTATTACCTCGCGCGGCTTGTCACTCACTTCAACGTCTTTGAAGACATCTCTGATATCTGGCTTGCGTACGCGTTGACGTTGGTTGAAACGCTGTTTGACGGTATGATTGAGGGATCGTACGCGACGCTTTACCGCTTCCGCCTGAGCCCGGGAGAGAGGACGCAGAGCCGCCCCCAATTCGTCGGGTTGAACCTCCCTTCCCGCTCTCCAAGGCTCCGTCAACTCTCCGAGCCCCGCCGCGCGCAACCACTCCGCTTCTTCTTCTCCCTCTATCATCGTCCATACGAATATCATGCGATGCTATTTCGAGATTAATTACCGCTAACGCCTAAAGATGATACTATCGCGCGTACCGTCATAACTACGCGGGCTGCATTCCTCGTCGAGATAATCGTCTAGCATTTTAGTCTCTTCCATCATCTTCCGATATTCTTCCCAATACTCTTGTAAGTTGGTACCCTCTCCCCCGAAAGTCGCACCATGTCCGTTTCTGTCCATTTCGATCGTCGTATCTCGTTCGTCGTCCAAAAAACGGCACGCGAAAACGGAGGCGGAGTACTGAAGAACGCGGGCTTAAACTGTCCTCACAGACCCGTCGCTCTCCGCGTGAACATATCTATATCCATGTATTGCTTGAGCTACCTGTTTGGCGTATAAATGATAATAGCAATGGTAATAACAGCCATGATATAAGTATGTACCTATATGTCATGGAAAGAAAGGACGGAATAAGCTGGTGAGAAAATAGGGATGCAGGAATACGATAAAACAGTTTAAAAAATGTATCAATAAAAAATATTTCGAATCTTTGATCTCTTTAAAGTATTTGAATGGAATACGCGCATCCCGCGCATATCCCCTCCCTTCTCTGCCCCTCGTTCTCCACCGCCCCTTGGAGTGGGGGGCTAGGATTGGAAGCAAATGCAGCAGGTATAATTTTTGTATCCATATTTGATAAAGATCCTTCAAGGGGTGGCAGATAAATTAAACACTGCCAATTATATCGCGTCTAACGCTTTCACGGTTAAATCGAATTTAAATCAGTTTGAGAAAATTACAAAAATCAACTCGCTTATGGTAATTAAAGTAATTAACGCACACCCGAGGTGTGTAATAAGATGTGACAAATACCTTGTTTCCTCAGAATCGAAATACGTCATCGGCGTTGCGAAACATAACCCTACTACTTGGACAGGTCCCGTTTCACTCGTAGATATCAACGCTAATGCGAGTACTTTTACAATTGAGAAATAACGCGTGTATGGGAAATCGTGAAACGAACCAAAGTGCAACTTCGAATGCTGATACGAAAAGAAGCGACGCCTCCAGAGCACGCGTAATTGTACAGTCGTCCCACGTTCGCAGGCCTTGAGCAAATATTGACGAACTCGCGGAATTCGACAAACAGCTCTGCAATCGCTCGCTTTGGAAACTTTCGAACGATCATAGGAAATATGAGATCAGGCATTTTCAAAAGATACTACGCGTTAGAAGGTCCGATAAATTCGGAAGAACGCCTACCACGATAAAGTCGACCAACTCTGGAGAACAAGCGACGCGGCACATCCCGCTTTCCAATGCACAAATTGAAAGTTTAAATTCTAATATGCAATACCGCCCGTGGACTTGCACTCACAGTGAGAAATTCGCTCCATTCGCCGTCACGATCGGACAACCTGTTGCACACTGGCACGAATACAAGCTCACCCTCTCGTCGTTTCAAGTGACACCTGCGCTTCGATGAATTCAGGGTTAGGCGCCATCTTTTATCGCGATCGCGCTTCAACAGCCAATGGGCACGCGGGATACCTGTTCTCTCAGGACCACTCGACGGTACTTTACGGTACATCGCGCGTACCGGGTGATCGCGAAAGAGATATTTCGTCGAACATCTCGCGACGAGATTGACGTAAGAATTTGCGATAGGATGGTAAATATGCAATTAATGTTACGTCCTGTAAATATCGTTTACATCGTATATAACAATAGACCGGTTACAATGGTACTTCGTATATGCATTTTAATTACTACACGCAAGAAATTAATTAAAAAACCAATACGCCTCGCGAGAGAGCTAGAAATTCTCCGCGAAAAATGTATACCCATCGATCTGGAATTCATTTGCGTCTGTGTGCCTTCAAAACGATAAACTTCGCGACTGAAAGGATCCTGCTAATTTTTAACTCCTGTTAGCCCTGTTTCCCCATCCGCGTCTGTGCGTATCTTTGTATTCGTCCATAGCTCTCGTTTGTGCGAGCAATTCCGGATCGTCTTTTTCGATCTTTCCTTCCTTCTCCTCGTTCTCCAAATCTTCTTGGATCTTTCCCCTCTCGTCGTTCGTCGTATCTTGCAGGCTCTGCGCGTTCATTTGACTCTGTCCCGTTGGAGCGGGCCAGCTGCGAGAAGAAACGTTGATCAGTACATGCGCGCATTTATAGGAAAGGTGCATTCCGAATACTCACTCTCCTTGCTTGACTCTCTGGTCGTAAAACTCTTGCACCGTTAAGACGGGAAGGCTCGGATAACCCGCCCCGTAGACCTGCTTTTGCGCTTCGTCGCGAGTTATAACAATCGGCTTTAGCTTCGGCACGGGTAATTTATGCTTGCTCCGGTGTTCGGAACTCGCGCCTTCCGTATGTGCGACTTTCTTCATGTGTTCTAAAATTGGTCTTTCTGCAGCCAGCGAACTCAATTCATCAATGGCTTGATTTACGTATATTTTCACCAGCGTGACGAAGTATTCCCTCTTTGTCTCGTCGTCGATATTCGGGTTGTACATATTTTTTCTCAGTATTTCCAGACGAGACTCTAAATCTTTTTGCTCTCTGTACCTCTGCAGTTTCGCGTTGCGACTGTTTACCTGTGAAAGATTGTTTTATAAGGAATTGGCTGGTGCTTCGGTACGATTAAAGATCGAGAAGAAATACAAACCATTGCGGTAATCATTTCGGTATTCGTCAGAGTCTTTGCCACGGCGCTATCCTGTTTTTCTTCTTCGGTTTTCGTTTCAGGTATTTCAATGTCCGTCAAGCCGTAAGCCTTGGCTCTTTTCAAAAAATCAATGAAATAAATTTCTGCCACATCCACGATGTGAACACGATCGTCCGTACCGCATATCTTCAGTGTGAGAGAACCCAGGAGGGCTGGCAGTAAGAAATACTTGATATTTTCGGTAGCCACCTCTTCGAAGCTCTCATTTTCACTGAACATGTTCACCATCGATACCAATCTTGTCGCGTCTTCGAACATGTTCATGGTTCGTCTGACGTTGGACTGTTTCGAATAACGCGAGAAAGAAAATGTTCGTTGCCAACATTATTTTTTAAAAACCAACATCTTTGTCAAACCGGAGCGCGGGATGCCGCGAGTCAAAGGGACGGTTTTACCTGCGTTTAATATAGCGAAAAAGGTGTGGAGATTTTGAGAGATTTTAAAAGCATTACGGTCTCCAGGTCGGCCGAAGGATTGATAATATAAATAACTTAACGACTATTCGGCGAAAGCAACGAAATCTACGAGTAGTGTCAACGGCACATCATTCGGTATAAATATTTATGAAACGACATGACGTACCTGAATCTTCGGACTGTTGGTGGCTTCTTGCGTCTTGTTAATTTCGTTAAATGATTCAAAGGCATTATCGAAAATGTTCGATAAGCTTTCGGCATCAGTCGAACCCGACTTGCGTTCCCGGCTCGCGTTTGACGTGCTCAACTTGTCGGCGTCCATTTTTCTTCTAAACCGTTCTAAAAAGAACGCACGGCGCTCTAACCCGCTGCGGTCGCGGCTACTACTAAAAGCAGCACCATCGAGACGAATCAACGACGGGCGCGATCGTTCGAAGCAAAGTAGGCATTGTTCGAAGTAATTCGGAGATTCCTGATCCATACGCAAACGATCATTCCAACACGCGTTCAGTCTTTCGAAAAAATATTCGATATTTATTTAACGGTGTTCTACAAGATTGTGGATCAACGAGGAAATGGTTTTTACATGAAATTTTTAGGAACTTTTAAATTCGTGACATCATATACGACGCATCGTAAGTACACCCGTACACTCGTACGCGAGTGCCGAGCGAGACGACTACTTCGGAGGTTTACATTGCCGGCAATCTTCCATCTTTTGGTCGAATTCTTCAATCTGTAGCGTCATCTCGAAGAATTTGTATTTATCGTGGATATTTCTCGTCGCTGTGCGTAGAACTTGCTGAGGACTGATAGTTGGCACTGAAAAGAAATAGAGAGGAAGAAAGAGGGAAATCAGAATACGCGCGAAACACAGCCCGACGTCCACCGAGGACCGAGCAGTGGCGCGTAGAACTTACTTATGGCGAGATGAGCCGACAGAGCTGTTTTGTCCAAAGATAGAGCCCAGATTCGCAGATTGTGGACCTTGAGGACTCCCTCGATCTGCATGAACGTACCCTCTACCTGAGAGTAATCGAAACCCTTCGGAATGCCCTCCATCAGAACGTTCATGATGTCCTTAACGATGGTCACCGTCGTCATTACGACCAAAGCCGAGAAGAGGAACGTGCAAATCGGATCAACTATGCTCCAGTTTGGCTGCAAAAACGATACGCATTTATAAAACGATCTTGGTTCAGCGGAAGCCCGATGAACGAAAGACGATGTCGCGTTCGAAATGTACCTTGAAATAAATGACGAGCGCAGCAAGGAAGACGCCCATGCTCTGAATAAAATCACCGACGACGTGAATAAAGGCCGCTCGAACGTTAATGTTTCTCCTAGCGGCTTCCGGCCCCTCAGGATCTTCCACTTGCAATTTTTCGCCGTGACTATGGCCGTGACCCGAGCTGACGCCGCCGTGGCTGTGACCGTGACCGTGTTGGTGAAGCGTCAGCCCCATCCTGTGATAACGAGGTTGTAAGATTCTACGTATCTCGCGCGAACGCGCAAATGGTATTCGTATCGATCGTGAACCGACACTATATTAACGAGGACGCCAATTCCGGAAGTGATCAACATCACGGTGGAATTCAACTCGAAGTCCCTATTGACCAGCCGTTCGATGGCGAGGTAGAGCAGAACCGCGGTGACCACCCAGATCAGGAGGACCGAGGTGAGCGCTCCGATCACCTGTAATCATCGTCCCGTCGTTTTTACTCTCGAAACTCGGAGTATCGGCCGGAGAAGATCATGGTGAGTAGGTACCTCCGCTCGATACCACCCGAAGGGCATTTTTCTTGTGGCGGGTCGACCCGAAATCCATATGGAGAACAGGGATATCATGAAGGACGCGAAATCCGTCAGCAGATGAGCAGCGTCGGTCGCGATCGCCAAGCTGTTCGATAGGACGCCGCCTGCGAATATCGATCCGCCGTTCATTTCGCGAACCGATAAAGTTTGACGATATCGAAGAGCATTGTATGGACTCGCCGCGCTTACCGACTATTTCGAGAATCATGAAGATGACGCAGAGAGTACTAGCGATCAAGAGTTTCTTCCGCGCTTTCTTGTCTATTTCTTCGTTTCGTTCCCTGTGACAGTGATCTTCGACTGAAACGGAATAGAAAAATCGGGTGTGTCATCGCGCGACGCGCGGGTTTACACAATCGCGTTCGCGTTCGAAGAGTATAAAATACATAGATCTTACCGTACGATGGATTCTCCTGGTAATCTGGAGCCGGACTGTCGTCGATCGACGAGCTCCTCACCACCGTGCAGCATCCCGAGAGTTTTCCGTGTACGCAAAAGATCACCTTCTTCGATTGCGCGTCTCCTCCTTCGCTTTCGTTATTGTTCGGCGGGATGCTCGTCCCGTAGCCGAAAACCGCGTTGTCCTTCAGACTGCAAAGAGAAGAAATCCGTGAGAGATACTCCAACGTTGCGTAACGATTCAATTGCTCGTTACACGCTCTTCCTTTGCACACGTTCGACGAAGGTGCGCGGGACGATGTAAACGCTATTCCGCTGGTGTAAGCAGCGAGAACAAGCAACGTTCCGCCTCGATCGACACCGCGTTATACGCGCTCTTAAGAGAAAACTGAACACACGGGCTCACTTTTGCGTAAATTGGTTCACTGGTACTCCCTCCATGGTCGGTTCGTTTTTCGTTCTCTTCTTTCGTCTAGAGAGAGAAGAGAGGAGAAGAGAAAAAGAGAGAGAGAGAGAGAGAGTTGCCGGGAGGGCGAACGAACGAGCGATCGCGAAAGACCCGCGGAGAATGACAACGGTTGCGATTCGGAGACTGGACGGGCCAACGAGTTCGCTAGTCCCCGTTCAGCTCGTATAAGGTCAAATCGGAACCAACGGAGGCTGATGTCCATCCGTAGGGGGTTACCGAAGGCCAGGCTTCGACTTTACCGGGAAAGCGTAACTCGAGGGAAAAAACGACGTCCTAATTATGATTTGCGCAATTAGAAAACGGGCCACGCTGTCGTAACATCGGTATATAGTACGGCGTATGACCTATATTGCGTTCGCGCGTTTCGATGGATTACGCGGCGCAGCAGACTCCTTACAATATCTCGGTGCGATTCTCTCTTCATTTTCCGCCTTTCGTCGAGGTACGTAGACGCGATTTTACGCGGGCATCTCGTTGCTTCGTATCGCGCGTCCGGCCGATAGAGTACGTTTATTTTCTCCATTTATCACCACGCGCTATTACGTCTGTGCGCACACGGATGAAATTATTTGGAATATCTCGCGCTCACGATATGTTCCCATTCATACGCATACGGCGAGGATGGACGGATGCGCCAGCGAGTGGGAGCATCCCACGCTCGGTCGCGGAGGGATGACCTTCACCGTGGTACCGGACGAAATTGGTTCGGATTTTACCGCACCCTGATTGGCACGGTCCTACGGCTCGCGTAACGGACCCAGCGTAACGGTTTTATGCGAATGCACTCGAGGTCGAGCGCGTTTTTCTCTCCGATCACCCTCTCCTCGCTCTATTTCGAGAAAATTTAATTGACGTAAATCACAAGGGTTCGGCGCTCGTACGTCATCGAATTCATCGTCGTCCGATTTTACGGTTCCGTAAGCTTGGAACCATTCGACTCCAGCTCCCCTTCTCCCCCCCCCCTTTTCCCTTATCACTCCCGCTAATCACAGGAATGGAAGAGAATCTTATTCGGCAAACTTACAGCTTTTCGATTCGAGCTTTTATTCGATAAAAGGTGTATCGGACAAATTTCCCCCCGTTTAATCCTTCGCTTTTTATCCCAGCGCGTTAGACTCGTGATCGCTTTAATCGGACGTCGAACCCTTTTTCGAATTACGCGTCGAACTATACAGTAAATATCATTGAGCGTTGTGCCGCGTGCAGCAGTTGAGATTTCTGTTTGCTCCGCAAAGTGTCGTGCCGCGTGCACATAATTTTTTCCTTTCAAATTCCGTCATTGAACGCGTACTCCACCGTCACGCAAATAATCGCGTGGATTTAACGACGTTTCGAGTACCTGTACACGCACTCGACGCGTCATGAGATTTCGATCGGGGACTCGCGTATCAGACCGACCGAACGTACTACCGTCACTAATGCAGGATTACGCGTTGTAGGTTTTAGCACAGATATATATACAATACATATTATCCGCGAGCGAGTCACGAAGGTGGGTCTTACGCGTATAGGCACACATCTCTCCCGTACACATCCGGCGATTCGCGCGTTGACGCCGCTCCTACAGAATTTGCCACAGAGAAATTGCATCTCTCGCACCCCGACGCACAGCCCTCGATCGCGTTAATGAATCGACCCTGGCCGCCGCGCTCACCAGCGTGGCGGCACGTTAGCCGGTCCCGACGAACTATACGCACCGCACGCGACCGAATCAGCTTTTTCTCTGTATTTCGATGTATAATGCACACACAGCGGTTCGCCACTCACAGTTTGACATTCTCTTCATCCATGTCGACCGCTAAACCGTCCTTGTAGCGGCGTAAGAAGGGCGAATCAGTTTTCTTTGGCTGGACCTCGCGACGTCCGTCGAAGGACTGCACGCGTCACCGGTTAAATAAATAAAAGCCCACCACACTGCATGTCGGGATTCTTGGAAGAGCGTTTCCAATGACGGGCATTGTCACTCGAACAAGATAACTCGACGCTCTTTGAGATATCGCTACCCCTTACTACATACTTGCTCTCGCTCACGCCGCGTCTCTATCTTAACTCCGCTTTGTCGATATCGTTCCATCGACGATAGCAGCAACGACGGTAGCAGGGACATCGATTCGGGAGGAATGAATCACGCCCGAATAACGTTACACTTCCATCGCGCGCCTCTCCGTCTACGTTAAAATCGTCCCGGGAGTTTTCGCGAGACGAGCCGCTGGATTGCCGCGTATCGCGCGCGCGATCCGGGGATCGCAAGCCCGCGCATAACGTCATTCGAAAATGTGATGATCGAGGAACGACCGAAAATATGGTCGGAACGCTCGCTTCGCCGTGCACGCGAAGATTGGGATCGGGGATCAACGATGATTATGCGTTCGACGATACCGGCGTATTTGAATCTGTGGAGAGAACTGATTCATCTGGTCGCGATGCGATAACGGAGAGAGAGCGCGTATTTAAACTGTACAACCTCGTAATTCGTATAGCGCGATTATCACTTACGATCGATCGATCGTGATATTATCGTCGACAGTGTTAATTGGATTGTTTCGAAAACATATTCTCGAAACAGACCAAAAGGTCCCCATATACGATACGGTTACGAGGTAAGCTTTCCGGCAAACTGTATCGTGTATGGGGACCTATAGTCTTTGGATTGTCGTTGTCGATTTTGTCAGAACATATTTACACGCGTGACCCGTTGTAGGCAATGGAAAAATAAATACGCGTGGCGCCTGGTGCTGAGCGACGCGCGAGATGTAAATATAAGCGTATATACGAAGTGAATCGAATTCTACAAATCTTCTCAAACGCGTTTCGAATCACGTGCAGCTTGGAACGAATGCGCGATTAACGTCGCGACAATCGCGCGTGAAATTATCCTCGTATACTCAAGTACTTTTCGTCGCCACCGTTCCTTGCGAGGGTATTCATGTTCGTCTCGATATCGGTTGTTTGCGCCAGAACACACAGTCCCAAGGCTGTCCTTACATCGGCGGATGACTTTATTGCACGTTTCTCGTGAACATGCGGTATGTTGACTGACAGTTTAATCGCCGCTGCAGTACCCTTCTTTAGTCCGAAGGTTACACTATCCGATAAGAAGTTGACCGCGTTCGACCAATGGTAACGTAATTAGATTAGAGCGTAGGAAATTTGGATTTTTAAGAAACGATCAGTAAAGCCCAAAGCGCTATTCGCGACCGAGGATGGCTCGAAACTCACGCGACCGATCAGGTGAGACGTAGTCTATACGAAATCACAATATGTAAATTGTGCAACGTGTACACGAAATGTGAAGTTGTTTTTGTCTCCCGAGATAATTACGATACGGAAGTGACGTGTCGTGATATTTTAAATCACTACATCTTTGAAGATCGATATCATCCGCTACGATAAAATTTAAACTTTCCGCACTGTGGCGTCGACTAAGTACAAGACCGTATTGTGCGTATCCGTATCATTGAGCGATCGACTTCTTGGATTCGAATCACTGTACAATTGTCTCGTATCCGAGAATGACGTGACTTTTTTTACGTGTACAAACGGCTGACGTATAATATCTCACGAACAAAACAAATGGCAGGAATCGAAAGTAAACATCGTTTGCTTAAGCTATATCTTAAACGACGAAATGAAAGATCACGACATAACCACCTCCGTTGAAGCTTCTATTCGAAGCAAATGAACTGACACACCAGTGTTATAAAAGTCCTCGTACATCTTAGAATAAAAATGTAACAGTTTATTTATACACTGAACACTTCACAACTCTTCGTGTTTTGTAGAATCACCGTCACTTTCTGTAAATGAAAAGGAATAATCGTGATTCATCAGTACGAATAATACGAGTACTCTTCGTACGCGAGAATGATAATAGTTGAAATCTTGATAGCGTGATGGCTTTTAACGTACCTACATATTCCCTCTCTGTTTGTCTATTATCGTTCTCTATTCTTTGATGCAAAGTTTTAATTTCTTCGTCGTATCCTACCCATTCTGGCAGGATACGCATAGCGGCTTGCAACTTCGCTTCCTTAGTCATCGGATTGTTACACTGAAAAAATAATAAATTGAAAAAACGGCTCGTTTCGCGATCTTTTCTGATGATCATCCAAGTCGCATACCAAGTCAATAGTTTTAGCGTATTTTTTGGAATCATCGTCACACCACGTCTCACACCATAACCACTCCTGTGGCAACGTCTTAATGGCTACTTGATGGATCATGTTATTAGGCAAATCCTACGACAAAATTAGTCGTTGTCGTTAATCTCTAATCAAATAATGACGAGCAGTACCGTGACACGCACCTGATCCAAATTCGAGAGACTGTTGGGATCTTGACTGAGTGCCTGGTATTGGCCCCTGAGTCTGTCACCTGCGGCAATCCGACGGAAACGCTTCAGATCCACTACGTATAATGCACTGATGTGGTACGACCGGCCTTGGAGATGATTTCTCCAGTAGCCTTGTCGCCAAAACCTAATCGTACGAGGACCCAAATTCATTTTTCCAATTACCCATTAGGAATCTTTACGGAGATCAATACACGCTACATACCTAAATCCATCCATCTCCTTTCTGCTATCGCAGAATGGCGTATATGCGTAGGGAGCTCCTCCAAGATCCATAGCCGCCAGTTCCTTCAAATCCGCTCTAACCACCTGACGAAGAATCATTACGTCAAAATCGTATACCTAAAAGCCTATTTATATTAAAGGTAAAATTATTTCACCACACCTGATCGGCGTCCACGAATATTATTTTCTTAACGTCCAGCGGAAATAAGACGTCTAAGAATAAAATCTTATATCCCCAAATTGTCCTTTGCTTTTCCGTTTGTTGATGAAGCCATCGTGGCCACTTGTACTGCACGAGCTCGTATTCGAAACCGTACTCCTTTGCCATGTGCGGCAAGAAATCCTGGATGAATTCGGGAAGAGGGCGATAGATTCGGTCCTTTGTAACGATCGAGCGAGTCGACTTGGAAACCAAGCATTCGTACGAGCATTTACCCTACCTTCAATGTCGGAGATAGGTAGTTTTTCAAAAACCAGAACTTGACGGGAGTCTTGGTATGCTTGACGACACTGAGCATCATGATTTTCAGAAACCGCTCGTACAGGTGACCGGAGGCAAGCGAGAAAATATTCAACTTTTCATCCTGATCCTCGGAATCTTCCGCGGTAAAAGTCCTGGCATTACATAAACAGGTGAAATGAAATACGTATAATTAATCGTGGTTCGGCTCGCGTAACCAAATATTTTGCCATGACACGATTAATTAAGAATAGCGGGTCTTATAAATAGATCGCGGAGAACTCCACATTATTAAAGCCTATCGCGGGTAAATCACAAATACGTTCATCTACTTGATAAGTATCGGCTCAAAGGTGGAAGGCTTACCAAAATATGGAAAAGCTAAAAACAGAAAGAAACGAATAAACGTTACTTCCCGCTTTACGGAATTTGATCTGTGCCTTTAAAAATTGACGAATAGAGCTATCTTATCGACTAAAAATAAAGTTGACGTTAATCGAACGGGAATGAACGTCGATCGATCACATACCTAGATATTGAATTCCATAATCCTGAAGATTTATCGTCTTCCGACAGAAGATCCATTCCTACTTTATCTGGTTTTTTGGAGACCTTTAATTTCAGAACGTGACTTCTCAGTGAGCTGATCAGAACTTTTATGTCGTTGCCATCTTGAATCGCATCTTGACCATCGACGCTGGTAATGTCATAGATTTCGGCAGACCGCCCTTGTCGAAGACGCAGTAGCCACTCACCCGGATTAGCTTTCAGTTGGAAATATCCTAAATTGGCCATCACAATAGTATCGACCATGACTGGCATACTTTCAGTGCCTAATGTTATTTGCAATCCCCTTGGTGGATTTCCCATCATAGCCTCGAAACAATGCCCTTCGAGGAGCAAGTACTCCAACTCGAACTCGCTGTAAAATTCATCCCGTTACGATTTTACGTTTTTACCGTATCAGTGGTTCGATATAATTTACCTGTGCACTCCGATCGCAACGTTATCCAGTTTGATGTTATCCAAATCGTATACACTTCGGACGACCTCCACCAACCAATTTTCAGGAGCGTGAATGTGCTGCGTTAGTAACGAGGAGGTGGGTAATTTTGTGAACTTAGCAATGGCTCCTGTTATTTGGCCTTCCGAAGTAAATTGTAGTTCGGGCTCTAATACGAAGCGGTAGAAACTGAAACGAAATGTCAGAGTTAAAAAGATCGATTCGCATTTCTCTACGCGATGTCGCTTCCTCGATAAACGAACCTCTTCAATGGCATGTCGCTATTCTTGTCGACGCAATTCAAGAATATTTTAACGTGGCAATTCAAGGTCCGCTGCAGAGTACTTAGAATTGGTCCCAGTTTTTGAGCGCCGCGAGATACCGGATCTACGATAGCAATGAGATCGAATGCTACGGCGTCCGGATCAGCCGCGGAAACTTTTACGGCACTGAAAATAAAACGAATGACAGTAAAGCAAACGCGAGATATTAAATACTTAGAAATATCGTATCAGTCGAACTACCTACGTTTCCGATATAATTATGGCGCGCACGTAACGAGAATATCGATATACATACATACCTGTGCTCGTCGCCATGATAAGGTACGTCGAAACGGCTGCGCGTTTGGGGACGAGGTACCAGCAATGCGGCGATCTTCATGATCATATCATCGGAAATGTCGTTCTTCTCTGAAATATATAAAAGGCCAGTTTGTACGCGCAGATCTGGTAAATTAATGCGACGTGTATTACAACTAAAGAGCCAATATTGTTACCATAATCGTCGTCGTCGTCGTACAGTTGGCTTTTGATTAAATTCTTAAACAATTTATCCCCGTATGTACGTTGACTGAACCGTTCCAGTAAGGAAAAGTCTTCGTTGGTGAAGTTTTCATTTTCTTCAAACGGTCCAATTACACGACCGTTGCATATAACAGCTCTGGCGCCCTTCTCTATTTTCAATACAGTTCTCGCGTAATGATTATGTACATCTAGCACGCGATCTTGTTCTTCCATTTTTTTCATTACCGCTTCATTCTATTTTCAAATAATAATTATGACAGTTGTGATCGTACATTCCAATATCGTTTAAAAATGAGGGCGAGAAGGTCACAGTGCGTGCTCACCGTTATAGCGTAGTCGCCCTTGGTAATGTCAACTGCCGTTTCCTCGCGGATGAGATTACGAAGAAAACTCACGGCCTCATCCACCGGTAGCGAACCGAGCGCGGCAAGTGCCATTGCGTTTATGTTACGTTCGAGCTTCTCACTGTGCGCACTATTTACAATAATAGTAGCTCTCACGTCCGCGTTCGATTCCTGAGGGGGTACCAGACTTTACTATTAATTCAGTTTTTCGAATTATTACTTCATAAGTAAACTTCTACAAACCAAATATTCTAGTGCTTCGCGCAATAATTTTCTACCCGAAAACAGGTTCAAATCGGCCACGATCCAAAAGGAATACAAGTGGTGTACGCTATTGCGCCGTTGCACGAAAATATACTGCATTTTATTCATCAACCACGCGGAAACATCTTGAGGACTCCACTTTAAAAAGTCTTCGTCCGTGGGAAGCGTGCCAATTAAATTTAACCAGGCATCCTTTTCAACCTTGAGCACGCGCTCGTTCAACCTGAAAGCGAGCGGAACAAACGACCGTGTAGTTGATCTACTGTGTGCGGTCGCATATCGATGCTTACCTCGGCATAACGTTAGGTTGGTTCATGATGAAATCAACGACATCGTCGCCTTCTGTCAGTTCACCCCTATAGACGGCTTTTTGCAGAGCAGGGGTTTGCGTCATGATGGTGGATAACACTGCCTCCTCGAAGGATTCGGAATTGAGTTGATTGGACGGTAACGGTGCTCCGTTGAGTAGTGCTTGCGGGAATTTCTTGAAACTGGTACACTTGACAAAGTCACTGGCCAAGTGACGACCCACGTCGTATTCGGATTCCTCTCCGAGAATGTAATTCAAATCGGCGCCGGAATCCCTAGCTCTGATTGCTTTCTTCACATCGTCCAAATCGGCACCGTGTGCCCCGATGTAATTTCCTAACTGCAATGATCGTATACGTTTCACAGAGTGAACTGCATTCGAAGTAATAGTAACGTGGTATAATTAACGCGTTATTCTCGCTCACGCGTACGTCGGATAAAAATCGCAGGGCTTCCTTGGAACTCTTGGTTTCCGTAAAGTAGTGGAACGCGTTGTTAATTGCGACACTAGCATCCGTTAAACCGGTAACGGACGTATCGAAATTCGTTACAAAGACAAATCCTATGCGCAGAGGAGCAGAGTGAGCGTAAAGAGATTCCGCTAGGGCAATCAGTGGCATGGACTTTTCATCCAAAGGGTCGAGGATCAATACCTGATGAAGCAAAATGCAAATGTTTTGACTCATGGATATAGATATCGTCGACAGAACATGAAAGCTAAATTGTTTTCGAACATGTTGATACCACGCACCAAATTGTATAAGTTTCGCCTGACGTTTCGAAGCATGCCGGGAAAAGTTGGTCTCAACAGCTCCGTCAACGACGGTGACCATCTACTGTAACGAGAGTCGTTTTCAATGTCGTTCACCCAGATTATCGCGGAATCTCTGATGTCCATGGCGAAATCCTGATTGTCCGTATTACTTGACAAGTCCAAAGCTAACAGCTTACCCATTTTTTTGTTGCTGAAACCTAAAATTAGACACGCGACAATAGAGTTTCGATTGGTATCACGACAGCCTGCTCGGCGGCACGATTCATCGACGTACCGACTTTACGAAACGACTCCATAACCCTCAGCTCGGCGCGTAGGGATTCTAGAAGCGTGAGTACATCGATAGCTTCCAGATCGAAGAACAATCCGTTAATGAAAAGAGCTGTATCGGTTGGTTGAATATTTAAACTGGCCGAAAATATTTCCTGATTAGATTTCATCTCCTTCTTCATATCGCTATTGACTTTCGTTTTAATCAATGACTTTGCCTAAAATAACGCCAAAGAAATGTCGCGAGTGGATTATGATTCGAGGACAAGATTAAATATATCGCGCATTGTGATGATACTGTGCGTTTAGGAGTCTCAGACAAGCTTACTTGCATAGGAAAGTTTTGCGAGATATCTGTAAGAGCTTGAACGGCCTCGCTGGATGGCGTGTTCATTATTCTTTCAGCTGCTTGATGACTCAGCTCTTGAAATTGCCATACTTTCAGAGCACCGATTTCGAGACTCGTATCGAGCAAATGTGTTTGAAATTCGTTCAATTCGGTTTGCTTGTCCGGATATAACTTTCTAGGGGAGAAAAATTACAGGTATATAATGTATACTTTTCACCTATCTATAAAAAGCATCTTACTTTAAAACTGAAAAGTTGATCCCGTCTATCTCTTCGATACCGTCATTCTCGGTGTCATTTCCCTTTCCAGAATTATCCTCGATATCAGAGTCGTCTGTCGCTTTATATTCGGTTGATTTCATTTGGAGCTCCACGCCGTAACCCGATAATCGTAATCTCCTGTCCGACCTCTCCTGCGAGGTAGGATAGAGTGAAAAATTCGGGACTTTATTAAGTTTCGTTAGAAATAAAATACCGTCAATTCTATACCTTTGCATAATGACGAAGGATAAAATTAATTTTTTTAGCTTCTGCTATATTCTTCAATTTCTCATAAACTTTGGCAAATTCAGGCTTTCCAATCTCTCCATACAATATGATAACTTTTTCCACTCGTTGCGGGCCGAAGTAATAGTGATCCACGCTATATGTATCCAATCGACGCTCCCAATCTTCCTATATATGGAATAAAAATGAAATATTTGAAATGAAACTGAAACAAATGCAGCATGACTAATTTTTCCTACCTCCTCGATTAATTGTTCTAACTCTTCCAAGGAGCAGGTAAGTTTTCCACCTATATCAAGAGTGGTGTCGCACTCCAAACTAGAGATATTTTTGTTCTGAGCCATTTGAAAGAACATTTCAACCCGAGCTGAGTAAATACGCAACGAGAGACCTAATTTGAGGACTGCTATCTCTGCTGGACTTAAAAATTTTCCAGCAATTTCAATGCACAAGTCATAACATTCCTTATCAGTTGCTGTGAAAAATCAAAACATGCCGCTATAGCTGTGCGTGACAAATTGCGATTAATTATCTACCAGAAATAATCAAGATCGATTACCGCAGTTTGCCAACTCATCGGTCCTTTCTGAAACTGTGTCAATGAATCTCCAAAAGTAATTGGGACTTTCATCCCCGAGGTATTCCGCGGCTTCGAGAAGAAGTGGCGTCTCTTTCCATTTGGCGTCAATTAATGTGGAGACATATTTATTAATTTTTTTATCGGCTTCTAGAGGGCTCAAAAATATAAAGGCCGAGTATAGAAATATGAAAATCCACATCTGCAATATAACCCAAAATATTATCCATCTTATTTGCATAAGCATGAAATACAAAGAACAACATACTTATATTTATAATGTATAAATTTACGTGCCGTTCTAAGAACTCGTGCATAGCTATTTGAAAACTATAGGTATATACCTATGTGATGTATTTCAAACATTGTTATTAGATATAATGCCACTTGCCTTTGAAATTTATTATTGTTGAGAATGCACTCCTGACAGCAACCAATCCATGTAACGCACGTGCCGCCCGGTGCCACACTATCATAAAAATGGAACAACGCGTGAAAAGTCGGAAACACAAGTACGATGTTTCTCAATCAAGTAGACACAATTTGACGACCACTGTGAGACGTTGCCTGATATACCGTCCAATTGTTGGGCCTTTCTTTTGGAGCCAACCAATAGGTAGTTTGAAATGCCATCGATGGGATACTCCGCGCTCGCACTTGCACATGTGGTCCATTCCGCTATCCTTTTAAATCTCAATTGTCCTCGCACACGTGTCCTTGCATAATAAAAGTTTACAATCAGGTAACGACACCGTAATAAACGAATGTCCGTAAAGAATTACGAAGGCAGGAAGTACGCAAGGTTTGTAGACAATTCGTGAGAGCTAAATAAATAAAAATATGATTGCCGAATACGTGCAAACACTGGCGAACAATCCGTATTTTGGTGCGGGATTTGGTTTATTCGGTGTGGGCGCCGGAGCAGCTTTATTGAGAAAAGGAGCGCAAGTCGGACTGATATTTTTCAGGTAAAATACCTATAAATTTGGCTTTCACCACGCGCGTGGAATTCTCTTACATAATTGGAATACGGAGTTTTGCTCCAAAAATTCAAATTCGTGTCGTATATTTTATGGATAATAGAATTTATTGCTACAAATCCTTAATTATCCATAGACGTCATTACATGATCACATTGGAGGTACCATGCAGAGACAAGAGCTATCAGTGGCTCCTGCAATGGATAACGCGTATAGGGGCGAAGAAGACCCAGCACTTATCCGTCGAAACCAGTTTTGAGCAAAAAGAAACTGGTCATATCAAAACCAAATACGATTTTATACCAAGTATTGGTACACACATTATGAGGTAAGATTACGACACGAGTAATTGAAAAAAATACTCATAAAATGCTTTCTCACTCTTCTCAATCTCCTCTTACCAGGTACCATGGCAATTGGATAAAGGTTGAACGAACCAGAGAACAACAAACGCTGGATTTACACATGGGAATTCCTTGGGAAACCGTTCAACTCACCGCTTTTGGACGAGACAGAAGCATATATTTTAATATCCTCGAAGAAGGTAAGAGGCGCTCGTTTTTTATCTTTGCAAACGTCTTTGCGAGATAGGCGCATTGTAGGTACTACCCTCGTCGTCGATGATTTATTTTTCCACAGCCAGACAAATGGCATTGAAGGAGCACGAAGGAAAAACCATAATGTACACAGCCATGGGTAGCGAATGGCGACAATTTGGTCATGCTAGGAACAAGAGGCCCCTAGATTCGGTCGTTTTAGATGCTGGAATCGGCGAAAGAATACTAAACGATTGTCGGGAATTCATAAATAATCCTGGATGGTACAGTGATAGAGGTCATCTTGTATAACGAAACGCAACATCGTACTTGCCAAACGTTTGAAACTGGGTTGAAATTACCGCTCCCTTTCGTCCAACAGGTATTCCGTATCGTCGAGGATATTTGCTGTATGGCCCGCCTGGTTGCGGCAAATCGTCCTATATTACCGCGTTAGCCGGAGAACTGGAACGTGGCATTTGCGTTTTGAATTTATCGGAACGCGGTCTCACGGATGATAGATTAAATCATCTGCTGGCCGTAGCTCCGCAACAAAGTATTATTTTACTCGAGGACGTAGATGCCGCTTTCATTAGCAGAGAAGAGGCGAAGGAAGGTAAACCTTCGTACAGACCGCTACTAAAAATGATAACGGATATGAAATACTTTGTTGTTTATCCACAACCGTTTCATTGCAGTGAAAGCAGCGTACGACGGATTAAACAGGGTCACGTTTAGCGGATTATTAAACTGTCTGGACGGCGTAGCTTCCACGGAGGCTCGAATTTTGTTCATGACCACTAATTACCTGGAAAGGCTCGACCCGGCACTCGTTAGACCGGGTAGAGTGGATGTGAAAGAATACATAGGTTTGTATGACTCTCGCTGAGATTTCAGGACTTTTCGTTGACAGAATTTAACGCAACACGCGCGACTATCTATTCATTTTAATTGTTTTACTCAGGGTGGTGTAGCATCGACCAGGTAGAACAAATGTTCCGGAGATTTTACAGAGGTCCCGGAGAATCATTGGGGCAGCTCGCACGGCAATTCGCGGAGAGTGTCGTGCGGCACAAGAAGCCCGTTAGCCCGGCACAACTTCAAGGGTTTTTTATGTTCCATAAAAACGACCCTGAACAAGTACTGAACAATGTACCGCAGATCTGGGAACTTACATGATAGATAATAATTCCACCTACGCGAAGTGTTTTATATGATTTATAGTCATGGCTTTTTATAAATGAATGTATTACCATCGATATGTATTATATTTTCTTGTTGTCGTTCATAGAGCGAATAAGGTACACCTGATACGATGGAAGAAGACAGGATGCTCGTATCCGGTAATACAGCTATCGACGAAAGCTTTAAATATGTATTACAAAAATGTAGATAAAATTTATTTCCTAACGAGATACCTTCCGTCTCGAGAAGGTTTGATACTTCGCGTGATATGCGTGATATTTACATTTTCTACGGCAATAATTCGAGCGATTGATTTGCCTGTGCTGACATGTATTACAGGCATATATCTCTGTCTTATATTTGTTCTCTATCTAGTACGCATATCTTCGAGTTATTCGAATTTCGCCGTTGAAAGCAGTTATGACTGAAATAGTATTAAATACGTATTATATAAAAAAGAAAAATCTGTATCACATAATGCTCGTTACGAGCGATTCAACTGAAAATGCAATATTATTAGAATCAATGCCCGTTACGGTAGCATACGTCGAAACGTAATTTGAATAGACATTGATTTTTAAAATCCATAAATAATAATATTCTCTTTAACGTCTGGATCTGTTAAAACTCGACATGTTATTAGAGACTTTTAAGTCTAACGGTCTTACGAGATCGATGACTTTTGTGCTTACGCGCTACTTCTGGAACCAGTTTTGGAAACTGTCATCTATACATGAAATTGCTAAAGAGGAGCTGAGACTGGCTTTGTTACTCCTTAGCAATTGGCATACAAAATCAAACTGGATTCACGAATATCATACAGTCATCGTTATATACATATACGTATTTCATTTTCGTCTCACGAAAGACGAAAATGTTAATCAGTGGCCATTGCAGTGTCCGCGTATTGCTAGAAACGTTAAAATTGACACTAAAACGTCTGAAAATCACTGGGATACGGTTGTCGAGACGAAGTTTTATCGTTGCTTCGATATACTCTTCATCACTCGAGAAGCGATCAAATTTGGAAGCACTTAAAATACTCGCGTCGTTCAGAAACTCCAAATGTACGGTTCATAGTTCAAAGAATCGGACTGCTCCATGTGCGTTGCGTGACCACTGGTGCCGATCATACACGAAGGATAAACAACGCCAGCGTTTCCTTGACTGGATACCGGCGGTACAATGGGCGGTGCTAACCTACAGTCAGGCCTCTGCTGCATCATGGGTCCCATTGGTTGCATAGGTTGCGGCCCCGGCGGTGGGCCTTGCGGGCCCGGCGGTGGTGGCTGCGACGGTACGAGCGTCGGCGGAGGAACAGAAATATGATGAACTGATTGCATTATATCGGGGCCTGGAACATAATTCGCCACTGAGCAGCGGTTTTCTGGGTGTTAATTACACTCTTTCCCAGGCTCTCCACGAAACAGAATCTTGAAACGCAGACAAGAGTCAAACTCACGCGTGCCGGCAGGATTGTGGAATTGCATGGGCGTCTGTTCGGGGATCATATTAGCGGGCATTGGGGCTATTTTCAAAGGCGCTGATTCCGTCTTCTTCTTCCTGGGAGCCCTCTTCGGCGCGTCGTCCAATCTTTGATCGTTTCTCTTCACACCGGGAGATTTTCTCTTCTTCTCGCCAGGCAATTTCGGTTTATTGGGACGATTTCCACTCGGTTGCCAAAGATGAACGGTGTGGACTGCGTTTCCCTCTCTGAAAAACGCAAACGAGAGTACTCGTTGACCTGCCGTCTTTGAACAAAATTGAGAAGTCGATTACACACGCGAAGTCGATTACGCACCCTTGCTTCTTTCCAAGTTTCCAACTGTGTATGCCGGCTTTGTGCAACCTCTCCCGAATCGTATCTACGCTGCATTTTAATCCCAGAGCAGGCGCAACGTATTTCGCTGCTGTCAGTGGATGTTGCGTTGCCATTGCTACGATAGCTTCATCCTGCTCCTTCGTCGTTATTCGCCTTCGACCTTTTCGTTCCTTCGTTTGGACATTGCCTTCCTTGTGCCATCGCTCCAACCATCTCTTGACCGTACGCTCCTGTAAAGAGCAAAAAGAGATGGAATGTGTCGGTCTCATCGCCGGTGAACGACGCGAAACCACTTTTCCACCTACCGATCTGTTTATCGCCAGTGCAATGGACAACGTGGATAAACCCGCTTGAGACATTCCAATCATACGATTTCTAATCTCGACGCTGGTCTCCAGCGTACCCTTCGCTTTGCCACCTTTCTTCTTATTCTTCTGCCTTCCCCTTTCCTTCGATGAACCGTCCTTACTCGATTCGCCTTCGCCGTCGGACGTCTGACTGTTCTCGTTGGAACTGTTGGAATTGGAACAACTGTCGAGTTTAACGTTCTTCGCTTCTTGCGACGAGTCCAGCTCATTACGTCGAACTTGTCGTTGTTGCCGCGGTTGATGGTCTGCTTGATCATGCGGTTGCCGTTCGTCGAGTGTCCGACGTTGGGATTGAGTGTTGCTCTGTTGTTGCGCCCGTTCTTCTTGTATTCGTTGCTGTGCCTGCTGTTGGGCTTGCTGCTGTTGCTCCTGTTGCGTGTGCAGTTCTTGCAGCTGCTGCTGCTGCGGAGGATGCTCGTGCGCCAACGAAGTAGGCTGACCCTGTAATACGAGGAAACGCGCTTGTGTTTAAGTCAGCACCGACGAGCATCGAACCAGAGAGAATATAGGTAGAACGCGAACCTGAGGGTAATGGTGACTGCCTTGAACCAAATCGAGGGGCCAGTTTTGCGTAACGTTCAACCCAGGGTGTTGGTAGATCGGTGGCGGCTGTTGAGCGAGGTTCGAAGCCCCGCCAAATTGGATTGGATCTGGCGGCGGAAGAGATTGAGGCGGCGGTAGTGGCGGCGGCGGCAGTGGTTGCGTCTCATCGTTCCTTGGCGGCTGTATATTTTGTTGGGATATAAAAATAAATCCTGGTTGTACGCCGGGCTGTTTCAAAGCCTCGGATGGAGCACCATCTCCGACATACGAGTCTTTGGGTTTGATCTTTCGAGGGGTATTCTTTTTCTTGACGGCCGATCTAGTCTTTTTACCCTTGCCAGCTTCTTTCCGAGATTTCTTCTTTCCGAGCTGAGTACCGGTGGGGCGCCATACCGCCTGTTGTATCGCCGCTCCGTCCGCGTCGCTGCTGGAAATATCGCGAAGATACCGAGCAAAGGAAGGCTACGTTAAAATCAGAAGACGGAAGACCTCGGTAATTACCGAAACGATAGCGATAATGGTAGCAGTAATAGCGACAGCCAACTTATTCACGGGCAATTCGGCCTCGATGTGCGTATTGTACAAAATCTACTAAAAAATCTTGGAAACTTCTCGAGATACGCGCTCGACGTACTTTCGTCGATTGATCGTTATCCCCGCGAGAGCCAAGATCGATCTACCAACCCGAGAGGAATCTTCTGCATGTGCTTCCGCGGAGGACTCCAGTTATGAATTCCAGCTTTGTGAAGCCTCTCTCGAATGGTATCTACCGAACAGGTAAGTCCTAGAGCCGGTAGCACGGCTTTCGCCGCTGTTATAGGGGTCTGAGTTGCCAGACGAACGATAGCCTCGTCTTGCTCGACGGTGGTGGCTCTCTTACGACCGCAACGGTCGCGAGTTTCGACGTTGCCTTCTCTGTCGAAACGATTTAGCCATCTTTTGACGGTGCGTTGCTGCAAGTACAAATGGCATTCGAGAAATTGGATAGAGGCAATGAGAAAGGGGGTTTACAATAATTGTACTCACGGAGCAATTAACGGCAGAGGCGATGTCGCGAAGTCCCAAACCAGCTTCGTACATGCCGACCATCCGGTTTCTCAATTCCGGAGTCGTTTCGTGAACCCCTCTCGTCTTGCCCATTTTAGCTCCTCGTTGTCACTCGCGGCAAGTACTCGGGGTACCGCGTTTCGGCGGGACTCTCGGCAATTTAAATTTCACGCGAGCGATGACGCGATGAAAGAAATGCGGTCACGTGACAAATGGCAGTACTCGGCAAGTAGGTTTTTCAAAAGCCGCAATTCAGGTTAAACAAACACAATCACCACCGACGCTCGCCGCTCGGTTCGTAAAACGGGGATGAACGCGGTTTAAGCCGCGAACGGGCCCTCGTTTAGAGCGGCTTTAAAAGAGTGACGTTTCTTTCTTGTTCTCGACATCGCCGTGTCGAGGACGGTGTCAAAACTCTGGCGTCCGTGGATCGCAGTTTCATTGGTAGCTTTAACGTCGCGTATTCCTCCGATCGCACTGTCTCGCCGCGTTTTTCGCGCGATAATTCACGGGAAACGGCGGAGAACCGTCGACGAGGCTCGCTCCCGTGGCTGATACGGCGAAACGCACTATGATTTGGGCGAAATGCAGCCGCGCGGAGAAAACGCTCCAGTCAATACAACTTCGGCTGTACAGTCTGTCGAGATTCTTTTGTCCGTCTTCCCCTTGCGGGTACTCTGAATTTTCCACAAAAATCTCAACGAAAACTTCGATAATCGCGAGCGAGCGACGACGATTGTCAAAATCACCGATATTCGCATACGTATGACCCGGGTTGCTGTAAATCCGGTATTTATCAAAATGTATGCATCGGAGTGGCAGCGTCGTCAATAAGAGTTCTGCGGACTGTACGGTGGAAGGCTCGACGAACCACGTACCGACGTACAGTCAGTCGAAGTTATTTTGTCCACGATTTCCTCCTCATCCTCCTTCCGAATTCGTCCCTTCCGCGCCAAAAAGATTTGAGCCGTCGTTGCTCACGCGCGATACTTGTTCCAGCGGAGGATGAACGATCGTTGAATGTCGCTCGGCGACTGCAGCACGGAGAGATCCAAATTTCGCGGTGTCAATTGCAATTCCGCAGACTGTACCGCGCACCCAGGGCGGCCGCGTCGTGGGCAGTACAGTCGGGGGAAAAGTTTTGTCGTGAAAATTTCCTCTGCGATGAGGTCCGAGAGTGCCCGTACCGGCATTGAGCACTGGGTGTCTCAGCATGGAAGGTACGAAAGTAACGTGGACGGAGTCGCTATTACTCGCAGCGAAATCTCAGATTTCGCGTCGAATGATTACTCGACGCGACGACGTCGAGCAAAGATCGGTCAATACTTTGACGGGCGACTGTACTCGACGTAAGGTTACTCCGGGTTGAATCGGCCGTACTCGAGTACCTTCGCCGGGATTATATTGACTCGCAAAATTACCTCCCTCTCGCGCACGTTCGCTCTCCGGTGGAGCCTTTGACTCCCGCGAACATGTTGCGGTTCGTTGTACCGTGCTTTCGCGAATCGCATTATGTCGATGAATGGAGATTACTGATATATGCACGCACATAATATATGCGAAAATCCTCCGATTCGCGTTTCAGCCTCCATCGAAGAAACGGAAAGATTGGCCGTATCTCGTCACCTTGCAAATTATTAGTCAATGAAGAGATGGTTAGAAATCTCTTGTACCTACGTACACGTACAATTTAATCTGGCGCGCAATAAACTTTCCAATGTTTACCACGTCTACGGACGTCACGCGAAATTGCCCGTTCAGTTGCAACGGTAGAGCGTATAGTATATTAGTTGAATGTAACGAATGGATAGGAGAGGATAGATAGGGTCCGGGGCTAACTGGTAGCATCCGCCGATCAAATCTGCGCGAAAGCTTGGAACGAGACGGCCGAATGTCCGTGGCGCGAAACGAAATCCGATGCTTCGAGCTCTCGCCCTTCTCATCCCAAGTTCAGCAGATCCCTCGCGGGTCCAGCGTTCGCACGCGGAACCCTCCTTCGCCGCCTCGTTTCGCCTCGTCTCCTCTCCTCTTCGATGTTGATCCTCCCTTGCGCGTCTGGCAGTTTCTCTCGTCTCTCGCTCAGTCGCGCATCCACGGGGAAAGAAGGCATCCTTGGTGGTCGCGTGCAACGAGAGCCGGCACCGTCGAACGTCGTCGCGCGAGTGCAAAAGCGCGGAAGGGGGTGACAAGGCGAGATGAGAAATTTAATATTGACGATCTGCCTCCTCTACACGTCGGTCTCCGTCCATGCCGGGGTACGTGGAAACCGTAAGATTCAATCTGGCGAGCGGGAAAGGCGCGACGTTGGAGTATGCTTTTTCACATTGAATATTTCATTTCTTTTCAAGGGAAAGTTAAGAATTCCCTGCTTAAAGGATCCGATTAAATCCGATTCAAACCTATTCACTTTATCAATCGTTTTAAATCCGATTTCCGTCTTAGTATTTTACTATTTGAACCTATTTCTTATTTGAGAAATATCGATGGGTTTGTATTGGAACATTCCAACTCGTACTTCACAAATAGGATTTAATCGGAAAATAGTAATCGCTATACGGAACGCACATCGAGTATATTATCAGATTCAATATGACTATTCCGATTCAACCTCAATCCTTTAAGCAGGTTTAGCAGCGACGTTAGAGTCTCCTTATCGATTGTCCGGTTGTACCGGACAGTGAGCTTTCGGGTCGCGAACCCCTTTGCCCTAACGAAAAATATACATACGAACCTCGCGGATACGCGTACTTGTACTTCAAACTTTTACAACGCCTAATTGGCTAACGCGCGGAGACGATCGTTTTACCAATTACGCGTTGAAGCAGTGTGGACTGGTATCTGTTTCAGACGCGGCCCAGCTTCGTTTCCGATGAGATGATCGAGACAGCAGCTGCCGTTGTAAATACGTGCCAAACGCAATCGGGAGTGGCTACTGGTAATGATGTTTAGAAATCTATAAAAATGTTTAACGTTACGACTGCCTATTCGAGATATCGCGGAGCGCATCACGTAGATTGGGGTAGTTGCATCTCATAGTTGTCTTTTGATACCATATCAGTTTGAAAGTTGCGAACGCGAAAATGTATCTCGAGGGTGATCGCACCCGATATCTCCACCCCTTTACAGCGCGCCGACTCAAACGTCGTGGTTTCCCGTTTCAGCCGACATAGAAGCCGTGAGGAACGGACAGTGGCCCAACGAGAAGTCGTTGAAGGTATTCTCGCAGAATTTGTATCGAACACCGACGTAGAATTCGCTTGTTACTCAAAAATTACGAGACAGTAACGACCGAATCTGCTTTCTGTTTCGTCAGTGCTACATGTTCTGCCTTTGGGAGCAATTCGGTCTGGTGGACGATAAGAGGGACCTCAGTCTGAGTGGCATGCTCACCTTCTTCTACAGAATACCGGCTTACAGAGTCGAGGTTGAAAAAGCAGTCAGGGAATGCAAGAGGATTGGTCAATATTTCGGTACCCAGTGCATTTTTGCTTTTTCGTTACTGATCGCGGTACTGAATCGTTAATTTTTTCTCCCCTCATTTCTACGCCTTTCAGCCAACGGCGACAACTGCGAGTACGCGTACGAATTCAACAAATGCTACGCCGAGCGATCACCTCGGGTACGTAATTCTCTGAATGTAGAAATTCGTAGGCGAGTGGTGGACAATGTCATTTTTCGTGAATTCTACGCTTTCAGACGTATTACCTGTTCTAAGACCGCGAGAGGTACTATAGATCGAGATGCGGGACAATCGGGGTGAGAGAGGGAGAGAGACCAAGATGCTCAAGAGATAAATTTGTGCCGAATCCATCGGTCTTCGTAATTATACAGTAGATGTTGACAAGTTTATACGATGTAACCGGAAGCGCAAAAAAAAAATAGTACGGAATTTCGCACCGATATTCGAAAATGAACAATGGAAACTAAAATAATAATTCGTCACCTTTCTACGTTTTTTTTCTCAATTTATCATAGCGAACAACTTCCTCGAAACTACTGCTTATTACGAATGCGACCGGTGGAAACCCTTCAACGATTCCCTTTTTGCCGCATGGTACCAAAAAACTGACGCGCGATGGTTCAATCGATCGTACGTTTTACGACACGATTGTACTAGAAAATGAATAAGACGAGGTATTTTAATTGCAGATTGGTCGTCATAGGAAATGCAGCGTCATTTACTTGGGAAATTTATACCTCTTTTTTTGCGAATAGTGACGGTCGAACTGACACCAGCGATTAAACGATCGGGATTCTGCTGTGTAAAATAAACTTGGCCTACAAATAATCGTGGACGCGTACACCGATTAACCCAATCGGAAGGGTTGACGGTACATTTCGATCTAATGGTTAAAGCCCCGAACATTCTAATTAGGGCAAATCGTCCAAATAAAACAGAATCCTCGTTATGCAACGCGAATGGAAAATACATTAAAAATCGATGTTTCCGATTAAATGATTTAATAAACGTTCGTGACACTAGTCACTCCACCGTTTGTCTCGAAAGAGGTGCATAATTACGTCTCGTTATCCCGACTATAAAAGAGCCGCGATATCGACGAATCCGTCAGTGCGCCATCGACATTGTGTGTTACGTTTTGCATCGACATCAAATAAGTAAGCAGTTTCCGTAAAAATGGCTGCGATTCAATTTGTGCCCTTCTTCTTCTTGGTTGTTACATTGGCTATGGCTCAGGGTGGTGTAAGTACTACGAATATATACATATACCGGAATACCTGCGTACCAATCTCAATCACTCTGTGAATTCGTCAAAATGGAGAATTATATTTTAGAAAATTCCGAATGAATTGAAAGACATGGCGAACATCTTGCACGCAATGTGCACCACGGAAACTGGTGCATCGGAGGGTGAGTGATACGTGATTCGAGTTTGATCGAGATGATATTTTGTAACATCTCTCCCACCCAATCAACTTTTCGTTTCGTAGAATATATTGAAAATGCGCGGAAGGGTGAATTTTTGGACGACCCGAAGGCAAAGTGCTATTTCAAGTGTCAACTCGAGAAACTCGGCTTGGTAACGATCATCGTTATTAATATCGCTTCGTCGAATAACACGTCTCGTTGTTTACCTTTTACGTTACTTTCTCATGAACAGATAAACACAGCCGGTGTAATCGCTTTTGATGCAATGGCCACTCTGTTTCCCGAATCACTGCGAGAAGTTGGGTTGAAAATGATTGAAAATTGCCGCGACACGAGTAAGTACACGCCGGTTGATCGTTCCACGCTACCATCGAAAGAGGGATGCGGAAACTCATCGTAATTTTTTTTCCATTTCCCAGCTGGTACTGATGCGTGCGACGTAGCTTTTAAAGTAAATAAATGTTTCTACAAAGTCGCCCCCAAGGTAAGCAATGAGTTGCGGAAGGATCCGATGGAAGCACTTGTAAGTTGCTCTCATGTTAATTCTCTTTCAGGAATATGTTCTAGCTTAAGGAGATACGAAGAGGGACACTCGTATCCTACATCGTAGATATTTTTGTAGAATAGCGAAAATAGTAACAGCATATTTGGTAACACATTTATTATGCTCCATGATTAGCACAATAAATTTATTCAAAGATAATTCAACGAATTTCATTGCCCCAGACTGTCCGAATATTCCCCTTATCACAGGTGATAAAAGTTTGTGCACTACATACGATACGCGAATGCCCATTCTCGGACGGGGAGTGTATAAATAAATAAGATACTTCGTCGCACAAGCGTTACGTTTTACGCGGTTTCGCTTTCCTCTTATTGATATTCATTATCTGTTCTACAATGATGTCGTCGGCTCTGGGATCGATGGGAATGGCCTGGACCGTTGGTCTGGAAGACGGCATCGGTTTCGACCACCTTTCCATCAGAGTACCGAGCCAACTCCACAATTTATCGCGATTCAAAAATGCCAGAGCGACGAGTACGATCAACGGTAAGGCAACGACCGACGTTTGATTTAATTCTCCTTGATCGACTTTTCTTTCGGCGCTGAACGTGAGCGCGACGTGTTTGAACGAAGAGTTCGCTTCGAAGTAAATAGGCCTGGTAGTGTATTCGTGTAAGGTTTGCGAAAGGGAAGACTCTAGCTGGACGAAATATCTTCTGTTGTCAGCTTGCAATGGCGGGAAGTGTATCAGGAATCCCGCGTTGTAAGTGTTACCGATTTTCGCGGTGTGCTGCGCGTCTAACTTTGAAACGTGCATTGGAGAATCGGGCATATCCTCGCGGCACAGTTTTACCTTTAAGGTACGATAATGTTCCGGCTGAGCGGAGACAACGTGCACCGACACATCGGTTCGGGAGATCGGATGAAAAGCGACCAATCGAATGTCGCGAATGTCCTCGGTAGCTTGAACCGCGACGGAACTGGGCGTCGCGCGCTGAATGTGAGCGTTTGCTTCGACGTCGGGCTTCAGACGAATGGCGTAAATACACTGTTCGAAGGGTGCTTCGTAACAATTTTGTGTCTATTTGAATCACCAAGAAAAAGACGAATCGTTACTTACCGATGGCTGAAGTCCTCTGATGCGGAAGTTGCCGTTCTCTTCCGTAGTCGCTTCTTCTTGTAGGAAAGAGCAATTAGTTTGGCCGATGGCTTCGACAAGTAAACCGGGTTCGGGTTCGCCGTTCAGCGAAGTAACAGATCCATAGGCAGTGAACGCTACTCTGTTGCCGGACAAATTTACCCTTACGGTCGCACCTTCGGCGACATTGATCATCTTCGACGGCGGATCGAAACGATACTCCTTCATCATCGGTCGAAGATAGTACTCGCCAGGTGATAGGGAATTAAAAGTCAATTGTCCATCTTCGCTCGTCATGCTGTTTTTGCGATAGCTATGACCGCCTGACAGGGAGAGTAGAACACCCTATCGTGAAAGTTATTCTCGTTAATCATATTACTGTCAGCGGTTCGTATTCGGCGTGCGCCTTTCAGTCGTGCCGAATACGAACTTGCACGTTTGATACGTGACGAGCGGAACAAAGGGTTCCTTGCTCTGTGCTATACCTGTAACGGAGCACCGTTCGCTTGATCGGAAACGTTGACAACGACTTCGGCCAATTTGTGAGCGGAAAATACGCCATTTTTATCGGGACCACTGATCACGTAACCCTCTTTTTCCGCAGTTACGCTTAAAAATGAGGAATGAAGGAGGTTCGATTATCCGGGGATGACCAACGTTCGATACGTAGATACTGAAACGCGATTACCTGTAGGCAACGGTACCGTCGAGAGGGCCGACTTTATAAAGGCCGTCCTTTTGTGTAACCAACGTGTGAACTGGCGCATCCTTGTCCTTACCAAATATTTGAACGGTGATGCCTTCCAAGGGAGGCGAGATGCCTCCGCTTATTATCTGTAAAATGAAATCATTCGTGGCGATCGTCGCGAACAATAAACCTCGTGTTGATTACCTTTCCCAGATCGCCGATAAAAGTAGCAATGTTGTCGTGACAGTCATTGAGGCCGAGTACTTTTAACGACGAAGGAGTGAACAACAAGATATCGGATAATGGCGTGATGATATACTCGTTGTCTGTATTTGCATTAAATTCAAATTCGTAAATATAAGCATCCCCTTTCTTCACGGGTTTTAGCGGGCCAAGTCTGTGAAGAGGTGTAATCAATTGGATTATTCGTCGTTGATAGAAAAGTTGAAAATAATGCGTGTCAAAGACACTAGGCAGGCCGTTTTTTCTTTTCCTAGCTTGATTTCTTTTTTCGGTACACGTTTTAAATGGTTAATCGCGACACTCACACGATAGGATCTCCAACGCTTTCGATCTTTACTTCGACGCCGTCCAATGCAACGTTACCAATGATATTTCCTTTGTGACTGTGCTCCGTCGATGATAGAATTACTGGCGAGAGGCTGCTGGTGTCCCAACTGTAGATAGATCTGGCATAAACGTGACAGCTTTTTGGTAGAAACTTATATTCGCCAGGTCTTGCAACGCAGTGCCTTGTGCTTCCCTTGGGAAGATTCAGCGTTATTTTTTCAGCCCTGCCGGGTTCCGTAAATTCGACGGCAGTGTCGTGAGACGAAATGAAAGTCACGGAGAACCCAGTTTGCTCGAAACATGGAACTTCCGCTTGTTCAGATGTAACGGACACTCGGTAACTCAGATTTTCCCAGCATAATACATCGGTATCTATCAGTACTTCGTAATGCCCAGGTAGGATTTCCGAGAATTGATACACCCCGTCTGTACGATCAAAAGTAGTTTTTATATAGCAATTTCGATCCCTCAGCTCTCATTTGAGATCGAATATTCTGAAGTATCTAACGCGTCGAATAACGAATGTCGTCGAACATGAATTTTACCCTTTGCTCGAACCGTTTTCAAGGTAATCCCATCGAGAACCTTTAGAGTCACGGACGCGCCGCTACAGTCCGTTCCCTTCAAACACCGAACCGTCCCTCTTAAAGTAGCCTTCAGTTGCAAGAAATTGATATTTCCGATCGGCTCGGACGTTACGTCGATTGTTTGTTGCAACGGGAAAAATCTTAAGTGCAGAAAAACGTATTATTACGCACTGAGCCAGTTAGCGAAATTGTCTGGGCCAGTGTATGCTGTACTACACTCACTGCAATCCTTTAGCTTTCTCCTCGTCGTTGACAAAGACACTCAGTTGATATCTACCTGGCGTAAGATAGATACAAAATTCTCCGCTGTCGGGATTGGTATTAATTTCTTTGAAAAAAGCAGAAGCCACTTTCTCTATGGCAACTTTACGATCGGGCAAAGTTTCTTTCGCCGACAAAGTCACTTTTCCGCAAACCTTATAGGAAGAGGGTGAGAAGGATGGCAGCTCCGGCGAATTAGGAGTTACTTTGATAGATTTTTCGTCAAATTCTAAATCGGCTGAAAACGGCGAATTACATAAATTTGGAGTCCTTTTCGCATCGAAGATTGCGTATGCTCGTTAGAAGGAAACTTACGAGATTCGACTTTAAAGGAATACTGGCCAGTCTTCACATTATCGATCGTGTACTTTCCATTCTTATCCGTTATCGCGACCTCTTTCCCAGATAAGAAAATTTGGGCCCCTGCCAAAAATTGTCCCCCATCCGAAGTACGCACGGTACCGCTGACCGTAAAACCGGTCACTTTAAAATCTTGCGTAAGAAGCAAGCTATCGTGATTCACTTGGAACGATAATTCGGTGGGGCGGACGTCGAACTTGGTTCGAGCACCCGCATAGTAGGGTATGATTTTGTACTTTCCAGGCGATAATGCCGGGAAAGTAAATCTTCCCGTTGCATCAGAAGTAACGTGACAAAGCGGTTTTTCAGACTCGAAACCTTTAACTGGCGTTGTAGTACAGTTCTTAGCCCTACCGGTCTGCGATGACGTAACAAAAATTATAGAGAACTTCACGCTGGAAAAATCTGTTTTCTACTAGATCAATATTTTAAGCTGACTTACACCAACGAGGATAAAAGTAACTCCGCTCATCGGCTCCTCCTCGCTCGTAACGCGGCCTCCGACGTCGTAGCCAAAAACTACCAAGCTATCATTGGAGAGTTCCGCGTTACCTTCCCGTACGGTTACTTCTACTGTAGACTTTTCTATCGTCCAACTGAAATATAAAGTAGAACCTGTGGTCGTCATGCTAATCGAAATATCGTAGATTCTATAAAAGACCTTCACTCTGGATATATGCAGATCCAGTACTTACACAGGATGAGAAGCAATCAGGCGGTAGTTTCCTGGCGGAACAGGGGTGAAGTAAAACGTGCCATCCAAAGCGGTAGTGGTTGTTGCCACAGGTGAGGAATCTTCGTTTTTTTTATACAATGAAACAGTGACGCCTTTAGGTCCAGAGTTGGAATCCAAGCTAGTTACCTGATCAAGGATAAATTAAAACTGCTGATCACATATTACTTTTCGTCTTGCACTCATAGCTCAATTGGTACTCGCCTTTCCAGTGATTCCAAAGCCTTTAAAGGTAAAGTTGATATCTTTTCCTTGGCTGCATAAATCAAAACTGCTATCTACGTTCAATGGTACTTCCATAGGTTCGAAACTCCAGCCTGTGGGCGGTTCGACCTGATAACATAGTTATAAAAGATTATTCTCTAAATAAAAATTGTAACAAGTATTACAAATTATTTTGACAAATTACACAACGCGTAATTGTATACCTTCAGTATGTATTCTCCCTTATCATACAGAGGTAGGAAATAATATCCATTGTTCGGTGCACATTCCGTCCCATCTTTCAAACTACCAGATTTTGTGTACCTGCGACAACAGTTAATTCATACTAAAATGAATCTTCATGCTTACACTTGTTACATTTTGAAAAAAGTGTCAATGTAAACGGGAATTCTCGTAAAGATCCTGAATATGGAACTTGCAATGTCATACCAGCACGCGAATTGAATTTTGCGCGGATATACTCACAATTTTATATGAACTTTGGTGAAGTCAATGTCCGCGTGACTTTTTATAAATCCACCACATCCTAATATGTCATCGGCTGTGCAAAATGACGCGAAAGAATATAGACTAATAAGCAAAATAGCGCAGTTCTTTCGCGACACATCCATCCTCGCTGGTTACACTAATGTGAAATATCCGAAATATCAAATGTAATACACATTTCGTCCGGTAGTTGCGCATAGAGCGTGCGTTCGAGCAGTTTGATCGGGTTAGGTTATTCGTCCGGTCCGATAATCGAGGTTTGGTCGAGGTTTTCCGGATCGTATGAAAACACAAATTAATGTAATCCAACTTCGTTGCCGGTAATGAAAAGTGTGCCCCGAATCGAGCTCCAGCTTTCGTAGGGAAGAAACCCGCGTAAACTTGGAAGAAGGATACCTATTTTTTTCGTCAATCAGCATGGTCAAAATCGCCCTACAGATTTCGGCCATTTTGGATTCCATACAGGAGCTGAAGACTTCTGGTCCCGATTTTCGTTGGTATCTCAAGTTTACCTGCAGTAATTGCGGCGAAGTCTCCGATAAATGGAATTACGTCTCCGAAGCGGTTTCCACGCCAGCACCACGGGGAAATGCCGTCAACCACTTTGTTAGCAAATGTAAACTCTGCAGTCGTGAAAATTCCATGACCATAATCGAAGATTCCGCCAGGTCGTACAATGCCGAAGATCAAGGTAAATTCAAGACTATAATTCTATTCGATTGTCGGGGAATCGAACCGAGCGATTTTTCCGCGAGAGAAGGTTGGGTGGCTAAAGCGATCGACGGAGGGAAGGAGTTTACCGACGTTGATCTAACGGAGGGAGAATGGGCGGATTACTGCGATAAAATAAAAAGCCCAGTTGGGATTTACGAGATAAAATGTAGGTTCGAAAGGACCAAGTAAGAATACATTTTATAACTCATTCGTACGCGCTCTCGTTTCTTCGTAACCTTTTAAAATACGAGGGACACGTTGCTAAACTAAATAAATATATTTTTTGGAACGACGCAGTGTCAATTTTTTCCTCGTCGCACGATTTTTAATTCCTGTGCTTCATGTTCGAAGGCATAGCAAAAGAGGAGCATAAATGTTTGGTATAAAATCCTATATCCAACGACGTAATATAATTTATTCGTAATCATATACAAAAAACCATTTAATTCTCTAAACGGCTCGATACGTAGGTGATATCGTTAGCGACGATATTTTCTTATTCTTTAAAATTTATAATATGCCAATTCCTCGTTCCGCCGACAGCGGAACGTCGCTTCGAGTGATTCGTAATAACAAATTTGTTTAGAGTCTAATTATTAAAATTTGGACAGATAGTTTTCAGCGTCGATAACGCAATTTCAATGCGCATTGCACCTTTGGAATGTTTCAACGTAAACAGGGAAAAATTAACGAGGAGCAGTACGCTCGGTAATTCAACTTATGCGTAATTACAGAACCATAGTTTTCATGTAACGTCAAACTAATTATGTACATTATCGAAGTATAAAAGCTGCGAAAAAAATATATTCGACTTAGACCATCTTAGAACGCGCAACCTCGTCTCGTTTGGAGCTAAAACTGTCTCTAGTATACTATACCTATAATATCGAGCATTCGTCGGAACGAAAAATCAAAATCACATCTAAGATTCAAAGTAATCATCTATTTTTTCTTCTTCTAATACGCGCTTAACACGCTAGTTAGTAGCTGAATAGCTAAATTCTACGTTTTACCAGAGCTCTCGCTTACTATGATTCCTAACACCTAACACAAATAAATATTATGTGCGTATTACCGTTCTTCTGCGTTGCGGAACTTTCTAACATAAATCACACGCGAAAGGATCGCTACCGACAGGTCGCGTCTAACGACAAATCGGTAACGTTATCAGTCTATTCTCGCAAAAATATCACTGTGACTGAAAGTATTTCGAATCGACATTACCGGAGTTGTAGATCGGTAACGGACTTTTTAGAGGAGAGGAGAGAGGTGTCGTGGAAGACGCGGACATTTTCGATCGTGACTGACGTCTTTTCCATCGACTCAATGGAAGATGACGTTAAAAGTATGCAAATTCAAGGGGTCGTATGGCGATCGATTAAATATGACCATTCGATCTAATCTCAGCTGCCCTATAGTGTATACGAGAGAATTTCAATCTTTCGGACGCGCGTGCGGGGCGTAGTTATCTCCTAGAGAATCTACGCTAGGTGGTCTAAGAGTTTTTTCGCGTACATTCCAATGTGTTATCTAAAATATGCTAGCTGGGATACGGTACCATTTTAAACTAAGAACATTTTCTACTATCTACGCTAAATGTTTATCTTTGGTATACGATTAGGAAGTGCTCTCCCTCTCTCTTTTTCTCTCTTTCTCCCCCTCCTCCTCTCTCTTACTCACTCTTGGTGCCCGAGTTTCTAGTTTTCAAGTTTCGAGAAATCGAGACGCGGAATAAAGGATTTCCGGCTTTAGGACTAGAGTGCCCGCAATTTTTTTTTTATCGTAAAATCCTCAATGACTGCTAGTTACTTTGGTGCGTCGTATACATTCCGCGAGAGATCGAGCCGAAAACTCTCCGAATTAAATAGGCCCGTTGCTATACGCGAATGTACTTCCTACGTTGAACTACGCGGAAAATTCGAATAGAAATCAAGGAACATCTCGATTGAACCACAGTCGATCTACTCGAGTCATGCGAATTGAAAAAAATGCCCAGAAAATATCTATCGGTATCCTCGATTTTGATTTCTCGTGCCATTGTAAATGGACAGAAAAATATATGCGGTCACCCGTCGAACGCCCGTGCATCTTCGTACGATCGGTAATTAAGTACCAGGCTTCCCATCCGATCGACCCCGCGGAGAGGTTCGGGATGGCTTCCGGAAATACGAACGTAAAAATATAGCAGCGACGAGGCTTCCGCTTTGATACCGCTTCACCGTCCGTAAAAACTATACACTCGATAGAGATTCTTCGCGCATTGTCCCGAAGTGCAATTCATCGGGAGCAACACCGTGCTCCGATGCGGTGCGCGCATCACCCTCTGACCCCGTCGTCGTTTGATACCAAGCAAGTTTGCTTCAGTGTCGCGGATTGGTCCTCCAGGCTGCGCTTCAAGCCTTCGATAGTCTGCACGAACCTTTGCCCGTGCAATTGAGAGTGCCGATGCTGAAACAGTTGCGCGTCTCGAACGCTCGGGTTCACCTCCGCCGTCGTCATCGATCTCTCCTGCCGGAGTTGAGCTATCCTTTCTCTGAGGGAGCGTCTCGAATCGTCTGAAACGAATGCCCGAGTCTCAAAGAGCGCCCTTGCGAGATTTACTCCCTCTCGCGAGATCGCGACTCCTCCTCGTCGTCTCGCGTACCGGTATCGTCGGTGGCGGTGTCGCCGTCCGAGTTCCGCAGCGTGACGCGATCTTCGCCCAGAGTCTTTCGTATCCGACCGTACGTCGCGCTTCCCGCGTAAATCTTCCTCTTGACCGGCTCGCTCTGCGGACAGTACGACGATCCTTCCCGTATCGGGTCCATGTCGATCGATCTGCGGAGAAGAGAGTTTGGTATCGGTCGTACCGCGCGATATCCGTGACCTCGCACACTCACCTGAACATCATCAGAGGAGCATTTTTCGTAAAGTCACATCTGTCGTCGGAGTCCGACGAGCTCGACATCGGTCCTTCGTCCTTCGGGATCCTCGGGGCCGGAGTTTCGACGTCTCTTTCGCTCGACGTGATCGACCGCTTCCACCGCGCCGCGTCAACCTCGTCAATTTCGCTCGAACGGGACGTCGTCTCGGCGACGCGTCTTTCGATATCGCGCGGGGTCGAACCGTCGTACGGAGCGCTCCGGTGATTTCCAAGGATTTCCTTCGCTTCCGGTTCGGTCGCTCGCGCGTCGTCGCGCTCGAGACTTCGACAGGGCGAACCCCGGGGCGTCCTCCGCGCTACGACGGGCGAGTTCAGACACTTTTGCGGTTCTCGCGCGTACGACGACGGGTACACCTCCCTCGAGAGAATGCCACCCGGACAATTTCTCTCCATGAACTTGCGAACGGGCGAGCAAGGTTGAGCGAATTGCCTCTTGGGGCTCGAGTGCTCCAGATCCTTGATGCTGCCACTCTGCAACTCGGGCTGCGAGTTTCTGCTCCTGGAGAGAGCCAGTTCTATGTTCAGTTCCGTGTTTTTGATGAGCTCGACCCTCTTGTTGGCGAGCCCGTTGTGAATCTTTCTCGGGGAAGGCACGACGGGCGACGAGCGATTCTTGGCGTTCACCAGGATATTTTCCGCCTCCAGTATCAATTCCTCGCACTTTCTATCCGTCTCCTTGTCGGCTTCCATCAATGCGATTTCCGAGGCAAAGGTCGTCGCGTAGGCGCAACCGGCGACGCCCGTCCCAGTGAAGTTACCGTTCGCGCAGCTCACGGAATTGGATCTCCGCTTCGTCGTCATCGCGATCGCGGTCGTCGTCGTCGCTGCCGTCGTGATCGCGCCCTCGACGATCGCCGCGCGAATCGCGGAGGGCTCGCGGAGTTTCATCGGAGAGAGGTTCTCGTTGACGTCGTGCCGCTTTCTTCGCAGGCAAATCGGAGTCCCACCGACGCTACGACTGCCTTGATTGAATCCGGTGTTCGTCAGTAGCATCCTCTCGACCAACACGCTGTTCAGATTCGCGGTCTCCTCGGCGCACTCGTCGTAATTCGGCTTTTTTCGCTGCGACGCGCGCTTCTTCCGCTTCTCGTTCTGCTTCTCGTCGGTCTTCTTGTGCCGGGCGCTCGGTTGCCTCTTGACGCAGCCTTTCGCGGCGGATTTGTGAGAACCGCCGCAGTCGTCTTTGGCCCTGCTCCTCTTCGGGAAGGATTCGCGCAACCTGCAGACGGCACCAACGCCGCGCCTGCCCGGTTCGTTGGCGAACGTGAAGTACGCGCAGTGTCCCGTATTCGGAAAGGGTCCGACGGCGTCCAGTTTGTCCAGATCTAGAAACGATCCGTTGTCTATGTAATCGAAATCGTCGTTTTCGAACGGATCGTTCTCGTCACCGCCGTCCCGACCGGTATCGATGTCCGACAAGGAGTCCGCGCAATCCTCGCAGTCGGTCGGATCGCTGTCCGAGAGTATATCGGTCTCCTTCTCGTATACGTAGCTCTCGTCGAACTTGCCCATCATTTCGTTCAGAGTGACGTCGTCCTCGGAAGAGCGAACGCTGTGCGTCACGGAGGACGCCAAGGAGCCGCTGCCTCCGCTGTTGCTACAGCCTCCGTCGCTGCTGCTGCTGTCTCCACCGCGGTTAGGGGATACGAGGGGCATCTTGGCCCGAATCTCCATGCCTCGAAGTTCCGATGAAATCCTCCAGTTTTGATTGATCCTGCGAGGGGAAAGTAAAGGAACTCTATCGTCGTACACTTCACCGGACAACGCGAACGAGTTTCGTCGATCCGCGAACGACGTTTGACTGAAACTGCAGTGACTAGAATTATAGGTACTAACGGACTGCGTCCGGCGCTGAGGCTCTCTCGTTGATACTCCTTCCTCGTCGTCTGCTCGCTCCGAGGATTATTGACGTTCACATCGCTGGCGCTGCCCGAGGATTCGGTCAACTTGAAACCGGAGCTGCTGCTCGTCTCGTCGAGGTTCAGACGGGACTTGAATCCAGCGGTGCTGGATCCCGAAGAGTTGGCCGAGAGCCACGGATTCGTACGGATGCGCGAGCGTTGTCGGGGCGATTGCATCGGCGGTGCGATCAGGGGTGGCGGGATCGAGGATGGCACCGGCAAGTTCGTCCGCGTCGAGTCGGCCGAGTAGGACTCGGTCCGACGGTGGCAGGGATCCTGTCGGTGTGGCGGAGGACGCGGCCGCGGGACCCTGTCGATCGCCGGAACTTCGGCATTCTGAGAAGAACGAAGTTTCCGGGGCGCGTTTAATTTTCTCCCGACGATTTCGGCAATTCGGTTTTTACACACAGAAATATTCATATTTTTAAATCTGATTTTTAATCCTTATACCGTGTTCGAGATAACACGGGAAAAACCAAAACGGTTCGAAAAGAATCATTATTCACAGAGTTATAAGTGCATTTTTCTCCACTGGATTGCGACGTCGTCGGAAAAGCAGAGAGACGCACTTATGTCCAGCAACGAGTGCGAGGGAGATAGTCATACCGGACTGTGACATAGCTGCATTTCAAAATATCGTTTTCCAGCTCAGATAAGGCGCAAATGAAAAATGGACAAATACAGGGTGAACAATTTTGTCCAAACTTGTCGAATCTGCCATCAAAGAATCAATGTTAAAACTGATTTCGATCGACCCCGTAAGCGCGCGCGGATTATTATATGTAGTACGTCGTCATCGCTGCTCGCCTCTCACCTTGACAGGGGTACTGGTCGCGACGTCCCTGCCGCGGAGCCGCTTCGTGTCATTGGAAAGTTTAGCGGACTCCGTCGCCTCGAGTCTTCCATTTCCCGCGAGTGTCGATACCGCCGTATCGCCCTTCGCACCACCCTCGCTACTTTGAAAGTAGTGCGTTCCCGTTCTGATGTTGATGTAGTACTCGGGAGGAAAGCTCGCTCCGGGAGACGTCCCGTCCGTCGAGTATCCGGTGCTGTAGGCACTTTCCGGCGAGGAGAGGTTCACGCTTCCGGCCCCACCGTAAGTTCCCGTCGAGCTGGTCACCGTGGCGGTGTAACCAGCGGCGCGCAAGTGGATGTCGTCCACGTTCTTCGCCGGGGGAGTCACCGTGGGGCGTACCTTGAAAGAAACGAGAACTAACGATCGAGACGTTCGACTACTCTTTCCTCCTCGGAAGGGAAAACTACTACGGAAACGCGCAGCGCTGGGACGGATTCGATCGCAGGGACCGAACGGACCGTCGAAGCGATCTCGGGTCGCTCGGAGCGCTTACCTGATGAAGGGCGGGCGATCTGTTCGCGCTGCGACTACAGGGCGAATTGCAGTTCGAGTCGAAACCCTTCTCTTCCTTCTTTCGATCCTTCTTCTTCTTCGGCCGCACGATATGCGCCTCCATCCACGTCCTCAGCTTCGTTCCGAACATTTTTGCGAATCGACGTATCCTATTCACGCTAACGACCTCTCCAACGTCTTCTCTTCGGGTCCGAGTTCCCTCGCGAGATGCTATTTATATCCATCACCTCGACACGGTAATCGCACCACACGTCGATCGTGCATTAATTTCGTAGAAACTTGACAAAAAAAAAACGCGGTAGAAAATCACGCCGACCCTCCCCCCACCGCGTCTCCTCATTCGTTCACTCGACGAGGCCGCACACTCCTCGCCCCCTCTTCTTCGTCATCTTTCCGCGCGCGAGCTGCTTTTTTCCTTTCAAATTCGCACGTTCGCGTCCCCGCTTCGCACCGAGGGCGTACCGAGCGCGTCACCATCGCGTTATCTTCGCACGTATACCCGCGTCTCTCGCGAGTCGTGGGAACGAGAAAGGCGCCGCGCACCGCGTGGCGGACGACACTCGCCACTCCGTCGTTCGTCCGCGTAACCGACGCAGGAGGTGCAGGTACATATCTGTAAAGAGAGAGAGAGAAAAAAACATCGTTATCATCGCACGAAAGCGCGCCAGTCGATTAAAAACGGGCGGAAGTTACGGTCGCGGATGTGGATTACGGGCGCCTCCTGCAACCGGAAATGAAGGTGCCGCCGGTCGAGAGGAGAGCGTCGCGGTGGTTCGAGGTGGCGCGAGACTTCCCCCGTCGGGGAATCGGAGAGGATCGACCATACCGCGCTTTCGTTCGCCCCCCTTCGCGATGCTCCATCTTCGCGAGACACCCCCCGCGCTCCCCTTCCCTGTTTCTCAAACCTCGGCGAGAGACTCTGTATTCTCCTCCCGACGTTCTTCGTTGAAAGTCCTCGGTATAAGAATGCGCGCGCGGCGGAACGAATCCGGCCCCTAATTACGGGAAGGGACGAAGAGCGATACTCCGGATGTTACGGGGAAGAAGGAGCGGGAGATGGAAACTCATTTAGTCGAATAAAACGGAGGGAGCATCGCTCGAGAGCTCATCCCTTCGCGAGGTGCTCCGCCGAGCGTTGTTCTCGAAAGGAAAAAAGGGGGAAACTTTTCAACGACGTTGTTTCGCGAACAAAGCTTCGTCGCGGAACCGGGAGCGGATGGTCGACCGATAATTACATAATTTCAAGTCGAACGACTCGACGTCGTCGATGACAATTTTCCTCGTCGCAACGAGAGCCGCGTAAGATAAATCGCCGGGGTGACGCGCAACGTCGAGAGCTCGCTCGCGTATCCACCCCGCACGCCAGACCACGAAGGGGTGCGGAGAGAGGTATCCGTACACGCGGGAGGGTCCCGCCAGGCGCGAGCGAAGGTGGGCGGCTCGAGAATTTCATTGAAAGCGATTTCCCCGTAATAACCGTCACTGATCTACTTTCCATTTCGACGTGCGGTCGGGACGGAGGAGGGTGCGACAATCCCGTCGCGCATTTCGCAGCCATTCCCCGTGTGTCTCCTCTTTCTCCATTTTTTTTTTCCACGCTTTCAGTGAAACCCTCGCCGTAGCCCCTTTCCACGCGTGACGAACTTCTTTCATATCGAAATGAAAAAGAACGTTTCATCGCGTACTCGCAAAGTTCTTCCTAAATCGTCGAGAACACCTGAATGCGCGCTACGCAGTTTTTACCCGCCGGGTCGCACCCCCATCCCCGCTGATAGGTGCGCCAAAGAGCTTGACTCGTCGCGATTTCGACTGAGCACCCCTGCCCAGTGCGGAGTGGAGGCGCGCGCGCGCGATGGTCGTCATGGCAACTCAGCGAGCTCACCCCCAGGCAACCCCTGGATCTACCGGGCGTTTCGATCGCTCCGCTCGGAGCGACAGCGAAGCGATTTCGACGCGATTTTCCCTCGAAATCGAATCGGACGATTGTCCGCCACTCGAGCTTTCGAAACGCGCGACGAGATTCGATTCGCGATACGATGGAGCGATCGCGAATTGAATCGCCCGGGGAGCTCGGGATACGCTGCATCGGAAACGCGCGTCACCCGCCTTTGCATCGTTATTACTCGTGCGTGAGAGGGCATAATTCCCACGGTCGCGACTCCTCCTGGATCGCTCCGACGTGTGTGCGTATCAGGGTGCGACTGTACCAAGGCGCGGCGCGCGTGTACGTCCCGCTCGTTCGGGCGGAAAGCGCTCCACTTGCCCTCTCCCCGCGAGTAGACGGAAATTTTTATTCGAGAGGCAGCTTCGCCACTCGAGCCGGAACGATCGCTCGAGCGGTCCGGCTGCACGGAGGCTCGCGCGAACCAAAACACGGTCGACCCCAGAAGCGATGCCCCCCCGGTCGAACCTCCCCGAGGTGTAAAAAGCGGCGGACTCTAACGACCTCCGTCCGCGCGGGTCCGGGAAGAAACGCTATAACGATCCGAGGCGTTCGTGACGCGCAGGATAGGAGTCCGTCGGCTATTATGTAGCGTCGTTCTGGCACGCGAGATCCTTCGGCAAGGGGGAGAGAGATGCGCGAATTTACCTCGCGGAGAGGAGCGAGAGAGCTCTTTGTCGCGAAACGAATCGCTCTCCTTCGTCCACGTCGACGATCAGCGGGGGAACGCGTAAGTACAGTGGGGATTCGAGAATTTGGGAATCCCCTGCCTTCGTGTCCTCTCCCCGGTTAGTCTGTCGGCATTCAAACAAGGGGCGCAATAGTTGGGACGTCCCACTGCAGCATACACACTTCTAGTTCCGAAGTTGTCTGCGTACACTAAAAGTATACGTGCAGTATTTCCACTATTCATGAGTCACGCCTACGAGAGTGCGGGCTTAGAAGTTCACGCAGTCTTGACGGTGCCAATTAATGCGATTAAACAAAGATTTCTTTAAAAATTCAATTTGAAGGAAATTTTAAGTATAAATAATTGTTAATAGTTTTTAAAATTATTGAATTCAAGAATACGTCCACGGGTAACCGGCAAAGGGAGCGAGAGGGGATGGTTAGCCAGACGTGCGTTGCCATTCGTTACCTCGGTTGCGAAAGTTTCGAGTGCGGGGCGGAAGAGTGGGTGTGTCGGGAAAGGAAAGGGGATCGGCGACGGGGTGTACCTATACTCGTGGAAGACCGTCTCGGCACACGGCACCGAAAAGTGCCCCGTTGACAAATTGCTCGTTAAAATTGCTACCGTCCGCCGATATAATTATCGACGGAATGGGAGAAGAGCCTTTGATCCGTGTCGTTCCGATATTGCTTCGATCGGCGCGGTCGCACGGCGAATCCGCGCGTTCGTTGTTATCGCTTTCGAGCAGAACTCGGAGGTTGCATCCCGGCGTACACCGCGCAACGCCGGGTTGCGGGCTGTACTGGAAGAGCCGCGAGGCGAGTGGAGAAAGAACGCGCTGGTCGGCCGTCCGGAGCGCTCCAACGCAAATTACTCGACAACGAGTCGGCGGCAGGGTTCTAACGAGGAGAGAGCTATCGCGGTGACGAGTGCTCGAAAAGTATCCGCTAAAGCGTTCCGGCCCGTAAAGAACTCTTTCCTTTAACTCGAAACGTACACCGAGAAAACGGTTTATTAACAATTAATAAATGTAATTTAAAATACAGCGAAATAAATATTTCGTTAGAACAACAAAAATATACGTTAATTATTAAAATGTTTATTTCATTCAAATGGTCGCCTCAAAGGATCCGATATATTGTACCAATTGAAATACCCTAAGTACTGTAATAATCAACGAATATTTACTCGGTCTACACAGAAAAAAATTATTTTACAGTCTCAGCGAAACTAGATCTTGCTGATGACTTTTTACCATCACGATAAAAATATTATCTGTGGCAGCATGAGATACGTCCAGTAGTGCTTTAAAAGTATTCGCCGGGATAGGCAAACATTTTTATCGAAAAGAATTTTCACTGTGATTGTGTGTGTGTGTGTGTGTGTGTGTGTGTGCAGTTACATTGCTACTATTGGACGTATCTTTCGCTGTGTCGCAGGTAATGTCTATTTTTATCATGACGGTAAAAAATTGTCAGCTCAACCTAATTTTGTTAAGACTGTATGATTATTTTTTTTTCTCTGCAACGAAATGTTTATTTCGTCATATTCGAACAAACATTTTTATCAACTACAAATAAACCGTTTTCCCGGTGTAGCATCGTCGTACGTACAATCCTATTCGACCTCATCTCGCCACTCCGTCGCACACACCGAAGAGTCGTTTCGAAATCAGAAAACGAATTTAATTTCGGCGTCGCCGGACGATCGACGAAAATCGAACGCGCTATCGTGCATCCGCGTTCGCCGCGCCGATCCCGCTCTTTCGCCGGATTTAGCCCAACGAAAATAAACGGAAACGGGGAAGCGCTCGGGCCTCGGTCATCTCCAATCGAGTCGATCGTCCGAATCCATCGGCGCTGCGGCGCGACCGGACCCGGTATCCAGTTCGTGTTCCACTGATCGACGATGTCGAAGGTTACTCGCATCCGGTAGAACGCGCGACCCACTTCTCCGAACGACGTATGCGCGCGGCGACCCAAATGTGTCGCGCGAAAAAAGTTACGACTCCCGCCGGAACTTCTCTCGCGTGCCGCATAGGTTTCCGCCGGACCAAAGGGACTCGCCGATGTCCATCGCCTCTGATACCCGATCCGGGAGACTTCCGGGCGAACGACTTTTCAGCGGCGCGCTTGGGAAACTCTTCGAAATTTATCGTCAGCGAGGCCTCGGCTCCGCGGATACCGTGGAAGGGACGTCTTCTCCGTAGAGGAGTGGGTACACGAACGGACGCACATTACATGCCTAATTGGGGAAGCCTCGCGCGAGAATCGCGACCTTGACACGTTTCGCCGTGAAGTTCGCTGGACGCGGAAAATCTCGGGGACAGGGGCGCGCGCGCGCGCGATTCTCATTTGCCTCGACGGACGAAGCACATGCGTTGCGTCGATCGAAACCAGTTTCTCGAAACTCGTTTTCCGCAATTGTCTCCCGCCGTGCGCTGTACTCTCGGTTAGAGCGATACGAAACGCGGGTTCTGGAAAATGCGGAATCGTCGGGAAAGTTTACGCGTTACGGAAAAATCGGGGGAAAAATGGAGATGGAAGAATTTGTTATAATTACTTCGTCACTTCGATCATTTATCTCGTTTGGTCACGGACGCGCCTTGCGGAGGAGTATACTCTGCGCCCGACGAGAGATGCGTTGCGTTGTCGCGTACGAGGTGCGATATAGAGCCGCTGTATAGTAACGTACTCGAGTGAATGAGAAATACTCGCTCCACACACACCGGTACGGCGTCGACGTTGAACAGGTGCTCGAACCTTTGGGTGACGGCGAGAATAGAACTCGGTGCATATTTATAAACGAGGGAAGGTGCACGGAGACGCCTCTTGCTTCCCAGATGTCGAGGAGACCACGACCGTCGCGCATCCACTTCCGTCGCTAAAAGCCGATATATTTTGTGGGAGCGATCGTATTCCATGTATCGTTTCTGTGCCACTTCGGAAACAGGTATACCGATGAAAAAAAAATGTAGTTCGATCGACCGAATGTTGCTGGTCGCCTCGTTTCTATAAATATGTACAGCGGAGATTCGAATGATATTTCTGTTGAATCGAGGAAGCGACAGCTAACTCAAACGCGTATGATGGAGTTGCCAGAATAAATTGAGTATGTTGAAGCTTTCATTCATCCTAACAAGGATATTCGATTAATTTGAAGTAGGTAGCGTTTTGCTAAAAATCTAAATCTCTGGAATTGAACTCTCGACCACTCTGTCCTATGTATTTTTGTAATGCTGATTCCAGAATATAATAATTGATCTGTGGGGGAAATCTTAAAGGATCTTCTCGTAGAGAAAGTCGTCGATTTCTTATATTTCCTTTGAGATGTCAACCTTATGACCGCGCTTTTCGTAATCAGCGCGAAAAAAACACACAAGATAAGTGGGTCGAGAGATCGATTCATAAGATTCAAATTTTTGCGAAAAATTGAAAAAAAAAATAATGAAATTTTCGCAAAAATCGATATCTCTGAAATTGTACTCTCGACCACTCTGTCCTATGTATTTTTAAATGCTGATTCCCCAAAAACCACCGATTTACTGGGCGAATCTCAAAAGAGATACCGAGATATCGATCATTTTCTTGCAAGGAATTTGTTCACACACACAAAATCATCAATATTTTACGTTCCCGTTGCGGTAGTCATCATCGGGTCGACGTCTCGAAGGAAATCTTACGGATGGACATATCGTCAACGAATTTACATAAAGGGGAGAGAAACCGCTTTAGAACTCGTTAGTCGCGTTCGCCCCCGATTATATCGTTACCCTTTCACACATAACCCGCCCGATACGATCGACGCAATTGCATAACGGGCGTCGGTCAATCACCGATCAACGGGGCGAGTTGCGCAACGCGCATCGCGATCACTCGCGGGGAGTCGTCTCGCGTGCGCGTTACGAAACGAGGTGCCACGTTCCTTATAAGGCGACGATCTTTACGAACGCGCGTCCCAGTTCTCCGATCCGCGAACTCACTCGCGGCTCGTTCGCCTCGCGGCAATCCCGAATAATCGTCATCCCGTCGCACTTTCCAGCCCTCCTGGGATCGTTCGCGGTCCGCAGTCCCATCGGAAGGGTGCGAGCGGGGTGCGCGTAGGGTGCGTTCGCGGTGCGGTGAAACGGGGGGCGCTAAATCGCGACAGCTCGGCACTATAAAGTGGAGCGAGAGAGAGGGCGACGTTAACTCCTCGCCGCTCCCCGGCCTCGTTACACTCGCATGCTCGTCTCTCCGGCGGAGTCGAGAGAATGCGCGTCCCCCTGCACCCTTGTATCGCGTTCGCTGGGTTCACCGCCACCGTTATGGCGAACGAAAGAGATAGATCGACGGTGGGAGAGAAGCGCACCCCTCGCGCGCTGAAGCGAGGCACGAGAATTACCAACCCCCTTCGATCTCGGGGTCGCCCCCCCCCCCTCCTCTCCTCGTCAAAAACTCAAAGCTACGTCTTTATGGCGGCTAAGCGAATTGCGCAACCCCCTTCCACGACCTTCGACCCGTCGCGGTACCTCCGTACCCGCCGCTCTCCCCCCCCCCCTTTACTCTTCCCCTCCGCGCCGCGCCACCCTCGCGCACTTCGCGAGATTGCACGCGCATAGAGCGTCGACGTTTCGTTCTCGCCTTGTGATTTATCTAATTGGGGTTATTCGAACGAACGGACGAGTGTGCAGGGCGCTGCGAAGGTATAATACGCAGTCCCGGGAGCACGCGGTACTCGCGTGCGCATTTCACAGCCCGCTCGAGGACGAAGCCACGTGTCACCCTCCGCGTACGCGAAATCTATACGTGGCCGTGTAAATTCTTATCTCGCGAGAGAGGCTCTGGCATTTCGTGTAGTCGAGGCGTGGAGAAAAGAGATTTGATGGATTCAATTCAATCGGTGTCGAATACGCGTGTGTCTGAAGTTTCGAAAGTTCGTTCGAATGAAAAGTATCGACTTTAAAAGACCATGGTTACTGTTGAGTTAATTGATTATTTTATTTCGGATCGTTGCCCAATTCGCAAAAATTTCTTCTTCTTCTTCTTATATGTAAAAATGGATGTGCGTTTGTGCGTATGTTTTTTTATACAAATCCACAGTTTTTATATAATTTGAATGACATTTTGCACACGTACGCTTTCAAATAAGGCGAAAAATATGCAACTTTTCAGTTTTCTGCAAATATCTCAAAAACGGCGAGGATATCGGCAAAAGTGAATAGTGATATTTTGGGAGCCAATAAAATTTTCTGCCGGATGGCGTTGGACCGGTTCCGATCGGAAAATTAGGAGCTGTGAGAAACTCGAACTTGAAAATAAAAAATTGGCGATATATTCCACTATGCTTGTGCTTACAGCTACCGGAAACCTTTTACAAACTTGACCAAATCCCGGACAGCTCCGGGTGGAACTATGTATGCCGGTAATCAGTAAACTCAGTATTGGCCACGATCTCTTAAAGTCGGAATTTTTCTCATTGAAGTCAACGTTCGGAACTGCAGCTACACCACACGAATACGCCAAGTACGAGACACGGACTGCTGAAATCGCGTCGGAGAAAGCGGCGATCGGGTAGCGCAGAAACTCGTCGCGGGTGAGATCCGTCGAGATAAGTCTCGACGCGCGCGTGGTTCGCCTTGCCGCACTACACGCGTATGTATGTACCTCTCTTTCCCCGCTGAACGTCATTCCCCGGCGTGCAGTATCAGAACCGTCCGGGTCTCCGCGACGTCTCTCGAATTTCCTCGCTCACGGTACAATCCCGGCGAGTCTCGCCGACGCGTGCCTTCGCATGACAACGACAGGGGCGGGATCGGTTACTCGCGCGCTCTCCGTCGCAGCGTCGACCCCTCATCGACCCGGTCTCCGACGCGATCGACGTCGATCGCCGCGCGCGTGCGACACGCGACACGACTGCGGAAGCGTATCCGGTGCTCCGAGCGCGCGCTCCACACGCACGGACACACACACGAACGCACACACGCTCGAAATCGAAATCGGCGAGCGCCCGCCAGGACGCGCTCTCTCCGCGGCGGCTCGAGGAGAACTGAAGCGCTGACGGGTACACGCGGGGGTGGGCCGTGCAGCGGGAACGCAGCGCGCTGGGGTGGCTCTCCTCTCTTCCCTTCCGCGCGGATCCTGCCGTCCTCGTACGCGCGCGGCCCCCCTCTGCTCCTCTCGCCAGCGCACCCGAGGCTGCTGCCGTGCCCAGGAAAATCGCGGCGGGCGCCGTAAGTACGTCGGCGAAGGAATGCGCGCCGCGCGTGCCGTGTGCGCGACGCTACTCTCCCTCCCCGCGGCGGCTCACGGTTCCGGGCTACCGTGCGCGCGATCGGTAGCGGGAGTTTAACGCGAGAATTACGGGACCGATTTCGAGCGCCCCGCGCGCCTGTCTCGGCGCGACGTCGACTTCTCGTCTCGTGTCGCGTTCGTCCGTGCGTACTATTCGGCGCGACGCTGAAATCCCATTCGCTTCGCGTTTACATCGCGACGATCGGCGAACGACACCGCGAAAATAGGGGCTTTTCTATTCCGCGGTGCTCTTCAGGGGTGGGCCTCGGGGCGATCGCATCGATCAAACGGCGACGCGTCTCTTGGAATTCTATTTTCGTCCGTCGCGCGTCGACGAGAATTCCTTTCCCGACGAACGGGGCGGACGAAAATGGTCTTTCGCTCGAGAAGTTTCAAAGCGACGATTCATACCCGCGCGGTGATGTGTAACTGCAGTCGCGACCTAAAACTCCTGCGGCGCTATTTCGTCTCTGGATCGGCGCCAGGACGAATGTCGATAAGGTCTGGCTGTTTCACCGATGCCACGGCGGCGCGGCGAGCCAAATCGCGTTGACTTCGATACGCCGAATTTCCGACGCGGGGAAAAATTTCGGCTTTCTGGAAGGCGGAGACATATCCCTTTTAGCATTTTTCAGAAAATTGAGATCTCTGGAGGCGGCCGTTCAACCGTCTTATCTTGTGTATTTTTTGACATCCGTTTGAAACAATTCATAGCAAGGTCAATATATGGAAGGGAATCTAAGGCATCAGTCATTTTATGCGCACTACGGGGAAAACAATTAATTGTAGCGTTTACAAAGTTTGTTGTAAATTTCGGGACGACAAATTTACTGTTACGATAACTAGAGTTTTAGTCAACATTACAGCAACGCTTGCAGCTTTTACAAATTTTATTGTCATTTTTCATCTTGAAATTCATAAAAAATTTTGTAAATTAGTATTTACAATTTACTTTTTTTTTTTTCGTCCAGTGCGCATAAAATGATTAATGCTTTAGATTCTGCACGGAAAAAAATAAATCGCAATTTACTTTTTTTCCGTGTAGATAATTTTTCGCCTCTCCCGAAAATTCGTCCGAGAGCGCGAACGTTGCGTCCAATGCCTTATCGGATCCACGTATGATTTCACTAGACACCGTTACGCTAGAAGCGCCTTCGCCGCAGTGATACGGGATGGGAATAGTCAACGAAACATTAACGGCGCTGTATTTCGAGCGATCGCGCAAACACGGTTGCGTTCATCGATGCCCTCCGCGTCTCGCGATCCGGGTCGAGATACGATCCGATACTTCCGACTCGCTTTCATCCGCGCGGTACCTATATAGGCCGAATTCTTTTTGGAGCGTGACGTCCGTCCAAATCGGGATGCGCGAAGACCGGGGTCGAGTATACGCAACGAATGACTCTCGAGACGGCAAAAAATCGGAACCGAACTCTAAAATATACACGGCGAGAAAACACTTTATTTGTAATTGATAAATGTTTATTCAAATATGCCGAAATGAACATTTTGTTGGATCAATGAAATATTCGCCAACTGTTATAATATTTATTCGGTACAATTTGATCCTTTTACACGGAAAAAAATGATTTTGCAATCTTAATAAAACTAGGTTTTACTGGAAACTTGTTACTATCATGACAGAAATATCATCTGTGACAGCAAAAGATACGTTCGATATTAGCAAATGTAACTACAATCACAATGCAGTTTTTTTTCGGTAAAAATATTTGCTATTCCAGCAAATATTATTACTAAGTACAATATATATTATCGGATATATCTTTTACCGCCACATATAATATTTTTGTCACGATGGCAAAAAATGTTCAGCAAAAACTAGTTCGGTTAAAATTGCAAAATAATTTTTTTATCCATGTATAGGCAATAATTTTAATGAAATAAACATTTTAATAATTAACGCATATGTAATTTAACGTGGTAATGAAATATCTATTTCGCCGTATTCGAAATGAAATTTATTAACTGCGAACAAATCCTCTTCTCGATGTACCTACTCGTGATTTCTGCGCCGATGCTCGTCGAAACGACCGAACTCGAAAAAAATCGAGGGGTTATTCACAATCGTAATCATGGTTTCACTCAATTTTGTAATCAATTGACTTGTTCATTAAAAAAACAATTACTTAATAAGAAAGACAAAGTGAGGATATGATTTCAACGGGGTTACTAACGCATTGTAATCACTGATTACAATTTCACTCTGATCATTGAAATCATTTAGTAATCATGAAGTCTCCTTCGAAGGTAGTGGTAATCAGTATAATCACCGTGGTAATCACTTGTAATCGATTACATTTTGTAATCAGGGTGTCACCCAAAAATTGAATGTGAATAACCCCTCGAAAAAAATACCCAAAGTATTATATCGGGGGGCTCCGGGAGAGAGCGCAGCTATTTCTCGTCGTGCGTGAAAATCGCCAGCTTTCCCGTACGCACGAAGGGAACGAGCGTGACGAACGAAACGGAACTTCGTGGTGATGCGTTTTACGGTCAATCGACCATCGTACGGCCCGGTAAATGTCCATACGCGTAGCCGAAGTCCGCGCGAGCACTCGACCGACTGGAACGTTATGCGTATAGGTACGATTCGTTTTACGCCTCGTTAATTCTGGAGTTCGTACCGCATGGATGGACGTACGTTACCCGTTCGCGTTTGGGCGTCGCGCGCGGGCGAGGAGTGCCTTTTACGGAGTTGCACCCTCCTTCGCGAAATCCGCTCGAGAGAGAGAGAGTACGCGCATTTTACCTCCCCGCGCGCGGCCGCGTAGGTGCGTGCGCCCGTATATCAGGGTATACGATGGCGTTTAAAGCGCGCTGGGACGCATTCGCTCGCTCGCTCGCTTGAATGTCTAGCCGAACGAGCGTGGATGCGCGCGTAGGTACTACACGCGTGTGCACCTCCTTCCCTCGACTCGGCGAATCGCACGTCGCTCCTATCCGTTTCTGCTCTTTCCCTGTTTTTTTTTTTCGAGGGGCAGCTCTCGTCGAAGCGGAACGACCGCTCGTTCGGTATCTTTTTACGATCGGCCGACGCGAATGTTTGGTTCGTCCACGTTCGGCTCGCGCTTCGTTTATTTACGAGCGCGCCTATACGAGCGAACGACTGCAGGTTTTCAAGTTTCGAAATCGCTTCGACATTTCATTAATCGCGTAACGCACCACCGCCGCGAATGTTTACGTCTCTTCGCGGCTCTCTTCTTTCTTCCACGTCGATCCGTTCATCTCGGTTTTTCTAGCGAGAATTCGGTTCTGTCGCTAATTCTTTTTGTAGATTTCAAAATGTTTGACAAAATTATCAACCTCGTATTTTTTTCATTTTTCACTTTCGGCCTTAGCAGGGCTGGTAAGTGAAATGTTGAAATGCAGCATACGTCATATTATTGCGAGTTTATCTCCCTCGCACTCGTTGCTTGGCATAAGTGCGCCTCTAATGGCTTTTCGATTACGTCATAGTACTTACGGTATAACTGCGAATAATCATTTTTTTTCCGGACATTCTCTTTTTTGCGTAACATTAAATATGAATACAGATTGCAAATTAAATTAAGGAATATGAATATTTTTTTTGAACGATAACCGAATTTACGCCATCTTCGTAAATGTCAAAACTATATCGTCAGTGCCGCGCAAGATACGCGTATGTCGCGACTCGCTACGTATATGCAGGAATTTCGGAAGCGCTTCGTAATGTGTGTGATGGTCGTAAAACAAAAGCCAATAACGCGGCGCAGAAACCCCGAAGGGGAATCCACGAAGCTTTGGAGTTCTAGTGATAACAAATGGCAGGGGTTGCTCGGTCGACCCCCGCGACCACCCATTAGCCATTCTTCCCGCTCTCACCTCTTCCTTCGCACCGCTCCCCTCTTTACGTCGCCTCGTCGTGTCGTTTACGTCCGGCGTGCCGAAGCAACGACCGCCACGCGCTCGCACGTGCCGAAAGTGTCGCGTGATCAAGTTTTCCGTCACGGGGGAACAATGCGCGTCCGCGCGAAGACGGATGGCGAAGTGTTCGGGTTGTAGCTTCGACTGTTATTCGTTCCTTTTGTTACTTTATGCGCGCCGCGATTCTTTTGCTTTTTTTTTGTCTCCTGCGCACCGAGAAGAAAATTCGCGAAAACCTGCGTGGTGCAATCGGCTACCGTGTCCGGCTGTTAACCGAAAGGTTGGTGGTTTGAGCCCATCCGGGGGCGTTCTCCTTCTTGAAACACTCGAGGGAAGCGTTTTGGTCGTCAGACACGCGCGGCACTAATCGAGTTTGGCGAATCGGTATCAAACTCAAATTCAGATCAAATTTTCGAGTCCAATTCGTTCGTAGCTGTTAATAATTGAATAATAACAACAGTGGGAATAATTTGGAGAAAAAAACAAATTACTCGCCCAACGTGGGGCTCGAACCCACGACCCTGAGATTAAGAGTCAGAGTCATGCTCTACTTTTTTTTTTACTTCAATGTTTGTTTATTAAATGACATAACAGATAATTATACAATCTAATGGATAAACAAACATAACAAATAAACCATACCATAACAATAAACCATAACAATAAATTGTAAGAGCAATCTCGTTTAAAGAATTCTACTTTTCACCTATAGGTATTCTTTTCGGTTCCGTTTCCTCGCAAGTTATCGATCGAGCGTCTGACAATGAGAAGAAAAAAAATTACTCGACGAGGATGGGATTCGAACCCACGCGTGCAGAGCACATTGGATTAGCAGTCCAACGCCTTAACCACTCGGCCACCTCGTCCTGACACTCGAGATCATTACATTGGGAGGTACATGTTCGCCACTAGGGGGTGAAACGTTTTCGATTTGGAGAGGTCAAAGAAATACCGTGTCGGACGCGCTTCGTCTATCCAAATTATAGTCTTCCCATAGACCGCTCTGCGAAAAGACGACGAAACGACTCGTGCGGCGAGACACGCTCGCCGTGTAGACTGAAAAAAAGATGCAGTAGATTCGGACTAAATCGGCGATTACGAGTGGGGGAATGCAGATCGAGTTACTTGGACTAATAATTGACTCGAATGGACTACAGCTTCCTTCAAATAGCTGTTAACCGGTATAACCAAATTTACTGGTCGAAGTAAACTATAAGTTCTACATACCCTCACCCGTAAACGTCGGTTTAATTCAATATACTACTTTTTTTTTCAGTGTATAGGTAGTTCACAAGCAGCGATTAACGAATTTCTCGCATCGGTGTACCGCGTACACTGAGAAAAAAAAATTTGCTTCATTCAATCATTGGTGAAATTGAATACGGCGAACTTCACGGTGTAATTGTTTCAAGTAGATATTCACTTGTTTCAACTTCAATTTGGTATCTTCGCGCGTTCCCGACGAGACGGCAAGTAAGAGCGCACAGGATAATCCGGAACGACGGTGTCCGACGGGCCGCGCGCGTCCGCCGTTCCTCTTCGCGAGCGCTAATTTTGCAACGGTGACGAGGCTGCGCGGAATCGTTGCTCCACTTACGAAATCGCTCGCGACGAATGTAAGACGCGCGCTTCGGGGACGCGCGCTATCGGACAATGAGATTAAACGTCGAAGGGGGAATAGCTGCTCTTCGGAAACAGCCCATCGGCGATCCCGTCGATCGGCTCGTTACGTCGCGTCGTCCCTGACACGCGCGATCGAGGTTGATCGGCGAAAGCTCGCGCGGAGGCGCCGCGATAGCGAGGTAGGGGAGGAGAAGTTACGCACCGGTATGTGTGCGCGCGTAGCCCACATTTTAAAAGGTTGCTATCGTAATAATTGGCCCTGCGCGCAAATTTACACGTTGAATCGCGGGCCTTATAAGGCGAGGAATTTGATACGAGACACGGGTCGCGCGAGCGATCGCTCGCCGCGCCGAAAACGGGGCCGCGCGGGAGGGGAGGGGGATATCCTCGCTGATACGAAGCTTCGCATTCTTCGAACGCGATAACGTGTAATAATACTATATAATGCGCGAGAACCACCGTTGTTATCGAGTATACAAACAATCCGGCGTACAATCCTCTATGTAGGTGTAAAATGTCAGCAATTCGGTTATCGCATAAAAAATGTTCCTATTTTTTAATTGAATTTGTAATCTGTATATGTATCGAAGGTCACGTGAAAAAGAAAATACCTGACAAAAATAATTATTCGCAGAATTATTAGTGCGTTTCTCTTTACTGTATTATGACGTCATCGAGAAGTCACGAGAGACGCACTTATACCAAGCAATGAGTGCGAGAAGGATAGACTTACAAAACTATGACGTATGCTGCATTTCAAAGTTTCGTCAATCAGCTCTGATAAGGCTGAAAATGAAAAATGAAAAAAAAAGGTAAATAATTTTGTCGACATTTTTTAAATATACGATAAGAAAAATTAGCGGGAGAATTGAATTAGAAAAATATTTGTGGAAGGAGGGATACCACCTGCTCTTATACTTTAAATTTTTATATTTTGGAAAAAGAGTCAAAATATACAGAGTAAGCGAAATGGTCCGAACGTCGACTCCTCCAATGTTCGAGTTCGAGGTCGTCGCCGTTATTCTCAGGACTGTCGTTGCGTAAAACTCGAATGGAAGCTCGTCTCGTCGTCGAGAAAACAAACAGACGGTAATTGGAATACGGTGGTCTCCATCGTCGCGCAGGCGACATCCTTTGTCGTCTTCCAGAAAAATATAGCGGACGTACGGGTGTTGCGCCCAGCTGTCGCGATTTTGAATACAAACCGGCGAGCCGTCGATGCTTATCCGCGAAGGTCGCGCGAGCGCTTCAGTGGTGGACGTCGAAATGCTCGGTGTATCGCGAGTTAGTGGGTATGCATCGCACTGAGAGAAATAATTGCCGGTGCCAAGAAGATATTTTCTTCAATTAAAAAAATGATGTAAATATGTATTATAATTTCAGGATCAAACCGTGATTTTCTTTGTATGCCCAAGGAAAATGAATTTGTCCGACCCGCTCATGAATCGACGAATTTTGAAACTCGCGATTGGTCGAAAACAATAATTCTGCTAATCGTCGATTTTAAATTTCGTCAATTCGTCAGCGGGTCGAACAGATTCATTGACCTTGGGTTTATAAGAAAATATTTGATAAAAGATTTTCGCTAAAATTGAAATCTCTGAAATTGATCTCTCGACCACCCTATCCGATGTATTTTTTCACGCTGATTCCGAAAATGGCAGATATATTGATGATATCTCAAAGGAAATATAAGATATCGGTGATTTCATGTACCAGAAAATTATTTTTTTCACGGAAAATCATCGATATTTCGGCTTTCCTTTGAGATATCCTCAATGTATATATAATTTTCGTAATCAGCGCAAAAAAATACATAAGATAGGATGGTCGAGAGTTTGATTCCAGAGATTTCGATTTTTGTCAAAATCTTAAGGCATACTCAACATTTTTTCAATTTTGCGCAAAAATTGAAATCTCTGAAATCGATCTCTCGACCACCCTATCCGATGTATTTTTTCACGCTGATTCCGAAAATCATGGTTATCAGGTCCATATCTCAAAGGAAATGTGAGATATCAGCGATTTTATGTTCGGAAAAATTAGTTTTTCATAAAAGAATCATGGATATCTCGGTGTTCCTTTGAGATATCCTCAATATATCTATAATTTTCGTAATCAGCGCGAAAAAATACACAAGATAGGATGGTCGAGAGTTCGATTCCAGAGATTTTGATTTTTGTCAAAATCTAAGGGGTATGCCTTAGATTTTTTCAATTTTTCGCGAAAATTGAAATCTCTGAAATCGATCTCTCGACCACCCTATCCGATGTATTTTTTCACGCTGATTCCGAAAATGGCAGATATATTGACGATATCTCAAAGGAAATATAAGATCGGTGATTTCATGTACCAGGAAATTATTTTTCTCGCCGAAAATCATCGATATTTCGGTCTTCCTTTGAGATATCCTCGATGTATCTATAATTTTTGTAATCAGCGTCGAAGCATACATCGGATAGGATGGTCGAGACTCCAATTCCGAAGATTCTCCCGCTGCAGTCCGCGACTCTACGCGGCGCCGCATCGACTCAATGGAGTGTGTACCTCCGCGCGAATACCTACACGCGAAAAAATGCAATTATTTTTTGAGCGCGTGGTGCGCTCGTCCGTGGAAGGAGCGACAAAAGGAAGACGAGCGCGCTCGACGGGACAGTAGAGGGTACCCATTCGCGGTAGGCCACGATGCGGGACGAGATACGGAGCCTGTTTTAAATTTAGACCCGATACGCGTACCAAGCCAGACCCCGTCCTTTTGTACTAGGTATACGGTATAACGCGAATCGCATTGTTTAACGACGCTCGCTCGCGTAGCGAGTCCTGTCTTTCGGCTCCTCGCGCGTACACGTGACCCATTCGCGAAGACTATTGCGGCGAGAGACGCGCGCACCCAGGATTACAACCCGATATAGAGTAGACCGAGGCGAATCAAATCATAGATTCGTTCATATTTCTTCAATCACATGTTGAAGATGAACATTTCGATCGTTCGCATTACTTCATTCCTTTTCAATGAGGTAATACGAACAATCGAGAAATGCTCATTTTCTACCCTATATCGAATTGTAACCCGATTCGCCCTGTGATCTGATTTGCCTCAGTCTACCCCCTGTGCGTATTATATGCGATACTTCGAAGAGGACTTCCGCCGGGGCTCGGCTCGATTATCGCGATATCCTTCGTATCTACGGCCGAGCAATATCGCGGGAGACCGGGGGCGTAATTAGACCCGCGATAAGACGCCTCGCGAGAGGACGTCGGCGAACCGGTAACCCGAGGTAGACATTATATTTTTATCGCGCGGTATCGCTGCAGCGACGAGTCGTTGTATCGGTTGGCGACGGACTCGCTGAAAGGAGAAGGAAAGAAGGCCACGGGGAAAACGAGTTTCGGCGGATAGGGAGAACGTCACGGGTCGCGAAGCTTCGGGGGTCGTCCGATGATTTCGCGTCGGATTTCGATGGGTTCTATTCGTCGGTCGAGAGAACAAAATCCGCGGCCCGCGTCCACCGCTTCGGGGCGGATTTTTCCCTCGAAATCGCTCTTTTCACCGCGCAACGCGACGCCTTATATCCCCTCGCAATTGCTTCGCGAGCAGAAATTGCTGCGTTGCGGCGCGACGTGGGCTTTCGCGAAGCTCTCCCCCGCCCCTCCGCCACCGGTCGAGAGATTATCCTTCGCGGTATCGACAATTTTTTCGCAATGGAAAATCGCTCTTTCTTCCTTCGATGCGTTTCCTCCACCCTCTCCGCTATACCACACGAGGCTACGCTTACTCGCCGGGAAAGAAACTCGAATCACCGTTATATCTCATTATTTATGAACTTTTGGCCTATACCGATGTAAGATTTTATTGTAGACCGAGAGAAATAATTGTCAGTGTCAAAAAAATGTTCCTCGAATCAAGAACAAATGATGTTAAACATTTTTAAGAACACAGACTCTTCATCGAAGAATATCCTACATATATTCTTGATTCGAAAATACCGTCGTTGAAATAAAAAATTCTTTCTGTGCAAAAAGAAAAAATTATTTAGGCCTCTCAAATACTTTCTTGTACGAAAAGAATCATGGCTCGATCCCCTGAAATTGGATCATGTTTTTGATCGAAGAAAACATTTTTCTGGCGCCGACAATTATTTCTCTGTGTAGATAAAAATGTAATCATCTAAAAAGTATGCAAATGTTAACCAAAAGCTTATAGAGATAATGAGATAATATCTAGTGATTGAAACTTCTTTCCTGGCGAGTAAATTTAGCCTCATACGATATGCAGGCACGGTGCACCTATCGACCTCATAATCCATCCTAGCGTCATCGCGTTAGACCCTTTATCGCGGGGCGGAAATTTTCCGAGGGTACGCGGGAGGAACGGCCGTTCATCCCGCGAACAAAAGCCCTCTGTACGCGGAAACCGAGCGAGGTGGGCGTGCGATAACCTGGTTTTAATTAAATTCAAAACAGCGGCGCGCGACGCCGCGCTCGCATCTTCCGATAACCGCGCGTTCGAGTCGATCCGACTGCTGTATAGTGCGCGGCGGGACGGCAGAGAGAGAGGGGCGGGTTTTGCGAACTCTCGCGCAACTGGTGCAAACTCCGGTGAACGACGTTATCTATCATTTATAGCGAGCGCTCGCGCGCGATGCAGTTCAAAAGCTCCTTTCGTACAGATGTGTGCCAACGACGTTGACGATACAAGCGCGTCTACGATGTCGCGCTACTATGTATATTATACGACATCGAGGCGTTTTCGGTGTCTCGCTACGGAGCACGTTGCACTCACCGGGGCAACGGCGCGGCGCGCGCGGGGACCCATTGTCCGTCTTCGACAAAGTTGTTCGTAATCGAGCTCGAGCGGAGAACGAAACTCGGTTATACGAGTAATTTAGTAAACACGCGCGAGCAGCGTTCGTCTATCGATTCGGGCGCGCGGATAGAGATCCGAGCCACTCGGTATACGGAAACGCGTACGAGTGTACCGTACGTCGAGAGAGCGACGTTACGCGCGCGCTCGGTGGTTCCGACGTAGGTAGGGCTCTATATGCAAACGGCGCGCGGCGCATCGGGACAATATTACAATGGACTGCGAGCGAACCGCTCTACTCGTCGAACGACGGATGCGACCGCGTAGACCTGCATTGTACGCGTATCGCGTCAGCGCGTTTATCATATAGCGGGAGGTCCTAGAGAATTCCCATCGGCGGCAGAATTTTAACAACGACGCTTCGTTTCCCCGCGGGATAATTACTCTCGTTATGGGTGTACTCTTTTCGCTCTTTTTGCGCGGCGCTACGCTGTTCGCTCGAATTTTTCGTAAATGCACTGAGAATATAATTAGGTTGTGAAATGCAAAATGCATCTAACCAAACGCGTTCAGTTTCTCTAATCAACGCTGACAAATTCGTGAATTTAACCAAAGATCTGAAGACGATGACCAAACCGTTTGGTAAAATATGGAACCTCCATCTGTGTTTGGTTAAATTGACCGCTTTTTGGTTAGAATAACTAAAAGTTCGATAAGAATGACTAAATACTTAGTTTTAACGGGACAGTATTTCGGTTAGAATAATTAAACATTTAATTATAATGACTAAATATTCGGTTACACTGACCAGCATTTTGGTCAGAGTAACTAAACACGTTTGACTAGATGTATTTTGTCATTTCAATCTAATTTTTTGTTCTCAGTGCTTACATATATACATCGTCATTTGCGTACCTACGTCCAATCGAGTCGCCCGTGATCGACTTTACATGCGGTTGGCTTCGGCGCCGAGCTATTTTCTGGACGAACGAACGAACCCACAGGGAATTCGTTCTGCGTGATGCATTTTCCAACAGGCGATCCCACGCCCGGCGCGGAATCTACATAGACGATAATTGCGGCCAGGGTCGGTCGCGGGGCGAAATTGTTGCAACCGACGAGTTCTATAATTACGGGGAGACAATATAGCTCGGATCGGAAATATCCACCCTCTCTCGAGAGACTCGCTCTACGGGATCTCGTAATTCCGGAGAGTCAATTCTATACATGTTTATATATATGTACGTATGTACATTCGCTCGTATAACAAGCGTTGATGAAAATGTTGAGCAGTGCGCTAATCAAGCCCGCGACCCGAAGCAATCTTCCCTCCGTACGCGACGTTCCATCCAACCCGCGCCGTTCGCTTTCCGCGATTTACCTCGTATCGCTCGCGCGACGTTGCGGCTAATGCAACGCAGCCGCGTCGCGCGGGGAGGGTTTACGCGAGGTTGCGGAAGCCCTCAGGCGCCACGGGAAAAGGGAGAGTCGCGCGCGCGGGTAATCGGGATGAGGGATGTAGATAATAAATGCCTCGACGAGAGAGGACCTTATTTTCCTCCTCCGCGTTCGCCGGTCCGACGAGCCGCGAGGTTTGCTGAATACGGCTCTTCTCGTCGCGCGTGTTAACGATCATCGGAAATCCGCGCACCTCCCCAAATTGATGCAGAGAAAAAATGGGTGTTCCCCGGTGCCGCGCGACGAGTGTGGAATGCGTTTCAATTGGACGTTCTCCAACGCGTAATCATCCACCGTGACCGTTCGAGCGTCCGCTGGCACCGCTCCCTCCCGCGTCTATCGATCGTGTACGAACGTTTCGCGGAGAGGGTGGCCACTCCCGTCGTCGTATATATGAACGAGATTACCGTACGTGCCGCGCGGATTGCGTAATCTTGCCACTCTGCGGCAAAGTGGCTGCACGCGATGAGATCGAAGGCGCGGTCCTCGCTATACGAGGAGCGACATTGATGACCCCGCAGTGAGAAAAAATTTAGTCAATTTAACCGATATCTTGGAGACAATGACCAAATTGTTCGGCGAATTATGAATCCTCCATCTGTTTGGTTCGACTGACCACATTTTGGTTGGAATAGCTAAATAATTGGTTAGAGAACGATTAAACGTTTGGCTCCATACTGACCAGTATATTTCGGTTAGAATAACTAAACGCGTCGAACTAAATGCGTTTTGTCATTTTATCCTCATTATTTTTCTCAATGTACTGAGAAAAAAACATTTTGGTCAATTTAACCAAAATCGTGGAAACGATGACCAAGCCGTTTGGCGAAATATGGATCCTCCATTTGTTTGACTAGACTGACCACTTTTTGATTGGAATGGCTAAACATTTCGTTAAAATGACTAATGGTGTAGTTGGAATAACCAAATATTTGGTTAAATTTACTGGTATTTTAGTTGGAATAACTAGACTCGTTTATCCGGGCCGAGTGTACATGTCGTCGCCATAAAGTGAAAACTTCGTATCTCAAATTTTAGTGTTTTTGAGGTACGAGCATAATAAATTGTTATGCACGGTCCTGCGCTAAGTGCCAAACCTCGTATACAGATTAGACGTTATACGCCAGTGTAGTAAGCAATGAAATATAAAAGCGTATTCTCTTAACTAATTAAAAGTTTAAAATGTTTTTTCTCTTTCCTGAAAACTGAGTATTTTTTAGATACGTGGTTTTGGCTTTATGACGACGATATGCGGAAGGTTATTGTCAGGGTGGGTTGGCGGGAATAGGTAATTTCACGTCGCGCGAACGTCGAGTGGAATGCAATTTTCCCTCGCTCTAGTCGATCCGCGCGGTCCTATTGCGGAATGTGGACCGCGCAAAATTCTATTCGCGGACATCGTCGCACAGACCCCGTCGAGATCGGCTGCTTTTTCGTTATTCGCTGCCGGTATCGCGCGGGAAATTGTCCCTCAGTAGAGAGGGGCGCGTGATGCACCGCCGGCAATGTACCGCGAGGATAAATCTACCGTGTCGCGAATACTACGCGGCGGCTGCCGCTTAGCTGCTGCTTTCGCTTTCTACGGAAATCAGAGGTCGTGCGCGCGCTACTTTACCGAATGTTTATTCGAGAATTCGAGTGACTCGAACGTATATACAGTTCAGACAGCGACGGGAACGCGTGGCAATTGTATAGGATCGTCCTGGTCCTTCGGTAGCGCGGGTCCCTCGTCGCGGCGCCCACTTTTCGTATCAGTTATGCGGCCTCAGAGAAATCACGAACGATCCGATCTTGCTTTCGATCTGAAAGACGTGATTATTGCGCGATAAACGGTCTCGCGATCAGAGCTCGAGCGAATATCTTACCTCTTTTTCGATGGACTTGATGATGCGCTCCTTGAAGACATTGGTCACGGCGCTGGAGAGGCCGGAGACGATGAGGTCCAGGGCGGCGATGTCGGTCGACACGTCGATGTGTATGTGGCTGCAAAACGAAACGCGCGTTTATCTCGTGATTTTTTCCGGGGGGTGTTGCCCAGCTGGGGTAAAAGTCGGATATACGCCGCGATATTCAAGTTCGAGTTCAAGGTCCGTTATCTTGAGAACGACTGAAGATATCGAAAAGAAGTTTAAACCAAAAAGGTTCGTTTATGTTTTCACTACGAAAAGCTACTTTCGATTTTTCACGTATCTCTACCGCGTTCCGAGATAATCGCGTTGAAAGTTAAACGGAAATTGGAGCGTTTGTCCGACTTTTAGGCCACATGCATGCGTGGTCAAATTGGGGGCAACAGGCGATCCGTGCACTCACCCGAGTCTGTCGATCGTTACTTCCTCCAGAGAGGCCTCCATGGTATTCAAATCGACTTTGGCGACGATATTTACCTTCGCGTTTTTGGCAGAGGTATCGGCGTTACCGAAGACCTTTACGTGCAGAAGCCTCGCGAAATAATCGTAATTGCTCTGCGGGAAAAAGGTGGTGTCGCGATCGAAAGGGGTACAGAGAGACTGGCGAACGATGGCTGGCATGGAAAGGCTAATACCACTAAATTTTACCGTACTTACGATAAAGGAGGTACACACGTAAGAGTTTTCGGATATTCCTACTGATTTGGAGAACAATTTTTCCTTGGAAACTATTATAGTAATTTATAATGTAAACCACGACGATTACATTTTTTCTAAATAAAATTGCTATACCACACGGTAAAAAATACCTCTCTTTTATTGTAAGTAGAGTAAATTTTACTGGTATCAGTTTTTCCGCGGGGAAAGCGCGTACCTGGAAGACGGGCAAATTGAGTTTGAGGTACAGCCTCAGCACTCTCGCCCCGTAAGTGAGTGTCACGTCGCCGTCGCGTTCCACGGTGGAGAGGTGGAAGAACTTGCCTTTGGTCAAGCTGAGTTCTCCGGAGTAGGTGATGAAGATCGGTTTCTGTAATTGGAAACGGGAGAGACCCGCTCGTGTTGGTCTACGTTTGACGCGAATCCTCGCGAGACGAGGCGACCTTACGATCGCAGACGATCACACCCCTCCCTTACGTACCACGGAGAAATTTTCCTCGACGTCCGGAAGATTCATGGGATCGAGCTCGTTTTCGCGAACGTAGATTTTGAAGAGCGACAAAACAACATCGGCGAGATCGTTGACGATGGCCGTGTGCACGGCCTCTTTCACGTGATCGGGTTTTCTATAGGAAACGAAAGAAGCGATCTTACGAGTCAATTTTGTCCCCGTACAGCGCGCCTTCATTTTCTCCGCTGCTGCGCCGAGAAAAATAATTGCCGGTGCAGAACAAATTTTTTCTTCAACCAAAAACACGATATAGGTAATTCTGGGATCAAGATGTGGTTTTCTTCGCGGGAGAAAATATTTGATTGACTCGAGTAATTGCTTTTCTTTTCCTCAGAAACAACGTCTTGTTCCGACGAAGAGATATACGGAAAAAAATAAATAGCAACGATTAATATGCCAGAACGGAAAATTGGTGACAGCTTCGACAATTGCAGTACAGTGATCATCACTATTCGAATAATAATCATCACTATTCTACAGATTATTCAACATAATATTATCGAAGCGTCTCCTGCTTGTTATTCTAGCACAGTATAATTATTGCTAATCTCTATTTTCTCCGTGTACTCTTGAACCAAGAATACATGCATATTCTTCAACCGAGAATCTGTATACTTAAAATTTGTTAAGATCACGTGTTTTTGATTCGAGGCATATTTTCTTGACTCCGGTATAGGTATTTATTTTTCTCAGTGTGCTGCAGGGTGGAAATCACGAGCGAAACTTTATCTCCAGCGCCCGTATCGGTGCGGGGGAATTCTTCCGCGTCCGCGGGAATTTCACGCGCGCGGCTTTTCGCGATCCTCGCGCGGAAGAGCGAGATCGTTTCGCGGTGATCCGAGCGTATACTCACTTGCCGGAGTGCCTGGCGGCAGACACGGCGATCAGGGTCGCGAAAAGCAGGAAAAGCTTCATTGCAGCCTCGGAGAATATATCGCGCGACTATTGTCGACTCGCGCGAAATCGTCTATTTTATAGAGTCGCGAGTCAAATCTGCCCGGCCATCTGTATAGATTACAAAAAGGCGTCGATATCTGCTTTCGGCCAGAGAGGCGCGTCTTATCGACTCGGGCGATCGAAAATCACGAATTCGCTCGATCGGGAAGCTCAGGGGCGCCCTTCGTCTCTCGTTTGCCACTCTTTTCTTTTTATCCCCATGGAAGATGATTCTGGTTCTTCGGTGATTCGCGGTCGAAAGGAAAAAAAATGATTCGGTCGTTAGCCGAAGACCGCAGGAAGGTGGCGCGTGCGCTTAGTGTTTACAATTAATTTTAAACAGGTGTTCAGCGGACGATACCGAAATCGGTACACCTATCTGCTGATAATATAATTTATATATCGTGCAACCGCGATAACGTTAGATGACGTTTGGAGTCTCGAGATCGAGGTGAATTCGAAGGGAATGCGTTCGACGAGTTATGATGAAGGTCCTCGGTACCAGGAACACACAACCCAGGAATATTTCCATTTCAAAAAAGCTTCATTTATTTCTCCGCGAACGATGCAAAGGCGATCGAACGTTTCCGCGGAGAATAAAAAATAATTAAGTACTATCTTTCCTTTTACCCACATTTGCGCGGCATAGCGACCGCGCAGCACGCCTCTCCCGATAGCTGCCTCACGTTGTATCGATGCCATATCGATCGACGTATCGCATCGATCGATAACAATGAGCAATAATTACGCGGTTGTCATATCCGCGCGAGAAAGTATTTTAACATCTCGATACAAAATATTATATATGTACATGTATAGCATATCTATCCGCCGTCTTACACGTTCCGCGAGACGATTTCAATTATTCTTATCACACGGTAGTCGATATAATTTCGACTTAATCATTGTTTCGCGCGTATCCGCGAAATCTGAACGCAGCAGTCCTTCGGAGCACCAAAAGTAAAGTCCAGACGCGACGTCTTTGACGGATATGTATGCATGTCGCTCCGTCGAGTGCATCACGCGTCTCTCGAAATTCAAATCTATCACAGACTCTCGCTCGCGCGTCTTTAACGGGCTTTTTCTCGCGGAGGAGCGGATGTGCTCCGCTCAGAAAAAAAAGCCCAGGTGAAACAACGCAGTGTGGGAGTAACCGTCGTCCCTCCGCTCTTCCCTCTCGGCATCGTCGACGATCGCGAGCTCGATTCCGTGATACACGTATAGTCATTTTTTCAGTAGGCCCTCCACGTTAAAATTTCGAAGCACCTCGTTGACGTTCCTCTTGATGTTCTCCTCGACGACCGGAACGACGCTGCCCTTCAGCGTTCCGGCGGTCCACGTGGAGATTTTCGACGCCAACCAATTCAATCCCCCGAGTCCCGTTACGTGAGCCTCGATTTTGCTGCAATGATAAGGAGATAGTCCGGTGAGATCACCGACTCGAATTCGGTCTTTCAGTGAAGAAAAATATTAATATCTTTAAATATTCAATTTGCAATCCGCATGCATATTCAATGTCGCGTGAAAAAGGAAATATCCGAGCAAATTATTATTCGCTGAGTTGTAAATGCGCTTCTCTCTGCAACATCGTGACGTTATCGAAACGCCAGAGAAACGTACTTATGCCGGCTGCACATTTAAATGTCATTTTCCAGCTTAGACGAGGCCGACAATGAAAATTGGCCACATTTTTCGAATCTGCGATAAAAAAATGGCTTATAATTCGAATTCTCCGAGTTTTCGTTCGGCCGCGTACCCGACGTTGGTAATTTTGAATTCCTCCAATCGTACGCCGTAGCCTCCGTTCGATTTGTCTATCAAAAACTTGAACAGGGCGGCGTTACTGCCAACGGTCGTTTGAATGGATCCGGTGGGTCCGACGTCCATAAATTTGGCGGTGTACCGATCGTATCCAATCTGTCGCGAAAGGAGAAACACATTAAACGCGGGGTACATTATAATCCGGCATCGTTGGTCCTATTTGCTCCAAATTATCGTGACTCCTTACCCGCAAATCGTTCAAGCTTATAGTTCCTAGAATTACAACCGCGTTGTCCTGCAGACTAACGGTGACGTCTCCCTTCCGATTTAAGCTCGCCAGATTTCTGAACCAGCCGCCTCTCGCCTCGAATCTGCCTGTCGTGGTGACGGCTGCCATTTTCCTTGTAAACGAGGCATCGATGTCCGGTGCGGAAATTTGGGTGGCGTTGCACTCGTTGATCCGATTGTTCGCGTTCGCGATTATTTTATCGAATATGTCGTTGGCTATTACGCTGACCATTTTTCTGTGGGACCTGAAACGATTTGTACGGTTCAACGTTCGATTCGCGAAAAGTCTCGATCAGATCAGCATTAAAGAATTGCGCTTGAGAGAGAGAGAGAGAGAGAGAGAGAGAGAGAGAATTAATGAAAATAACATTCTATAACTCAGATCGCAGAAGAACCGAGTAGGGAATTAATCTAACTTGTCGCTTCGCGACGATGCTACCAGCGCGATACTCACTTCAAATTATCCACAAGCTCTTCCTCGCCCCGTAGAAGTTCGCACACCGATAACTCGACGATAACTTCGTCGAGCTCAGTTTTGAGAATTTGACACAAGACATCACTGAGATCCATCCACAAATGTGCCGCTAAAGTCTCGTCTGAGGAAAGAAAGAATGAAACAGAGTCCTTCATTAGAATTCTCGAATTTATTCAGCGCGGTACCGATTTTTCGCTATCAATTCGGACTTACCGATATTATCCTTGTCAAGCTCGGTGTGCACCTGACCCTCTCCGTTCAAATAGGATATTTTAACTACGATCTTCTCCGGTTTAAAAGCGAGATCGTAATTATTGGTGAGGAAGCTGTCTTCGATGGGATAAATTCCAATCGTACCATTTGCCTTCACGTTTTCGAACGTAATTCTGAAATAAATACGAAATTACGGAGATGTCCGTATTTTTTTTCGGAACAGTCTCGAGTACGGGACTTACTGGATTTTACCCGATGTCGAAATTGGAAGCACACTGTTTATTGCGTTATTATTGACGAAAAAATCTCCGGTCACGTCCAAGTTTCCAACGTCGACCTTTACCGCCAGGAAGAGCAACTCGAGATTCGATTTCAGTGCCGCGAAACGGAAGCTCGGCTCGCGAATCAACGTCAGATTTTGCAATTCCCTGAAATGATCGAAGCGCGCGTATACCGTTATGTGTCGAGCACCGGCGATGTACTCCGAAAAAATGTTGCACTCGATACTTACACGTGCGTTTCGCTTATGTTCAAAAATACGTCTTGTATGGGGTGCTGCTTAATCGGGGCATTTGGCCATATCGATCGCCTTACCGCGGCATTAGTGAAACCCTACCGCAATTTCAAATGATAACAATCCTATATATGTACATATGGCAATTATAGAGGTCTAGTATTTAACGGTAAAAATTACCCGTGATATGGTTGATTCGAAGGATCCCCTTCCCCATTCGATGGCCTGCAGTAACTCCTGATTTTGAACTGAAACGCGCATTGCAGATTTTAAGTCATATTGACCGAAGTGTATCATTGCACACGCGCAATAGAAATATCGAAAGCGATGGTAAAAACGAACGTAATTTATCTCTTCGGTAAAATACGAAAGGGAAGAGTCAACAAGTGATTTACAATTGCAATGACTCATTCGTGTCATCGTTGATATTGCTACAATTTACAGTTATTACAAATTTTGGAGCACGATTTAGAGACTCGGTAGAATCTCGCGCCGGCGACTACAGAAAGCGCGAGATTTCTACCTTGCCGACCGAGTCGAAGCTACACGTGTCGAGTTCCCCCTTCCCACCTCTCCTCCTGCCCGTATCACTATGAAAGTCCACTCGTTGGCACCGCGTTCGCGGAGTTTTTGCACGCTAGTCGACGTGACGTACGTCGAGACGAGGAGACGATCCTCACGGGTAAACTCGACGACGATGGTTTTCCGATCGTCCTCGCGAAATAAAACGATCTTACCTGCGAATACGTCCATCCTATCAGATCTTATCTTTGAACCGCCGCACTCGAACCGAACAGGTTGGTTTGCCCCGTAACCCACGTGGTACGCCTACACGTAGAACTTTCCTTCCGGCGCGACGGTACGTAGACGCGATGTGTACTTGCAAGGAGTAGGAATCGTTTCTAGTGCACGGGCACTGATTATTTTTTGATAACGCCTCGATAACGGGAGCATACGTGTCGCGTTCACAGCTGGAGACAATAACGCGCGAGAACAAAGTATAACGCGACTACGGTCGCTCGGTAATATTTATGGAAAGGAACTTACGTTGTTCTCGCGCCAACGTCAATTATCCATAGGCTCTTATCCGTTAAATGATTGGTCATTATTTGTATTTTATAAAATTGGGATAAAGCAGTTGCCTGCGGTGCCGACGAGGTACGATCAATTTCCCGCGTTTTATCTCAGATGCCAGCACCGCGAACCCCTTAAGGATCTATTATATTCGCGGTCGGTCAAATTATTAAGGTGATTGAATTTCTTTTTGCATCTCACAAGTTGGCCTTCATTTGTGTCGAATTTATGACGACACTATTTTGAAGAAAAAAATTTCTTCAAAACTTGACTCTCGCATATGGAAGCTTATATCGAGCCCTGGCAGTAAAGTGGCTTTTAATTTCTTCTATAATAGATGAGTCAGAGAATTTCTAACGAGAAACCAACTGAGTTTAGAACGTATATTTATAAAAGACTGTATCAAAAATGAACAACATTCCTTACGCCACTTAGGAACAGTGATAACAAATTTAAACGAAAACAGCAGTTCGTCGAACTTAGGGACGGGAGTGCGGGTTGGGGGGAAAGTGAAAGGACGATCGATATAGTCTCCTCCTCTCAATGAGAGCTATATTCTCCATTCGATCGTTCAACAAATGTATATACGCAATATACCAAACACTGGCCATATATATCTCCCCTACCAACGAGATACGTATCTATCGCTCGTGCTTACGCATCTCTGCGATATCGTTCGGGAAATTCAGCTGCGAACCCCCGCGTAGTAGGCGTGGACTCGATCTAATTGTTCGAACGAATCAAGTTTCACAAGTCAGATCCACCAACGAAAAATCGAGCGTTTCCCTTTCGCAATCGTGCCGCGGATGAACGAGTTCGAAACTATAGCAGTTGGAGCCTATAATGACAGCCAGTCGGTACGACTGTGCGTAACCCGAGCGATTTTAATTAATCCCATCGATAAGAAATGCGCGGTGAACGCGACGCTCTTTCGCTCGCGTTGCGAAAGTCGAAGGTATAATCTACGCTCCCCGCTAATACGAAGGCCGATGCGACGTCGGTTGTATCGTACAAGTTACGCACGTGACGGTCGATATAGCGCGATATACCACTTTCGGAGAACGGCGTAAACATATTTTGCTGAGCGTTTGTTTTCCTGTTTCGCCGCTGCTTCGCTGGAGATTAATTGTGAAATAGTGCAAAAATGATCTAACCAAAGCGAGAGCGTTATAGGGGTCGCCTAACACCCTCGCCGTAGTCGCGCGATTTGGCACGTACTTTCCTGATTTCGAATGGAGTGGCGGCTGCGTAGCGTTGCGCCAAAAAAATGTGACTCGACAAAATATTGCGATCGATGCATAATATCGACGATACCTCCGGGTTTCCTTTGAGATTTCCTCGATAAATTCGTCATTCTCGGATTCAGCATGAAAAAATACGTCGGATAGGGTGGTTTGAAGTTCGATTCCAGAGATATCAATTTCTTTCAAGATATCAGGTGAAAAAGAGTACATTTGCTCGCGCGAGATTCGTGTAAATGCGACGCTCTTTTAAATTCCTAGTGCCGTATTTACGACATTCTTTAAATTTCCCAATGCCTCATTTACGAACGACAAAGAAAGTACGCAGTGTGTACACGCGATAATAGTGTTTACCGCTATCGCGCGATTTGACCAATGAAACGTCGCGGTGCGGTGGGTGTGCGCGTCATCGTAACGCGACGACGTCGACGTTTTCAATCATCGCGCTGCAAAACAACCACACGACATTATAATATGTCGTCTCGCGATTCTTCTTCGTTTGTCGCTTCGTATCCGTCGAGGTCGTAAACAACACCCGGAGAGGCCTCTTCGAGAACTTTGATACCGTGCCGAAGAAAACGTGCGACTCTCTCTTTCTCTCTCCTTTTCTCTCTCTCTTTCTTTGCTTCCACTCGCTCCGCTCGCGCTCGGAAAACGCGAAATTCGATTACCCACGCGTCCGTGTCAATGTATATCGCGCTGTAGTTGAGTCACGGTACGCCGACCCCGGAAGCTCGATAACGCGATATACATTCGTTTTCCCGCCCAATTGTTTTCCCGATTGCGTACTTGACGTCATCGGGGGACGACGACGACGACAACGAACGAAGAAGCGTCACGTCATACAGTGACAAGGGCGTTCTATCGATGGTAGAATTAACAGAGCGATTTTGATTAAATTCGATAAATCCACAGATTAACGAGTGTTAGGACCCTCTGCTTAAATTTTTTGCGACAATTCACCACGTTGTATAATAAATATAAAATAAATACATAGTTGAGAAGTCATTGTAAACATTTTACTAGAATGTCCCAACACTTACAATATGTATCTATTGATTCAGAAATAAAAGAAATGAATATGCTGCTTCTCATAAGATTCTACGCAAAATGTGCATTAATTTACTTATACCATACGTTTTATACAAGTCAGCGAATCATCACAAAAATTTGACCGAATGGTCCCGATACTTATATTTGTCGATTTACCGAATTTAGTCAAAATCGTTTTGTTAATTCTATTATCGAGGGAATCTCCTTAAGCGCGAGCGAGAAAGCCAAATAAGTCAGGTGAACGGATAAGAGCTTCTCCGTCGTACGCGTTTTGTCCTTCTCGAACTCGTCCAGTTCGAGTGTCCCGGGGACAGTTTCCTCGCCACGTCCCTATACATGTTGAGTCGTCGCGAACTTTCCTCTCTCCCGAGTCCCTAATTAGGGATATGTGCGATTATTTATCGATTACTAAAAATCGATGTTTTTTACGAGATAATCAATTATTTTAAACGATATTTGCGAGTTCGAAACAATCGATATGAAATCGATGTCTTTTCCAGAATCTCAGAAAAATCGACTTTCAATTTCTGTAATTTTATTTTATTTCATGGCATTATATTATACACACGTTAAATTCCACATCCTTACTTTAGCAATTTTCCGCAATTAGATCGGCGCGGTATCGCCGAGATCGGGCCACCCGGAGATTCGTTTCGACGAGAGAGACCGCGGGGAGCTCGGTCGGCCAATCGGCGCGGTGCATTCGGGAAAAACACATTTCGTACAGCGCGGTGCTCGCGCGTACTCACGATCGCGTTCAGTTGCGAGTTACCAGTCATCGTGACGGTCGCGTCGCCGCGCCGACGAATCGCGCGTACGGTATACCCGTTTGATCGAAGCTGGTGCGTGTAAAGGATTCGTTCCCACGCGGTATTGACGCGCGCGCGCGATACGGGCGTCTCTCTCTCCGTCGCATCGAAGAAATAAAGACGCGAAGGATCCGCGCGTGACAGGTATACGGAATAAATCGCAATGCGGAAGGAAGTTGGCATCGTCTCGCGTCGACGTTTTCTTCGATCGCTCGCCGACGAAGAAGAGGATGCGGAAGCGGCGAGCAACGCGAGAGTTCCGAATCGTACCGTGTACAGTGGTTTTACCCCGCGTGCAACCGAGGGGGTGGAACGATCGATTCGTCCCTATCGTGCGCGCGCCTCGATGTCGTTTGTTGATGAATACCTATACCACGTGAGGCTGAACTTACTCGCCGGGAAAGAAACTCGAATCATTATTATCTCATTATCAATGAATTTTTGGCCTGTATCGGTATAAGACTTTGTTGTAGGTCGAAACGTGATCTTGAAAAAAGTATTATACAAATATGAACCAAAAGCTCACAGGTAGTGAGATAATAGTGATTCGAATTTCTTTCCTGGCGAGTAAGTTTATAGCCTCATACGGTATGGATAAATTAGGAGTATTTCACGAGACGCGTAACGCCTTTCCGCGTTTCGCGCGATCCGTGTTTCAAACGACCTTTGACCTCCCGCCTGGTACATAGCCCGTTGTCGCGAGTCCCGCTCCTGCTCCCCTGAGCCGTGTCCGTACGATATTTACCACGCGCCTACGCTTTCTCTCCGCGTGCTGCGTGACTCGCGTTCGACGTCGAGAAGGATACATCAATCTCCGCGGTACTAATTCAGGCGATGTCGTTCGCGGAACGAGATTCCTCTAGAAGGAGTCTCTTCTCGACCGGTACGCACCTCGATTTGATTAAAAATAGTCGCAAGCTCGAGATTCCACGTTCAGTGCCAGGTCCATGGCCAACTCTCTTCGTCCTGGACCACCGCCAGGGGACAACGGCGATCGCGAATTTCGTCCGTAGCGCCTTCCGCAACGATCGTGCGTTATCCGCCGGTTCTCGGTGGAGATAACGCGGGAGACGAAAATCCAATCGTCGTTGTTCCAAATGGAAACTCGCCGCTCGCTTAGAGTGACGTATAGTGGGAGCGAAGCGTCGCGTGTACACGACATCGGAAAGACCGGACGAAAATAGGCCCGGAAAGTGGTCCAATCCTCTAATGAGATACGTCTGGTACGACGTAACGTCGTCTCTCTTCGCGATCATACGCGTATTTTGACGATACATTGAGAAAAAAAATGCACCTAGTAGATTTAACTAAATTAGCGGTCACGGGCGAGGGAACACAGATTTAGTTATGTACTTGAATTAATAATTTGATAGAACACAGGGTGGTTGACTGATTGTTTCTATTAATGATTCGACAAATTTGGAAAAAATTACCAACCCCGTATTTTTTAATTTTTAATTTTCGGCCTCATCTGAGCCGGAAAACGATATTTAGAAATGCAGCATACGTCATCGTTCAGTAAATCTATCTCTCTCGCACTCGCAGCTTGGCACAAGTGCATCTTTCACGGCTCTTCGATGACATAACAATTCAGCAAAGAGAAACGCGCTTATAACTCAGCGAATAGTTATTTTTTCGGACATTTCCTTTATCATGTGATACCGAGTATGTATACAGATTACAAATTGAATGTCAAAATATGTATGAATATTTTTTTCCAGTCGAATACCGTATTGATTATGGCTTGTTTTCTTTAAACAGTTTCCAATTATTATGACCAAATTATTTAATTCAAGTACTCAAAGCAGCGTTCCCACGCCCGTGACCGTCAATTTAGTCAAATCTACGTCATTTAGTCAATTTTTTTCTCTGTGTATAATACGTCGCGTCATTTAAAAATCGCGTCTCAATCGCCGCGGAAGGGCAGCGTGGACGGATCGCAAGGCGGTAGGTAGATCTAATCTCGCGGGCTGCGACGTAAGCTTGTACGGGTTTCGCCGTCCCGGGATGGCACCGTTCTCTTTTCGGACCGCGCGAGCGGCCAGCTCCCTTTACATTAGAAAGTAACGAATGTAACGTCCCGGGGATGCGAACGTTTGCAGAGGTGTCCGACACCGACCCAAATGACTCTTCGCACGCTTAAAAAAGGTACAGATTCGCGGTAACGCTCAACGCTTACCTTCGGCGTTAAACGGATCACGTGACCAGGATTATTTGCAAATACGCAGTTTATATTTTACGTACGTTTTATTTTTTGAATAAATCAAGCTGTCAAAAATGAATTTTGCAAAATATCAACGCTTATTTGCGAATAATCTTGGTCACGTAACCCATTTGACGCTGAAAATAAGTTTCGAGCGTCAAGCCCATTACACAATGAATGGAATAAGAAATAACACGGTAAAAAAATTTGTGGTAAATTTCGGGGCAAGACCAATATTTCTTGTTATAATAACTACAATTTTAATAAAAATTATAGTAAAACTTGTAGAAGTTGCAAGCTTTTGCTGTTATTTTTACTAAAATTGTAGTTATCGTAACAATAAATGTGTCCCGCATTTTACCACAAACATTGTTGATGTTACGATTTATTTTTTTCCGTGAAGGAATCCAGTCGGAATCTTGTTCCATATTTCTTATTCCATATAACGGCCTTCTGTGACTGGTTGACATCTTTATTTCTTATTCTTTACTTCTCATTCCTCTTATTGTATAGTAGACTTTACTATGAACTTGTACCTTTATACTTAGCTCTAGAGACCGTCGACCCACCACGATCGCCCGCACCAAAGTGACGCGAGTACTCGAGCGGGCGCATCGACCCCCGCGGTCCGACGAACACGGCAACAACCGCAGTAACGCGCTTACGCCGAACATACGAGCGTACTACAGGCGCGACGCGCACTGCAGCCTCCTACGAGCGACGCGTATACGCAGTCACGCGTCGTAATATGTACGGGAGTGGGTCTTAGCGCGCGCGGGCGTGGAGTTCGACTCTGTTCACCGTACGTTCGTCCGAGTGGCGAATAATAATTCGCGGAACTGGAGAGGCATCGTACGTACGAGCGAGCCCACGTGTTTCTCGAACGCGCATAATACAACACCGACGAGCTATCGCTATAGCTAGAGCTGCGCTATAAAGCGGATTGTTTGGGTTCTAAGCGCGACCTTGGAAATATCTGGCGTCTGTTCCCTCGCAAGTATTGTTTCCGCGGTGAATCGGTGGCGTGTCTCGGCGAACGCTTAGCTTCCGGTTTCCCCGCGATGCCGAGAGATATTTGGCCATCGGCCATACCAGATTATCCCCGAAGCACCCTTGCCAATTTCATTGATCGCGAATGCGGGACACGGCTATAGGCGCTCCTGCGTGGAGAAAAACAGATGTGAAATGAAGAGCACTGAGAGTGCTCAGATTCTGGCATCTCGTGTGATCGACTGTGTGGTACTGGAGTGACGACTCGAATTTTTGCAAATTACTGCCATACAAAATAGCAAAATAGCATGGTACAATATCGCATATTTTAAAATAATATGGCATTTTTTACAGTACAGCTAATACGTATAATACATGGAGGATAGTAATTTCTTTTTTTTTTTTCCATATATTCGGTGGCTGTATTGCAAAGAACACCAAATTTTTTTAAATATACGATATCGCATTAATTCTTGCCATACGAGGGAAATGAAATACTATTTAGTATGGCGATATTTTGCAAGAATTCGAGTTGTCACTCCAGTGCTTCACAGTCGATTACGTAACGCCAGAATCTGGGTACTCAGAGTGCCAGAATGTGGGCGCTCAGTGCTTCTTCATTCCAAATCCATTTTTCTTCGTGCGCGATTAACTCCCGATTACCTTCTGGATCGACCTTCCGTTAAACGCCACCGAGATTACGAAAGTATGGGATGCCATTTATACCTCTTTTGAGTCTACCGATTCAACCTGTGATTCAACCCGTCGCGAAGTACCGACATTGGAACGCGATCAAAAGCTCTTTCGCTACCATCCGGTCAAACTGACGGGAGTGTTTTGAAATTCGGCCAGAACGCGAAACTAGTCTCTCTCTTTCTCGTCCTTTCCATATTTCGCAAAGCGACCGTGCGTTCGCGTTACGCAAGACCAGCCGCACCGAGCTATCTCCGTACGGACGGTGCCCGGCAGAGTTGTGGAAATTTTTTTTTTCTACGCTCCCACCACGAATTTTGAACCGACGCCAAAAGTTACCCCCGAAAGTTCTACAAATGGAAAAACGAGACCAGCCGTCCGGTCGTTCTTTTATCACCGCGGAGTAAAATGAGTCGCGCGCGAAACGTCGGGAATCGTTCGACGAAATTGCACGCGCGCGCATCTCTCGAGGTAATTTTGCGATGCCTCGTCATTTTCGGTCAGCGAGATTCGGTGGATTTTACACCGGTATCGCGGCCGATGTACTTGCGGGTACTCGCGCGTGCTCTAATTTGACTTTATCGGCAGTCTTTGGCGATGGTGCCCGTGTCGAAATTGAATCCCTATTTTGATGCTTTTAATACTGCATTCGACCTACTACAAGCCTAAACGAGTAGGTCTAAAATTTCTCCTCTGGCATTCCTGTTCCCTCCTTCCTCCGAATCTATACTCCAGAGTCGCATCATATGCGCGAGTTGCGAAAGAGAAATCTACATTTCCGCGCGCGTTGGTCTTTGCAAAACAAAAAGAGAACGCGTACGGTGTACGTTTCGTCGACGGAGCGATAAAATCGACGTTAAACGCGATTATCGGAATTTGACTAACGTCTGTTTAATAGTTTGTACACGATACATTCGCGGAACAAGGTACAATGTTCAAGGTGCTTCGAAGGTCCGATCGTGTGCGTATTCCGATGTACCTACATACGTACGTTCTTTATCTACCGCGTCGAGTGCTAATGCATTCTCAGCGTCTAACGCCATGTTAAAGACACGAGCCGGGAAAATTGATCGCAACGCACCCACGTAATTCGAAATCCGATATTCGGTATCGGGCTTCGTTACGAATCTGATCTGCTGATTACTCGGCGATGCGCGCATATACGGCTTGACTTTCGAGAAAATTAGATTTACGTACGGCCATTATGCAACTTTTTAATGTGCTCCCGGTGTCACGGATTTGATTGCTGGTGACTTTTTAAAATATAATTTTTATAACTTTTAAACGGACCAACCGATTAATAATTAATTCGCATTCTTTCATTAGCCAGGGTAAACGCCGCAGTAACTAATGAAATTTTGTGATTTCATTGTTCATTGGCTGATACGTCTAAAAATAACATTTCGAAAAGTCACCAGCGACGGAATCCGTGACGCCGGGAGTAGCTTAACGAGAAGTCTAGCGCTCGGGAAATCCTGAAAAATCTCGAATCGCCAGGAAATATTACTTTCAAATGTCACCAGAGTCAAGAAAAAAGTATAAAGTACTCCTCTGATGGAATAGCTTTACGTGCAGCGTAATATTATTCGGTATAATATCCGGACTCGTCATCGGTGCGAAACCTTTCTGCGCGTGATTACGGATCGTTATTTCTGATCGTTTCATATACATATAGCAGAGTCCGCGCTCCCAACTATTATCGTTCGATCGACTATTGTCGTAAATCGCGAAGAAATTGAGCCGTATTTTTTAAAAAGGTATAGACAAGGCGATGGATGTTTCGTTTCTCCGTTCGTCTGGCTTCTAGGAGTTCTTTGATATCTGATAAAAGAGCCCGAAAACGAAAAACTATATGTACGGCATCGAATTGCCGATGAGTCACGGCCAGTGTGTACTTTGTCCCAGGTTCAGCGAAGACTGAAAATCGCGCCACGCGCCGTCGCTAGTCACGTGGCTCGCCGTCTTTTATCGACCGACTCAGATTGTTGTCTTTCATTGGTCCACACCAAGTCACGTGCTTCAACTTGACGTCATTCCTAGCCACCGTCTGCTACCAGTCGAGTGGATTTACCAGGATTTGCCAGTGAGCATCGGGCCGAGGAACAAAGGATCTACGCTCCGTTTCTCGTACGTGCCTCTTTCCGCCAAACGACGTATTCCGACTCGAATCGTGACGTTTCCCTCGGAAATTAACAGTTCTCCGCCCTGACTGCCGCGACGAAGTGTTCTCCGTGGTGTTTCGACTTGATCGGCCGCGACGTGCCAGCGTTTTGACAGTTCGCGGCTGGCATTCGCATCAGCTGCTGGATAGTTGCTGGCCTTTCTAAGTGTTTCGGAGTTTTTTTCCACAATAGCGACGACGTCATTTTCGGTCAGTGTTTCCGACAGTCGTTGAGTATCCAGTTCTCCTTAAGTATGTTCGTGGTGCGGGGTCGAGGCGGTTAGGTGAGGATCCGAGAAAAAGTGACAGTTTGCCGTGTCTCGGTGTGCTGAACATTTCCATTGATTCTCTCAAGACTCGTCGATCGAGTGACGTCCTGAATTTACTCGGAAAGTATCTTTCACTTTCCGAATTTTTGTGGTTTATTCTGCGAATCACCCCTGCGAGGGGTGACGCACTCGTGATTCAAAGCACTTTGTGACCACTGGGGGAAGAGGACGTAAGATGTACAGCATGAACTATATTGGAAAGTTCATCAGCAACTTTAGAGATTTCTACAACGAGATCAATGCTGCCACGCTGACCGGCGCGATCGACGTAATCGTCGTGGAACAGCCGGATGGATCCTTTAATTGTTCTCCCTTTCACGTACGGTTCGGGAAGCTGGGTGTTTTACGCTCCAGGGAGAAAGTGGTGAGTTTAATTGTGTTTACGAACGAATCACGACGTAATCGTTTACTTTACTTCGAATGGTATCCTTAAATTAATAGCGCGTTACTATAACAAAACTGTAAATTTCTTGCAGGTTGATATAGAAATAAATGGAGAGCCTAGGCAAATTCATATGAAATTGGGAGATTCCGGAGAGGCTTTTTTCGTCGAGGAAGTCGGTACTAATGGCTCGCCCGCAGATTCAGAGATACCGCCGCATTTGGCATGTTCCCCGATTCCCGACGACAACTTCCCACAGTCGAGGTAAGTGATCTCATTTTCGTATGGCCTTATCATGTCCAACGCTTTTCAAACGTGCTTAACAAACTTTGCAATGCGTGAATCATCTTGACCTTGAGTTTGTTGTCCCGTAGATTCAATTTCCTATCCGACCTTCCCCAAGAGCAGCGTGAAAAACTGCTCAGAGATTCGGTGCTATCGATCGAACGTGAAAAATGGGAGCAAATGTCTTCTTTGCCTCCGGATCAACGAGAGAAATTCCTGATAGAACAGTTCTCCGATCTTCCCGTCGAGCACCGTGAGAAATGGCTCCAAATTGCCTCTCTGACCTACGAGGAGAGAGAGAAGATTTTCACCGAAAACTTTGACGAGATCTCTACAGAACGAAAGCAACAGATGATTCGTGAACAGTACTCCGCCTTAAAGACCGAGGATAGGGAGAGATTATTCAAGGAAAATTTTCCCGAGCTTCCTGCCGAGCAGAGGCAAAAGTTCGAGAAAGCTTTATTGGACGATTGGGATGGAAAGCATCAGACGTGGGAGGACAAAGATGTCGTTCCGAAGAACGACGACGAGGAAATCTTTGATATGGATAATATTAACGAGGACGAACCACGGCCGGCTATATCGACGCCAAAATCATTCGTGGCCGTCACTTCGTCGGAGAGGATACGTAAAATTAGCGTGGTGACCAATGATTTTCGGCCGATTACGGAAGATCCGCAGAGCAGCAGCAAAGAAAAGTCTAGCGACGAGTCGAACCCATCCGTGACGAAGAAGAACTCTAAGGACGAAACTGCGGAAGAGGTCAAGAGCGGTAATGGATCCAAGAGGAAGCGCAAGAGGAAGAGCGCCATGAAGAAGAAGGGTTTGCAGAGAAAAACGAGCAATGGTAGTAGCAGCCAAACCGAGATGAGCGAGAGCGACGTTATTGCTGCCGATGAATCCCAGAGTGAACCGGTAAGTCGCCACTTGGCGTATAATTGTAGTATCTTTAATTCCCCAATAAAAACTCCGTCTTACAACGTCCAGAGAGGCAACGTCTTGGGAGAACGGACGGCATTCCGGCCTCGCTGAACTCCTTGTTTTAATGTAGCTTCACGGGCGTGTCGTTGTCGATATAACATAATGTATAAAACGTTGACGAGTGTATTGATTAAAGACGTTAAAGGGTCCGAGTCCGGTTATAGAAGTCGAGACCAAAAATGCATCTTCGGAACCCGTGGCGGCTTTCGCTCAAGAGTCACTGTTGACACGACCTGAAACGGATTTCCATTTCTTCAGCGACACTGAAGTGACAAAGTAAGTCTCCAACTGTAACTTCGTAGTATATTTTAAAAATGCACTCGATAGTAACGCGTTTGTTTGATGGCTTATCGGATATTCCTTAAAATAGATTCTGTTGATGAGTGGAGCTGTAGTTCTGTTTATGTACTTACAGCGCGGCAGCTTATTATTTTTTTTCTTTGCCGTATCGCGGATTTGTTGTTTTCAACATCGTAAAGTGGAAATACTTGATGTTTCTGGATGTAATAGCGATATTCCGTTTCACCTTTAAAAGGAACCGGGATTCCAGGCCTTGCTCTCCCGCACAGTCGGATACAGAGTTTGAAATGCGTAAGATTGCGCAAGAAGGAGCGGAGAGAGACGACGATAAGAACCTCCAACAGAGTTGGAGATGGGGCGAATTGCCCAGTCCTCCACCCGAAACTGCGTTGTCGTCGCATAGAAATTCTCTAAACTCTTCGGCCACTGCCAGTCAGCCCAACGGTAAATACCGACGATATGCGATATAATTATTTGAGAGAAAAAATGACTAGTTTATTTAGCCGTTCGGACACACTCGTACGACCGTACATATTTTTTAAATTTGTTGCTATCCCTCGTGACGCGTTTGTTTTTTGTACAAACACAATCATCTCATTCGTTAGAGCTTGAAGATGAAAGACATCCGGAATAAAATATCGTATTTTCCATCAGTATGAGTGAAGTAGCTATCTTGCATCTGTAATTTACAAATTCTAAACAACCCGTAACGTACACACATTTCCGACCGCTTATCACCATTTTTCTACTAACAACTCGCTAACCGCTATTTCACTGGCAGCAGAGGCACACCGGTCTATGCTCAGTGGCATGTTCTCCTTCATGAAGAAGACTTCTCGCGTAAGACACAATCCAGAGTCGGAAGGAATTTATCTCAGTGATCTTAATGCCGATGAATTGGATCCCGAGGTCGCAGCTCTCTATTTTCCTTCCTCCCACCGTGGACCCACCGCGGTGAAAGGTAAATATTTCGCTTTGCTTGCTCGTATCTGTTTCTCATTCATAAATATCTGCGCGCCGAACGATCATTTCCAGGGGCCCCTTTCTCGAACCGCTCGCAAAAGAAACGTATACGCATCTTAGCGAGTAGACCAATCAGGACTCCCACCACAACGGAATACTTGATCCTGATTGGTTTATTCGCTGAGTTGCGTGCACGCAAAGATACGAGTGACTCAAGAAAGGCCCCCCATGCCTCTTGCATACTTGGTGCGCCTTGGTTTTGTTTCCTCGTTATGTGTTTGCGTTAAATACTACAATGGCAATTAACGCGTTACATTGATAGTATCAATAAAGAAATCCTTTCCACATTCTCATCCTTACCCTCACCTATTCGAAAGACTATAGGATCCAGGAGAAAATTCATATGGCACTAATTTATATCAATCGTCTATCCGTGTGACTAACTAAATAACGCTTCCTGCTATTTTATTCATTTTTTTTATCGAGTTTCAAAGTATACATAGTCAATTGAGTTTGAAGAAGAAAAAGTATACTTTCCTAGAGTTGGCGTTCCCCGTATAAAATTTAAACGTTCCATAAAAGTAAGCGAGACTATTTTTAATCGGATTCTTAAAGGGGACAAAATCGTCGATGAGGAAGATACGGAATCGGGTAATGGACCAAGTTTACCCCAGAGTCCAAATAGCGTAGAGGGGGCTATAGGCGGGCCTAAATCGCTCGATAGCGACTTCGAGGAACCGAAACACTCTTTGTTCGACAACCAGATTGAAATATCCCTCTCTCTGTGCGGTGGCTTGGACTTTGAACAGGGCCCTTCCGAGGAAGCATTCCAACAAAACCTAATCAGTTTCGAGGATATTTGTGCAGACCCGAAACTGTACGAAAACCCTAATATAGTAGTAAAAATGAACGGAAAGTTTTATAATTGGGCAACGGCATGTCCAATTATCATGACTTTGGCAGTCTTCCAACGGCCGTTACCGCAAAGCAGCGTGGAAAATCTCTGCGCTCAGTACATGCCGTTGTCGCTACACGACGACAAAAAAGAGGGGAGCCCGGGGAAAACTGAGGCACGCAGTGGTTACAGTTCTTGGTTTTCCTGGAGAAGATCTAGTCAGCCGTCCAAGAAGCCTCAAGGTATACACGGAGGTGAGATGTTTTACGAAGAAAGAAACAAGTGTGGACATATTCACGAATATTTTAACGGTATATTTACAAGCATCGCGTCCTTTATTTCAGCAGAAGGAGTCCTCGTTGAACAAGTAGGAGCACAAACGATAGAGATCAAAGAAGATGGTGTCGATGGCACGGAGTCCGCTGACAGGTATGTTATTTGACACGACTGATATGAATAGAAACTGCAGTGGTCGAATGCAAAGATATAATGGTAATGTTTGTTTCGTTAACGATATAGGGATTTTAAGAGCGAAGAGAACGTCGATGTTCCTGTAACTATCGACATAGAAGAATTGCAAACAGCTTCATTGGTCGCTACCGATGAATTAATTCTTCCTAAAAGTGAGAAGGAGCGAGATAAGGAAAACGAAGGTTACAGCGGTAGTGAGGATTCCGATAGTAATCAAAATGAGCCGCAAGGTGTGAAGATACCGAAAGAAAGACGATCGTATTACGAACCTACCGAGAAGTATCGTAAGACGCTCAGGCTCCCATCCGAGCAAATAGTAAGTATCGGAACATCTTTCCCCGGTAACTTCGGTCCAAATGAATGAGTACTTATTTTGCGATTTGTATCCCTTACTACCAGGCAAGTCTGAATCTAAAGGAGGGACCCAACGAAGTTGTATTCAGCGTCACAACTGCTTATCAGGGCACGTCTCGATGCAAATGTCACATATACAGATGGCGTTGGGACGATAAGATCGTAATATCCGATATCGACGGCACCATTACAAAGTCCGACGTCCTTGGACATATTTTGCCGATAGTGGGAAAGGACTGGGCTCAATCCGGAGTCGCTCAGCTTTTCACAAAGATAAAAAATAATGGGTACAAGTTACTGTACCTTTCAGCAAGAGCGATCGGTCAGGCCCGAGTGACCAGGGAGTACCTGAAGAGCATTCGGCAAGGAGATTTATCCCTTCCCGAGGGACCCTTGCTCTTGAATCCGACGAGCCTAATTTCGGCATTCCATCGAGAAGTCATAGAAAAGAAGCCCGAGCAATTCAAGATATCCTGTTTGAGCGATATCGAGGCCCTATTCCCGGAGGATTCCAAGCCCTTTTATGCCGGGTACGGCAATCGCATCAATGTGAGTACGAGGAATGCGCATCGTTACTTCGACATTACCTTAAATTGCACGACTCGTTAATTGACTTAATTCTATCAGGACGTTTGGGCGTACCAAGCCGTTGGTATACCCATCATGCGGATCTTCACTATCAACCATCGTGGAGAGCTGAAACACGAATTGACGCAGACATTCCAGTCCTCGTGAGTAACGTAGCTATTTATTTCATTCATTCGAAATTCGGCCTTGGAATTTCAACGATGCTTATCCGTTAAACGTTTTGCTTGGCTTGCATATCGCGCGTTCGACGCAATTATACTTCTTGTTTGGTAAAGTTACTAGATACTACGATATTAGGGCCTAACACGGCCCTTTCGTATCGGTCCCTAACTGTCACTGCCAATCATGGGGACTAGTGATCAGTCCGGGTATGTGAGATGCTAGTCATATTTATCTCCCGTAGGAAAACCTGAATGTAAGTGACGCAACTTCCATGTTTTTTATGAAGAGCATTCAGTGCGTTTTTGTCCTATCGTATGTATAGCAAAAGCATACGTACGTCGATTAGAGAAATATCCAGTGCTCGCTAGAATACAACGTCGCGTTCAGTGCGAATACATATATACATATATGTATGTAATTCTATTATTCCGTTGACTAGCTGCGACATATCAAATGTTATCTCTCTCAATAACAAATTTATGCATAAAAATAACGAATTAACCGAGTGAAAGAAGCTTCTTTTAACGTCTTTTCTACGAGATTTTGACGGGAGGGTATTTGTGTGGTTCCAGTTATACGTGTCAAAGCAGTATCGTCAATGAGTTGTTCCCGCCTCTGTCCACACCTTACGTCTACTGAACGGCGGCACAACCATAGCTCTCTGATATAAATCAACTTATTTATTTACTTTAGTAGACAATTCTTCCAGTTACTCCATTTAATTTGATGCCATTGGTTCTTATTCTATCGTAATCTTATATATTTTGCTGACCAACCCAGTATAACGAAACCTTTGATGTTTCCCTTCTCCTCTTTATACTCCGTGCAATATGAATAGCTTTACACGTCTATACATGTAGGTATAAATATGTACATATGTAATGTATACGTAAAAAGATATTTATTTTTCTATAAATATTCCACATATTCGGAAGGTGTATTTTTATACGAATTTCTCATGTACATTTATATACGAATCTTATTTTCTTTGACGAGTATTTCAAGTAAACGTGTGTAAGTGGTTGATTTAATTTACTGTTGACTTCATTACAATCTCATTAGAGCAGTCTAGTAATTTTGTCGGGAATTATCATCAATGGCCATAGTAACAAGGGGCATTAGTATTTCGAGGTGAGAGTGCTTTTTAGCCCTCATCTAAAATTGTTACACACCGATGAAGTATTTGTGGTTGTGCGTCTACTCACTACATATCTCTACTTATGATTTATAGGGTAAGCACTCGTCAGTACGCAATCGCTTCACCGCTGCTATATTCCAGAGACATTACGTTTTTATAATAGATCCCTTCTATAGAATCTTCATCTTCATTTCGAGCATTTGCTTACATATCGACTCTATCTCGCGTATCTATGTATACCACAACGATGGCTTACATTATATTGTACAACAGCTTGAATTGAGAAAAAGCCATTTAAACGCATTTCCAGTGTTTATTTCATAGGTGTGCATCATTTGTCAGACTACGGTTACGCATTGATAGGTTTCACGATAGCATGGATCTTTTTATAGATCATCAGCTTCAACGCGTCACTCTGTCTCAAACTGCCCAACGAGAACGGTCTTCGAGTGAACCTTCATCTTCATCATTAAATCGCACTTACAGTTCGACCGGACGACGTTACTTTCAAGTATCGTCTAATGATAATTATCTTTTTCATTATTTCAGATATTCGAATATGAGCTTCATAGTAGATCATCTCTTCCCACCATTGCGAGAGGACGCGGCTGATGAGTTCAGCAATTTTGCGTATTGGCGCGAACCCATTTCGGAATTGCCGAAATTAGAGACGATTCGCGGTGTCGATTCTCAAACTACCCAGTAAAGGATTTCTTCTGGTATAGAGCAATAATCCTTTACTCACATGATGTAACAAGATGGTCCTTCAACTTAGTTTACTTTTATACTTTATGTCCCATAGTACAACTTTTAACTGGTGCGATACCTTGAAAAAGCATTCTTTAGAAAGATCGCCGTTAAATTTTCAACGATCTATCTTTATTGGAATGAATGGGGTTTAATCGTAGTATCGAATTTTTTGAGTTGTTGAAAGTTCGGGCGTTTATTTTATAATATTTTAACGGTTACTGAAGTACTTCGGAAGAGATGCGCGTCAACGTAGATATACGCAACGATTCTCGCAAAATTAATGGTCTTTGGTGTTTAAGTTCAAACACATTCCAAGACTGGTGATACGTAAGAAGTAAATTTATCCTGTAGATGATCAACTTTGATGGTCTGTTTATTTTAAGTTACAGTTCCTTAAATGATAGGGATCGCATCGGCCGCTGTCCGCGAAGATTACTCACAGTAGCTTGAACCAGGGCGCCAAAACTGGCACTGTGTTTGAGCAAAGTCGCCCAAGATAAACTCTACATAGTCGAGCACTCTTGGTTCTCAGTGGATTGAAAATATATAATCGGTATTAATATTTTTTGCAAACTGGCACGCGAGTTTAATCAGTTTTTTAAATTGTCGCTAAGTTGTAACGCGATTGTTTGTAGGAGCGAATTGATCGCCTGCTTCGATCGAACGATTTCCAACGATTGCCGATAACACAAATAGTTGAAACATTATAGGAGCATATAAAGCGTGTTTAACACAGTTGGCTCTTTGCGACATGCTATCGAGAGAGACGTTATATATTTATCTTGCAACTCATCCATATTATATACGAGTGGTTAATATTTAATTAGATATCCATATTTAGATTGCGTACAAAGGAGGCGCCCACATTTAAATTGTGATAATCCAGAAACCCTACTGAGAGATTCTTTAAATGTAAAATTTATCAGATGCGTCACAATTTCTTGGACCATCGCTTTCTAGGAGGAAACCTATTTAGGATTATTTTTGAGTAGATCGCCCTGTAATATCTGCTCGATGCGCTGCGGCATTCGAAAGCACGCGCTGCCAGAGAATTGCGATTGAACAGTACCTTTTGTTGTTTCTTTTCAGATAAATACACAATCTATTTGAAACCTATGTACATTAGTTTTAATTCTCTCAGGAAAGTTAAATGGAAACAAATATATCTTAGATACACGATAGATTGGTCATAGTTTATATTTTTTTTTTCTAATTTTAGTTATACTTTCTGTAGGAAACGATAAGGTTTAAGTTTGTTTTACCAAAGATATTTTAACGGGTGTAACTTGTGATTTGCGTGATGTTATTACATTCGCGCGTCCCCCATGGCAGAGTCGAATGATGATCGCGAAATGGATTATCTTTCGTGCGTTTGTTTGTATGTGCTCGTGATGCACTGATAGGATTGGAAATTGAATGAGCTGAACAGAGAAGGTTTAGAAACATTCGCGTAGAAATTTGAAATTTTGTCTGGCTTACTATATTCTAAGTTTATTATTATTTTGTAAAGCCTGTATATAATACACATTAATTCCTATGTACAATAATTTGTGTAAAATACATATTGTTTATTTTCTAACGAGGTTTATCTTTTTCTTAACTGCACATTTTTGGTATAGCTAAGTTTCGTTCCTTTACAACTTTATTTCAATTTGTATTAATATGTCTTGATACGAATGTCGTTTCGAGTATAAAAGCCTACATTTTTACCACAGCCACATTAACAAGATGCAATCGATGTTGCTTCTCAATCACTACTATATAGCTTGATTTTTAAGTAAGAGAAATAAGAGTTATAAAAGCGAACGTGGCATATCTAAGCAGATCTAGTTCTCTATTACATAATCAATCAACATATTTAATAATGTACTTTTGAAGCCGAGCACTTATGTATATGGAAATTTAGTCAGTCAAAAGCGGCTGTATTTAAAGATAGCCGCATTTTCCTCAAATGCCTTCAACTTTCATTTCACTTGCACAAATGTAATCAAATTTCTAGCAATACGTATACGTACTCTGAAGAAAGAAGGAGAGATTCCATGTAGTTTTCAGTCTACATAATATATTCTCTGAAATCTGTCACCTGTGTCTGTCTATGAAATTTCATAAAACGCTAGAATTGTTCTACCAAAGGTAAATGATTCATTCGATGTAACAGTATATCTTGTAGTCTTTATAGTATATACATAATAAAGGATATGCCAAGCAGCTTGCATTATTGTTCAGTGTTATAAAAAGATTGATAATGCCATTCAAAATTCTATCATATATCATAAAATTCATATTATTTTTGACATTTCTCAAATTTATGAATTATTCGATATTCGTTCCTTTTTCCAGCAACGAGAAGGAAAGGTAAAATCATGGAGCTGTACAAAAAAAAATTTAATTTGAAATATATACAACTTTATTTGCAACTCTCATTCTAGGTTTCCGCAGTTTCTGTCTCCATTTCATCATCTTCCATTTCATTTTCTATCGTACTATCGTTATTTGCAATATGTTCATATCCTTTTTTCTTGGTGTATACTCCAAGCGGAGTCAATTTAAATGTAGCCAGTTGCTTGCCAATTAGTTTCTGTAAAATTAATGTATTCGTTATACAGATTAGCTTTGATACACTCCAAAGGAGGAAGCAGACTTCCAAATACCTACCAATATCCTAGCTTGTTCAGGCGTCAAGGCTTGACCCTTCTTACAAACTTCATGGTCCTTTATCAAGGTGACAACACCTTTTTGCAAAGAGGTTGGCATACCTAGCTGTCTCAAATGTGGTTCTATACTATGCGGAAACTCTGATATCGGTCCTTCAGGAAGTACTATAGTTTCAGTGGCGATGAAACCCGATCGGGCGTAATCTTCCTCGCCGTATTCTTCCATCCAGTTTAACACCTGAGTACAAGAATTATTAGTTGGAATTGTCTACCTAACGCGCCAGCCGATTCTAATACCTTTTTCTTAGGTTCATTTGTAAATAATAAACCGCACTGTCCCTTGAGGACTTTGGATAATTCGTGGAGACCCTCCGCAATTTCATCTTCAGGCGATTTGCCCAACGCCAACGATATCACTTTGTTCTTTCCAAAGAAAAACCTACTGTCTTTCCATTCACTTCGTAGGTCTTTTAGTTTTTCGTTGCGCATATTTTGTACTGAAAAGAGAACTATACATTTGTACTTCTCGACGCAGCTCCTGATGTCTTCTATAATTTGCTGCTTGAGAGCCAGGCCCTTTTTACTGGTTTTTGTTAGAGAAACTGCAAAGAATTTGACAAACGGTTGACGGGAGTTTTAGGTTAATTCAATAAACTTCTCATTTGCCGATGCTATTAACTGTAGATAATAGTTTGATTTAATTGTAATTACTTTTCTTATCTCGTTTAGATTTCGGCATGGCTTCGTTGTAAACGAGAAAGATTTACTAAAATAAATTGTACAACTGTGGAGTACTCGGATAACGCTGCTGACAACCATGTGTTCCGGCGGATTAGTAAAATGGCGCTCTTCGGGCTGCGTTCAATCCTGCGCAAAGTTGCCTACATTCACAGAGACAAATGTGAGAACTTTATTCGGGTTAGATAATTTTGGCGGATACTCTAGTAAAACGGATAAAATGATTTCCGAATAACTCGCTTTGGTAAATTGTATCGGTACTTCTCGTGAATCGATGGCTGTTTCGCGCGAAGTAAAAAAGACGGCAATCGTGATAACTGCCTCTATACCATTTATTCTCCATTTATTTAGATCCTCTCGCATCGCGAATACCGCGTTGACCGCGATCGAGCGGAATTCGAATCGGAGAAATTCGAGGATCGTTCGAAAGACCGGAAAGTGCGAAGTGAACGCAGTCCAAAATGGCGGCTTCCGCTAGTCGCGGCAGTGCACTCTGTGAGATCGTAGTGAACGGGAGCCGTTGAATTCGCTGAAGCCTCGATTTTCCAGGCCGCTTTCTGCACTCAAAAGGTGAGTCTTTATTTGTGGACCGTCGAAAGATTCGCGCATTCGGCAGACAGTAGTGCGACGGGCGACGAATTGCGCGTCTCGTTGGAAATATGCGAAGTGTGTCCCTCGGGCCGTGTGAACCCCGTAGGCCAGTCGATCTAGCGGTCGTAACTGCGAAGCGACGAAATTTCCAGGAATGTCGTGGTTGGCGAGTGATTTCGTAGTTTGACAGGGTGGGGTTCTGTTCCCCGATGCATCGTGGCGCGGTACCTTCCTCTCTTCGATTTTCGTCTGCGAAAATCATTTGGCAATCGTTCGTTCCGCGGCCCCTCCGAAGGCAGGCAGCCGCTTCCCGAATGACGCACGCGACGCACGAAGAGAGGAGAAGAGAGGAGTGTCTCGGGCGCCATATTGCCAGGTCGCCGGCGAAAATTTTTCGGTTTTCTCGCGTGAAACGATATCGCTGTCAATCGACGATTGTCAGGGATCGGTAACCTCCTCGCTATCGGCGACTCTGATTCTCGCGCTAACGACGACGCGAATAATGTGCCGTCGGACGTCATGATTCCTACGCTTCCTACGTAATTGGTTTTTTAATGGAAATTTAGCTCCTTATACGGCCGGTAGAAATCTAAGAACGTATCGGCATTCTTTTAATTTGCGAATTTTTATCTCCTAAGCATTTGCTAGGTATATACGGCTTTCGTTTGTAATAATCGTACGACGCATTTAGCGATACGCGACACGCCTCTCTACGTCCCACCGGTTCGATCGGCAAGTTAGACGGGGCGCATACATTTTATGCCGCGTCGATCGCGTTATCGGCTTTTTTGTTATATCGAGGTTCCAACCGACAAGAGGACAGATTACTATCATTTCTACGGTAACGTCGATATTTCAATGTCGCTCGCACAAATATTACGGGGAAATACACTTCAACTGTAACATCGTATTTTCCGATGGAGAACCAGAGTACCGGTCTCTCGCATTTAATTAATTTTCTGTACAATTTAATTTGCATATGCGCTATAAAATATTATCCGATGAATTTTGATCGACTGGCGTCCAATTCAGACCTCTTCAAACCAGAATCGTCGTTTGTCGCGAAAGAATTAAAATTCAGCATTTTCGGAGCACTTTCGCGTTTCGTACACGTACCACGAATGTTCCGATGTAAACCAGACAAGGCCCCGTGCGAATGGAATGAAAAGGAAAGTTACGTCCGGTTTTCGAACTCATATCGCTCGATCGAGTTGGTCAGGAAAGACGAGCTCTTCTCCGCCGTTCCCATGTGCTTTTTAAACGACTAATCTCGATTCGTGAGGTTCGCGAAAGAGTATGCGGTGGGGTGAGAAAGAGAGAGAGAGAGAGAGAGAGAGAGGGAGATAGAGAGTGGACGAGTGAGGTGGGACGTGCGCGGGGACATCCGCGGCCGTGTTCTTTCCATTCGCCAAGGCCGACGCTCGACCGCCCGTGTACTTATCAACGTAGCAGAACGAAGGTTTCTCTCGTCTCGAGACTGCATTCTTCGCTCCCACGCAAATTACCCATTACACGGAGCCCCATTCATTTTTCTCGCAGTGCGCGAACGCGATTCCGACCTTTGGTGAACCCAGGTGAGAGAACCCGCCGAGTTCGTATGTACCTCGGATGGAGGTTTCGGCGCGTCATAGCGAATCGCGCGCTATCGTCGGCCCAGACGTCTCACCCACAGGTGGTTCCGCGAAGCCGTTCTCACGTGGATCGCGGATTCTTCTCGCATCCGTCGCGAACAACCGAAGACGGTGCTCGATTCGATCTTCGTTCGCGAGAATAGGGTACCTAGTTGACTGATTCTTTATTGATGGATCGAACAAATTTGAACAAAATTATTATATCTACCCCGTATTTTTTAATTTTTTATTTTCGGCCTCATTTGAGCCGGAAAACGATATTTAGAAGTGCGCCATATGTCATCGTTCAGCAAATCTATCTCTCTCGCACTCGTTGCTTGGCATAAGTGCGTCTCTCACGGCTCTTCGACGACGCGTCACAATTCAGCAGAGAAACGCGTCTATAACTCAGCGAATAATTATTTTTTCGGACCTCTTCTGTTTCACGTGATGTATATTGAATATGTATATAGATTACAAATTGAATTTTGAAATATGAACATTTTTTTCTAGTTAAATACCGTATTCGTTCAGTGGAGCCGTGGTGCGAGATCACCCCCCACCCCTCGTCGATTCCAATGGCCTCGTCCTCGAGGGTGCGCGCACGAGTATGTCGGTGTCGCGCGCGCGGTCGTTTCGTCCCGCGAAATGCGCACGCCGGCCGGCCGGGCCTCGCTCGTCGGCGAAGCCGATCGATGTGCGGGCGTACGAGGGGCGCCTTCGCCACCTACGTCGAATGATTCCCTTCCTCTATCTTTACAGCGCACTCGGGTCGAGGCTCTCTCGTGGTAACACTTTCGACAGACTCTATTCGGTCTGATTTGAATTTATTCGCTTTCGCGCGTATTCTTCGATGCAGCCTACAAGGGAAGGGTGGTTTTTTTTAATTCATTTTTGTAATAATTCCTGGCACAATTTATTCGTGACTCTATCGCGATCGACGCGCGGCTATCGAGGCGCTGTAAGAGCGATACAAGTGACGGTTGCCTTCCGGAAGATCAGACCTATTCGCGTTACGGGGATGCGAGATTTACGCGATCGCGCGACTGCCGCAGGGGCGTCCGTCGGTCTGGCGAATGTCGCTCGTCGTCCCACGCTCGTTCGACAATGAATTGCGCTTAATGATCCACCCACTCCGCGGTCGAGGCTCGCGCGCCCGCTTATCGCTTTTGATGCTCGCGATTCTTCTCGATCCTGCGCCGGGGGAAGCGCTCGGTCGTTCCCTCTACTCGTCGCCGCCGTGGGCTAGGGTAATAACAAAAAAAGAAAAGAGAGGACGGCGGCTCGTGCCCGACTCTTTTGACTGCATTTCCGCTTTTGCCGTTCGCCTCGTCACCCCGAGTACATAATCGCGCGCGGGGTTGAGGCGACCCACTTCCGAAAGATTGCACGCGGTCGACCTGCGTGTCCTGATCAACGCGAGAGAGAGAGAGAGAGAGAGAAAGAGAGAGAGCGTCTAGACTTTACTTCTCGTCGTCCTGCGTTTATTTTACGCTCGGCGTTCACACTCGAGAGAAATACGCAACGTTCCTGCTGTCGCGTGGATGCGTGAACGTATTCTCACACACCCCGGCGCTATCGAGAACGCTCTAGCGCCGGACCGAACGCAGAAAGTTCGCGTAAATGAATCAGGCGCGGCGATTACGCATTCGGAAAACCTTCGGAAGGGGTGGCGCAGGCGCTCGCGGCGTGAGGCAAGCAGCGGTGGTCGCGCACGTTTTTTTTCTCGCGCCCGCGATTCTCCGCATATCTCTGCCCTACTTTCTCGGAGGGTTTCAAAATAAAAGGGTGACATCTCCGACGCGTGATCGGCGGGTGGAAGCAGGGGTTCTCAAAATCGCGTCGGCTATTTCCGGTCGACGCCGTTTCCCCGTATTTCTCAATTGGCTCGTGACTCAGAATCGTGGTGCGAAGGGGGAGGGGACAACACGCGTCACGAACATTCTCAAGCGCGAAGCGCGCGCCGGCACTCGCGTTTCATCCTACCGCGTCGCCCGTCGCTCGTCCGCGATTTTCTCCGGGCGCGCTCGCATCTCGCGTACGTTCCACGCGAGAGATTTCGCGTGGCGAGAAGGGGAAGCTGCGCGGAGAAAGGGAAACGACCGATTTCGTAATCAATATTTCCCGGACGGATCTAACGAGTTCCGCTATCAGTTCTTCGGGATCGTCGATTTTTTCAAAAGTTGAAAGAGAGAGACGAGCTCGCGACAAAACTGCCCCGAGTCCCGCATCGGTAACAACCCTGATCGAAAAGGGCGAGCTTCCCCTCGCGTGGATCTCTCTCCCCCTTGGAAATTCGCGGGGAAAACACGTGTGTCTCGCTTCTCGCGCGCGTGCAGACTCCCCCTCCCTCTCGCGCGATATAGCGCTAGCGCGTGAGTTTGCGAGCTTGACATCAGTGGCTATTCCAAGCTGCTGACGCACCGGAGCCTGCGCCCAAAGCGCACGCCGACGTGAGAACGAGCGCACCGCGAAACCGATGTATGTGGTGGGTGTAACTCTCCTTCCCGTCGTCCTCCTCTTCCTCCTTCTCTCTCTCCCCCTCCCTTCGCTACAGGACCGGTACCGCGCGCGTCCAGCTCGCTCGGTTTATTATTCCCTTCGTTAGACCGGAGACATTGGCACCTGCAAAATATTTGCACGGTGTATCGAGAGATTCGCATAATTCAAATTCGTACGGGCGAGCGACTGGGAATACATATTTCTCACGTCCGCCTTGGCCTCGATCGGCGGTTTCCCCGCTCGATTCGACTCGACGGCAACACCGCGTCGCGACACTCCAAAGTTCCGGCAGCTTCGTTTAGATAACGGCGACGACCCTCTCGGGCTCGAGTGTTCCTACCCTCGGGTCCGTCGGTGCGCCCGCGCATTTTGCAATGCGTGTACCACCTGTGGCACGTAGGTACGCGAAGGGCGTACGAGCGCAGCCTCCACGGATCTGCAGCGACTGTGTTACGACGGTCCCTCTGCTGCTTTTTCCGTCGACAGTCACTCGTCGCTAGAATTCGTATTCGAACGATTCTTCGTTTCTACGGCGGAGAACCCCGTTCGCCCGATCAAGAGCTTCGTGCTCGAAAGCGGAAACGCAGTGCGGAGTCGTTTCGCATCCAAATGCCCCCCCGGTACAATTGGCCCAAAAGTGCACGGCGTCGCATTGCGACTGCCATTGGCGGGCTATCGACCGGGGCGCGAGAGGGAGAAAGAAAGAGACGGCGAAAGAGAGATTTCAGAGCTTCTGCTCGAGAGCGTCTCCCGACGCAATCAAAAATCTTCGAATGCACGGTGTCCACTCAATTGGAAAATTTTATGTTAAATTTCTAGTAACTGATTAAAATTATTATATCACATTAACCTAATCCTGAGCAGCAAAAAGCTATTGGAATACAGGGAAAATGTATCAATTGTTTCTTCACATCGCGCAAATGAAAAAGTCGGGGAAAATGAGTGATTCCAGTCAGAGAAATCGGAAAAAATCAGGCAATTTTGTGAGCGGAATTGGGTGGCTACCCTGGAATGGTATTCTTCTTTCGCAAGGAGGACGGCGATGCGATTGTCACGCGGGGAGAAACGAAATGAGATTTGGATGATACTACGAAAGAAGGGGGAAGGGCGAAGTGCGGTCCCCTCGAAAGACTCGCGCATCCTCGAAACGTCGTTCCACCTTGAGTCGTGTCCGTAACGAACGATTGGTTTTCCGGGGAAAAATGATAGGCGGTGGCGACGGGGAGACGTACGGCGAGCGTGCGAGAAAGCAGGGGTGGGTCGCTGCAGGAGTTGCGCGCGCGCCTGCTCCTCCGCGGATCAATATTTCATTTCACCCGCACCTCCTCGTCTCACCAGGTTTCTCTCCTGCTATTGTATCTTGGCATAATTACCTCTCATCTCGCTCTCGTTTTGTTTTTCCCCGCGTTAACCTCCCCTGATTTTTTTCGCTCTCGCCGCGTCCTCGGCGCTTCCAACGGATCGAATGAGCCCGACGCGGAAGCGCGGAAGATGGACGGCTATCTCATTTTTTTTTCATTCAAAACTACGCAAACATGCCACTTTTTCCGGAGCGTGAAAAAGGGACGACCCTTCGCGCGATTCCCCCTTGGCGAGAGGCGTGAAGCCCGAAGTCTCTCTTCAATCTTCGTTACCGATCTCTCGCGTCCAAGTTCCGGCAACGGGCGAAACTGCGACTACTTCCGCGCGACGAAGAAGGGGAGACGTCGCGCGAGAAATACGCGAGCCCCGATAAACCGCGCGCGTGGGCATCGCGCCGGCTCCGGAGCGACGTTGCGTCATTGGGGTGTCGTTTAGAGCGCGTCGCGGACCGGTCGTGAAGGGGGCGCGTGGCGCAGGCCGATTGTCGTCGTGCGGCCGAGCACGTGTTTTCGCGAGAACTTCTCACGCCGGGGACAGAGATTTGTACGTAATAAGTAGTATTTAATAAATGCCAAACCAAACTGGGAAGAAATTCTATTTACGCAGGGCGCGTTGCCGTGTCACCCTGATCTTTATCACGCGTTCTCGTTATTCGAGAAACGAAACATCGAAAAGCACGCGTCATCGCACGTGCCGTTTCGTGACACGACTCGATATCTCTCGAGAAACGCGAGAAATTCGAAGCTGCGCGAGTGGGGACTTAATTTGTCTCTCTATTTCCCGTCGTTTTCCCCTACCAATCCTTTCCCCTTTATTTTTCAATCTTAAACCTACGCCCGTACACGTCGCACCGTTCGCGGGGGATTTGCGCGCGGTCGAACGGGAATTCTCTTCGTTTCGTCGTTTCTTTATCTCGAAGAAAACTGGAAAAAATGTAGGTTCTCGGAAACGTCGGTAAACAATCCCCGACTCATCGGTGGTATTATTTGCTTTCCATTATCGAGTCGAGCCAACGAAATACTTGCGCCTCGAAATTATTCATTTTTTCCATCCGCAGTCTTCGACGCGACGTAAATGCGAATAGTGGGCTTCCGGAGAAAGTGGCCTTTACGGGAGGACCTTCCTCCTTTATCCGGAAGGTGTCGAGAAATTCCACTCTGGTTACAGTGACCCAGATACGCGCTCGCTCGACTGTAGCGCGAACGGTAATAGGAATGTTCGTCGAGAGACGATCGGCTCTCTCCCGCGTACGCGCCGTTAAGAATGCAGTTTCCTTTTCGACGTTAGCTCTCCTCGGGGGTGATCGTCCGCGGGAGAGCGAGTTGTACGAGTATACAGTATGTCCCGTGGATATATAACGCAAGTATTTGAATTTCCCCCACATTTGACTTTGGTAGTGCTTGGAACGGTGCTGTAGTTAGCGTTGGCTTCAGAAGAGTGCGCTACGTTCTTACGAGCCGTGTTTCCGAAACCTGTATGATTATTTCTCATCACTTTTCTACACATTATTTATCATTATTTACACATTCAGTTAATTTCGAGGTTAGACGCTTCGATCTCCCGAATTGACAGTTCCCGGGAAAAATCAGACGTTTTACACTTTTCGCTCTCGAAACACGACTCGTAAGAACGCAGCGCACTCTTCTGAAGCCAACTCTAACTACAGCACCGTTCCAAGCACTACCAAAGTCAAATGTCAGGGAAATTCAAATACTTGCGTTATCCACGGAACATACTGTAGAGCGCAGGCTGCTCCCGGTCAGCGTTGAGCACGCACAGAGAAAAAGAATTAGTTGGATCTACTAAAAATTACTTACAGGGTCGCAATTAATTATTTATTACCATCAATGAAATCTTTTTTCATATTAATTTGATGTTTCTTCCTCGTAATCACGTACCATTTCACATGATTGTAAGAAACAGATATCTAATTGATGTATTAAAAAAATTCATTGATATAAATAAATAATGACGCGACCTCGCAAGTAATTTTCAGTAGATCCAATTAATTCTTTTTCTCTGTGCGAAATAAAATCGTCTCGTACGCGTACGTCGATGCGCGGGGGACGGCGCGATAACGGATACCCGGCAGGGATGATGGGAAATTGGACCGAGCCGCGACTATGTAACCGCCGGTGACTGTAAAACGGGGATCGATCGCGTAACCTCCGACGAGATCACTGCGAGCGAGCGTACGAGCGAGCATGCGCGCGTGTGCCGCCGCTGGAAAGCTGCATCCGCGCGAGTAGAGCGATCGTTGAATGCGCTCACGGCTCTCGCGTGCGAACGCAACGGCGCACCGGCCGCGTAATCGCGTGATTCAGCGGCAAATAGAAAGAGTCTATCGAGCGACAGTTGTTTCACCGCGGCGAAACTTCGTGCACGCGGTTCGGTGCGACGAACGCATGCGTTATCACTGTCATGACGTTCGTTTCCTGGATAATCTTTACGCTTAACAGGCTGAAGCATGTACTGGCTCCACTACAACGCGTTCACGAAGTCTTGACATAATTCGATCAAAATGCATTACCCGAGGGTGACGAGGCACGTAAGTGACGTGCGCGCACACGTGGGCCGCGCGCACTTACGTCGCCCCACGTTGTGCGCGTTCGTCAGATTTGACGATTAAAAATGCATCTGCAGTGAGAAAAATATTTGGTCAAACTAATCAAAATCTTTGAGATGACCAAATTGTTTGGCGATATATGGATTCTTCATTTGTTTGGTTTGATTGACCACTTTCTGGTTAGAATAATTGAACATTTGGTTGAACTGACCAGTATTTTGATTAGAATAATTAAACGCGTCAGACTAGATGCATTTAGTCATTTTAACCTAATTATTTTTCCCAGTGTACCTACGATCTCGTTCGATTCGTCCTTACGCTTCGGATTACCCGCGGGTTTCGTTCCTTGCTTCTCTATCCCTCGCGACTTATCGTTGCTTTGCAGGCGTTACATACGAAGGCCAAATAATAGGCGCGCACGCATCGTTATTCGACCTGGCTGGTCTCGCAAGGAGAACGCGTGGAGAACGTCGTATCATGTAGAGCGTATTCTCTGGATAATTGCTCGTAATTCTTTTCCTCGTTGTCGACAAATCAGGCTTAACTCTTAAACGGAGTTTAAATCATTCGTTCAACCAATGAGCGCTCGAGAATGAGGATTTAAACCGAGTTTATGTAGATAAGCCCGAGTTGTGGAACTGGCTGTTAAACGGTCGGTTAATTTCTGCATGAAATCGCCGCATGCCGACGAGGAGAACAATGACGCGCGAAAAAAGAAAGAAAGAAGTACGAAAGAGACGTCACAGTCCATGCGAACCGAAGTTCGACGCGGCACGCCGCCGTGTCCCGGGACGCCCGTGCTCTCGCTGCCCCACCCAACTTCGCAGCCGCCATGTCGGAGCCGATCAATACTTCGGTGGGAGGCGAGCGCGGTCGAAGCTTCCCGAAGGATCTGCGAGAGCGCCCGAGTCCTGGCACGAAGCGGGCCGAGTCCCCCCCACGGACGACGCGGCCGGTTCAGTTGCTGTGCGGGAGTGGTCTCTGAGGGATGTGTGGTGTAACGTGTGACTGTTAAGACCGAAGTAGTTTTCTCGGAGAGTACTCGTACTCGTTCCCCTCGGAACAATTACAGACTGAATCTAGTCACCCCCTCCCCCCCCGACAGAATCCCGGCTGCGTGTATTTATTTATATTTATTGTACAAAAGACTTTTAAAATAGGTAGGTGGAATTCCCGCAAATCTCGCACACTATTTTTACGCCCCTCATCGTTAACTGCTGCCGGCGCCGCCACCGCTGTCGCCGCCGTCGTACGTGTGTCGTATGCACGTTTTTGTTCTCTCTCTCTGCTCCCGCTCCCGCGGTTTCTCCTCTTATCGTGCCAAATGCCACGCTTCGCGTGGAGTGTGCTCGCTGTTTTTCTCTCTGACAGAAATTGCTCGTACAATCCCGCAGCTATCGATCTGCTCCGTAGACTGCGACGCAAAAACCGTCGAATCTGCATTGCTGGCATATCTGAGGAGTATTTAGCGCTCGGGAGAAGAACCGTTAATATCTAGTAGCGAAATTTAGAGAGATCGCACGACGAAAGATTCTTTCATTCGTTTCCAAAAGGAACTGCGTCGCGCGTTGGCAGCATGCGCCGCGTTACACACCCATACGTGGCTTCGCCCGACCGTGGACCATAACCTCAAAGAGACGTAGGAGAGCCTCTTGGCACGCGCTACGCCCTTTGCGTGGAATTCGTTTCGATCTTTCGGCGCGATTTCTTTTGTTCTATGATCGCAGCTCGACAGGGATAGGTCTTCGAAAACGCGTTTATCGTGTAAAATTTTCTTACGAGCTAAGCAATCTTGTGTTATATTCATTGCATTAGAGTATCTAGGTCCGAAATTTCAATATACCACTGTATATCAAACGCATGGCCTTTCTTAGGAGAACAAAGTCCTCCCATCCATCGATATCGTACCACCTTTCATTTCCAAATATCCGAATTTAATTTTTCAAACGGCGCATCTATCCTTCGCGTCGCGTATCGAGCATCGTCTCTCGCGCAAATGGACAACCCACTCCGCAGTAAAAGTCGGGACGTTATCAACTCGGTAAAATATACGGCGCGATAAAGACTCGGATAAACAATGAATACCGATAAAATTGTTCTCCATCTCCGCACGTTTTATGATCTTACGACGTGCATGCCTCTGTGTCCCCCTATCGGTCTCCCTCTCGCTCTATCCTTCCTCTACGATCAGAGGTACAGTATCGATCGACCGGTAGGTTCGCCACCTCTTTGGGCGCACGCGAACATACCATAAACGAGTCGTTGCTTTCGTCTCGCGGTAGTGTTCAAATTAAATTCCGGCTCCGCCGTCGTTCGCTCGAGTCCGTCGTGTGCTTTCACGCGACAGAGAATGCCATTTATCTCGTTCATCGATTTTTCTCAAATCCGCACCTTTTAACGCGACCGTTTGCCACCGCCGTTCGGGATGCTGCCAGCGCCGTGGTTGTCCGAAAGTAGGTGATTAAATATAGTACGATGATAAATACGCGCCCGCGATTGATCTTGCCACGCCACGTCGTGTTCTTCCTCTGTATCGTCGACGTTGCGGTTAAGAGATTGATATCCGCGTCACGTTCGGCTTATCTTACGCACCCGGTAAATATGGTCGCGCCGTGCTGCCGGCCGCGGCTAGACTCTCCGTTCGCGTACCTACCACGCGTGCGTCTCGCGGCGCGCTTTCGTTCGCGCGTCATCCGGTGTGCGGTCTGAAAGGAAATTTGTGTCCCCCGTCGTACTAACGCGCGTTATATTACGCGATCCTACGTGCCCGGATTCGATTAAGACTCGCCGCCTCCGGCCTCCGTTTTATTTCTGTTGGTTTATCAATTTTTCCTCACTCCCTGCGCGAGCCTCCGGAATTGTGATAGCTCCCGACGACGACCTTGGTGATTTTGCACGCGGAGTAGAAGGTACGATGACACCTTATCGTTCGTTGCTTTCTTTCGACGATGCGTGTCTCGTTTTATCGACGACGACCGCATTGCGCACGCGCGCGTGCGCGCATCGACTCGGTGAAGCTCCGTCGGGGGTTGCTTCGCGGATTCTTTTTCGGTTTTTTCGCCCCGTCATCTCGTGGGGATGTCTCGCCCCGATGAGGAACTACACTGAGAGAAGAGTATAATAATCACTATTATAAATAGTAGATAATAGACTTGACTTTTTGGGGAGAGTATTGCGTTCATTGCTTTACTGTATGACAACAGTTTACACACGTCTAGTGAATTTCACAATTGTATGACGATTGTTGTCATGCAGTGAAACAATAAACGCATACTTTTCCCAAAAAGCCTATTATCCAGTATAACGGCGATTATTGTACACTGAAAAAATTGTTGGTTGGGCTGACAAAATATATTGAATGAATACGAGCCAATAAAATGTTTTTTTTTTGGAATCGCAAAATTCTTTGGTCGATTTCACGAAAACTTCGATGGAGAGCTAAACATTTGGTTAATCCAACAAATACTCTTTCAGGTCATCAAATTGACTCAAAATTATTTTGTTGGCTACTCTTTTTCTCTCAATGTATTTTCTCTCCGTAAACCGCTGAACAGTCAATCGAGGGAGGAGCTGGAAGTCACAGTTCGGGAGCACAGCTTTTGCTGCATATTTTCCCTCGTTGCGACGCGTCTCGTCCTTGCGTACCCCCGCGTGCTTCTAGACATTCCGACTTTCCCTCGGCCTCTGCCCATGCAGCTGCATCGCTCCCTCGTACGTGATCCACCGGTAACGGTTTCGCAATTGTCCAGGGATTAAGGCCAATTCGAATCTTCGCGCGTAGCGCGAAGGTCAACCGCTCGAGTTGAAGGGTGTAAATTGCAACTCTACCCGTGTCCACGCCGTTCATGCGATGTCATTTTTTTCATTCTCGTCTGTGATAAACGCAGCATTCGACACATATCAAGTTGCCTTGATTAGAATTGGATCCGAGTCTACTGATTATTTATGCGGCATCGCGTCGGAGCCACGGGTTCGTGTTTCTCGTATCAGTAATTCATCGCTCGATGATCATATTTTTTCTCTAAGGTCGGCTTGAGAACCGCACTGGCTTGAATCAATGCGGCGCAACGTACGTGCACGCGCGACCTCGACTCCGCGTTCGGCGTCCCGCCGGCGTTTTCGAAACGAACGCTGCTCGAAGACCCATCGGAATTTTACGGCGGAAGGAGAAATTTTTCCTTTCCGTGAGAATCGTTCGCGTCTTCGCTGTACGTTAAGAAATCGTACGTACGCGGTAATGCATGCGTTTCGACGGCGACTATTTCTGGAATAGCTGAGTTCCTGTACGCACGTTTCACCGTTATCGCGTCATCCATTGTCAGCGTCGTGAGTCATCGTTCCTCGTGCACCAACACTTCAGCGCGATACGCTGTGCGTACATACCTCCGTCTGCTGCAGGAACATCGAGCGATTGAGACAGTCTTCCCTCTTTCACCCTCTCGATTTTCCTATCCGAAGACGAAACAAACTTCCTCGTTTCTTCGATAGACCGTACCTACACGGAGAAAAATGGAGCTCAAATTATAAGAAATTGTACTTGAATATTTCAGTTAAAAATACTAGTATATAATAAAGCTGAAACAGATTGATAATTTACAATTTTTAAGTGACCAATTTATAAAGCATTTGGTAAAACAATATAAGAAATTACGATTTTAATGTTATTATTTTAAACACTAGCAAATTTTTAATTATTTGCACAGTGTAATTTATTTTATTTCGATTTTTCCTATTTTTATAGCAATATGTGATGCGCAATGAACATTTGCTAAGTAACACTTCGAGTTTTTAACTACAGCGGTGTAATTTCCACAAGAATTCGTGCAAATTTCGGGGAGACGTCGAGAGCCGTTTTCCTTATCCCAATACCCTTTGGTATTTGGGCTCTTTAAATGGGGAAAATCCCTATTCACTCGCGAAGCTTTCTTTTCGCTCTCCCCAAATCCCAGAGAGATTCGTTCTCGATTCCGAGAGAGATCGATGTCGCTCGAACCTTCCTCGCGGGCGGATGGCTCTTCATGCCAAAAAATGCGGAACGACCGCTCGACGTTACGACAGCGTCATCGCGTACCAACAGAGAGGTACCGGCGCTCGGGGGGCAGGTGGCGTGCGTCGGGGTGGCACCTGGCCAGCACCGAAACGCGCGTCGTTCGGCCCTCGGTTCTTCCGCAGGGCGACGGCTATAGCGACGCGCTCCGTCGCTCGAAGGATGCATCGGGAAACTTTTATTCGTATAACGGACTCTTCCCCTCGCGTCACCAGCTTCATTTTCTCCCCCGCTAACCGTTCGGACCATCGAAAGAGCATTATCGGTCGAACGCGTTTGCCCCCTCGCCCCGAAGAAGGACCCGCGCATATTCCATTCGGTTCTATTCTCGTCGTGAAATCTATTTTCGTGTACGGCGGCAGAGTAACGGGTCGGGGTTGAGCCTTGGGTTTTCGGTCGAAGGGAATTTACGGCGCGGAAGGAACCTCACGGTACGCTTCTCGATGAAAAGAACCCGGATCCCTCGCGCGCACCTGTCCGTGGAGGCTCCTCCGAGTCCAAGGCGGTTCTCCGCCTTCGGATTATCGAATTTACCGCACACTCCTTCCGAATTTGGTATACGCTTTTCGTTGAGTCGTCATCGTAAGTCGAAGTCAGAGTCGAAGTCGAAGCTATAATCGTCGCTCGGGGTACGTTCCTCGGGAAGGCGGTGTGTACCCCTTTCCTCCTCCGCCTTTGAACGGAAGCAATTTGAAACCGTCTTGGAGAGACTCGACGATGCTTCCGCGCTACTAGCCGTACGAAACGCGTCGGACCGATCGGTCGTCCTCCCGAGGGCGAATGTCTTTCGCGAGGTCAATATCAGGGCCGGCGTCTGGACGCGCGCCGGCCGCGTTCTCCTCCTATCCCCCGCGACCGCGAGCGCCGTCCGTTCCCCGTCGCGACGCGTCGAGACTCCCGATGACTTCTATTCTGCGTTCGACGCTCTCTAATGCGCCGGCTCTCTTTTGCTTTCAGCCGACACAATGTCCGTGGACAAGGAGGAACTGGTGCAGCGCGCGAAACTCGCCGAACAGGCCGAGAGGTACGATGACATGGCCGCGGCAATGAAGGCCGTCACCGAAACGGGGGTCGAGCTCTCGAACGAGGAAAGAAACCTGCTGTCCGTGGCGTACAAGAACGTCGTCGGAGCAAGGCGCAGCTCGTGGCGAGTCATTTCCTCCATCGAGCAGAAGACCGAGGGCTCCGAGCGCAAACAGCAGATGGCCAAGGAGTACCGGGAAAAAGTCGAGAAGGAACTGCGCGAGATTTGCTACGACGTTTTGGTAATTACTCATCGCAGCTCGTTTACTCCTTGACGCAACGGCCGATTTTCTCGGTCCACGCGCGCCCGTCCAAGGCCGATTTTTCGCGCGAGTCGTTGGCAAAAATTGTGTCGACGCGAGGGGGAATCTAGGAGCGCGCGTCACCGTTTGCTTCGGTGCTTTCTTTCGTATCGGGTGATAGCGGCAGCGATGGCAGTCAGTTCCAGGCTCGCCAGTGATGCGAGATCCCTGTGTTCTGTGAATTACGTATCCCGTCTCTATGGGCCCCGCCCAGTTGACCGTGCGTTGCGATTACTTCTCCCTTTTTTTTCGCGGCTCGGAAGGACCGCGCGATGTACGGAACGCTCGCGCGTTTCTCGGCACGTCTTCCGGTGTTCGGTGCACTCCCGACCCGACCCGACTCGTACGAGGTTGACCCACCCTTTTGCCTGACTGTTTCCTTCTGTATCATATTTATACGCTCGATCAATTTCTGGCTATCTGTGGACGACGATCGAATGGTAATGGCTTTGATGGCTCTGTCGCGTGCACGAGTTACGGTGGGAGCGGGGAGACGGGAGTGAAAATAGATTCGGCACGATATTCGGCGCCCAGGAAAGTTTGGACTTTTACGGATTACGTACGAATAGGTCGAGGGAAATTGAAGAATTTGCTGAAATTCGAAGACCAGTGCGAAGTAACGGGAGTCGTCCTTCCAACACTGATTTTCTAATCGGTTTCTCCGAACTTACTGTTCCTCGTTCGATTTCGTACACTTTCGGGATTGTAGCCGGTACGTCGCAGGTACCGGAATTTATCGACCCACATCTCGCGCTCCGGTCGTTCATCGTTTCGCGCGCTCGGGCCACTATGCGGCGTTCTCGACTTCGCACCGGCGAAACACTCGGGAACGCGCGATCGAGGTAACTCCGAAAGGATTCGATCGTCGCGCGTTTCCGCGTTTTTGCCCGCAGGGCGCGAGGTATCTGGCTATGCGGCGAGTCTCTCGGAGCGGCGCTTCCCGTTCGCCTTATAAGCCTCGCCGCGGCTCTTCGCACGCGACACACGGGAAGCGGGGGAAAGAAATGCGGGCGGGAGGAGGTGGGGAGCGGAGATACGCAAATTGTTGAGTAATATCGGGAAGTGCGTAGGTGAGGAACGTCGTCATTGAGAAAACTTGTACGACGGGACGCGAAATCATCGCTGCGTCGTTTGTGACGGTTACGTCCTGAATTGACGGAGACAACATTCTTGATCTTATGGAATTAACTGGCCGCTGTAAATCGTTATAAATGATTCCAAATCATTCCAGTTCTACAAAAGGAACTTTCGGAGGTCGTTGAAACAGTTTTTACCGCCGAGGTTACGAAAATTCTCCGAACCGATGCGGAGTATATCGTCGCGCGATAGTTACAGGGATCGTCCTCTTTGAAACTAGTTTGCAAGCGATACCCGAGCAGGCGCGCGAGTTCGAGAGCCGAGAAGATCGTCTTACTCGCGGGGGACCCGGTGCGACGATCCACCACCCTCTTGTCGGCTCCCTCTGGGATTCACGAGCGGAGAAGGGAGAAGAGAGGCTGAGAAAAATTCTGCGCCGGGCTTGAATTTCACGCGGCTCGATTACGGTTTCCGCGTGTATTCCTCTTTCTCGGTCAGACGTCGTCTTTCGAGTGCGCACGCGAGATCATCTCGTCCGGAGGGAACCGATATAGCGCGTTGCCAGCTCCATCGGGCTGTCCCGAGTGTTTTTTTAGCGCGCTAATAAAGGCCAATTCGTCGATTCGCGCGAAGCCCATCGCCTCGGTCATCGCTTGTCGTCTATTTTTGGACGGTAGTTCAACGTACTTACCCAACAATTTATCACGTTGGACTCGCGCTAGTTCGAAAAATTCATTGAAAAGATCTCACCTGCCGTCGATCGTAGCGCGTTGCTCGTTCCGAGCCGGGCGATCTTGGAAGCGGTTTTCTCGCGAGCCTCTGGGAGGACGACGATGACGTTGAACCCACGTGGGTGTCTCCTCCCATCGCTCGCACGGGGCGTGTCCGCTCGCGCACTCGAGTTTCGTCAGAATCCGGAAATTGACGCCGGGGACGGAAACGGAAGCGGCACGCCTGGTCGAGAGACGAGAGGCTCGCTTCGCAGCCGGCGCTCACCTTCGCCGCGGGAAATCGCTTGCGTTCGCTTCCTCCGCTCGTGCGTAGTACGAACGCGGTAATCGTTTTTCGTTGTCGCGAACGAACCCCCGCGGAGAGTGCCTCTCAAGGTCGAGAAGAAAGAGGAAAGACGGAGAGAGGAAGCGTATATACGTCCGGATTTTTATTACCAACGATGATGATTTCGTTCGATGTGAGTCAGAATCGTACGCGCGAGCGTACCTGACGACCGACCGCGAAACTGTGGAGCAAGATTTGCTCAGATGCGATCGGCCCGCCTCGATGTGAACGCGCGCCGATAACGAAAAGGCATCGACCGCTTCCGGAGCAATTGTCCGTGGCACCTGTGAAACGCGCGCGAGGGCTCGGAGCTCTTCTACTCGTCAGTTCCAACGAGCGTCCACCTCCTCTTCCCCCTCGTCTTTCCCCGTTCCTCGCGCAGGGCCTTGATGTGCGACGAATCGAGGCGTGATAAACGCGTCGTGCTATTTGCACGCGCCGAGTTTCACGAGGCACGCGTCATTCGTTGGCAAACATCTCCGAGCGTGTTGCGATCACGCGAGCTACGCAAATAAAGAAGCCTTTCAAAGGTGTACGGGAATGGCATCTCCTGGGACTGGGTCGAGCGCACGAAATCGACCCGCCTTTTGAGAAGAGTCCTTCGCGAGATAGTATTTATTCCAAGAAAGGTGTGTTTGCGCGAGCGAAGAACGGTCGAGCCTGTTGCGTTAAAGCCGCGAGAACGTACTCCGGTGTACCACTGTCCGTGATTTTGATTGCGCAGTCTACTTTCGTCGGTTATTTCGGCACAATTTGGACGGGTCGCGACTTCTCCGCGCGCGCACCTTTCTGACGATCGATTGCAACTTTTCAGGGTCTCCTCGACAAGTACCTAATACCCAAAGCCAGCAACGCCGAGAGCAAAGTATTCTACCTCAAGATGAAGGGTGACTACTACAGGTATCTCGCAGAAGTCGCCACTGGCGAAACCAGGAACGGTACGTACCATCCTTTCGTCCTTGCCCTTGCGTTTCGATCGTCGATCGATGCCATTGGCTCTCCGCCAGAGCACCGGTCTTCGCTGCTCGACGCTCGACGAGATCAACGTCGTTATAGATTTGATCGTTCGATATTACTTCGAAGTTGCGCGGGTCGACGAAGGACGTAATTTCGACGTTCCGCAATGCGTTGACGCGCGAATTGAACGCGTTGCTCCCGTCGGTCGAAAGAGAGCAGCGAGTATATTCGACGTATCTCCATTCCACGTGATCCGCGCGCGGGTGGCCGCCGACGCGGTCGTTCGTTTCGAAGCACTGGCGCATCGTTGACGCTCGGGCGATTCGAGGCTCGATGCTACGAGAAGATTGGAGAGAGCGGAAGACGCGTTCATCAACGACGCGTCAGTTATTTCCATTCCACGTTTGTTCGTGTTAACGTTTGAAAATATAAGAAGAGATACAATATCGATGAAAATGGCGAGTCTCCAGTGGACTCCAGGCGTGATCGCACCATACCACTCGGTTCATTCGCGATCGATCACCGCGGTACTTTAAGCCTAAGAGACATAAGATGTATATTCTCTCCGCGGCACATCCACGGTGTCGTATAAACGCTGGATCTATATTCTGCTAACCGTCCGAAAAAACCAACAACAGCCGTGGTAGACGACAGCCAGAAGGCGTACCAGGACGCGTTCGAAATCAGCAAGGCAAAGATGCAGCCTACTCATCCGATCAGGCTAGGTCTCGCCCTCAACTTCTCAGTCTTCTATTACGAGATCCTGAACTCCCCAGACAAGGCCTGCCAGCTGGCCAAACAGGTACAGATAAATGCGCCGGATTATTCGGGCCCTACGACGAGTCACTGGTTAGGACTGATGACGGATGGTGGTGGCCGCGGATGACGATAACGAGGGAATGGTGGTGGTTTTGATAGTTGGGTGGTGGTGGTGATGATACGATATCAAATTGGCTGTTCGCCGGCGGAGGCATCGCTGCTCGTTGGCGCTTCTACCTTCGTATTTCTTCGAACCGATCGATACAGCGATGCTCGTACCGCGTGCGCTGGAAGTTACCTTTATGAAATTCTTCCAAAAGGTCCTGCGACGGCCGATCCCCGATCGAAATCAGGAATTAGTCTTTCGCGTGAAAATTTTAGGAACAAAATATGTCAGTCTCAGTTTCAGTCTCTGTTTCGATACGATTATCTTTTTATTACAGGGAACACCTGTTATTTTTCTTCTTTTTTGTCTCGTTATCTTTCGAATCGGAAAAATCTAGCAACGAGAGAGACGACTGACGCGAGTACGTATCGGTCTCAAAGAACGATCGGTGGTTTGCGTTGCAGCGGTGGTCGAGGATTCACAGAAGGCATACCAGGAGGCGTTTGACATAGCGAAGGCCAAAATGCAGCCGACACATCCCATCAGGCTCGGTCTCGCCCTCAACTTCTCCGTTTTTTATTACGAAATTATAAATTCCCCGGCCAGGGCTTGCCATTTGGCCAAGCAGGTTAGGCTTGGTGTTAAAGTTTGTGCTTGATTTTTGTTGACGTTAATCTGGTTTCTGTTTTTGTTTAAACGGCCTCTTAAAATTCAGAAGGCTGCGGTTTCGCAGTATCAATCTTTTCGATGATCGTTCATATGACGTTGCATGCAACGACAAGAACAGCTGTCTTTTAACGATTCTTCCATATTTCTCTGTTTTTTTTACCATTCAATCGTACCGTTCTGTGAATTAACTACGTCGAAGTACCTTCTCACTTTGTCGAACGCGAGAGACTGATTTTTATTTTTCCGTGAACCGACGTTATGCGTTAACGGTAGTCTTTGCATCGCACTCGCTCCATCTCTCAGATACGTGCGAGCGTACTAATCCGAGATTGCCCTCGTGGATGCAACTTTAACTGACCCGAATTCGTCTTTGGATGTCCGCTGTGATGTCAACACTGTACCACTAACCGTCTCGTGTCATGTTCTAACCACTGACGCCGTCGAGCACCAGCTTCGCGGAAACGTGGCAGCTTCTTTCGGAGCACTCGCGCTCGACTCAACGGCGCTCACACGCAATAACGAGACTTTAAATCGAAGCGCTCTCTCCAAAGAAATTACCACGCCAAGCTTGCAAACGCCCGTTAAGAATATGCACACCGATTCGTCAACTTGTGATTTTTGTTAATGCGGGACGTTTGGCAGAGTCGCGATACCGCTCGAGTGGCCGGTAGAGAGGCGTAGCATTTTGTTACGGAGAGTGTGCATATTCCTCATGGTGTTTCGCTACTATTTACGATTTCTTTCAAATTCGAAAAACGAATCGATTAAAATATCGCACTTTCCGTTGCAGGCGTTCGACGATGCGATTGCGGAGCTGGACACATTGAACGAGGACAGCTACAAAGATTCCACGTTGATCATGCAGTTGTTGCGTGATAACCTCACTCTCTGGACCAGTGACACGCAGGGCGATGGCGACGAACCACAGGAGGGCGGCGATAATTAACCCTCCTAAGCTTAAGTCCTCCTTACCCCCTTTCTAACCTAACGAAAACATCCTATTCTCTGTCGTCCCCCTTCCCTACCCCCACCTCGAACACACACGCATACGCCTTCTCCTCGTCATTCCTTCATACCCCCTACTATCCATCCACCTTCCTTTTCATACCTTTTTCTTCGTCCCTTACCTCCTCCTCGGAAACTGACCTCTCTCCTGATACGATTGCACATTGTTGCTGCCGATGCTGCTGCGCCCGATTAATGACTTAATCGAGCTTCGACCGCGTTTCCTGTCGTCCGGAGCTGTCTTGAGCAGGAGATATCCGGGATTTCAAACGAGTCGCCGCGGAGAAAGAGAGCGCGCTATCGTCACACCGCGCTAAGGGACAACAAATAGCGACCGCCTTTCGTGTCGGATGGCATTACGGACGTATTACACTTGCGTGGTCACTCGGCACATCGCACACACACACAAACCCATACTTACGCATCTCCCCACACGCAACGTACAGAAGATCAGGTACGAAGAAAAACAAGGGAACGTCCGTCGTAATATCGCTGAAGTTTAAATCGTCAGGGGAACAAGACGAAGCGAGAGAGAAATCGACGATCCCGTTGATGGTGTCTTGTGCGTAAGAAAGGCAAGTCGTTTGGCAATGCGAAAGATAAGAAGAAACGTTGACGCTGGTCCTAAGAAATCTCCGGACGGGAGAAGTCGCCACGTCGAGAGTAGTATCGAAACGAGATAGCAGAAGAAAGAGAACGCGACGAGAATCGACAACATATTTGGTACCCATACACAAACACAATTCTATTTACTACTGAAGGAACATTGAAGAAGGAAAAAAAACTGAAGAGAAGATTATGCAGAGAAAAAAACAGAGCACGTGAGAAGTCTACCCTACTACTACGATTATACTCAGTTATTATTTAAATTAAAAAAAAAGGAATTTCACAATTGTCGTAGCGAATAACGATATTATTATAAATGAAGGAAAGAGCGCAGGAGGAGAAAGGAGAGTAAACAAATACATTAAGTTATTAAGTTCCAAACAACACGAGTGGTAACTTAATTTCGTACATTTTTAATACACACGTTTTTCTCTCTCACACTCTTAGTTTTCGTATGTTCATTTTTTCGCGAATTTTCTACTTCGAGTAACCTCTTTTACGTATCCTCGTTGTACTTTTTCAACACGTATCTCGATAAAAAACACATACACACGTATACTCGGACGTGAATTTCTCGGCACGCAGATGGGATCAACCGAAGCAGGAGCTAACAAAATAAAAGAGTCTCTGCCGTTCTATCTTCGAGGTAAACTGCGTGGTATCGTCGTTATCGTTGATGCTTTGTCATCGAAGTGACGATACACGCGGAGTGAATCTTGACATCTTCGTTTCCACCTTCAGTTTTGATTCGAAGCTATTGCTATCGCGAAGGAAGGCGTTATAAAAAAGAACGAGAGAGAATAGGAACGCACGCGTTCTCTTTGAGAACGACCCGCGTTATCATCAAGTATCATCGGATCTCCTACTCCCTTCCACTCATTCGTCCAACCCCTCCCGTCCTTCCTTCCTCTTTATACATTATATATGATAATATATATGCCAGAGATATTTACCACTACACATAGTAATTCATGTTGCGATCATGAGAAAAAGCAAATTGTATGTGTATATTTTTGTTGTGCGATAATCCTCTCACCTTGTTGACATTTGGTTGAACCATTTGACGCGCGAGAGACTCTTTTAAAGAGAGTGAGAGAGAGAGAGAGAAAGAAAGAAGAAACTATATTGAACGCCACACGAGTCCTAGCCCCTCCCTACCGTACGATAGCGCGTAACGAGTTAAGTCTCTTTAAGGAAAACAAAACATTTACATAGGTATACTATAATGTTGTGGAAGGAGTAGAGCTGTGTATCGTCATCTTCGAGGTTCCGGAATTGAAAGGGAAAAGCGAAAGGGATGCACGCGTAAGTTTGGCAACAGCAGAGATCACGATTTGTGTTAAGTGCGGAATCCGTTATGAACAAAAGATAACTTGAGGAGATACGCGCCGATATGTAAGGAAACAGCCCCTTTTTTTCCTCCAGCTGAATGAGGGAGAAAGAGACAAATAAGCAACACGTTTGACACACAATAAGTCCCGCTATTCGTTCTTGTACTAACTTCGAGAAATCTCTATATTTTGTCGTATATATATATACACATATTTTTATTTATATGTATATACACGTTCACATAATATGATGACACTCGGAAAACGCGCGCGCTCGCACATATACACATACGTACACGTGTATATCGTATACACATCGGATACAAGTAATAATTGGATATATACGTTTGGGTAAACGTTTTGCTGTCGTGTTGGTATTTTCGATGTATCGATGTCTGTCGCAAAAGAGAATGCGGAAGGGACTACCGCGCGGAAGAGAGAGAGGGAGACACATCGAAAATCAGCTCTCCCTTTGCTGCTCTCGGGGTGTCTCGTCGCCTCATTCGCATCTACTATCCAACAAAATCGAGAAACGGTGTTTCACGGATCGTTGTAAGATTGAAAGAGAAAGGAAGGAAGGAAGGAAGGAAGAAAGAAAGATAGAGAGAGAGAGTGACGAGAAAGTGAAAGATAAAAAGTGAGCGAGAGAGAGAACTGACAAGCGCGAAGACACCACCTTTCTCAATAATAATTAATCGCTGATATTCGTTGCTCAATGGAAACCCGATAATCGTTGGTAAGCAATTGCGGGCCGGCTGGGCGGGACTAGGCGTGTGGGGTCCGATCGAATGAGGGAAGAAAATTGGCATGACTGTAAGGCTGGCCCCAGACAATGCGTGCATTCAGCAAATGTGAGAGCGGAGGCGAAGGAGCCCGAAGTTTACCGACAAGGCCGCGGATAGCGGGCGAATGCCGAATGTTTGGCGCAGTAGAGCTCCCACACACTACGCGAAGGATTACGAATGGCGAATATTCGCCGAATGCACGCATTGTCTGGGACCGGCTTAAGAAAGAGAAAAAGGCTTTAATTTAGGTCAGTTTGGGCTTATTCTCGCGCAGCAGGCCCCGAAGTATATTTGTCGAAGTTGAGAGGAAGTCGTCCTCTCCGATCCCGTTCCCTCTTCGCCATTCCTCGGTTTTCCCCATTCTCCCGGACCCTCCCTCGCAACAACAGCAACAAGAGCGCTATTGTTCGATCTTCTTCGCCTTGTGTTTTTCATTCTTTGGATATGAATTTTCCAAAATAAATGTTACGTTTTTTTAATATCACCAGGCGTAATTACTCTCGATGTGTCATGTTCTTCCGTCTTTATTTTTATTTCGTTGTATGTATCTTCGATAGAGAAATTGTAGATCCCCTCTCCGTGCGCTTTTTTTTTCGTTATATTAAGACTATTCCCCGATCTTCGCTCAAGTTCTTACGACCGTTCACCTCTTCACCTTCACGGCTCCTACACCCTGTCCACGACACGCTCCCCCGTCACACTTCGCATGCCCTTTCTCCCGATCCCCGTTCCCCAGTACGGCTGGTACTATCACGAAATCACTCGATAATAATCATTAGATTACCTTGCGCAATTAATGACCACCACCGCCATTTTTACCCAAGTCGACGCTATACGCGACTCTACTACGACACTTCCAAAAGTCACCACCACCAGTCCTTATCCCGAATTACGTTGTTCTATTTGTATTTATCATCAACCATCGTAATTGTAAATTATAATTATTATAAACGTTTACACGAAATAATAAATTCTGATAAAATGTCTGAAAAAAATGATACCACGACTGTCTTGCTTTGGTGCCATCGCCATTACCTCCGCCGCCACAGAGCGTCGACTTTATTCAATTGTCGATCGATCTTGGGGAAGAGTAAGAGAGGAGATGCGTTTCGAACAAGGCAGGCAAAACTGGGTTGATAATTGAAGTACGTTCGCGAAGTCCGGCATCACGGTAGGCCGAGTGGATCGTCCTTCCGGCAATAAGTTTTCTACGGGTCGCGCTCGTGCCCGCCGTGATCCCACGTGCTTCCAAAATTGCAGCAGCTTTGTAACGAATCGAAGATCGCGAATTTCGTCCGGCAAATGAGGTAGCGAAAGAGAAAGAGGAATAACGCTCGATACTTCGTCTGGATTTTCAAAACGAGCCTCTCTCTACCGCTTTCGAAGTTTAGCAATACGATCGAAGTGCAGGGCTTGCAAGTTTCTCTCGTGTAATCTACGAATGTTGTGTACTGTGCGTATATTTCTTTTTGTTTTCGTGTCGATGGTATATACGCATATATATGTACGTGCCTTTTTCAAATAAGAAGGGCCTACCGACTATACTACTAACATGCTACATTTTTTGCACAATTTATACGTGTAGCCGATAAACGAGGATTTTTGCTAAGAGTAGCGATTAAAAGAAGAGAGAAACAGATTTCAGAAGCTTTTCCTCGCGGTACTAATCCGAATTTTCCAGCGGCGCGGAAGTATTGCGGGTACGTTTAGAGATGTTAGATCAGTGATTTTCAACCCGCGAGTGTGGTGAATTTTCATCTCCGACAAAATTAGCTCGGTTCGAGGAAACCGAGAGCACCGCCAATCGGTTCCGGCAAAAGCTCCGATACGACGTTCGCGTGGGATCGGATCGAAAATTGGGAAGAACTCTTTGATCGCGCCCAACGTGAGGTTGAGAGTCTACGCGTTAGGCGTTTAAAACTTTTTGTGGTATAGCGGACATTCTTGCATAGATACATTCCCGTTAGCAGCGACAAAACTCGAATAGATTGACCTTGGCGCGACGCGAGAGATATAAGATATGATTTCAAAAAATGAGAACGGTGATAAGATGGGGGGGGGGGGAGACAGCCGAATCATCGTAGCGCGTAATCGGGTCGCCGCGAGGTTTTATCCTTCAAAACTTATTAAAATTTGCTCTCCCGCGAGCCCGTTCGTTTTCGAAATTGCTACGATCAATCGACGCGGGTTTACGATATCTCTCTTGCACGCGGTCCGATTTAAAATGCTCGGTCTAGCGAAGGTCATCGTGTTTTTGAATTTTTGTCGCTGCGGTGACCTACTCTCGTAGAAACGATTTCCCTCGGTTTTGCTCCAATATTGTAGCTATCTTCTCTTAGCTGTTGTCCCGTCCTCGCCCTGTTATATAGTTCGATGCCGTTTTAATCAAATATATTACACGTTAAATGTGTGGATTTAAAGAAACGACGCAAGTTCTGCGAGAGGTGGTGTTTGTAAATAAAGTTGTAAAAGTCACGATTCGTGCTCTGTCATTTTCCTATTTCAGACGTAGAGCTTAGACAATGGTTGCGCGTTTCACAAAGTCGATTGAACTGTGGGAGCAACACGATTATAACTCAGAGGCGTGTATTACCTATATAGTGCCGTTGATTCTGCGAATAATGCGACGTGACACGTGGAGCATACGTAGCGGCGAAGTAGGGACGTCAGCGGGAAAGATGCTTCAGAGAAAGTTGACGCGAAGAGACGAGATTTTTAGCACGTAGGTAATGCATATTGTGACTTCCGGCACGTTGCGCAATACTGGACAGCGTTGCCCCGGATAGCCAAGATCCGTCCGTTTTCGCGATTCGTGAATGAAAAAAGCGTTTCCCTTATTGAAAAAGTATTATAGATTCTCACAGATTCTCATAGAGAAAACTTGTAAAATCCCCGTACGATTCCCATGGGAATTTGATGTGCTTTTGACACACAGCAATTTCAGTTACCCTCTCATAAAAATCTGAAAGAGATGAATGGGAATGTATTGGATTCTATGTGTATCTGTTGAAACAAACTCTTGTAAGGTTTTATTAGTAATTACAAATAGAACGGCGTGTATAGCGATCGCGGCGTGGCGGCGATCTTTATTATTTTTATGGGATTCTACTTGTTTTTACGGATACATAAAACATTCGGTAAATCCCTGTTCATCTCAGACACACATAGAATCCAACGCATTCCTATTCGTCCTTCTCAAACTTTTCTAATGGATATCTGGAATTGCTGTCAGAAGCACATCAGATTCCCATAGAAATTGTCTATGGGAATCTGTGGGCTCTATTCAATAGGGTCGGTTAATTGAAACTACGCGAGAAACGTGGCTATAAGGGTCGTGGATTTACGACTCGCCAAACGCACGTGGGGTACACGAGCATAATTCGTGCGTGCGTGTACATACGGTAAGATGAATTTTATATTTATCGTGGACGAGTTCTAGAGAGCTGCACATTTTTACTCTCTCAAAAGCGATAAAATCCGCGTTATCGTTAGGCGTCCAAATTCCTCGATCGTTCATTCGTTGTATGTAGGTACTTACACTCGTGAATCGCAAGATTCTATATCGCATTTCTCTATATCTTCGCTGCATGACCGAGATTATCCGCTCTCGAGGTAAAATCAGCCCAGTGTATGTACCTTTGCGCGTCATGTGGCACTGCCCGATATAACACCGGACATATAGTCGGGTTAACTGAGGAGCGTATAAAAGTAAAGCACACCGGTCGATCGTATAATTAAAAATAGTTTTTTTTTTCGTATAAAGCCGGGCCCGGCGAGCTACCTAGCAAAGTAGTAATATTCGAATGGAAATATCGTAGAGTATTCGGCGGGGAGATCCGCCCCCTCATTGGCCAGTCGTTGCGTTACTGGCTCCATCTGTTTTGTCAGGTGACCGCGGCCATTCGCGAAGGGTGGGGGAGCGAGGTCACCTTCAGACGTCCAAGCGTCGAGCAGGTGACTTCTGACAGCGGGTCCGGAGGCAGCGAATTCGTAGTTTATCAGCTCCGAAGACAAAGTTCATCTTTCGCCGTAGTTTGGCTATATTTGGGTGAGTCACGCATTTCGCTCCGTTATCGGTTAATTACAGAGGAATGACACTCGGCGAGACGTTATGTTCTGTCGTCTGCACGCTTCCCGTTCTTTAATCGCTCTTTGAAATTGTCGAACGATTCTGATTTTATTTGAAATTTACTTCTGCTTTTCATTCCAGACGTCCAAATCTTTCCCGTCGATTCGATTGTTATCTGTATTGCAAGATTGTTTTTTTTGTCACGCGTAAAAGCAGAGGAATTGTCGAAATACGGAGTGCCGCACTTTACGGATGACGTATCGGATGCTTGCGAATATATCTTTTTCACGATATAATTTGGATTAATTTGTAATTCAGTTTATCGAAGACAATAAATTCCTTTTTCTAAATCTTCTTTTTTTCTTCTGCGAAAATGAAATCATTTCTTTGGAGTATTTCTTTCGGGCTACCAGATCTACCACTGTTATAATTAACAACATTATAGAGCCAAGGAATGCTTAAGCAGGGTGATATTTGTAAACATTTTGCAACAAATGGTTTGGCATCTCTAGTGAGATATGCTAAGGACAAGGATAGAGGATGATGAAATCTGCACCATTGATGGCATGGACATTTACAGGCTCATGATCCCATAGTATGCTCGAAAAAATAAGCGATATAATTGATCAGTTATGATTGTTTCCAATTACACAATCATTCTTACTTAACTAGAGTCTAGAGACACTCCTACATGATCATATCAGTTTTTATATTTTTTTTCAAGAGCCTTCAATTTTAGCGAAACGTAATCTGATAAGTTCTAATCACTCGACGCTTGACCATTAATGAATGCATACAATTTTATCTATAGAGTAGAATGAAAATGTTGTTTCTTTCGCCAGGAGAATATAAATTGAAGAGTGAAACATGCAAAAGGGTCTAAGTGCCATTTTCCCTGACGCAAAAATATTTGTGCTGCAAGTTTCACGTGGCACTTAGATTCCATAACAGCAATAATCTCCATTTCAGAAAGAATGGCACTTAGACCCTTTTGCATATTTCACTCTTCAATTGATGCTAGTCAGTGAGTCCTTGCATGTTTCTACTCATTGAATTTCGAAAGGTATAAAGTTCTCTCTCAATTATCGTATCGTTTCCGATGATGTCGTTAACGAATTAAACAATTCAAGCAATTTGTCATTATGTTCGTCGCCTTAGCCTGTGATGTCGCAAAGGTCGCAACAGGAAGCAGGCCTCTGTTTATAATTTGATACCTAACACGCCCTATTTCCTTTCCGTGTCTGCCTTCTAAACGCTACACCTGTTCTTCCGATGTAATTTACTCTCTCATTTGTCGCGTCGCAGATAATTGGAAATCTATACCGCCGCATCATGGACGAAGACAAAGCGTTACAGCGATTTATAAAGCCCGGCAGTCACAAGGGCAAGGGAATCGCGGTGTTCACCAGCGGAGGGGACTCTCAAGGCAAGGAAACTTAATGTCCTGTCTTTGAGAATGGACCTATATTCATTTTCAGAGGCCCTGTTACCCGAGATGAAGAAACGGAAAAACGTAATACGATCGTTTGGTTTTACAGGAATGAACGCCGCTGTACGTGCCGTGGTGCGGATGGGCATTTACTTGGGGTGCAAGGTGTTCTTCATCAGGGAAGGCTACCAGGGTATGGTCGATGGTGGAGACAATATTGTGGAAGCAACGTGGTCGTCCGTATCCTGTATTATACACAGGGTAAGTGCGCGCCATCGTATTAAACGTTTTACGAGATTCCGCCCGTTCTCCGACGACATCACGATCGTACTCGTTTCAGGGTGGTACCGTAATAGGATCGGCTAGGTGCATGGAATTCAAGGAACGTTCTGGGCGTCTCAAGGCGGCTAAGAACTTGATATCCCACGGAATCTACAATCTCGTTGTCATCGGCGGAGACGGATCTCTCACCGGTGCTAATCTCTTTAAAGAGGAATGGCCTTCGCTTTTGGCCGAGCTTGTCGAAACTGGTGAGTTACCGGGGAAGCTGTGTACGTCGATCGCGCGTAGGGAAGACATCGCCTGTTGCGAGGAATACATTTTTTCGCGATATTTCCAGGTCATATTACTTCGGAACAACTGGAGAAATACAAGCATCTGCACATTGCCGGAATGGTGGGATCCATTGACAATGACTTTTGCGGAACCGATATGACGATCGGTACGGATACTGCCTTGCATCGAATTATCGAGAGCATCGATGCCATTGCCAGCACGGCGTATTCGCATCAGAGAACATTTATCATGGAGGTGATGGGTCGCCATTGCGGGTGAGATTTTACTCTGTTATATAAATGAACAACGAGTCTAAAGTGACGAAGGTCGATACAATTGATTATGTAGATGGTTGTCGAGGCACTTGCGCGTATGTGTGCTGTAAAGTATCGTAAAAAGATGGCCTACTTTCGATCGAATTTGCGTCGTAGTTCCAATTTTGTTATGCGCAAATTTCCACGAAGTCACGTATCGAATATTGCGCTTCTACCGTGCCGTTCGAGAGGAATTCCGTGAACTCACGTTGCTCCAATTCTCTGAATAAGTTACGACTTTGGCTAGGTACCTGGCTATTGTGGGTGCCCTAGCTTCGGAGGCAGACTACGTATTCTTCCCGGAGTGTCCACCTCCCGCTGACTGGCCTGAAAGATTATGTAGAAAGTTGGAACAGGCATGTTGAATCGTCTCTTCCGCGGTTTTGATCGACGCGGTCATGTTTAGTGCAAACTAACTACAATTAGCTTGAAGACTAACGAGTGTTTGTGAGAAATTGAAAAAAAAAAGTGTTGGCATTCTCAAGCCCGATTTAGCATGGACATATTTTTATATCGAGTGTATTACCATGAATCACCGCCGTTTAGGACTCGCGGATAAGCGTACCGAGGATAACGAGAGAACAAAGCCTTTCGGGTACCTATTGATAGCTACAAGCTTATAGGTAGAAGCATGCTTATTTCTTTGCTCCCGAATCTCCGCCGATTGGTAACTGGGTGCACGCGAGCTTCGCGAAGCTCTAAAGCAGACGTTCTTCCGATATCATTTAGTCATAGCCACATTGACAAAATTATCGAATCACTTTTTTAATTGAATCGCCAAAGTTACCGGATAATCGTTATTGTATGTAAAGAAGAAATTCATTTCATACATCCTATCACATTTTACGGTACGCGAGTAACGTTACTGGCTTCAGTGAACTCTCTAGGATACGACTTTCAGACTATTTCTGCGATTTGAAAATGCAAGAAAATATACATTTAAAAAACGATATATTTCTTACCTTCGATATTTTCAGGCGGAGCAAAATTTTGCTTTGTACCGTAAATGCGTTATGACGTTTATTAATTAATTTTCAGTCATACGCAGTGATAATACTCGTAACAAACGGTAGCAGGTATTATTTGACACTAGCGAGGAATTTGACGCTATGAAATTACAGCTACCTGGCTCTGGTGGCGGCCATGTGCTCCGAGGCGGACTACGTGTTCATCCCAGAGTGGCCACCCGAACATGATTGGCCATCCAAGTTGTGCAAAAAATTATTGCAGGTTCGCTAGCCAAACATTTCCTTTGGTGGCGGGATAAGTGAACGTTATTTTGATATCATACTCTTTATAGAACTTTGCAAATTGAGAATGCATAATTCATTTTTAATTAAAACTATCGCGCAGGTAAACCAGTAAACAATTTATTTACTTCGTCTCGTATCGCCCGGCAAACGTGCAACGCAATGGCTTGATTTTGAATACTCGAAATCTTTGTTATCGAGGTGCATGCTTTGTCTCTTCTCATATACTAAACTTCCAGAAGGAACACATTAATGTTATAAAGAATACTAATGATGCTCTTTTTAATTCTGAAACTCTTGGAAATCCAGAACTGCACGTTCCTCATTTCAATGTTCCTTTAAAATCCCTCAAAGTAAACGAGATTTTACTTTGCAATCGTTTCTTCTCGTAAGTGGCATTTATATTTGATCGAGTTTCACTTGATTACGCTGCATTTGATTATTATCTAACACTTGTTTGCTTTGTAGATATTACGCTTCGATAGCGAGTAACGCGCTTCTTTATACATTTTTTCAGATTGTTTTACAAACCGAATCGTTGTAATTTTTTAGGAATATGTTTGTCTAATTTTTTTCGCTTTAAATTTCACTCGATGATATCATTTCTTTAACGAAACGATTATCAATTCTATTATAACAAGTACTTCCTCTAAATTAGGAGCGTCTAACGGGGCAGCGGCTAAACATTATTATTGTAGCGGAGGGCGCGGTCGATAGAAATGGCGAGCCAATTACATCCGAGAAAGTGCATAAAGTAGTGGTGGATAATCTGAATCAAGATACGCGCATCACCGTTCTTGGGCACGTGCAGAGGGGTGGCAATCCCTCGGCTTTCGATCGAGTCTTGGTTGGTACCCGGGAATATTTTACTCGCGATATTTTCAAGCGGTAAAAGGATGAAATTAGACGGAGATTTTTTTTCTCGACAGGGTTGTAGGATGGGTGCTGAAGCCGTAATGGCTCTCATGGAAGCGACTCCGGAAACGGAGGCATGCGTCGTTACGTTGGATGGAAACCAGGCTGTGCGTTTACCTTTGATGGAGTGTGTACGTCGAACAAAAGCCGTTGCTCAAGCCATGGCGGATAGGAACTGGGACCTCGCGGTTCAACTTCGCGGAAAGTGAGTTGACGAGTCTTTCGTTATAATCCCTTTCAACGATATCGTTTACGTTGCTATAATCCATTCACGCGCTATGTTTACAGAGGTTTTGTCCGCAATTTGGAAACATACAAGATGTTGACGCGATTGAAGGCGCCGGTCGACCCGAATGCCGATCACCGCAAGGTAAGACTTGACTAAAATTTAATATCCCTTGTATCTGAGGGACAAAGCATTTTCAAGTTAATAGTGAACAGAGGTGCTAGTTCCTTGCATATCCGCTCCCTTGAAAATCCCTCGGGTACCGTGAAAAATGACATGCATATTATGGCAGTTTGTAAAAGTACTGTTTAATACTGCTTCAGGAAGGTAACGGCCCCACTTTAACGAAGGTAAATCAAGTTCAACACTAGAAGTTACATTCGCATATACACAAGCACACATGCCCGTCTCGCTTAATATTTTCAAAATACGATAGAGTACTTTTAGAAAAGATTCCTCACCTTCTAACTTGACCGTTTTCTCTCTTTCGCTAGCAATACACTCTGTGGGGACAAGTAAGTTGGGGTAGATTAGAGCCGCATAGAACTAGAATAGTTTCCTTTATAGTTAATCGAACATGAGCACCATTCCTCCACGTTCGTGAATACGAAATGCATACGATCAGTCATCCTTCGCATTTACACGATTCATGTATTTTATAACTTTTCACAATTTCGTAAACAATTTCATCGGCTATTGCAGGATAAATATACGCTTGGAGTCATGCACGTTGGTTCCCCGTCTTGCGGTATGAATGCTGCCGTGCGTTCCTTCGTGAGGAATTGCATTTACCGCGGAGATAAGGTAAGAGGACGCTAGCGTACACGATACGTGTTTTCGCGTGCGCACGTTCAAATTATCCATATATCCATTGGAAACAGGTTTATGGCATATGCGACGGTGTACCGGGATTGATAGCAGGAAAGTTAAAGTTGATGGATTGGCCATCGGTGACCGGATGGGTCGCGCAAGGTGGAGCTTATTTGGGTACCAAGCGAGCTCCACCGTCGAACGAACAGTTACCGCAAATTGCACAGCGGCTCAAAGAATTTGGCATTCAAGCCTTACTGATCATCGGTGGTTTCGAGGTGGGGATTTTCCCGTTCCGGTTTCATTTGTTCTCCGAATAAGCAATACGACTAGAGTATGATGTCCACTTTCAGGGATATCAAACCGGTCTAACGTTTTGCACCGCTAGAGAGAAATTCGATGAATTTAAAATTCCTATGGCCATGATTCCCGCAACGATCAGTAACAATGTTCCCGGGACCGAGTTTTCTCTCGGTTGCGATACTGCTCTTAATGAAATTACAGAGGTGAGATAATATTTTATCTCCTACAACGAAATTTTCGTCTCGGTCGCATTACGATCCCGTTGAATTACAGATTTGCGACCGCATTCGCCAGTCCGCCCAAGGAACCAAACGACGTGTATTTATTATTGAAACTATGGGTGGTTATTGCGGATACTTGGCGACCGGTGCTGGTTTGGCGGGCGGTTCCGACGCGGCTTATATTTTTGAAGAGAAGTTTAATATTAGAGACTTGACTCAGGATGTCGTTGCCATGGCTGCAAAAATGTCCGAAGGAGTGCAGAGGGGGTTGATTTTGAGAAATGAAAATGCCAACTTGAATTACAACACCGATTTTATGCAAAGACTGTTTTGTGAAGAGGGAAAGGGACTGTTCAGTTGTAGAAGTAATATAATTGGTAAGTGTATTTGGATGAATCGACATTTGGCACTGCCTAAGAGAATGTTAGTAACGAGCCGGGATATTTGTTCTTTCTTAAGGCCACATGCAGCAAGGGGGTTCCCCAACGCCGTTCGATCGGAATTTGGGGACGAAAATGGGAGCTAAAGCCGTGGAGTGGTTCAGCGAGCAACTTAAAAAGCATACAGATGCTGACGGTCAAGTCAACGCCTCTAGTCCAGATACCGCTGTAATGTTGGGTATCGTTAGACGGCAATATAGATATACTCCGTTTACGGAACTGATCGATTATACCGATTTTGAGTAAGTAGTCGTGTTATATCGCAATTTAACTTTCACTTATAGTCGTTAATTGGTTGTAATTGAGATAGTATGATTTTAATCTTAATCGCGTGCTTATAAAAAAGAGATTATACAACTTTCACACAGACATCGTATTCCAACGTATCAATGGTGGATGAAGTTACGCCCGTTGCTGAAAGTACTGGCGAAGCACGAATCCACGTACGAGGAGGAGGGTCTTTACATAACGATAGAAGAGATGGAGAATGAAAATGACGCGAACCTAGTTTAAAATTATGTAGCGTATGTGGCGCGTGTATTCAAGTCTGCGCGAACGAGGCCGGACCGATGGTTCGGAGCGACGAGTAGTTCAGTATTCAGAAGCATTAACGGATAATCGTTTTTCGTTAAAGTCTCATAGAAAAGGAATACTACAGATTTAGGTCGGAATCAGCGGACAGACTATTTTTATTATAGATCATTACTCTCTCTTCATTGTTCGCCTAGCCAGCTTGCAACCATACAATAGCAAATTCTTTTGTATCTTCGTTGACTTACTACGACGGGCGGGTCACACATCCCTTATATGAACAAATTGAATAAACAACTTGCTGCCACGAAAGCAGGTGGCAACGACAAAGCTTACGTTTTTCCTTAGCAATTATTTTTGTATGTATTTCACACAAGTTTAATCTCAGGTAAGAAGTAGGTACAAAAGCAGTACCTGAAAAGTGGAAGGTAAGCTATAGCGTGAATAAATTTGGTAACGAGCAAATAAATTGGCATTGGCTCCATAAAGCGTCTTCGCCGGCTACAAAAATTATTGAATATAATATTGGCGAATTCTCAAAAATTGGATATGTAAGCGATAGAATTGGTACGGCTTACAATTGGTAATATGATAATATTATTAATGTCTTTAAAGATAATTGATGAGTATTAAGAACGCATAAAAGCGTGGTCAAATTGATAAAATTACGATAATGTTGACTATAAGGTAACAAAATTAATGATACGCTACTCGATTCGAATGTAGCTTTGAGGGGTGGGGGAATGTTTTGACTTAACGCGTTAAACGAGTCTTTATGGTCACTATTTTTAGTAATATCGGGAAGTATAACTTGTTTCGATTACGATCCAAGATTTTGCTCGGGGATCAACCCGTCCTAGTTTTATTTTATAGCGCACACATTACGAATCGAGTAATGGATCAAATTGAAGTTTGGAAAAACACCAAATTCCAATAATTAGGACGTCGAGAAAGTTTCTTTTTATTGATTTTGTGATCGATTAAGGTATAGGGCTAAAGATAAGGAAAAAACCATTTTGTGGCATTTTGAGTTGGAAAAAATTTTTACTCTCAGTTTAGCATTATTCGAAGCTATAAAAGGCTACTTGGAGAATATACTCGTCTACCTCAAAAGATAATTTGCAATCGCGTACGGATCTTAGGAAAGCATTGACCTAAGTCGTGTTGGTTGCATGTAACGTTTAAAAGATTGCTAAAATTAAGATTTGTGACCACGGACGTATTTAGATTTAATTCCTTTTCATTGCCATACATCTATATTTATTGCCCCACCAGTCAACACCATTTTTAGTTTACGAATCTAAAGTACCATAGCAAGTATTATATTATATCTCGTAAACATAAAAACTGAGTGTGGTACAGATTTGAAACATCGCTGAAAATCATTGTCCTGCATTCATTTGTATCATGATTCGCATAAATTGTATGCAAGCGCGAAGTGTCATCAAAGTAGTACCGCTTTGTGCACATCCGGTGCTACCGTTGTGAGCGAAAAGATGCCTAGGGAAACCAGAGAAACTATGAATGATCGAATATACGGACGTTGAATTTAGACGTTAAGAATTCTTATAGTATACGCGCAATTATACACAGCTACGAAATACTTATGATTCGATAATTATTATGAAATGTGTAATTTGACATTGTTCTATGCAGCAGTATATTTATCGTTAAGCTTCTGCGGCGCATGAGCAAAAAAAGAAAAACCCTTGAATACTTGCCCGATCCAGATTGAGAAGAATCGCGTGACATTTTTCATGTAGTTTTTCTACGAGCGCGAAGTTGACTCTCGATTTTGAGAAATGTTTAAGGACATGGCGGATGATGTTAACTCGTAAGAAATTATATTTAAAGGAAGCAAATCGTCCACGTAAAAGTGTTACTGCAAAATATGAGAAATACTTAAGAAATGTTAATATTGTCTGTTAAACGGAATATTCTTGAACACTCGATGTTATATTAGCACATTGGTAATTTCAGACCTCGAGCTATAAAGGCACTAAATAGCGAAGCGCTAGAACAACCTGAATGATTATTTGAAATTGTTACTCCCCGATAAAATAATGTTTCATCGTGTAGTTTTTCGGCGATAGATTTTTAAACTTTCCTCTGCCGAGCTTTCTTTCGTATGGTAGGTATTGTTTTTACGTGCCTCACTATTTTTGAGTCATAGCCAGTTGAGTTTTTCTCATTGTTAATCATTATATTTATTTCTTATCGTTTAATCTTAGCATTATATTAATTGTTTGACTTATTTTCGATTTTAAATTACTTATATTCGGAAAATTGTACTACCTAAATACACGCAACGTACTCGTTATATTAGCCACTGTATCGGAGAGTCAATATCTATCTCATTCGTTTAATATAATATACAGACCATCACTGGAAAATTGTGTATGCGTGTCATTAAATAAATTATATCTTGTGTATATTCACCGTCTCATTTCTTCCGGCGATCAATGTAGGTATTTGGTGGAGATTCAAGTTTCGTCTTCTTCTGGCACTGAGGTCAGACTGATTCAAGTTTCGTAACTGAATTTGAACTGTCGTCGCGCACTTATGAACAACACAATGTCTGAGTGCACGTTTCACTGACCACTTTCACGCGTGTAGTACGTAATTATTTTGTAAAATTAACGAATCGTTTAAATTGTATTTCGTGTAATATTTTGAATTTTTCACGAAAATGTTTTTTAAGAAAAATAGCAATAAATGTTACCGATTCGAGTAGTGCCTACACGTAGCTGGAGCGTACCGCCACATTGGTCAGCGTTGGCACTGACTTGCCGTGTGACGTTCGTGTACGGTTAGCGAGTGTTGGTACGTGTTTGGAAACTTGGTGCGAGGATCATTCTTGAATTGGTTTTACTGCGTGGAGGACTGATCTTTCTCACCGAAATGGTTGCGGTCAAGGGGCGGAAGAGTTCAAATAAAAATCCACCGATATTAAGTCATGAATTCGTCATTCAAAACCACGCGGACATCGTCTCCTGCGTGGCTATGGTTTTCGTGGTTGGTTTGATGGTGCAGGTCAGTACGAACGCTTTACCTTTCAAATCTGTCAACTTTTTTATCCGTAATTTTCAATGATTTTTGATACGTTGATCATGTAGTACACTTCTAGTACACTTGAAAAGTCTATCGGTCATGTATTGCGAGGTTCCTCGTCGAAACAGTTTACAGTTATTGGATATTTTGCGTTACTTCTACCAGACGACCATATGTTGCCTTTCTATTGCTTTCACGTCGTGTTCGATAAAGTATTGCGAGTCGTCCTTCAGTGGCATTTATCGCGGCATAACTCAACTAAATTACAAATTCTTTGGATGAATTCAGCAAGTTCAAAAGGGTTTTATCGAAGAGTGAACTTTCACTTACAGGTCACTTCTCCTTGGGCATATACGTTCATCGCCATTCACCATAACGTGTCGACCACTCCTAATGTCGATGATATATTCCTGCCTCAAAAGTATACGACTGGTTGGAAAGATGCTTGTGCGGTGTTCTTTTACTTTCTCATCACCATCGTGATGCATGCTGTTATTCAGGAATACGTGTTCGACGTACGTATCGTGCACCAATTTTCGATGTTTCAATTATCATACTCGGGACTTGTAATCATCATTTCGTGTTATACTTTACAGAAAATATCCAAACGTCTCCATCTGAGCAAAGTTAAGTTAACGAAATTTAACGAGTCCAGCCAGCTGATGGTCTTTTATATTCTTTCCGTTATTTGGGGAGTTGATATTATTCTTAGGTAAGATTACCTTATCAAATTTAATTAGAGTAGTTTTTGACAACTTTAGATTCGCATACTAACGATTTACGGTTTTTTTTTTTTTCAGGGATAATCTCTTGTCCAATGTCACCTCCTTATGGGAGAATTATCCCGGGCTTATGTCCTTTTCCCTGAAATTATTCTTCATCGGACAATTCGCCTACTGGCTTCATTGTTACCCCGAATTGTACTTTCAACGCACCAAAAAGGAAGATATCGCCACGAGGGTCGTTCACGCGACTATCGGACTTTTCTTCACTTTCGCAGCCTATTTCTTCAAGTAATAACTGCTATCTCATTCTAATGGCAATTATGCGTATATGCAATGCTTTCTGTAGCATATTTATATCTCACTTTCTTTGCAGCTTCCAGCAAGTGGGCGTAATTTTCTTGATTCTACATTACGTCGGAGAGACTTTGCAGCACGGCGCTCGGATCGCTCATTTCGTCAATCAGAAAGAAAATGCTACTCGAGGTCAGTTGTCTAAATATTTGGGGTGCATATTTGTGTCGTCGTTAGGCGATCGATTACACGCTACACTCTTTCTATTTCAGTGGCTTTTCTCATTGCAAATCCAACATACGTCGCCGTTCGCGTAGCGACAGTTGCTTTAGCTGCTTTAGTATTTTTCTACGGCTTGGGACAAAACGAGACATCCTTCGATTACGAAACCGGTAGTTTCAATACACCCGCTATCCGGTTCTCCGCTCTCGGCGTCATCGTAGCGTTCCAAGCCTATTTGGTTTTCGGATTTTTGAAGCGACAAATGAAGCACGCCCGCGAAAACAGTAAGACGCTCGTAGTTACAAAACTCAAGTCCAAGCCGAAACCAAAGAAGAAGGAAGGTACGAGATGGCAATTCGCACAAATTCAGTCGTAATATATCGACTCTATTGATTTTATACCGTGAAACGTTACTTTTTCCTTCCAGGTAAAAAATCGACTTTATCGGAGGATGACGACTTGCCGGAAGTTGATCAGGCCACGAAAAAGAACTTGAGGTCTCGTTCCGCAGTTAAAGCAAAATAAATTGACGCCGCATTACCGACGGCAATCTTTGAAAGGCTGATCATCTCTTGGCTGTACGTAGCAACGGATCGAGAGTTGTTGCGAATATGGTGGGGGAAATTATTACGACGACCGACGTGAAAGTTGTACAGACTCAATTACACGATCAATTCTTTCTTCGAGTAAGATTCTCGTGCCGGTAGTGTATCGCTTATCAATGAACACATATTTATTCGGTATCGTAATGTTCGTGAAATGTAGATTGGCGATTTTACGCGGCCATTGAAGGTGGTATATCTGCTGACGTCTTCTGCGGAATACGATCGTTATACTTAAGCGTATGTATAATGTATTGAAACAAAAGCGACGACGAGGAGTGGGATGTATTTTATCTCATGGAAATTGAAAAACACGACAGAGATTTCCGTTACTTCCTCATGATTCCGTTACCTGGACACGTTTTGCCTGCTAGTTAAAGCATTGAGGAAATAGTAACGTTGTCAGCAGCTTCCGTCCCGCCGAATGGACAATTTTCACTTGACGAGTAGTTAGAAGTATCGTAAGAGATTTAATCGATTATCACAACGAATTTCTTATAGAGTGAAAATTACGTGGTAATACGAATTGCATAATGGTGTCAAGTTTCACTGAGATTACATATCTTTATTTTCACTATTAGAGTACGCGCACTTTATATATTTATTCGAAAAATGTGTAATATTCGATGGTATTTGTAAAATATTTTGCGTCTATACGAAAAATAAACGAAGGATACTTTGTAGTCTCCGTCCCTATTATTCATTCCTATACCTCAACTTTTGCGTGGGGAATTGCTAATTCGGTCCGAGTTATTCGGTCAGTCGATAAGAGAAATATTTTTCACCGATAGTGTCTCGGTCTTATTCTTCGTTCTGTTTTTCGTACTACGACAAGGAGCTTGTTTACCAACGGGCGAAATCGTACATTCCGTCATGTACTTCACGGCTCCTCGTTTTTCCCCCATTCGCGAGCGCGACATTCCTGCCCCGACATTTCAATTTGAATCAACGTATCCGTATTCTCTCGCTTGCATAAATATTGCGTCGGTAATAAAAACAAAACTATAGCGCGGTTTAAGAGATTACGATTTCAATTCGATTTAGCCGACGTAGAAATTTAACGGAGTGATACGACGGTAGGTCGTGCGCACGCCTCTCGTAGGCGTTACGACGAATTATAGTTCGCAATATCCGCGGCGGATAAGTCTGAAGTTTAAACGGGTCTTTCGAAAAGTTGTCGAGGGCTGCCCCTCCGTGAAATCGATATTAGCCAGGCCTGCTCCGACGGCCCTTGATTTGCGCGAGCCCTTGCTCGGATGTTATATTTAGATGGACCCTTGCTCGACTTTCGGGCTTACAATTAATAAAAAAAAAAAAAAAGATACGGATATGCCTCGCGTGATGGTATACGTACGTGTCTATACGCGTGTATCGAAACAGCGGCGCTTTCGATTCGCGCAAATTATACTTTACGGCTGCCTTTCGTAGTCGAGCGTTTCTTAATTAATATCCCGTTGAGACTGTCGACGAATGCAATTCGAAAATATAGAATTCTAGAAGTAAATACTAGATATTGTTTAATAATTCGGTTTTCAAGCAATTTCTATTTATCGTAGATTCGAAGAATGCGGGCAAAATTATTTACCCCGTGTTTCGGTTACTTAGCATAAGTGCGTCTCTCTTGCGTTTCGATAACGTCACGATGTAGAGAGAAACGCATTTATAACTCTGCGAATAATTATATTTTCCGGATATTTTCTTTTTCGTATGACATTGCATATGTATGCAGATTACAAATTGAATTTAAAAATATGAATATTTTTTTATTTAAAGACCGAATTGCGATCATAAGAACGGCGTGCGTGTGTCTCGGATTCTGAAATTAAAGTTATTTCATCTTCGCTGTTGATGGTACGGACCTTCATATTTAAGTCGGGTTGAGACCGGGGTCAGTTTAATCGGAATTCGGTATAGTTCGCTCGTTCGTTTGCTTTTGATCATCTCGCGGAAAATCGAGCAGACGCGCGCGTCAATGTAAGTATACCTATATCGGGTACCGCGTGTCCTCGTCATTGGAGGCTGTCGCGCGTATCTACGAAGAATCAAATCGCCGAGCGAGTCCGATGAATTTATCAGTAAGCTCTTCTTGGCCGGAATGATCCATTCGGCGATCACTCGGCTCCTTTGAAATTTTAAAGGCACAATCCGTTTGCTCGCGACGTCCCATATTTGGATTCTAATCGATTCCAGGACGCTACGCACGGGGAGGTTCGCTCCTTCGTCCCGCTGCCTATCGACTGCAGGTGGCGCAGGTCCGTAGCGTGTCGTGCGGGATCACAGCGAGAAACTCATACGCGGCCGTGAGTAGAGCTATCGACCAACAGGTTGTACGCGAGTACCTACGCCCACTTCGCCAAGCGCCGTCGCAGGTGTGCGGTTTAGAGTACTACGGCGAAGCCACGGGATGGTGACCGTAATTACAGCGAAGATCCGTTTACCAATTAAGGACGAGAATCTCCGACGAACGCGAGTCGCGCTGGGATTCCGCGAAGTCGAGCGTCGCGATGAAGAAGGCTCCAGCGACTTTCCTCTCGAATTCTATATTTTTTCGGATGTCCAATCAAGAGTGCTGCAGTTTCTACTCTCGCGGGAGATCGCCCGCCGGGGCATTCTTATTTATCGACTTGTCGCGCTCGACCGCGTTCGTATACGGTTGTGACGTACCACGCAGGGAGCGCGGTACGAGATGCGTACGGTACGGCGAAGCTAGGCGGACGAAGCGACAGCGGCCAGTAGGTACGGTCCGTCATATGTTCGCCTTTAGGCGCGCCGGACGCGTGACGAGCCGTATCTACTGGCACCAGGGCAGCGGCTCGTAGCGGACAGAGCAACAACGGTTATAGTAGATACGGTCCGTCGTCATACGCTTGCCACCAAGGCGCGTCGGACTCGTGACGGGCCGTACCTACTGGCACGCCAGCTCCCAAGATCGGGGGGCAGCGAGTCGTAGCTACGACCCTTTCTCTTTACTGACTTCGCACGTTCGTTCGCTCCTCGTGAATTTGTTTCTTATCCGCTTCACGCGGACGGCTCGAAATTTCCCGCCCGACGCTTCTATACGAGCCACGTCGAAGGAGCGACGCGAGCGAGAAGCTAGGATAACGAAAGGGGGGATCAAACGACGAGTCGTTCGGTTCGCTTCGCGAGAAGATCACAGAGATGGAACCGGATAAGACCGAGTTCCGACTCGGAGATGCAGAGAGGAGACTTTGCGGCACTAAACGGGCGTGCTTACGACGTCGTAAAATGGCTCGGAGCGTCGATGTTCGATACTCGAGTTTCCGCCGTCGCTAGAGACCCGCCAAATTTCTCGAGCTTCCTCACGGCGTCGTAGCTCCGAGTTTCTCGACTTCTCAGTTCGCGGGCCACGCGGATACTGAGTTTTGGACGGAGATAAGAGACTAGGTAGCGATTCGTTAGACCGTGACTATGCGTTCTCGCACGTGCGACCGAGGGGAAATTTTTTCATTTCGCAAAGCGGCGCGTACCGGAGTCGTCTTCCCAAAATTTTGTTTCTACGCTCGTTATTATTTACACGGAAAGTGTACACTGAGAAAAACAATTTGCTTGATCGTAATAAACTTTAAATAGTCCTAAGAGCATATGTATTCGATCAGAATGAATATCGATTGAACGAATATACATATTATTGATTTAATTCAATATTATTTGGACCTGATCGATATTCATTCAGATCGAATAAATGTGCTCTTAAGACTATCCAAAGGAATGTTTATTTCGATCTAACAAAAATGTTGGAGACGATGACCACTCTTTTTGGTGAAATATAGATCCTCCAATTGTTTGGTTTGACTGATACCTTTTTGAACACCTAGAAGACCTAACCTTTGATTAGAATAACTAATCATTCTATTTGAATAACTAGATACTTGGTTTAACTGACCAGTATTTTGGTTAAGATAACCAAACATGTCTAACTAGATGCGTTTCGTCATTTTAATCGAATTATTTTTCGCGGCGTAGTTTTCGCGGAAATCGAACTGCTTCTCGAAGCGCGTTCGAGGTTCGTTCGTAGCCATCGCGGCAGCCCGCGATGTGCCATGATGTATTGATTGGAAGCTGGGCTACAGGTGGCTGTCTGGCGCAAGCGCCGTTTCGCATACGCGAGGATACGAATAAGCCTTGGCTCCCTTATTAAAATCCTCATCAGGTCGAGGCAGTTGTTACATATTCGGACCACTATGCCAGTGGGATGCCGAATGGACGATGGGCTATCGGCGTACACGCGAGTGACGAGAAGAGGAAGCACGCGAGGGGCGGGAGGGAGCGTATTTCGCATTTTTTCTCGCGGAATCCCCATTCCGCGTGCCGTTGAGTTCTCGCTTCGCCTTCTCGCGTCTGATCGAATTCGGTCACTCGGCGAGCGTCTCGTCGGACTTTGGCGGATGATAGCTGCGGTTTCGGAAAGTATTCGTCACCCTTCGCGTCGGAGGAAGACTCGCGCCCGAGAGATTATCGGTCCCACGGTACAGCTCTCTTCGCGGACGAGGAATGAACAGTCGATCGAGTCCAGGGGAAGCCGTTTCGATCGAAACGAGAATAGACGAACGAATACAGTCAGGGCAATGGACGCGAAGCGAAACGAACGATCCATGCACTGTAAAAAATTCTGCGTTGTGAACCAATACAGACCACTTTTGGCGTCAGATAACAATGGTATAAAACCGAACGACACCAGACGTGGTATATATATTATATATATGTCCGCACACCGGTGAAATGGTGTTAAATATTACCACGACCATTTTACCGTCCGCGTAATCGGATCGTCTCATCGTCCGGAGGATAAATTTTACTCGGAGAACGAAACGATATCGGTTATCTCGGCGCGAGAGAAGAGTCAAGACTCGGCGCGGCGAAATTACGACGACGCGCGTCGCTGATCCGCCGGGAAACGAAACGAGCGACGTGGGAGCTCTCTCGACGCGCGCGTGGCCCGCGAATCCTTGCATTTTACCAATTGAGTTTGTTCGGCAGTCGGAGCCGCGCGAGCACCGCTCTCGCCTCCTCCATCGAATCGCTTACGCGCGTACCGCGCGTTGGGTCGCGCTACAGGAACGCTCGCCCCGGTTGAACCCCTCCAATTATATCCACCCTCGCTCTCTCGGCCGCGTCTCTAATTGTTCCCAATTAGGGGAGTTTTACCTTAAAGGTACATCGTCGCAACCCGCGTCGTTGCCGGGGGGGGCTCGCGGTGAATTACCGTCGCTCGAACGCGGGATACAGCCAGACGCGGAAGCCGTTTAAAGCGCAGCGATCGCGAGGACGAGGCGTGCCGCGGGAATCGCGTCGTTCGGCGTACGCGGCGATGATGTACGCGTGTGTACATTCGCGGAGGCAGCCGAGGGCGTCGGGGTGAAGCGTGAAAACGGGGCCACGGATTCTCCGCGCGAGCGAGTTCAATCTCCGATGCCGCTGATGAAGATTCGCCCCCACGCGGATTCGTTCCGGGATTCTTTCGCAGCGACGGCGAGAGGGTCGCGCGGTTTTCCCTGTTTCGGTGTACTCTGCTTTCGTCTTTTTCCATATTGCTCCTTTTAGGTTCTTTTTTTATTTACACGTATCATTGCTTTTAACCTTCGTCCTTTACCGTGTCTACTTCTGCTATCATCGGCGCTGTTATTATTACTACTATTTTTATTATTAACACACTGTCGTTCTTATCTTTCTTGCATTTGCGCTCTTACGAGACGCCCGTGTCTTAGAGCCACAATGAACGCTGCTTTTTCCTCTTCTTCTCCCGTTTTTCTCACGTATCTTCGGTGCCGTGCAGAGTATCGCCAGCGAGACCTCGGAGCCGATTCGCCTCCGTCCCCCTCCCTTTCAGGGCTCGCTCATCGCATACGCGCTCGAAAATGCGCGACGTTCGCGAATTTTCCTCCTCCGCGAGAGGATCAAAATCTTCGCAGCGAATCAGACGTCGCGGGGAACTCCGAGGCGAAATCCCGAGGGGTTTATCGGTATCGCCCCGCGGCGCGTTGCTGGTACAAGCACTTTTTTTTTTTAAAAAGAAATCAACCCTGCCGTACGCCCGCACGGGGGCGGAGGAGGCAGGGCGCTTGCGCTGCCGGTGCGCGGCTCCGAGAGCCCGTTCACGAGGCCGTCAGATCGCCTGACAACGACAGTCCTGCCGCAACGTCAAAACGTGCCACACAATCGTGAGTAATAGCATCACTCGTACTACCGTATTTTTGCCGATCGCGCCGTCGCTGCGATTCGCGCGATTGAGGGAGGCTGTAGCGGGGGCGAAGAAAGGGCGAGAATTAGCGAGACGCGCGCGCGCGTGCGATATCCGAGGGAAAGTTCGGGGATGTGCGCTCGGGTTTCGCGCGCTGATCGGGGTTGAGCGCTTTTTCCGAGGTATGCGAGAGAGATCGAGGGTGTATCTCGATTTCGATCGCGTTAATCCATCGTTGGTCTTTCGCGGTCAGCCGTTCGGTCGCGGGTCTCGGTGAAATTGACTCGCCCTCGGGGTTACGGGGTCGCGAGGTAACTCCAATTTCTCGGCTCCCCGGGGATGCGTTCTCTTCCCATCCGATCGACGGAATCGCGCCGCTCGTTTGGTTTCCGGCGCGCGCGAGGTGCATCCACACGCGGCAACTTTATACGTCGGAGTGTTCGGCAGCGGGTCAGTCGCGTACACGCCGGAGAACGCGCGCCGAACGCGTTAAGGTGTGATTTCGCTGAAGCCGTCGGCGGTAGCGGCCGGCGGTAGCCGCCAGCGCGCTGGTGGTAGATACAGGCGCGTTCAGAGTAGCGTTGACGAAACCGGCCCTATTTGAAAAGCACTGAAGCAGTACGATACCGCTGGCGGCTACCGCCGGCCGCTGCCGCCGACGGCTTCAGCGAAATCACACCTTTACGCGAGGATATTTTGCGACGCGTTGATATTTCGTCGGGAGATAACGTCGACGCGATTATTACACCAAACCCCGCACGACCGTTTCTCGTCCTTTTCTCCACATCTCGAACGCGCGCGCGCGCGAGAGAGAGAGAGAGAGAGAGAAGGACGGACGAGCGGAGAAAAGGTCGCCGGCGCGAAGACAAACTTATCATTTTTCATCCCAGCCCCCAAAAGCGAGAAGAACGGAGTCAATCTCCCGAGGCGATATTTACGGTTCGCTCCATCCGCGCCGTGACGAGAAGCGTCGTTTAACCCGTCGTATATCCGCCGTGGGGACGAGACCCTTCTCGGAAAATTCGGGAAAACTTCGATATACCCGGCGAATCATCCGGCAGAAGTTTGACGGGCCGTCGGAAATCCTCTTCCTTCGGGCTCTTCCTACGAAAACGCGGGGACATCGAGAAGCTCGAAAAGGACGCCCGTTAAAAACGCGAGGCGCTCGGAAATTCGCTTTCGAGGGCGGTATTCGCGCGATCGATCGACCGGCAAGTGATTCGCCGGTATCGCAGAGGGGGAGGGGGATAAAGCTCTCTACGCGTGACGTTAACTTTTTTCACTTTTCGTAGTTTTGTCAATAGCGACTATCTAATCGAACGTTGAATTGAATTGATACGTTATCGGCGAACTTCCACCGAGAGGGACTGCCCCCCGCGCGGTGGGTGGAGGGGCGAGCACCCCTTCGGAGCGCGAGACGCAGCTCGGCGCGGCGGTGTACCGCGAACGATCGTCGAGTAATCGCTTCGGTAAACTCGGCGCGCGTTTCAGAGCGGAACGAGAGTCTCGGGGGGATGATGCTTTCGTGTCGCGGAAAATTCGCGCGGACGACGAATGCACATCCCCGATATGAGTCTATGTATACCCGAAACTGTGCTGCACATCTCGACGGACCACCTGTAGCGACGCGCGCTCGTTGCAACGTACGGACGCCATGAAAAAAAAAAAGTCCTCGCGACTGACGCGATAACGCGTCCGCGCGAAGACCGTCGTATAAAGTCGATCGTCGTCGTAAATACGCACTCGCCGAATCTACGACTGCATGGACGGAAATGGAAGGAATCGCGGGAAGCGGCTTTTATCGCTTTCCGCTACTCTCTCTCTCTCTCTTTCTCTCCTCCCTTTGCGCGCGTGTGTACACGGCGAGACGAGAGCGCGGAAGCGGTCCACTCGCCGTGATTTTACGACGGACGTAAAGACGCGCGGAAACGAACGCGACATTTGCCCGCGATGTGCGTAAATGTAGTTTTCGCGGCGACGTTTCTCCCACCCTCCCCGCGATGCATCCGATGTACTTCGGGATTCGCGATCGCGTCGTATACGCGTCCGTGTAACGACATCGAGGGGGCTTCGCAATGACGAGCGGAAGGACGTCGTTTGGCCTTAAGGACTCGATGGTTAACCGCGCGCTCGTTCGAGGAGCGACCCGTCGTCCTTTAGCTCGAGGGGCTCTCCTCGGGACGTCCGAGGGACAATTTCGAGGGAATCTCCGCGCGGTGCCTATATCGTACGGCGATAATGATAACGCGATGGAGAATCCCGCGTAAAAAAAAAATAGTACGAAGTGTATGGCAGAAGTCTGGGAGGGGTTGAACCAAAAAAAATATGGCTACAGATCGTATCCGAGACTTGCAGCCGTACAATTTCCTTTTCTTTCTCGAAAGAGTCTGGTCGAATAAGCCCTGTTTTTCAGTCGATTCGAGAAAATTGTCCGGTTTTGAGACTTTCGCCTGAAAAACGATCCGCGCACTGAGAGAAAAAATGATGTATTCGATTAAATCCGCGTTTACACAGGCGGGGGAATGCAGAATTGGTTGCTCCGATCAATAAATTTGGTTTTAACGATTAACGGCCAATTGTGGAGGAAACAGGCTGTAGTCCATTCGAGTCAATTATTAGTCCAAGAGTAGCTTGATCTGCATTTTCCCACCCGTAACCGCCGATTTAGTCAAATCTACCGCATTTCTCTCTCGGTATAGCTATATTTTTTTCGGTTTGACCCTTTCTAGACTTCCCGCCCTACTTGAGCCATACTTTTTTTTACGCAGGATAAATCCATCGAAACGCAGCATTCGGATAAAAATCGGCCTGCTTCGCGAGACCGAGAGGAATTATAATCGGAGAACGAATTCGAGGAATATCCATCTAATCGCGCGCGTTCGCGGCACGTGCGCGTCGAGTACGCGCTTCGGATCGTCGCGACGTAAGTCGCCGTTTTCACCGAGCACGAGGGATCGATGAACGAAGTTCCGAGTAATCTATATCGGGCGTTTCAACGGTATCCGGATACGCGTATCGAGTACGTGTATACGCGTCCGGCCCACGCGCGAGATACTCGCGACGGGAGAGCAGCGCGCGGTGTGGGAACGATAAAACGTCCACGCGCTTTCCCTCGAACAACCCCGATTCAGACGATCGGCGCGCGAAGGAGCGCGATCTCGATCCACGGCCAACATTCGACGTCGAGAGACTCCGACCTTTCTTTTCGACCCTGCGCCACCCAACGGTCCCTGGGAAGCTCCGCGCGTCGTTAAGACGAGATCATAAACCGCGATACGACGCCATATATAGGTACTTCGCCATTGTTTCACCGTGGGCACGCGCGCCTCCCCCCCCCCCCCCCCCTTCCGATGAACTTTGAAGCTCGCGGCTGCTCGGCGCGAGGACGACCTTGCGAAAGGGTGTAAAACGTGTAATCGTCGAGAGTCCTTCTTGCGAATATGAGCATTTGCCTACGAATGGTCTCGACTTTCGCGAGGGGTGGTTCGCGACGAGAGGCACCACACGCGGCTCTCGCGCGAATCATCATCTTCCGTATATGTAGTATCGATCGAGCCCCGCTGCCGAGATACACGCGCACCTGTCCGTTAGCCCGACTATGTCGGGGAGTTTCTACTGGCGAATGTCGTCGAGGGCGATTCGGGTGTTCATAGCTCGATCCTTCTATTTGCTATTGGCGTATTGTACTGCCGGCGTCACGGATTCCGTCGCTGGTGACTTTTTGAAATGTCATTTTCAAACACACCAGCCTATGAACGATTAATTCTCGTGTTCTCGTTAGCTACGGCGGTGTTTATCCCGGGTTAATGAAAGCATGGGAATTGATTGATCGTGATTGGTTGGTACGTTTAAAAATGGCATTTTAAAAAGTCACCAGCGACGGAATCCGTGACGCCGGGAGTACGCAGGGGAAAAGAATTAGTTGGATTTACTAATGATTACTTACGGGGTCGCGAGTCATTATTTATTTACATGAATCTGATCTTTTTTTCATATATTAATTAAATACTTCTTCCTTGCAATCACGTACTATTACATAATATGATTGTAAGGAAGCGATATCTAATCGATGCATTAAAAGATTTTATTCACACAAATAAATAATTACTTGCGACCCTGCAAGTAATACCTACGGTATTTGACTAGGCAAAAATGTTCATATCTTTAAATTCAATTTGTAATCTGTATACATATTCGATATCGCGTGAAAAAGAAAATGTTCGAAAGAATAATTGTTCGCCGAGTTATATGTGCGTTTCTCTCTGCTGAATGATTATGACGTCATCGAAGAACCGCGAAACACGCATTTGAGTGCAAGAGGAATACATGTACCGAACGACGACGTATGCCGCATTTCGAAATATCGTCTTCCAGCTCTGATGAGGCCGAAAATGAAAAATGAGAGATACGCGGGGTTGGTAATTTTTTCCAATTATTTCGAATTGCTAATAAAAGAAAATCCGTCAACTACTCTATTTTCAGTAGATCCAACTAATTCTTTTCCTCTTTGCAAGGGATACGATTTTCTCCGAAAAATGCACGAGTGTTACCTGCAGCTTTTATCTTCGCCCCTTTCGGAAACGCGTATCGATCGCGGCTGTACGGTACGGCCGTACGTGCAGGTCGTATCCCGTACACGAGGAAGGGTGGCGCCGCGCGGGAGAGGGAAAGACAAAAGCAACAGGCTCGCGATTCTCGTTAAAACTGAAACTGCGCAATCGTCGATTTTTGCATGCGAATCGCTTGCAAATTCGTGTATCGTCGGAAAGCTCCGGACAGTGTGCGTACAAAGGTTCTCCCTCAAAGCGCCACAGTCAACGTTGTTCGACGTAGGTACAACGTCGGCCAACGTTTGCCGCGCGCGCCTGCAGCAGCCTCGCGTAGCCCGCTCTTTGAGGGAGACGACGGGTACCAGGCAATTTTCTCCGAGGGCTTTTCCACCGTCAGTGGCGCGGACTTGTACGCGCGGAACTACCTTACGAAATTAGACGTTGCGGTATCCGCTTAGGTTTGCGAGTGGGGGTGGGTGGAGAGCGAGAGAGAGAGAGAGAGAGAGAGAGAGAGGCGCAAGCCTGTATGCAACCGGCGGCGCGCGGGTCGTTCGAGCGAAGAAATAGACGAGTGCCACCTGTTGCGAGAGAAAAGCCTTCGTCGCGCGGTGTATCGTCGGCGAACGCTTCAGCGGTGCCAAACTCGTTCGTCGAGCCGCGAGAACTCCTGTTTTTTCGGCGACTTCCGGAGACTCCGCGAAGGAAGACCGTTAGAAATGTCGACTGGTCGAACGCGGAGAAAACTGACTTTGAAAAAAATGTCTCTCGAACGAAAGGGATCGGAAAGTATGTAGGGCACGTATCGACTTCGCGTACACTCGACGCGGAGACATGTATAGCCCCGTATAGTACGCGAGAAAGGGGCGTCGGCAAGCAGAAGGTCGCGTCGACGTCTTTCGATTTTTTTTCTTCGGAGCTTTCGAGCGAACCCCGGGATAGGGTTTGTCACGGCGGGCGGGCGGCGGGGTCGTCCCGACGACCCTTTGGCGGGGACTAATGGCGCGTGAGGGCACTTTTTTAAATTGCCGAGTTTATCGGTAAACCGGGCTCGGACGTTCGCGCGTCGCCTTTCGTCGCGGGAATTGAAAAGAATGGACGAGGGTGGTGGATGCGGGTTTCGAGTCGTCTCGCGAATACGAAAGGCCGTAGCGTTCGACTGATTCCGGCGCCGCGCGTGTGTCCTCGACCGAGGGGCTTTTTTCGTTTACACGCGCGGTTTAATCGGGGCTACGCGAGCGACGTGGACTCGGCGCGGCACGAAATTCCACGCCGAAAACGTCGTAACGCTTCCGCGGCTCCGAGCGCGCGGAGGCGGCGCGTAGCGCGACTGTTACTACTGACTGGAAGTTCGTCCGACCTGTTGCTGATACGAATAATCCGTTTCTCCTGGCGACCTCGTCCGCTCGATTGTCGCGCTACCGCGTATACATATGTATATATCCACCGTCCGTCGAGTGACGCGGGTCGCACGTTTCCACTAGTCGAAACGTCCGACCTATATTACGCGTTGATATGACGGTATTACATCGCTCGTCCGTTGTTGCTTCGGCGAGTCCGTCCGTTCGAGGCGTTCCGTTACCACTGCCGTGCCGTTCCGGGCATGCGGGACGACTTGTAAATACGGGAGGTCGGGAGCGATCGATTTTAAGTGCCTCCCCACCTCTTCTCCCCTCGTTTCATTAAAAAACAGCGTCGAATAATCCATCCCCCGATCGCGGAAATGAATTTCATCGGCCGTGGTGATCGGTGAGCGACACTCCATCGCGCTCGCGCGATAAATCCGACACGGCGGAATCAACCTTATCCCGGGTTGATTCGCATCGAGCTCCGGCGCGGAGATTCACCCTCGGTAAAATTTAACGCGACCCGCCGACGAACCTCGACTGTACTCCCGTGGAGGCCGCCCGAGCGAGGGGATCTTTAATAATACCCGTTCGAAGGGCGAGAAAGGGGTGAGGAGCGGGAGCCGATGGGTGGTCCCGAGAATCTCGGAAAATTATTCCAGGTAGCTCTGTCGACGATGATCGGGACCCGAGGGTGAATGCCTGAAATATCTCGAAACTTGAGCGTATGCCGCCCCGACGCCCAACGCCGTTTAGTTGCCTTCTCGGTCGTTGGAGGGTGCGTCTGGCGAAACGCTTGCCGCGTCCGCGCGGGAGAATGGAAACGAAAGAGATGCGAGAGAGAGAGAGAGATTTACGCGCGTTCTCTTGATGCCGGTAAGAATTTCCCGGAGAAACACCGAAATTCCTCGCCGGCTAGCGCGCGCGCGGACGTATTCCGGCCCACGCGCGATCCTGACGCGTATACGGTTACAGCTGTATCGAATCTACCCGCGCCGTTTTGACTCGCGACCCTGAAATCCCATCATCCGCATTACGACCCTTTCCAAATGAAACGTTATACCTATATTCGCCCCGATGTAACGCGCGACGCGCGCAGAATTTCGTTTGTACACGAAGGTTGATCTGCTCCCGCGAGCAGTGGTTCTCAAAGACCGTGCGTAGAGTGGTGCTCGATTTGCGCGGCGGGGGGAGGGTGTCGAGAGTTCAACGACGGCGCTCTCTTCTCGCTCTATTTCGTGAATAGTCGATCTTCTCGTAAAAAAAATATTCACATTTTTAAATTCAAATTGTAATCTGTACACCTGCTTGACGTCACACGAAAGAGAACATGTCCGGAAGAGTAATTACTTGCAGAGTTATAAGCGCGTTTCTTTTTATAACATTGTGACGTCATCGAAACGCAAGAGAGACGCGCTTATGCCAAGCAGCGAGTGCACCGAGGGAAGAGCTTATTTGTAGTCGATAAATGCATACTCGCGATTATGGCGAAAGAAATATTTCGTTGGGCCAAGTAAATGCATGTTAATTATCAGAATGTCTCTTTCGTTGAAACAGAAATAGAGTAACAGTTGATTGAGAATACTTGCTTGGCTCGAAAAAATATTTCTTTCGCCATAATCAAATATACGTGTATTAACTGTAAATAAACTGTTTTCTCAGTGCGCGAGAGAGACAGTCTTACAACACGATGACGTACCCGCATTTCAAAATATCATTTTCCAGCTCCGATAAGGCCGAAAATTAAAAATGAAAAAAATACAGGACAAACAATTTCGTCCAAATTTCTCTAATCCGCAATTAAGAAAACAGGGTAAAGCATACAGTTCATAACGGTGTTTGAGCAGACGAAATGATACGATAATTGAACTGTCGCTCTCGCTTTTCATCGACTGCACTTGCTACGACTACAAGCTTTACTACCCCCGATGAGAAAACCGAATTCGGGTTTTCATCGGACGCCCACGACGCCAACCTGCACTCCGCTCGAGCGAAGCGCGAGTTCCCGGCGTTTCCCCGCCCGCATCCCTCTCGGAGGTCCGGCCATTTCCATCCGAGTCGACCGCTCGATCGTCCCGCGCTTCCGTAACGCTTCGCTCGCGGAGGGAGCCCCGGCTTCCGGCCGCGCGAACGTCGCGTGGTTTCGTCCCAGGGAGTACCCGCTCGCGCGACGAGAGTCGCTTACCGTAATGGGGTTCCGTATACAATGGGGGCATTGTATACGTTCCTCTTCCGCCCCCGACTCCTCCTCGCGCGTTTTGCTGCGTCAGCACCTCCCGCCAGCCGCCGCCGCCGCCGCCGCCGCTGCGCGCCGCCCGGCAGGCTGCCACTCTTCGCCGGGCGAGGAGAGGAAATAGGGTGTCCGTGTTTCCAGCGTTGCGATACAATATCGGAGCAATTGCCGCGCACACATCTACGCGAGACGTCGGATGCACGGGGCGCGTCGCTCAACCTATACGACCAACTTCGCCCGCGCGTTTCCTATCCAACTTTCAAACCAAGTTTCGCCCGACGGAGACGCTGCCGGCGCGGGCACAGGAAAATGAGCGCGCGCGCGACGTGAAAGGAAATCCGCCTTCGAGACGAGCCACGATAGGCGGAAAATTGTTTCGTCGATAATAGCCGACTACCGTCCCCCCGGCCGTCCAGCGAGAGCTCTCTCTCTCTCTCTCTCTCGCGTGCGGAATTCTCTTTCGACGATCATTTCGCCCGGATCCAACGTCTGATCCCCCGGCGCCGCGGCGACCCGCACCCGCGCGCGTTTTTCGGGGCTATTCTCTCGCGACGCGCCTCCGCGCGGCGTGTGTACACATCGCGGCGGGCGAGGAGCGATATTCGACGGTGGCGCGGGCTCGTGTTTGCCGTTCCATACGTACTCCCAAAACCCTAATTTCCCAAAGTAAACTCGTCCGCCCAGTCGGCAGTCGTGGTTTGGCGCGCGCGCGCCCGCCCTCGCTCAATCTCATTTCGCGGGAGGTTTTCGTCGTTACATATTTGGAGAGGCAACTTTGTGGCTCACGCGCGGGGTAGGAATACGGACAGCGCGCTCGAGGGGCGCGGGAACGGCGACGCGCGCCTGAAGGCCGGAGGGTGGACGGGGGGGGGGGGGAGGAGCGAGCGGCGGTCCACACCGAGGGGCGAGGAGGGGTGTCGACGTTCGCGAGGCGAGGCGAGGCGACCGCGAGAGCTGCGTCGAACCGACCTAGTTTCACGGGATGACCCAGTTTTCCTCCTTTCGCGCCGCTTAACGAGGGTCGCCGCGACCCGGGTTGTCCTTACACAGGGCGCCCAACAGGTAGCCGTATGTCAGTATAAATAGACGCAGCCAGGATCATCCCTGGACCGGTGCGGAGGCCACCCTCTCCCCCCTTCCACTCTCTCACGCACCCTCGTTCGCCGCCCGACCGCCTCGCTCTCCCCCTCGCACCCGGCCACCCTCGTTTCCACCGCTTCGGACGCGAATATCGACACGATGTTTTCACGAAACAATGGGCAGCCCGTATACTGGCCCCGCAGCGCCCCTCGACGTTTCCGCCGCTATAAAATTCGCCGTTCTCTGCTCGCCGAAACGCCGCACAGTGTGTGGTCGTTCGTAGCTGCGGGCAGTGCGCCCGCGCGTCACCGGTCGTCCTTTGCGAGCGTAGTCGACTGCGTGCGCCGCGAAAGTGTACCTTTTATCTTTCGGAAAAGGGACGAGCGGACGCGAGGGTTGCCCGCGGGACTCGAGTATTCCCTTTTAGCGTGAGCGATAATGCCTTCGCGTCGTTCCTTTGACGTTCGCGAAGATTTCTCGTACATAAGGTATTTTAACCGAGTATATATTATATACGAGTACTCTCTCCCGAGGAGAGAAAAGGTAGAGTCCTTCGGAGCGCTCGCGCGAGCAGCGATCGGTGATCGCCGTTCTCCGGGAAATCGAGCGTGAATCGCGTACGCTCGAAATAATAAATTGTTTTTCGACGATGCGTCGTGAACTGCTCGATACGCGCGATTCGATAAGGCGGGTAAAATTTGACTCTCTCTCGGGCCACTCTCGCTGGGTGTGTACAAACCCACAGTACACCGAGAGAAATAATTGCTACTGTCAAAAAATACGTCTCGAATAAAGAACATACAGACTGTCCCCCGCTATACACGCCAGCGTGGCGGGTTGCATATCGGTTGATGCCTCCGATCCGCTGCAGGGGCCATGCGCCTGTGGCGCCTGTGTCTGGCGCAAGGCGGATAACCGATATGCAACCCGCCACGCTGGCGTGTATTGAAAGAGGGACAGTTTGTATAATCTTACGAAATTTTTAAGAATACAGATTCTCGGTCAAAGAATAGGTATATTATATAATATTCTTGATTCGAGAAATTCTTTCTGCGCGAAAAAAAAAACAATTACTCAAACCTGTCAAATATTGTCTCGCGTGAAGAAAAAAAAGCCTTGGCTTGATTCTGGAATTATAGGCACAGTGTGGAAAGGTCTAGTTGAATGCGAACCTAATGGAAACATTTATTCGAGATAAATAGACATTTATTCACATCGAACAAAAATCTATCTGAATTAGATCGATGTTCTACTAGGTTTGTACTCGATTAATAATACATGCAAAATTTTTATCAAATTCAAATAGACTTTCGCGTTCGATGTGAATAAACTCCTATTTATCTCAAATAAATTTTTCTACCACAGGTTTGTATTAAACTAGACCTTTTCCCTCAGTGTACGTGTCATGTTTTTGATTGAAGAAAATCTCTCTTTGGCACCAGCAATTATTTCTCTCAGTCTAGGCCCCTGTCTTTACGGATTTACCGCTATTTAAGGGGACTGCCGCATAAGGAGATGACTCTCAGCGGATTAATATAATATACAGGCTCTTTGGTTTAATACACACCAGTGGAGCGGGTTGCATATCGGTTGGCGCACTCCATCCGCTGCGGCTTCTCGTAATTCGGTGGTTGTACCGACAGTCAAGAAAAACATCGGTCATCTCATTTCACCACTATTCGGATGACCGATATTTCTCAGACTGATACGTTTATTCAATTCGGCTCTTGGCTGTCCGTATTACCACCGAGTTACAGGAAAACGCAGCGGATAGGGTGCGCCAACTGATATGCAACTCGCTCTCTACTGGCGTGTATTAAACCAAAGAGTCTGTAAATTTATATATATAACCAATGTTAAAATTTATCCCGCGGAGTACGAATCTACTCTCGAAACCGCGCTCCACTCGATTGTGGAATACGAGCCGTACTAATTACGATACGTCTACTTTAGGATACGCGGTCGGGTGTAGCAGGAGTTATCATTGTATTTGGGACGATTCAGAGGCGAGGGGCTCACGGTTCCGTAGGAGCCTTCCGAGGAGAACGCACGATCTACCCGCGCAATTCCCTCGTGGATCATCCGCGTCCCTAATTTCGGGCGAGATATCCGGAGACGCGATTCCCCGTTGTGCGCTATACGCAAACAAGGTGAATATACCTAGCCGGAGTATCTCAGGACCCTCGCGCGTCTTCCACGTTTCGAGGGATGAAATCCATCCCGTAAACGCGGCAATTCCGCGTGCTACCCACTCGACTCGTAACATAGGAGCCGCGATTGTTGGCTATTTTTTTGGGAGGGTGATGTCAGTGGTACACATGAAGGGAGGAGAGCTAATCAGGATTGTACGTTTCTCCTTCGTCGATACCTGTCCGTGGAACGCCGCAGCGCGATCGAAAAGAGGATAGCGGACGGCGGTAGGGGGGAAACGTCGGCGAGTCGGTAAATGAAAATTCCTGATATATCGACGGATCTCTCGGAAATTACACAGCCAATATTTATCCCCCGCTTCAGTGGAATCGGCATGGAGAAGGCGCGCGCGAAGACCGGGTGCCCGGAAATTTCTCTCTTTTTCTTCTTCTCTCATTCCCTCTTTTCTTTCCTCATCCGTAACGCGATCGGATTGCAAATGGGAGAGGGCGAAGGGAGGAGAGGACGGGCTTTGTCACTGCTCCAAATGCCTTCCGAATTGGGCTGATCAGAAATCGGGTGCCGAACACTGAAAAAAAGAAACCAGTAGTTTTTACCGTTTCATTCGGCAGCGCTGAGACTCGAGCTCGTTTTCAAGAATTTGTACAGAGGACACATTTCTTTTTACTGTTTGCAACAGTAGAGATACTAGTTTATAACCGGGATATAATGTCTGTTTGCACAGGAATTTCTATCGGTTGAATCGTAGTTTGTGCTAGTCAAATTGTAATTCGTGCGGTTTTTCTCTTCCGTGTACAGTTGTAAAAATAGTAAATAGAAATCTCTCCACACTCTACTCTGTACACTGAAAACAAAAAATTAGTCGAGTCAACTAAATGTGTTTTCGAATAGTCTTAGGAGTACATTTATTCGATTGGAATGAATATCGATTGGTCGCATATAAATATAATTGATTAATTTGAATATTATTTGGATCAAATCGATATTCATTCGAAACGAATGAATGCGCTCTTAGGACTATTCAAAAATACGTTTATTTCGACCAAGCTAATCTTTTTCTCAGTATATAAATTCTTGAAAAGAAACTCGAATCTCAGCTCTACTGGATGAAGCAGTAAAAATCGCTGATTTCCTTTTCCGTGAACGCTTCGCTTGCTTTCGTCGAGACGCTCGCGTTTCCTGGCGGCTGATCGATATAGTCCGTATCGCTGCATCCGTAGCTACTAGTCGGATATAAGTCGAAACTCATTTAAAGGTCCCTTCGCCGACGCGCGTAATTAGGGCGAAGCGATTATATTTTATTCGCGTCGAGGGATCGGACTATGTCGCGCTCCAAATGAGTTATCGGTCGGAAGGAGTTAAAGGGATTATTCGTCTTCCCCCGCGGCAGCGAGCGTTTGTTCTACGTAATAAAACGAGCACGATCTTTCTCTCCCCGAGCGGACCATATTATACGTATATATATCGCCTGTTTTGCGATTTAACAAGTTATGGCCTCGTTTATCTCGTCCGGATGGTTCGAGCTCCAGTTTCACTTTGCAGTGCGGCGAAGGGTCCGCGGGAGACTGCCCGCCTAACCGTATATACCTATACGTATACGCGAACTCGGCGATCGCGCGGTATTCGCGAAACGAGCGGAAAGCTGAACTTTATTCCGGGGGCGTGCGATTCGTTTCGGTGGTTAGTTTCCCGCCCGTGGCTTTATACGAAACGGCGAGTTTTAAATACGTCGATAAAAAATGAGAATGAAACTCGACCGCGGAGATTTCGATTTTCTCAGCAATTTTTTTTTATTGCAGATTCGAAAAAATCGAACAGAATCATTTATCCTGTATTTTTTCAATTTTAATTTTTGAGTCCATTTAAGCTGGAAAACGGTATTTAAAAATGCAACTGCGTCATTGTCTCGTAAGACAGTCCGGGGTGTCTGGCGATCTGGAAATCATGGAGGTCATGGAAATATCACGGATTTTTTTTTGTATATAGAAATAGAAATATCATGATATATCATGGCATTTTTTTGAAATATAAAAATATGGAGTTATGAAGGAAATTATTAATTATTATAACATGCATTTGGTCTCTGAATGCCGGATACGTTAAAAGTTCGATTGACAAGCTTCGCGAGAATGGCCGTGAATGAGATCAATGGCAGGGAACAGTGAAAATTGCTCCTATTGAAACAAAAATTTATTTCTATTTAAGCGGAAAATTTCGCATAAGCACTTGGAAAAATTATAGGTACGATTATGGAAAAGTACAGAGATCTCGCCTAGAAATCATGAAAATATTATTGAAATTTATTATCCCTAATCGCTAGACAGGGATGAAATGCAGGGAAATGAAAAAATTAGCGGAGGATAGGGAAAGGTGGAAAATGGCATCAAACCAGTCTTAGGACTGATAACTTTATGATGATGATGAATCGCTAGACACCCTGCTGTCTCTCTGACTTTTCAATGACGTAACAATTTCGTAGAGAGAAACGCACTTATAATTTTGCGAATAATTATTTTATCGGACATTTTTTTTTCGTGTAATAATTGAATATGTATACAGATTAATGACAAATTGAATTAAAAAAATATGAGTATTTTTTTTATTCAAACACCGAATCGCCGCCCGAACCGACTTTTCTCTCCCCGATCGAAGCGATCGGGGCCTTCGAATCTTTCCAGGTCTCCGCGATCGGCTCTTTTATTACAGTAGCGGAAGTAAAACGCGTACGTCGCCGTCGAATTTCACGACGAGTCCTGGAATAACGAGTCTAATCCTCGAAAGCTCTCTTTCTCCCGGGGGTAGGAGGGAGGCTTTCTCAGGATCGGTAAGTTTAATCGGGCTTTATCAGTCGTTTTTATCGTCGTTGTGCCTTGAACGTTACGTTCTGCAAATGCGGGCTGCAAATTCATTTTCTCGTCGAGCGAACTGTACGGATGAGAGAGAGAGAGAGAAAGAGAGAGAAAGACCGGGGTGGTTTTCCTCCCGGTGGGATCGAGCGACGTCCCCGACTGATGTAAGGGGTTTCCGTACCAATCCGTGCGATCCATCGGCGAATTTCGGCCGGCATCGCGGGGGTTCCCTCGGATTCGGAATGACGGAACGCCCGTGATTTCGAAATCAGCGTCCGCGCGCGCATCGGACCGTTAGCCTCCGGGCGAAGCCGAGCGAAAATAAAAGTTCGCGCGGCGAGATACCTATACCCTCTCGACTTTCTCGGACCCTCCTCCCGCGCCGGTCGTCCGCCACCCCGAAAAAACGACCGCCGCGCTCGATGAATTAGGTACAACCGCGTACGAGCGTAACGATTCCGTTTGGTATCGGCGGAGGGGGCGCGGCCGAAGGGGCGCGCGACCCGCTCCTCCTGCGCCCGCTTGTCGTCCTCGCTCGTCTTTGCAGCGCGAAACCCGGAAGCTGTCTCCTGCACGTCAGCCGCAGATGCTAAACTAGGACGCCCCGTTAACGAGACCGCGATCGGCTGTCAAAGTCGGTTTCGGTTACGTACCCCGCAGCACGGCCGGTTAATTCGTCGCGACGATACATCCCGCCCTTCTCCGGGCTCGAGGCTTAATTTTGGGCTCGCGCTCGATCGGAAATTGGCGTTTTTCCGGGACACCGGTTCGGCGCGCGAAGGGCGCGCAGCAAGCCGGACCGATGAATGGAAGGTCTGGCGGGGAGGGGAGAAAGGAGAAATCGCGGGGCCCGGTATACGATTTGACATCGACCATATTCGATTTCGGTCGTCCTACAGTCGAACGAGGCGCGTCGGTCGTCTCTCTCTCTCTCTCTCTCTCTCCCTCTGTAGATAGACGCACCGTAGCCAATCGATAGAGCAAACTGTTGATTCTAGCCCGGACGCTGTCAGTGACTGCGATCGCGCGCGCTTACATTTGCGCGTAACTGCTTTCCACGGAACCACGTGGGCATGATTGTCGCGCGTTTGGATGTGCGCCTCACGCAAAACGCAAGGGGCGAATTCATTTTTTCACTCTGACGTTTCGCCTCGTGCGTTGACGTGGAGCGGTGAAGCAGGAAGTGTATTCTGCCCTTTGAAAGCGAATTCGGTTCTCTCACTAATTCTTTTTTATTTTAGATTTGAAAAACTTGAACAAAATTATTTACCCTGTATTTTTGTCATTTCTTTGACCCTTCTCAAGCTGGAAAACGTTATTAAAAAATGCAGCACGCGTTTTGAGGTTATTCATCTCGCACTCGTCGCTTGGCATAAGCGCGTCTCTCACGTTACTGAGAACAAAAAATCACCAAAACAATTATGCGATTTCGAAGAAACCTTTGATTGGCTTGCGTTCATCCAAAATATTTTGTGTGCCTGACCAAGAGCTCTCTGGCAATGCGGCTTTTCAATGACGCCGTAATAGGTATACGGTATAGGGAAACGCGAATAATTATTTGTTCTTGCATTTTCTGTTTTGCGTGATATTGTATACGTATACAGATTGCAAATTGAATTAAAAAATATGAATATCTTTTTTACGCGATAACCGAATTCCGCGTGTTACAAAATCCGTGTATGTATACACATACCATGCACCTATACGGAGATTTCGGATTAATTTTCCGCTCAACGCCTACTTTGGCGCGCGTCATCCCCCTATATACGACGGAAGCCCGCAGGGACGAATTACGCGCGGTGACCGATCGCGATAACGAGATAGTCCATCGTCGCGTATCCGAATCGCGGGCGCGATGTTGACCGTAAACGGCGCCAATTGGCCCGCAAGGATCGGAGTTGTCGCGGAGAGGCGCCGTCGAAAGGCGTCGTCGCGAGAGAAATTTAAAGGCGATGAAACTCGCGTCGGGCGTACTCGGAGATAAATGGTCGGCGCTTGAAAAGCGTCGGTTCCAAAGAGAAATAAAGTTGATCCGCGACGGCATTTCAATCGATGCTACGAGGCGTCAAATGCGCTATGGAAACACCTCCCACCCTTTCGCTTCGACCCTCTCCCCGTCGCGCGCCTCTTCACGGGCTCGCGTAAATCCGGAGTAGGTCGATTCCATTGAAAAGTACCATCTATATCTATACACGTCGGCAGACGCTGTCGATTAGGTACGCGCGAGCGCGCGGAACGGGAGGGAAGGGGAGTACTCGCGCGCGCGATGATCTCTGGATACACGTTTTTTTCGGGCTCGTCGCACCGAGAAGAAGAATTACTCGGTCGATGTAACCAAGATCCTGGAGATGACGAGCAAATTGTTTGGTGAAATATGGATCCTCAATCTGTGTATGATTAAAGTGACCAATTTTTGGTTGGAATAACTTGACGTTTGGTCGAAATAACTAGACATTCGGTTCAGCTGACCAGTATTTTGGTTAGAATAACTGAACACGCCAAACTAGATGCGTTTTCTCATTCTAACCTAATTATGTTTTCTCAGTGTAATCGGAATAACTAAATATTCGTTTCGACTTACTAGCATTTTGGTTGGAATAACTAAACTCGTTCATCCAGACGTGTTCTGTCATTTTAACCCAATTACTTTTTCTCAGTGCGATCGACGATCCGCGATAACACCGCGACGGGACCCGCAGCGCTCGCTCCGACATCATCGATCGTCAGATGCGGCCGCGACGGTTCAGATATCGATCGCGCGTCCGGGGGGCGCGCGGATTTTTCGCAGTTCGCCGCGGCCCGTAATCCTCGCCCATCGCTTCTCCGTTCTCCGCTTCGTCGATCTTCTTCTACTTTCAGCGTGACGCGGGGAGCTTTTCCTACCGCGGGCATCCCTCTTCTCCTCCTCCTCCTCTCGACGCGGCCCTCTCTCACCTTGCTTTGTACCGTTCGCTTAGCCTCGAGGGGTTGGCTCAGAGGCACGGAGAGAGGCCTCTGAAACCCCTCGGAAATCCCTCGCATCGATGGCGGAGCGCTAATATCGCGAGAGTAGGCTCTACTCTCTCTCTCTCTCTCTCTCTCTCTCTCTCTCGCTCGCTCTCTCTTCCCCTACTACAAGTCTTCATCCGAAATCGATGGAGCCTAAGTCCCTGGACGCGCGACGTACGTATAGCCGCGCTCGGGCCCCTCTTTGCTCATCCTCTCTGTCCCTCTCTTCCTCTTTTTAAATTTTCTATAATTATAATTTTCTTCAGTTTCCTCCGTTCAGTTCATATCATTGTACGTGTGCTCTTAGGAGACCTTTGTCTCAGAGCACGAGTGGATAAACGCATCTTTTTCATTTTTTTCTTCTCTCCACTGAGAAAAAAAATGTGCTTCATTCAACTATCGGTGAGGTTGAATAGGGCGAACCTCACGGCGTAATTCGAACGGTATCAAAGAAAAGCGCGTATCTGTTCACCGTCACTGAGAAACATCGTAAATCGCTGCCATGCGAGGAAACCCCTTAAATTCTTGTTGTCGTCGACGATGTGATTTACGACATTTCCTCGTGTATAGCTACGAGTTACGGTGCTTTATAACGACGGTGAAAAGATACGCGCTTTTTTTTTTTTGGTACCGGTCGAATTGTTTCAATACCGTTAGACTGCAAGGAAAAATGGACCGTGTTATGCGATAACGGATTGAGCGAAAAAATTCAAAAATCGAGTTAATGGTGCCATCTTCTAGTAGACATTCAAATCTAGATGTCAAACAAATATTCCCAGTTGAAACTTCCTTTTTTACCCTTTTTAACGGCACATGTAGGTATTAAGCGACACTTTAGAACTCGTCAATGTGAAATACCAATTTATGATTCAATTTTCTCGGATTATATAAAATGTCGCTTAATCCACTTTTGCATAACGCAGTCCAAATACTTTGGGCCGAGGCAACCAATTTGACGTCGAAACAAGTGAACGTCTATTCGAAACAATTACACCGTGAGGTTCGTCGTATTCGACCTCGATGATTGAGCGAAGGACATTTTTGTTTTCAATGTCCTCAGTCCCACGGTCGTAGATGCGTTTAAAAAGGAATACATTGCGCGGAAAATACGCCGTCCTCTCGTGGGACGCGGACTTCGGCGACGCAGCGCGAAATATTTTCAAGTCACACGCCTCCAAGTCAAGTTCACGCCTCCGTCGATCCGGAGAGCCGGCGTCGATATCGCGCGCGGACGGTTACGCCGTTAGGAAACACATTTTTCCTCGTCCCCCCGCATTCTTCCGAGCCCTTTGTCATCGCGAAACCCGCTACGTCGTCCCTCTCCCGATACTACCCGGTACGTGAATACTCTCGCGTACACCCCCCGCTCTCCACCCCGTCGATAGAGGGTAGTATGCAGATCCGCGACAAAACCCGCGGACACGGGCCATCGAAGCGAAGAGCTACCGCTTTGTGCCGCGCTCGAAATTGCCGGGACACGCGCGCTTACCTCCCCGCCCCTTCGTCTGGAACACGCGCGTCATGTATCCAACATCCGATATCGCCCGTCCGTCGCGCGAGGAGGATCAAGCATCAACGGGATCCACGGAGAACGCCGATGCGCGCCGAGTTTTGGTTTACACCCCCCCCCCCCCCTGTCGTCGCTTCCCTTTTACAACTCCGGGTACAGCGCAACGATTATCTCGATACGGGCGCGACGCGACGCCGGAAAAGAAAAGACGATGAATCGATTTCGCGACGCGAGGCGGGGGAAATTAAAGGGGAAATTATACTCGCGTTCTCGATTTCGCCGGGGAGAGGCCGCGGCGTTCGCGGTACACCCGGCGCGTCTGCTCCGTCGATCCCTCCCCGGCTCTCGCCCGCCCCCGTCGACGCTCCTCTTTTTTTCCGAACGATCGCGCGCGCGGTAGCGGGTCGCAAATACCTCGCGGTCATGAATATATTATAAAAAATTCACGACGAAGGATCCGAATAGAGGTTTATCGATCACTCCCGTCGTTCCGCGAGGGTCGCGTCGGACGGTGCGCCGAAAAAGCCAGGCTCCGAGGGTCCGGAGGATACGGATGGTCGCGAAAAATCGACGAGGGTTGACGACGGGACGAATTGGGGAGGGGAGGACAACGCGCGGGGTTGGTATCATCTCGTTATATACGGAAAGAGACTGTTATCGATGAATTTTGCCGTATCTACGCACGAGGATTTACGAATGTTTTTACTTGTCAAATAGCATTTTTTTTTAGAAACTAGTAAACTGTTGCGTGATTTGTCGCGATTTAATGTATTCAAAAGTAAAATTACCGTACCGCGCTGTGTAAAAGCGTCCGAGAACCACCTTCATGTGAAATATTTTACAGTGTTTACAACAAAAGAGGTACGCATGAGAGTTTTCGGATGTTCCTACTGCGTTGAAGAACAATTTTTTCCTTAGAAACTAGTATATTGCAATGGAAATTGTCACAATTTAATACTTTCAAAAGAAAAATTACCGCACTCTCTTCTCACTGTGAAAATATCCGAAAACCTTCATGTGTATCTCTTTTATTATATAATAAATACGGTAAACTTTACCCGTATCATCGTTTCCGTGCAAATTTCTCGAAATCATCGTTTCTCCGTCATCGATCGGCGAATAGGCGCGACGGCTGAGCGCTGAAGCAGCGGCGCGATTAAGTGTTTCATTGTTATTGTCATATCCGAGAAACAGACGGAGATAACGCCCACGCGCGATACGGCATACATCGCTGCGTCCTCGAAGATCCCCGATTCGAAAGATCCCTCGGAGAGAGAACGACGATGCGGGACGCCAAGAAATAAGGGAAGAGACGCGCGAGATCGATGGCAACTCAATCGGCGGCGGACGTCGATTCTTTCCCGCCGCGGGATGATAGAATCCCGCCGCTCCTCTCCGCGAATCGAGAAGTGATTTCCTCCGGTCGGGGAGTACCTACTCGCTTCCCCCCCCCCCCCCCCCCACGCCAAGCGCGCGCGGCCTCCCTCGGCCTTTCCACCTACGCGCATCAGATATACGTATATTTGCGTATCGGCTGCCGCACCGGGGGTGGTCCAGACGGAGTCGGAAGAATGTCGGGCGCGGGGACGAAGCCGAATCGCAATGAGGGTGCTTTTTACGGAGACATACCGAATCCCGACGCGCGCTGTCGACGCTTCGCGACGTTTGTCCGCGACCCACGCAACGTCCCCGCCGCGCGCTCCGGGTGGCTTCCGTCGGCGGAGCAGACGCGCCCTCGCGGAGCAGAGGTCGGCTCTCGGGTGAGCGGAGCGCGAGGGTAGCGGGAGCGGGGGATGATCGATATCGCTCGAACCTGGTCGACCGACTTGCCGCGTGACGTCACGCGCCGGAAGTCAATTAGGGGCGAGCGGAAGCGCGAATACGGAAAAAAGGGGGTGCCTCCGGTCGCGTGCGCGACCGGGGAGCCCGACACTCGCGGGCCACGCGCGCGTCTTCCGGAATGCGTTAGCGCTCGTTGGAGCGCGGAGTGAACGAAGACGAGTCCTTCGTTGCGCGATCCGAAACTGCGTACCTTATCGTACGCTGAGAGCAATAATTGCCAGTGTCGGCAAAATATTCTTGAACCAAGAACATTTTAGAATACACATTCTTGTGATCGAAGAATATAATATTCTTGATTCGAGAATATCTTCGTTGGGACGAGAAATTCTTCTTGCGCGGAAAAAAAAAATGACTCGAGCCTATCGAGCATTTCCTTGCACGAAGAAAACCATGACTTGATCTTGGGATGATACCAATTTTTTTGCCGAAAGAAAATATTTTTGTGGCACCGGCAATTGTTTCTCTCAGTGTGCGTACACGTCAAAGCCATTGCGGTATACGGTGCAAAAAAAAAATAGCAATGGTCGCTGTTCGGATAGCGCTGGTTAAATTTAGCAGTGAAGGCGATAAAATTAATAGCAGTGGTTGAAGTGTAGCAGGGTTGCGAGTAAATCGTGTCTGCACGGCCATGGTTACCTACTGTTCGAACGCGACACGACTTACTCGCATCCCACACTCGGAGGAATTTATAGGTCGCGCACACTGAGGAAAAGTATCCGTTGACTCAACTGAACGTCAGCCAACTACACCGCAATGTTTTATACGCGGAATCTAAACGCGAAGTTGTCCCAACTGCACGTTGTAGTTGGATGACGATTTTTCATGACTTCATCGGTGGTTGAGATAATTTGATTTCGGAGCTTGGACGATTTATTGAAACATTCGATTGATATAATTAATCAAATAATATAGTCAGTCCAATTACCCAACCATTGTTTCAATTTCTACACATTTCTGGTAACTGCATTAGCAGTTAAATCAACTGATCGACTCAACTATGCAGTTACCATGTTCATTTAGTTTCATCGACCTTCATTCAGTCATGTCGAGCAAAATGCGGTTTGATTGACTACATTGTGCAGTTGCAAACATAATAATTTTTATTTTCAGAGTGCAGCAATATATGTATAGCTGTGACAGCTATATTTTAAGGTTAAATGAGGTTAATTGAACAGTACAGGTAATACAGCAATACCAAATGGTAACAAGAGCATCACAGCAATACCTATTGCTGAAATAGAAATACGTATTGTGCTGAGGGGTTACTGGAATATATCGTTATATTAATAAACTCTACAATTGTGCCGTGCAACCTATAGAATTCCTCTCAGTGCAAAAGCGACCATCCCTATTCGCGACGCTCTATTTTATATAAGATATTTCGAGACAGCGATCGTTACTGGCCAAACAGCGATCATCGCAATTTTTTCTCTCCGTGTACGCTCGGGAGTATAGCGAACGTGACGGGGCAACACTGGATTAAATTGAAAGGAATTAAACGATCGAGCGCGGGCTCCGCATTAATCCCACCAGAGGCACCGCGCGTCAAAGGCTTCTGTCGGCTCTCGTCGGCGCGGCAAAAAGTACATTTTCGCATTTTTTTTTTCACCCACAACGTCGCGTTGTTTCGTCTTTATGCTCGTACCCGCGATCGGTCGCGGACATCACGCGCGCGCACACGCGTGTACGTACACACATGACAGGCGTACGGCTTCGCGGCTCTGTGGCGCGTCGCGTCGGCGGCAATTTGCAGATAAAAAAAATCTAATTATTCTCGCACAAACGCCGAGCGTCATCTGCAGAGCGCGCGAGGGGCGGCGAGGAGGAAGGCGGGGGCGCGACTCGTTATATTCCAAAAGCGTACGCGCGCGCGTGTCTACCCTTCGACGGGGGGTCGACTTTTAATTCGCCCCACCGTGGATCGCTTCTTCGGGGCTCGCGTCTAGTCACCGCGAGACCCCCGGACGAGGATTTCTCTCGGGTCGCGCGACGCGTCGACACGCTCGGCATTTAATTCGATAGAGTGCTCAATGACGGCCGTAATTGCATTGCCAATATTTTGAGTAACATTCTAGCGCGCGCTTCGCGAACGCGTTTTCCCACCGCTAAATCGTTTGCGCTCGGTATAGCACGGCGCGGCGCGGTACGGGTTTGTATACCGGCGGGCTTGTAGGCGTATACATTAACGCTACGTCGAGGGGATTGTTTTCGCATTTCCGGACCGCGCGGTTTTGCCCTCGATTTTACTTCCCGTCGAGATTTCGCGAATAGCGGGTATCGCGATGGGTTTAGGTTAGGTTGTTAATTGGAATATTTAAACATTTGGCTCGAGATATGGCAGGTATTGCGCTCCTGATCTGCACTTCTCATCAGACTACTGCGATTTAAAATAATAGCGTTTTAGATCCTGAAAAAATCATTGCAAATCGTTTATTTTTCAACGTTTAGTTTGGAACTAGTGTTAAAGTCAGTTCAGACGATTCGATGAGGAGTTAAACTTTTTATTTGTCAAATTGCTTTGCCCCTTCTCGTGGTCAGTTCGTGTAATGGATAAATCGTTGATTTGTGGAAACTATAAAAACTTTGTTTGCTTCATTAAAGAAAGATATTTTTTCGCGATGGACCGTTTTATCCAGGCGATTCGGACGAGGGATGAGGATTGAGGCTATACGTAGTTCGTATTGTGATCTACGATGAAAAAGCGAAAAATCAAAACGAAGAAAATGGATGAAAAAGAACTGCCATTGGCCATCTTGATCTTACGTTGTGTCTCGGAGTTTATATTATAGTACATTTCAAGCTAAAACCACGAGTTATCTTTTGTCAATCGATGAAATATCATAAGATAACTCTCTACCGCCTATTATAAGTTTAAATTGTAGAAACCGCAGGCGATTTAAAAAATTACAGTAATCTCCTCCTTACCTACCCTGTTTCTTTTTCATCGAACCTCGCGTACTAACGCGAGAATATTTCCAATTACCTCGCCGTGAATTTCGCCGAAGGGACACCTTCGAGAATGAACTTCGAGCCCCCCCCGGGGTACCTCCGTAACAACGCACCCCGTCGAAGGAAATATTAAACGATCGTGCGAGAGTCGCGAACTTCGGACCACCCTGCGCGGAGGGTGGGAGGGTGCGAGAGGCGACGATTTTAATTAACGCACTCACACCGGCCTCCCAGCGATTACCATCGCGCGTCCTCGCGTCGCGACAACTCCTCCGACGGAGGTGCGCGCGCGATCTCCCGAGCGACGACGTCGTCCCGTAATTTATACGCATCCCGGCGTGTGCACTTCGTACGTGGGACCACCTGCGCGCGTACGCGCGGCGCTCGAGGTTACGAAGCGACTCGGGAATGTCGGGATAGCATCGAGCGAAAGACTGATCCGCGTGCGCATATTTCGCAACGGTGCTACGACGACGGCAAGAATTTATATCGCGTCGGTCGAGGAGCGCGCTTTTACGAGGATATGAAATGGATACGATATATCCCCCCCCCCCCTCGCTCTCTCTCTGCGAGCGCTATACTCGTACGCGAATACGCGGAGGAGCAGCGCGCGAGAATTATCGGCGCGGGGCGCATCTGCAGTCGCGCGCCCTCCCTTCTCTCGCGCGCACCCACGCGCGTCCGCACGATTCTCGCATCCCCCTCGCGTCCCGACGCCTCCCTGGAGGGCCGTCGCTCTTCCGCGCGCGCGTCGAGATGAAACGAAGCTCGTTTAACGAGCGTCCCCCGACAACCCCTTCCGAAGAAAAAGAACTTTCCCCCGGACCCCGCGTTTTCACGAGAAATTCATTAGGCTCGGTCTTTCGTGGATCGCGCGCGATACCGGGAAAAATGCGAGAGGGGTGCGACAAGCGGGAGAGGACGAGGCGGACGCGTGCCGGGCGCGGATCGAGCTGTTCGGTGGCTTGTATACTGACGTCACGAGAATAGAGAGGGAGAGAGAGAGGGAGAGGGAAAAAAAGAGACCACAGAGAGAGAGCTAAATACGTACACTCTGAGAAAAAAATGTACTTGATCGAAATAAGCGTGCCTTTGGATAGTCCCAAGAGCGTATTTATCCGATTTAAATGAATATCGATTTGATTCAAATAACATCTAATTAATTCAATAATCTAATATTTGCGCCCAACCGATATTCATTTAAATCGAATAAATACGCCCTTGGGACTATCCAAAGGCACGTTTATTTCGATCAAGTAATAGTATCTTATGTCATTAGGCGGAAATCCGAGGTTTTTTCAGACTGTGTTTAATTAGGTCGTATCTCTCTGAACACAGTCTTCACAAAATCCGAGGATTTCAGCCGCGAATGACATATACTATTTTTTTTCTCACGAATGCCCATTTCTCAAAACAAAACATATGTATACACGGCTCATTTCACGTTGCGTTCATCAATTTGAAAAAAGGACCCACTTCGGACTAAGCAATCGCGCCAGTCCGAGTAAAGTACTTTTGACAGCCTGCAGACTCCCGCTCGGTGTCACGCGGGAAAAACGCCATCTTACGGTCTAAAAGTAGGCTGGAAAAGGCCTCGAAACGGTCATGAGTGAGGACAATTTTTTTCTCAGAGTGCACGTACGGGAATGCGGGAGGTGAGAGAGGCTCTGCGTTCTTCGCAAGGATAAAAAAGAAGCGCGCGTTTGTATACCGTTCGAATCACACTCGCGATATTCAGTCAGGGACCATTTGCACGGGGCGTCGTCATCGTCAATAATTTCATACGATGTGGCAGCGTTTTATGTCGATTTTTGTCAGCATCGAGTGTCACACACATGTACACGTATGAGGCTAAACTGTAATCACTATTATCTCATCGTCTATGAGCTTTTGGTTCATATATGTGTAATATTTTTTTGAAGATTACAACTTTGTCTATAACAAAGTCATATCGATGTGAATGAAAAGTCCACAAATAATGAGATAATAGTGATCGAAGCTTCTTTCCTGGCAAATAAGTTTAGCCTCATATGGTATATAAATTATCACATCTCCGTGGTATTTGTCCCGTCAAATACGAAGGACAAATTTCATACAAGGCGGCGTTGTTTCTCCATATACGCTCGGACTCTATGTATAATATAACGCCCGGGAACGAACGTCTCGCACATTTTCAATGAAATCTCGTTATCGTGGCTATCGACGGATACACGGGGCGATCAACGAATTTTTCTACGCTCCGGTTTTCTCTCGGGTCGTCACGTGTGCCGTTTGGCCGGTTTCGACGACGCGTTCTTCTCGAGCGAGAGCTCGGCCGAAGAAACATTTGATCTCCATTACCGGGCAACCTCCCGTATTCCCAACGGGTACGTGTGGGGATACATATCGCGCTCGTCTTCCCACGCGTCGCGTTTGGATATTCGTGGCCGCTCGCCAGCGGCGATTCTTATCCGATATATGGAAATGAAGTAGTCTGGTTCGCGTCTCTCCCTCGTCGCGAAGGAGTGGCTCGCTTCGTAGGGGGAGGCGACGAAGGGAAGACTCGGACGCTCGGTCTGATCCATCGCGACCGTTTCTCCTCGTCGACTCTGCGTGCGAGCGGTACACGGAGACTGCACACTCTGGGAAAAGGCTTAGTTGAATACGCACCTGTGATAGAAAAAAAATATTTGAGACAAAAAGAAATTTATTCACATTGAATAAATATTTATTTGAGTCTGATTGATGTTTTGCATTACTATTTAATATATAGAGAATACGAACCTAGCAACACATTAATCAAATTCAAATAGACTTTTATTCGATGTAAATAAATTCCTATTCACCTCAAATAAATTTTTTTATTAGACGAGTATTCAATTAGACCCTTTCCCTGGGTGCGATGCCAGTAAATTGTACAGTATTTACAATAAAAGAGGTGCGCATGAGGGTTTTCAATTGTTTTCACAAAGTGCGCCGAGAGAAATAATTACCAGTGCCAAAAAAATGCCTTCTTCAATCGAAAATATTTTCTAATGTAATTTTCGGATCAAGCGCCATGGTCTTCTTCGCGAAAGAAAATATTTGACAGGTTCGAGTGATTATTTTCTTTTGCGCGGAAAGAATTTCTCGTTCCCACGACGATATTCTTGAACGAAGAAACTATTCTAAAAAATGTGTTAGATCACACACATATGTTCTTCGTTAAAGAAACATTTTTTTTCCTACTGACAATTATTTCTCTCAGTGTGGCACAGTAATTTTTCCCTCGAAAATATTAAACCGTGATAGTTTGCATTACAATTTACTAATTTCCAAGGAAAAATTGTCCTTCGGCATGACAGGGATATCCGAGAATATCTTGACGTGTATCTCTTTTCTCGTAAATACCGGGTACGGTAAAATGTCCCGGTATCAGTTTCCCCGCCCACTTAATTTACCGAATTACTCCTCAACGATGGAAATCCTCACGGAGAGCGTCGAAGGAGGGCGTACCCGCGTCGGGAGACGGTCGAGGCCGTGACCGGGGTCCTCGTCGGGAGATTCTCCTCTCGAGGAGGTCGGATACAGTCGCTTCGAGTGCGCGCGTCTCGAGCGTCTTCGCCGTTTGCCCTTTCGTCGCTAACGTCGAAACAATGCTCCCCGCGCGTCGTCGCGACGGAGGGGCTCGGAAACATTCAGCCTCGAGGGACCCGCGGCGGAGTTCGCCCGTCGTCGAGAAAGTTTGTCGTTTCCAGCCCTCGCCGCCGGACGCAAGGGAGGGTCATCGTTACGAATCAACCCGTCAAATTTCTCGCGCGTCTCCTCGAAGCGATCGATGACTTCCCTTCCCCTTTTACGAGCCGTCGCTCGGCGTCTCATCAATTCTCGGTCCATCCGGCTGCCACTTCGCCCCGGAAGAGAGACGACGTACGCGTATCTCCCGCGATCCGCGAAGGAGAACCGCGTCGGCGTTTCGCTCAGACTCGCCGTTAGTCGGATGAAGTAAAAAAAGGGAATTCACCCGAATCTCGTCTCGCAGAGGGGAGAGCGCGAGAGTGAGACGAGTGTTTTTTCGGAAAGATATTTTCGTCGAAAATTCGTTCGATCGAAAGGGGCGAACGTCCGCGCGGAGTCTGGTCGTGTCTCGGACCCGAATGGTGTCGCCGCCCTTCGAGAGGTCTCCTTTTGGACGAAGATATCAAGCGCGGTCCAGCCGCAAATCCGGGATAATGGGAGTGGGCGACACGGCGGGACGTTTTCCCTCATCCGCGCTGGTCGGGTGAAAAATGTCGTTCGCGTGGGCGGAGAGAAACCGACCGACGCTCTTTTTCCCTCGTTACCCTCCCCTCCTTGCGCTCTTTCGGCAGGTCTTGGCGCTTCGACCGCGCGCGGTCGTTTGGCAGTCGGCGTTTACGAGAGGCTGAGTAAGTCGATTGATACGGCGAATGGAGAACAATCCGACGTCTATCGCTCTTCGCGATCGTGTACGAGGGACTGCATGATTTGAAAGCCGCAAAGATCGAAGATAGGGAGGGCCCTCCCGCAAGCGAGGGGGTGCGGGAAGGGTGGCAGCCGCGACGGGGGAAATAATTCACGGAAGTCAGCTCCGCGGTACGCTTCCTTCGTCGAGTCTCGCCTACGCGTACCTCGCCCCTCCGTACGCGGGACATTCTCCGAACCCCTTCCCACTTATTTCCGACGTCTTCGCGATAGCGCGAGACGACGTCGTCGTCGAGTCGGAGACGAATTTCTTTGTTGATTGATGCGCATCGGTCTCTTCCGCGTGTATCGACACCGCGACCCACTTTCGAAATTACTCCCGCGAGATCCCGATGCGCTTCGCGCGCTTTCCCACCCTCGACGGCACTCGAAAAAACTCGAAAAAGGGACGAAAGGTAAACCCCGCGAAGGAATGTTTGCTTGCCCTCGAAACTGAGGTAAACGGCTCTCGAACGCTCGTTAGTCTCGTTAGGAGATAGAGAGCATCCGGTCTCCGCTCGGAAAATTGAAAATAATTCGCCTGTGGCGCGCGGGTCCCTCCCCCGTCGCCGCCCGCCCCGCCGCCTCTCGACGCGGCTCCCCCGGGACGCGACGTCAAAACTCGGGACGGAGATACGATAGAAGCGAGAAAGGGAGGCCTGAGCGCGCGCGCGCGCGCGTGTATGGGTGTGTACGTGTGCAGGTATCGCAGGGTGCGAGCCGCTTCGACCTCTCCCTCCTTCGCTTCGTACAAACCGTGGTAATGGCAAAGTTTCCCTCGGCTTGGTACTGAAATTGAACCGGAATTTGATTAGGCGCGTACGTATAACCGCGGAGAACGACGGTGACGTCGTCGACGACGACGACGACGACGCGGCGCAAAACGAGGGATGAAAATTTAACCCCGCAGAGCAATGCACGACGTCGCCCCTCTACTCGCCGTTCGACCTTTGCGTTCGTCACCGCGGCGTTTTTGACCCCGTGTACGCCCTTTGACCTCGTCGCTCTCGCTTTTAACTTTCCGTTTCGCCGCGGACTCCTCGATTTCGTACCCACGTCTCCACGGCATCGATCAAGCGCGGAAAGTGATCGAATATTTCGTTCGAGCGGAAGAGAAATCTTGATTCAGCTGGCGCGGCGTACGGAGGAAAATGAAGCTCAAATTATAGGAAATTGTAACTTGAATATTTGAGTGAGAAATACTAGTACACGGTAAAGTTGAAACAAATTGATAGTTAAAAATTGTTAAGTGTGTGATCAATTTATAAAGAATTCGGTAAAACTCATTACATCAGTAGTGAAAAATGACGATTTCAATGTTATTATATTACCTTAAACACCGTAGTAAATTTTTAACTATTTGCATGGTAAGATTTACTTTATTTCGATTTTTCCTATCTTCGTAGTAATGTGCGACGCGCAATGACTATTCGTCAAGTAACTCTTCGAATTTTTAACCCCACAGCAATGTGATCTTCACTTAGAACCGAGTCCTGTTTTTCTCCGTGCGCGCGTGTCCTCATCGCGAAGAAGCACGCTTCCCCGGTCCCGCGGGGAATGCCGATTCGATCGGCGGCATTCTCTTTGGGAAAGGGAAACTTTTACCGCTTTCGCCTCCCGCGAGAGGGGGACTCGGATTTCCCGAAGTCTTATCGCTTTCCGCTTGAGAACTGACGGGTTTCTTCGGTCGGCGGCGGGAGATTCGTCGAGGAGGTCGAGCGAGAGGAGAGGAAGACTCTCCCCGGCCAGTCCCTCTCTCTCTCTCTCTCTCCTGGAGCGACCCTCGCACGTATATGTACCTTCCGCGATCCCGAGAGAAACCTCCCTTCCCTCTCTCTCTCTCTCTCTCTCTCTCTCTCCTCTTTGGTACGCGGTCACTCGAGTACGTCGTCGACTGTAGGACTCTTCCGGAGAAGAATCGCGTGCCGTCAGTCGCACGCCTTCCTCCGCGGAGCGAGGCGTCGATCGAACGGCGTCCGATTGCCCCTTCATCGAGGCCCTTCGAGAAATCGCCGCCTCTTCGCTCGCGCCTCGTTCCGGCTCACCCTCCACCCCTTTACGTCGGTCAACGCGCGGCTGGATAACCGGTGCGACGTTACCTCGGCAAACTCGACCTGGTCGCGCGAACGTGCGCAATTGCGCTTTAATTAGAAATCCCGTGCGAGTGACGGCAATCAACCTATCGACCGCAATTCCGGGTGCGATTGTCGTGGCGATAATTGTCGTTCGAGCGCGCGGCCCGCGCGCTTCTCGGGCGAGGTGATCGGCGGCGCGCGGCGAGCTCGACCGCTGCGCATGGTAGCGCTGCGCGTCGAGTGATTTGCTCTTCGGGGCTCGCGGAGATCCGAGGGCCGCGCGAGTGCGTTTACACGCGGGGGAGGGGTGGAGGTCACGATACATCAGGGTGTGCGTACGCGTACTGCACGAGAAAAAAAACTGATATCGGTAAATTTTGCTGTATTTACGATGAAGGAAGTACACGCGAGGATTTTCGGATGTCTCTGCTGTGATGGAGAACAGTTTTCATTTCGTTAAAACTAGTAAATTGTAATGTTGACTGTCGTACGATTTAATGTTTTTAGGAGAAGAATTACTGTACCGCGCTGTAAAAAGAAATCCGATAATTCTCACGTGTACGTGTGTTTAACGTTGATACGGTAAACATTTGTGGTATCGGTTTCTCCATGCACTACCCTCGTTTTTTATCTCCTTCGGATCCGCGTATCGTACGTATCTATGTGCGCGCGTGTTTACAATAATAGAGATACGCGTGAGGGTTTCCGGGGTGCTATTAGGAGTACAACTTTGCGCCCGCCGTTTTCCCATAGATGGAAATCGAGAAAAACGGCGGAAGCAAAATTGTACACATAATGAAAAAACAATTTTTCCCTAGAAATCAGTAAATTGTACGGTAAACTCTCACGATTTGACGTTTCCAATTTTTCCTCGGACACCGGTAAATTTTAATGTAAACCATCACAAGAGAAATTACTGTATCGCGCTGTAAGAACATCGAAAATCTCTCGTGTCCGCTTCTTTGATCGCACACAAACACGGTAAAATCTCTCGTTATCAGTCTTTCCGCGCACTCCCCTTGCTTTCCATGCCCTTCGCGTCCGCGGATCGCGCGTATCCAAAATAGTCGGCACTGCGCATATCCCCGTCATACGAGGGGGGGGGGGGGGGAGGGGGCGAGATTCGAGTCCTCCTTTGCCGTCTGCTACTCTCCCGCACGGACATCTCGAACCCTCCTTTGCAATCATTACGAAGACCCGACGGTTGCTATGGGGATACCCTCGCGGCATTGCGCTCCCAAAGAACGCGCGGAAAATTTTTTCTTCCGTGTGCCGTAATATATTATATTTCCGTCGTATCGAGAGGACCCCTTAATTGGGCCGCTATATCGAGAAACCCGTCCGCTCTCGCTGTCGCGTCGTCCCGCTCGCCCGCGAAATCGGGATAACCTTCCCTCCCTGGGTTGGAATCGCTCGTCGGGGGACGGTCGTACCGATCGTCCGAAAACTCGCCGCGTCGACGGAACTGCGAGCCCCGGCTCCCGGTCGTTGCTTCGCGGACGAGTCGCTCGGCGCGGGTAGCGCGCGCAGGGGATGACGAACGCGCACGACGATGCTTCTTCATCTTCCCTCTCATTTTACGTAGCCGGAACCGAGTAGAGGCCGACGCGGGGAAACGTACCCTCGTAACTTCTCCTTCAGCGGGCGAAACGACGGCGGTATATTAAGGGTCGCTCAGGACTAAAGGGCGGGAGGGGGCACGCTGGCCGCGCGACGGGGCGAATGAGTTTGCTCGTCATTCGTCGACGCTGGATTTTATTAGTCCATCTCCGTGGAGCGCTCCGGCGCACAGCCCGTTAATTTCGAGAGAAAGGCGGAACGCGTACCTGTATAGCGTATCGGGGGTGGAGAAAAATGTCAGCGAGTGTGGAAATTTTTTTTTTTTGGCGGGGCGACGAACGATCAGCGATCGTCGGGGCGATCAAACGTAATCGAAGAGAGGGCCCGCGCTTTCGTGTCGACAGCGCGGGGAGGGTGAACGATCGTTTTCCGGAGAGCTTTCTCTCTCCCTTGTCTCTCCCCGAGTACGCGATACGCCCTCGTTTACGAAATTCTTCGTCGGCCGGCTCGAAAGGGTAATTACCGCGAGAGAGGCCGTACCTCTTGCGGCCGACGAGGAAGGGAGGCGAGGAGCTTTCGCTCCCGCTCCTCGGTCTTCCCCCGCGTCGGCGAAAAAGCTCGTTTTACAGTCGAAATCCCCGAGTTCGAAGGGGAGGATCGTTTCTTCGAAAAAGGAACGGAAGGTTTCTCCGAGCAGCTGGTCCTCCCGATCGGGCTTTCGGGGCGCCCGGGAGGGGCGGAAGCGGAGGGTGGAAAATATATGGATTCGCGATATCCGTACGCGGATACGTAATATCGTATACGCTCGATACGCGCGTATGCGGAATATGGAAACTCCTTTGTGAGACGCGCGCGCGTTGGGCTCCAAATGCGACGTCTCTCGATGTCCACCGCGGCGCGTGGCGAGGGGAGGTGGAGCAGCTGGTCGAGTGGAACGAGGGACGCGAGCTGCGCGAATTTCGTGAAAATTGCGCGACTCGCGACGAGGTGGACTTCCGGAAGCTGTCGCTCGGCGAGTAACGAAGAGGAGGAGGAGGAGGAGAAAAGGGAGCGCAGCCATGTTGGTCACGGCTGGCCGACTTCGAGGTGCTCTTCGACATTACCGAGTGTATGGCCCGTGACCGAAAGCTCTCGCGCTTCCAGTCCTCTTCCGTTCTCACTTTTGCCACTCGCGAAGAGTCGTATCGCTCTTCCTCTTCTTCCCGCTTACGCTTCGCGGCGTGAGAAACACCCCCGCGTTCGCTCGCACCCACGCCTCTACCTAGGGCTCTCCCTCCCTCTCTCTCTTTCGCTCCGCGGCGCTCGAATTAAGATCGGATTGAAATCTCGAACACCGCGGCTTCCAAATTTGACCGGAGTCGAGTCAACCTAAATTATACGACGCACCGCAGCCGTTCAAAGTCGGTGCGGACGCGTTAAAAGTTAAACTCGTTCGTTCGCAAAGTTGGAGAAGCGCGCAAAAAGCGATTCCGATAAAAAAAAACGCGTCCTCACGGGAGAGAGGGATGACAATTTTGAAGGTCAAGGAGGCCGGGGGAACGCTCGCCTGAGAACGCTCCTCCGACGTTCGCGGAGAATCGAAAGGCTTGCGCGCGATTCACCCTGGCGCGACGATAAACACCGCTCGTTCGATCCGTCCCGTCGCACGCCCCTCGCCAGGAATTTTTTCACCAAGCCGTTCGGAGCTAATTAATTCAATTTCGCTCGAATCGCCCCGCTCGCCGGGCGCGACGAATTTTCGCGAGAACGCCGACGCGGGATCGAAAATGCTTCGTTGGATTTTCGGCAAATCGTCGAGCGCTTGACGTGGCCCGGCGCGAGCGTCGAAAGTCGAGAGAGCGGAGACGCCCGGGTCGCGTCGCACGGGAGGCAATATTATTCCAGCGTAAAAGGTACCAGGTCTCGCTTTGTTGCTCCATCCCGTTTTCGCGTTGCGCGTATATATACACGCCTGCGTTACACCGTAATAAGAGCCCCGGAGGTCTGGAAAATCAATTAAAACGGCGCAAAATTATTCACCCGCGTGAAGAAGGGCGCGGAGGATCCAGGAGGGCGCCAGCGGGCGAAACCGGGCTCCCACCTGCTTTACCGAAAGGGGTCGCGCGGAAAAGCCCCGTCCCTTCTCGATCCCCGGTTGGCAAGTTGGGCTCGTCGCGCTGTCTGATCCTTTCTCCGCTCGGCCCGCGTTCTATCGATTCCTCGCGGCGTCAGTTAGCGCACCGCGGCAAAGTTACCGACTACCGGGACGAACGGTCGGGGTAGTTAGGCACCGCGAAACACGGTTAACGGATTCGATTAGGAGAAATTAACGGATCCGGGAAGCCACCCCTCGTCAACGGAGTTCGCTCGTATCGTACACGCGCGTTCGGGGGCCGAGGATTATGGGTTGTACTTCGCTCGTGTAGTACAACTTGTGTTACAGATTTCTCAACGCTGATATTGCGAAAAGCACGGGTTTTGGGTCGATATGTCAAATAAAATGTGAGATATTTGTGATTTTTTGTTGAAGTAAATTTTTCTCCTCATTATATCCACGATTTTTGGAATCAACGGGAAAAAATACATTAGATGGGGTGATCGAGAGCTCGATTCCAGACATTTTCATTTTTGTGAAAATATCAAAGCGTTCCTCCCTTCCTGATATTTAATTAATAATGAATAAAACTTTGTGGATATTCACGAGTCCACCCTCCTCTCCCTTTCCACCCCCTCTCCTATCTCCCGATATTGCGGCGGATTTGCCTTTGTACGGTATTCGCATCGAGAAACGATCATTCTCACCACAAAGGGGAAAAAATGCAGCTACGCTTGATCTCCACTTGATCGGTGGATTCTATTTGAGGTGTTTCCAACGAAGCCCCCTTGTATATTACCGTGCGCACTGAGAGACCAGTTTATTTATAGTTAATAAACGTATACTTTATTACATCGAAAGAAATATTTCGTTGAGCCAAGCAAATATTCGTTAATCATCACTCTTTTCACGATCGACTGAAATAAGCCTTTGCGGTTAAAAAGTGGTGTCAATTTTTAACACCATTTCACCGGTGTGTGCACCTATATATATTATACATATGTATACCACATCTGGTGTCATTCAGCCTTATGCCACTGTTATTTAACACCAAAAGTGGTCCATATAGGTCGACACCGTAGAATTTTTTTAGCGTTCCAATAATCAACCCTTTCGCTCACCTTGTATATTCAATTAAATACACATGGATTTTGTATATCTCTTATGAAATTACATTTAATTGTGCTTTACCTATCATTCACAATGTATTCGTTTGGAAGCAACCCCATAGCGTAAAAATGGGGCACACGAAGAAAAAAAAGGTGACGCTTTCAAAAAATCTGAAAAAAAAAGTCTTCTTTTATAGCGGCAAATGTCAGATTTTTTACTTAAGAAAAAAAAAACTCGTAAGCGAAAGGGTTAACACACACATGTATTCGCTCGGGGTCCAATGAAATATTTCTTTCCCCATAATCACAAGTACACATTTATCAACTACAAATAAATTGTCCTCTCAGTGCGCTAATACCGGGCGAGGCGAAATTAAAAAGTTCGTATTCCGTTCCGCCGGAGGTTGTGCCGAGGAAAGAATCTCATTACACGGCTCCTTATTAGTGTAATACCCTCCGCGCTCTCGGTATAAATACCCGCCCTCTCTCTCTCCGTGCACCCGCGCGTATTCGCCGTGAATGTACCCGGTGCAGGTGCTCAAGTGCCATTAGAGAAATTGACCCTAAAACATTTACAACCCCGTCTCACCCGCCTCCGGACTCGCGAAGACGTACCGTGGGAATTATTTTCCCGAGTAACGCGCGCGCGAGACGGCGGGCCTCACCCCATCACCCGTTCTAAATAGCGCGGCCCTGCAGCGCGCCGCTGATTAATCGGAGGAAGGGACAGGGAGACGGATATAGGTGGACGGATAGATACTTAGGGGAACGGAGAGATTTCCTCGGGATCTAGAGACGAGAGGAACGGCGTCGAAGCGGCACACCTTTCCAGGGGCGCCGCTCATCGTGGCGATGGCAACGCAACGTCATCGTTGCACCTCTTCCAGAGCTGCTCGGAAAATGAGCGGAGGAGCGCACTGCGCGCGGCGAAGCGTATCGCGCCACTTTGAGAGCAAAGTTCGCACCCCCCCCCCCCTAGGGAGGGGAGGCGGACGCGCGCGTATTTCGCGGCTCTCCGGATTAGAGTTCCGCTAATTTGCCGACTCGCGCCAGGCGAAATCGAGCAATTGCATAATTCATCGCGCGCTCGTCGAGATCGAAAGAAAAGGGACGAGGGTTCGGTGACGCGAGGGTGGTTCGCTCACTTCTCCTCTCGCGCGGAAACGTCCTTTCGATTCGTATTTTGTAGGAAAAAAAAGTGTGTGTCTTTTGCAGGTCGGCCAGGCCCTTGCCATGCGATGTCGTTGCAGAGCCCCAGACTTCGACACTACAGGTCGAAATACGAAAATCTCAGATACCTATACACTTGCTCAAAATTGTTTATCTGCTCAAGGTTCTCTCGCCTCTCGTTGCGCGTTACTGCTGCGTACATTTGTAAAACTTGGAATATTCTCTGCATCCTCGCTTTGGAATGACGTTCATCGGCTCTCGTAACACGTCACGGCATATGTTATATACATCCGAATTTTTCTCTTGGCATTTGGAATGACGTTGAGTTCTTTACACGAGTATACACGTAATTACAATATCGATCATCTCTTACCATACGTATCGTATTCAAGGTGGACTCGGTTAAACGTGGCTTCGAGACTCGGACTCCCGGACGGAGATGAAGAAAACGTACCCTTCGGCGCGCATCTCGTACTCTTCTCGCTCCTGTATCTCTCTACTCTCCCTCTCCAGCTTTCTCCTGTACTCTTTCGACGCGAGGGGGACGGACGGATTCGCCGGACGGAAATCCGCGACGAACCACGATTTGACCGAGTCCGTTTCGATCCGCTCTGTTGGCATGGCCTGGTTCACGTACTTTATTCTCTATAAGATGCACCTTCTCGACTATTCCTCTCGCGACGATCGACGCGCGGGCCACAGATCCGACGTTCTAACGGCGCGCTCACCTTTCGTTTTCAGGACCATGACGGCAATTTGTTTCGTCTGCAACCTACCCATCCTGAGCCACCAGGTGGGGTTGATATGGCAGGGCGGAAATGGCTGGGACGACTTGGTGCGGGAGCAGGTGGAGGAGTTCACCTTGAAGCAGCGACTCGGTAAGTCGGACGCGCCGAGGGACGGACGCTCTGACGCGGGAGAGGCTCATCCGTCTCAGCCTCCCTCCCATCGTGGGGACGCGCGCGCGCGCGCGCTTTCTTCGAGAAACTCTCGCAACTTGGCCACCCTTCGACGTTGGTTTATTTATCGCGCGAACGACCTCGGCCGGTTTCCACGAAGTTTGCGTAAGAACGAACGTTCCCCCACGGAAATTCGACGGAGATGCATTTCCTTCCCCCCTCCGTTCCGCAACGTCGCGAGCGAGCTTTCAACGAATTCAATCACCCCCTCGCGTCTCACTTCCACAGGAGCCGGAAGGAGGGACTCGGCGGCGCAGATCACGTCGACGTCTCCGCCGACCGAGGTTCAGGAGTCGTCGCCCACGAACCAACGGCGAAGACGCTCGAGCCTGGCCCAGCTGCAGGACCTCCTGAAGGAATTTCGCGGCACCGGCGGCGGTGGCACTTCCGGCAAGAGCGGCAAGACCGGCAAGCTCAGCCGCCGGGAGACCCTCGCCGACATCGCCAAGTCCCTTCCCTGGCCCAGACAGCAGACCACCGATGCCAGCCACTTGGCCAACCTCCGGGACCGGCGCGAGAGTTCCGTCGACAGCGGCATCAAGAGCCAGACGTCCGCGAGATCGAGGCGTGACTCCGCCATCAGCGAGTTCAAGAACGACCTGGCCAGGCTCTGGACCAAGAGGATCGCCCCGCAACAACCGCCACCCACCGTTATCGCGTCGACACCGAGAAGAGGTGAGCGAAATGCGTTCTCTCTCTCTCGACGAGTGGTGAAAGATCGAAACTTCTGTACCGCACGCTCTGTCTCTCTCTCTCTCTCTTTCCCTTCCAGGCTCCGGAGAGTCCGCGAGGAATTCGCGACGCGGTTCGGGGGAGAGCGCCAAGTCCGGCAGAGGTTCCGGGACCGGCGGTCAGACACCGAGCCCTGGCGAGAGGAAGCACAATTGTCGTCACCACAGACGCAGACAGTCGATCGAGGGTGGCGGCGGCGTTACGCCCACCAAGTACTACAGGAGCGATCAGAGACCGAGCGCCTCCAGCACGGACAGCTCCGCCAGTGCCGCGGTCAGGTTGGTAGCGTCGCTCCGGACTTCCTCTCGTCCACCACGCTCGTCCCTACCCATTTCACTGCGCAGGGAACACCTGGAGGCGCACAGGAACAGCGAGAAAGCCGAGAAGGTCGCGAGCTTGGAGGTCAGGACTCAAACGGCGGGCACGACGACGACGGCGATGTCGACGATGACGACGACGATGTTGGGCGACAGCAAGAATCTCACCCTGGAGCCGTCGGTGAGTCCGCCGACGATAGTCATGTCCTCGGTGACACCGCCGGTAGTGTCGCCGATCACGGGAAGCAGTCTCCCTCTGCCGGGAGCGTCCACTTCCGGCAGCTCCAGCCCCGTCGGCTCGCCGAACGTGAACAACACCCCCACGCATCCCCTGCTCGCGACGCGGAGAGATTCTACCACCCAGGTACGAGGTACACGACGATCCCGAGAGCTCGTTCGGTCGTACGAGTGGCACTCTCGCGATGACGACGTTGACGATGATGACGATGACGACGACGACGACGACGACGACGACGGTGGTTCTCACGACAATGCGGACCTTTCAGTGCTATTACAAGGGCAAAGAGACGTCGCCGAATAAGCTCTCGAGGTTGACGCGACAAGCCGCCGCGATAGAGGAGTCGTTACCACCCTCGGGACGTCGCGGGAGTCAGCCCACCCTGTCCCCCGATCCGGACGACGGTGGTAGGTAACGCGCGCGACGGCGCTGATGCCTTCCGAAAGCGCGCGAGGTGCTGCGACGAATGACGCGACGCTTCCCCGTTGTTTGCGAAGGTCGCAAGGCGCGCAGGGACTCGCTGAGTCCGGATTCGGCGTCGTATCCGAGGCGTCGGGACTCGAGGAGTCGTCTGAGTCCCGACAGGAACGCGGATCGACGGGACATCAGTCCGATCAGGCAGAGGAAGCCCAGATTGAGGAGACAGTCGACGTCGGTCGCGTGCGGTCGACCCCCGAGGTGAGGTTTCGCTCGCCAATTCTCTTTGTACCCGTACTGAGAAAAATAACTTGGTCAATATGACAAAACGCGTCTGGATAAACGAGTCTAGTTATTCTAACGAAAATACCGGTAAGTTTAACCAAATATTCAGTTGTGTGTGTTCTTGGGGTCGGTAGATACGACCATCCGTTGTTGGCTAGCGGCTTGTTAACTGAAAGAGAGAGAGAGAGAGAGAGAGAGAAGATACGAAAGACAGTAAGAGTGAGTGACAGGTGTGACATACCTTCTCTCTCTTGCGTACGGTCATACACTGAAAGAAGTAAATGTGCTTGTGACGACTATTTTCGACTCAATTGCTCAGGTTTGATAATTAACACCAGTTTATACATACAGCTGTTGTAACTATTTCTAATTATCGGAACAAAATAATAGTTGCGATAACTGTATAAAACTGATACTGATTAGAAAACTGGAGCAGTCGAGCCCAAAATAGCTGTCACGATTAATTTTTTTCTCTCAGTGTTAACGGTCCTAACTAGACAGACGGATAATGCACATTTCGTCAAACGGTTTGGCTATATTCTCCAGGCTCTCGGTCAGATCGACCAGGTTATCATTCTCAGTGCATCGACTCTTTCGACGGACGCTTACGTCGACACCGCCGTCCGAACGGCTCGGCCCTCGCGACGTGTGTCTGAAGCCGACGTCGATTTCGCAGGTCGCCCGACAGCTCGTCCTGCTCCTCGAGGGACCCCAGCCCTTGCGCCCGCGCTCCGGGAAGCATCCAGCACGCGCCCGTCATCCGTCGGCAATCCACCACCGAGGAGATTCTGATCGCGCGCGGCTTCCGGCGCCAGAGCACGACGGAGGAGATGATCAGGTGCAGGAACTTCCGGCGGCAGAGCTCTCAGAGCGACGACACGGTACGACGTCGATTTTGCGGTTTGGCACCGAACGAACGGGGGCAGCGACAGAGAGACCGTTCGTCTTTCAGGTCCAGCGGTACAGGGGACGCAGGGACAGCTCGGCGCAGATCACGGACGGCACGTTCGCGTCGATGACCGTCGAGACGACCAGCACCTTCTTCGACAGCAGCACTCAGACCGGTGAGTGTAACGATTCGCGCATACCCGAGTCGCGCGATCATACCCTCGGCGAACACGACCCCGGGTTCGTCGTCCGAAACGCAGGTCCGCCCGTCGAATTTGCCGCGGTTGAAACGGCGGCGCGTGCGTCCTGCCCCGCGCTCGAACGAACCGTCCCCCGATAGCGCGCACGCGTCCACCCTCGAAATTCCGTAGGGGCGCAAGCGCGAATTCCGGCAGGATTCCACCGCGAAGCTGCAGGGTGCGTCCCAGTCGATAGCTGAAAACAGAATGAACCCTTCTGTCGGCAATAAGAGAGAGGGAGAGAGAGAGTTGATGCCCTTCGCGACTGGACAGGCGGAGCGCGATCGCGAAATTCCAAATTCGCGTCGAGTCTCGCGGAACGATGTCGATCGAGAATCCGATCGCGGAGGCTCGAGGGGACCGTCGGTCGAGCGATCACCACCTCGCGAACGACTAATCGCCGTCCGCGACGCGACGATCCGTCGCGATCGCCGCGGTATCGCCTCGAGAGATCTGACGCGAGAGCCCCTCCCCCCCGACGACTCGCGGTGCGGTGAGCGAGAGATCCCTCGCGCGACGTCAGTTCGCGCGCCACCCCCGGACGATCGGACCTCTCCGCCCCGCGGCCGCTTTCCTCGCGTGCAAACTCACCACACGGTGTGTCGTGACTGCTGGTGCTCCGTGGGAACTGTGCGCGTCGGACGGTGTTTTCGCCCTCGAGGCGGTGGGTGAAAATGGTGTGCCACTCGGGGAGGGGAGGACGGTAGTGGACGAGCAACGGTGCTCGTGTGGCCGAATTTCTTGCGCGGGTCGGTCTCCGCGCGCGCTTCGATTTTTCATCAGGACGTGCGACGGGTGGTGGTGGTGGTGGTGGTGGTGGTGCCCTTTCTGAATATTTCATCGGCACAGGGGAAGAAGGCTTGATTCCCCGCGCTGCCCTTTTCTGCGCGTTTCGCGAGGGCTCGGATCCTCGCCCGATCGCCGCGCTACGCTCGTATCGCCCTACGGTCGAACGCGCCCTCCCTCGCTCCCCCGTCCCCTTCTCCCCCTCGTCCTCCGCCGTCCACCCCCGTACATCGCTGCCCCCTCTCGCTTTCTCTCTTTCTGACACGCGACGCGCCTGCGAAACCACCCCGTCTGCCGTACGCGTTTCGCGTGTCCGCACGACCGCTCGTCCGTCACCTGTGCGCGCGTTGCCACGACCGCCGACTCGCGCGCGCCTTCGTGGCCGGCGGAGAGGGCAACCACTTGTGGAGGCTGCGAGAAAAAGGGCTCGGAAACGGCTGGGCCGGACGCTCGTCGCGCGCGTGAGTCGAAATTTCTCGTTCGACGCGACGGGGACGACGACGACGGGGTGACGGATGTGGAGTGGAATTGATCGATGGATGGAATACAGTCGGGATGATCGAGCGGATGGAGAGAGGAGAGCTCTGAACAGCGTTATAGATCTGAATTCGTCCTCGCGATCGCTCGTCGTCGATCATCGGTACCGCGGTCATCGGGGCGTCGAGGTGAGATCCCGCATTTCCGTATTTCTCGATGATAATCATTCCGTGTAGTATTAATGGCGAGACTCTCTCGCTCTCTGTAATCGGATAGCGTTGTCTTCGTCTCACGCTGCGAACGAATAACACGCGCGAACGCGGATTAACATACGCGGCCGCGGTGAAATTTGACGAGCATCAGCCGAGCGAACCGACAAACCGGTATTTCCGTCGCGACGATCGTACCCGACGTAGTCGAAATTGTCCCATCTCGATCGAAGACCGGATCGAAGATCGAACGCGTGATAAGCGCTACCCGTGGCCGTGCGAATATGTATCGGAAAAATGTTTGTTCCCTTATCGACGGAAAAGGGCTCGGCGCGGACTGGACGGGCGGTTCTGGTGGTGGTGGCGGTGGTGGGGCGAGATGGAAGTTGACGCGAGGGATTTTAAAAACGAGCCGGGTGTGACATAAATCACGCGACGTCCCTCTCGTCTGTTTTCGCGCGGGCGAATATCGAAACTCGTGTTTATCGGGACCCTCCTCCCGTCCGCCCGCGAAATGATACGCGGGGAAACACCACCGCCGCCCCCGCGGTGACGGAACGATATTCCAATAACAGAGGCGCGCGTTTCGATAAAACGACGAACGCAGGCGAAGCGGAGCCGCGATGCTCATTCGCGCGGAACTCGCCGCGGACGAGATATCGCCCCGATCCTCCCCGTTCGCAATTCGCACCCCCTCGCGGTCTCCCGTCGCTCGTAAAGAGGAGGACGCGCGTCGCTCGAAACGACGCAGTCCTCCGTTCCGTCGCGAGATCGAAACGCGCGGTTGTGCGCGATATTCGCGCGGCGGGGGGGGGGGGGGGAGATAAAATGAAAGAAAATATTTTAGATGCTCGTATCCGCGCTCGATGTCGCGCCTGGCGTCTCTCGCTCGTAAAAGGTAAGAGCGAAGGGAGAGGTCGAACGCTTGCGGCGTTCCGCGTATACCCTGTGTTTGGTTTGATACACGCCAGTGCAACGGGTTGCATATCGGTTGGTGCACTTCGTCAGCTGCGGTTTCCCGTAATTCGGTGGTTGTACCGAGAACCGAGATCTCTAAATCAAATATTAAGGCTTAGGGGTTTGTTTCCTTGATTATTATTCGAGAAAAAAAACTGACGAGTATCGAAATTATATCAGGGAGCGCTTGCCATTCAAATCACCGATGCGATGATGACCGGCATTTCTTAGAATGCACTGAGAGATGTTTTAAAAGTTGTACGGTAATGCCAGTAGTCTCTATTGGTATAAGAATAAGTTCCAGTTAACCTCAGCGCAATGCGTATTTCTATTTCAGCTATACGTACGCTAAAAGAACTCTTAGTTGGGCTGACAAAATATTTTGAACGAATACGGGCCAACAAAACGTTTTTCTGGTGTCGCAAATGTCTTTGGTCGATTTCGCGAAAACTTTGATGGCAGGCATAAACATTTGGATAATCCGACAAATATTTGTTTAGGTTATCAAATTGACTCAACTGAATTGTTCTGCTGTCTACTATTTTTTTGTTAGTGTATAATTATTTCAGCTACACGTGTATGTAGTTATCTTAGCAATACATATTGCTCTTGTTACTATTTGGTATTGTCATATCACCTATAGTATCCAGTCAACTGCTTATTTAGGACCGGTTTATTCACCTCCTGTTAAATTCATCTGAAAGGTAATTTCTATGGAAACACAATTGTCAGCACAATTGTATCCAAGGTAATTATCTGCTGGGTAAATTTAACTCAAGGTGAATAAACCGGCCCTTAGCCTTAAAGTATAATTGTCATAGGTATACTTATTACTGTGTGACCTAAAAATTTCTCTCAGACCAATAGTCCTCGTTCGTTCGGATCTTGGCTGTCGGCGCAACAACCGAATGCAACCCGCTTCACTGTTGTGCGCTAAACGAGACACGGGGTGTACAGCAGGCGAGGCGGGCCCCACGGAATTTAACGCGGTTGCGAAACACGCGACGCACGCGGCGCCGAGTCCGGGGCTACGATAATTAATAATAACGAGCGTCGGAACCTCGCGAACGCTCCTAATTATTAATAACAGCGCAGAGCCAGTCGGGGGGGGGGGGGGGGGGGGGTGGTAGGTATACGCGTCGTGTCGACGGAGCGCGTAGACCTCGCATCTTTCCACGGCACTTTTTAGCGCCCCGCGCGCGTAATTTAGGGCGAAAGAACAATCGCGGTCGCGCCACGGGCGGAACGGGGTGAGACGCCGCGACGGCGGTCGGAGGGGGAAAGGGAAAAGCCGACGACGCTCCTCTTAAATTCCAGTTGAATCTTTCATCCGGCGAGACAACGTCGTGCGCGCTGCTCCTCTCTCCTCTTTTGCTCCTTTTTTCTCTTCCTCTTTTTCCGAGTCGGCGCGACTTATGAATAAAAAATAAGCGTCCTCTCTCCAGAACCCCGCGAGCCAGGCCGGGACGAGTATTGGCTTCCAACGACTCTTCATCGATTCGTCTCAATTTATTCGAAGGGTATACCTGTGACGGCGCGGCGCGCGCGATACGCGTCGACCGCGGCCTTTCTTCGGGAGCGAAATGAGGGGAGAAGGTTAATCGGGCATAATTCTCGCTTCGCGCTCGAGAGACTGTACCGTATCGCGAATCCCGATCGCTCGTCGATTCCGCTCGCCGCGCGAGCGAGGGAGAGAAGGGGATTAAATTATTTTCCCTCTCCACCCTCTTGCCTCCTCGCGCGGATAAACGGCACGAAACGGCGATAGCGTCGAGGCGGAGGGGGGGGGGGGGGGGTGGAGAGAGATCGCGCGAGACACCGAGAGACGAAGATAAGGGAAGCGGGTTCCGAAATGATCGCGCGCGGTCGCGATCGATCGTCTCTCGCATACCTGGCGGTCGCTGCGGATCAGCGCGCAGGGTTTGACCCTATAGTGGTCGCGCGGATGACGATGGCCATCTATAGGTGATGTGATTTCTGATATCGAGTGAGTAAATATAAATTAAAAGCTGCTAATTGTTATAAAAAGAAGTTTACATTTGATTTATGTTCTGTTATCGCTTATCAAGAGACTCCTAAGAGTTGACGATAAAACGCTGAGAATATATATTTTACATGTTTATCCCCATTCCTTGATCCTTGTTTCAATGTGGGTGACTAGTGTCTACCGATGCGTCTGCATGGAGAGAAAAATAATAGACCAGACTAAATTGGCGGTCACGGGCGGAGGAACGCCCATTCAGTTACTCGAATTAAATAATTTGGTTTTAACGGTTAACAATTATTTGACGAACACGCAATTCTAGTAAATTATCAGTTTCGGTAACTGCACGGAAAGAAAAGAAATTGTAACATCTCTCTGCAAAGTTTTTGGTAGAATACCGGGACAAGGCCAATTTATCGTTACGATGACTACAATTTTAGTAAAAATTGCAGCAAACGCTTGCAGCTTCGACAAGTTTTACTATAATTGTTTACCGAAGTTGCAGTTATCGCAACGAGAAATTGTTTTTCGCGTAGATCTGCATTCCCTCGCCTTTGATCGCTAATTTAGTCCGATCTGTCACATTTTTTTTTCCTCAGCGCGCGCGGATACGAGTCTTCCCGCGGTGTCTCTCGGCGTCGTGCGCGGTTTACGAGCGCGACGGGGGTGAGATCACGCCGGCGATCTCGCGCGCAGCACGGTGGTGTACGACGGGGGGCGCGCGGGCGGTGGGCGGGTGCGACGAAGCAGCGAATCCCCCGAATACCGGCGAAATTCATTCGCGCCTCGAATTTCCAGGCGGGACGCGGAGAGCGTGGCGACGAATTCGCGCGGGTGCAGCAGGCGCCTCGCGGAGATTCCGCGGTCCGAAAGTCCGTTCGCGCGCGAGGGCGATCGTCGCGGGCGACGGAAGACGGGGTGCGAATCGAAGGTGGCGGAGAAGACGCGGCGGAGGAGAGACGCTATCCCCGCCGCGGCGTGATCACATCCACGTTCCACGGTTGATCTTGGCGGCGCGCGCGCGGGAGAAGTAGCGGCGACTTTCTCGAATACCGAGCGCTCGCCCCCTCGTATCAAAATTCCTGGCGGCACGCGCGCGCGTGCCGGAATTTTTATAGTTTACCACCATCGCGCAGCCACGCCCCTTCATCCGCGGATCGTCCCGTCGCGAGCGAAGGAAAACTCGTGACGCGTTCCGTTCCGGAAGAACCGCGGGGGTGACTCTTGTTTTTCTTTTCAAGAACCGAGTCCCCTTTACGACAACAACCACTACCACGAGGAGTGTCTGAGATGTAACAGTTGCGGGCTGAACCTCACGGGACCCAATCAGAAGCGGGCTCGACGGTGAGTGATACGCCGCGTGCTCGTCTCGACGCTTTCCGCCCCACACCGACGGCGGCTGCACCACCGCGTGCGCTTACTCCGTGTGATTCGCAGGTTCAAGAACCACATACTTTGCGACCTGCATTTCGCTGACGTGGCGCTGATGGAGTGCTCGGACTTCATGCAGCAGTTGCGCAGCTTCAAGCCTCAAAGTTTAGGCTGCGCGGTTGCGAGAAGAAAGTCCTCCACGACGCTCATCTTCCCGCTGCCGCCGCAGGCGTGTTCAGGTGGGTTATACGCGCGACGCGGGCGCGCTCCTCTGTCCGTGCGTTCACCGGGTGCCGCGATCCTCCCGCTCCCTCGCGATTTCGCGTCTCGATCGGTTCGAGGAACGATCGAGCAGAGGTGCGACCAGAGGGGAACGAGCGCCATGATCGCGGAAGAAGAGGAACGAGAGGAGCCGGCGAGACAATCACGGGTCTCGGGCGGTTCACTCTAAGTTCGAATACCAAGCCCTGTCTGCAAACAGCTTGGTGTTCTACCTTACAGTGAATCGACCGTGACTCCAGCGTCGTACGGCGGACGGCCAGAGGCGGAGAGGCGGGAATATCGTCGGAAGTACGTGACCGAGTGGACGCCTTCTCTTCGAACAGCTCGACACGTACCTCTCGAGATCCTCGGATATCGGTTGTTCGAGATACCGAATTCTCATCCCGTCTCGCACCCACTCCCCCGTTTCGCGCGAGAAACTTTCTCCGGGTCCGATCGAGTTTCGTACTCGCGCCGCGCCCGTACCCGGTTTCGCCGCCGCCCCTTCGGCGCAGGACACTCGCTGACGAATCTTCTCGCAGATGAGTTTTGCCAGGAGTTCCCGCACAACCTGATACCCACGCCCGGCTACTGGATCGAGTGCTCGAGGCAGCAGATCGCCTCGGACACGATCTGGGACGAGAGCGAGAGCGACCGGGAGGCCACGGACCCGGAGCAAGCGGAGGATCAGCTTCAGGAGTCGTCGTCCATGCGACGCGAGCGCCAGGACTTCTGCCTCTTCGAGGAGAACGAGGTGGACTCGGACGACGGGCCGCGCAAGAAGACCACCGTCGAGGAGCAGTGGGAGAAGAATCAGGGCTTCGAGCTGACCTCGGTCGAGCAGGAGACGTACGAGAAGTACTTTTACGGTTCGGAACACTGGAACTACTTCACGAACGACGAGGATCTGGGCCCCGTGATCCTCAGCATCAAGCAGGAGACCATCAACGGTCGGGACCAGTTTCGAATACTCGTCCGGGCCATCAGCTACACCGTTCACGGTCTGATCCCGGCTAGCTGCGTTTTCGCCGACAGGTGAGCGATCGCCTCGTCGATCGTCCGCTGATCGAGTCCGCTGATCGATCCGTCAAGGACGCGCCTCTTTCGCAGGTACAATCGAGAAGAAGTCGTGCGCAGTCTGGGTAAGGAGGTGAACATCAATCCGCCCCTCACTCTGGGACAACTTCCGGACACCCCCGAGGAGCTCCTCAAGTTGGACCAGGTGTTCATCAAGTCGGAATCGAAGGTGGGCGTAATTTACGTCCAAGAGGGACAGTACAGCGAAGAGGAGATACTCGACAACAACGAAAACTCCCCGCTGTTCGACGAGTTCCTTCAGATACTCGGCGATAAGGTTCGATTGAAGGGGTTCGACAAGTACAGAGCCGGCTTGGACATCGTCGACGATCTCACGGGGCTCTATTCGGTTTACACGAATTGGCGAGGCATCGAGATCATGTTTCACGTGTCGACGTTGCTGCCCTACGAGCAGCACGACGCTCAAAAGGTAGCGAAAGAGAGGTCGCGTCGCGTTTCCGGATAAAAATACCGACTCCCCCCTCTCCGCACTCCAGCTCCAGAGGAAGCGACACATCGGCAACGACATCGTCTGCGTGGTCTTCCTGGAGGCGGACAACACCAGTTTCAGTCCGGCCTGCATCAAGTCGCACTTCCTGCACACCTTCATCCTGGTCAGGGTCAGTCCGCGAATCAAGAGGAAGATCACGAGGTACGAGGTGTCGGTCGTGACGCGGGACGAAGTTGGCGCCTACAAACCGTACCTCTGGGAACAGAGCATCTTCGAGAAAGGTGGGAACAACTCTCGACGAGGCGATGGGGAAATTGTGCATTCGGAAAGTGAATTTTTCATCTCGCGTTCGCTCCGCCAGGTCCCATGTTTCGCGAGTGGATCTTAACGAAGATCGTGAACGGAGAACGGGCGAGTTACTGCGCCCCTAAATTTGCCAGGATGCAGGAGAGGACCAGGAGCCAAATGCTGGAGGACATAGTGGCCAATCTGGCGAACCACGCGGAGACCGGTCAGATTCCAAAGCCGTACAGGTGCGAAGCTCGTCGAACGTCGGCTAAAGTTTCGCGGAGAGTCGTTGTACTGATTTGGCGCGATCGTCTCATTTTTGTCGCGCACAGACGTGGATCTTGGAGGCCCATAGGTCACATGAGACCTTCGTCACCTCTGCTGGACTCGGTGAGGGATCAGTTCGAAGACTACGACCAACTCGCCAAGGACTTCACCAGGGTCTTCCTCAACAACACGGCCAACGTCACTCTCAACGCGAGCCTCTTCGACGTGTCCTTTCTGGTACCCGGCCAGCAGAAGCAGAAGGTCAGATTCATCGGGGTCAGAGCGATACTTGGCGTTCGGAGCAGGTACCAATTCCGTCATCGAGCGAAGAAATCCCGCTTCCAACTTCGCGCGATCAACGGCATCTCTCTTCGTCTTCGCAGAGTCTTCCAAGAGATGCTGTACGGCATCCAGACGGGTTTCGGAAGTCCTCAGGTGCCGGTGGCGGAGCTCCTGGCGAGACCGGTACCGACCCTGCTCAGTCCTCAGAAGCAGAAGAGCTCGAATTTTCTTCAAGTGCCCGACATGGAGAGCCCTAGGTACGTTGCGACGCGACGTTTAGTCCGCCGAGTCTCTTTCGTCGTCGGTCGAGGCGTCAGGAGCGGTCGTTGCCGTGAGTCTGAGGGAGGAGGCGGATACTCGCGAGTTTGTCACCTCTGCGAAATCCTCGCGACGCCCTCCCTCCTGCTCTCGCGAGCAACGCTCGACCGCGACTCGACTCGAGTTCGAAACGAAGGGAGAAATTAGACGAGTTTCGCATAGACGAAAGCGTGGAACCTCCTCGAGCGGTGAGACTAAACTCAGCGATGCGTTGATGTCGAGCGATCCGATCTTGGTCGATATATTCTTTACGGCACATCCATGTCTCCTACGTCCTCACCGCACCGCATGTTACTTTCGTAATCTCCTCTTTATGCAGATCTGCGTCTTACACGCGCGTACGTTTACGTGTCTACACACCTGTGCAGGGCTCCCGTGCAGTCACACAGATGTTCAAAAATAGTGAGTTTTTTAATTATTCCCTGCTTGAAGAAAATGACAAAAAAATGGCCATTTAATGATCTTTTCTCATTTGAGCATCATGAGGGGATAAGAATAAACGGTCTAATGGTGTTCCCGATAAATTCAGACAAGTTTTGAGGAAATAATATCGAAAGAAAGTGATTGAGATTTGTCTCATCGCAGTAATTTATTTTCATAAGAACACGTCGAAATTGTGGGGTATGGAGGATAACAAATCAGATCATTCTTTAGCGAATAGATACCTTGGGAATTTATACGAATATACGCGGGAAGGTATCGTCAAATTATTTGACGAATCAAAGGACGGAATCTTAAAAATAATGACTTTTTTTTATTGACTTTGAAACGTTAAATTGACTTTCTACCGACTTGATTGAAAACAAATTACCAATCATTAAGAAAAATGACCAAGTGGGAGCCCTGCCTGTGTCTCGGAGCGGCCGTCAAGCACGCGTCCAGCGTACGAGCATGTCCTCTTTCTTCGAAATTTTTCAATTAGTCGTTTTCTCTTTTTGGCACACCGTCGAGTCTTGGCACGGCCGAGTACGGCACCTCCTCGTTGTCTCTCTGAATGTTTTTGGACGTTTTCGTTTCTGTTACTCTCGTATTACAATGCCGAAAACAATCAATTGGCACGACGAACGATCTCGATGGCACATTTTGTCGTGAATTATCGTTGTTTCCTCTCGTGGGGAGCCGCCTTAAAAAATGTCGAATACAGTCGACCTCCTCGGAAAACTCGGGGACCGAAGAGCGGAACGAAGGAACTGCGGGAAAAGTGGACACGAATCGACGTTTGGTCTACCCCGGGTCCGATCCGGAAGCATCGCCAACCACACCTCGCCTCCCCCCTTTTTTCTCTTCTATATCGTCCGTTCGTCCTCCGAACCCCAAAGTGCCGCTCCGCGGTTTCTGTGAGATACTGGCTCTCATGTGTTTAGGCCCAAAAGCGTGCCAGCGTCGCCGATCGTGAAGCGGGCGTTCTCCAGATTGGGGATCAGGACGATCAGTTGGGGCAGGAGCATCAGGAAGCACGGCAGCGGGAATACTCTGCAGGCCGACGACCGGAAGCGATGGACCAGTTCGCAGGATTGCAGCAGTAAGTTCTTTCATCTCGCGTTGTCACCACTTCGTCCTCGTCGTCACTTTCGCTTCTGCGCGCAGACAAGGAGAGTAAGGACAAGGAGAGGGCGGCCCAGTCGTTGGCGGTTCCCAGATTGAGCGTGTGCGCCGACGCTCAGAAGGTGGATCGAGCGAAATTGGCCCAGACCGAGGTGAGAGCCGAGTAAATTCCACGGCGAAACAGTCAATCGAGTTTTCGCTCACGTGTACGCGCCGTTCCTCAGTTCGACATCATAGAATTCGACCCGGAAACCTTCAGGACCCTGCTGGACTACCTCCACACCGGGTCCTGTCCGCTGACTTGCAGCAATATACCCGGTCTGATCTGCGCCGCCGAGCACTACGATTTACCGGAGCTTCTTCAAGCCTGCTTCCATCACGCCAAGCAGTTCCTGAGGATCGACGTCGTCTGCGTGATGCTCTGCGCCCTCGAGAACTACTACTGGCGATACACGTCGGCCTCGGAGCTGGTCAACATGATCCTCGCCTTCGTGGAGACCAGAGCCTATCAGCTGTTTCAGAGTCCGGATTTCACCACGCTCAGCGAGTCTATGGTTCAGATGATAATGAACAGGGGACTGGAGGTCGTGGAGATCAAGAAGTTCGAGGCCATGCTCTGCTGGGCCAAGCACAGGATCAAGACCAAGTCGTCGAAGCTCGACGCCAAGTTGGAATTCAAGTGCATCATGGAGAGGCTCAGCAGGGACTTGAAGCTCTACAGAATAACTCCTCAGGAGCTCATCAGGGTGAGCGCGAACGTCGCGAAAGATTTTCGACTCGAACATGAGTTTTTTTTTTTCTCGAAACAACCTCGTTTGAACGGTGGTCCCCGATGTTTCAGACCGTTTTACCGTCAAAGGCGATCAAGAACGAGAGGATCCTCGAGACCCTGATGTTCCAAGCGAATTCGGGGATCTACAGGAACGTCGACAGTTACTTGGAGGCCTATCAGAAGAGAGTTCAAAATCAGGAGAGTTTCGACTACGGCTTGTAAGGACTCCCGTCTATAAATCGCGGCAACAAAAACGCGCGACGTTCGTATGCGAGCAGCGGAACGAGGGAAAGATCGAAGCTCTCTGCTCCCGGTTGCTGTAATCGTTCTCTCGTGTACTGAACCGCCCACTCGGCAAACAAAGTAGGTGCGCGATTCTCGGTCGTAGCGTAAACAGGGCGTGGCGGTTACACACTTTCGCGTGTGCACAGGGCTGTAGGTAAACGCGACGATGGATTTGTTGGGGCGACACGTCGTCGCCAACTTTTATCGAGCGATCCGAGTGCTCGCTTCTACTCGTATAAAATTGGTGCACGATCGAATCGAAAAAATTGTTTACAGCAATTGCGCGTACGCATTCCCTTTCCTTCCTCGTCAAAATTCATTCTTCGGTGGTATCGAGGACTTTTTTTTTCAGAGAGGACGAAACATAAGAGGCGTAACGGGGGTCGCGCTTAGTTAGACTTAAAAAAAAAATGTATATTTAAGGAGAATCTGGTACTCGGTCCACATCTTCGAAGCGAAATTCGCCCGAGGACGGACGCGCGTCGACGTATTATCGCGCGACCAGTTTTCCAATTTTTACTCCCGTTCGATCGCGTAGAGAAAAAAAAAATTATAACCGCGGTGTGTGGAGAGAAGCGGCAAAATCGTACTCGATTTTGATCTGTACACGTTACGCGGGAACGTATAGGCGCGGTAAAATTGTACGCAGAATTTTAGGCAGAATTGGCGGAGGAAGGAAGCTTTTCGAAATTCCGTGAGAGAAAATGATGTTCCAGTCGTAACGTCGATCGAGCGCGTTTAAATATCCGGGAATCGCTTTGGCTCGAAAAACTTGGTCGGCCAGGATCGAAAAGAAATGAACCGGCCGAGCAACGGGGCCGAACATGACAATCTGTATCATAAAAAAAAGTACTACCAATAACGCGTAACGTAACGACTTTAACGTATAAGCTTGAAAAAAATTAACATGAGAACACACACACACACACACACACACACACAATACTTATATAATAACTGAAAAACGTTGATGTTGAATGTGGAGTAAACAAAAAAATATTCAGAGTCTGTTCTGTTTTCTATCGTATATTTTGTATCTTCAATACTCTAAGACAGAGATTCTAAAATCTATGGGGACGGGCTGGAAAAAAGCAATTTACGCGAGGGGAGTATGGATTTTTACGAATACCGTTCAGAGAGCGAGGTACACCTCGAAACTATCGCGCTCGAGCATGCGAGTCATTGCGTTATCGCGTAGAGTGCGAACGCGCGCGCGCGCGGTTTCGTTCGGCTCTTTTTTTCACCTGGCGCGCGTTCTATCCCCAGGTTAAACAAAACGGCGATTTTCAAAAAGTTATCAAAATGTAATACGAAATATATGTATAACCAATGCCTGTTCGAAAGGCAACTTATTTTTTAGATACGTAAGTATCTTAAAGGTATCTTTCGAGACAAGGCTAATTTCTTGTTATGACAACTACAATTTTAGTAAGAATTATAGTAAAATTTGTAGAAGTTGCAAGCGTTTGCTGTAATTTTCATTAAAATTGTAGTTATAGTAACAATAAATTGCCCTTGTCCCGCATTTTACCACAAACTTTGTTGATGTTACAATTTAATTTTTTCTGTGCGAAAAATAAGTCGTCTTTCAGACAGACACTAATTTTACATTGTGTATTCAGATAACTTTTTGGAAATCGCCATATCGTTCTACCTGGGATCGGTGGGAAAACCTACTCGAGATCCTTTCGAACAGGATATCTCCAAATGGAGGAAAACCTAGCGATGCCACTTACTGGCCTCGCGGTGAGACCATCGGCAGTCCTTCAATTTTTGGTTCGTTCGAAAACTGGTGTTTCCGCGTGGCGTTTCGGTAAATACGTATAATCGCGTTCGGGTGTCGGGACGAACGGAATAGACGCGAGGGTGCGGCAAACATATCGATATTAGCTCTTCAAAAAGTTCGATCTCGTATTAGGCGTTTCATGCGGTCATCCGTCCTCAAATTCTTCGACTAAATCGACTCGAGTCCTGTAGTTCATAAAATTCATTTGTCGGCGAAACCTCTCTGTATTCATTTTAAAGCGGGAACTTTCATCGAGTACAGACACTGCGTTAAGTGGGAATATCCTTTTCGAGAGTCCTTCGGACTGGAACGGCTTCCTTTTGCGAGGAGGAGAGAAAAGCTAAATAGGGGGTGGCTTCCTCCTTTGGAAAAACCCTTTTTATACAATCCGTTCGTTGTCCGTATGGTGCGAGATGTGCGAATATCATTTTAGATTCCCAATTCCCCGCTGTACATTCCGTTGTTAAGTATATTTAAAAAAAAGTAATATCGCGCGATATAACATATTTAAAAAGTAAATAATCGTTGGTTCCCCATCGTCGGGGAGCGCCAAAACTGTTAAGTGTCTTATCGTTCGGGCAAGAGGCTGGACGAATACGTAAATCTCTCCCCCGGCTGTGCGGAGCGAGAAAAGAGTCACGAGATTCACGGCGAAGAGAGAGAGAACGGTTTTAGGTACATATTTTTGTTGCGGAGCACAGCGCGCCGTGCGAAATTGTCATTTGTACGATTGTATTCGAGAAGTATCGCTTCGTGATCTCTCTATGTTTACATTATAAGTCACGCTTGTTTTATTGAAAGGCGAGGAGGACGCGCGTAAAACTGCTACCGAGCACAATATCGTGTCGAACGTAATACCGTTGAATACACGGGATAAAACTAACCTGGTACCGCAGTTATATATCGAGCGAGCGTGTTGACGTTGTCGTGGCGCTACACAAAGTACAGCTGTACGGCGAAAACAACCCTACACTTCACAAGTCACGCGATACACTTCACTGCACACAATAAACTCAACGCGCTGAACACGAAAACACACTGGCGATAAAACGAAGCGCGGCAGAACTGCACACTCTTCGTTCGCGAACTTCGTCACGTGACACGCCGGCACTACGAAAAACAGCCTAACGGTCGCCGTCTAGAAATGTACACATTACGCACGTAAAAATAATAGAAACCGTTAGTTCGAAACGCGCAACGATTTTTCGCGCGCGATTCATCGATTCTTACTGAAGAAAATAGCAAAGTTCGTTGAAAGAAGTTGCCGAAAATTGCTAGCGTCCACCGGAAGTGTAGTAGCGAATCTCGCGACTCTTTCTCCCCGCGCACGGACATCAGTAGAAACGATGTCGAATCGCGAGAATACTACGAGTGCCGTTAAAAGTTTCGCGGCACGACGCGATCATTTCTTCAACGGTGTCACCTTTGTCAAACCCTTCGCGATTGCTTCGATCGACACATTTTCAAAACGGTTTTCAATATCGCGGGTCGTGGCCCGCGTTGCGCTCCGAAAAGTAGCCATCTACTTCCGGACGGTAGTTCACGTCAAACGTCGGGCCGGTAAGTTCGAACGCGCGTTTTTCCGTGTAATCTCCGTCGAAATCGCGTGTTTGGTGCACGGGACGGTCGCGCGATCACTTCATCTTCCCCAAAGCTTCTCTCCGAGCATTCTCGCCTTCGAGGAGTGCACAGCGTCGCGTCGTGAAATTCGCGCAGTCAACGTTCCGCGCCGGAAAGTGTCGTCGATCGAAAGTTTTTCCGAGCGTTGTTCCGTCCAGCCATTGCCGCCTACTATTCAACTGTACATGTACTACGCAGATAAAAGTATCCCGAAAGAAAGCATGTCGTATACATATAAACCGCCGCGCGGCAAAAATGCGACACGGGCGAACGACGAGAAGATTTTTGTGTCACGTGAGCGAGTCGTCATGGCGGGTGCCGGTTAACTCGATCGACGCGACGCGAAGTCGCGAACGAAACGACGAGGATTTTCTTTTTCACTAGAGACTCTCGCCGTGCGGTGTCGGTGCTGTGTCGAGTGCGCGAAACGCGTTTGTAATGAGAGAGTTACTATTATAAATAACGTACTATTATCGTGGACATCTTTGAAGTTGATTGTTACAATACTGTCTGTCCTGTGCAACATTATCGCTGTCATTGGCATCATCGTTGTTGTTGTTGTTGCTATCACCGCGTCACTTGGAAGGTACGATCGTAAGTTCTTTATCCTTGTTATGTATATGTTTACGAATCATCCTACGATCATTCGATCGCGCGTAAGTTAAAGCACGGCGGGGATCGAATCGCATCCGCGTCGTTCGTCTAGCCGATAAGAGATTTTATCCTATACTCTCTCTCTTTTTGTAATCTCGAATCAGAGCCGATAGCACGGTTTCGTCGAGAGACCGATCAGTCCTAGTACCGGTCACTCGTTCGCTATCGTCGATACTCGTCATTCACACATTCGCGTTATTCACGATTTATCGTTGTACCGTTATCACGGCCGCGCGCGGGGAGTCGCATAGTTTTTTCGTTGGCACGCAACGAGAGGGGTTCTCGGCACTCGTCTTGTGGTATTCGCGCGGTATAACGAATACAAATGCGGATGAAATTATTATATTACAAGAATTTATTGTATATGATGCTACTGTGATGTTACTGTTGAATATAAAAAAATATATATATATATAAGACGGCGAGACGTACTTCAATCGCGTCGATTCCTCACTTGTCCCGGTTCGAGCTTCCCGCGGAAAAATTCGCTGTCACTTTGCGATGGGTAGAGAGAACGAGGGACGATGTTATAAAATTACATTTATTTATTTACAATTCTACACTTTCAAAGTGAATAACTGTACAAATCGACGACCGTGAGTCGGTACTTACATCCGTCCGTAACTTTAAAAAAATCTAGTAATTCAAACTCGGCTGTACGCGCAAGCTGTTCTAACGATGCACACAAAGTCATATTCGTATGGAAGTTGTTGATCGCGAATCGCTCGAACTTTACGTATCGTGGAAAGATCGATCGCCGAGTTACGAGTAATTCGGAGAGTCGCTAAGCGCGCGCTGAGCTAAATACAGTCTCATTAAAACGTTAGACCACAGGTCGCAATATTATGTACAATTTTGTACACTCGCAAAACGTACGCAGTCGCTTTCCGGATTTCTGAAATGAATTTTAAGGTCGACCAACGTCGAGGTACGGATCGGTTCACCATTTTGCTCTGACGCTCCAGTCTTTCGGCGTCCAATGCAGACACATCGGGTCTATCCTGATCTGTCTTTTCTCCATTGCGCTCGAGTGTTGTTCGATTATGTCCCTGTGAAAAATTAAGGGGAAGCGGTGTTACCCGTTGACACGTCGAGAACGGAATATCGAGTTGGTTGCTTTTAGCGCTTCGTCGAAATCTCACCTGTTCAGCGTTACGATATATTGTCCCTTGTAGTAGTTAATGAGGTTTAGATTTTGGAGAGTCGATATTACGTCCTCCTTTTTGATCGACGTAAGCTCGCATATCTCGTTTATCGTAATTTGTGGCTTTTCGTTTTCTATTACCGGTTTGACGTTCAGTAATATATCCAATATCGTGTGCGCCCAGTAACTTCGATACGAAAGTAGTCCCAGATCCGACAGAGGTTTCTCCGGAGAGCCCGTTTTACCTTCGAACTTGGAAAGTTCGTACGAAAATTCTATCAGGAGCTTTCCGTATCCCTTTCTCTGATATGGCGGCATCGTGAGGATACACGCCACGTTGTAGTCCTCGGTCGACTCTTTCTCCTTGGAAAAGTACCCCACTATGTGAAAGCCTCTGTTATCGAAGTCTGTCATTACGTAAAAAAGGAACGGATCCGTGTCAAAGTAGAGAGTCTTATGGTCCAAGAACAGCTTCGCGAGTAGACAGAGATTTTGAGCATAATTTTTGTTCTTTCTGCCGTCGATTTCGAAGAAGGATATCGATCCCTTTCTGTAAATCTCATTTCCGGGTGGATGTCGTAGATTGCACTTTGCCAAATGTCTTTCCAAACACTTTCGACTCTTCCGGTATTTCAGGCAGAACTCGCAGATATAAATACAAGGGAGGTTCACCATTTCTTGCGGATAGGGGCTAAAGTACCACGGTTTTATTCTATGCAGACCGAGCTCGATCAGTTCTATATTTTTCATTCTGGTAACGACATCGTCGTGGTGGTGTGCCACAAGCGAACCGGTCGGTCTCGGACCCGCAGTCGATTGTACTTGGGGCGGCGCGTCCTGAGAGTCTTCATTTTCTAGAAACGTGCCCTTTCTCTTTCTGATCATTTTCTTTTGCAACGCCGCCTGAAGGACGGCCGAACCGTTGACCGGTTCGCTGTTGACGCCGATCGGACTGGGCGGTCTGCTCGGTACTTGTTTCTTCGGCGTTGCGGCGCCTGTACCAGGGGCCGTACCATCGCGACGCGGGTACTGAACTTTTCGTGTGTCTAAACAGTCCTCGGTAACCCATTCGTCCAAGCGTTTGTTAACTGAAAGCGTCGTTATCGAGTTTCGGAGGTACGATGATGAAATTCTTTTTGTAACGCAGGGTTTCGATATACTCACAGTCTACATAATGAACGTAGTAGCACTTGATACCCCTCAAATCTTTAACACTAATAATTTCTGCTAAGGCTGTAAAGAAATATGAGTGATTTTTATATTTGGTAAAGCTATGATTAATAAACTAATTTAGCACGCACTCCATTTTTTATTCTATAATAGATACGATCGACAGTAGAAGAAGTAACATTACGGATTTGTTCAAAAGAGCGCTTCTATGATACCGTCAACCCTAACCTATATATTTCCAGCTCGTTCGTCCTACTACGGACGCGATAATCTTATTTATTCATACAGGTTTTACGACAAATTCATTTTTCCAAGTACGATATTAATGTGAGCGCGAATTTTCGTTCACGTAATTATTTAAAACAAGCGGGAACGTCGCTTCAAAATTGAAACTTTAGAACTGTCAGTGTAGAGTTTGTCACATGTTCGTCGGACGAGGATAAAAATTGCATTTCGGCTAGATTTTTCGAACATAGAGATGATGCTTCCTTAGAATAAATATTGAATACTTACGCCAGTCTTCCGTGCCTTGCATTTTGACCGGTAAGCGACATCCTTCTACCAAGGAATTCTGAAAGTGAGGTTAAGACGGTTATTATCCAAAATAATCGTCGCCCTGGTTCGTTTTTCGAAAATCCATCGCAGCCGCATGATTTCGGACTAGACCGCGCTTACCACAGAGTCGCATATTGTCTCGCGTTCGTCGTGTTCTTCAATCATTCCAGTCAAAATTCTCACAAAAACTGTCACCAAGCACAAGATTGTTTTGATGCTCTCGCAGCACAGACGCGAGCGCCTCACCCCGTAGTCAGTTCTGTTCGACAACTAAATTTAAAAGGCCATAATAATTGTTCTTCGTTCAAGTTGTTCTTTTTAGTTTTGCGAATCGGTCCCGGGTAGTGATAACGAAAAAGTTACCTGCAGCAAGTCAATTCTCTAAATTTCTTTCTCTGGCCGATTCCAGAGATTTTGATTTTTGGCGAAATCTTAAGGCACACACACACACACATTGCCTTTATATTGCCTTTTCCCATCTTTGCCTTCACATTTTTTCAATTTTTCGCAAAAATCGAAATCTCTGGAATCGAGTTCTGGATCACCCTATCTTATGTATTTTTTTACGCTGATTCCGAAAACCACGGTTATTTGGTCGAAATCTCAAAGGAAATATGAAATAACGCTGATTTTGTGTATAAAGAAATTTTTTTTCCGCAAGAAATCATCGATATCTCGGTGTTCCATTGAGATTTCCTCAATAAATATATCATTTTCGTAATCAGCGCGAAAAAATACATAAGATAGGATGGTCGAGAATTCGATTCCAGAGATTTCGATTTTTGCGAAAAATCTAAGGGGTATGCCTTAGATTTTTCGCAAAAATCGAAATCTCTGGAATCGAATTCTGTATCACCCTATCTTATGTATTTTTTTACGCTGATTCCGAAAACCACCGTTATTAGGTCGAAATCTCAAAGGAAATATGAAATAACGCTGATTTTGTGTATAAAAAAATTATTTTTTCCTCAAGAAATCATCGATATCTCGGTGTTCCGTTGAGATTTCCTCAATAAATCTATCATTTTCGTAATCAGCGCGAAAAAATACATGAGATAGGATGGTCGAGAATTCGATTCCAGAGATTTCGATTTTTGCGAAAAATCTAAGGGGTATGCCTTAGATTTTTCGCAAAAATCGAAATCTCTGGAATCGAATTCTGGATAACCCTATCTTATGTATTTTTTTACGCTGATTCCGAAAACCACAATTATTAGGTCGAAATCTCAAAAGAAATATAAAATAACGCTGAATTTGTGTATAAGAAAATTATTCTTCCGCAAGAAATCATCGTTATCTCGGTGTTCCCTTGAGATTTCCTCAATGAATCTGTCATTTTCGGAATCAGCACGAAAAAATACATAAGATAGGGCGGTAGAGCGACCGATTCCAGAGATTTCGATTTTTGGCAAAATCTTAAGGCATTTTAACCGTGGTAGTTGTTGCAAATGCACTGTAGAAGATACACTACACTTACGTTTACGAGGTACACGTTTGCGGGTTAATTTTTAGAATCTACTTATAAAACAATTGTGATGTATATAATTTATTGTTACGCGCGATTTAAACATTTTTAGAATACCGATTAAAGATACTTTTGTTTACTTTATGTTATTATAAATACGTAGAAGATAAATAAAAATTATGGTGAGTATAACGATGAGAATGAAGCATGGAAGCTTTGTAGATAGTTTGTTTGAACAATCACGGTATTTTGCTGGTGTGAATTGCAAAGAATTATTTATTGTAATTCTCTCAATTTTGAGTGCAATACATGGACTAACTCTTCAAGTGATTCGTTAAAGACAAGATTTAATAATTAAATCTCATTTAAAGTAGTTTATTCTCTCTTAGAAGATCGAAATATTCATAAAATCTCATATTAAAACTAGTTGGATAGTCTGCTTAAATGATCAGGGTCTTTCGCGGGTGCGAATTGCAAAGAATTATTTATTGTAATTCTCTCAATTTTGAATGCAATACATGGACTAACTCTTCACGCCGTTCACACATTAAATACAAGATTTAATAATTAAATCTAATTTAAAGTAGCTTATTCTCTCTTAGAAGATCGAATTATTCATAAAATCTCATTGAAGGTTTTCGACAACGCGCTTTGGGTTCGAGGCTAACGCTGAGCCCTTGCCGGTGGCTGGGTAAAACCCGTGAACGCGCCAAGACGCGCACGGCGGCACACGAAGAGGAGACTGGAGTGGAACTACGCCCCGTGAGTGGAAAACGTCGCTTTTAAAGCCGTTAAAAATGGGCTTCGAGTGCAAAATCTTTATCGAGAAGTCTGCGATAACCGTTGGGAAGAAATGGAGAAGACTTTTCGGGCGCACTCTGCTTCCGAAGCGTCGAATTCACCCACTCGGAATCTCGTCTCGCCGCGCGAGCAACGGTATAAGGTAAAGACATTTTATTTCTCTCTTTCTTTCTCCCGAAACGACGGAACGAATATCTATAATCGTCTGAATACGCCGCGTTGTGGGAATCGCTCGAAAATAACACCGCGCGACGAATAAATCCTCCGGATGCGGTAAAAATCGTGATAAGAGCGAAGGAATTTCTCACAGGTATAATCGTTCGAGTGCGAGAGAGAGAAAGAAAGAGAGAGAGAGAGAGAGAGAGAGAGAGAGAGAGAGAGAAACGCCCTGAGTCGACGCTCTCTCTCGCACTCGCACTATGCCTTCCCGATAAAATGTTAGCTAAGTGCCGTTTCACATGGGACCGATGATCAGCGCTGACGATCGGTCGGGTCCATTGTTTCAAACGTAGATTTCACACATGAATGCGTATCATCGGTCGAACGATATATACATATATATATAATATATATATAATATATATATACCGACCACGGTTAGCCCGTGGCTTGTTCGATCGTCAGCATTGATCACCGGCCCCATGTGAAACGGCACTACTACTCGTAGACGAATGCCTGTTCTACGATACTACGTAGATTTTTCTCCGTTTGGGAAACAAGAAGCTAGGAAAACTTTTCAGAAAGAATTGCAGGCTTCACGGTGTGTCCTTTATTGTTGTTGAAAAAAAGAACCAACAGATCCTTATAAATTCCTATCGGAATCCCACAAAATTTCTTATGGAAAAATGATACGTATTTGAAACAGCAATTCCAGATATTCGCCCATTAAAATCTGAAAAGGATTGTTCGAAATGTATGGGATTCTATGCGCATATGTAAGAACAAGTTAAATTTCATAAAAATTAATGCCATTCCATTGGTAATAACCAACATAAATGTAATTGTATTGGTAATTACTAATTGGGTAATTACCATTTGAACGGCATTTATTTTTATGGGATTTTACTTATTTCTACATCTACGCACATAGAATCCAATAAACTTCGATCAATTCTTCTCAATTTTTAATAGGCGGGTACATGGAATTGCTATTTCAAATACACATCATATTTCCGTAAGGAATTGTATGGGATTTCTAAAGGATTTTTTATGGATCTATGTTTTTTTTTACCACCGGAATTCCATTTTATCCCTCTATTTTTTTAAGCTTCCCCCTTTTCACCATAAAACTCGCGATTTTCCCCTCTTCCCCTATAGTTTGATATTTTTCCTCTAAAACCGTTTATCATTCAGCCTTTCAGTTGAATTTATCGTTTCATCGTTTTACATTACGTGAATGGATCCTAATGGTCAATTTTTTTTGCTATTATAACTTCTATAAGTATATAGGAAATATCTGGTTTTGCATCTAGGCGCCTCACTTTATCTACCTGCATCAATATTTAATTTAAAATATAAGAACCCAGTTGAATTGATGTTTCTGATCAGAAACTCGATTCGATAGGTGGTTTCTTTTTCATCAAATTGTGATACTCAAATTTAAGTTACATAACATGAGATATAAATTTTTAAGTTACAAAAACATTCTTCCTTCATTTAATAAAAATTAGTATTTCATTATATATCTTAAAAATCGTTATCTCTCAAAATCACTCGACGTTTCTAATTTCTCGAAGATCTCCTTTTTCATCAAAATTTCCCTTATTTCCCCTAAAATGAAATAAATAGGGGCTGTGAAGTCCTTGGCATCGGTATTCGCGCTAATACGTTCTATTCTTTATTTTTACCAAAAGGTTTCGATCGTCCGACGAGATCGATGATCCTCGCGAATAGCCCTCGAAGATTCGCAGACTTTTTGAAAATGATGGTTGGATGCAAAATGTGGGGCTGAAGCAGATGACTTCAAAGAAGAGGCCGCCGTAAGTCCCGCCGGTCTCCTAGAGTAGGCCTATTTCACGTTAAATCGGTAGTCCGTTTCGTACAAATCGTAATTAATAAATTCAAGCATTTGGTTAGCCGATTTTCGTGGAATAGGTCTATGTGGAGGGATCTCCGGGGGCAGTGCAAGAAGATGTCAGTAAGCCGCCATCGCCTCGACGAAGGGAATCACGCAGAGGGGTTCGTATGTCTTTGAGTCCCTCCGGTTTTCGATCATGTCGCAGGATGATTGGTCCGAACCGACACCGAAAACTGGTTGTAATTTTCATTTCTTTCGACAACTGTGCACGGTGACCACGAGTCGAAGCCTTCACCGGTTTCGGCTCGTGACTTTCTCGCTATGCTTTCAATAATTTCAGGTTTAGCCTCTCATTGTTTCCTTCGCGATATTCGGTAGAAATCTTTCTGGATCTCGCGTAGGTAATTAGTTTTGAAGTCGGATGACCCTCCGACTTCGCTGACAAAAATTTCCCTCTCGCCGTTCAGATTGTCAGAGACACTCGTCGAATTGAATTTTATCCAGGAACGATGAGAGTTTGCGCGTCAGGTCGTTCTCCGCATCGAAGTAAACGTTTCATGCGAGTTTGCGAAGTCTTTATTTAGTATTTTTACTTCTACTCGGAGAACGCCTCAGGGTTTTCAATATTAAATCGAATATTTTGATTCGAAGAGTTGCTTACAATTACAATATATATTGTTGAATATTTTTGCATTATTGTGTTTGCTGCTGAAAATTAGAGTTTTGAGATGAGCATTTCTTTTTTCTTCCTTCTTACTTCAATATTCCAACATTTGTATACAAAACATACATATACTACAATTCAATAGAGTCCTTAGCCCGTTTAGATGAATAAACTGCTAATCATATTCATGAAATATTTTTTCAGCTTTTGCAAACAGTAAGTGTACATTACTTAGGTGTGTTGTATTATGACAGGTTGATCAAGCTCCGGTGACGGATGCGTCCCGGGACGTTATCCCTAGTGTAGGCCCTTGCACCGGGGTGGAATGAATGGAATTCATTTAATGATTGTGTTGGCGAGAATGTGTTGCATCTTTTGAAATATAGCCGAGGGAGGTAGGCTAGTCTTTCGGAACAAATGTGTGTCTACTTTTAAGTAGGCAGGGCCGGCCGGAAGTTCCTTCGGGAATAACGCGCGAAAGCTCTTCCGGATCCGGGATTCGAATGCAAGCGCCCGCGGTTCTAGACCTGGACGCACGCGAAAATGAAATATTTAAGTCGTCGAAGTGTTTTTAGATGTGCGCGAAGTGAACGCGAAAAAAGGCTCGAAGTTAATTGGCTCGAACAATTCCGAGCTGCGATTCTGACGATCGCAGATCGTCGTTCGAGCTTATTTACTTGGCAAGGAAATCCCTGATAATGTCCGTTCTTCATATTTATGAATCTTTAGAGATTCGTATAGATCGAAGGCGGACCGAGAAGATTTCAAAATAAAGTAAGAAGTGTGGCAGTGAATAAAGGGCTCGAAGATTCGATCAAATGTGCACAGACGTTTACGGACTGCGATTCAGCGAATCGCAGGTCGTCGTTTGGGCTAGTGACTTATTTAGCTCGTGAGATAGCTCGTAAAGAGCGTCCGTACTTCGATCTCGACGAGTCTCCGCAGATTCGTCGAAATCGAAGCTGGACCAAAATATAATAATTCGAAGCGCACTGAGAAAAAGAGACGTGATTAAAAGATTAAGTTATCTTTAAATTAGTCGAAATGATAATATATTCATTTGAACTAAGAAAATTGTATTCAATTCGATATTCGTTGATTCAAAGCAAGTATAATCGATGTGAGTATAGATAATAATCACATGAAGAAAATGCCTAATTTTTCCAATTGCACAAAAATAGTCATATATGGGTAGGTAACTAAATATGTTAAGTATATATATAGCAACTAAATATCTACTCAGAGTGATACATCAGTTGCGAATGAATGGGTATTGGATTGAACACGATTATATAAATTTAAAAAATATTTCATTGCTTGAAATAATTCTATTTTTTCTCAGTGCGTCGCACGGATGAACACGAATTTCCATTTGATTTCAATCGACGCTCTCTTTGAAACGGAATTAGTGAAAAACACTGGCAATCGGTGAATAGCCACTGTTTCTCAGTTCTATGACTGAGAAATCTCCAGTCTTGTATTTTTATAACTGGGAATCGGTGGGAGTTTTCATTGATTCGCATTTGAAGGGCCCATTTGATCGATTGACGTGGAATGGCGATTTTATTCATCCGCGTGAGAATTTTGTTGAAAGGGAATGTTCGAACCTGAAAATAAATTCTACACGTCATCTCTCGGGAGCTTTGCTCGAAGAGGCGATTCGCCGAAGAGGAGAATTCATTTGTGTATTGCATTTGTATTATGTCGTCACCGTGCACGTTGTCATTCGTATGCTATTTTATTTTTTTTTAATTCAGGGATCTCACGTTCAGATTGCTAAGTATTTTGACTCGTCGGATCTGATTTTGATGCTTCTTCAGTTTCTAGAGTTGTCACTTGATTGCTTTCCTTGTGTTTGTCTAAATTAAAGTTTTACAAGAGCATGAATATAATATATCGCACGTGAGATCCTTATCTGTACCAAGAAATACGTAGCATTCCGTTTGAATTCGAAATGGTAGCATTTATATTTGATTAGAAATCTGTCGAATTTCTCAAGTGCCTTTAATTGCCTTTGATTATTTAACAAAAGACTTTCATTAACGCGTCCTTTAATTCTTTGTAATCATCAAATATTATTACTGTATACCGCGTGGATTATACCTTATCTTTTCAACGCGTGTGTAATTGAAAGTGGCTCGTTTTCTGTTGCAATTGCATTTGGTGTTAAGAAAGGCCCACAAATGTCGATCGTTACTTGGCTACGTATTTCTTTGAGAAATCAAAGGAGTCGTTAACGAACGTTTCTCCGATGATGCTAGTTCGTCGAGAAACGTCGTTCGCAGCTCGTCATTTTTTCACTCTACTCATCGGTCTCGCTACAATTTTTCAGGGTAGCACCTTATTTTCAGCGAATTCAATTGAAGAAGGAATCTATAAATCGAGGATGTCGGATTTTTATTGGATTACTGAAAAATGATAATATTTGGAATTATCTCTCAATGGATGACGATGTGATGATGACCATGATCTTGGATTCCGAAGTGAATCTTAAATTTCGGTATTGTATATATCCTTTTTTCCTTTCTAATATTACCATGAATATGTTTCTCGTAAGTAGGCGTGTATGTATATCGATCGATCTTCATTTTTATTTACATTGATTCGTATAACTTTATCAGGTTAAACCACCCAGTTATCGGGCACCTTGCAGTTATTGGATAGTCTGATTTAAATAAATGAAAACAAGATTCCTGGTTTTTACTTAAATAAATATTATCAAAAATCGTACCTGATGGCTTATTGATTCTTGACTGTCCAATTACTGGATTAAGTATTCCAAAAGCTAAGAACATTGTCCAATAACTAAGTTTTTTGACTTTATCCCAGTTTTTTATTGTTGAAAATTATATTCTTTCCAACTTAAAATTGTAAGTTACTAGAATGTAAAGCCAATATATTTTCAATTAAAACAAGCCACCACTCATATCTCTCTAGGTAGAAAAATATCTTTATAACACGGTCTCAAATTTTGTACAATTCTTAAGTGTCCAATAACTAGGTGGTTTATCCTACCTATACCTATTATATATTCAATATTTCGGTATTGATTCTTCTCGAATTAATACTATTTTGTATTTTTTGTTAAATTAAATCAAACAGTCAATTATTAAGTATACGCGCACAGATTTTACGAGCATTATATTTAATTTTGAATTATGCTGATGCGAGAGCCTTATTACAGCTGAACCAAAAAATGCCTCCATCTGTCAATATGGTCGTGATTTAATCACGTTGAAACATATAACTGCAAGAACCGATAAAGCTAAAAGAATTTATGTTATGTGCAGTCAATTCGTTTGTGTAAATAATTTATATTTCTGTAGAGTGCATTATTAACCTTGAACTGGGCGCAATATTCTTCGTTTTGAGGTACATATGATCGCGTTAAAAGTTAACCTGAAACTTGGGAATTTATCCCTCTTTTATCCTGTATAAAAAATATGTATATCTCAAACATTCTCCTAGTGCCACCATTTCTAAATTTATTATAACAAATATCAAGTACAGGCGTGAGAATAAAAAAAGTTCGTCCTCTCGACAAGTCGAAGGTTTGTCTCTTTTATTTACAAACTGAAGGAGACTTCAGTTCGAGGAGCCGAGCGCGACGATTTGGCGTGACAATTTGCAGTCGAACGATTGTACGCACAGGGCGATACATTTTGTACCCCGCTGCAGATAGGTTTCACAGATGCCTTCCGTCAGGCACAGCTGCTCGGTCGGTAACGATGCGCCTAATGGATGGCAACCATCCGTTCGGTAGATACGAAATGCATCTGTATTGGCCAGTTTGAAATTTACCTTTGGGCAGGCTTGGTCGGTACTTGAGTCATTTAATACCGGCAGAAGTCGAGTCGGTAGTTAGAGTTGGTGTCAATTCGGGAGATCTCGAAGTGTCTAACCTCGAAATCGTGAATTTGTGAATAATAGAAATAACTCACCATTATTCACAAATTCACGATTTCGAGGTTAGATGCTTCGGTCTCCCGAACTGACACCAACTCCAAAGCCGGGTCTTCACTGCGCGAAATTCTACACGAAACTGTTGCGCGAGTCATGTCCCCTCTTTTTCTCGCGCTCCCTCTTCTCACTCATTCTCTCTCTTTCGCGAAACAGTTTCGCGAAACAGTTTCGCGCAGTGAAGACCCGGCTTAACTACCGACTCGACTTCTACCGGTATAAATGACTCGAGTACCGACCAAGCCCGGCCCAAGGTAAATTTCAAGGTCCCTGTAACTGTGCGGTTCTGCCCGGGACATGCTGTATAAAGCTGTTTCTCCTAACGATCGAATTCCGCCACCAGGGTCCTCGTATCGAAACTTTAGGAGCCCCACCCCGTATACACGTCCCTGCTCGTGTATCGTGTTATATGAAGTCTGCACGCGTGTACATATGTACCGGCATATAAATGTACTCACATCGAGCACACAAGGGTTGAATAGTGCTCGGGCGAGCGGCAAGCCACCCTTATATACAGGGCGTGGCCAAAGTCCACCAATCAGAGGGCGGGGAACCCCCGAAAGCTCAAATCGAACGCGGTAAAAATTTTAGCGGCCACGTCAAACGCCGACACGTAAGGGGATCGGCAAGGTCGATCTCGGCTTACGTTTTTTTCTTACTCACTTTTGTCCACCACCACCACCACCACCACCATCACCACCACTTTCGCAGCTTTCATCTCGCCGGCTCCTTTTTTCTCGAGCGCTGTCTCCCCGTTTCCGTTCTTTAAATTGTACGCGATACGCGCGACGCGAGAGAAAACTCGTGAAATATTTTTTCCGCCCTAGAAATCATCCAACGTCAAATTCTATTATATTAAATTCTTGTCATTGAAATTGTAAATTTAATGCGCTCCGATGTCCTTTGGTCGCTTCGACGACACAGTTCGACGCGATCGCGGTGCTCCCCTTTTACGACCGCGTCACACACGGCGCTCTTCCCAAAATATCACGGCAATTAAGTTCTGATTTTTTTTTACATTAATTATTTCACTAATTATCGTGGAGCTTCGTGGCACGAAGAGGGGGGCGTGTATTTAATAGCCCTAGTGTTACCTCGAGGCTATTAAGAATCCCGCAAGACCATCTCCTCCCGTTCGCCCTCCTCCGCCCTCTCCTCTCCCGCCCCACCGACATATTACGCCCCGTCGTGGTATGCGCGTACGTATACGCGTCTGCGACTATACGTTATACGTAGGTATCGCGGTACACTAAAATCATTAGAAACACGTGTGCCGCGTACCGCGCAGAATCTCGCAACTCGCCCTTAGAATGGTTTAGATAGCCCTGCCCCGAAATCGATATCAAAATAACCGCGCGTGAACGACCGAGGCCATTTCCGGGGAATTACGGAATGTGCCTCGGTATATTTACGAAATGTAGTATCGAGGATTATTTTGAAGGGAAAAGTCTTAAATTATAAAATTATCTTGAGGTACAATTTTTTGAACCAAGAAGCTCTTTCTTTTATTATTATTATACTTCCGGATCCATCATACGCATGCGCCCTCTGTCGATCGAGACAGCTCTCCGTAAGCCAGGCAAAACGAAAGAGCGCGCACGCAATCTTTATGCATCCGTTCTTTTTTTGATTGAAATTATGTCAGCCTCCTTTAGCGCGCGCGCATTTCGTACGTAAAAGGTTGTTCAAAGGAAAAACGTTTTGCTCGAAGCTGCTTAAAATTCATAAGACGTTCTGTTTACTTACTAAAGATACGCGCTCTGCCACCCCGCGCGCTCACCACTCACCCTCGCCGCCCGCAAACCACCTCCCGCTCCCCCACGAAGCCGTGCTTTATCGCGTAAAATAAAATTATTGGTTGCACTTTTCTTCGGCACTACCCGGCTAGAGCTCGTCCTCACGGGAGGATCCGCATGGGAGGAAGGACGCGATCGAGGCGGAATAAAAATTTTGGCGCAAACCCCCTTTTTTCTTCATGGAAAAAAATTAATCTTACAGTGAGAGAAAAATAACTCGGTCAATCAGACCGAGATCCTGGAGACGATGATCAAATCGTTTGGTGAAGTATGGATTCTCCATCCATTTGGTTAGACTGACCAATTTTTGAATAGAATAACTGCACTCTGGGAGAAATAATTACTGATGCCAAGAAAATATTTTCTTCAATCCAAAACATGATATAATTTTAGGATCGAACCGTGGTGGCTCGAGCAATTGTTTTCTTTTTGCGCAGAAAGAATGTCTTATTCCAACGAGGATACTCTTGTGAATCGAGTATATAATATTATATCCTTCGATCAAGAATCTGTATTCTTAACAATTTGTAAGATTACCTGTTTTTGATTCAAGACATATATTTTGACACCAGCAATTTTTTCTCTCAACGTAAACATTTGGTTGGAATAACTTGATATCAGGATCAACTGATCAGTATCTATTTTTGTTAGAATAACTTCTGACTAGATGTGTTCTTTCATTGTAATCTAAATATTACAGCAACGTTTGCAACTTCCGCAAATTTTACTATAATTTTTTGCTAAAATTGTAGTTATCGTAACAATAAATTGGCCGTCCCCTAACATTTACCATAAATTCTGTAAAAATGCTACGATTTATTTTTTTCCGCATTCTCTCTCTTATTCGCCTGGTTCCTCCTTTTCTCCGCAACGAGGAAAATCTCTTCGGAGCGGTACCTATCTTCGCGAAATATCGGCACGCGCGGGACGAAAAGCGGCAGGTTTTTCAGCACGCGAAACCAATTGCCGCGGTTCTCGTCCTTCCCCGAGCTCTCCACATTACGTCGTTATTCGCGACATCCACGTCCGATCCTCGCCGCGATCCATTTTCCCCGGTTTCATCGCAAAAGTTTTGCGGGAACACGGTACGCGTCCTCGTCGTCATCCCCTTCTCTGCTCGTCGAATGATACATTCGTGCACGCGCGCGCTCGCGCGACGTATACACGGCTATTCTTTACCTTCGAGCGCAAAGCTCGTCGAATAAAGCACGGGGGACGTACTATTAACTCATTAGCCGAAGTTCTACGTATTATTACATTCTCTTTGAGAACTATACGCTATACGCGTACGTACCTACTTACCTTGCGGTATCTGGCGGATGGAAGAGGGGGGCGCGGCGAGGGCGAGGGGAAAAGCCGGAGGTGGTCGGGAGCGCGGGAGGGCGCGCGAGAGAGGCGAGAGAGAGAGAGAGAGAGGACGCGCCCGGCATTGTTTCGAACGGGCGTACGTACGTCTATTTGGCACATAGGGAGAGCATCTTAGAGACCGTGTAGCGGCAGGGAACCTGTGCGAAAGCAGCCATCTTGCCACAAACTTGACTCGACCAATCAGCGTCGAGCTGTGGTCACCGTTGTACTCTCTACCCTCGCGCGCCACCGCGTCCTCTCCCCGCCCCGCTCCAACCCTTTAATTCTAATCAATTTACCCTCGCGAGGCTCTCGCGCAAGAAAGGGAGGTGTGGCGGCTAGAGGTGCGCGCGCGGGAGGCCCGGCGCGGAGTCTGTTGGGCGCGAGGCGAATATAGCTAAATAATTAGCGGGAAAGATTAATTGCCGAAAGTTAAGCATTGTTAATGATGTTGTCGGCTCGCGCTCGGGCGAGTCCCTCCGGCGCGCCGGTCTCTCGAGCAAAGCTACGTCCGGGCCGTAACGAATGTTCCCTTCCCTCGAAAATCTACCTATTCAGGCTCGGCCGTGTGGTATCGTGAATTTTATTTCAAAAGATTCTCGCATCCGCGCGCATCTGTAAAGTTCGACGAAAGACGTGCTCTCGAAATTTCGCTCGAGCACGAGTCCCGATACTTGGCGCGATGGTGATATATGACGTGGTATCCTCGTCGTACGCGTCTTCCTTCGGCCGCTTCCGCTTCCCTCGCGCGGCTCCGCTGCGCCGTTTTGCGAGCCGAATCCGGTTCCACGATGGAGACGAAAGAATTGGCCCGCGGGCTATTCGATTCCGCGGCGCACTGCGCGTTATAACGAGCGGCGCGTGCTCGCGGAACGAGTTTAGCGCCCTTTAAGAGTTTCCCGGCGACACCGGTCTCGGCTAGGGGTTGCTTAAGGTCTTAAGTTCTTGACTCGGCACCTGCGGCTGAAAAATATCCCGTCTTCTTTACGGGACTCGCGCGCACGAACGGGCGATGCGAGGGGGAGAACCAGTTGCGTGTATCGCGCGTAGGAGACTACGGTGTCTAGCGGTTGGGAAAGTCTGGATAAGTCGGGAGTGTCGTGGGATTTTATACGCCGTAGAGAAAATTCGCAGGAACGAGTTGGGGAGCTGAGGAATTTTGTGTAATTAATCGTTAGTACGAATCATTTATTTCGTCTTAAACAGCGTTAGGAAATATTTGCCATTTTGGATTGGAAATTGACAGAAATCGACGGAACGAATGAAAAAAAGGGGGGGGGGTGGCGGTGGAACGGACGCGTATCATCGCAGCAAAATCCACGGCGACCTGAAACAGAAAATAAAGCAGGCAGTGAGAACGCGCCACACTCTTAATTCGCAGAAAATGCTTAATAAAGCAAATGAATACAAGACTCTCCGGACTGTTTGAGGAGAAGGGGCGGTTTGGAGGGGATGGAAAAGAAGGGGACGAGGTTGAAGAGAGAAAGGGAAAGAAAGAGAGATTAAGGGGGTGGTGGAGAGAGAGAGGGTGGTCGATCCTTTTTACGAGGGAGATCTCACCGGCGACGAGAGTCGAGTGGTTTTCGAGCTAATAAAAAAATTACCCCCGCGCGCGCATAAAACCCGACGGTGTATAAAACGTCGCCGCGACATTCAGTCGGTCCTCGGCGGGCTCTCCTCCCTCGCCTCGTCTCAAAAAATCGTCACTCGCTTTGTTTTTTTCGAGTTTCGCCACCCTCGCGTCGCACCAGGCTGCCCTCTGCAGCCAATCGCAGCCGCGTTGGTGGACACGAACAATGTTTCGACGCCCGCGGCAGCCGACAGGTTGCTCCGTTCTTTTTTTCTTGTACTGCAGCGTAGCGTGCATCCAGCTGCGGGGCGGGGGAGGGGGTCGAGTTAGCGCGCATACAGCGGGACGAGTGTCGCCCCCGATGGCGATGTATCGCGGTATCCGAGCGAGTAACGAGCGAGTATTCCGCGTACGCGCTCCGATATGGAAATTGGCCGATTTTACGGACGCTCGCAGATCGCGATGGCGAGATGTAACGTCGCGCGTTTTGTCATCGATATCGCGTCGTTGATCGATTCTTTTTCATTCGACACTTTCAGGAGGTAACTTCATTCGCGTGCACATCTTGGAAAAATAATTGCTGGTGTAAGAGAAATTTTTTTTTTCGGTCAAAAACATGATATAATTCCCGGATCAAGGCATGGTTTTCTTCGCGCAAGAAAATATTGACACAGGCCCGAGTATAATTGTTATTTTCGCGCGGAAAGAATTTCCTGTTCCACCGAAGGTATTCTTGAATCAAGAATGTACTGTATTCTTCGACTGACGCAGTCTGTGCAGGCGGAAAAAAATAAATCGTAGTATTTACCAAGTTTCTGGTAAATTTCGAGGCAAAGCTAATTTATCGTTGCGATAACTACAATTTTAGTAAAAATTGCAGAAACGCTTGCAGCTTCTACAAATTGTATTGTAATTTTCACTAAAATTATAATTATCGTAACAATGAATTGGTCTTGTCCCAAGATTTACCACAAACTTTGTAGAGATGCTACGATTAATTTTTTTCCATGTGTATTCTTAACAATTTGCAAGGTCGTATGTTCTCCATCGAAGACGAATATTTTTGACACCGGCAATTACTATTCTCTCCGCGTGCGTATAGAAATATTCGAGCAACTCACCGACGAGGAAACTGGAGGGAAAATTGAAATATTTCACGTAGACTATTTTCTTCCGCCAATCGTCCCTGACCAACGTCCTGTAGATCGCGCGCGTGAGCTACGCCCTCACGCGGGGTACCTCTCCCCCGCTCGTATCCACGGTGCGTAGCGGCAGGAAGCGAACCCTCTCGACGCGACTGTCACGAGTAGGGGCAAGCAGTCAGGAAAGTTCTAAAAACCCCGAGATTCTTCATCCCCGCGGTGGTTGGAAATGCACCCCCGGTGCTAATTAAAAGCGCACCACGTGTCTTTCCATGCCATGCAGGTACGAAAAATAAACGGAAAAAGATCCTTTCAACGGACGGAGCCCGTCCTGCCCCTCGATATCTCCCTTCACCTTCTCCTTCTCCACCGCCGTCTGCGCGCACCCCGTGCCGGCTTAATTATCGTCCAAGTGTTCTTTAAAGAGCGAATTACACGCTCGATGTTTGCTGCCGCGAGCTCGGAGCTTTTCATTTTCCGCCTCTCCCCGGAGAGAAACCGCGCGCGCGCGCGCGAGAGAGAGAGACAGAGGGGGAGAGAGAGAGAGGGATCGCAGTCGGCTGCCTGTTTTTCTTTTACGCCTCGAAGACTTTTTTCCTTCAGCAATTTTTCCTGCCTCTACGCACACTCCAGACCTCGCCGTTCGCGTTCCCCCTCCTCCTCCTCCTCCTCCTCCGTCTCCTTATGCGCCGTGCCGTTCCTACGCGTATCGCATCCTCGCGTTCGAGTGCCGCCGTGGCGCGCGACCCTCCGCGCGAGAGGAACTCCTCGAGGACCTCACGGGGGCGCGCGCGCTCGCCGAGTCGCGATCGATGATTTCGAGAATACCGATAATAATGCCCGCGCCTCTCTACCCGTCCGCGTTCGCCTCTCGCGTCGACCTCGCGGGTGGAGAAAGAGTTTCGTCGACGGAGTACTCTCTCTTGTACGAGTATGTTTGCGCTCGCCACGCGGGAAAAAGGCGAATGCGCGCGGTGGAAAATGGGTATGCCCCCGCCGGAAATTCGACGGTTTAGCGATCGCTAAAAATTTATTCAGACCTCGGCGCCAACGACGAAGAGTCGTCGGACTCGGTTCGTTCTATTTTTTCCCCCGAATCGCGCGCCTATCTGCACCCTCGCGAATCCGATGCGCCGCGACGCGAGGGTGTCCTCCTCCGCGCGGGTTCGATTTTCCGCGGCCCCCTTGGCGCACACGGCCACAGCGTCGTGGCGCGGCCCGCGCGGGACGTCTACGCGTGTACGGATACGCGCCCCCGCGCGTACCCACACGTATACGCATAGGTACAATACACAGCAGAGCGCCGCGAGTCGCAGAGCTGCGCCATTCCTCTCGTCCCTTGTCCCTCGGCGCGCTCCCGCGCGTGTTCCGAAAGCGGAGCGGAGCCCACGGCTATGCGGAACGCGCGCCGAGGAGCATTGGGGTTGGCGCGGAAGAAAGGGAGATAGGGGGTGGTAACGGCCACCGACTCGAACCCCCGTAAGAGGGTTTCCCTCTGATATATTACCTCTCCGGCAACCCTCACGCGCCCTAAACCATCCCTTATAGCCGCCATCTTGAAGGACTCACCCCGACCCACCCCGCCCACGATCGAAAATCCCGTTAGAGTTATACGGGCTTAGCGTCCATTTTGACGAGGGGTGCCGCGCCGCAACGGCTCTCACCCGCGAGAATTCGAGAGTTACGGAGGGTGACGTAGGTATACAGCCGCCGCGCGGACGGCCGACGCGCGGTCCCTGCGGTGGTGGCGGCGGCGACGGCGGCGGCCGTTCGCGAGGGGCGGTTTCCAGTTATCCGCGGAATTCGCGGGGGTCGGCCAAACCGCCCCGCGTGTGTAACTACTGGCAACCCCGCGGGGAGAGGTCCGCGCCGCGTCTGGAGCCCGCGTCGGGGTGGCGTGCAGCACTCGGCGCGATGTTTACGCACGCGGGAACACCGAACTGCATTTTTCGGAGGCCCCGCGTGCTCGGCATTTCCCTCGCCGCGCGTCTTCGTACTCCGCATTCTGGTACGTCGTCGGGGGATTTGATTATGCAAAGCAACCCCCCGCGCGTGTCCTTCGCTCTCCCTTCCGCTCCGACGTATCATCCGTACTTTATATGTATGTACACCGAGAAGAGAATTTGGTCAGTCCGATCGAAATCCTGGAAACGATGACCAAATCGTTTGGTAAGATATGGATCGTTCGTCTCATTCATCAGACTGACCAGTTTTTGGTTGGAAAATGACTGAATATATTTGGTTAGAATAACTTGATATTTCGTTCGACCTACCAGTGTATATTGATTAGAAAAACTAAACACGTCAAACCAGACACGTTTTGTCGTTTCATTCATATTATTTTTCTTCGTGTACTGCACTGTGAATAATAACTTGGTCAATCTAACCAAAATCCTGGAGATGATGACCAAACCCTTTGGTGAAATATATGGATCCTCCGTCTGTTTGATCAGACTGACCACTTTCTGGTTGGAATAACTTGATATTTGGTTTATAACTGAGCAGTATTTTAAGTAGGGTAATATTAAACACGTCAAACTAAGTGCGTTTTGTCATTTTATCCAAATTATTTTTCTTAGTGTACCAGACGCGCGAGCGGGGATGACGTTCATCACTGCACCGAGAAACATAATTTATTCGATTCGATGAAACTCCTGGAGATGATGACCAAACCGTTCGGTGAAATGTGGATCCTCCATCTGTTTGGTTAGATTGATCAATATTTTCGGTTAGAATATCTAAACATTTGGTTAGAATAACTATAATAGACGTTTGGTTCAGCTGACCAGTATTTCGGTTAGAACAACTAAACGTGCTCAGTTGCGTTTTGTCAATTTAACCTAATTATTTTTCTCAGCGTGGCGATTTCATTTAATCACGGTCCAGTCTCGCCGCCTTCCGCGACAGCGCATCGACGTTTCGGTGATCACGAGAACCGCGCAGCCCCGCGTCGTCGTCGTCGCGACGTCCTCCCCTCGGATCGTAAAAAAAGCGCGCGACCGCTCCTCTCCTATGCAAAATCGATCGAATCCCGATGGTTCGTAGCCCTTGCCTTTCATCGATTCTCCCCCTCCGCCCCGTCTTTCTCCCTTCGTCCTTCGCCTTCTTCCCGCTCGTATACATGCAGCCACTCCTCGTCCCGCTCGGAAATCGTCGCGGGGCTTACGCGCGCGCGCGCCACTCGATTTGAATACTGTCGATTTTCAATTGTTGCGGATCGCACAAAAAAAAATGTATATAATTTGGGCCCCGGCAGCTGCGTGGGTCCCCGATATGCAAAAAAGGGTGCTCGGAATTAGAATATCCTCGCGCGGTCTAATTTGAATTTCAATCTCGCGATGCGGATTTTTGGGAGGGGTGGCGCGCGTAGCGCTGCCATCCTGCCTACCTGCGCGATCTCAGGTAACGAAAGGGTTGGAAAAATATAGCACCCCATTAAAATCTGGGCTACCTGGGACTCGGCGGCTCGTTAGGGCCGCGTTAAACGTTAAATCCGGAGTGTACGCGTCGGGGTGGGTTTCCTCCTCGTGCGCGGCCTCACCGATGCGCGGAGGCGAGAGCTCGATCGGCCTTCGAATTCGGGCGAATTAATTTTTTTTCGGAATAAGACGCGTCGAGCGGGTATCGCGAGGGATATCCGGCGTTCGATCGACGAACCTTCTTTCGGATCGGTGGATAACCGTGCGCGCGCGACGTGGGGGGGTTGGTGCAACCCACGACGATAAACTTTAGCACGCCGTGTACGTTGTACTTACCGCTCTCGAAGCATTTTGGTATCCGTATCGCGCGCGACACGCGCGGGATAAGATGGGAAGCCATAGCCCCGGGCCTTTCCTTCTGTACGGAGCGTTCCTCGCGCGCCGCTCCCGGGTACAGTCGACACAGGCAAAACCGGCGTTGATCCTTTATCCTCGAGATACGATCCGTTCTCCGCAGGAGGGATTCACTGGAGAGTCCTGCGCGACGATTTTTCTTTTGTAAATTCATTACGCTGTGGACCGGGTATCGTTTCTCGATTGACGATTTTCAAATTTCTTATCTTTTACACGCCTGGCGCCCTCGATCTCGTCGATTTTCTCAATTATCCGGGATCCGTCCGTTTCTCTCTCTCTCTGGGATTCCATTTTTCAGCCATTTCTTTTAGATCGTAGATTCGAAGAATGTGGGCACAGTTGTTTACCCGGTTTTTTTGTTCATTTTTCATTTTCGGCCCCATATCTGAGATGGAAAACGATATTTTTTGAAATGCAGCTACGTCATCGTGTGCCGTGAGTCTATCTCTCTCGCACTCGCAACTCAGCACAAGTGCGTCTCTCTGGCGTTTTCATTGACGTCGCGATGTTGCAGAGGTAAACGCATTTATAACTCGGCGATTGATTATGTTTTCTTTCAACTTTCAGTCTTAATTTCACCCGGTTTTGTCGGTGTTGCCGCGTGAGGTGATCAGGCTTTGTCAGGCTTTATCTCAGTCTTATCTCTTTACTTGGTTTCTATTTTTTATTTCCGTTGCTTCAAGTTTTCATCATTAGGTATTATTTTCTTGGGTTTTCTCCGTTCCTGTCGTTGTACATGTGCTTTTAGGCGACTTTGTCTCTGAGTATGAGTGGAATAAACGCATCTTCTTTTCGCGTTTTCGGCTCCTCCATCCTGTTTCTCGAGGGAGTCGAGCACGCAAGGTTCCCCGTCCGCTTCGTCGCATCCCTCCGCCCCTCCCAAAGTCTACGCTCGCTCTTCCGTTAGGTACCACCGCGCGCAAATTCCGCCACGTTTACACGGTCGAACGTGATCCAATATTCCGGCTTTTCCCTCTCTCCGCGCGGCTTTTGCCTCTTACTGTACGTATACGAGTACATACGTATAGAGTCGGGGAGGTACGTCGAGTCCGTCAAGTAACTCGCGCGCGCGCGCAGCCCCGTCGTGTGTGGACTGCGAGTTTACCGACGACGGCGAAATTTTAGACCGCTCCCGGCGCGCACTGTCGCCGCGGAGTCGTCGAGCATGGCGCTTGGAAAGTTTCGGTTCCCTAGCCCCGGGGATTTAGGTTGGAATATTGAATCGGGCTGGGTAACGAGCACCGCGCGCGCTTTCGGCGGGTAACGGTTCTCCACCGCGCGGTTGCGCGCATCCTTCGGAACGATCTGGCGGTGGTCGCGCATTTTCCTTTCATCGTTTCGTGATGGACGGGCGCGCGAAAAGTATGTCGGAGCGGAAGAGGGATGGATGGATGAAGTTTATTATTGTACATGGCAATATCATGCAAAATAGAGAGCAATGTGAAGAAAAAACATGTAAAACATATTATAGGAGATGGAAGAAATATTAAGGGGTCGCATTGAAAACCGCTGTTTTTTCTTGCTTCAAAAACATTATATCGTAGTAAAATGTTCCATTTTCTCAGGTTATAGACATAGATTTGTATTAACCAAAAACGGCAGTCTAATGACTGAATCTTAACACTAGAACTGCCGCGACTGGTCAATCTCACCGGTGTCTCATTCAGAGTTCTATTCAACCTCAATTATTTCGTAACCCGTGAGGTTTTTGTCAAAATTGGTAGAGTACTTTTTTGTAGAGCACATTTCGGTCTACAAAAAAGTTCTATAGCAGTGTGGACGAAAAATCCCCGGATAACGAGATAATCACCCGCAAAAACGACCGTCTTATAAAGCGCGATCATTCGGTAGTTCTAGTATTAATGAGAAATGTTCATAATTTAGAGTGATACGAGAAGTATTAGTCGCTGCGCACGAAATGAGTAGTTAGAATCATCTACAGGAGAACAGCGGCTTTCAATGCAACCTCATAATGATATATCGACCGGTACCAGAAGAAAAAAAAAGCACGTATTTTTTTTACTATCGCGATAGAACATCGTAACTCGTTGCTGCACGAGGAAAAGTCGTAAGTCACATCGATGACGGCAAGGACTCACGATGTTTCCTCGTACAGCAACGAGTTACGATGTTTCTCAACACGACAGTGAAAAGATACGTGCTCTTCTCCGCACAGAAAAAAAATAGTAGATTCGACTAAATTAGTGGTCACCGGTAGGGGAACGACGACCCAGTTATTCGAATTAAGCAATTCGATTGTAATGATTAGAAACTGCTTGACGAAAACAAGCTGTAGTCAATTCTAGTAAATTGTTAGATCAAGTAATTTGATCTGCGTTCCCCCGTCTGTGTGATCGCTAATTTATTACAATCAAATCTACTACATTTTTTTCTCAGCACGGCAGCGGTCGATATGCAAAGTGAACTTTGGCATACGTCTTTGTATTGATGGTTGCGTGATCGAAGGGGCAACACCCTTGCAACAACTCTACGAAACATAAACGAATGGCCGACTAAAAACGTACTCATCTACTTGCCCCTTCAATCGTGCAACCATTGACACATGCACGCATGCTGAGGTCGACGCGATACAGGACCGAGAACATCGAAAGAAATAATACCAGAACCACAAGAAAAGAATAAACTGGAGAAAAAGCAGATACCCCGAACTAAATATCGAGAGAGAGAGATTGAGATTGAGAGATTGAAGATAGATTTATTATTCGAATTGAATAAATGTCGCAGCAAGCTGCAAGAGTAGCATGGTGCAATGATATAATGTATACAGGTAGGGGTTGATGTTCAGAGTAACATTTCAGATTATGGCTGAGTAGAATACTCTCCCTCATATTATAGTAGAATATAACTTATTGTAGTAAGCGATAACATGAGATAAAATGATGTAAAACAAAATTAAACAAAATAAGATAAAATAAAATAGAAGCTAATATATATAGAGAGAGAGAGAGGACGGCGAAATTTGCAGATTTGATATACGAGGGTCGGGCCATGTTTCCGCCTGTTTTGACCACCAAAGGGGTCGGGGTTCTGCCGCACGCCCGAGGTCACGGGATGACCCTTCGGGTGTCCCGGTCGCGCCCTGGAATTCGAGCGAGGGTCCCGCACGCGCCCATCCCGCGACCCCTTCCGGGTGCCGCTGACCAAATTATCAAAATGTCCTTCTATTCTAGGTACGCGCGCCGGGCGAAAACCGTGCATGTGAAATATGGGTCGGACGACGCGGCGGCGCGCGGCCACCGCCGCCGGCTGTGTACCGTCCGGTCGCCCGGGTTTCAACGACTCTCCGCGTTCCGTCCGATAACGGGTGGGCGCGGCTCGTGGGACATTTCGGCGTACCGCAAACGCCGCACGTACGGCACGGCGGGAGAGTCGTTTCCCGTCGCGCGAATTTGTCGAAATTTCCAGTCATCTCGAGCGATATCCCCCGGCTGAATAGACGCGACGAGAGAGCATGGAAATACGCCTGCAAATCGCATGGAATATTTTGCTCGCGCGGTCGCCGCGTAATCCCCATATCTCTCGCTTCTCGAGCACCTCTCCTTCCGCGACGTCTCGTTTCGACAACGTCCGCACGGATCGTTTCTCCTATACTTCGATCGCTTCTCTCTCTCTCTCTCTCTGTCGCTCCCCTATGGCATCGCGCGCGTACCTCGCCCTCCCCGCCGTCTCGCCGCGATTTCGAAATGAAATTTCGCGCCGCGACGAAGACATTTTTCGTCGCGATCGCGCTTGCGCGCACATTCCGAATCGACGAGAACGACGGAATCCTCCCCGCGCTATTACCCGCGACGAAGCGGCCGCGTATAGGTACACGCGCGCGCATCGAAAACACCGCGCGCGCGAAAACGCACCCCCGGCGCGAATACCCATTTCTTCCGTATATAGCCGCCGTAATCCTATCTCCCGCGAACACCTTTCCTGCACCCACGCGTCTCGCGCGTCCCCCCATCGGGCGCGCGGAACGGGCGAGCAGTCGAAGAAATGTGCGTCGGGCGGCGCGGCGAACCCTATATACTTACTCGCGCCTCTCCTTCGACGCGCGAATGCGATCGGTCGCGAGCATCGATTCGGGCCGCGCGAGTTAAGCCATGCAAATTGATCCTCTCCGGGATCCGGCTTCCTCTGCTCGCACGCGCAACCGGCAGCCCCCACCCCTGCACCCCGCTCTAAATCCCCTCGCGAACGTGCACTCGGGTTACCAATCGAAGAACGTCGCGGCCCGCGCGCGCGCGACCCTCGAACTCGAGGATGCCCTCTCCGCGCGAACGACGATGACGACGATAACGATATACCTACGGGAGCGCGAACGCGGGAAGCGAGAGGAAGCCGCCGGAGAACAGAGGGAGGAATCGGGCGCGCGGGGAGCGGTGTACGCGCGTCCGCGGGCGAATATACATTCGACGACGAAATAAGGAACGAAGCCGCGAGGGGTTCGGGGCATCGACTGCACGGGGGACGCTCTCCGTTGAGCAATAGACGCTCGACCTCTCCCATCCCCCGTCCTCGTCTTCTTCGTCGCCGCCGTGAACCGCCCTCGATATTAAAATTTTCAATATCCTAGCCCCAGGGGTGGAAAACGCATAATGTATTCGGGTGACGTCCCGGCCATTCTATCGGCGAGAAAAACGAACAGTTTTTCGAGGAATCAGACCGTCCCTCCTCGTCGTAGCCAACCCCCGCCTCCCCTCCCCCCCCCTTCGAAGCTCCCACTCATCCCTCCCCGCTGTATCGCTTCGCGCGGCGCGGTCCCTCTTCGTTTCGTTCGCTCTGTCCTGCACGTCGCGGGGAACGTCTCTCCCTGGTGAATGCCACGAGGGGTTACCCCGTGCACTCTAAATAATGCGAATATTCGCGAATCCACCCTCGAATCCGTCACGGCGTGGCGTTTAGTACCTGCCCGAGCGTTTTGTTCTTTCGCGACTTTTTTTTTTTTATCAATCCACGAGCGAGACGTTCGCGCGTCCACCCGAAAATGCGCGGTTGTTCTCTATCCGCGTGCACTGAGGGAAAAAGTGTCTAGTTGAATGCGAACCTGTGATGGAAAAATTGATCAGAGATAAACAGGAATTTATCCACATCCGACAAAAGTCTATTTCAATCAGATTAGTGTTTTGCATATCTTTTCAGTTATGCATGGACCCAGTGGAACGTTTGTTTATTTGAAATAGACTTTTGTCCGATGTGAATAAATTCCTATATTCGTCTGAAATAAATTTTTCCATCAGGTTCGCATTCAATTAGACCTTTTCTCTGGGTGTACGTCGATGCATAGGTACTCGTCTGATTGCAGGATGACTTTAAAGGGATGAAGGGGTGAACATCGTCGCGTCGTACATTCGTCTCATTATGTAGGTATGCTGAAAAAAAAATTTGCCAACAACGACCTTTGGGATAACTAGCTAAATATATGGTTATCTCAATAAATATGTAGTTTGAGTAACCAAAACTCAGTTGAGGTAGCTCAATATTTATTCAAATAACTATGTACTTGGTTGGCCGCCCGTAACCCCAACATTTTGTTGAATCGAATGATTTTCTATCTCAATGTAGTTGACGCTATACTTGCATTGTTTGTCATGGGAAAAATGTTGTTGAAACAAATCAATTCGGATTAATTGAACGAAGCCGTGAGGTCTAATTGTTGGATGTACACCAACAAAACGAATTTTATCGAATGCAACGAAAAAATGTAATTACTCCAACTATGTATCGACGTGCCCTAAAAGAAATCACGTAATTCGGCGTTGTATTTAAAAAACACGTATCTCAATTATAACGGTTGAAAAATACGTTACTCGCGTCGAGATACATGTCTTCTAACTGCAATATCGAGTCACGTGATTTCTTTTAGGACGCGTTGATATAGTCCAACCACACTCAAACAAATTTGGCCACAACTAGAAAATTACAGTAATTGCAGTGATAATTTTCTTCGCAATAGCAAGAATTCTTGCTACGCTAGCAATATTTTTCTAGTTGTCACCAAATAATGTCTGAGGCAGCCAGAAATATAGCTGGATTAGCTAAATACTTTTTTCAGTTCAAACACGCAATGATTAATTTGACGAAATTTTATCTTCAACACAGATAATCTGGTTGGAACAACTGAATCTTTTTCTCAGTGTACTCGTATCGGATAACGTCCTAGAACTCGTCTCGTTCGACGGATTTTTCCCGAAACTCGAGATCCCTGATATCGATCTTTCGTCCGCTTTATATGTACATTTTTTGTGGCGGTCTCGAAAGTCGCATTTATCTCTCGACGCGCTTCGAAGGATTTTTCGAATTCCGCGAATCCCGATTTCCTCCTACGCGACGCGCGATCCGTTCGAACGACTTCCCCGGCGCGCTTTCGGCAGTCCCTCGCGCGAAAGTTCTTTACTACCGGAGGAGAAGAAAAAGAGACACCGCGCGCGCGCACATCGACGCGAAACTAACGGAGCGCGAGAGTCGAGAAAAACCGAAACGCGACGCTTCGGAATCAACCCCCCGGAGAACTGTTTACGGCCCACGGTCTAAACAACTTAACGATAAAATTTATAGTTCCAAAGCACGCCTACCCTCGGGCTCGCTCACTCTCTCCGCCGGTTGGCACGGGGCGTGGGGTTCGCGGAGGGTTGCGGAGGGGGTGGAAGGGGCCTTAGCCGTACATAGGAGGTCTCTTGTACAGGACTTTTACCCTGCAGAGTTGCGTCGTAATTTATGGATGCCGTTCCCTTATCCGCAGGATACGAACTCTACTCTCCCCACACGTTTGCTGTCCCTCTATCGATCCTATATACCGCCACGTAACGGGTGTCTTCGCGGTGACTCGCGGGAGGACGGCGAACCGAGGGACGAAGAGACGGCGACTGTTTCGAAATTCTGCGGCGCGCACTCGCGGCTCCGAGTGATCGGTAATGATAAACGGAAGGGAGAAGCAACGTTTGTCCGTCGGTGAAGCGTTTCGTGAGTGATTTACTTTTTTCATTTTTTCTCATCATTTTATTTCGTCGAGTGCTCTCTGCGTCGTGAGTAGGATGCTGGAAGTGGTTCGAGAGGGGATTAATTCGCGTATCGAACGTTTGCCTCGTTCGATCAAATTCCGCAGGTTGCCGGTGTAACGACGCGGATAGGTATACGTACGATCTATACTGTATCCGACGCGAGCGTCGGAGTTTGTCTATGAAACAAAACTGCCGCGCGATTCTTCGCGCGATCCAAGTTTGAGAACTCCGTTCTCTTAAAGGGAAAAGTTTCGCGGGGAGGCGATACACCGTGTAGTGGTAACTCGTCAAGGTGTCATAGAGGTCTCGGCGAAGTCGACGAATCGATTCGATCGTACGTCCGTGCCTTATATTTCGCGTATGTAAACGGAGCCTTTGTGTGGAACACGAAAGCACTTATTCAAACCGGATTATTCCAACCGATTTCGTTCACGCGTACAAATTCTCTTCACTTTACTTCACTATACCGTCATCTACCGCCGAATTCGTCCGATCGACCACGTAACGTTTGTCTTCGGTTTTATGTGAAAAAAATATGCCAGATCGAGGGAAGCGATCGGGGCGCAATGAAAGTATTGGAAGAGAATACCGAGATGTCAGTGATTTTATGTGAAAAAATAATTTTGCCGTATATAGAAACACCGACATACGCAATTTTTCGCAAAAATCGAAATTTCTGGAATCGAATTCTCGACCATCCTATCTTATGTATTTTTTCGCGCTGATTCCAAAAATGATAGATTTATTGAGGAAATCTCAAGGGAATGCCGAGATATCGATGATTTCTTGCGGAAAAAATAATTTTCTTATACACAAAATCAGCGTTATTTTATATTTCCTTTGAGATTTCGACCTAATAATTGTGGTTTTCGGAATCAGCGTAAAAAAATACATAAGATAAGGTGATCCAGAATTCGATTCCAGAGATTTCGATTTTTGCAAAAAATCTAAGGCATACCCCTTAGATTTTTCGCAAAAATCGAAATCTCTGGAATCGAATTCTCGACCATCCTATCTTATGTATTTTTTCGCGCTGATTCCAAAAATGATAGATTTATTGAGGAAATCTCAAGGGAATGCCGAGATATCGATGATTTCTTGCGGAAAAATAATTATCTTATACACACACAAAATCTCTCTCAGCGTTATTTTATATTTCCTTCGAGATTTCGACTTAATAATTGTGGTTTTCGGAATCAGCGTAAACAAATACATAAGACAGGGTGATTTAGAATTCGATTCCAGAGATTTCGATTTTTGCGAAAAATTGAAGTCAAATACCTTAAGATTTTGCCAAAAATCGAAATCTCTCGAATCAAAATCTCGACCACCTTAACCTATGTGATTTTTCCACCCCGAATTCGAAAATGACGGATATACCGAAGAAATCTCAAAGGAACACCGAGATATCGGCGATTTTCCGAAGGAAATCGTAAGTGAACGAACGACAATCGCGTTTCCTCGTCGCCTCTCTCCTCGACTTTCACCCGAGCGCTCGGGGACACCCGTTACATCGCGAAACACACCCTGTACAGAAATGCTTGGTTTGCGCGAACGTGTGCGCGTGAGTGAGTGTGTGTGTGTGTGTGTGTGTTAGTCCACCCTCGAGGGAGCATGGTGCAGGAGAGAAGAAGAGAGACGGAGGGAGAGAGAGAGAGAGAGAGAGAGAGGAGAGAGAGGGAGTACGTAGAGGCCCGTCTTATATTGATTTCTGTCCACGCCACCCCCACCCGACATCTACCCCCGCGTACCTCCCGACTCCAACCCCCGGAGGCAGGTGTGGGGTGAGGCCCGCTCGCCGCACTTTCGACGGGTGGGAGCCCTCGGGGGTGGCACTCTGTCACATTCAACCCCCAACCCCTCGCCAGCCCCCATTCAAATAACAGGCACCGAGTCGGGAGGGTGGGTGGTGTGACAGAGGGTGAGTTTCGTCCGGCCAAAGCACACCTCGATCGATTGGGCTTGTCCAAGGGGGAGAACCGAGTGTGTGTGTGGGTTGCCATGGTAACCCACCCTCACCACGGGGGTGAAACGCCATTGGCCGGCTCGGGGCCTCGACCAATCCGGGTTTACGGCCCCAGTCCACCCCTGCTGTTGTCTCGCCACTGTCCACGCGAGTCGCGAACTCCTTCCGCGCGCTCTTCACTGGCACCCGAGGCTCTTCGACGCACAACTCGCTCCGCGGTTCGACGAACCGCCGGCGGATCGACCGATGAACCGTAATGGCCGATAGGCTGGGCTCGGTTGAAAGCGACAATAGATACGTGTACCACGCTAGAGATTCTGCGGAGGAATTCTCTTCCGGATCACAATGTTTGGCACCGGCGTGGCGATCGTCAGAGTAGGGGATGCGAAAATCAATTCGGGGATGGCAATTATGTATAAGTAACGCCTCGGTGCATCGACCACGCCGTGAGCTTTGCGGGATATACATTTCCGCGTCTCCGTTTCACGCAAAATTTCGCGTACCTTCGTCCCTCTCGCATCGTCGGAGAAACTATCATACTTAATTCGAGAAAGTTTCGCAGAAGAGGCGCGCCTCGAAAGACATTTTTTCCCTCCGCGCTGCGAACAGTCGCGCGGAGGCGAACGGAATGGGCGGATATTCCCCCGTGTAAGAAAGACGGACACTAAACGCGAAGAGGGATCGCGGGAGGAAGAGCGGTAGGATCAGCGGGGCGGAAAAGAAAATATGGAAATTTTCCGGTGGTTGATGGGACCGCGGAGAATTCGAGGGTTGTACGCATCGCGGACCCCTGTGCCTCTACGCGTATATATTCTCTCTTGCCGTCGCGCGAGGGGATTTCGCGTAGGATACAGTAGCGGACATAAGTTTTGAAGCGATTGATTTTCATCAGAATCGAGCCGGCAGTCGCGACGACGAATGACGTTGATTTCTCGTTGACCCCCGGGAAGGTCGCTTCGTTAAACAGGCGGTAACTGCGGAAAGTCGGTCTGAGTTATTGTTTGTAAAAGTCAGTTAAATTGTAGCGAAAAGAGCAATCGTCTTAAACTTACGTCCGCTACTGTAGGTATATATGTACAAGACAACGCGGTGAATATAGACGGCGGGGCAGGTTGGTAAGGAGGAGGGTTGGTAGGTAGGTAGGTAGGTAGGCAAGGAACTCATAAAATAATTTAACCCACTTTAAGAAGAAAATTAACAGAATGGCGAAAGTCTTTAAGATCCCCCAACTCGAGCTTCCCCACCCACTCCAGCCACTACACGGCTGCTCTCTCTCTCTCTCTCTTCTCTCTCTGTCTCTCTCTCTCTTATTCATTGAGCAGTCATCCCCACCACAACGCGCCACTTTCTTCATTGACTCTTTCTTTCTACTACGCGAGCGTACTACCAGAGAGTAAGAGAAGAAGAAGAAGAGAAAGCGGGAGAAAGAGGAGAGAGAAGTACGAGGCGAAGCGGGGCACTCCTCTGTTTTTTTCTCTAATTATGAATGAGAACGCCGGGAGGAAACTCCGAACCCCCCGTGCCCCCCGCGGCGACCCCTTTAGCCCTGGCGCGCGACCGAAGTAACTCGTAGTTTAAGTTTTCCTACGGCTCTCAACGCCGATATCCGCCACCCTTCTCCCTTCTTCTTCTTCTTCTACTTCTTCTATTCCGCGCCAAAACGCCTCGTCGTAGTTGAATGTACCTATCTGTTGATTCGACGATCGAAGAATCGCGCCGCATTTTTCTCGTGTCGTCGGAATTTCGTGAATTCGCGATAATGAGTTTTAGAGCATTTACGCGGAATTCTTTTTCCATCTTACTCTTCGATACAGATCATAGATCTTCGTGTTCCGGTATCGTACACTTCGTTCATTCTAAAACAGTCATTAAATTGCCGAACTTTAATCGCGATTATCTCGTTGTCCGTAAACTTTTGAGCAACACATTGATGTTGATATATTTTTTGTAGATAAAATTGCAGCCTTCAAAAAAGTATTATACCAATCTTATAGCTAAAAGTTCGTTGGTAACGAAATAATCGCGATCGCAGCGGATCCTGTCGCGAATCTATAACGGCGACGCTTCACGCTATGCGCGAGGGTGTACCGCGGGTTGCTCGCCGGTCGCCTGGGTGTCGTTTGCCACTTTGCACCTAAGCTTTAGGGTAGTTACGGAATTTAGTCACGGTACACCGCGATGGTCTCCGACGAAGCGGAAATAAATTATGGTGTCAAGTCTGATACACGCCCCATTGAAAAAATCGTACAATAGAATCGCGATGCTCCACGCTCGAGGATCTCGAAACTTAATCACGTACAACGAATGTGCGAATTATACGCGCGAATAGCCGAGTCGAAGTCGCGCGCAGAGACTGAGAATGACGTTCGACGACTCCGTTAAGCATCGGGCTTTCCATTGAATTTCGTCGAAAAGAACCGAGGTATGCAGCGAGGCGCTCCGACGACGGGGTAAATATTTCAGAGACCGGAGCGCGGGGCGAGGATTATTCGCGGATTATACGGGGCGGAACGAGGAGTAAAACTTTCACGCGAAATGAGTTTATTCGACGGATCTCGCAATGGGTCGACGCGAAATGTGGATGTGCGAGCGCGGTGACCCAACTCGACTCGAGCGAATTATCTCTCTTTAACCTGACAGCCGAAGAGGAAATTTTACCTCGGGGCTATTAGCCCGACGAGTCGATTCGGAAGAAACCTGCCGTATCGATTCGCGAAGGGGCTCCTTTTTCTCCCCTGTAAATTATTCGTTTTACGCGCGGTAGCTATTTCCAGGGAGACTTCGTTATCGGCGGCAAAAATTCTGCAAACGAATATAGGTAATCGCGCGCTGATTTAGATGAATCCGTGCGAGGAGAAGCTTAACCGTTTCTAATTTTTATCATCCTTCGGAATTGAATTCACTTCAAATTTGTATCACGTTTCTCAATCGAGATCATTTTTCACTTTTACCACCTTTCGGAATCGAATTCATTTTCAATTTTTATCATCTTTCGGAAGCAAATTCATTTTCAATTTTCATCGTCTTTCTGAACCGAATTTACTTCAAATTTTTATCATCTTTCGGAATCGAATTCATCTTCAATTTTTATCATCTTTCGGAATCGAATTCATCTTCAATTTTTATCATCTTTCGGAATTACATTCACTTTCAATTTTTATCATATTTCTAAATCGAATTCATTTCAATTTCTTATCATCTTTCGGAATCGAATTCGTGGAAACTTAAGAAACGAAACTGGGTATTAGAAGTCGAACGCGACCCCGCGAGCGCTCGCGTGGGGAAATCGGTGAAAATATTTCACGAAGCTCGCGATCCATCCGCGTATCGTTTTCGATTCGACCGAAGAGACTCGCGTACCTGTATCGAGCAGCTTCAAAAATATCATAGATTAGCCCGCGCGGGACATACACGTCGCTGGAGGAGTGGTTCGTCAAAGTGGGCAGGTACCCCGGCTAAGGCGGTTTTCAATTTTCGATGATTCCGCCGAATTCGGTAACAGTGTTAGGGGGGTGTTGGTTGCCATTCTCCCCGGCTTTGGCGGATGGTGGTTTGAGGGGGTTAAGACAGCGTGTGTGGGAGGAGGCGTGGCCTCGGGGTAGCCGCTGGCCAATCAGCTGCCGCCGCTAGCCACCCCCATCCACGCGGTCCACATCCCCCAACATACATATTGATCTCGTGGTCCCTCTCGACCCCCGACTCCCGACTCCCATCCCCCTCCGGTCCCAACCCCCTCTCGCTACCAGAAGGTCGCATCTGACCAGCGTATGAAATGGAGAATTCCGACGAAAAGCGCGATTTTCGAGAGACTCCCCGCTTTTCTCGGGACCCGGGGTGGCCAACCTACGGGAATTTTACGAGCGCGTGGCGTGCCTCGCGACCGGCTTTCGCGAGGGACGACCGCGCGAAGGAGTTTTACGGCGAAAGAGAGAGAGAGTATTTCCACGCGTGGGTGTCGCTGTTATTCATCTCGCTGTCGTTTCGACGAAGTTACCTCGAGTTGCATTCCCGTGATCTTTTTATTTGTTCTCGAGTTAACAGACCTGACGGTTCTCGTTTTGTCGCGTCCACTCTTTTGTCAATCGGTTCCGAGTCGTGAGTACTTGTATATTACGATCGCGGTTATCTCGTTAGGTACTCGTTCAATTTTTTTTTATTCGTATCGGTATGGAATATTTTCTGCGATTCGGAGGCATGACAAGAATTCTCACGCGAGTCGCAATACCTATTGCTTATTACGCAACGGACTAATATCGCACGGAGAAAAATAATCTGGTTAATCTGACGAAAATCTTGGAGCCCATGACCGAACTGTTTGGTGAAATATGGATCATCCATCTGTGTTTGGTTAAATTGATAATTGTTTAATTAGAGTAACCAAATATTTGGTTGGAGTGACTAAACATTTGGTCGGAATAACTAGATGTTTGGCACAACTGACCAGTATTTTGGCCGGAATAAATAAACGCATCAAACTAGACGCGTTTTCTCGTTTTAACCCAATTATTTTTCTCGGTGCGCGTGGCTCGCTCGGCACCCGATCTATAACGTTCTCCGATCTACTCCGGTAGCGCGACTCGGCATCGTTGAAATCGGGTAGCGACCGAGAGACACGAAGAACGAATTAGCGCGAAAAGTCGGTTTCGTCGCGCCTCCAAAACGCCGGGTGTTCGCGGGAAAAAAGCGCCGAGCGGCAGAGAGAAAGGAAAGATAGTCCACCGTGCGATTCGTCGACGGGCGATACCCGAGCCGCGCGTTTTCCGCGACGTGTGACGGACCCATTACCGCGTGGCGGCGGGAAGAGAGAGAAAAAAAAACCGGTCAGTAGTGAAAGAAGGAGGAGAGAGAAAAAATAGCCGACGGGGTGAAACAAAGCTACGAGAGTTCCCACAAAGCCAAAGCCCCCCGCGGCCGACACAATGCAGCCGGCGTAAAAACAAAGAAATAAACACGAGCAGACAAAAGGGAGCCGTTTGAATCCGTAATTTGCCCCCGCGTTCTTTTGTTTTACCGTACGGTACCGCGTGCCCCCCGGTTCCTCCGGACTGCCTTCGCCTCCCCCCATCGCCGTGCGCACGCACACACACACACCCGGTATGAAATGAAACCCCTTTCTTCCCTCGTCGACGCTACTTTGCGGTAGGTCTTGGCAAGCGTTTCGTTTTAAAATGTCGTAAAAGTTTCATGACCATAAAATTAAGCGCCACGGCTCGAGGGATACGCGTGTACAGAGTGGAGCAGGACGCGGGGGTGGATCGCTGCAGGGAAATCTGGCGGGCGGTGAGAGAAGAGGAGAAAAAAGTATCCGAGGATCACAGAGCGGAGGAGCGCGCGAGGTTCCGACGGTTGCGGAGCGTGCCAGAAATCTGCGAGTGTCGGTACAGCTGCAGCGGCGGGCGACGCTTCCGGGGAGAGGTAGGGGTCCTCGAGGAGGTGCGCGAGGACGAGTATCGAGGGGTTACGATAAGGTCGGTTCTTCGAGGAATTATCGAGGGGTATCCGTCGTATTTTCCACGATACGGTATTTAGTTTTCATTGATCGATCAATTTTAAAGGGCGCTACTCGAAATTTGATCGATGGTTGAAAGATGGATTTGAAAATTCAGCGGTGGGCCACCTCGGGTCACCCTCGCTAGGGCCGGTCGTTTATTCGTCGCTTCGTTTCTCGATTTTATTTCTCTTAATTTCTGCGAGGTATCGCGACAAAGTATCGAATAAGGGGCGCGAGTATATTTCCACCGGAAAAGAACGCATCCGGCGGAGAAACCAGTGCAGGGGTACCAAGAATAAAATCGAGCATAATTCCGGCGCATTCCGGGTTCCATGCGCCGCGCCGCGCGGGAAGGTTCAGAAGCGAGCGAGAACGGAGAGGCGGGAGGGGGGTGGAACGTAAAATTCTTTAAAGAAACTTTTCCCAGCGAACTCTTTCTTCATTTCTCGCGGTAGTTGAATTATTCACAAGCGCCTTCTCGCTTTTGTTTCTGGGCCAGGGTCGACGTTCCGCCCGTCGATCTCTGGGTCAACGAACTTTTCTTAAGTAAGGTTCCTCTCTCGGCCTCCCTCGTCGTTTACCCAACCCCTCTTTCGCTCTCTCGTCTTCTCGCTTTCCTCCTTTTCCCGCTTCCTCCGGAAATCCAGGTCGGGCTATAATAAATGGAAGGCAGAGCCGTTCGCACGCCGCGCCACTTTTCAGTTTATCAACATTCTCCCGCGTTTCGTTTAAACCCATCGACCGCGCGTTGATACGGCTTCGGTCGCCGTGCGTCTCATCCGTATTTCGGCGAGTCGAAAGAGTCTCGATAAACCGCGAGTGCCCCGACGAAGGGCGATTCGAGCCGTTAAAAGCCGACGGGAGAATTTGGGAGAAAGAGAAGTCAGCGAGAGCACATCGCCGGGGGCGACGAGCGCCTCGTGGATGGCTTTTAAAAGAGAACGCAGGTCGGGGACGCGCGATGGGTTCGAGGAACGACGCGAGCTACCCTTATGGGAATTTAGGCCGTCACGCACCAACCCTTTCGCGTCTTTCATCCGCGGAAGACACATTGTGACCCCGCGCGGTTCTCGAGACGGAATTGTAGCGGGGTGTGGTGGATTTTCTGAGCGAACGACACGAAAGTCTAATTCGGAACGGGCCGGGCCATGTGTAGGTATAGGCGAGTTTAGGGTAGAGAGCCAGGGGTGAGAGACGGCGAACGAAAGTCGAACGTATTCCGCGGAAGGGTTTCCGGAGGGAAAGGGTTGCGTCGTTGAATTTTTCTCGCAGGCGTTATCTCGAATTTCCTACCCTTTCATCCGGCCTCGCTATTATTAGGGAGATGCAGGGATGCCGAAGCTCCTCTAATAGGTAACGCTAGTAGGACAGGTACGCGGGAACGGAGGGGCGGATTCTCCGTACGCGCGTATTGGTATCGAGGCGGATGCGTGTGTGCGTGAATGCCGAGGGCATGGCAGTGTGGGACGCGAGGGGAAAGGGTTGGATCGAGTTCGACAATCTCTCCGGCGGGAGTTGCCTCGAATTTTCTCCCCTGATCTCTTCTTCCGTCGCTCGTCTCGATCGCGATAGTTGCGACGTATTGTATGCATTTTCTCGCGTGATCCAAATGTCTATAGTGGTGGGTAATATTTGACATCGCATATACGTCGAAATGTAAATCACGGCTAGATCAATTTGAAGAAAGCAATTCAATTTGTAGTATCTTATATGTAGGTATATTATTTTTAGAAAGAGTGATTTTTTTTCATGACAATTCCTTTTTCTCCCTTCGTGTTAAACCAAAAACAACGAATAAACTACCATTTTAAAGATTAAGTTATTCGCTTTCGACAAATTGTGATTTACAATTGAACGTTGCATTATCTGTTGAAAAATCTACAATCACATTCCGTATCTTTCGCATCTTCGTTCCCCATCTTCTGTCGCCTGCCGGAATTTCCGCCCGGAAAAGATGGACCACCTTCACAGTATAAATTAACACTTCGATGCTTCTCAAATACCAAGTTCTGTCCGTCTACTGTTTTTTGTCGTCCGCTTAGAGGTTCATCTATTGGGTATGTGTTACCCCAGCAGAGAAATTAATTATAACAACTCTGCCGACTCTGCTCGACTCTCGCAACTATAGGCTTCGTCGTTGGCCACGTGCGTCACCCACGCAGCGCGCGATAAACACTTTTTTTCATCCCGACACTCGCTCGACCGCCGGATACAAGCCGAGTTACGCGAGTAAACAAGCGCAGGTACGGCCGATGCGGGGGGGAACTCGGTATAACCCATAATACCCCCGGTACCGAACTCTGTGTACACAAATGCACGCGTATCGGTCGATTTGTATGTGTGTCACGAGGCACCGGGTCTCTGGGGCTTCGGTCTTTAGACGGAATTCGAATATCAGTTATTGATGGGGGTTGGGTTCGTGCCCGTGAGAATTACAACTGTGCGTCTCGCCTCCGGGAGAATTTTGAATAAATCAAATTTCGTTCTCCCTAATTCATGCGTTTTCGGATTCGAGCCGTGGTTTACGGTTAATTTTGGACGCTTCGGAATGGACGCGTAAGTTTCCGCCGATGTACCGTCGCGGCGTTCTCGCGCGTGCGAATCACGCTTTCAGAGCTCCTCGCCTCGCGTATAAGTAGTAATTATTCTCGTCGAGTCGAACGATAATAATAATCGATCGGTGCTGCAAAACTTGGAGTATTAGTTTCCGAGTAATTTGATCACCCCTCTCGTTTTTACACTTGAATTAGCGACACTCCGGATCGGTGATTCGTGCATTAGTAGAAATTGATTACGTTCTCACGGATCCGGATCTCGTGGTAACGCGCCGTCCTCGCGAGTTATATGTATGTATCACCCGCGTACTGAGAAAAATAACTTGATTAAAATGAAAAAAAAAGAACGCAATTGATTAAACGAGTTAAGGTATTTTAACCGCGTCGAGAAAAAAATACGCGGTCAATTTAACCAAAATCTGTCTGGTTAAATATAGATCTTTCATTTGTTTAGTTAAATTGACCATTTTCTGATTAGAATAACTAGACGCGTAGCTGGAACAACTGGATATTTGGTTAAACTTATTAGTATGTTGGTTAGAATAACTAAATTCGTTTGACCAGATGCGTTTTTTTTTTTAATTTTAACCAAGTTACTTTTCTCGGTGCAAAATGTTAGTAAGTCGAACCAAACATTTAGTTATTCTAACCACGTGTTTAGTTATTCTAGCTACATGTCTAGTCATTCTAACCAGAAAAAAATGCTCAGTTTAACCAAAAAAATAAATAAATAAGTAAATAAAAAAATCCACATTTTATCAAACGGTTTGGCAACGATCTCCAAGATTTTGGTTACATCGACCAGCTTATCTTTCCCAGTGCGACAACGTTCGTCCAAAAAAGTCATTCTTTTCGCGTACCGTTGAAAATTGCAGTCCGGGGATCGGGAACGAGGGGGAGACGGTTCGTTTCGATCGGCGCGCAAAGAAACGTTCGTTCCCCGGAGCGAAGCGCTTTGGGGGGGGGGGGGGGATATGAATTTATAATTTCCACCCGACGCATGACGGCATCCCTTCTTTTCACCCCCCGCGCACGCAGATCCGACTGTCGGTCGCGTCATATAAATCAAAATCAGTTGCATTGTGTGAAAAAAACTCGGTCAGCTACGACAAAACCCCCGGGGTTACCCAGGTAGAAACTTTGCGATGCGAGAAACGCGCGGCGCGCACGGGTGAGACTATCGGTCGCGCATACATATGTATGTCGGCCGTGGTACACAATGTATTCAAATTGCAAAAAAAAAAGGGTTAGGCTTCCGGGATGATGGGTAAAAAATGCGACAGACTGGTTAACGAAGCGAGATGGTCCATTGAAGCGGCTCAATGGGATGCTGGGCCTCTGGTTGCCCCGGCGCGCGTGTATATTTATCCGTGTACACCGCGCTAACTAGACGGATACGTGGCAGCCATATGCTGTACGGCCCTTCCCGTCATCCGAGAGAGCCCAGAGTCGCATCCCTCCCGAAACTGGCGAGAGAGAGAGAGAGAGAGAGAGAGAGAGAGAGAGAGAGAGAGGGGCAACCTCTTTGTGGCCTTTGGGAGATCCTTCGACCTCCGAGTCGTTGGCGTTTGTCGTTGCCAGTGGTCATGTGTGGAATACGAGGTTTCGCGCGTGAAAACGAAGCGGTGGAAATGCGAAAAGCGCGTACGGAGGAAGAAGCTTTCCGAGGAGAGACGAAATTGCGTCGTGGACCCGGCGATGGTGCGGCGCGGTAAATTTGACATCTCCGCTATACATATAGAGGCCGGAGACGCTCCGAATCGATGCTAATCGAGTTCGGGCCTCGTCGATCTCGCGACGGATCGCGCGACGAAAACTCGACGGTGCTCGGCGCGCAGCCCTCGAAGTCTTAACACTTTCTCGCTCGGCTCTCCCTTTAAAGCGGAACTTCGCGGCGGCTTCTTTTTAAAATGAACAAAAGAACGTCGACACGTCTTAAATGAACGCGCTACTTGTTGCTCGAGGGGGCGGCGAGGCTCGGCGGTACCCGGGGGGTGGGTTACCCGGGACGTCGAGGGGGGTAGGGCGCCGGCGGAAAACTGTTTCTCTTTTGTTTTTATCGTTCGGCTGACGGAGGGGCGAGGAAATCGCAATTAAAAATGTAGTTCAAGGTTGGAACCTCCGGGGGAAGCTTTCCTTGAGCTTTTACTTGGTCGAGAACTCTCGTCCGTTTAATGGAACGAGGTATCGAAGGGTGGGGTAACGTCTTGCCGCCTCTCCCTCCTCCCTCTCTCTCTCTCTCTCTCTCGCTCCGTCTACTTCGCTCTCCTCCGCGTCTCATTTTTCTTTTACCTCCCCCGCCCTCGCCGCGGATCTTCATTTCAAGGATCGCGCGACTTTCTCTCGCACTTTCGAACCCCGCCGCGCGGATCACCCTCTCGACGCGTCACCCGGAGTCTCGACTTCGTCGGAGACCTGCATCCGCGACACATGTATATATATTTTTTTCCCCCCCGATCCACCCCTCAGAGCGACACAGTCGCGCAGGTATCGGATCTATCGAGGCCACTCGTTCTCCGCATCCCGATCCCCCGTGGTGGCGTATTCGCGGCTGTACCTGGCCTCGGAAGTGGGGACCACCCCGCCTCTCCCTCAACCCTATTTTCCTTTGACGCGTCGCAGTTTTCGGAAAAAGCGTCACCTGTGGCGTTCTCGGGATTACGTTTGTCGGCGGGCGCGGGGGAAAAAAAAAAAACTCCGCATCGGTCTAACCCGGGGGTCGCTACAATGGGGAAACAACATTATTGGCTTTTCAAAATGGTATTTACCGAAAATAACCAATTCGAAGGGATAATGGGCGACTCGTGACACCCGGGGACGCGCGTTACGTCTATCGAGCATCGCCGCCCTCCGCCGACATCCGCGCCACCCTCCCGTGCTTCCCGCGGCTCTCCAGCGCTCCTCGACGATACGGTTTCCGGCGCTGCTAATTATTTCTCGATTAATTGGGCGAACGCGCGGCTCTCCAACGTCGATCACGGCCGCGTTCGCGCGACTTCGTAAATCTTTCGCAAAGCTCCCCTCGGAGCGATATTTTCCCCGTAAGCGCGCGGGTAATCCTCTCCAGTCGCTCCTTCTTCCTCTCGCGGCTCGTATTCCTTCCATTCGGCTACGTGCCCTTCCACGGTTTTCCGCCGCCGTCGTCGTCGTCGTCGTCGTCGGATATCGCGGCCCGATTTTCGAGAAAGCTTCCCGACGATCTTTCGCGGCTTTCGGCCTCTCTCAAAATTGGCACCCGCGCGCGCTCGCTCCTCCCGCATCGGGTCGAGGTTCGTCGACACGCGGAAAATTCCGGGCTCGACACCCCGCGGGCGCGCTTCCTTCCCGCCGGGATCATCCTCCCTTGATTTTCCTCCCGCGCGCGCACCACCCCGTGTTTTATATTCCTCATAAATGGAATCCTTTGAAAGAAATCGCGAGAATCCGAGCGAGGAACGACCAAGGAATCGAATCCTTCCGGAGTGGATGAGCACGGAAGCGGGGGGAGGAGCGCGGAGGGCCGACCGGGGGAGAGCCTCGGGGACGACACGGTAGGGTGAAACTCTCCCGTACCTAACGAAACTGTCTGTATTTCTCCCGATCCTCCCGGCCGACCCGACGCGACGCAACGTCACGTTTCGCGTGTAGCGGTAGGCAATAGTTTTCCCGAGTTTACCCCTCGGGACATCACCGGTTCTTCCCTCGCTTCGCCTTTCCCGGACCCCGAGCCATCCGTTCCCGCCCCGCGTCGCGGTGGAGATCGCGAAGGAAAAGCTCGGCTGGTTCGGTGTGGGAGGGTGGGGGGTAAGGAGAGTGAGAGAGGGAGAGAGAGAGAGAGAGAGAGGACGGGCCTTCATTTGTTTCAGCAGGAATGGTGGTGGGTGGTTACGTCACGCGTTGGTCGTCATGGTAACCCTCTGGGCTTGCCAAGAGGGGATTTCCCATGTTGTCGGTTAAGACGACGGCGGTTCTCGCAGGCTGTCGCCTACACGGCCTTTGACTCGCGCGGCATGCGGGACGTCGGAGTCACGTGAGCGCTGCTCGGGCAGAAATTATCGGCTCCGCGCGCCTTTCGTCCTCCCGACGAGAGGCGAGCCTCTCGCGTGTCGCGCCTCGGAAGTTTCTTTTGAGATGCACGCCGAGAGAGAAATAATTGCTGCTGCCGAGAAGATGTTTTCTTCGGTCAGAAACACGCAAGTCATTTCAGGGTCGAGCCGTGGTTTTCTTCGTGCGAGAAAAAATATGTTATAGTTTGTTTTCGCGCAGGAAGAATATCTCGTCCTGACGAAGATATTCTTGAATTAAGGATACGTCGTCGCCCTGATAAGAACAGTGCCTAACTCCACCTTTCTAAAATGGAGATAGGCATTTTTTTCTTATCAAGACGACGACATGTGTATCTATTCGTCAACCAAAGAATCCATTTTCTTACAAATTTTGAAGATCACAGTAATGTCTCGGTGCGAGAAATTTTTGTTGGACACTAGCAATTATTTCTCTCAGTGTGGCGAGCGAAAAAACGATAAAGGGAGTCGAGTTCGCGCTCGACATCGTCGTCGTTGTCGTCGTCCCCGTGCCTCGACGGGGATCGTCACGAAATATCGGTCACTCTCCGGCGCGCCGCGGCGCGCGAAGTCTATATTCTCTTAAAGATTCGTAAGATCATGTGTTCTTGATTCAAGAAACATTTCTTCGACACCGGCAGAGAATTATTTCTCTCGGTCTTTAAACGCAGATCGAACGTTTCGCTGTCGCGATGTCGTTTCGATTCCGCAACCCCGTCCTAAAATCACCCTCCACGTACGGATCCCGATGCGAGCGGAGGTCCACTCAAAAATCGTCTCGGCGCGGAGTTTTCCGAGGAGGCGCGTGAAGCACGAGCCTCCCTCTCTCGAATCGGCGTATACCGACGATCGGGGAAGACCCGCGCGGCGGGCCTCGTATAACCGCCCGTTTAAAATTGCCAATGAAAATAATTAGACGATATATCCTCCGCGACGTTCCCGCGGTCTCGAGGTATTTCCACCCTCCCGCCACGCGCTAGGTATTGTTTCCCTCTATGTTTGAAATTAATTTGAAGTTGCCTTGGCAACCCTTACCGTCTTCCAAGGTGGTGCCTCATCCCCACCTACCAACCTGGCAGTCAATAAGGACTACCCGGCGAAGCAGTTTCGAACTCGCTCGCTAGCTTCTAGCAAAGGATTCGAGCTACCTTGTAATTTCTAACTCCTCCTCGTTCTAAACCGCGCTCCGCCTCCGCGCGATCTTCTCGTACGTATTTCGTCGAAGGTTCGGTCGGCGGGTACCCGAACGATCGTAAGGGTCGATCGGATGGAAGGGGGTGATTTCCATGCGAGGTTGCTCGGGCAGTGTTTTGCGCGGAAGAGCGGGAGGGAGAGGAGACGAAGAGGAGGATAACGGCGTCGGGATGGAAAGAAATGCACTGCGGCGAAAATTATTGCGGATCGCCGTATGGACCGAGAAGACAGTTTATCGATAGTTGTGATAAATGTAACTTTAAATACGGCGAAATAAATATTTTGTCAGGTCAAGGATGTATATGTTGATTAATGAAATGTTTATTTGATTCCAACGATCGCGCCTCAAAGGATCTAAAAATGCGCCAACTAAATATCGCAATGGTTAACGAAGATTTTCCCGATCCAATACAATGTTTATTTCGCCATATTCGAACAAACGTTTATCAACTGCAAATAAACTGCTTTCTCCGATGAGAATTTGATCGTGTTCCCCAACGATTCGAGCCTCTTCCTAGCAGCCGCTTATTCTGGTGTCTCGCAGGGTCACGCGGGCTTGCCAAAACGCAACCGCCCTGTGCACCCCCGCCGTACGTACGACTCTGAAACACCGTCGAGCCGCTCTTTCGTCCCGAAGACGCTACGAGACGCCCGAGGATCCGCCCGACGTTAGTGCTGGCTCGACAGAGCAGAGACTTTGAATTGCTTGTGCCAGCGGCTCAGCGTCTTCTGCAACTTCGCGCTCGTGCCTCGCGCGGAAGCTCCCGCCAATTTGAGCCAATTTACGTTCAGCCGCGACGCGCTGCCGTGAACGACCATCCGCTCGTTGTTCAACGTCGAACTGCACACGGCGATCCGCGGAGAATGAGGGGAAATCTCGACGGAGTCTGCAGTGTACGGAGAAAAATTGTCCGATTAATCAAATCCAAATCCTCTCTGGGAACCACAAGCAAACTGTTTGGTGAAATATGGATTCTCTCTCTATCTGTTTGGTCAGACTGACCATTTTCTGGTTGGAATAACCGGACGCGCTTAGGTAGACTAATTAAACACGTCGTTGGAATAATTAAGTATTTGGTTCAACTTACTAGTATTTTCGTTGGAATAATTCGACTCGTTTAACCAGATGCGTTTTGTCGTTTTAATTGAGTTATTTTACTCGGTGTACACTGAAAGAAATTTATAGGTCGCACACAGTAATAAGTATAGCTGTGACAGCTGTACTTTAAGGTTAAGTGAGGTTAACTGTAATATAGCAATACCAAATAGTAACACGCGAGCAATTCGTTTCGCTCAAATAACTATAGGTACGCATACGCCGAGAAAAATAACTAGGTTAAAATGACAAAACACATCTGGTTTGACGCGTCAAGTTATCCTAACCGAAATACTGATCAGTTGAACTAAATATCTAATTATTCTAACCAAATGATCTAACCGAAAAATGATCAGTTTAACCAAATAAAATTAATAGAGAGGATTCGTATTTCACCAAACTCTTTGCTCGTCATCTCCAAGATTTTGGTTAGATCGACCTGGTTATTTTTCTCAGTGTAGCTGAGATAGAAATACATTTCGCCGAGATCAACTAGAACTTATTCTTACATCGAGATAAACTACTTGCATTTTGTCACGCAAACTATAAAATTTCTCTCAGCGTAGCCTCGCGGAAGCTGCGACACGTACGGCGATCATTTCGTTCGCCATCCGCGAGCCGGTCGCTGAATGACGCGATGAGCGTCGGATCGCAACTCTCCACCCCGGGAAACAAATTTATTTCCATCAGTCATGCGCGCAGGGTCGTGGCCATCAGTATGGCACGTAGCGGGCCATAAATCAGGACCGCGAACGCGATGGGTTGACCCGAGGAGAGGTTGTGTTTGGGCTGACCCTCGACCCGGGGCACGGGCTCGCCCCTGACCCTCGGTGGAGTGCCACCGCGCCTAGCCTCCATCTCTCTCTCTCTCTCTCTCTCTCTCCCGGAAACGGTCAAACCGGATTCGGCTTGACCCGGTGGCGGCGGGGTAGAGCGTAATATGGTCACTCCTTCTCGGGGCACGCGTGCGGTGCGGAAGCTCCGAAATGATTTATCTACGTCTCTCCCAACGTACGGCTCTCGACCGCACCGAGAGACGCCTATGCCCTCTATTCGCGCCGTCGTCGATCGGCCGACGCCCACGTCGTGGAATACTCGTTCGCTCGCGCGCGCGAGGTTCCGATGAACGCGATTACCGACTCTCGAGAGGGGGAGTCGTATTTTCATTCCGCTTTGATGCACTTTTTTTAACGTCGGGGATCTAAAAAGTTCAGGACCTCGCGCAGTTCCTCGACGAATATAGGTACAGTTGTTTATTCTCGCCGTTCGAATTTTCCACCCGACTCGCGACGGCTCCGCGTCCCTCCGATCGGATTAATCACGCACGAGCTACGGCTGACCAGTGGTCAACTGCCTCCCCGCGGGTGGTGCGAGGCGGACCGTCGGCGAACCGCTCCGTTTCCCGGCGATTAAACCGGGGCGAGCAAGGGTGCAGGAGGAACGCGGAACGTGACCTTTGCGAAATGGCTCTGCTCGCCATTTTCCACGCCCGTCGGACGGCGAAGCGCGCGCGTGGCGCGTCTTCATCCCGCGGATACGGCGGGTGGCTCGTACGCGGATATTTTCCGTCGTATCTCTCTTCGCGTTATCGCACGTGTTCCCCGCGTCGCCGCGGGTATAAATCCTTCGATCACACCGGAAAGGAAGCCGTCCTCGCTCGCGTTTATCCACCGCCCACTCTGCCGCGCGGATCGGCGCGGGGGCGAGAGAATAATACGTGGGAAGCGAAACGACGTTTTTTTTTTTTTCCAGAGCGTTAAGACGCTTTTATCGGCGCGTTATCGCGCCAAGGATCCGAATAAAACCACTCCGTCGCGAGCGATGAGAGATTTCGAGCATCCCCTCGAACGTCGGGGCAGGACCAATGAGAGCTCGACCGCGCGCTCCGGTTATTCCGTCTTCGCTCCTTGCCTCGCGAGCGAGTCTATTACTGCGTTATACTTTCGCGCTGCTCCGGCACTCCCGCGATACACGCGCGTCGCGCGACGAATCTGCCGTGATGCGAGGAGGTCGACGCGCGTTCCAGGTGAGTACGTACGTCGCGGAGGTAATCGACGACGGGAGGGGTAGTCGATCCTTCGCGCGCGAGTTCCTCGTCACCGAGAAAACGTGTGGCGAGCGACGCGAGACTTCGAACTATTTGAAAATCGGGTTGAGAACCGCGCGGAGTGCACGTTTCTCGGCGAAACTCCATTAAAAAGTTTTATTTGTCCTCCGCGCGCCTGGATGGAGAGGACCGTCGGGTGGAGAGGAACGAGGAAACACTCTGTTCCGTATGCACGAGACTCGTCCGTACCTCTATGGAACGGACGAAAGGTATCCGCTTCGTATGAGCGATCAATGGTGTTTTTACTGATACACATCCTCTACTCGCGTTGGAAAACTTCGCCTCGTATCGCGAAGGTGGGGAACGTTATTGTTATTGGGGCAAAACGTACGGTCGATTTACTCGCGGTACTCGCAATTATGGGTATCTTCCGGTGATGTAAATATTGGAAGCAATTTGTATCACTGCGTGGGTGTCGATATGCACCGAGAGAAATAAGGTCTAGTCGTATACGAACCTAATGGACAAATTTATCAGAGATAAATAGGAATTTATTCGTATCGCGAACAAAAGTCTATTTGAATTTGATAAGTATTTTGCATATCTTTTTAATCGAGAACGAACCTGGTAGAGCGTTTATCTGATTCAAATAGACACTTGTTCGATGTGAATGAACTCGAATTCATCTCAAATACGTTTTTTTAGGTACTAAGATTGTATTTTTCCTTGGGTGTAGGGGAGAGTTGCCTGTATTGAACCGGTACCTAAATTGAACAAACTGGCTATTGTAAATGAGCATTTCTACTGATTCCAGAGATTTCGATTTTTGTCAAAATCTTAAGCGCTGATTCTAAAAATCATGCACTTTCATATACCCTATATATTGACTATATCTCAAAGGAAATATCAAATATTAACGATTTTATGTACGAGAACATTTTTTTTTTCGTGGAAAATCATCGATATCTCGGCGATTCTTTAAGATTTCCTCAATAAGCGCATGATTTTTGGAATCAGCGATTAAGATATTGCCAAAAATCGAAATCTCTTTAATCGAACTCTCGACCATCCTATCTTATGTATTTTTTCGCGCTGATCCCGAAAATGGCAGATATATTGACGATATCTCAAAGGAAATATATCGGTGATTTCACATGTACCAGAAAATTACTTTTTTTACGGAAAATCATCGATATCTCGGTCTTCCTTTGAGATATCCTCGATATATCTTTAATTTTCGTAATCAGTGCGAAAAAATACATAAGATAGGGTGGTCAAGAGATCGATTTCAGAGATTTCAATTTTCGCGAAAAATTAAAAAAACTTAAGCTATATGCCTTAGATTTTGTTCAAAAATCGAAATCTCTAGAATTGAACTCTCGACCATCCTATCTTATGTATTTTTTTGTGCTGATTACGAAAATTATAGATATATTGAGGATATCTCAAAGGAAGACCGAGATATCGATGATTTTCTGTGAAAAAACTAATTTTCTGGTACATAAAATCACCGATATCTTATATTTCCTTTGAGATATCGTCAATATATCTGCCATTTTCGTAATCAGCGCGAAAAAATACATAAGATAGGGTGATCCAGAATTCGATTCCAGAGATTTCGATTTTTGCGAAAAATCTAAGGGGTATGCCTTAGATTTTTCGCAAAAATCGAAATCTCTGGAATCGAATTCTCGACCATCCTATCTTATGTATTTTTTCGCGCTGATTACGAAAATTATAGATATATTGACGATATCTCAAAGGAAATATAAGATATCGGTGATTTCATGTACCAGAAAATTACTTTTTTCACGGAAAATCATCGATATCTCGGTCTTCCTTTGAGATATCCTCGATATATCTGTCATTTTCGTAATCAGCACGAACAAATACATAAGATAGGATGGTCGAGAGTTCGATTCCAGAGATTTCGATTTTTGTCAAAATCTAAGGCTTAAGCTTAAGTTTTTTCAATTTTTCGCGAAAATCGAAATCTCTAGAATCGAACTCTCGACCATCCTATCTTATGTATTTTTTCGTGCTGATTACGAAAATTATAGATATATTGAGGATATCTCAAAGGAAGACCGAGATATCGATGATTTTCTGTGAAAAAACTAATTTTCTGGTACATGAAATCACCGATATCTTATATTTCCTTTGAGATATCGTCAATATATCTGCCATTTTCGGAATCGGCGTGAAAAAATACATCGGATAGGGTGGTCGGGAGATCGATTTCAGAGGTTTCAATTTTTGCGAAAAATTGAAAAAATGTTAAGGTTTGAGTTTCTACTAATAGATGACGTGGAAATGCTCATTTACTTAAAATAGCCAGGAGGTTCAATTTAGGTATCGTTTTAATATAGGCATCTCTCTCCTATATATGGAGAGACATAATCGCTGCTGCCAAAAAGTAAATTTCTTCGGTCAAAAAAACATGCTATAATTCCAGAATCGAGCTATAGTTTCCTCCGTTCGAGAAAATATTTGACAGGCTCGAGTAGTCGTTTTTTCGCGCAGGAAGAACTTCTCGTCCCAGCGAAGATACTCTTCGGGTCAAGAATATAGATTCTTCGATCAAGAATCCGTATTCCTAAAAATGTTCAAGATCACCATGTTCTTGGTTTAAGAAATATTTTTCTGACACTAGAGCAATTACTTCTTATTCAGCCCAGCATAGAGATTTATATCGGGAGCAAAGTTTTCATTCGCGACTAATGGGAAGCAGCGAAAACCGGATATTCATTAATCGAGAAGACGCGAATAAGAGCAGAACGAAGAACTCACCTCGGTACATCGCGACGTCACGCGAAGATGCGACGAGACGACGTCCCAGGAGTGGAGATGTTGTCGCCGCAGCGTCGATCGCGAGACTAAACCGAAGGGGTTAACATATTCCTGAATATAAAACACATGCATATTCCATATGGGGTCCCGCGTGCCCGAACGGGGACCGACACACGGACGCGCGAGGAGGCCCAGGTGGGGCCCCCGCGCGCGCCGTACGGAAAGCGCGAACTCGTGAGCTACCTGAATGGGGAACTATAGCGCGCTCCCCACTCTTTCCTCTTTCATCCCGGTCCTGCCACTTTGACATCTATTGCTCATCGTAATGTGATTTTCATATACGAAACTCCACGCACCCGTGAGATACATAATTGATGGACTTTTGCGCGTATCGACTTTGCTCGCTCGTTTGGGCTTCTCGTGTATTGCCGTGACATCGGATTCGACACTCTTTCGAGGTCTTCGATATTGTCGCGATTTCCTCCGGAGAAGAACATTAATCACTGGCCACTCTGCGCGGTTGCTATTTATTATTGCTTCTCCCGCGTATTAAGTATGTGGATATAAATGCGAGCTGGCGTGGCGTTGGCTTCCGATACAAGCGCGTTTGACGTTAACAAAAATTCGACCCGGCAGGGGTGAAGATAATAAGGAAACATCGCTTCGATTGTTGGCTGCTCTATATTGGGAAAAAAATCTGCTTGATCGAAATAAACGTGTTTTTAATAGTCCTGACCGCACGTTTATTTGATTTGGATAAATACCGATTTGTGATCCGACTGATATCGAAATAAATTAAGAATAATTATGTGCGTCCAATCGATATTCATTTTAATCGAATAAATGTACTCTTGGAACTATTCAGAAACACAGTCGTTTCGATCAAGCACATTTTTTTTCTCTGTATACCATTTCTCCTTTATCTTTACAAACATAAATACGATTGTATCCATGATTTAGTATTTTTTAAACGACGCAAACTGCCAAGAGAATAAAAGCAAAGATTTTCTTCGCACGCCGTGATATTGCTACATTGTCAGCGCGGAGAAAATATTATCGATGGTCGCGACGCCGATGCCGTGTTATTTTTCAATTATCCCCGCGCCCATAACGCTCGCGTTGACCGTCGTCCGATCGACAGATGCAAATACAGCACGACCGGAGTACGTTGCGGCGGGATGCGTAACCCTTTTCCCATATGTAGGACTCAGTTAAGACGTCACCCGGTACGACAATTGAATCGGCCATGCGTGTCGGCTTCGCACCTTTGCCTGTATAGAATTTGATTTTTATCTTCGAGGGCACTCGATGGGTTCGTGATTTGGAGATAGCCTGCGTCATTTCGAGGGCACTTCAAGTTCCCGGCGGCCGACGGCGGCTTCGAGTGCAAATGCACAGTTCGCTTCTATTTTTAATACCCACCCCGTCGACGTGCCGCAACGCGCGAGAGAAAAATTGCACCTCCTTTATTTTTCGAAATTATTACGAGGCGGGCAAAACTTCGAGGAAACGATTTGATTATCTCGACGAATAAATTAAAAATCGAACGGGTCTCCCCAAAAAATTGTACTTCACTCACACACGCACAAATTTGGTACTATTTTATCCTACTTCAAGTTTCCTCAATTTCTCCTCGCAGACAGGGTGTCTCTCCTTTTCTGGATACGTTCTCCTTTCCACAGGGAAATTGCGTACGATAAATATTAACGATCGAGGGGGTTTCGAAAGTGGAAACAGTTCTTCCGGAAGCGGCACGTTCGCACGTACACAGTGAAACGCGGTCGCGATCCCCGTATTAGTCAAAACCGAACGCCCGTGTACTTCCAGCAACACTGATTACTTTAATAATGGACCGAATGGCCCGGGGCTGGGAGCTGGGTGTTAGGTTTTCGTCCCGCTCACAATGTCGCTCGCGAAGTATACAAATAAAAAAGCGGGACCCCAAGATACCTAGTTACCCCGGCTAGAATATTCAAATTGCAACCCTTTCGCTCGTGAAAAGAGAACTTGCCCAACCCTTCGATCGGATTCAATGGGCATCGATATTCAAATTTATTTGACGGAGGTTTCTCCCTCCCCTCTTTCTCGCTCTTCGCTTCACCCCTTCTCTTTCCGTTGCTCTCTCCCTCTCTCTCTCTCTCTCTCTCTCTCTCTCTCTCTCTCCGGGCCGAAAACCGTTATAGGAACCGTGCCGCGAGTTATTGGGGTTGCCGATGAAAAAAATTTGCATCTTTTTCCGGACTCCATTTTTTCGAATCTGGAACGGATGTCGCAGCTGCGCGCGCTTTTCACACACGAGGAGGTCTTTCTCTATTTTTTCTTTCTTCTCCCGCGATCGAAGGAAGGAGGCGTCAGGCCGAGCGATCGTTGTAGAGCCGGTATACGGAATTGTCCGTGCGATTATGTCGTAAAATGGCTCCAAAATGATCAGTCGAACCGACGCGACAAAGTTTTCCAGCCATTTTGACTCTCCTAAATCCGCGAAGACGACGCTCACTCTTTACGAGACACCCGTTAGAGGTATTATCGCATTCATTACCGTAGAAGAGATTCATTCATGCCGGGGGTACATTCACCCCGACGTACTTTTACGGCGTTCGCGTGCGCGCGCGCAAAGAGTGTAACCTGCTAAATATTCCATGAAGTAGTAACGAGAAGAAGAAAATAATGACTCTTACGAGTCTGGGGCGCCGGGCGTCGGGACGAAGGCGCCGTTGTCGGCGGCTCTGGCCGTGACCCGGTTTTTTCCGAAGCAACAGGTTCCTTCTAATTAAGAACACTTAAGAAAACTTCCCTCTTAAAGCTGACGCCTCTCCCTCGGCCGCTTCCTGATAACGCCATTATGTTTTAATAAACTCTCGAACGCCCGCGAGAAAGAGAGAAAAGGCGAGACAAACGATGAGAGATTCGAGTGTTCTCGTATAATTCGCCCTTCCGACCGTTCGGAGTTTCGATGCATTCGTGCATTTCCGCGATTCCTCTTCGCCTGATCTCCTCGCTCGTTAATTCATATGAAATTGTATCTTTTTCGAGTTCGTCGGCATTAACGTATTTCTGTATTTCTAAGTCTAAGAAAAGCGATGATTAGCGAGAAATTTATGTCTCGCCGTTTTCGCTCTCCTGCGTATTTTGCGGCGACGATATTCCGAGAGAGAGCTCGCGAGAGTGGAACAATAAACGAAGAATGAACGATGATACAAATTAATCGCCCGAAGCTCGTTTATTTCACATTTCCTACTAACGATGTTTCCTCGAAACCCACGTAGAAACTCCCTCGGCTGAGCTCTCCGCGCGAAAATACCAGACCGAGGGTAGGCAGGTCGGAAGCTCGCTGGTAGCTGGGTTTCGAAGTTAAAGAGCTTTGGGGGGCATACATGAGAGGGCCGTTGGGGGTGGGTGGCGTCCCGGCGGCCATTTTGAACGCATATATCGATTGTTTGGCGGCTAGGCAGCTCTCGACCATTCGCGTAGGGGGAGGCTCGCCCGTCAACCCCTAGAAGACGATCGGGACTAGTCGATGATAAATAACGCTCCCTTTCGGCACGTGGCCGGCTGGTAACGCGGGTGAGTCCCTTCGTTTTTGCACCTGACCAGGGGTCAAAACCTCGAGAGGGAGACGTGTGGAGAGAGGGGGGAGAGAGAGAGAGGGGGAGAGAGAGAGAGAGAGAGAGGAGAGAGAGTGGCAGACCCCGCCATCCGCCGCGGTCCGATGTAAGGGGGTAGGGGGTGGCGGTGCGGCGTGAAAACTACCCCTAAACCGGCTTAGAACCGCCCCGGTAGTTCGGGCGGGCCAATGAGCTTGTAGTTTGACCGCTCCGGTCTTCTGGCGCAGGTCTCTTCGCGGGGATCGGACGCGCGATTGACCCGCGTCCATCGTTAAATTTCAATCACCGAGGAATGAGTATCAAAGACAGGAGAGGGTGGTTTCGTCAGAAACGTCGTTTGAAAGTATTCTTTTGAAATTTCGTTGATCGAAGAGAGACGAGTGTTAAATTTTCTTTACACTGAGGGAAAAATTTAGTAGAATCAAATAAATGTTTATCTGTATATTGCCGACTAAAGGTTTTATTGGCTCACCTAATTTTTCTCTTCTCGTCCGAATAAAATATTTTATCGGCTCAAGCTGATATAGTTTATTCAGAAAAATATTTCGTTGGGACGAGTCAGTATTACTTGAGTCGATCAATTATTTAGTTAGTAGTATATAAACAAATAAATGGGTAGTTGATCCTACTTGATTTTTCTCTCAGTGTATCTTTCAAAAAAGCTTGTGCTCCAACTTTCGTGTATTATATCAAATATATGTATCATGGCAATTATTTCAACGCGTATCTAGAAAGAATGATTCCGAGGCGATTCCCCCAGGCGTCGCGTGGACGACGAAATTTCCGCTGCTCCAGGCCTCCACGCTCTGGAGAGCGAGGGTGTGGCGTTTTTTTGGCTAAAAACGGGGGCGACGACGCACCACCGACCGTTGAGCCTTGATTTTAAGACTTTCTCCCTCCGCGCGCCCTCACATAAAATGACGGCGTGCGAAGCTCATCTTAAAGGGGAAGTTTTCTCACCCCGGAAAGTTCCTCTGGGCGGTGAGCTTTTTTTTTTGTCCCCCACCCGCACAGCGCCCTGGCGGCGCGCCAACTAGGTGAAAAGTGTAGAAAGTGAACTCCTGATTTATGGCGCGTTCGGAGATCTCGTTCGTTTCGAAAATTTATGAAAATTACGGGGAGGGACACTTTTCACAGACCACTCGACGTTATCAGGTACCGCGTCCTTATTTCCGAGGAGAACACGATCTCTAAATACGTCCTCTCTCTCTCTCTCTCTCTCTCTCTCTCTCTCTCTCTCTCTCTCTCTCTCTGTATTATACTCGACCGTGAAAAATTGAATCTCTATACGGGAAAAAAATAATTTTGCGGTCATTGCAAAACTACGTTTCGTTGGGAATTTTTTGTTATCATAACAGAAATATTATCTCTGTGGCAGCAAAATATCTGTTCAATAATAGCAAATATAACTCCAATGGCAATGACATTTTTTTCGGTAAAAATATTTGCCATCCCAGCAAATATTTGTACTACATATTATCGAACGTATCTTTTGCTGCCACTGATAATATTTTTGTCGTGATAGCTAGAAATTCTCAGCGAAATCTAGTTTTGTTTAAATTGCAAAATCATTTTTTGTCCATCCATCGTTTCGAGTCTTCGGTTTATGTATCGAATTTTCATTGGCTCCGAAAAAAACTCCACCGTCTTAACGATCGATCTCCAGAGGGGATTCGCATACCCGAGCCAACAGTCGTTCCAAACACTCGAGTTCCGTGGAATTTTTTTCAACGTCGTTTCTGCTCGAGGAAAGAGCGTACGCGGTTGATCGGGTTGTTACGTATACGCGAAGATCGACGTACAGTTGTTTACGATCGACTCCCGCTCATTTTCCGCGAGGAATGCACCCACTCGTATTTTCCTCCCGCGCTCCCTTCCTTTTTTCTCCTTTATTATTGCTTCTTTCCTTTGATCGCGTTTTCCCCGGAATCCATTCCTCGCGGAAGGACCTCTCTCTCGTATATAAGGCATCCTGGAATACGAGGAGCTCTAATCTCCTTTTAGAGACTCGGCTCATGCCACACATTGAGATACCTATGCCTTTGACGGGCGCTCCTGCCTCGCTATTGGCTCCGCGTAATCTCATGTAAGTTGGGTTGCCTAGCCACAGGACCCGCACACAGGCCCGTTCACACACGTGCGGCGTTTCCCTCCCTCCTTCTCTCTCTCTTACCCCCTACCCTCGCTCGTCCTCGCATCCTTTCCACCCTTTATGTTACCAGCGAGAGCCGTCCGATCGATACAGCAGATGCCTAACACCCGGCGCATGCCCCGCATGAAGGTTGCTCCTTGCATCAGGGGGTTGGCCGGTTTCTCGCGAGAGGTCACTGGCGTTTGATTCCAGGCCGCATCGCGTAGCGGCTGCGAAGGCCCCGTTGGGCTGCAGCCTCGCAGGCTTCGATACACTCGACGCGAATCCACTCATCCGTTATCTCAGACACGAAGCGTTTCCGAGGCAGCGAGTTCGTTTGAAAATATTTAACATCTTCGCGTTCGAATCATTTCGCAGGAGCGCTTTAAACGTTTCCAGGGCAATTTCCTCGAAGCGCAGCGATTTCCGCGTTGTTCGAGTCGCTTGCTTCGAGGGTGCGCGATCCGCGCCCTCGCGTACGCAACCCCTCACGCATAACTGCAGGGGTAGAGATTATACGAAGGCGCGTATATCTCAGCGAAGTATTCCGAGAGAGCGATGATCGTACTTTCCCCGATTCGTCTCCAACGACGCGACGCTCGAACCACATCCGTCTCTTATTGGCCGTCTTATTGCCGATCCGATCTATGCGAACGTTCGCACATTCAATTGCACGAAAGAACCGTCGCGCAAGGAGAGAGTGACTCACGTTTCTCGGAATGCATTATATTCTTCCTGCTACCGCGCGCACTCGCCGAAGTCGGCGTAGATCGCCGGAAAAGTTTTTCTGAGAATCTCCAGAAAGGCGTGTCAAGTTTTTATCTCTTGCAAAATTATTACCTTTTTTCGCGAGTCTCGTTTCCACGTTTTTTGCGCTGTACGTCGATGCTCTCGGAAACGGGCCGTGTCGATTTGAGTTCGACCAAAATGAATTTGTAAAGCCCTCTTCTCTCTTCAAATTTAAGTATTCGCGCGTTCCATAGATTTTCCTTCGACGAACTCGTGTTACAATTTTCAAACTCTTTTTAGTACAGCTGTCAAAATTTGGATTGAGAGAAAGTCGAGAGAAGTGTTCCGAAACAAAACGAAACAAAAAATCTTTCCGTCGAACCGGGAAAAGTTCTCAAGGACTATCGAGACGAATCGTCGGAGTCGCAGCAGCGCCGATCACACCGCGGCACCGCGCGCTCGGTGGCCCCACGAATAAAGCAGTCGTCATCGTCGAAACGGTGACCCAAAAAATACCCGCACCCGCCTGTGTGTACACGGACACACGGCGCGCATATTTTTTCTAGTCCAGTTTTATCGTAATTGCCAGCTTTACGTAAGGCTGTTTGTACATGTGTTATCATGAAATACGGCAGTGTTTGTACAATTGTTTGCTCTCCCGCGCGCGGGCGTTCTCGCGGAGCACCGTATCCTCGCGTGACCACGGGCGAAAAATGTCAGTGTGACGAAACGACCGGGGGATTTCGGAATAAAATTTATCGTACGTGTGGAGTGGCGGTCGACTCGCGGTTCGCTACTCGCGCAGGTACGAGAGAAGCGCCCGGAGCTCGAGGAATCGGCCCCGCCCCTCCTCTATTTGAATTATTAATCATTTCTCGCTTGATAATGCGGACGACAATTAGCGCGGACGGTTCAATTTAAAGAGTCTCCTCCCGCGCGGCTATCGCGCGCTCGCGGTGCGCCCAACGATCGGTGCGTCGACGACTCGGCGCGGCGCCGCGTCGTTCCTCGGTTTCTCGGAAAATTATAATTTTCGATAAAACATGGCGCGCGCGCGAGACGACGCGGATTCGGGTGGGGGGGAAGCGTTATCGCTCGTAACTCGCGACCCGATTGCACGCGGAAGAGAGCGATTTTAGGTCGCGCGGTTTACTGTCTCGCTCGCGTGGAAATCTTCACGAGGAACACCGTGCGTATCGGCGATCTCTCGCTTGGTTCTTTCTCGGGGCGAGTAGTATTTTTTTTTCGTCGGTTTCTCTTATTTTTTAGCGGAACGAGATTGACGGCGTTTCGTCCAGGTACACTGAAAACGAATTTGCTTCGTTCAACCATCGGTGAAGTTGAATAGAGCGAGCCTTACGGTGCAACTGTTTCAATGCCACAAGAGTGTAAGGACGAATACTTAGACGGAGAAATTATTCTGTTTGAAATTACGATGTCAGCATCTTATGATTGGATCACATACCAACGATATGAGAAACATTCTACATAACTTTTCCGAATAATTGCTGCAGATATATTTTTGTTTTAGTTGCTACCGTGCAATTTTACGATGCTGGCCTTCCTGGAAAAAAATATGTTCGCAGCACAGTTATTGAGAGAATTTATGTAGTATGTTTCATATCATTGGCACACAGTCCGGAATTTTTTTTTCCGTGCAGAGTTGAGGCAATCAGTTTGAAGTTGAAACAAGTGAATATCTATTTGATACAGTCACATCGTGACGTTCGCCGTATTCGACCTCACCGATGGTTGAATGAAGCACATTTTTTTTTCCAGTGTACGAACGCGTGGACCATCGAGCCTCTTCGCGCGCGATGACACGCCGTACAAAATGAGGGTCCACAGCCTCCCCGATATCGGTCTCCTCCGACTCGCACGAAATCCGTTTCGACTCGGTCCGGCGTGACGTAATCCCATCGGACGCCCGGGATCGCGATACCGGGTCCCCATAGAAAATTGTCCAGGCAATTTGCGATCTTTCAGGAATTTTGTTGGTCCACGAAACGAATCCCATTCGTGCCCCGCGTGCTAGACCATGTGACATAATCCTGGCGGACGCTTACTTTGTGCGGGACCGCGCGAGGATCGGGAGTCCCGAGGGACTCTTGCGCGCGCTGCGCGGGAAAGGAGGACGCGCGGTACAATGAAAGAGACCGCCTGACCCCAAAAAAAATAAAATCCACCGTCCAACCGCGCGAGGCGAAGGCGAACCCTGCGGATTGGCGGAAGAATAAAATTTGGAACTCGTTTGGAATTTGAATTAAAAATACAAATAGGGTAAAATTGGGATAGACGTCTCGGTTGAAAAGCAAGTTCAAAGTCGATTATATCTTGATATCTGTTGCAGATATCGATGAAAGGTTTGAATAAAAAAAAAATGATTATATATATTTTTACCACAAAAAAGCTGCTCTACACTTTTCATGTATTTCAGCTGCGTTTCGAGATAATTGTGTTCAAAGTTAAACAGGGACTCGCGGACGGGCATCTGTCTCACTTCTACCCTACGCAGAGAAAAAGAATAAGTTGGATTTACTAAAGTAATTATTTATGTACATCAATTTGATCTTTTTTCATATATTAATCTGATATATCTTTCTTGTAATCACATACCATTCCATATGATCGTAATGGAGAGATATCAAGTTGAGATGTGTATTGAAAAACTTTATTCATATAAATAAATAATTACTAGCAACCCCGCAAGTAATTTTCAGTAGATTCAACTAACTCTTTTTTTCTCTGCAGTTTGTCATATGAATCTTCGATCAGAATTCAATTTAAGGTCGTCGTCGGAAGCAAACGACGTGACGAGAAATGGCTTTTTCATTGCCTTAAATTAAAAAAAGAATATCACGACGATATGATGTAATATCTACGAGGTAGATGCGTTAAACAAAATGTTGGATGCAAAAGTAGCCCGCACAGGTTACGCTATTTTTTAAGGAGCGAAGAAAGCCGTACACCCCGAAAGAGTGAAGCGCGTCCTACCGTGGAGAAAAAAAGGAAACGTCATTCGAATCCGTCCGAAGATCGGGGACGGATCCCGGGTCCTCGAGGGTCCCGGACGTAAATCGCGCGAGCAGACGGGGGGAGAGGACGAAGCAGGTCAGGTCAGAAGCATCTCGCATGGACGCAGGTCCTTTCGAGTTTATTCGTCCAGGAAGAAGAATGGACCCCGAATCCTTTTCGTCGGGTATAGCTGCCGAGGACCAGCTGCAAAAACCCCCGTCCTGCACCCCGTATAGGAAAGGATACGCGCGGAGGGGGGACAAATCTTTTTTATATCTTAGATCCTGGGTGATCATTTTTTACGAACCCTTTTTTCCGTTCGCATCCCGGCAAGAGGGTCCTACGGGCGCGCCCCTCAGCGCAACTGTCGCTCGCTCCTCTCGCACGGGCGACCGCGCATGCGCTTACGCGAATGTGTGCGTCTCGAAGGACGACTTTGCACGTGTGAACGTCCACCCGTTGCGCGGAACCCGAACATCCTCTAATTCTCCGCTGCGTTATTTTCGCTCCGTGTATTTTCGAGGCTTGTGGAAAATTCAGAGTCGAATCGATATCGCGGGATTCGAGCTGTATTTTCCGAAATTCGCGAGGTCGTTTTTCCCCGATCGGCTGAACCACGACGCGGCTCGCGCTCGACCCAGATTCGGTCGCACCGCCGCGGCGTGCGAGGGAAGCCTAACCAGCCGGCGCGCGGAGGAGGCCACGGGCTGCTCCGCAAGCGGTAGTTACGGCGGATATATCGTGACTACTGGTCAGTTTGTTCGATAGTCGGTGCCAGCCAGGGATAGCCATACGTATATCGCGCGGTGCGCCTCTGGGGGGCCTTGGTACCGAGCTGTGCCAAGAGGGCCACCGGTCAATACCTTCAGACGCGAATACATCCGATAACCACGAAAAAACAACCTCGCGTATAGAACTTGCGTCGACTAAACGAAAACGGAGAGAGGTGAAGCTCCCTCTGTTTGTGGATATTTCTTTTCTTGGTCAATTTTCACGTTACCGCACTGAGAGAAAAATAACCTGGTCGATCTAATCGAAATCCTGGACACCATAACCAAACTGTTTAATTAAATGTAGATCCTCCAACTATTTTGTCGGACTGACCATTTTCTGGTTAGAATAACCAGACGTGCAGTTGAAATAAGTAAACGTGCAGTTGGAACGACAAAATATTTGGTTCGAGTTATTGGTATTTTGGTTGGAACAACTAGACTCGTTTAACCCTTTCAGTCACGAATTTTTTTTGATCAGGTGAACAAATATTTGATTAGTGGTTTTGGATCATTGGGGGTGCTATAACCCTTCACTTGAAAAATTGATCTTTCGCTAAATGTGACTAACGTACTTCAAATGGGATGCCATCAGTTGACTACATCGTGTTTATGTGGCAAAACGCAATCAGTTCCGCATAAACGGAGTTAAGATTCTTATGTCGTCAATTGACGACACAGTGACCGAAACGGTTAAATAGATACATTTTTCCATTTTAATCAAGTTATGGTTATCCTCCGAGTGTGTTTCCCTTTAACTTTCCTTTTTTTTCTATAAAATTAACCCCCCGGGCCACTTTGACCCGAGATCCTCACACCATCCAGGATATAATTATATATCGCGGTGCTGATGGAATATCGAAAGACGCCGCGCGTAATAGTGGCAATCCATCACGCTCATTATCGAGTGATCGGATTCGTATGCGGACCAGCGCGCATTTATACGGACGCGCGCACGTAGTCGCGTTGATAACGGGTGTCTCGATCGCGAGAATCGTCTGTGCGCTATTTCGATGCGCTCCACCACTGAAAAAATTACTTCATTCAATCTTCAGTGAGGTTAAATACGGCGAACCTCACGGTACAATTGTTTCAATGCCATAAGAGTGCGAGGAAAAATAAATAGAGTTGAAACACAACCAATTTGAAGTTGAAACAAATGGATATCTACTTGAAACAATTACACCGTGAGATTCGCCGTATTCGACCTCAATGATGGTTGAATGAAGCAAATTTTTTTTCAGTGCAGTCTTATATTATTGGAATTAATTATATCATGAGGTCCGCCGTATTCAACCTCACCGATGGTTGAATGAATCACTTTTTTTTTCCGTGTCGGTTGAGTTTTTTTATTTCGACGACCTACAATTTTTTTTCCAGTGCAGTCTTGTGCTATCGAACAATTTATTGTATCGTGAGGTTCGCCGTATTCGACCTTAATGATGGTGGAATGAAGCAAATTTTTTTTCCAGTGCAGCCTTCTGCTATTCAAGAATTAATTATACCGTGAAGTTCGCGCCGTACCTATTCAACCTCACTGATGGTTGAATGAACCAAATTTTTGTTTCACTGTCGTTTGAGTTTTTTTTTTATTTCGACGACCCAAAATCTGTTTCTCGCGAGAATAACCTCTTGTGTTATAACCGCAAAAATGCACTCGAAACATGCTATTCGTCGCACGAAATTTTTATCTTCTCGACGAATATCGCTTCGAAACGTTGGACTTTGGGACCGGCTCACGGGGCGCGCGCGAGCTTTTCGGAAGGAGGAATTGAAAAGGGGAGATGAAGGCGGGGCTGTGCCGCTCGGACGCGGGACGAGACTAGACACAACACTCGGGGGTGTTGAAACAAAAATAGTCATGCGGTAACGAGGGGTCTTGGGCACGGCCGTACAACCCCTGCAACGGATGTCGGGGCTATTTTAATGTGTCGACGATCTTGCTCCGAGTGTCTCTCGGACCCACCGCCAGACAGAATTTTCGAACTTATTTTCGAACCGTATTACGAGGAGCTACCGCGTCTCCTCTCCCTCGTTCCTCGACACGATGGGTTTTAGCTGTTCCCGCACCGCCCGTAGGACGAGAGAGGGCGGTGATTTTTACGACCAAAAAATTCCGAAAAGTGTCGCTCCAAGGTGCAGGGATCGTTCTCGGAGCGATCGGGTTGGAAAGCCTCGAATCAAATCACAGGCGGCACTTAATAACATCGCCGAGTATTTCGCACGGAATTGAATTGTTTCCGATTTCTCATTTTTTTTTTATTAGAATAAAAGTACCGTGAGACCGGTGCTGAAAATCGAACGACCTCTCCGAAATAAAACGACGGGGCGTGTCGCGGGAACGGATGGAAAAAGCGGTTCTCTCCCGTAGAAATTCCAAAAAATCGGCAGACTTTTCGGTATTCAAATTGACCTCGGTCGGAGGTCTCGCGTGAAAAACGGGGCAGCTGAGGATCTCTCTTCTCGCGGAGTTTCGTGAGAGAGTCTTTCCGTTCCGAGGCGACTCCCGTTCTTTTTTTTTCGCGAGCGGGTTTTTTCCCTCTCCCCCTCTGCGCGCCCGCGAGAATATCGGAAATAGCGCGGCGGACCTACTCCGAGAAACGGAGAGAAAAAAGTGGAGCGCGCGCAAGTGACCGGAGTTGCGCGGTGTTTCGTATTCATGGCTCACGGTGGTGAATATATATCGATCTATCCGGACAGTGGCGTACATCCGCGCGCATTGTGTCTGACGCTTCCCCTCCACCATCCGTTCGACATCCCTCGTTTGCCCGTGCGTTCGCGCCATTTGAATACGCGCGCGCGCGCTTCCCGGGTAGTCGTCGTCTCCCCTATTATGCGTAAATTGTATTATTTTTACCCCAAATATATTTCGCCCCACGCGTGGGTCTCAGCCCCGAGGTCAACGGGTCAAATTGCACATGTCCACCAAAAGTCACCCCGGACCCTCACGCTCTTCGGAAGTCACACTCGCGCTCACCTCGCCCATGCGCGTCGCTCCGCGCACACAAGTTGGAAGCTCTTCGCGATATATCGCTCGGATCGAAAATCTCTCATTTTCGAAATCGCTTCGAGGAATGCACGTCGAGAGAATTCAGAAGACTTCTTGCGCGAGGGGGGGGGGGGGGGGGGCAAAAAACGCGAGAGCTGCGAAAGATAATAATTATTATTCGTCGAACATTTTTTGCCGAATTTCTTCTTCGCCACGACCCCTCCCGCTCCCGAGCACCGCCCCCTTCCCGCCGCACCAGCGAGGTAACTACGCACCGTCGAGCATAATAATTTCTCGCGTGATTTTAAAACCGTAAATTTTTTACTCGTAACCAGCATCGCCGCACCGCCTCTCGCTGCGTACCCCCGGAACTGGTCGGGGTGCAGGCGCGCCCTTGTTTTTGCGGACGAAAAAATCGTGCCGCGTATCGTGTGTGAATCTGGCCCACGGCCGCGATCGGTTACGATTTCACACCGATTATAATAAAGCGGTGGGAGGGAGAAGGAGAGGGAACGTTGGTCACCAAAAAAGCGTCCCGTTCGGGGACCCTCGAAAACCAGGCCTTAAATAAGTATATAATAATTCCAGGGGTAGTTTCAACCCCTTCCCTCCGGACCCGCCGCTTCTCCTTCCCCTTTTTCTCTCCGGCTGCGCCTTTTTTCCGTCGGTTTTTCACCGTTTCTCGGCTAACGGATAAAATCTAAATTAACTAAATTAAGGGCCCCGCGCGTCTCCTCTTCTTTGCATACAATTTATACACACTTTTTGTCCGTCTCTCCGCTTTTTCGCCCTCTCGGTTGCTTCTCCTTTCGATGATTTTTTTTCCGCCCCTCCTTTAATGCGCGCCCCCTCCGTCCCCGCGCCCTCTACCGCTCGCTTCGTTCGCCTTTTTTCCGCGGGTGCAACATCCGAAGCGAGATCGTTGAAAGGTCGATTTACGGTTATAAAATTACTTGTGAAATTCGACGCGAGAGACTGGCGTTTAAGGCGGCGATTTATGCGTCGCTGAGAGAAACGCGAAGCATCGCGGGGAGAGGGCTGGATGGATGAGGATTGATAGAAAAAAGGAGGCGGCTGAAGTTCGTTGAAGACGATCGTCGACGTTGCGCCGCCGAGCCGCGATCGCCGATGAGAATGTTCGCCCGGATCGGTTTTCGCGTAAAAAAGGTGGCCCCGGAAATGGGAAGAGTCAAAAAAAAAGGCGCTAAACGCGGTGTAGCTTACGGCAACGCCGTTTTTGCCCGGCGTATTTTGCCCGTCCGCTTGGTCATTTTCGATCCACCCTCTTCTTTGACCGTTCGACCATATGTGGCGGCCATATGCAAACCGGCCGATCGATTTTTCGCAATAAAAGACCGAAACGCACCGCTGCCCCCTTCACGATGCGTATACGCGGTTCCCCCGCGTGAATGGATCTCGTTGCCCCGGTCAAATTATACGATGGTTGCGTAACGATACGAGGCGTCGGCAAGAGCCGTACGGCGTGTCGACGCGCAAAAATGAAATCGGGAGAAATTGCTCTGAATTTGAGCGATAAGCAATTGGGAACGAAATTCTGCCCGCGTCGCAAAAGAGGGAAATATGTAGGTACGACTTCGTGTAACGAAATTTCGAGGGGGTTTTCTATTCGCTTTTCTATTAGACGCATCACACACATACACGCACACACACACACACACCACGTAACGAACCACGGCTTCCGTTTTCCGTGCGACGTCGGTTGGCAGTTTCTCGTCGATCGATGAATCACGTCAGTTATTTTTCTCTTTTCTCTCTCCCTTTCTCTCTCTCTCTCTCTCTCTCCACCCCATACGACATCCCTTCCCATGACCATCGAGCGACAGAGAGGAAAAGACGCCCGGAGCGATTCAGCGAAAAAGATACATTTGTCAAGCCCAACGCGGCGCGAAACGTTCTCGCGCTGTTCGCTGCGTACCTCCGTAGGGATTAGTTCCTCTGGACACACGGCCGAGGGACGCGCGCGCGCGCATTATCGCGAATTAATTAACGTGGCGAAATAATGAAATGGCTTTTTTCACGAGCCGGTGGCGATGCAGGGGTTTCGTTGGCGACGCGACAGAGAAGGGGGGGGGGGGGGTGTTTCGTCAAAGGTTCGATTGTCGCGTCCGGCGACCCCATGGAAAAATGATGGGATTAACATCATAGAATTCGGTTTCTAAGCAATTCTTTTTATCGCAGATTCAAAAAATGTTGGCAAAATTATTTAAAAATGCAGCTACGTCATCGTGTGCTGTGAGTCTATCTCTCTTGCACTCGTCACTCAGCATAAGTGCGTCTCTCTGACGCTTACGATGAGACGTCACGATGTTATATAACAGAAAGAAACGCATTTACAATCGAGCGCGAATAATTATTTTTTCCGATGTTTTCTTTTTCGCGCGATATCGAACACGTATGCGGATTACAAATTCAATTTCAAAATATGAATATTTCTTTTTTTATTTAGAGACCGAATTAAGAGACGACGCGTAGACACCTGCATCCTCTCTTCCACCCACTTTCATCCCCTCGCAATCCCATCGTCCTGTCCCCATTTTTTTTCTCGTCTATTCTTTTTTTCTGCTTCGGCCTCGGGGAGGCCCCCTACCCCCGGCCCCCGTCTAACTGGACAAGGTCCCACAGCGCGGTTCGGGGCGCCCCGGACGGCGGTTACCTATACGTACGTATCCAACCCCGTGCGCATCCCTGGTCGCTCCTTTTTTTCTCATGCTGTTTGCAGAGGGTCGCGTTACCGAACGGGGTAGTCCTTTTTTTTTTAAGACCCTATGCTAAATAGGGGTGCGACTCTGAAAAAATATTAATAGCTTTCCAGCCCCCGATTTTTTGACCCGCACTCCCTCCCCGGTACCGTCGCGAGGACTATTCCCCTTTCCTCGTGCGGTAAGATATACCCACGATAATGCGTCGCGGTGACTCGACGAACGCGCGCATTGGCGCGACGCTTCCCCCGATCGGCCGGCGAAAGAGGGAGGATCGAAGCATTTCTCCTCGTGGAACTTTTTCGAGCGCGCGTCATCGTGGAGACGGGAGCGGTCGAATAACTGTCGCACGTTGCCCTTGAAATGTGAGGGGAAAAACGGTATATTCAATTAAATCGATTTTTACGGGTGGTGGAATGCAGAATTAATTGTCTTATCTAATAAATTTGATCATAACGATCAACGACTATTCGAGGGAAAGAGGCTGCAGTCTATTCGAATCAATTATCGGTCCAAGCGACCATTGTTTTAGTCAAAATTACTGCATTTTTTTTCAGTGCACGGCGTGCGCCTTTTTCCTTCCAATTTCTTGTACGCGGAAAAAGAAGGGCAACTTTTACCGCCTCATCCGGTAGCGCTGAGCTTCGAGCACATTTTCAACAATTTGCACACAGGAGATTGTTCCATGTACCGCTCTCATGACGGTAAATAAAAATGTCTCCTCTCTCTCTGTAGAAATTCCAGAAAATGAGCTCGTGGCGGTTATTAAATAGTTTGATTACAATGATTCGACATTGTTTGACGAAAACAAGCTGTAGACAGTTCCAGCAAATGAGATATTGGTTCAAGTAACTAGATCTGCGTTCCCCCGCCCGTGACCACTGAGTTAGTCAAATCTACCATATTTTTTACTCTCTGTAAAGTCAATTTTTTTCCGTGTATCCGCGTGATAACGAGCACTCGGACAATGCGAGTCCGCAAGCCCGCAACGCCAACGCGGCCCGGCGATCGCACTGGCCGTCACCGCGATCAGTCGGGCGAGAAACTGGTTCCGATTATTGCGCAAGCTGCAAGATGACGTATCCTCGGCGCGCGCGCCGGCCATATGCATTGGAGGGGGTGGAAAGGTAATATAATGGGAATATATGATGGGCGCTTTCAGCTCCATATGTGTGAACGGAGCATAACAGGACGAACCCTTTCGGATCGGGCCGAGTTACCTACACTCGTACTTTCGGACGATCGGACGTACTGTCCGACACCCCCGTTCGACCCTCGACCGTCCGCTTGCTTGCGCAATGCAACAAAACAACAGCTGCAACCCTTCGGCCCGATCGTCAACACGTATTCGAATCCGAGCGACCATCCCCTTTCGGGGCCTTCGCTTATACGCCACGCGAGAGAAATCCCGTGTCGCGCGGCGACTCACCCTTGACGCAACTCCGAACGCGATCGCTTTTCGGCGTTGCACCGGCTGTACGGAAGCCGACGATGACGCCTCTCTCGCGCGCGAACGCATTTCGAACTTTTCACGCGCTCGTAAACTGTTCGAAATCCCCCAAACGCGTGTCAAAAATATCGTAAGTTAAAAGTTGCATGTCACAAGCGACATGGTCGAGTATGTCGTTTTAACCAAAGACGTTTATGTTAATTTCTGAATTTTAACTTTAACACTTTTATCGTTAAAATCGGATTTAACATTTTTATTATGTCGCTCGCTCATTTCCTACTAAAACAAAGTGTTGACGTATGTGTTCGATATAAAGGAAACATACCACCAAATAATATTCTTATTACATTTTATTGAAATTTCGAGTTTTTATAGTCAATGGTAATTTTTTATTCAACACGACAAGTTTACACGTCAACCGCACCGCAATGGAGATTTGGTCCGACGTGTAAAAAACGTCGAGAGCGCACTTAATTGGTTAAATTAATAGTTTCAACAACATAATAATTCTGTTAAAGTGACACCCTCTCGAAGGTAAATCTGTATGTTAAATGATTAGCGTTTTTATAAGTATTGTAGCTTTGTATAATAACTCAAGGCCCTTGGTTAAAATTAACACAACATTTTGTGTAGACCTACTGAGACACGAGAGAGAAATAAGTTAATTTCATTACAATTAAATCCTTCGAACAGTGTACCGTTTCGCAACGGAGTATACTTACACTATACAATATCGATCGTTCGTTTCGCCATCCCGAGCGTCGTTCCACGCGCGCCTCTGCAGGTACTCGTAGCTCGTTCGGGTCGTAGGAAAATTACGGACGATCCCGCGCACGCACCTGCGTCGAGATCGTCGACGGGAACGACCGACGCGCGCGCCTCGTTTCTGGAGAGGACACGCGAGAAATAGAATTTTCCGGGATCCCCGGAGCTACGCGGGCAACATTTGGAAGGCGCTGCGCCGCCGCAACACCCAGCCCGGATCCGAGGTACGGTCCGAGGCCTCTCCGATCTTCCGGTTGCACCTGTTACGTCGGGCCGTCCGCACCCTCCGCGCGTCGCGGTCATCGGGTGGCCCGCCGTCGGCGACCTTAACGGGTCGCGCGACGGCCCTCGCCGGGTCCACGCACGCGAGCGCTACGCGCCCGTGGCCCCGGCTTCTTCTCCTCCCTCCTCGCCTCTTCGCCGCGCGTCCTCCCTCTGTCTCCCGCACCTTCGCCCTCTCCCCCACCGGCGCGTTTCTCCGCGCGTTAATTATGAGCGGCTTCCGGCGATCTAGATTTCATTCTTTCCTTCGCTTAGTCCGGGAAATGATAATGGGTACGTGACCCATGTGGTCAGTTCACACGAGAAACGAGACTTCGGCGAGCCGACTACGGCGCGCATAAGCGGACCGACTCGACAATGCGCCTTGTACTCTCCCACACTCAAGGAGTCTCACGCCCTCACATCCTCCTCGCGTCCATGCGCCCGCGGTACGTACGCGGAGCGCGGCTCACCTATACCGGTGCGGGCTGCGCGCGAAGCGCGCTCGCGAGTTCCAGGGGCCGCGGCTCGTCGGGAACGCGCGGCGGAGCCACGGGGTGCCTGGGAAAATCCGTCGCGCGGGAGAAACCTCGTGGCGAATTGGAGCCGATATCGGCGGAGGGTTTCGTGTTATCAAGTCTAATTTCCTGCGATTCGTTTTCCGGCTTGGGAAGGCCAAAAGTGAAGAAAATGCTAAAATTCCGGGTAAATAATATTGGCCAAATTTTTTCAACGGACAATGAAGTAGCTAAAGAAGCCGCGAGAAAGATGCACTTACATGATACCCCGACAACGAGTGCGAGAGAGATAGACTTACAAAAGACTACGACACAGGTATGTTGTATTTCAAAATATCGTTTCCCAGCCTAGATGTGGCCACAAAAGTGAAAAATGCTCAAAAATTCAGGGTAAATAATTTTGCCCAAATTTGTTTAATGGACGATAAATAAAATAGAGAAGCCACGCAATGAGCGCGAAAGAGATAGACTTGTACAACGCTACGGCATATCGCTGCCTCAAAATAATAAGGTTCTATGTTACATGGAACTTCTATGGAACATGGAACCTTATAATTCTGAGGCAGCGATATGCCGCATTTCAGAATATCGTTTTCCAGCTCAGCTAAGGCCTAAGATGAGAAATGAAAAAAAAATACAGAGTAAGTAAATGATTTTGTCAAGATTTGTCAAATCGACACCGAAAAAAAATTAGCGAGAGATTTCAAGAGACGCTCGCGCCATCCGGTAAGCGGCGAATAGGAACAAGGGGCCGGTGGAATCGAACCGATCGTTTCGCGGCTAGCGAGTGACGGGAACGCTCGGCCTCCACCGCCATGTGCTCCGGCTGCCGCGCGCGCTCGACTCTCGCCCCGCTATCTGCGATCTCCGGCTCCGTTCGACTCGGGACACCGGGTACGTACCCCATTTCATTAATGTTAATTGTCCGGCTACGCTGCAAGGTGGTTCTACTGTCGTCGGTCGAAGCTGCCGCTTTCCGAAGGTGGTCGCGGGGAGACGGCGGCGTACGCGAATCCCCGTACGCCGGGTACCTATACTCGCGTATCTGGATTGCGAGCGAGCGCGCGCGCGCGCGAGTAAGTACTCGGATTGTTTGAGTTGCGCCTCGCGGAAAGATCCGCCTCTCTCGCGGAGCGCGCGTTGCACTTCCGGCGCGGTTCATCGATGGAAATCTCGGATATGCATTTCGGGATGGGAAGGGCGTCCGTGCCAGTACTTCGATCCGGGATTATCCCGCGTGGATCTCGAGTGCACGGATCGCGGAGTGCCTGAGATGAGGGAACGAGGGATACTCGATGTATTCCAGCGTCCCATCGACCACGGTCGAACGGAGGCGACGTTTCAATCGAGAATCTCGACAATTCCGCGTTCTGACGTTAATTTTTTTACGGGAGATTTGACCAATTTGGGCAAAATTATTAACTCCGTATTTTTCATTTTTTAATTTCCACCTTATCCGAGCTGGAAAACGATATTTTGAAATACTCACAGCTACGTGATGGTCCAGCACTCATCGCTTGGCATATGTGCGTCTTTTTGCCTCTCCGATGACGTCACAACCTAGTAGAAAGAAACGCACTTATAATAATTATGTGAACGATAATTTTTTCGAACAGTTTCTTCTTCACGTGTCGTTGAATATATCATCAAGCAAAGAATAGCGCAGGGGAAACAGGCTTTTAACCAGAAAAAAAGAAGCTTCTGTGCTCAAAAAACATCAGCCTGGAGAGTAGGAAAAGGTTTCTCAAAACACACGCTTGGAGTACGGCTTTATATGGGTGCGGATCTTGGACGATAGGAACCGCGGAAAAGAAAAAATTAGAAAGCTTCGAAATGCGGTGCTGTAGGAGAATGCTAAAAGTGAAATGGACCGACAAAATCACAAATGAGGAGATCTTTAAAAAAGTAGGGGAAAACAGACGACTCTGGAAAAGTATAACGAAAAGAAGAGGCCAGATGATAGGCCGTGTAGTAAGACATGAGGGACTGCTAAGGGACATATTAGAAGCAGAACAGGAACAAAGAGAGGTGTAGGTAGGCCGCGGTTAGACTACATCTCACAAATCGTTAAAGATGTAGGTTGCTCGAAATACAGGGAAATGAAAAAATTAGCGGAGGATAGGGAAAGGTGGAAAATGGTATCAAACCAGTCTTAGGACTGATAACGTTATGATGATGATGATTGAATATATATACGGATTACAGATTAAATTTAACAATACGAATATTCTTTTTACGTTAAAACCGAATTTTCCCGACATTTGACGAACTGCCCGCGATCCTCGGAGTTCGGGCTGATAGACACAACGCAGGCGGCGGCACCGAGCGCGGATTCTCACGAGAGGCGGATACTTTATCAGGGACATTCCTGACCCCTCGGGTCTCGAACCCCGCGCGAACGCATCACTAAAAATCATCGACATACAGAGAAAGTTCGACGCCTCTCTTCCGTATACTATACGAGACACACCGGCCCTGCGGAGAGAGGTAGACGCGCGAGCGAGCGCGCGAAAACCTCTTCTAACGAGCGAAGCTCCTTCCAATCTCGTTAGCGATTTCCCCGCGCGAGGCAAAAATCCCGCAACGCGCCGGATGAATATTCGAGAGGCGAGGAGAGGGTAGCGACTCCGCACGTATTGTATGTAGGTACGCGCCGAGGCTCTCCTCTCTTTCTCTCTGCCCGCTCGCCGCTGTCCCTCGCCGCGCGTCTAGGATCTAGGTCTATCCGCGTACACGCGATTCAATAGGTACCGCGCGCGGCGAGTAGAACGAGGGAGAGGTGCGCCCCGCGAGGAGCGCGAGCGTCGCGTCGTCGGTTCGCGTCCCGCGCGCCGAATGGACGGCGCGCGGCTCGCAACCGTTGACCCGGTCGCGCGGTGTATGATGCGTGTTGTCGCGGATAATTACCGGACGGGAGAAAAGGCGGCGCGGGGAGGCCGCGTTTCATTTTTTGAAATAAAATCCCGACTGGACGAGCGAATCGTTTGAAGTTAATCGCTGCGTGGCATCGGTCTGCGGTGGACAGCCCTCATCATGTAGCTCGCCTCGTATTGAAAAAGCGCTTATCCGATGTTATCCTTTGTTTTAAAGTGGACGGGCTCTCCGCTCGTAGAGCGGGGTTTCGTGCGTCCTCGCCCCTTCTTGCGCGCGAGCGCGCGCTCGAGGGGCGGCGGAGGTTGGTTTCTCTTCTTTCGCGCGACGAGTGACCTTGCGCGCGGGGAAAAAGTTTGTCGTACAGAGAGAAAAAGAATTGGTTGGTTCTACTGAAAATTCGGTCGCAAGTCATTACATATTTATTTATATCGATGAACATTTTAATACATCGATCGGATATCTCTTCCTCGCAATCACACGGAACAGCATGCGAGATTGCGAGGAAGATATCTGATTAATATAAAAAAGATTTGATTGATGTAAATAAATAATTACTTGCAGGGTGGCGAGCAATTATTTATTTATATCAATGAAATCTTTTAATTACATCAGTTAGACGCCTCTTCCTTGCAATCATTATGGAACAGTATGTTATTGCGAGGAAGAAATATCTGATCGATATATAAAAAAGATTTGATCGATGTAAATAAATAATTACCCCGCAAGAGTAATTATTAGTAGATCGAATTCATTTTTTTGTTCTCTATGTAACCACTCCCATAATCTATGTGGAAAGATTGAATTATCGCGGGATATGGCGTTCAGTACCATCGATATGTCGATATTTATTAAAAGTATCTCCACGTATGCTATGTTTTCGGTAAATATCGGCATATACTTGTAGTACCGAACGTGATTATACCGCTATAATTCAATCTTACCGCGTGGATTGCAGGAGTGAGTATCACAAACTTTTCTCCGCGATACAAATTTGGCGGCGCACATTTGGAGAAAACCTTCGTCGAGTAAACGCGACGAGGAGACTCGCCGATACGCGGACTGCGTAATAAAATAACGATCGCTCTCGAGCAGCCGGGTAACGAGTAGACGCGAGATCTTTCGGTCTCACCTCCCTCCTCTTCACCGGTGGCGAGATTAATTCCTCACACAGATAAAGCGTTCCTCGCAGCGGAGAAGAACGCCGGGCCTACCACGAAGAAATCCCTGGCCGTGTGTGCATCCAGATAATGCTCGCAAATATCATAAAGATAAGGGGTCCGAGAGACGAGCGAGCGGAGGGAGCGGGGCGGGGTGGGGATATAAAGAGAGAGAAAACCAGAAATAGAAGCCGCGCGGGGCCCAACCGGCGAAGAGAAAAGCTCGGGAAACGAAAACGGAACATTGGTTTTTTTTTCTCACTCCTCCTTTTCACCCCTCACCCGTCGTTTTCTCCCACCCCTCCGCCGCTTTTCTCCACCCCGGAATCCGTTAGGGCAGGCATTTTTTGTGGGACCCGAAATCTCTTTGTCTCACTCGTGCGTCCGATCTTCGTTCGTTCATTCTCCTCTCCCCCCCCTCACTCTCACTCTCTCTCTCTCTCTCGCTCTCACTTCGCAGAGAGGCTCTTGTTGATTTTCAATTGAAAAACGAGATCTTCTCAAATATCGGGCCCCGCGCGCGCGGTGTATCGAAGTGTCACGAAGCCCTGGGAAACTCTGGACCGGTACTGTTTGACTGTTTAATTTTTTCGAAACTACATACACACACACGCGCGCGCATAACACACTCCCGTATGTTTGCACTTTAAAAGAGGCCGGTGCGGAAGATCGATCGGGGATTGATTTCCGAACCGTTATCTGGCGGAGCGACGTTTCTCAAAAAATTGAGTATTTTTAATCGGAAATCGGATACGTGCACCGGGGGAAGAGTTTATTTGTAGCTGATAAATGCATACTTGATTATGACGAAAGAATTATTTCGTTGAGTCAAGTAAATATATTATATATGTTTTATATATATAATTCGGTATTTGCATAAAAAATATTCATACCTTTAAATATTAAATTTGTAATCTGTATACATACATATTCAATATCACGGGAAAAAGAAAATGCGCGAAAAATAATTATTCGCTGAGTTATAAGTGCGATTCTCTCTACAAGATCGTAACGTCGTCGAAAAGCCAGAGAGAGGTTGACTTGTGCCAAGCAGCGAGAGCGAGAGAGATGGTCTTACGAAACGATAACGTATAGCTGCATTCCAAGATATCGTTTTCCAGTTTAAACAAGGCCGAAAGCGAAACATGAAAAAAATACAGGGGTAAATAATTTTGTCCAAATTTTTCAAATCTGCTAAAAAATGATCGACAAGACCGTATTATCGAAATATTTTTCTCATTCAAGAGCGCAGAAATAAAGTGTTGGCTAACGAATATTTGCTCGGGGCCCAAAGAAATATTCCTCTTTCGCGCCGTAATCAAGCATACGTATATTAACTATAAATAAACTGTTTTCTCAGGCTGGATTATGGATAAACTTTTGTAAAGTTTGAACAGCCACGTAGAACTTTAGAAATACCCAGTATACAGGCGCATATATAAAATCCTAGGAGTAATCCGCGATTTAACGCAATTTTTTTTTTGGGTGGTCCATCGCTCTAATCCCGGGAGGCATTATTCGTGCCACGACTGTCCGGACTTAAGGCCCGGGATCTTTGTCGTCCCGTGAAAACCTCCAGAGGCCTCTTCTTACTGTGGATCTGCTCAGTTTCGACGTGAGAAGGCATATTATAGGCGTGAAACGATCCGTAATTTGTCACAGGCCCACGGCTTAAAGAGTCCCGACGTTTCCTCAAAAAAGGTCACGATGGCTCGTCCCTTTCCTCCGCTCCCTACACTCGGCGCATTTCTCTCGCTCCCTCCTCACCTCGCGAGCGCGTTCCACGTGCGCGCGGAGTCCGCGCGCGTCGGCGGAAAAATATTTCGGCACCGAATGAACTCTCGTTCGGGCGAAGGGCGACGAGTGCTCGGAATCGCTGCCCCTTTCTCGGTTCCGCGGGGCCGCGGGGCGCGACGGGAAAGCGAGGGCCGGCGAGCATCGCGAAGGAAAATTCTTTCTCCTCTCCGCTCGCGCCGTCTCGGACATTTTATGGGTCTGGAAGGAGGAAAAAAAAAACTCGACGGGTCGGCTCGGAGCGGAGAGTTTCCACCAACCGCGAGCGGATACGCCGTGTTTGTTCAGATAAGGGTACAGGTGGGGCGGTGGACAGTGCAGCATTTCATCTTTCGCTACAACGTCCGTTCGTTCGTTTATTTTTCAGTTTGCTCAGCGATAAGTCCGGTTTCGATGATGTCGTAAAAAGGCAGGACCAGCACACCACCGCCGTCTACGCAGTCGCGGGCAGCAACTTTCTCGAGGAGGCACCCCACGGCGGCGGTGGTGAGCGAATGATTTTTTTTTCATTCTTCCGCAACCTTCTCCATACCCACTCTGTGATTCGTCGTGGCACGCATCGTGGGCGCGCGCGTACATTTTTGCCCTCGCGATCAACGAGAGGGCGTTGTCGTGGCGCGCAGAAAAATGATTTTCCACGACCGGGGAAAACTGACCGCGTTATTCGGGGTGCCACCGACGCCCGATAAGAGGCGACAATCATTTGTTACGCGTTGTCTGCGTACCATTGTTTCCGCAACCCTGATCGATAGCCTCACACCCCCGCGCATTCCCGACACATTGTTTTCGAGAAAACTCCCTCCGGCCTCGCGTCCACCGCGGCCTTCTTTGGTAACGGAAAACGTCGATCGCGGAGCGTTGGAAAAATCGAGGTGCACGATGCGATACGTTATGTCAACAAATATGTAATTGAAGTAACTTGAATTTAGTTGAAGGAACTTGATACTTAGGTGCTTCAACTAAATGTTATATTTGTTCAAATATTATATTACGTTTGGCCGTCCGTAACTTCAAAATTTAGTTAAATCAAACGATTTTCTTCTCGCTGCAAGAGTTTTTCGCTCTTATGTCTCGCTTTCGTACACCGAGAGAAATAATTGCTGGTGCCGATTAATTTTTTTTTTAATTTCAGGATCAAGCCATGATTTTCTTCGTGCAAGAAAATGTATAATTGGCTTGAGTAATTGTTTTTTTTTGGCGCAGGAAAAATTTGTTGTCTGAATGAAGGGATTCTCGAGTTAAAATTATTACGTTCTTTGATAAAGAATCTGCATTTCTTAAAATTGTCAAGATCATGTGTAATCGCTACGCCCCCTCTCAAAGAACACTATTAAAATTCAATTCTACGCGACGAACCCTAATACGGAAAGAGAGGAGCATCCCTCTCCTTCGCGACTCGAGAAGGTCGTCAATTGCTCGACAATTTTGACCCCCACCTCGAAACATTCGAGAGTCACGAATATCGAACGACTCGACTCGGATAGCGGGACCAGGTATCGCGGGATCAATCGAAGCGGTCCAATTTAAACGACCGTAACCCATATTTTCTCTCAACAACGATCTCGCAGGAGCAGGTAGGACATCCCGACTGGTTCGACCGCGCTCGTCTGTCTGCAAGTCTATCCGTACCCCGCCGTACAGTCCGGGTCGTGTGTACCACTCCACGCGCATCTACCTGCAACTCGCGCGACGCGATCGTCAAACAAAAATCGGAGTTGCGAAGGATCCCACGCCGTGCCGTATCTCGCAATGATTCCAGCGCCGCCGCCGCGACCGAAAACCGAAAAATCTAACGTCTAACGATCTCGATCCCACGATTCGACCGTTCGATTTCCTATCATTCCGAATCGCATCGGGGCTCCGTGTATACGACACGTCAGAGGCACAAAGTCGATAAGTCACGGAGCCAGGCCACGGGAGTAGGTACATACCGCGCGGGCTGTGCGCTCCGTGGCACACTGACGCCGCGGCTGTACATAAACGCGCCTCAGCCGTTCGCCGAGTTCGTGTGTCTCTCTGCGTGGACGTCTTCTCTCTCTTTCTTTCTCTCTCTCTCGTCGTGCGCGCGCGCGCGCGCGAGTATGTATGAGATCGCGCTGCCGGCCATATAGGCTAGGTACATGGGAACTCCCGGTGAAAAAATTCGCAGTGAGGCCGAAAAAATGAATTCGTGCGCATCCCGTGCCCACACATCTAACTTTCACTTCGCTGGATCGGGCAGCGGAGCCCGGCTGCCGCTTCGCTAGCGCGGCTGGTTGGCCGCGCGTGTTGCGGCCTGGGCTCTCCTCCGGGTCTAGGGGACTCCTCGCGAAACCACGCGAGCGATCCGAGCCGAGAGAGCCTCCTCGTTTATCTTCGCGCGCGAGTCGAAGTCGATCGCTGCGGGCGGTGAATTTTCTGGGAAGCGAGGCGCGCGCGGGGAAGACACGGAAATTTTTTTTTGGAGAAAACTCAATCGATGCGTACAACGGAAGGGACGACGCGGTATTGGTCCGACGCGTTCGGCTCGGACGATGAGAGCGGAATGACGTATATGTAGGGGGATTACAATTAGAGATGCAGATGCGGGACTCGATCGAAACTACGGTGACCGAGTCTCTCGAGAGCAGAAGGAGGGGAAGAGGAGGAGAGAGACCAGAGCGAGCGCGAGAGAAAGAGACTCATCCGCCGCGCGAGAGCCACGCGAGATGCAACGTGTGGGTGCATACGCGGTTGCAGGCATTCTCAGACTTCGTGACGTATGATACGATACATCCGTATTGCGATATCGATCTCATCGGTGCATTCTCTCTCTCTCTCTCTCTCTCTCTCTTATTTCTCTTTCCACGTTTGACCGAGAGGATCGGGATTGATTTTTTCCGATCCTCGCCGAGGAGAGAAGAGCGTCTCTCCTTCCGCGCGGAAATAGAAGTGCACTGAGAAAAATAGACGATAACCAAACCGTTTGGTGAAATGTGGATCCTCCGTCTGTTTGGTCTGATTGACCAATTTTTGGTCAGAATAGCGAAACGTTTGATTGGAATAACTAGACATTTTATTAGAGTAACTAGATATTTGGTTTAAACGACTAGTATTCTTGTTAAAACAACCAAACGCGTCAAACCAGATGCGCTTTGTCATTTCAACCTAATTATTGTTCTCAGTATGGAGATCGTCGAGAGTTGTATGCGCTCGTCTCACGATTTTGGCAAAAATTCAATGTTTCCGTCTTGTCGTCCGCGATACGCCGCGAAAAGAAAAGGCGCGCCGCGCGCGGCGGAGAGGCCTTCTCGCGCGGGCTTCTGACCAGTGGTTGCAGAAATCCCCGTCGCGCGAAAAAATTGGCAAAACCGCTAAGAGTGCAATCTGAATACCGCTTTGCCGCGCGTCACGATTTAGCGAGGCGAGGTTACACGACGCGCGGTCCGCGAGCCCCGGCGCCGAGCCTCTCGGTACCGCCGGACGATCCGGTATCGCCTCGTGTGCGAGGGGGCCGCGCAATTTTCATTAAACATTGTGATTTCGCGTAATGTGCTTTCCCGATTTTTCCTCGGCGCGGCATTCTTTCGCTTCCTATACTTCTATTATTCTTCGGCTGGAACCGCGCCGCGCGAGCGCGGCTCTCGAATCCGAAGCCGAAGTCAGCGCTGCGGAGGGTACGGTGATAATTTCCGGCCTGGAAATCTTGGCGGTACACTGAGAAAAATAATTAGGGGTGGATAGATTTATTTATTTTCAGCCAGCTGGCTTTGAAAAGGACTTGGTTTTACGTTTCTAATTTCACTCACTCCTCTGTCTCATGCATTTGTGCGCATTCAGAAAAATAATTAGGTTAAGATGGTAAAATGTGCATCTGGTTAAATACCTTTAGTTATTCTAATCAAAATACTGGTCGGTTGAACCAAATGCCAAGTTATTTTAGCCAACTGTGTTTAGTCATTCCAACCAAAAAGTGGTCAGTCTGACCAAACACAGATGGAGGATCCATATTTCATCGAATGGTATGGTCATCATCTCCAGGATTTTGGTTAGATTAGATTGATCAAGTTACACTGAACAAATATTTGCTTCATTCAACCATCGTTGCAGTTGAATACGGCGAACCTCGCGGTGCAATCGTGTCAAGCGATAAAAGTGTAAGAAGAAACAAACAGAGTTGAAGCAACCAAATTGAAGTTGAAACAAGTGAATATCTACTTGAAACAATTACACCGTGAGATTCGCTGTATTCAGCCTCACCGATGGTTGAATGAAGTACGTTTTTTTCAGTGTATTTTTCTCACTGTAAAATTATGTAGACTCGAAGCTAAATTAAATCCAGAACCTCCCCCCTCCCTGATCGAATCGATCGCTGTACCTCCGTTCGCTTGCAAGCAAATAAAGGAATTCACGAATTCGCGATAGTGGATCGACCCCTGAATTCTCGAGTGACAAAAAAATCATCCCTATACCGCGTCGTACGCATTCGGGGCCGGCAGGAGCGATCGAACGCGTGTACCTAAACCCTCGTTAACGCGAAACCCGGCTCTCGAACTCGTAAAGAACGTCTCGCGGCGGGGGAAGCGAGTTTTTCTTTTTTTCCCCGCAAGAGACCGAATCACGGCCGGGATCTAGTTAGGCTCCGCGGAGGAGAGGCCGACGACGACATAATTATTCTAATAAATCTAATCGAAAGCGAGTACCTCTCGAGAGCTCCGGGACCGGGGCGGAGGGAGAGAGGCGGAGGAGGAGGAGGAGGAGGAACAAAAAATCGGCACACCGCGGCATGCAGATGAATAGTGCAGAAACCGTGAGACTACGCTTGCCCTATATCGAGAGCGGGCACACGAGCGCACGACTCGTGTGTCGTGTGTCCGCTGCCTTTTAGACTATATCGCGCGCTAAACTCCGTTCGAACCGCGCGGAGTATAGCTCTCACACGTTCGCCGAAGCGAGCGCAACCGCGCGGGCGGCTCACCTCGGTTTAACCGATGAACTTTCGGCTCGTATCGACGATGAATGACCATTGTCCATCGAGCGACGTTTTTCGAGAGGTCTCGCCGAGCCGAGACATACAGAGAGAGAGAGAGAGAGAGAGAGAGGGAGAAAGAGAGAGCGTCGAGGGAACGCTCCGCGCGTGACTGTCGACATTTCGCCCCGTCGCCTTTGACGCGGGCGAGTAGGCGTCGACGCGCCGCGAGAGCGACTCCTTCCGCAGCGGCGCGCGCGAGCGTGGCGTCGCGGGATGAGCGAAATCGGGAGGAAATCATTTCCGGCGGCAATTCCGTCGCACTCTCGAACGCGCGAGGAGTGCGTGGGCGTGTCGCGGATGGAAAAAACACGGAGGAATTTGTCTACTCTCGGGGAGGCTTGACCGCGGCCATCCTCTCCCCCCTGTCGGAGCTGCGGCGCGGATAGGGACGCGCGAACGGCCGCAAAACGGGAGTCAGGGGTGCCCGGCGTGGCCAATCGATCAGCATTGGCGGTTTTTGCGCTACCCATATGTCATGGTCGGGCCGGTCGAGAGCATGCCGTGGCATAGAGACCTCGGCTTGGGCCCTGTCCATTCATGATATGTGGTCGAAATTTGGTGGGTGGCGAGAAGAGTCCTCGTCCCCTTCTCTTTCTCTCTCTCTCTCGACACTCATCGCTACACTTTTGTGCTTTATTGCCCGTGGGCTGGCCTCGGGGCGAGTCGGCGACTCGCGCGCCACGCGATATCGTTCGCTTCTCCTCGGAGAGAAGCTCTCGGCTCGTCGCGAATAACGCGCGGGACGCGCGTACCCGTATCGTCGCGCGTAAACGTCCGCCCGTGTTGTTCCGTCGGAGGCGCGATAAATTGGGCGGTCTCGTTTCTCGCCGCGGACGCGTCCATCGAGTCTGACGCGTCGTCGGAAGCGTTTGCGATACGTCATCGTAGAAACGCGGCCGGCCGAGGCGACGCGATGACTCGCGTTGACCAACCCCGGGCGGAAATTAAAAAAACACGTGGGCGTAGCGAGCGCGCGCGGGGCTAGAAAGTGTCCCAGACCGAAAGGAAAAAAAGAGTCCGGGTCAGTTTGAATAATTTTGACCACACCTCTCGTCAAAGTAATACACGAGCGTATGAATACATACATTTAAATGTTACCGGCGCGCCGGAGAAGTATTGTCCGAATTTTTAAGCAGGCTCGGTGCCGCGCACGGCTCACCTCGGCGGCGCGCCGGAGAGTGACCGATATTTCGCGACGGCCCCCGTCGTGGCGCGGGGACGATGACGATGTCGCGCGTGAACTCGACTGCCTTTTTCACTTTTTCGCTTGCCACACCGAGAGAAAAACATTCTTGAACCAAGATCGTACGATTTTGAAAGTTTTTGACAAAAGAGATTCTCGGTCGACGAATAAATATTCTTGTGATGCAAGGTATTCACCTTTTTTCGTCAGATCGAGAAATTCTTTCTGCGCGAAAAAAAAAAAAAAAAAAAACAATTACTCGAGCCTATCAAATATTTTCTCGTACAAAGAAAACCACGGGACGATCCCGGAGTTATATCCCATTTTTGTGATTGAGGTAAATATTTTTTTTTTGCACCAGCCATATTGTTTTTATCGGTGTATACGCGGATAATGAAATGCCATTCCGCATGGCAATATTTTTCATAATTTCAAGTTGCCACTGCAGACAAAGGGATGTAGAGGAGAAGAATTAGTTGGATTTACTGAAAATTACTCGCGGGGCCGCAAGTAATCATTTATTTATATCAACGAAATCTGTTAATACATCAATCAGATATCCCTTCCCAACAATCATGTGAAATAGTATGCGATTGCAAGAAAGAAATATCAAATTAACATATGAAAAAAAAAGACCTGATTGATGCAAATAAATAATTACTTGCGACCCCGCAATTCATTATCAAGAGATCCAACTAATTATTTTTCTCTGTGTGCCAGCATTCGGGCATCCAGTTCGGACTCGTCATATCAACTTCATTTTTCCGTCTCCGTCGCCGTGTCGCGTCTCGATTCACCTGCTTCGTAAAACACGAAGACTTATGCCAATTCAGTGCGCGCTTCGCATTGTTCGCATTGGAACGAGCATTTAATTCAGTGAAAATCGCTCGAGAAGCGCGAGTCTTTATTTACCATTCGTCACGATGTATTGATATCTACAAGCGTCTCGATCGTTATCCGTCCGGGCCCGATGCGTATTCGCACCTCGGGGGGAGCCGAAATTTTCAGTCGCCCACTCGCGTACAGAAAGGAGGGACCGAAACGTCGCGTCGCCTCCCGACTGCATACCTGGGCATCGTTAAGCGTATCTCGCATTCGATGCCCCCTTACGCAACGACTCGACGCTCGTCAATCGCGCGGCGCGGGAGACGCATAGAATAGCGCGCGACGCACGATTCGCGCGACCTCTCGCGCGCTCGCGCGATTCCAGAAAAGCGTTCCAACGCGAATCCGCAACCAGGAGATGTTCCCCGCGTGGCGTCAGCCGGAGAGGAACCCTGACGCGCGGTCGCGGGATCCCGGATTTCTGTAAAGGCCAGGCGCTTTCCTCGGCGCGGCGCACGCGGTTTCTCTCACCGGTGGGCGCCAATCTCGTGGATGGAGGATTTTGAGCGCGATCGGGAGAAATAGCTTCTCTGCAGTGTGTGCACGGAGAAACAAAAATAGTAGATCAGACTAAATCGGAGGTTACGGGCGGGGGAACGACGATCGAGTTACTTGAATTAAATAATTTGGTTGTGATGATTTGAAATTGTTCGGCGAAAATAAGCCGTAGTCAAGTCTAGCAAATTATTCGTTCGAAGTAACTAGATCTGCATTCCTAATTTAGTCTGATCTACCAACTTTTTTCTCAGTGCGTCACATTTGCCGCGGACGCGATTCCGTTGATTTTATACGGGAAGACCAGAGATAACGCGCTAGGACGACCCCGTGGGGTGAGAGACTCTCGTGCACAGAGAGAAAAAAATCGGTTTTAACATAAAAAAAATATTCATATTTTTAAATCAAATTTGTAATCTTTATGCGTATTCGATAGCATACGAAAAAGAAACGGTTCGAAAAAATCATTATTCACAGAGTTATGAGTGCGTTTCTCTCTACTATATTGTGACGTTATCGGAGAGACAGAGAGACATTTATGTCAAGCAACGTGTACGAGCAGAGGAAGACAGTTTTACTGGACTATGACGTGGCTGCATTTAGAAATATCTTTTTTTTTCCGCGGAAATAGAAAAATGAAGAAAAAATACGGGGTACATAATTTTGTCCAAATTTTTCAAATCTGCCATAAAAAAATAATTAATATTAAAATCGAATTAGTTGGATCTACTAATAATTACTTGCAGGGTCGCGAGTTGTTACTTATTTACATCAATTTAATCTTTTTTCATATTAATCTGCATGATTATACTCAATCGATGCATTAAAAGATTTCATCGCTATAAATAAATAATTACTGATGAGCAATTTTCAGCAGACCCGAATAATTCTCTTTTTCTCCGCGTATTCGGAGGTCCGAGGCGCGAGGAGAGCCGAGGCGCGCGCGCGCGCGCGACGCTATTTGGGAAGGTGCGCGTCTCCCGCATTCGGGGCCAACTGTATTTTGACTCACGGCCGTCCGAAGACATTATCGGTGACATTTGTCCAGGCTGGACAAAACATGTTCCGGTCCGGTAGGATGACCCTACGCCGCGCCTTTTGTCGAGCGAAAGGTACAGCCGACCCGGCGTGTCTTTGTCATTATATAACGCCATTGTGGCCACACTTGCCCCGGCGTGGAAGTCGACTATACCTTTGCATATTATTAAAATGACGATGATTGTCATTTTTCTCCCCTCCTGCCCCTCTACCACCTCTGCCCCTCCCAGCGCGCGCTCTCCGCGCGCCCAGCGTATATACGTCGCGCTCGTCTCGGGGAACGAGACGAGAGAACTCAGGAATTCCTTCGTCCCGTTTCGTATCTCCTTCTTCCTCCGCTCGGTACCTCACCGTGTCTCTCTCTCTCTTTCACGCACTCGCCCTCTCGCCGCGCGCGCGCGCGCCACCGTCTCCTCCTTCTCGATCTTCCGCGCGACTCGGTCCGCGTCGAGAGAGAGAGAGAGAGAGAGATATATATCGAGAGATATCGATAGCGAAGAGCGACGTCGACGTCGCGGTTCGGGTATGAAAATTTCATCGATTTTCCGGAATGAAGATATAATATTTCGGATTTTTCGAGAGAGATCTCTTTCCTCGCGGGATCCGAACACCGAGAAAACAGTTTATTTGTTGTTAATACATTTTTGTTTTAATATATTGCGAAATAAATATTTTATCTGATCGACTAAACATTCATCATCCATTATGTGATATTTATTTGGCACAATTAGATCCCTTGAGGCAATCATTTGAATAAAATAAACATTTTAATAATTATATAACATACCTATATATATTTTCTCGTCCTAACGAAATATTTATTTCGCCGTGTTTGAAATTGTATTTATCATCTACCGATAGACTGTCTTTTTGGTAAAAATTTCGCTCGGGTGCGCGTTTCCCTCGATCGATCGCGATCGAGAATCTCACCCCCGCCCCCGCACGACGTTTTCGAACGCACGGAAAAGTCGCGACGAGATCCGCGAGGAATTCACGCGCGCGTCGGCCTTTCGGCTGAATCGACTCGAGAGAAAAAAAGGGAAATACAGTATCTCTGACGCAACCACCGATTCTCCTTTAGCTTCGAATACACCTGTGTGCCTATTGTTTTGACATGTGTCCCATTGTGGGGTTTCTAGCGTGCGGGCCTACAAGAGAGTCACGCGCGAACGTACGAACGAACGAACGAACGAACTGTATTCTGGGTCCACCGCACCTATGTCACTCCGACATGCGGGCAGTACAGTCGGAGGTAAAAAAAGGCGAGAGGAAAAAAGTTGGCGCGAGACCGATCGACGCGAGGCACGATCCAATTTTCTGATAGGTTTGTACCACGGCAGCTCCCAGGCGAGCCTGCACGGCTCGTGCCTCGAAATTCGTCGAAGGCGCGCGACGACGATCGACGCGCGCGAGAGTCCCTCTCTCCCGTCCGATTTTTGTTTCGCCCGAAGAGAGACGTACCCCGACGCGCGATTTTTGGCACGTTCACCCCCTCCGCGCGCTTCCACGCCTCGCTTCCTCCTATATACGGCGCGTGATCACGATCGAGGCGTATAATTTTTAGGGCGTTCGCGGACAGGATATCTGCCGAACGGAGAAAGTCACGGGTTTGCAATTTTGTACACGAATCCCGGCTGTTTCCTCTCTCGGCTCGTTGATGCTCGGTTCGCGATTTCCTCTCGATTTCGATCGACGCGAGACGCCTCGATCGCGGTGGTGCGAAATCGAAAATCTCTGGTAGGGAAGAGAGGAGGGGAATTTTTCGAAAACTGTATAAATTGAACGCGTTTCGTTTGGAAGGTGGACATGAGCGAAAAGGGGGAAGAGCGAGAGGGGATGAACCAAGAGAAATATTCTCTCGTGTCTCTCGAATGCGAGTGTCGCGCGATGCGAGCGTTTTCTGGCGCTCTCTCCGGACATTTTTTTTTCTCCAGAGACTGTACCTATGGTCAGTTGCCCCACTAGCACCCGCATCGCGCTGGGACAGGTGAGGGACAATAAGATAAATTCGATCCGACCCCCATGATCGACAGCGTATTAAATGCCGATTATATGCGGATAAAAATGTAGGCTTTTATTTTTTTCAAACGGAGAGAGAGAGAGAGAGAGAGAGAGAGAGAGAGAGAGAGATGCGTCCGCGCTGTGCGCTGCCTCTTTAAGGCGGCGCAGGGTGGACGATATCCGTCGCGTATCCACATTGGGAAAAATAATTAGGTTAAAATGACGAAATGCATCTGGTTTGACCACGTTTAGTTGTTCTAAACAAAAAAATACTGGTCAGTCGAATCGAATATCTAGTTATTTCAACCAAACGCTTGGTCATTATAATAAAAAAAAAATAGTCAGCTTAACCAAACAGACGGAGAGAGAGGATCCATATTTCACCAAAAGGCTTGGTCAGAGCGTCTCCGCGATTTTGATTAGATCGACTAAGTTATTTTTTTCAGTGTAGTCGGCGCAAGGCGAACGATATTTACCACGTATCTCCATACTGAGAAAAATAATTAGATCAACACGAGATAAAATGCATCTGGTTTGACACGTTTAGTTACTCTGACCAAACTGGTCAGCTTAACCAAACTCTGACGAAGGATCCATATTTCACCAAACGTTCTGGTCATCGTCTCCAGGATTTTGGTCAGATCGACCAAGCCATTTTTCTCAGCGCATACGAGAGAGAGAATGACCATTTCGATCTCTTCCCTCCAAGGCACTCCGTATACCTCGCCCCGTGTGCCGACTCGCATTCGGATATAACGAAGCGGAAAGAAGCCGCAGGGGGATCGGTATACGCGACGAAGGTGGAACGTACGACGGAGAAGAAGGCGGAGGTGGCCCCCGGAAGGAGCTGGATGTCTACGCGAGGGAGATCCTAATTCTCTCTCTCTCTCTCTCTCTCTCTCTCTCTCTCTCTCTCTCTCTCTCTCTCTCTCTACTCGGCTTCGGTCGAGAATTCAATTAAAGTTTTGATACGGGCAGCACGACCGCGCGCGGCTGTGTAAACGAAAATTTCGCAAGGTTCACGTACTTTCCTTGGCGCGGAAAAGGGGGCCCCTCGCCGCGCGCGGCGTAAATCGGGAGGAGAGGAGAGAGAGAGAGAGAGGGGGGGGGGCACTCCGCGCGTTCTGGTGGCTCGTAAAACGATTACTTAGCCGCCGCGAGGCTCGCGTTACGGGAGGCCCTCGTAGCTGCAGCGCGAAGGCGTACGACTCGGTCGGTTGGCTTTTTTGAGAAGGCTCGCTCGTCCGAGGGAGAGGGACTCCTCTCCCTCTCCCGCCCCGGCCGTCGCGTCGACTCCAAATCTCGAAATTTATCCGGGGCGATTTGTCGGAATCCGCTGCTCCTCCGCAACATCCGGGACGCCCGGAGCGTCGGACGTTGCGAGCGGGAAGATGGACTTTTTTTATTTCTCTCGCCCCGTCCTCCTCTTCCGCGCGGAGCTACAGAACCGTGTAGCGCGCGGGAGAGTCGGGAGGAGGTCCGAAGAAAGAAATTAGGTGTCGGGGAGAGAGAGAGAGAGAAAGAGAGAGAGAGAGGAGTTCTTTCTCGAGAGGGATCGTTTCGATCGGTGGCAGGTATAGCGGAGAACGTCGTCGTGTATACGTATCGCGCACGGTGTATCCGCTACATTTTTTTTTCCCTCGGATGACCGCGGTACCGATCGGTACGTCCAAGTGACTGAGCGACGCGGGCAGGGGTGGAGGAGAGAGCGTCGAGACTTTCTTTCTCCTGTACGACACACGCGCAACGTTCCCCCCCCCCCCCTGAACAGATCCAAGGTTGCGCGCGACTATCCGAGCGGTCATAATCGGCAGAATTGGCGCAACGCGGCGCGACCGACCGACCGTCCGGCCGGTGCTGCGTCGTTCGATTGAATGAAAAACGCGTTCGTCATCCCGAAAGTCTGTTTGTCGCGTTGCGTCTTTTTTCTTCCGGAAAAATCGTCCATCATAAGCAAATATGACAAGCGGGCAGCGCCCTCTACAAAGGATCGGTACCGTGAAAAATCTGACGGAACTGACTCTGCAAATTCGGACACCTCTGGCGGTCGCGTCGCATGCGTGGCGTTCGCCCCGAGAGCAAAAGGGCGAGCGGCGAGAGAAGCGAGTCGCGTCTCCTTTGCGGCGTTTGCGAGCTTTGAATCCTCGCGATCTCTCGCTCGATCGAATTGGACGCCTCTCGCAATCGTCGCTCACCCGTTGTCCCCCTCGATTCGATTTTCCTCGGCGCGTCGTCCCGCCGATCGATCGGACGCTGGCGCTCGACGCTTCGCTTTCGATTTCTCTCCGCGCAGCGTCGACCTCTTCGCCGGCAGCGGCCGCGGCGGCGGCGACGGAGGAGGAGGAGGCGTGGGAGGGGAAGGAGGAATCCGCGCGAGAATCGAGAATACCTACGAGAGCGGAGTGACCCGGAGGCCGCGGCGAGGGGGGTCGGACGGGGGTGCATATTTAAAATTTCTCTCTCCGTCAGAAAATTATTTTTCCGTTTTACCGGCTATTTTCGATGCCCGCGACGCCGCGGGTGTTACTGACCCCTGGCCAGTTCGCGGTACGGAGCGGCGGTGCGCGCCGGCGTCCAGGCCTATTTTTAAACTGGCGAAAAACGCATCGCTTCCTTTCGAAGGCGGTCGCGCGCGATGCCCCGACGCCGCGCGGAAAAAGGCCGCGTCTTTTGTCTCCTCCAGAGCGTCGTGCGGCGCGCGAGAAGCGAGAGAAAGCGAGGAGGAGGGGGAACCGCGCGAGAGTGTCGGTCGTGGCGATCGCTTCGCATGGAATCGCCTTTCGAGAGCTGGACTCTATACGCAGCGGCGAGCGCGAAGCTCCTGCTATTGGCCCTTAAAAAAGAGCCGGAAGAATTTTTACGAAGCGGATACTCTCGCTGATCGCACATCAAGGGGGTGAACCGCACGGGGGTCGCACCCGCGCGTACCGCGACTAATTTTACGGGTCCCGGAAATGGGGAGTCCCCGGATTGATACCTGTCCGGTGCTCCCAGTAGTGGCCGAGGGTTCGCCAATTTAAAAGCAATTTTCTCGAATCCCTCGGAGAAAAAAAAAAGAGAGAAAGAGAAAAAGGGCAGGATCACCTCTTCCCACGGTTGGTCAGCTGGTCTGCGCGTCCGGAGGAGAGCCGCGCGTCTCTTCTTCTCTCTCTCTCTCTCTTTCTCTCTCGGTTCGTTTTTTTATGAATTTCGATTTTTCTACCTGGAGCTCGGGTCATCCGAGATCCACGATCTCCGGGAGAGAACGGACGCGGGCGCGGGCGCGGAGGATCCTTTACAGTTACGCGCGAAAGATCCTCCCGTGGAGATAGACGGAAAAATTTGGTGGCCCGCCGTGGAGCGCCGCTCTCCGCGCGGATAAGTGAATGATCGTGAGTTATTTATCGCTGGGAATCGGGGGGACTCGCTCGCTCGCCGCGTCTCCCCCCGCTTCCACCCCGCGCTTCCTCTCCGATCGGAGAAAGGGCGGCGGGAACTTTGGTGGAAGTCCTCGCGATACCAACCCCTTCTACACTCCCGACGTTTCGCCTCTGCAGCATCCCGGACTGATCGTGAGCGCGAAACCGCGATGTGGAGACAATTTCTCGGAAACGCGAGCGGCTTTGAAATTGAGAAAAGTAACTCGATCGATCCGATCGAAATCCCGGAGATGACGACCAAACTGTTTGGTGGAATATGGATCCTTCGTTTGTGTTCGGTTAGACTGAGAAATTTTTGGTCAGCACAACTGAAGGTTCGGTTGGAGAGAGCAGCTAAACATTTAATTGAAATATTTAAACACGTTTGACTGAATACCCTTTGTCATCTCAACCTAATCACTTTTCTCAGTGTATACTTGCGCGGACCACTCGAATGTTTATTCGAATCTAACGTCCGTTCGGACGGAACTATTAAACCTCGACTCACCTCGAGTTCCGCTGGATCCTCGCGGTGATACAGATTTTCATCGCGATCGAAATCTACTCTAGAGAAGATCGCGCGAAGGAGACCGCGCAGCTCCGCGGAGAGGAGGAGGAGGAGGAGGAGGAGCAGGGTACGGTATACTCGCGATGAATGGTCGAAATTCGATCAAAAGAGGAGAAACGGCGTTGCTCCCCGGGTCCATCCATCCACCGGGACACGGGAGATGGCCTCTCTCACGAATTTAAGAACACACGTGGTCCGCCAAGCATCACCCCCGAGGCCCGTCCGTTTTTCAATCGCTTTTTATAAACCTCTTTTTTCTTTCAGATTTTTTTCTTACCCCTTAGCCGGCCATCTGCCGCTGCGGAAGGGGCGGCTAAGACGAGGCCGGGGAAAGCGGGGCAGGGTGGGGTGGGCACTGCGAGGGGCCCCGCATCCAGGGGTAACGGCTTATATATATATAAGTCCCCGTTTAAGATCTCTCGGTTGAACTCCCATACGGAGCGTAGCCCGAGGAGAGGGAGGAGGAGGAGGAGGAGGAGGAGGAGGACCGCGAATGAATCTCGTAGGAGAGCGAAAGGGGAATCTCACTTCCTCCGCTCTCTCCTCGCACCGTCGCGCGCGCGCACCCGTCGAAGATTGATTTCGATGAGGTGCGATCCGTTATGATTTCCAGCCTCGATCGGCGATCGACGACGATCGTCCTCGCGGGACGGTTCCACGCGATGTTTCGTTTATTCGGGGGATCGCTAAAATTCGAAACGCGGGAAGAACGTACGAATTCGAACTCGACCTCGACGCCCTGTTCTCTCCGCGACGCGAATCGAACGTTCTCACGGCGGCGGCGCGCGAGAGAAATGCTTTTTTGGGAAATCGGGGGAAACTCGCGGCAGCTTCCACCTCGTCGTCTCGCTTACGCGACCAGGGGAGGACGAACACCCCTCCGCCTTCCTCCGGTCTAACAACCTAGCAGTATTTCAATTTTTTAAACCACTTTTTTTCCCCCCTCACCTCCCGCCGCTCGACGAGGAGAATCTGTGCCACTCGGGGTACCGTAAGGCTTTTTTTTGTCGGACGCGCCGCTTCCATCTCCGTCTAGAAGTTCCGGTGCGTGCGTACGTGCCTCTCCCTTACCCCCACCCGGGGGTCTCTCCTTCGATACCCCTCTCTTAAAAAAACCGGCGATCGGGGGACCGCGCCGATCGCCCTTCGTGTGCGAGTGTTCGCGCGCGCGCGTGCATGTAGGACCGCGATATCGGAATGCACCTACCGGCGTGCGCGTATCCCCGAGGTGGTGGCACTGTAGCGTACCCTCGCACACCTTTTTCTCCGCGCGAGGGGTCGTGCGAAAGTCTAGGCGGTGAGAAATTTTTTATGCAAAAATGGACATGGGAAAAAATCTCATCCTCCGGCCACCAAGTGGATGATTCGTGGCGCTGACATGGACGAAAAGAGGGAGATGAGTAGATGGATGGATAGAGATAGAGAGAGAAAGAGAGAGAGGGGTTGGAAAAAAGGTTGAGATAAATCTAATCCCAGTGAGAACTGGACCGCGCTCTTCCTCTTCTCTTTAGTGGCCTCCCGTAGAGCCACTTAGCGTCGAACGCGCTCACGGTCTCTCGGAACAATTTTGCGTACTCGTACAACGCGAATCATTCATTCCGGAAGCTGTGGATATTTCAGATTTCGGATTTTATTACGCGTCGTGTTGTGATAGCGATGAAAATCTTTCTTCTGGAAAATTCCGTCTTTTTACTAATCCTTTTTATCGCAGATTCGAAATATTTGAGCCACGTTATTTATCCTGTATTTTTTCATTTTTCATTTTCGCCCTTATTTAAGCTGAAACACGATATTTTTAAATGCAACTACGTCATCGTCTCGTAAGACTATCGCCGTCGCACTCGTTGCTCGACATAAGTGCGTCCCTCTGGTTGTTCGATGACGTCACGGTCCTGCAGAGAGAAACGCACTTACAATTCAACGTGGGTAATTATTTTCTCGGACATTTTCTTTTTCACGTGACATCTCGAATATGTATACGGGTGACAAACTTAATTTAAAAATATGAACATCCTTTTTACGCAAATATCGAATTCAGATTCTTCGTATGAAACCGTTCTCCCGGAAACCGAGATAAATAATTGCTGGTGCGAAAAAAATGTTTTCATCAATCAAAAATATGATACAATTCCAGCATCAAGCCACGATTGTTTTTCATGCAAGAAAATATTTGACAGGCTCGAAGTAATTGTTATTTTTTTTTGCGCAGAATGAATTTCTTGTTCCCACCACGCGACGGTACCTTTGTGAATCAGAAATATATATTCTTCGCGATTAAGAATCTGCATTCTTAAGAATTTGTAAGACCATACGTTCTCGATTCAAGGAATACTTTTTCGACACTAACGGTTATTTCTCTCAGCGGAGAAAGAAGATCGAACGATGCTCCGGGCGGAGCGCGGGGCGCGAGAGGGAAAAAAAGGGGGCTTCGATTCCTCGTGACGAGGTAACGGTTTTCTGGAAAAACGACGCCGGGGCTCCGTGGGACGCGCGAGGGCCCGTGCAACCCTTGCGCGCGCGCAGAGGAAGGTCCAAACATCCAAACACCCTTGTGCGGCAAGGGGTCTGTCTCTGGTTATATTTGGTATCTGTCTCTTCACGGGCACACATGCCGCATTGGCGTAGCCGCGCTAACGGACAGTCGAGATTCTTTCCTCTCGCCGCATCCGCTCGACGCGCCGCCACGCGCGCGTCTCCGTTTCGTCGGGAGGCTCGAGGAGCGAAATTGAGTTACGCGACGCAAATTAATGAACCGAGAGGGACGAAGGGGAGAGACGGATCGTCGATCGACGGGGGAGCCACGACGGCCTCGCGCACGGGACAAACGATTTAATCGTCGCGGAATTGTACAACGCTCGCGTGGCCCACGAACGAGATCTCCTCCGTCGCTTTCCCCCCGCCTCGTCGCTCGCGCGGACTCCGCTCCGCGGAGTTTCGTAGACGCGTTCCCTCCGCCGCCGCGCGGGAAGAGCGCATCGACGCTCGCCCTCCGACGAAAATTTTAAGAGGCACACTTCCGAGTTTTTCTCCGAGGCGGGCGCGAGCGGCTGCGCGCCGCGCTCCCTCGGATGTACTCTCGCGCGGGGCGCGCTCTATATTTAAAGGTCTTTAATCGCGAGACTCGCGCTCTTTCTCGCACTCCGCTTCACTCGCTGCGCGCGCGCGCGATGGCTTCGCGCCTTATTATTCAACTCGAATAGAGCGCGAGAGGTGCACTCGTCACCGCGTCTCATCGACAAATTCACTTCGCCTCAGTGATGTTCAATTTTCGAACGAGCTGGAGGGAAAGCCCGCGCCGGCCGCGGTCAGGGCCAACGACACACGGCGCCTATTTCGGGAGGCGTTTCGATTTATCCCGCCCCGAACGGCATTTTATTTCTCGCCGGCGAACGAAAATTCGGACATTTTCGTCGCGTGCCTGCGCGCGCGCGCAAGGGTCGACGATACACGAGACGCGGCGTCTACTCTTCGGGAGGACGCTTCGGTTTATCGCGCGACGGACCCCCGAACCGTGCCGCGGTGATAAACTCCCACGACGACGACGACGACGACCAAGACGACGCGCGCTGGACGCTGGAGAGGCGCAACGCGCCGCGTCGCACACATGTGTTCGTCTCGGAGTCGCCAGACAGATCTTTTTTGCCCCGAAGTAAAAATAATCTTTAAAACCCCGAACAGGATGCGTTGTTAGGGCAGGGGAGAGAGGGCATCGTCACCAAGATGGTCCGCGCGCTCCGTTTTTTCACCCTTTGGACGTTTGTCTCCCTCTAACGGGTGTCCGGAATTAACGCGGGACGCGGCGCGCGAGCTTCCCACTCGATTCTGGCGGAGGCAGGCCGGCCCGCCAGGAGCACCACGCGAGATCCGTGAACCTCCGGCTCGCGCTCGACGAGGGGAGTCGTCGTCGGGCGTCTCTCCTCGAATTCCCGGATATTTCGCCGTTAAATCAGACGGAAAGGGAAAGGAAGAGATGAAAATCGCGTGCCTCTGACAAGGGGGAAGATCAAGATCGATACGTGTATTGCGATACGCAGGGCGCGGAGAGAGGAAGAAATAGAATTTCGAAATCGCCTCCCCCCCCCCCCGTCGCGGTGAGCCCCGGAGTAGGCGTCGGAGGAAGATTCTTTTCCGAGCTTCCGAGATTCGCGAGTCTGATGCGATTGTCCGTCCGTGGAAAACAATCGTGGAAAACGGCGCCCGCGGACGGAAACTTCCGCGACGGCGGGTTCTCGCGCGCGGAACGCGGGAGAGGCGGTTGTGAAACTAAAGTTTACGGGAGCGTCGACCGTAAAGAATACCGAATACCCGCCCTTTTGACCACGGACAACTTTTCGGATAAATCCGGAGCGCGACGCGATTCTTCCGCAGACGACCGAAGCTGAATCCGTTCGAATGTCCCCCGCGCGTACGTCGCGCGAGCTTTGTGAAAATTAACTCCGACCTCTGACGAGTGGATCGAGAGGCGACCGGGTGAGTGATTCCTCTGTACCTTTCCGCGCGGTTCTTTCCTCGCGAGTTCCTTATATTTTTCCTGCGACGTCACACTGAGAAAAGTAATTGGGTTAAAATGACAAAACGCGTCTGATCAGGCGCGTTTAGTTATTCTAACCAAAATATACTGGTCAGTCGAACCGAAGATCAAGTTATTCTAACCGAACGTTTGGTTATTCTATCAAACAGTGGTCAGTCAATCCAAACAGATATTTCATCAAACGGTTTGGTCATCATCGCCACACAGAGAAAAAGAATTAGTTGGATCTATTAAAAATTACTTGCGGTGTCGCGAGTAGTTATTCATTTAGATCAATTTGATTTTTTTTTTTCAATATATTGAGTTGATATTTCTTTCTTCTAATTACATATTATTTCACATGAGTGTAAGGAACAGATATCTGATTGACGTCATTAAAAAATTTCATCGGTTTAAATAAATAATTACTTGTGCGACCCCGCGAGTCACTTTCAGTAGATCCAACTAATTCTTTTTCTCTGTGCAGGATTTTGATTAGATTGACCAAGCTACTTTTCTCACTGCACGCTTTCCGCGGCGGCGGCGGTGGTCTTCTCTTCGTACTAGAAGGAGCGAAAGAAAGAGAGGGACGAGGAAGGGAGCGAGTAACGGTGATAGAGCGCGGGAGAGAAAGAGAGAGAGAGAGAGAGAGAGAGAGAGCGAGAGCGAGCACGCTAGGTGAGGAGAGGGAGAAAGCGAGCGAGATGGAAATATAGAACGAGAAAGAAAGATAGCGCTCGCGGGTCAGCTGCTAGTCATCGCGCAGTCACTCGCAAATCGGACAGCGTCGAATCGCGAACGAGCTCTCGGTGGATCGGGAGAGCTCCGCGGCGGAGAGATCTCCCAACGAGAGACCGAGAGTGCGCGACTAGCCGCACGTGTGAAACGCACCGGTCGGGATATGCGTATACGCACTGAGAAAGATAAATTAGTCCAAAATATCGCAAAACGCATCTGGATAAACGACTTTAGATATTCTAATCAAAATACTAGTAAGTTGAATCGAATATTTAGTTATTCTAACTACACTGAGAAAAATAATTACGTTAAAATGACAAAACGCATCTAGTTAGACATGCTTGGTTATTCTAACTAAAATACTGGTCAGTTGAACCAAATATCTAATAATCCTAACCAAATGCTTAGTATTCCCACCAAACGTTTAGTTATTCTAACCAAAAATCGACAAGTCTGACCAAACAGATGGAGGATCCATATTTCATCAAACGGTTCGGTCATCTTTTCCAGGGTTTTAGTCAGATCGACCGAGTTATTTTTCTCGCTGTACATGTCTACACCGAGGAAAAAATTTACTTGTATCAACTAAATGTGTCTTTCAATAGTCTTAAGAGCAGTGTATAAATACGATCGATTTTTAAGTGAATATTGTTTAGATCCAATCGATGTAATATACATTCGAATCGAATAAATATGCTCTCAGGATTATGTAAAAATATGCTTAATTCGACGAAGCAAATTTTTTTCTCAGCGTAGTTACTCCAACTAGAAAATGGTCAGTTTGTCCAGACAGACGGAGGATCCATATCTCACCAAACGGTTCGGTCATCTTTTCCAGGGTTTTGGTCAGATCGACCGGGTATTTTCCTCAGTGCGTAACGGGCCTGGGGCCCCCGCGTCCCGCGCGGAGGAGTCGCCCGAATATCAGTCCGCCGTAGATTGGGCGCTCGAGATATTGGACAGGTCCAGGAGACACTGTCCAGGCCCCGGGGAGCGGCCCGAGCGCGCAGATAATTTTTCGGGATTGTCAAAAGTCACTTCAGCCTCGAGAATCGTCGGTCGCGGGGACTCGGGGGGGGGGGGGGGGGCTGGGAAATATTTTCGGTAGGCCTCGCTACGCGCGGTACGTACGCGGGGGCACCCCCGTGTGTGCTGCACTCCCCCCCGCGCCAGGCTCGTCGCTCTACTCGTATATCGGCGGTGGAGGGGTCATCTCTCTCTCTCTCCCTCCCGTCCCCACTCCTCTGCGGTTTCCCCTTCCTCGTCGTCCACTTTTCCCCGCTTCCCACCGTCGACGACAGGATCGCGTCCTCCCCTCTACCCGCGAAAATTAAAGGGCGCTCCGAATCAGCTGGTCGAAACGGGAATAATAAATTGAGTCGCTCTCTTGGTTTCAAAATCGGCCAACTCCAAGTAAGCAAATTTGTCAGGACTTCCAAAAATATGTACCATATAGAAATGCAAGCATTAATTAATGCGATTACTTGGTACATATACCTATAAGTATATTGCTTCGGAACAACTAATCCATATGTGTATACAGAAAATTCTTGGAAGATTTTGCTGCATTATAATTTTTTCAATGGAGATGGCCGATTTTATCAAATACGGAGGTGGCCGATTTTGAAACCAAACGACTCAATTATACGTCCCTGGAGCCGCGCGACTCGCTCGCTCAAGCGGGAAAACAAAGACTGAAAGTACTTAATCGGGTGACGCTCGACGGTGGAAAGAGAGAGAGAGAGAGAGAGAGAGAGAGAGAGAGAGAGAGAGAGAGGGAGAGTGTCGAAATTTCGAAATCTCGCACGATAAGCGAGCGGCGTCGCGCGAAATCGAGAGTTCGCGAAGGGGAGGGAAAGGGGATTTTAAGTTTCGAAGAGAAACGCGTCCTTTCATCGCAATTTCGTTATCGCGGATATACGTCCGGAGTCGCAAACGAATTCGGACGCGAACGGCAGGCGGTGTATCGTATGCGCAAACCGCGGGGTCGTGTAAATACTTGTAATAGCGCCAATTAAAATAATGACGGTAGGCGGCGTTGTTATGTAAATGTTGGTTTGATTGTTTTTTAAATTACCCACGAATTTCGAGCTGCCAAGCGTACGTCGAACGACGCTTCCACCGTTCCGGGGGGAACGTAGGTACCCGGAGTCTTCCAACGGGAGCGCGAGCGCGCGCGGCAAAACTCGTAAAAAGCAGAAGATCGTTTTTCCATTCGCGGTGCCCGCGCTACACTCGAGCGGAGATTCGCGTCGTGCTCTCGCTTATCTACCCGCGAACACTCAATTATTCCTAATAGAGCGCGTATAAATTCGTCAGTTTCACAGAAATGAGTTTCGAAATGTTTTACCGCCTCCCCTCCTCCCGACGCCCCACTCTCCCGCTATCGCGCGCGCTGTCTCGTTCTCTCCCTACTCTCGCCTCCATCTCTCTCTCTCTCTCTCTCTCTCTCTCTCTCTCTCTCTCTCTCTCTCTCTTACTCCCTCCCTCGCTTTCTCTCTCTCCACCGCCGAACCACCAAGACAGTTCATCCCCGTCGCGAAGTGCGGGGCTCCCCCGAAAATGCTCCCCCTCGCAGACGTTACCCCCACCCCGGGGGTGAAAACTACCCCACGACGTGTGGGGTGTCCGGCCCGCCGAGGTGAACCGAACGCGTCCGAAGTGAGCGCAGTGCCCGACACCAGGTCCCGAACGCCGCGACTAGGCGCACGTCCGGCACAGTCCACTCAGAGATACGACCCATGCTGGACCAACACCGCTGGTCCACGCCAGCATCCACTCGCACGAGACATCCTCGCTCGCCGACCGACGTGACGAGGGACGGGAGCGGATAGAGGCGGGAGGTGGCAGCCTCGTGGTGCGACGACGAAGCGCACGGGAAAAGCGGCGGGACTCGGCACGACTGTCACCGCCAACTTCCACGGGGAAAATCGGCGACGGCGACGCGCGGACGCCGAGGAGAGGGTCACCCCGGTTGACAGTTCCTCCGCGAGAATTTTCATCCGAAACCCCCGTGCTGCGCCCCGGGCGGCCGACGACGATTGTTCATCGAGTGACGCGCGTTTCGAGGTGGTTCCCGTCGACGGACTCGACAGTTTCGCGGGTATGGTCGCCGCGAGAGTCGAAACGAGCGACGAAGGCGCGCCGGCTCGCACGACGGGCCACGAGAAGTTCGCGCACGTCGTCGTCGTCGTCGTCGCGGTTTCGCCGCGTTATTAATTCCGCGGTACGTCGCGCTCCGCGGCTTTTCGGCCGCTTTTTCGTGTGTATCCGTCCGCCTTTTGACGGGCTCCGAGCGCGCGCGCGAGAGAGAGAGAGAGGGAGAGAGCGAGTTCCCCGCGGACTCGCGTCTTTTCTTCACGTCGGTGCGGTCAGCAGAGGCCGAGAGTCGCGTGCGAGGGGCGGTCGATGTCACTCGGCTCTTGACAAAGTGACGGCCAGTGGACGAAGCCGGGTGGGCGAGACAGTACTCCGGAATGGTCATCGTCGTCGTCGTCGTCGTCTGACCTGGAGGGAGGCGGACACTCGCGCGACAGGTGGAAGACTCGCGAGAGAACTCACCGGCAGTGCTTCAGCGGTCTACGGCGTTTTTCCCCCCCGGAGAAACGCGACGAGCCGAGAGCAGTGCGTATCGCGGGAGGATTTTCCCGCAAACTTCGCCATCGACACACCGTCCCGGAGTTCGACGCACGAGTGCACCGCGAGGAGAGGAGGTCCGCGCGGTGAACACGATGGACGCGTGACGGAGTTCCTCCTCGGCGATTCCTCGCGACGCGAAACCCCGTGAAGTCGTCGCGAGTTCCTCGACGGAGAGAGAGAGAGAGAGAGAAGGAACGACGGGAAAGCGCGCGAAATCGCAATCGAAGAAGATGCAGTGAGAAGGACGCGATGCGAGAACAACGGGAACGACGTCGACGACGAGGCGCTCGTTGCTGAGGAGAGAGACTCGCGGGAGCAGAGTTCCTCGGGACACACTCCGGTTTGTTTTTTTTTTCCGGAGTCTCGACGGGGCGAGCGAGGCTCGCCCGTTTTTGAGTTGACTCGCGCTCCTCTCCCTCGTCGGTTCAGTGCGATCCGGTAAGATCGAAGCTGTCATCATGAGGATCAAAATGCCCGCGGTCAGGATCGCGCAAGGTGAGTGAGATTGTATTTTCACGATGTAAAGTTAAGTGTGCGAGGTGTTCGATATCGACGGCGCGCGAGTTCGTTCGAAAGTTTTTACCGCCGCGCTTCATTCGCCGCCCATTCATCGAGGGGGAGCGGCCGACGACGATAGGGTCATCGATAACCCTGAAAGTGCCGATCGCGTAAAATCGATAAGATATCGACGCGGGGATAGGACGTCCGTTGAAATCAATGAACGCGTGTCGGTCTGAGTTATTCTCTCTCTCTCTTTTTTTCTTCGGAATGGATAAAATGCAGAGAATTCCGGTACTTTGGACAGTTTTGCGCCGGTGGCCAGTCTCGACGAATCTTCGATTTCCGCGCGAGGAGGAAAAGTGGTGAAAAGTCGGTTGGATGCCACGCGTAGCGTTGTTTTGCGCGCGGCGGGCCAAAAAGGGACGCGTTTCTACCGAGTCGATCGCGCGATCCGCTCCGTTCCCGATTGTTTTTTACGAGCAGATTACAGGGCACTCTCTCGTCGATCCTCGCGATCTCGAGCTTCGAAGCTCGGTTTCGTTTCGAACTTCCGTGACGGTCGAACTCGACGAACGATCGTCCCAAAATTTGAACGCTCTGCGGGAAAAGTTTTCGCTTTCGCGGAAACCTTTGAATAACAATTTCGACGCAGCTCGCAACTCGACGAGAATCGGAAGATTTTCTCGGGCGCAGGTAGCATCGCACCTGCACCCGTCGCGGGAGACGAGGAAGTAAACGAAATAGAGATTCGCGCGCGCAAACGCTGCAAGTGTAAAGGTCGAAAAGAAAGAGGAGGGAAGGGAGGGAAGAAGAGAGAGAGAGAGAGAGAGAGAGAGAAAAGAGCGAGTGACGACGACGAGCACCGCGCGACGTCTTGGGGGTGTCGGCAGAATTTTTAATTAGTCCCCGTACACCCCCCACCCCGAGGGGGGCGCATTGTCATGCGCGCCTTTTTCAGAGACTTTTCCACCCCCGTCTCTCAGCCCTCACCCCCTCCGGCCTCTCACCCCCTCGCCGCCACGGCTCCGTTTTCTTAATTACAACTGCGATATTCTTTAGTTCGCGCGATGACGCCGCCGCGAAAAGATACCGGAACTCTTCGATCATCCGCGCGCGCGACACCCGGGCGTCGGCAGTGACCGATTGATCGGTACGAATCGTCGTGTGTCCGCGAATTTCCCGCTACGCCGGATCGCCTTCGATCGCGCGCGCGAGCCTCGACGCGAAAGTGCCCCGCTCGCCGGAATGGATCTGCCTCGCAGACGTCGGCGGATTTTTCGAAATCGACGGAAACCGGCGTTGCCCCGCGCGAATTCCGCGTTCCCGGATCGATCCATCGCGAGGACTTCGCGCCCGGGAAACGACGAGCCGCGCGGCGCGTCGGGCCGGAACTTCGTTCGACGCTTTCGAGATTCGTGAATCGGGAGGCGGATTTCTTTCGAATTCGAGGACGACGCGGCGTGCCGCAGGAGTTTATCGCGTGTGAGTGTGATTTTTTCTTCGCAAGAACACCCCGGAAGAGAAAATCGTCGTCGAGCGGTTCTTCGGCTTTTCTCGGCGAAAAAACGTCACGCGTTTTTTCCCCGAGTCGAGGCGACGCTGTACCACGGATTTTCGTCGAATTTCGAGGCGTCTTCGAGCCACGTATCGCCGCCGGACCGCGAGACGTCACGGCCACGCCTCGCAATTTCTTTTCGCATCGGTAGCCGACTTTTTCTTCTTCTCGACGCGAGGACGGAAATGTATCGATCGCCTCTCGTGCGTCGCGCGAGTGTCACGCGCTCGTGAATCGTGACTGAACGCGGCGCGCGTACGCCGATCGGCGTAGGGGCGTTCGCGATCTCGGATGAATTTTGCGTGTGTCATTTAGCGCTCCCAATAGCAGCTGCTGCGCCTTTCGAAACAACGAGAGCCTTTCGCGTAGTTCGTTCGTTGAAGACTTCTGCCTCGTTCGACGACGCGTCGCGGCGTCGTCCGTCGGAATGGATCGAAAAGGCTCGCTCGGAGATGGACGACGGGGAAACGGCGGTTTCGACGAATAAATCAGCTCGAAATGAGAAATCGGCCGCGATGCCTCTCCGGTGCTCGGTATTCGGAAGTGGTTTTGTGATTTTTTCACTTCCCTCCGAAGCCCGTGAAAGGTTGTTTACGTAAATTCGACGTGCACTGGTTTATCGAGAATCCCATCCCCTTCTCTTTATACACGCCCGCGGTGTACGGTTACCCCCACCCTCTCCCTGCGGAGTGATTTCGAGCAGTGCGGTTTTGGATCGCGAACGTTTCTTCGGGGACGTTCAATTGCAATTGCGTGATTCGGCCGATCTTAATTCAATTGAACTGGAATTCCGAGTTTCTTTCGTTCTTGATCGACAGAGTTGTGAGATTTTCGGAAGACAAATATTTTCTCACTGTCCATAAAGTGAATGCGATCAGAGATATCCTTTCAGAATTGTGCAGATCTTGGCGTGAAAAGGGTGCAAGCCACAAAAACTGAAACCAATATTTTTGTTCCAAACAATTTCGAAATAAGGGTCGAAGCCACACACAACTTGAAATACTAGGCAACCAATTTTATCATTTGCGCCTAAAATCAAATAAATCAAATTGGATGTTGTGGATTTAAAATGGTTTTTAAAGCTAATTTCCTCACAAGTGTTATTGCACGCGGCACACATCGTTTTTACGCCAAGGTCTTCAATTATAATTCGACTCGAATCGCTCTCCTTTCCGAAATTTTCGTTGTTTCGCCCCAATGTGGAAACGATCGAAAACCGCCCGAGACACTTCGCGCTCGCTGCGTCCTTTCGTACGATTCTGCAAGTGCGCGCGGCGGTACCTTTACTCCGAGGCCGTTATTTGCTAAACAAAGTGCGTTTAACGCGCCCCTGTCGGCACGTGCGCGGCACATGCATGCCCGGTATATCTGTTAAATATTGTCTTTGATGCGGCCCGTCGGACGCCCCTCCTCGCGCTCGTTGAAGCGCCTTTGGTGGAGCGCGAGCAAAAAACTACTTTGATTTGATTTCGTAGATTAACCTCAGGGCGCCCCGAGCGCGTGGCGAACCCTTTTTCACAGGGGTCCAGCACGCGCCCAGGTAAGACGAGTCTACGTCGTCTCGCGGTCGTTTCCTGTCGCTCCGGCTACTATACGGTAATTCGATTCGGGACGCTCGGCTTTGAAGAGGATCCGGCTGCGGAGACCGCTGCAGTCGGATCGAGGAGTTCCGGAGCCGATTCGTTATCGAGCGAGTGTCGAAACGATCCCAAATCGTTCTTTCGGGCGAGTCCCGGTGATTGAAATGGACCGAGGAATTGGTTTCGCAGTGAGTAAGATCGGCGGGAGTAGATAGATCGCTGAAAAAAAGTACCTCTTCTCACCGCCTGAACCAGCCTCCGAGTCTCCTCTCGCCGAGGGAAGAGTCGCGCGCGCGACCCGATCGTCGCGTCGCGCCGAAATCCTTGAAAGTGTCGAACGAGACCTCGGCCCACCCTCCCCGTCTTTTCGTTGCGGCGGTGGCGGGTCGAAAAAGGCGCGACACCTCGTCATTTCGCAAATAGCTCTCTCGAACGTTTCAATGCCCCGCACGATGACCCGGTTGGTTCGATAACCCTCGTCGAGATGGCGGCACTCGCCGTCACCGGACTACGCATCGACGTGCGCGCGGTGCGATGAAAAAATAAGCTCTCTCTCTCGTTCGGACGCGGTGGCTTCCAGATTTTCGGAGAGCGTCGACTCGATCGATTTGTTCTGTTCGATTTTTTCGGGGGTTCACATTTTTTCCAATTGACTTTCACTCGCGAATAAACTCGCAATTGTCGGATGCCTCGCGCTTCGTTGACTTTCGAGCGACTAACTGGTCCGATTTCGAGGACCGAATTCTCCGTAAAGCGACCGCCGCGACGAGTTGACCGCACCCGGATATTACCCTGACCATAGGTGTGCCTCGTTCGGACTGTACGGGCCGGCGCAGCGGGTTTTCCACAAATCGTATCACCGCTCTGACGTCGACCTCGCTTTCAAATGTTAATCAAATGCCGCGTTCCGCGCAGCGACGGGGCGATGCGACGAAACGCGCGAAACTCTTTCTACGGATGTGGGGGGGGGGGGGGGGGGGGGAGGGCGTGGTTTCTGGGAATAAAAAGGCGCGTGCTAGAGCTCGTAAGCGACGAGAGAAGCAGGCATTTAACGACTCTCTGTATCGAAACTCACGCAGGGATGACAATATTATGATAATTCGAAAATAATACCTCGCGAGGAGAATGAGGACGAGGGAGAAAACTTCGATCTCCAAATCTTCCATTTCTCCCCTGTTCGTATAAAACACGCATCACCGAATCTTCTCCAAAAAAAAAAAAAAAGATGATCCGTCTCGGAATCCCGCAAATTTTCTCGCGAAAGCGAAGCCACTCGGCATTTTCCCTCTCCTTCGCGCGCCGTGTCATTATTCTCATTGATATCCGGTCGCGGGACCGTCCTCCGCATAATTAATGTCCCACCCCGCGAAATTACAGTGTCAACCGAACCCGCGAACGAGTTTACGCCCGAAAGGAATTAATTATCGATCACATCGCCGCATCGCGCGCGCTTGCCTCCTCGCCCGAATCCTTTTACCGGAAGAAAGGCACAGCGTTCCGCTCGTTTCTTCCCGTCCCTCTCCATCCAGCCGTTCGGGGCTGTATATCGTCCGTCCAATCTGGCGGCGGGCAATTTCATCTGACATACGACGTCATCGGGTTCGTTCGCGAGGTTATTGGCCTTCTTCGGAACGGAGCTCACCGCTCGAAGCGAAAACGAGGAGGCGAAACCGAGATTTTGATACCGCCGATGCGGAAGCGCGTCACCTCCGTCGCTGTCATCTTCAACGGGGGGGTCAACGAGGAGCTGCGGTGACCGCGCCACTCGATAGCTCCCCCTTTTCGCGCGAACGAGCCTCGGATGACGCTTTCCCCTCCCTTTCCAGACGGAGGAAAAAAAAGCTCGAAATTTTCACCCCTGGACGCGTACGGTCGGAGGTCCTTCCGCGCGCGGATCGGGGACGGAAGTCCGGGCACATAATAGCCCCGCGCGACAGGTTTTTCCTAAACACCTTCTTCCTTCGGTGGACACCTCGCCTGTCCAGCGGTTCCCCTCCTCGCTCGCTAAACGCTCGTAAAAAAGAGGCGGGATGTCGGGGAGGGCGCGCGAGATGGATATACTCGCGGTGGAGCGAAGAAGGGCGAAAAATAAAGGGACGCCGGATCTCTCGTCCGAGAAGTAGCGAGGGACGTGGAGCGAAATTTATGTTGTTTGCGGTGTCGCTTTCCCGGTCCACTGTAGACCATTGTCCGCGAGATCCCTCCTTCCAAGGTGCCAACAACCTCCGAGCGATAATCTGCTCACATTATGCGCTTTGTCGCCCCTTCGTTCGGGGACGGGGTGTGGTGGTGGTCCGACGGCGAGCGACGACTACCTGACCAGGGGTCACCGCGCGCCCCTCGCAAGGTGATCCTCTCGACCAGCTTCCACGAGGGGGCGAGACACCTGACACGGGGAATCGTCGCGTGACCTTCCTCGCATTCCCTCCTGCCGTCGCGATTGACCAGCGCGGCGACTCGCGGTTCGTTCGCTCTTAATTTGAATCAACCGGTCTACCCGTGAAAAATATTCCTATTTTTTTTCATCACTTTGCAATCCGTACAGATATTCGATATCACGCGACGAAAAGATATGCTCGACGAAATAATCATTCGCTGAGTTGTGAGTGCGTTTCTTTCTGTGAGAGTGTGACGTCAAAATGCCAGAGAGATGCACTTGTATCGAGCAACGAGAGTGCGAGAGAGATAGACTTACGGGGCACGATGACGTAGCTGCATCTAAAAATTCCGCTTTCCAGCTCAAGCAAGGGTGAAGTGAAAAATGAAGAAATACAGGGTAACTATATTTGTCCAAATTGTTCGAATCCGCGATAAAAAGAATTGCGGGGAAGGCCGAATTGACGAGACGATCCTCCGAAATGCGAGTGACTAAAATTCGTATGAAGCGGTTGGGTGTACGATTTAAAGACTGCAGTCGTTAATTGCGAAAATAATTGATGAAAAAAAAATACGGGATAAATAATTTCGTTGAAATTTCTCGAATCTGCGGTAAAAAGTATTCTGGAAAAATCGAATCGGCGAGACGATCTTACGTAACGCGAGTGAGCAGAAATCGTGCGAAGTGGTCGGGCGTACCTACCGCGCGTCACGAGTTGACGACAGCAGTCCTTATCGCGAATCCTCTCTTCAAAGACCGTACGCGCAAAGGCGCTAAAAGTATCGAGGATCGCGGCGCGAGTCCCCTCGATGGACACCCGTTATACGGGAGATGTTAACGGCGCCCGTGTACGTAACGGGCGCACGCGGGCTTCTATAAATACGGTTTGGTAGACCAAGTTCAGGGGAATAGGGAGGCGTTCGTGGCGTTTTTAGATTCTCCCTTTTTTTCTTCATCGCCTCGCCCTTCCAGGCTGCCCGCCGCCGCGCGGATAGCCGAAAGCCGAGTCGGGCGCCGCTCCCGCGAAGATTCTCGCTCCCTCGTATCGCTTCGACGGCCGATTCTTCGGCGGCGTCTCGAGATCGCATCTTCGTCTTTGAAATTCTTCCATTTTTTCGGCCCAAGCGACACGGTTACCCGGACACTTCGGGCCCGCCGAAGGTGCTTCGACCTCGCGCACATCGCCGCGCGGCCCTCTCGCCACCCGCGGGCCAGAAGAGTACGCGGAGACCGCCCCGCACGTCCCTTCGGGGAAACCGTGAAGACGTTTCTCGCTAGGTAGGCTCTAAAACCGCGGAGCACGTACGATTCGTCGAGTCGCCGTGTCCAGTCTCTCTCGCCGCGAAGAGGTGTACCCTCCCTTTCCTTCCGTCTCCCTTCCCCGCGCTATCATAATAAAACTCCACTCTACTCCCGCGTGCGGGCTCGCTCTCCCGCAAACTCAACTCCTGCCGCGCGTCGACCGCATCGGGCACGATCCGCGGCGTCGTCGTCGTCGTCTCTTCCCGCTCTTCTTCTCCCTCTTCTTCGCGGAACTCCCGCGCCTGCAGTCCGTGACTCTTGCCCCCCGACGATTCCAGGTCAGCTTATTCGATTCCTCGAATCCCCGCGGTCGATTTAACGGATATCGAAGCGCGCGCACGGCGATGCTTCGCGATCAGAGATTTTTCGATGGAGCCGGGAGCGAGAATCGCGGGAAAATTTCTCGGAAAAATTGCGCAGAGTTCGCGACGCGACGAAGAAGGAAGTGTCGTAGCAGCCGAAATTCGAGGCTCTCCGTGTAGCGTCCGCGCAGCGAAGCCAGACGGAGTGGTGCGATACGTCGCGGGAGGAGGGGAGAGGGGACGCGTCGCCGAGGCGCGTTTCGTCGTCTCTATAGTCGACTTCGAGACACCGGAAAGGGAAGTGACAATTTTCAACGCGATACGGGCCGAGCGGCCGCGCCAGGATATTTGCTTTAACGCCGAGAGAGCGACCGCGCGAGAGACGCGAAATCGAAGCGAGCCATTCGAGAAATCACGTCCGGCCATTGCGAGGCTGACCCGAAAAAAAGATTTGGCCCAGAAAGAGGCGGCGCGGCCGATCCGCGGGAGCGATCGCTCGTCCGGACGCGATACGTCGCGCGACTCGATTGGCCTGGCGCGCAGAATAGCGCGACGGGACGGTTTTTTGAAAATTAATCGCCGTCCGCGGCCTGGTGGGAAGGGAAAGCGGGGCAAGAGAGGGCGACTCCTTTGTGACGAACGGGACCAATAGTGCGAGCAACGGTCCGCGGGGTGGCTCGAATATGCGGGGTGCGCTTGTGCCACTTGAAAAAAAAGAAACAAAAAAAAACACGCAAAGGCGCGGGGTTTTCGAATGCACGGACGGACGAAGAAATACGAAATGACGTGTTATTTTTTGGGCTCGATTTGCGAAGAAAGAGTATTTTATTTCTCGGCGATTTTACGATACCTATTGTGACGCACACTCGGGAAAAGGGTCTGGTTGAATGTGAACCCGCGCGATAGAAAAATTTACTTGAGATGTGAATGGGAATTTATTCGCGTCGAAGAAAAGTCTATTTTCATCAGATTAACGTTCTATTAGGTTGGTACTCGAATAGGAATATATGCAAAACATTAATTTAATTTAAACAGACTTTTGTTCAATATAAATAAATTCCTATTTATTTCATATAAATTTGTCTATCAGGGTGCTGCTCAACTAGACCTTTTCCTTCAGTTGTACTCGAATAGCACAGGTAGGCTTGTCTACTGGTTGTTGGTAACGGATATTTTGAAGATACATTATTTTGATTTTTTATGCATTATTCGTAAGCAACTTATTGGATAAGAATATAAAGAGCAAAAAATGCGCTATATGTTGTACATACTGAAAAAACTCATGAGCGAGAAACTCTTGGATCTTTTTTAGATATTCTACTTGGAAGAATAGATGGTAAAATTTGTTGGATTGCATTCTGCTACGATTTGTCTATTTTCTTACTACAGTAGACGTTACCGAAAAAAAAACATTCATCTTACAGGCAAGTAAGCGCAAAGTGTCGTGCTACTCTATTTTGATATTTTGGACCTGCGAGGTATCTTCGTAAGCTAGTTTCCATACTGTGAAAAAAAAACCTGATCAATCAAACCAAAATCCTGAAGACGATAACCAAACCGTTTGGTAAAATATAGATCTTCCATCTATATATATTTGGTCAGACTGGCCATTTTCTGATGAGAGAATAGCAAGATATGTGTAATTAGAATAATTAAACACGTAGTTGGAACAAGTAAACACTTGGTTCACAATTTACTAGTATTTTGTTTAAAATAATTAGACTCCTTTAACCAGATGCGTCTTGTCATATTTTAACCGAGTTATTTTTCTCAGCGTATCGACTCGATAGCAGGACGAACGTTGAAATGTAATTGTTCACTCGCCGTGCTATCCGGGCTACAATAGACTCGCTCGCTCGAGTGACTCGAAACTTCGCCGCCGAGCAGAGAAGGTTGCATTCCGTATTCACGTCCTTATCCCACATCCGCGGAGGTCGCGCACCCGGTTTCCTTGCCGATTTGCCCTCTTCCATCGCCGATTACTTCTAGAGTAAAAAAAAAACCTTTATCGCAATCTCTCTTCGTATACTTCTCGAGGATGCATTCGTTCGAGACTCTCCGTCGCGTCGTGGGAAGTGGCAAGTCTCGAAGGGGGGTGCACCAGAAACGTCGAGGCGCAAAGGGCGCGCATTTCCATAGCCGCGCCTAACTCGCTCGTCCGGTGGCCCGCGGTACAGGCGCGGTTCGCGCTCGTTAGGCATCCGCGCGCGCGCGTGGGGTCGCTCCTATCTGACTTTTCCGTCAGCGGTGGACGCGGTGTTTCGCTCCAGCCGCGGGGTTCCGAACGCGTCGACTCGAACGACGAATTTATCGGCTGGAACGAGTTTTGTGTAATCTTCCTAACGGACTGTGCCCCCCGCCTCCTCTTTTCCTTCCCCCCGGTTTCCCAGACGGTTTACACTTTTTTTTTTCGAGAAAGAAATCGAACGTGTCCAAGCGCAACGAGCGCGTCGACACGGCTGACGCATGCCGGGGCGGCTCGTGGAGTGTACGCGTAGGTACGTCTTGTACAGTCGCGGTGGTCGGTCGTGTGACTCCGAGCTATCGACGGATTTCCGTGTGTGAGTGTCGAGCTCTCGCGTTCTCGGCTTTTTATGGCGAGAGCGGGCTCGCGTCAATTATTGTCTTCAACGTACCTGTACCGTCGTTTTTGATCCGTACTCTCGCTGCGAAGGAGACGGGAACAAATTTCAATCGCCTGCATCCCCCGTTCGGAAAACCACCGGACGCTTTCCACGCCTAGAAAGCGCGCGCGTATCACTAGGTTTTCGTTATTTTCCCCCCGCGGGTCACGGGAAAAGCACGTGTTCGTTAATTATTACGCGTGTACACGGTTCGGCACTTCGCGCGTTGTCAAAAGTTTGTATTCGGCGTTTTGCAGCAGCGAGCGCCGTGCGCGCTCGCGAGCGCGGGGGGATGTTTTGAATAATGTAACGAACGCGCGGGCACACATAGAAGTTTCTAATTAACCGATGCGCGCTCGGCTGACTGTGCCGGACAACACAAAGCAGGCTGCTTCGCGATTCAGCGCTTTCCCGTTGGTCGCTCGCTCGCTCGCTCGCTCTTCTTTTTTTTTATTATTTTTTTTTTTTTTCAGAACCGTCCTCCCCCGGGTTTCCGGATGAGGGAGGTGGGTTGAAAAGGCGCGGTATCGCGCACCTGTACTCGAGAGTGCGCCGTGGAAAAGGAAAAAAGCGTCGACGCGTCGAACGTCTATTCCTTTTTTACCTCCGAGCGCGCGGACTCCCGGCCGAAGGGTTGATTTGGCGAAGAGAAAAGGTGCGCGCGAGAGGAGTCTCTCTCTCTCCCTCTCTCTCTCTCTCCCGGATCGCCGCATCTCGCCGGAGCGCGCGGTCGAGCGAGGAGCATGCGTCCGGCCGCGCGGCACCTGGACGCATAACTGTACCCACATGATTTATTTTGATCAAAAATCGAGGAAAGGGTTTTTCAAAGGGGCGACTGAAAGCCGAGGGACAGGTCAACTCTAGGACCTGTTTTGCCGTTCTCAATGGACAATGTCCTGCCGCACAAAGGAGCGGCTAGATCCTCCCACGATACGCGCATGGGCCGGCCCCATTCAGGGTCCGTGAGAACCAGATTTCATATTTTTCATAACTCCGCGCGAATGGGAGAGAGTATTTTTCTGGGCCGCACACGGACGGATCTGTCGGTACGGGAGAGAGGCCGTGACGGGGTGGTCACTGATTTCACCCGTTTGTCCCCGGAGTGACACTCGCCGTTTCCGTCCATCGGGGCACTCTCTCTCCGCGCGCTCTTCGAGACGCCTGTCCGTCGAGTTCCCACACAGGCTCGAATTCTTCGGAAGCTATGCAGCGTGTGAGTCCGAACTTACTCGCCGTAAGAGAAGCTGGAATCGCTATTTTCTCATTATCTGTGAGCTTTTGGCTATGATTTTTGTATGATGTCTTTTTTGAGGATTACTTTTTCATCTGTAATAAAATCTTGCATCTCGAGATGTAAGCCAAATGTTTATGAATGACGAGACAACAGTTATTCGAGTTTATTTCCTGGCGTGTAAGTTCAGCCTCGTTATGATGTACATACATTATGTATATGTGGGAGTTTCAACGATTTTTTAATTTTTTTTTTTTCGTCAACGAAATTTCATCTCCGATCGTATAGGTAGTGATCCCTCGATATGCCGAAGGCTAGAATCCTGAGAAAAAATGTGCTTCGCTTGAATGTGCGTTTAAAAAATGCAAGATATCCAGAGAGGATTCTAAATTAGGTCAGGTCAGTTAAAATCCCGCTCCTCTGCCACGCCGCTACCGCTGCGAGCGATCTCCTTCGGCGAACGGGGGGGGGGGGGGGGGACGCGGAACTGATTTTTGTACCCCGTCGCAGAGAGTTCTTTTTTGCTCCTCGCGCACGGAGACGACACGCAGGGGTACGCGAGGTGCGGGGAGCTTCTTGCAGGGAGAAAAAACTTGCGGGACGCCATTTTGAATCCTTTGTGTCACGTACGTTCGACGAGTCGAGGAGGCGAGCGAGAAGCAGAGGAAGCGAGAGAGCGAGCGAGGAAGGAAGGAAGGAAGGCGCAGGAGGGTTGACCCAAAAAACACTTACCCCTGGGGAAAGTCTGAGGGGGTTGAAAAAAAAAAGTGGGGGTTTTCTATAAAAATTATCCCCACCCCTCGGAAGGTCCTTTCTATTCTTTTGATATCCTGTCGGGGGCCCGGTGAGCCTGCCGATCTCCAGTCAGCATCCGAGCATGGACCGGATCGGGTCTCCCGTGCCGTGACCGAACAGCAGTTCGAATCGAGACCGTTCGTTCCGAAATCAGAGCGCGCGCGCGCGGCTCCGTTTCTCCCCCTTTCCCCCGACATGTGTCGCTCGCGCGTCTGAGTCGGTTACGCGTCGATGTTCGCGGGAGTGTCGTGCGAAGTGTGGCTCGGTGGATCTTAACGGTATTCGATTCGCGGAACGAGCGGTGATCATGACGCGGAAGGGTAAATGTTGTCTTTCCTTTTTTTCTGATTTCCCGCGGAGAAAACGGAGCGGAAGAGTCGAGCAGCGCGTTGCAACGGACGGAGAATGTAAAACACGTCCGGATAAAATTTTCGAGAGGAGCAGGATTTCTCCCCCCGCAAGACGGGAAATTCTCCGCGACTGTTTATAGGACCGACTCTCCACTCGCATGCAAACTACGTAGCGTTCTACGGTGTGCATCCCTCCCCCCGCCACGCACACAGACATTCCCGAACCATAGACGTAACGGACCCGAACGTGTGCACGTACATGTCACGTGACCTCGGATGGTACAATGGGATTAATTTGTTAATCTGTCTGGTTATACGTCGATCGAATCAAAGGACGCTCCCCCCTCTCCGTCTTGCTCGTTGTCCTCTTCGAACCTCACCGTTCCTTGGCTCCTTCTCTTCCTCCTGCTTCACCTCACCGGTTCGTCCCTCGCGCTCCCTCTTTCTCTCCCGATCACGAGGAGGGACCATACGTAGGTATACGCGCGCGTCTAATGCTCGCGTCGAGAAAGAGAGGGAGAGAGAGAGAGAGAGAGAGCGAGAAGGAAATTGGCGCTACCCAATACTAATGGATAATGGAATTATTGGTTTCGGTCGGGGCTCGCCCTGGGGATGATCGTAATTCAATTGTTTCGATGTGTCCTCTGGACGTTTTGACAGGCCCGATGCCCTAACAAGAATATCGCCCGGGGTTATCCTTATATTTCCAGCTCTCGCGGTTTGTCGCGACGCGAGACCGGGGTGAGTATCGCCGTAGCGGATTGCAGTGGCATCGCCGCGAAGCGCCTCCGCATCCCGGCTTCCTTCCGGGATACAATCGTGCGAGAATCCATCGGAACGCGGACGATCGATGGTCGGAATCGAAGCAAAGTACGCAGAGAAAAACGAATTGGTCGGATCTACTGACGATTGCTTGCGGGGTCGCAAGTAATTATTTATTTATACCAATTAAATTTCTTGATACATCAATTAGATGTTTCTTCTGAGCAATGGTGTCGAATAGTACACCGTTAGAAGTTGTCAAAAGCTCCCAACACATCTGTAAATTCAATTTACAGACCTAATTATTGTGAAATTCAAAAACATTTGGTAATTTACGATACGTATTGTGATTTTATGATATTTTATCAGGATTCTACAATATTCATCGTCATTTTCCAATACATTCCTCATGGAATTTGTGTTTTTTTTTTTCGAGAAATTATTAGTAATTGTATACAACACCTTCGTGTTTGTTTGAGGCTTCCAACACAATTTGTGAATTCAAAACAGACATGTTTAATAGTATAATATGTGATTGCAAGGAAGAAATATCTAATTAATATGAAAAAAGAGCAAATCGATGTAAACAAGTAATTACTTGCGACCCGGAAGTAATTATCAGTAGATCCAACTAATTCTTTTTCTCCGTCCATTCGAGGTAAACCAGCCGCGAGGAGAACATCTCCGGGGCGAATTGATCATCTCCGAATCGCGGTGCAGCGTCGTACGAGTACATAGGTATAGGTGTACAATCGGAGCGGGATCGCGTCGATTCGATCCGTCGGAAGGAGCGGCCGTATATATCGGAGGTCTATCTCGCTCGAGCACCTCGCTCTCGCTATTAATCTCCCGGCCTAACGACCACCCCGGTCCCGCGCAGATACAGATTCTTCTCCCAATCGTCCCGCCGAGATCCTTGTCCCGGCAGAAATTACCGAAAGACGCCAATAAAGGACCGGGCGCGCGATCCGGCACCCCGACGCGCAACGCAACGCCACGGCATTACGAATGTATAGGCCAATTTGTAAGCAATCCAACTTACGTTCGAGGAGCGCGATATCGTATTTTTATGTTATACATATACGCCGCGGACCTCGTCTCCGCCCGGGCGGAGGACCCTCCTCGCTCTCTCCTCCGTCTCCCCGATATTCGTCCGAAAACGTTCGCGCCCCGCGTCCTCGCGGACGCCTGTGCGTCCTCCTCCCTCGCGCTCGCGCGGGCTTTCAAAGTTCGTCGCCTCTCCTCCTTCGCGGCAGACTCTGAGGGCGCTCTCCGCCGCGCGATCGGTAATGTCGGTCGTCCCCCCCTCCTCATCGAGGTGCTGGCGAGTTTCGGTCCAACATCTGCCCCCGAAAAAACAAAAGCCTATTGTCGCTAACGACCGGTCGCGCGTCTCTTGTTTCTAACCGAGCGCTTTTGAATCGTAGGCGAATAACGGACCCGAGGTCCATTGAACGACTCTCCTCTCTCCGCGCTCTCACTCTCTCTCTTTCTTTCTCTCTCTCTCTCTTTCTCTCTCTGTTGGTCTCTTCACTCTCGTTTTCTTACCTTCCTCTCCTCCTCTCTCGTTCTCTCTCTCTCTCTATCTCTCTCCTCTCCGGGGTTACAATTCAGCCGAGCTTCTCGTCTTTCGGGAGTTTTTACCGACTTTTTTGCCCCTCCCAAATATAGGTGAACGTATCCCTCCCGCGCCGATTAAAATCTCGGATTTTCGAAGAATGGCGCGAAAAGGGGAACGACGATTGTGTCTCGTCCGTTTCTCGTACGGAGGGGGTCTCGCCGCGCTTATCTCGTTTCCTGCTTTCGAGGGACGAGCGGAGCAGAGCGAGTCTTCTCCGACGTCGTTTCTTCCCACCGGCTCTCTTCCGCTCCGGGCTTGTCTCGCGTCGGGAGCGTTTAGACGATCGGCCGGAGGAGCGAGAAAGCGATCCCCCGCCGTTCGCCGCGGCGAATTCGGAGGTCGTCGCAAAAATCGCGCCAACGTCGCCGGAATCTCGCTCCTCTCGCGGCGGACGATCTCCCGTCCCCCCTCCTTGCCACCCTCCGCTCGCACCCTTCTCTGAAGTCGCGTGAAAAAAATTCAAAGGTGTGGCTTAAAATTGAGCTTGCGCCCTGGTCAGCTGTGGTCAGCATATAGGTATACACGGGAGCAGCCTCGGGACTCCGCCCAGAAAGAATCGAACGGCGACCCTCGCGCGCGGTTTTACGGGGGCGAGTGTTTCCGCGTATCTCTCGCTGCCGCAACTCGCTCGGTTTAAATAAGAAGGAAGGGAAGAAGTAAATAAAAAAAGAAAAAAAATCCCGCGGATAGATAAAGAGAGAAAGGAGCGGACGGGGAGAGGTCGACGGCGGAGGGGGAGGGGTGGACGGAGGAAATAAAAGGCGCGCCCGCGCTCGAACGAACGAACGAACGAACGAAACGAGAAAGACAATTCCAGACAGACGGGGTTGTTTTCGCGGGCTAGCGAGTCGGCCGGATGGATATACGCGGTACTCGACTACCGACGAAAAGATCGATATATGAACTCCTGCCAATCTCTATGTTAATGCTCCCGCGGATATGTTGGGGCAGTGAGGGGGGCGGGGAGTGTGCCCAGGCTTGCCAAGAATGCTCTCGAAGGACCCTAAAAGTGAATTGTGACGTCTGCGGGTGACCTCGGGACCTCTCCGCGGCCGAATCGTCCCCGTGAATTATTACGAGTCCCGCGCGACCCTCGACACGCGATATCCGGTCCGATCGAGGAACGTGAAATCGCTCGGTCACACGGAAACGTTTTCGCGGTGATGCGCTCGGAGAAAAATCTGGTTGAAGGAACTATAATTTCGGTAGAAATCGTGGTCGATTTTGGCGCCAACCGCGATTCCATAGTTGTTCTAAATAGTAAGATTCTGGTTACAGTAACAAGAGATTAAGGTTACTGCAACCAGGTCAACCTGCAGCATGATCGATAGAAGTCCCTAACCTTTTCTTTTTTATACGGTTAACATGACTATGCAGTAATATTATTGATCTACTTTTGTGGCTAATCAGACCATGGTCTGTGGTTATCGCAAACTACAATCTTATTATTACTATAACCGTGCAACAAAGTTCATCTCGACTGCATTCACGGTCTGTCAAATTGTAAATATGGTACTAGCAACAAGGAAAATTCAATCTTGCGATTATGCTTGATTCAACCACTCGCTTTTCTCTCAGTATGCAATCGCGAAACTCCGAGGTCATCGAGGCTCGCCTATTTCTCCCCCTCGGGATGGACCGCACGCGTCTTATTGTGAAATTTTGGCACGATAGCTTCATTCTTTTTTGAGATTCCTTGATAAGTTGGCGAATTTTTTAATCGGCGCGAGAATTATTTATCGCGTCGGATTGAATATTCCGGAAAATAGAGGAAATTTCTGGAGAACTCTGAGAAAAGTTTCCATTCAAGATCCGTGTACTCGGAAAAATAATTAGGTTAAAATGACAAAACGCATCTAGTTAGACACGTTTTATTATTCTAACCAAAATACTGGTCCAGTTGAATCAGATATCTAGTTACTCTAACAAAATGTTTAATTATTCCAACCAAACGTTTAGTTATTCTAACTAAAAAGTGCTCAGTCTAACCAAATGTGTGAACGAAGGATCCATATTTCACCAAACGGTGAAATTTTTGGTCATCGTCTCATCCCGCAGGGTTTTGGTTAGGTCGACCAAGATATTTTCCTCAGAGAGAGAGAGTCCGGGGTGAATTCTTACAGACTATCTCGAAGCTCGCTCGTCGCACCGAGAAAACGTCGATATCGAACTCCCGTGCATTTTCTCGCGAAACACATCATCCCATGTAGGATATATCGCTCGTCTCTATAATTCGCGAGGTGTCCTTTGCTTCCAGCGGAAACGTCGAAAGGCTCCACGCCAGACACCGTCCAATGCGGGGGCTGCAGAGCCTCCTACCCTCTCGGTGAGATCGTACGATTCATCGAGCACAAAGTCAATCACTGTCGGAGCACCCTGCAAGGCTGCCACAGTCCACCGCCCGCGGCCGCCCCCGAAGACTCGGACCCCGAAGACGCGCTCGCCCTGAAGAGCGAGCAGGAGAAGCTGAGTTCGGTACCCAGCATCTCGGCGCCCATCAACAAGAGGGGCAGCCGCGTGGAGAGTCCACCGACGCCTCAGGGCGCCGGTCCCGACGGTGGCAGCCCCATAGAGCTCAGGGCCAGCGCCAGCTCCACTCCCAAGAGGAGGACGGAGGGCCTCGAGGAGGAGAAGGAGGAGTTACCGAAGAAACTGAAGACGGAGTCCGTCGACGCCGACACGAACACCGTCAATTCCGGTGAGTATCGCGCGTTCGTAGACGAGGCGTGAATGAGAGTACAGGGGGAGAAATAATTGTTGGTGTCAAAAAGATATGTCTCGAATCGATACGGGGAAAAAGAGAGCAGCCATTTTTACCGCTTTCATCCAGTAGCGCTGAGATTCGAGCTGATTTTTAAAAATTTGTACAGGGGAGGCTGTTCTGTGTACAGTTTGCAACGGTAAATAGAAATGTCTACTCTGTACAAATTCTTGAAAATGAGCTCGAGTAAAAATTGCTGGTTTTTTTTCCATGAGGAACATATCGTCGGGTTGTGAGGAGAATACTATTCTATGCCCAAAAACAAGAAACATGAAACAGTGTGTTCCAATTCGGGTAACTATTTATATATATATATAAATTACATAATATTTATATATATGTAGTATATATATATATATTACAATAAAAACCATACCTCGAAAAATTGCCCAGAATCGTCTTCGTTATAGGGTAATGAAACTTTTAAATGCGTAATACTCAAAATTAATAGAAAAGGACTTAGGATAGTATTCTTCTCAACCGACAATATGATCTTACAAATTTTTAAGAATACGGATTCTCGGTCGACCGTCATATATTCTTGATTCAAGAGTAGGGGAGAGTTGCCTATATTGAACCGGTACCGAAATTGAACCTCCTGGCTATTTTAAGTAAATGAGCATTTCCACGTCATCTATCAGTAGAAATTCAAACCTCAGTACTGGTCAGTATGCCTACAAAATATACATGAGATGAGAGATTTTAATTTTTAACTCTCTTGAAATTTTTTCAATCAAACTCTCGACCACCCTATTTGATATATTTTTTCACGCTGATTCTGAAAATGGCAGATATATTTACGATACCTATCTCAAAGGAAATATAAAATATCGGTGATTTCATACATGTACCAGAAAATAATTTTTTTCACGGATAATAATCATCGATATTTCGGTCTTCCTTTGAGATATCCTTAATATATCTATAATTTTCGTAATCAGCGCAAAAAAATACATAAGATAGGATGGTCGAGTTCAATTTTTCGCGAAAATTGAAATCTCTGAAATCGATCTCTCGACCACCTTATCCGATGTATTTTTTCACGCTGATTCCGAAAATGGTACATATATTGACGATATCTCTCAAAGGAAATATAAGATATCGGCGATTTCATGTACCAAAAAATTACTTTTTTTCACGGAAAATCATCGATATCTCGGTCTTCCTTTGAGATATCGTCAATATATCTGTCATTTTCGTAATCAGCGCGAAAAAATACATAAGATAGGATGGTCGAGAATTCAATTCCAGAGATTTCGATTTTTGCGAAAAATCTAAGGGGTATGCCTTAGATTTTTCGCAAAAATCGAAATCTCTAGAATCGAATTCTGGACCATCCTATCTTATGTATTTTTTCGCGCTGATTACGAAAATTATAGATATATTGACGATATCTCAAAGGAAATATAAGATATCGGTGATTTCATGTACCAGAAAATTACTTTATTCACGGAAAATCATCGATATTTCGGTCTTCCTTTGAGATATCCTCAATGTATCTATAATTTTCGTAATCAGCGCAAAAAAATACATAAGATAGGATGGTCGAGAGTTCGATTCCAGAGATTTCGATTTTTGGCCTTACATTTCTTCAATTTTTCGTGAAAATTGAAATCTCTGAAACCGATCTCTCGACCACCTTATCCGATGTATTTTTCACGCTAATTCCGAAAATCATAGTTATCAGGTCCATATCTCAAAGGAAATCTAAGATATCAGCGATTTTATGCTCGGAAAAATAATTTTTTCATAAAAGAATCATGGGTATCTCGGTGTTCCTTTGAGATTTCCTCAATATATTAATGATTTTCGTAAGCAAAGCGAAACAATACACAAGATAGGACGGTCGAGAGTTCGATTCCAGAAATTTCGATTTTTTTCAAAATCTTAAGCTCTCATTCCAAAAATCATGCACTTATTGAGGAAATCTTACAGAATCGCCGAGATATCGATGATTTTCCATGATAAAAAAATGTTCTCGTACATAAAAACGTTAATATTTGATATTTCCTTTGAGATATAGTCAATATATAGGGTATATATGTTAGTACGTGCGTTAATAAGTGCATGATTTTTGGAACCAGCGCTTAAAATTTTGACAAAAAACGAAATCTCTGGAATCAGTAGAAATGCTCATTTACTTAAAATAGCCAAGAGGTTCAATTTAGGTACCGGTTCAATATAGGCAACTCTCCCCTACCTTCACTGGAACGAGAAATTCTTTCTGCGCGAAAAAAACAATTACTCGAACCCGTCACATATTATCTTGCACGAAAAAAAAAAAAAAAAAACGATGGCTTGATCCTGGAATTATATTGTATCTTTGAGATCGAAGGAAACATTTCTTGTTCGGCGCGCTCTCCGGTATATATAGGTAATTATTTCTCGCGGTGTGTCGTCGATCTATCGATCGTTCCGTATCGCGAGTCGATGTGCAAGCGTCGAACAGGATCGACTCCTTACTCGAATAAGAATCTGTACGCTTCGACGAAAGTCTCTAGAGAACGTGTATAACGAGAGCAAACCTAAGGACGAGCGTGTACTCGGTACGACCGCCCCGTGTAATCGCGGGCAAAGGAAGAGTAATGAGATTTCCAAACGAACCCCCCGCGAGTCCCGCTTTCCGCTTTTCTCCGTCGTTCGCGTCTTCCTTTCGAGCGCGTGTACTCGGCTGCTATAACGCGATTCCTCTCTCTCCCCGTGGTTTTTTAAGTCCCCTTTCCGGCATCTCTCTCTTTCTCGAACGCATACGCGTCCCCGCGTACCTACCTGGCGCACGCGCTTTCTCGAATCGGTTGCCTTGGGTCGCGAGCGCACCGCCTAAAAATAGCGCGCGCGATTCCGTCGACTCCGCGCGATCGGTTGGGGCGATGCGAGCGCCCCGTACGCGTGACATTTAAGCGCGTATGTCGCACCTACGCGCCAACGCATACGCCGAGGACCGATCCGTAGAGGAGCGGCGCGGTGCGGAGAGGTTCTGTCGCGCTGGAAGATCGCCGTCGAGAAACGCCCATTTCGGAATCGATCGCTCGCGCGAGATCGGCGCGGGGGGAGTGAGACGGAGTGCGAGGGAGGTGGAGGAGGGACGGGGAGAATTTAAAAGTACAGTTACAAACTGCGCGCCATGTGATGTCTGACGTGGTCTGGCGAGCCCGAACAATGACGAGCGGGGATTCGATTTTTCAATTTAAAACGCTCTCTCCCGCTCTCTCTCTCTCTCTCTCCCTCTCTCCCCCGCCGCTTCTCACTCGCACCGTTCGTCGGGGTCGCACCGTCCATTGTACGTCGCGGCGGGAGGGGGTTGCCGTGTCGTCGTCGCGAAGGGGTTAACTGCAGCGAGCGCGGGTGTCCGCGGCGCGCCATGTGCGAAAGAGAGTGAAGCGCGATTCGATTTTTTTACCCCGATACTTTGAAAAATCTCGAAAGTATCGGGGGGGGGGGGGGGGGGGGCGTACCGATCCGTGAGTCGGGGATCCTCGTTACCGGGGCGACCGCGGGAATCGGGCGATGTCGACGGGGGACGTCGAAAAGTCGGACCGCGAAATCTGGCGCGGCTCATTGTACGTTCGCTCCCGATTCGCCATTCTTCCCTATTCGTTTATTGTTCCGCCTTGAGACAATGGAAGCGCGAATACAACGTGACGACCGTACTTTATTTACCGCGCCCGATGAGGGACGTTCGCGATTTCGATTCTTTCGCGCCAGCGATTGAAATTTATCCGTTTTCTCTCTCTCTCTCTCTCTCTCTCTCTCTCTCTCTCTCTCTCTCTCTCTCTCTCCCTTATTCATCGCGTAAAATGTGTCTCGAGCGACGTCTCAATCCCCGATCAGAAGCAGATACACCCCGCGGAACGATCGCTTGCCGGACGAGCGGGTAAATTCGATCGGTCTTAATTACAAGCTCTCTCTGAAACATCGACGGTTTCACACACCGATGTCTCTGCATAATGGCTCTCGATCACGGTCCGCGGAGCTTAAAACCCTCCGGTTAACCCCTCCGCGCTCGTGCTCATCCCCGTGCCGCGCCGGCGCGGGCCTATTTTCCAAACCCCTTTCGTCGCGTTTTTGTTGCTTTTTTTTCGAACCGGTCGAGTCGAAGCCCAATTAGAATCGTCCCATTGTCTCGCCACGTGGTCCGCACGAGCCCCGCGCTCGCCTACGTGCGTACATCCGTCGCGGCCCGGTTTTACGTCGGTCGGTTGGTCGGGCAGGGCTGCGCGCGACTGCAGGTACCTCCACGCACGCTCTGCGCTTGCGACGCGCGATCGTATGCGAGAGGTGGATGGGTGGGGAAGGGTGGCTCGGTGTAAACGGACTCCGAGAGAAAGAGAGAGAGAGAGAGAGAGAGAGAGAGAGCTCTGAAACGACGGTCTCCTCTCGACGCGTCCGTTCCTACCCCGTATATCTCCCTCGGTATCGCGTGGCTGACATTTTTTCACGGGGTACAGTCTGTACCAGTGATTCCTGCGCGGGGAAAAAATTAGTTGAAACTGCTAGAAATTATTCGTAGGGTCGTAAGTAATTATTTAGTTAGATCAATTAGATCTTTCTTCATGTTAATCAGACATTTTTTCCTTGCAATCGCGTACTATTCCATATGATTGCAAGGAAGAGATATCTAATTGAGATGTGCAGGTATTACACAATTTAATTGATATAAATAAATAATGACCTGCGACCGCGCAAATAATTTTCAGCAGGTCCAATTAATTGATTGTTCCTGTATGGGTGACTTTGCGCGCGCGCACATTTCCTTCCTCTCTTATCGAGGAATTTTTCTCCGCGATGAAAAATGCGTATCGCCTTCTTTTCTTTCCTTCTCGGTGGAATCGAAACGCGCACTTTTTCTTACTTTCTTCGCTCTCCGAGGTCGTTCGACTCGGGAATCGAACGGCGAGAGGGAAAGAATGAGAGAAGAGAAGGTCGCGCGAGTTTTTCGGCGGGGCGCCGCGGGGGGACGACGCGACGGCGGATGGCGACCGAGCTGGAGAAAGGGGTCGGAGGGAGTGCAAACGGTAATCCGCTGAAATTGACACCCGCTCGCCGTCCCGGTGAGATGCAGATTTGATCTATCTGTCACGTTTGCCCGGAATATTAATTCTCCGGGCGAGTTTCCCCAGTTTCCCGGCTTTTTATGGTTTCTTTCCGACCCCTCGCTCGCGATGCCCGACCGGCCGCCCGAGGCGCTCCGAGAATTGCTCGCGAATAGGCCGCGCGCATCCCGTGCCCCGGCGTGGCCCGCGCGACGCGAACCCTGGTCCAGACGTCGCGTTTTCTCTCGCGCGGAAATCCGATGCGTGGAAAGGGTCCGCTCGCTCGATACTGCGCCGTTTCTGTTCTTCGAATGCATACCGTTATTTTGAGAGTACATCGATAAAAAACATTTGGTCAATCTAACCAAAATCTCGGAGACGACGATCAAAACTGTTTGGTGAAATATGGATTTTTTCCATCTGTTTGGTTAAACTGACCACTTTTTGGTCGGAATAACTGGGCATTTGGTTGGAATAACTAAATGTTCGGTTCAGCTTATCAGTAGGTATTTTTCTTAGAATAATTGAATGCATTTAATTAGATGAGTTTTGTCATTGCGACACAATTATTTTTCTCCGTCTACGAATATGAAGATTACATTTTTTTTTAAGTCATCCAAGTTCCAGCATCGTCGCAATTTAAACAAAATTTTGAAGACGATGACCATTCTGTTTGATGAAAAATGGATCCTCCCCGATTGTTCGGTTAAACTGACCACTCTTCGATCGGAATAACTGAGCGTTTGGTTAGAATAACCAAATATTTGATTCAACCGATCAGCATTTCAGTCAGAACGACTAAACGCCTTTGGTCGGGTACGTTTTTTTCATTGCAATCTCATTTTTCTCAGTTTACGAATACGAAGAACCGTATTTCTTTTCAAGTCATCCAAGGTCCAGCATCGTCGAAACGAGCGAACACGTCGCACCCCCACCGGAGATCATCCTCGCGCTCGCTCCGTTTTCTTTTTTTCCTCCGCGTAAGAAACAGCGGGCCATCCGTCCGCGGAGTCTTGCGGTCGGCCGTCGAGCGTGAGCGCGACACAAGGGTCCTCCGACCAATCGTGCGAGTGGCTCGCACCGACCGCGAAGAGCGCATTAAAGAGTTCCGGTTCTCGCCTCTATACAGGGTGTACGTCGTCGGGGCGTCGATCCGCTCTCTCGTTCCAATTTCGAAAATCCTCCTTCGCGAGCTCGTCGCCGCGGCGCGCCGGTGAAAGTCGGGCGAGAGAAGAGGGGAAAAGTTTTCCAAACTCAAACACGCGGTTGGTCGTCGTGGCGGCGCCGAGGGAGGGGGACGCGAATAGGTACGCGCGAGCCTCGCGCGACCCGCGACTCTTAAAAACTCGACCTCTCCACCCACCCGGGCGCCTCTTCGTCGCGGGCGTATCGTTTCGACCGTTTGAACGTTTTCGAGCTACCTGCCCGCGCGGCCGCGCACCCCCGCGCGCGTCCCCCCTTCGACCCCGTGCAACCCTTCCTCGCGTCCGCTCAAAGTGCATACGCCGCATACGTCGGCCAATCGATATTTTAATATTGTCACGCCGGGGGATTGAAGGCCTTTGTGGTGACGTCACAAATCCGAACGCCGGGGCGCGGAGCTCCGGGACGCGCGGTCGAAATCGGAAAAGCCGGATCGCGCGGCGTCGATCCGCTACGCGCAGCGGGCTCTCCTATCCGCGGTGTCTCCACCCCGTACGCTCCGCACACCTCGGATCTCTGTATGCAAACTGTCCTACGTGATGCGAATGCGGCGGCCGGGGAGAGGGACGCGACACGTGTTCCGACATCTCCGACGTGGCGTCTTTTTTTTTTTCTACGTTCCCGCGATCCTTCGGAAATCGGGCAGCCGCTGGCTCCGGTCGTTTTCGCGAAAATTCGTAGCGCGCGCGGCGTGGGGCGGGGGATTTTTATTCGTCGTCGCGCGGGATACGAGGATACGTCGAGGAGAGGACGCGGCCGTGCGACGTCCTCGAACGCGCGCGGTGAGAAAAATAATTAGGGATAATTAAGTTGAAATGAAAGAAAACACGTCTATTTTGACGCGTTTTATTATTCTAACTGCAATACCGGGGTCAGTCGAACTAAATATCTCATTATTCCGATCAAATGTTCAGATATTTCGTGAAAGAGTACCTAGTCGGTTTAACCGAAACAGCCGAAGGAACCATTTTTCACGAAACAGTTTGGCCGTCGTCTTAGCAATTGTAATTAAATTGCGAGGATGCTGGACCTTGGATGACTTTAAAAAAAAAAAACGTGATTCTTCGTATTCGTAGACTGAGGAAAATAATTAGGTTAGAATGACAAAACGCATCCAATTAAATGCGCGCGTGTAGTCATTTTAATTAAAGTACTGATCAGTCGAACCAGATGTTTACTTATTTTAATCAAATGTTTAGTTATCCTAATCGAGAAGTATAGTCAATTTTACCAAACAGATAGAAAAGATCCATATTTCACCCAACAGTTTTTTCATCGTCTCCGAGATTTTCATTCAATTGACCAAATTATTTTTCTCAGCGAATTTGGCGCTCGCTCGCGCCTTCGTCGCGGCGCGGCTCCGACGACGGGGCTTCCGAAAGCCATCTCGATCCCTCCGCGCCCCCGAGTTCGGGCCAAGTCTCGCGTGAACGGGTTAAAAAGCCCGTCGTCTCCCCGCGACGGTATTCGCATGGAATGACCATAGCTCCACTCGTCGTTAAACAATGGCGTTCCGAGCGATTTCACCGTAAACGGCGCGCGGCTGCAATTTGCCGGGCAATTTCTGCGGAAAATCGGTCGGTCACTTGCCTCGCGAAAGAGCAGCCCCGCGGCTATACCGCGGATGTACACGGCGCGGGGCGAAAAGCGCGCCGCGTCAGACGTCGGTCCTCCGCGGAACGCCTTTCGCATTTCGAACGGCGGCCTCCGACCGTCCTCCCTCGCTCTGCTCGTTCGCTCCCACCGGAATATCCCGGGAAACCCGGTGAAACCGGAAATCTCGTCGCGTCCATCCTTCGCGTCGGGGAGTTCTCGGAGGCGGCTTCCGCACGGTCGATTCGCGGATATAAATAAAAAAAAAGACACGACGATGCACGGGAATAGGTGCACCTATATCGGCGGAAGGGAGGAACGGAGAATGGAGAGGAGGAAAAAAGGAAGGGAGGGATCTTCGATATCCAAACGTTTCCATCTTGCGCTCCCGCATCGACGTCTGGAGATCTTCGTGGTCTTTCGATCGAACCTGTAACCTCTGTATAATATTGTAAGTGCATCGTCGACGGCTCGCATCGTCGCATCCGCGTTCGGCTGTGCAGCTTCCGTTCGCTCTCTGCTCGACTTTCTCGCCCTCTCCGCCTCTCCCTCTCATTTTATCTTACCCTTGCCTCAATTTTAACTGTACTTGGTTTTGTCGGTGCTGCTGCGCGAGGTGATTGATTTGTTAGACTTTGTCTTAGTCTTTCAATTTGTTATCGTTATAATTTCCTTCGATTTTCTTTGTTCATTTTATCGTACACGTATACTCTCTCAGGAGAACTTTGCTCACAGCATGAATGAATAAACGCGTCTTCGTTTTCTTTCGTGTCAACTGCGTGAGGTGGATCCGTTTTTGTCAGGATTTACCTCACAACTAGTCTAATCTTCGCTTGGTCTTTTATTATTTTATTTTTGTTCTTTCAATTTCTTATGATTATAATTGTCTTCGGTTTTCTCTATTCATTTCATCGTATATGTGTGCTTTTGAAGAAGATCTTGTCTCAGAGCATGAGTGAATAAACGCATCTTCTTCTCTCGGTATGTACGCCGTATCGCCCGTCGCGGAGGCGAAGTCGTTTTCGAGTTTCCCCGCGTCGTCCCGCGCTGACGACCGGAGGTCGACGTCCAGGAGAACGCGCTGAGAAATAATCCTAACGGATGGCCACCCGCGAAGTTTGCATATGAAAGGCGGCGGGGCGCGAATCGATAGACTTTTATACGGGCACTCGCTTATCTCCTACCCTCGCGGGCCTTTTCTCCGGAGCGGTGCTCCTGCGGGAAGTCGGCAATATTTTCGACTTCCGGGCAAAAAGGGGGCGCGAAGTAGAGAGAGAGAGGGAGGCATTCGTCGCGCCCGCGGACCGGTGGAGCGGTCCGCGTGAGCGCGTGAAACAATGCGCAGAAGGCGTCACGGTCAAATTCGGCGGACCTCATTTTCGTGGTGACTCGCGACTTTTCGCCTCCCACCGTTTCCCCGCGCCTTTCCGGGCTCCGGAGCTAATCCGCGCGCCCGAAAACAAAAGAACGACCAACGAAAGCTGCCGCGGCGTCGATCGCGTCGACGATATGTGCGGTTTGGAAGCCGGCGAGAGCAGCGCGGTGAAAAATGTCGTTTCAAAATGTAGCGATTAGTCCCAGAATGTGTACGGGCAAAATACTGGAGGTAAAACTGTAGTAACAGTGCAGTTATCGATTCAGTTAAATGCTATATGCTGCGTAAAATTTACCTTTGCCAGACGTCAATTTAAATCTTATACAGTCCTGTACGGTACATATGAGTCTTGTAAAGTAACTGTCTCAATAGCACTGCAGGACGCGTTCCAAGTAGCCGGACGTATTCGAGTATAATTCAAACTACAATTGAATGGAATGAAAAGGAACGACTAGTGGGAAAAAAAACAAGTTCAGTAAATCAAGGATGCAAAGAGGAACCCCGAGTAAAATCCGCCGTATGAATTTGCATGCCTGTCCGGATACCGGGTTTAGTCGTCCGACGATTGGGACAGTTAATCACCTTACAGTGCGGTATTTACCCGAATTCACAACTGTGTGCCATCGCTGAGTACATTTGTCACTGGAATTTGGTCGCGATACTTTCTGGAACTGATCGCTACATTTTGAGAAATCCTTTTTCCCAGAGTGCGAGAGGAATTAATTCATTTATTCTCGAAACGGGTAGCTCGAACGGAGGCGATCAGGTGCACCTCGTACAGATCGATTCGATGGACGCCTAGCCGATTACGCGTATATCGCGAAAATCAATGGCACGCAACGGAAAGTATCATTCACACTCGACGCGTCGCGTTCGACGGAGCCGACGCGACCGTCGAGTCAACCCATTCGTCGTACATAAGTCGGGGACACGCAGTCGCACGTGGACGTTCGATTATTACCGCCGAAGCGGCGAGAGCTCAACGGCGCGGAATGGGAAAATATTTGGTCTCTCCGTACCGCGCGCGACTCGTTTCGGCGTCCATCAAGGACTCGCGCGAGCGTGTCCCGTCTGGTCGTCGAGCGCAAATTGAACAAACAGTATCAATAATAATCTTTGGCACTCGAAATTCGTCGAGTGGAACGGCGACCGCCTGGCGAGTCGCCACGATGTGTTTTTTTTTCCATCCAGAGAGTCTCGCAATCCTCCGTATCCACGACGACCGTGAAATGACGTAGAGCTCGACAGACCTTCGCACGTGCACGCGCGATCGAGTGGTATCCCGCTCGTCGTCGAAGCGCTGTGACGACTTTGATATCCGCGAGCGATTTAACGGACTCGCCCCTTTAAGACGCGGCAACAAAGATTTTTCATCCGCCCCGCGCAAACGGACCCGGGTCGATCGCTGCCGCTTAATTGAGATTACCTTACCTCGCTGCGGATCTTTGTCTCCGATCGACTCGTCGCCGATGGTCGCTGCCGCGCAACCGGGGGGAGGGAGTGGCGGGCGGGGGAGGAGAGCCTCGGCGTCGTTTCCCAACTTTTCAATCTCCCTCTCGAAAATTCGCTCGCTCCCTGATTGCTCGGCTGGCGCGCGCGCCGCGTCCCGTCGCGAAACGGGGAAGGAAGGGTCGCGCGCGGGGAGGGAAGTTTCTTCGCGACGCTTCGTGCGAGCGGACCCGGGTCTCCGCTTGAATTCCTCGGCATAAATCCAACGTTGAACCGTCCCCGCGCCGCAGGAGTTACGACCGGGAAGAATATGTTTTCGAGTTTGCGTCTCTCGCGGTTGCGCGCACGCTGAGGGGGTCGCGCTAAACACATGGCGACGAGACGACAACGACGCGGCGGAGGACGCTTTCGCCGCGAAGGGTGGCTCCGGCGGAATTAATAAAATCCCACGGACCCCGACGTCGCGGAGCGTCGCGTGGGGCGTGAAAAATAGCCGAAAATCTGATATTCCGGATTAAAAACATTGAAATTCAAAACCGCGCGTCTCGCCACGGTCCCTCGGCCGCGGCCCTCGCACGGAAAGTCGTTAAGGGTCAGTTTCAGCCGTTCCCCTCCTCTCCCGCGCGAACCGCCGCTACCCCAGCACCGCCGTCGGGGATATTATTTTTGAGCCACCCCCGGAGCCCGCGCACGTTCGACACCGCAATTTGACACAGACGCGCCGTTTGAATTCCGAATTGAATTCGTCGAGCGACGAGCGATCGAAAATTAAGGGGGGATGAAATTGATAGCGGGGCTGGGGTCGCACCAACACGGACACCCGTGTAGCGCGTATTCGACGATCCGACGCACGCGGTGCCGCCGCCGTTTCGACGGTCGGACGAGCGGGCTGGTGTCCGACTCCAGCGCGGTCCGGCTCGTCCGGATCGGGCGCGGAAGCGCTTCCGCCGTCTGGATATCGCGATCGCGAGGAGATGCCCATCTCTCAAGGCGGTCTATCGATCTTCTGTTGCAGAACCAAGGTGGCTCCAGTGCTCGCAATGCGCGCGTCGACTCTCCTCGGCCTGGGAGCTGCTGCAGCACGCCCAGAGCGTCCACGGGGCCAGGCTCTACGCCTCTTCGACCTCGGCCAATTCCTCCTCCAACACACCGGCGCCGAGCCCACCCACCCCGACGCCCACACGCGCGCACAACTTGAGCCCTCCCAATCACCTGAACCTCAGCGGCAAGTCCACGGGAAGCTCGTCCGCGGCGAACTCTTCCGGCGGCGCCAACTCCAGCGGCAGCAGCGGCGCTCGTCAGCAGCTGCAGACGTCGGCGTCCCTCGTGAGCGATCCGCTGCACAGCTTCCTGAGGTTGCCGCAACACCTGGAGAGGAGCTTTCCGCCCATGTTCAGGCCGGACTTTCTGGCGCTCAATCCGCTGGCGGGTTATCGGGGTCTGCAGGATCTCCAGACGGCCACCGCGAGAAATCTGCAGAACCTCGGCGATCCTTTGCGCGGCATGGACGGGCTGAACCTCGGCGACCCGTTGGTCAGGAGCTCCCTGGACTCGCTGAACAACGCGAGGAACCTGGTGAACCTGGCCGAGCTGTCCCACGGCCGAGGGCTGGCGGCCCAGGGCCATCCGCCACCACTGGAAGCCAACCTGGATTTTTACTCGGCGCGCCTAAGGAGCCTCGCTAACCCGTCCTTAGGCGCGGCTCCGAATCCCACCCAAGCCAACCCCAATCCGGTCGTCGGCGTGCAACAGCAGGGCCACTCGATGGAGCCGCCCAGTCCCGCCTCGAATCCCACCAATCTCAGCCACAACGGTCACAGTCAGAAGGAGAACTCGCCGCCGTGCTACACCCAGAGCCCGGTCGGCCACCACAACAACAACAACTCGACGGACAGCGAGAAGACCAGCCCGCCGGTCGCCTCGACGCCGATCATCACCGACACCGAAACCGTCTACACCTGCGAGGTCTGCGACAAGAAGTTCAGGTTTCAGTCCAACCTCATAGTCCACCGCAGGAGTCACCAGGACAAGGAGCGTCAATTCCAGGAGACCGTGCAGGACTCCGCGGCGACCAGGTGCGAGATATGCGAGGTCGAGGTGCCGAATTTCTCGGAACTCAGGAAGCACATACGGAAGGAGCACCAGGAGAATCCGAACGCGGCGTCCAGTCCGCAGGGCAGCGTGGAGACGGTACCCGACGACGGCAGCAGTTGCGACGAGAACATGGACCTGGACGAGGTCGAGGAGTCGGAGCAAAAGGCTCGCGGCGAGGATACCGAGGAGAATACCCCGGAGGACCTGAGCACGACCCAGGGACAGCTGGGCGAGGAGAGTGGCGGCGGCGGCGGCGGCGGCGGTGGCGGTCGAGTCGCGGTGGACCAGAAGCCCAGTCTGGTGGGCGATCTCATGGAGAAATTCGGACTCGGCAACATAGCCCAGTATTCGGAGGCGTATCGGCAGGCGCTGCAGGAGAACCACAGGGGCGGCTTCATCAAGTCCGAGTCGTCCTCGAATCTCGCCAACTCCCTCAACAACAACAAGGAGAAGGACAGCGCGCTGTCGCCGACCAACTTCAACTCCTCCGCGACGCCCAACATCTTTTCCGGTCAGGGCTTCCCCCGGTCGTCCGGGCCGGACTTTGGCGGTCTCTGGCTGCACAATCCCCACTATCTGGAGAACAGCGAATTTCGGAAGGCCTCGAAAGCAACGACCTCCAGCCTCTCGCTGCAGGGCCTGCCGAGTCCCCTGCTGAAGAAGGAGCGCAGCGGCCGGAACGACACCTGCGAGTACTGCGGCAAGGTCTTCAAGAACTGCTCCAACTTGACGGTTCACCGGCGCTCCCACACCGGTGAGAAGCCGTACAAGTGCGAGCTGTGCTCGTACGCGTGCGCGCAGAGCTCCAAGCTGACGCGGCACATGAAGACCCACGGCAGACACGGCAAGGACACCTACAAGTGTCGCTTCTGCGAGATGCCCTTCTCCGTGCCCAGCACTCTGGAGAAGCACATGCGCAAGTGCGTGGTGGTGGTACAGCAGGGGCCCAAGCTGGGAATGCCCTACCCGGGCAGCCAGGACGAGGACTCGTCCCTCAGTACCAAGGATACTTGATCCTGGAACGGAAGTCTACCGCCGATTCCGCCACTATGGCCCCACAGGCCACCGTATCCGGTATATTAGAAGGCGCGCAGGACTTCGAGATGTACGACGGCGAAGGGTGATCGAGGAGCGAAGCTCCGCGCGCGCCCGATCTCGCCTCTCGGTAAGGGAGGCGTCGACGGAGGGTGAAACGGTAGGTCGAAGTTGATCGCGTTGAACCGTTCGCGCGACGCTCGACGCGCGGGAGCGTCGGGCCGGCGTCGACGGCGGGCCTAGGAATCGGCCTACACAGAAACGACGAGAACGTACTTATCGCACTTCCCCGCCGTGGAGAGGGTGGGAAAGATCCTCGGGGCGAAACGCGCCCGACGGGGGAGAAAGGGAGATAGAAAAATAAGAGAGAGAGAGAGAGAGAGAGTAATCGAGGAAACGATAAGTTTCAACCACGAAGACTGGTCGCGATTACGAGTGCGATGGGAGGGAAGCGAAGAAACCAAACTTGCGAACGAAATGCATAAACCCCATAGAGTCGCCGGATCGACGACTCGGCGACGGAAACGAATTTGAATATGGTTACCACTTACGAGTCTCTCAACCCCTATTAAATTATGTACTTATAAATAACGATTATATATATATATATATATGAATATAAATATATACATACGCGATATTCGATCATAGTAACTTTATTATCACACATTGAAGATTATTTATTTAATAATATGATATATCGTAATATATGAACATGAAACTATGTATGTATTTAGAAAAGGTCTTTTTGTACATTGTCTGCTGCCGCTCAAAAGGGGGTGGAAAGGGATGGGGGAGGAGTTGCGCGAAGGGTGAAAATGGGCTGGGAGGGAGGACGAGACGATCGGTGCTCGCCGGACCTTTTTTTCACGGTTCTTTTTTTCAGAAAAAAAAAACGGCGACTCACACTCCCACGCGTGTACATAATATCACATAGTCTTCACTTGCCCCGTTACGCGCATCGGCGCGCTCGAATAACGAGCATTTGATTAACACAGAGACTCTCGAGACGCACGTGCTAACGTTCATAGTTTCTAAGCCCTAGGTCGATCGTATGTAAAATGTACTATATCTATATTGATACGATTAATAATTATCATTATTAACTTTATTATTATTATTGTCATTATCATTATTATCATTATTATTATTAATACTATTATCGTCACTATCATCGTGATACGAAAAAAAAAAGAGCGCTGAGCATATTATTTTATTCCGATATTAAATTATTATCGAACATGTTTTTAAAGGTTAAGAAGATGCCAAAGTTGTCTAGGTTTATGGTCTCTTATTATTATCGGCGTACGGGGTGCTCGCGAGGGGCGGACGAAGAGGAGATACCGATTGGAAGGGAAGAAAAAAGAAATACGACGATTCGTCGATAAATCCAGCAATGACACTTTCGAGGCTCCCCTCGAACGGACGAATATTGTTGCGCGCGGAGGCGAGATAAGATCGCCGCCGGTCGAGTCGAACCCGCGCTTCGCGGTCACCCCGTATCGACCTCTTTAACATTATTATCTATTATCGTACTTCGTTCGTTGGTTATACTTGTCACCGCGGTAGACAAGGAGCGGACAGTCGGCTTCCGCCGGATCGAGGCTGTTCATTGGTCCAGCGAAAATCGCCCGCGTCCGCTCCCCGGAGCCCGCGGCGGACTTTGCGAGTTCTGTTTTTTCTTGCCCAAGACTGAGGTTTTTCGAATATTATTTTTGCGTTCCACCATGATCGTTTTTTCGTCGTTGTAAACGTTTTCGAAGAGAACTGTTCCTAAAAAACGTAGGCAATAAGGTAATAAATCTCTCGAGAGTGGAGCGAAAGGTGTGCGCCTGTGCGGGGGTGAATGCGTGTGTGGCTGTTTCGAGAGGGCGTGCACGCGAGACGTCGCGAAAGTAAGGCGCGGGATAAGAAAACTCATATCAGATAGATTTCGGTGTTAGACGTGTGCGGCTCTAGATAAAAATCTCGTTATCTAGTTAAAAATTTGTTAGATAATTCTGAAATACGTACATGCCAGCCCTGTTTATACAATGTACATATACGCCACTGCCCGTAGCAAAAGAGAAAAGGAAAAAAAATACCAAGGAAACCCGATATAAATAATGTCCAGGTCGAAGTAACGATTAATTCGAAGATGTTTATGGTATAATAATTATTATATTATCCTAGAGGTTATACCCCCCCCGATCGACTGTACAGTCGAAACCACCGTTTTGCTGCGGACAGGAGACGACTTATAAGGCGGACTGCAAAGGAGAGCGCGTGTCTCTCACCTTTTTTCTTGAGAAAATTTGAATGTCAGTCGTCAAAAACGGCACTTACGAAGGAAATACACGAACGAGCCGGTTCCAGTGTGTACTCAAGTTCAATAAACTCGAAAAAAAAAAAACGGTACCGTCGATGCAAAACTTTTGTCTGAAATTGCACGTTTATTTTTTTGGCAAGTCACACCACATTATAGGACCAAGATCCCTGCTCCAATCAACACAGTCGCGCGATGCGGGATCGAACGGAGGTCGGATGCGACCGAGGACGCGCGTCTTCCCGAAAAAAAGAGTAACGTTTATTTTTTTCAATTGTTTAGGCCTCCTGGTAGTACATCGAAAAAGTATCCGCGAGTCCGATCGTTCGCGATCGGACACACCGCGGGCCCGTTTAATCGAAGGAATTAAAAATATTTGACTTTGCAGCGAAAGAGTGCATCCCCGTCGCATCCCGTCTTTCAATCGGTTTTCAACGTTTCTATACACAGGGTAAACAAAGAAGGAAAATATTCGCAGGAAGCAGTAGATTCAAAAAGAAGTATCCGTAGGTACTAAAAATAAAATAAAAGTATTTCGTGTATAATAAGGGGTAAACAAAATGAAAAAAAAAATGAAAGGTATAGTAGCGGGGAAAATTGGATTTTAGCGAAAATTTTCTGATCCAGGGTAACAACCGAAGCTCGGTTTCTAGGAGAGTAAGCCTAGGTTAAAACCTGGTACTAAAGCACTTTTAACCGAGGGTCGACATTAAGGCAATACGAAATGGCAGGCGTTTCGGGCAAACTCTGGGCAAAGTTTGCGACAATCTTTGACCGAGCTTTTCTCGGGGAGCCTCTAATTATAACATAGCAGATACGTGTATGTCTTGTGCGATTCAAATAAACGAAATTGTTTTTAAAAAAATATAGATCGTCGCTCTCCATTCGTCTCTCTCTTTCTCTCTCTCTCTCTCTCTCTAAATAAATGCTTTTTCTTTCCTTCTTTCTTTTCTCTCTGTCTCTTTCTACTTTCCAATTTACACCAGTTTCTTTCTCCATCTACCACTGCCCCACTCTCGTCTCACGGCGAAAGACGAGAGCTTGATAAATGACCGTCCTTCCGCGCGTATATCCTGAAGTGGCAGCTGAAGAAATTTTCGCACCAGTGGGAATTATCAGTTCTCAATTATTCCTGATATTCTTCCATAATACATAGATGCGGAAATATTTGGAAAATAGTAATTCGCTCTGCGCAATTATTAATTAAGCAGGTGCCCCGTGATAATGAAAGCCATGGCGTCGTAAGGGAAACCGCGGGGGTAGGCGCCCCGAAGGGAGGATACATACGGAGGCACCGCACGGCAGGATTTGGAAACGAGTCACTCGGGGCACGCGTGCGGATACCAGGTACATGCAGCGGTGTACGTTGGGTTGCAATTTCAAAGGGGGCGCTCGCCCCTTTGGCCAACCCTGAGCATCGAGTCCCCGCGTCCCTCGATGCCCGGTAAGAGGCTAGAGCTCCCTCACCCCTCGAAGAATCAATAGCCCACGGCCACGACCAACATTTTTAATTAGCCCCGTGCATCTGGGAATTTACGCGATAATGACACCGCCGTCGAATCTTTCGTTAATTAAAATGCGCGACCTCACCTCCGCGTGTATTATTTTATTTCGCGCAAAGTATCCGGTGCAGCGGTGCACCGACCGCGTTGTTTGCTCCTCGTTTCCGGCTTGTTTGCGAAAAAGTCCCCCGCGGGATGGAAGTCGAAGGATTTACTTGGAATAATTTCACTCCGGCGTCGACTTTTTATTTCATATCCCGCGCGGTCTTCTTCCGCAACAAGATATATTCTATTAAAAATTCTGTATTTTCGCATATCCGGGAAACAATTGCGAAACATATCGAATTAAAATTATTCGCCATGAAAGAAACTTCGATCACTATTATCTCATTATCTATGAACTTTTGGCCTGTATCGATAAGAAACTTTGTTATAGATAAAAATGTAATATTCAAAAAAGTATTATACAAATATGAGCCAGAAACACATAGATAATAAGATAATAGCGATCGAAGTTTTTTTCCTGGAGAGTAAGTTTAGCCTCACATGATATAGTAATAAATCTTTCTTATGCATAGATTGAAATGTCATTATAAAAATTGCATTGCACCAATCTGGATCTATGGTTTATAGAGAGAGATGTAACGATATAATCGTGACTACAGAGTACTCCTATTTTAATCCGGCAGCGTGCGCGCGTTGGAGCTATAAGTATTTCGCTCACGCATACCAGTTACACCCACAGAGTCCGTGAAAAGAGACTGTAAACAATATCTCGGAGCGCTCACTCCTGCTCTATTTGTACCTTTATATATATTACGCTCACGGATATACATACACGTACCTACATTTCTAGGTTACCTCGAATTTACTTCGCGTGACTTCGGACAGTCGTTCGCGAGTACTCGTTGCCTATCGAATAAAGCGAAGTCCTCGCGGCTACTCGTACATTTTTCGGAGCTACTCGATATTCGTATCAGTTATCTCGAGCCCTTACGTCTATCCTGGCAATATTTCTCGTCCTTTCGAGGTACGCAAAAATTTCGCGAGAAAATTCTTACATTTATTATTTTTCCTTCATTGGTTTTTTCTTTACAGAGGACAGCGATTGGGATTTTCGGTGGCACGGCGAATGGACAGTTCCTCCCGCGAGTCAACCCTCTTCGATCGGTAAGTCTATATACATCCACCTATTTCCCGAACCGTGTAGGGATTCGAATAGAACCTATAATTACTCTCCGAGAAGACGTCTCCGTCGCATTATGGGAAAACTACCAGAACGGTTCGAAGTCCCATACAGGGCTACAGACTATTCTCAGTCGTCTCCCTGGACCAAACGAGGAAGAATGGCACGGTTTCGCCTTCCTCCTCCGTTCTATATTAATAGTCCTACGCAACGAACATCCGAATTCGAAGTTGGGACAATGGCGTTAATTTTTGGTCGACTCCATTGTCCCGGGTTGCATTCATCTGTCAAGCGTCTCCCACTTCTGCCACGGATGGGACCGTCCCCCTCGAACGATTAATCGAAACGGTTTCGTGTCCTCTCAAAATTCGCCGGCGAAAGTTTCTCGGGGTAACCGATCAGGCCGTCTCGCGATCTTCGGACGAGGGAGGGAATTTTTCGAAAGCTCCCGAAGCGGGCTGCTCGAAAAAACTGGACTTCCTCGCGCAGACTCCGGGGTCAATTGTTTCGCGACGTCGCTTGAATGCGTGTTAACTATGGTGACGTCACCACAATGGCGGACACTAATCTGCACGTCAGAAACAGAGGCGGCCCTCCCGCGACCACCCCCTTCACCCCGGCCCTCTACGCGAACTCCATCCCGATCTGTCGGTTTTCGGGACAAAATATGTCAAACACCCGCGGAAACCGGAGCGCGTTTATGTATGTGCCTATCCTCGAACCTCTTAGAGCGCGTGGGACGTGTTTTCAGAATATAATTCCGTCGGCGCTCGTGGATGCGAGAATGAAGGTACGCGTGCGGCGGCTTTTGAAAGATGGATAGGTAGATGGAAAAACGTCGCGATTGGACGTAATCGAGATGCGATACGTTAAATTACATCGCGATATTCGGTGAATGGTACATAGTAAAAAATTCTGCGGTGAGAACCTATATAGACCACTTTTGGTGTTAGATAACAATGGCATAAGACTGAATGACATCAGATGTGCTACATATTAGATCCATACCAGAGTTAAATGGTGTTAAAAATTAACGTAATTTTTTTACTGTGTTTAATAATATTATTACGAAGTCATCTCTGCTAAAAATTTCCTATAGAAAACGACAGAAAGTTGTAGAGAAGATTTAAAAATACCACACAGAGTAAGACATTCTATTGTTTCTTATAATTTTTACATTGAATAATATAAAAAAAAGCGCTAAGGTCGACATAACATCTTTATAAGTTTCAATAGTATCAAATTACAAAATTACGAGAAACGATTGATTCCACGCTCTGTGGTATTTTTGAATCTTTTTTTTTTTGCTATATCTATCGTTTTCTATCAAAATGTTTAGCAGCGATATTTCTCGATTAATTACGCAGTTGACGCAACGTAAATGCGATTCCGAAAACTCTACACAAAAAATGATTATTCTTCGAAGTTCACCTGTAGAATTATCGAGTTACTTTCGAATTTCTTCCTTCCTTCCTTTCGTATTTCCCCAAGGATTGCCGCGCACAGCACGGCGAGGAATCGTTAATCGCTGCGCTCCTTTCGCACCTCAACCCGGTGAGCGCCGCCGTAACTTTCTGTTACCTGCCGCCAGGCGCGTGCGGTACATTCCGTCCCAAAAATGTCAACCCTCTCTCCGATTCCGAACTCCGGTCTCGTTTTCGTGGGGTAAAAAATCGTACAGCTTTGAATGTCTCGCGGCGAGCGGGCGCCTCGCCGAGAAAGGATATCGGCGTCGTGTCGCGACGCCCCCGAAAGTGGTGAAGCGGGAGAGTGTGATCGAGGAGGAGGTTGCCTTTAACCTCGAAGTTTGTTAGATCGCGGAATTAGTCGGCTGTTAAGCCGGATAAGCAACCGACACGCCCGAAAACAATTGCACCGGATTAAAGGGTGGCGCGAAGATGGGTTAGCCGGGGGTGGGGTACGAAGCGAGTGGCTTGTTATACCTAGCGCCGCTTCTTGCCGGTCAAAAGGTTAAGTAACGATCATTTGTCTTCGCGTTAAACCATTGTTCGAAAGCGCCTAGCGCGTGCCTCGCGCCCGCGAAATTTCCACGGGTTGCACAATGAGGTGATCGGCCTTGACGCGAGACGCGAGCTTCACCCTTCGGAAGGGAAAAAATCCTCCGAGGGAGCCGTGCAGCGCGGCTCGTCGCGCGGTATCCGCTCCACGCGGAACAGACTCCCGTGGATCGGTCGGCCGTATCCTCGACGAAATGTCATTCGCCCTTTCCTCGTGATCGAAACGCGTCCTCTCGGCCTTTATTCGTTCGCCCGTGGAACGGTGGACCAGCGCGCTTGTGATATTTTCGGTTCGCGGATGAAAAATTTCGATGGATCTCCCAGCGCGACGCGTTTCTGGAACAGACGTTCGGTCATTGTTTGGTCTTCGACGAGGGTCTAGTGAGATCAGAATCTACAATGGGTACGAACGTCAACCGGGAGACATATTTCCATGCGAATGTACCTTTATCGGGAGACCGCTTGCGGGCACGAAACAAGAAGGCCAGGTATAACGATGCTGAAAAAAAGGGGGTGGGGACCCCCGCCCCGGTACCGAGGGTTCGAAACGAGGGCCAGTATTTTCCCAAAGACCGTCCACGCATCCACCCCCGACAGAAAGGGTCAGCATTCGCTCGATGATGGGGTGTTTTTGGCCAATCGGACGCGTGGGTCGGCCACCCCTTCTCGCACTGACCAATCGAGGAAACCTCCGACGCATCCATTTCCGCGTATGTTGGCTCGCACGTTCTCGACGCGCGCGGCTACTCTACCCGGGAGGAAACCCGACACCCTCTCGCTAATTTTTTTCTCGCGTGGTCAGGATTTTTCCGCTCGAAAGGCGCGAGATCACGAGGGGTGGGAGCATCTGGATCGGTTTCGTTCATTTCTGAAGTTTATTCCGGAGGACTCGTAATTTAAACGATACGGTTTTTCCGAGCTACAACGCAGCGTCAACGCCGCTCCGTTAAAGGGAATATCCGAATTGAATAAATTTAGCGAGAAGAATCATCAAGAATCCGCGGAAAGCGCATTAAAAATAAATATCTCCCAAAATCTTCCGCAGATTGGGCACGGAACGGGACGAATCGTGAATTAAATCGTGACCGCATAATTGCGAATAAAAAAAAACACTCTGCTACTCATACGTTTTCATATACCGCACGGTTAACTGCATAAATATATAATGAAGTTGAATTGACAAAAAAATCTTATATCAACAAAACGTCACCTTCGACCCATCAGGTAATTCGGGAATAAATAAATTTCGCAATGCCCGACCGGAATTTCGAGTACCTTCCGTCGATCCGAATTTGTTGATGCGCGCGCGATACTTAATTTAACAACGCATCCAGGAGAGTACGAGCGAGGTACCCCCCGCTCGTCGCTCTCGCTCGGCCAGATAATAATGATGAAGTTCGGTGTCCGTGTAGCCGAGTGGATGGCGAGGCCGGAGGGTTGAAGCCCGCTTGGAAGGAGGAAGGCAACTCCGGTCGGGGGTGGGTTATACATTTGAGTACATAAATGTATGTAACTTTGAGTTTGTGTTAGAGTGGGCGTCGGCCATCTTGTCCGGTAGGTATTGACCGAGGCGACCGCCAGCGAGAGACATGCCATGGCGGGCAGACCACCCCTAGTTACTACCACCCCCGACGCTAATTGCTCTTATTAGTTAAGTCTGTGCGGTTTCGATGTTGCGTTAAAAAAAAATATACGCTCGCCGTTGGTTACGTGTGTTAACGTATACCGTATCGAATCGATGTCCCAGTCTCTCTTAATCTTTATCAATGAGGAATTGAAAAAATATTCCAATTTCTTAAGATTCCTTCGGAGATTTTTTGTCATAATTTCTGTAACGGTAAAATTGCACTTGCTCCTTATCGTGGTACGCCGAAAAGTCGAACGAAAGTGTAGGGGTATCGCGCGAGGGAGGCAAAGGTAAATGTTTTTCGTTTAAAGGCAGCTGCAAGGCGAATAACTCGAAAAAAAAAATATTCCCGAGCGGAGAGAGCGGAAAGGAAAGGAGAGAAAGCGAGAAAGTCGATTGGGGGTAGGCGAAGATATCAGAGCGTAGGTATATAAGTAACTGTACACGCTTCTTATTAAGCCTCCTCGACCCGCCCCCCCCCCCCCTCCCCGACCACGTCGCAACGGCTGACGCGTTGCCATATATAGGAAATCGAAAAATGAGAAGACAAAAATGTGTTGATCGTATAATGCGTGGAAATGGCAAAAGATTTTTCGCGGATTACCTCCAACAATCGGGCGATGAATTCTATGATTCTTATACCTGATGCTCGTTACAGGCAGGGTTACATTCGAGAAAATATTAATTCGGTTTTGCGTAAAAAAATATTCATATTTTTAAATTCAATTTGTAATCTGTATAAATATTGAATATCACACGAAAAGTAGAAATTCCCGAAAAAATAATTATTCATAGAATTATTGATGCGTTTCTTTCTACAAGATTGTGACGTCACCGAAATGCCAGAGAAACGCAATCGTGTCGATCAATGAGTGCGGGAGATAACGTAGCTGCAGTTTTAAATGGCAGTTTTCAGCTTAAATAAGGCTGAAAATGAAGAATAAAAAAATACGAGGTGAATAATTTTGCCCAAGTTTTCCGAATTTCCGATAAAAAAGAATAGCGAGAAAATCAAATGATTAATCGCAAACGAATCTTCTTCATCTTATAGTTTCCGTTCGGCGCGACCCACGTGACCTATGTACCTCCTCATTTCCCGTCACAATTTTCCCCCCGCTCGTGTAACTAAATACAAACGCGCGCGAGTGCGCGAATACAGTCGAGAAAATACGATGTTTCAAGCAACGCCAGGAGCACGTTCCACTTTTCAGAAATTCTAATTCGTCCTTTCTGTCAGCTCCCCGCTCTCGTCGGTCCACCCCTTGCGTTCCGTCTCACTCCGTCGCCCTCTCTCGCACGCGAGACGACGCGTCCCTCCGAAATAGTTATTCCATTATCTCAACAGTCGCGGCGCGCGAAGTACATTCGATTTTACGGGTAAAAGTCCGCGCTAAGACGCGCCAAAGTAACGCCGCTCCCGCGTACGACTGCGATTCCTACGCGGTAAGTCTGCGCGCGAGGCGAGCGAGGGGGTGGAAGGGTGCGGCGCGGCGCGGCGCTTAAAAATTCCAAACAGTCCAGTTACCAGCGGCAGAAACTCTAATTCACGCTTGGTATTTCGCGTGGCGTGTATTTTACCCCGGCTCTAAAATTCCACCCTTGCCCGTGTCCTCCGCCCCTCCCTCGCCCCCCCCTCTCTCTCTCTCTCTTTTCTTTCTCGCTCTCACCCGGAGTCTTCGCCTTTCTCTCCCACCCGTTTTCTCGCGGGACGGAGAGAGAAAGGATGCGGAGACCGGGCGAGAGGCGCAGGGCGAAAGTCCGAGAGGGAGGAAGAGGGCGAGTAACCGTGAGGGGCGAGGGGTTTCGCGGGCGGGTAGGTGGCTCCGTAGGTATAGTAGCTGTAGATATAAAGGTTGTTCAGCTCCGCGCGCAGGAAGCGAGAGTGTGTATGCGTTTGTGCGTGGTGCGTGTAAATGTGTGTGTATAAGAGAGAGAGAGAGAGAGAGAGAGAGAGAGAGAGAGAGAGAGAGAGAGAGAGAGAGAGAGAGAGAGAGAGAGAGAGAGAGAGAGAGAGAGAGAGAGAGAGAGAGAGGAGAGAGAGGTACTATAACGACGACTACGACGACGACGACGACGGCTCTTGGACCCGGTGTGGTAGTGCAAGGGTTCGTTCGACCCTTAAGGGGTTGTGGCTAGCATCCCCTTCACCCGAACGCCCCTGCCCGTCCCCTACGGCCACCCTCGCAGACCCCTACGAACAAAACTACCCTCCGCCGGCGGCCATTTTACTCTCCCTTTAGTCCGGACTCGCCAAATTGTAATACGAGAACTCGAATTCCTCGCGAGCAGAGTCCAGCTTCAAAGGAGGAGAAAGCGAGGGAAGGAGGGAGGGCGCGGAGAGTACACAAGGGTTTTCAGCCCTTCCGCGACTACTCTTATCTCCCGCCCCCGCTCGGTCTTGTCTTTCGTACGTTTGTTTCGCATTTTCTTACGTCTCTGCTGAAACCTACGTACAACTCGCTATTTATCTGCGATCCATGCAATTTTGAAAATGTCAAGCCGACTCACAAGTCGAGCAGTGCAGCGGATCGAGTCGTGCTAAATCAAGGCTCGATTCTTTGTGGAGCGTAACGCGGTTGACGAGCGACGGAAGCTCGAAGCGTCTCGAGGGTTTCGTAATTCATCGAACCTACATTGATAATTCTCAAATATCGAGTTTCGGAAATTTATACGTTTGCCAATTCGGAAAACAGAAAAAATGGGGGTGCTCCTCGAGACGGACAGGGACGTTCCGCGAGGAAATGTCAATAAACTCGACCTTCTCCGCGAATTCGTCATTAATTTTTTAGCCCAAACTACTCTACATTCGATCGCACCGATTTAATTGAAATTCATCGCGTGTCCCGTGCAACAACTTCACCAAGCGGCACGCTTCAGTAGGTATACTGTACCTCCTCGTGGAAATGTAGCACCCTCTTTCCTGGAGGGACAATGACTTACCGGCGTCGGACGATATTCACTCTCCATTTTTTGTCTCCCGAACGGAGCGACTTTAACTCTTAAAGAAGAAATTCGATCTCGGCCCGTCGATCGCCGTTAATGTACTATCAATCGGGTAGTCGAGGAGAAGAGATTCGCCCGCTCGTAACGAGATGAGGAGCGAGTGCCAGAGTTGGAAAGGAGAAGGGAAGAAAGTGGTGAGAATACGCCGCGGGGAGGGAAAAGCTCGTTCCACGCGCGGACTCGGATTCCACGGCGAGAAAATAATTGAATCGAATTACCTTATTACCCTTGGGTCGCTTCCTCTTTAAGGGTGAGGTGTGCAGGTAGCGTAAAGAGCCCGAGTACATACCTTCGCCGTAAAAAATGTATACCATCGACCCCCCCCCCCCCCCCCCGCTTCTTTATGGTACACGGAGAAAAAGAATTAGTAGGATCTACTGAAAATTACTCGCGGAGTCGCAAGTAATTATTTATTTATATCGATGAAATTGATTAATACGTCGATTAACTGTCTCCCTCTTGCAATTATGTGAAATAGTATAATTATGATTGCAAGGAAGAAATATCAAATTAACATGAGAAAAGATCAAATTGATCTAAATAAATGATTATTTGCGACCCCACAAATAATTTTTAGTAGATCCAACTGATTCTTTTACTCTGTGATAGGGGCTGTGTCTTGGTTCCGAAAAATTGTTACAATTTCTCCATATTACGTATCTCTTCAGGGGTGGTTCGGAAAATCTGAAATCTCTCTAACCTAGCCGTGGTATAGCCTACGTTTAAATTTCCTCCTGAAGAGATTCTTCTCGATATCTCTTTACAGTCCTAATTAACACCTCCATCTCCCTGCTACCCCTCTCTGCCCCTTCGCTCGAACGAGCCGCGAACGAGCGTACGGAGCGATTGCCGCGTATCTACAGATGTTATCTAGACGACTGGCTAGACTATACCAGGTCGGACGCGTAATATTCGCGGGTAATCCTCGATTATCTCCGTTTACGGGCCAACAGTAACGGCGAGGCGGACCGAATCGTCATTTCTGCCCTCGGTCCTGCTTCCTCTCAATATTACCTGATAATCTCGCCTCGCGAAGACACGTGACGTGGTTTATAAGACGAGTGCAGAGACTTGCGATGCGATCGAATTTAGGCTGTAAACAAATATGGCTTCGATAACGGAAAAAAGAGGTGGCAAAAGACGCGAAAGAGGAAAAGTAGTCGAAGACAGCAGGAGAGCATGAAGACACGAGAGGGAAGAATGCTTCTCGTGGATTTATTTAGTCGCGCGGACGTCGTCAGGTGGAGGGGTCTCTTCGGGATTTATTTATTTTTCTTCCCCTTTCACCTCCGCCGACGCCGCGTATTTTTGGGCTGGATTTTGGGTATGGTATTTTTGTGAATTTTTCAACTCTGCCATTTTGATAACGTTTTCCGTTAGCCGCTCCTCCGTTGACTTCAAAAAAGTGGGCTTGAAATATCTTGACGGGAATTCTCGCTGTCTTCCCTTTTTCTTCAGTCTCGAACTCCGCAATTTGTATCGTCGGCTGACATTCGATGGAGATCGAAACCGCGAAGACGATCCGTTATCTTTCTGAAAAATAAACGAGAAGATCATGTCCGTTAGCTGAAATTTCATCGTATTTATATGAATATGGCATTGTCTGTGATAATCAAATTTCAATAAGTAGACACCGTGACTATGTTGTTGAGCAGGAAGAGAGGAGACGGCGTAAAAAAAATTGTTTACTTTTCGTTATCAATGACGCGGAGTTCCTAGAGCATTGGTTCATGCGCCTCTCGAATATTGTAGATCGTATCTCAACACCAGCTATAATTTGTTGTGCAATAACATTAGCGGTGGGCCAACATATATCATTCGGAGCGCGCGCCTCTGTGTTGACAGGCGGCACCCCGTTTCTGGGGCAAGGTTCACCGAAAAACCAGACGGAAAACTGGATCGGCCGGTGACCGGGGTCCGTCCGCCCTGTACGCGGTGACCACAATCGCCCGTGTAGACAAATTCGGATCAGTGGTGACCAACTCATATTCGCGCGTGTTCGCTTTCCTCCTACTGTGTCTTTTTTCAATGAACAACAATATACACGCTTGGTGCGCACTTTTCGTTTATTCGTCATTATTTAATCACATAGATTTCTATAGTTTGACCTTTGGCAAACATCACTCACTCGTGCTTTTAAGCTTCTAGATACGAGATAGCGAATTCGGTTAATAAAATTCACGGATAAGTGAGATTCATTGTGACGTGTCATTTGACAATTAGCAGACGTCGATTACGTCCACTGAGAAAAGTCATTTGCCGATCCAAGTAACCGTCGATATGAATAGTGCCAAGAATATATTTATTTAAGTCGAACATATTGTCGTTAAATCAAGTACCTATACTATGTTATTCGAATCAAGCGCGAATCAAGCGTAGATTCGTTCAAGTTAACGAACATACACTTGTCTTAAATAAATACCTATGTCCTTGGCACTATTCGTGTCGACGGTTACTCGAATCGGTAAATTGTTTCTCTTGGCGCGCCGAAAATGACGTTTCGCGCTTTCGAGATTCGAGATAACGAATATCAATACGAACTCGCGGCCAATAAAATTCACGGAAAAGTGGCGTCATTTTTCATGAATATTAGCCAATGGGAAATCTTTCGCGACATGTCCTTTTTACGAATTGACCGCGTGTACGAACTTCTTACACGCATTGACATATCGCGCGGATCGACGTCCGTCGCGACGCGAAACGCATCCAGGTACCCCGAAGTCGAGAAATAATTCTTCCGGCAGTTCGCATACAGCGTCAAGGGATCGGCAAGAAGGAGGAGAGCGACGACGAAATCGGTTTTGTCAAATTTCACCGACGCGTGAATCCCGAGAGCTCGCGATCCTCCTTGAGAGGAGACGGTTGAGCGCGAAAATCCTTTCCACCCCCTCCCAGCCGACGCCGCACCTACCCCTCCCGCTGATTTCCGCGAATTTTTCTCCCGGAATGGCGGGACCGGATCATCGCACCGTTCTCTCATCGAAAAGGAGAGTCTCTCGCGATGCGCGCTTGCTGCACGGAGTGTACCTACGTACATACATATCGACATCAGCCATGCATGACAAGACGCCTCGCTGGTCACGCCGAGAAAAACGAGGAGACTCTCGGAGAATACAAACTCCTCATCCCCCGCGCTCCGGCTTTCTCCTATCCGCCGGTGCGCGCGCGCGCGCGCGCCGCGAGATTCGGCATCGCCGAAAAGTGCGCGACTTTTTTTTTTTTCCTCGCGCGAACAATGGACAATCCGGTATGTGCGCGAACGCGGATGCGGCAGACGTCTCCGTTGCCGCTTGGAAAGAAAATGTGAGGAAAAATCGCGCGGCGGGGAGTGCGAGGAATAACTTTCGATTTTACGTACTCCAAGTAGAGAATCTCTGCACGGAGAAAACAAATAGTAGATTTCACTAAATTGGTGGTCATGGGCGGGGGAATGCCGATCAAGTTACTCGAATCAAATAATTTGGTTATATAGTAATTGAAAACTGTTTAACGAAAACAAGTTGTGGTCATGTCTAGTAAATTATTAATTCAAATCTGCGCGTTCCCCCGCCTGTGTGATTGCTAATTTGTTATATTAAAATCTGCCACTTTTTTTTTCGCAGCGTAACAATTATACACGCGTGTCGAATTTGTCGTCGTTTCGACAAAACATTTCCCCGAATGTATACCTTTCTCTTTCTCTTTAGAATTATACGTATGTATATACGCTCAACAGAAATATATTCGTAGAGAGGATTCGCGTCGATAGCCGGTGAATCGAGCTTTTTCATATTTCATACGGTCCACCCGCATTTTTCATCTCCCCTTCCCCCCTTCTTTTCGCTGCAGTTTGCCGCACAGAACGCATCTGCAAAATTCAGGTATAGAGAGCGAGGGGGACGGAAGAAGAGCCTCGATCACGATCGCAAAATATCCCTCGAACGCGACACCACGGCCGAGCATAAATCCTGAAGTCTCTACGGGCTTAATTCCAGTCAGTTTTTTAGCAGTATCACGAAAGCTCGCCACGGCGTGCGCCGCGCAGATAAGCGAGACGCTGCACCGTCGAAACTCACAAAGCTCGCAGACGGACCGCGGACGGCTTTGCAGTCGACGGTCTCTCTCCTTTTCCGCCTATCCCCCGCCTGCTCCACCCCCTCCACCTCCACCGCCAGCATCGCCGCCCCCTTCTCGTACCCTTTTGAATTCGCGCGGACGCGCCTATCTCGCCGGGCGCGAGGTCGAGAAGTCTCTCAAATTTCAAAGCTCGACTTCGACTCTTTCACGGGTCAACGGGAAATTTGGAAATGGAGGAAAATTTGCCGTTTCCAGAACAGTGCGTCGTATCGATTCGAGTTCCCGTGGGCGTTGCTATGAGATGGACCCTTGTACCGTTGGAGGAGACCCTCTCTCTCTCACCGTCGAGTGTCGCCAAGCTACCCTCCTCCTCCTACTCCTATTCACCTCCACCTCTCGCCCCCTTGCCTCCCGTTATTACTTCTACAAATATACAAGATATCACATTTCGAGATCGAATCCGGTGGACCCGTGAATTTCGAAGGAGTCGTTCGCTAATATCGCGCTCGCGTTGTGCTCCGGCGAGGGCCGGAGAGCACGAGTGACGCGGGCGAGTGGGTCGGAGGGTGGGAGGGAAGAAATACGGAGATATAGAAAGGGCCACCTTCGAATCCACGCGGCCAAGCCTATCGCGATCGATCCTTTCTCGTGGACCACCTCCATTTATTTGTTCGGTTTTCAAAATTGGCGAACGTAGATTTCCGGGACTCGGCATTGGAGAATCGTCAAGACAGGTTCGACGAACTGCGGAATCTTTGAGGTGTCGTATCTTGCTATTGGTTGATCGGAGGAAAGAATTTGTTCTACAAAAGTCGCAGAGTTACCGAAACTGAACAACTTTTGTTCGAAACATTTTTCCATCCGATTAGCCAATTGCAAGAATATAACGATTTTGAGTGCAACCGCGTATTACTCGACTATCGTTACATACGTTTCCATAAAAATTGTAATTTTACGTATATAGCTCCAAATTGAAAACCTTTCGCCATGATATATGATTCTCCACGAAAGGCAAATTCGGATCCCATACATCTCGTATTAATTCAACTCGGCACTTGTCAACCGTTGCGACCGGGTCCAGAGGTCCAGCATCCGGTCAGGCGAGTTCAGAGATCACAGGTTAATCCGCGTAGGTATCTCGTCGGTCCGGTAGAGATACCGGTCCATCGCATATATAGGGATAGCGTAGTTTGTACGACTACAAAGAATCCATTAGCAGGGCGCGGCTCCTCGTCCGTATGCCCCACAGGAGCCGGTGCAGCATCACGACCGGTGGATGCCGCGGAGTGAGTTATATCCGTTCGAATGAAATCTGTCGAGATAATTTCTTTACACGGGATATCGCGATGTAATCGGGATCAAAGTTTGTGTTTCCTACTGTCGATTTATCAACCGTTGTGTATCCATGCACATCGACACGCGTCGATTGCATCTGAAGAGCGACGGGAGAAAAAAATCTTACGTTTGTCGAGAAGAGAAAAAATCTTTAATGTGCGTTTTCGTACGGAGGGAGCGTAGAGTACAGCGAGGGTCGAAGTCGGAGAGTATAAGAGGATAAGAGGGAGAAAGAGGACAACATTTATTTACTTTTCCTTCCACGAACCAACGCAACGACCGCGTTTTTCGACATTTAAGCTTCTCTCGGAAACACGAACCTACCTAATATCGTGGTTCGTCTGCAGAGAGGAAAGGCTTGATTATTTTTGCGGTGGCCAATTTTTTAAACAAAATATTTAATATTCGTTTTGATACACAGAGAAAAAGAATTAGTTGGATCTACTAATAATCACTTGCAGAGTCGGAAGTACCTAATTAATTATTTACATCAATTAAATCTTTTCATTTAATTTGATATTTCTTCCTTGTAATTACATACAGTTCCACATGATTGGAAGACAGAGATACATATTTATTTGATGCATTAAGAGATTTTATTGATATAAATAAATAATTATTGGCGACCTCGCAAGTAATTTTCAGCAACGTACACCTATCAGGGCGGTTCGTCTGCAGTGAGGAAAGGCTCGATTGTTACTTTTTGCGATGGCCAGTTTTTTACAAAAACATTCACTACTCGTTTTGCTAGAGGGAGAAACAGAATAAGTTGGATCTCCTAATAATTAATTTTTTTTCCATATTAATTAGATATCTCTTCCTTACAGTTACATAATATTCCACATGATTGTAAGGAAGAGATGTCAAATTGATGCATTTTAAAATGTTTCACTGATATAAATAAACAATTGTTTGCTACCCCGTAAGTAATTTTCAGTAGATCAAACTAATTCCATTTCTCTGTGTAGGAATGAAACGGGAAAAGGATATTTATCGAAATTTAGGAGATAGCGCGATACGTGTGTGACCGCTATAAAAAATTACAAAGACAACGGAACCAAGGTCAGAGACAGAGGGAGCGCGAGCGTAGCGTAGGTATAGCACAACCGCGGAGTGAAAGAGGGTGTCGCGCTTATTTTTCCCTCGGCGGCGGGTCGGCGCAACGATCACCGTTCGTGACATTTAAGCCGTTCGCTAGTTTCAACCGCGAGAGTACGACGGCGAGAGGAGTATAGCGAGGCTAGGCTCTCTTAATTGGGTCCGCCATTTTCGGCGGCTTTTGCCTCCCTCCCTCCCCCCTCCTTTCTACTCCACATCCTGCTTCGGAAGGGTTGCACACACCCGCCCCCAACCCTCGAGGCCTCGGCTCGACCCAAGTGGCTTTTGTTTTCACCCTAAAGGGTCCGCCATTTTGAATTTATGATACCCCAGACTCGCTCGGACACCAAAAAACTTTGGTCGTTAGTGAAAATTAAGGGAGGCCCTGCCGTGTGCAGAGTCATCTTTGGTAATAAGAGAGGAGAGAGACCCCCTTTGAAACATTCGAGATCCTCTCTCGTCGCGCGTCACGGCGCGGGAGAGGACGGCGGACGTTTAATCTCGACGATGGGACGTCGACGCGTTTGCTTCGACGATTTCATTCGCGGATCGAAAGAGAGAGAGAGGCGACGCGAACGGATTCTTCTTCGGTTTGCTCTGGATTTAACGCCGACGGCGGCGGCGGCGGCGGCGGCGGCGGTATCCGTTAATTAATCGAAGGACGGACGATAACGCCTGTTCCGCTAACCTGACGCGATGTCCCGCGGTGCATGATGGACGAATATCGACGGCGTACGCGGAGCTCGGGTAACGCGTGCTCGAAAAATAGTTCTCTCGCTCTCTCTCTCTCGGAAATTCGACACTGCCGCGGAAACCAATTTTACTCATCCGGGGTTAGTTTCGGGGGGGGGGGGGGGAACTTTTTTCCTATTAATACGACAGCCTCCGTCGCCTCCCCCGCGATACACCACGCGGATCCGTAGAGGCGAGAGCATCCTCCGGGCCAACGGCGCTTCCGCGTGACGGTGTAATCGGCGACGACGTTTCCTGCGAGACGGACGACGAGTCCTCGATTGGCGGCGCTCCGCAGCTTACAGACGTCATCGCGCCCCACGTCGAAGGCACATGCCGATAATTCGATAGCTCGACTGATAGTTTAGTTCAAATTCAATGTCCGGAACGCGGAGCGGGGCGGAGATGTCGACTTAAAACAATTGGGGACCGAGCGGTACGCAATATCCTGACTCCTCTGATTCGATTACGCGGAACTGGCTGGCTGCGGGTACCTACCTCCCCGAGCCACAGACTCGAGCTCCGCGCGGAATTCTCGGCGAGCCGGCGAGCGGGTACCTCGTATACGAGAGATACGCTGTACCCCCCGAATTATCGGACTCGATGGAAGAATGCTCACACAATTCGCTAAATTAATCCGCCAGAGCTCGCGATGCGGCCATGGAGTTGTCTGTGCGAAATGATCGGCGAATCGTCGGGTTCGCGATTGTTTGTCGAAATTTCCTTATCGTATCACGCGCGAAAGTGAAATTCGGGGGTATAGAAGGTACGTTTAGGGATGAAAGGAAAAATATCGACGAAAAAAAGTGTACGAAATCAGAACGAATTATACGTACATGGAACAAAATTAATCGTAGCATTTAAAAAGTTTGTGGTAAATTTCAGGATAAGGTCAATTTATTGTTACGCTAATTAAAATTTTAATAAAAATTGCAGCAACGCTTGCTCTTCTACAAATTGTACTATGATTTTTACTAAAATTGTGGTTATCGTAACAGTAAATCGGGCTTGTCCTGAAATTTAGCACAAACTTTGTAAATGCCGCGATTCATTTTTTTTTTTCGCAATGACTCGGTCAGTGCAAACGCATAAAAAAAAAGTGCACAATTAACATTCAATTTTCTCAAATAACTCGACGCGGTATCGAGCAAAACGCACTCGGCGCTAAAGCAACTGCAACAAACGGGAAATTTTCCACTTTGATTTTACGACGCACACACCCCCGTTACCGCGACGAGCGAGGATAACAAAGTGGAGGATACCGCTGCAAAAGGCAGGGGGTGAATTTCTATTATCTTTTTTTAAGTACCACCATAACCATCGATACGTCGTGTAATTTTCGTCCGTACTGTCCCGGCGAGCCGCCTACCCCCCTCCGTTAGCCGTACACCCCTAACCGGCATCCCCCCGGTGAGGCAAAGTTGTTCCATGATTTTGGACACCCCTTCGGCTGCCTCCTAAAATAACAGCCCGCTTCGTCCTCTGCATTACCGACGTCCCCGCGTCGGCGACTTCCCTCGGTTCGCGGCCCCAACCCCTCGGCAGATGGCACCGGCGTCGCTCGACAGCCCCTGCTGGCGTCCGTCCCGTTCGACACAGCCCGCTTACGCCGGGAGAACGCCAATTCGACGTCGCGAACGAAAGTGGAGCCACTTACGAGGACGACTTAACGACGTTTCGACTAAGTTGCTCGATGAATCTTTAACGAACACGCGAGATTTTCATCAGAATTTCAGAATTGCCGCGGATGCTGCGTAAATCTCGCCGAGAGGAACGCCGATTAAAATCGCCGGACTTGAATCATACGATCAAATCGCGACGAATCGTGCTTTCCGCGATCTATTTGACGAAAAGGATCGCGCCTTGTATTATTTTCTTCTCCTGCCTCCCTTTCGATCTTTCTCTCCCTTACTCTTTCTCGGCGAGAGCGCGAAGAACGGCCGAGGCGGTGAATGGTGTGACGTATCGCCGGCGCGTCTGTGTCTGACACTCGGGATTTTTCCATTAAATTTTCCCAGCGCGAAAATCTATCACTGTAACAGTCCCAGAATAACCCGTGGCGCGCTGCACGCGTAAGCGATTCCCATTACGATTGCTCGGCCCGCCGTAAAAGGCGACCGAGGAAAGACGGTGCGCGCGCGCGCGAGACCTACGCGTCCACCTACACGCGTGCGGAGTACTTAGCCAGTTGCATCGCGGCGCCCTTCCTCGTCTCGGTGGTGCGACGCTTGAAAAGGAGTTGGAAGGATAGGAAGCGGGAAGAGAAGGAGAACCGCGGCGGATCGATATGGGGACGGATCTCCTTGCCGTTCGACGGCCGCCGAAGATCCGCCGATCGATCGTCGAGACGCGCGGATGAGCAGCTTCTCATTTCGAGATCACGTCGGGGGAAGATGTGCGGATGACATTGAAGCATTGGAAGAAAATTGATAAATATCGATAGAAGAGGTACGGAGAGAGAGAGAGAGAGAGAGAGAGAGAGGAGCATCGAGGAGATCGCGAGAAATCGTCCACTCCATATTTTCCGTGTACTCAGCCGCTTAGCCCGTCGCAGGAGAGGTCCTTAAGCCTTGTGCCAATAAGAGGTAGGCGTCGTCTCACCTTCGCGCAAATGCGGATTCAGACTCCGCGTTCAAACAAGATCCGTTCAAATACAGATGTAGTCCCGGGCGAGTGTAGCTCGTCGGTAATGGCGCACGTAGGATCGACCTAATCCGCCGATAAGAAACGATCGCCGACGACCCGCCGCCATCTCCTCCCCCCGTAGTTTTCCATCTCTTCTCTCTCCTTCGTCGCTTCCCGAGTGCTTAACTACCCCGCTGCACACACGCGCGCGCACGTACGTACGCCCACACGACCGATCCGTCCGACGTAGGAAAAACAACGTCTTCAAAGGAAGCAGGCAGGCGGAACACGATCGCTCGACTCCGCGGGCTTTGGACAAAGTCCAAAATTAATGCAAAAAACGGGATCCTTTTTTATCCGTGTACATCTATTCTCTCCCCCGGAAGGCGGGCGGAGAGGATCGAGAGGGTGGCGCGGGGGAGCGCGCGGTGGCTCGCCGGATTCATTTTTCAAAGAATCTGCGGGAAAATGCAAATGAGCGGGGCATCTGGCAACAATGGCCGTGGTCTCACCCCTATTTTAAGGGTTGGTTTTCGGCGGTCGTGGGTGGCGGGAGGCCGGGGCTTTGCCGGCCATGCAAAGCAGTAACCCCAACCCCAAACTCCGGCCCCAGCCCCTGATAAGGGTGGACAGCCACGATCGATTAGAGGGCTACCCACCCCCCACGCGGAACCACCCCCTCTGCACGGCCACCCACACTCGCTCTGCCTTCGGAGCTTTGGCCATATTTCGATTCGCAACACGCCCGGCTAACGATCTCGTCTCAGGAATGCAAATTTTAATCGACGCTATTTTTTAATCCGCGATTAAGGCAGTCTCCCTTCGCCCTTGCATTCGGTGCGACTCTGTACAGGGGAGGGACGCTTTCGCGCCCGCGTGCTTCCTCGGTCGCGTGTTCGCGCGAGAAAAAAATGTAGCAATTCTATTCTCGGGAACAACCGCGAAGATATTTACGGCGAATGATAAAAGGGACGAATATACCACCGGGCGACGCGCATCGCCATGTCCCTCTCTCTCTCTCTCTCTCTCTCTCGCTCTCTCAACCCTTCCCACCGCCTCCTCGTCTCGTACCACGAAACTCGGAAAACGATCGCTCGAAGTTTTATCGTTAGTTCGACCATTTTCCTTGAAGTTTACGAGGTCCTTCGGGTAGTACTCGGAGTAAACTTTTGAAGTAAAACACTCTCGTGTCCTCTCCTATGGATGGGTTGTTAATATTCGCGTGAAACGCGTTACCTAGTTTCCCGCTCGCGAGACAAATGAGACTGCAGATGGGCGATGCACGCGTGAGGCGGTAACTCCGCACTCTTCATATTTGCAACATTTTTGAATTCTATCGTTCGACCGGTAGTCCGAATGGATCGTTTTCTCAGACCGGTGCGGGGGCGCAATTCTACATTCGGACAAATAATTAGGTTAAAATGACAAAACACATCTAGTTTGACGCGTTTAGTTATTCCAACCAAAATGCCGGTCATTTAAACCAGATATTTGGTTATTCTAATTAAAAATGATTAGGTTAAAATGGCAAAACACGTCTAGCTAAACGTGTTTACTCATTTTAACCAAATATTTGTTTAATCCGACTAGTTATTTTGACGAAAAAGTGGTCAGTTAAATCAGCCAGATGGAGAGAATCCATATTTCACCAAATGATTTGGTCATCGTATCCAGGATTTTGGTTCGAGTGACCAAGCTTTTTTTTTCTCAGTGTAGACGAAAATAGTCGGGCGCCTATCAGGCGAGTCGCGATGCAACGGATCGTTTAAACTCGCATCCATCGAACTTTCCATCGCGTCGATCGATTCAATTATACGTCGACGAACGCGATGTTTACTCCCGGTTACGCTATACACCCTTGCACGTACACCCTCCTTCTCTCTCCCTCTCTCTCTCTCTCTCGCTCTCTTTGCGTCGACCCCCGGAGGAACAGCCGAGAAATTGGAAATAAATCTAAAGCCTTTAAAAAAAATTGCCAATAAATTCTCGCGTTAGAGCGCGGTCCAGCGGGCATTCTCGCTCGCACTTTTCACCTCCCTCTCTCTTTCGTTCGCTGTGTGTGCACCCCTAAATTTTAAAATTCTCTAATTCCGTGGAAAAGGGTAGCGGAACGAGCGCATTGGGAGCGCCGGGTCTCCCGACCCCGACCTCCTCTCGTTCTCACCAGTCGGAATCGATATCGAGCGTGATGATGTCACCGGTTTGTGTTTCCTTTTTTTCGCGGCGGAGGACGAACGAGGGGGAGGCGTAGAAATACCGGTTGCCGTATAAATTTGTCCGAAAGTTGGGAAAAGTCGACGCACCCCGTAGAACGTCCGTTAAATGGTTGAGGAGAAATTCTCGTGAAGGAGAAAGGCGGAAGGGGGAAGAGGTCGAGGCGAGGACAGGAAGGAAGGAAGGAAATGCGGCAAAAAAGGAGGTTGATATCCCTGGAATTTTCATATCGACACAGAATGACAATTTTTAATATTAAATTCCTCCTCGCTCTTTGATTTGATTTTTATACTTTTTTCTTCCGCGCAATCCCTCGCCGGATTCCAGTACGCGACTGGAGGAGGGACTAATTTTCATTTTTTCCCGTTCGATCGTCTCTCCGCGGAGTAAGTAAGTCGTCCTTTGTCGCTTTCCCACGCGGTACCTACTCGACGGATCCCGGACAACGTTCGCGAGAAGGACGAGTGAGTGCGGTTGGTCGAGAAGTGCGAATTAAGTCGTACAAAATTGACATTCGTTCCGACGACGTCGCGCGTCACGACGCACTCCCGTGCACCGTCGATCGGATGCCATCGATTCGTTCGATTCACTTGCGCGTAGAGAGATATCGATTGCGCTCGAGCCTGCCGTAGACACGTTGCGCGACAGCTGACGGGATGGCGCAACGACGAGTTCGAAACGACCGAGATACAAAACCAACGCGTAATAAATATCTAATAAATTTGTAGGCCGGGTGGCCGAGGAGTCGTCGGGAGTTTTCGAAGTGACGCGGGGTACCGAAAGAGGAAAAAAAAAGGTGGAAAAAACGAGAGCTACATAAAAGGACGGTCGCGCTACAAAACCCAAAACAGTCCGGACCACTGTCATTTATTTTATTATTTATTTTTGTAGGGACGTCATCTTTTCTCCCCCCTCTCTCGCTCGTTCTCTTTGACATTTGCTCGTCTGTGAGAGCGGAGAGGAATCGCACTATTCCTAGGGATTCCCCCTTTTTAAATGCATTGTCGAGTCGAGTACGGGTTTTTAACCCTTAAAATTTGGCGAAGGGTGCCCTTTGGAGACGGGGCGACGGAGAAAGAGGGAAAGTGGCCGAAACGAGGGCAGGCGCGACAGAGACGCGAAAGGGGTGAGGGAGCGGGAGCGCGAAAAAAAAAAATGCTCCCTGAAAGGAAGGATTACATCGGGGATTTTGGTTTTCGCGTTTCATCCGGGCGAAAGCCGATTTTCCGATTTTTCGATTTTCCCCGTACGCGCGTACGCTCTCGAAGCCGGGGCTCTCGAATTAGGTGGTCCATTGTGCGGAAGAGCGGGAGAGAGACAGAGAGAGGGAGAGCGAGAGAGAAAGAGAGAGAGAGAGAGCATCTCCTCGTTTCCCGAAAGACTCCGTGACGTCGCATACATTACATCGTATTAGTCCGCGAGAATACGCGAAGCGATCGATCGGTTCACCCGCCAAAGCCGAAGGACGCGGGAGATCCTTCAAAGTTTTCGCGTCTTCGCCAAATTAGGTCCCCGCGTTTTGATTTTCGAGACGGCGTATCGCCAAGATTTCGTCCGCCCGAGGATGTTAATCGTAACGATTACGCGCATCTATCGGCACCCTTCGCGACGGGTGAACAATGACGACTCTCGACGAGTCACGAATACGCGCGTTTCTATCGGTGTGTTTGTTTGGACAACGGATTTTTTTTAAACCAGCCTCCGTGGGAAACGCAGCCGATACAGTCGGGTCGAAGTGGTGGTATCGATCAAAAATATATTAGTCCCCGATATGACAGTGCGGAGTGTTTTCTCTTCGAGCCGTTTTCGGGGCACGGGGAGGGGAAGGGCAATTTTTTTTTCTCCTCCGGATCCCGAGCGGAAGCACAAAGGAGGCGCGCATACCTGCACGCGGGAAAAAGGGTTTTCGCTACCTATACTACCTGCACGCTCGAGATAGAGGGGGGGGGGGGGGGGAACGGGAGAACCGACCGGCTAAATTAATGATTTAGTGTCAGTTCCGATTTTTAGGGTACCGTTCGTTTTTTTTTCTTTTTTTTTTTCCTCGGAACGGCCCTCCCCGATGTCGATTTTCGACCCGACGCATCGACTTTTCCGCGTTTTCGTCGAGATGTCGCAAATGCGCTCCGTTCTTCTTCGCGATTCGAATAAAAATCGGTCTGCGATGAGATATGGGTATTCCTACACTGCGACAAAAATTTGCTTCATCTAAATTAACTTATTTTTGGGTAGTACTGAGAGCAAATTTATCAGCTCTGTTTATTAGATTCGAATGTGAATATCGATTTGATCGAAATAATATTTAATTGAATTATTAACGTTTTTATAAGTCTAATCGATATTCATTCTAATCGCATAGATGTGCTCTCAGGACTAGGTATGCAAAAACGCGTTTAACTGACCAGAGTAAATTTTTCTTCTCTGTATACAGATATACAGATTATACGTATAAGTGTCCATGTATCTAAAAGTTTACCGAATTTTATGTAGATCACCGATTTAACCGGACGACCAGTCGATACGTGAGATCGTCTCGCGGCAACGATGGACGACCCGTCGAAAGTGCGCTCTTCGAGTATTCACGTCCGCGACAGGGGTGTGGGGACCACGGAGACATCCTCTTCGAGGAATTACCCGGCGGCACGGTCGAGGCACCGAGTATTTTTACGGGGTTATTCGAAGTTTAGAGGAGGAATCATCCCTTATGCGCCGGGTCCCGAGTCCCGCGGGACGTCGGAAGTGTTCAAAAATTGAAGGACGCCGTGTCGCGTCGCGAAACTGAAAACTGCATTCGAAGTGACCAGGGGATGCCTCCCCGGGGATGGCTGAAATTCGAATTTAAATTCAAATTCGGTTCGGGTGGGAAGGTTTTTTTTTTGATCTCGGCTCGCGAAATTGGTATATCGTTTTGATCTACCGCCCGGTATCGCTACGACGCGCGTTCCTTCGCACATATAAATATGCGACGAGTTATATGTATACCCGTTCGGATCATCCGAAAAATCCTTCACGCACGCAGGACCTACGCACGTGTACGTGCCATGTACGAAAACGTATACCCGAACCGGAGACTAACCCTTTCTCGCTAAAATTTCCGATCGATTGACTCTTTCGGCAATAATTTTTCACCTTTTGCGATCGAACTGTATACGTTTATATTTATTGGGGTTTCGATGTATGTCGGTTGGCGACGGAGCGAGGGATCGATATGAATTTTTCTCGTGAAAGCCGATGGAGGAAAAACGCACGATTGCGATGTCTATAACGAAATCCGAAAGTCAAATTTCCCGTGAAACGACAATTCGAATCTAATTAATATTCGTTAGATCCGGACGCCGAAATGTACCTATCGCTCCTTAAGGGTGCACCTATATGATTGATTCTCCTCCCAAACCTGATTGTCCCTTACACTGCAACAAAAAAAAAGAGCAAGGGAGAACGAACCCGAACCCCCTCGCTCTCTCTCGAAATTCGCCCTCCTCGCTAAAAATTGACTCCTCCGTGAAAAATTATCTCGGGATTTTTTTCCCCGCCGTTAATGCACCGCATCGAGACGCGACGCGTATAGTGAGCATACAAAACTCGTTGAATAAGAGGAATTCATCTTCGAAAGCGAGGAGCGCGTCCCGCCGTTCTGAGGGCGTTCGAAACTCGAAAGCCCATACTTTCCGGGTTCCCCGCGCCTCGCGGAAACATTTCTTCCTACATTCGTGGACGTATCTCTCGACGTACGCATGTGTGGGACACGCATATAAACACGCGGATACCGGAGGCGAGTGTTGCATATCCCCGACGAACGCGTCAAAACGCGTGGATTAAGAATACTTCGCGTTGTGTACTCGTCTGACGTATACCGCGAAGCAAAGACGGCAGGATCGGTTCCCCGCGACGACGAGACGCGAGATTATTTCTCGACCTCTCCAAGGTTGCTGGGAGCGATGTGTCCTCCCCAGAAGCGGCACTCGTCGAAATGGCTAAATATATTTTGGAGCTTCGCCTGGTTGCTCGTGGTTGGTTATACGCACACACGCGGCTGTTTACACGTAGGTGGGGGTATACGTACGAAGGAGGTCGTAGGACGACGCGCTGGAGGCTCCATTAGCATGTTTGCGCTTCGAGGGTTGGACCTAAGTGATGTTTTGTGCCGCGCTATTCGAATCGTCCTTTATGCGAAGAATTCCGTCCTTTGGAGAGAGAAAAAAAACTTCACCCCGAAGGATATCCAATGTATTACGTCGCGCGTTAGAAGCGATTCTTTCTGCCGGCCATTTTCCTCGCGAAAATATAGCAACGCGACGGTGGAACCGACGTGGTTGTCGACGCGGGCTCGAGTAACGTTTTCGATTTCGTCGTATTTTACGTGCAATTGAACGTTGATTCGGACACCCGGTATACGTGGCTGCGCGTGCCGTCGGGAGGGGTTCGCAAGGAAGAGGAGGCACGGGAGGGAGGAGGAGAACGGAGGTGCGGACGCGTGGTCAAAAAATGTCAAAACTCGTATTCCTCCCGGCCCCTGTTCCCGGACGTCTGAGGGGTTTCACGGGGTCTTCCAGGGAACCCCCTAATAACCCGGGACCGCTTCCGGGTCAAAAACCGGACGGGCGCGCGCCGAGCAACGCGTTTCTGATCCCGCGACAGGTCGGGTAACGAGGATCTCGTCCTTCTCGTTTTCCCCGTGCACTCGAATAAGAAAGGGGGCGTAATTTTCCCTCGAGGGGCGTAATATTTCCTATTTTCGGACTCGGGATCGCACTTTTGACGTGGAAAATCTCAAAAGCCCCGAGACTGCGAGAAAAATACTCGAGTGCAGAAATATCTCGGAGGCTGTTTGCTTCCCTCTCGTGAATAAACGAGAGGCGTGGTACGGAGAAAAATTGAGAGACGTGCACAGAGAGGGTTGAGAGTGGAGGGGGAGGCCGATTCGAGCTTCGATCCGAAGTCGCGTCCTTTGAGGTACCTATACACTCCTTATCTCGTTCGACTCTCTTCCGTTCTATCGGCGAGAGGAGTCGATCACTCGATCGAGAACCGCGAGTCGGAGGCTCGACCGGAAATAACGATGGTAGATACTACGCAGTGCAGCTATCTCGCGGAATCAAATCATTTTAAGGAGCGGGCTCGACCTCTTAGGTTAACAATTTTTTTAATATTCTCGCCCGCAGTCCGCCGCCCCACGAGCCCCGCACGCGTAGGTATATCGACTGACGCGAGGGGTGGGAATGCGGCGCGTAGAGTTTATCGAGAGGATCCTGCAGACTCATCGCGCGGGGCCGCGAGAAGAATTTTTACATCGTAAAAAAGGGAACCCTTTTCGTTTCGCTCACTCGCTCTCTCTCGGTTTTTTTCTCCGCTTCTCCGTCGGACGGAAAAATCCTGCAGCGTAATCCGCCGAGACGGCACTCGGTGGCCGGGGGTTGCAATGCCCGCCATTTTATTTCACCCCCTTTCACGACCTCCCCCGTTTGGACGTATTGATAAAAAAAAATACCCTCGTCTCATTGGTCCGCTGGACCGTGGGGAGATCCCCCCCCTGCTGACCAAGCACCCACTCCAATTTATACGTCGCCTATGCTACCCTCGGTCGAACCTTCCCTTCTCGCTTGCGTACTGTTATTACCGGAGGGCGGTAAGAACTTTCACGCGAGTTTAATTTTAGATTAATTAAATGTATTTCACGTCTCGTATAACCTGCGTAGAATAATCAAGTTGATCTCACTTAAACAAACAAAATTGAAAGAAATATATTCCGAAGCGCATACATCGATGCGCGCGAAACGATTCACTGATAATAAAAAATAAAAAGTAATAAAATGTACTTGTAAAAATCCATTTTTTCATACCGACCTTGATCCTCGCTCTCGAAAGGATCTTGGATTGCCGAAAATACAATTCGACGATCCGCCCCGCCTCCCCTAACGGCGAAGTTTCGTCGCTTCTTCGAAGAGTCGCGCTTATACGTCACCCGCGCAACTTTACACGACCGACGTCAAACTCGCGAGTCTCCTTCCCGCGTTCGCCTCATAAAACCCTCATTAACGTATTCTCCCACGCGACTCGGCCGACAGAACTCCAATGTCGCCCCCGCCCCCCCCCCCGTTCCGCGACGTACAAATTAACCGGAATGGCATTCTGATGTCGTTTAACGTCTACCCCCTCGCGAACGAGACCCGATCTCCCCGGTATCTCGAGACGGGGATCTTCCGGATCGCGACTCGTCGCCGATCTTCTCGCGAGTGCGCTCGATGCGAGACTGGCCCGATGTACGGGAGGGACCCGCGTCTCTCTCGCGAAAGGAGGTGCGAGAGGCCCTCAAAAAATCTTACCTGAGGCGACCTTTTTGGTGGGGGTCAGGTAGAAAAGGGTTTCGCCACCGTTGCCTGCACCCCCTGCGCGCAACGCGACGTGTACAATACATACGATCACCGCACGTACCACGCACGATTTTCTTATGCATGCGTGCCTCGCTCAGTCACTCCCCCCCCCTCTCTCTCTCTCTCTCCTTCGAATTGTATAACCTTACACCTCTCTACCTACTCGACCCACTGTACCCAATTGTACCTAGGTTGCAATCGTTGCCGGCAAAATTCTACCTGGGATGCAAATGTGTCGGGTAGAGCGGCGTAATACGTATAGGCCGAGGGAGGTAGAAAGGTCCGCCGGGGGTGAGGGGAAAAGAAATTAATTTAATTTATTTCTGCCCCGCTGAGAGGGTATATGCGTTGCGCCACGGATCCCGGGTGTAAAGGGTTGCGTATCGCGGCCACGTCCGCCGTCAGACCCGCGTCCAGATGACGCAGTTTCCAATTTCCTCAATGAAAGGCGAGACCAATTCGCTCTTTCGGCACCTGGCGTCCTTCGCCTTTTCTCTTCCCGCGTTTTTTTAAACGCGAGGATAACCGCACCCGAGACGGCCGCTGCGCTTTTCGATTAAAGTTTTCGACGAACCAATTAGGAGAGTTCGAGGCGTCCACCCTCGACCCTTCGGGCTGATACGGACGGGGGTAGTAGGTAGGCGAACGCGGTTAGATGCCTCGTTGGATAGTCCAGCCGTCGAGAGAAACGTGTATTACATGAATATGTAGAGTATAAGTGCAGCGTGGCATGTGTTGTAGAGGAGGGTTTTTTTTAGAGGGGGTGGCAGTTATTTTGTCTCGCGCGACATCAGAAAACAGCCCGCTTCCCGCGGTGATCCGTACCTCGATCAACGTGGTCGTTACTTTGACACGGTGATAATTAATTATATGATTAATTATCACCGTAATTAAAGTAGATATTAATGTCGTTTTACTTATTTGGAAGGGAGGGAATCAGAGGGGAGGAATTATACGAGTCGTCGCAGTTGCATGGAGGAATGCGTGTACACGGAGCGGGGATGCAGAGAATTTATCTGGTACACACACCTGATCATCCCCTGATGATTTTCCGTAATCGCGTGAAATCACGTGTCCTTTTTCCTCGCTTCACATCCATGGCAGTCCCGCAGTACCTGCGACGTCCAACCTGTCCCGCGACGATAAAGTCGAGCGTTTTCGGGGCGAACCCCTCGGGGTGGATTACGCGCTTTTGAAAAAAAAAGTGTCGGGTTCACAATAGGCCGGGGTCGGTTTTGGGTGAAAAATCGTGAAAACCGACACCAAAACAGGGCGCGGACCGAGAAATTGGCTACAAAAAGTGCAAATAACACCAAATAACGATATCTGATTCGACCCCCTCGGTTAGTTTTTTTAGTCGATTCGCACCACGCGGTTATCGAGCCAATTTCGATCGAATTGCGGCACCGCCCTTCCCGCTTCCAAATCCGAATGATCGTAATCCTCTTTTAGACATATTTTTTGTTTCAAACAAAATGAAATAACGACATCCTCGCATTCTATAAAAATGTTTCATCTTTATATATATACCCGAAACTCAGAATCTAATCTGACATCTACAGTGCGGCTAACGGTCGACCGTGCTCACTACACTTTCGACATTTCCGATCTATGGTTTTTTGAGTGCAGGCACTCTCCTATTCCTAGATCCCTACCGCACCCGTATAGGGGCAATTCATAGTCTCCTCTGCGTAGGGGAAGCCCCGCGTGGCGAGAGCGGCGTGGAATCGTCCGAACGCAAATACTCGAAACGCTTTGAATACCTTATCTCGGGTATCTGTAGGGCCCTCGAGTCTGGTCCGACGCTTCGATAAATTATCCAAAATCTTTCTGCCCACCCCGAGGTGACGGTGTCCTCCTAACCGATCGAAATCTTGATCGTACATGAAAAAACTTGGGTTTCTCGGGTCGACGCGTTCGCGAGGACCAATTTGGAGATCTATTCGAGTGCCCCGTGGATCCACGCCTCTCGATCGGGCCGCGTCGACCCTAAATACTAGCGTTTTTCGATTATTTTTGCGTGAATAAGTCGACCCCCTCTTTTACAGAGTCACAAATACCACGCATTTTTCTATCATCAACGATAAAAATATCGTCTCTCCACCGATCAGGCGAGAGAAACTGAAAAAAGGGGCGTCGTTCGTGAAGCATTACTTCTATAAAATCGATATCGCGGTCATGCCGCCACCATGAAAACGTCGAAGCGGAACGAACGTCCCGACCTGTGCGTATCCATGCACGCGGTAGCAGCCCGTAGGCAAAGGCACGGCTCACCGTCCCTGGCGTAAAAAAAAAATGCAGAGCGAAGCGACCGCGGATCGATATATGCAGTCGGAGGCCTCGCGTGTAATCCTTTTCAGAATTTTAACCCCATCTGTCGCTCTCTCGAGCGCATCCCCGTTATACCCACGTATCGACCTATTTCCGAAAGGAAAATTCAAAGGACCCCGAAGGACGCAAGGGATCGCGGCGGGACCTACCTGGGTCTCGCTCGGGAGAGAGCTCGTCGAACCCAAAGGATAATCCATTAACATAATTTTACATAGAGAGTTATTTAGCGCGGGGAGACATTATATCCGGAGACCCGCCAGATGCAAAAGAGGGAAATAATGGGCGGAGGCCCAGGTATACGAGGAGCGCGCGAGGGGTTAATTCAAATATTTAAAATTTTCCATCAGATTTTTGCGTAACGGTCCCGGACGCGTACCTGGGACTGGTAACTTTAGACCGGCGGAACGGTGCGACCTACCCTTCGATCCACAAAAAGGGTTGAATTATTATCGTTGCGGGCCGGCTCCGACGTTTCCAGCTCGTGCGACACCGTGATCGATCGCCGTTTTAAAAATTCGTTCGCCCGCGAAACGCGCGCGTCGTTTCGAAGTTCGACGGTTTCCGTCCGCACGGGAAATTGAATCGAGTCGTTCGGCGACGAGGTTTCCTCGAATCCGCTTCTTCGTCGCTCCCTCCCCGGGGCGGCTCGCGACGCCCGGTCGTATTTCCGGCAACGAGCGGCGAGTGGCGACGTCGAAATTTTGGTTGAGAACGGGAAAAAAAATAACGGGATCAGTCCCCGGTGGCGTTTGGCCCCGCGAGTTTTGATTTAGGGGAATCGTGACGGGCCATTTGTCCACGAGCCCTTCGGACAGTGAAGGAGCCTCGCTCTTATCTGCCCCGAGCCAGCAGCCATCTTAAAACCGTCCTCCCCCTCTGCGGATCTCGGTTGCCCGGGCTTCGACCAGTACAGGGGTCGAAGAACTCGAATCGCTTCGCCCGCGTCTCTCGATTGCTTTTCGAAGCGCGTGTGCCTCGCCGTGAAGTCGTACGCAGACGGAAAAGTTCTGTATAATTTGCATACTGTCCGTAAGTGAATTTGGTCGTAAACGAATTATATAATATGATTTCTGTATTCACCATATAAGGACTATATCTCAATCTTCGAATCTTTCTACGATCCATATATAGTCCGTATATGGTTAATATAGAAATCATAATCAATAACCATATATGACCAGAACCACATATGGATTATATACGAAATATGTAGAACTTTTGCGCCCGGTGTATATCGCGTGTCGCTTCGAGAATTCAAATTCGAGCGCGCGCGAGATCCCCGATCCAAAACGTAGCCCTAACCCGGGGTATCCAAATTTGCCCGATATGTCGCATGTGTGTGCGCGCGCGCGCGCGCGTGCGGCTACATATTTCAGAACGGTCCTGCTAAACCGATCGTATGTATTCTTATGGACCGCTCTGTTTATGGCGCGCAATTTATTTCGAAATCGAAGGTAATGGCCGTCGGTTTACGCCGCGACTCCCCCGCTCGAATTCGGTCGTGGCTACATTAAAATTTCAAACAAATACAAAAATGCCCGGTGCCGGCCGAATATGTATTGCCCCATTTCTCGCTCTCCGCGAGCGGGGTATAAGATACCTACGACAAAGGGGAGATCCGGAGACACCTCGGCGCACCAACGCGCCGAGGGGAAGGACCGATGCTCTATTTATAAGGGGTTGATCGATCTCGGCGAGGAGAGTACAGTTGCGCGCGGGATGCTTGATAATCGATAGACTCGCTGCCGTTGCGATTTCGCGTCGTATGCGTGTCGCCGTTAAACTGCGAATGTGCGGAGGGCCGGTGAGCATTCACCGTAAAATCCGCGTGTAATTCCTGCGCGAGTAACTAAACGCTACACCTCTTTACTTGAACAGTTTACTTACAAGGACGTTTTATAAGGGAGGAATCATCGTCTTATCATCTATATCTGCGAGAAAAAAATCTCGATGACTCTGCACAAAATCGTTTCTCTTCGCGAGACTTTGAAGCGGCGGATACTCGGGATTTGCGCGAAGAGAAAGGGAGAACAACGCGTGCGCGTCCTTTGAAGAGGAGGAATACGTGCCGAACGCGAAAGCTGGACAATAATTCGGCCATACGACGTCCTTCCCGCACAGTGCTCGTTAAAGGAAAGCCGCGGTTATCCGTGCGGGGAAAGAAGGCGACGATACTTATCCCTCCAGGTGGTATCATGTACGCCGTGCGGATTTGACGGGCTTGGCGGGTCCTTTGGAAAATATTTCTTGAACGCTGCAAAGGGAATTTTCTCCGTTTCTCCTGGTAACTTTCCGCCTCGATTCTCCGCGTCGATCGCGAGTAGCTCTCCGCGCGTTCACTTTTCGTCGGTGGTCGTCCCCGTGTCCCCGACTCTACCGGGAAGTGAAAAACATCCGCCGTCGGTTTTTTTTTGCGACGAGTAGCGATTTCTCGAACGACGGCATTCGAGTATTCCCTCCACTGAACATTGAGGGATTTGTTATAATAATTAAAATAAATATAGATTAGAAGCGATCGTGAATGTATAAACTGAGAAAAAAGTTTGTTAATGGTTAATAAATGTAATTTCAGATACAGCGAAATAAATATTTCGTCTCAGGACGAGAAAATATATTTATGTCGATTATATGAAAATGATTATTTCATTCAAACGGTTGCCCCGAAGGATCTAAAATTGGGTCAAATAAATATTGCAACGGTTAACCAATGTTTATTTAGTCCAACAAAATATTTATTTCGCCATATTCAAACAAATATGTATCAACTACAAATAAACTGCAGTAATCTCGGTGCAAGGAACGTAACGAGATATGTCACCTCATCGTGTTATCATCGTAGCTCGAAGAACGAAATACATCGCTCCACTGCATAACGAGTGGTACGTAAGTCTCGATTCGGTAATACTCTCGAAACTCTACCACGAAAGCAACTACAGTTTATTACACACGCCGAGGATATCGACCGAGAATCCTCTCCGCTTCTGCTTCCGATAATCCCACGCGTGAAATTACGTTTCTTAGAAGGTCACGTCGTATCCATACGCGAGTGGGATGGATCCAGGCAGGGATTCCTCGGAGGTTGGGGTTCCGTGCGATGCCTCAGAGACGACTCGGAAAGCTCATCCTCGTGGAAGAAAGGACACGCGTAGGATATGTAATAAATTCGAAATATTCGATACTCCCTGGATATTAGGCGGGGTACGTACCGTATAATAAAGGGGAGATTCGTATTTTTTTTTATTACGTTCGGTACAAGATTACCGCCGTACGTCGAGTAACGAATGAATTCCACTCCAAAAGGAGGGAGGAAAAATAGAAACCGAGAGAATCACAGGTCGACGGCGGATCGTCGTACTCGAAAGTGAGAGTTTCCCCGACATCCAGACGTCGAGTGTATTTTCGAGTCTACCGCGTATATTCGAATATTCGACTTCTCCCCCCCCCCCCCGCGCCGATTTATCCCGCGCGCACAGCCCCCGCTTCTCCCTTTTTTTTTCGTCATTTTTTTGATCGGATACCGATGACTTGCCAGTTTCCCCGAACGTCGTAGAGACGCGAGAGGGTGCCGCGTGTTATCCGAGGGATTTAGGAGGACGGCCGAAAATTCACCCTCCGCACCCTCACACGGCTGGGACGGACTCCAGTCAATTTTTATCATATATCTGAAAGTTTCGGCGGATTGGCTTCTGCTTGACCTATGCCCAATGGCCCGCACGATACTCGCGCGCCCCGTGCTATCGCGCGGGTCTATCGTCCCCACCCAAATTTCGCCGGAATTCGTTTCGCATGGCGGTGCCCGTAGCTGTGTGTGCCAAAAAGGAAACGTCCGACCCTCCCCCCCCCCCCGCACTCGTATCCGCATCTCCCGTACGAACTTCCTCGATGGGAGAAATTTTTTAAACGAACTGCAGGGACGCTCTCGTCGTTCGCCGAGCTACCAACGGACGCCCGAAAAATGTCCCTAGAGTTTTCCCGTCCCGCTGACACGTACAGGCGTTGGGTAGCGGCGCGGGGTGTCCCATACTCGCGTACCTATCCACGTAGAGGCCACGCGGGGTTTCGGTTTACCTGGCGTCACAGTTACCCCTTTTTTCCCGCGGCGGAGGGGTGCCAGTTTTGGGCCAGACTTCGCACGCGGCGCATCAGGTAAGAGGGGGCGCATTGCGCGATCCGATTTCGGATCCTTTACGCGATCGAAAACCGTAGTGCGGCACTTTGGCCGTTCGACGAAAGTCGGAAATGCGGCTCGACGAGAAATATTCGATCGGGGGATGTTTTGTACTCGCGCGCGCGCGCGTTTCCTCGTATTCGTAATTCGACGCGAGTGACGAAATCGCGCGGTGGAAAAGCCTGGAAATACCTTTGAAACGGTTTCCGTGACCGAGGCGAGATGACGAAAGTGCGGCTTCGCGGTTTTCCGGGAAAAAAAAAAAATCGTTTACTCCGTAACTGTCGCGCAGGGAGGAGGGTTCTCTCGCGAGTCCACTCCTCGCGCTCGCGGGGTCCGCGTTGAGTGCAGGCCACGGAGGGCGAAGCGCGGGTAGGCAGAAATAACAGAAGTCTGTAGAGTATCGATCTGCCTTGATATATTACAGTCAAGGTCCACCCTGCCGCGTCCTGGCAGGACCTCCGAATATGCTTTTTATGTGTTTCTCCTTCGCTCCCGCGTCCCGCCGCAACCCCCCCGCGCCGCCCTATACGGGATAATGGTGGTTTCGAATAAATGTACGATTTCTTATGGTATAGCGAGATGACGCCGCTCGCCACCCCTGCACCGGTCGTGCGTAAGCGCGCGCGATGTCGAGGGGGTTGAACGCGGACGAGGACTTTTCTTTCCGTCATCCCCCAAGGATATTTCGCCGTTGCGGCTGCGAATTCTTAACGGAGTAACCCCCGGGATATCGCGACGCGACTGCGAAAATCGACTTCGGTTGGATTATTTTCGAATTAACGCCGTAAACCACCCCGTTTCCTCGTCGGTCGTAGCCGGAAGGCGAGGAGAGTCGCTTTCGAGGATCCTCCGTTCGATCGTTACGGATCCGGAAGACGCGAGGAATCCGATTCTCATCGCGAGTTCAATTCGATTTGCCGCGCGCGCGCGCGTTTTGCCTGGGAAATTCATACGCGCGTGGACACTTGTGAAATAGGTGGTTGGCTACGCGCAATATCGGCGCGTGTACGCCCGACTCGTGACGCGCTCGTGTATGTGTACGCGAATCCACGGAATCGCATAACGTTCTAATTTTCCGAATGGATGAAAACGTATGAAAATCTGCGAGGCAAACGAAAAACGTCGGGGGCGCCAAGTCGGGACCAATAAAAGTCTCTCTCTCTCCACCCTGCTCCGCCGCGCGCACTCCTCCCTCGCCGCGCTTTGCCGCGCGGCTTCGCGCTTCCCCGGCGATCTTGTATATATATTTCAGTCTTGTAAAACGTCATCCAAAAAAAAAAGCGAGAGAGAAGAAAATTTGAAGGGACGCGTCGAGGTTCAAGGTCGCCGGTGAGGTGGGACGCTTCGCGATTTCGGCGTACCGACGATTGATGCTGCGGTGGCGGTCCGCTATATGGAGAAGCGGGCGGTCCGACTGTGCATCGAAAATGTGATATTTTTCGGCGGTGTGAAATTCTCTTTTTTTTTCGACTTCAATCTTGGGAGAAAAATCGGCAGTCTTTTTTCTCTCTCGACTTATTCGAAACGGGGGGTTCGATTTGAGATAAATTTTCCAAGTGTAAAATTCAGATTCCACGAGCATTACACGTACACGGTAAAAAAGTGCAGGGGTTAATTTTTAACATACTATCACCGATTTGGACCTATACGCACCACATCTGGTGTTATTCGATCTTGATTCCATTGTTATCTAACACTCAAAGTGATCTATATAGGTCCACAATTTTTTTTTACCGTGTATTCATATTTTTCTGTACATCGAGGAGAGTTCATACGCGACCCAAATAGTGCCGCCAAATTTAACCCGGCTCTCCGCTAAACTGTAGAAGTTTATTCCCAGTCGATCGGAGGAGATCCTTAACCGTGTTCGAGACGGAGGATTAATACTCCATAGGTGTACTTACTCTGTCTCCCCCCCCCCCCGCCGTCTCTCGTTATCCCTCCCCCTTTCTCATCCGCCTCGCAAGATTCCCCGTCTCTGTCCCTCTCGCTGCGTCTCCTCGACCTTTCACCGCGTACGCGGAGGTGGACCGGGACGACGAACCGTGTCGAGTTATACACATATGGGGGACTCGAAAACGGCCCCATATTGTCCGCGCACACTGCTACGCGGTCCCCTGGACAAACAGCAATATATGTCGGAAAAGATGTCTTTTCCACCCTTCGGACTCGAGGCGTTCCTTTCTTAAACGGCGAAACAGTTGCGACCACGAATCGATGGTAACTACGTCGGCCGGACCCCGGTACAGTCTTGAAAGAAATGCGGGACAATCCGCGCGCCGACGAATTGGCGCCGGAGGGGCGCGAGGAGAAATCTCGCGAGATCGAAGAAAAGTTCGCCGATGAAAATCTAGCGTTCCTCGCTGTACGACGGATCGTCTTCGAATTCGATCCGGGACTCGTCTTCGGGGCCGCGGTCGAAGAAATCGAGCTCCGCGCGAGGGTGGGCTTCGCTTTTCTCGGCGGGTGTACCGTGCTAGGATGCGCGGGGTGGCCGGGTCTTTTGCATACATTTTGAAACGTAGAACCCCGCGCCCACGCCGCCACCGCGCGCTACCGAATATGCTGGCCGGGCGGAAAAAAGGAAACGGAAGAAACGGATATACGTATATAGCTATGCCCTTCCTGCCGGTGGGGGCGCGTTTCCAGGGAGGGGAGAGAGCGAGGAATCGCCGGAAAGAGCATCTTGTCACCCGTGAATTTCTACTGTAGACGATTCTTCAATTCGTTTCTTCATTTTTTATTCAATTATCGTATAACGTTCAACAACGTATGTCTTATTTTGCCGTATCTTATAAACGTCGATCCCGAGATGTCGGAAATTTCTGCAGTATATTTTTATAATCCAAGTTTTACGAGCGACAATTCCTCTTGTTGATATTTTTACGTCGATCAACTCGTTTTTGGGATACGTTCGGATAAACGAGACGAACCGACATTTACCTATAGATACTTGGTAGACCGAGGCGAATCGGATCACAGATCCATATTTCTCAGATCGTGTAAAAAATGAGCATATCGATCGTTCGTATATTAATTCGTTCCTCTCCAATGAAATAATACGAATAATCGAAATGTTCGTTTCCACCACGATCTCAGAAATACGGATCCATGATCCGATTCGACCCGTGATCCGATTCGCCTCGGTCTACCCTGCGTAGGTTGAGCGCAGAGCGTGTACCTATTCTACGAAGAAAGAGAGAGAGAACGAAAGCAATGGAAGAGAGGAAGGTTAGAGGGAGGGACGAAAAGCGAACGAGGGAGGAGATAGAGGTTTTTCCTTCGCTATCGGAAAAATGTTATTTACGCAGGACAGGACCGGGCTACGCGGAGGTTCTGTCCTTATTTACATGTGGTAAGTCTCCTGCGGGACCAAATCCCGGACCGCGCTCGGAACCCTGATAATTCTTCCTTTGATCCCGGTCCCGTGGGTTCACCCCCGTCCCCGTCGCCACCGCCGCCGCCGTCGTCGTCGTCGTCGTTGCCGCCGCCCCCTATCTACTCGAGGAAAGGAATAAGGATCGCCGCGAAAAAATAACCAGCTGCGAGACCCGCGCCGAAATCGCGCGCGAGATTCCGGCGGCCCGCGACGAAAGCCTCCCGAACCCGAGGTGCTTCCTGCGCCGAGAACGCGTGTTTTCGGAGAAATCCCGGGCGAGAAGGAAAAGGAGAGGAGAGGGATCGTCGGCGTCGAGGGGAGAAGGAATCGCGAGGACCCGTTTGGCCCGGGCGGGACGAAAATGTTGCACGCGGTTGAAAATTCTCCTCCGCTCTTCGCGCCGTGAGAAAATTACGTTAGAATTCTCTAACCGAGCGGAGTTATGCGCACCGCGCGCTTCTCTCGGCGTTTACTTCGTTACGACGAAACTCCGATAATTCGGCATTGAAACGTGCACTGAGAGAAATAATTTGGTCAATCTAATCAAAATCCTGGAGATGATGAGCAAATCGTTTGGTGAAATATGGATTCTCCGTCTGTTCGGTTAGACTGGCCAATTCTTAGTTGCAATAACAAAATGATCGGTTGAAATAACTGAAAATTTCGATAAAGTAACTCTATATTTGGCTCGACTGGCCAGTATTTTGATTAGAATTTAACTAAACGCGTCCGACTAGATGCATTTTGCCATTTTCGCTTTATTATTTTTCTCAGTGCCATGCGACGGATTTTTTCGGAGCGTCTTTTTTACCATGTGCATGCGCATTGGATAATTTTGGGAAAACGACCAACCCGGGGGATACCGTAGGAAAATCGAGCTGATATACGTACCTCTGTATACACACGCGTACCGTAGGTACGCGAAAGGTACGCAGGAGAACAGCCGTGACGTGGGAAGGTGGGTGAATAAGGGATTTCGAGTTTTGGGTCGGGATCTGCCTTCCAGCGACAGGGTTTTCGAAGGTGGAGGGAGTGGCCGGCCGATAACCCTCCGTTTGCACGGAGCTACGGAGGGCGAAAGCAGCTCGGGGCAGTGCCTATAATGGAACGACGAAATTAATTCGATGACGATCGGCCAGAAACTTGATTACCCGCGACGATATTTCCTCGTCGGAAGGATCGCCTATTCTTGCGAGGGCCGGCGGTGCCGTGGACGCGCTTCGTCTGAGCTTTGGCATCGTTTCAAGTCCCCGTCTGCTGTAGGCCTCGACGTTACGGGCGGAATCTAACGAAAAGGAGAGAGAGAGCCGATATCTCTCACCTCGCGGGCGAGCCAGCGGGACGGTTTCTTGCCTTTGAAGCTCGCGGGGTGACCCGCTTCTATTCGCGAGGGTATCGGGTAAAATTGCCGTCGGATGCGAAAAGCGAGAGTTGGCGGAAAATTCGGAGAGGACGATATTTTAGCGCGATACGTATTTCGCGCGGACGTCTGCGAAAGAACTAGACTGAGAGAAATAATTGCTAGTATCGAAAAAAAATATGTCCTGAACGAAGAACATATTGTGATATCTTAGAATACAAATTCTTGGTCGAAGAATATATAGGTATTCTTGATTAAAAAGTACCTTTGTTGCACGAAGAAAGCCTTAGCTTGATCCTAGAATTGTATCATCTTTTTGATTGAGGAAAATATTTTTTTCGCACCAACTATTACTATCTTTCAGTGTATTTTTCCTCGGTGTTTCACGCTAAATGTGATTGAACGATCGACGATAAATCGGCGTGACTCTTCACCGAAGGAAAATAAATATCGCAAAATGTTGTCCCCTCGGAGCTACGGAAAAAAAGAGTTTCGCTTCCCCGTTCTCGCGATGAATCATTCCCGGCGAATCGTGACGCCATCGTTTTACGGGACACCCGGTACGTAATCTCTCTCTCTCTCTCTCTCTCTCTCTCTCTCTCTCTCTCTCTCTCTCTCTCTCTCTCTCTCTCTCTCTCTCTCTCTCTCTCTCTCTCTCTCTCTCTCTCTCTCTCTCTCTCTCTCTCTCTCTCTCTCTCTCTCTCTCTCTCTCTCTCTCTCTCTCTCTCTCTCTCTCTCTCTCTCTCTCTCTCTCTCTCTCTCTGGTTAGTTAGCACGACTAGAGGATCCGGGCGAGTATCCTTCCAGGATAGAGTATCCCTCGGGAGGTTGTCGTCCAATCGGCTGGCTGGTCAGCGGGTCGACGTGGTGGGGGCCGGAGGCCGACCATTGGTCAGCCCAAGTGTGGCCGGGTATTGAGCGAGCCGGTCCAGGGGTTGAAAAAACCGCCCCGAACTGACCTCAAACGTCCGACCCTCGTCTCGCCAAACCTAACCTAATGTAGCCAACTTCTGAACGCCACCCCATCCGCGCGCGCGCGCGCGGGGTTAGCTGCCTCTTAAATACTCCAGCCCTTTATGGGGAATGTATTCGGAACGCGCGAGCCTGCATGTGCGCCGAGCACTTCCGCGGCTTTGCGGCGTAACGAGGCGCGAGGCTAGAACGCGCAAAATTCGTACGCACACAGTCGCAAATACGACGCGAAATATTCCAAGATCGCGGAGATGAAGACAACAGAAAAATCTGGAAATTCGCAACGTCGATTCCTCGTGAAAAATTGAAGAGGGTACGCTTTTCGAAATACCTTTTCGATCCCGTTACAATTTTCGCAAAATTTTCGAGTCGAAGAGAAAATCTTCGAATTAACTCGATATGTCGAGATACCGAGCCCGCGTTCCTCTCGTTTTATTTCACACCGCGCCACGATGCGTGTGTTACCCCCTTGTAGGTATGCATGACGCGTCCGGGCGTATTTGAATAGGACGATCATGCGTAGGTACCGGTATATACCCACCGTTCGCGCGAGATCCACCCTCTTAAAATACGCACGGCGTAACTTTGCCGCGCGGACCCTAAAGTATATCTAGCCGGTCTAACAGTCCAAGGGCTATTTGCATAGGCGATATTATACCGTAACGTCTCGTCCCGTTTCCACCCCCCACTTCACCCACGTTCTACCTTTCTCTTTCGTCGCGCGTTTCGCCCCGATTTTCTCTCTCTCTCTCTCTCCCTCTTGCCCGCTCTCTCACCCTTTCTCCCGCACGCCACTCTCCGCGCACCTTCGACGTTCTCCCTGCAGGATGTCTCGGGATCTCGGGAATTGGATTAGTAGTGGTTCAGCCGAGTAAGACTTGGACTATACTCAATTTGAACTAAGATCGCTCGCGAGAAACGGGCAAATTGCTAAATCAGTTTTACCTGATCACCTATTCAAGAAAGTTATCCGCGGCCGACCCCGAAAATAGACCGAACGCGATCGCGGTATATCGACGACGCGAGAGTACACTCAACAAAATGTGGCCACAACTAGAAAATTATAGTAATTGCAGTGATAATTTTCTTCGGAATAGCAAGAATTCTTGCTACGCTAGCAATATTTTTCTAGTTGTGTCTGAGGCAGCCAGAAATATAGCTGGATTAGCTAAATACTGTTTTCAGTGTAGCGCGGTGCTCGCCAGCCCTGACGCGTCGCGGGAAGTTCTGCGGCGCGGATCCACTTCCGTCGCAGCTGAAACTTCTTCGAGAATTCTTTTCACTGCGGACTCCGCTGGAGCAGGTTTATCGAGCGTTTAATTGACAACCGATTGGCCCGGGTTTACCGCACGCGCGCGCGCGCACGGGGAAAGGTAAATGTTTCTCTTGGCGCCGTCGGTCGCGGCGGTTTCTTTTTCTTCGGATGAGAAAAGCTTAATCGCTCTTCCGCGCTCGTCGCGCCGTCGAAGTTCCGAGAGCATCGCTCTTTAAGGAGCAACGAACAAAAGGAGCGCCGTGCAAGATTTTACATCCATTAGCGATTCGATTAAGCTTCCCGCGCGGTGCCTCGAACGTTCAGCTTTAAAACTCGGGCGCGCTGCGGAACTCGCGCGCGCGCGCCCCTCTCCCTCGTTTGATCCGAGGTGCGTTCTCAGGTGCGCGACAATTTATGCACGTACGATGCTCGTAGATGCGAATATTTCTCCGCATACGCAGCATCATTCTCGGATAAATACTCATTCGATTACAACGAATAACGTGACTCGACTCGAACTTTATTACATCATTGACCGACGTGTCCTCGCCTCGAATCAGAATCGATATTCATCCGAATAATTTATTCATCGGATATCGTTCGAATCGGACGAAACACTTTCTCTCGTCGTCTAATACCGTCGAGGATTCTTATTAGGGCGGGTAAGAAGGAAAAAGTCACCGCTCCACGCATCCCCTCGCGCTTCCTCCGGCGTTCGAAAAGCCGGCGCACCCTTCCGACGGGCGGAAAGAAAGAAAAAACGGGCCGATATAAAATCCAGCGTAAAATGGCCGGTCGCGGGTCGCGGAAAGCGTAAAAAATGCAGGGTCCCGGCTAACGCAGTTAATTTGCCGAATGGGGCTGTCCCTTCCACCCCGAACATGGCCACTGCTCGCGTACATATATACCGGGTGATCCTAGTAGAGTCTAATAAAAAGCATCCCCGGCACGCCGAGGGATGGTGGGGTCAGAAGTCCATTCGGAAAATGGAGGGGACCCGCTCGTCCAACTAAATCTACCCGACGAAGGACTCCTGTGTCGCGCGAGCGCGCGCTTCCGAAATTCCTGGAGCCGCTACTTTTCGGTATTAAGAGACGAGACTCGCGGTGAAGATAGCCCCCGTCCCGCTCTACGATTCGGCACCCACCGGCGCGTCGCGAGTCGATCCGCCGATTTTTACGGATTTTTTCCCCCGATGACCGCGCGACCAAACTTTCCCGGTCCGTTAGCAAGACGTATGGAAGGCGGCTAGTCCTGGCCAGGGTTCGACTCGACTCCCGACTTTCTCTGCAGAAAACATAGAGTCTGAGGGTCTCATCCCCCTAGGCCGAGGATGCTATAAATTCCGTCCCCTGATCTACGGATAGCGGCCGAATATAAGAAGCCGACGCGGTCCGCTCCCGGGGTGTGTGGGTGTGCAGTTGCGAGCGGAGCTTCCGCGGGGCGCGTGGGTGAGGGCGGATAGGTACGAGGCAGTTTCTACTCGGATCACGGGCTTTCGACGTATTCGTTCGCAGCGTCCTCTCGTATACGGGTCGCATGCTCGACGTATATACCGAAAAATGGATTTTTCTCGCAAGGGTGTACCGCAAGGGGGCGACTTGAATCCGGTTTTCTCGGTATACCTACTGTTGCATCTAACCGAGCTTCCTCGATTTTTCGGCGCAAAGTTTTGATATCGAATGATATATTTACCGCACAGACTCGAAGTATTCTAATCAAATAAAAGAAACAAAACATTGGGCGCACGCTTCGAAGCACATAGCGCGGCGAGATCGAAGCAATTATTCTTCATTCGCAAAACTAGTCCGTTGTACCGCGAGCGCGTCGCAGTGACGAGCGAAGAAGTATAGACCGCGCGCGCCGACGAGCGCCGTGACTCTGGCGAAACGTTTCGCGGCTGTTGGTAAACCGGCGTGAAAAATGGAATTTTTTTATCCCCTCGCCGTACGCGATAAAAACGCGGACATCGGCGTCCGTCGATCGCTGCATCCGTGAGATCATCGCCGCCAGGTGCCGACGAATCTCGAACATCGCGTCGAAAGCGTTCCCGACGTCGTTTCCTCCCGGGCATTTGTTCTCGCTCCACCGCGTCTACATCCACACGGAAGGAGGCCGGGGACGGGCGTGAGAATAAGCGCCGCGGCGGCGGCGGTGAAAGTGTCGCCGCGGGAACGAAATCGAGAACAAACTCATCGCGCGGCCTCTTCCGGCCAGGAAATGTGTACTCGCGGACCGCCGACCGATCGAATCTCACGGCAAATTTAACACCCCTTCGTGGTGGCGGGAGAAAAGTCGAAATTTCCAATTTTATCGAATTTCCGGGCGTCTGACGTTTTGACAAACATTACCGCGCCCCGCGCGTACGATTTGATCGACGAACGATCCGACGCCCTTCGCGGTAAAGGTTCCTTCGCGTGGTGGCCGCGCCGGTTTGACGAGAGGGTGAAGAGAAAGAGAGAGAGAAAGAGAGAGAGAGAGAGAGAGAGAGAGAGAGAGCGAGCAAGAGGCGAGTAACGTCGGAGCTGGTTAATAAAAATGGACCGCGCGCCGTCGCCCGTGTATTTTCCTTATACGAGGCAAGATTTGCCGGCTTGCCGGCTCCGCGCGAAAACGACCTTATCGGAAAGTCATAAACAGGGAAATCCGCGTCGTAAATTACGGGGGTCGACAAAACGCCGGACTCTCACCGATGATCTCGCTCGCCTCCTCTCCGCGCGCATCCCACCGCGCGTCGACTCCGTTTGACCGATCGACGAAACTGGCCGATCTTTCGGCGCGACTCGGCTTCCCCCACCACTCGACTCACCGACCGGCGCACGCAAATTCCCCGGGAAGTCGGAGAGAGATTTTTCGAAGCCTCAACGCGCGCACTATAAAATCGGGGATGAAGTTATTTCGCGAGGGCGGGGGCGCCGGAGGAGACGGCGCAGGGACGAGGAGGACAGTGCCATTAGAGGAGTTAAGAATTTTTACGATCGGGGTCGAGAGTGTATGCCGTAACAAGGGTGGCATGATTTCAAGAATGCGGAGCACGTTCTCAACCAATGCCGGCAGCCAGGCAGTAAAACAAATACGCCCCCCCCCCCCCCTATACAGGGTGTCCTCGGGTAATACGACTTCTCCTCTCGCCGACGCGAGTCCTCTCGTTACCGGGGCGCGTCATGTGTGGATGCGGTGCTAACTCCGCGCCAGACCCCTCGCGTGTCGGACCCCCTTTTATGGCTCTTTCGCGCGGCATGCAGATGCAGCGAGCGACGCGGCGTAAAGTCGTCGCGAATATTGGTATCGACGTCGTCGCCGAGGTATTCCGGGACGAACTCTTCATTTGAATTCTTCACCGAAACCCGCGCGGCGGAAGATTTGCCGCGAATCTGAGGAGGATCGGGGGTGTATTCTTGATCTCGGCGTCACGGGGCGAGGAGGGGGTATTTTTACGCGGAGTTTTAAAACGATGTCTTTTCCAGCGTACCCGCGGCATTGTGGAATTCGTCGCCAGAGCATTCACGGTCAAGCCGTGCGCATATTTCGCTTAAGAATACACTTAACAATTATCTGCTCCTCTCGCGGCGGGAATAGTTTACACCCCCGACACACGTTGATAGAACTCATATCGATGTAGGCCTATAAACTAATTCATAAACACCAATGTTTAACGACAGGCGTTCCTCTTTCTGTATATCTAATAATAGGAGAGAGTTGCCTATATTGAACCGGTACCTAAATTGAAGCTCTTGGCTATTTTAAGTAAATGAGCATTTCTACTGATTCCAGAGATTTTGATTTTTGTCAAAATCTTAAGCGCTGATTCCAAAAATCATGCACTTATTAACATATATACAATATATATTGACTATATCTCAAAGGAAATATCAAATATTAACGATTTTATGTACGAGAACATTTTCTTTCTTTCATGCAAAATCATCGATATCTCGGCGATCCTTTAAGATTTCCTCAATAAGTGCATGATTTTTGGAATCAGCGCTTAAGATTTTGACAAAAATCGAAATCTCTGGAATCGAACTCTCGACCATTCTATCTTGTGTATTTTTTCGCGATGATTACGAAAATCATTAATATATTGAGGAAATCTCAAAGGAACACCGAGATATCGATGATTTTCCGTGAATAAAGTAATTTTCTGGTACATGAAATCACCGATATCTTATATTTCCTTTGAGATATCGTCAATATATCTGTCATTTTCGTAATCAGCGCGAAAAAATACATAAGATAGGATGGTCCAGAATTCGATTCCAGAGATTTCGATTTTTGCGAAAAATCTAAGGGGTATGCCTTAGATTTTTCGCAAAAATCGAAATCTCTGGAATCGAATTCTCGGCCATCCTATCTTATGTATTTTTTTGCGCTGATTACGAAAATTATAGATACATTGAGGATATCTCAAAGGAAGACCGAAATATCGATGATTTTCCGTGAATAAAGTAATTTTCTGGTACATGAAATCACCGATATCTTATATTTCCTTTGAGATATCGTCAATATATCTGTCATTTTCGTAATCAGCGCGAAAAAATACATAAGATAGGATGGTCCAGAATTCGATTCCAGAGATTTCGATTTTTGCGAAAAATCTAAGGGGTATGCCTTAGATTTTTCGCAAAAATCGAAATCTCTGGAATCGAATTCTCGACCATCCTATCTTATGTATTTTTTTGCGCTGATTACGAAAATTATAGATACATTAAGGATATCTCAAAGGATGACCGACATATCGATGATTATCCGTGAAAAAAATTATTTTCTGGTACATGAAAAATCACCGATATTTTATATCTCCTTTGAGATAGGTATCGTAAATATATCTGCCATTTTCAGAATCAGCGTGAAAAAATACATCAAATAGGGTGGCCGAGAGTGTGATTGAAAAAATTTCAAGAGAGTTAAAAATTAAAATCTCTCATCTTATGTATTTTTTGTAGACATACTGACCGGTATTGAGGTTTGAATTTCTACTGATAGATGACGTGGAAATGCTCATTTACTTAAAATAGCCAGGAGGTTCAATTTAGGTACCGGTTCAATATAGGCAACTCTCCCCTACTCACTGTTTCAGTTTACATTTCTAGTTTTCATATTTTAGTTTCTAGTCTTTTTTTGTTCTCTACGCTTCATTGCTACGCTTTTTTCTATCTATTATTATTTTCATTTAAATTTTCCAAATGAAGTCGTTTATTATTCCTAATATAGAATTTTAAAAATGTAATGATATAAGAATTGGTCAAGATGTTAAATCGATCAAATGAAAGGGATGGTTATTGCAAATTTGATCCTTGATCAACTTGTCAATCATGCACTGCACTCCAGGAGCATCCTAGGACAGGAAGAAAATAAAAATCTATACATCTATCTTTTTCGTATTTGCGATTTTGATTTTTTCCCGAAATAAGCACAACGACAAACGCGTCACTCCACTTACGGTACAATCGGCCTTTGAATGCCCACGATATAAATACGCACGGGGTATCGTTGTTCCCGGGGAACACCCCGTGGGGGAAACTGCGACGAGATTCGAAGGAGCACGGAAAGCGAACGTCCTCCTTCAGAAATGTCCTCTTTAGAGGCTAAACGAATGATGGACAGGTGAATGAAGTGGCCAATGTGGGCTGGTTTCGGCGTCTCGTGTGACACACGCGTCAGGGCCCCCCTTTGTTTTCGTCGTCCTTTTGATTGAGTACGCCGTGGTTCTTTGTCCTGTCGTTCGAGAGAGAGAGAGAGGACCCCCTTACACTTTTTATTTCTCTTCCTCTCTGTCTATCGCGCTACCATTCCCCGAGAGAGAAACCCGCCTGTCACGATCCTTCCGGGACGGTTTCGAAAATTTCCAATGGAACTCCGAGGGAGGGACGACGACGCAGCCTGCAGCCTGGGAAGACCGAGTTAACCCGTTTTGCGAAACTGCGCTGCTGGAGGCGTCTCGGTTGTCTCGAGTCATCGCGCGGAGGCGCGGCGATGACGTGTCGAATAATCATCTCGCGAGGAATTATTATTCGTCGTTAAATTTGACGTTGCTGATCGTGGAATTAATGTCTCGGCCGTGAAGCCCACGCGGAAAAGTTTTATATATTTTGTATATGATCCATATGTGGTTTTAGTCATATATGGATTATATATGATTTCTCTACATTAAGCATTTAAGGACTATGTACAGATTTTTGAATGTTTGTACAATCCATATATGTATAGCTAGTCCTTATATGGTCGATATAGATATCACATAATGTATAATCCATGTATGACCAAAATTGCATATGGATTATATAGAAAATATATAGAATATTTCCACCTGTGGGAGCAGTGCCTCCACCTGATCAGCATCCGTTTTCCGCGCTCCGCTGATCTTTGACTCCCGCTTCTGTAGCACCTATAACATAGGTTCAAAGCGAGGATGGTCCACCCTAATTTTTAAACGGGAGCGGATACGATCTCGCCACGGCTGGACCAGTTTTCACCTGATCTGGAGCGCGGTCCAGTTTCCGAGGTCGAAATCGGGGTTAGCATCCTCCTGGATGCGTTAGAGAAGGTCGATCCCCGAAACCTGTCCGCTCGCGTGGCGAGGTCCTGCCCCTCGCGAGAGAGTCTACGAGAGCGCGCGCCTCGCGCCACCTGAAACTGGTCCATCCGGGGGGATGCTGCTCTCTCTCACAATGACCGGAGCCCACTTAAGGGGAAATTTAGACCGCAAAATGCTCCCGGTTACCCTTTGACTTGTATCTGGTCAGGGGAGATGCGCGAGCTCCCCTCTTCGCTGCAGCTTCTGGTCTCGCGTAACCAGCGTCATAGGTGGAACGGTCAGCCACTGTGGGGTTGCATCCCTCCGTTGAATGGCGGGCGAGTATCTCGAAATTTCTTTGACGAATCATTCGATTTGCTTTGCTTATGAATTGGGCGAAACCATATAATTCGACGAAACTTAAAATAACGTAGTAGAATTTTTATATCGGTGTGGTGTGCAAAAAGTTGTGCAAGTATATTCAGAAAGATAATATATATACAACGCGCGCGTAATTGTATCGTATATACGATGTAACATTTTAAGAGAAAAATGCAATTTTTTAATTTACAAACAATTAATTCGGATCAACATAACTGATTTTGGGATTTTAATGGTGCCGACCTCTACTTTAACCTTGCGCGACCCACGAGAAACCTCGGTCGATAATGCAGAATTCACCGAGTAAATGCAATCGACGCCGACGATAACTAGATCGACTGATTGGTAGTCGATCATGTGTTATCGATGTTCCATCGCGTCGATAAAAGGAATTTACCCAGAAAATGCTGATGGTAACGAAAACCGTTTTATCAATGAACCGCGCAGCCTTAAAGAACCACTGCCAGCGACACGCATTGATTCACATCGTTACGCATTTTATTCCCGCTTTATAATCGATTGGAAGTAAACCGTGATAAAAACCGAAAGTACTTCGCGGTTCGTTAGTCGCGAGAGTAAGCGTCTCAACGCATTATTGATCAATTCGCAGTTCCAGGGAAAAGTGCGAGACTCTTTGTCCTTTGTTGTCGTGTAACGTTCCTAGGCAACTGCCTCGAGGGTAACCGCGGTCTAGGATTGTGATATGGATTGGGCGACCGCGACGCAGTATTGCACACGTCAGCTGTTTCGAGCGCTCGGTGCTCGACTCCGTATAAAGAAAAAAAAATGTTGAGGCAAAATTCTCGCGAAACCTGTTGCGTTCGCGCGATCTCGGAGCAGCAGAAGCTGCAAACGATCAAGGAGTTGACGAACATCCTAAAGGTCTATCCAACTGACGTGCAGTGTTTCCTAGCGCTCCGCTCCTCGCGGTGGCACCGCGGTTCTTCTACAATACAGTTCGATTTTGTTTCTCTCCTCCTCAGGAAACGGACAAGAATCTGATGATCTGCGAAGAAGTCTTGGCCGCCTTCATGAATAAACGGTTGAAGGTAGGTGCGCGCGATAAAAGAACAACGCCGGCCGTGTCTCGATGTGAGTAGTTGTATTTGTTCCTTTGATTTTTTGCTCGACAGCGAGCTTATCGGAGTTGGCGAACGGCTTTCGACGCCGGGGATCGACGGTCCCTCGACCGTCCTCAAAAATACGACGAGCGAGAATCGATTCGCGGGGAAAACGGCGCAGCTCTTTCTCTCCTTTTCGAAAAAGAAAAACAGCAACTCCTCACGACTGCTTTCACTCGAAGTGTGGTTCGCGCGAAACTATTCGATTCTCCGCAATGAAAAACCCCCGCGCATTTCACGATTGACGGACGAACGTTCTTACGTATTACACCAGAAACTCTTGGCGCGATCAAAAAACCGTCACGTGCCGTCGACCGAGCCGCGACGGATCCACCTTCGCGTTCCCGAAAAACCGTCGACGCCGATTCGTGGAAAGGCGCAGTCCCCGTCTCCGACAGCCTCCTCTTCGCGACGCTGCAGGTGGCCGCTACTTGCCGTGCCACCCTTTGCGCCATCCGCCGTGTCCGCCGTGCCAACCCCCGTAGCCGTACCACCACGGCCATCCGGGATACCATCCACCGTACCACCCGTGGCCGCCCCAACCGCCGTGACCTCCGCTCCAACCGCCGTGTCCTCCTGCCCATCCTCCGTGGCCGTAACCACCGAACCTGGAGAAACTCGATGTATAAACGTCGTCGTGGCGAGGACGTCGAAATTGATTTCGCTCGGATAAATCGCGAGGACTCACCACGGCCATCCGTGACCATGTTCACCTCCGCTCCAAGGATCCCAACCGTAGCTCCTCTTCTCCACTTTCTTCTCGACCTCGGCCTCCCCGGTTGCAGGCTGCACGCGCAGGAACGTCGTCCCGGGCACGTCGTTCGTTTCCACGGGTTTCGATGTAGCGAGGGCTTCGAGCCCCGAGGCCAGGATGGCCAGTGTTGCTATTAGCTGAACAAAAAATATCTCGCAATAATATTGGAAACTCGTTGCACGCGTAACGACGAACGCCACTCGTCCTTCGCTTTTTATCTCACCAGTAGCTTCATATCGCCTCTGGTGCACCGGTGATGGTGGACTGATGTGTGTCGGGATGGTCGACACTTCTTTTATACCAGTTTTCCCGAGCTAACTCGTTCGCCGGATAACACTAAATTCAACATCCAACTTTTCCGCCGTACCTACACGAATATCCCGATTGACAACTCCGCGTCGTCGTCGTCGTCGTCGTCGTCGCCACTCCCATCTGCAAAATAGGCAGAGCTACGTAACGTCTCTCGCACCGGGAACTCATTGTGTGCCGGTAGATCGATCCGGTTCGACGAACCGATCGAACGAGGAAGCCCGAGAGTGCGGCGATTTTCATCGCCAACGACTTATCCCGCGTAAATTTCGCCGTGCGAACCTCTGGGAAAATACGGGCAAGAGAGAAACCGTGCCATCGTCGAAAAGGCGGGCTCGTTGCGTCTGCAGCGGCTCCCTCGAATTTCTTCAGCCCGCCAATAACGGACGAGTTACGCCGACGCGGACGCTCGCCGAGTGATTTGCCAATTAACGAAATCTACCAGGAAGTGGGCTACTGGGACACGCCGACGATTCGCTTCCCTCGCGCCGATTTAACCGGGCGATTAGACAAGGTGTCGAGGAGCTACGTCGGCACACACAGCTGGACGTTTAATAAGCTCGCTAATTTTTGCCCCGACGCTGATTTCCTACTTTCTCAGCGACGGGAGCCAATGACGAGGCCTATAGGGGGGAAGACAGGGACGAGGAGAGGATTCTTCGGAAACCGAATAAGAAAGTCCTTTTGTCTTCGTCGCCCGGAGAGCGGCGCGTAGGTCCTGCTTCGATAATTAGTAGAAGCGCTTTCTCAGCGCGGCGAGGGACACCCTCTCTTCTTTTTCTCCTTTCCCCCGCGCACGGCCGTTGTAATCGCTCTTCTTTTGCCGCTGTACCGCAGCGATCCATCGCCATCTCTACGTCGTCTTCTCGCCGCAACACGAAGACGCCCGGTCGCGGAGGAATGCCGTTACCGTAATTCCTCGCGCGGTCGAACCGCGAAGTCGATCGCACACTTTGACCAGCCTTCGCGATTCCGCCTACCCCGGTATCGGCGGCGTAACGCGATCGCGTAATCGCCTATCTATACCCATGAGTCTACGTGGAACATGTGTTTTTTGCTTCGCACCGGGGAAGAGGTTTTATCGATGCCCGACTAGGAAACCCAGAAGTGTCTCTCTCTCTCTCTCCGTCCGACGGTCGGCGGCGAGGAGAACTTTCTCCGGAGCAGGTTGCACTTACGAAAGTGTAAGAAGCCCGAGATACGACGACGGTTGTAACGCAACGATTTATCGGGGGGATAGAAAACCGGGCGCTGCTGATTAAATAATAGCGTTCCCTCCCCCTCTCCGTCTCCTCGCCACCCCCTGAAACGCAGTCGGAGGATACGGACCGCGCGATCCGGCCAGCCGTGTTCTCGTCGCTAGTCGTTACGAGGTTGCTTGATATTTTGAAATAATCCCAGGCCGGTCGTCGACCCCTCCCTCTCGCGTCGCCGTCGTTTCTTCCACCCGATATTACGAATCGCGCGCGTCCATTCGATTTCGCCGTGCCGCGGCGCGATGCGTCTCGAACCCCGATCGTTTCGCTCGTCGAGCGCCGCCGCGACGTATTCCAAGCGACGAACGACGCGCGGAGGAGTCGCTCGCTCCGAGATACCGCGCGAGACTCGCTCCGCGAACGCTCCGTCGAACCGTGCACCGCGGCGGATATTTCGTCGATCGCCGATCGATACTTTCGTAGAGCGGTATTGCAAAATCCATCGGTCACGGCGACCTCGCGCCACCGCCGACGTCGCACAGCCGCGGACAGCTGCCGATGGACATTTCGGAAAATTGCGCAAACACCCGGCCGCGCGGTTCCCCCGCCCCGCCGCTACAGGGCTTGACGAATTATCGGACCGGCGAGGTTCCGTGGAACATGCCGATTTCGTGAGCGCGCCGATAAAGATCCTTTCACTCTCTCGGGCGGCGGAGAAAAAGCGAGCGAAATCCGCGAGGTGTAATTATCGTAATTGCCCGGCGAGGCCTTTTAATATCGATCCGATATGTCGCGGCGAGGAATTTACGATGCGGATTCTTTTCCGAGTCACGGACGAGTTGGTCAAATTTCATCTGGAAGCCGCCTGCGATTTCGTCGAAGCGGTCGTGCCGTCGGATCGTTTCGTTTCGATTTTTCCTCGCGGGGGGAAAACGAGGGACTCGCGCGCGCTCTCCAACGGATCGACTCGGAGCCAGAGAGAAAGAGAATGCTCGCACGCGACCGATCCAGACGGTATTTAATATCCGAATGCTCTTGTTTCCCTTTCGAGGAAAAAAGGGAGAATATCCGTCCACCTATCGCGGTCTCTCCCATTAACGAGGCGCGGCACTCGGCGCGCCGCGGCAGTTATTCAATTTTTTAATGAATCAGCCCGTTCTCGGTCGTAGCGGTTTTTCACGGCCCGCTGTCTCGCTTCAGTTCCCTCAAATGAGCAGTCCCGCGTCTCTGTGTAATTCAGGAGAAACTCGGCATTTCTTTCCGATATTATGCAAAAATGTATCCCCGCCCGGTAAACTATTGTTTATCGGCGTTGGCGTACCGCGGTGGACAGTTCGCGCCGAGATCTCCCGGCCACAAGTTCTCCTCGGGCTTTCGGAACGAAACGACGTACCTCCGACGAGGCTCCAGTCGAGCGGGCGAACTTCCGAGTACCGGCGAGCGATCGGATCGACTCTTCTCCGCGTTGCGACAAAAAAAAAACACCCTCCCCGCGGTCGACGCTCTGCGATTTCGAACCGACTCTCCGCGAGAACTCGAGATCCCCTCGTATCGGCAGTGGGTCCCGCACACCGAACGAGTACTCGGCGCGATGCCCGAATCGTCTCCACGAAACGTGTGTCTTACCGATGTGTGAAGTGCTCTCGTCTACACTCCGCGCTTGCGACGTAGAATTACGCGACAATGGAGTTTCGTACGTTTCTGTGCTTCTTGTGCGTCGGTGGCGCACTGGCCGCACGACTCACCGAGAGCGACCGCGAGTCCACGACCGTCGAGAGTACCGATTATAAGAACGGCGCCGAGTCGCCGATGGCGCGAAACTCGAGCGACAACGAAACGGGCGTTTCGCATCTGGAGATCGAGAAGGACAGAAAGAACGAGTCGGAATTGGACGAAAATGGGAAACCGCGCGACAAGAGGACCCTCGGAATGATCCTGACCGGTCTGGCGGGAATTTTGGGCTACACCGTGAGTCCCGTTCAGGTGGCGTCCCTGCCGGATCCCAGGGCGGTGCCACCCGTGGCAGCGCCCGCGCCGCCACCGCCGCAACCGCCCCCGATCCCGAACCAGAAGGAGACCCTCAAGCTCACCGGGGTGGTGAACTTTGGCGACAGCGCCGATCTGCTGGGTCACCTGCAGCGTTACGAACAGGTGTTCCACGGTAGCGCGGCAGCCCCGGCAGCCGCGGGTGTCGCGTCTCAATCGGGGACGGACGTTCAAGTAAAGCCCAAGCCTCCGATCGGTCCTCCGGTCTTCGCTAAGATACCCTCGCCCATCGCGCCCAACCTTCCACCGCCTTTGCTTCCAGCACCGGCGCCTAGACCGACCCAACCCCTACCGCTGCACCCCCAGAGCATTCTGAACAACTACAGGGGCAACGACGACGCGGAGAAGTACAGAGTGGAGAACTACCCCTCCGACGCCGCCGTGTACCCTCCGAAATCGTCCGGCGGCGGTCGCTACGAAAACGAGAAGGAGTACAGGAACGACGAGAACGTGGAGAAGTACGAGGTGGAGAAGAAGCCGATCACGAGCCCAAAGCAGATCGGGCCGGACGGTCAGATCGAGAAGGAGTACAGGAGGAGCGAGAACGTGGAGAGGTACAAGGTGGAGAACAATCCGATCAACAGCGAGAAGGAGGTGACCGTGCCGGAGAGTCAGTTCAGGCATCAGCTCTACGTAGGCGAGCCCGACTGGAAGAAGAATCACGAGGATCGGCTATCGAGTCTGGAGAAGAAGGAGGAGGAGCGCGTCGAGCGGCTGCAGGAACAGGAGGAGGAGAGGGGTCAGCCCAGGGAGTACTCGGATTACGAGGAGATCGATAACCGTTATAGGAACAGAGAAAAGGAGATAGACGATCGGGACGGCAAAGCAGCTTCGAGATTGGAGGATCGAGAGGAGGCCGGCGAACGGGACGCACCCGTGGAACGCGAGCAGAACCAAAACGAGGACGCCAGAGAGGAAGACAACGACGAGGACTCTCCCGCTCTCGAGGAATACTCGAAGCCGCGGCAGTACGACGATTACGAGGAGGCGTCGGCCGAGAACAAGGAGCGGGATGACGATTCTCACAGCCGATATCGCGACGATGACGATGACGGCGACGAGTCGACTTCGAGGAGCAGCGAACAGGAGGACGACAAATTGCCGATAGCCGGTAATCACGGGAATCCTCCTTCGGAGCCCATCAGGAACAGCTACGGAGAGATTATCGAGAGCGACGAGAAGGACGAGAACGTCGCCGACTATTTCGCCAGGTACAAGAATCCCGATACCGGTCTCTACGACTCCGAGCGAGTCCAGCGTTATCAAGAGTCCGAGGCGGAGAACAAGGAGGAGCCGTGGTGGAAGGGCAACGGTGGCGGGAGCGATTTCGGCTACGAGAAGATCAGGCAGGAGTACTCCGCTCCGGAGTCGAAATACGAGGAGTACGATGTCGATGACGCTCACGAGAAGTCCGAGAGCGGTCCTTCCGCGAGGCTGGAGGATTTGGGCGAGAAGGTGGAGCCGACTTCGAAGACCAACGAGAGCGACGACGACAGGGACGAGCCTCGGCCGAAGAGGGTCGACCGCGAGGGTCGCCGGGAGGTGCTGACCACCCCGGCAACCCCGCGAAAAGACGAGGAACGTCCCAGGACGAAGGAGCGACTCCGAAAGGAGGACGAGGACGAGTCGATTCCCTTTCACGAGTTCGATTTCAGTAATTACAGCCCCTATCTCACCCCCATCAGGATCATATACGGGCAGGACGAGCTGAAATCATCCACCGGCAAGATTCTAGCTTCTTATGAGAATTCCGACAAGCGGAACGACGAAGACTCCCGACGACCCGAAGAAGTACGAGAGGAAGAGAGCGACGAGGAGGAGGAGGAGGCGGAGGAGGAGGAAGAGCCGAAGAGCTCGAACATCCAGGAGGATCTGAGGCCGACGATCGGTCTGCCGGAAAAGCTGACCGCGAAGAGTCTCCACGACGAGGGGGAGAGCAAGGACTATCAGATCTGGCCGGCGCCTTTCGACTACGTCTTCGACAGCACGGAACAGACCAACGTCGTTCAGGCTGAGAATATTCCGGAGGCGCCCGGAGGCGCCCACCCCACTGCCCGCGAGGAATCGTCGGAGGAGCGGCAGAGGAGTCGCTCCGAAGAGTCCTCCGAGGAAAGGGACGTGGCGCAATCCAGGAAGGATCAGTCGATCGTGCCCGACAAGCAAAGCAGCGAGCCACGCAAGAGTCAGGACAACGCCGACTATCGGAACTACCGCGGAACCTCGAACGAGGACTATCCGACCCCTCGAAACTACGAAACGGAATCGCGAACCGTTTCGCCGCACGCTTCCAGAGAGAAATTTCACAGCGCCCCGGAGCCAGAACGAGACGGCAAAGAGAGCCGAGGTCCTTCCGCCTCCGAGGAGCAGCGGCATCCCGCCACGGGCGAGGAGCTCGATCCGCGGAACGACTTCCTGGCGCGGTACAGGTACGGCTTCGAAGATCCGAATCCCGACCACGACGAACCTTCACCCGCGATTCAACTGCAGGGTTACGAGCCCCGGGAACCGAAACCGGCTCACCGCGAGTACCAATCCTCCGAGTCGCAGCAGAAGAAAGTCGCCGGGCCGAGCGCTCGCGACCACGGGGGTGGCGACCGCGAAAGATACGGAAGCAGCGGCGAGGAGACGCCCGAAACTCGTCACTACTACACCGACGTCGAGCCGCACCTCAGCGGCCGACGATTCGACGAGAACGCTGACGCTCCTTCTCGCCCTGAGGACATCGAGGCCGCTCCACCGACGTCTCCGACTTCGCCCGCCGCCGAGAAGCAGAAAGCCCCGAAGAAATTCGAAGACCCCAAGAGCGCTCACGACTTCTTCGGTTTCAGCAAGGACGACTACAGCCTCGAGGGCGATCCTCCGAGCGCCGCCGCGGAGAGCTCCAAGGCCGAAACCCCTGGAACCACTCCTACCGCCACCGAGGCGGAGCTGGGTCTTCTGACCGTTCCCGAGCCGACTCCCTATTACATCGACGAAACGCTCACCGAATTCACCGACGATCCGGCGAGCGATACGGAGAAGGTGAAAGTGAAGGAGTACAGAAACAAAATCGCCACCGTCAAGGTTTCCGAGCTGAAGCAGCTCAGTCCCAACGGACCCGTCACCCTGATCGGATATACTAAGAACTTTTAATAGTCGCGTGGCGACGAGAGGGTCGGCTTAGTATAGGCTACGTAGGTTTTTAAATAGACTAGGCGAGGTGCACACGGAGCTTCGGAACACTAGTTTCCGTGAAAGTGAAATCTAGTCTACCGAGCTCGAGCGCCCAGTGGGTGATCGAATACCAAATACAATACGGCACGCGTTAGCTCGATGGTGCATTGCGAACGCTGGTAAGTTAGCAGTTGATTTAGCGGATTTTATTTAATCTTTTTTTTTTATATGAAAACCGTGCGGCTCGCGCATCGGATCATTTGTTTTGCACGCCGCGGAAATATAGTAGCGCTTCGGTGGTCTCGATCGACGAGCGTAGCTTGTAAGTGTTATATGTCTCTGTATATGCGAAGTGCGCGTAAATCGCGTCTCCCCGAGAAAGGTACCCCTGAAATAAAAGTTATCTAATTATTACATGTCACGAAAATAATGGTTGGTATTTTTTTTTTTTTGTAATTGGATCGGATGGCCTCCTAGCGTCGCGTACACCCGCGCTCCGATTTGACGCGAGTTTGCCGGACTTTTGTTGCAGGAGAAGAGGGAAGCCGCGCAACGGCGCGTCGAGTTAGAGTCGAAGATAACTGACATATTGGAGAATCTGAAGACGCGACTGTTGGTCGAGTGACTCATCTGCGCGCGGTGCAACGGGAGGAATGTACGATTACTTACTTTTTCGAATGTATAAACGACATCATCTGTTTTCATTGGTTTCCTAGATATTCGCAATGACTCGTTGTTTCAATAAATTGTAGACCTGTAGAATTTAATAGTGACTCTCTATACGTATTCAAAGGATGACGGCGATCGTCAGGAGTGACTCTCCGATCGAGTCCATCGATCGGCAAAGTCTCCATCCTCTCGACATTCCTGCTACTTCTGAGAAAAAATTGAACTCGTAATAAGAGCAATTATCATGGTTTCAATTACTTTCGTCAAATTTTCACGCTAAACATTCAACGATCCCTGCGCAAAATTCGCTGGCGAACAACTTCGACGAGGATATCGTTATGGCACTTGCCTTTTATTAAAAACAATTCATCATTAATCGTAATTACAAACAATAATGAGACTATATAATTATAAAATACGTCGGCGTGCTGCTGCATCAGTCATAACCCTCGGATTACGAGAAGAGGAGCCTCGAAGAGGATCTTCGAGGGGTTTGAGGTTCGTGCGAAGGATCAGTCGTCGCGATTCGATTTTTCACCGGTGGTAATCCAAGGGCTAATTAAATTACGAGACGCGTGTGAGAGGTACGCTAGTGATGTAAGATTCGTTACTTAACGGAGTGGACGTCTGCCGTGGCGGAACAAAAATTGAGCGATCGTCGTAACGCGCGATCATCTGCCGTGGAAGGACGTCGGGAGGATTGAGCCTACGCGCAATAATCGTGTAACGATCCTCGTGCTGCCCCGGGAGACCTCGCTTCGTACGATTTTGCATTGCGATGTTCGCTCCGCGAGGACGACACGATTCATACTCGAGGGGGGGAAAAATATAGTCGTTTCGTCCGGGAGCTGAGAGTGTGAGATCTGCGACGGTGAGTCGGAAAAATAAACGTGTCTTTTCATCTTGTGCTACACTCGCAGCGAGGTAGAGCGGCGCTTCGTCGCCGTATGCACACGGGCACGCGCGACTCGCGAGCGTGTGTCTCGCGTAGAGGGGAGCGCGTGAGCGAGGCACTTGGAACGCGGGAGAGGTCCGCCCGCGGAGGCTCGAGGATCGTAATTCTTCATCCCCCGACCACTATTATTTACAGGCTTACGGAGCGCGATTAAAATAATTACAAAGAGAAAACAATGAGAAATCAACGACACTGTGCGCCGCGACGGAACTAAAAACAACGCGCGACGACGGAGCAAGGATCAATTCGCAAAAGAGGCCCGTTTAGTTGCCGGTAGGCATTCGGAGGTGTCGTCGGAAGGACGAGAAGGATCGCGTTCGTCGATTCGCAATTACGACATGATATACGGCGCATCGTACGTACGTGATGTTAAAATACACTTGGATACGTCACTTAAGAGTTAATAAATTTTTATATAAAACATATGTATAAGAATCAAAACCGTAAGTGGTACTCGTTTGTTGGGTATGATTAATCGTAGATGTATATGTACGCACACACATGTACATATCGCATGTGTGCGTATAGATACGCATAATAAATGATTACTCGTATTAATAGCAATAATCGTTACTCTACAATCGTATGTGTACGTAGTGCATACATATATGTATACGTATACATATACACATATTCCTGTGCAAGCATTTTGTGTATGTGTTCGTGTGTATATGTATCGTTTAGAGACTAGCAATTATGGTTCGCTTAAGAGACTAAGCCTTAATTAGGTGAAACTGTCTCACCCCACGCGACGGGTGTTACCGTTTCAATGATCATCATTAATTAAACGTTATCTTCGTTAATTCTAAAATTATCGATAAATTCATTTACTAAAATATATAATGTTACGGTATTCTGTGTGATTCGTCGGTTTAGTAGTCTCTTGATAAAAACGCCTAATCGTTTATTAAGCTAAAACGCGCGCGTCACTGCGAGAGGCCGACCAAGTATCCGCGGTGACGAAGCGACGTGACGTTACGTTTTTGACGGGAGGAAGGAGGTTTTCTCGTTAGCGTTACACTTAAATGCAGGCGTTTCGACGGATGCCGAAGCGCACATCACGGGGACTCGAACATCACGCGTAGGAGGAATGTGCGAATCAAGTCATCGAGGATAGAAATGCAGCGAGATGACGACGCGAAGTCGAAATGAAAATATTCGAATGGGGATGAAGACTCCGACAGAGATTTTGTCTTGCAACGAATATAACTTGGAAAAATGCAGCTTCACAAAAATCGTCACGTACTTCGTCGGCCAACGGTGACGCGCACGCGATAGGACGGCAGAGCGAATCTCTCCGAACGCGAGGATCCTCTTCGCAGGATAACGATGTCAACTCGACGCGAAGACGAGCGGATGTCGAACGGAACGTCCTCTCGCACCACTGATTCCTAATTTCACATTTTCTCGGAGGACGCACCGCGAACGCGCTCGTCGACGATTCCCAAAGAAGAGAAATTATTCTCGCGACGCGCGAAAAAATCGCCCGCACCCGACCCCATGGATGCCGCACGGCACCGGGACAACGGAGTAAGGAGAACGGTGCGAGATTCTCCATATGATATCAGTCCGTCGCCCGGTAATTCATTTGGCAGTTATTGTACTCTCCTATTTACGATGGCGTGGAGTGGGAAGGGGATAGAGAGGAAAATAGGGAAGTATATGGAGGGGAAGAAAAAGAATTCTAATCACTACGTGAGCAGAGCCTGCCGACGTCCACTGTACCATCGTTATTCCCTGCTGACAATCGCGATCGGTACGATCGATATAGACCTATCTACGCGCGCGCGTCTTATTTATATTATTTTCCCACACGGGAGCGATAAAATATCGAATACGATTTTTCGCCGTCGCTATTACTAAGAAATATAGTTAGCGCCGCAGGATTCTCCGTGGCGAACGAACTTGCGAACTGGAACGAAGTCATCGACGATCGTCAAAGGAGAAGAACGATCGACAGTAAAGGAAATCGGCTCCCAATCGCAGGGTGTGTTCACAGAGCGCGGCATCGAAGGTAGGTAACACCGTGTGTCACTTAAAAGATAGGTATACAGCGAGATAATAATATCCGATAGATACAAAAATACGATTCTTAGGGAGTTAATTATTTATATAATGTTCGTACCCGCGAAAGATGTCACGCACATCTTTGGTACTGTGTGTCTTTATACGTTCGTCACTTCGTCCTTCGATTACACGCTATATTATCGCTCGATAATTATTTCCATCGTTACCACTACTACTGCCAACTATAAACGCCTACAGCCGCTACATGTCCGCTTACGAGCTTTCGTCTCCGATTCAAAACGCGCGTATTTTCCGGAACTAAACTAACGAGAACTACGGTATTACACTAATCTGTCTTTGCGTGCCTCACGCGTTTGCGTTATCGTGTTCGTGCGCGGTAAAAAAAAATATTTATCACCTATTCATCATCTTTACATCGTTTAAACACTGATCGTCCGTCCATTATTCGAATCGAACGCCGGTCGCCTCCTCCCCAACGCGATCGCGCCTGAGGAGAGACGTCCCCTCGTGCTCCCGCTCGCCGGAGCACGTCGCGTTGCCTTCGCCAAGGCTGCAGACGCGTTGGGAAATTGTTATTGGACCGATTTGCGCGCCGATTCTCGATCGGTCGAATTCTCCGCGACCAGACTGCGAGTGTCGAAATGATTAATAATTCGACAGGGTCACCAACCGGACGGTAAACGAATCCGGCTGAGTAACCCACTCCCGCGGGTCGAGAGAAGCGAAAAGCAGCAGAACGGTATCGCTCTGAATCGAATAATTCGCAGTCTGCCGTGACTGGCCCGCTCTCTAAATGTATACGACCTTTCCAAATAAATCCGAGGGACCGGCTCGATGGCGGGGGTCGAGTGGGTCGAAAAACACGTCGATTGATTTTGAAGCTTAAAAGCACAGGCGGACAAACAGGGATATCTAGCTACGTTACGCATGTACGCACATCGACGAGTGTCACGTGTAAAGTGTACCGTAATAAAATACAGTTCTTATATTCCTCTCGGTTAAATAATTATTACTATATCTTTTGTAGTATCTCATTTTCTCTCATAGTCATTCGCGCGTTAGCATTTTTCTCCCCCCTCCCTCTCTCTTTCTTTCTTACATAACATCAATTACGATTACTCCTTCGTTAGCGTCAAATTATCTAAAAATATGTGTGCAATTTTTCCTCGCGTTCTCTCATTCTCACCCTCTTTTCGTTAACCTGCTTCTCTTCTTTCGGAACCGTGCGTTCTTCGATTAGTACGCGTGCCTATTCACGCACTCTTACCCTATACATATACGTCTACTTCTACGCGCGAAACGGACGGTGATGCGCCCCCCAGTGGTGAAACTCGGTAGACCGGCCAGAAAAATTGAAATGTCGCCAAGACCGCGTAATTCGCGAGGAATCGGACGAAGGCGAGTGAGGAAAACTGAGAATTGTAGTACGTCTGTACCGCGATGTCAATCCGGGGGAGTTTTATACGTAAATTTCTCATCCGTTACACCCGCCACCTCGTCAGACGTATCAAATTGATTTTAGCAACTCTCTCAGGGACGAATCCGAATCAACGACATTGCCCAACGACCTCCTTAAAATCGTTGCGCTCCTTTCGACATGCACTTGAACCAAATGCAATCGAATCGCTTCCAGAAAAATTGTCACTCCTCCTTTATGAAATAACGATCCCAAGGACGATCGGATTCAAAGTGTGAAACGCGCTATAATAACGCGGTGTCTCTACGCGACCATCTTCGTTGTCTCTCCATCCGTCGCTTTCGTTCTCTCATCTCGCACACATTCTATCTCTCGCTTTCATTCTCTCTCTTATTGTGCAATATCCGCGGTCTCCTTTGATTCGATTTCGCCAAAAATCGCCAACACGAATTAACGGCTCACCGAACGTCCGGGCGATCGTGTTACGCGCGCGTAGTACCGTTGACACTCAGGCACGGGAAAATCAATGAGAGTTTGTGGCGTCGATCTACGCCGAAAAACCTCCTAAGATCGAGGAAATCTTAATTCTCGAATAAGCACTCGCTGAGGTTGTCACAGTTCCTAAGTCGCGATTCTGCGTTCCGGCCCTCTATACTTGTATCTTTCCCCCATCAATATCAACTTCAGCTTCAGCCCTCTCAGGTTTCCTCCGCTTTCTTTCGCTTTCCCTCTCCCTTATTCGGCCACCTCGATTTTTCTCCCTTCGCTTTCAGTACCACAGTTCTCCGACTCTTCGCGTTTCATCAGCCTCGTACACGTGTACCCGTGTACGAATATCGAGGAACGATGTGGAGCGAACGCTCCGTCTACCCTCGGCATACTTTTCCTTTTCTTACATACTTACACTATGGCAACGCTTGCTCGTATCACTACGTCCTAAATTACACATCCACAGTCGATTTATCGATGTGGCGCTCCCCCGTTTTTCAGATTTCGAAAACTCTCATTCGGAATGAGGAACTGTTGCGTTTTCGAGTTTTTCTCATCGACTTTCTCTCCCGTAAGCGAGAGCGCGTAAGCGTCTACCGAGCCGACTCCACATCCGGTTTATTTCTCCAGTCCTACCCGATCCTTCGAACCACGATTCGCACGCCCGCTCCTTCCGAATGAAAATTTCAGTCCGGCTTATCGCCAACTTAACTATCAAGTCGCTGAGGTACAGTGGTACTCTAACTACATCCGTATTCGTAAAAATAAACTCAACCTTTTAGAGATAGTCGTTCTCCACCGCTTGAGCGTCCTGCGACTTCAGCGTCGCCATCTCCTCGGACGTACCCTCCTCGCCTTCCTGCTCCTCGACGAAGTTGATGCTGCCGGCTTTGTACCAGACGACAAGGTCGACGACGAAGGCCAGCACCAGGATTCCGCCGGTGGTGCCTGGAATGTGACATCGAATGTCAAGGGTCGACTGATCTCGCGAACGACGCCGACCGATTTACGGCGATCGGAATTACCGTGATAGAACATCCTGAAAACGTTCGAATCGTAGAGCCAGCAAGCCCCTCGCTCGCCGCAGGCGTACTCCCAAACGAGGCAGGCTGTGTCCACAACGGCACCGTAGACGATGGGACAGGGGACGTTACCTGAGCAGACAAAGGAAACGGGAAAATTTTCTCCCCGCGAAGCCGCCGCGTTCAGCATCCTCCTTCGATGTATTTCTTTCGATGTCGGCCTACGGAGGTTACCGGGGACCCGTAAAGTCACTCACCGAAAAGGCCTATGGCGAATTGTATGAGCCCCAGAGCCATAGCTTTGTCCCTGGGGTCGACGCAGCGCAGTATCAGCAGCATCGAGCCCACCTCGCTCGTGGAGTGGACGAAAACGAAGAGCGAGAAGAGGATCATGTAGACCCAGAAATTGTTGCACTCCAGCGGACAGTACCCGATCTTCGCCGTGCTCGGAAAGTCCGGATACGTCGCGTTGGAGATGCACTGGCAATTCGAGAACTGCAACAGCGGAGTGACATTTGCTACGGATCCGTATCGAAGAAAGCAAACCGCATGGGAGATCCGTGCGTGTGAATTTCGCTGCACGGAATTCTTCGCGACTCGACAGTTCTATTCGGCTGCGGTATTACTCACCGAAACAACTTTTCCATCCACGACCGTATAATTGGAGCAGCCGGCGTGGCACGCCGAGAAGTACGTCTTACCGTCCGACCCGCAAATCGGGCTAAACTTGTTTTGATCGCAATCGCAGGTCGCCTCGCACGTCGGCTCGAAGCTGGATATTCTGGAGGAGAAGCGGAATGAAACGGTGATGCACGGTCGGAGAGAAAAAAAAAGGGCATCCGCGTTTTTCCCCATTATGCGAAGACACGCCTCAAAGGCGGAGGGGAGAAGAGATTTACTCTCCGGTCGTCTTACCCGTCCGAATGCACGGTGAGACCGGCGAAGTCGTCCATCGGGCAGCCGATGAACATCAGCACCCCCATACCGACGGCATAGACGACCGCGGTGAAGGCGATCCACGCCGCGACAAACCTCGCGTTCGGCTTGGCCTTAAGAATGAAGACTCCGCTGATTATGATGCCCAGACCCATCACCAGAATTCCTCCGACACCTACAAGACGAAGCGCGCTCGTTATCGGATAATCGTGGTTCGTTGTCGATCCCTCGAAGGCTTTTAGAACCGGGACCCCACGTTGACAGAAATGTCTTCTCGAACTCGCTTCGACGATCGACGAAAAACGATGGAAATTACCTGAGATCATGTTCGCGTGATGAGCCGGCAATCGAAACTGACTCTCGAGATACTTTGGCAAGAAAGTGTAGAGGCCCGCGATCGGTAGTATGTGCAGCACGCTGCTGGCCGTTCTGAACATGAGAATGTCGTTCTTCAACAGCCTTTTTACCGCCTTGGGAAAGTCTATAAAAGAAGTAGAAGCGCCGGTGTTAATTCGCGATCGGAAATTCATTCGTTTCGAGATACGGCTCAACATTAATTCTGTTTGCAACGACGCTATCGCTGTGTGTATATCGCGCGTATACGGTATTAATTCTTAACACTATTTTGCCAGTGTATGGACCTATATACATATACCACATTTGGTGTCATTCAGTCTTATGCCATTGTTATCTATAATAACACCAAAAATGGTCTAGGTATACATAGGTTCTCTCACCGCGAAATTTTGTACAGTGCATGAGGCTAAATTTACTCGCCAGGAAAAAAACCTCGAATCACTATTATCTCATTATCTACGAGCTTTTGGCTCATGTTTGTATAACTTTTTTTTTAAGATTATATTTTTATCTGCAACAAAGTCTTATATCGATATAGACCAAAAGTTCATAAATAATAAGACAATAGTGATTTGAGTTTCTGTCCTAGCGAATAAGTTAAGCTTTACACGGAAAGAAAAAATCTAGAAATTTTCTAGGGAAAGTTCAAGAAAAATTACCGTGCTGTCCCTGAATCATGGTCCAAACGTCCAGACCAAGAAAAAGTCTGGTACTGGCACGGTAAAATTTCTGTGAAAGAGAAAGACTAGTGCGCATGCGTTGTTCTTACTAACAAGGAGAGGCTGCTAAGAGACATCTTAGAAGTAGAAACAGGAAAAAAAGAGAGGTGTAGGTAGGCCGCGGTTAGACTACATTTCGCAAATCGTTAAGGATGTAGTTTGTTGAAAATACAGGGAAATGAAAAAGACTAGCGGAGCTGTCTTGGGGTAGCGCGCTGTTAGCGACTGTCTCGCTAAGGCTTAACTCAGACGGTGCGACAGCAGTGCGACAAAACTGACGCACTCGGTCGCACTCGGTCGAGAGTACGTCGCACGCGGCAAATCAGCATGGAGACGCAGCGAAGCACTCACGCGGTACGACTTCCCTGCGACACGCACCTCGCGCTTGTCTGTATGACATCTACAGTGGCGGTGTCGTTGTGTTAGTTTGCCGCGCATCTGCTCACGCGGTGGGACAAAACTGTCGCAGGAAAGTCGTCGATTCCTGCGACAGCGTGCGTCAGTTCTGTCGCACTGCTGTCGCAGTGAAGTCGCACCGTCTGAGTTAAGCCTAAAAGTCTGGAAACGAACTGCCTCTCGTACGCACGCCTTCCTGCCTCAGACGCGTACCCTCGGCAAAGGGTAGGTATCTCAAGGTTAGATACTTTCTCTTTACTCTCGGGTCAGGGCCGCTTCTAGATGATGAGGCCTTTTGGCACCCCATAGCTAGTGCGCCTTCGTGCGCGCATTCGTGCGTGGCACGAAATGGCCCCTCGTTAGACACGGCCCTGTCTCGCATAGCGGGGCAAACGAACAGGCCCGAATGGCCGTTCGGCAACGATTTTCGGCGACAGCACCGGAAAAATTCCGGTGCTCTAGCACCCGAAAATTTCTTGATTTCCTCATAATATTCAACAGAAAATCAAGAAAAAGTACTTCGCAGCACGAGAAAATTTCTAAGTCGCGGAAATTTTACTGTGCTGTTCAAGAATTTTTGTTCTACAGTGCAGTAAAAATTCTAGCGTGTACAGTAATTATTCCAGTGTAACTGTGAATTTTTCCTTCGTTCACCAAGAAAAATCCCAGAAAGTGCCGCTTGCACCACGATTACAGTGCCAAGCACGGTAATTTTTCCTGATTTTTTCTTTCCGTGTATACGGCGTGCAAGGAATGATCGGGGCATAATGTATGTATATTCCGATCTTTCCGTTCGACGGGATCTAAATTGATAATTGAGGCTGCGTGTATCTCTGGAGGGTGCTGAGAACAGAACGATCTAATAAGCAATCTCCCGAAATACGTAGTGACGTTGAACTAAGATACACACTGTAGCGCGTATAACGTAGTAGTAGTATACGCGTCCGTACCGCCCACAATCTTATTGGCGCAGGCTCACAGCCAACTTCCATCCCGAGTCTAGACTACCCCAACGAAACCCCCGAGGTTGCCAAGTCTCCCCATAGATTTTCTATGGGGCTTCACGGGGTGTACCATTTAGTCGCGATACAAATCGAAAGCGGCATGTACAATTTCTTCAAAGCTATAAATACGTCGATCCTTGGACCAACCGAGCAAAATCCAGGGGGTTGATTCGGGACGTCTTCTCGCTATTAGGGAGAGTTCTTAATTACAGCCGATATCCGGTTCCACTTATCGAGAAAACCAAAACGATCGTAATCTGATTCTTTTTCAAGACACGGACTAGAGAACCGTAGGTTAAAATTCCGACGTATATAACGTGAACCACAGACGATGTGGTAATTTAGTGATTTTATCGGGAGCATTGGCAACCCCGCCTAGACATCAAATAGACCATGAGTAGACGTTAATACGTGACTAACATCACGCTCAACGTATTACCACGGACGGAGAGTAAATACACAGGGTGGCTGCTATAACTCTCGCGCGGCTGATTACTTTTACGGGGAGAATAAATTGTCGGCGGTCCGAGCGAGGGTTCCTCTCGCGGGCGCGTTAAGAAAAAAAGTGAGCGAGAGGAGCGGAATGAAAGAGAGTGGGGAAAAAAAGGAAGCGTAATCGGTTTCCTCTGTCGCGCGAGAAAACGGCACGCGAGCACTCGAGAAATTGCGGAGGACCCGCGGCGGCGGCGGCGACGGCGTTTTCTGATTTATTTTTCCAAAATCCGCTCATCGAACGACTCCCCTCGCCCATAGCGGCACTCAGCTATTTCGGATCCTTTCGCGAATTCCCGTCGCGCTCTCGTAAACATGTTTTTGCAATTTAGACGTATCAAGAAAGTCGTGCGGGAAATCGTAATGATTCACGGGTTCGGCGACGACGTTCGGAGGTGAAAAGAAGAAATTCTCCGGGTGCACTTCGTTATAAATAGGTACAGCGCGGGAGAAAGAAAGTCGCGATACAGCATCCCCGCCCCGCCGCGACTTCCCCGTTGACGAATCTCGCGCATCGACCCTCCGCGACGCGCGTCCTTCTCGCGTCGGCACATCTCCGCAGGGGAGCGTCGATTTTACTTCCCGGTGTAAAATTCCCGAGGAGTTATCGCGCGATTCCACGGGGTCTCCGATTTGGAACAAGGTCGCGCGGCGGCCTTACTCTTCGTTGGATATCAGCAGCGTCGCGATAATGCCCCTCGATAATTGAAGAAAAGTTACGCAATATCATCAAACAAAATTCGGTCTTAACGTAAAAAAAATATTCATCTATTTAAATGTAATTTTTGTAATCCGCGTGTATGTTCAATAACAAATGTAAAAGAAGTGATTCGGAAAAATAATTATTGGTTGAGTTGTAAGTGCGTTTATCTCTCCAAGATTGTGACGTCATCGGAAAGGCAGAGAGATACGCACTTATATCAAGCAACGAGTGCGAGGGAGATAATCTTACTGGAAAATAACGCAGCTGCATTTCAAAATATCGTTTTCCAACTTAGATAAGCCGAAAAGTGAAAAATTAAAAATACGGAGTTGATAATTTCGTCTAAATTTTTCGAATCTGCAATAAAAAAAAATTGATGTCTGAACCGAATTATCGCGGTGGTGTCAAAAATACGTTTCAAAAATATCGTCACACCGTTATCGGGGACAATCGATCAACGTAGCAAAATCGCGAGGGCTGGCGAAAACCGAGCGGTAGGTACCTGCGGAACAAGACGGAAATCGAAAAAGAAACCACGCGAGCGAGTCGCGCCGAGGCTATAATCGTTGCTATATCGGATTCGCAAAAGTCTAGGGAGTCGTCTAGGCTGTCGCACGTACACGCGATACGGGGTGTGCACGCCGCGTGTATATTTTCGACACGCGATACGTGCGCTCCGGCCAAACATGAAACGCGCGACGGCGTATCAACATGTGGCACGCGGTGGCGTTGCGTTGTGTTATGTCGAGCGAGGTGTACGAGACAGCTGAGATAGGTCTCACTCTCCCCCTACCAGAACCCTCCGCCGCACACATGCGCGCGCAACACTCGTCCTCCGCTTCTATGCATGATATGACCGTGAACTTGCCCCACCTCGTACACCAGTCGGTTAGTCATTATTATTAACGCGCACTGTACCTGTATGTATCTCGTATACACACAGGACTCGCTGTCACTCTCTCTCTTTCTCTCTCTCCCGTTCTCGCATACAGACGCATCCGGGCGTAGCTGCTGCACGCGCGTATGCAGAAGGATGCTCGGCCCGATGTGATGCTGGGGACTGTGTATCGCTGGGAAAAGAATTCGAGTATACTTTCTCCTGATCGAGATCTTTAGCGCGTAGTCGATCGGTCAGAATGGACATTGGTTCGATTGAAGTCCAATTAAACGGAGACGATAAGAGATTCGTGTACGTTTAATTTGCATGGGTATATCCTCCCCATTCTTTCCATCGAATTGATGACATACGTGTGTATTTACATATTTGCCCAATACGGACGATCGAAACTGCGAAAAATTCTGGCACGCGCGAAGAATGCTTTATTATCCGTATACGTACATGTATCTGCATACGATCTGTACAGCGAACTATCGAGCGTCGTCGATCAGCCGCACGACGATGAAAAGCGATCGGTGCCTACGCGAGCAGGCACACGAACGTATACCCTATGAACAGCCCGGTGTGGACGATCCTGTTTTCTAGTCGTCTATGTATACTATAGCGTCTGGAGCACCCGGTTAAGCCGCGCGTAGCGGCAGCCCGCGCGTCTGGTGTGCCTGTAGCGAGAGTGAAGCCGAATAGAACGCGTTCCTCTCTCCGCGTTCTATATGCAGCTGGAAGAACGCTCGACGGTCGCCTCCCAATACACACGGACGCGGTCGGCTCTACTCTCGCTCCGACGGAATTTTCTACAGCAACCCCGCGTCTCGTTCTCGAGACCCTCGCCCCCTCCGGCCCCTTCGCCCGTCTGTCTCGGGGGCACGGTAGGTATTTCGATTAGTCGATATCTTCATTGATTCGTTATTGGGCCGACCCGCGACGGCTTTAAATTCGACACGCTTCGAGCACACATCCTTAGTTTCGTCGAAACGCCGCGATTCTCGGAACCGGCGCCGAAAAGCGGACACCCGGAGCGCCGCGCCGTATCGTCCTTGACGTCATACGAGGCTATTGCGCCGGTGGTTTTCGTCGGATCGGCCGTGGCGCACTTTTATATGCATATTATGCCGATGGCATAAATTATGCGACATCTTATATATTTCGTCGACGCGCGGTTTCGCCCGCCGCCCCGCCTTTCACGGCGGCTCCGTCCGTCCGGGCAGCGCCGAGCGCGTCCTTCAACCTGCTAATGATTCGAGCCGGTCGGGAGAGCAGAGGTAGGCCCTCCCGGCGTGCGCCGCGATGGGAACAGGTACTCGCGCGCTTCCGCTCCGCTCGCTCGTTGCCGTACAACGCGCGTCGGCGAGTTCTCTCGCCTTCCGCGTGCGGCTATTGCGCCGTTTCTGGTCGGAGGAGTGTAAATCGCGGAGGGAGAGAAAAAGCGACGCTCTTACCTTTTAAACTCGGCTTCTTGGGGTCGTCCCTGCTCGGCGGTGGTTTACTGGTGGGCAGCCTGTGGGGGAAGGCGAACATTCCTATGCTGACCATCATGAGCATCGCGGAGATGAGCACCAGGCCTGAAAAAAAAGGAAATCGCGTCGTTCCAAACGCACCTTTCCCCCGCCCCGGACTTCCGTAGTTCGGCGGGAAGAATTTCTCTCGCGGCGAATTGCTCTTGGCAGGGGTTCAGCCACTTTTCGGAGACGCGTGGGCGCGAACCCCTCCCCCGAAGTCGCGGGCGGACGTCACCGTTGCCCGCGCGAATTGGGACGCTGTCAGCTCCGAAATTGCCTGTCAAATGCGAGACGAATCGCAGATTTCGCATCGAGCGAGAGTCGCTCCTAATGGGAATTCCGCCTTGGGTGCCTCCTCCTCCTTCTCCTCCGCGGGGAATGACTCACACGACCGAATTTTTCAGTCGTCTCTCTACCCTCCTACTCCTCCTCGTCCTCCTCCTCCGGTTCTCCTCGCACGTACCGACATGCACGTATGCGCGTAAGGCGCATCGCTATTATTACCGCGCGGTGCGGTGCGAGGACGCTCGGTCTAAGATTCGAGGAGGAGCGATAGAATTTCGCGCAGCGGAGGGTATTTTCGTTCGTACCTATGGTTTTTTTCAACTCATCGCTGCGGCACCCCCTTCCCCTCCTCTCTGTCCTCAAAGCGCGAGATACTATTTTCACCTCGATGTTTCTTCTCCCGCGAAAACGTCAGTCTCGAATTCGCGCGCCGCACGGCGACGCGCGTTGACTGATGTCCGCGCGCGAACCGGCTTTCGAAAAGTCGCGTTCGTCCCGTGAGCGCGCGCGCGCCTCTTCAGGGACGATCGTCGACCTGGACGATTTCCGAGTGGGAACAACTCACCGAGCCACCACGCGCCCACCCATCTCGGATCGCTCGGCGTGATCTGCGGATCCGCGGACAGGTCCGCGTACAGCATCGTGCACAGCGATCCCAGGATAAAACCCAGGGCCGGGCCGAGTATCCTGACGCCGATGGTGATCGCTGCAAGGCGTCGAATCGATCAGACGAGATGCTCGCGGCGAGAGCGAACGGAGGAGACGGAAGCTGGGACTCACCGAAGTAGAGGGGACTCTCTCGGCTGGCGACGTTGTCGTCGATGTAGGGTATACCCAGCGTGTACACGGCGGTCTGGCCCATACCGACGCCCAGCAACGAGACGAAGAATATCGCGAGCACGACGGTGGTGATCTTCCCCTGGATCTGCTTCTCCGTGAGGAAGTCACCCTCGCAATAGCCCGAAGCACCGCCCATCGCGTTGGGCGCGCTCGTCGAGTAGAACGACCTGTGGACACGCGGACGACATCGTGGTCACGATCTGTTTTGTCCCTTGTTCGATTCGCGAAAGAGATGAGTAAAGAGATCGCACTCTACGACGCTACGATCGACGAGACTCACCCGTTGAGATCCATGCTGAAATTGTCCGCTCGATCGGGAAACTTGCACATGTTCGCGGGGATGGGAATCGACGCGTTGGGACCACCCGTGTCCGATCCAGGACCGACCCCGCTGAACAGCATCTCGTTCTGCTGTATCAGCTGTTGCCCGAAGATGAAGTGGGGCATGGAGCAGGTGAAGGAGCTGACGGCGAAGAGTATCATACCCCAGGCGATCCACTTGGGTCGGTGGCCCTGGCCGCCGTAATAGGTGAGCAGCAGGGACGAACCGATCTGACCGATCTCGGTGGCGGACATGATGATACCCGTGGTTTTCGACTGGATTTGGAAGAGCTTCTCGATCGTCGTGATCACCGACACGAAGTACGTGTAGTACATGCCTTGAAGGACCTGTAACATTCGAGACAAGGCGCTTCCTTCATTTTTCCGCGCGAAGACAGTCGCGATTGCTCCACGATCGCGCCTTATACTGACCCAGGTGATGCAGAAGGTGGCGAGGAAGGCTTGCTTCGTCGCGAAGAACTGCATCCAGCGAGGTCGACACGGGCCCCAGCCGCAGGAGATCTCCGAGTCGTCGAACTCCGTGTGGAGGCTGTTCGACGTCTCGTCGACGCCGACGTAGCGTCCGTTCTCCACGGCTATCTCGAGCTCCTTGCCGTTGGGGATGGAGCCGTTGTTGTTGTGCTTGCTGCAGAGGATCCCGTTGCCGTTCGCCATCTTCTGGGTCTGAGGCGGAATGATGGTGAGGGCGTCGATGGTGCCGCCGTTCGACAGTATTCGCTTGTCCTCCCCCGCCATTATCATTCCCTTTGTCTCCGCGAACGATTTGCGCGCTGTCGCGTCCGATCCGCTCCGACTTTCCTCGTTGTATCGCGCGGGAGGGAGGATTTCCCTAGGGCTCAGTGCGACAGTTGATCCGTCTGGGTCAACCTGGAAAAGACGTCGAAGGCGGTCGATGCAGCGAGTCAGTATCGAGAGGATCGAGATTGAGGGGAAAAATATGGAACGAGTCTTCGACGTGGAATGGAAGAATCCACGTAATTAGAAGCAATGAAAACTCTGTGATCGTCACTCCCGGGCGGGTCGAAGAGAAGCGCGATGGAAATAGCCGCTAATTGGTATTTAATCAATGTTTTACTCGGGAATCCGTAATGGGACTTGGTACGTGGTACAATTACCAAACCGTGCAAACGTTGATATGTACCTATAGAAAGTGAACTGTAGCATACATCTATAACTGTTAATGATTGTATAATACAAAGGAGCAATATCTACATTTACACACGGAGAGAAAAGAACCTACATTAATCACACTGTTACACTAGATAATAGATTTGACATTTTAAAGATTGCGTTCATTCCTTTACCGTATGACAGCAATTGACATACGTTTGGTGAAGTTCACCAGATGTACGTCAACTGCTGTCAAACGGTAAAGCACAATGAATGCAATACTTCCCTCAAAATATTAAGTCTATTATCCAGTATAACAATGATTGATATTATACTCTTCTCCCCGTGTACAGCTCGACAAAACAAAAACGAATGGCAGACCAAAAAACGTACTTATCTACCTGCCCCTTCAATCGTGCAACCATTGATACATAGACATAATGTTAACGTTCACGCGACATACGCGATCGCGTTCTATTTATCGTTAAGCTTTCGTTTCAGTCGAAAACTAATTATCGTCGGTATCAAAATGTTGAGAACGCTGCGTTGAGTTTCATTTTCATGAATCGTCGTAAACGTACACAAAGAAACTACGCTCGCGGCGCACCGGATGCCCGCAGGACCATAAACGTCGCGATCTCGTCGCAGCATCCCGCACTCTCCGGCGATTCACGCGCAGCGTCGCATACCCCGGCGGCGCGGCGACACCTTTCCCCGGGCGTCGCGGCGACGGCGCGAGCGCAGAGTTCGCCTCGCTCTTTTCGTCCGTGGAACCGGATCTAAAAATGTTCCGCGGCCATATGGCGCCGAAAGGAAGATCGCGAAGAACGGAGGAGGAAGAGGAGCAGCGAGCGAAGCGGGCTCCGCCGTTCCAGAGCCTGTGCGGCGGTTCGGCGCTTTCGCCCGCTCCCGCGTAGTGGCCGGGGGACACGCGCGACGGCGGGAGCGTGCCATTGAGGTTGCGGCGGAACGAAATTGAAAGGACGTTATAACGCGTCTGCGTCGCGAATGTTGCGGAGTCACGAGACGGCGACCGGGCTGCCAGAGAGCGAGCGCGAGTCGCGGCGGATCGATCGCCCGGGGCGACGATGTCGAAACTCCTCGCGTTTCGTCGATTATCCGTTTTTCTTTTTTTCTTTTTTTTTGCTTCGCCCGGCAAAGAGGCGCGCCCGCGCGAGTGAGACCTTCTGGGCGCGTGCGTCGTCGACCGCGAAGGAGACGCTCGAAATCGTCGACGACGCCGGGAAAGAGAAAACCGAGCGGAAGGGAGAGAGAGGGATTCGGGTGGAGGAACGACGACGGATATCGCGCGCGCGCGGAACTGACGTCTCGTTTCGCGTGCAATGCACTCGCCCGCCCACGCTTTCGCGCGCTTCCCGCGCCTGTATACGTAGGTATACGTACAGCGTCGGGCCCCGATGAACAATAGAATCTCACTGTTGCGAAGTAACGGCTGCGAATATCTAGACGCGTCCATCCGACGCGCGGACGTAGGAGAATCCGCGTGGGATACGCACACGCGCGAGAGGAACACGGGTGTACATGATATTATGTCGTTAAGTTTAGCCGCGGTGGCGGAGACTTGGTCTAGGTCGCCTTTCACTGTCCTACTGACGTCTCGTGGTTAGTTGGTTAGTTAGCCCATTCTGCCAGCACACCTCTCAATGCCAGCGCGTGGCACTTCGTCGTACAGAGCGGTTCAAAGGAAACGTGCGGGCCGTTGCCTCGAAACCCGTCGACGGATCGTCGAAGGTTCGACGCAGGGCGGGTGGCGCGCTCAAAGGTGGCGATCGATTTGACGAGGGGGAGTGACATATTTTTTGTCAGTCTCTCCCTGACGTCGTATCCGGTCGAAAAAAAAAAATTACTCGATCGCTGAAGCGTCCCGTACGCTTGCTTTACGACGGAATCGACTGATCGGTGCCAAGGGACCACCGAACGGCGGCGATATCGACGAGCCCGAAAAAGCGCGTGCGCCGCTTATATCCTTCGAGCATCCGCGAAACCCCGGCCATTCTCCCTTGACGCGTAGTATGCCTATACCTTGACGTCTACGCACTGCGCACCCCCCGTTGCAAACGCTCGGCGTCGCGTTCGATGCGCGAGGGCGTAGCGGCCGGAGTATACGAGCGAACGGACGCGCGGAGGGTGGACACATTCGGAGATCGGTGGAGTTCAGGGAAAAATGTATCGGACGAAAGTTGCGTGGCTGGGATAGATCTACAAATTTAACCCCGCGCATTTTTCTCCCGGACTGTCCGATCGCGAGATATGTACGACGGTTCCCGGGGTGGGGTGAATGCTGTAATCGCTTCCTCTCGGCTGAAGCGCGCGTATCCCGGGGAAACGAGATCAATTTCGGAACTCCTTCTCCAGGCCGAAACTATAACGAGCAATTAGGACGATCGTATCGAAATTGATCGTTCTACCTGTCGAAGGTCGAGCCAGCCCGGTGCAGTGGAGCCTTCCCTACATCGAACGGATCCTCCCGCAATATTAATCCCGCGTATCCCCTTTAATAATCGACTCGCGATACGAAAGGATAAGAAGGACGAGTGAAAGGGGTCTCGTAATTGACCATGAAAGAAGCCGGGCAGGAAAAAAAGAGAAATACGACGTCTATAACGCGCGCCTCGGTTACGATCGGGCGTCTATCGTACCGCGGGAGGATATTATGTCGGCGGGTTTGCCGGAAAGTCAAGACGGTTGATTATGTAATGGAAACAATCGGACTGTATATAGGCTCGCGCGGACCACCGCGCCGAACCTGTTGGAGCAGTTTATGGTGCCTATAAAGCGGTCCGAAAGTCTGGGGAACCTTGACAATCGTTTGCTTCTCTGGTCTCTCTCGCTCTTTTCTCTCTCTCTCTCTCTCTCTCTCTTTCTTTTCTCTCTCACGACATTAGGGAGTCGATATCTCCCCTCGCACATTCAAGAAAAGATTCTTTCACTGGCTGTTGTCCGAGGTCTGAGGTCTAGAAAAACTGCCTATTGTCTAATTACTGATGTTAAGTTTCATTATGTACGGTATGTATAGTATGTACAGATAATTCTATTGCGGAGATGTTCCCATTTATCCACTCCCTAGCCAATTTTATCGTGTAGCTAATTCTTACCGCTGTCGCTTACATCTTCGCACCGCCTATAGATAGTCATTTTGCTGATGTTTTTATCTGACGTTTTTATTTTGTCCAACGTTTACTCGCGTTATCATTATTATTTCTTTATTTGTTTATTTCTTATTTTTTATTCTTACCGTTATATAGTTACTGTTTCAGTTACTTACTTAGTTATTTGCTTCATTTTTGTACCTTACTTATTTACTTATTGTAACTCATGTCACTATGACTTACTTATTGCTAGTTATTTACTTTAAAATGTACTTCCCTTGTGTGCTCTTAGAGGGCTTGCCCTAGAGCAAAATAAACGCGTCTTCTTCTTTTTTCTTTTCCTATTTCGCTCTTCGTCTATCTCGCTCAAAAAAGTTCGTAATTACGTCACACCTGTGCCGAGGTGTTAATGCGAGTTTTTTCGACCCGGCTCGCGGCGAAGGGTTCGTTGCGCAACGGAAACAATCGCGGCTCGTCTCTATTTCAAGTGAGCGACGGGACGCCTGTTCTCGTCTTCCCAAAAAGTAGCTCCTCTAATTAATTCTCCGTAAACGATCGCGGCGATGATTCAAATGCACGCAGACATACGGATGTACGCGTGTACGACCGTTCGCGTGCACACGGTCGGTTCCATTACACGCGATACGCGCGCGTACATTTTTTTTTTGTCCCGTCCTTTCTAATGGTATTGTACGCCGACTCCGTCCAAGGATTTCGGGCTGCGCGCCGCAAAAAACTACACATGCCCCGTCATTTTGCTTTTGTTTTATGACTGCTCCTATTTTTCGTCCTGCCGGCAGGGCCGAACGGCAGTGGCCCCTGTACCGCGCCGCGAGACGCGTTCCCGCGTAGTCGGCGCTGGGTCTGGTAGCTCCCGGATATATAGAGTTGTGTGATCGCCACGACATTCATGCGAATAGGATAATTGATCGTTCTGAAGTTTACGTTTGATTTGCCGCATAAATTTGGCAAAATAACTGTTCTCGAATAAGTTGTTTTTATATTATAGTGTGATTCTCAAATTAATCGCTGTATTTATCGTAGAAACACGTTTACAAACTTTGTTTTCGCATCGAATACACGTTTAACATTTTATTTGCATTATTTTGAAATCATCCGATGTCACACATTATATGCTTGCTTAATGACGGCTCATTGAGCGCGCAACCTTGATACCATCGGATGAGCCAATGCTGCCTAAAGTTGCTGTGCAATCAACGTACATCTGTCCATCCGGGCTTTCTTTTCTCGGGGATAATTTGCTCCGCAGGCGATGATCCTCGGAAAGATGCTGCGTGGATAGAGGGCGAAAAAAACGTCGCTCGAAAGGTGCGAGTCTATTTTTATCTCAAGATTGAATCATCCGCAAGGCAGGAAGCGCATTTCGAAAGAAAATTGGAGCAAGAGGAGAACACGCAATGAAAATTTTCCTCATCCTCCTCGCCTTATCCTCTTCCCTCAGTCGCTCTCAGACGGGGAACAAGCGCCGAGGCCGCGGCGCGACTCGGGACGACACACGCGTCTGACGCAACACGATGCGTTACCATTGCGGCCCTGGTCGTCCTGCGACGCTAGAGGCCCACGGCGTTCAAGGAGCAGAGAGCGAGAGAGAGAGAGAGAGAGAGAGCGGTGGGACCGAAGGAACTCGCTCGTTTATTCGTCTAGATCGCCCTTCTTTTTGCTCCATTTTCGAAATTCCTTTTATTTCTCGCGCACCGTGCGCCGAGTCCACGCGCGACGAACTGCGTCTCTATGGGCGGACCTGCCCCGCGCGACGTACCGAACGGAGTCTGAACTCGTGTGCGCGCGCGCGCGCCAGTCGGAGTACTATCTGAGTTGCGGTGCGGTCGGGCCGAGCGGAGTCGAACTCGAACCGAACACTGGAATGACTAGTTTCAGCATTCAATTAATCTCGGATAACTCCGTTCCACGGCGGAGCGTTCAACTTCGGGATGTGTTTAATTCGACGGGAAGTTTCGAGTCCGAAGAAATTTCCGAGAGAATTAAAGGAAGAAAAGAACCCTCCTCGCTCTCGTTCGATAAAATTGTGATATTTTTTCGCTTCCGAGATTTCGCAGAAACGGACAAACCTTCCAGTCACCGACTAGACGCCTTGACGGTGACTATGCGTTTGCGCGACGATCGATAAATACCACGGCATCGAAGACCGCGACGCGTTTACCTCACGCTCTACAATCTATCGAGCGACGTTAGCGGTTAAATTTAGATTGCAATTCTCTGATCGATTTTAACCCGCTTCGTGGATTCGACAATCCGTACGGCGCGTTTTTTTTTTGTCCCGCTTCTCCCCCTCCGACGAGGGTAGGCATTCCCAGTGGCAGCGTCCAGACGCCGAGCGAGTGCGAGCGATCCAGGCGGAAGTAAATCATCCCGACGAGTGAGCAATTTAACCCGATCGTTTAATCGCCGCGCCTATTACGCGAGCGCGAGAGGCACACGGCGACTAGCGCCGACGTTCCGATCGGCGGTGCATGCACCGGGCACCACCACTGAGAACCGCCACGGTGCCACGCGACCCTGGCCTTTTCCCCTGCCGAACCAATCGTCGGTATATCCTAGGCGCGCGCGCGCTCGTACACCCGCAATCGACGACTTTTCGCGCGGCAAGTCGTCGACGAAAGCTCGCGTCGTCGTCGGAAAACCTCGCGGAGACTCGAACCGGCCGATAAATCACAATGATAAATGCGAGATTTTTAAGACGGGAATGTGCGAAACCCGCAACGCGCGTGCGCGCGGCGTGCGTTCGCGTATCCGTGTCCCGCGGGTTCCTTCGTCGGGTCCCCGACATCGGGGACAAGGCGGACTTCCATTCGAACGCGATTGCAGCTGCGCCGAGCTAGTACGTCTCGATCTCTGAATTGCCCACTAATTTATCGTCGTTAATAAACTGTAACGGACGCGATTTACGTGCCGCTGCCGATACTCGGGCATTCGCGGCGCGACTCGATCGCTGGGCGCGGTCGAGACTTTTCTACGCGTTGTAAGCGTGCGGCTGATAATCCGCGATCGCGCGTTCCCGCGCGGCCACTGTCATGGCGAGGATCCGGCGACACATTTGCGCCGGGGTGGTTGGCACGTATGATCGATCGAAGGTTCTTTGAGGTTGAGCGTCGAACGGATGACGATAAACGGAGCCGATTTAGGTGGATTGATATTTTCGTTTATTTGGAGTAAAGAAAAAATGTACTGAGAAAAAAAAACTCGGTGAAATCAATTAAACATTTAGTGGAATAGTCGCGATTAAATATTTTATCAGCTGACATGAAATTTATATTTGCCCTGGTAATATATTTTCTCGGCTTAACAAAATACAGTTATTAAGAAAATATATTAAATTTCGGGACGAATAAATATTATCGAAGCTAATCAAATATTTAATTGCGACTATTCAACTAAGTATTTGATTGATTTTACCAAATTTTTTTTTCAGTACAGTTTTCAGTTAGCATCAGTTCTGACATTAAGTAACCCGAACTTCGAGGCTATCCTTTTCGAGGAAACGCTGAAAAAAAAACGGTTGTCTTGACATCAATCACAGTTAGCGTCACAACAAATTGTGGTAAAAATTGGGACGAGGCCAAAATGTATGTATATGAATAACTACTACAAAAATAATACAGATTTTGCATGCAAAATACCGTATGAATATCGCGTTTATGATGCAATGTGTTCTGCAATATGCAAAAATGCCATTTACAACAAAAAATAAATAACGAACACTGGAATTTTGGGGAAAAATAACATGTACTTGGGATCAGAATTACCACAAAATTGGAGTAATGCCCGCGAACACTACACTTAGCTATTTAAACAATCACAAGAAATGTAAGATTTGCATAGTATTGGGGTTAATATTATTAAATTTTACCAGAATATTTACTACGATATTTTACAGCAATTTTCTCGCACTGAAAACATTAAATTTATCAAATTATATGTCGTTATTGCTTGTACTACTTACAAATACCGCATCACGCGCTATTATCTAATCAGAAGAATATTGCACATTACGAGAAGACGGATATAACTTTTTTAATGTCAATTAACCATTTCCATTTCGGCAATAACCACCGTTAAAGTGGAATCGCTTACTGCAAAAATACTACTACAATTTTTCAGTAATGTTTGCTTTCCTTTCAGTAAATGAAATTATTTTGTCATCTCGTAGCTAGTGTCATTCGAGTATTTATAATAAAAATTCCATTCGCTACAAGTGCTCCGTAAAATAAACGCTACGATTTCTTTCCATGACCTAAATCGACCGAATCCCCTGACTCCTTCGTCGCGTTACGCACCGAAACGCAGCACTCGTTGATTCGCTAAACGCTCTTCTCTCCGCATCGATAGCTGCGCGCGCAGCAGCCATCGCACGTGGTCTCGATGCCCTTCGAGGAAACGATCAATCCGACAGCTCTCCGCGCGCGGCGTGTCACGAACGCTATTTTTACGTGCGCACATCCGTTCGCGCGCGGCGGTGTCGCCCCCGTAAACTCGACAAACAAACAAACCCGTCCGAAGTCGTATGCCCGGTTGGCCACTCCCGCGCGCCCTCCACGAGTTCCTCCCAACCTGCACCGCCAGCGCGGCAGAGATCACCACGTTATCTGCGCCGTGTGCGCCTACGGTACCAACGTAAACGCAGGTGCTCGCTTTACGACACACGCTTTCCATATCGTAAAGCGCACTCCGTATATCACCGGCGCGCGCGCGCGCGCGCGCGGTGTCGCCTCGCTCGCCGTGTATATATTACATTATAAAACGCAGCGTAATATACGATACGGCTAACCATCGTAGAGCTCGTCGTACCTCTTATCCCGCGTGATAAAATCGCGCGAAATTGATGTCCGCGCGAACTACCGCCCACCGCGGATGTTCCTCGTCGTTGCGGCTGATACCTGGAGGGGGGTGTCTCTTCGTAAAGACAAGTGAGATATTCGCGCGGGTCCCGCGTTTTATCTCGAGGCGGAAGGCCTGTATACGCGGGACGGTTGATCGTCCGTCGACAAATGTGGTTCGTTCGCTCTCCCGCGAGGTCGCTGGCACGAGAAGGAGCTGTACTGCTACACTTCGGGGGTAATCTCGAAGCGGTCGGTTCGCTCTTGGGAAGACGCTCCGCGCGGAAAAGAACGCGGGCTATACACGAAGCGTCCCGTATAAATCGTATACGCTGGAATGACGTCAATCGTGAACGGCCCTGAATCACCTTCGACCCGAGCGCGGACGCCCTGCGAGCGGGCGACCGCGTCGTACTCGCGTGCAATATACAGGGCGTGTGTTGTACGCACCCAGGGAAATTGAATAGAAGCCTCATAAAAAAATGTATTTCAGATGTATAGAAATTTATTCACATTGAACAAACGTTCATTTGAATTAAATAAATGTTCTACTAGGTTTGTACTCGATTAAAAATACCATGAGGCTAAATTTACCAGCCAGGAAAGAAACTTCAATCACTATTACCTCATTACTCGTGAGCTTTTGGCTTATATTTGTATAATACTTTTTTGAAGATTACGTTTCAATGTACAATAAAGGCTTATATCGATATAGACCAAAAAATCATAAGTAATGACAATAGTGATTGAAGTTTCTTTCCTGGCGAGTAAGTTCAGCCTCACATGGTATATCGCACACCTAGATCAAAAGAGTATCAACTGAAAAACACTTGTTTTTCAGAAAAAGTAAATTCCTCATCACATATCGACATGAGAATCAGTTTTTTGCCATTTCTGAAAAACAAGTTCTTTTTAAGTTGATACTGTTTGATCTAGTCGTGCGATATGTGAAACACATTCATTTTATTCAGTCTTTAGATAAACAAAATATTCCTATTTTTAAGTGAAATTTGTAATCCGTATACATATTCGATAACAGACGAAAAAGAAACGGTTCGAAAAAAGAATTGTTCACAGAGAGTTATAAGTGCGTTTCTCTCTACAAGATTGTGACGTCATCGGAAAAGCAGAGAGACGCACTTATATCAACCGAGTGCGAGGAAACAACAGTCTCACTAGACCATGATGTAGCTGTACTTCAAAATATCGTTTTCCACCTTAAATAAAATGGAAGATGAAAAATAAAGAAATACGGGGTAAATAATTTCGATCAATTTTTCCAAATCTACAATACAAAAAAAATTACGTTAAAACCGAATTCAAGTAGATTTTTGTTCGATGTGAATAAATTCCTATATTTATCTCGAATACATTTTTCCATTACGTTCGTATTCAACTGGCCTTTTAACCCTCAGTGCATTTACACCGGGTGTTCGTCGTGGATCGGGACGTTGCAACGATAGATTCTCGGTCGAGTCTTCGTTGCGAAAGAATTGCGGATAATCGCTATCAAAGTTATCTCCTTTGTTTGGCGAATAACGCGGCGCGGGCGTGCCTGGTGATCTTACATCCGTATATTTTTGTACTACGTCCGTACACGAGGAGTAGGCGTGATAGCGGGAACGGGTTCGAGAAGGTGGGGAGGAGAGGGGTAGCCTCGCCAACCGAGAGCTAAGCGCACGCGAGACCGAACGAAAGGCTCGAACGATTTCATTGTCACAGCGCTAATCAGTTCCTTCTTTTTTGCGGAATGATTCAATGATTTCCGCCGAGCGAGCCGTTCTAATGCATCGATGTGTCCGTTGAAACGAGTATCCGGGCAGCCGGCATAAAGCCTCGATCGATTGGCAGCTCATTTTTATCTTAAGCATCGCGAGCGCGGTTGCATTGAAAGGGCGTTTTATCGCGATTTTCACATTTTTATTTATTTATTTATTTTTTTTTTTCATTTCGAACAGCCGAGCAATCTCGAATTATCAACGGTTCGATCGTTTTCACGCGACATTCCCGGATACGCGAGGCGGGGCGAGCGCGCGGCATACGCGCGATTGCGTCGAGCAACCTGCAAAGTGGGTGACTTTTTCCACTTTACAATCGCACGCTCGGGGTGACGCAAGAGCCATAGCGGAGAGCCTCTGGCGATGGCCGCGCCAAGTTGCGTAAAATTTTCAGGGAATATAACGTGAGAAACGGCGTGTCTACCGCGAGAAGCTAATTATTTATTACCGCGGAGATTGCATTTGAAAATCCCAGCGGCTAAAATTAATTAGGAGAGAAAAAAATTAAAAAATCAGCAGAGTTACGCGAGTTCAGGTTTCATCGCTATGCGTCGTCACCTCGCTGCGGGATCTTCTTTAATTAGACGTCATTTTTACAGTTTCCGCGATTTTTCGAATGAGCGAGATCTCGTTAAAATTTCGGTACGATCCATCGACGAGAAAAATGAAGAAAAGCGCACAGCGCAAAGGCGAAATTCTCCCGAGCGAGAAACTCGTTGACAATTCGCCTGGCGGAAGAACTAGCGCGCGTCCCTCTCGCTCTCGTACGACGAAGAGAAATAAGTACGCGCGAGCGCGCGCGTGAGCGCGCGAGTAAACTCGCCACTCGCTTATTAACTTCGCCTCGATCGGTCGGTCGCGGCGCGGGACAGATCCGTGCATAAGAGTGCACGCATCTATCCCCTGCATAATATCTCGCCTACCAGCGGTTATTATAATTTTAACTGCCATTCCTCGGAGTAAATAACTCTCTTTCCCCATCGGGGCTGCGAATAATCGCGCATGATGCACGGCGAGACGCTGTTTCGGAGTCTCGCCGATTTAAATATGGAATATATATTTATATCTGTACCTCAGAGCCAGACAATGTTAAGTCCATAGTCTTAACATAGAACTTAACATAGTCTGGCTCCGAGGTACAGATATATATTATACGATATCGCGTATTTATACGCAATCGGAGCGATTCTCGAGGTACTCGAGTCGATCTCCACTCGCCCCGCGATGACAGGGGGTACCCCGCGCTCCGCCCCCGCGCACGACGTCGCACAACGACCGCTCTCGGCGTTCGACTTCGCTCGACGCCTGTGCATCGTATCGATCGTAACCGTGGCACGCGACCGGCTGCGCTTCTCGGCGGCGGCGGAGTCGATGTAGCTCGCTCGGTATCGAGCGGGCGCTTCGCGGGGTCGCGTCGCGTGTGCATACTCGCGGCGCTACGCGCGCGTATGTCGAGGCGGCGGCACCTCAACCGAAAAGGAGTTGAGCCCGCGGCGCGCGATGGTACGAATTGAGACCTATAGCTTACGGAGAGCCGCCTTCGTTTCGTCGTCGACGAGCGGCGGGGCGGCGGACGAGGCGACGATGACGACGGTGGCGTCGAGTACTTCAATTGGGACAAATACTCCGACGGCCGGGCGTGCGCGCGCAATCTCGCGGAAGACAACGGGGGGGGGGGGGGGGGGGGGCACTGCATCTGTATATATGCGCGCGTCTTCCTACCTAGAGAGACGCGCGCGACACTCGCGCGCTGCGAATGCACGTGTACCGCTGCATATACGGACGCGTGCACGCGCACCACCGTTCAAACCTGACCTACATTGAGAGGCAGAGTTCGCTGACGCTCCTCCACCCCGAGCGAAATTGTATACCTCCGTGGGACGGCGATATCGGGATGTATTTTAGGGGTGGACTGGATTTATGACCTACTTCCAGGGGAGTGTATCCGCGCGGGGTACGTCGGGAGCGAGACGCGCGGTACGCTGAGAAAAATGACCTGGTCAATCGAATCGAAATCCTGGATATTGGAAATGGGGTATTTTCAATAATTAAAACACCAATTACAAGTGAACTGAATTCTTTTATTTCGACTACGCGCGGAAGACACATCCTTAAAAAGACTTCCTTGAAAAGACTGACTTAAAAGGGCATATAAGGATCATGATCTGGACCGCTGATGAGTGGTTCCTTTCTTTGGTTTTCCTAGCGGAGGCGCGACACTGCGTCGCCACATAACATAAACATTAGCATTCTCGCCCCAAGGAAACCTCTCGAGCGATACAAACCAGACCCCCCTTCTGCACACTCTAAACACCGATTGATTTTTGCCTCAAACACATTTTCTAATTTCTAGTTCATAATTCCAACACTCTGGAGATCATAACCAAACCGTTTGGTGAAATATGGATCCCTCATCTGTGTGTTTGGTCGGACTGACCGTTTTCTGGTTAGAATGATTAGATATTTAGTTAGAATAACTAAGCATACGATGGAATAAATAAATATTTGGTTAAACTGGCCATTTTCTGGTTAGCATAATTAGACGTTTAATTATGACAACTAAAAATTTAGTTCGAATAGATAAATATTTGACCAAACTTACATTTTGATTAGAATAACTCGACTCGTTTAACCGGATGACTTTTGTCAATTTAACCAAGTTATCTGCCTCAGTGCAGCTGAGAATTCTACGGCAATGTCATATCGCGTACCAACAGTCCGAAGATGAAACAGAAAAAAAATAGTTAAGCTCGATATACAACAAACTGAGTTGGGCGCGAGATACTCTCGCAGCCTTCGCGAGTGTTCCGCTGCAATCGATTCAAGGTAGCAGAGCGGAGCTAACACGACGGGAAATGATTTACGACGTTTCGTTTTGCGCGTCGCACGCACCGCGCCGACGACGATCGATCCGTCGTCGCCTCGGCTGCGGGCCATCGACGACGGCACATAACGCAGGTGCGCGGCGAGCGTGGCTAGAGAACTAGCCCTCCAACGCGCGCAGCGTGCGACTCGGGTGCTCGTTACATAAAATTATTCGACGTCGACTTTCCACGGATGCCGCACTCGCGGTTAACTCGGATTCTCGCTTCACCGGGCATCCTTCCCTCCCCGCAGCTACTCCTACGCAGCGCTCATGAATAATGACGTGCGAGAAACGGGAGCGAACCTCGCCGCGCTCTTCACAGTGAATTAATAGAGGAGAACGTGTCAATTATATTACGTCAACTTCGTTAAACGGCCAATAACACCGAAGGCGCGGTACCGCACGCGCCACGAGGTTAATGCAAGTATCGTCTCGCTGCTCGCCGGCCCTCGCTTGTTTCAACATTTCGACCCACCCCGGAAGCGTGTCGCGAGCAACGAGTTCTCAGGGTGTACCTGCAGAAAGCCATCTTCGGCGGATTATTTTCCGCGCGGTCGGGAAAATTCGCGGAGAGACGTTTGCTCGCCGCCTACCGGCCTTTCGGCGTCTCGATAAATAAAGCGCGGCGTTTTAACGCGGCGGCGCCGATCGTGGTGCGCCGGGCGGTCTATAAATTCACCTTGAAACGGCGGACAACCGCCTCCTCTCCCGTCTCAATGTTGCACATGCACCGCGCGGCTGCGGCGAAGACGCGCTCGCCTCTCCCGTTCACCTATGTGCGTGCGCGTGCGCGGGTGTGCGCGCGCGCGTGAGTACGCACGCGCACGTGCACGGCGTTGCACTTCACCGCGGCGCGGCACGAAGGCACCAACTGGGTCAACGAGAGACGCCTGCACCGTCGGCGGCCACCCTCGCTGCTGCTGACGTCGATACGACCTCTCCGGCGAGGGGCTCGCACGCGTGCCGCGGGAAAATTATGTTGCGAAACTGCTAAACACTCCCCGGCGGATAAACGCGGCTCTCCGAATTGCAATCGTCGCAAACGACGCGACGGATATTTCTCCTCGGGCTGCGACGATAATCGCGACCCGCGGTTTCGTCGAACGACCGGCGGAATAAAGGCGCGGTGAAATTGGGTGACCGAGATGCTAAGTGCGAAAAAAAAAAAAAAATGAGAAAAATACAGAAGACGAGATAACGAGAATACCTAATTGTATTTCGCAAAACGAAGAAGATCGACGCGTTACACGTACGTTCGAAAGGACACGTCCAGCGCTGAGAAAAATCGTCCCGAGAGAAAGTTCGCCTTCGGTTTCGAGTGCGTTCGATGGCGGTACCGCCACGCCACGGCATTTCGATCGGCCCCGATCGCGCCGCGCAACGAGGTGCCAAAAATACCGCGCTACCGGAATAATCACGGAGTTGCGAATCGACTCTGTAAATGTTGGAGGAGTGACGTCAAGCCACCTCCGAAGGAGCGACTCTCGCCCGACGAGTTCTGCATTCGAGGAAAGCGTTCGCCTGTACAAGTGTCGCGTGAGAATCGTACGTACCTACCGGACGACACTCTCATCGCGGGAGGTGCGCAGCGAAGATTCGGCGCCCGATAAGGTGCCGATGCCCCCGCGGCACCTCGTTGGCGAACCTTTACGTCACGTGTCATGCAATCGTGCGTCGCGCGACGGATCTATCCGCCGTACCATCTCCCACTCCTCGAGAACGTTCGTTAAGCGGCCGTAATCAATGAGAATTTACCGGTCCCCGGGAAACGAGCGTGCGCGCGTCTCGCGCGCACGCGAAACAACGCGTCCGCGGCGGCGAGGAAGCGTTCCCACCCCGGGACTCGCGTTGGAAGAGTTTATCTTCCGCCGCGCGCCGCGCCGCGGGCCGCTACTCGTTGGTGTAACGCTCCGCGCGCGGTCGCCGGTGTTTCCCTCTCTGTTCCGCTCCCTGGACGTATTCGCGCACAACGACGCGCGCGTCGCGTACTCGAGGACTGCACACACCCGCGGGAGCCTTTCCTATCCTCTATTCATCGTACACGCCGGCTCGTGACCCACTTGCGCTCTGGGAATAACCGCGCCGCGCACCTCGTCCTCCCACATACGGAATACCCCGTCTTATTTAGACATGTCGCTCATTCATCCTACACGCGTGATACGCCGCGTGTATGCACGCGTGCGAGGGAAACGCTGGTTCGAAGGACAGCGACGGATGCGAGCGAGCGCACCCGTAGAGTACGCGCGATCACGTAGATGTGGGTTCTTATTATTCCGTGAAAACAATCGACGCGTGTCGAAAATGTCGCGTGGAAGCCCCACCTCGCGCTTCGCTTTCCGAGTGTGCATATATCGAACCTCTCTCTCCTTCTCTCCTTTCCGCCGCCCCTGAAGAGTTTGGAAGCTTCTCGGCAGGAGAAGAGAAATTAACCGGTCGAGAGGAGGTGAGGGCCTCGACTCCTCGAGCTCCCCCCCCCCCCCCCCCCCCCGCTCTTTCTCACGCCGCGATGCACACATGCGGACACACGCGGCTATAGAAACGCGCGCATATCGCGGCGCCAGTCACCGCGAAGACTGCGGCGAAGAATGACGTCTCCTTCCCCCCTCCTCCTCCTCCTCCTCCTCGGGGAATAAAAAAAGCGAGAAAACCTGGAAGGCCATTTACGAAATAAATTACTGCCGTTGCCTCGAGACAGTCTTTATTACGGCGCTCTTGCGCGGTCGTCCCTCCCCCTTTTCACCTTCGAGTCCACCCTGAAAACCTCGTCACCGCGCGACTGGAAACTGCGTGTGCGCCGTCGAGAAAATTTTACGCGGGTCCGGTAATCGAGAGATTTCGATCGAAATGAAAAATGGAACCGAAGATTTGCGAAAGCCGCTCTATCGACAATCCTGCGCGCCCCCGTAGCACGTGACGACGGCCTTCGTCGACGGCGATCACTCGGAGTGACGGTTCCCCGTCGCGCTCCGCGATGCGATTCGCGCTCGATTCGATGCGCACCGTTTCGTGGACGGAGGAGGGGGAGGACGGCGCGCGTGTCGACCACAGGGCCTCGCGCGCCGTTTACCAACGGTCATCGGGACCACGCGACGACTGCGGTGCCTGCTTCGCATGTACGCGCGTCAATTGCGCGAGCGCTCTTCGATGCGTTCCATTCGACCAGAGTGACGAGTACGAGCGCCGACCGTTCAAACGCGTGCACGCACTCGCTGGCCAGGTCGTCCGCGAATGCAGCGACGATCACTGCGTTAGCGTAACCTACGTGAACCCGCGGTAAGAAAAAGACAGAGAGAGAGAGAGAGAGAGAGAGGGGCCTGCAAATAGCAGCAGAGTCGAGACCTCGAGAGTCCAGACGTGAAAACTGACTCACGCCGCAGTGATTCCGCGTTAAAATAGACGTTGCAAAAGAAATGCCGACCGTGAGTAGAATCAGACATTTTTATTACGCGCAATTTCGGCGAAATCGGAAGAGAAAAAACTACGAATATATCCGCGTACCTACCTGCGAGTACACTTGACCTTTACGCGGGCGATTGCGATCGCCGAGCTCGGCTCGCCGCACTCCGATTCGATCGGTCGTTGAGCGCGTGACGGGCGTAAGATAGCCTCTCGCCCCGGTCGATTATTCGAGTCCCTCGTTGCTCAAATATTGATTCTTGCGAAATCGTATCAACGGTACAAAGAACCAATGGAAAATCCTCGAGCGACGATCGACGCTGCTCTACGCCCAGAGAAAAGGGCTGGTTGAATGAGAATCTGACAGAAAAATTTATTTGAGACGAATGGGAATCTATTCGCATCGAACAAAAGTCTATTTGATTTAGATAGACGCTCTGCTAGGTTCGCACTCGATTAAAAAGATGCGCAAAACATGTATCTATTTCAAATAGACTTTTGCTCGACGCGAATTGATTCCTGTTGATCTCAAATCAATTTTTCCACTATAGGTTCGTATTCGACTAGACCTTTTCCCTCGGTGTACCTACGCGCGACTCCCGCGCAGAAAAAAAGAATTAGTTAGATCTACCAAAAATTACTTGCGTCCCTGCATTAAATCAATTCGATCTTTCTTCACACACATCAATTGGATATTTCTTCCTCGCAATCGCGTACTATTTCACACGATCGTGAGGAAGAGATATCAAATTGACGTATAAAAAAATGTCATTGATATATAAATCGATAATTACTTGCGACCCAGCAACTGATTTTCAGCAGATCCAGCTGATCATTCTCTCCGCGCACAAATCGTTCCCAGGGTCGGCGCGATCGGATGCGATCCGCGCCGGAAAACGCGCCAAACTAATCGCCCGCTCGCACGACACGGGAAAGTCCGGCGGGCCCGAAAGTCCCGCGGACCCGTCTCTTCTTCCGCACGACGCGATGCTTCATCGCGCGCGCGCGCGCACGCTTGGATTCTGCCACGCGTGGAAGTCGTTTACCCCTCGGAGTTATTTGGTCCCTCGGCGCGCCGGCGCGCACGAAGAAGCGACCGAGCTCGTCGCCGCGTGTGTGTATCCGCCGCGGCGGCGGAGAGCGTGTGTACCTGTACACGCACGCGGCTCGCGCGCACACACGCGTGCACCACGCGTTTAGGCGTGTCTCCCTTCCACCGCGGTTATCGAAAGACGGAGGAGGCCTTCGTATGGCAACTCGCCCGCCGACCCGCAGGGACAGAACACGCATCCCGCATACGAAAACCGCACCGGGCTGCCCCGCTCCCCCTTCGTTTCCCCCCCTCACGATGGCCCCCCGTCTCGCTCCTCCTCGCCCCTACTCTCTATCTCTATCTCCCCGCGGCGACGGCAACCGACGAAATTCGGGGTTCGCTCCGGCGTGCAGCGAGAGAGCGGCATCGATCGGAAGCGTTTCCACGGCGAGGAGCTGCTGGGCACTTTCGGCTCGCTTCGGGCCGCTCGACGAAAGAATATTGAATTCGTCGTTGGGCGTGGAAGGGCCGAGAGAAACAATTGCCGGTGCGAGAAAAATGTTTTTGTCACTCAGTGTCAAATGCTCGGTTTCTCATGGGCGTCCTCGACGCATGTGAAATCAGCTTTCACACACCAATTCGTGAAAAGTTGCGCAGTGCGTGAAATAACCTACGCAGTGCGTGAAATCGTCAACCTCGTATTTGACACTAAGGGCCGGTTGTATAAACGCGGTGAACTGTAGTTCAGCTTGAACTGTAGATCGAGCGTTATTTTAGTATATTTTTTGTGACACAAAATATACCAAAACGACGCTCGATCCACAGTTCAAGCCGAACTACAGTTCACCGCGTTTATACAACCGGCCCTTAGTGACAAAAAATAGAATTCGTTACTCGGTTGTTTCGCGCCGTTCTAACGAGTGTGATTGCCGCACGAGCGAAACTTCACACTCGCGTTAGAAACTACGCTTCACGCCCTAATAACGAAAATAACTATCTCCTCGATCAGATGCACGATGCGATTCCAGGAGCAAGCTACGAATGTCTTCGCGCGCGAACGAATATTTGACGCATATTCTCGATGTAGTTACTTTTTTTTACGCAAGAAGAATTTCTCATTCCCACGGATGTATCCTCGAATCGAGCGTGTATTTTTTTAAACCAGGAATCTGCATTCCTAAGCATTTTTAAGATCATAATGTGTTCTTGGTTCGAGAAAATTTTTTTGTATTCTAACGACGCAACGACGTTTCTCTCGGATGAATTTAATGACTAATCAAACATGTCTCGTACGCGTTGAACGACCGACGCTCTGCATTTCGCCGCGTTAACGCCCTTGCGCGTCGTCGCCACGCGCGCGAACACGCGTGCAAATCCATGCGAAGCGATAAGTGAGCGCGCGCGTAGAACCGACCAGCCGTCGCCGCGGCGTCCGTGCGACCCCCAGGCGCGCGAGTGAGGTGCCGGGCGACGGAAGTCGAAAGCGCGTAACCGCTGCCGAACGAAACGGAAAACGTTTTTCAGCCGAGGGAGAGGAGTGCCGCGTCTAGGTGTGCATACTCCTCGTCGTCCGGATATAGATGCGAGATGCGCAGGCGATGCATCGCAACGCGCGTTCTCGCGCGCGTGTAGATGTGGACGTATAGTAGGTAGGACGCCACCCGTCGGAGTACTTTCATTGGTGTTATACAACCGCGGATCGAGCGACCGACCGCTGAAAGGAGAAATGGGAACACGCAGCGACTCTCAACTTCGAGGTGCTTCTGGTCTCTTCGTCGGTATCTAGGCCTGCCGCATAGGCGCGTTATCGCGCTCACGCTTTTGCCGCTCTTAATTGAATACCGCTCGGGGGAGTAATTCCGAGATAATCGCGATATCGCTGAGCGACGCGTTGCGTTTTCAATCCCACGTTGGAGATCAGCGCGAGAAATCAAAATGTCTTCCACGCGTTATTACGCCGCTCTGAATTCGTCGTGATTTTTATCCGGACACCCCTCGTATATCTCGCGATGGGTCCAACTGTTTTTTCTTCCCACTCGGATTCAACGTACCCGTAATTGCGCGTACGTCTGTGCGAGGCGCGCGCGATAAATCGTACGGTGGGCTATTATCGCCGAGTAAAGGTGCGGGTGGGCAGCGCGCGGAGCGCGCGTCACGATTTCGCGAGGGGATTCCCCCAAATCTCGCGAAGCGAGTGCCTCGCGGCAGCGAAACGCGAATTCGCGCGCGATTCGTCATCGCGAGCCGATCGCCCGGCGTGAGTGCGAATGGAAACAAAGGAGGAACTGGCTCGAATCGAAGGATTCGGCTGATGTTCTTGATAGCGCTGACTAATCGCGCGTGACTTTCGAGATTTCGCGACTCGGCGAACTCGACCTTACACGAGAGCGAGTTAAACGTGCGTCGAAGTTGTTCGCCGAAAAAAAAAAAACAAAAGAAAAAAATGTTATTGCGAATAACGGCCATAAACCGCGATCAATTTGTTTTCCCGCTGTAAGCATCGTATACACTGAGGTTTATTTATATAATATTAATGAAAAAAATTAGATTACATTGACAAGACGCATGCAGTCAGACGCGTTTAGTTATTCTAACCAAAATATACTGGTCAATAGAGTAGTTGAGTGATTTCTTTTATTAACGATTCGAAGCATTTGGACAAAATTATCAACCACGTATTTTTTCATTTTTCATTTTCGGCCTCGTATGAGCCGGAAAGCGATATTTAAAAATGCCGCATACGTCATAGCATTTTGTAAGTCTGTCTCTCTCGCACTCGCAGCTTGGCATAAGCGCGACTTTCACGGCTCTTCGATAACGTCACAACATTTGTAGAGAGAAACGCGCTTATAACTCAGCGAGTAATTACTTTTTCGGACATTTTCTTTTTCATTTGATATTCAATATGTGTACAGATTACAAAGTGAATTTAAAAATATGAACATTTTTTTCTAGTCAAATACCGTATTGAACCAAATATCTCATTCCAATCAAATGTCTAGTTATTCCAACCAAATGTGTAGTTATTCTAACAAAAAGTTGGTCAGTCTGACCAAACACACAAATGGAGGATCCATATTTCACCGAACGGGTCGGTCATCATCTCCGGGATTTTGGTTAGATCGACCGAGTTATTTTTCTCGGTGTACGTTTAATCGCTTCTAGACGCACGAAATAAATAATCGCAGTTGAATCCGAAAGTACTTTGCCCTGGTATCCGTCGCGACGGAATCAGGACGACGTCGCATTTAACTGAGAAAAAATAAAACCTCGGTAACCCCGCGACGAGAAGCATATCGCGCGCGTTCGTATCCACACATCTCGCGCGGGAGTCGCGCGCTTGCTCCAATTCGACGCGGAACCTCTGCGCGCTCACCCTTGCTCCCTCGCGACGTCGTCGACGGGCGTCCGCGGAGAGCGTCCCACTTTATTTATCGCGGTTATTATATCGCCACGGCCGCAGTCGACCGCCGCGGAATCGCTGTCCGAGTCGGCGCGCGCGCGCGTCTGGCGAGTTTATATCTAACGAAATTATGCAAATCCGATTGGGCGGCGACGCGTCATCGCTGATAATCGGGGGGCGAGTGGACGTTTCGAGGGGCAAACGACAAAAATATTCTAATTTCTCGCGATATAACAACGTTCCTCCGCCCTCGACCGCCCAACTCGACGAGATTTTTTAATTTCCCCCAACGACGACGACGACGACGACGACCCGACCTGGCGACTTTTTATCAGAAATCGCCGTCGCGATCCTCGCCAAGGTGGAGGAGGAGGTGGAGGAGGGGAAAAAAAAAGTCTCCGGGAATATAACGACGACGATGCGCAACCCCTTAATTAATATCGAGGAACTCGGCCAGGAGAGATTTATCTTCGAGCGTGTGGCCCGAGGATCGTGCGGTCGAAGGTGGGCTAAAAAAAAAGAAATCGACGCAAAACTCTGGCATCGCTGGAACCGTTCGTAAATAATAGCGAGCCAAATGATAATTGGCGCGCGGAACTGACCTGGCTTTATTTATCGCTCCGGGGCGAGCCGGGGCGCGCGTATACATTTTCCTCCCGTTTTTTGCACAGCCGTTAAATTGTTCTCGCCGCGCGACAAAGTTTAATTAACGACGTCGACGCGGTGCCCCGCGGGGAGAAAAAGAGGACGGGGCCCCCCGAATGTCTCGTTGCGCCGCACGCCGGGCGGATCCGTCTCCGGGGACTTTTTCGTCACCCGGTACGTGCGCGGGGAACGAAAGCGAGTTTTGTCCCGCGGTGTTCCAAGGCTCCGAGCAACCTCGGGCCGGAGAGAAAGTGGAAAAGTGTATCACTTCTTCTATCCGTATACAGGGTGATTTCCGTCGAGGCCGCGAGCAATGTATAAACGAAACGAGCGCGGCGGGGATCGTCCTTTTAATTGGGCCGAACTTTTTTCTTTTCTTCCCTCCCCTCGCGCAGTCGCTTATCCGATTGCGCGTTTAATTCGCCCCGGTCGCTAATTGTCGCTCTCCGCGGCGCGCGCGCGCGCCTCGCCGAAATGAACTCTCGATGCCATTCCCGAAGTCTTCGTCCGTCCGCCTGCGCTGTTCATTCCGAGAGCGGGATCCGCGCGAGTGGGGCCATGTGGGCGCGTATCCGAGAATGCGCGCAACGCGAGCGTGCGTGTGCATGTGCATGAGTAGTTAAGGTCACGGGTTACGGGATAAGATAATAATTATTATTCGTGGATGAGGAAAAAACGTTGCACTCTCTCGACTCTCTCAATGCGCACCGCGCGCGCATTCTTCGCCGCCGAGCCGGCGATTCTCGTTAAACGACACCTATCGGTTCTAAGTACAAGTCACCGCGGAGCGAACTCCGCTCGGCGATACCGTTGAAGTTTGAGAACGATCGAAACGAGACCGGCGTCGATCATCCTCGGCCGACCGCTTCGATCATTTTCCACTGGCACCGCGCGGAACTCCGCCGGCCGACGTCTGGCGTTAAAGGGTCTATTACTCCTTCGCGCTTCTACCGCGAGCGTGCGGCGCGCGCGAGTAGCCGACCGCCGTGTAGTCTAGCGTTAAAGGTGCAATTACTACTCGACGCGGCGAGTACGGTCGAAAATACACGGTGTCGAGCGAAATTCGAGAGTATTTCCCGATGTTCTTATAGATTTCGTGGTCTGAGGCGGTGAGAGATTTTTTTATCGAAAATAAAAATCAGGGAGTTGTTCCAGAAACGCGTTCCTGCCAAAGTGTTGCAGTTGATTTCCCTCGATAAACTCGCACCTACAAATGTACGTGCGAACGAATTATCGGACCAGAGGGTGCATCCGTCGCGATGGCACTGCACGCTTATCGTTCTATTAATAAAAGTCTCGAGATATCGTGCGATATTGACGACGGCAGTTGACGCACTGACAGGAGATCGGGTGCGTAGCGTCGCGTTGTGGAAAAATTAAAAAAAAAAAAGAGAGACGCTCACGAGCGAAACTTAAAAAAAAAAGACCATCCGCGGAAGCCTCGTCGAGGGCGAAAGGCGAGAACGCGCTATCCCCTCGCCGTGTGAAATTGCACTCGCGTCTACGAGCGACCTTGGGATCGCGCATCCTTCGACGCAACCCGGTAACCCCGATCGCGCGCGCGTATCGATTGAGAAACACTGCTCCAGATGACGCTCGGCGCATTGTACAGGCGCGAGGGGAAAAAATGGTCGAGCGACAGAACGACTCCGACGGCGGTTCGCGGAGTGACGAGGGGCGCGCGGGGCCGGTGGGAGACACTCGTGAAAAATGATAAAGGTACCTACGCGGCGGCGGGTAAACCAGATCTTATCTCGCGCGCGCGCTTATTACATTTTGCATCCGTCCTACACGGCGAGAATTTCCGCGTGGCTCCTCGGCGTGCGCGCGATGCGCGGCCGGCTCGACGCGACGCTTCGATCGGCGGGACGTCGCGCGCTCGTCGGGACGATTTTGGCGGCTGCCCAGGCGGTCGTGTACTTTGAATCACTGGCTTGGAAATAAAGTGACCGTAGAAAACGGCTCGAAATAAAGCGAGAAAGAATAATAAATCGAAAAGTGGAGAGCTGGGGGGGGGGGGGGAATCTTGATAGCGGACGCATATTGGGTAATTTACGACGTCGCGTCGCCGGAAATACGAGGCGGAGCGCGGACTTTGAGAGTTCGCCCTCTTCCCCCCCCCCCGCCCCCCTCTTTTGATTGCGTGCCACGGGAATATAAAAAATCCATGCAACTCGCGTCGCGCGAGCGCGCGATGCGTCGTAACTGTTTCTAATTTCGGGGAGCGAGAGATAGCTCCTTTACGAGCGAAGTATCCCCGGAGGCGTTTTACGGTATCCATTATTGAAATCGCCGTCGAACGAGGCCGACCGCGTCGTCGTCGTCGTCGTCGTCGTCGTCGTCGATGCAGCGCGCGCGCGCGCATACGCATTTTTCCTCTCTCGGAAATTCTCGGTACCCGCTTACACCAAGACGCGCGGAGAGCAGCAGCGCCCATGCACAGTCACGGTCTCGTAATTAAACAGCCATTACCGCGGGTCGCGTACCGCACGCGGTGATTCGCGGCTTCAATCGACGTTGCACTTGGAAAAGTTGCGCGATGACGATACGCGCGCTGCAGGCTGCGAGTACACGAAGGGGGGAGATAAGCCGTATCGCCCGAACCTGTTTCCCATCATCCGCGCGGGGAGATACATACAACGAGCGGTGCGCACCGACTGTACAATGCGCTCTCCTCCTTTCTCTCTCTCTCTCTCTCTCTCTCTCTGACCTCTCTCGCTTCTTATCTATATCCCTGTGCATGCGTATAATGCCGACGTTGTTGCATCCTTTCGCGTAAACTCATTCCCCCGAAGCGCATTCCTAGCCCTCTTTTCTCATCGCTCCGTGTCTACCGTAATAGTCCCGAGACCCTTTGTTTCTCTATTTTCAACGTTTCCCAGCGGCGACGGCGGCCGGGGGGCACCTATCCAGGGCCGTAGTCGTTGCGCGGGCTGGGGTTGCGCGGGTGGAGTTCGGAGAGTCATGAGAATTCTATTTCCGATTGTGTGACGTTTCGATCGGGGTGCCGACGATCGAAATATAATTTCCCCGGGACTGACTTACAGTGCAAAGAAAATATCGCGTACACACGGAGAAAGGGGATTGGTTAACAATTATGGGAAGACCCATGAATTTGTACAATTATCCCGGTAACAGGGCTCCTCGGGGTGAAACACTGCAGTTTTTAATAAATCATAGCGTACTTTTTACGGCTCGTAGGTAATAGTATGATATAAACATGAGTTTATACGGTAAAATTTGCCGATCTCCCGTTAATATGTATCGGGTGTTTACGGGCTTACATTGCAACGAACTGTAAATAGTACACTGTACCCGCGCGAGTCGGAATTTTACCCCTACGTTTAATAATCCATTCGGCCTGCCATTGGTTCACACAGCCTATATATAAGCTCCTATTTTGAATCTAAAGTAGATGAAACCTTCGTTAACGAACCATTTTAGTCTCGACGCGTAGGATTTCAATAGAATGGAAAATCGACCTACTGTAAATCTAAAAAAAATAGGTCTAAAGCTTCGACCCGGGCGTCTATAAAAAAAAAATCAATGTTTCACCTCGAGGAGCCCTGTCACCAGAGCTCACTGTACAAATGACTAAACCTTTTTCTCCGTGTACCGTTTCCGAGACTAAAAAACGCTGACGACGATCTTTCAGGCCATAAAGTTGTAAAACGCGTCAGAGAGAAGGCGAAAACGCAGAGAAAGCCAGGCTAACGAGAGAACGCGAGAAAACATTTCGTCATTTTATCATTCGACTATAAATATACACGCGCGCGCGCGAGAGATGCAACGGCGCGAAGGCCCGCGCGAGCGTCTACGTCGGTGAGCCGCCAACTAACCTGACCCAACTCATAAGCCGACAAATACATATATATACATCGCGCAACATGTGGCGCGAAATCAACAGCGCGCCGCGCGGATTCTTTCTTCCAGGAATCGACGGAGAAGCGGCGGAGCGTCTCGCCCCCCGCGCGAACGAGAAGGGAGGATCGCGCCGAGGGGGAGCGTCCGCGCGCGAGGCCCTCTTCTGCACGGGGGGTACCGCGCGCCTGCAACGCGCGGCCTCCTCCGTATCGACGCGACTGGCACCCCTCCCGACTCCCGTATCTTTCGACCGTGCGCCGGTGCGACCAGTTTGAATCTTGTCCACTTTATCTACTCCCACAACCTTGGCAGCTCCCGGGTTCAAGAACATGCATCAGCTGACACTCGGGGGAAATATGTAGGCCCGAGGTACGTCTCGTCTAACGGGTGTCGGGCGGTCCGGTCGCGGGTCTCTCCCGGGGCGACGATACACTTTCCCGAGTCGCTCTCACCGAGTCGTTCGCGACGGGAGTGCGCGCGAGAGCAGGTCAGGGCCGGCGAACGTGGAAAAAGAGACAATCGCGCGCGGCTCGTCAGCGATCGTGTGACGCGGGAAACAAAATTTCCTCGTCGAACGGAATGTCTGGATTGCGTAAACGGCGCCGGCAAACGGCGATTTGAGATGAGTTCGGTCTTCTTTTTAAAAGAAATATTCATATTTTTACATTCAACTAATAATCTGTACATATATATATATGTATATATACATATATTTGATATCACGTGATAGGGAAAACATTCGGAAAAATTTCACTCAGACCGCATTTCTCTCTGCGATATTGTAACGTCATCGAAACGCAAGAGAGACGCGCTTGTGCCAAGCGGCGAGTGCGAGAGGGATTTCTGAATGTCCTTTTTTAGCCCAGGTAAGGCCGAATATGAGAGATAAAAAAAGCAGGAGGGGTAAATAATGCAGTCTACATTTTTCGACACCGCCGTAAAAAAGGCCGAAAATGAGAGATACAAAAATAGAGAAGGTAATAAATAGTGTCTAAATTGTTCGAATCTGCGATAAAAAAAAAATTTGCGAGAAAACCGAATTACAGCATACTCTTCGCGTGACGCGAAAGCACGAGACGCTCAGCTGCGCGCGAGATTTCGCGAATATCTTCTCCTCCGCGTACGTGCGTATACACATCCGTCCGAACCGTAAACACCGCGAGCGGAGCTCCGCCGCGCGAATCGTCGCGATCGATTCAGGCCACGTCCAAGGTATCACCCCGTATACGCTCGAACCGGGCTGTATCACCGACCCGTAAGTTATTACTACCACTTCCACAGTTAGTCCCAGCATTTCATCTCCCTCGCCAGGCTCCTTTTATTTGATCATTTTGCTACTTTGCGACCGACTCGTTCGCCTCGCTCGATTCTACCCCGCGCTTGGGCTACGAGGAGGCAGAATTTCTACGTATGCTCGGCGAATTCCACCGCGGATCTGCGGAGAGTGGGACAAAAGGAGAGAGAGAAAGAGAGAGAGAGAGAAGGAACGCACGAGAGAACCCTCGCTATATCCACGCGTTCCGCTCTCAAAGCTCGCTTATAAATAACCGCGCGTGTTCCGCCCTGGACCCGATTACGATCGCGGAAGATTGCACCTTCCACGGGGGGACGCGCGTCGAGAAGAGTCTCCGTTGACGGACTTCGCTCGCTCTCTCCTCTCTCGCGCGCCACGTAAAGCGGCGGCCGCGGCGCGGCGAGCCGCCGCCGATCGACCGTCGGGCGATTCCGGTCGGGAGTCGAGCAATCGCGCGCGTGATCGCGACGGGAGGAGCTCGCCGGTGAAAAGGAAAAGGCGCGGAGGGCGAAAGTTCCGTCATTCGAGACGCCGGCGACGCGCGGTGCGTGGAATTCCGGCGACGCGCCGCTGACGGAATCGTCCGCGGGAGCCGGAAGACGATTTTTTAATGTTCGCAGCGCCGGGCGACCGTCCTTCCGTTAAGAGCCTCGTTCGAGGCTCGCTTTTCTTTCGACGGGGTCGCGTAACGCGGCCGCGCTGGGATGGAACGGAACCCGTCCCGAAAAAAGGCCTCAGGTGGAATGCGTGAGCGTCGCCAAGAGAGGAGGCAGAGGCACGTACCGCGTGTGGGCGATCGGCTCTGTTTGCCGAGACGCCCGTCGTTCGATTAGCGAGAGAACGAAGCTGAGAGAACAGCTCGACGGTTGGAGACAATGCGACGGCGAGGAGGAGGACGACGCCGAATCGGCAACGCCGTGGCGCGAAGGGCGAATAACCCTCGTTGAATCCACTCGTCGACGGTGCAACGTGTGTTCGGTGACGCGAGTAGTTGGACCAGCGCGAGGCGGGTGGATTTCTCGTACAAGAACGCGAAGAAAATGTATCGGTATAATTTTTACAGAGAGAGAGAGAGAGAGAGAGAGTGTATGTATCTCGGTAACAGGGCTTTTTGAGGTGAAACATTAAATTGTTTAATAGACACAGCGTACTTTTTACAGTTCGCAATAGTATTGAAGATTGGTAAATTTTATCCTATAAACTGACGTTTATACTATTACGAACTGTAAGATGTACAGAGAGAAAAAGAATTAGTCGGACCTATTAAGAATTACTTTCGGAGTCGCGAGTAATTATTTATTTACATTTATTAGATCTTTTTCTTCATATTACAAAAAATTGATATTTCTTCCTTCCAATCACATACTATTACATATGATTATGAGAAAAAGACATCGAATTGATGTATTACGGAATTTCATTGACATAAATAAATAACGACTCGCAACCTCGCGAGTAATTTTTAGTAGATCCAACTAACTCTTTTTCTCTGCGGTCTATCAGACTATGTCAATATTTCACGTCGAGGAGTCCTGTTACCGGGATAACTGTAAAAATTCATAAGCTTTCCCATGATATCTTTATCAATCCATTTTCTCCGTGAAGGAATGGTCCGCAGAATTAGTGTGCCGCAGTCTATACGTAATCACGATGGACAGGTGCAACGCGTCTAGCGGCAAGCTCAAGCAGCGAGACGAATCTCCCCGGGGGAGAAATAAATGATAATGGCTCGTTTGCATCGTGACGTGATGATTATCGCGAAGATCGGGGCCCCGCCGCGAGTCCGGGCGATCGAGCGGAGGCCGAAGACGCCCGCGTCATCCTCTCCGACCGCGCCAAGGGAAGATGAGCTTCGAGAAACTCTCCTCCGAATCGACCGTTCGCGCCTCCCTCGCGATCCTCGTCACTCGTCGTTCGGCTCCGTCTCGGTAACGATTATCCGGCTCGCGACGTGGCATCGGAAATTCGCAAGTAACACAGTGATTTTACGACGCAAACAGAACCGTGCGCGCGGAAATAATAAAGGCAAATGTATGCGGACCGAGAGGCGGTTATTTAGCTAATGACGGCAAACGCTCGCGCGAGGGATAACCCTTAAGAGGCTTCCACACCCGATGTTGACGAAAGGCTCGCGAGGGTCATCGCGGTTGATGACTTCGACGCTATATTGTTACTGTATTTCGAAGAAAATACCCGTATCTATGAGAACTTTATTATCCGTACTTCACATTGAATTAACTCGTAAAATATGAGCTTTTTTGGCGAACAATCGTATAATACTTTTTGAAAGCTTGCATTTAGATCTATAAAAAACTGCTATATCGACATCACAGTGAAAACTGTACAGATAATGAGATAAACGCGATCAAAGCGGAGAAGCCTGTTCCCATTCTGGTCTCCGTCGTCCTACGATCGAAATACACGTCCTGCGAAATAGTAAAGGTAGTCAGTCGAGCGGATAAACGATCGCGCGGTGTGAGATCACCTTAATGGATCTTTCCGCGAACGCCATTCGCGAAAGGAGGTCCGAAAAACGCGGGCAGATTATACCTACCGGTCCTCATTATCAGCTTTACTTGCTCCTCTATTATTTAGATTTTTCTTATTACGCCACCGCGGTACGGAGAACCGTATGTATACGACGATGCATTTCGCTCGCGTTCGTTCTTTTCTCTCTTCGCGACGAATTCGTATGCGAAACTTCCAGAGTCCGTTAACCGCGTGACGACTTTTCGGGCTCGCCGTATCGCGAACTGGTCGTACACCTCGACCCCGTTTTTTTTTGGCCGCAAATTAGATAAACTCTGACTATATATACATTCACCTGCGCCTCTCGGACGGAGCGATACGAAATAACACCCTACAATATCTGATCTCAACGATCTCACTTTACTTCGCCGCATGCTTTGCGTTTTTGTCAGCAGAGAATTTCAGAGATTCAGGTTCACGCATCGAGAAAACAGATTATCGGTTATTGATAAATGTTATTTTAAATACGATGAAATAAATATTTCGTTAGGACAAGAAAATATATGCTAATTATACTAAAATCTTTATTTCATTCAAGTGGTTGCCTCAAAGAATTTAATTGTGCCAAATAAATATCGCAAAAGTTAACGAATATTTACTTGACCCGATAAAACGTTTATTTCGCCATATTCAAACAAACATTTATTAACTACAAATAAACTATCTTTTCGGTGCATCGAGGGGAGCAAAGTGAAGAAAGGAGAAGACTACGACGACTCGCGAAACGAACTTCGAAGTTCGCATAACGCGCAAGTACATATGTATACTTATGTATGTATGTACGTCGACCGCGCGTTGTCGACGTAGAAAACGGTAATTGCCCTGTACGCAGGCGCATGCACGCGAGATCCTTACACGCGTATCTATACGGTTAGGCGATCTCATTCACTCTCTCGCGCGCTTGCCCACTCGCGCGCCGTTGTATAATATAATTATTACCGTAGACACATCCGCGCGCTCGCGCGAGGTTCTTTCGTGACGAACGGGATTCTACGTAGCGGCGTGCACGCGTGCAGGCGTGGGTGCGTCGTTGCGATGCGAGCAACAGTCGACGGAGCGCGGAGTGGTGGTAATAGTACCGGTAGTAGCAGCGGCGGGCAATGGTAGTGGTAATGGCAGTAGTATGTAGGACGGTTACGGAGGGGAACTTCATTCACTCTCTCTCGGCGCCGGAGAGAGAATAGAATCGTCGCGCTCCCGTTTCGGGACCCTTCAACGAAACGACAACGAGCGACACCAAGGTGAAGCGTCGAGCGACGGAGATGAAATCGCGCCAGAGGTGTAAACGGGCCTGGCATAGGGGATGGCCGGAAGATTCGACGAGCGCGACGCCGAGACCGGATATAATTGCGAGTCGCTTGCCGTATTCTCGGGAATACGAATGAATATCGTCCGTACGCGTAAATCGCACTGGGGGGGAAAAATTGTTTTATTTAATCAGATGTTGCCCACCTTAATCTCTCGGGTGGTCAACTAGATGTATAGTATTCTCGATAAATATGTAGTTGAAGTAACTAAATACTTAGCTGTGCTCCGACTAAATATCTGTTCAAATAAGGACATATTTAGTTGGCCGCCCGTAACTTCAGTATTTGATTGAATGAAACGATTTTTTTCTCAGTGCAGTTAACACCATACTTCCACCGATCGTCTGACAAAAACTTTCGTTGAAACAAATCAAACAAAACAGTCAAATTGCATTGACTACATCTACCGACGAAACGAATTTTATTGAACGAAACGAAAAAATCGCATATACAGTCCAACCAAACATATAACGGTTGGGTTTGACGAAATTCAACCTTCGCCCAAATGATTTGGAACGACTAAATTTGTTTCTGAGTGCGAGGACCGAGGTTTTCATCGATTCGAATCGCAAATAAATCGGAGTCGGATCCACTGTTCAAGCTTCGCTCGTAACTAGCTACACGGATTAGGAAATATGGGAAAAACGAGGTTTCGAGAATCCGCGGAACTTTTCCGCTCCGCACATCCGAGCGAACTTTTACGGGACGATACGCCGACGAGGCTCCGACGTACGCACATACATACGTCGTACCTACGTGCGCGTTCGCGCAATGACTGTCGGAATTCTTCTGACGAGCAAAAAATTGCCGGGCGCGCTTCGGCGGCAATTTTTTAATTAAAATAATTTGGAATCACGAGGATTCTCGGGGAATTACGGGCAATTTGGTAAATTCAAAAATTGCCCTTCGACCGTCGCGCGGAAGAGGAGTGACACCGCGTGAACGACTCTCGAGGACGTTCCCGGTCCCATTGAGCAGGTCAATCAAGAAGGGGGCGAACTATTTCGACGCTCTACGCGTCTACCGGCACATTTCTATGTCGGCACGTACGATACCTATTCTCTCTCTCTCTCTCTATATATATATATATATATATACATATATACACCGTTGAAAATTATTCACGAGGACGAAGTACCGGCGTACATCCGTAGTCGACGACTGAATGATTTGGCAATCGTTGCCGCCACGATAAAGAGCGTATAAAGAGTCAGAGAAGGCCGCGCGCACGCGCGTGCGCACGGATGATCCGTGATCGTGAGCTGAAAGAAATAATTTAAAAAAGACTCGTCCGCAGACATATACCTGTCATTTAGGAGTCCACGGGCGGCCGACGCGAGAGTCACGTGCACAGGCGTCGCGCAATCATCCACTTCGAAAATATTTCGTCGTTTCAAAAATAGCCGCGGTTTTCCCCTCCTCCTCCTCCTCCGCCGCCGCCGCCTTCTCGTCTCTTCTTCTGGATCTCCTCCTCACTCTCACTCGCAGCGTTCAAGCGATTACGACTCGCGCGAAACGGCGGGAGTATCGATTTGTTCCGCGGCGATATCACTCCCGAGCTCCCTCATTCGAATGCACCACCGATGCAACCGTCGTCCGACGAGCGACTCGATTACGGTATCTCGGGCCCGCGCCGCGATAACGCATGTCGCGTAGTTCCTCTTGGATAGCCTCAAAATGCTGCTCGCCGTCGGAGTTGCGGCGTGGGGGAGCGAGAGTGGGGGAGAGACGGGGATCCGCCCGCTCTCGAAAAATAATTTCTTCCGTCGCTTCTCGGTGCACCCGGCGTTGGTGCGCTCGCGACAATCGTCGTCGTCGTCGTCGTCCTGTTCTACGCGAGCACAGCCGTACTCTTAATCGCGGTCATCCTCGTCGTCTCCGGCAAAAACTCGGGCCGATTATCTGTGGCTCGGACAATAAAAAAATAGTTTCTTATCGAGCATCGCGTTCGCCGGCACGGATCAACGCATTATTCCTCTCCGTCCGCTCCTTCCTCCTTCCTCGCCCGCGCCTCACTTCCTCTCGTTCCTCCTCTCGCCGCGCGCGCGCGCGCGAGACAGATAAAACGAAAACGAGTTTGCGCGTTCCGTGCCACTCGGGGTCTCGCCGAATTAAGGCCGAGCTAAAGGTTAAAGGCGAATCCGTTGGAATTTGATTGGTCGCTCCACGTGGCGGGCCGCCGCACTTCGATATCTCTCGCCGCTTTCGAAAAGGCTCGCGCGTTTCCGCGTCGCTCTCGTGAGATCGCGGGAAATCGAATCGGATACGAATCGCGGCAGTGACAGCGCGAGGAGTCACACCGCGCGGCGATGCCCGTCGAAATGCGGTCGCTTCGTATCGCGCGACTCCCGATTGATGTTGTCTCTCGCCTCTCCTCACGTCTCACACCGCTGTACGAGCTCTTGAAAATATACTCCGAAACACACCGGCGTGCCACGCGTTTCTCGTTCTCCTCTCTCCCTTTCCGTCGACGACGCGAGCTCGCGGTCACGCAACGGCGGAGCTACTGCGCCCCCCGCGATGCACCCGACAGAAGGGACGCGCCCTTCGCACTCACGTGTCACGACGAAAGCGCGAATCGCCTCGAACGGCGGTGGTCGTCGCGGTGCGCGTGGTGGAGCGATGTGAATTTTCCGCCAGATACTCGCGGGTCTACGGTCTGCGCGCGACTGAAGAAGGCCGTGCTGCGCGCGTCAAACGAAACCGAAACTCGAACTCCGCTCTTCTCCCTGGTACACAGCGCGCATGCTCGGGGTCTGCTGCTGCTGCTGCCGCGCCGCTCTTGCTGCTGCTGCTGCTGCTGCTGCTGCTGACCCTATCCAAAACTGCGCTCGGGTCCTTCACTCGATTCTGTGTTATAATCGACTGCTGGAGAGAACCGCGGCTCTGTCGGAGAACCGATCACCTCAACCCAACTGTCTCCCCCCTCCACCTATCCGCAGTCGGTCGGTCTCGCGCGTATGTCACCCGTACGGACGTGCGCGCGTACGCACACACGCACACGCGTGTCCCGTTCGCGCGCGGAGTACACGGCGGCTGCACTTTACACTCGGCGACTCGCGCGCACAAAATGCCACACGGGACTGCAGCACGGCCGGCGCAATTACTGCTCGCTCTCCCGCTTCTGCCGTTAGCGCGCGCCGCGTCGTCGCGCTTCCTTCTTCTCGCGCGGAATTGAAGGGGGCTCCTTTTTTTCTCTCGACTATACCCGGTCGCGGTGTCCGCGAACGCTTCTCTCTTCGGCGAGAGGAGGTGCCTCTCTCCGCTCTGTGGCTCTGGCTCTCCTCTTCCTATTCCTCTTGGATGTCCTTTCCCGTCGGACCGGCTCCGACGCCGCGGCGACGCTGTTACGGTCGCGGCGACCTCTCAGGTGAACGGAAAGAGCGCCGACGCGGAATCTCGCGCGGCTGAACTGGTGCGGCTGGAGGATTCGGTAAGCTCATCGCGGTACCGGGGTTGCGCGCCAGCGTCTCCGAAGCGAGCGCGATAGCGGAGGACACAGGATACGCAGGATTGCGTCTCGTTAGTCTCGCTTAATCGACGAATTCGGCGCCCCCGTGTCGCGGAATTACGTCGTACGACGGTGGTCCGCCCCTGCGACGGCGATAAGCGCGGCTCTCGCGAAGGTACCCGGGAGCAGGATGCAATTAGGACGGTTTATTCGACGGAACGTCGTTTTTATTTAATTAATCGAACAATGAACTTTTTCCAGGGGGACGCACGTGCGCGCGAGAGAGAGAGAGCAAGAGAGGAGCGTATTTTATGTGACAACGCATCCCGAGCGAGAGATAGATAGATAGATAGAGGAAGAGACGTTATGTACGAAGCCGCGTTCCCGTGGCGCTTCGACGAAAGTGAATTCAGAGTCTTAGAAAGTAGACGGGCACCGAGAGGTGGGAGGGACGAACGTCTGCCGGTTGAAAAACGCGATCTAATTGCCTTCAATGATACGGCGCAGAAATTCATTTCCATTTCTATTCTCGAACGATCGTCAGGCATTATGCTGCGGGACGATGGTAAACGGGTGTGCCGCGCGCGCGCGCACGATGCCATCCTCTCTCTCTCTCTCTCTCTCTCTCTCTCTCTCTCTCTCTCTCTCTCTCTGCACGGGTATATTATATTCCCGCGCGCGCGTGGCATTTCTCTAACCACAAACGTGCATCGGCCGTGCCTACCGTACTCTCCCGCGCGGATACCGATAAATATATGCGCGAAGCTGTCGCGGCTCGGGATTGTGATGGAAATTAATTGGGATTAAATAAATATCTGATCGGGTGAGATAAATTTCATTGGATATGAATGAATAATTCAGTAAAAAAGGTTGGAAATGATGACCGCTGCGCTGGGAGGGACCTTCTGTCCAGTCTGAAGTCACGCTTCGAATACAATCCCGACATACCTACTGAGAAAGAAAGCGTTTGATTTAACTGAAATTTGAAGTTACGGGCGGCCAACTAAATATATAGTTATTTAAACAAATATTTAGTTGAAGCAGTTACCCAGCTTGAAGCTACCCCTCGAATCTTGCCCCATCACAATAAAAAAAAACATTCGATTTAACTAAGTTGTAAGGCTACGGACGGCCAAATAAATATATATATAGTTATTTCGACAAATATTTAGTTGAAGCAGCTAAGTATCAAGTTACTTCGACTGAATTGGAGCTATCTTAACAACATATTTGTTAAAATAGCTATATATTTAGTAGTCCGTTCATTAAATAATTAAATTTCTTAATAATTTCTTGATCAAACGATTTTTTCTCAATCGAATTACTCTAAATACGCGACCGTCCGCTCCTCCGAAAAAAGTTTCACCTCGTCCCGACAATCGATAATCCGCCGTCCCGATAATCCGAGGTCCCTCGCCGAACAAATAGCCGAGCACCGTTCGTCGTTCGCGAAACGTTTAGCGCGACGTCGTTATCGCCCGTTAGCCGCGCCGAGGAGCCAACGGATCGATTGCGTTACCCGCGAAAAATGTCGCGCGTTCGCGATCAGAAATCGTAGCCGTTTGCCACGTTCGTTAGCATTCAGCGCGGCTGTCCGATCGTACATCCCAGTACACGCCTCACATCCACGCGGCTCTACAATGGTGTCGATGAAGCGCGTCGTCGCCGCGACTCTGCGCGCGTACGGCGCGCGTGTGCGGCCCCGCCGCGCGACCACGCGTAAATATTCGCGCGAACGGGCGAGCATATGAGTGTAACCTAGCGAGCGAGTGACACGGTGGTGTAAGGAGTTGGGGTACCGTTATGCGAACACCGTCGTCAGAATCCTCTATTGACCGAAGAACGGAACGGTAGATTAGAACCGCGATGACGATCGCGTCGGAGTCGCGCGCGGGGGTGCCCGATTTTTTTTTTCCGCGAACGCAATCGGCGGAGGAGGGCGAATTATTCACGTCGACGAAAATACGCGCGGAATAAAAAAACGCGTAGAGTTCGCTCATTTTTCTTTCAACGCGCAATATACACGGAGAAAGAGGATTTGTTATTTGTGTGTACAGTGTGTCCCAGTTTTTCGTGGTGAAACGTTGAATTTTTTAACGGACACCCGGGCGGAAAAGTTCTATATGGATTACACATATAGTCCATATATGGATTTTGTCCTACATGTTTTATATGTGATTTCTACATATACCGCATATAGACTATTGTATATATAGATTATAGAAAAAGAGTTGAAAAGATTTAAATGAGGAAAAGGATTCGTAATTTTTACAGTGTATCTCAGTAACCGGGGTTTTCGAGGTGAAACCATGAGTTTTTTAATAGTTTATACGCAGATTTTGTCCTATATGGATTATATATGACTTCTGTATGAGCTATACATATGGATTTTATAAAAATTTAAGAGATTAAAATAATCCGTATATAGTCTATATATTATGATTTATACAGGAATAATATATCACACACACATATATAATCCATATAGGACTAAATCCATATACAAACCATATAGAAATTTTTCGCCCAGGCACAGCGTACTTTTTACAGGTCGTAACAGTATAAACATCGATTTATACAATAAAATTGATCGATCTCCCATTAATATAAATTGATGTTTATACTGTTACGAACTGTAAAAAAATACTGCATCTGTTTAAAAATGCAATGTTTCACCTCAAGTAGCCCTATTACTGGAATAAACCGTAACATTTTACGGGTTTTCCCATGATTTTTTACCAATCCCCTTTCTCCGTCTATCGACCGAGTGGCGCGTCTCCGTCTTGGCGATCTTCGGACCAACTCGAAAGAGATGAGAGAGAAGCACGGTAGCACGCATCTCTCGGAAGCGCTCGTGGTGCGAAGCGACGTTTCCAGGAACGCGTTCGCGTTCGACGCGAAGATCACCCGAAACCCGAGAGATCTTGGCCCGCGGCGGAGGCGCGTCGCGACGTCGCGCGTCGGTGCGCCAATCATCGCTGCGCGCCGCTCCAAAGATAGCCCAGCGACAACAACGGAATTAGCAGCGGCTCCTCTGTATCAATTAGACATAGTATAATATACCAGGAAACGCCTAACAATTATTATCGTCTGCCCCACATCGCCGTACTCCCCCCATTTGCGTTCATTGCATTCGCCGATGCGACCGGGCGCTGGCCCCGGCGCTGCGCGCTTCGTGCCCGGCTCGCGCGCTACACTCGCACGGCGTGCGAACGCGCGCGCGTGCAACGACGCCCGCGGAGCGCTCCGATGCTCGCTAGTGGCTCTATTGACTCGCGAACAATTGTCGGAGCGCTCGCCAATTCTCCGTCAGCTCTCTGTACGGAGGATCCGCGTGATCGTGCCGAAGATCTCGATCGAATTGATCTCACCGCGCGCGTGCTGCAATTTTAATATCGCGTTATACATACATATTTGAATCGATGAGTCGATGTTCATTATTTCCCAGCGGTACGACTACGTGATAAGATGACATTTCTTCGTTCGTTTCGTTTCTACTGCGTTGTGACCCAGCCAGAGACGTACGATGTAAAGTTTTCAGCAACTTTACGAAAACCTAGATCACGGCGTGCAGCAACTGTGTGTGCGTGTGTGTGTTTTATGAGTCCTCCCTTGGCACTATTATTTACGTAATTGAATGATGAAATTAGGTTTCGGAATTAATAAGTAAATTTGAGACGTTACTGAGATTCGGTAAATTAAATTTCGCGTAAATTTGTTTGCAACGTCAACTTTTGATCGTGCCGTGATCTGAAAAAAAATTTCATGTAGATATCATTTGCAATTTATACACTTCTGACAAATGATCTCTGTTACAAATTTGATGTAAAAAATTGAGAAAATTCAAAGCAGCTCAAACTTGACACATACCGTGAATCAGGAATGTGTGACTGGGAAGGTCGATCCGTGTATGCTCTACATATATTATTTCGAACGAAATATGCAGCGCACGCCTCGTCGCCCCGCTGCCGGCGAACGAATCTAATTAATCTGTTTATCGCTGTAACGTCCGTCGAGAGAGTCGCACTGACCGTTCAAAATAACCGATAATGACGTCGTCGTTGGCCGACCCACCGATAAAACGGCAGCCAGACGAACGCCGGGCTCCCGTTGCAACGAAGCGGTACTGCCCCCGCGCCGCGAGGTAAGAGGGCGATAAGAATATTACCGCGCCGCAGTCCGCGCCGAATCACTGGACGAAGGCTTCGTATCCGTGTGGTCGTGACGCGTGACGTATGGTTGCGCGCAATTGCGATGCGATTTCTTAATACGCGCCAGACGGACGGCCACCAAGGGCATCGTGGTCTAAACTTTGATAAGAGTCAGGTTTCTATCGAGTCGATAGCCATATCATACGGCCGAGGAGAATGAGGCAGGCTCGTAAGGCAGGTTCGGGTCGGCGGAGATTAACTGCGGTGTAACCTTGACGAGAGTGGTCGAGACGTACCGAGAAGACATTTTATCGCGATGCGCGCGAATTTAATTCAGTCGGATCGAAATTATTTTCTCTCTCGGGCTGGAGCTCTGGAAGACGCTCCGGGGAAAGAAGAGGGGAGGAGGAGGAACGATAACGAGTAGGAAGAAAATAACCGAGACGAGGAAGACATTTAAGCCAATGAAGACGCGCCCCGATTGCAATTAAATGCGTTGCCCACGCGATTGATCTACGATAACGTTTCGGGCGGCGCTCGATTAGCGCGCGTGTACGCCCGCGGACGCTTCCCCGTTGATAAAGCATCCACGCACTCGTATCGCCTTCGCGTAAGATGTGTAAAAAATTATCACACTCTTCGTAGCAATCCTCTCACGATGCCTGATTTGAGAAATTTACGATAAATCTTCATCGTCATGCGTGTTCACCGCGTTGTGATATTTTTATAGGTTGAAGCGATCATGGAAAAAAAAAATAGCAAATTTTACCGCTTCATCCAGTAGCGCTGAGATTCGAGCTTACTTTCAGGAATTTGTAAAGAGGAGACATTTCTATTTACGATTGTAAACAGTACAGAGAACGGTCTCCTCTGTACGAATTCTTAAAAATGAGCTCGAGTCTCAGTGCCACTGGATGAAGCTGTAAAGATTGCTGGATTTTTGTCCCGTAATCTCGATTAGAGTATTCCACCAATTCGTGCTAAAAGTTCGAAGGTAACGACATTGTCGCGTTGTATACAACTACATCGAAGAGCGCGAGAGTTTCTTGCGTAAAGCAGCGCGGTGTAGCGCCGCCGCAGCGGCGGCGGAGCACGACCGGCGCATTATTTACTGCGGATTCCTCCCTCGTTACCAAAGGCATAAAAGACGAAGACAAAAGAGCTGCGCGCCGCGGATGGCGTTATTGCAGCGGCAGACGCTAGAGCAGCAGCCGCGGAGATCGTCGCGCGTTGCGCGCACTGCAGTGCGTTGAACCAAAGCGAGCCGACGATGAGCCGTCATTAGGCAGATCGACCGGACCCCGCGCAACTTCATTGGGAAACGAGACACTGTGGCCCAGATATCGATGCAAATGCGCCTCACGTGTTCGCACGCGCGCGCCGATCCGTCGTCGCGCGACGACCGCGACGACTCGGATTCGCACACCGCGACTGCCGAGATACCGTAATCTCGCGCGGGACGAGAAGAAAGAGAAGACGAATCGCGCGAAAAGAAATTTCGAAAAATGAAGAGACCGACTCGCGCACGCGTTCCGAATGTAGACGAATATCGAATCCATAATTTCGACCGGTCGGACGTGCGCGATATTGCTTTTTCTTTTTTTCTTTTAACCGAGAAAGGGAGAGGGAAGGAGGTCGCCATTCAAATGTGCGACTGGAGACTGTAAAAATTATGCAAGACGGATTTGGCAAGATGCCGCGCGTCGACAGCCGCGCGATATTCGTAGGTACCGTGTGAGGCTAAACTTACGCGGCCAGGAAAGAAACTCGAATCGCTATTATCTCATTATCGATGCATTTTTGGCCTATATCGATGTGAGACTTTATTGCAGATTGAAACGTAATCTTCAAAAAAGTATTATACAAATATGAGCCGAAAGCTCGTAGGTAGTGAGATAATAGCGATTCGAGTTTCTTTCCCGGCGAGTGAGTTCAGCCTCATATGGTGTGCTTCCACAGCCATGACGATGCTTCGCACAAATGGCCACCGTGTAGTGACTATTACTACTTCGACTCCGAAACTGTCGATTTCACTTCTCCACCGCGCGAGAACTACATAACGTCCTTTTCCACCCGAGTCTTGAAGATTCACCCCAACGCGCACGTTCCGCGACGTTAATTACCGTAACGCGATGCCCGTCTCGCCCCCCACTCCCTCCCCCTTTTCTCATCGCGAAGTACGCGTGCAGGTCCCCCCTCGCTTAATACATTTCGACAGCCCGCTTCCTAGAAGGCAATTACGGATAAATTAGTAAATTAGGCACGGCTCGGCTCTGTGCATTGTCGAAACTAGATTGGAATCTTTACCTTCCACTCCAGTCACTTTCGAGCCAGACTGTCTGGCCGTGCCCCGGGCACGACACAGCGTCATTGTCGTTGCACAATGTTCCGCCAAAGTGGACTGCGCGATCGTTATTAATTTTAGACTTCGCCACCTCTCCGCGTTTGCACGACGAGTGTCCGGCTCTCTCGCGGACGCCGCGTTCATCGTCCTCGCGAGTGCTCCACACGTGCCGCCAGGAGGGTAGGATCGACGAGGAGGCGGGGAGAAATAAAAGTGGCACGTAATAGCGGCTGCTATCCGAACGGCGATCGCCGCTGCGCCTTTGCTCTATTCTAGAGCGAGTGGAGGATTCTTCTTCGTCATCTTCTTCTTCAGCGCGTTCATCGTCATCTTCAGCTTCTTCTTCATCGTGTTCTTCATCGTCTTCATCTCCTTCTTCATCATCTTCTTCGTCATCTTTGTCATCATTTTCTACATCGCCTTCGTCTTCCGTCTTCGATACCTTTCCCAGTCATCAAGCGATGCGCAAAACGTACGCGTTCGCTCCTTCGTCTTCCTCTTTTATCCCCGATTTCTCGGAACCCGCCACTTCCTGTGACCCTGTTTTCGCGCGAGGACAATCGATTCTTCCTTCTAATCGTACGCCGTATCCGCGAGATTCTACGAAGCGAAGAACTCAATATATATTCGCCTGTATAATAGCTTTACATACGGGCGCGCGTATACGCGTGTGCGTGCGTACGTACACGATCGCGTACCCACACTTACATGTCGACGCGAGGAGACTTCTTAGGTAACGCGTTCGCGCAATTTGTAAAACACGGAGTCGCCTCATTTTCAGACGTGTTTTTCGAGTTTCTCGCGTGTGCAGACCCCTGAATTATTGATGATCCGAGACTTGGCGTAGGTACAGTCGGAATCTAGATGCTTACATCTAAATACTTAATGTCACGGCGGGACGAGAGAAAGATGGAAAAGGTGGAAAAAGGTAGAGCGGCGGAAGAGAGATAGGGAAGGTGGACATTTTTAACAGTGGCGGTTCGCCAGCCGCCACTGTCAAACATTTTTGTTTTGAATTCACAAATTATATTGGAAGCTCTTAACAAACACAAAAGTGTGGTAAAACTACTAACGCTTTGATGCGAAGAAAAAAATAAATTCCATAAGGAATGTGTAGGAAAATCACGATGAATATACTGCAGAATCACAAGATATCTTAAAATCATAATATGTATCGTAAATTCCCAGTTGTTTTTTAATATCACAACTAATTTTGCAAATTGAATTCACAAATGTGCCGCGAATTAAATTTACAATTGCGAATTGGTTTTGGCGAATCCGCGTTCCTGGAACCCGAAGGCGTTCTGCAATTCGAAGATTTTACTTCGAGAGTCCCAAGACGCATGGCGGACTCGGCGCGCTATCTCGATTGAACGTATCGACGCGATTTCCGGAAAGGTCATCACGGGCGCTCTTATCGCCACGGAAATGTTACCCCAGTTACTCGTATTTATTTACATGACGCCCGTCCACCGAATACCCACCTGACCGTTGCGAAACTCAGCTGGCCGCGCGCACCGAAATCGATTCCGGCGCGCGTACGGGCTATAGCTTCGGGCGCTCTCGGGGGGAAAAAAAAGCGGAAATTTACATCCAACGCGCGTATACCAAAGTAGCGTATAAATCTACGAGAAACATCCTGCCCGAGCGTTCCGTACGGACGCTGCGCGTCATGTATCCGTACGTGAAACATCGAGGAGATATTTCTACAATTTTTTTTATCGGTAGGAGAGAGATAGAGATGTGAAGAGAGAAAGAAATCGAAGGAAAACTTCGTTCGTCGCTTCCCGCCGTCGAGCGTAGAGACCAGAGGCGGGCGAAAAGACGCGGCGGTCGAATAAAGAGCGAAGAAATTTCCCACTCGTCGCGCGCCTATGACTCGTCTGGAAGTTTCCCTTTGATGTGTCGTATAGATACCAAATCACCCGACTCCACCTCCTGCGCCGCTCCTCTCTCGATCTCTCCCACCTCCGCGTCTTAACGAGTCTCGCCCCAACGGAAAGGATCGGAGGGAAGGCGGCGTCACGTTCGCTGCTTCTCGACGAAAAGGAAAGGGGTTCCTCTCGCTGCGCTAACCGTGCGCGCTTTATTAGACGGCCGAGCGGGACGGGGCGAGACGAGACGGCGACGACTACGCGCGGTGGAGTAGGAGGGTCCTGCGCGCCACCGCCGCCGTCGTCGTCGTCGTCTTCGTCGTAGACGACAGAAATCCGTGGGCGGTCTTGTGACGTCGCCAGCCGTCTAGACTGTAAGATCCACCCGCCCCGAATGCGGCCCCGGATTAAGTTTGAAACCCAAAAAACTCGAAAACAAGGCGCAACCCGATCCCCCGCCACCTCCTCCTTCTTCCTCTTCCCCGTCGTCGCGCGGGGACCAGATTCGTAGAGCATATAACGATCCTCGAGAGAAAGAGAGAGAGAGAGAGAGAGAGAATGAGCTAGAGCTCGAGAAGGATCAATCCGCCGGGGAAAGAGAGAGGGGGGAGGGAAGGAGGGAGGTATCCATTCCTGCGGAGGGCAAAGGAGGAAGAAGGAGGCGTGTAAGCGTCGTCGGCGTTCTCCTCCTCGTCTCCTGCCTGGTCGAGCGTGAAGATCACGCCAGAATCGATCGACGATTCCGGGCGTGCACGCTCGAGCGATTTCGACAATTTTATCGCGCGCATGACGACGCGACTCGAGAGAGTCCAACGCGTCGGGCCCCCTCTTCCCGTCGCGCCGAGCGAAGGTCCCGCGGGCGCATCGCGCAGCCGCTCCGCTACGCGCGAGCGCCGCGCGGCCGTATGAACGACGCGAGGTGGAAATCGACGTATGCAAATGCGTATTTCGGGGAATCCCGTCAAAGTTCTCCTCGCCCTCTCTTCTCTCGCCCGCGCTGTACGCCGCGGCGTGCGTTTGCACCTTTCTTCGAAAGGTGTCGTCGTACGGTGAACCCGTAAGAGCGCGGAGGCGGCGACGATCGTTCGCCGATGCTTTCCGATAGCGCCTCGGCCTCTCGCTTCCTCAATTTTTTCTACAGTCGATACGATATTTGTTGAGCCAAAATTCCCAGAAACGATAAGGCGCTATTCTCGGAACGCGCAACGGTCTGACGCTTTGCGAGCAGTGGCGTCCCTTCCGATTGTCGTGAATTAAATTCCTTCCTTTTCTTCTTCGCCTCCATTGATTTCTTTTCATAAGAAATTAAACTGACAATTTTCACAGGACGATATACACACGCAAAGAAACACACGCTACGTATAAATCGACTGCAAAGCACGGTATGCAAATAACGCTAACTCTCTGCAATCTGCTACGGTAAACGCTGCGTCGCCGATATGTCTCCGACTCGGATGCCAAATGGGGATAATTCCGAGAAAGTGACGTAGCAGTCTTCTATGAATTCGGGCTCAATAAATATCGTACGGACTGTACGTCCTGTCCACGTCGACCGTTTCAACTTTACCACGCGTCCCTCGTCCCTCCTTACTTCCTAATTTCGGTCGTATCCTTCGTTCGACTCGAGGTCATCATATTGAAATTGACGACCGACTGTCCCGAGGGATGCAGCGTATCTGTCGCCGTGAATCGACCGACATCGACCCAACCCCGACGCATTCATCGAATTCCATTTCTTCGAAGACGCGCGCGCGTTATCCGCGCAGAATCGCCGGTCTCGAATTAACCCATTCTTCCTTGCACCGAGAATTCCTCGAATTGTTCGCCAAACGAGTCGTCGACCTCCATCCGTAGCGTCTCGTCATTGTCATTTCGATTCGTCCGTGCTTTTTTTCATTCCTTTTTTTTTTCGATCTCGTCGTCTAGACCGTACAACAATATACGTTGCTCCGCTCCTCGCCGCGTGCTTTTTCACCGCGGATCCCACCGCGATTTCTCTTTCTTCGGTACGTACGTATAATCGAGCGTGTCTATTCGTCCAGTTATCCGGCCGTACGCGCGCAGCCTCGTACCCGTGTGTATATAGGTACGCGGTTACCGTCTCCCTCTCACGCGCGAGAGAAGCGCGGCCCGACACCACCGCCGCCGTCGCGATGTTGGTCGTGAACTTGACGCGCAAAGATCGAGGTCCAGCCGCGAGGGGATGGGTCGGGGCGGAGGGGGGAGAGTACCGTCTGAGCCGAGTCTCCGTAGGTCGTCCGACAATGAGACGGGCCTTAAGGCCGGGAGGATGTTAGACGGGCTCCGCAGATTGAAACACAATCGATTTAACGAAGCGAATCAGTCGCGGTGAGGGCCAAAGGCGGATCACTTAACTTCGAGTCACCTGCGCGCGCGCGCGCGTCGGTGTGCGTGTATGGCGAGCGGGGAGGGCCGATCGCCTCGGGGATGTTAAACTTCCGTGTTTACCAATATTTCCGGGTAAAATCTCGGCATCTCTCTCGCACAGATCTCGCCTCAATCTCGTTCTCTGGGAGTGACGTCGACAATTATCGCGAGCGAGCGTTTCAAAACGGCCGAGGGGAAACGATCTTCGTCGTCTTCGCGAAAAGAAACGGACGATCGGCTCGCCACACCACGTCGCACCGGTGAATCGACTCGCGAATTTTAAACTTTCCACTCTCTCTTTCCGGGTAAAATCTCGGCATTGTTCTCGTACGCAGAGAAAAAGAATTGATTGCATCTATCAACAATTACTCGCAGGGTTGTTAGTAATTATTTGTTTACATCAGTTCAATTTTTTTCGTATTAATTTGATGTTTCTTTCTTGCAATCGCATTCCTTGCATTACTATTCCACATGATTGCAAGGAAGAGATATCCAATTGATGTACCGAACAATTTCATTGATACACATGTATAATTACTCTCGGATGTTATCCTCCCGGGAACGACGTCGAAAAATCGCCGAGGCGAAACGATCTTCGTCGTCTTCGCGAAAAGAAACGGTCTATCGGTCCGCCACACCACGTCACACCAATTATCGCGTTCTCGCTAATGTTCCACGCCATTCGTCGACCCGTGGGTATACGCTCGATTCTCTTTCTCCCTCTCCCTGTACCTCTCGACTGTACTCCGCCACCTCCGGGATATTTTCTCGCGGTCAAGGCCGGCTTTCTCGCGCGCGCCTCCTCCCCGACAAGGTTCGTTGGTTTCGGTGAAAAAAGTTCGCAACGCATAGGCAAAAACAATTACATAACGAGCGAGCCGGACCAAACGAGGCGCGGGCCCCTCGTCTCCCCTGCTTGCCGCGTCGCCGGGTCTAGCCCGCGCCCGTCGGAGGAGACGCGCGCGCGCGCGAGTCTCGATTTTACGCTCGAAAATCTCCCGCGAAGAAGTGGGAAACGCGGGGTTGTCGATCGATCGCGCGCGAGAGTGACATCCGATGCTGCAGCATCCGATCGACGGTCGCTTATGAGGCGAATGTCCCGATTCTTAAATAAATCCACAAACATCTCTTCATCAACTTATCACAGACCGTTCACATGAATATTTTTATCATCCCTTATTATTTAGATAAATATCTCTGTTAATCGAAGGTACGTCAATGTTATACCTTTATTAATAGAATTAAACTTACACTGACAAAAAATTTACTTGATCGAAATAAACGTATTTTTGAATAGTCCTGAGAGCACATTTATTCGATCAGAATGAATATCGATTGGACGAATATAAATATTACTGATTTAATTAGGTACATATTACTTGAATCAAATCGATATTCATTTGAATCGAATAAATGTGCTCTTAGTACTATTCAAACGCACGTTTATTTCGCGATCAAGTAAATTTTTTCTCAGTGTATAAGTGCTCAGGAATTGAGATCCGCGGAAAGTTCCATCGGAAAGATTCGCAGAAACCGTAGTCGATTCGGAATGATTCACCGTGAATAGGAATTTCGGTGTGCGAGTGAAATCTTTCTACGAATTTGGTCGCGGACGACGTGTGCGTCCAACTTTGCGGAAATTTACGAAACGTTGCGCAACGCGCATCGCGATGTTGCGCGCACTCGACTCAAACGCCGCGCTCTTCGCCGCGGCAGAAGCGTTCGTCATAATATGCCGTATATATGTGCCGCGGAGTCGTAATATTTTTCCACGCTCGAAATTATCCCGGAAGCCAACGGCGTTCGAGTTGCCGCGTAGAAAATAAATCAAAACACCGGCGGTAGACAAGAAACCGTATCTACTTATAAATACGAGCGCGACGCGACGTCGGTGGTGGTGCGCGTATAATCGTGTGAGTCCGTACGGATCCGCGATCCGTTCCAGCGGCTTCAAAATTAGCCCCGGAACCCGAGGCGTTCGCCGAACGCGTATACCCACCTACCGCGCCTCGTAGAGAGATTGTACCGCGCAGGGGGGGGGGGGGGACGCGGAAGAACGGATGTGGGTATGTCGTCCCCGCGCGAATTAATTCCACTGGAAAGGGAGAAAGGGAGAGCGGAGGTAGCGCGCGAGCTGCGGACCCTTGGATTGGACGTGTAGACACCACAACGCGAGTTATATCGGATATCGTCGCAGACATTCTCTTCTCCCGCTCTCTCTCTTGCATCGATCTTATACCACACATATATGGGGCTAAACTTACTCGCCAGGAAAGAAACTCCAATCACTATTTTATCTCACAACCTATGAGCTTTTGACTCATATTTGTATAATACTGTTTTTTTGAAGATTACGTTCCAATCTACGATAAAGTCTTGCATCGATATAGGTAAAAAATTCATTAGTAATGAGATAATAGTGATTCGAGTTGTTGGTGAGTAAGTTTAGCCTCACAGAGGATACATTACTAATTTTCCGCCCGCGACTTCGTTCGCGTGGATCTCAAAATGAATCTTACATCCCCTATTTTACCACTTTAGCGAAAGGATTTCGTAAAATTCTTTTTTAGTGAGTGCTTACGTCACAAAAGAAACTTACTGTTTAAATGTCATGTAGGTTAGCTTCAGCGGTTTCTCTCGGCTCGGCGTTGATGAACCAGTCAGTCAGTCAGTCAGGACATGGTCTTTTATACATATACAGGGTGTTCACGCCCAGACTCCCAGAGTGGGTAGAGCCTTTTACGAGTTTGCTCCCTACGCGAACCAATGGTAATCTAGGCAGTTTTGTCGTCAATTAACGATGCCCTCAGTGACAACGGGGAAGGCTAACCGAGCCGCTGATTGGTTTGCGTGTGAGGCAAATTTGAAATAAGCTCCAGACACTCTCGAAGCCTGGGTGTGAACATCCTATATGCAGGTTTCTAGGTGACTTTTCGTGACAAATCCTTTTTCTTCCTTTACACGAAACCAAAAATAATAAATGAAGTACCATTTTAAAGATTAAGTTCTCCGTCTTCTCGACGAATCACGGTTCATTTACAGTTACACATTGTATTATTTGTTGAAAAATCGAAGGTGAAAATTGTCTCTTGGCAAAGATAACGTACAATCTACACACGATCATCCGATATCCTTTGCATGTACATTCCCCATCTGCTTTCTTTTGTAGAATTTCCGCACGGGTCCAGTAGTATGTAGGTATGTATTCGTCTACGAAGCGAGCGTTCAACGCGTCCGCTCTACGCGAAACGCGAACTCGCCAATTAGCATCAACGTTTCCGCGCCACCGCGTTCGTTCAATTCATCCATCGCCGCGCTCGTCCATCCGCTCACCCTCATTATCGCGAGAACGCAACGTAACGCAGAAATACGCGCGATCCCGATTCACACCCCCGAAGCCGCAATCGCGCCACCGACGACTCGATCGCATTTTGGTTTCATCCAACAAACACTCCCCCTCTTCCGATCGACCACCCAGGCTCGCGCGCTTCGTTTCGTAGTACCGTTCCGCGTGCGTGCGCGCGCGCGCGCGAGAGGACGACGCGCAGGTAACCGCGCGGCAGGTGCGCGTCGCTCCCTCGACGAATTGACGAGCGGTGGCGGCGGCGGGTCGCGAAAGAGGGTGACGTGAGGGAACGAGAATAGCGCCGATCCTCTCCGCTTCCGCGTAACACGTACGCGGCGCCACGGCGCGAAGGTGTGCGGAACAGAAATACGTTCCCTAGAAGCACCTCGCGCGAGTATGAAGCGTGAATACGCGAAGTAACCGACTACTAGTAACCCAGACTTTAGTATTCCGCGGATGTCGTTTCGTACCGCGGAGACTTCCTCATTCCAGAGCCGCGGCTGTCGCGCGAAGCCCTCGCCGTTCTTTGCCCGCGCGTGGGTAAGCGCACCTTCGAACGCTTGCGTTCGGCGCGCGCCTCGTCGAAGGGCCGGCAGCGCTTTTCGATGGAAATAGCGGGAGACGAGCCGCGCTCGAGACGGTTGGCCGTCGAAAGCGCGTAAAAATTGCGCGGAGCTATACACTGAGAGCAAAAATGGGATAGGTTTGATCAAATTAGCGGTGTCACGGGCAAGGGAACGCAGATCTGGTTGCTTGAACTGATAATAATTTGCTGGACTTGTTTTCGTCAAAGAATTTTTTATCGTAAACCAAATTATTCAACTCACGTGACCTGACCGGCGTTCCCCCCCGTTCGTGACCGCCAATTTAGGCTGAGAACTACTATTTTTCTTCTCTATGTACGAAAAACGCCAGTGGACCTCGAGAGACCTCTCTCTCGGTTGCCTAAAGGCTAAGGAAAAAAAAAAACGGAAAGAGGCGAGAGGGAAATTTCTTTCGACGCGATTGCCTCTCTCATTTTATTTATGTATTATTACACGCGCGCGGCTGTCTACGCGTGTACGTGAGCCTACGTACACGCGTATACTCGCGATGCATAATGAATGAGCGCTCGCGAGACCCACGGGAGTCCCGGAGGGAGCGTGAGAGAGAGAGAGAGAGAGAGAGAGAGAGAGAGAGGAAGACGGAGCGAGGGAAAGACACCACGGTGTGGGGAAGAGGTCTGACACCGATTTCTTAATTTACCGTGCACACCTGATCTCGAACTTGCGCAATCGTTTAACCGGTCTTTTTACCGAGCGTCGGCGCGCGGGAACGAACGGCCCGCGTCGTTCGGGGCATCGACGAAACGTTCATTATCGACCCCCGTGAGTATACCATACACTGATAAAACTAATTAGCATCAAACAGATATTTCTTGAATCAAGAGCATATGATCTTGACAACTTTTAAGAATACAAACTGTTGGTCAAAGAATATAATATTCTTGACTCGAGAACAACTTCGTTGGTACGCGAAAAGAAAAAAATTACTAGAGCAATTTAAATATTTTCTCGCACGATGAAAGCCATCGCTTGATCCTGGAATTATATCACGGATACTATTATAGCTTTCCGTTCGCGACTTCGCGTCGGCGTGGATCTCGAAATAAATAAAAATTCTCATATAAATTTCCATCCCCTGATCTATTCCCTTAAGCGATAAATTACCAAAAATCCTAAAACACGTCTTTCTTAATTTCTAACCGAAAGGCCAAATACCAATTTTTTGTATGGATCTAACTTAAAAAATTACGGATTTTCATACCAACTCACATTCTACCATCTCGGGGGCAGAATTTCGTAAAATACTTTCTTATAGTGGGCGCTCACGTCACAAAAAAAAAACCTACTATCCAAATTTCAAAGTCGTGCTCGGCTTCGCCGATTCCCCGGATACCTATGTACTTCTCTCAGAAAACCGCAAATATTTTCGTTGTTTCTCCTCGCAGCGCCTCCCGTAAAAAATCCAGATTTCGAGTCTTCCCGCGAGCGGGGCAACCCCGTTATCGCGCTCCGCGCGATCGGTATACAAGCCGCGCTATACGCGCTACGATATACGATTCCAGGAAAATACACGACGCGGTCGTCGCGCGACGATTAATCGAATTCGCCATCGACCCGCGCGGGACAAATGGCTCTTCGACGTGACCGGTGAGCCGACGAGCGGACGCGCGGACTCGGATCGGATTAGAAATTGCAAAATGGCTCGTATCAGCGTGCGCGCCGGCGCGTGCGAACGTGTCGAAAACACGAAAGCACCTGCCTGCTATATTTTGTTTTCCCGATATTTTCGATCGGCGCTACGTGCACGCGCGATCCGACGCGCGGTATCGTTTCGCCCGGCGACGCGCGAGATCGGCGCTCGCGCGCGAAACGTTCGCACAGAAACTCTCCATCGCGCGTGGGAAGATGACAATGCACCGGTGGCCTCGCGCCCAATACGCTCGGTACATACGCTGCACGTGCGCGTGAGCGCATGCCGCGGCGGAGATGTAACGCGCGCGTAAGAGGTGGGATATCCTCCGCGCTCGTGCGCGCGGTAAGTTGGAGCCGTAATGAATTCGCGACCATTATCGGGTAAAGTTATATGATCGTAGCGAAGGATGGTGACTCGGAAAAAAATCGTCGTAATGAGATAGTTGGGTTTCTCGTGTTTACCTACATATATGTATCGCGTATAGCGTGAAATGGAGGCTAATTTGCTTCAATGTCAGAAGGCAGTATACGGAGGTAACACACGCGATGTGGACTTCTTCGTATGTTTACCCGATAAACAACCCATCTGTATAATATACGTACAAACAGGTCATTTCTGCTAGGTTTACTTCGAAGGAAAATATTCCCCTGTTAAAAACGTATATTTAATGTTTCTATAAAAATTGCGTGTTTGTCTTCTAAACGAATAATAATAGGAGAAGAATTACGTATACGCTTGAACAATTTAAATTAAAAGTATTATATACATATTATAATATAAATACGAGCACGCGTGCATATTAAGAACCGTAATACTTCATCCTCGTAATATTATTTAAAAGAGAATTGCCTATGTTGAACCGGTACCTAAATTGAACCTTCTGGCTATTTTAAGTAAATGAGCATTTCTATTGATTCCAGAGATTTTGATTTTTGTTAAAATCTTAAGCGCTGATTCCAAAAATCATGCACTTATTAACATATATACCCCATATATTGACTATATCTCAAAGGAAATATCAAATATTAACGATTTTACGTACGAGAACATTTTTTTTTCATGGAAAATCATCGATATCTCGGCGATCCTTTAAGATTTTCTCAATAAGTGCATGATTTTTGGAATCAGCGCTTAAGATTTTGACAAAAATCGAAATCTCTGGAATCGAACTTTCGACCATTCTATCTTGTGTATTTTTTCACGCTGATTACGAAAATCATCACTATATTGAGGAAATCTCAAAGAAACACCGAGATATCCATGACTCTTTTATGAAAAAATCATTTTTCCGACCATGAAATCGCTGATATCTCACATTTCCTTTGAGATATGGACCTGATAACCATGATTTTCGGAATCAACGTGAAAAAATACATCGGATAGGGTGGTCGAGAGATCGATTTCAGAGATTTCAATTTTCGCGAAAAATTTAAAAAATCTAAGGCATACCCCTTAGATTTTGACAAAAATCGAAATCTCTGGAATCGAACTCTCGACCATCCTATCTTATGTATTTTTTTGTGCTGATTACGAAAATTATAAATATATTGAGGCTATCTCAAAGGAAGACCGAGATATCGATGATTTTCCGTGAAAAAAGTAATTTTCTGGTACATTAAATCGCCGATATCTTATATTTCCTTTGAGATATCGTCAATATATCTGCCATTTTCGGAATCAGCGTGAAAAAATACATCGGATAGGGTGGTCGAGAGATCGATTTCAGAGATTTCAATTTTCGCGAAAAATTGAAAAAATCTAAGGCATACCCCTTAGATTTTGACAAAAATCGAAATCTCTGGAATCGAACTCTCGACCATCCTATCTTATGTATTTTTTTGTGCTGATTACTAAAATTATAAATACATTGAGGATATCTCAAAGGAAGACCGAGATATCGATGATTTTCCGTGAAAAAAGTAATTTTCTGGTACATTAAATCACCGATATCTTATATTTCCTTCGAGATATCGTCAATATATCTATCATTTTCGGAATCAGCGTGAAAAAATACATCGGATAGGGTGGTCGAGAGATCGATTTCAGAGATTTCAATTTTCGCGAAAAATTGAAAAAATGTTAAGGCAAATAAAACGCAAAGCTTTTCGTAGCCGCGAATGGCTGCGTACAAACGAACACCTACGTGTACCTACTTCCCTGTCCGCGTTGACGAAGCGCACGCGCGCGCCCGGAGCCAAAACGAATCTCGGTTCGCGTCGACCCGAAGTGGGTCGCCCCGTATAGTCTTCGCGCTTCGTGTCGCGTGGCACAATTTTATGCAAATTCTCATCGATCTCATCGTCTGTATACGCACATCGTATATATATGTTTGGCCCCTGTTATTCGCGCAATCGCGTGTACGAATTAGAAGAATATAAAAACTAGACGGCCTACCGGATCCGGGCGGAAAAAATATTGCGCCAGTGCGACGAGCTCGAAAATTCTTCGCGAGATTCGCCAGAAATCGCACTCAAAGTTTTACACACACGCTTTTAACGTATAGCGCGTCTGTACAGAAAAGCACATTCTCCGACACGACAGCGAAGCCACAGACAACCCGAATGGCGCCCTTTGTGTGACCCTAGCGAGATGCTAAACTGAGAGAAGTACTTGCTGATACCAAAAAAATGTTTCCTCCAATCAAAAAAATAATATAATTCCAGGATCAAGTCGTGCTTTTTTGGTGGAAATAGTAATTTGACAGACTCGAGTAATTTTTTTTCGCGCAGAAACAATTTCTTCTCAAAATTTTGCAAGGTCACATGTTTCCTGATTCAAGGCATATTTTTCCGATACTAGCAATTATTTTTCTCATTGCAGGAGACGCCGGCCCGTTCCACCCCTATCGACTAAAGGGATGCTCGAAGGTCCGCCGTTCTGGATTCGTCGAAGATGCCGAGCAGGAGAAAAAGCGCGCGAGTCGCGAACGAAGCTAATTGAACGGCGGCGAGGAGCGTTAAGGAAAAGTCGTGGGATGAGTAGCGCTCGGGTGTCGACGCCCGACCTCCATTGGCGATCGCATCGAGTCGTGTGGACCGACTCGCGTGATGCGGCATCTCGTCCCACTTAATCCCGTGCGAACGTCTCCGCCGATGCGTTCCAGGGGTCACCCGGTACACGTAACAGACCGCTCCTCTCCTCGAGCGACGCGTAAATCTCGCGAATTGTCCGACGCGGGTGATCGCGCGTCGCTAATCAACACATAAGATCCAATTAAAACTCGCGACCGGCCCGCAGCAGGGATTACCGCGGAGCGTTGCGAAACGCGAGCGGGAAAGTTACCCGCGACGTGAGCGGCGTCGTGAAATATCACGGGCGATACGCGGTTTTCATGCTTGCGAGGAGCGCAAGAGCGTTGTTATACGTCCATGCGATCGTCGACGGGAGATAATACGACGGCGCGCATACGGCGCGGGCTGATTTACAGGGCAGTCTTTCGCTTCTGGATCATCGGGGAGATAGACGTCTGTGTGTGTAGGTATATAGTCGCGCGCGGCCTTCGCGAGAGGGGAAATTCCGCGCGTATCGCGGAGACGCTCGTACATCGAGGAAATTGCACGGATTCCTCGATCGCGCGTTTCGTATTCCTTCGAGCCGCTGGGTCGCGCAGTGGATACGGCCCGTCGTACGTCCGCCGCCGCACCGTTCGGCAGCGAGGCGGCGGACGTATGACGGACCGTAACTACTGCGCGCTGTAGCGCTGGCTACTACTCGTAAAAGCTCGTTATTGGGATCCTTGAAAACCTTTTATCAAAACTCAGTGTATAATTCGTTGACTTTTCTGAGCCTTCCAGTCCGAAATAAAACTATCTGGATCTCACACATGGACGATTGTACGGGGGTATGAAAAATCGCTCGATACACCCAAACGACGCCTCCCTCGCGAGACGTCGGATCCGGCAGCGCCGGATAACGCGGCGCCAAACCCTCGGATGCAGCCCGAGCCGAGACTCGTTCGAATGACGACTAAATCAAGAATACAATTGAAATTCAATCCGCACACTGGCACAGATACGCGGCATTAGGATTCCACTCGCAAGCGGCGCATTATACATATGTATATGTATATTAATCCAACGCGGAGTCGAGACGCCACACGTGTAAACGCGCCGGGAGCCTTTCACGCGCGTACGTCTCCAAGTTTAAGTACCTACGTATATAGTACGTGCCTTCGTGTTGGCACGTACCTAGGCGCTACATATGTAAGATGTCGCGGGGTACAAGCGTAACGCGTACGCGAGCATATTCGCGCACGTGTCCCTATCGCTCGAACGAACGAAATAACAATAACAGCGTTAAGTGCTTCCCTCGCGTTGGGAGGGGCGGAGGGTGTATCGGGGAGGACGGGAGCGCGGGAAAATTCGGAGTCCCCACGTCGCGTTCGCGGATATCGTCGAAAATATTTCTCTCGTCGCGAATCGCCCACCTTTCTCTCTATCGGCGCGAGGCGAGGCACGACCGAGCCCCGCGCGTATAAAATATCTAGCGAACCGCGATAGGCGCGAACGAGGGTGCGGGGGCAGGCAGGGGTAGCCGGCTAGGACCTAGAAGGTTAACAAAATCAATACTGGTGGGTGGCAGGGCCGGTTGGCGTACCGGGGGCTAGGTCGGCCAATGACCTTTATCCAGGCCAACTGCATCATCCCCATTTTCACTCGCTGCACGCGCGGGGCGTCTCTTCTATTTTCACGGCGAAACGTTTTCGTGAAAATGAAAACACGCAGCGCGGGCGGCCTGAAAGTATCATCGCGAGTCCGCGCGCGCGCGCGCGCACGCAATACGGCAAACCCATTTTTACGCTCGAATAACTTTCGTCCCAGTCTCGAGACTTGGAAGATCGCGACTCCGAAGCGAGCGAACGAATTCTTCGACCCGCGAAAAGTCCCGACGGCCGTGTGTGGAACGGGGATTCCCCTTTCTCGCCCGTGTGTCGCCGCGCTTTTTCTCGTCACCGCTTCCCACCCCGGCCGCCGCGACGCGGAACAGCTCCCTCGGGGGTCTGTCGCTCGATTTCTCATCCGCGCGACCGTACACCGGCGCGCGCCTCGGATCGAACGCGCGGAGAAGCGAATCGCGCCGTGTCCGCGCGGACTGCAGCGTTGCCGGCTTGGTGAGAGACCGCGGCTACGGCGTGCAAAGTTTTCCTTCGTCCCGTTTCCAAAAATATACGTGCCCCCTCGAAACCCCTGCCAACCTAGTTGCCATTTAGATCGCGAGAGCGCGATGGCCGGCGCGAGGCCTTATTCCGCATCGCCCGACGACGGAGACTTTCTTCGAACGCTGCGGCGTGTAGCCTGTGGGTTCTCTCCGGTATTACCGGCCGCCACTCATTCGTATTCATAGGACTCGGCGTACGGAATCGGGTGTCGTGTCGCTCGCTTTCTTGTCGCGGAATAATGTATTTTCGTTTCGACGGCATCCGTCGCGCGGTGGGTTGTCATCGGGCGCGTTATCGGCGAGCGCGATTGTCGTCCCGATCTCGTACGGTGAGAGAAGATTAGTCATTTCTACAGTGAGTCCTAGTAATATGCGGAAAAAAACTAATTTCATCTCAGTGACAACATCGAAAATCGATTATTATAGCGGCATTTTTTGTTACGGCAACAAAAACAGTTTGCTCTTGGGTTGAAAATATCCGACAGGTTTCCTTGGTTGCGATGAAAATCATTGCTTCTCTTTTTTTGTTGTTCGTTACTACAATAAATCGATTTGTTGTAATAACAAATCGATCTGTTGCCGCTATTTGAACTAAAATATTTGTTATGGTAACTTAAGTAATGTTACACTGATACGTTATTTTTTTCCGTGCAGGACTCCTCGAGGTGAAACACTGAATTTTTCAATAGATACGGCGTCTTCTTTACAGTTCGTTGCGGCGTTATTTTTCTACGTACGGTAAACTTTACCCTACCACGTGAGGCTAAACTTACTCGCCAGGAAAGAAACTCGAATCACTATTATCTCATTATCTATGAATTGTTGGCCTATATCGATGTAAGGCATTATTGTAGATTGAAACGTAACGAGAAGCGGGTGGCGAACTATTTTCGGTCCGCGATTAGCGCGCAGCGCCGATAACCGCGCGATTCGCGGTCGGCGCCGACGCTCGCGGTCCTTGCAAAACCGCGTTGTCCTGGTAGCGCGTCGTCACGTAATCGCGTTTCGCGCGCAGGATGTGGGCCGTATCGAGCAATATGCTCGCTTTCGATGGCCGAACGCGAGACGTCGCGCCTGCGCTCCTGGGTTTTCCGCGCGAAGAGCGGCTCGGTTTCGCGTCGACGGAAAACGTCGGGCGACCGTCGCCGCCGTCGTCGTCGTCGTCGTCGCGTGACGCGGACAGCTTTGGTTCCGCGCGGAGCAATTGCAGTTTCGATCGTCCCGGCGAAGGGAGCGCGGTGCCATCTGTCAGCTGCCACGGGAACCCCGCGCGTCCGATTCTGATATTTCTAATCAGCCAGAAAGCGCGGCGCGCCCCGAAATGATTTTCGGAAACGCTCTCAATTATTACAACGACGCTCGATCGAACCTCGTCGACGCGCGGATCCGCGACCATTGCCTGACGATATCACGAGTATCGCGCGGCGCGGTCAATTTTGTGAGATTGAAACATTTGTCTTCATCACGCTCGTCTCTTTCTGCTTGATGATCCATTAACGACGAAAAGCCCGTAGAATTGCTCCCTATTGCCACGCGGTACCGCGCACACGCGCGGAGCCCCTATTTCTCACACCAATGGAGATTCTTTCAAATGTATCCCTCCTCCCCGTCGCTCTCCCAAAAAAAGCAAGCATCCCAACGTCGAAATCTCTGAAACGCGCGACTGTTTGTCCTGTTCGCCTTGTCGCTGCGGCGAAACCTGCACGAGGCGTCGAATAAATGCGGGATCCGTCGATTAATTATTCATCGAAATTTCAGCGTAGAAAGCGCGCGATTATCGTTGCGCGCGCGCGCTTGGTCGGAGCCGCCGCGTTTCGTTGTACATACGACCGCGCATTTTGCGTTTCAAGTCGAATCCCGATCGCCCGATGCGAATACCGATCGGGACGAGGATACGGAAGGCGGCGATCCTCTTTGAATGCGATATTTGACTAGAAAAAAAAATGTTCCTATTTTCAAACTCAATTTGTAATCTGTATGCATATTCGATATCGCGTGAAAAGGAAAATGTCCGAAAAAATAATTATTCGCTGAGTTATGAGCGCGTTTCCCTCTGCTGAATTCTCACTTATGCCAAGCTGCGAGTGTGCGAGAGAGATAGATTTACTGAACGCGATGACGTTTGGTGCATTTGGTGCAAAAAATACGGAGCCGATAATTTTGTTCAAATTTGTCGAATCATTAATTAAAAGAAATCAGTCAACTACCCTATTGAACGCGTCGTTTCCCATGACGAAGCCGCCTCCCGTTCGACCGAGAGAGTCGTTGCGATTGAAATATTCCGCAATCGACGCCTTTTCCCCTTCCCGCGTGGACTTCGAAAAATTGCGACGCAAAATTCAACGCGAGAGTCACGCCGTCTACGATTAATGATCGATCGTGCGAACCGGGAAGACACCGCGTAATGATGGTCGGGTGCTTCTCGAAAATGTTAATACATATGATCTTGCGTAGTTTATTTTCAATCAAGCTCGCTCCACCGTTCCATCTGAAGAGCGACGACTATTGCGGAGTAAAGTATCCGTTAACCGAACGATTTTCTTCCCGCGTCGTTTCGGATGCTCTCGGAGCGCGCGCGCTGTCGAAACGCGCTACGCGGTGGCAAATCGAAGACGAACCATTTATCTGAGTCCGGACAGAGGCGGTGCATCCGCTTCGCGCGACGATAATGCGCGAGTTCCCCCGCGGAGGTTCTCAACTCGCTCTGGATATCTAATCAATTTGTATCGATATACGAAGAGAAGAGCATATTAATCACTGTTATACTAATACATGGATAATAGTTTTGACATTTTGGGGAAAGCATTGCGTTCATTCCTTTGCCGTATGACAGCAATTGACATACCTACGTTTAGTGAAGTTCACTAGATGTATGCCAACTGTTGTCATACAGTAATGCTATGAACGAAATACGTTCTGCAAAATGTTAAATATATTATCTAGTATATAACACAAGGGGGTGACAAAAATTTTTCGATTTCCAGATAAAATGTCGTCGGTAGTGCAAAGTCTGGTGAGATTGGTAAATTTAATCGTTTAAACTAGTGTTTATACTGTTACGAACTGTAAAAAGTACGCTGTTCCACCTCCCGAGGGGCCCTGTTACCCTGATTTATCGTAAAATTACTAATCCCTTTTCTCCGTGTGAGTTTTTAATTCAGTTCGCGGATTTCCTCGAGATTTTTCGGTTCTGTCGTCACTCTGATAACGGCGATCAATATACTCTTCCCTCCGTGCAGCCAGCCGGACCGACATGCTTACAGTGAAATAAAAATGCGCTCGACGCGCGAGGAGCGAATAAGGAGCTTCGATCTCGCGTTCACAAAATCGTCACGCTGTACGAGAGACCGATCGGCAGACGATCTCCCCCGTCTTCCGGCGGGACGCGCAAGACTCTTATCGTCTCCGCCCGTAAAAAATGATCGAGCGAACGTAAAACGGTCGGCGGAAGCGCGGTGTGTCGCAGGACGTAAGAGGAAATGCATGACTTACATCATCGCCCATCCGTGCAGACGAAAAGGCGCGTCTGGGTCTGCAATGTGAAAGAGGAATGATTTAATGAACGGCCCGCGGGGAGGCGAAGCTGTTACGGCGTCGGTTTATCTCTCCCGATGAGTAAAAGACGGTCTTATACGAGGTAGCGGTATGAGAACCTTTGCGGTATGAGAACCTTTGCGGTATTACAAGCAATAACAGCACCACTGCGATAGTACGCTCATTAAGCCTCATTAAAACGAACAATCGACTTCGCAGCTTACACGCGCTCACATAGCATTTGCCACGGTGAAAAAATCATTTCTTCGCAAATCGTTGGTCCGAATTACGATCGATCGATACTTTGTAGACCTCAAAACGACCGCGAGTGTGAATCACGAAATTCCCATTGAAGATTTCGCCGAAGCCACTTCCGGATCGCGAAGTCAGCGCGATCGAAATACAACGGTGTTAATTAATGAGTTCCCACAAACGTCGGGGCCGCCCGCGCGCAACTATCGCCTTCTAGAGGTCAGCGGCGAGCCCTGAACCGACGTGTGTGGAATAAACAGAAATAAACGAGCTGAAATGCATAGCCGCGCAGAACGGGGCGAGAGCAGAAAGGAGGGAGCGAGGAGAACACGCGACCGTGGACTTCCGGTCTTCTCACCCGAGGGAAGCGATCGGGAGACGAACGAGAGGGTCGAATTGTTTTTCTCCTCTTTTAATCCGATTCGGAAATTCTAAGAACCGCGCCGGAGCCGACGGACTCCTCCGACGATCGCTCTTCGCGACGACGCGAGTGGGCATCGTATTAATTGGCTCCGAGTTTCCGCACGGACGCGCGTATTAATTTACCGAAAATCGAGCGGCGTGCGGAATCGATTTGATCGAGTGGCTCGACGCGCGGTAATCCGCGCGGGAGATTATCATATGTGCGTCCGATTTTGCTGTGCGCTGTCGCCGGAGCGTGCGCCAAGTGCATCGTTATGCGCTCGTTCGTGTAGGTACCGACGCACTGGGTGTACGCTTTTACGCGTGCGGGAGACGAGGAAGAAGTCCGAGCCAAGCAGCGTGCGCCTGCGACATAGCAAATATGGTATACAATTTTGCGGAACTGTAGACGATGAGCGTCATCGTTGATTGGTCGTGGTGAGTAGAAGGAAGTTTTATCGACAGTAGCATTAAACAGAGCGATTTTGATAAAATTTCGATAAATCGATAGATATGAGTGCCAGGACCCTCCGGTTAAATTTTTGTGACGATTCACCACCTTGTATGATAAATATAAAATAAATATATATAGTTGAGAAATCATCATAAAAATTTTACTAATGGGTCCCAACACTTATATCTATCGATTCAGAAATAAAAGGAATGAAGAATATGTTGCATCTCATAAGACTCTATGTCAAATGGGCATTCATTTATTTATGTTGTACCTACGTTTTATACAAGTTAGTGAATCATCGCAAAAATTTGACTGAAGGGTCCTGAGATTTATATTTGTCGATTTACTGAATTCGGTCAAAATAGTTCTGTTAATTCTATTAACGAGGGAACCTCCTTAAGCAGGGTTGGCAACTGCCAATGATGAAACTCTTCAATCAGGTACGTCTGATTCTTTCCAGATTTTACTCCAGGTCTGGTTAGAATCAGGAGCGCCTACTTCAGTTTAAGAGTTTCATCATTACAGTTACCGATCCTGATCAGCCTCTCCTATCCACCACGGCCAATCAACGACGACACTTTACGTCTATAGTTCCATAAATCATATACACCATGCTTGCTATGTCGTGGGTCCAATGATTCACCTTGTAGATCGCTCCTACAATGATCTAGTCCGGCCAATAAAGATTCATAGAGTCACGAGTCACAGGCGCGAATCGTTTGAAATTACGAGACGCGAAGACGCGTCAGCGCGGAGGGCGAGATTCGTCGATCGTCGACTAAATATAGCTCCATATTTTAAGCGAAACGTATTAACCGAGAGCGGCACCGATGCAGGCACACGCACCGTTCCAGCGGCCAAGGCCAGACTTCGCGTGCGGCGCGGCGCCGCGCGAAAGGAAGGCGCAGAACGGAGCCGGTAGCCCTGTGCGACATATGTACATATTTATCCAGACGGACAAACACATCCACCGGGGCGCTAGCGCTGCACCAATCTCGCGAGCATTCTCGTACGCGCACACATCCACTCCGTTCTAACGATTGAACCCGGCGGATACTTTGTGGATACCGCGTATGTGTAACCGAGCGGACCGCACGAGCGAAATCCACCACGAATCGTCGAAACACACCGAGAGAAAAAGTCTAGTTGAATACGAACCCGCGCGCGCGCGCGCGCGATGGAAAGTTTATTTGAGATAAATAGTCGAATTTATTCACATTGAACGAAAGTCTATTTGAATTAGATAGATGTTTTTTAAATATCTTTTTAATTGAGTGCGACTCTAGTAGGACATCTATCAAATTTAAATAGACTCTTGTTTGATGTGAATAAATTCCTATTTATTTCGTTGTCAAATGAATTTTTGTATTAGGCTCGTATTCAACTACACGGAAAAAAATTTGTGGCAAGTTTCGAGACAAGGTCAATTTCTTGTTATGATAACTACAATTTTAGTAAAAATTGTAGTACAATTTGTAGCAATCCGAAAGCGTCGAACGCCGGGCGAGTTGCAATGACTGCAATTGCGTGTTTGCGTACGAGTCGTACGCCAATCGTCGCGACCTTATTAGTTTCGATCGCGCATACGTGGAAATGCGTCACATCACGCAGAGTGTCTCCTCCGTCTTCTTGACTCGGATCTCACGTTCATCTCCGTCCCACTTCGGCTCCGAATCTCTCGCGGGCTCCAATTTGAAGCGATATTTCTCCCGCGCGTGCACCGAAAGTTTCGATATTCGCCGCGCGTTTCACGATTCACTCGCAACGTTACGGGCGACGATCCGACGGATAAATTTCAAGATAGAAAGTCGTTACGCGGATACAGCCGACGATATATTTCACGGGACTTAACGAACCGTACCGTCGGAGGAGCAAACCCGTTCGCACGGCGATGCGGCCGAAAAAGCGGATCGCACTTGGCCGATACGATCGAGCGAACGCGTGTGCACCCACACCCACCTTTCCGTCGAACCGGACCGACGAGACGTCACAACACGGGCCACCCCCACCGCCGTACGGAAATCCTGCGCTCATTCACTGCCCGCGGACCCGTGACACGGACGCAGTTGCACCAGACGCGGCGGGCGACGCATCGTTCCCCCGAACTCGGACGCCGCGCGTCGTTCCGACGTCTCGCCGCCAATCGTTGGACCCGGCACCCCGCGCGCCGCCCAATGGCGCAGCGAAAACGACAGAACGCGAGTCACGCCGAGCACGGCCAAGAGGCCGATCGCCACAAGCGGCCAAGAGCCGTAGGTCGAGCGACAGTCGAGCGCGGTCTCGTAAACCACTTGGAGCGACGCTTTCGCGGTGTCTAAGGACGCCGCGAACGTTCTACCGGCGGCCTGACCGTCGCCGCAACACTCGTATGACATTTGACTTGACCTTGATACGACGTAGCATGGGCTGGAGCCGATCTTCGCCGCGGTACTGCTGCGGGGACGCGGGCGAACGTGGCGCGGAGAGCGCGGGGACATCAACCCCCTCGACGCGACGACGCGACTGCCGTGCGAGTTTTCGCTTTCGACTGAAATCGAACGTTGTCGGTTGGCTGACTCCTGTGAATGTAGCGCGTGTACGTGTCCCTTCGTCACGTGCACGGGCACCACGTGCTCGTGTGTTCTCGGTGTGTGCATGTACGCGCGCGCGATGTGGCGCGCCGAGGGCTCAACGGCGAGCGTTGAGCATGTGAACGTATACTGTCGCCAGTGCTGCCACTACATCGTCGCGCGTTGCCTTTTAAATCAATCGGTGATACCGGAGATAGGTGAGCGTCGACAAGTGCGGCGATGCGATGCGCGATGGAGATGCTCACATGAAAGATCAGCCGATAAGACGCTCCCGTTCCCGGCGTTCACTCAGTTCAGGGCTGGAAGCGCGACTGGACCCGCTTACGAAACTTGGCACGAGACTCGCGTAATTTACGTTGCGCTTGCTGTACGGGATCACGAAGGAAAGGAAGCGGTCCGCGCGACGATGAATCTATCGAGCCAAACGGTACTCCAAATACGCGCGCTCCGAAATAACTTTTCTTTTCGGATGATTATGAAAATGAACTCTGTGCGATGTACCTAATAAAGATGTATTCGACGATTTCGCTGGCAAAAGATATCACGTATACTTTGCTCCAAAAATTTTTTACTGTCGTCTAAAGAAATTTTATCGCGTTCGAACATTTCTCGAACGCGACTGTAACCAATCGTCATCCCAAGTCCCCGAGCGGCAGAGGAATGTCGCTCCGCGAGCGACTGTGAAAGTCGTATTAATTACAGCGTTTTAATGTGCCGACATTTTTTCGCGTCGTCTTTTTTTACATCCTTTCGAGAGAGGCGGCAGTGGCAGAGCCGATCGCGTCCCACGCGAAGATACGTCGCCGGTGCGTTCGCTCCGAAAAAAAACACCGGTTTCCAAGCCCGGGCGCTATATCGAAATCGGAGTCGGTCGATTTCGTTTCAGAGGTAATCGCAATATTTCAGAGAAGTCGACGGGGGCCGGAGAAACGAAACGGAATACGCGGCGACGACGGTGTACCGATTCACACGGGCTACATAAAACTTTATACGACTTGCGAAAGTTGAAAGCGAGATCCGTTGGGTGCTGCATCTGTTTTCGCCTGAATGTACGCGCGGGAAAAGTTGCTCGGCGCTTCGCGTAAAACACCAAAGTCTACTTTGTGCGAATTAGATATATTAAAAAACGCGAGAACCGTATAAATTTTCAAATATGCACATGTGTACCATTGTCCTGAACTGATGACGCGTCGTGGCTATTACAACTCTGATGTGTATAATGTGCGACTTATAAAAATTCAAATACTTCATTCAGATATGGGAATAAGTGGAGAATTACGGAATATTGTAGGCTAATTTAAAATGATCTAGGTATCTGCTCTAAAGAGCAGAGTTAAATGAAATCATGTATGGAATTGCATAAATATAAACTTTACATAAGATTTACTGCTAAATATATATACCTATATAAATATACAAAATAATGATAAATTAAGGTTTACTCTTTTACAGGAATACATTCCAAAGGAATTCACTGCACGAGCGATGCCGTTTCCTCGTTAAGTCAGTTATCGATTTAATGCCAACTTCTCTAAACACTTTTTTCTTCATACCTCTTTAATGGACGTGTCCCTCTTTCTACTTTTTCTCTTCATTCAGGTTGTACTTTGTCTTTAGCTTGTCGATTTCCTCCATTTTCTTGTCGACATCTACGCGCTTAAACGCTTTATTGCTCTGATAGTACAAAACCACGAGATATCGATTGCAGACATTGAAACCGCTCAAGTGATCGCAAGCGTTCTTAGCGTCGAATATGTCTTCGTACACGACGAAAGCCGTTCCTCTGGTTTCTGCGGTATTGCCCCTGGCAAAAACAAAGGGAGGCGCAATTTTAAGAACGACTTCGATGTAGCGGATTTCACTGAAAATAGACGTAACGTTTCCAAGAAGTTAAACTTACACCCTGATTTGCCTAATGGCGCCGTATTTTCCAAAGATGTCGTACATTTCTTCAGCAGTGATTTTATACGGTAAATTTCTGATGTACAAAACTCTGTTGACTTCTGGTGGCAGCCTTACCTAAGGGAAGGAAATAATACGAAAGTTCGATGAGCTATTTTTGAGGTTATGTGAACGTAATATGATCGTTCGCGTGATTGATTGCTGATAATTTTGTAATTATCCAATTTTATCGCTATACTTACATTGGCGCGACGTTGTAACATAGCCATAGTCATGATTGCTGTTTATTTATATGCAAAACTTTGAGTTTAATGTGTAAACAGAAACTAATGTACGGACAGTCACTAAACGAACACAGGCACGGGGCACTACTATTTTCATAGATCAGGTTAACCAACACTTCCAAGTGATTTTCATTTTCCGTAATGGCGTTGCTCAGAAAATGGCGACCGATTTAAAAAAAATATCTTATGAATACTTCTTGCTTGAGTTTGTTTTTATTTGCTGTAACGACAGTATTTATAAGGGATGGAAGAAAGCGAGATTAAATTCATTGGATAATAAAAATGAACTCAATCTCTCCCGATATTAAAAGTTTTCATCTTCTCTGTATACGTACATACATTACATTTTTAAAGTATATCCTAAAGATTGCCGAACTGGAAACATGTTTTGGAAACGATTAATTCAGCACCGATATTGCCATTATGTAAAAATAATTCTCCTGAGCTAAATAAACATTGTCATGTAAAATTGAAGTGTTCTCGATGAAGAGAGATTTAGAATACTTCTATGATGACTCACATACGCTCGTACGGATATTGCTAGTGGAATGAAAGAATGGCACTGGAAGTCCACCCTTGAATATGATTAAAAGTATCGGTAAAGATTCAAAGATGATAAATTTATACAATTAAACTTTATTGAACGCAGCGATATCGACGCTTTGAACGTAATCCTCTATAGCTTCTATCTGTTCGGTAAGCCAATCGACGGAAACCTTCTCATCCTCCACGACGCAGGAGATTTGGAGCTTCTGAATACCATACGCCAATGGTACCAACTTGGCTGAGGGGAAGACAGCAATTTATTTATTCGCGCAAGAGATTTGCGTTGTTCCAGAAAATGTTAACTCACCAGCTCCCCAAAGAAGCCCGTCAGTTTCAATTTTGCGGACCTCCACTTCCATGACTTTCATATCAGTCTCGTCGTCCCACGGCTTGACATCCAGGATAATGTTCGATTTCGCTATCAGGGCCGGTTCTGCAAAGATACATTGTCGTGGTTATTTTAGTACGATAAAACTACCCCATTGCCGTAAGTAACGAATAAATAGGTACTTACTCTTAGATTTCTTAGCATTGTAAGCGGCAAGACGTTGCTCTCTGATTTTAGCAGCCTCGGCGTCTTCGCCCTGATAAGTCGGAAATGAAATATCGATAATGACAAAACTAATAGAAAACATTACTGGGCGACCGGATGAAATAATGATATTTTCGTTATAACGATGATCCGATGAACGTGCATGCATTCTGAGCACATTCGAGGATTTAAAGCAAAAGAAATAGAATTCGGCATGAGATTGAAAATAACGTAGTTTTGGGAATATCTGGTGTAGAGTAACTCTAGAAATTCAATAGATGTCGAAGTTTCCATGTGCACCGGATCCGTATAACTCGATCCCGACTATCCCGACATTCGCCCGAATTTAGCTAACGTTGCAAAGTAACGTATCTCTGAATGGGGTATAAATTTAACTTTAGAAAATAACTGATGCGCAGTTATCGATTGCACCCTTCCCACGCAATTTCTCTCACTTGCCTCAGAGTCTGACCCGAAGAGATCAACGTCATCTTCATCTTTTGCGGGTATCGCGGTTGGTTTAGCAGGACACACAGCTATGTACGGCTCCGGCACTGTTTGACTGCCCTGTTTCTGGTGTTTCACCTGTCCCTCCAATAGTCCGATAATGCTCTTTAACTCCTGAACGGCTATTCGAAAAGATGGATAAATGTGGCATATAAATTCATTTTGATCAATCCATCAATGATCCGCGCACCGCCTTCCTGTAAATGATTACATACTTTTTTTGAGATCTTGAACGTCCTTCTCAAGCGAGTCGATTCTCGATACAACTTCCTGGTTGGGCGCACTGGAGAGTGCGGCGATACCGTCCATCTGAAAAATGCTTCCGTTAAACGGAATACTCGTATCGCATGGGAGCGCGTAACGAGCCCAAAGTACCACGTCGATCGAATACGATATTTATCGTTCGAATAAGACTCGCGATAGTCTGACACACACTCGATTTCCAACAAGTCCTGATCTCATTGCGCTCAACGTGCGATATATATAATTTGAGCACACACATACATTGATCAACAATAGTCTGCTGTATATTTAAGCGGGATGTACTACTTATTGTAAAGTATAAACTGTAAAATGACATTTCTTTTTCATAAGCAACTCTATGCAACGTTAATATAGGATATGCAGGGATTACGCATCGCGTTCGCGCGAAAGACATTAACAATTGGGACCACGAAATTCGCTTTATTCACTGATATTATAGAATGCAGTTGTAGGAGAGCTCGAATGTTGTATGCATTTAATCTTATTTCAAACGTTTGCACAATTACTTTCTCGTGTACCACACTTTGAACCGATAATCGTGATGAAATAGCAATTTGATATTCCGAATTTACAATGAAACTTAAAGGAAATTGTGTCGACTTGTTAGTATGTACTTATATTAATTAGCTAAGTGTGTACAGTAATTATATGATCTTGTGGTACGTTCTCTTTATTCGCATGCACGCCGAATAGGAATGAAAAGGGAGATGCGTAAAAAAACTGACTGTCGATGATGGATTGCGAACCGGCAAGCAAATTAAGAGATGTGGCATGTAAAGAGGTGAGCAAGGATTACAGTACTCACACACTGTAAAGACTGTTTAATGTGTTGGCGAGCCTTGGCGACCTCGTTGGCCAAACTTCCACTGGCGGGGAAGATTGGGCAAGTGGATTCTTGGTTCCCCTGCATCCACCGACATTAAAAGGTGAACTCACACCAGGCCGATTATTCCAAACATTCCAATGCCATACCTCCACTAATTTTCAGTCGCACATCGTCGTATTCGTAGGATAATTGATCGTTCGTTCGAGGACGGCTAAGCACCCTCATTCAAGCGAGTGTGTTACGCGATCGAAAAGAGAAACGCGGGGCGAGAAAAATGTGTTACGGCTTCAGCGACGATTGAATGTTTATCGATCTAGTGGAGATCGGCATCTTAGAAACGATAGCGAGTTGCAATAGTAGAGACAAAAGTATGAGATAAGCTGCGATTTTAATAAGGCCCCGATCACGTTGAAAACTATCTTTTGATAGCGCTTCTACGTGTTAAATAGCGAGAAAAATATATAGAAATCAACGTTATAATTGATAATACGCACAAGACGATCTTCTCTAACTTATCCAATCTAATATACATATTGCATTTTACACTACTTTCAAAATTACGGAGAGCTAAAGACACAATCACTAACCCGTACCCTTTACTGTGCAAGGCGTGTGCTATAACGTGCAGTAAAAACAGCAAATTCCATGCAAACCAATCACCTAAGACATTTCGGTTTTAACGCCTGTTATCTGCACTAAGAATAAAACACCTTTATCAGTGTAGAAGCATACATTTAAGTAAAATCTTCAACCGGTTCTGAATAAAAGGAGAACGGAAGACATTGATAAAATATTTGCCACTGATAGTTTCAGGTATCTTTGACTATCGGCTATGGCATTTTTTTATAAAGGGAAATTGGTGTATTTAAGAAGAAAAATCTACGTGCACAAATCGAAATACATTGGTGCTAAGCGTGCACGCAAAGATATAAAATTAGTAGAAACGAATCGAAATAGGCATTTCGCGAAAGCATTCTCTACACTGATTACGTTTTAGTGTAGTATACCTGACTAGGTAATTGCATTTTTTCCTCTTCCTCGCTTCTGTGCTTTTTATCGGATTTCTTTTTTTTTTCTTTAATTTCTTTAGGCTTGCACCTGTTTTCGCTATAGACAAGCGGTGCTATATCTTTGAACCGCGCAGACGCTGTATCGAGAATCTCGTTCATTTCCGCCTTTTCCAGGGGGCTTTCCTCTACCTTCTTCCCGACTTTCTTCCCGTGAGATTTGGAACACTTTGAGACATCATTCAGCCCGTTATCCTGAACCAGCGATTTATTGCTTCTAGACTTTTTGCATTTTGACTTTGTCGCGAAACAAGAATCTACCGAGTCTTGGAGATTTGGTGATACGGGATCATTAGAGTCAGTCAGAGACGAATAGCGTTCCACGTTGTTAGTTATCGCCTTGCAACACATTCCAAGCTAGGAACATACGAAACGCTCCCGTAACATGTTAGCAACATACGATTTTTTAAAAATATCGTATAATGGAAGAAGAAAATGTATATCTCGTGAGCCCATGGGAGTATTCTCTACCACCATAACACAAATAAGAAGTTAGATAATAATTCACCTACAACCAGATTGTTAAAAATGGCAATGAAATACACACCATACACTAAACAAATGGCATTTTTTAAAAATAGCGATATTGCAACCAATCACCAGATATTCCCCGAGGCGCGTATAAGAAATGTTAGTGATCATTAATGTATGAAAATAAGAAGCAGAATGTGAATTAGCTGTGGATGCTGGGGGGCCAGGGATATTAAAGTGATAGTCTATGATTTTTATCCATAAAAAACATATTGGTATTCCGACTTTGCGTTTGCAGAAAATCGATTAAATCGGAAAACAATAGCCAAAGGACCCTTACAATGCAAAACTGAAGCTTCACGTCAAATCACATTTCATCACATATGTACAATACATAAAGTAACGCTCTAATATTACAAAGAAATTAATGAAACAGTGCAAATGAAGTTAACGAGACAAATTTATTCGGTTTCCCGAGTTCATATATATCTTGGAATATTTTCATCGAAATATTCTTTCTTTTCATAATACTGAAGCCAGCAACTGACGCTATAGCAACCACTAGGTGCGACCGCTGGCTTCGGCATCATCTATTTCTTTCTGACCAAAAAAAAAAGAAAAAAAATTACTTTTAAGACGACTTTCGTACCTTAGCAAGCCGTTCAAAATGAAGGCGTTCAGCTTTATCGTAGGATGGCTTGTCGAACCAAACTTTTTCTTGAGCCAATGCCGTTGTTGCCATATTTTATAATCAGTTTACTTGCCTGGCAAATAAGATTAAACACTGCAACAAGAGGTATATTTTGAAGGAATATATGTATAAGTAATCTAAAGTGCGCGTAACAAGAAGACTATTATTGGAATATTTACTTTGTAAATCACAAAACGTGTAAAGACAGTCAGTGCGATTTATTATAAAAAGTATAATACAAAAGCGGATTTAACAATAGCGTAAAAAGTCTGCTTATAGTACTTTATAAAAACAATTTGTTAACGTCTATTAGTAAGAACAAAGACATTGGAATTATTTATAATACAAGGTCATCCTCGTCACTGCTGAAGAATTCGGATTTAAAAGAGACTTTAGAGTCCTTTCGTTCAGGTAAAGTCAATGTAAGAGTTTTGACCTCTTCAAATTTCGTATAACACTTTGCTTTTCCCTTAATTTGACGCAATAACGAGTAAATTTCTCGAGCCGAATCCTCTGGACAAACAGAGGGAAATATTTCTTTGGCTTCAAAATATTCGATAAAAGCTTTGACTTCTTCGAACGACGGATGCGTTGAATAGCATACGTATACAGTTCTTTCTCTATTTTCATCTAATTCTACGATTTTTGATAGATCTCTTCCAGCCCATCGCATTACCGACGGAACTATAGTTAAAATATTGGTATGTTCAACGTCGTGCCTACAATATAAACCACCTCTCTGCATCTTCCCCATGCATGCATGGATGGGTGTGCTATGTGGTTCGTTTGTAATATGACACGCAAGCTCAGGGATACGACAATAACTATCGTATACAAAATTTTTAACGTGAACTTTCTTTTTCAAATAATTTGACAATTCCATATAGAGAAATTCCGAACCATACAAAGCCGAGCATTCCAAAATAACAACATTCCTTGGGTCCTTCTCAAGCCAATCTTTAGCGGCTTTGCATATCTCTAGGAGACTATCTTTCCTACTTGGCAAGTAAGGGAAATTTAAGTTTAAGAAAGTTGTGTCCAAGTAGATTTTATCGAATTTCTTGGGAACCTTCTGTGAATTTACGACACAATGTAAAGGTTTCAACTTGGGATAGTCATCTGGATGAATTCTAAAATCACCGGTGTATAACACAGATGTATTATCGTTTTCAAACTGAAACATTATAGAACCTGGACAATGTCCCGCGGAGATACACGTTACGGTGACAGAGTGTACTTTATTATCATTATCAATGTAGTCAATGATTTCTGAGTTACAAAGCTTAAGCTCCTTAACTCGGTCAATTTTTTCTAAATTGTATTTTCCTTCTAAAAAGGCTTTGCTAATCGGACTACAGTAAAGATACTTATTGAATCTCTCTAAGTTCATCAGGAAATATTCGTTTAATCCCACCATATGATCGGTGTGACAATGACTGAGAAAATAAGCAGAAGACTTTAAGTTCTCGCCATCGAAGCGATCCACGGATATGCCTGGAAACTCCTCGATAGGCCCAAGGAAAGTTGACATTTTTGGATCCTGCAATATAAAAAATCTTCATTCTTTAGAATGAAACTCTCGGGCGTATCGTGTCAAATGTTGTCAAGCAAATGTGCTTTCTTAAATGTTTTCACTAAACATGGAAATCTCAAATCATTTGTAAGATTGGGAGGTCGACACGTCGCAGACGGTACGTCAGATTGTTCTTTCATTATATTTAATTGATATATTGCTAAGCAACCTTCGTGCCTTTACGGAAATCTAATAGGAATATTAAAAAAGCGGCTACCAGCTTGAATACTCGCAATCAAAGGAAAGTTTTAGGTTATGGCTTGCACAGGGTCAAATACGGATGTGATCGCGATCAGTAATTTTTAATTACATAGAACCCGATAAAATGGTATCAAGTTGATTTTCTACCCTCGTGCGACCGTCTAAACAATCTTACGAGCAAATATTGCTATGTAGAACGAACCATGTGCCGTATCGATCGCTCAACTCGCACGTTGGAAAAATTTAAATAACCGTCAAAATTGAACACCTGTAAATACTTCCGAAAAGAGGGTATTCGCAACCAAATATCTTCTATTCCGTATTTCGGTATTGTCGAAACTATCTCGAGTTATCAAAGATCTCTAACAATGCCGAGTAAAATCTCTGCATACCTTTTCGGACGTCCAAAAATTATGCACCACCGATATAACGTCCAAGTGGAAAAGAGATTGGAAAAGAGATCTATGGCCAAGACCGCCAAGACACAGCGGCCAAATCACAAAGCAAATCACTATGGAGTCAAATAAAGTCTAGCACAATTATCAATCGAATTTATTGCATAAATTAGACAAACGCTGCAAAAATATTCCTTGCAATATTTTCCTCATTTCAAATAATACTTTATTCTGAAGATCGAGTAATTTAATTGCCAATGTAGAAGATAATTTGACAACACAGTGACGTATAAATTTTCAAAGCAGAAAGACAATTACTGTCATTATTCGATAACGACCAATATAATACTGCTCCTATTATATCTTCGGAAAGAGAATCTTTTGCAGAAACGCAATAATTCATTAAATAGAGTAATTTTCTAGTCTTCAGTGAGTCCAGTATAAACCTAAGTATTTCACAACGTCAAAGTCATTTAAAAACAAGCGGTAAAATCAATTCACTTGATTCGCGTTGGGCTCCCAGCAGAAACCCGATTCCAGAGAATGGCGTCGTCGCAAGGGTCACCTGGCAGGATGAAAGAGTTTCATTTACCTATTTCTCGCGTAAAAACAATAATGAAAAGTTCTCCTTACGTTGATACTGTCGGTCAAGATGGATTATTTCTGGTTGCTAAAGCTACGGTAAGACAGTGTCTCGTCTTTTCAGTTCGATGAAATGTCAGCGGCACGCTTATCACTTGTATGCGGTCGCCATGCTCGACTGAATTGAGCGGGAACTTTGATCGTGTCATACGTAATCTACGTTTAATTACTATACACGGTGTATTTCACGGTTACCAGGAAATGTTTATACATCACTTGTCGGAAGAAGCACACATACAAGCAAACAAGGGAAACTCTTTGGATTATAAGCACTTGGCGGAAGTGGTGCAGACCAATGACACGCTGGAATTTCTGAGAGAAATAATGCCTAGGAAAATTACCGTGCGAAAATTCAAGGAGATGATAGCAGCGAAGAATTCTTCGCTTTCGTCGAACAGCAGTTCGTCGGAGAGTTCGTCGGACTCCGAAAGCGACAGTCAATCGGATAGTGAATCTGAATCTTCGGACAGTGATGTTAAAGAAATAGAGAATGGGGACTCTTCCAGTAGCGACGCGGAAAGCAAGAATAAGGAAAACGGTAAATGCAATTCAAGTGGAAAGAGTGACTCTAGTTCAAAAAGTGACAGCGAGGAAGAGACTAAAAAATGAAGATAATGGATATCATTTATCGATTAAATTTTTAACAACCATGTTATCCTTTGATCAGTGTCATTGAAAAGTACATAGGCTAGTTCATTAATGAAATCATAGACTTGCCTATATCGAAAAGATTATACAAAGAATTATCATACTATTCGACAAATGAAACAATCTTTATATTGTTTATTTACACACACAATCATCAAAATAGATAATTTCGCTCACCTATTTATTTACTGCAATAGTTACAGGCTGTTATATTCTGAACATCTTTGACTTTTCTCAGACTATTATTAATTGTATTCGTAGTACATCACGTATCCCAGCATGGCAAATGTTTTTGCGAATTAATATACATAGATGAGAAAACTTTCAACGTTTCTGCAAATGTTAAATATTCTCGGATTGTTATAAATCATGTGTATTAATATTCGATGACGGGAAACTATAAGTCATTGGTATGTTTCCTTAGTTGAATTATAAAGAATTTTATGTAATCAGTGAACTAAATTTAGTTTTGGAGAAATAAAAATGCCGTATACTTGGATGAAATACTTATACAATTTATATTTGCTAGAAATTATATTTGTTATACACGTTTCAGCTTCGTATGTATGATATAGAACAGTTTACCTAATCTTGGTGTAATTTCGTATGGGGAGGCATCAGCGGCACCGAAGTAAAGTCATCTTCATTCAATTTTTTTGCTAAGAAATAGATTTCCGCCAATGCTACGACGAGTGCGCAGATTATACCTAACAATAGTCGGAATCCAAAATCCAGACTTCCGATTATCAACTCTACGCCGATGAAGCCAAATGCAAAGCCGGCCAGGACGGAAAATATAAATTGGGCAACGGCTATCAGTTGCTTATTCATTTCTTTCACTGAAAGCATAGACGATCGCATAAGTAAGACGAAACTCATCATTGATCGCGAACTAACGATAGAATTACTTACTTTGGTACGCGATGGTGTCCTCCGGCTGCCTCTTTCGTACCGGATCCACACCTTTCGTCATCGCCTCGTAATCTCTCGCATTTTGTTGAGACGTTAATTTCTGAATTCTCGCTTCCAGCACGGGGTTTCTCGGTGTAACTTTTGGCCTTGGCAAATTTATATCAATGCTCGCCAAAAGTTCGTGCAAGTATACTTTTTGATCCGAAGACTTTCGATACTCCTCCAAATATTTGTTCAACCACTTTACGTCCACAAGTTTCAATAGAACGTCGGAACGTTTCTTTTTAGTGGAATTTTTTAACGCTATAATGCCTACCGGAGCACCCTCTATGCTCGTCACGTTTTTCACAACAAAGTCTATGAGCTTGGAAGTCGGTTTAATCGTAAGGTAAGGATCGCTGATCGGTTCGACGGGCATTTTTGCGAATAACTTAAATAGGAATATTTATAAGTATAACAATCGTAAAGTACAAGAAGTTTAGGGATTAATGTGTAATTTCTTCTCCAAGTCGGCATAAAATTCTTTCAATTCCAGTTCCTTTTCTCGGAAAGTTTGATCGACCTTTTGACACTTATCGCTCATATCATTGATGAATTTCTCCCACTCCGCTTTACGTATTTCTCTCCTTACACATAATTTGTCATCCTGTAAAGGATAATATTCGTAGCTCTAAGTCTAACCAACTAGTCCTAAGTAAACACGTACATAGTCAAATTCGTCCTCTCTTTGAAGCACACATTCGCACATGCTAAGCGCGACATCGACATTGGCTTTCAAGCTGGGTAAGTGACAATCTCCGAGTTGTTCGGCACGGTCCAACTGGGTTTGACCTAATTCGGTGGAATATTCTAAAATTTTAAAGAGGCGTTCTACTTCTCTGTCGCCCCTCTTTTCCTAAAACAAGAAAATAAATGCAAGAGCTGTCACGCTGTGCAACTTTCACGTCAAAAATCTGGCAGCTCTACACGGAAAGTAATATTAATCGCGAGAAATAAAATACCTATATTTTACTGTAACCGTTTTATACGAGAAAACAAATCGAACGATACGTACCTCAAATTCGCGCAAGAAGTACGTTATCTCACCTTGGAGAAACGGTTTGTGATCGAAAAGTCGGCTCCAAATTTCACCTACGTCTATTAAGAAATATTATGTATGTGTAAGAAAATGGTGATTTACGAACGGGCATTCTACGCGATGAAAAAAGTAATATTTACGAATATCACATGATTATCACACCTTTTATGACAGACGCCATATCTTCTGCACCGCGGAAACTCGCGCAACTCGCTCGTCACGTGACAAAGCACGTGCTGCGTGATTTAAATGCTTGGTAAGCGGGTATTCCGAGTATGAATACGTATAAATTATAATTATACGATAGGATGATAGAAATTGATAAATCAATTGTTGAAGTCAAGTTCGATAACCTTGAATTATATATATTCTATATCTCCAATCTTTGTATGTATCTACGTACTGAAGGACGTTTACTTTCAAGTATAACTCGAGACAGGTACGCGCGGCTATTGTCGATGGAAAATGTACGAAGTTTATTGGCAAAAATTATGAGAAATAATGCTCCGTTGATCCTGGCTTTCAGGTGGACACACGAACGCTACCTGAACAAGGGGAGGCAGAGAAGGAACATAATTAATTTATGATTTCTCACATAATTGATATTGCTTTACGCAGTTATACGAGTCCAACGCGCTTCGTTGATCTAAAAACAGAAGAAAAAAACGGAAAAACATGTAAGGTTAAAATAAAAAGAACAAACTTTATGAAATTCGAATGCGTTATTAATATTACGCACGCACTTGCGATATGTAGTACCAGTCAGTGACAATAGGCACCTTATCATGAGTGGCACGTATCCGTCCGTTTACAAGCTCGGTTTAACAAACTCTCGCGTTACGCGGTATTCGATATGTCATTGTGTTGACGCGCATGGAAGAGGAACTCCTTGAGGAAACCGTATACCTTTCCACGATATCCGACGTAACGAAGGGGAGGAATTGCTGTATATATACGCGAACCTCCTTCGAGCTATTGCTATTCCTTCCACAGTTTAGCGCGTTATTAAACCGACAAGACTAGAATTGAAACTCAAATGGATCAGCTTTTCATCTACCTTATCCTCTTGATGTCAGCCACCGTCGTGTAAGGAAATCTTTTACGATTTAGTATTATACCAATTGTGTTGTTAAGATGAGTTAAATATGCGACTTCGCACTATTATTTTCGACCATCAAAGGAGGGCGGAAGACGATCAAGGTAATTGCCACTGTGCGGTCTTATCGGAAGACGTTCAAGAACCGATTTTGGAACGCACTCTTTCGTTCAACGTAACTTGCGATGACGATGGCGCGGAGAAATGTCGATTGCTCTGTTTGGCTCTGGTAAAAATTGAAATACTTCTCTCGGTAAATACGGGAAATTCGAATGTAACTAAATATGACTTTTCCGCAGGCTCAGGGTGCGCAGGAACAAGCTCCAGCTATGATTTGCGAGAAATTAAAAATACACGTAGAGAATTTAATGGTATGCATCCCTTTTATTTATGTATTTCTTTTCAAATATAAAAACCCGTCTCATCATTCAACAGGTATCGGTTCACACAAAGTCCTGTGATGCGGATTCCTGGAAATATAGTGGATTGAAGGGCTCGGAACCGATTTGCTGCCACGAAGGAAAAGTGGCTTCGTGTAACGAGACGGTATCCACGGTTGACGGCGAATACTAAATCATGACGCGCGCGCGGTGCTAAAATTACGCTAATGACGACATTATTAAGTGATGCAGGGAAATTGCGTTCGATGTAAGCATTCTTTTAATGTATTAGGCAGAGTTTAGCGAATCGTTCGAATGGTTTGAAGGGGCGACTCGAAAGACATTGCGCATCAGTATGACGGGTAATCTATTCGTAGGTGCAATCACGCTTGGAGTATTTTTATACGGACAACGGCTTCGCTTGTTATTATTATTTTATAATTTGATAGAAAGAGAATATGCATAGTGATTTGTTTATTAGTGCGAACGTTAAAAAGTGTCAAAAATAATTATTATACAATTGTATTAGCCCAATCGAATATTATGCCACCCATACGTGTCATATAAATAATTATAAGGATTGAATATTATTCAAAGAGATGAACATACAGAATTTCCTCAGTTTCTCCCCTTTTTTATAACAGCGTGTCGATATCCGTACCTGCGCTGATTTTTATTTACCAACACGTCATTATCGAGGTAGACCATTACCTAGGCTACAGACTCATGCCGAGAAGACTCGTGAACACGAGAACCTGTCCACACTCTTATAATACCGAAAATAGACTCACGTCGAGACGTCTCGGCGAGAAGGCTCGCCGAGAAAACTCGCGAATTCGAGAACCTGTACTCTTCAAATAGTTTCTCATTTGCGTTCTCGACCGTTCGTCGGTATGGACGACATCGAAGATAGGTAGTGCAGCGACTTTGGTTTTGTGTGCGCTAGCATACCAAACCAAGTAATACTAAAAAATAAAATTAAGAAAAGGAAAAAATGCAGGCGTCGGCGGATGACGTAAATTCATCAAAACAGAACCAGGTTTGTTTTATTTTATTTTTGATGTTACCGACACGAAAGAGTTTCTCTTTGCGAATTCACCGTTCCACCGTTCAATTTCCTGGGATCCGGTTCCATTTCGTTCGTTTCTAGCGTTGGTGGAACCAGACCCCTCGCGCTGACGGCAGTGCATGTCCCGAGACATGGAAAGATGGCGACGTATTTGAAGCGAACGTCAAAATTGTTTGATTTATCGCTATCGCGGACGTCCGCGGAGGTGAATCTTCGGGATTTGATGTGCCCGGTGTGCAGGGGCATACTGATCGAGCCCGTGACGCTACCGTGTACGCATAACCTGTGCCTACGGTGTCTGAAGGGTACCTTTGAACACAACAGTCTGAGCTGTCCCCTCTGCAGAGTTCGGGTCGGTTCTTGGCTACGTACCGCCACCAAATCCGAGACACTGGTGAACAATGGACTCTGGGAGCTCATACGCACCCGATTCCCCAAGGAAGTTCAGGGCAAGAACAACGGCGACGAAGAGGACCTCGAACTAGATTCTGGTGAGCGTCCTCTACGAGAGAATAAACAAACATGACCTAACCTAACCTTCTCTCTAAATTTCCCTCTACACGTAGTTCAGAAGCTTTTCTCCGACTTTGCTTCAATTGCCTCGAGTCTTTGCGAACGGAATTGAGTTACTAGCCAAATTGACAAATACTCAAAGGAGTCTTCTCCCCACGTTTACCCTGTAAATCCTTGAGATTCCCTCTTATTTGGCATTAAATGTTATCCTTTGTTCGCTCAGATTTCACCACTAAAAAAATACTCAGTGCCGCAGGAGAGATTCGCAAAGAATATGAGGCTCAACTTCAGATGGCTGAAGAAGAGATGCGACGAGAGAGGGAAGCCGAAAGAATAGCGAGCGAAGTTTTGATTCGCAAGATTCAAGCGGAAGAGAGAGAACAACTGGCTCAATTGGCGCAGGATCAGCTGCTGGCAAAGACTCTGGCAAAACGGAATTTAGCGGGGAAGGACAAAGGATCTGCCAAGTATTACGAAGAGAGTTTAAGAACGTCGCAGGATGGAGCTCTCGGTGCGAATGCGGAGCGAACAAAATATATTTCAAAATTGCCAGCCGTGCCTAGAGGGGAAAACTCCAGGTTGGAAGATGAAAAGGCGAACTCGGTGAAGTTGAAAGAGGGATCCGAGTCGCGAAAGTCGAACATCGCGTTGATTTCGAAAATTCGCGCCGAGAGATACGCTTCCAGCGCGAAGGGAAGTACGTCGGGCACTTGCAGAACGTCTCCGGATAAATTCTGCTTCCAAAAGTCGATGCCCGTTCACAATGCTGTAACGAGAACGCTGAAACATCAAGTCATGACAAAAATGACTCACCCGAGCTGTTCGAGTTACGCGCCGGAGCCTGGTTGCTCCGGATCTAAAATATATGGAACGCAATGCAAAGAAGAACTGCACGTGCCTAGCGACGTTCTGACGAGTAAAAAGAAGAGTTTGGGGGTGGAAATTTGTATGACGACGAACGTGGGTGACGAGAGGATCGGGAGTGCCGAAAGTGCTGGTAGCCATGATAGTATAAATCAAGAGATTCACCACTTCAAACCAATCAAAGCCATGCCGCGTACGCCATTGAAAATGTCCTCGGGTGAGCAAACTACTTCTCAACGATTGTTCTCAAAATTGAATACAAAGCTTTGCTCGAAAATAATTGATCCGCTCTTCATTCCAGATGGTAGGCAGATCGATCCAAAATTAATCAGAGTGATCGCCATAATAAAACGGATACCCAATGCTATGCCAAAACCACCGTCACCCACGCCCTTGAAACGAACGCTCGGGTGTTCTTGGAGCGCCTTCAGAGGTACGCGTTACATTCGAAAAATCAAGACGTCTCCTCGTATATAAATCTTCCGCGCATAGTTTACTTTTCGAACTCGGTTGTTTGTACAAGACCGCGTCACGATAATTCCTTTTCGTTCTGCGTTACAGGTAAAGTGAAGCAAGATTTGAAACTGAAAGAAAGGCCAAGCAACCAGCTGAAGATAGAAGACGAGGAGGATGTAAAACCGTCAACGTCTGTCGTTCAATCCCAGAGCATTTCCGGTAAACAGGTAAAACTACAAGTATCCGATACCGTACGTAGGCTCGATCTGGATCCCGAGGTATCCTTCGACAGCAACAAGAATTACGCGAAGAACATAAATAGAATAATAAACGGCACTAAAGTGAGCAAAAAGCTGATTTTGGACGAGACTGTGGATTCGGGAAAAGTGGGTAAATCGTGGAAGGCTCAGGTTAGGAACGGTACGATAGCGAAATCTAGACGACGAAAAAATTCATGGAGTGATATAAAGCATGTCGAGCACGCGGTTGAGTCGAGGGTCGTCAATGAAGATGAATCGATGAACGATACGCGTTCGCCGAACCCCGCGAATGTGTACGCGAAGGACGAGAAACCTGGAACGTCGAGAGACGACCCGGCTGTAGAGAATATCGCGGAAAGAATCAAAAAGAGAAAACTGAATATTGGTAAAGAAGCTTCGACGAGTTCGCAAAATTCAGCCGCGGATGTAGATGCTTGTCAAAGAGGCACGAGGGGCAGGAAACCGCTAAAGAAAAGGAATGCCGAGGATGCGATAACCACCGGCGAACCATGTTCATCGGGGTCGGAAGGGAGGCTGAAGAGAAAATCCACCGCGAAGACGTTATCGCGATCGAAACGTCAGAAAACGTCCACTCGAGCGAACGCCGAGAACACGTCAAAGAGCGTAGCTTCTCCGAGCGATACGAGTTCCGACAGCGACACGTCGGTGGTTAAGAAGCTCACTCGAAACAATTATCCCGGCAACAAGCGAGTTACGAGGAACGCGACCAAAATAACCAACGGATCGGACGTTGCAAAGAGGAAATATCGCGAAAGCACATCCACGAACGATTCCTTCGAGCTCAGCGACGGAATTAAAACCAACGAACGTGCCTCCGAGAACGAGCGCTTCGGAAGTGACCAGAATGTCGACGGCAATGCTTTGGACGAGGACGTGATCGCGGAGCAAAAGAGAATCGAGAGACTCGTCCAACAAGAGAAGGAAGACTTCGAGCTAGCTCAGAGACTGCAGGCCAAGTTCAACGAAATGGGAAGGATCGCCGGGCGTACCAGGGGCTCCAGAAGAGCTCTCGAGAACGAGATCGTCGAGCAGATTTTGCCGAAAGTGGACGAAAGGAAAGAGATCGATAAGGGAAATACGATACATACTGCCAAGCGCGTAAGCAACGATCAAACTGCGAGCGGTCAAACCAACCAGCGCCGAAAGGTGCAGAGGCGCGTTCTCAAATGAAATATCGATCGTTAATTACACATTCACCACGAGCCCTCCATATTGGATGTTCCTATATACGTTAACATAAAGTAATTGTTTGAAATTCAATGACTATGTATAATATTTTTTTTGCGTTTACAAACAAATTATTTGCGTAAAGTAACATGCGTACCTGGGTAGTAGAGGGAGGGCCGTATTAAAGGACTCTTAACCGACACGGTTGCAATTCCACAGTTCCAAAGATAAGCCGGATATACGAGCGTATCGCCGTAGCTGCATGTGACAATTAAGGACGGTGATGTAGATATTTGAAATCTTAGCACAGTCACCGAATTTTATAATTTAACCGATCGGCAAATAGCAGTTTTAACTCGTAAATCCCGGTGGGACGTGCGAGCTCGATCCTCGTGCAAACTCACGCAACAGTGCGCGGAAGATTGAGGCAATGATCAACTGTGGAGATTTAACGCGAGATTTCGAGGATAAACACGTCCGACCGTATTTCGTTTGAGACGCTAAAGCGGTCAAAAAAGGTCATTCGCTCGTCCCAGTTTACTTTATGCAAGGTTTTCTTCCATTCAGCGCGACCACTCTAAATATTTCAGTATCTTCCGATTTGCATCGGAATATTTTTACCCCGAAGGTTTCTCCCGTCAGCAAACGTGACGGAGACATTTGGCATGACCACGTTACGTGGAATATTCTGTATATAGTTTATCCTGAATGATTAATAAATATTAGGTACACTTGTGCATTACGCGATAAACACGGAGATTCGTAATTTACTGCAGTCGTTGCACGCAGAAAGTCCTAAAGTTTCGGATAATCAAGTATTATCTATATTCGCTATTTAGAAATTCGCGGAAGTTTCGATCGCTCGGTGGACGTTAAATAAATGTCCATGGGGTGCCATATTTTTTTAAATTTACGCTAAAACCGAGGAACACGTTGAATTGGACATGGTCAGGTTGACGTCAGATAACTATTTTTTATAACTAATCCTTGGCCCTCCCATTATATTATAATACCGAGAAGCTTAAGCATTTTGGAACATCCTAATTTGTGTATACAGAGTTCTTTATACCAGTGAGCCGCGCCATATATGGGATATGTATATCCATAGTTGGGGCCGGTACGAATCCATTGCGGCAATGGTTGCGAGAGGAGGAACGATACGGTGGATCTTGTGACATTTCTTTTATCGGACGGGTAATACGTTCGGGACAAACGGTGCGTACGAAATTCTCAAGTAGGTGTAACTTTTCCGCTTTTCCGCACCGATCGAACGGTATTCCAAAAATTACCGCGTCCAGTTTCAATATCAATGTCCGGCGTACTTGCGAGTATTTGTGTTGTAGCAAGTGTTCGCACGTATTCGTGACGATTGGCTTTTTTACGATTTATCACCGTCGAATCCTAGATCGAATCGCGATTACGCTTCCTGCCGATCAATCTTGTATATTAAAATTAATGGTACATCATCACGCACATTTATGAGATGTGTAAGATGTATTACTAAGCACCGTTGCCAGTGTACACGTTGCGTATTAACGCGGACTGAGGGGGTGATTTCCCTTTAGTCGTCCTCTATTGTAGAAAGCTATAATCGCTTCCCTTTCTGCATCGGGATCGGTTGCTACGTGGAAGATCGTCTTGGTCGGTTACTCGTCCGTTCTTCCATCATAATGTGTAATATAATAGAACACCTATGATTTGTATCCCTTTTTTTTCATTGCAATTGAACATACCATAACATTCGGTTATCGTCCGATAAGTCTGAAACAATATTATTAGTGTTTATAAAAGTATTTCGACGTAGTATATCAATTCCGGTGTCTCTTCCTTCCCATCGTTCGGCCGCATTAATTCACCCGCCCACCTCACCCTCTTTCCCGAACGCAGTCAAGGATCGTCTTCCCGTTGATCGTCTTATCCTGGTCTAAAAGAGCTTTCGAAAGCTCTTTTAGACCAGGATAATAATAAGTGCAGACCCCTATTATTTTTCGTCACTTTTTCAGTTAAACGCTCCTACTTATAATTCCAATCCCCCTCTTGTATTGATCTTTCTTCCATTCTTCTCCTTTTCTTGTGTATATAGAAACTATAGAATATCACATAATTACGATTATGGAGAAAATACATGTTAATCCTTTTCAAAAAAATTACTTACGCGCAGGACCGCTCGCGGATCTTGAGTTCGACGCGGTCGATCTTGCGTGAAAAGGACGTTAATTCTTAAGGAGAGTATATTGTATAAAAAAGGAAACGCGGATAGGAATTCGAAGGAAACAAATACAAGGGTGCATAGAAAAAAAGAGTATCCAGAGTTACGGAACAATTACAAAATAATATTAGGAAGTACGAATAACCGATGAAAATAGATTGTAAACAAGAGAGTAGTCTTAAATTGAATGAAGAGAAAGTTAATAAAAGAATTAACAAATATAATATCACTGTCGATTTTTATCACGTGACAGTTTTATATTAGCGACATAAATGTATATATACGTTGCGTATTAACGTCCAGCTCTGATAGCGAGACTTATGCGAGTTGCCGTAAGAATGATACGGTTCCTTCAAAAGATCTCGGAGTCGTGGCTTGGTCATAGCTGTGCGGATTTGAATGTGTATGTACGCGTAAAGAATATATACTTATATGCCGGAAATGATATGGCAAAAATAACGGAAGCCCACAGAGCAGCGTTAGAGTCGCTTTTCGTTGCTCCTCGGTGCACCGTATTTCTACGGTAATAAATACCTAAATAACAATAATGAACCTCAAACAATTAAATAACTATGTAGCGAATGTAGCATGTATATCTATAACCGCAATGATATATAATAGTGAAGATAGTAAGGGAGAGAAAGAATAGTATATAGTAAGAAAAACTATCTGTACAAACGAAAGGTTTTTTTTTTATTAAAAGTTTAATTATATCCTTGCTTCATCAGCGCGAGCTCCATTCCTATGATGCTAAAGCTAATAGTTGGAATCATAGCGCGTAGTAGGCACGGTTCGTAATACATCCGTCGCCTCACCGTTCCCCTGATGCCGGAGTAAGAAGTCAGAGATATAACGTACCAGACAGTAGGTACGGTCCGTAATACGTTCGCCACCGGTAAGGCGGCAACCGTACGAGTGCCGTACCTAGTGGCTGCTAGCTCCGACCGTTAATTTCAGTACTATATAGGGCAATTACTACTGCATACGTGCGCGCCTATACTCCGCATAATCGTATTTTCGAAATTTAATCCGCGATCTGCGATTTATATGGGTTTAATCTCGGAAAATAACGCGTATATAATCACCGAAGAAGCTATTACTACTCGTGCATAAAAGATGTATTCGCTCGGATATCGTAGAGTGGGTCATGGATGCATCAAAAGGTAAGTGTCGAAGATTTCTTATATAACCAGCCTATGACGAATAGACTGCGCAATTATTTAAGACGACCGGTCAACGCGCCCGCGGAGTCACGTTATGCACTCCTCACGTGCACTATCCCTGCAGCAGTAGCGGCCACCACCGTCAACGTTCAAGCTCTTATCCTCCACCTTCGTTACGCCGCTGTAATATTTCACGGCGAAGCCAACTACGTATTTATAATCAATCGTGTGTGCCGTGTGAATTTTATATTTACACGATAAAAAAACGCCGAGGCATTATTTAAACTGTGTCGCGTACACAGGCATACGTTCAAGTTCGACCTATTGGTTAATATTAAACCGATCTCGGAAACGGAGGCTTCCAGCGATGCTCGATTATATCATTTAAATTGGGTATCGCTGGTATTAATACGCTAAAGTATCATAAGCACTATAGGTGACAATAGTAGGATTACTGCGCTCGCTTTATTATTAACCCGTCATTATTATTAGCTGCCCAATCAATACCACCCCGTTTTGCGTAAGTGCGTGCATCATTTCAATAGTTTCCCCGACCGAATATAAGTCTGCTTCCGATCGATTGAACGATATCGGCTGTGCAGACAGCAAAGCTCATAATAATTGCCGCCGCAATAGTCAGCCACGATACAACGATCGGCTAAAGTTATACACGCTAGTCGCTGGTGTCGAGATGTGTCTACTTTTCTCGGTTGTTTACAGCTAATAGCAGACGATTAACCGCATACGTAATACATTTCATCACAAAGGAGAGAAACGGCAGCTTGGCTCGCTGTATTTGGTTTTGCGGCGATCGATCGTCCGGCTACCTTATTCACATCGAATTGGCATTTAAAAAAAAAATAATAAAAACAAGAATCGAAGAGGCGACAGGGTGAGGCATATTTGGATGCAAACACTCGCTAGAGAGAGTGCAGCAAAAGAATGAGAGTCCACGGCTCCGGAGAGAGGCGCGATCGGACCACGGTGACTGCAACGTGACTCCGCGTACCATGTGAACGGTCCGACCAATCGGATCGGTCGCGAAATCCGCGGTCACGTTGCACTCGGCGTGGCTCGTGCCTCTCTTCTCCCCTACACATTGCCATCTCGGTGGCCCCTCGCGTTTCCCCTCACGTCACCGCCGCCCAAGGTGTATACGTCGCTTTGCAATAGGCTCTTTCCTACGAACAGTTTCCCTTGGCCAGAGCGAGTTAACAGTCGCGTCGACGTTTCCGCGTCTCCTTAAAAATTATTAATAACGCGCGCTATTCATCCTGACGATATTTGGGGGAAGGGGGAGGAAATTTCAACCCCCTTCTCGGCTTCGAATCGATGCGACATTGCGCTTGTACGACACCTGTAGCGGTATAGCCTCGAGTCAAGACCAATATGATAATAATAATTCAAGACAAAAGAGTGCAAGTGTTGTAATTGGAAAAAAAAGAGAAAAAAAAACGAGAAACCTATCGCGAGAAGAGGTGAAGTTTAATCGTCATTCTTGGGAAAATTTTGGGTAATCTCTCGTTTCGAGGGGTGGTTTATGATAGAAAAGTGATCGACCATCGCTGGTGTGGAAGTATATGCGCGTGTGTAAGTATAACGTTCGTATAAGTCTCGCTATGGGTGCACTGCACGCGAATACTTCTAGCCCATATGTGCAGCAAGCGTGCATACGTATAGATATAGATACAGATCTCTCTCTCGCGTGAAATGTCGCGAGCGAGAGAGCGCACGTAATACTCTTTCTCCCGCCACGCTGCGCTTTACGAATAAAAGGCCAGCGTTCGATACGTTCAATTTCGCGGCGGGATCGCGACGCGAGGCGCGATGTATGGGTGGCGTTGAGGGAAGCGGCAAAATTGCCTCGAAATGTATAACTCCGAAACGTAAAGGCGTAGCGGAGCTCCGAAATTTTTGATCGAGCTCGGTTTAGATTTTCCGGCGAAGGCGGTACATTTTCGCCGCGGAAAACTCACGATACGCGGCTACGTAGCGTTGGTTAACGAGATTTGAAGAGCGCTCGAGAAAATTCGATTAGAACGAATCGCTACGCTCGAATGGATTTCGTCAATCGGCTCGTTATTCGATATGATTCCCTATTAGAACGCCCCGTGATTCCACCGAATTTGTTCGCGAAGTAGATATAACGCCGGCGCCGAAATGCGTGCATAACGAGAGCCCCTGACACTGTAATTGACATCGATTCAATTAGGTAATCTTCCGCCTGCGACGAGCTATATTCGCGTGTGTACAGCATTACGTCTTGGGACGCCTACGAGGTGTCAAGTACAGCGGCGGGTTGCCCGCGCGAAGGGGCAAGTAGAAACGGCAACGACTTGGTCGGCCAACTCCGAGTTATCGACTCGGGACTCTCGTGCGATGCATGTTTTTCCCGCGCTTCTGTATTCCGTCTTTCTCCGAAACGATCTTCAGGTTCGAACGGAAAAATATCCCTTTATCTTTCCGAATCTGAAATCTACGCTTTCCTTTCTCGTCGCCGCGTGCGCGCCGGGTCGAGGTGCGCTCCTTCGGAGCTTAAGAATGGAGCAGACGTTCATTGAGGTAAAGAGGAGAGCCCGCCTCTCGCGACCGACCTTACGTAAGTCGGTGCGTATACTATCGATTCGTGGAAGGCTTGCCCCGCGTATTGCGCGAGGCGAGAGAGTTCAGGAGGCTCCCCGTACGCGCGCGATCTCACGTGGCCAGATACGTGATGAGACCACCTCGTCGGCAGGGGGAATGCTTCGGTCTTGGTTTAGCTGTCACGGAGCACAGATGTGACGCATTTTAGCGTAGCTTGCACTCGCCAATCGGGTAGCGACGATAGACGTAGGGGGCGAAGAAGATTCGGACGATAACGCGAAAATAATAGACACACATTTGTCTAACAAACGGATCATGGAGATATCCTTGAAACGTAGGGAACTGAAACTACAAGCAGATTAGTAGTAAAATTCCGTACAGGTCAGGCTCGCTCGCACGAAGTAGCGACAGTAGAGAGATAGAACGGACAGTGTCAGCCTGAAGTTCTTCCTTAAAGCTATTCTCGATCTTGAATATTCGACGAGTCATTTATTCATATCTTACACAAATTTCTCTGAACTCAAAACAGAAATTCCAACGCGTAATCGCAACATCATCGCGTATCGTCGAACTTCCCTCCGCGAAGTGGAGCAATTCGTACGTCAACCGCGACGATTCGGATCCACCGAGATGTGCCATCCACTACGCGCGATATAAACGAAGCCGGGGCACGCGCGCGCTCACATACCAATGGCGTCAGTTCACGGTTGAGACTCGTGGGGCGGAAGGATGACCGGAAGTCGCACCGAGCAGGGGCCAGGGGGTGCAGTGCCGAGGGACGGTAAAAAGCACACGGTCCACTGGTTCCGAAAGGGGCTCAGGCTTCACGACAACCCTTCTCTGCGGGAGGGTCTCGTGGGGGCATCCACGTTTCGCTGCGTCTTCGTTCTGGATCCCTGGTTCGCCGGAAGCACCAATGTCGGTATCAATAAGTGGAGGCAAGTTCACGTTTCGTTGCTACGCATCGGCGACGATCCCTCGAAGATCGAAAGATCGTCCAGTAAACCGTTTCGTCGGTGCATCGCGCAGATTCCTCCTTCAGTGCCTGGAAGATCTGGACAGCTCTCTCAAGAAGCTCAGCTCCAGGCTCTTCGTGATACGCGGCCAACCGGCCGGCGCGCTACCGAAGCTCTTCAAGGAGTGGGGCACCACGAATCTGACATTCGAGGAGGATCCCGAGCCGTTCGGACGAGTCCGGGACCACAACATCTCGGCGCTCTGTAATGAGCTGGGTATCTCGGTGGTACAGAGAGTCTCGCATACTCTGTACAAGTTAGATCAGTGAGTCCGAGAATGTTTCGTTTAATCGGGAGTCTTTGATCGGTTAGTTTCTCGTCCCAATCCCCGGACCTGGACGTCGAATCGGGTGATCGGAATCGATACGGTCGAGGCTTCTCGAACCGAGTGTTTCGACGTGTTTTGCATTTTTGTCGCCTATATTCTCGATAGTTGGCGCGGCTATTATTCGTGACTCGTTCGATGCGACCTTGAATCTCGTTAATCGGCAACAAAAATGGATTCAACCAACAGTCGAATCTCCTCCGATGCAGGATCATTGAAAAGAACGGATCGAAGCCCCCTCTGACGTACCACCAGTTCCAAAATGTCGTGGCTAGCATGGACGTCCCCCAATATCCGGATCCCCCGGTCACCGCCGACTGCATAGGGGACGCTTACACTCCCCTGAGGGACGACCACGACGACGTGTACGGAGTACCCACCCTGGAGGAATTAGGTACTCAAGTGCAATTATAGAAAGCTCCCCGACGCTCTTCCCTCCGTTCCTCGTCATTCTTTGCCCTCTCTCTCTCTTTCTCTCCGTCGTTTTCCCAGGATTCGATACCGAAGGATTGCTACCCCCGGTATGGGTCGGCGGCGAGAGCGAGGCTCTGGTTCGACTCGAACGTCACCTGGAGAGGAAGGCTTGGGTGGCGAGTTTCGGTCGACCGAAAATGACACCCCAATCGCTTCTCCCCAGTCCAACCGGGCTCTCGCCCTACCTCCGCTTTGGCTGCCTCAGCACCAGGCTCTTCTACTACCAGCTGACGGATTTGTACAAAAAGGTGCGCTCTTTATTAGAAGTTTCCCGAGCGATTCGACGACGGAGACTTATCCGAGCGCGCCGATCGACGCGTAACTGTTTCGTTATCGCGTAATGGTCGCTCGTGAGCTCCGTTACTATTGCAGATAAAGAAGGCCGTGCCACCGCTGTCGCTTCACGGACAACTCCTCTGGCGAGAGTTCTTTTACTGCGCCGCGACGAAAAATCCGAATTTCGATCGCATGCAGGGTAATCCGATTTGCGTTCAAATACCCTGGGACAAGAACGTCGAGGCACTGGCGAAGTGGGCCAACGTGAGTGCAACTCCCTCGAGAGATGAAACGTTCTCCGGGCTCGCGTTTTCCTTTTTTTTTCATCGACAATTATATTAACGGACGGCGGCATCACCCGCGGGGGATGTTGCGCTCTCTCTTTCTCCCTCTCTCTCTCCTCTCCCCTCCTTCTACTTCATTTCCCACGCGTACCATAGCGTTTCATTCCCATTTTACGAAGTCCGCCTCGGTCGTCGGGAGTCTCGCCGGACGGGATCTCTAAAATTGAAACTCCACCGTCACCGTTATACATTTTCATCCCCCAATAGGGACAGACGGGATTCCCTTGGATCGACGCGATAATGACGCAGCTGCGGGAGGAGGGGTGGATCCACCACTTGGCCAGGCACGCCGTCGCCTGCTTCTTGACCAGAGGCGACCTTTGGATATCCTGGGAGGAGGGGATGAAGGTAAAGGGTGCATAGACATTAACTCTTTGCGTGATATATTTTCGATGAAGGTGTCGAACTTTGAAAAAAGAAAAATATACATTCAATTCAGGTCTTCGACGAGCTTCTACTCGACGCCGATTGGTCGGTGAACGCGGGAATGTGGATGTGGTTGTCATGCAGTTCCTTTTTCCAGCAATTCTTCCACTGTTACTGCCCCGTTAGATTCGGTCGTAAAGCCGATCCGAATGGCGATTACATCCGGTAAGAGAATCAGCCGAAAAGGGCGATCGAGTTTCTCGTTTCACGTATTTCTAGCATTATCGCTTCTTCCGCTTTTTCCGACCCGATCTCGTTCAGGCGATACTTGCCGGTCCTGAAGAGCTTCCCGACGAAATACATCCATGAACCGTGGACCGCGCCGCTGAGCGTGCAACGCGCCGCCAAGTGCATCATAGGCAAAGATTACTCCTTGCCCGTGGTGAATCACAGCAAGAGCTCCAGAATCAATATCGAACGGATGAAGCAGGTCTATCAGCAGCTCAACAAGTACCGCGGAAACGGTGAGTACAGACCGAAGGATGTCTTTCTCTCCATGCGAACGAATTAATCATTCCTCTCGTCTCCCTCGTTTCAGGAGCGACCAAGGGCGAAGCTGTAGGTGAGTGGAATTCAGAAGTGTGCATAAATTCTCGCATAAAAAATATTAAAATTGCGCTCGAAGATTTTAATTTAATTTATCCCGACTTTTTTCAAAGGCCTACTGAGTATCGCACCCACGATGCCGATATGCGGCGAGTCGGAACGGAAGTGCGAACGATCTCCGAATCCCGACGAGGATCAGAACATGGACACGAACAGCAGCTCCGTGCAGCAGCAAAGCGTGCATTGAAATTCGAATTTGTGCGCAACTTTATATTCAGTCGCAAAGTGTGGACGTTTAAAGACTCTCCGATACGTCTCTTTGATACTCTTTGAGAGATTTGTATTGTTTATTTTTTTCTACCGATCATCCATATTATATCGTTTTATATGCATTTATATAATCCCACGAGCCAACTTTTATATTCCCTTATACGCGCGTCGGTGTTACGCGCGAGACGAGCGAGGATTATTATCGGCGTTGCGGTGGAACGGGGAGCTTATCGCGCAAATGGTATCGACTGTGTCGCCTGCAGAGTACACTCTGTACCTAAATAATAAGGTTCCTAGAGGTAAGTTTTTCATGCATTCGAGTATGTTGACGGTATTAATAATAAAAATACTTTATCTACGCGTTTAATAAGATCTGACTCCACTCCGCTTTTCCGAAAGACCTCCCAAACATGCGGCAAATTTTAAAAATCCAAATACGAAGTAAATTTTGAATTTACAAGACGATCGCTGAATAAATTCCTTCACTAGACCTGTAGGGAAATTGTCACTTACCGTATATTTCACAGGAGGTATTATCGCAGTCGCCCGTCAATCGCAATCGCGGTCTCAATAATCGTGATTCATGTCAACAAATGATATATTTTTAGTGCCTATACAGTGAGTTCTTGCCTCCACTAGTTTTACAGTACATTTCTCATTAGATTTAAACAATTACAAATGAATACTTCCCAACACTCAAAACTGGAACTAATTTCTCTCGTTATCATCCTCCCGTCTCTCTTACAAATGATTACATAGGTTTCTTTTTTTTCTTATACTCCTCCTCGCCGTGATAATCCATAATTCATAATAATAATAATAATCATATTATTATTCGTAGAGTACGCTTCCTCCTCCATCCTCCACCCCCCTTCCGACACGTAACCCCCCAAATGAATAAATTACAGTACAAACGAAATGATTACCGTCGTCGTCGTCCCTGCTTCGCCATTTTCATCCATTCCTTCGTTTTTTTTTCCATATTTCTTCTTCTAATTTCGCGAGTACAGAAGGCACCGACCCCCGAGAACGCGAAGGCGGTGCTTCTATTTTCTCTTCTCTCGCGCTCGACGTTCTCATACTCTTTTCTTTTCTATTTATCCGTCTGTCGTTCTGTGGTAGGTGGTGATGGTGGTGGTGGTGGTGGTGGTGGTGATGATAATGATGGTGGTGGTGGTGGTGGTTGTAGTTGTGGTGATGGTTCGTGGCGGGGGCAAATTTTATGTGGTAATTGTATTGGTGTGGGCAGCACACGCTTTTTTTTCTTCTCTCTACCACGCTACTAAACTACGGGGGCCCGAATCGCCGCCCTTTTCGTATCGCATCGACATTCTCGGCGCCTCCTCTCTCGCTGCTCCCCGATTTCGATCGTTTCCACCCTTCAAATTCTAATGGACTTCGTACGTTCTCCGCGTCGTTTTCGCCGTGCGGACGAAGGGAGGGAGAGAGAGGAGAACGTTGCGCCGAGAGAAAAAATCGTCGAGCAGGGCTCCGATCGGATGAGCGCACTTAAGATCGGGGCGCTGCTCGAGTCTCGCGCCGATTATTTAATTATTTTTTTTTTCACGCGCGGTACGATCGCTACAGTTAAAATCGTTTATGAAAATTCCGAGCGCACGTTCCGTTCGTTTCGTCGAGTTCGCGGCTCCGTGCCTCCATCGTCGCGGGTCTCGACGGCGATTCGGGTCCCTAACAAGACCGTACTTGGTCGGAAAAACGATTTTTTTTCTCGCAACATTATTTTTTTTGTCTATTATTCACGTATTAAGGTTCCTCCCTTCCCGCTTCCGCGCTACACGGTACAATTTGGTTCGAAATCCTAATCCCTTATAGCCTACAATTTTTTTTATCTCCAACGATCGCAGCGTCGCATCCCCGTCGCCGAAAGAAACAATTTTTCTGAAATGAAGGAACTACGCGGTACGCTCGTTTCGCCTCGATGCTCGCTTCCTTTCTCGCTCTCTCTCTCTCTCTCTCTCTCTCTCTCTCTCTCTCTCTCTCTCTCTCCCATCCTTACACACTATCGCACTCGTTCACGCGCGCGCAACACTCACTTTGATATCTTGGTTCTACCGGTATACTCGCAGGAACAGAAGCGCGCGTCCCTGCATTTCCTATTTTTTTATTACCGCGCGCGAGAGAGAGAGGCGCGCCGCACACACGCATACACGCAAACGGCAATACCAGCGCGCGCCCTAAGTCGAAGCGCACTAATTTCTCTCCTACTCCCCTCCGCTTTTGGGTGGACCGTGATCGATTTCGAGCCCAAGATCGACGGGGCGAGAATGAGAAGAACGAATGAGGACGATATATTTATGTGCCTCTTATTTATATATACATATGTATAATGTAACTATACGTATATATTTATGTATGTATCTATAAGTCGGATGGGCGGATTTATTTAATGCGCCACACGCCCCTCTCTCCCTCGTACAATTTCTCTCTCTCTCTCTCTCTCTCTCTGTCTCTCTACGCGCCGCACTCTCGACCGCAAATCCGATCGCCCGACTCAAACAGGCATTATCCACTGTCTCTCTCGCCTCGCCTCTCACCTTGCGCTCGAGAAAAGTTAGTTTGAGGAATCAAAGTTCTCGATTCGAAGGGGCCTCTATTCTTCTAATTCCCGTTAAATGTTTATTCGATTCGGTGAAAATTGATACGATGCTCGTTCGAACACAATTTTTTATTATTACTTGATTTTAATGAAACGATTATGCATTTAAATCAAATATACGTTAATTAAATTGCATAAATAATTAATTGAGGTAGCAGAAAAATATGCGCATTTTCGAATCAAGAAATTCTATCACCCTCACACACTCCGCAAGCGAACAGCGATTCGACTACACGGAGCGGTCAACGTGTAACGATCCGACGCGGGAGAAAGTTCGACGATCGTCTTCTACCCTCGTCCGACCCGAGCATCCCTGAGGACGGCTCGGGACGATGTCTCCCTCCCCTCCCTCCCCAGCTTTCTTCTCTCGTTCCAAGAATTCGCCCTCTCGTCGCGTCGCGAAATTGCAAAGAATCGCAACAATCCGCCAAGTCCCTGCAGAGCCCCCCCGCGCGCGCTCGCTATCGTCCGTACAGGCGTCGTCTTCGAGTCCCCACGAAGCCGCCACCGCCGTTCCTTTGGCAGTCGATAATACAAAAAAAATTGCGATCCAGCGTGCAGCCGCGCCTCGTCATAATTCACTTATTGTTGGCGCCGTCGAGACAATGCAATTACTAGTAATTAGCGCGACGACAAATGGAAGTAACTGCGGGCGATGGAATTTTGTTTGTCGAAGAGAGAAGAAGGGACGAAGGTGAGAGGAGGAGGAGCGCGTACACTGAGAAAAAAAAAGATTAAAAATTATTCTGTTAGAAGGATAATCTGAGTACGAAAAAGGTACAAAATAGATCAGAAATTATCCTAAAGAAAGTTAAATTTTAAACCCTGGAAGGACAATTTTTGATCTATTTTACCATTCGTACTCAGATTATCCTTCTAACAGAATAATTTTTATTCTTGTTTTTTCTCAGTGTAGGGGTGGCTGTGCGCCAATTCCGACAGAGCCGCGATCGCGGTGCACTTGTATTCTTTCTATGAGCTCCCGGGAACGGAAGGAGAGGAGACGCGATCGCCGGTGCGATTAAGGGCAGTTGCTACTTTCGCGGCGCTGAAACGGCCGATGGTCGGCAAATGGATACACGGAGTCGAAGCGAGGGTGGAATGCGTAGGAATACACGTCCGCGGTGTGTGTACTCGAAGGAGGATCCATCATTCGGGCCAAGGATGAAATGGATGGCGGCGCGTGACGAAAGAGCGGATGAGAAATTGTCGGGTGAGACATCGACGCGTTTGATAAAATTTCGAACTCGATCGCGATGGGTGGACATTTTCGATCGAAGTATAAATATACCGTACACAACATCGGAACCGCCGTGTCTCCCTCCTCACCCTCAGCTGTCTTCTCGCTAAATCACGTTGCTTTATTTGTTACTACGCCTTTTGGTTTTCGACTAAACCATCTAATAATTACAAATGAATTGTCGTAGTCGTCATCGCGACCACCGTATATCGCGCCTTTCGTTCCGACGACACCGCGACTGTAGCGATAATAATGATAATCATCGTAATCATCGTCGTCATTCGAACTCGTAGAAGCGAAGTTCGATATATCACACGCTTCGCCAACGTAAGTTCGAGTTATTCACAACGCTATTGTTTATTGATTCATTATTTCGCATCTCCTTCGTCCATCTCCTCGTTCATCATCATCCACCCTTGAATTTGTCTCGTTCGCACCCTCCCATCGCTCCCCTTCCCTCTCGCAGTCGCTGTAAGCGCGTTCATTTATTTTTTAATACGCTACATTTTCCTCACATCCTCTTACGGTGTATAACTTTCCCTCTTTACCCCTTGAGAGGAGCTTGCTTCGACGACATTCGTTCGTCCGACAGCCTCTATCCAATTAACCCCCTCCAACCCCGCCGTCGGCTGTTTTGCGAGATTTCCTTCCTCCTCGACATATTTTCCTCGCACCCTTTCGTACTTTTTTCTTCTAAAAAATTCCCTCGCGATCGGAGAGTCGATTAGAGAGAAAGAGAGAGAGAAGAAGAGAATGTTCGCAGCGCTAATTCGATCGCTGTGCATCGATCGCACGTGGCTATCGCACGTACACGCGTTCGATCTTCTCCGTCGCCGAAAGTCGCAACCCCCTCGCCTACGGGGAATGAAAAATTTGTCTCGAGTCCAGTCACCGTCCCCGATCGTCGGCGAATGATGGCGTCTCGAAATTTGAGGGAAGAGGGAGGGTGTCCCTTCGTCCCGAAAAGCAGATCGAAGGGTGAGTCGTCGCTTCGTACCGCGAAGATGTCGCGGCGGAAATCCTTCGTGACACGGCAGTCGTGAGATGAGAGAGCGAACCTCGACAGGAGCGAGTCCTTCCGTTTACCGACGAGCCTCGCTCGGAGGAATCCCACGTGCGCGAGTTCTTCCGCGGGAATCCCGCGTGCCGAGAGGGAGAGGAGGACGCGCGTGGGTAATAATGCGAGAGGCGAAGAAGGGCGGAGGAGAAAGAGAAATGCGTCGCGCGGACGCGCAGTTGGTCGCGACCGAGAGCTACCACGATGACGGCGGTCGGTTAAGGATGACGCGGCGCGGGGATGATTGCACGTCGGGGAGCCGAGACGGCGGTCTCCTGTAGGGGTTGTTCGGGAGCTTTAATTTTCCGGCGGAACGTCTCGTACAATTCTCCACCCCCTTCCTCCGCTCCGCTCGGTTTGTTACCGCCGCGACTGTTTTCTCGTCATTTCGACGGGGAAAATTCGGGGTGGAGCGTACGCGCGCGCGAGAGAGAGAGACAAAGAGAAAGAGAAAGATCGTCGATCTCGCATTTTCCCCGAACGGGTTTTCCGAAGTAAACCGATGCGCGAGGGACGCGCGGGGCGCAACGAAGTAAAATCCGCGCGCGTTTCGTGCGCGGAAAACGACGTCGAGTTATGCGCGAGTCCCGGCGCCTTTCCCTTTCGCGCCGCGCGTCAATCACCGCGGTGCCGCGGCAAGGTCCGTTCGATACAAAGATACGGGCAATATGAACGATAAGTCAATAACGACGAAAACGAGCGGTCGAACGGTGGCGCTTCTCTCGCCTCTCGGAGTCTCTTCCCCCTCTTCACCCACCGTCACTCTCGCTGTACATAGGATAGGTGGGTAGATAAGCCGTAAAGCACGAGCTGAGCCTGATCAACGACCTCGAAGCTCCTGGGAGGGGAAAGGGAACGTTCGAAACGAGCGGGTCGTTCGGTCTCTACGAGCTGGTAGTGGTAACTGCCAGTCTTTGACCGGACGATCTCGAGTGGAGCGCGTCGTTTCTCCGATACGAACAATTTGATGGCTCGCGCCTCCGCGAGGGACGTTTCGAGAGATCGTTCGGATGGATTTAAAAAATCGGGCGATCCGTGCGCGAGAAAAAGTCAAACGAGGATGCGATGTATCAATGCGAAATCAATGCGGGTGTCACTTTTTCGGACAAAGCGACCGCGGTAAATCCGCGCAAAGCTGCCCGAAACGAAAAGTCTCTCCGAATTCACCCTCGGAGACCCCCTCCCTCCACTCCCTCCCCCGACACTCGGCTCCGCGACCAAAAGTCCGCCGTGTAGCCGCGCGCGTAAAGTGTAAAACTCTACAACCCCTAAAATCCACCCCTTATTTTGCAGTGACCGCAGTAATGCTCACCGGCCTCCCCATCTCACTCCAACCCCGGCGCAATTCTCGGGTCTTTACGAGTCGCACGCGGATCTGAACCTTAACCTTCCCACCGGGTTACGCTCGGAGAAATGATCTGTACGTGAAGGAGAAAAAGAGAAAGGGAAGACAGAGACAGAGAGGGAGAGAGAGAGAAGCTATGCGAACGTCCCAAAAAAAACTTATATATTCCGTGTGAATATGAAAAGGCGATATTGACAATAAGAATGCGTTTCGATATTCTCACGCGCCGCACTCCTCGAATAAGTCGATCAATGGTCCAAAAATTATTCCGCGAAAGAAACCGATTGAACGATACACAAAGAGAAAAAATTAATTGGATCTACTAAAAATGACTTGCTGAGTCGCAAGTAATTCTTTATTTACATCATTTAAATTTGTTTATATATCAATTAAATATCTCTTCCTTACAATCATAGGAAATATGATTGCGCGCGAGGAAATATTTAATTAATCGGAAAAAAAGATTTAATTTTTGCAAATAAATAATTATTTGCTACCCTACAAGTAATTTTCAGTAAATCCAACTAATTTTTTCTTTCTGTATATATACGAATTATAATATCTATCGAAACGCGTATATACACCTTATGTATATTCCACCTAAGCGTACATATGGATGGACGAGTGTGCATTTGCACGTTTCCGTTTACCAGCGCGAGCGTGTCCGGGCGAACAAATGTTCCGAATGATAATTTAATCGGACCAATAAGCCAGTTACTGGCGACTGCCGCCGGCGGGAATTAAGCGCGGCCCGACAGAGCCGTACGAGCGGTGGGGGAGGTGTTACTTTCTCGGCTCCGTCGATCGGGAGCAGAACTGAGGCGGCACACATTCCCCTTCACCCCTTTGGGATATTTCTCTCGCGCCTCGCTTTCCGGCCAGAGGGATCGGAGAGAATTTTCTTTAAATTTTCCTCGCCCCTCTCTCTCTCTCTCTCTCTCTCTCTTTCTCTCTTCCCCACTCCCTCCCACTCACTCTCTCTCGCGTCGGATCCTTCATTTTCTACAGCGTCGAGGCGAGGATCATCGATCGGTCTCGCGGCGGGACGTTTCCGACGGAAGGAAGGAATTAAACGGAAAACCGGAAGAGCTCGCGTATGAGAGAAATAGGGAGAGAAAGAGTGAGAAAGAGAGAGAGAGAGAGAGAGAGAGATTTTGTGCAAGAGAGTAAGAGAGATGAGAGCATGAGAGGGGAGAGAGTAACGCAATTTCTCGGTCATTGTGATCAGGAAAAACTCGATCGTGCAGGGGCATATTCTTGAAATCGGATCCGCACCAACCCTCCCGCGATGATTTTCCTCGCGATCGATCGTCGGGACGGATCTCCAGGGTGAGAGAATCGCCGGGGAGCGGCGCGTCGAGAGCGGAGTACTCGTCGCCCCGGCAATTATAAAAACGATCCCGCGAGGAGCGAACGTCGCCTCTGCGCGCAAATGAAAGACGAACTCGTCGTGCGACGCTCGAATCGATTTGTTGGTAAATAATCAGGGTGCTCGCGCGCGAGTCGTAGAAACCTCGTTTCCCCTCCGCCTGGCGCGACTCTCGTGTAATATCCACGGGACGATAAATCCTGCACCGTGCGCGGCGATGTTATCGGTTCCCCGCGATTCCGTCGAGAAAAATTCGAAGCTCTCGAACCAGGACGGTTCCTAACGACCGTTGGTCCGTTTATTTCGCCTTTTAATCTCCTCCCCCTTCTCTCTCTCACCCTCTTGTTCTTCTCTCTCCCTTCCTCCGAGAATCGTCACGCGACGAGCGCGTCGTTAAAATCTACATAGTAACACTACGCGTATCGTCTACGCCTAATTTGCGCTACGTTTACGTTTAATTAATGCCTAAAAATTATGTCAACATGGTCTCACGCTTTAATTAGTTTTTAACAACAATGCTTACTTCCTAGTTATGTTTCTGGTTTGTTACTTTCTAAGGCCTTGTTCACGCGCGGATCTCTCTCTCGGTTTTTTTTTTCTTTTGTCGTCGCTAAGGCAGTGGCTCTCGGTTTGCTCGTCGGTAAGGTAAAAGGGGACGACACACGGCCGACGCGATCGGGCGAGGCCTTCCCTCTGCTCCACTTCGAGGGTCGATTAGAAGTGCGGATCTTCGACTGTTCCCTCTCTCTCTCTCTCTCTCTCTTTCTTTCCTCTCATTGTTCTCCCTCCCCCTCGCCCCGTCAACGAGAATTCCGCATTTACCAAATCACCTTCGACGACGCGCACCCGATCGAACGAATTCGCCCTCGCGACGCTCCTACGGCGAATACGGCCGAATCGGCAGTGTCGTCGATCGGCCCCGCCGCGTCGCGCTCGATTTTTCAGGGGGCTCGAAACGAGGCAGACATCACGAACCGTGCTAAATCGACGTTTCCCGTCGACATCGACGACGTAAGAAATGCAAGACCGCTCATCGACGCTCGACGTCGAAGTGCGGCGCGACCGGAAAGGACGACTTCGGTTTATCGCTGTACGCGCGCGCGATGTGGATTGCGGAAGGAAGACGAGAATCGTAAAGATCGACCGTAAACGCGCGGCCGAGGAGCCGTGGACCGGGCCGAAACGACGTACCGACCCGAATTTCCTTCATCCTTTCCGTCCGGTTCGAATTTTCCGTGCAGCGCGCATCGCGCGATCCTCCCCGCGTCGACGCCGCGATTATTTATTTATCAATCCCGCGCGGAACGACGATTAACCGTGACGGCGGCGCGGTTGAGACGCGCGAGGGTTTACCTACGATCCGCCCCCTCTCGCGAGATAATTCGATGAGATCGTCGGCCGAGATAATTCGAAGATAATCGCGCAGCGACGAAGTAACCGAAAACAGCGGAGACGACGGCAGCGGGGCACCGTGTTTTATGCGGATGCTCCGTCGGGAGAGACTCGTGAGATCAATACGTACTCCCGCCCTCGCCCCGTCCTGCTCGCCCCTCTTTTCCGCCCCTCTTTTCAGCCCTCCTCCATCCCTTCTCGCTCACACTCTCTCTCTCTCTCTTCTTCGACCCCTTCACTCTCCGCGCGGCGGTCCTCGCTCTCGGCTCCTAACACTGTCAGAGATTTATTGCCATTATTATTTCAACCCCCATTGAATAATTCCTGTATCTGTAAACTCCGATAGGGGGGGACGCGGAGGGAAGGGGAAAAAAAGAAGGATAGGGGACCACGCGAAGCAGAAGGCGGCGCGCAACCCCTTCGTCGGGGACACGCGCTGGAAATGTTCGATTTGGGACGGCGATTTGACGCCCGCGTCGAGTTTCTCGGTACTCGCGTGACGAGGAGGTGGGAGGGGGAGGAGAGAGAATTCAAAGATCTCCGGCAGGCCGATGGAAGTCGACGGTGTGAAGGGTGGAACGAGTGATTCGAATTTGGGTTTGACGATCGCCCTCTCGCGCTCGGATTTTCTTTTTTCACCCCCATCCCTTGCTCTCTCTCTCTCTCTCTCTCTCTCTCTCTCTCTCTCTCTCTATTTCTCTTCATTCTCTCTTTCTCTCACAGCAATTTCGCAGGGATTATCGTATACAGCTTTCGCCCCGCGCCACGGCGTGTAGACGCCCATAAATCGCCGAGGCGAGGGCGAGAAATTTCGTATTTTCGAGGACGAGGCGCGCGGGGTGGTCCGGACCGGTGCGATATCCGGTTCCGTCCACTGCGTGCGATGATCGGGAATGCGAGGTAGACTTCTGATCGATCCACTTTCCCCTCGTGGAAGTAAAATTTGCGCGATACGAGATCCTCTTCCGAGATGCGACATCGAACACGCTCCCCCGTACAACTGCACCCTAAATCAGTCAACGTCCGTCCGTTCTGTTCCTATCGGCTTTACGTCACCACGCTGCACTTCCCTTTCACCCGTCAGACACACTCCCCGTGCGTACATGCATGTAATTCGCGACTGTCGTACGAAATCGAGGAAAAGAAAAAAGGATCGTCGATACCGACGAACGTTCGTCGGCAATTCTGATCGTATACGCGATCCGGTTCTATCGGTAAACAGAAGTCGCGGTGGGGTATCGGAACTTTGCTTCTCGGGGAAGTTCTCGGGTCGATTTTTCATTCGCCACTCGCTTCCCTTGGTCGTTTTGCGCTTTTCGGCTCTTTCCTTCGGCGTTCGGTCGGTGCAGTTGTGCGATCGCGCGTGCACACACGTACACGTCCGCGAGGGCGAGACGGTGCGCGCGTATGGGTAGGGCATATGAGCCCCACATAAACACTGTGTGCATCGAGACGAGCGGGCGGAAGACTCTCAGTGGTACACTCTCTCCCTTCCACTCCTCCTCTCGGTTCCTTCTCTGGATAATAAAAATAAAAATCAGTCAATCAATCAATCAATCAATCAATCTCTCTCTCTCGCTCTCTCTCCAGATCCATTAAGACGTGACAACTCTCTCGCGCGAAGACGTACAAAAAAGTGACAGCGAGTATAGAGAGACCCTGTATTTAAATTATTATTCCTTATCCTCGGCGACAGGTCGACGATACTCTTTCGGGCGTCGTTGAATTTCCCTCCCCCTCCCCTCTTCCCACCCGCGCAACTCCGCGGGGAGACGCCATTCCGCGCGTCGCACGACGATACCCCGTCGAACTTTCGTCGCGATCTCCAGGCGAAACCATCGACGACGACAACGTCGCAATTGCGACGATACGCGACGAAGAGGGAGAAAGAGGCGAAAGAGGACGTTCTCCCCCGGAGAAACGTATCGTCGAGAATGTGCGCGTCCTCCACACATCGACCGCTCCTTCTCACCTTCCCGCTCCCCTCCTCCCTTTCCCCCACCGCCCCTGGGGAACGCGGTTTTCCCTCTTATCTTTTTTTCTCTCTCTCTCACCCTTTTAAATCAGTGCGGAGCACCCGAGTCCCCTTAAATGTGGTCCAAGAACATTGCTTATCATTTTCTATAAAGGCCAGTGTACGCGCGAACGGCGATTCTTCTCTCTCGTTTTTTTTTTTTCTTTCGTTTCACTTCTCGCCCGTTATTACGCGCGCGACGATCGCGAGACTCGATCCGACGAAGGGAGACTCGAAGGGGAAATCAAAGAGGGAAATTGAAAGTGAACGACGCGACGTTTTTCGAGGAGTAGGTATCCGTTACCGACTGGCCACGGACACGCGTATTGTCCGGTGACGATCGCGCGGCGAGAACGCGTCGCGACTCTTTACGTTCTCGTGGAAGTGTCCGTCTTTAACACTAGAACACTACCGCAACCGGTCAATTTGACCGGTGTCTTATTCAGAGTTCCATTCAACCTCAATTATTTCGTAACCCGTGAGGTTTTTGTCAAAATTGGCGGAATACCTTTTTGTAGAGCACATTTCGGTCTACAAAAAAGTTCTATAGCAGTGTGGACGAAAAATCCACGGATAACGAGATAATCACCCGCCAAAACGACCGTCTTATAAAGCGCGACCATTCGGTAGTTCTAGTGTTAACGTTTCTCCCCGACTTTCTCTTTTCTCTCTCTCTCTCTCTCTCTCTCTCTCTCTCTCGCTCTCGCTCTCGCTCTCGAGTCGATAATTCGCCTATGTACAAAAAATGGGACGAAGGTAACGGTGCCGAGGAAGCCTCGACCTCGTCCCTCGTTAGCACGCTGTTTAAGATACGTGGCGTACGTGCGAACGCGTTATTATTTACATTTACATACGTGTACTCGTTATACGAAGGGCGCTATAAATGATTACCTTTTTTCTTCCAGTTTAATCAATAAATTACCACCTCTCGCTCGCACGCTCGTTCTCTCTCGCTCGCTCGCTCGCTCGTTCTCGCGCTCTCTCTTTCTCTCCCTATACCGATTACTCTCTCGGTCGATAATTATTTCTGCGTAATATTACTTATAATACTTAGTAACAATTATGTGTGGACAATGTTTAACAATACAGTAACACTTTTTGTTGCTGCCAACTTTCTCTATCGTTCTCTCTCTCTCTCTCTTTCTCTTTCATTCTCTCTCTCTCTCTCTCTCTCTCTCTCTCTGGCATTCTTCCTCTCTCGCACGCACTCTACCTCGCCTCTGCTCTATTTCTGTGTGGTGTCGAAAAGTGCGTGTAACTGTGCGTGTGGATGTGCGTCCGGATCCCCGCGGTACGGTCCTGGGCGCACTGCGGTGGCCGCGCGCGACTCGCTTCATATTCGCGCGATAGCCCCGAGTATCGGGGAGAGGAGGAATAAAAAATTGCGAAACGCCCAACCCCGACGACCCGCCTCGCGTCCCGAGATCGATCGCGCGATCTTGCCGATGACCCCCGGCTTTCGCTTTTCCGCCTTCTCCCTGTTATCCTCGGGACGAGCCACCCCCTTTCGACCAGCGAAGATCGACCGGCGGCACCCGGCGAAAACCGTACGCCCCTTCCCTCGGTGAGCGAAACAGCAACGCCGCCAGGGTGAAATGAGATATCGCAGTCGACGAAAGAAAGGATCATTTTCGCTCCGCGATCGTCTCTCGCGCCAAAGAGTTTCGGTGGCTGGGGAAAATCGCGGAGGGGTAAGGGCTGTGGATCGCACCGACCCTCTCTCTCTCTCTCTCTCTCTCTCTCTCTCACTCTTTGCGCCGTCCAGCGACGCGACCAGAAGATCGATTTTGTATCTCGAGTGAGAACGTTCACTTCGACCGATCAGAGAAAGGACCCAAAGGAGAGGATATCCTGTGATCGGTCGGACGCCGCTCACCAGGCTCGAGTTGCAAAATCAACCCCCGCGGTGCGTAAACGCCACGGAAGAAAAAAAGAAAGAGGATCTCGTCTTCGTTCGACGCGTCACGTGATCACGCCGTTCCACACGCGGGACGTGGGAGTGGCGGATCGTGCCGTAATACCCGGCTAATTACGAGCCGCTGCTCTTTTCCTAAAGAGAAGGGTCGACGGGGTTAATGCATCGTTAACGCTTCCGGGGGTGTTTCCGGTCGCGGTGACGAGACGCCAGCGGCCTCGACCGAAATCCCATCGACGTCCACGCCCGTCGCGCCTACGATTTCCCATAGTTATGCGGGGAGTGGCAATTGCGGAAAGTTTCCTCGTAAAAAAAAAAAAAAGAAATCGCGGAAGAATGGAAAACGACCTTCCCCTGTACCCGTCAACCCCGAATATATCGAATTCACAGCTCGGACCCGCCGCTAAACGTCCCGTCCGTTTGCGAGGTCGCTGAGCACTCCCTCTCGGGAGGAAGCGCGGGAGTGGCGTTGCCGAAAAGCCCTCTCGACGCGGGGTGGACAATTTGTCATCTCCAGCGCCGAGCGCGTCCGCCGATGTGTTTCGCGAATGATCTCTCGTTCGTACGCTCGCGTGTTATCGTAAACGCGCGCGCGCGCGTACGGTGGATAATGTCTTGATAAAATGAATACGCTCTCGAATACGAGTATTTTTAGATGAACTGGGTAAGTCGGCATGACGTATCGGAGGAACTGACCGAGAAAAACCGCGGTAAAGGATTAACCGATCGCCGTTCCAAGGTAAGAGTCCGTCGTTTCGAATAGCCGCGAGTAAAGTTGTAAAGCCGACGAAGAGTTGTCCAAGTGGAAGAAGCCCGAGCGAATCCGCCAGCGAATGATTTACACTGGAAAATAAATAGCGCTCCCGATATACGCGTGCATACCTACACATCTCTCGTCGAGAACACTCTCCCTCTCTCTCTCTCTCTCTCTTTCTCTCTCACGTGCGCGGAATGCCGTTGAAAAGAGAAGAGCGAGGAAATCAGTGCCAAGCGTGATATCGCGTCCCGTTTGGCTCGCGTCGGGCATTAGAGCGTGCCGCGGGACCACCAAATGTTGCAGGCGGCACACGCGAGGATCGCGTCCTCTCCGCGCTGCACAAACGTGGAGCGCGATTGGCGCGTACGGGTATGGGTACGCGTGTACGTGTGCAGGGGAGGAGGCGCGGTCGTAGTATAGGCCCACCGCGAGACCGACGATCGATTCTCACAAGAGAGCCACGTGATTCTCCTAACGCGCCTACGGAGAGAGCCGTTCGAACTCGATTACCCGCGGCGCGACGAATCTCTCTCCCGTTCTTTCTCGTTCACGCGCGATTGGGCCGACGACGGAGCTTCCGTCAATTTTGACGAATCTCATTAAAACGTTGTACGTCCATTAAACTCCCGGGATTGCGGCTCGGAGGAGGAGGAGGAGGAGGAAGGCCGGTCGCGGGGGGTGAAGGTGTACTATAAGAGGGCGGGAAAAATGAAGATTCGTTCAGGAGGGACGATCGAAGAGCGAGAGGGTCGCTCGCGTGTACCGGGTGAATCGTTTGATCCGCGACATAGCAAATATAGCGTATACGATTTATATGGAATTATAAATGTAGAATGTCATCACTGATTGGTCGTGGTGGATGGGAAGGGTTGATCAGGACCGGCAACTGTAACGATGAAACTCTTAAACTGAGTCGGGTACTCTTGATTCTAACCAGATCTGGAGTAAAATCTGGCAAGAATCTAGCGTACCTACCTGATCGAACAGTTTCATCGTCGGCACTTTCCAATCCCGCTTAACTGCTACTCGCCGCGACCGGTCAACGATGACTCTCGTCGTCTGTAATTCCACAAAATCATACACCATATTCGCCGTGTCGCAGATCCAACGATTCGCCCTGTACGCTTCTCCGGCGGATTCTCCAGAGCGCATCGATCGGGCAACGCGCGCGAGCATTATCACATCCCTTCTTCCTCGCCGCGAGAGATAAACCGATGGCGTGAGCCGATACGTATTACGTGCGTTCCGGAACGACGCGCGAAAAGTGGAGACACGAAGACGCATTCATTTCACCCTGGACGTCACCTCCCGACCCAAAACGGGACACAGCAAGCGGAGGACCCCTGCGCGCGTGCGTTTCCGTTGGGACGCGGGTCATTCGACATCTGCACCCACGTACAGGAGCGAACGGCATACGAATAGGCGCGCGCGAGACAACGATACGGCGACGTTGCGATGCGGATGACAATGACGATTGATGGTCGTTCGGCGACGATGAGGGTGGATCGCGGTGGTCGAAGCACGCGCGCGCACGGCTGGAGGGTTGTCGATACGCTCACCCTTCCTCGCGTTCGACGCGGCGTCGCGGAATTATTACCGGATGAACGATCTCGCGTGCGGGCGCCGCTCTCACCGTCGCGCGTGCCATTTCCCCCCGCACGGATTGTGCGGATCTCCGAAAAGCGCGAGCGCGGATCCTCGCGGATCGAACGGGGCGCGCGTCCGGTTGGCCGTTCCAACGCGGGAGAAAGGGGGGTGCGAAACCGGTTGATTCGGCCAACTCGAGGAATCGCGCGACACCGTGCGCGTGTATGTGTGTACGCATTTATGTATGTGTGCATGTATGCTCTCTATACGTATATATATATAACATATATATATATACTCTCGAATTTCTAGAAAAAATCGATTACGAGACCTCCCTCTCGTCTCCTCCCTCAACCCCGTGTCCGTGCGTGTGCTCGCTCGCGCGTGCGTGCCTCGATACGGTCGCCGCTGTCGAGACGTCGTCGTTTTCTCACCCTCGGTACGTCCTCCGCGATCTCGCGTGTACAAATATATGTGTTCAGCGTGTGTGCTTCTTGTATTTTTTTTTTTTTCATTAGTTTTATGTATAGTAATATAATAATTATGTATATAATGTCTAAACGAACACATATTATACCTCGATAACAATGTCCGTCGTCGTGCGCTTCTCGTCCCTCTTTTCAATCTTCCGCCCGTTAAAGTTACTGCACACCACGTCGTGTCTCTCCCTCACTCCGCAGCTACCTACCAACAATTCAATCGTGTTGCTGTTGTTGTTGTTTGTTGTTCATCGTTAATCATTCATTATTTATGCCTTATACATGTATATGTAAGTAGTGTATAATAATTGTATTATTATATCGTTACGTTAACATTATTTTACCGTTATTATTCAATTATTCATTATTATTGTATTATTGTTATCATTATTATTAGCGTCAGCATTACTTCCTCCGTCTCCCGCGGAACAAAACTGTCGATGTTTCTCGCGTCGCCAGCCCCTTTCATTCCTCGTTCGCCCTCTCGCGTTGCTCGTTTCCATCTCTCTCTCTCTCTCTCTCTCTCTTCGCACCGGGGTCGCTTTTCCATGCTCGTTGCCTCCTCCCTGCGTCGGCGAACGGTATCTCTCCGTTGGTCGCCTCCCTCTCAGCCCCTTCTTCGCAGTGTTATCGTCAATTTTTCGTCCTCGACGACGCGGAGGAATGCCCCGTCTCGTTTCGTCGCGAAACAAAACGGTCGCGATCGGCCACCCTCCTCCCCAATTTCTCGACGTCGTCCATCCGCTGACCCTTGCTCTCCTCGAGGACGCGAATATCCGGGGTGACGAGCGAGTGCGCATCCGCTCGAGACACCCGCAGGGGCGACGGCGGCAGCAGCAGCGTCGGCATCGTCATCGTCGGCAGTAGCAGCGGTTGTTAGCGGTGCGCGGCTCCGCCTCTTTAACTCTCGCGCTCTCCCCTCTCGTCGCGTTACCTCGCCCTCGCCCTCTCTCGTTTACATCTTCCATCCCGTCGCCGCCCATCAACGGCGGTCGCGATTCCTCCGTCATGCCGCTCGATCGGGACAGCTTCTAAGGCCTCGTTTGCGTTTCTTCCGTCGACGTCGACGCTTACCACGGCGTCGCCGCCGTCGCTGGGGCCGATCGGTACAGTCCCTCGGCACGCCGTCGATTCTCCTCTTCGCCTTCCGCTCGACCGACGCCGCCGCCGCCGCCGCCTCGTCCGTCCTACATCGCCCGTCCCTACGACGCCAACGCCACCAGCACCACCACCAGCGCCAGCACTTCACTTTAACCCCGAACAACTCCAAGGTGACACCGGTCCTCGGCTCCGCGATCGTCCTCGAAACACCGAAGGCCACTGAACCGACCGCGGAACACACCAGGAACAACCCCGCGCAACGACGTCGCGACCAACGCGCGCACACCGCGCCGAGACTCGCGAGGAAGACGAAGAAGCGGCCGGACGCGGCTCCGGGGCCGCGGACGCGCCTCGACCAGGTCCGCGGCTCGGCGGCGGCCACGTTACCGGTGCAGAGGGAGATCAGGGCGCCCCACACCCAGAAGAGACAGAGGCAGGGCAGTGGCGGCCCTCCGTAGGACGCCGCGTGGACGGACGAAGAGGAGGAGGACATGGATCCCACGGCGCCGCCGCCGCAGAAGGACGAGCGCTGCTCGGCCGTCGAGGACGTGGGCGCGGAAGACGAGGACTCCGAGCTGCCCTCCGTGACCGTTCCTCCTTGGTCCTTCGTCGCCTGCGCCGCGTCCGCGAGTCCCCCTCCTCCGCCCTCTTCGCCTACCGGTCGACCCTGTTGCTCTTGATATCGTTGATGATGCCCTGCAGCCGGAACAAGGAACAAATTGAGGGACACCGCGCGGACTGTGCGCTCTCGATGCGTATAACGTCGGGGATCGTCGCGCGTCAGTCGTATCGGTTACGCCCCCCCGTCCGAAAATCGTCCCGTCGTCCGTCGCGCTCTACGAGCCTCGGGAGATATTTCCGATAACGCGCGCGAGGGGAACCTTAATCGCCTCGTTCATCCCCGCTGGATATCACCGTTGCGCGCGCGCGCGCGCCCAACCCCTTCGTCGTCTCTCGACTTCGGCATCATCGCGCGGTTTGCTAATTTTACGACCTACCGCGGAATCCCCCGATATGACCTCCGTCGCGATAAATTCGAGCGCGCTCTCCTTCCGGGAGGATCTCGACGTACCTGTAGAACCCGATTGAAGGATGGTCGCCGAAATCTCACAGTGCGGCGCGGTCGGGGGATCCTGGTCCGCCTCGCGCCTGGGACGTTCGCCGTTGGTGCAGTTGGCGCAGACGCCCGATCCGGGATTCTCCTCGGAACACGCGCGGAAGCAGCACTCTTCTTCCGCGTCTCCGTGCAACGCCCTCGTGGCCTGCTCGCCGGTCTCCGGTATGTTCGGATCTGAAATCGTTCGGAATGCCATACCGCTTGCTCGATCCCGTCGTTTTTTCCCCTCCCCTTTCGCGCCCTCTCGCCGCACGGCGAAGGAGGCGCGCGTGAAATGACCTTCGACCTCGAAATATCGATCAGACGAACGGCTTAAAAGTGGACGAGCGAGTACTCGAACGCTCGCGATATGATCCGAGGGGGACGGTTAATTCTTTCGTTTCCTTCGATCAGACATAGCGCGCTGGGGACTGAAATAGCGGAGGGTGCCAAAGATAAATCTACCCTTCTCTAGCGGTGTCGATGAATAATTTGGTGATCGGCGAAGTGGGGTCGGAGCGAAAGAGACGATAAATTGGGCGATCTCTCTCTGCCTCTTGCGAAGCTGCGTTCGAGTGCACGGAATTGTACTCCGAATGACCGTCGGAGGGCCCGAATCGTTTACGCGCATTGGACTCAATTACCTCTGCAAAGAAATGTAGGTTCACCGGCGTATTGCGTGGGGTAGGAAGGAGCACGGTCCCCCGGAAGTAGGTAGGGGCAACGTTGTTCCACGGATTGGCAGAAGGACCGGCAAGGCCGCAATCTCACGCCGGTCCCGGCTCCCTTCGACTCCTCCGGGGCGAGCGGTCCCCCGTGAGCAAAGTAAGGCACCAGGGAGCTGCACACCCATTTCCTATACGCCTCCTGAAAAGTAACGAGCGGTACGAGAGTCACGCGTGAATCGTGTTTTCAACCACGCACGGCGGAAGTAATTCGAGCGAAATTGGAGCGTGTGTGCGGGAGAAGCGTCGGCGAAAAGTTCCGAAACAATTTCGAAATGGCCGACGCAGGCCTGTTTATTTGGCTGGTCATCGCGAAAAATTTGCAAGTTCCTACAGAGCTCCGCGCGCGCCGCGAGAGCTCTGGAGTTTTGCTTTTATCGGGTTGCGGGAGAATGGGGTGTGGGAGAGCGGGGACGGAGGGAGAGGATGCAGACAAGGTTGCCCGATCGGCCAGGGTAGTAAGGGGTTGGTCAGCGCCTGACCCAGATACTCCTACAAAAATACATTTTCATATATTTTTCAGAGCCTCGCACTCCACTCTAACTGCTCTTTCGACCAATTCCCTACTACCGGTTTCCGTTCTTCCTACAGCAACGAAAGCGAAGTATGGCAACTATTTTTAGAGACACATGGGCAGTCTAGGTATGCTGGGATGAAAAAGAGATCCGTCCAGCGTAAGGATATCATAGACGAAATATATATACGGGGCTAGGAGTGAAATATATTCACGGGCATCGCGCATAAATATTCGTCGTTCCATGTTATTACGGGAAAACGAATAGCCTGATTATCTCATTCGATGACATAACAACGTAATATGACTCGTAAAAGTATCCCGAGGCAAATGCAGAGGACCATCGTTCATTTTTTCTCAGTGCGGCACACCGTGGGCCATCGTACTCACCCTATGCTGTTATGCAAAGTGGATGTGGGTACCGCGGAGTCAGGGTTACCGTGCGGAGCGGCGGGCGGACGAAGGAGAACTTTCGTCGAAACTTTAATTTGATATTTTAACGAGTTGCGAAAAAACTGCGGAAAAATTGGACGACTTTCGAGACTCCGAATGGGCGACGGGCTCGTCGCTGAGGCGACGTTGCGCGACGGAGACATCCGGAAAAGGTGATGGAAAACGTCTCCTCGACCGATCCCGAGAACGAGCACCTGTAAAGTCGCGAGAAAATGTACGCGGAAGCCGGTGATGGATAGTCTCCGTGTCGATCGGAGAACCAGGGCGCGCCGTTAAGTATTGCGGCGAAACCAGCGGTGCGCGGCTCCACGTCAACCGGTAGAAATATCGCACTTCATACGGTCCAGTTGTGCCGCATTGTTCCCGGTCGCTTTTGCACCCCGTACATCCTCCCCGGACCAGCGCCGGGTGCATTCGTGCCCCTCTTTTTTCACTCCGCGAAGGCTCGCTCAATTATTACCGATCCCGCTCGACCTTCCGGTTCGCGAACGCACGGTTGAAACACGCCCGAGTCTCCCCCAGAGAGAGAACTCTCTTTCGCGGGGAATATAGATTGCAGACGCGCGCTACGGGCGTTCGAATCGGCTGGAATAAATTGGGATTTCGAGATGGACCGGGCGGGATGAGAATAGGTGCGGAGGGCATCCGTCTGGACCCAGAATCCGATGGACGATCGCCGGGGATTGCTCGTTGGCTTCTCGCCGGGAATAAATAAGCATTTCCGGAGGGATGATGTTTCCTTATACGTCTCCCGCGAATAACACCGAAAAAGCTCGGCAGAGACGTCGGATTTTTTCTCGCGCTGGGAGCGGAGCCACGCGAATTCGACTCGATTTCACTTCGGATTACGTCCGGTCTCGCGGATTTCGTGCGTACGCGACTTGGTTATTCGGAGCGATGAAAGAGTCGTATAAAAATTTTATCGCAATTAACCCAGATCTCCCCCGCCTATATCTGGGTCATCCGCGAGAACCCATCGGACGATTATCGCAGGTCGCGCATGACGATCGCGTTCTGCAATATTGTGCGCGCGTACAGTCGCGCCTCTCGCAACTCGCGAGCCATCCCTCCCGATGCTTCGCTGCTCTTTTCGCCGACCCCCTCTCGTTGTCGCCTTCGCCGACGCAAAATTCTCCAGCGCACCTTTCCAAGGTTGCGCCATCGCTCTCTCTCTGATAACTTATATTTCCTTTACGATATCGACCTAATGACCATGACTTTCCTGAGTGATCGATTCTAGAGATTTGCATTTTTAGCATCATTTTTTCAATTTTTCGCGAAAATCGAAATCTCTTGAATCGAGCTCTCGACTATCCTATCTTATGTATTTTTTCGCGCTGATTATGAAAACCTCGGTTTTCTTTATTTAGGTCGATATCGCGAAGAAAATATAAGATATCAGTGATTTTATGTAAAAAAATTTTGTTTTCTCCCAGAAAATCGTCGATATCTCGGTGTTCCTGTCAGATTGGCTAAATATATCGGCGATTTTCGGAATCAGCGCGAAAAAATACATAAGTTAGGATGGTCGAGAGCTCGATTCAAGAGATTTCGATTTTCGCGAAAAATTGAAAAAATGTTAAGGCATATACCTTAAATTTTGCTAAAAATGCAAATCTCTGGAATCGATCACTGAACCACCCTATTCCATGTATTTTTTCACGCTGATTACGAAAATCATGGTCATTAGGTCGATATCGCAAAGGAAATATAAGTTATCAGCGATTTTGTGTAGAAAAAAATTATTTTTTCACGAAAAAATCATCGATATCTCGGCCTTCCTTTGAGATTTCATCAACATAATAGCGATTTTCGGAATCAGCGTCAAAAAATACATCGAATAGGGTGGTCGAGACTTCAATTCCGAAGTTTAAAATTTTTTCGAAAAACTTGACATTTTGCTTAAAATGCAAATCTCTCTGGAATCGATCACTGATCCACTCTATTCCATATATTTTTTCACGCTGATTACGAAAATCATGGTCATTTGGTCGTTTCACGCCGCGTGCTGACTCGTGCAACCGTCGGATCTTTAGAGTCGAGGCCCAGAGAGAGAGAGGGAACGGAGAAAGCGAGAGAAAGAGAACCGGCGGAAAGAGGAGAGCGCACGAAGAGGGTAGAAGGGATTCCACCGACTTCAGCGACGCGGTGGTAGGTGGAAGAGACGCGACTACGGTAGCTACTCGGTAGCTACACCTGAAGTACCCTCCAAGCTGGCTGACCCAATTCCCTCTTCCCTCGGCGTCTATCGGTGGCGGAACCAGGCAGATGCGGCACCGGCTCTCTTTCTCCGTCCTCTTCGGGCGCCACCGTACCGCCCAGCATTCTCGCGCTCGCAGCCTCATCCACCGTCTCCCCTCGCCCCACCTGATCCCTCCTCACCATTCTTCTACTTATATTACTATAATAGAGCCGAGTCTCAAACAATGCGTCATTTCCTGATTTCCTCGTGTAATCCTCACTATCTTGTCGCGTTACTTCTCGCGGGGGTGGAAGGAATCCCTCCTCTCTCTCGGTCTTTCTCTCTCTCTCTCTCCGCCACCTCCATATGAAGGGCAGACGTGTTCAGAAAATACACCGACGCGGTAATCTCTCCAGGCGCGACTTACCGCGCGAAAAATCTTCCTAGCCGATTTCAAGTTGCGACGGCGCGGAGTTCCACGTACGTTTTCTGTTCATTTTTAAACAAATTTCAATTATTATTTAGTCCTCGCTGAAATTAACTGAAATTATCGTGCGAGTGACTTCGTTGTATCGTCTGGTTGGTAGCTACAGGCGATTTATGGAATCGCTACGCTCTCCATTCTTCGTCGTACTCCCGGTGTCATGGATATTCTGTCGCTGGTGATTGTTTAAAATGTCACTTTTAAACACACCAGCCGATGAACAACTAATTTTCATGTTCTTCTCAGGCGGTATTTGCCCTGGTTAATAAAAGCATGAGGATAATATCGGTCATTGATTAGTACGTTTAAGAATGACATTTTAAAAGCTTCTCGAGTCGACTTCTACGTAGGAACGCAAGTCTAGAATCGCATCGGGAGAATAACAGTGCGAAAGGGTGGAGCTGTTATTCGCGCGTCGTATCGGGTGTGCCGGGGGTTGCAAAGCGATGCCCTCAGTCCCGGTGACCTGGTTACCTAGCCCATATCTGCACCCCCTACGCCTCTTCGTGTCCCCGACCCCCCGAACATCGAGTCGAGTAAGCCAGTCAGCCAACCAGCCAACCAACCAGCCCGCCAACCAGCCAGCCAGCCAGCCAGTCAGTCAGCCAGCCACCCCCTTAAAGCTCTCCGCATGCAGGATACAATGCAGCTAGCAAAGGCGATTATCAATGCCTCTCTTCCTCCTTCTTGATCCTCGTACTCTTTTTCGCCGCTCCTCTCGCTCTTTCCTACCGCTCGCGCGATCAGTCGAGACCGCATTATCACCGCTGAGCTCTTTTCGCACCTTCTCTCCTTCAAATTCCGCAGAACGGATGACTAAAAAAATTCGTATGAATTGTGAAATCGATATCGCCCTAAAATTCGATATTCTCGATACCTCCCACCACGAGAGAGAATTAATTCGACCGTCCCCGATCGGCAAGCTCTACGCGCTACCATTGCTGCGATAAAAATATCCGAGAAGTTCGACGGAGCGATCGAGAGAAAAGTAAGGAAACTTCCACGAGGTAGCTCCGCGAATAACGTATATCCGCTTGCGCCGGCTGCACAGCGCAGACCCAGAGCAGGGTGGTATTCTTGCGAGCTGCATTAAGGAGGTCGCGCGCGCGCAGGTATACGTAGAGCGCGTAAGATATATCATCCCCTTAACTCGCCTCTCCTAAGAGGAAACGAATAAATGCCCCGGCGATACCGTATAAAATATATAATATACATATATATGGACGTGTGTACACCTCCGCATAAGTGAACCGCGTGTCTCCGCGAGCCTTCGAAATATCTCGTGCATCACATCAGCCATATTAAATATACATACATATACGCGCACTCTGGGAGAACATAAATTTCGGGGAGCTGAAAATATTGGAACACTCTTTGCGCGACAGCGAGAGACTAAAGGGTGGAAACGGGTGTAGGGATGGAGAGACGGTGAGAGAACGCATCCAGAGAGCAACCCCCGTCTGGCACGCCCCAGCACTGGCAACGCTGTCTGGGTGGTAGACTCGGCAACCTCTTCTTCCACCCCCTCTTCAACCCCGCGGCTCGTCCGACCGCTCGAAGTCCCTCGACCTCCTACCCGAAGGCTTTCACGCTAACGTCAACCCACCGTGCGCGTATCTGCATAGTCAAACCCCTCCCGACATTGCCTACTATTAACTCGAGAGGAGCTTTGCCACGTCTGCTCCCCGCCTGAGCAGCCCCGTTGCGACGTGTATCGCACGCGAAATGCGGCTGGCTTCGCAGAGGGGTCGAAAAGACGGGCGAGAGGGGGCAGTCTGCGCCTTTCGAACGATTACCCCGCGATGCTCGCAGGCACGCGCGGTTGCATCGCGCCTCGAGTGGCGCTGCCCGTAACTCGAGATAGCGACACGCGCTGCTCGCGCTCAAGGAGCGTGCGACGCTTCACATTTCGAGTGAAATACCCGACCTGCAGCCACGAATGGACGCGAATTCGCGAGGGGCGTTTAAAAATTCGAAATAATCGTACGAAAGGCGCGTTCTTCTTCAACGGGGCGATCGACGAAACTCTCAGGTTCGATATAATACATATATCGACGACTAACCGAAGGTTCTATCACTAACTTTCGGGAATACACGCTGGCTCGCTCGACAATCGCGGCGATCTGCTTGGCGCGCGGAACTCTACCAAGTTTCTTGATACGAAGTCCACGACTGAGCCTCGCCTTGATCTCAGCGAGAGTCGAGTAGCCCGCTTTGCGCCTCATTCTACCTCGCGTAGAAATTTAAACGAGTCGTACAGGGTGCGCGCGATGCGGAAGGGGGTGTAAAAGCGGGGCGAGAGTAACCGTGCGCGCCCGTGCACAGCTGCAGGTGCGAAAGGGAGATAGCGTGGCGGGGCGCGAAGGTGGGGAGGGAATCGTTATAAAGAGGTACGTTCAGCGGAGACGCGGTGACGGGCGTGTACGTATATAAGCGCGTATACCACCCTTACTTCGGGTTTTACGGCACGAGGAAAGACGGAGAGACGAGGATGAAGTAAAACGAAATGGAATGACGGCGTGTGTGCAGCGCGTGCGCGTGAAACGGACTCGAAGGGAAAATGGGGAGGATGTACTTTAGCGTCGTAACGTGCTCGCGGTAAAATGGGAGGGGGAGGACGGACATTGCGCGCAGAACATATATATTTCAGGGGAGGGAGGGAGGTGATTGTAGCGGGAACCAAGATTGGTAATTGTACACTGAGAAAACAGTATATTTGTACAGTATAATAGTTAATATAGGCACACGGTAAAAAAAAGTGGTATTAATCTTTAACACCATTTCACCGGTGTGGGGACCTATACATACGTATCAATTCTGGTATCGTTCAGTCATAATTTCATCGTTATCTAACACCAAAAGTGGTCTGCACAATTCCGTACCGCAGAATATTTTACTATGTATACTTGATCGTGGCGAAAGAAATATTTCTTTGAGCCAAGCAAATTATATTCGCCAATTATTATTCTATATCTGTTTGAACGAAAGAGACTTTCCAATAATTAACTTAGATTTATTTGGCCCAACGAAACATTTCTTTCGCCATAAGCAAGTATACATTTATTAACTACAAATAAATACCTCTCTCAGCATTCCTTCGGTCGTCGATCGAAGCAACGAAATATCCCTCCCCCGAAAATTTCTCCGAAACCACCCCCCCCCCCCCCCCCCCCCCACGGAACGTATCGTCGTGGCAATCCGATTTGGCGGACCGGAGAGGTTTTACTTCCCGATCGAGCGGCAATATCGCGTCCGCGCGTCAAACGATATTTATGCCCATTTTTTGACCAGCTGCTCGAGGCGTTCGCCCCCTCGCCACGTGCGTGGCGCCCGGGAGAAAAAACGTCGGGATGTATATCGACGATTTATGAAAGGCCTTTCCCCCGGCGAATTTCGAGCGCGATTTCACCGCGGCGTGCACGTTTCGCGGGATACGTCGCACACGCACAAGGCAGCGCGTCGGGGTGATTCTCTTCGGGCCAGGGGCGGATCGTGAGGTGTCGATGGGCCGCGCGGCATACCGCGACGGTGTGCGCGACGCCGACGGGAATTTGAGGGGGGGGGGGGAAATTGGAGATCAAAGGGCGTAGCGCGCCGCGTGCCGGAGTCGCTCGCGGTGTGAAAACATCCCCGCGAATCATCAGGGGGAGCAGTCGTTGAAGGGTGGATCGCGACCGATTAATTCGAGCTCATCCCGATGCACGGTTTTCGAGAGAGAAAAATGCAAGAACGAACGAAAAGAGGGGTGCCGGGGAGCTCGGGTATAGCTTCGCTTTAAATTCCTCGCGAAGAGAGCGAGAAGCTCGTCTCTCTCGCCGACGAATAGCCGCGGGTCCCGCTTTCCCCTTGGCGGCGTCGCGCCGGTAATAGGGGCGAGATTCGAAAATACAAATATTCCTCGGGGAATTCAAAGGAAATCGCCCCGAGCCGGCGACCGCCCCCCGCGGCCACCGTCATCGGCGGCGGAAGCTGGAGTAACGTCAGCGTCGGGGCGGCCCCATCACCGGCATCCCTCCGGCTGCTGGACCGCGGTCCGCGCCGCACCACAGCGGCGAGGGTCGATCGGATAGCGGCGGGTAGTGGATCGTGGATATACGCGGAAAGGTAAGTGACGTGAGATGAGTGATGAGCTCCCCAGCCTCGCCCGCGCTTTCGACCGGCCAACGCGCCGAGTTAAAGCAGCGCTCGACCTACTCGCTCCCCGCTTCATTGAAAATCCGAGCCTCTCTCTCTCTCGCGCGCTCTCCGTTCGCACGCGGAGGGTGGGGGGCTGAAAATCGGCATCCGCGGTCCGCGCGGTGGAACCGCTCCGGACTCGACAAACACGATGCGGCCGAGCGTGCACTGTCTCTGTGTGCGAAACGCGGGAGGACGCGGAAAGCGCAAAATGACGTGTGTACGGGTGTCACTGAGGAGGAATTACCCGCGGCGTTGCACCTCAATGAGGGCGCGGCGAGTGCGGCGCTGACGAGTGCGTGTACTTCGGGCGAGAGGTCTCTTTCATGTCCCCCTCTCTCTCTCTCTCTTCCTCTTTTCCCGGATCTCTTTATGCGTCCGGCAATGAATTCGCGCGAAAAAGCTCTCATTTAATTCCGGCGCAAGCTTCAGTTTGAGCTATTAGGGAAAATCGTGTGTGATAAATGCTCCTCTTTTCCCCTTTCCCTCTCTCTCCTCGCAGACCGGATCAACGGAAAGCGCAGGACGAGCTTCGACACTGAGAAAAAGCCGTACGGACGACTCCCTCCCGTTAACCGCGCCTCGTTCGACGAGCGCGGAAGCTCGGGCGTCTATCGCCTGGGAGCCAGGAAGTCGTTGTGCGCGGTTTACGCGAGCTCCGTCGTTCCCGCTTCCTCTTCGGTATATCGAGCCCTTTCATCGCCGCGGAGCTCCTCACGATATTCGTCGCAATTCCCCGGTACACGTACGAGGATACGCGAAAATGTCCCATCCGACGGACCTCGGTTCACTCTTGGCGCTGGCGGAATCGTCGAGCGTGGCTATTATGCGTATACGCGAAAGGAGTTTCGGATAGAATCCTCTCTCCGCGTGAGAACCAATCGCCATTAGGACGTTTCCGCGACGAGTCGACGGGATAAATAGCGCGCTATACATCCGCAGCCGAGGCGTTTTACGTTATCGCGGAAGACGGGGTGAGCATGCGGACTCGTAAAGACAGACCGAAGTTGAGTCGCAGTTCTTCGTGAGTGTCTACGCCTCGATATATTCTCGCAGCCGTCGTCCCTCTTCAATTGCCGCGCGAACGAGGCCGTCTCGAGGGAAGCGACGGAGCGACCGGACGAAGAAAACGGGAGAGGGGGAACGCATCCGTGGTAAAGCGTGAGAAGAGATCCTAATCGTTCGAGGAGCGCTTCTAAATTGTTCCCGAAAATTCGCGGGGAATTTATAAGGCGGCGGTTGACACGGGGAACATCGCGGGAGGACCGCGGTACGGGGGGTAGGCGAGGCGGAAGCTATTTACGTCGAACCCTTTCGATTGGTCGGCGGTTGAACCCCTCAACCCGCCAAACCAGTTAACCATAGCACGACAGCTCACCCCGTAACCCATAATTAACACCCGCATAACCACCGTTGCCATGCCGGTGGAGGGTCCCGAGGTATAGACGCACATCGACGCACACTCGCGCGCGTCGCGTAAGACGTCTCCGCTAATTTTCGTTCGCGGTATTTCCACGCCGCGTCGTACTGGAATTATCCGCGACCGATTTTCCCTTCGACTTTGGGATCGCGGGCGGGTTAGCTCCCTCTGTTTGTATTAGATTTGCGACGCGTATCTACGATCGGACCAAATTTTCTCGAATTCGACGTTTAATCGCTGCCTTATAATGTCCTACGTCGCGTAAATAGATATTTTTTCGTTATAAGGGCGTGAAGCGCCGTTTTTAACGCGAGTGCGAAGTTTTCCGCACGAGCGAAGCGAGTGCGGCAATCACACGAGTTAAAACGACGCGAAACGCCCTTATAACGAATTCTATTTTCTGTCACTAAGTGTGAAATACGAGGTTGACGGGGTTGAGGACGCCCGTGAAACCGAGTTTTACGCGCTGAGTGACGAAAAAGTATTCCTCGTAAGGGACGAGATAACGAAAGTACGAAGAAAGTATTCGGAAAGAGTGTGTCGGTCGCGGCGGACCGAACGCACACTCGATGTCCGACTATTACGCGTCGCCTCTCCTGTGGAGCTCCGGCCGCGCGGGCAGTGATCGCTGCTGTTTTCGGTCGTACCGCGTCGAACGCACTACACTCGCTCCGTCCGACTATCGCGCGCCGTTTCTCCTTCGGCGCGCTCCATCTCCACGCCGCGCGTGATAATTCCCCGCACTCCGCAGCCACGATGCCCACATTCACCGCGCCGCAGATATTCGCGAATCTCGAGCACTCGATATGTACGTTGAATGTGGTAGTCGGCTTGTCTATATCGCTTACCCGATATCGTGACTTTAAACTCCGTTTTAATATAACGGACGCGCGACCCCGTTCCGACTACATTATGAATTTCTCAATCTCCGCTTTGTACGGGACGGAGGCACGGAATTATCGTCCGGACACTCGAAAGTATCGTCCCGCCCGAAGAGAGGACCGTTCCTCTCCCTCTTCTTTTCACCGCATTTTTCCTACACATCTCCGTCTCTTTCTTTCTCTAGGGACGCCACTGAACGCTCGAAAGCCCCTGTGTTTGCGGGCCGGTTCTTCTTGCCTATTAAATCCTTTGGAGGAATTCCCCTTCAGCCTGCACCGCCGTCCCTCGATATTTTCACTCGACTCCCATCTTAGCCCGCCCAGAGGAGTCTTTCTCGGAGAGGGAGGCGGAGGCGTACGGATCACGCGCGTAGCTGTATATCGATATACGAATCGGTGGAGCGGTACTGTAAACAATCTACAGTGTGAATTTATGTATTTAGATTACTTTGGGCGCGACATGGTGAATGATACGGAATGTGATATAAATAGGGTTAGAAGGGTCGGATAGTGTTAACGACCAATACTACTTTTTTTACCGCGTGCGAATATTTATCTTGAGATATTCATAAATATCGAAAACGATAGAAGCAGAAGCATGGAGAGATTCATTCGCCCGGCGCCGAGCTCGGTCCGACGTCGTCTGCACGTCGCCTGTCGTTCGGATTCCGCGCTGAATGTGTATCAGGACGCGAGGATATCGAAGTCACGCGTCCTCGCATGTGCGTCAATGAAAATCTGAATAAAATTGCATACTAACGACGGAGGAGCGATGGGTGTGGGAGGATAATTCGAACGGTTGCCGATCGAGGAATAGGTATACATACTATATCCTCGGAGGAACGATTTGTCGGTTCGAACCCATTGAGTAATATACGAAGTAAGTATTTATGTATAAATATAAATATCCAACTTTTTACTTTTAATTTTAAATGGTTTACCTACATTAAAAAATTTAACCGATTTACTTCATTTGTGATTATTAAATAATTGTTCATATTAATGGATTAATTAACTTCAAGATTTGTAATATACAGTAGACTCGCGGTTATCCGAGCCCCGGTTAACCGAGGGCTCTGTCAGACAGAAATGTGAAACGATTATTTATTGGTGCGACCGAAAAAACGAAAGAATTTGAATGATTGGTACGGGCAAATTTCTCCGTCGGCGCGGCGCGGCGGCCACTTTTGATGTGTCAATTCTTATACGCATGTAGTTTATGATGTTTACATTCTTATAATGTACCTTTTGGATCTTTCTTCGTCATCCACGAGCAATTTAAAGAAACTTCGGATTATCCGAGTTTTATTTTTAACCGAGGTACCCTCGGTCCCAATTACCTCGGATAATCGAGAGTCTACTGCAGTTAAATATTGGCAAATTTATTTATTTATATATATATATATATAAAACGTTCATGTGAAATTAGTACGAGCGCGGTACATCGCCCTTCGCCCCGAAACGAAAGGATCCTAAACAAATAGACGAATAACGCGGACCGTTCACGCGCGGTTAAGTACGCGTCTCTCCGTAAGTGCAATAAAAAGCGATCCCCGTCGGCAAGAAGTCCGCGGCGTCGTAAAAAGACGACGAAACTAAACGATCGATCGTGCGAGGGAAAAAAAAACATCGTCCAGCCGCGCGTTCGGGATCCGCGTCGGAAAACTAAGAAGCGGCCATTGCCGGCGAGAGACGTCGAACCGGATAGAATGGATGCGTGCGCGCGGTGGTGGAAAGGGGTCGAAGGTGGCGGTCGGCCGACGTGTAAGGCACAATCAATCAGTGCGGTGGCCGCTGGCCAGGATAGTGGTGATGGACGAACAGTGGAGGCTCCGACCACCTACCCCTGTCTCCTTCCGCCCACTGGAAACGCATTAGTGTCAGCCCTGGAAAAAACTACCCCCTTCTATAATCCGCGCGCGGATCTCTTCTTCCCCGTCTCCCGCCACACCGCCGTTTTCGCGGTGACCTCCGAAATTTCTCCGAGCCCCCGTCTCCGTTTCGCGCCCCTTTCTCTTCCGCGGGACGCGAGCGACGGCGAGAGGCGGAAGTAGCCTCGGGGCGGCCGGATATTGTTTCGCGGCGTGGAGCGTCGCCGTGTTGGTGCACTTCCGGTAACGTTCGACGCAACGGACAACGTTCCTCTCGTCGGCTCGCTCCATTCTTACTCGGTCTCCACCCTGCCGGAGAGGTCGGTATACACGTACATGTATACCGTGTACCGTGTACGGCGGACGAGGCGGCGAGTAGGTGCGATGGACGAGACGAGGGTACGGACGGGAACTCGCGATTCTCGCCTAATTTTCTGTGAAACCTACACGAGAGAGGCCGGGGATGTTTCGTCTCGCAAGAAAAGAGAGAATCGCCCGCAGAGCACTTTTTGGTGTAACGACCCAACCGAGTCACGGTGAAATACGTTTCATTATTATCCATGACTCGCGGAATGTAGTTCCACGGACAGTTAACCCCGTTAAAGCGGATGGGTCGGTTGATCGGCTTCGCGACTATGACGCGGAGAGGGTGTATCCGTACCGACGTACCTAAGAGTTTTCCTCGATTTATTATTGTCGGATAACTGTAACGATTACCCGTCGCGCGATCCAATTACCCGGCGGAGCAGCGACGAAGCGCGGGTTGTCGATCGACGGGAGAAAGGCGGAGGCGGACAACGTCGATGCGGCGAGGGGATCGGGTCGCCGGGGCCGAGAATAGCGCGCCGTCACCGTCCGCGTGGCCGCGGAGAAAATAACCGCGCTAAAAGATTGCCCGGCCGGCGGCGGTGGCGGCTTTTTGATTGATATCGCGAACGTGACGCGGGAACTTTATAGCTAACGAGAAATTTGTTATTTTTGTCTCGCCCCTTTAAATTCCAGCCGCGCGTAGCGACCGACGAGGGGTCAGTCGCGAAGGTGGCCGCCGGCTCGGACGACCGCGCTGCACCGAAAATACCCCCGCGCGCGCGGAGACCCCGAGCGATACAAGAGGAAGCTATTTCGCGTCACGACCCTCTTTGACCCCATCCGCGCGACCGCCTCGCTCCCAAAAAATTCTTACTTTACTTCTCCCCGAATTGCGCGGATGTCAGTTCGAATATCAATTCCGTCGCGAAATCGAGAAACGCGTTATCTCCGTCCTCGCGCCGTTTTTTTTAGATAAAACCGAAGGACGTTCCGGCACGTCGAAGAGATCGGGTCGCAAGAATCGCGTCAATTTTTCACTCGACGCATCCTTCATTATCGGCCCGAGATTCGACTCCGAGGAATCGTTAACCCCGCTTTACAGATGTTCCCAGCTGTAAATTCCGTCGTTAGCCGTGATGACGCCTCGACTGCGATGACATACCGAGAGAGAGAGAGAGAGAGACACGCCGACGCGCGAAGAGAGACCTCGTTTTCCTCTCGACTTGAAACTTCTACCTCGCGAATCAATCTTCCGCTCTGATCACTGTCGGGACGCGCGCGCGCGAAATCGGCACCCGATGCTTTATCGATCGCGGATAAAAGTCTATGAGGGGGTCGCGATAATCCGGAGGGATGAATAGATAACGATTAGACGGATATCGATTAACACGCGGGAAAGCGAAGCAATAAGCGGAAGAAATTCTCGCTCGCGCGATCGACGTGATCCGCAGCTGCTCGCGGAAACGCTCGCTTCCATAAATCTCACGCTCGCGACGGGCCGGTGCGAAAAATCGGTTTCGATATTCCATTCGTCGCGAGGAACGGCGAGCAACGGGCGAGTCGCGAGAAAAAGAGGGACTCTCTCGACCCAGCGCTGCCGATGAGGGGCGGCGGTGGACTCGGCAGGGAGGACGGAAGGACGAGAGGGGGTGCAAATGACAGCCACTGACGACCCTAACCGCGGCCCGCTAACGCCGCGCCGTCCTTCGGCTCCTGATACCCTTAATAATGTGCTTCCGATCTATCATCCGAATGCCAGGGGGAAGAATTGAAGCAATCTTTTAATGCTCGCAACAAAAACCTCTCTCTCCCTCTCCGCGTGTGAGGCGAGTGAGTCTACGCGCCGCCGCCGCGCGCCGTGGCCGCGGTACATGCTCCTCGTTGCGTCGCACGGTCCCTTTCATCCCGTTCTCCTCTCCTCTAAGTATACGACACGCGGGCCGCGCTATCCGTCGCGCGGCGGATACACCGAGAAGCGGTCGCGCGCGCGTGTTCGTGCGGTCGGGCCGACATGAGAAATAGCCCTCCCGACGCCCCTCAAATCCAACCGAGATCCCTGATCAGATTCGAACCCCCCCGCCCACTCAACCCCTAATAGCCCGGCCAAAAGTCTCCATATATATTCGAAAAGTACGGGGAATCTCGTGCAGATGGATCGAACCATCGAAATACGCTTCGTTGTTCGCGACAGGAACGACGACTGCTATATTCTGCGCGTGGGTGCACGCGTGACGAGTAGGGGTAGAGGGGGAGGACGCCCTGTTGGATAACGAACGCTCGCGATATAAGTTATTGAAAAACGAGGATCCTCTCTTCCGCACACGTATCTGTATACATATCTCATACATCGCTCCCCAAATTTGTCTCCCCAACCAGCAGCCAACCGGCAATTGTCTTCTCTCTGTCGGCGATCCTCGGAGGCACTCGCGGCATCCGCGCCCCCGACGTAGACGGGGTGTTGAGCGTGACGCTTCTCTGGCGCTCTCGCTACACAGCCACCCTCCACAAAAAAAAAAACCCGCCAGCGAAATAGAGAACCCCCTTCTTCCCCCGGAAAACCTGGAATCCGTCCAAACGACGAACAAAGGGGACGGACACCCGACGGCGAAAAAGTCAGGAGCTTTCTCTCGCGCCCGGGCGATCGGGCGATTCACGCCCCGCGAAGCGACGAATAGATAACGGCCGATTAATCCCGAGCGACCCGCGATCGTCCCGCGTAGACGCCCGCGCCGTCCCGTAGCCGCGTTGAAAAACTCGACCGCGTCGGAGGAACCCCTGGAGAGCGACGGAGGGGTTACCCCGGCACGGCCTCGGCGGGCTCTTTTGCTCGGAACCGAACGAAGCTTCACCTTCCGATATTGATCCGTATTCCGTCCGCGCGGAACTAGTCCTCCGGCAGCTTTCCTTTCCCACCCCTCGACCCTCGGCTTTATCTCTCTCCCTTTTCTTCTCGTCAACCGTCTCCTCGCGTTCCTGGTATTTTATTTCTTCCTCTGTTCTTCCCACCTCGTACTTGTACTCGTACACTTCCGCTGCACGACTCGTACAGCATGCTGACAGGCTCTCGGTGAGCAATTATCGGGTGTCGATGACGAATCCACTCGCGTTCCCGTTACAAATATTTTGTTATTCGTCGTCGACACCCGATAGTACATCGCGATACCTTAGTTCTAACAGGCCGTATCCCACATTCAGACAATTGTCCAGGAGACGATAAAAACATTTGCTATTCTTTAGAATAATCGTTATAACGATTTGAATATTTCTCCGTCGAGTGATATATAATCACTTATTTATTAATATTATATGCACAGATGATAAGTGATACAGGCGCGATAAGGAGGGAAAGAGAACGATGAAATGTCGCCGCTTTCCGATGTGGGATACGACTTATCAGAACTAAGGTATCGATATACATGTAACGCGCGCGTACGGTGCGAGAGATTACCGAAAATCGCTCTTGTCAGAATACGAATATCCCCCGTACACGCGGTGTTAACAATTTTTTCCGTGCATCGCAGTCCCGTCGATCCTCCGATATCCGCGCCACTTTGAGTCCCAAGCCTCTCGTAGCGAGATACATACACACACTCTCTCTCTCTCTCTTTTATCCCCGCGGTACCCCGAGGGCTATCCCTCCCTCTCCCCTCGACTACGAGAGCTCTACCGCGAGCCGTGTACTCGCGCGACCCGTCCTCCTCGCTCTTCCCTCGACGGCAATAACGGCAATAGCCGACGACCGCGATCGTTTAACCCTAGACGAAAGGCGTGATAGACGAGAGGAGATATACGGCGCGGTACGGACTCGTATACCCGTACACCCTCGTGGACGCGGCCAGCGGAGTGACGTTTAATGGGGATGGAAATAAAAATAAAGCGGGAGGATATTGGCACCTGATACACCGCGGCGCATCCCCACGCGCACACACCCCCTCGGCTTCCAACACGGGGCGCCCGGTACGTCTACGGAGGTGCATACTCGCGAACGCGGATATCTGTAGGAGGGGCGGAGCGAGTACGAGACCACCGCGAAGCGTCTACGGAAGAACGCGACCGTATAAGTATCGCGCTACATGCATAGAAATGCACGGGAGTGCAGGCGAAGTTGCGCACACGCTGTGTGCGGTGGGTGTTACGCGACTGTGTGCGCGTCTTCGGGTACACGTGCACCGAGAAAGCTGAGCGACGGAGGGGGTGGGGGAGAACGAAGTTGAGACTCCCCGCGCACCCTTAGATTCCCCACCCGGTTCTGAGAAACGGGCGCGTCTATGAAGAATGCGGAGACGCGGGACAGGCATGCCTATGCTGATGGAGAAATCGGGTCGATTCGAGAAAGAGATATCAGTCGTTTTTTTTTTATGCACGCGAATATTATTTTCCCGCGCAAAATAATGGGTTATTTTCGGAATCAGCGTAAAAAAAAAATACGTAAGGCAGGACGCGGTCGAGCGATCGATTCCAGAGATGTCGATTTTTGCGAAAAATTGAAAAGATATCAAATTTCCACTTGACATTTTGGTAGAAATCGAGATCTCTGGAACAAATTGCTCCGCCAGCCTGTTTTACGTATTTTTTTCGTGCTGACTCGAAAAATGACTGATTTATTGAAGAAATCATCTTTTTCAACATAAAATCATCTCGATATCTTATATTTCCTTTAAGATAATATGGACCCAGCAACCGTGCTTTTCGTAATCCGCGCGAATTACGAAAGACATTTCGATTTTTGCCCCTCGAAATTTTTTCAATTTTTCGCAAAAATCGACATCTCTTGACTCGATCGCTCGACCGACCCATCTTACGTATCTTTTTTCGCGCTGATTCCGAAAACGCCCGAGAAAATTATCTTCTCACCCGTAAAACAATCGACATCGCGCCGTTCCACCGAATGTTTGAAGAGATATAAGTAGACGGAATACACAATAGTTTTTGGAATATCAAGTATTCATGCCACTCGGCGAGAATCGCGTCGGAGGTACCCCCGACGCGCGGCTACAGCGGACCACCTCCCGACGCACTCATCGCGCTACACACGCGCTTTTCCACCGCTCAAAACCTCGCTCCGCTTTTGTGTACCCACCTGTATAAGCGCGGATGTATACACGTGCCCGCCTCGCGCTATACGGGTGAGTCGGCGACGCTTATACCCGTACACGCGCGCACATATCCGCGTCACGTTTCGCCACGTGAATAATGCAACTGCTCAGAAATGATTTGAATCGTCTCCGAGGCTGTAATATCCCCTCTTCTCGCGCCCGATCCTCCTATGCTCCCTCTCGTCGCATTCGTCCTCCCTCTCCCATCTACCCTCCTCGCGTTCCTCGGGTCACCATCGAATAACTGCGAAGAGAGGAGGTAGTGCCCCTCGCGCGTTAACTCGCTATACCTATATTTACGACACAAGTAGCCTACACACATATACTACGTGGGCACGTGCCCCAGTTTTTTCTCCGAGACCTTCACGCGTGCACGTCGTTCTCTTCGCGGCAATCGTCCTCTACGTTCACCGTCCGTTTCCTTTCACGTCGAAAAATCGCCCATCTCCGAAAGTTACCTTTTGCGGCAAAGATATTTACGAAGGAATGTTGAAAATAAAACGAATTTAAAAATTCTTGTGCAAGGAGATTCCTCCGCAAGGTGATAGCAATTCCTCGGAGTTGCTGCACGGTCACGGATACGCGGTCACCGAGTGCCGGGGGGATCGAGTTGACGTCGTGCATACCCACGGATATGGATATGCATGTGGACCGCGGTCCCGCAACGAGACTCCCGCTAACAAGAGAGATGCAGATGAGGGAAGCGCGTATATTTGGCCCAAAGCCCGATATCACTCCCTCTCTCCGAATCGGGCGAATGTAGTATATACGGCTGGAGAACCAAAAACCATTTTCTCTCGGTCATCATGTGCGGCTCACGATTATTACGGGCGATTCGATAATTATTTTTCTACGTGATCGAGCGTCGATATAATACAGAGGGTCTTTGGTTTGTTACATGCGGGGTTGCATATCGGTTGGCGCACCCCATCCGCTGCGTTTTCCTGTATTTCGGTGGTTGTACCGACAGCCGAGATCCGAACCAAATCAGGCGTATCAGTCTGCGAAACATCGGCCATCTCAATAGGTAGTGGTGAAATGAGATCACCGATGCTTTTCTCGACTGTCGGTACAACCACCGAATTACGGGAAGCCGCAGCGGATGGAATGCGCCAACCGATATGCAACCCGCTCCACTGGCTTGTATCAAACCAAATACCCTGTATATATAGAGGGACACGAGGTTCGTTAAGACTCTATCGATCGCCTTCTTCGTGTTTAACGAATCACATCGCCCCCCGCTCCCTGACATTTCTCCGATCCAACCTCCTTCCGACGGGTCGCGTAGTTTCACTCCGCCCCTATCGATATCGGTCATCCCCCCTCCCGACTCCTCTCGAATGCACAACGCAACATCCGAGCCCCCCGAGCTCACCCAGTCCCACGTGAGCGACTAATTAACGGCTGTCACGTACAGCTATTTCAACGGGCCGCGCGCCGTAATCGTTAATCCTTCCGATTGCTCCTCCCGAGTAAAAGCTAAAAAGCCCTCGGCATACTTTACGCGCGGGAGAGAGAAAGAAGGAGAGAAAGAGGGAGAGAGAGAGAGAGCGTTTCGACGAAGCTCACATCACCGTACTGCGCGAGCGTTCGAAATCGCTCTCTCCTCTCGCTCTCGCCGCTCCTACGCGTCGACGGGGCGCGTATCGACTGCGGCGAACGAGAGCGGGGCCGATCGCGCTATACCCCGCGCCCCTGAAATAACAGTCGCTATTTTTAGGCGCATATCGCGACACGGCAGCTTTTATTAACGGCCGACCTAGGTCGGCTTAATTAATTAATTTATTATCAGCTCGCCGGCATCGGAGCCGGCGCACCGCCACCGTCCGCGCGTCCTTCTTTCCTCCTCAGGATTCCCACGAACGAGCCTCGCGGTCTCTCGAGCGGCGGCTCGATCGATCCTCGCGGCGCTTCGCTGTGGGTGCGAATTTGCTCGCGATTCTTCTCTCCGTTCCGAGAAATGCGTTTATTTCGAAAGTGGAAAAACAAGGGCGCTTCACCCTCTAATCTCCCAATCAGCGTCTCTCGCCTCGAGAGCGACGTCCTCGTGAAATTTAGCATATTTCTGCAAACTCAGTTGTCCCGAGCGCACCAGCCGATCAATCGATAATGAAAAGAGAGTAATCTACGGCGAGTGCCGACATACATATACTTTAACGTGGCGTTCGTGCCGGGGAACAGTGCTCTCTCGGATAACACAAAGAGAACGAATCTTCAAAGAGAGCTCGAGAGAAAAGGGAGATTTGACGAGAGGGCGGCGAGCGCGGACGCAGAAAAAGGAGGAAAAGGATACTTCGCGAGGAGGGAGGGCGAGCCGGAGTGGGGGGCTACAGGAAGATGAGGAGATAATCATCCGAACGTTTCCTCGGAACGGAATAATTTCCACGCCAAATTCGCGCGCGCGCGCGCATTTCACCGCCACCGCCGTCACCGGGCTACGCCGATAAAATTAATACGCAATTAGCGGACAATTTGTCAATTTCGTCACGTGGCATCGGGACCCCCGTGGCGAACCGTCGCGCCGGCGGTTCGCGGCTCGTTTCGGGGGCGGCGGCGGCGGCGGCGGCGGCGGCGGCGGCGGCGCAGTCTCCCCCTTTTTCCACTTCCCGAGCGTTTTTCCTTCTCACGCGAGTCTCAGCCGCGGGCGGGGAATGAATACCGAGGAAGAAAGGGGGAGCGAACGAGAATGGAGAGACAGGAGTTGGCGGCAGCGGAGCGTAATTGCTCGAGACGGGAAAAGATCTCCGAAGTGAGAAAAGTCCGTCGTAGGAAAGCGCGGAGGCGTCGAGCGAGACCCGACCCGGAGAGTCAACGACGACGTGAACCGGGCGCCGATCCAACTCCGAGGAGATCCGCGGAGTGAATCAGCCGCGCGCGATAACGAGGAGATGATCATCGCCTTCGTCCGAGGAATCGGCGCCGCGGATCGACACTCCGAGAAGGAGATGCGTGTTCTCTCTCTCGTTCGACGATCGGAGCGCGGGAAGCGTCGCGAGGAGAGGAACGCGTTTCGGACGAGTCCGAGAGTAAAATGGCTCGAAAAGATGAGGAGGGGCACGCGAAGGACGTAATGCCTTGTACACTGCCGTGTTGAGTTAATAGAGCGTACCTACAAAAAACTAATTTTTCAGTTTATCAAATTCTATGCTTACAAGTCTGACACGACTTTTGTCATCCTGTTGAGTTAAAAAAAGTCGTATCTGGCCCAGAAAGAATCAAATAATTTATCATTTATCTCGAATTTCATCATCAGTGTGGCACGAAAAGAATTAGAGAAACCGTAATATCTCAAAACTGTAAAAATGTCAGATACGCCCATTTTTAACTTAACACGGCAGTACAGATTCGTATACAACATTGGCGAGGGACGTTAAAAGTGGTCCGAAGAGAGACGAGGGTAGAAACTAGCGGGTAGACTCGAGCGAGCCACCCTGACGGCAGTATCGCTCAACCTGTGCGAAAAACTTGGACCTCCCTCCCTTGCGGGGGGGTGCTTCTATTTTTCATACATACGCGCACGGGGGATCGTCGAAAAGACCGGTCCGAAGGAAAAAACTCAATCGATCAATTAGTTCTCCCGCGAGAACTCTCCGCCGAGAAAAAAAAAACCTAATTTTCCGGGGCCCCGCGAGACCCGCACCCCCGTGCGGAATTAATATATAACGTGATCGAATAAGTTATCTAATAATCCAACGCGAATCCGGGAGGAATAGCCGCGCGCAATATCGCCAACTACACGTACCATCGCCGAGTTTCCGGAGGATCCTCGACTCGCGGTTTTCGTGCGAGGATACACGTAATGGGTACATCGCCGTACCCCCGCGTACACACGGAGGGACGGTTCATCCTCGCTGTAGGGAAGTGAGCGTCCGTTCTCGTTGACGCGCGCGCGCGCGCGTGGGTACAAACCACGCGTATACGTGTGTGTACCGTAGGTGAGGAGACTGCATGTTGATGATACGTAAAGCCAGAGGCCTGCAGCGGACAGTCCGCACAATTGCCGTACATCTATTTCGCGTGTGCAACTGTCTGACACGTATCCTTCCTCCGTACAGTCCTCTCCACGGCCGAGTACTGACACGTGATAATTGCCACCGATCCGAGTCACGAGTCGATGAAATTTTCGCGCGATTCGTTGATGCCGTGTCGAGTCGATTTTTTCCTTTCGCCGAACAATTTGGAGTAATTGATGCGCTTGCGAGAAAAGAATTGCGAAGTTGAGAGAGCGTCACTGTTTCGGTGCGATCGGTACGTAAATCGCATCGAAAATCGAATGATCCTCGTTAAAGGCGTTTATATATGTATATACTTATACGTCTACGCGAAGCATCCCTCGGCCCTACAAAGTCTCGAGCCGTCTCTTCGCTTCAACTATTTCATCCCCTGCATACAACCCGTAGCCCGGTTGGATTACGCATCATCCCGCGCGAGGTTCTTTCTCCCCCCGCTTTCTCCTCCTCCGTAGGTCGACGCAAACAAATCCTACCCGGCTGTAATTCCATCCTTTTGAATAGCGATTCCCTTAAAAGTTGACCGTTCGTCCGGACGGAGGAGAGCCCGCGCACCGCCGTCGCGAACCGCGGCTATTTCCCTTCCGCCCCTCGCTGTACACACACGCGCCGTATTTTCGCACGAACATACATGCTTTGCACTACCCCTCGTCGAACGACGGCGATGGCTCGGCGAGGAAGAGCGGCCGCGACGATAGCAATCGCGAGACGCTTTCCCGTCCGACCAAACGCGCCTCTTACTACTTAGCCGAGGATATCTACCCATCTTCCAGCGAAATACAAACCGAGGAAGAAAGTTTCCCTTAACGGCGCGACGAGATATGCCGGCCTGCAGATTTCCGAAGCTCGCCCCGAAGCGGATGGGGAACAGGGAGGCGAGATACGAAATCCGGAAGCTCTACCCGCGGCTAACCGCGCGGGGCCGGTCTCATACCGACCACTTAGATGCACGCCGGGGAATTTCATCATCGGTTATTTACCTGATGCCGCTCCGAGCGGCATCCCCTCGCCCCTCGCCGTCCTCCCCGCCATCCCCCATTCTCGCGAGACCGGAGGCGACCGCCGCCTGCTCTTCCCTCCGAAATACCGGTTTCGAAAATGATTTTCATTTCCCCTCGGATAGATATTAATTTCCTTCGACTATTGACTCGAGATACAGCCTTGGCCTCCGGGGGGGGGAGGGAAAGAGAGAGAGAGAGAGAGAGATCGCTACAGGGAAGACCGCGACGCTAACACGGCGCAGGCAGTGGCAAGAGCGGCATCGATGTGGAGAGCGAAGGGTGAAGCCGGGCGGGGGAGTGGAGGAGACCGATGCAATTATTTGCGGTAAGATGATCTCAATTAAGGGCACCGCACAACCTAGCCTACACGTCTATCCACCTTGGTTTATATCCCGCCGCTCTCCCGCAGCGATCACCCTACGTCATTGGCCACTTCGAGCCCGCCGTCCGCAAGAGCGAGAGACGGAACTTTCGAATGAACGAAACCCCCCGCTCGATACGCGACGCGGACCGCGCCTACGCGGCGATGGAGGGCAAACGCATTAGCCCCGACGGCATGATATTACCCGGAACACGCCGGGTAAGACGCCATCGATCAAGCTAAACGCTCCTCCTTGGCTTGCGCCGTGCCCCCGCGCGGCACCGCGCCGAGAGTTTATGCAAAACAAAGAGCAATGCTCACCCGTGCCGATAACTTGGCCGCCTCTCCGGTTTCCGCGCGTCGAGAGCTCGGATATCGGGCGGACCGCGCGATTTTCTTCGCCTCGCCTCTCGAACTTCTCGCTTTGTCAATGGCGCGGGGCCGCGGGGGACGGGGAAAAAACTGGAGGGAGAAACGAGAAAGGGAAAGCGTAATCCAAGATTCACCGTGAGCAGAGCCGCTTCCGTCCGAAAAGATTTCGCCCGGTGCGGCGATTACGATGCTAGTATGTGTCACAATGCGTCCAGTGCGGGCAGAGTTTTCGCGTGGCGATCGAATGAGGACAGCTCACCGGCGCGGCGCGGGCGTAGCGGAATACCGCCTCGTGCGCAAACTGCACGTGTCCTTTGTTATACGTACATACGAGATATCCTTGCGAGGACGCGGCGCGGGGTATACCGCGCTGGGGACTCTAGGTTGCGAGATTCTCTTGTATCAGCCGTATTTCCGGATAGTAGACCTATTAAGAAACGAGTATACCGAGATAAATAATTTGGTCAATGTAACCAAATTATTGGAGATGACGATCAAGTCGTTTGACAAAATATGGATCCTCTCTATCTGTTTGGTTACATTGACCAATTTTTGATTAAAGTAACTAAAGGTTTGGTTGGAACAACTTGACACACATGTGGTTAGAATAACTTGATATTTGGTTCAACTGGCCAGTATTCAGGTTAGAATAATTAAACGCGTTTAACTAAATGCGTTTTGTTATTTTAACTTAATTATTCTTCTCAATGTGTAGGGTAGACCGAGGCAAATCACAGACCATAGATCTATATTTCTTAAATCATAATGTAAATGAGCATTTCGATTGTTCGTATTACTTCATCGTGGAGAGGAGCAAACTAATACGAATGATTAAAATGCTCATTTTCAACATGATTCAAGAAATATGGATCTAGGATTCGATTCGCCCTGTGATCCGACTCGCCTCGGACTATACGGGAAAAAATTAATCGTAGCATTTAAAAATTTGTGGTAAATTTCAGGACAAGGCTAATTTATTGCTACGATAACTCCAATTTTAGTAAAAATTAGAGCAACGCTTGCAACTTCTACAAGTTTTACTATAATTTTTATTAAAATTCCAGTTATCGCGTAATAATAACAACTTACCCTCGTTCCGAAATTTAGCACAAACTTTGTAAATGCTACGATTTTTTTTCTTCGCCTACCCTATCGTCCCACCTGGATCAAAGGACTTCGCTCCTAGCGCCTCGTCGTCACACATGTGAAGTCTGCCAAATTCCAACCGCGCACCGTACAAACTGTCCGCGGAGGCGTTCGAGCTCGCACTGCAGACAACAAAACGAGATCGTACGCCAGACGCGACAAAGAAAGAGTTCCGATCACACCGACAAAGAGGCATTTTCACGAGGCGAGGAAACAGTCGTCGCGGGGATAAAGCGAGCGACGAGGTGTGCGGGGTGCGCGGATAAGCCCACTACCACGACGACCAGTGATGAGAAAATTAGCGAGACTGGCGGAAGGGTCTCGCGGACGACTAGGCGTCGTATCTCCCTCGCGACGACAAACGGCACGGGGCTTTGCGCGCCGAGCGAGCTATTTTCCAGCGACGCGATTCCCCGTTAAGGCCCTCCCCTATCGATCTTTCCGCGGCGCGCGAGCGAGTGCCAGGCCTCGGTGTTTCATTGACAAATTTCTGACGTAAAGTGGAGGATGGAAGAGGGCGGTGGAGAGAGCCGCGGGGGAAGAGGGCGACGAGGGCACGGGGGAGGGCGATGGTCTCGCCGAGCCGCGCGTCCCACGACTCTGCTTCGAAACGAGATTCTCCCTCGGCTTTCTCTCTCTCTCTCTCTCTCTCGCGCGCGCGCGGACCTTCCTGCACTCTATCTCTCGTTCTCACTCGCACTCTCCACCGAGTGTAATTCAGTCCGAATCTCTCCGGGAGGGACGGACACGGAGAAACGGCGGAATCGGACCTCGACCGGACACCGATCGTTACCCCTTTCTAACGAGGTTCGCCCCCGTTTGCGTATTACGCGCGTCGCGCCTTAGTTTTCTCCCTTTCTCTCGCGCGGTTTCTCGCCGGTGAGGCCCTCGGAGCACCGTCACGCGCGCGAACGTACATCCGCGAGCGAGTAGATAAGTCGCGTTGGAGTCAGACATCCACTTGTACGTGGGAGGGCCGGCGATAAACGTATGCGAATAAACTCGTGGCGTTTAAACATCTGATAAGCGCGGTACGACTGAGGCGGACGAGAAGATACAGAGGAGGGATGGATGAAAGTGCGAAAGGGAGAGAAAAGGGGAGTCCTTGAAAGTCATCGAATTATTCAGAAAGTGATCGTACATTGAGAAAAATATCTTGGTCAATCTAACCAAAAAATCCTGGAGAGGATAATCAAATCGTTTAGCAAAATACGGATCCTCTCTCCATCTATATTTGATTAGACTGATCACTTTTTGATTAGAATAATTAAAAGTTTAGTTGGAATAATGAAACATTTTTTAGAGTAACTTGATATTCGGTTCAACTGACCAGTATTTTGGTTAGAATAACTAAGAGTGTTAAAATAATGCGTTTCGTCACTTTGACCTAATTTTTTTCTCTGTGTAGGGGTCGCGCTGTATCGCGCGGTTTATAATAGAGCCAGGTGCGTTAATACGACCGTAATCCGACATATCGTACGTACGCGCGACATGCATATGGATTTCCGTATCCGATAGATTGGAAATACGACATATAATCTTCCTCCTTCCCCTCGTCCTGCTGCTCCACTTGTCGAAATAAATCGGAAGTCGACTTCGTATCCAGCCTAACGGAAGGCAACCGCGAAATTCCTTTACTGCCAAGCATAAAGCGTATCACTCTGTGTATAAAATGCGGGAAGATAAATTAATTGCGCGATGATAGGGGCGATAATATGGAGCAGAGTTCTCTTTCCTTTTCTCCCGAGACGCGGAGGAACCCGAGAGATACAGCCCCTTCCTCCCGCGACTACCGTATAATCCGATACGGGATCCCATTTAAAGACTATCCCCGCAAACAGGGGCGCGAGGGTGCACGCGAGGGGAGTAATTTGCTGTACGTATGTACTAATACGATTATGTCTAGCGATCGATTCCAGAGATTTCAATTTTTAGCAAAATTTCAAGGGGCTTGACATTTTACGCGACAATTGAAATTTTTGGAATCGAACTTTTCACCATCCTATTCGATGTATTTTTTTACGCTGATTCCGAAAACCACAGTTATTAGGTCGAAATCTCAAAGGAAATATGAAATAACGCTGATTTTGTGTATAAAAAAATTTTTTTCCCGCAAGAAATCATCGATATCTCGGTGTTCCGTTGAGATTTCCTCAATAAATCTGTCATTTTCGTAATCAGCGCGAAAAAATACACAAGATAGGATGGTCGAGAATTCGATTCCAGAGATTTCGATTTTTGCGAAAAATCTAAGGGGTATGCCTTAGATTTTTCGCAAAAATCGAAATCTCTGGAATCGAATTCTGGATCACCCTATCTTATGTATTTTTTTACGCTGATTCCGAAAACCACAGTTATTAGGTCGAAATCTCAAAGGAAATATGAAATAACGTTGATTTTGTGTATAAAAAAATTTTTTTCCCGCAAGAAATCATCGATATCTCGGTGTTCCGTTGAGATTTCCTCAATAAATCTATCATTTTCGTAATCAGTGCGAAAAAATACATAAGATAGGGTGGTGGAGCGACCTATTCCAGAGATTTCGATTTTTGGCAAAATCTTGGCTAAAGGCGAGCCTCGTATCCTCACCATGCCTCGTGATACGACCTAAACACAGCCTGAAAAAACCTCGGATTACCGCCTAATGACATAAGACACTATTAAAAGGCCTTTGAACTCCGGCAAATTATGATCGTTGACCGTCGTGTAGTCGAAAGCATTCGATCCTCGCGATCCAGCCGCATACGCGTCCAGATCACGAGGAGAGCCACGAGCCACCCCGAATATGCATACATTGCGAGGCCGCGACGACGATAATGGGAGAAAAGTGTCGCTGGCCCCGCAATCGCGACGCACTCGACTCGAGTCTCTCGAGATCTCCTGGCGATCCGACGAGATTCTGGGAAGCTCCTAGCGTGCGGCGGAAAAGGACGAGCCCGCACGCATCGGGCGGCGTCGCGGGGGAGGGAAATATTGGCTTTATGGAAATTCGCGCGGGGGAGGTGTATCAGCATTCACTTTTATTCGACTGCCTCTGTCTGGTCTCTTACCCCTCCCGCGGGTCGGAGTCTCGTTCGTTCGTCGTCCCCGCCGCACGGTTCAGAGGCACCGACAACCACCACCCCGGCGGCCGTCTAGCGAATTGTTTGAACCCGGGCTAAATTGGGGGAGAGTGGGATTCTGATATACAGTCTGGTCAGGGCTAGACGTCGAACGGAAAGAGAGAAGAGGGTGGGAGTTACTCGTGTCGAAAAACACATAGCGGAGTCGTTGCCTCTCCCGCGTACGACGTATCGCGGATCGGAACGCGTGCGAGTGCACCGTACACGAGCGCGTATCTGGTTAACGAGATCTTTTAGTATAAACTCGGAGAGGAGTAACCGATCTCTCGAACTACTCGAGTCGATTGGGCTGCGATTCACCCTGTTAGGGCAGGAAATCTAATAAATGGCATTTTTCATTACTGATATATGGCACATTAGTGATGACACACACACACAGTTTGGTGGAATATACATAGATCGCCCACACATCTGTTTGGTCAGACTGACCAGTATTTTGGTTAGAACAATCAAACACGTCAAGCTATTTAGATGCGTTTTGTCATTTTAACCTAATTATTTTCCTCACAATGCAGGAAAGAAACTTTGATCGACATAAAATCTCATTATTTATAAACTTTTGACTTTGTTGTAGATAAAAAAATTATCTTCAAAAAAGCATCACACAAACATGAGCCAAATGCTTACAGATAATGAGACAACAGCGATCGAAGTTTCTTTCCTGGCGAATAAGTTTAGCTCCACATGATACACACTCAGAACGAGAAGGAGAGATCCACGAGCATATCGGGGAACGGAGGAGAAAGGAGCGGTCTGCGGGGTCGCACGGGGTGAAAGAGCAAAAGGCGAGTGCACTCGTGGGACCGCGTCCACCGGGGATCGTAAATGCGAACGAGAGCGAGCGATCGCGCGGGTGGGGGAGAGAAAGGAGTTTCGTGGAATGAGGCTCGAAAGGCGTATCGGGAAGCATCGGATGCGGAAATGCAGGTCACGCAGTGGAGGACCGCGCGAGTCTCGCCCTCGTTCGTTGTCCCGTCGCGATGAGTACGTCCATACGCACCGCGATATCCGAATACGAGGAACAAATGGCGAGATCGTTATCGTCGTCGTCGAACCGCGCGCGAGATCGAACCCCGTCCGCAGATGGGTCGTGGTAACGCGCGCGCGCGCGTACGGCTATCGAACTCGACTCGGTTTAACGGGGAACGATTACGCGAAGAGATTTCGAATGCGAAATGACGACATCAATCACCCCTGGTGCGCATCCCATAAAAATGAATGTATCGGCCACACACCGGCGACGAACTCACCTTGCAGTGGGTGCAATTGTGGATGACCGAGTAGGGCTGTGCGCAGTCGTAGCGCGCCAATACTTCCTCGAACTCGCAATGCAGCCTGGCCGCCAGCGCGTCGATGATCAACAATTTATCCAAAGCTTCGGCGCATTTCCGGCCGCCGTTCAAAACATCCTCGAGCGGGCCGCCCTTGCCGGGTGCCAGCGCGTTGAGCACGGTGTGTTCGCAGCAGTGCCGCAGGCGCAACCCACTCACGAACCAATAGCGATTCTCCCTTAGGGTTAAAAAACTTTTCCGACTGTCCCGACCGAAGCCGTCCCGACAGATGTCCCTCTTGTGCGACTCCTCGAGGTAAAAAAGGCACTGTTCCGGAGCCGTCCGTTCGCCGAGAGCGTTTTTCGCGCGCGGTTCCTCCCCCTTCGCCGTCGTCTTCGTCTCGGCCGTCGCCTTCCCCGCGGCATCCGACCTCCTCCACGCCCCGTTGAGCTCCTCCAATCTCCCGACGACCTCGACGAAGGTGTTCCTCCTACCACCGACATCACCGACACCGACACCACCTACACTACTACCGTCGTCACCACTACCACCGCCGCCCTTCCGGGACCTTAGATCGCAGGCTGCTGGACAGTTCTTGGGCACTTCCGGTGGACCGCAGCTACCCTGCAAGTCGGCCGGCGCTGGACCCGCCAGATCGCAGGCCGACAGCCAAGGGTTTATCTGGTTCACCTCCCAAGTGTATTCGTTGTAGGGGTGACCCCGCGACTCCGAGAGACCGATACCCTGCTGATGCTGCTGCTGCTGCTGCTGCTGCTGCTGCTGCTGCTGCTGATTGGTGGAATTGCGCTGCGTAAAGTTCTGACTGTGAGTGAGGGGTGGATTTTGTGCGAGCGCCGAGGGATTGGTCGCGTACAGTACCGGCAGCGCGAGGAGATAGAGCAGAAAGAGTAGACCGAAATTCTTGACGCGTCGTCGAGCGCCGTGGCGACTGGCAGCCCCTTTCCCGGCTTCCACCGCGCCGCCGTTCCTCCTCTTCCTCCTTCTCCTCCTTCTCCTCTTCCCGAACGTTTCGACGACGAGCCGGCGGCGATCCTCTTCGCGACCCTCATCGCCCGTAGCGGCTTCCTTCCGGGTCTCCTCGCCAGTATCCGTAGGATCTCCGGCGCGACCCGCGCGACGGAAACGACGGCCACCACCCGCGGGTACGTCGACGCGCGCGGTTGCTTCAGATAGATCATCGTCGGGCTTCTCTCGGTTCGATCTGCCTCCTCCTCCTCCTCCTCCTCCTCCTCCTCCTCCGCTCTCCCCTCGATCGCCCTCCGTATTGTCCTCAGCGTCGTCGTCATCGTCGTCGTCGTCGTCGCCGCTGTTGTCGTCGTGGTCATCGTCGTCGCGATGGTGATCGTCGTTCGAGAAAGCGCGAACGGGCACGTGGACGGGAGGAACATCGTCCTCCTCCGCGGTACTCGCGCGTCGATACTGCGGCGCCCCGTCGCGCGGGTTCCTCCTCTCGCGCGGAGGTGGCCATCTTCTCGCGGCGATGGCGCGATGATCGGCGTGGCACGTGTTGCATCCGACGAAGGTGGGACGACGACGACGGGCTCCCCCGCGGAAGACCGATTCCGCTCCGCTTGCGTCGTCGTCATCATCGTCGTCGTCGTCGTCGTCGTCGTCGTCGTCGTCGTCGTCGTCATCGGAGGATGGATCGGTAGTAACGTGAAAGGCAGTGGCGTTTGTAGCTTCTTCGTTCTCGGCTCCGCGTTCGCGCAGCGGCCGATGCGGGGCCGCGACAACGACGTCCTCCCGCTCGGCGGGGAGAGCGACGAGGTTGGAGAAAGTTGACGGGGGACGAGCTTCCTCTTCGGCGGACGATCGCTTCCTCTTCGCGCAGGACGGTGGCGGTCCCGTGGAACGATGCGGGACGAGTCGCATGAGCGCGAGATCGGGGAACCTAATAGCGTCCCCCCCGCGGCGTGGACGCTCCCCCGCAGCCGTCGCGCCGACGAACCGACGACGGCACGCCGACGACGACGGCGACGACGACAGCTGGACGAGCCGTGCTCCGATCCGTGCTTGCCGAACGGCGAGTGCGACGTTTTGCGATCGCGTGCGCCAGGCTGCAGCGGGCCCTGCATCGCGTCTTCGCCCCGCGCGTACGCACCCGGCACCGACCTCCTCCTCCTCCTCCTCCTCCTCCTGCTCTCTCCTCCGCTCCTTCCTCGCCGCGACCGCCGATGTCTCCCTTGACCCGCCGGCGCGACGCGGCCGCCACGTAGCCGCGTCGTCGAAGGACCTCCGCCTTCTCGCTGCTGCTGCTGCTGCTGCTGCTGCTGCTGCTGCCGTCGACGACGACGACGACGACGACGGCGTCGAGAGCCGGCTTGGCCGAATCGGCAACGTTCCCTCGCGGTGAAAGCGCTCCTCTCCTTCGCCAGCGCGACGCGGCGAACGCGGTGGGCTCGGGTACCGCCACTCGCCAGCTGCCGCCGCCTCCTGCCGCCCGCTCGTCGACAGAGTCAGCCCCGCTCGTCCGTGTCCCGGGCCGACCGTGAGGGGCCCCGAACCTGCCTGCGGGGCCCTTAGCAGTTCCCCTGGGCCAGCCGATATCCCACCCTCCTCCTCCTCCTCCTTCTCGCTGCCGAGGAAACGAGCGCGACGACCTCTTCTTCCACCTCGTACCGCGCGTTCTCGTTGGCGCTTCCCACTTCCCGGCGACAGCTCTCGCCCGGCGCACGGCCGAACCCCGGAGCGACCGGCTCCGCGGCAACCGCCGATGGTAGCTGTGGCCGTACACGCTGCTGCTGGACGACGACCGCCGATCGAGGAGGCTCGCGAGGTCCCAGGATAGGAGACCGAAGTTCATGCTGCATTCTGAACTCGCGGTAACCACGTCGTCGTCGTCGTCGTCGTCGTCGTCGTCGTCGTCGTCGTCGTCGTCGTCGTTGTTGTTGTCGTCGTCGTCGTCGTTGTCGTCGTCGTATTCGTCGTCGTCGTCGTCGTCACCACTGGACTCGTCGCGGGACGAATGGAGATGCGAGATTATCTACGGAGACGAGAAGGGGGACGACTTCGGGGCTCGCGCGCGCGTTCAAACTGCCCTCGTGGACACACCCTCGCGCGCCTCGCCGTCGATCGCTCCGTACTCGCTCTTCGTCTCCTTCCCCTTCTCCACCGCCTCTTCCTCTTCTCTCTTCGCTACCGCGAGGACGACGGCCGTACGCGGTGGCGTGCACCCTCCACTTACCGCGCGCGCGAGAAAGGGACGACGATCGGCCTTTGTTCGCGCCGCGAAACCGCAAAGACGCTCGTGTATCGGCAGCGACGACAGTCCCCCTTCGCGAAACGATCGCTCGTCTCGCCCGAAAGACCGGTCAGGCCGCTCCGCGCATTCGTCCCTGTCGCCGGCGTCGCCGTCGCTGCTGCCACTGCCGCCGCCGATGTCGCTCTCAACTGACGGCGAAAACCACGAGCGCACGGACGCGAGGCGCGAATTATATATCCCGCGCGAATCTCGGCTCCTCCGCCGCCGCCGCCGCCGCCACCTCCACCACCACCACCGTCGTCGTCGCCGCCGCCGCCGCTGCCGCCACCGCCACCGCCACCGCCGTGCCTTCTTCGGCTCCTTCTCGCGCTTTCGCGCGCCACGCCGTGACCGAAAATCGTGTGAGAGGGCGGCCGATCCTCACGACGAGAGACGGGGTGCGCGACCACACGACGTCGTCATCTCTCCCTCGAGCGGTATTACCCCCCGTTGTAAATCCCGCTAACTCGATTCTCCCTTCTTCTTTTTCCTCCTCCTCCTCCTCCTCTTCTTCTTCTTCTTCTTCTTCTTCCTCCTCCTCTTCCTCCCCCTCCTCTTGCCGCCGCCTCCTCCTCCGTCCTCGACGCCCTTCACCTTCTCGCTCTAGCCGCTTCTCTATCGCCCTCCGTCTCTCTCGCATTCGCCGACTCCACCTCTATGAGTAGGCGCGCACACCCGCGCCGCGCGCTATCGCCGCCGATTTTCCTACGCCTCTCGTTTCGTCGCGCGCTCGATCGACGATCGCGACAACGCGAGCGAAAGGGGCCGGGGCGACCCCCGGCTGCGCGACATCGAACGCCGAGAGGAGGAAACGCGCGAGAGCACCACCCTCCTCTTCCTCGGGCGCGAACACGAGCGGGATCCGCGACACTGGTGACCGCGCGCTCCGCCGCACGCGACACGGGCGAGCAGAGTAACGGGCTTGAAGGATCACTGCGCGGTGCGCGCGTACGGCGTGTCTGCGCGAACGAGCGCACGTCGAACGCGAACGAACGAACGAACGAACGAACGACCGCCGCGCGCGCGGCTGCTCCTCGCGAGGGCGTCGGGTGTCTCTCCGTTCGTCGGCGGAGACGCGACGACGATGACGACGTCGTCGAAAACTCTCTTCGCTCTTCTCCGCCGCGGGGCCGGGGGTGGTTACGCGGAGAGAGAGACAGAGAGAGAGAGGTCTTTCACGCGCGGCTATAGGCTCTCGCTCCTCTCGTTTCGCGTCGTCTCCCTCTCGCCCTCCCGCTCTCTCTCTCTCTCGCTCGCTCGCTCGCTTCTTCTCGCCGCGGTATTATCGCCGCGCAAAACACACGCAACGGACACGCACGGCACGCGGATCTTCCGTACGGCGATGCGATCGCGCGCGCGATTTCCCCGAGGACACGACGGGTCTCCGCGTTTAGCCGGTCGTTCTTCGGCACCGTCAGCGGTGGACGGGCGTCGCGAGGTCCGCCATCTTCGTTTTTGCCGCTCCCCGCCCGGGCAACCCGACTCGCCTCTTCCCCGGCGCCTCTGCCCTGCACCCCAACGTACCCCCCCCCCTCTCTCTCTCCGCCCCCGCCCAGCGGCCTACCCTACCGCCCCGACGAAGCGCGCCACCCCCGCCTCGCGGCGTTTCACGCCCGCGCACCGCCAACGCGCCACCCGACGAAAAAAAAAACCAGCCGCGAACGCGATCCTCGGAGCGCAGTATGGATTCGCGCTCCGAGGGAGATTCGAACGAGCTTCGCGTCCCTTCTTCTCGGCCTAATTCCTCGCGCGCGAACGAGAGACGATGGCGCCGGAACCTACGCGGTCGAGGTGCGTCCCTTCCGCGAAGCAATGCGAGAAAACAGCTGCTCGCGCGAGAACTGCAGCCGAGAGGAGCGTCAGCGCGCGGTACGCGGCGACGAGAGATCTCGCGGCACGCGCGAATGCAAAATTCAAACCTATATATATATATATATATACCCCTCCCGCCGGCGACGGACCGTACGCGTTTCGCGCGCCTCCGTCGCAGCGCCGCCGAGCGGCCAACCGGCGAATCACGTCCCACACCCTCTCGGTGCGTGCGACCGTCTTCTGGGGTGGAAATGGGGTGCGCATGACCGAGGCGAAGGGAAATTTTCGCGAATCGATAATTCGCGACCAGCTGCGGCAGCGGGTTAGTCACGCGGCTTGCCTGTCCGCTTCCCTACCTCTCGCGCCGAAGTACCCAAGACCGTGCCCGACCCTCCAACCCCCTTCGCTCCTGCCCCGTCCGCCACCGTCGTCGTCGTCGCCCCTCCGGTTGTTTTCGAATTGGTCCTGCATCGTGATAACGTCCTCGGTCGAATTACACTCGCGCTAAGCCCCTCGCGTGTATCGGCCGACGATACGCGCGGGGGGGGGGGGTGTCGAACGGAACGGGCGGGTGGGACGAGCGACGACGAGAAATCTGCGCGGCGAAGGAGACGTCCTTTTTTTTCTGTCCGTGATTTTCCGGAAAATTACGATTCAGAGGAATTTCCCGCGGGGTTGAAAATCGCTTCGAATTGTACCGCGAGGGGATGAGGCGGTGTCCGTGGCGAGCGCCAACCCCTGCGCTCTCCCCACGAATCCATCGTATAAAGCGATCGCCGATTCATCTCGATTGCGGCACGTTGAGCGCTTTCATCGTCGTCGCGTTGATTTTAAAACGAGGGAGGATCGACGAGATGAACGAAATACCGAAGGCGAGTCAAGGGGGGTAGAGATTCACGTTCGGTATTCTCAGCGGCATCGTATACCCCCTCCGTACTCGATCAGGAAGGAAATAATGTATAGGGTTAATTCTCGAAAGCCCGTTACTCGTTTTCGCGTGGATCGACGGGATCCGCGTGTAGCGTATACACATCCGACGGTTAATGATACTCGATAAACTTGTTTACGACCGTCCCGCCCGGGGGAACATCAACGGACGCATCGCCGGTTTTTGGAGAACTGATCGATTCCTGAATTTTCGGTGCTCGGCAACGAGAAATGTAAAAGAAACGTTACGAGAGCATTAACAGCACAATGTTTGAAAGAGCAATCTCGACGCAAGCCCGTTTCCGATTACCGCTACGTACATGAGTATAATATACATACTATATATGTATGTATCTACACGTACATACTCAACCGCAAAGTGCATAGTATCACGGGTCATCCGTATAGCGACTGTATATACTTAACGCGCTACCGCTTAATCCTACCGATTAGTTCCGACGCAATCGGGCAGTCGCGCTCTACCAAGAATCAGCAGCAGCGAAATCCCTTCTTTCCTCTCTAGAGCTACTGCACCGCAAATGCTCGCCGCGGAGAATTTGCGGTTCGAGTTCCGAAGTCGCCGTGCATATTATTTGCATACGCGCGAGGGGGAGCAGCCGGGAGCGGCAGAGACGAGACGTGATTTCAATTGCGCGACGCCGCTCGGACGTTCCTGGTTTCGTGGCCTTTTGGGAAGAGGAGGAGGAGGAGGCGGCGGTGGAGGAGGAAAAGGAGGTAGAGAAGGAAAGAGAGGGGGAGTTAGATGCTGAATTGGGGTTGCTGCGATGGCGAAGGTGGCGTGGGGTCGGTCAGGAGGAAGAGGGGCATCCGGTGGGCCGGGGATTGCAGGAGAGAGGGGTTGTTGGAGCGGCATTGTACCGTCACGTGCGCCCACTCGCCACGGCAACGCGAACGGCACCCCAGTAGGACCCTTTCACATGCACCGACGTCTAGTACGTGGCATGAAGCGTGCAGCTTTTATCTGTATACGGCTTTATATACAGGGCGATTTGGAACAAAGACCTTAGTCGCGAGAGATTGAAAATATTTGTTCCTCTCTTGTCGTCTCTTCCCTGCGAGGAATGTCGTTCGAGCTATGTGTTCGCGATTAAAAGCCGGCCGATCGAGCGTCGACTCTAGCCGACGAACTGCAACGTCGGTCAATTTCGAAGAACAATGGAAAAGTAACGAGTCTTTAACGGCACCTTCCACGCAGTGGTTCGTCGTCCGACCAAAGCGAGACTTTTACTACTTCGAGCCGACACCGAGTACTACGAGTCGCTTTCGAACGATCGTTACTTTCAGAGAATCGTTTTACTCAATTGCTCGACATCGTTCGCGAGTCAAATTTGCCCTCCTATCGGACGATTTTCATTCTGAATAATTCGACAAGATTGACGGTCGATATCACCTCGGAACCAAGATGATCGCGTAGCGAGCGTAACAACACTCGTAATGCGTGATGCGTATACGATTGCAATTCGACATCGGATCATTCGCATAATCGTCGAACGAGGATGATGCGACGCTGCTCTACTGATTGCCGCGTAATCGCATCAAATGACGTAATGTAACTAACCACTTGTCAGGGAAATTACATCGGTCGACGTTATCGTTCCCTCTATTGCGGACGAAAGGGTCGTGGAAGGATGAGGGAGGGAGAAAATATTATGTATCGAAGGGGTTCGAGGGATTGCCTTCGCTGTCATTGTGTAAGTACTGTATCGAGTGTGACAAAATCAGACTCAGGAAAAATACGTATACGCACTCGCGCGTTAACGTTACGTACCGAAACCACTACAGCGGAAGTTCGACTGTAAAAAATTTTCGCGTCAATATTATTATACGTGTGTACAAATATTAAAAGAAGAATAAGAAGATGGCGATTGGTGGAATAAAAAATATATACAATTTATTTTTATTTAGAATATATATATATGTATATAATTGCTACAGCTAAAGCAATGTAATAGTCGTGGTTGTAATATTAAGTATAATAACAACAATAATTTGATTGTGATTCGATCGTATTAACCGCGGTTGTAATGATTTCAGGTAAAAGTGAAATAAACAAATTGTACGTTTCGCAATAGAATCCCCCGTCATACCGTAGTGTATACCGATTATTTACATGGCTTTATACAACATTTCTTATTGTTCCTGTATCGTTAACCTTAACGCCTCCGATCACTCTGTTCTAACATTAACGAATTACTAACAAAAAAAAAGTATAGGACTGCCTGGCATTTTTTTTAAACAAATATATACGTACATCACACTATCTGCCGTAATTGTACTAACGGAGAGAGGGATTCATTAAAAAATTCATTCGTAAAATGTACCGCCAGGCCGCAATTTTCTAAATTGCCGACGAGTGAGTCGACGGATCGCATCGATTCTAATGTATTACATTGGTTGCATATCAAAATTCTGTCAAACCACCTCTTCGCCTTTTCTAATTTCTTTTTGTTTTAAAGAGTACGAGAAACATATACCAAATTCCCATACTAAATCTCTGCTGAACCGCGGACAAGGGAGCACGAGTAACAGGCCAATTGTTACTAATGCTCTCTTTGCCTATCCACGAAAGTAACATTCCTCGACAATATTCGTAAATGCCTTCGCATAAAACCACGGAAACTCGATTTTTCGTCGCAGTCGCCCTACCTGAAAACCAAAAAATTAATCGTACATTTACTTCTAACGATAAGATTTTATTTTATTAACAGCTATGTCCTGCACTTGGTGAAATTTTTACATTTGGTCTTTAGAATTCTCACACTCGACATACATATTATTTACAGTCAACGTAGTCCCGTCGCATAGACTACAACGTCGGTGGAGTTCACGGGTGACTCTTCGATTGTGCAACGAGTACCCATCTGGTTTATCGTATGTGAAGCCAACGGCGTTCGCTCTCCGCTCGACACCAACTCTGTGATCAACGCGGACCAAGGCCAGAGCCGATAGCACCTACCGGATAGGCGTACGCGAGTTGCACGATCAAGAGTCACTGATCGTTTAGCATTTCTATCAATTCTCGTCATTCATTATCGAAGCTAAGTTTCTGTATACAAATCTAACCGGAGGTTGGAAAGAGCATACGGAGTACATATCTGGTAACTGAATATGCCGTAGTTACCTCGGTCCCACGATCTCTGAAACGACGATCGAGCGCGTCTCGCGTTCACACGAACGGCATTTCAAAGGAGTCCGCAGAGAGGATGAACTTACGCGCTTAATCCACTTGGATATGACTAGTTATAAACGGCGTGAAAATTGCATTGAATCCGCAGACGAGTTGAGAGAACCATCTCGTGCAATCTCCGTGGCAATACAGATACCGTCCGTCACTGGCGAAACGCGGATTCGCGAATTCCGCGAGATTGTCGACGAAATCTCGCCGCGACCGAGCGGAAACGAGTCTCTTTGAAAGGGAGAAACTGTACGATGGAAATATTTATTATCTTACATTTCGACGGATGGATTATCAAAGACCTCGTGAATTAGAATCCTGCTGTGCGAGAATAAATGCAATCCTTCAAATCTGTCTCCACTTTCATTCCATCTCCGACGGACGGTGATTGTGAATACCGAGCAAGTTTACGGTCAATCAATTAAGAGCAAATGAGTGTAGTAATTATCTCCGTAGCTCTGACTCTTTATCTTTCCGTAAAAAAAAAACAAAGCGAAGCAGCTCAATCTAAACACCCAACATTGCACAACCAAATATCAAACTGCGCGCGCGAGCACACGCACTCTTCGAAGTTCCTTTGAGAAATACTTCGGGCGAGTTTATTCGCGACAACCTTCGTGCGCGGAATCTCACGGCGCTACGTTGATACATATCCCTTTCGTAACCTCGATCGTTCCTTCGAGCCGAATCATCAGTTTCACAATCTCACGTGAGTCCAATTCGACTCTGCATGCCCCGCCAAGACGCTCTGTACTGGATCTACCCTCCTTGGTAGACATTTGAACAACCTCATCGTCTCATCAGAATCTAAGAAAGCCCCCCCTACGATGATTCTTTAAAGCGGTTGCGGTGCAAAATCGTTACTTTCGGGATTAATGGGAAGTATGGTAGGTATGGGTAACGGGTTGGCTGGCAATATTATTGGATGACCGGAGTTTGGTGCGACCGGGTTTACCAATACTCTCGGATTTCGTGTCGGCGTCACATGCGCGACAGGTGCTACCGTTTCGGGGTTTCTTATATTCCAATTCCCCGTTGAATCAGGTTTGACGACGTTCGTCGAGTTTTCCGACTCCGTTGGTTCGCCTAGATATCAAAACCGCAAATATAAACGCGACGGTCGTTTGAGGGAAAACTCGATAACGATAACGATAAAGACTTTCAACGAATAATGCTGATTAAAGACGTAATACGATCGCCGTACTGAGTGCTTACCGTTGATGCTGTGGCTGTCCGATACCATGAATACCGTAATACCAGACGTTTCTCCGGTATTTCCACGTCCTTCTCCATCGGAAGAACTACTTGTCGATTCGGAATCGGAACAACTGTTAAAGGATTCTCCGTTTAAGGCTCTTCTGAAAGGATTTTCAGTCTGCGGTATGAACGTTCCTCCTTGCGTGCCTGGAAGGAAGAGTATTTTTGGAAGAAAATAGAGTAGCAGTTTGGAAAAAAAAATCCTGGTACACGAGAAGTTAACTACCTGGGTGACCGTCACGAATCAGCGGTGTCGAATCATCTGCATCAGTGTCGCTTTCACTGTCGCTGACGTGTTCATCAGCTGCAAAGACCTTGCGTTTGCAAACAGGGCAGACCCGTCTATTTTTTGTTAACCACGGGTCTATACACTTACAGTGATAAGCTGTGAAGAAAAAGATCCCTTTTTTATAGAGACAGCGGTAAACCGGTTATTAGCCATACAACTCGCAAATTCACCGTGAGCGCAAGGCAGAACCCTCAACTTTTCTCCTTCGACATAGTCGTCCAGGCAAATGGCACACGTCTCGTAAGGATCACCCTTCGTATATTTATGGGTGGGAATTTTTTTCAAACTCGAATTTGGCAGTCTGTGCCTGCGTTGTCGTCTTCGATCTTTAATACATCTCATAACCTGTAGAAGTGTACGACAAGAAATATTTGAACAATAAAGAATTATTAGAGTAAGAAAGTGCCGTTATATGTAGACTAAATTGTCTTACCATGAAAATAACCATAACAAGGAAACATATCCCAACAACAATTGCAAACGGCAAGAGTAAATGCGTGTTAATGTTGAACGGTAGATCGTCGTTAATTAAAACAAAGTACTGTTGATCGTACTGATAATTGTCTCTAATGATCTTTCCCGCGGCCTCGCCAACAAATACCGACGGTATAGCGATTCCGATTGAAATATTGGCATACATGGGCTCTGGAATCACAGGCTATTTACACGAAGTCCATTAAATCTGTTAAACGGTCCGACGATTGATCGGACCATGCGAAAAAAATACAAGAACTTCATACGCAATTCATTGCTATTGACATTGTGGACAATCACCGCGTCGTAGCCAGCTTGCTGTGCCATGCGAACTTTCATTTCAAAACTGCAATTGTAACGTGCGATAAGTGCTATCCATCTGCCGTCGTAAGACGCGTTGATGAAAGGAGGGCTCGGTATTTCTTGACACGCTGTAGGAGGATCAGCGTACACGACCATTCCCTATTGTGAAGATTATTCGTAAAGGACGTATAAAATCCGGCTTCTTTTTACATGATTATTGTACCAAAAATATCGTTAAAATCGCGCTGGATTAAGTCTAAGTTATGAGTAACGCAATGTATTTTCTATTTCATATTCGGAAAGAGAGATGTAAGAATATTTACACAGATATTAAATCGTCGTGTCCTTGCGTGTTCGAAAACAATCAACAATCAAATTAAAGTATAAAGATACAATTTTAACAGGGATGTGTATGAGGTAAATCTGTAAATAATGATAAGATAAAACGATGCCCATGTTTCATTAACAAAGCAGAACACAGTAACTCTGATACATTTGCTATAAGAAATGGTGGAGCCATGAAAAGATTACATAATTTGTTGTATACAGCCATTAAAATCAAAGAATATTTAAAGGATGGATAAATCAAAGATCAAATGGTGATTGTGTCGTAAATTTGAGCGGAAGCCTAGAATTCTGTGTAATCCACGCAAAGCAAAAATATCATATTACCTTCAATCCTTCGGATGGTAACTTATTTCCAAATCTGGAGGGCATATCTCTAAATTCTTCCTCGATCTCGTGTCTCCCTACTGCCGAGTATATCAAGATATCGGCACCGGCGTAAGAAACGCAAATGGTCAAAATCATAAGCCATAATTGGATCCTGTGGCTGGGGCAACAGCGTGGCATCTCTGAATCTTCCAAATATATGGCTGCTCCTTTGCCCAAATATTGTGATTTAATTTTTGACGAGTGTTCGCCTCCTATGAATCATTACAACACAGGAACGTTTACTCCAAAATAGCAATGCCAACCATTTCCAATGGGAGAAGTAACAATATAGTCCTGCAAATAGATAAGAGGTCATTTTCAGTAATACATTTTGAAGAAAATACATAATATCGTCGTAAAGCTCCTATGGTTAAACGACTAAAAAAATAAATATATAAAGTTAAAACTTGCGTTCTATAAATAAATCGGATGTCATTTTTTGAAATGCAATTCCAACACAACTTTTTCTCGGTAAAAACATTTTATTTTAAAGAAATAATTTGTCATACAGATGAATGATAAATTTGAGTCACCTGACGCTTAATTGCACGCGCCCACGCTCGAGTATACACACATATGTAGTTTTCTCAATACCTACGCGAACGTTTGGTCACTGTACTTTGCACGCGCTCATGCATTCAACCGTGATTGACCGTGATGATGTATGACTGTGCACGCACACTTCTTCAATGACAGATTTTACGTGCTACCTCTGGCGTTCGTTTATGTTATTGGGGGCAGGGAAATTGGAGCACAACCCGATAGACACGATTGTTCATCCAACAAATATTGCGACAATCGTCTCTTGGCATTACAAAAAGTCGTGGAGATCTCGTCAACCTGATCACAATCACATTCGAGCCCGGTTCCGAAGAACGCATATACGTAGCTCTGATGGGTTGTCATACGAAACGTCAATTACCGCGGAACGAATTTGTAATTCTTACATTTAAACGAGTCGGGCCCAGCGGAGATCCTTCTTCGTGACCCTTACAATGTAGCAAACGTCGAATCAATCGTTCGATGCTCGGTCATCGGTTTTGCAATGTGAATAACAAGTACACCATTAATTTTTTGTCAGTTTTATCACGGAAATACAAGAGACAGTTTTGCCGGATGCGACGGCACTAGGTGGTGCTCAACTAACGTAGTACTGGTCTACAGCGCTCAAATTTAAATTTGTAGAACTGAAACTACTACGAATTTTTTCATCGAAAGAGAGGACGTTTATTCGAAGAGACAGTTTTTCACCTTTATCTTTATTTTGGCCTTCAGTGGAGGTATTTTGTATTGGCAAAAATCCGTGCCTTATTATTTTTAACATTTGTAACATTTCTTATCCTATGTTCCCCGTGTTAAAAAGTATCCCTTAACTTCTTATAATCGCCAAATGTAGTGCAAGCATCGAAGCTACAACTCCCTCTATAGTTTTTGCACGGTCCCTATAGGAATTTTTTCTAGCGAGAACCGAGAGGGGATGGCGCCATCTGGTGCTGGGCCGCCACATGCATACAACTATTCTACTACATATTTGCCTTTCTTTCACAGTTTCACTTAAATTTTCAATATTGTTTTTCGAATCTTCGTTGCAAGTCGAAATTCCGTCTGCCTCATCAAATAATAATTAGACGGCGAGAGATTTACAACGTCCTTTCCACGTGATCATTTTACTCTTGGAAAAAATACGTTAACCCAAGGAAGGACGTAAACAACGAATGGCAGACTCACTTGTGTGACAGAATGAGTGATGCTAAAGTCGTTGGCGATTTCGATAAAGAGGAAGGTGAAAGAGATTTTGTTATTTCATAGAAATTCACTTCTCCAGATCGTGTGGAATCGTGTCAGACTATTTTTTATGGGAATTTAATCCTCCGCTTCGCTATTAATCATAAATGTAGCTTATTCTGGGATATTTTTTTTCACAGGTCCCACAGTTGTTCCCGAATGCGCTGTATGTTTACAGCCTTGTGTTCAACCCGCAAAGCTACCATGTCAACATATATTTTGTTTCTTGTGCGTGAAAGGAGTTGCAAATCTGAGTAAGAAATGTCCTATGTGTCGCCAGAAGATCCCGACAGATTTCTTGGAAAGACCGCAACTGCTTGAAATTGATGAGGTACAGGAACAATTTGTTGAGGGTGTGGACAAATATCAGTGGTTTTACGAGGGTAGAAATGGTAAGCTCGTGTATGTCGAAGGTGACTTTCTAAGCGACGAACCAAACTATAATTTTTTCATTGCAGGATGGTGGCAATACGATCCTCGCACTAGCGTTGAGCTGGAAACTGCTTACAAGCAAGGCAGAAGAACGTGCGAGCTGCTTATCGCGGGATTTTTGTATATAGCAGATTTTCAAACTATGATGCAATTACGTCGCAACGATCCTTCCAGATGTAGGAAGATCAAACGCGATGTTCATAACATTCCCAAGAAAGGCGTTGCGGGTTTGAGGCTCAACGCCCAAGAAGAGGAGCAAATTGTTAGAGAGATAAGAGGAGCAGAAAGACCGATAAGTCCTGCCAGCGACAACATGGGTATTATTATAACTCTTATCCAAAGTTCAAACTATGTATATCGCGACCTCTGCTGTACCATCTACGTAACATTTTGTATAAGCAGGAACGGGAGATGGAACAAATACTCCGATACCGCCGAGTAATACACCGCAGACGCCGGCTGGTGGTACCACGAGCGGCGACGCCACGCCGCTCACGGATAGATCTGATCAACGCTCGGATTCCTTACATCAAGCTGTACAACAAATGCGTTCGTTGGTACGGAGGGAACATCTTTCTTTCAATAGCGACAATGAATTGGAAGACAGTAACGACGAAGCGTTATTTTTGGATCAGGCTACGTGGTTACAAACTTCAAACGTATCTTATGAATCCGATGAAGATCACCCGTAGTTTTGGAACCTTTGTGTAATATATTTCTCAGATGATATATACATAATATAATATATATACACTATGTTATATGTGGTATCTGTTAAGTGGCACATTAGGCTACTTAATTCTCTTTCCCATTAATTGCGTCATCCCTTCATTGCATGCATGCATTACATTGTACTTACGCAAGGCGAATACACTTTTCTGTTTCTTACCTAAGTTCGTACATATGATTTTTTTTCGTTACATTTTCTTTCTCGCTTTTTTTCGTTTATTTAATGTTTGTTTTTATATTACAAATATACATTGTACATACATACAGAAATAAAAATTATAAGATTTGTAATAAAGTTATTGGTATACACATTATCTTTGTATGTCAAAAGGCAGCAATTGCAAAATATAATTTATGCAAATTATGAAGCGGCTATAGAGCACGGAGTTTTGTTCTCTTTTTTTCGATTTAATCTTTAATCATCATCCGATCACGTATTTTGGATTATAAATATAAGTTTCATTGTTCCTCTTCTGATAATAGTTTAGGAATTCGAATTTGACGGTAAAATCGTTAATAAAACTATTTGCCGTAATCTCTGTAGTAAAAAGAAATTATTTTTATTGGCATTTATTCTATTTCCATGTTGCGACCAATTCCGTATCATATCAATAAAGCGGTAAGAATCTTTCGGGGCTTCGATAATTCAAATTTAGCGCCCTTGCAGAAAATCAAAAGAAATTCCCGTTGTCCAACTCTGCATATTTTTTTTAAATGTGATTGTGCTATTTGATACAGACAAAAAATCGATTATAGTGTCGCTGCATAGAGGCTGGATTGGCGGTTGGCAAATGACGGTTATAAAGCAGCAAGTTGTACATTTTCGGTGAAAGAGCGAACAACTTTTTGCCTGCATAGTTCCGAAGAAAGCGCTGCGTACCATAAAGGAGCGTCGGCTGAGCTAGCGGCGGGGTCGCGTGTAATAAACACCGAGAAATAGGTATGTTCTGAAGGAGAACAGAGAAAGGCAAAAACAAGCAAGGGAAGACAAAGGAGAGAATTACTGCAAATAGTTCCGACAATACTGCGGAACTGGGCTATCGAGTAAAACTACTCCGCGATGATGGTCGTTTTCAATCGTTAGGCGGTGGTGGGGCGCAATAAAAAGTGAAAAAGTTCGTGAACACTGAAGCAAACATGACGAGTGCGATGCCGAATTCTGAAATTATCCTCTTCGTCACGCACGTGGACACCGAGGGGCCGTTATTGAAGATCTGGGGTCAAGTTGATAGAAATGCGGCAACGTGCGTGGAACGGTTGATACTTCCATTGGCCGAGAAATTCACGAAGGAATTAGGCTGCCCCGGATCTGTTAATTCTTTCGCCCTATTACCCAACGCGCTGTGCTGCGCCCGTTTCCAAAACGAAGGATATTATCGCGCGCGAATCTGTAGTTTGCGCCCGGATGGTTTAATCCTTGTACATTTCATCGATTATGGGAATTTTGAGGTACTTTCGCCTGAAGAAGTTCGACCGCTAGATGGTATTTCCAGTGCAGTGCAGTTACAAACGATACCACCGCTTGCGATTGACTTTGTTTTGGCGAATGTCTTTCCGGTTAACGGTAAATGGGAAAGCGAAACCATCGAATCGATCAGACAATCACTTAGATACGTCGAGTTGAAAGGTATAGTGCACTCCGCGATAGGAAATAACAGATTTCTCAAGCTGAATTACAATCAGCAAGACTTCGCCGAGTTACTCGTTAGCAAGAATATGGCAGAGCATGTATCTCTGCAGGACATGTTCAGGTATTTGTTATTAGCATTTTGATTATCAATTAACGAGAGAAGCGGTTAAATCATTCAGTTTATATATATCGTACGAATTATTAATACTTTACAGACAGCCAAAGTACAGACAGCAGGTACCCCTTCAGAGACCCAACATGCAACAACAACAGCCTCTGGTGAGGGAAGCACCGATGGTCAGAAACAATTATCCCTCTATGCAGTATCCGACACAGAACAACTACTCCTATCCATTACAAAACCAAGGAAATCCTGTACAAGAAAACTGGAGGATCGGACCACAGCAGGCTGCTCCGATGCAGGTTGCTCCGATGCATGCTGCTCCGATGCAGGCTGCTCCGATGAAGGCTGCTCCTTTGCAAAGGCAGCCGGTGCCGATTAAAGTACCAGAGGCATTGGTTTTTAAATCGCGCGTTTTAGAAGTGGGCTCCACGCACGACGTGTATGTCTCCTTCGTGGACGATGGCCCATTGAAATTTTCCGTACAAGTAGACGAAATGAAGGAAGTTTTGAGCAAGCTGATGGTCGACATTAATAAATCCAAAACACAGCCGTTGCAAGAGCCACCTCAACCTGGAGCGGTGTGCTTGGGAAGATACACGCAGGATAAGGTGCTTTGTCGTGCAGTTGTGATGTCTGTAATGGAGAGCAAGTGTAAACTGTACTACGTAGACTTCGGCCACACGGAAGTGTTGCCGTATACGGATATCTTCCAGTTACCGCCCGAGTACATCAATCCTAAAGTTCTCTCCATTAGATTTACTCTCAGTGGTCTGAAAGATTTGAATGTTACGGAAGAGATGAAGGCGTACTTCAAGGCGTTAGTCTCTGGCAAAAAACTAATTCTTCAAGTCAGACCACCGGAAGGTCCACCTTTGATGCAGTATGGAGACCTTTATGATAATGGAGAAAATGTAAGAGAGATCTTGATGGAGGTCTTCAGGTCACCAGTTACGGCTTTGTATAAGGATCCACCGTACCCGCTTAAAGGCTCGAGGGAAATCGTCCATCCTTCGTTCGTGGAGTCTTGTTCAAAGTTTTTCGTTCAGCTCGACAGTGGGATCAAGTCTTGTAAATCGATAATGACTTGTTTAGCTGAGTACGCCAAGAACGCACCTCCGTTGCAACCTTCGCAATTAGCAGTCGGTGTACCGTGCGCTGCTCTTTATGAAGTTGATTCTCAGTGGTAAGTGATCCCAGAGGAGTCGTGTTTCCGTATCGATTGCGAGACAATGAGAGTCAGAAGGTCATAGACGAATACGTACGAGTATGCGAACGTTTCACGTAAAGAGCGAAATCTGCAAAACTTGTAATTGTGTTTTCAATCGCAGGTATCGTGCACAAATCTTGGCGATCACGGGAGACAAAGTGAAAGTACTTTACGTCGATTTTGGAAATGAAGATACTGTAGCAGCAACGGCTCTTCGCTCAATTCACCCTGATTTGGTGACGAAGTTACGCGCGCAAGCAATAAGATGTATCTTGAATGGCTATCAAGCTCGAAGTTGCGATCAAGAAACGGCGAATCGATTGGACATGTTGATCATCGAAAAGCGCTTGATGATGGTGGTGATAGATGTATTCTCAAACGGTTTGCTGGTTGATTTATTCGATCCTGCCTCTATGCCGATGGTTAATATCCAAACTATGTTAAATCCATCACATGGTCAAGAGGAAAACAACATTTCTACATCACATTCCCAATACGACAAGACTGCGCCGAATTTATCCAGAAGTCCAAACACGAAGAACTACAGGTACGCACATATGTATTTTGCCTGATGAAATGACATCTAATATTCAAATTTATAATTACGCGCGAAGATTAATGTTTAATACAGCGTCTTTGAAGTGGCTTGCAAAAGAATTGAAAACTTCTAGAAATTAAGCCGTGTTTTACTAGTACCGAAAATAAACGTGTATTTACTATGTATAGAGTTGTTAGAAGCGCTATACAAGTTAATTCCTATAGAACACATTTAGATGTGCAAGTGCACAAGTGTCTATTTATTTTTATCATATTGCACCAGAGAATTAAAAACGCAACCTGATAAACTGCAGGTCTGATGCAAAAATGCAACAACCCTCAGTGGCTCCACGACAAAAAGCTAAACCTAAAAGCACAAAAGCTATACGGTAAAGTTAATGTTTTGAATGCTTGTAAATGATATCTTACAGGCTTAAAAATCATCTCATTATTAACAGCCGTGTTTTTTTTATGTTGTCAACTATGCTTATGGGATACGCGTTTAACTTTTAATTGGTAATATTGATGCACGACTACAACTATCGATGTGCATATAATGAATTAAAAAATCCTATTCCCTCCCTTCCCCTTATCCTCCCTGTTTTCTAACTTCAGCTGCGTGCTTGCATGTAGAGTATAGAAATTGAATACAAAGACACACTAAATAAGTTTACCCTAATCACATTTATTCACGACGCTAATGTGCTTTTATCAGAAATATTCATATGCATTATCCTAATACTTTTAAGGGGCTAGTCGTACCACTGTCCAATTTTAAAATTTTTTCTCCCAATTTCAAACAAATTAGTATTATTCAGAGATTCGGGAAGATAGATGCAACCTGGAACATGTGGTACGAACTATCCTCGTTGATAAGGAAAATGAACATATTTTATTCTCCTCTTTAGCGAAGACACAAGTGAAAGAGGGATTAAAAAAGGCGCAGTGAGTGCTTGGAACCAGTCGGATGAAAGCGATACGGCTCAAGAGAAGCCTCGAACGAAGAATTGGAAGGAAGACGAGAACGAGCTGCGACGGCGCGACAATCGTTACCAAAAAGGTGACGGCGAACGTTTTAGCAATTCTCGTGGTGAAAGATTCAATCGGGATGGACCAAGAAACGACCGATTTGGGAAAAACGATACGAACGACCGATTTGATAGGAGCGATACAGACTTCAGCAGCAGAAACGGCAAAGAGTACCGAGGTGGTAGAGGTGGCAGATCTTTTGGACAAACCGCGAGACAAGACCGCAGTGCTAATGGAGACAAGAGTTGGAGTGACAAGGATTCGGATACATCGTCGAAGAGCAGCGGGAGACGTAGTAGTAGAGGTGGCGGTTATCAGGGAGGTGGAAGGGGTAGCAGAGCCCCTAGAGAAGGTGGTCGAGGCGGTGCCGGAAGAAATCAAAGTGGAAGGTGGAATGAGGAAGAAAATGACCGAGGTGGCGGCTACAAAGGTGGAAGGTGGAATGACGGAGAAAATGACCGAGGTAGCGGCTACAAAAGTGGAAGGTGGAATGACGGAGAAAATGACCGAGGTAGCGGCTTCAAAGGTGGAAAGTACAATGGTAATCATTTCTCACTGACGTATGTCTCTTTGTCAATAGTGCAACAAATTAACTTTAGCAATCAACACCAGTTAAGTAATGTTATTGTGACGGAATCTCTCTCTCTCTCTATTCTTATCAGGTGACCGGAGCTTTGGTGGCTTTAGATCTAGGGAGAACAGAGCTGATGAAAGCGTGAGTATGGATAATGTTAAATAAATGATGAAGCAGTTAAAGAATGATTCGTTTTTAGGAATACTCGATATAGCCTCGATCTAATATTAATTTATTTCCTTACAGTCCAGTAAAATTGGTACCTGGGACCCTACATCAACGTCAGCTTCCCCGCGTAAAACACCGGTAAAGTCTTCCAAATTGCAAATCCCTCCACCAAATATCACCGTTGGAGCGGTCAAGAATTGTGAAGTGGTATTCGCTACCAGCCCAACGGACTTTTACGTTCAATTAATGCCAGACAACGTCGAATTGGACTCAATCATGGCGAACATTGCAACGACATATGAAAGCGGTGGAAATATCTTGAAACAGTCTAAAATGCAGCCTGGCGTGGACTGTGTGGCTCAATATTCGGAAGACACGACGTGGTACCGTGCTATCGTTAAAGCCGTAAACGCGTCCAACGCGACTGTGCAGTTTATAGACTACGGGAATACGGAAGATGTCGATTTCGACAACATCAAGGAACTCGAACCGGAATTCGCAAAGTTGCCGGCTCAAGCGATTTCCTGTAAATTACTTGCCGCAACGAAAACCGATTGGGATTCCCAGGAGGTTACCAAATTTAACGACACGACGGAAGGTAAAGCTTTGGAGGCAGAATTTGTCGCTGAAGAAAACACGACGTACGAGGTGCTGTTGCGGGAAGTTGTCAACGACGAACCTGTCGCGACATACATAAATGAGTCATTTTCTGAGGGAGCAAATTTGACGGAAGCGAAAGAATCGGCTAGAAGCCGGGGGCGCGTCACGCAAAAATCTGCTCCGGATTATGCACCGCCTGATAGCAAATGGACCGAAGCGAGGATCGAACCTGGATCTAAGGAAGACGTGATAGTCACCTGGTTCACAAATCCGCAAAACTTTTACTGCCAAATCATCAGCAAACAGGCAGAGTTCAGATCGATGATGAACGAAATTCAGAAAGTCTACGTGGGTCGTCAGCCGATGGCCGAAACTCCTCAGGCAAGATACTTTTCACCTTTCTTTGATCTACTAAAAAGTAACAATATTCACCTCGAATATAAAGATCATCTACAATCAATTTTTTGAGCTTCGGTGTTCGCTATTTACAGGTGGGTTCATCTGTGGTTGCACTGTTTGCCGATGACGGAGCATTATATCGCGCAAAAGTAGTGGAACTCAATAAACTCCGCGGGCACATTGTTCAGTATATAGACTTTGGTAATTTCGCGATGGTGGATCAACGTAAAATTTATCCTGTTGAGAAGAAATTCATGAATCTACCCAAGCAAGCGGTGCATTGTACCTTACAAAATATTGCCCCCGTCTCGGGATCTAATTGGTCAAAAACGAATGTACACGAGATTGACAAGTACTTCGACGCGGACAAGTACGAATGTATCTTTCACGAACTTAAGGATGAAAAATATGTGATTTCGTTAAATAACAATGGAAACGACGTGGGAAGTACGATGGTTACTAAGGGTCACGCTTCCTGCACGATGATCGTTTCTAGTCCTAGCATCTCTGTTGACCAGATTACAGGTAATACAGAGAGAGAGAGCACGGATTTACTTTTACAAACTTCATTTGCGCGTATCTTTTATATACGTATTTATTTGAAATTACAATAAACTTAAGTGGCCCTTCTTTTAAAAACAACGACTCTATTGAACTTACAGCAACAACGAAGGCTGCAGAAGTTGATAACGATTTCATCCCAGATAGAATAGACATAAATCTCCTCAATGGACAAGCAGTGCGCGTCAAGGTGTCCAGTGTGCATGGCGTTAATAAGTTCTATGTTCAATTTTTTACGGCAGACTTTACCGAGCAAGTCGTAACTTCATACATGGCTGAGAATGACCCAAAGGTATGTACCATACTTCCAATATTCTTCATTTGCCTTGTGATTACCATGTCATGATCTAACCAATTTGTGACAAATAACGTACATTCTACGGGGGGATGAACTGGGTTTTACGTCACTCGAGAATCTTTTTTAATTCATAGTTTATCAAAGATCATTATGATTTTTTCTTAATGGACGCAAAGAAAAAAAAAAGCGATAAAAATCGAATAAGATGAAGAATGGTATGTTTGAAGAGAACTATTAACGAATTCAATCCATTCTCACAATTAATTGCATTTAAAATGATAATTATCTAATTAACTATGAATGTCTGATTTAATTTGATTTCATACTTTGTCCCAGGTTGAATTTTGATCTACGATAATGTTTTATATAAAAATGTATGGTAGTTTAAATTTCGCTTATTGGCAATGTATTGTAACTGAACTGCAAACATAATCATAACTATTTGTTTGCATGTATTTAATGGGAATGCGATGAGATTTGCACATGGTGTTCAGCGGTCAGGGAATTGTAAATTGCTATCATATTTGAATGTTCTGGGTTACAAGAAAGTCAGTGGAATATTAAACAATTTCATGAAATTATCTTACGGTATCAATTATTTTACGTCAGTCTTCATATCCGTAACAGTCGATGATAATGTGTTATTTCCATTTAGAATATCTAAAAAAGCCAGAAAATGTTAAGTTCAGCTTTCGCTAGACACCGTGCTGTAGTAGTGGAAGTAAAGTTAAGCAGCCCCGCGTCCAATTTATTTCAGTACCCAAATTCCCGATGCATGTAAATTTATTAGAATGTCAAATATTTAAACCTTTGTACCTGTATATGAGGATTGTCAGCCGTAATATTTTCCCAGCTTAAAAATGAAGCGCATCCGTAAACAACTCCCCATTAAACATCTTAACAGTGTGCATAATATGTCCCAAATGAAATGATCCTGTGTCGCATGATGTATGGTATTAATGTAAATTCATGAACATGAATAACCTTTGTGAATGTCCTATACCCTGTGATGTCTTTGCGAGTACCTTGTAAAGTATCTAACAATACATTGGCAAACTAATGCTCAATAACTATTCCGTGCAATTCTGTCTTTGTAAAGAAATATTTTTATAAACTTTAAAAGATCTCTTTATTAAAATAATATTTCAATATCGAATTAGTAGCAGCTATATGTATTTATAATTTCAACAAAGGGGATATTAAGAAGAAGAATGCAGTTACTCAGTTATAAATTTGTATCAGTATTGTCCATTCATTGGAGAGAAGCGTACCCTCCAGTATCGTTGCACTCACTTTAAGAAGAGATTGTAAAAGCAGAACCATTTGCGTAGGGTAAGCAGAATTGCATGGAACTAATTGTTCGGTGGAAGCAGTTTTATCTATCGCGTATTCGTAAATAAAAGTAGCTCGTTCAAACTACCAAAAATAGTCTTAGTAAGGACTAGTCTGCCAATGTTAGGTGATGCCACGATTGTCGTGCCACGAGGTGTGTCTTGGCGCGGGTTGTCTGGTTTATTCGGCCGGAGTGTGGAGGCGAGCTGTAGTCATTAACTGCTCGCGAACGACAGGCTTTGATCTGAGACTCATTGATACAGGAGCGCACGACGAAATACCCCAGGATCGCGTGAGTCTTTTTCTCGGGGCATCATATCGAATCGTTCATGAAATATTTATATCATTCACCCCTACGCTTTCAATAATCGCATCCACGATTTGATGAGCGCATCAAATAAAAATTACTCTCCAACTGAATTACCTCTAATACCATACAAATTGTGATCCTGCAAGAAGAACGCAATTTCATTTGACATCTAAATGATTTGGATTGTATTAGTTAACTCGTAGTCGTTCTAAATGTTCGATGTGTTTATGGTAGTGCATCATTTTTAAATTTATTCTCCGTATGCGTAAACTATCTCCTAACAACGAACCTCATACTTCTACTGAAACTTCCTTGTTCGAACGTATGGACTAAGAATAATGATTTGGTGCAGATGCTGGCCCTACCAGCTCAGCTTTCGGTGATGCAGAATCAGGCAATAGAGTGCTGTCTGCGTAACGCCATACCTACTTTAACGGCGGATGAAAAATTGAAGGAACTTGTAGAGGGCACCGACGCTATCATTTATGTGGATGAAGTTGATAATAATAGGTATGTGGCGTTGTGACAAATATCAATTTTGTATTTATTAAAATTCTCACCGATTGGCGTTGTGTGTACGAACCTCTATGTTTTACTTCGCAGACTTTTAGTGCGACTCTACGATGCTTCGGGCAACTCGATAAAGGTCTCGGAGACCAACGAAGCTGACACGATTTGCCCTATATGCCCATTGCCCATCCTAAGCTCTACGCACAAGGTCTGGGTGTCATACGCCGACAATTCGAACAATGTTTGGTTGCAACGAGTAGTCGATTCGGAGACCGATTCGACGTTATTGCAGACACTTTACGACTATTACTCAGTTTCCGGAGAAACTATCGCTCCAGTAGTAGGCGCCTTATGTGCAGTGCAGGGCGAAGATAAGAACTGGTATCGATCGAAGATCACAGAAATGACAGAAACAGGCGTCCGCGTCAATTTCATCGATTACGGCAACCAAGAAGTAGTACCACCCGAAGCGTTGAAACGGCTCGAACCACAATTTTACCTGCCCCATCAATTGGCCATCCGCGTCTCGTTGTCAGTTGACATTATTGGTACGGAAGCAGAACAGATAGAAATTCTACAGACTCATCTGCGAGACAAAGAGTTCGTCGCAACGTTTTACAACATGGACAAGAAGTGGATAGTTGAGTTAACCGAAAACGGAGAAAAGTTGAGTGAGAAACTCAGCGCACTCAAGTTAGTCAAGGAGATGAAACAAATTCCAGCGGTGCAATCAGAAGTGAAGGACATGATCGTGGGCGGTAGATACGAGGTCTGCGTTTCTCACGTAAATTCCCCGTCTCAATTCTGGCTGCAACGAAAGGAAGAGATAGAATTACTGGATAAAATGCAATCGGATCTTCAATTGGCAGCGCCGTCGTATCCCAAATTCAGCAGCATTCCCGAAGAAGGTACTTTGTGCGCCGCTATTTATACCGGTGATAATTCTTGGTACAGGGCGGAAGTATTAGACGCCGACGAGGATATCACAACTGTACGATTTATCGATTATGGTAATACTGATATAATCGACAATAAGTCTAACGGCATAAGACAAATTCCCGACTCGTGGAAAGGAATGAAAAAGTATGCAATTAGATGCAGACTCGACATTATCCCCGTAAATCCCGACGATTGGAGCGAATCGGTATGTGAGAGGTTTGAAGGTTTGATAAAGCAAAGTGAATCGCCCATTCATGCTCTCGTGATTGCCGATAGTTTTCCAAGGCGAGTCGAACTGATCACGAATGACAAAAGTATCGGTGATGTACTCGTACAAGAGGGTCACGCGCTTCTGGCTCACAGCGAAGAAGATCTGATAGATGAGCTGGTCGAACTCGAACTAGATCCACATTCGGCCTTCGTTAGCCACATCAATTCACCCAGCGAATTCTGGGTCCAAGAGGAAAAGTGTGTCTCTGATTTGGAAGTGATGTCGAACCGATTTATAGTAGCAGACATGTTCCCGAAGGTCGATGAAATTAAAGAGGGTGCTCTCTGCGTTGCCAAATTTCCCGAGGACGATCTGTGGTACAGAGCTCGCGCCGTATCGCACGGAGATTCGGGAACGGAAGTGATATACATCGATTATGGAAATTCCGCGATTTCAACGGAGATTCGCGCTCTCCCAGAAGATTTGGCAGCCGTACCGCCACTGTCCAGAAAATGTTGCTTACCACTGCCAGACGGCGTCAGTCAATGGTCCGAGCAAGCCTGCGAGAAATTCGTGAAACTGGCAGACGACGGTGCAACCATATTTATACTGGATGTATTGAAAGAGGAAGAGACGTCCACCGTGAAATTGACTCTCGACAATGAAAGCGTTGCGGACCAATTAGCAGCTCTCTGCGATCGCCAGTTGCCGGTGATAGAGGAGCGTTTGCCACCCCTAGGCGAAGAGAATTCCCCCAACGTCGTTGTGAGTCACGTGAATTCTCCATCAGATTTTTCCATCCAAACGGCAAGTAGTATGGCTGAGCTGAACACAATGGCGGATCGTCTCGTTGACGCCGAGAGTTTTCTTCAACTTACCACATTCGAAACAGGGACGATCTGCGCCGGTAAGTTTCCCGAAGACGGACAATGGTATAGGGCGAGAATATTGTCGCACGGCGAGTCGGGCACCGAGGTTTTGTACATTGATTATGGCAATCTATCGGTAACCACGGAGCTGCGTATGTTACCGCAAGATATAGTAAATATACCTAGTTTGTCCAAATGTTGCTCTCTCCAAATGCCACTTGAAATCGAGGCTTGGTCTAAAGAAGCTTGCGAGAAGTTCATCGAATTGGTAGCCGACGGTGCCACCATGTTTCAATTTGAAATTCTCGATGACGAAGAACCCTGCCACATTAAATTGAATTTAAAGGGAGAAGATGTTTCGAGTATTCTAGCCGCTTTATGCAATGAGAAGACTATCGAAAGTAGCACAGATACAGCATCGGAAGATGCTGGTGCAAAACTTGACGAAGATCAATCGAATACGGGTGTTACCGAAACTGTCGTTACCACTCCAATAGCGTGCGATTCGGTAGAACTCGTAGTAACCGCGGAGGAAACTGCAACTGATGAAATCAAAGTGACTACTACTGCGGAAATGCGTAGTAACGACGCGCAAGAAGTTGAAGATCTCGAAGTCGCGATAACGCAAACCGAAACAACGTCATCGAGTGATACTCTCATCCATACTAATGTTACTGGTAGCTTTACCACAGAGGATACGTCGGCTGAAGATGGTGACATTGACAAATATGTAATACACGAAGTAACGAATAAGGTAGATTTGGAAGTGGACCAAGAAACTGAAAAACCTGATACCCAGATTGCGAAAGAAGAGCTTTCACCCGCTTTTAATGTGGAGCAAGAATTTATAGATAGAATCTCCGATGAGATAGAGACTGAAACGAGTAGTTCCACTACTGTACCTAACGTCGAGATACCGGAAGCGAAAGTTGAAACTATTCAGAGTGCCGCGCAAGAATCCGCAGTTAGTGAGATCACTGAAAGTGTACGTTCTTCGATCACGGAAACTGCACAGGAGCATTCTGCTACTACGGATATTGCCGCGCAAAAGCCAGAAACTGCTCCGATCGTCGAAGATCTCGAGAAAAACGAGCGTGTCGTCAGTCCCTACCCGGAAATCGCTGCTACGCCGAGTGATTCCCAATCAGAACTTGGTTCTGCAACAGAACATCTCGAGAAAAACGAGCGTGCCATCAGTCCCTACCCGGAAATCGCTGCTACGCCAAGGGATTTGCAATCAGAACTTGGTTCTGCAAATGAAGATATCGAGAAAAACGAGCGTGTCATCAGTCTCTACCCGGAAGTCGCTGCTACGCCGAGTGATTCGCAATCAGAACTTGGTTCTGTTGCAGAACTTACCGTTGATGAAATAGTAACGACTATGGTAAAAGTTGCGATGGATTCTCACGAGGAAGAAACAAAGACGCTTGAAAGTAATGTCGAGTCGAAAGCAATAAATCCAGAGTCCGATGCTCATGTCGCTAATGAAAGTGTGACGGATATTGTTGTCGATACAACGCACGGAACTCCAAAAATTGATAAAATCGTACCTGGCAGCATCTCTAGGGGGATGTCCGAGCAAGAAATTATAATCGGACAAATAGAGAGACGTAACTCCATCCCAGCGGAGGATAAAATAGTCCCAGGAAGCATTAACAAAGGTTACGATTTACCTGAAAATGGTACCACGGCGTCATCGGAGGATGACATTACGACGGTACCAGAGGTAGCTCAAACAGATGAGATGGACGTACACGAGCTTCCGAGTACGCCAAAGACTCAGTATGCGGAGAGGATTGTACCTGGTAGTATCTCCTGTGGCGAGTCGCCTACTGTTCAAATCGAGACCCCGTCCACGCCGAAAACTCCGCACTCGGAGAAGCTGGTGGCAGGTGTGGTGAACTTGCATGAAAACGTACTAGAATGCGAGGAAGAGGACGAAACGATGACTATATCGATAAAAGATAACATTCCCGAGTATACAACATAACTAATTAAAAGCTCCGTATCACCTTCTTCACTTAATACTGCGAGAGAATTTAATGTGAAAAAAAAGCCATACTGTGTAAGAAAGTGAATTGTTTAATTGTTGATTACAAAAGCCTCGATGCCAGCATAATTTTTCTTTTGATTTTCCCTTTTCTGTATACACGTGAGTATATGAATAGAGCAGGCTGTTATTTTATTTGAAGATTATGTTGGATATAGTCGACGGTCACTACGACAACAATAGACGGTCACTTTTCAAAAACACGAAATGATAACAATGAGATTTCTTCCAATTAGTACGTTATATGTCATTATTACTCTCCGCAAGAAGGTGAATTGTAACATAAACGTGCTACCGCCACGCGTCATTCACCAAAGATTAACGATGGCTAACCCGACATAAGGCTTTTGTTGTCATAGTTGAGACTGCATTAGCGAACAAAATTAACGGTAAGACTGATCTACATGACAGTTTTGGTATCCGTATCTTTTCTTTTTTCACAATAAGCATACTTTCTCTTTATATCATGTAGTAAACTTTACGAACCATCTAAATTTAATAAAGATTCGAATCTACTTGTATATAGAATGAATTTCTAACATCATCGAAAGAGTGCTTTCCTGAGGTTCTATTTTATTTTGATTTTAATTCTTTTAACCATAGACTCTCCTCTTTCGCATTTATTTTCTGTTGAGTATTATCGCATCCACATATTTTTGAGGTATACTGGCCGTACATACTTACCTTATTCGGTAAAACGTCAGACATTATTCCGCGTAATTATCATGCAGCAGTCTCTCGATTAAAACAGTCAGGAACCATATGTCGGGAACTTTTAATTAGTGATAACAAATATTGGTATAGCCGTCTCCTATAAAAATACCTTTATATTGAACACATATGACATTGTTTTTCAGTAATATATAATTAAGATTTTGATAACACGTTATTAGCAGTTTAGTCTAGTTTAAGGAGATTATCTATCATTTTGTTAATTCTCAATGGCGATTTACAAAATTGTTTTTTTGTTCGCTTAGCAGTGGAAGTCCTTGAATAAAAATGAAATGCAGGATATCAAGAGAGAGTTTTTGGGCTAATATACCCATTCTGATGTATAGATATTTCTTGACGATGCTCTTTATTTTTTTCTGGAACGAGGTTGGCCTATAACGGACATGGTATTTTATTGCTCATAGCTTTGCGATCTTAAACATATTTGTTGATTACTCGTAAGTGAATTGAAGTGCTTTATTTTAAAATCATTGAAAATTCATCTTATATGAGAATTGAGCCTCAACGACATCAATGACATCATAGCTGCAGTATTCTTAAGTACTAGTTATGTAAGATGCGATATATATATATATATATATATATATGGAAATCTTTATCTTCGGCTGTTTTATGTTTAACATTTTTTTGATTTTCACAGTTCCTTTAACGCATAAAATATTACAATGTTAATACTCCCTTAGATATCATACATATTACTACCTTATACTTTGTATGCCGCTCAAATATAATTTTTTCTAATAAAGCTTAAAAACGATAGATATAATGTTCTCGATTTTCGATGTCGTTCAATTGAGATTCATCGTAGTTGGACTGTATTTTGTTAATTTTTGTGATCACGATTTTCGACAACTCATTGTAGTTACGTATTTATACCGTAAGTTATATTTTCGTTTTTACTCTTTCATTATTTTCATTTTTCAAGTCTCATCCTCTTTGCGTTTTAGTTTTCTTCGTTTCCTACGTTCTCTGCGTCTCTTCATCACTAAACGCGATAGATGTAATATTATGAAATTAATGAAACTTTAATGTAAGAAATGATGAGGCTTAGGACTATATGTAAGCCAAAGTATGTACCTTTCCGTATACCGATTTGAATATTTCTGTCGGTATCAATATTATATTTCATTTGCTTATCATTTGCTACTATATTTCGGGCAATTGCTATTTCTTCTTCAAGATACCATTGCAGCGGTTTGCGACATCTTTTACAGTCTCCTAGAAAAGCTGTCCCCTTGGTGGGTCTAAATGTTCCACCCCGCGGAATAGGATATAACGATCGGCCGACCTCCTGGATTCGAAATTTTAGATCCGGCCCGCCTCCGTTCAGGATTACATCGGTCAACGAAGATTTGAATGGAGGAATTCGCATGTTATATCGTGTTTCTGGATCTTGATATTTAATATCACAACAGAATCCAAATGGTTTCTTAAGTTCCTGTTCTTTGATCAAACCTGAGCCATATCGTTTAGTAGGAACTTTCTTCATAATGCTATGTGTTTTTGTTATCTTTAAATCATGCCGTTATATATTATGAAATATTAAATTTTAATTGAGTAATTTTTAAAGGTTTAACATTTATAAAAGTACCAAATTCATTATAACTATGCATGAAACATTTGTTCACAGTGACAAGGAAGATGAAGATCGCAGTCTGTTCCTTTTTATATCGGCTCTCAAAGTTTTATTGCAATACCTTCTACTAGATAAAACTGGAAGGAAAAATAATACGGAAGAAAAAATGATTGTAATCACGCAACTGAATTTCGAAAACGTTTTTGCAGGTCTTAAATTCTTCTACCACCCGATGAATTTAAAAAATCTTTTCGGGTGGAATTTCAAATAGCGTCATCTTACGCATTTTTTTTTAATCAATCCGCTCCACAATGGCTGACAGTAGTCAGATGGTTTGGCATGATATTGCGGTGTTTATGTTCTGTGCAACGTGTTGTCACAAGGACCTTAGTCGTTGAATTCGTGAAAATATTCATTGAATATTATACCTATGCACGAGCAAAACATTATGTCAGTTGCTGTGGTTGGTAAGTAATACACAGTCTAGTATAGTGCAATCTCCAGTTATCTATCAATTAGAGATGTAATTTTGAAAACAGGCAGTCGCGTTGAAAAAAGCTATTAATCTTATATCGCAGATCTGTGGCTGCAAAAAATACCATGAATGCTTCTACGTTATCGCCGACTACTTTACCCTCCTCAGGCCAAAGCGAGTCTCAAAATTCTGAGCTCAGTTCGAGCGGAACTTCAACGTCAAAAATTTTGAGTTACATGAAAGCTGAGTTGCAGGTACAAAAACAACAAAGACGACTGGCAAAAGAACTGCATCTGAAACGCGTACAGTTTTTGCGGAAGGAATTGGAATTTCTCAAGGCAACTGAGTGGAGATATCAACCCATAGATCGGTACATCAAGATTTCTTATCTAAAATAATGATTTGCAGCTTGTATGAAAAAGCAATTTTAAATAAGAGATCATTCTCCCTTGCTATTTTTAGTTATCTGGACCAGAGTCACTGAATTTGAGCCATAATGATCTCTTTGCTATTAAGTGCCGCAAAAAATGTTCTGGGCTTTACCGAATCTGTAGAACCGAACATAAGCGAGGTAATTTCGCGCATCCAAGATGCGGAAAATGAAGATCCGCCTCAAATGTTCGCGAATATAAAGAATGAGGAAGGATGCTTTTACACGACTGGCAAAGTAACGGTCATCACGGGAGATTACATCCTTATAGATGATCTGTATATGTGTGACATGGCCAATGTTCTGGTTGGCAATATTAAAGTTGATGATAAGGTTTACTATATGGCATTCCAAAGAAATAAAGATGAGGATCAAAGAGTACGTAAGATTATCTCCGTGGTTGATGACTCTTGGGACGACGAAGTCGCCGTGGAGCAAAGTAACACAACCAAAGATGTAGTAACTGCGAAGATGATGAAGAAAATGGTAGTGGGCAAAGTCACGAGTCGTGCGGGTAGAATCGCATTCGTCGAACCTGTTAACGTTTCGATTGACTTGGATAAAGTTGCTTCGAAATTCGTGCCAGTCGTGGGAGATTGGTTGCAGCTGGAATGTTTGGTAGAAGTTGACGAGAATTCCGATGATTTGGGAGGAGAGATCTTAGAAGTCGATAGCATTCAACCGTTGAGATCAAAACTAATAGTCGGAATCGTGACCAATTACGATATCGCGACGGGAATCGGAGCTATAGAGAGAAATATCGCCTTCCATAAAACGTCGTGTGAACCCGGTTATGTACCTTACGTCGGAGATAAAGTTGTCACTGACAATGTAGAAAGTGATCAAGGGATTTGCACGTGGAGATCTGTAACTGTCGTCCCCTTGGTGCAGGTGAGAAGAGAATCAGAATTACTGGATTTCAGATAGAAAGTACTCAGCAGTTGCGATGGTGGAGATGGTCATAAAACATCTTTTATCATTGTAGGTGACTCAAAGAAAAGATCTCTGCGTTGTACCAACCTTTCAAATACCGACTAGTCAATTAGATGGCTTGGTACAGAACAAACGCGGTATAGTCATCGCGGATGATTTAAAATTCGATTTGAAAGTAAACGAAGAGAGCGACCTTGTGGTATTGATAAAGAATACGGTGACCGTCGATCACGTTTTGTACAAAAGCTGTTTCATGTCAAAAAAGGCAGAGTCTCAGTTATCCTTGAAATGGCCCAGTACGGATACGACGACTGTTTTGAAGCCCTTTGATACGATTTCGTACATATTTAAGTGTAAGGCCAGATTTGTCGGTGCTATGGAGGAATTGTTTATCTTCAGCTTCCAAGGTTTCAAGATTGGTCGTATCTTTCGCATAAACGTTCACATGGATGAGTCTCTGATGAATAAAAATAATCTCAAAGCCAGTGATTCGTATAGAGCAAACGAACAATCGGCAAGACAGGATAATTTTAATAAAAGTATGTTCGTTGCTGGTATTAAACCTGTCAAGCCACCAGCCTTCATTACAGTACGCTCTGGTGTATTCAATGTTCCACAACGTTTTTGGGACGCCGTTTTGGGTCCTTTAAATGAAAAGAAATCTCAAATCGAACGGGAAATAGCCATCGGCGATGCGATACCTTGTCTGTTAAGTAGTTTGTCTTTCGAGAATTATACGGATCGTTTTCATGCTTTACTATACCTCGAGGAAATAAGCCAATCTATAAGTATACAACAATACGATATGAATAGCGCCTCGATGAGACATTCCGGAGAGTATCTAGTTTTAACGGTACCAGGTCTCGCCGAAAAACGACCGTCTCTTATAACCGGCGATAGAGCTATCGTCTCTTTCAAATGGGATTCGTCCAAAGGTACTGTATCGTATGCTGGTTTATTCTTTAAATGTTCGAATCCGAGAAACACACTCAGAGTTCAATGTAATTATCAAACAGGAAATCTCAAATACGAGGGTTATATCCACAAGATTAGAAGTTCCGAAATTTTACTGAAATTCGATAGAAAATTGCACGAGAGATACAACTGCGAAGACTGTCAAGTAACGTTTAAATGTTCAACGTCGTCGATACGCCGATGTCATACGGCTGTCAATTTGGCCGTTACTCATCTCGGATCAGAATTCTTATTTCCCGTACGTGTTGTGCAAAAAGAGCCGCAGTTAAATTTGGAAGAAGAGGAAGTGGAAGAGAAAGCAAAGTGTGCTCAGTTTGAATCGAGGCGAAGTCAATCGCTCTCGTCCGTATCTTCAGGAATCAGTGGAAGATCTAACAGTGATTCGTCTTCGGAAAGCACAGTCAAGTCTCCTCCAAGGATCTCAGTTGCTGAAAGGCTTTTTAGTGCCAAAACAAATCGTCCTATTGTCCCGAATAAGTCTGCGATACATGATGTAGAAAAAGTTCTTCCCGCCTCGTCAGTCTGTAAGTCGCGCATCATGGAGCAATTGACCGATGTAGCGACCGTACCCAATGCTACGCCAATTCAAGATCCCCATAGCAAGCAGTTGGATCCTTACGTCGCCCAGTTGAAAAAACGAAAATTGGCTTGGTTCAACAAGTCGCTGAACTACTTTCAAAAGGAAGCCGTGAGGAACGTATTGATGGGATTAGCACGACCCCTGCCTTACGTGGTGTTTGGTCCTCCCGGTACTGGAAAAACCATTACTCTCTGCGAGACTGTAATGCAAATCTTTACGACAATTCCTGAAAGTAGACTGCTAATCGCTACACCATCTAATAGTTCCGCTAATTTGATAACGGAGAGGCTGTTGGATAGCGGAGTACTCAAACCCGGCGACTTGGTACGGCTACATACGAGATGAATGACATTTTTTGGGCGTAATTCTTTGAATGACAATTTTTTTTAAAACGCGACACTGATTTGCATAGGTGAGACTGGTTGCTCATCGTTGTCTCGAAGATGATTCCATTCCTGATCGACTACTGCCGTATTGCGCCACTGCCGATTTAGCCGCGGAACGATCTCGTCCTAAATTCAAATGCTCCGGAGAAGGGCCCAAGATTAACGCTACTGCCAGCGTTCTCGGCCGTCATCGTATCACTGTTGGTACCTGTGTCGCTCTCGGAATATTGTACAACGTGGGATTCCCACGGGGCCATTTCTCTCATGTTCTCGTCGACGAAGCGGGACAAGCGACGGAACCGGAAATCTTGATACCGTTGAACTTTATTCACTCCAGTTACGGACAGGTGGTCCTGGCAGGAGACCCCATGCAGCTTGGTCCGGTGGTGCAGAGTAAATTGGCGAGCCATTATGGCTTTGGAGAATCCTTCCTCTCGAGGCTACTACATCGATTCCCTTATCAGCGAGACCCAGATGGCTTTGAAACGGGTTACGACCCTAGGCTCGTCACGAAGCTCGTCTTCAATTATCGCAGCTTACCGGAGATACTCGAACTACCAAATTCGCTCTTTTACGACGGCGAACTTAGACCTCAAGTGAGTATAGTACTAATTGTAGCAATCTATCGAGTTCTTATGTTTGCCATTAATGATTTACACACTTCTCAGATTTCGCCGCAGAGCAGTAAAGAAGCTGATCTCTTGAGTTCATTGGCGGATGAATTGCCAGAAAGAGAAGGGATGCCGCCTGCTCTGGTATTCCACGGTATAAAGGGAGAGAATTACAGAGACTCGGAAAGCCCGAGTTGGTATAACCCTCAAGAAGCAGCTCAGGTGTATTTTTATCTGATGAAATTGTACAATCATGGCCTTTGTGGCGAGGACGTAGGAATTATTACTCCTTATCAAAAGCAGGTGAGGAATCCTTGACATTCGTCTATTCGATGTGCCTATCCGGCACACGAGACTATATTTAATCGAAAGAAATATAACTCTTTGTTTACATAAACACGTTCCAATAATTTTTAGGTTCGCCAAATTCGAGATTTGTTCTTGGAACTGGACGTGGAATTGCCCAAAGTGGGCAGCGTAGAAGAGTTTCAAGGTCAAGAGCGAAAAGTCATTATACTCTCCACTGTCAGATCCACGAGTAATCTCGTCACAGAGGATATTAAACACTCGCTGGGTTTCGTGGCGTCGCCGAAACGTCTCAATGTTGCGATCACCCGTGCTCGCACGTTGCTCATCATCATTGGGAATCCGCAGTTGCTCGTTCAAGATCCATATTGGAGGAGTGTTCTGATATATTGCGTGAAGAATAACGCCTATAGAGGCTGTGAGTTTGTGTCCGCAGACATGCAACACTTTTTGATAGACAGCGAGGAAGAGACCAATGATTTATGAATTTAGGAATTTTGCGGAAGTTATTAAAGAGGAGAACCTCGTAAACCTAAAGTCCTAAAGGCACTTTACGTGATACGAGGAGTGAACGTTGTACTCAAACCCGCGATTTCAAAGGAAGTTTTACCCCACTGTGTGCTCCCCAAGTTCATGAAGAACTGGACACAGTTCCGTTTTATTACAAATAATTTAATGCAGATTAACAAGTGTACGTGGAAAATACAGAAGTTTATTGATGTCACGAGATTACAACGTACAGTAGAATGACGACATAGTGACGCATACCAATAAACGAGTCACTTAAAGTTTCAGTATTTCGTAACGAAGCGTTTACATTTGAGTTTGATAATAAAAAGATATTCATTTACAGTTCCAAACTCCAGGATGGTTGACTCTGAAATGAGAAGATATAATTATATAGTTAAATTGATATTCCACCCCGAATTATCACACGATATAATTCATCATAATATATTGCAGGTGATACTGACCTCTGTTAGTTCCACACTATGCTTACTGGTTCCTGATTCTTGGCTTTCAGTTTTCGTTCGATCAGGTTTTCTAAAGCTTCGCTTCGTACGCTCAGCGTCTCGATTTTTTCAACGAGCTGCTGGTACGGCGATGCCGGCTGTCCACCCATGACCACGTGTCCCAACTTACTGTCTATTTTAGCATCTAGCCTCGCGTTACGTATTAAGTTTACAATCCAGCATTCGGCAACGTCAGCTTTCATGTTCAATTTCTCCGCGAGCATTCTGTACAAAAAAAAAAGGAAGGAAATTATACAAGTTATGTGTGAATTGCACTCTTATAGGTTTCATTAGTGGGCAGTTCTTGAGCTTTGTCGGCTTTGAAAACATCTATAGTTACCCAATACTGATGCACTGGTGAATTCTGCAGAAGGTTTCGAATATCATTAGTCTGGCATTTTCAACAAATTCGTTCAACAATGCAATGAGAAAGAAGTCATTGACCACGACAGTTTGACACTCCTGCAATTTCTGACGTGCGCCGTCAAAGTCAAAATTGACGTACAAGTGTTCCAGGAATTCGGTAATTGGATCCCGATATGTATAAGATTCCTGTTTAGATAAATGCACAGTTAGATAATTTGTACCATCGAAATATTGCCGTACCGTTTTATCGAATCAGCGGATATACCTGTTGGATTACTTTCACCAGATCCTTCAGGGTGGAACGCCTGGAGCGATTAACGACAACAGCTGCAGCCAGATAACGGAGAATGTGAGGACACATGGTCTGGATTGCGTTCAGATAACTGTAAGAATAGTTTTCTTGAACACACACAATTCCCTGAATCACATGGATGTCATTGAATTTCTGGATTATACAAAACTTACTGCGGTCGATATAGAAACATTTCTATGATCAAATCCCTGCCTTTGACGTGATTGAAGAAGACGAAGAGACTCCAGTGAATGAGCCAAGTACGTTGTTGCAGTACTTGAAGCGAATTTCCAATGACATTGCTGTCTATGTATTCGCGCAACTTATTTACATCCTCTAATGCGGTTTCCCAATTCTGTACGAGGATCTCTGAAGCTAATTTTCCCCAAAGAACATTCAGATAATTCTGGAAAAATATCACAATAAGTTGATATGATTACAAAAACATTTTGAAATGAATAAGAACGAATTTATAATTCTATGTGAACTTACCTTGTCGGTAGAAGGCATGACCAGCATGTAAAAATATAGGTACGAGGTAGAAATAGAGTAATTGCCACATTCGTACCGATATTTGGCAAGTTTGAAAAGACTGTCCATCATTTCCACTTTGAACTGGCGGGAGAAAATATGAAGCATTGATATCGAAGAGAGATCCAAATTTTACAATTTATAATACTTTGCGTTTTCTTTCCATATTGTATTAAGCAAAAAAACTTACAGCAGACTCTTTAGTGAGGTAATTTGTGAGAGCTTTGGAGTCTCTCATTTTCTCCATGGTTTTCATGATATTTTCATCATTCATCAAAGCCATAATGACTGAAACATTTTGTTGAAGTTCGCTCAATTCTTGGACTACGTTGGCCCTCCTAACTTTTTGTTCCTAAAAAGTTGTAGAGCATGAGTGATTTTCTAGTGCATTCATGATTAATGCCATGTACAAAATTAGTATGACGTATCCTACCTCCGTAACTTTCAAATCAGGGTACAGTTGCTTCCTAATATCGATGGCATAATCGATCATGTTAGTCTTACTGAGAATATCAAGCTTTGCGTGCAAAAGTTCCTTTTCGTCGTAAATCTGGAAGAAGCGTTCGTAGCGTTAGCGAACAAGATCCCGTGGAATGCAGCCTGTGTGCAAAGGCTCAATTTACGTACCTCTTTAGCGGAAAGAAATTCTAAAAGTGGAAACACCAGATGACGGTCAAGGTATTGACCTATACAAGATGTTAAATCGAACTTCGCCATTGTATTTTTGTTGGTTGAAACGGTTGAAACCAGCCCCCTGCAGCTTACACGTACTCCCCTTACGTATCTTTGACCACGCTTTGACGCCAGTCGTGCTAATCCCCCTACACGCTGGCCCTGTCATACAGGGTCTTCATGCGGAATAAATGATTACAGACCACGTGACAATCCATGTGACCTACACGCATATGCTATTGGTTGAGAGCTCGGACTAGTACCGTTGGTTGGTACGCGTAGATCACGTGGTCTGTAATCATTTATGAAAGACCGGTCTGAACTGCTGACACGCCAACACCCGCGGATGACTACGCATGCGCATTCACGCTTCTCCGGTGATTCTATTGGACGAAGAGACCCACGGGGGTGCTCATGCAAAACTCGCAATTTTCCCATGGTAAATTTGATCGCGGAGATCGCGGACATACGGTACTACCTTAAGGCCATCACACGTGAAAAAACGTAAGCAGTAACGGTAAGGATTGACCAATCAGAAAGCCTGTTTAAGCATAATTCCGTAAGAATGATATTTCTGATTGGTCAATCCTTACTGTTACTGCTTACGTTTTTTCACGTGTGATCGCCTTTAACCTCACGAAAGGGTCATATGGCGCACCACGATTGACGTGAAGTCCATCGCGTATTTCCATCCATGCATTACTGCAATTATCATAAAATAGTCCTATATGAATTAGACGTTGATCGTAATTTGGCGACATTCGAGATCTTGTTCAAATATTACAATAAATAACGTTTGAACTGTGTGATGTTATTACAAAATTATTAAATATTTTAACCTTAATTGGACAAAATTGGATAAAGGAATAAAGACTCATCGGGAATTAAATGTTGCGCCATTTGTGTATGTAGATTGCAACTCTAGGTATAGCGCTGGCTGTCATGAGCATAATGGGTGCTGTGCCTGAGAGGTAGTTGCAAAATTTGGTGGAGGAAAGGTTCTTTTATCGTCTGTAGCGTGTTAAAAGCTCATTAAAACGGCAAGATGCCTCCTAAGAAGGCGCCTGCTGCTCCGAGCAAGAAGACGGAGCAAAAGAAGAAAGAAAAAGTCATAGAGGTAAGATTTAAACGTATCGCTAAATGTGTTTTGTAAATCTGCAAATCTGTTAGTTCACCACATGGTTTAATTTCTTGATCTCTTTCCAACGAGTTTTTGTGAACATATCGTTACATCCTCGTATTTCCTGCATTCCGTACACTCGTCAACACGTGCGTATCGTTTTGAACTTTCAAAGTTTCTAGGTCACCTTTTTTTTTCAGGACAAGACGTTTGGTATAAAAAATAAAAAGGGAGCAAAGCAGCAGAAGTTCATCCAACAGGTAGAGAAACAAGTGAAATCTGGGGGTATAAATCCGCGTAAAGTCGAGGATCCTAGTGCCAAAAAGCTAGAGAAAGAGAAAAAGTTGAAAGAACAAAAAGAATTGGCACTTATATTTAAGCCTGTTCAATCCCAGAAAATTGAGAAAGGTTTGGAGAAAAAGCAGATTTATTTCTTCTCCCATTTTTCTAAGAGTAGAGTCATTTAATTACGTGTTACAATTTGTTTCAAGCCATTAGCTATTTATATTTTACTCCGACTTCAACTTGTTAGTTTAGATTCGATTATTAAATAAGGAAGGCTTTCTCCTGCAGGAACTGATCCCAAGTCCGTTGTCTGCGCCCTCTTTAAGCAAGGGCTTTGCATTAAGGGGGATAAGTGCAAGTTTTCTCATGATTTAACAATCGAAAGGAAGGCTGAGAAGCGTTCGTTGTATTGCGATATGAGAGATGACGACGATAACAAGGAAACTGACACCATGGATAAGTGGGATGAAGACAAATTGAAGGAAGTTGTTGAGAAGAAGCATGCCGCGAGTGGCAATAAGCTGACTACTGATATCGTGAGTTTCTTCTAATCCAAATGTGTTTTGTTTAGTTACTTATATTCTCTGGCTACTTTCTGAAACCTTCTAGGAACAGATCCCCTGGATTTTAATTGATAATATTACCATTTATCTCTCTGTAGATCTGTAGGCACTTCTTGGAAGCTGTAGAAAAGTCAAAATACGGATGGTTTTGGGAGTGTCCATCAGGAACGAAATGTATTTATAGACACGCTTTGCCACCTGGGTTTGTTCTTAAAAAGGATAAGAAGAAAGAGGAGAAGAAGGATGAGATCTCCTTGGAGGATTTAATTGAAAGAGAGCGAGCTAATCTAGGACCCAATCAAGTATGCTCTTTAACATGCTTCAACTTAATTTTTATATACGTCAGTTATGCGTCTTTATAAATACAAAATCATTCTTACACTTTGTAGACCAAAATAACTCTCGAGAGCTTTTTGGCGTGGAAAAAGCGAAAATTGAAAGAAAAGAAGGAACAAGCGGTAAAGGACGAAGAGAAGAAACGTAGCGACTACAAGGCTGGTCGACAGGTCGGAATATCCGGCCGAGAAATGTTCTACTTCAATCCAGAATTAGCAGCCGGAGATGGTAATTTTGTTTTTAAATCATATGTTATGGTATCAGTTGCAATTCTAGGTCATGGTAATGCGTATCATTTCTGTTATAGGTATCGACGATGGCGATGAGGCTATTTCTTCCTACATGCGGGAGGAGGCGGAAGACGAGGAAATGCAGTATCGAGAATTGGATATGGACCATCTTGCCTTTGAGATCAGCGAAGCAGATACGAAGGGCATCACAGTCGCGAAAGAGGATCGATTGGCGGAAAACACCGCTGCGCAAACGAATGGAGATGTTTCGGGTAACTGTTTGCGTTTGATTAGGCTTACGTCCTTTACGCATTGTCACATATTTATAGAAATTAACATAACGATATACGTGTGTATTGTTACAGCAGTGACCGTGGTTGGCGAAGGTGCGGCGGCACTGGCAATAAACGAGAACCTCTTTACGGAAGATGATTTAGAGGGGCTGGAAGAAGAACTAGGGGACCTGGAATTAGAGGAGTGATCCAGATGTCCCGTTCTCACTTCTCCTCACTTCGATCCTCTTGGTTTTTCGTGCGAGTACCGTCGTTTATTGCTTATACAATTAACGTAGCTCCGGTGTCAGTGGAGGATGCATAGATGCTCGAAAGTTTCCTTTGTTACAATTGTGTATTGAACGCTCAGTATGTCAGCCGACGGTAGAAATATTGAACAAGTCACAATTACATCATCAAAGAGCGGTGGACAAAGTTTCTTAGCGTTACGCGACACCGTTTCAATTAAATTACATCTAAAACATGGTTAGATGGTTGTATGTATTATGTTTCTCTTTGTAACATCGATGTTGGCATCAATAATTTAGTCAATGATTCGAAAATATCTCGATTCTACCATGGCAGCTGTACCCAAGACCCGTGTATACACACAGCGTTTTCAAAAGGAATAGGAGCAAATGCCTGATTTCAAAGGTTCAATTGCTCAAGCGATTTGCGAGAGCATCTGGGATGTAAAGATAAACCTTTGAAATCAGGCTTTTGCTCCCATTCCTTTCGAAAATGCTGAATGTATAAACGGGTCTTTGCATTATATGTACATGTAACAGTTTTAATTGACCAATATTTTACATATACGGCTTTGTCAGACGTGAATTTTGAACAGTGGTATCTCAAAAGTAAATTTATCTATAGACCAATTACACCATCAACAGTATGCTGAAATCAATCTGTAATTTTTTTTTTTTTTTTTTGAATACATGAGTAATTTTGTCTTACTCGTTGACGACTTTATAGCTCAAATAAATCAGGTATATTTACTATCTTAATAGCATATTATATGATTTGCGATGTGTTATTTCTATCTTAAGCAATTTCCGTCCTGAATTATTTATAATTTCTCTGAAATAGTTGTACGGATACACCTCGATAGAGAGGTAAGTGGGTAAGTATTTTTTTACATTACAAGTAAAATTGAATGACGAAATCTCAATTAAACGAGGATCCAAAGACGACTTGATCAAGAGTTTGCCTGTGTAGATGTTCTTTCAGGTTTAGGATTTATTTGATAGCAAAATTTTAATAGATTTATGCTGATTTCAAATAAGTACAATGCACTAAAACTCACGAGGTTTGCACGTTCAGATTCTAGGGTGTATCGCTTGCTAGGGTTTTTGTGTCTGCGCTATTGGCGACCTTCCACGCGAAGTCAGTTGTTCACTTCAAAAGAGACGGACTAAAGATGGACTCTTGAGAAATTTTTATACGAAGCAGTGTCGTTCAACCCTGGATTTTCTCCGTTAAATTTTCCTCATACGGTTGTAATCAATTTTTTATGCGCGTGTTCGTGGTGTGAACGATGATTGTGCAGGAGCCAGTACAGGTAAAATCATTGGATATCTGTCAAATCCATTGGCGACTGCCATTCTTGATCAAAGCGCGTATAATAGAGAATCATCATTATTGACATCTCAGAAATCCTAACCATTTATCGAATTATTTACGTAATATTGCTCTTTAAGGCTGACAGTACTCTGATACTATATCCTTTTACTCTTATGCCACTGCCACGAAGATTAGCGAGCCCAGATAGGCACGCAAAATTGTACAAAACCCATGTGCCCTGAAAAGGATGCATCTATGGCAGTTTTGTATGGGGGTTGCTATTAATAAGATTCTAAATGAAGCTTAATGTCTTCATTTTAATCGCGCGAAAAAAACGTTGGAAATAGGAGTAAAATTAACTATTAGAGCGAAGCGTGTGCATGCTAACGCGTGAAAATACAAGTTGCAACAGATGGGCTACGTCATAATCAATATTCAAGACCGTTTAATAAGTCATAGAATATGTGAACAATTATAATGCTACACGAAATATGGCTTGATTCGTTTTACTATGATACTTAACATCTTATAGTCGCGTGTTTTTTTATTTCTATTTACTACTGCATCGATCTTTGGTATTTAGCATTGTCAATGCCGGGTAACGAGATCAATAAGTCTTTGAACCTCTTGCTGTAAGAAGTTTTTTGAAGTTATCAGGCGTAAACCTTATTCTTTATTCCAGGCAGCCATATGGCATTGTTTAAATCACTATGCTTATCCAGATGCGATATTTCTTGCTGAAAGATTATGTGCAGAAGGTATATTTGACTACTACTATTTACATTTAACTAACTTTACGCATGTGATAGAGTAAAATTTCGTAAATCAAGCATAGTAGCATTCGTTGCAAAAATATTGGGGAAATTTTTACAGTGGATACCGAAGAAACGTTATTTCTTCTCGCGACGTGTTACTATCGCTCAGGACGCATTAGGCAGGCTCACTCCTTGCTTTCTAAAAAAGCACCTAGCTCTTCACAATGTAGATTCCTCTTGGCCAAGTGCTGTTACGACCTTGAAAAGTAAGTATTCACCAAATATTCATTAGTATCGGATATTCCGAGCTGTGCATTACATTAACTGATTTTCATTCAGATACGCGGAAGCGGAAGCCGCTATTATAGGCGGGTACTACAAGCAGTTGAAGAATTTAGAAGAGATTGTAACACAGTTTGGGGATCAAGCATGCTTCACGCTTCAGATAATAGCAAAGATCTATTATAAGATGATGCGAACGGCGAAAGGAAGCGAGGCGCACAAATTGGCTTTGAAGATGAATCCTTTTCTGTGGCACTCCTTTGAGGAATTGTGCAACGTCGGCGAAAAGGTAGATCCTGTGAAAACTTTTCAGTTGGATAAGTTGGACAATTTCGCGATGTGCCACGGAACGACGCCGGTTCTTAATTACGTCACTGAACCGGACCTTATCACTCCAGTTACTAACAACACAACTCCAAATGTTAATACTATGTAAGTCGTATCGATGAGTTCTTCATCACCTTCCCTCTTCCGTATATCTAAATCCTTCATTTTTTTCATTCCCGCAGTACTCCAAGTCAAACGACGATAATGAACGGTATACCGCCGAGCGTTAGATTGTACTCCGCAATAGAGGAGAGCCCGTTGAGTCTGCCGGCACAATACAACAATAGTTCGTTGATATCGCCCCGCGGGAAGCCACAGCGATGTCGAAGCATGTTTAGTAATTCAATGAGTCCCTTGACACCGAGTTTTGGCATCTTACCATTAGAAACGAATACTCCTGAACCCACCGTGATACCGTCTCACACGACTTTAACTGAAACTAATGACCAAAAAAGCCTCGCAAAGCGCGTCAGCAGTCTGAAAGCGCACGTAGGGGTAAGTGATGAACGTCGATTGATTTATTACAGTTTATATCGTTGAGTTATTTACCGATTATTTATAATAAATTTAATCACGTTTGCAGCAATTGATGTCGAGAAAAGAGACTCATTTGCAGCAAGGCAAGCCGGTGTTTTCGCAGTCGGGTAACACGAGTAACACGGCGAACATTGTCACGGTCACTCCTACGACTCCGACCCCTGCTCCACCCGCTCTCCAGGGACCTAACGTCAGACGATCATCGAGGCTCTTCAGCAACAGCTATTCCGTCAAGGTACGTATAGAGAATTTCAGTTTCTTTTCCATGCAGTGACTTTTGCCCTAGGAAACGACGTTTACGAAATCGCTTTGGTCCGTATTATCGTTGCTTCCATTTTTCATAGGAAAATAACAAGTCACCAAATAGAAACAAATTTACAACACCAAAATCTCCCTCGCGGAAGACCAAAGCAAGACTGTCAAAGACTAATTTGAATAAGACAAATTTTAACGAACTGAATGAAAGAAATAGAAACGAGAAGGAGAAGAGTGAGACCATTACCTCGGAGAAAGTCATAGCCAATACGAACGCGTTGAATCAGAGCAACGCGTCTGAGTGTGCGTTATTGCTTCAGAAACAATGCGCGCGTAAGTGTGACAACATTCTTACAGAGTTGTCTCCGATAAAGAGTATACCGTACATTCTTTACCTGTATTTTGTAAACGTCTACCCTATTTACAGAAGGACTGATGTCTTTGCTGAGGGAATTAGGTACAGCGTATCAGTATTTAAGTCAGTTCGATTGTACGCGGGCCGTTGAGATATTGAACTTTTTGCCAGAGCATCATTACAATACGGGATGGGTGCTCTCGATGTTAGCTCGGGCGTATTTTGAAATGAGCGACTACAAAAAATCCGCGAGGTAAGACAACTCTTATCGAAGTTTCCGATAATCGTACGTTGGGAGAAATACGTTTATAATAGATCGTTGCCTTATGCGCAGTTACTTCGCGGAAGTCCGACAGCTCGAGCCACAGAGAACCGAATTGATGGAGATTTATAGTACGGTACTCTGGCATTTGCATGCTGAAGTGCAGTTATCTACTCTGGCTCAGGATTTAGTGTCGGAGGATCGCAATTCACCAGCCGCTTGGTGTGCCACTGGTAACCTTTTTTCCGCGCAAACAGAACACGAAACTGCCATAAAGTTCTTTCAGAGGGCTATTCAGGTGACTGCCGCGTTTATTTCGACTGTATTCTTTAGCAATTCGGTAGTCGGAACGCTACTTTATTCCTTATTTCAATTTCTCAGGTCAATCCCAATTTTCCGTATGCTTACACACTCCTCGGTCACGAGTACGTCATGACGGAAGAACTGGACAAGGCTATCACTGCGTTCAGGAATGCGATTAGACTCGATCCTAGACATTATAACGCATGGTAAGTACTGCACGATAAAATTCATCCCTTTGCTCGATCAAGGTATTCGATGTTTTCAGCAGCAATTGGCGGAGAAGTAAAATAAATTCCCCCCCCCCACACACACAGGTTCGGGCTTGGCACGATATTTTCCAAACAAGAGCAGTACAGCCTAGCGGAGTTACACTTTAAGCGAGCACTGCAGATCAATCCTAAAAATCCTGCCATCATGTGTCACATAGGTGTGGTGCAGCACGCCTTAAAAAAGACTGATCAAGCCTTGAGAACCCTGAACGCGGCGATTGCCAATGATTCCGTGAATACCCTTTGCAAGTTTCATCGCGCGAGTATCAACTTTTCGATCGGTCGACACGCGGAGGCGCTCAGAGAGTTCGAGGAGCTCAAGAACATCGTACCCAAAGAGTCTCTAGTCTACTACTCGATAGGAAAGGTAATGACAATGCGTGCGAATGACAAATCGTGTCTCTACTTCACTAGATCCGTCTTGCGTTCCTCATAGATATATATCGTCCTGATTTTTCTTCTCTGCGAATAGGTTCATAAAAAGTTAGGTAACACGCACCTAGCGTTGATGTACTTCAGTTGGGCAACGGACCTGGATCCGAAGGGTGTGAACAGTCAAATCAAAGAGGCCATACTTAGTCCTGGTCAAGGCGATGACGAGTCTCCTAACGCGCAGTCAGGTAATATTTGACTCTTAATGGAGAAGATCAGAGACGTTCGAACAAATAGGTATCGCGCATAGATGTTACGAGCTGAGGTTTTCGAATAATCGCTATCGTTGCAGACGAGCAACAACCGCAAAATAGTTCCACGGAACAGGAGGGAGAACGTAGTGGCGAAGCTGGTCAAGCTGGGAACGTCACGGTAGAAGCTCACGCCGATGACAGTGACGATAGCTTATGAAGCACTTGACGTCGCCAAGCTATCGTCGTCACCGCTAACGAGACACTTACGTCATTATAAATAGTCCCCCTAACTTAATTCCAAGCGACATATGTTAGGAAGAAATTGTGGACGAGAGAAAAGTCTCCACGTGTATTTATGTTCTGGAAATTAATTTTCTTCTGTCGGAATTCCACCAAAGCTAACGCCGATGCATGGTAACTCTTGAAACTAATCGAACCGTGGGAGCTTAAGTTGTATGTTCCGCCGAGCTATTAAGGTGCGCTTAACTATGGATTTTTCGATGATACAAGGATAAACCGGAAGGTCGGATCGAAGTTTCCTAATTCGATCACGTTGTTCTGGGTCTGCGAATGCATAATATTACGATAGGGCCTTGCATCACAACTCTCGTCGATTTGTATATTACGTAACTGTGTATATTTTTTACAGACTCACCTTGTCTCGTTGCCTTTTGTATGAGTTTGTTCGTTAAAACAGTGCGTAGATTACCACAATTATTAAACGAGTAGCGCAGGCGTACGAGCCCGAACGAAAGTACACGTAGGTGTGGTGTAATCGAAACTAAGTGTAACTGTAACTAGGTAAGCGAGTATAAGTAAGAGAGAGAATCTTGTGTAAATGTAAATTATTGTAATAGAGCGAGAGAGATCGCGCGGATCGAATCTTGCACAACAATGGCCGTAAGACGACCATGTGCAATTGGCCGAGGATTGGAGAGCGTCGTTGATCGGTCCTATTCGCCGTTACCGGATAGATTCGATTCCTTGAAAAGTTGTGCGAACGCACGTGGTAACGAAAACGGGGAGCGATCAACTTGAGGAAGACACGACGTGGTGTACGTGTCTGGGTGTATCGATAAATGATTTCAAACCGAGCGATTCCAAGCGCCGTGTATTGGGCCGGGAGCGGAGCCGAATCGCAAGTGATGAGATAAAATGTGAGGTGAACGGATAAGTTCGCAGCGCACTACCTAACTCGATGTGCGAACATCCCCGATCGTTGTCCGGGCTTCGGGGCCCACGAAGAAATGATGCGGCGTATCTAGAGCCTAGATTTAAGTAAAGTAACAACGATAACGATACAACACTTTATGGTTATTGCAAAACGAAATCGGACTATACTCTCACTATGAGCCTATATGCATGCCGGTCATAGTATTTTATATTATATGTATCTACACGTGGCTAATCGGAGGAAGAGTATCAAAATAGATGGTTTACGGGACGTTTAACAGTCGAACGAATCTCGCGTTCGTCCCCGCCTTTGTATTCTCCCGTGCGAGGCTTCGCGGAAGCGGTTCGCAATCGTGGGACGGTTTTCTTCGCTGGAACATCGTCACATTCTCTTTCCGAACGTTCTTCGAACACTTCCTCCCTTGCCTTGATCGTAATCACTGTTGTCACGTACTTCTTACTTTCTCCGCGTGCGTCATCTTAAAGATTTTGAGAACGCAACAGTACGATATGCAAAGGGAGTTCGCGTTCCGATCGCGTGCCATTAGTACGGCGGATCTTGATTTATTGCGCGTGATAGCTCGTCGATAGAACGGGTGAATCGTTTTTGCAGAAAACTGGTACATTCGATCGTGACGCTTCGGAGTCTACGACGATCGACTAACTATTTCTTTGATCATCCAGGCGTGCAGATACGATAAGGATGTTGATAAAGCCGACATCGTCGCGGCCGTCTTCTTCGGTCCCGACCCGATGATCCGACATGCGTTGTGGTGCAAGTTATAAGTAGTAGGTCTAGTCGTTTCACTTACATAGGTATAGAGATGCTACAAAACGTAACCGCGGCTACGGTGTACTTCTGTAAAGAGGTATCATACCTGTATGTGTGTAAAATAAATTACGTAGTATCGAGAGAAGGAAATTTGAATTGTTCGTCCCATCGACGTCTTGAGACTAAATTTAGAATTACTAACAGATGCTATCTCTACCTCGAGCTATATTTTAAGTCCGAACACGTGGCAAAGCTGTTGCAGAATTTACTCTAGCTATCATCTTATATTACGCAAGAGACGGTATAGCGATACCGCGCTTGACAACAAGAACATTGCCCTCGTGTCGGCCTCTCGGGCAAGTAGGTTCTCGTTCCAGTCGTACGATCGACTGTGCTTCCTTATTGCATCAATCGTACGACATCCGCCGCGACATGGACCCCTTTAACGTACAAACAGGTGGGTCTGATACCGATATTTTCTAAAAGCGTGTGTTAGATGGAAATAAAATTCTCTCAAGACAATATTAATGTACGTATATACATTTCACAGTACTCGGTCCGATCAAACCTACGGACCTCGGTAGAACTTTGACGCACGAACACTTTTCCTTAAATTTTGAAAGATTCTACACCACGCCGCCGGATTGTCTGAAGCACTACTTTCAGAAGAAGATAGATCTTTGTAACGTCGGCCTCATCAAGCAATATCCGTGAGTAATCGCGCGATGCGCGTATTCGAATTGAATTTCTAAATAAAATACTTCATTTTCATTCTGACTTTGATGTTACACAGGTACAGCAATGTTTACAACTTGAAGTTCGACGACGCCGACGCCCATTCAGCGGTTCTCGAGGACGTGAAGCTCTTTAAAAAGTTCGGCGGTGGTACCATCGTGGAAAACACCAGTCACGGGATCAAGCGCGATGTCGAATTGATGAAGCGCGTCAGCAAGGAAACCGGAGTCCACGTCATAGCTGGCACCGGTATAACTATATCAAGTCACGTTATTATAATTTCTTACGATCGATGAATAATATAATCGTGCTACATCCGAGGCCATTACGTTGCCGTGACGCAGAATCGGGACACCCTCGCCCTTAGTCAGGAGAAGATGTACGATTTGATAATAGCCGAAATGGTCGAGGGATGCCCGGGAAGTCCGGATGTCAGGACTGGTTTTATAGGAGAAGTCGGCAGTAACTGGCCAATCGATGGTAATTATCGCGCCGATTATTAGCCAATAGATCGCTTTTTTTAATAGCGGAGATGTCTGATGAAACGGCTCGATATTTTTTACTCGTTAGACTTTGAGAAGAAAGCCATTCGAGCGACCGGAGAGGCACAGGCGCACCTTGGATGTCCCGTCAGTTTTCATCCCGGTAGAGACCCCGCAGCACCGTTCGAAATATTGAGGATCTACGCTGAAGCCGGGGGAAAAGTATCCAAGGCGATCATGTCGCACCTCGATCGTAAGATGAACGACTTCCCTTCATTTCCCTCGAAGTTCGAGAAAGCGTGTAAGATAAACTTAGTCATTCTTTCAGGTACTTTTACGCAAGTGAATGATCTTTTGGAGTTTGCTAAGATTGGGAGTTACTGCCAGTTCGATCTCTTCGGTACCGAATGTTCGTTCTATCAGTTTATTTCGTCATTGGACATGCCGTCAGATGCTCAGCGAATCGACAAATTGAAGCTACTGCGGGATGAGGGAAAACTTGACAGAGTGCTGATGAGCCATGACGTTCATACGAAACATCGATTGGTGAGTATCTACTGTTTTTGCGCCTTTATTGGGAAACAAGTAAACGGTAGGATCGTATCTATCTCGTTATCGACATTTTTAAATAGACTGGCACAACGGCGATTGTTTAGAGAGGTAGCAATAGCGAGAACGTACAGACAAGAGTCAGCTACTCCGCGAAGTATGTAATACAGAATTCTCTTTTACGATGCAGTTGCAATTCGGAGGTCACGGTTACTCGCACATCCAGACCAACGTCCTACCGAAAATGATTACGAAGGGTTTCACGCAGGAGGAAATCAACAGGATTACCATCGACAATCCAAGAACGTGGCTCTGCCCGTAGTTCTCAGTTCCATTCGACTATTCGAGTGCCATCCGTATTTCTTTTTCTACGACTGCATCCTTTGTGATACCCGCTTTGACCGTCTGTGAGCGAATAAAATGAATCTGTCGAATTGAAAACGATTCAATAAACTAGTCTTTCGATTCTTCCTTTACTCGATCGAGGTAGTCTTGAGGATGAAGATCGAGATCGTAAAAATTTCGAGCACGTAACAGTACGGTATACAAAGGGAGTTCGTTCCGATCGCGTGCCACTAGTACGGCAGATCTTGATTCATCGCGCTTCGGAGTCTACGACGATCGACTAGCTATTTCTTTGATCATCCAGGCGTGCAGATATCATAAGGACGCTGATAAAGCCGACATCGTCGCAGCCGTCTTCTTCGGTCCGGACCCGATGATCCGATGTGCGTTATGGCGCAAGTTATAAGTAGTAGTTCTAGTCGTTTCACTTACATATATAGATGCTACCAAACGTAACCGTAGCTACGGTGTACTTCTGTAAAGAGGTATAATACCTGCATGTGTGTAAAATAAATTACGTGGTATTGAGAGAGGAAATTTGAATTGTTTGTCGCGTCGACGTCTTGAGACTAAATTTAGAATTACTGACAGATGCTATCTCTACCTCGAGCTATATCTTAAGTCCGAGCACGTGGCAAAGCTGTTACAGGATTTAATCTAGCTATCAGTTCATGTTACGTAAGAGACGATATAGCGATACTAGGCTTGACAATAAGAGCATTGCCTTCGCGTCGACCTCTCGGGCAAGTAGGTTCTCGTTCCAGTCGCTCGATCGACTGTGCTTCCTTATTGCATCAATCGTATGACATCCGTCGCGACATGGACCCCGTTAACGTGCAAACAGGTGGGTCTGGCACCGATATAAAAGCGTGTGTTAGGCGGAAATAAAATTCTCTCAAGACAATATTAATGTACGTATATACATTTCATAGTGCTCGGCCCGATCGAACCTACGGACCTCGGTAGAATTTTGACGCACGAACACTTTTCTTTAAATTTAGAAAAATTCTACACCTCCCCGCCGGATTGTCTCAAGGACTACTTTCAGAAGAAGATAGATCTTTGTAACGTCGGCCTCATCAAGCAATATCCGTGAGTAACCGATGTATGCGCGTATTCGAATTGAATTTCTAAACAAAATACTTCATTTTCATTCTGACTTTGACGATACACAGGTACAGCAATGTTTACAACTTGAAGTTTGACGACGCGGACGCCCATTCAGCGGTTCTCGAGGACGTGAAGCTCTTTAAAAAGTTCGGTGGTGGTACCATCGTGGAAAACACCAATCACGGGATGAAGCGCGATGTCGAATTGATGAAGTGCGTCAGCAAGGAAACCGGAGTCCACGTCATAGCTGGCACTGGTATAACAAGTCACGTAATTATAATTTCTTACGATCGATGAATAATATAATCGTGCTACATCCAAGGCCATTACGTTGCCGTGACGCAGAATCGGGACACCCTCGCCCTTAGTCAGGAGAAGATGTACGATTTGATAATAGCCGAAATGGTCGAGGGATGCCTGGGAAGTCCGGATGTCAGGACTGGTTTTATAGGAGAAGTCGGCAGTGACTGGCCAATCGGTGGTAATCATCGCGCCGATTATTAGCCAATAGATCGCTTTTTTAAAATAGCGAAGGTGTCTTTGATGAAACGGCTCGATATTTTTACTCGTTAGACTTTGAGAAAAAAGCCATTCGAGCGACCGGAGAGGCACAGGCGCACCTTGGATGTCCCGTCAGTTTTCATCCCGGTAGAGACCCCGCAGCACCGTTCGAAATATTGAGGATCTACGCTGAAGCCGGGGGAAAAGTATCCAAGGCGATCATGTCGCACCTCGATCGTAAGATGAACGACTTCCCTTCATTTCCCTCGAAGTTCGAGAAAGCGTGTAAGATAAACTCAGTCATTCTTTTAGGTACTTTTACGCAGGAGAATGATCTCTTGGAGTTTGCTAAGATTGGGAGTTACTGCCAGTTCGATTTCTTCGGTATCGAATGTTCGTTCCGTCAGTTTATTCCGCCAATAGACATGCTGTCAGATGCTCAGCGAATCGACAAATTGAAACTACTGCGGGATGAGGGAAAACTTGACAGAGTGCTGATGAGCCACGACGTTCATACGAAACATCGATTGGTGAGTATCTACTGCTTTTTCGCCTTTATTGGAAAACAAGTGAACGGTAAGATCGTATCTATCTCGTTATCGAGATTTTTAAGTAGACGGGTACAACGGCAAGTGTTTAGAGAGGTAGCAATAGCGAGAACAGTGCAATTGTACAGACAAGCGTCGGCTACTCCGCGAAATATGTAATACAGAATTCTCTTTTACGATGCAGCTGCAATTCGGAGGTCACGGTTACTCGCACATCCAGACCAACGTCCTACCGAAAATGATTACGAAGGGTTTCACGCAGGAGGAGATCAACAGGATTACCATTGACAATCCAAGGACGTGGCTCTGCCCGTAGTTTTCAGTTCCATTCGACTATTCGAGTGCCTTCCGTATTTCTTTTTTACGACTGCATTCTTTGTGATACCCGCTTTGACCGTCTGTGAGTGAATAAAATGAATCTTTCGAATTGAAAACGATTCGATAAACGAGTCTTCCAATTCTTCCAAATCGTCGAGCGCTCGGAAGCTCAACGTGGGAGTGACGCCAACCCGAGAGCGAGCTTTCCCAAAAAATCCCTAGGACTCGTCGTCGCCGTTTTCAAGTCTCGCGAGGTCGTTCGAGAAAGGTTCCTAGCATCGACGGTAATTGAGAAAGCGCCTTGAAAGCTCGCGAGCAGTCGTTCGCCGTCCCGTGCGAGCGGAGAGCACAGCCGGGCGGCGCAAGCACAAGCTCACCCGTCCACGCGTCTGTCCGGATAACGGCCGGGCGTGGTGGGGGCGCAGGCAAGCGCACGGTGGCTCTCTCCGCACTGGATTATCTTTTTATTCGTGCGCCTCGCGTACTCGGCTCGCCGTCATCGTCGTCGTCGTCGTCGTCGCCGTCGTCGTCGTGTGTCGATAGTAAGTGGAACGGAATACCCCGGGGCGTCGAACAATGAATCGACAAGGAGCAAGGTGAGGTGGTGCGTGCGTACGTGCGTGCCGTGCGTGCGTGCGTGCGTGCGTCCGTTCGACAGTCCCCTGTGCTTGCCCGCCCGTGTCTACCCCGATCGCCCCGACCGCGCGTAAAGAAGAGGTGCGCGGAGAAGTGGTTCCTCCGCGGTGAGGGTTAGCGGAGAAGACGCGAAGAGTGGTCCTCGAGGTCTCGAGGACGCCGGAGAGCGAGCGGTGGGTGTTGCCGGAGAGACTGAATCCTCCGATACGCGGGACTACGATGGGCCTCGGCAATCGCTCGACGTCGAATCGTCGTATCGTCATCGTCGTCGTCGTACCTCGTGAGTTTTGACACTCCGCGTTGTCATCGTCCTCTGCGACGTGTTGCCCGGTATATTCCTTCTCGATTCGCAAACCTCGGGACGACGAGGCTCGACAAAGAGCTTGAAAAAAGTGCGCAGGTTCTTGGAAAAGCGGAACCTGCGTGCGTATAGAAGAACACGCGTAGATATTGAGATGTGAGAATCAGGCTCGCCGTAAGGACGATGTAAACTGCTCCGGGAAATCGTAGAAGAAGTAGATGAATAGATAAATTGACAGAGACGTCAGTTGTCTTCATTATTTTACAACTCTCCGAGAGAGAGGGAGAGGGGGAGAGAGAGAGAGAGAGAGAGAAAGGGAGGGAGCTATGGATCTTTTTGTAAACAGCAGCCGTTCGTGCGTAAACTTTTTCGAAAGCGGAAGCTCGCAATTCCAGAGTGCGAGAGGTCGTGGGAGGGAGAAAGAGGTGCGGGCGTACGTATGTGCGAGAGCTGCGCTTCCCGCTTTCCACGTCGTGGAGAGCATATCGAAGTGGGGTGGCGGAGAAGGGGAGAGCGGAGTCGCAATTCGACCCTTTTGTACGAATCGTGACCTCGATGAAATCGTCGCGTTAGAGGGAGTGGGTCTTTCGGGCGACGGTAATGAGTCGGTGTCGGTGAGTCATGGCATTTAAATTGACCCTAGCGTGAAGCGGGTCACCGCGATTCATAGATCGATGCTAGTGGAGCGCAACCGCGATTCTTTCCATCGCCTCGGTGAGGTCGGAGTTTGAGGTCGCTCGAGAATTCGATCTTCGTTCGCGTCAACGCGATTGCTGTCGATCGAAAGGGTCGACACGAAGCTTTAATAAGGCCATTGATGAATATATCACGTAGCCTCGCGGTGTAACCGATTGAACGGGGAGGCCCCGGTACCGTGACATTTCTAAATCATGCGCGCGAGTAGTAAAGGTCAGCCAGTAGTAACTTTCAAGAGTAGTCGGACGTCGCATATACGAGTGCTCCGGAGGGAATACGTTCGCGTACGCTACGTACACGGACTAGCCGCCGCGTGCAATCGGGTAGATGTGGGGAGGGTAGATGCATTATACATAAGCTCGGTGGGAGACGAATATTGCACGAGGAACCCAGAACGGGAGCCAGATCTTTACGAAGCGAATACAGCGCGAGACAATCTATGTGCTACGTGAAGAGTGACTGGCATGCTCGTCGTACGTTTCTGAACGGTCGATAATGTAGCTTCCAGGGAAAACCATGGTCAATGTGCTATAAAACGTTTTGCCAGTGGTTAACAGGAAAGGGCGGGCAGACGAGAGCCAAAGTGGTCGCGGACATTAAGTAGTCGGCCGCGGCGCAGTAGTAAATTCCGATCGTGGAGTCGGCGAGTGGTAAGTTCCAGCAACGGTCGGACGCCGTGGTTCGTACTAGCAAAGATCCAGCCGTAACGGGAAGGAGCGGGTCGAGATCGAGAGGAGAACGCGAAAAATACTTTACCTCCTCGTAGGACGCGCGGACGATACGCATAGAGCGCTATTGCCGCGGCTGTATTTCAAGACGATGAGCGCTAGCAACTCGTTGTTTCCAGGTGGTTATAAACCAAAGTTTATTGCCTCGCTGTAAAACTTTCCGACGGGTGGTCGAGGTTGGTTACTATGTACGGAATGTGCGTCTTATATACCGCGTTCAGACAAACGCTTTTGTGATCTAAATTTTTGCGAAACAATTTTCACGGGGGAAATTTATCAGACCGACGATAAAATAAATACTTAATTGATCGTCGATCGCTCGGTTTGACATTTCTTCGGTTGACACGCGCTTTCCAGAAAAGCGTAACGGTAAATCCACGAGCACGGGACGACGATCAGCGATACCTACGTCATCAGTAGAAACGGTACACTATCGCGCTAATAAATCTCCCATCCGATGCGCGATTTCTCGCGAGTGATGGAAGCGCGTCTAGACGTCTGACCAAATACGCGGGTTTCTACGGCGAGGGGTGGTCGCACGAGCGGAGCTGACACGCGAGGGAGGGTCAAATACGGGGGAAAGGAGAGTTCCGGCCGCGAGGCGAAATGCGAATCGATTGAAAAATTTGAATTTCCTTTCCCATTTATTTCCCGTCTAGACGCCCTACGGCGGGGCTTCATTTGGGATTATCCTTCGAGCGCTATAGGACGCGCATAGGTGAGAAGTCGATCCTCCTCGTCGAATGCTCGCATACGAATATCTTCCGCGTCGTCTCTTCCGGCGGATAAAATCGCGAATGACGCTTTAAATAAAAATTAACGTTTCCATTTAAAAGAACATTTAATTATATCTCGTTTATTTTATTCGAATCCTGTAAATATGTAATATGCAGCCAATAAACGAAAGTTTCAACGAATCTATTTATCATAGATATCTACACGGTAGATACCTAGCCATGCGAATATATGTTACCGACGTTTTTTAATCCCGCGTACGAGCGTTTCCACCTCACACTTCGAATCGTCAATTTATCGGCCTGTTGCGGTTATCGCCGGCACAAACGCTCGAGTCTACAACCATACGTATCCCTGTGTACAGCCGTCTGTACACCGCACGAGCGTGCACGTACACGCGGCGGGGCGGATGGCCATGTAGGCCACGAGGAAACGAGAAGGCGGTAAACTGGGACGCGAAGCGTCGCGGCGCGGTGCGTCGCCCCGAGGGGCCAGGAATATTCTACGCTCACCTTACATGACGAGTCGTTACGCCATGCCAAATGGAACGACTCGTTGCTCTCGTCTATTTCTATTTGCATGTAGAATCTCCTGCAATATATACGTGGTCCATACCGCGCGGCCGAATCGCGAGTACGCGTGTATATTTTTGAATCGAATAAGAGCGGGGCGATTGGCCTGCTCGGGGTCACTTTTTGTCCTCCCCCGCCCCCATGAGCTGCAACCGTTGATGCACCGCTGACATAAGCGCGCAAGCGGAAGTGGCGCAAAGGCGCTATCGCGCGCTCGTCTTGTGTTTCAAGGCAGAGTTCGTTCGAACGGCCTTGACAGTGGAAGGCGAGGATCATGAATTACCGTGGCTGCTTCCCGGAATTAGGACGCAAAGCCGTCGTGGTTCGTCGTCCCTCGCTCGAAGCATGTCGCGGAGAAAAATAATTTGTTAGTACAACGTTATTTAAATTACCGTAACAAATACTCGAGTTAAAGTAGTGATAACAGATCAATTTGTTATCGCAGAAAATCGATTTGGTACGGTAATGAAAAAATAAAAAAGAGAAGCGATGCTTTTCATCGTAACAAAAAACGCTCCTATGATAACAGATTTTCGATATTGTTACTAAATTAAAATTAGTTTTTTTTCTACGTAGCACGTATTTTACTTGTTTGCGCACCCCCACCGATAACGCGATTTGTAGATTCAAAATGAAGTCTTTCTCGCCTGGAAAGGACAATCGTTTATCTGGTCAACCAGGCATCGTGATGACCGCGCCGCGGTTTTTCTACCTTTCAGGCGATCTACGGGGCTGAGCTTGCCGCACGATGGGAGGTTCCCATCGCGGCTACTGTTTTCGACGTAAAGAGCTTTCCTGCAGGACGGGCCGTCGTAGGGGACAGAACGGGGCTTGGCACGATTAGGGGTTCAGGGGGGTGGAGACGGGAGAGGATCGACCTCCTGTCCGCGAGGAGAGATGAGCGATCTACAAGCCACCCTCGAGTTTTCTCTCGAACTTTGCAAGTTCTACAATGTCGACCTGTTTCAGCGCGGGTGGGTCTCGAATCGAATTGGCGTTCATTTGGCAGTATGGAATTCGTATTAATTTTTTTCTCTCTCTCTTAGGTACTATCAGATACGGACAGCCCTCAGAGTATCGCCGAAATTGCCCGTCAAAGTGGAAGTCGATCAGCTGCGTAATCGTACGTTTTCTGGTGCATTTTTGAAAATTAAGACGATACCTTGGATCTTTTTAATTAATACACGCGATGAAAGGGGAAGCAAATCCGCGAAAATTAATTTCCAAAGTTTGCATACACGATCGATTCCCCGAAGGGCTTGGCGACGAACCTTGGCGCCATGTATGTATTGTATGTGCATCGATTTCCGAGTCGTCAATTATTACAGATTCGCTGGAGGCGCCGGGCACCAGCAAGCGGTTTCAAATACTATATCGCAACGAAGAGGTAACACTGGGCACTTCCGTGCTCTTCCGGGCACACGTGCTCGTGCACAGTCACAAGATCGAGGAGGCGCTTTCCCGGACTCACTTCAATCTCGGAGTTGAACTCTGGTTCAGCGAACCCACGCAACCGGGAAACATGGCGTGCGTCTCCTCGAGGTGAGCGCGACTCGATGACTTTTAATAAATTTGATAATTCGCCGGGGAAGCCTCAAATTCGTCCGTATTCGAATTTACAATCATACGATCGCATTTTTCCGGCCCCTCCAGAGCGCTACAGCTCAATTTCACGCCGACGAAGGGTCTACACTACCACCTTCCGGTTCTCTTCGACTACTTTCACCTCGCGGCGGTCTCCATCACCATTCACGCGTGCCTAGTGGCTCTTCATCAACCCTACATAAAGTTGGTATCGCGTAAAAAAGTTTGCCGCTCTTGAGAAACCTTCCATCGGACGTCGCTTAAAAATTCTTCCCTTTCTTTCACGCTCGGATCACTCGACTTCACGCAGGAAGAGCATCCTGCATTACGTACAGAGCTGGTAAGTTCTTCACTCTCTCTCTTTGGCACGTGAAAATGCGATTGGGTCTCCACGGAGAATCGGTTAAATATTTTTCTCTGTCAAAGTGCACCACGAGGAGGGAAGCCCTGGTTGCAGTTCAAACAGCCACCGTCCAACAGTGAAAATAACGTCTTTTTCGGGAATATCGTGAGTCGAGATCGAGTATAGCCGAATAATTAGCGAAACTGCGAGCATGCGTATAGTCCGCGGTCCATGGAATATTCTACAGCAAAATTGAAACCGATAAATTAGCAGTTAAACCGGCCTAAATTAATTTTCGAACGACCTCGCGTAATTCTCCGTATTTCTTGGCACCTCAGGAGTCGACGACGCGCTGTGTCGGATCGGCCACGAGAATACAACACGCGAGGCTGGTGCAGCAAGAAGTAACGAGATTGCTGCTCGCGGCACGCGAATCGCTGATAGCCGACCTGGCCGACTTGGCACGACTTCTTCCCTCGTGGCAGCAAAGAGCCCTCGAACTCGCGCGGAACACGCACAAAGAAGTAACGAAGGTTCGTTATGAGCTTTTTCGCATTTCTCGCGATTCATCTAGGTATTCGGCAATTTTACGAACCACGAGGAATCGATTGCCCATTGATTTGGCGATTTAGCAAAGATATCAATGTCCCTGCAGATGATCGACACCGAAGAAGCCGACATCGCACAACTGTGCGCGCAAAATATCGTCCTTTGGCAGCACTTCCTCGAGGCGTTCTCCGGTCGCGAAGCCGTTCACCAGCATCTGGCGCGAATTCACCACCAATTGAGGGTACGCGAACTCTTTAGGCAATTGCAATCATTTCTGCGGATAAGAATACATTTTTTGCTTATCGTTACTCATTCGCACTTTATTCTCGGCGGAAACAGGTGAAACGTTTCGCCGAGGGTTTCTTCGTCCTGGAGAATCCCAGGACTTCGGCTGCTGGCTGTTACGACGCCAATTATCAATCGTATCAAGCGGTGAGCGAGGCGGCTCGAAGATCCCGGTACTTGGCTGCACTGCCTCCCTTACCCGTGCACTGTCCCGAGTTGGACGGCGACCTTCACTCGTTACCCCTGATCTTCGAGGATCAATACGCCGATATGCAGCAGCGACACAGAAACAGCGGTGAGTTTGTATCTGTGTATTATTTATAATGACACATCTGCGAAGTAAGAGCAAATACCAAATGGAGTCGTCTCAGATATATTAATAATTATTATTTGGAGAGCCAGCGAATGAATGAACGATATCTTCGTCAGTTCCCAGCATGGACGACTGCAGCTGCGGCATCGCCGCGATCCTCGAGTCTCGCTCGATGGGTGTCTGGTCTCCCAGGAGCGAGGGCGCGACTCAGGACCTAGAATCGATTCACGGACGTCTCATGCTGGCACCGACGGCTCTTCCGGCCAGGCACAGCAAGTCACTGGATCAACTAGGGCCCGAGCTGGCGCCGCTGCAGCCTAGAACGTCGCCGAAGACGTTACCAAGGTCCATCTCCACTCAACTCTTTCCGCGACAGAGAGGAGGACCTCGCCACATCACACCCCCCGCCACGGTCCCCTCCAGGGGCGGTAGACCGAGGTCAACCGTGCCGTCCAGCGCTAACTTGTTCCCCATCTCCTCCACCGCCTCGCAACAAGCCTGCTCCGCGCCAAATCCCTCCCTCAGTTCCACCCCGATCATCACTCTGCCCAGAGCGAAATCCACGCAGATGCTCGTGCCTCAGTCGTATCGACAGCAGCAACAGCAGCATCGTCAGGTCGACGCCGAGTCGACGTCCATCACCTCCCTCCTCGCCGCAATGTTCCCGGAGCTACCCCCCAGTGGACACTTTCCCGGCTATCGGCCGGCACCCAAGACGAGCGATCAGAATTTGTCGATTCCAACGTGCATGGGAACCTTGGATCTGGCTCAGCTTGCCGGGTGCTTGGTGTCCGGGGGAAAGAACGCCGGTTTTCTTGCCGAAGGTAATCGATCGGATCGCGAACTCGTCTTTCAGGTTCATCAAGGAAATGGAAATTAATTGATTCTCATAATGCACTTTCAGGCACGCATTCGCTCGACACGCGTCGCATCAGGCTGGAGCCCAGGAGTCATAGGCTTGTGCCTCGTCAACCATTCGCTCCCACGAATAACGACTCCGTCGGTTTCCCGTCGAACAAATCCAGCATCAACGGAAGCGGGTTTCCCCCGGAAACGCTCTACACTGCCACGCTGGATCGCGCGACCTACCGTGGAAACGCGAAGAAAAACGCGCACCAGTCCGGAGGTAAATACCAAACGAACAGTCTGGAGTTTCGACGGTACCATACGACGGGGAAAACGGGCCCGAGTCAGTCTCAGAGAAATCGAGAGGACTTCAATGGCAGCGCGCACGCAAGCAGTCACTCCCTTCTGGTGGATCCTCTGAACAAGAGGTACAACAGCGACAACAATTACTCGGGGCTCACCTTCGACTCCTTCTTCTACCGGACGAACGGCACCAGTGGAAAGTCGGAATTCGACGGGGTCGCTCCCTCGCATCGATTGAAGAGGCCGATGAGTTCGGAGCAGCTGGTCGACGGGGAGATAGACCGAGGAGTGGAGTGCCGCGAGCTGAGGAGGGACAGAATCGAGAGGCGGGAGGAGAGGCTCGGTAGGAACAACACGCGAAGCGGTGACAGGTGTCCCTCCAGGCGCGAGGAGACGAACGCGAGCGTCTCGCACGCGGAGAAGAGGTCGAGCGAGGTTTCATCGCGGCAAGAGCCGCTCTACGAGATAATCGCCCTGAAGATCGAACCGAAGCCGGACGCTCCACGAGTGGAGAGGCGACGCGAGAGAGACGGTAGAAGACCGCATTCGGCGCCGACCATGGACGCCGGGAGCGCAGTCGGCGAGGAGGCCAAGAAGTTCGGCCACAGGACGAAAAAGCCGGCTCCGCCACCCCCGGCGTACCAAGATCCAGCCACTGCCCCGTTGCCCAAGCATCGCTATCCTCCCACGTCGACTACGAGCGTCCTCGAAGTCGAGAACAACAATAAGATTATCCTCAAGGTCGAGCCCATCAAGTCTCCCCTCCCGGAGCCGTCCGCCACGACGAACGGAACGACCCCGTCGGACGCGTTCACCGCTGGAATGCCACCCGCGAACGCCCAGAAGAGGCTCAGGTGTGCCAGCGTGCCCGTGGCGCAGAACAAGGTCGTCGTACCGCGAAGCGCGGTCTCGTTGCCCTGCATGCCCATCCGGGACAGCAAGGACAGCCTCAGCAACAATATGCCGGTCATTCCCAACCCCCTCAGTCCACCGTCCAGCAGACCCAGCAGCCCGACGACCAGCTCGAGTTCCAGCAATCTCACATCCGAGTGCTCCGGCTGGGTGAGCAGCGGCGACACCTCCAGTTCCGAGCACAGACGGACCAAGTTGTCGAGCGAACAGCTCAGGCAGAAGCTCTCTAGGATCACCCCGAAACAGGAGAAATCAGCGAAGCAGTGCGTGCCGGATCATTCCTACGAGGAGGTTCGCCTCCCGCCGCCGAAGATGTTTCAGGACGAGCCGCCGCCGCCGGAAGAGTTCCGAGATCCACCGGCGCCCATCGATAACCCTCTCTATCACATTTATGAGAGCGTTAAGAGGGCCAAGAGTCCGAAGCAGAATAAGACGGCACCGTGCAGTCCTCAGAGGAACATGGATCGTGATAGGGAGAGGGCGAGGGAGAGGGACAGGGACAGTGCTTACGGCGGGACTTCGAGGGATATTTGTTTGGACTGTTATCAGGAGGGTAAAGAGTTGCTGCAGTCGACGCAGGACGACTTCATCAATTTCAAGAAGTGCAAGGAGGAGTTCAAGAGGCAGATGAGCTTCTCTGGGAAGATCTACAGGTGAGGGCACATCGACGTTTCGGCTTCACGTGTATCTCTGTGTAATTATGCACGAGGGTAGATGCAGTCCGGCTCGCTCAACGCACTCGTCGGTTTGTCTGCTCGCGCATGTCTGACTATAGCTTGCAGTTACTACTGGAAGCGCATTACCGCGTTATACATCGTGTTTTCGGTGGTCCGGACTGTTCTACGGCATTTGTGCTTGAGCTCAGCTTCGACACCTATTTATCCGCACTGTCCATTGGTTGGGGCGATTCACTCGGTTGATTTGTTTCATCGTCGCTTACGTTGCTTCGCACGTAGGAGGAGATCCGCGCGACTCGTCCTCGAGCGTCTCCCGGTTTCTCGTTTATTTGTATTTAAGTTCTCTTTATTTCCGTGACCCTATAGAGAGAGAAAGGACCCGTCGTTACGTTTCCATAAGCGTGCCTATTCCCTCGGCAACGGCGATCTTCCGACCCCGCCGTTGTATGGTCGGCATCTAAGATCGAATGTGCCTCTTAGTGACTATCCAACGCTGGCTTCGACTCTACCATACTTTCACATCAGCGACGAATACCGGCTCTTCTCGCCGGAAGGTGCCCACCTCATCATCTGCGTCCACGGTCTCGACGGGAACGCGGCCGATCTGCGACTCGTCAAGACGTACCTGGAGCTGGGTCTTCCGGGAGCTCATCTCGACTTTCTCATGTCGGAGAGGAATCAGGTACGAGGTGGACGAGAGGTATTTCGACGTGGTTTTCCTCGACGATCGTTTTCGACTCTGTCTCCTGATCAAACGTCTGACCTTGACACGAAGGGCGACACGTTCTCCGACTTCGACACGATGACCGACCGGTTGGTAGCGGAGATCCTCCATCATATCGAGACTTCGGGGTTGAATCCGACGAAGGTCAGCTTCATCGGCCACTCCTTGGGGACCATCATCATTCGCAGCGCTCTCACGCGACCCCAGCTACGACCGCTGCTTCCTCGCTTGCATACGTTCCTCAGTCTCAGCGGGCCTCACCTGGGTACTCTCTACAATACCAGTGGCCTCGTCAATGCGGGTCAGTCTACGATGAAATTTTGCTCGGGCGAACGTCTCTTCCGGATCTGCTCTAATTCTTATTTCCACCGACATACAGGCATGTGGTTCATGCAAAAGTGGAAGAAGTCGGGCTCCCTGCTGCAGCTGGCGATGAAGGACGCGCCGGACGTCAGGCGCTCCTTCATGTTTCGCCTGAGCCAGAAGAGCAACCTCCAGAAATTCAAACACGTGCTGCTCTGCGGAAGCGCCCAGGACCGATACGTGCCGCTTCACTCGGCGCGCATAGAGCTCTGCAAGGCCGCCGTTCGGGATCCCACGGATCAAGGTAACGCATCGATCTTCCTGACCGGCGATAGCGTACAGGGGAAAGAGGAGATTCGATCTCCGCGTAATTTCTCCCAGGCGCGGCGTATCGGGAGATGGTCCACAACATCCTCTACCCGGTGATGTCCGCTTCCGGGGTCAGCCTCGTCAGGTACGACGTTCATCACGCGTTGCCGCCAACGGCGAATGCCCTGATCGGTCGAGCCGCCCACATCGCCGTCCTCGATTCCGAGCTCTTCATCGAGAAGTTCCTGCTGGTGGCGGGTCTGAAGTACTTCAGATAAGACACGGACTGCCTAGCGCCGATGGCCGCCACTCGACGTCGTCGGGATTCGGCACATCGACGTTAAATTACGCGCCATCGACATCGTCGTCGATCGACGCGAATCGCGATGCTCGCGCGCGAGGCTCTCTCGACGTTGCACCTCGAAGAGGCTTCGAAGAGGGACGAAACCACGCGCGTGGTCTCGCGCGGCCACGTCGACGCGCGAGGCATCGCGGGATCTCCCACACTTCCGGTCGCACCCCGATCGCGGCTGTCGTCAAAACGATCGCCGCTCGTCGATCGACGCGCGTCGATCCTTCGTAATCGCGTTCCTATACGTAGATTATTATCGTTATTATCGTTAATATTACGCGTTTCGTTCGAACTCTTTATCCCATTCGAAAATCGATATCCGCGAATCGGATTGAACGCAAAAAGGGCCTACTTACTTTACGGCGGGTGTCGCAACGGACACGCGGACGAAAAGGATCGTTCACCCGGCGACTCGAATATTGCGCGATCTTGAAATTGCAGTGGCAACGATCGTTATTGCCGAGATGAAAGGCTCGATCGTATTGCCGAACTAGCAATAATCATCGCGGACGGATACCGTGCAACGAAAATGATCGCGGATCGATGTGGAATTATTGCTGAAATTAACGATGGTGCCGTCACACTCTGATTGCGATTTTCAATATTTCTTCGATATCTAATCGCCGGATCGGCGATACTTTTCGCAGATCTTTTTCGGTGTACGTTTCGCACTATTTTGCTATGTTCTTTCGAGGTTTACTCGAGACGATTTTTACTCGGCACTCGTTGGAATTCAATGGACTTCGCTGGACGATCCAGGATTAATATTAAGAGACGAACGAGGACGGTCGGACGGCCACGAATTCGCAGCGCGGCGAAGGTGCTCGTCCGACGACGAATAAAATTTCTCCGGCCTAGCTCCGCGCGACGAGTATCGTCGACGAGTCGATTCCATCTCCGCAACGAGCGCGCGATCGACCCGAAACTAGTCGATCGCCGCGATCCTCCATTAGTTCGACGCGAAATAACGACTGAGTCATCACGATCATTATCAATTAAAGTACGCGCGCGTTGTAGTCGAATGTCAAAGAAGTCGCATCAAAATTTCTACAAGATCGATAAGGACTATTTACGATTAGCTAGCGTTACGGATAAGTCGAGAATAAAAAACAAAGAGGCGATGTAACGTGCAGTCGAGTTGTTATAGGAAAGTTACGAAACGTATGTCAATTGTCCCCTCAGATAAGTTTGTGTGTGTGTCTCTGTGCCTGCAGAATTTGTCAAGAGAGAGAAAGAGAGAGAGAAAGAGAGAGGGAGAGAGAGAGAGAGAATGAACGAATGAGTGAAAGAAGGAAGTGAGAGAAAAGAAGAAGAAAAGGATTGCGAAGAAACAAAGGATCACTCTCGAAGACCGTCGTCGTCGTCGTGGAACGACGAATCCGACGCGAGAAGAGATCGTGGCCGTGGCACTCCGGAAGTGTCGAGTGCAGTGAAACGGTGCGATCGAAACAAGAAAGGGAAAGTGCTTCGGGTGAGAATGACAGGGTGGGTTGAGAAACGGGTATACATAGACAAAACGGACGTGACTAATGTTTCAGGTATGAAATCCCTCCAATACTAGATCTCAATTGCTCAGAACAATCTATAAAATTATTATTACCAGTAATTGACGCGAGATCGTCATTACCGTCGCGCTGTACGCCGGAATTGCCACTAAGGAGCCCCGTGCGATTTTGTAATCCGAACTTGCTCGGTTCATCTCGAGGTTCACCGACTACGCTTCGAGATACGATCGTCGTTATAGCGTGGATCATCCTTTGGACGAAAAAGGATCCTCGATCCTCTCTCTCTCTCTCTCTCTCTCTCTCTCTCTCTCTCTCTCTCTTTTTCTCTGTCTTTTAATAAAAACTTCTTTTTCCTCCTTCTATTTCCCTCTCCCCCTTACTTTCTTTCCTCAGAGCTAATAAATGCTTCCTTCTCTTCTTCCTCTCTTCCACTTTCCTGCGCTCCATCGTATTTCAAACTCGGAGACACGATTTAATCGCGTACGAACGAATCATTTCTTCGAGGGTACTCGGCATCCTCTCCTCCCCGCGGACGAAGCGCATCGTATCTCGACGCGTATCCACGCACTCCTTCGCGATTGCCGGTCGAATCGCCGTCGTACTTATAAAGTACGTCGCGTCATGTCGCCAAGGACGAAACGATATATCGCCCAATTTGAACGTTCGTCGTTTACATACACAGCACATACGTATTGATACAGTATGTATACGCATTCGCGCGTGGTGTACGAAATGCACACTCGTATAAACGCGTATGCGTATACGCGGGGGAGCGTCGATTAAATTAGTACCTATATGTATTCAGGAGAACGCGCGATTGATTGTTCTCGAAGTGCGCACGATTTTAATGATTTTGTTCTCAACACGGCCGGTTCGTTCGGATGTTCTGTTCGAAATTCATTGTTTCGCGAGGCGATCGTCGAATCGATCGCCGTTGATTCGAACGCGAGTTCCCGCAGGGGTGAGAAAGCAAGGGCGGGAAGGGCGAGAGATTAAGGAATTTTCATTGCTGTCCTATTGTTTGCTCAACTATCGTTATTGTATCGTTACTGTGACTAACGTCTGATTGCGAATTGACTTTGTATATGTACATATATATACCTACTCTCGTCCCCATTTTGAATTTTTAACCGTAACTCGTAAGGCACAATTTTCTATAAACTTATTAGTAGCGCGAGCGCCGCGGGACGGGGGTGCGGTGGAAAACGTCCCCCCGGCGATGGGGGCCGCATCGAAGGTGGCTCTCTCTTCGACGGTTTTTTCGGCCTCGTTCGAATTATCACGCGCATAGCGGACGAGCGATCGAATTCGCTTTCTTTACAGCGTTTCTCGCTCGTCCTCCTTGATTCTCCGCGTGCAGGCTTTGCGTTCGGACCCGAAGTGCCGGTTGCGACGACTCTGTGGACGCGTTATTTACTAAAGTCGAACGGGAGATGCCAATTTGTCGCGCGGAACGAGAATTATTTTCGGTCGATCCGGCAATTGAAACCGAGCGGAAAATTCAAGTTGCAGCGGTATCGAATTTTCGCAATATTCAATTGCCCGATCGGAACAGTCGCGGATCGTTGCAACGCGCACAGGGGGTGTTAAAAAAAAACGCCCTTATTTTGCGCGCCCAATTCGTGAAGAACCGTCGTACCAAACGGACAAAACTGCAAAGGTGGTCGAAGCGTTCGTCATTACAAAGGAAACACCAATGATGAAGTGTAACGATGTATACAATATACATAATATATATAAATATGATATATTATATATATATATACGCGCGAGATAGAATAATAAAAGTAATAATTATTATTATTAGTACGAGTCTAGGATATTTAAGGGAGAGAGATATATGTATATGTACGTACTCGCTCCGTCGTCCGCACCTTGCGATTGTCGAAGAGGCGGGGATGGAAATAAGAGAAACGAGGCTGAGTGTTCGGTAAGTGGTGTACTTGATCGGGATTAAAATGACAGGCAAGATTACACGTCGCGTTAAATAATTCATAAAATGAGAACCGAGAGACGTGCTGCGATATATGTATAAGCGTGCGGGGGTAGAAAACGTGTACGACACCGGGAGATTTACAGGGGAACGACGCACACGCGCATTCGGTGGTAGAAAAGGAGGGTGGGAAAACGCCGCTCTTCATCGTGGGGGTCTCGGGAAAAATCACGTTACAAGAGAAAATATTCGTTAAAATGGCGATTCGACAAAATAAATAGAAAAAATCACCGCGCAACGACGAGTACTCGTACATACTTTTTCATTTGACATCGATCTCACTAAATTGCCTCTTCGTTTGACCGTCGTTCGTCGTAGTGACGATTCGTACGAGTCGACTTTTCATCGCTTGTAAATTTGACGAAATACTCGAGTCTGTAAAAAAAAAGGGGGAAAAAAGGAACATAACAAATATTTCCTATAAAAGCCACCGGTTTAAAAGCTCTCGCCATTCTCTTCTTCTTAAATCGTAACACTGTCTCTCTCTCTCTCTCTCTTACCGTCGCGCTCGCGGTTTCGTTAAAATTTTTATAAAAAATATTGATAACGACAACAACAACAAAATCATCAACGAGTGAGGAAATGGCGATTACCGATTAACCAACTACTCTTATTTCGTTCGGTATATCGTGTCACGTCGCGTCGTTCCACTTGTCGGTCTTCCTCTCGTCATTTCCGCTATACGAATTTGACAGCAATTCGAAATTGCAATATTTCCATACAAACACTCAATTCCGCGATAACCCGTTCTCTGCATCACGCTGTCCATCGGACGCAAACGAAGGACACTCTCGGACGGAAGAGTGTTTCCCCTCTCGACACGCAGGAGGGACGGATCACCCCTGATTAATTGCTCGCGGAGAACTTCCCTTTTCAACGTTCTTTTTCCAATTTTTTTTCTCTTTTTCCTGCATTCGATTTCGAGATTCCCGCCGTCCAATTAATTGACCCCCTGGACGAGGTCCAGCGGATCCCTTTGCCGGAGTTCCTCATCGACCTCTTCGTCCAGCTCGTACGGAGGGATGACCTCGCCCTCGGCCATGCCGTCCCTCATGATGTGGTCGGGGGAACCACCACCTCCCTCGGCCAGAAGCTGCACTCCGCCTAATGGAACTTCCCTCGGTATGACGTCCGTCTCGGCCGCGCCCTCTCCGCCCTGATCAGGCTTCCCCATACTCTCGTCCGTCGTCGCCTGTCCCTGGCCAAGGTCGCGAGCTTTGCTCAGGTACGAATACTCCGTGGCGTTGGCGAGACCGGCGATGACGCAGGCACTCAGGGCGCTCCTGTTGAGGTTCATGGGCGAGGCGTCGTACCATTCGTTGCTGTCGACGTCGTAGCACTCCACGTAGGCTATGGTGGTGGAACCTGGTATCGCGGTTGGCTTTGAAGCCACTTGGACATCGTATCGCAGTATTCTCGTGTGAGAGATATATCGTCAAAAAGTTACCATTGAAGCCTCCAACGGCGAAGATCATATCGTCGAGGATGACGGTGGCGAAATTGCTGCGAGGACTGAACATTTCCGTCACCTCGTGCCAATCGGTCGAGTGGTGAGGGTTGTAACGCTCGCCTGAGGAAAAGCCGGAATCAGAACTGTGGTCAACCAGTGCCACAGGCACACCACGAGCCGTCGAAACGCCTTCGAGAGGCTCTCGAGGCGAGACCCGCTTACCGGAGCTGAGCCTGGTGAAGCCGTTGAAGCCGCCAAGGGCGTAGAGGCTGTCACGAAAGGCCACCAAGGAGACGCCGGAACGCGGACTGGTCATCGAGTGGATGTAGCTCCACTGGCCGGTCTCCACGTCGAAGACCTCGGCCGAGCTGAGGACCTCCTGCCCGTTGAATCCGCCGACGATGTAGATCTTGTCGTGAAGGGCAGCCGCGCTCGCGTCCGAACGCTGCCTGTGCATCGGCGGCATCATCTCCCACTGATTTCTGCAGGGCTCGTAACGCTCGGCCGAGTTCATCCGAATGCGACCGTTGTAGCCGCCCAGCGCGTAGATCTTACCGCCTGCGAAAAATCGACGGAGAACGATCAACGTCACTTTCGATCGTTTTTCTCGCTGCGTGCGATCTGGGACGTACCATGGGTGCACACGCTGACGTAACATCGCGCGTGGTACATGCAGGCTCTCTCTCGCCACTCCTTCGTGACCGGATCGAAGCAACGCACCGTGTTGAAGTGCTCGTTTCCGTCGAAACCGCCGATCATGTAGATCAGGTCGTTCAGGGCGCAGAGCCCGTGATACGCACGGGGTGTGATGTCCGTGTTCACTGATAGAAACCATCTGTCAGCTCTGGCGTTACGTTCGGGGACGGTGGGAAAGAGAGGGAAAGAGGGATTATCATGCGGGAGGGTCAGTTGCGTCAGGATGGATTCTTTGCCCCCGGTACCGTGCGATGTGCGATCGAGGGGAGAGGGAAGTGTTTACGATTCTACCTCGTGTCGTAGGTTTCGATGAAACTCGTCGGTGAACCGGCGCTCCAGCCACCTACGGCGAAGAGGATTTCGTAGGGGATACGCGGTCTCGATAGAGGATTCCTCAGGTCCGCTTCACCGTGGGTCCTGGAGTCTTGCTCCACGAGATAGACGTTTGCCGGGAACAGAACTCGCCGGCACTCCTGTTCGTTTTGTTATCGATTGAAATCATTCGTCTCCCTTCCGAGACCTTTTGGAAGGAGGGGAGGATCAGACTCGTCTTCACGAACCTCGTCCTCCTCGACGAACTTCCACTTGAGAACGTTATCGGCGAAGAACTTGGAGCCTACGAGGCCGAATCGCACGCACTCGAGGAGCTTCGGCAGGTGAACCTTTCTCTCTTCCGGTCTCGTCTCGACCCAAGTCTTGACGGCCTCGAAGACCAACTCCTCGTTGCGCACGTTCAATTCGTCGTCTCTGAGTATCGCCTCGAGCTCCTCGCGGAGGAGATCCTTGAATTCTCCGCTCTCCTGTAGTATCTGTTTGAAGTGATGACGGATGTACTTTCGCCCTTTCTCCTCGAGGTCGCGACAGAAGTAGTGACGTGCAAATTTGAATATACCTGCTCGTGAAACGGGGAAATAAGGCTACATATGTACGCCCGGGATAAGGGTGGGACAAGAGCGCGATCGCAGCGCGCGACTTGCCTAAACAGTTTTCCGGTCTGAGCTCCTGCAAGAGAAACTGACAGCAGAGCTGCACCACCCCCAGCACTTCGAACTGATCGGCGAGCGGCAGCAGCTGCTCGACGTTTTCCGCCGTGACGCAGCAGGTGCCGGTGTAGGCGTAGTCGAGGATCAGGCCGAAGATCTCACCGGGCACGCAACCGACGGCCACCTCGGTAGCCTCGGTCTTGCCGCCCTTCAGGCTATTGGTGAAGAGGGCCTTGAAGTAGGGGCTGACCGCGGAGAGTATGGCCCGGTGAACGGGAAACACCTGATCCCGGGCGCATCTTATCGCCCCGTCGCAGAGCTGCTGGTTCGCCCTGCGGGAGGGGTAGGTCGGACGTCGTTTCGTCAGCTCTGCGCGCGATTCGGAAAAATCGGCGGAGGGGCTACCGACGCACCTCAGTTCGGACCAGACCACGGGGAACTCGACGAGGGCGTAATTCGAGGGAAGGCACACGCACTTCCTCGCCTTCGACGACTGCTTCCTCTTGCACTGCTTGAGCTTCGTGCCGGAAACGGTGGCGCGTGACATTCGGTTGCGCGACAATTTCCTCAGCTTCATCCTGTTATCCATCGCTCGAGGGGAGCGCTCGAGTCGTGGTTGCGGCAGTCCTGCGGATCGACACTACCTTCCTCCGGACCTTTCTCCTGCCTCTATTTTTTCTCGCAAGTTAACCCAACCGTCAACGCCGGCACCGCGGATATTCGTGGCCATGACAGACGAAGAGCGAAAGATTCGACGAGCGAGTTCTCCGGCGAGGGTCATTCGACGATCGCGCCCGAATCGATCCCGCGTTCGTTGCTCTTTCACCCTCGCTATCTTGCATTCCTAATCTCTACGCTCCGAAAATTCGGTATGTAGTCCCGGAGTAAGCAGAAGCGCTATCCGCCGTCCGTCTCGACCCACCCTCCGTCCACCCCATGCCCGCGCCGATCCCTCGATCCTCCTCGGGACCCGGCGCGCGTCCGGGCGTCCGAAACGCCGCCGGGCGATAAGGCAGACCGCGGGGGTAAGCCAGCGACCGCGGCCAGGAGGGGTGGGAGCTCGTAAGGGCGCTAGGGCGGGGCTCGAAGCGGAGGTCGAGGTTCGAGCTTGGAAGTCGACGCCGAAGTCGGTCGCCCCGACGCAGACCTATTCGGTGGTTGACGCACTCTCGCGCGTCGTCCACGCACGTTGCACGCGACCGCGCCAATCAATATTCGGCTGTGTGGGGTGTACGCGAGTCACAGTCACACCGGCAAAGCCCCCCTACGACCCCTCAGTACGACCGTGGCCGTCAACCACGCCTTGTCTCGCGAGGCACCGCGACGTCGCCCGGTCTTATCAGCGAACGCCGCCAGTTGCGAGTCGGCGAGCTCGACGTCGGCTTGGGGATCGTTCGCGTCGGTGTCGACAGCCGCGAAGGAGCACGGAGGAGAAAGGTGAGGGTGTCGCGATTGCCGCGCGCTCGCACACACGCTCAATCTATGTGACGCAATCGCGCGCGCTGCCCGGAGGCACGTCGGATGTTGGAAAGCTATCGCCGGGTGGGAAGGGTGCGGGGCGACGAATATTTACGCTTTCGCGCTAAATATCTTCGCGGCGTGTCGGTCCGTGAACGTGCACATTCGCACATACGGCTCGAGCGCGTCAGAGTATCGCGTGGTGGTCGCTCATCCGCCGCCCAATCCGTCCGTCGTCGATCGAGCTTGAGACTTTTTTTTGGGCGTCGACGAAGGGAATCCTCGTTCGAGCGTAATTAATCGAGTACGCATTCGGACCCGTCCGTGACGAGCGGTCGGTTCGCCGAATGAAATTGAAACACGCGCCAAGTGATTTCGTGTTTATTTACGGCAGGCATTTCTCACGAGTTTTTCAATTTGCTCACGGTTCGGTGACGCCGATCGAATTGCAGGCCGTAAATCGACCCTGAGCCAGGAGGTTCGAGCATGGAGGTGAAAGGGCGCGTGGCTCTGGTGACCGGGGCGGCTTCCGGCATCGGCAGAGCCTACGCGGAGGAAATGCTCAATCAAGGCGCCAAGGTGAGCATCTTATCGGAGAGAGAAGAGACGAGAAAAGACAAATCCTCGCATCGCGCGAAATTTACGAGTCACCCCGTGTACACGCTCTTCGAGCCTTTCGTCTCGGAATAGATAACGTATTTTTGGAGCGATGTCTGGCCGCGGTAAAAATTCCGCTGGTGTAAATGTGTTTTTTATCGCATCGAAAGTGCTCGTGTTTACTTCGGGAGAGATAAGCGTAAGCGCCGGGGAGATAAACTTCGGTGCCTCTTTTAGGTGTCGATGTGCGACATAAACATCGAGGAGGGAGAGAAATTGGTGGCCAGCCTCTCGAGCAGACACGGGAAGGACCGTGTTATCTTCTGTCATTGTGACGTCACCGATTACGGGCAATTCGAAGGCGAGCATCTCGGCGGAATTTCCATAGCCCCGGGAACGTTCGCTTTATATTTCTCGGTTTTCACTTTCAGAATCGTTCCAGACCACCATCGCCGCCTTCGGAGGTATCGACATAGTCATCAACAATGCGGGAATCCTGAACGACCGGTTTTGGGAGCTCGAGGTGGATATCAATCTCGTGAGTGAAATTTTTGCCTCTGTGGCGAGTTTATAAAAAATGCAGAAGATCTATTACTCGCGGAAAAATACGAGGGGTAGATTAAAAGCGGTCAAACTCCCCCCCCCGCTTAACGCAGAACGGAGTGATACGCGGCACCCTTCTGGCGCAACGATTTCTGGGCACCGACAGAGGCGGACGCGGAGGAGTGGTGGTGAACACCAGCAGCAACAACGGCATCTATCCCTACGTCAGCCTGCCGATTTATTCGGCCACGAAGACCGCCATCGTCGGCTTCACCAGAGCCTTCGGGGTGAGCTTTCACAGATCCCGACTTATTTCCGTTCCATTCGCGTGAGTTGTGAAGTCGCAGCGGATCATCTGTTCCTTCCTCCGCATCCCAGGATCAGTACCACGTGGATCTGACAGGAGTGAGAGTGATGGCACTCTGTCCGAGCGCGACCGACAGCAATCTGGTCCGTGACGTCGGCAAGCAGCTCCTCTCGCCCCGATACGAGGACGCCTGGCGTCGCGACACCGCGACGTCCGGATCCCAAAAGTGAGCAAGAGCGGGCGAAAGCGGCACTCGGCGAACGATATCGACGCGTTTCCCCTCCCTGATTCCAGAGCGGAGCACGTGGCCAAGGCGTTGATCCAGGTCCTGGCTGCGGGGAAGAGCGGAAGCGTCTGGCTCGTCGAGAACGGACAACCGCCCCGCGAGATCACCTTCCCGAAACACTAGGAGACCGATATTCCTTCGGCCCAGTGACACCGCACAACGTACCGCACACATCCACGCACGATACAGACCAGCGAACCGCCCCGAGCGCACCTCTTGGCGAACGGTGACGATGACGCTGATCGTCCAGCTGAAACGGCCGATATCTCGCAGTCGTTGTTCGTTGTCGTTCCAAGGTGTACGCGTGTGCGAGGTACTGCGTATTGTGTTTTACGGAAATTCGGTTTCGCAGTTGCCTTCCAAGGGCGCACGGTTGCAGACGCCAGCTGCACCTGATGGAAGGCAACTACGAAACCAACGCATCTTACGCGAAGTATCAAGCATGCCGTGTGTGTGTGAGGCTAAACTTACTCGCCAGAAAAGAAACTTCAATCACTATTATCTCATTGTTTATGAATGTTTTGCCTATATCGACACGAAACTTTATTATAGATTGAAACGTAATCTTCAAAAAGGTATTATACAAATATGAGAGCCAAAAGCTCATAGGTAATGAGATGATGGTAATTGAACTTTCTCTCCTGGCGAGTAAGTTTAGTCTCACATGGTATCACCTTGTACGCACATACGTACCCATCCACGCGTAATTTTATGCGCTGAAACGCACCGCGGGAACTATCCCGAGCGAAGGGACATTCGTTCGTATCGATTCTTATACTTGTAATTTTTATACCGACGTGTACGTATGATTGTTAGACGGATCGCCTCGCGGGTCAAGAGCGAATCGAACCGATTCTCCGGCGAGGTCTGATCGCGTTCGAGCCCATCGTTGTATCCTTGATCGGGATGAAGAAACGCGAGAGATGTCGTCGCGATTCGCGTGTCCCATGCGGCTCGTCGAGTCGATCGGAATCTATAGTCGCACAGTCGCGTGCAGATTTTTCGAAAGCTTCTACTTCTCACTCACGGCCAAGTGCACTTCGCTTCCTCTTTTATGTCGGTCGATCATGCTCACGACGAAGGTGCGAGGGGATCGATAGCTTCTCGCAATTCGCTTCCGATCTTTGAGGTCGGAGAAACGCGCGTAGATGTTTATATTGTGTATCTTGTGTTGGCGAGGAGAATGCTCGATTATTCTAGTCATAATTTCGAACGGATACCGCGGCATGGCTTATCACGGATACCGCGGAGCCTATTAATCGGTCTCGATGGAATGCGGTGATTTTTGAATTAACGGGAAATGATTACGAGGGTCTACGAGCGAAATTAGAGCGGGGGAATGAGGCGCGCGTCAGAGTTGGTCTAAACAAATCGGATAAGCCTGGCGAGGCGCGGTAAAATTGATCGTTTCTACTTTCGACTCGCGTGTAGACCGGCAAATTCTCATTGCTGACGGAGGATTCGGCGTATCCTTCGTCGAGATTCTCAATCGAGGTAAATCGACAGCCAGTCGAAATTGTTGATTTTGTTATGATTTGCTCGGAGTGTATGTTGCGAGTCTTGCCAATAAATCGCATAGCGCTTTGTAAGAAAAAATATTTTCGAATTTTTTTAGAATCCCTGATAAGTATCTACAAAAATTCAGAGAAAAAACAAACGACTGAGCCGATCAAATTTAGATCCGTCAAATGTGACTTCGACGGATCTCGCGTTCCCCCACACCGAATCCGGAAGCACGATTTATCCAAATTTCTGTGTCTTCTCTCCCAACATTTTATGACGAGTGAATCGGTGAAACTTCAAATGAGAGGCGGGATATGCTGCTTCCACGATTTCTTTTACGTCACGCATCCTCCTCCGCGTCTATTTTTTTCAAAGGTGGAGAATCCAGGTTAGCGAAGATTAAATCATCCCCCTCTATAGAAATTTGGATCGTGTGATTCTCGAACATTTTATTGCGGCAGCCTTGCCACATTTTTCGCCAACTCCTTCCTCTCGCGATAAGTTGCAGTACGTTGCTGAAAGGGGTGAGTTCTTGCCAGAACTTCGCTACGACCGGCGTGTCCCGTAAACAGGATGGTAGGAGGGGAGGAAACTGCGAGGAGGATAATATCAAAATAATAGTCCCTAAAAATTGGTGAGTCCTCTCGCGACTGACATTGATCGATCGGTCCTGCAATTTTGGAGAACATTTACAGCGCCGAAAGACCCGATCCCATTCTCGATCCGCAATGCAAAGCGGCGATCGTCGTTGGCGGTTCTTCCGGGTTCGGTTACGCCGCTGCCGATCGTCTCTTGTGCAAAGGCGCCAAGGTAGTATTCCAGATTTGCTCGCGCGTAGAGAAAGCGCCGATTTCGCGAGATCCATTTTTTTGTTCAGGGTGTCATCGTAGCGGATAGAGATGCTCGCGAGGGAGAACTCGCCGTGCGGAAACTTTGCAATGCTTACGGCCGCGATCGCGCGAGATTCGTGCCGTGCGACTTGAGGAACGAATGTTCTGTGGAAGGTAAATGATCAGCGCCTAATTTTACGCCGAGATTAAATCCTACGGGCGTTTGTGTTCCTCGCAGGCGCCTTCCTGGAGGGGCTGTGCAGGTTCAAGGACATTCAAATAATGTTCAACGACCTCGACAAGCACAGAGGGTACCTGTGCCCCCGCGTATGCTGCGAGAGCGAGAACGCGAAATGGGTATCTCTCGAGCCTCCTCAATCGCGAGTATTTTCCGACTGTCACAGTTAATGCGATAAATCATTTCAGAGTAACACCGTTAGGGCGATTCACATCGGAATGAAGCACATGGGAAAGCACAACGGCGGCTCGGGAGGTATAATTATAAATTGCGCGAGTATACTCGGATTCGTAGGATGGCCGCACGATCCGGAACCGATCTACTGCTACAAGGAGGCCGTCTTGGAAGACTCGAGGATCGCCGTTGTAAGTGTCATTTTCGGGTGCTCTCTAGGGACAGAAAAATCACGCCTATCGCATTCCCTCGCAGGAGGAATATCCGATGGAAACGACGGGAGTGCGAGTGGTAACGCTTTGTCCGGCCGGACGAGAATTCTCGTGCATAGGACTTCCGGAATTACCGGACGAAAAGCAGAGGGAAAATTCCTCCTCGGTGTCCTGCGTTCCGCCCTCGTGAGTGCTCTTTTAGGGGCAGATCCTCGAATCTCCTTGCTCGCAATTAATCATTTCAGAGATCGTCGAATCGGCGTTGCTTTGACCCACGTGATGGCCGTGGCGAGAACCGGAAGCGCTTGGCTGGTGGAACCAGCACCCTGCCTGCGAGAAATACCGCGTCAAGTTTTCTTTCCGAAGAAGGGTGAAACGATAGATCCACGGGTTTACGATGAACAGGTAGAATTTATGTCGAGATGTACGGATTTCTTTATCGACTCCTTGTTTTGTCTATGAGGTATAAAATTGTGGATGTCAGATGAAGATATTGGTACGCGTTCAAGTTTTCTGCAAACGAATACAAATATGTGCCTTGATAGAGAGCCTTCTGATTTTATTTCCCCCGTCAATTTTCCCCCTCCACAGGCATGTCCCGTCGCGCTGGAACCGCATTGTGCTAAAATACAAGAAAACACTTGCGCCAAAATGCCAGGAACTTGTGAATACCTCTCGAAAAAGAGCAACAAATAAATCATTCGATAAGGCATACAAAAGACCGTAGTTTATTTTTGACCCATTTTATGGACTCAGATACGAGGCGCAAGTTATGGCAATGATAATGATTGTCAAGTATGGTGGAACCGACGTTATGTAATATCCATTCGTGAGGTGTGTAATCTAAAGATACGAGTGCTACATATTCCATATAACATTGTCATATATTTCTTAAGGTTTCTACCTCTCTCGAAATGTATAAAAGAGGTAGTTTAGTGACTTGATTAGACTCGGTTCGTGAAACATCGCGAGACTCACTTGGTCAGTGTGGTTTCGATCGGTGAGCACGTCACAGCTCATATAAAAACTCAACTTCATACAGTCGTTTTTAGGACGAGTGCTCTTATCTCTATTTGTCTCTGATATCACAAATTAACGAGAATCGTTCTTTCTTTGCCCGAATCCAGTTATGGCGATTAACGGCAAAACTGTGCTCGTTACCGGAGGCGCCAGTGGTATTGGTCTCCAATGCAGCAAAGAATTACTTAGAAATGGTGTCAAGGTAGTAACTGCAGCCGAAACTCAACGTTATTATCTTTGTACGAAAACAGAGAAAGCAATGCTCACTTTTGCCCTCAGAGCATCGCCATTCTAGACTTGCCCACCTCGAAGGGCGAGAATATCGTCGTTGAGCTGGAGAAGGAATTTGGTGAGGGTCGCGTCGCTTTCTTCGCTTGCGACGTCAGGAATGCGGATCAATTCGAAGGTGAGATATAATTTGTTTGGAAATACTGTACGCGGCGCGTAACCATTTTTTCTTCTTCAGCTGCGATCGGGAAAGTAGTAAATATTTTTAAAGGGCTGGATATCTTCATCAACAATGCCGGTATCTTTAACGAAGAGCACGTTGAACGCTTAATCGAGATCAATTTCGTACGTATAGCAAGAGTTGTGCGTAAAAATGATTTTTAAACGCATAATACTAGCGCATCGGTGTTTCAGACGGCTTGTGTTCGCGGAACGATTTCGGCATTGAAAGTGATGGGGAAAAACAACGGCGGCAAGGGAGGGACTGTCGTCAATATCGCTTCGGTAGCCGGTATTTTTCCTGTTAAATTTTTCCCGATTTATTCCGGAACGAAACACGCCGTCATTGGTTACAGTCGAGCTATATCGGTACGTAATTGAAGTGATACCACAAAATGTTCCATCTGCAGTGATTGTTAGTGTCTCGATCATTTTATTACCCGCATTACCATCTATTTTTAGGAGTGGTACAACGATACTGGAGTTCGCATACTAGTGATATGTCCAAGCTACACTTTGACGCCTCTCTTCGAGTCAGGCAAAGGGCATGCCCTAGATTTGGGCAATCCCAATGAAGTAAAAGAGTTTGCTTCGAATATAGTTAATCAACCGTGAGTATGCTTCTTTTTGAGCAACAAACCGCCCTTCGTTATTATTATAATTTCTCGTTATTATTCGACACTTCTAATAATCATTCTTTTTCCTCTAATAGAGTGGAGTTCGTGGCGAGTAGCGTGATCGACATCCTGAAAAGTGGTAAGAATGGATCGACTTGGGTCATAGAAAACAGCCAACCACCATACACCATCGAGTTTCCTTACTACCAAACTCTAAAAAGCTCTGATACATAGTTTATCGCATGTATGTGAATGGGATATACTTAAATAAATTAATATACTCTCTAGTTCACACGATATAAAGTTTCCTTTTACCTTTGAAATCTAAACTTAAATCTTATCCTACATAAGTTACTCTATTTTCTCGTTTCGTATCATTTATATATAACCGGGGTCCAGAGAATTAGAAAATCTTCCCTTAAAGATTATTTCCGAAAGACCTCGGCCGTTCTTTCTGTGTACCGTTCATGGTATATTATATGATTTAGCATTATTATTTTGAGTTACTTTTCAATAATTCCTGTGGTAAGTGTAAAAATGCAGAAAAGAATAAACGACAAGTTACACCATAACGAAGGCTCAAGTTCGGTGGATCCAACGTTACGTATTATCCATTCACGAGATGTACAATCATTACATATGTATGAGTACTACGTATACATCAATATACTCCCATCTTATTTTTCGAGGTTCCTATCTCTTTCGAAACTGATAAAAGGGCTAGTTTGATCATTGTTCCTAGATAAATACATTTGTAGATTAGGAAGTCGGTCGAGTAAATTTGTTTAACTAATGGAGGAACATGCGTTTGTTCTAAAGATAGGGGTAACGTTGGTACAATTGGCCATAAAATTAATTTCGTTTTCTCGGTGGATGATGATTCGCTTCGACGACCAAATGAAATTTTGCGAAGAGCAAAATATGAATTGTACGATCAAGAATATTGATTTCTCCATTTCAATGTATGTTTATCTACAAATGAGAGCGTAACAATGAGAAAGGGATCGACCGATGCTGTAAACCAAAACCACTTGTTATACGACGAGGTTAATTTAGAGTTATCGTATATGTGTGTTTATAATCACTAAACTTCGCGCTTAAGCACATCACACTTGATGGCTGTGCAGAAATTATATAAGGTGGTATGGGTGTGTCTGTGTGTATCCGAGGGAGAGGGGAGGAGGGTCTAAATAGTTTACAGAGTTTAACCTCAAGTTTAACAAAATTACTTAATTGATAATATATGGATGAATAGTCTTTTGTGACCGTACCAGATTGAGGTTCGTGGAACTTCGTAAGTTTCATGTGGTTAGTGTCTTTTTCCATCAGGGAGCACGCGACAATTCACAGAAATCCAAATTCATAGTGTCGTATTTCGAACGAACGCGCTTATCTCTATTTATCCCTTATATCACAAATTAATAATAACCTTTTTCTCGCTCCAGTTCAATTATGCTCAATTTAAACCTAAACCTTATCTGATATCAGATACATTTTTCCATAAAATTCCTGGTAATAAGTATAAAAATGCACAAAAAAATAAACTACAAGTCACGACATCATGACGACGCCCAAGCTCGGTGGATCCAACGTTGTGTAATATGTATTCACGAGATGTACAATTATTACATACGAGTATTACGTATAGATCAATATATCCTCATCGTATACTTTTCAAGTTTCCTATTTCTTTCGAAAGTGATAAAAGGGGTAGTTTGGTCACTGTTCTTAGATAAACGCGTCTGTAGATTAGGAGGGCGGTCGATTAAATTTGTTTAACTAATGGGGAACATGCTGGAGAGATAGGGCAAGATTAGTATAATTAGCAATCAAATTAATTGTATTATCTTGATGCTAATGATCCGCTCTCACGACCAATGAAATTTGACAAGAAGCGAAATATTTTTATAATCGAGAATACGAATTTCTTCACTACCTCGTATTCCCACGAGCGAGGACGTGACAATGAGAACGACATCGATCGATGGTGGATATTAACCAAAACCACTTGTTATATTACTAGGTTAAATTAAGAGTCGCCGTATGCGCATATTCATAATCATTAGCCTTCGCGTTTAAATATATGAAGCTTAACGACTGTCCACATATTACGTATGGAAGTTGGGAGGGTCTAAACAAATTCATCAGGTGATTTGTAAAGATACATATATACATGATATGAGATAGAATTAAGTATACGTATATGTATAAAGTCGAATGGTCACTTCGCGGGTGCGTGGAATTTCTTAAGCTTCGTGCGATATTATTAGTTTTCGAGCAGTAAACACGCGCTCCAATTCGAGTAGAAAATCAAATCGATCCTTATAGAGTTATATTTCAGGCGCTCGCTTTTCTCTATTTATCTCTTCTATCGCAAATCTACGATAACCATTTCTGTACCATCCAAGCCCAATTATGAAGGTTTGCAACAAAACTGCACTCATTACCGGAGGAGCGAGTGGTATTGGTCTCACATATACCAATGAATTACTTCGAAATGGTATCAAGGTAACTGCGGCTAAAAATCACCGTTATTATTTTCGTACGAAAATAGAGAAAGAAATGATTACACTCTCTCTTGCCCTCTCAGAGCGTTGCTATTCTAGACTTGCCCACCTCGAAGGGCGAGGATATCGCCGCTGAACTGGAGAAGGAATTTGGTAAGGGTAGCGTTGTATTCTTCGCTTGCGACATCAGAAATGCGGATCAATTCGAAGGTGAGATACAATTTGTTTCGAAATACTGACCGATCGAGACGTGGCGCGTAACCCTTTTTTTCTTTTCCAGCTACAGTCGAGAAAGTCATAGACACTTTTAAAGGGTTGGATATCTTTGTCAATAATGCCGGTCTCTTTAATGAGAAAGATTGGGAACACATGATCAATATCAATCTCGTATGTGTAACGAGAGTTGCGCTCGAGAAGTGATTCTTAATCATAATATTATGTACCTATAATTTGATATACATATACATGTAGATAATAAAACGTCGATGTTTCAGACGGCTGTTGTTCGGGGAACATACTTGGCATTGAAATTTATGGGCAAGAATAACGGCGGCATGGGAGGGACTGTCATGAATATTAGCTCGTTAGCCGGTATTCAAGTAATGAAAATGTTCCCGATTTATAGCACAACGAAACAAGCCGTTATCAATTACAGTCGAGCTATATCGGTTCGTAGTTGAAGTAACGCTATAAAATGTCCCATCCGCAGTGATCGTTTTTGCTCTGATCACTTCATTACCCGCATCACCGCTGCTGCTTTCAGGAGTATTATGACAGAACTGGAGTTCGCATACTGGTGATATGTCCAGGCTTCACCTTGACGCCTTTCCTTCGGATAGATGGATCTGGTGACCTAGAGCTGGCCACTTTCGATGAAAAGAGAGACTTTGCTTTGACTATGATCATTCAACCGTGAGTCTCTTTCTTTTGAAGCGATAAAACGCTATTTTTTGCTAATTCTTCGTTAGGATTCGATCTTTCTAATTCAAACTTCCTTTTTTCTCTAATAGAGCGGAGTTCGTGGCGACTTGCATGATCGACATCCTGGAAAGCGGTAAGAATGGAACGGTTTGGGGAATAGGAGACAGTCAACCACCGTACGTTTTCGAGTTTCCTCCATGCCATGGTGTTAAGAGCTCCGATGCATAGTTTATTGCATACATGGATGGGATACATTAAAATAAATGAATATCTTCCTTCGAACGAAATCAAGTTATCTTTTGCCTCTGAAATCTAAACCTAAACTATATCAGATACCCTAATTCTCTCGACGCGTGACTTTTAATCGGGATCCCGAGGATTAGAAAATCTTCTCCTTAAAATAATAGAAGCGATTTTACTACAGCTTGTTCTTCAAATTTTCCTAACTTAACAATGATTTTATGTATGAATGGGTTATCGTATTTACATAATACTTATAGTGACGTTTTTAAAAATAAATCCCAGGAGATTCGACTGAGGTATCCAAACGCCACGATTGCAATTTTGAATGGGATAAGAAATATATGGGGGGGGGGGGGAATAACACATTCGGGGTAAGTTATTTAAATTACAAATTAACTCAATTACTGGTGTCAGATTATTGGTAAGTCATGGAGATCAAAGTCAAGCCGGCGCTGATCACCGGGGGAGCCAATGGAATTTGTCTTGAATTTGTCAGAGTTGCTCAAAAACGGTATCGAAGCAACTGTTGTCGAGATCGAGCGAAGTAGATTTAACGCAAGGATTTTCTCAATCGAAACGGAAAGTGGGAAGTCAATGAAACTGATCGAAACCATTTGGACCTCCCGGTTCGAGGAAGAGGATGTGTATATTTACTAAGCTAGGAATGCTAGAAGCGATAAACTAGAGTAAATAAACGACACGCGTGCCAAAAATCATGATTCTAGCATGAGACACTAGATGGTATTTCTATACCACAGAAAATATCTTACACATTTACTCTGTATAGATGTGTGCTGAACGCAAAATATACAGACTTTGACTAAAGTAGTTCAGCGGTGTGTCTGAAAATAGCACGAGAAATGAAGACCAGTCTCTGTATTATTTTCACGCTATATAGATACGGTATTTTAATCATAACGCAAGAAATATCGAGCTTGAACAATCGTTAACACAGTGTGGAAATTAATCTATGTTATATTTATCCCGTATTATCGCGAATAGTTTATAAGTTAAAAGTTTCACCAAGCACTACTTTCCCTCTGCGCAATAGCGCATCTCAGCTCCATCCTGTATGTATATTCTTAGCTACAGGCGGAATACAAAACAACGCGAATTTTATACACATATATTTCCCTTAATTATTTTCCCGCTTGTATGCGTATTAAATTATTTAATTGTGAAAGATTCAAATGTTTGCGTACATCTGTAGAGAAAAAATGTCTCCTAATGGTTATCGTTATTACTGAGGTTTCGTTGATGACTAGGTTGAATTTTATCTGATCCCGCCGGTGAGCGAGTCCATAAAAAGCTGGACCGCTAGCGTCGCATCGTCAGTCTGTCGAACGGATAGCCATAGGGTACTTCAGTCCTTGATAACGATAAACCAGAGTAAAGAGAAAATGGGTAAAATATAATAACATCACACTTTACGTTAAAATAATATTTAAACTATGTTGGATACGGATAAAGATTGTTTTGAATTTATATGACTTAAAAAAGAATTAAACTGAATCTCTCGGCTATTTTTTCTCAGTTGGACAAATCAAGGACAAGGTTGCGCTTATTACTGGAGGAGCGAAGGGCATCGGCCTCGCTTGCATAAAAGACTTGCTGAAAGTCGGCGTTGGGGTGAGTTTTTCGGAAAAAATCTTTTTTTTTTTATTTCCACCAATTACACATATCTCATTCCTGGTCCCGTCAAGCCATATTCTGACTTATCGACAGGTGCCATTTTCAAACTTTTACATATGGAGAAGATTTTCACCTTATTTAGTCGTGGTTTCATTTACAAACTTAGTCTTAATTTCGGATATTTTACTTATGTTATCATCTATCCTGAAAGTTCTTATTTACTTTAACATAAATATTTTTATGTTAGACTTAATACATGTTATATTATACCTAATAAATGTAAATTTACTTCTAAATTGTTTGTACATTCTTTCAGATAATTCTTCGGTGAAATAGTTTTCGTTTACACGATCGAACGAATTATTTCATCGATAAATCTACACATTCATAAAATACGAATACATTTTTTTCAGATAAATGATTTTTTTCTCACAGCACATATCCCTCCTCGACTTGCCTTCATCCGGTGGCGAGGATGTCGCCGTCAAGCTCAATACCGAGTTCGGAAAGGACAAGGCCATCTTTATCCCCGTTGACGTGAGCAAATCCGATCAACTGGAAGGTGAGCTAATTTTTCCAGAGCTTGGTTTCTCCTCTCGAAACAAAGCGATCTCGATAGTCGCTTTACAACGTCATCGATTTCACCATTCTTCAAATTTGCCATCCCTTTGCAGCCGCCATCAAAAAGACTTTCGACACCTTCAAGGGACTCGACATCATCATCAACAATGCTGGAGTTCTGAATGATACAAATTGGGACTTTGAAATTCAAGTCAATGTTGTGAGTTTCGCGCCATTGGGAGGACGATAACAGCGGATGCCGGCTAGCCAGTAAGATAATGTCTTCCCACGTATTTTCCAGTACGGCGTCGTTCATGGAACTCTTCTGGGTCTGAAATATATGGGCAAACATAAGGGCGGGAAGGGAGGTACCATCGTCAACGTTGCCTCCATTCTGGGTCTGAATCCATTGCACAGTGGGCCCATCTACGCAGCAACGAAGTTCTTCGTCATTGGATTGGACAGATCTTTAGGGGTAAGTCAGATAAATCGAGCTTGCAGAACGACAAAGACCTCGCAGTATATAAGTCTGGTTCTAAATATTAAATATCAATTAACTAATTGTAACTAATTCCCATTACAGCACTCCTACCACTTCGACAAAACCGGAGTCCGAATCTTGACCTTGTGCCCTGGCATTACCGACACCGTTCTTGTTGCCGAGTCAAGTAAAAAACTGTTGGAGCACGTCGAGCCCAAATTCAGCGTCGATGAGTTCAAAGCTATGCCTTTTCAACCGTAAGTATTCATAAATATTGCCAGTTATTTGTAGCGAAGAACTCGAAGCGATATAGTACTGATTCGCATTTTCGTCTTTTCAGGGTGGAGAACGTATCGCAGGGACTGGTGTATCTGCTGGAGAACGGCGAGAATGGATCCATCTGGGTGGCCGAAGGAAACGAGCCCGTTTACGAGGTCCGAATTCCCGATCGTCTCACCTTTAAGGTGCCCCGAAAAGATCTTTAAGAGAAGGTCCCGCGTTAACGCAAAATCGATTTTTCCTTGAAAATTCATCGCCACGTTGAATATATTCAAGTGGCGCAATGCTATAACGACTGAAGTACGTGTGATAATTACGTAGCACGAAGGCAAGGAGCGCTTAGAAGAGAGAAGAAGAATGCATTTTATATTTGCGTACCTGCTTTATCATGATTTACCTCGCACTATTTTAACGACGAGTAAATAAAAAGATAAAAATATATACACCTACAATCTACTGCTTCCATGTATTTGATCATTGTGTAACTCCGCCAGTGCGCAGTTATTTCGCTAATATGACAGTGCTACAGAGAAGCGATGCTTTATATAATTATTTTCCGCATAGAAATAAGATTCGACTTCTTTCAATTTCATGTAATATTGTTGACATAATCGCTGGTAGTTGCAAAATTAAAATTAAAATCAAATACAGCATCCTGCCCCTGTATAACTGCTAATCCCAGTCTCGCCTACATCAAAGTAAGGCGGGTCACCTGCTCGTAGGCGTGATGAGAATTTCCAGATTCTTTTGAAACGCATCTTTTCTCTTACGATCTCGATACAGATGATAAGACACCTCATCTTCGATTTATTATAATGTGTATTTTTTTAATTAAATGTAAGTAAGGTATAATGACATCCGTAAGGTCATCGGTGTGGCGACATTGCGACGTCGCGTAAAGTCGCACGAGATCGAGAAAGGGGTAAACCAAAGCAAATCAAGATCGCCGGTCAAAGGCCAGAACTGAAAAACATACAATTCTTACGTATCAGTTCGCGGGAAGTCATCGAAGAACGAACTTGACGTCGCGTCGAGCCAACGACAGGATAGAACAGATAGAGCTACTGGGACCCGGGAAAGAGAGTCGACATAGCGGTCGCGAAAGCTCTTGTTCGAGTTTCTTTTAAAATCGTGGAAATTTTCTCGTATCGCGGACATTCGCTCCGACGGCGATTCGTCGGCACCCGAAAAAAGTCTTGGTAATGAGCTCCCTCTGCCTCGGAGGAAAATGTGTGACGTTATACTTAGATTTTCTATTAGAAGAGTGCATCACTCTGTGGTACGTTTAAAGGCTTCAACGCGTTTTGCCTTCCTGCGATAGAAAGGGACGAGAGAGGATCCGGAAGGATGCAGATCAAGGACAAAAAAGTGTTGGTTACGGGAGCTGCCAGTGGATTAGGTTTGGCTTTTGCCAGAGAACTCCTCAGAAATGGAGCTGCGGTGAGTTTTACGCGTTTTTTCGGTATTCTTCGTTATTCAAATTGAATTGTTATAATATATTTTTACTTAATTTAAATACCTCGCAGACGGTTTTGATTATGGACGTGCAGGAAGTGGCCGGCAATGCGGTAGTCGAGAAATTGAACTCGGAATTTGGACGGAATCGAGCTTCATTCGTCAAGTGCGACCTGACTAAGTCATTGGAATTTGAAAGTAAGCACGGCGTTTTGTGTTTTCTTCCAAACCTATAATAAATGCAGCCGTAGAATTCTCCGTATCAAATATTCACTCCTCTCCACTTTAGACGCCTTCAAGGAGGCCGTCAGCAACCTAGGAGGACTGGACATTCTCGTCAACAATGCCGGAGTCATAAACGAGGTGGACTTCATGCAAGCTGTCGATGTAAATGTGGTGAGTCTACCACAGTATTGCTCGTAGTCCAAACAAAAATACGATAACTCTTAATAAAATTTCTTTCGAATAAAAGACCGCAGTGATTCGTGGGACTCTGATGGGAATCCAGCAGATGGGAAAGGATACGGGCGGAAAGGGTGGCGTCATAGTAAATGTCGCTTCTCTCCTGGGGCTCGAGCCATTACCCGAACTTCCTGTTTATTCTACCACGAAGCACGCTGTCATTAGCTTCAGTCGTTCGCTCTCGGTAAATCGTAATCATTTTACGCGAATCGGCTTGATCCTTCCACCGAAGCCACACTCGATCGTTATACTGGTCTTCTTTTCAGCAACCCTATCACTACCAGAGATCCGGAGTCAGACTACTGATTCTTTGTCCCGGCTTCACCGACACGCCGATGTTGCAAAACGTGACCTCCGATAACGTCGAAAGCCTCGAGGCATTCGCTGAACTAATGGAGAAGCTCCCTCCTCAGAGGTAACAACGCTACGGAAATCCCCACACACAGAGAAATTTCTCGTACGCAGATCGAAGCAAATATTGTAATTGAATTCGATTGCAGAGTGAACGCGGTAGCTCACGGACTTGTGTACATGATCAGATGCGCGCAGAACGGAAGCATTTGGATCGCTGAGGATGGTAAGCCCGTTTACGAGATTCAAATGCTGGACACGCTTCCGGTGCTCGTAAAGGAGGATCAGAACTTGATGGAGGTTTGAGGGGCAAAGCGGGAAGAGGAGGAGGAGAGGAGAATATTTAAATCTTCGTGTACATTTATAATGTTTTATAGTGAAATAAATAATTTTCGTACTGTGTTGGTCGTTCCTTTCCCTCATAAAAAAAAGCGTTCTTAAATATTTGTTTGTATAATTAATTAGAGCCGGAATTAGTTTCTCATTATATCGACTCCTCGTAATTACGATTATTTAGATACTTGAATCAGCAATTTCCTAATTAATTTGATTGTGACGGTCGATTTCTTTCGAAATATTTCACTAAAATATTCGGAAACACGCCGACGCCGATCTGATTATAACGATAATCGCAAGTACAGCTTACGCAACGTAGAGGTCGACGTCTTTTTTTTTCAAGTCACAGTTTCCTGGCAAAAATATTTAATATAGCGGAACTATAAATATTTTCAAAGATAAGGAGTATGCGATCTGCAGTATGCAATCTCGCGGTTCTAGACTCAAAACTCGATCGATTACGATGATCAGGACAAGTTTGATTCTCAAATCAAACTACTCCCCGACAGGGGGAACTCGAATGCAGTTCTTTCCGAGCCTCGTAATTTTTTGTAAATTAATATATACATAAACGATTTTTTCTTGCGGCATTCGCACTTATCCGACCTCACCCAACGACCGCAAAAAATCGTAAACACATCGACCACCCCCACTCTGATATTCTCGTCTCGACGACCAGTACCCTGAATTAATAGCAGCCGGGTCACCACCGATAACCCCGGGAATCCTATTTTTTCGTTGGGAGCATCGAAAATTCGGGGCTTTCCGGCGCGTGGAATTTGGACGTTGCCCGCTCCAGACGCTCGACCGTTTAATGAGCGGTGTGATACGATGAAACGAGATCGGTCATTACGCCGAGTATTTTATCAAGCGGACATTCCCAGATTCCGGCGAATCGTATATCATTTGTCGATCAACATGTGATTAATATAAGATTAATTGTCGCTCCATCGAACCAAGCGAATGTATACCGAAGCCATCGCTTCTCGCCCATCCTTGTCCCATCGATGAATTTCCGCAATTGCCGCGAGAACGATATCACGCGGGAAGAAAAATCACGAGCGCCGTGTTACTCCTCGTTTACTCGCGATCGAAAGTGCTGGAGCACATCGCACTAGTCTATTTTCAATGCCCCTATCACCGGGGTAAAGTTTACTCGAGACCGGCAAGAGCCAGTTGAAGAACTACTAATTGACCAACGATATTATAATTATTGTTCCCGTCCATCGTTCGTCTCGCATCACTGACGCATCAATCATGGTCGATGCGCTTTTCAACCGAGAAGGCTTGAAATATGGGACAGCCGACCGCGTATGCGCGCGTCAATCGTTTATCTCCTCAATGCAGTTCAATGGCGATGACCGCGATGAAATTTCCCTCCGAAGAGAGGAAGAAGTCCGTTCAAACTACGTAGCGTGTTTATAAGAGGGCGGAGAGCATGGATCAGAATCGAATTCGCCCTCGAACCCCGATAACGAATCGGCGAGACGAACAAATGACGTTGAAGCCAGCGGCGGGAGATTTAAGCAGGCGCAGTAGGTACGGTCAGTTATACGTCCGGCACACCGTATACAGGGTGTTCGGAAAAAACACCGACACAGAAATAGGGGTGATAGGTTACGTCATTACAAGTATTTTGATATAAGGGACCTATACCCGCAAGCGCCCCCCCTTCTGGAGATATCAACTTTTCAAGTTTATGACGACCGAGGTTGATCAAAGTAGAATAATATTTTTAGAAACGTATCAAGATGGTAACGAATATTTAATTTTACGAGATACAAAAACAATGTACTACAGCAAATGCTCAAAATGACGGCCACCCATGTCCATGCAACATCGGAAACGATTCTGGATAGATGTGCCACTGCGCAAACTGCTTGCGGAAAGGATAACCGCTTGGCTCAAGTCCTTGTACTTTTCGAAGATGATGCGGATACGAGGAGTTTTCATTTGTTTTTCAATTGTACAGGTAGACAAAATATTATTCTACTTTGATCAACCTCGGTCGTTATAAACTTGAAAAGTTGATATCTCCAGAAGGGGGCCCCCTTGCGGGTATAGGTCCCTTATATCAAAATACTTGTAATGACGTAACCTATCACCCCTATTTCTGTGTCGGTGTTTTTTCCGAACACCCTGTATAGGCTCCTATAGTGCTCACTCGACTCGGCTCTACTCTTAGTCTGTATTCGACTCCTGACCCGTAAGGATCATTAAGAATAACATTATACTTTTCTACCTTGAAATTTTATTTCAAATCCTCTTTGCAGTAATTCCTCTGTACTAATAATTTGAATTATTTCTTATATAGTACGTACTGTGAGATTTTGTATACTCACGGATGGCTCCTACAGGCTATATAACAATACCTTTCCCGGCTCTGCTTTCAGTACAGCTTCGACTCTCATCTCGTAAGGATCGTTAAGAATAAGTTATAGACTTCTATCTTGAACTCTAGTAGCAAGTCGCGTTTAGCAGTACTCTCTCTGTAAACTAAAATTCGCCTCTTTCTTCGCCCGACAATTGTACAGTTTTTCTTCACCTCCGGACAGAACTACCGAGACAAATCGCCCAATCGTCTCTCCGTCCCCACGTGCGGACAAGGTCCGAGATTTCTAAAACATTGTCGAGCTCGACCTATCGACCTGCCGCCGAGTTAGGTCCGGGAGATCCCGATATCGGGGCGCACGTTCGGTCGGGAGATTTATCACGAAGCGAAAAGGCGATAATTGTCTAGCGCCACTCGGGGAGGGGCGGCTCGGATGTGTATGCGCACACAAAGAAAAACGACCCTCCTCCCGATACGACGTTCACGACCCCGCCACGAGTTATCCGCTGGACGAGTTGGTGTCGGTAACTCTCTTTCGCGGAATCACTGATTCTCCGTATAGCGACGATGACAATTAAGTACGATCGCGCTGCGAGCCCCTCTCCGCTCCGATAAAGGATTCGCGTGGTGGTGGCGCCTCGTGCACGCGCGACTGTGTGAATAATAAAAGAAAACACGCGATTATAGGACGTGCGCGCGTGCGACTCATCGAATAAAATACGCGTGACCCCCGCGATAGCCCGAAATATTTTTTCACCCCGAAGGCGATCGTTGCTTACGCGACAATAATACGTACTCGTGGGCGGGGGCGCGGTACACGCGAAGAGGATGAAGCACGTGTGCTGAATCGGGAATTTTCTCGGGAGGGGATCGGTGTCGTGCGCGCATCGCGCTTCCTCCCGCCGCTTCGTTCTCGCGTCGTGCGTGTAAATCGGAACAAACACACGTATATACGCGCAATCGAAAGTGTCTCGAACGCGTAGCTGCTGTGTCGCGTATAAATACCATTCCATTGCCGGACTGGAAGTTCAGTTCAGCAGTCATCCTTCTACTCGTCTTCTCGGACGGAACATTACACGTTCGATCGTTATCAAATTGTACCGGAAATGGGTGCGTATACCGCAGCTTTGAGACCAATCGAGCACGTGAAAGGGAAAGTGAAGTAAACCGAGACGCTCTTGTGGCCCCTCGTTGGCGTAAGCTATCGGGATGGTCGAGGGCCAATTCGAGCGTTTCATTTTACTCCTGCTTTTCTGCATCGAAAAAGTTTCCCCGTCGCGTCGTAATGTTACTCCACAATTTTAATTAACACAAGTACCAATTAAACTTCAGCGAACAACGCGATTGCCGAATTTGGAGCAAAGGGACGCCGCTCGTCCGCGACGGAGAGAGCGAAGGAGATTCAGGCGATCAGCGGTCTGATTTCCGGCAAGAACGTTCTGATAACCGGAGGTGCGGCCGGTCTCGGCTTCGCCTTCGCCAATCACTTCTTGCAGCACGGTGTCAATGTGAGTTTTTATTCGTTCGCCGTCCGACGAGTGTTTCGGGGAAACAAAATTGAACCGTCGCGCGCGTGTCATTGCAGAAAGTGACGATCTTGGATATCGACGAGGCGGCGGGAAATCGTGGAATGATAACGCTGCAGAAGACTTACGGAAAAGGGAGAGTGATTTTCATTGCCGCCGACGTAGCGCGACACGAGCAAATGATCGGTGAGGTCACCGGCGAGATCAATCGTTTCGTTCTTTTTTATCGATCGTTAACGCCAATCCGAGTATCAGGGTCGTTTATTTATGAATTGTTATTCCACGCAGAGGCCTTTGAGACCGCGACTCGAGCGATGGACGGCATCGATATCGTGGTAAATAATGCCGGAATTTTGGACGAAAGACGATGGGAGAGAGAAATTGCCGTAAATATCGTGAGTACATAATATTGCTCGTTATATAAAAGAATAATTTCGAGAATAACCACGATCGATTCGTCGTTCAGGGTGGTATGATATCCGTCGCCAAATTAGCTATGCTACACATGGGACGAGACAAGGGTGGCCGCGGAGGACTACTCGTCAACGTGGGCCAACACGTGGACTATTCCGTAACCGCTCAGCTGCCCATTTATATCGCCACCAAACACGCCGTGATCGGTCTCTCTCAATCGTTCGCCGTAAGTCACGCCTTTGCATACTTTATGACCTGCCCGAGTTTTTCTCGAAAACCGACTAACATCGACCGACTTGCAGGCACCCTCCTACCTGGAGAGGACCGGGGTACGCGTCCTGACGCTTTGCCCGGGTCTGACGGAGACCGCCCTGGCGGTGAACAGTCCGAATAAGCTCATGTCCAGGTTCATGAAAGCCGACTTTGTGAAGAACCTCGAACTCTTGTCCATGCAAACGTGAGTACACCGAACGAATCCGGGCGTTAACGGAACAAACTATCGTTTCCCCTTCGTCGGTGCAATCCTGACTCGAAGGTCGCATCGTTGCAGGCCATTCGTCGTCGCGCAGGGGCTGCTGTCGATTCTGCGACACGGCGGATCGGGCAGCATCTGGGTCATAGAGAACGGAAGAGCACCTTACGAGGTTTACGTGCCGGAATGCCGCAGTCTGCGTCGGCACTACAAGAACAACTTCAGAATCAACGAGACGATCAAGGTGAGAAAGGATCGTCCTATAAGGGAGGAATGCGACCAAACGCGGACCGGTTTGATGGGCTGCGCATGATGAATGATCGTGTAGATATTGATAGATCATAAAAAAATCGTCCGTGTTCTCCGCGCCACGCGTTTCTCGCGGCAGTCTCTACTGTGCGCTTCGAGGGATGCTGAAATTATTGCGAGAATCACATTCTTTTAGACTGATTCGGTACCGCTGAGATGTGGAGCTCGACTCGTTTCCTGATTTCGTGCACGGAATAATTCGACTCGCATAGTTTTCATTTGGAACGCGCTCGGAAGGCATTCAATGTAAAACAGCCACTCGGCAGTAGGCGCGGAAGGGTGCAATGAAATAGCTGATAAGAGCGTCTAATATTAAATTGCGCCGTTGTGTAAATTCGAAACGAGTGACGTGTACTCTGAAAGGAATGCGTTATTGTAATTTGAGTTTTGTATACTCGCGTGTGTCAAGCGTTAGCGTCTATTTCGTATTATTATGTATAGCATAGCGTTAACGAATAAAGGAAGTTTCGGAGATATTGGGGGGTGTTGCCGTTATTTCGAGACATTTAGTTACATGAGTTTCGCGACCCCGTCCCACTCTTAATTCTCGGAACGGCTGAAAGACGCAAATGCATATGAACCCTGAAAAAGCTGCAATTATCTTGAATTCTTAGAATCGACAACAATACAAGATTGATTAACACAAGTGCTTATTGTTCAGCATCTCAGTATATTTCATTGTTTCAATATTATTCAGCATCGGGAATCACAATTTCCACTGTACAAAACAAAACATTCATTGTCAGAAAACCGCGCGTATCGTATCCTTTCACGTAACCTTTCACTCGTGTGATGAAACTCAAAACGTACGTTCTCTTCTCTTTTCTTTTTTTTATGTTTCTTATCCATTCTTACTTTGCCCGTAGCCTACGAAGAGGGGGTTTTGCTTTATATAATATATACTCAACTAAATATCTAGGAATACGCATGGGGCTCTCCGCGAGAGCCATACAAAAATAACAGCCGCGGACAATCTGCCCTCGTCGCCTCCCCCTTTACTTATGTAAGGATAATATGCGGTAATTTCGGCTACATTTACGTCGAACGCTCCGCGCGGAATAACCGCAACAGCGACTTCCGTTCAGAAGCAAAACTCATTCCCGTTGTATCCTTCAATGAACCGTTATTGATTTAATCCATGCTACGCAAATAATTCGTGCGGAGCAAACGACGATATTTTTACAAAATCTCTTACACCGGTAACGACGAGCGTTCCCGTTCCAAAATCAAAAGTTCTGGTAAATACATAAAAGTAAAACAACTTGTTTTCAGCTTAGTTCTCGTACGGTCATCATCTTAAATAAATAAAGTTTTGCCTGTTGGGAATATTAATATATATTGTCCTTATCTACTGGCGATAGGATAGGTTTCCCATTGACGTCAAAACATAATCGTCAACCACTCCATCGTTAAGTTTTCGCGATTCACGGAAAGTGTTACGCGGAACGTACCCCGTACGAACTTGAACGCAAACGTGCACCCTGGATATCGAGCGCCGCTTTCAGCTTTGCGTCGCGACGCCACATTCCTAGAGCAGTCCGGAAGCCCGGCAAAATCGCGGGCTCCCGAGTTTCCTCTAGACTCTAAATTTCGCTTATAATTCTATCACTAAAACTACACTTATTCCTACAACTGGCAGAGAGGTTGACGCCGGGTCTCTGGCAGAAACAATTCATCCATTTTTTTTATCGTTACAATACGCGACGTGATCCCCCGCGATAATAATTGCCTACTTATCTCATAAATTTCATCAGTTTATTTTTAGAAATTTCATGCACAGGACTGTCGCACGACTTGGAGAGATACCGTGAACTCAAACGTGGTATATAAACAACGAATCGCCGAGTTCCAACCCCTACCCTACCGGAACACACTTCGAACTCTGTTACCAATATCACTACTACATGCATCGTTCGTTCCAGGACACGCTACGTCGTTTAACGTTTCTATAGGCTGCTTCATCATTGTTGCTTATACAATGACGATGCTAGTTTACACGACGCTCCGAATCGCACGCGATAAAAGAAAACGTTTTTAACGAGGAATTATTCGAGGCCTTGCATTAATTACAATTAAAATTGTTTACTTGTGGCGAAGCTCATTGTTTTCAAATGAGACTTTACTGAATTTGATTAAAAATATGTGCAATTATCGCGAATAAGTTTCCACCCGTCTGGCCCACTACAGAGAAATAATATTCGCGTTAAATTATTCATTTGTCAAAGTCTAATTATTCATATTGTATGTCTTCCGTAAGATTCCAAAGCGTCCTGCAAACTAATCTGCTGACACCATCAATCGCACCCAGTTTGAACGTTTTTCTTAAATAACCCATTCACTTCCGACAAGCGGATTCAATCCAACTATTCCAAAATGTCCAGCATCTAGCCGCCTTCAATTATAAAGCCTTTCCAAATATTATTTTGTACTACGTCCAAAGCCAGATACGACTTGTACTTTTCGATCGACGATAAAAGAAAAAGAAGTTTTATCCGCTCCATTATTTTGCCTCTTCCTAACCGCTATTAAAATACACCGAGGACTTTTTAACGCGTCGCAAAAAACGCCTACGATTGATCCACTACGCAAGTTCGTTGCAGCTACGATATCAAACCCTTTCCAATTCGCGTCTTTAACACTGCTCCATACACGACACTTCTTTGAACATGAATGTCTTACCTTTATCAACATTTTCTTTCTTATGGTATTTTTCGATCCAATCCCTTCTGAAAGGGGGATTTTTATCCCTTACATGTATATGTGCACGAAAATTTAACGAGAATGTGCTTCTATGCTTGCAGATATATACTACGCGATAATAAAAACTAGCAATGACAAAGATGAAGGTAATCCGCCCGACTGATGTCGGTATCCTTATCATGTGGGTAACCTTTCTTATCGCTTATCTCGTACACCACTGTATAACGATCCTACGTATAAAAAACTTGGAATCCCACGTTTCATAATTGACTATCCACAAGAAACTTGAAGTTCGAAGTGAATCACGGTCGTTTTCGCGAAATAGTCGGAAAGCCTTCCGATATCAACCCACAACGACCACTCGCTTTAGCGATCTCTGAAGGTTAATACGTACAAACACACATATTTATATATATATATATACATATATATGCAATGTTCGTAAGTCCTGTGCATCAGTAGAGAGTCCATGTGCTTTGCGACGTTCGGAACGACATGTACGACACCAGTTTGACGACTGCGCGAAACGCCCTTCGTTACGATAATCTAGTGAAATCCATTATATTACTAACCATCGATTGCCAAACTCGAATCCATATCAGTCCAAGGGCAGAGCATGTATCGTAAAAACCTTACTTGCTACTGAATACTTATACATTAACGAGTTTTGTTTCAGCGTCGCGAATCTTACGCTGTACCAGTAACAAGGCGGTTACTCTGTTGCGCTTGAGAAGCCGCGGCTTGATCGTTAGTCGCACGGTTCTGACTATTGGGATTGTTTTGCGACTGATTGGGTGGCTTGCGATTGGTACCCCGGTTGCCTCTGTAGCCACCACGGAACCCTCCACCTCCGCCACCTCCACTACCGCGATACATACCTCCCATTCCACGGTTGTAGTAACCCCGTCCGCGAAACCCGCCGCGTCTCGTTGATGCCACGCCAAAAGTCTCAGAGTTCAATTTGCGCTCGGTTCGCCAGTCCGTGCGTTGAGATATTCTGCAGAAAGAAAGTGAAAGGAAAATGAGACTGAGATTTGTAATCGCCGCTGAGATTTAGTGCCCGGATTTTGTAAAAACTGCAGCGAAATATAATAACTTGAGATATATGCTGACCCTTTACTTCTTTCCACCGCCTCGCAGCTGATGTTGTCAAAGAAAGATTTAGATTTGTCATAATGAACGACATCCGAGTCCTCCTCGGGCTCTCCCTCTCCCGCTCCCGTCTCGTTGCCGCTATCATCCTTCTTCTCGTTATCCGTGCTAACGACGTCGAGCTTCGCCTTCGCAAATTGAGACCTGAAAAAATGCCCCTCAGTTTCAAATCAGAATTTCTTAAACTTCATAGCGCTGTGTTAAACGATTCGAAGACTTAAACGTCAATTAACATTCATCGCCATGTCGGTGTAACGCGTAAGATAGACACGCGGAACAGGAGTGTCTACTTTAAAAAATTACACCGTATTGATTTAGCATGGAATCCACATTTGTCGCTCCTAAAGATCGGAAACGAACCCGGCACTGTCCATGCGGACGATAAAGACGATAAGACGACATCGGCCTTTCTCTCGTACCCACCTCAGTTCCTCAAATTCGGTGTTCGCTTGTTCAAAATCGAAGTCGTTGTCAAACTTCAGGGTGTTCTTAGATTTCACATTGGGGTTACTATTACTTTGCTGATTTGGACGGAAGTTGCCACGACCTCTTCCCCTTCCGCGTATAGTTCCACCACGTGCTATCCAACCGCCACGATTTCCACGCGCAGCTTGAGCGTGAGGAGGCTGCATGTGGCCTTGCACATGACCCTGCAGGTGCGCCTCCTTTATCAACTCTCGCTTTCCTTCGCTGTACTGCGACATGCCACTTCCCGTTCTTCCGCTACCGTGACTAACGATGTAAAGACAATACATTTTGACACGCCAAATGGACGAAATGCGTTCTATGTTTACATTTGACTATCGTTCATTCAAATATACCTCTCGCGATCACGATGCGACGGTTGTACTGCTCTGACATTCGGTTTCTCTACATGTTTGCCCACGATATGGTTGGCGGCTTGAGGTGGTTGTTGTTGTTGTTGTTGCTGTTGCTGCTTTTGTTGCTGTTGCTGACCTACTTGAACACCTTGATCGATTGTTGGGCTCTTTCGGGCTAATAAAGACGAGGTTGGAGTAGTCGAGCGCGATCCTCCACTTATCAGATCTAACACACCTGTGCACGGACATTGTCATTAGAAGTAAATAATGATTCATCTCTCCGGGCGATTCAATTGGAAAACATCTTGTCTTAATTCTCAATTGCATCGTTAGTCTCTATAATTTATCATAAATTGTTTGTGGTCTGGGATGTAGATTCTCATGTCATACGTTTTACTCGCAAATATGTACAAATTCACAAAAAGGAAACAATTTATATGTAGAACTAACGCTAACAACTGTTCTTGCTATTTAGGAATTGACTACCCAAGCACAGCATGCTTTATTTCTGCTGTCTGCCTAAGGGAAGAAAAGAACGAATCCAGGGTATATCAGTACTATATTCAAAGGAATGCTCCCGATATAATTCATGCATTTAATTATATTGTTTTGAAAAATTAAATCAGAAGAACCATGCGAAGTAGAGTTACGGCGAGGAAATCTTTCAACGAAACGCTCATATATTATCGCGCTTTATCCAGTTAAGTGCGTTCAACGTGTATATACGTCGGACCCGTCTGACCAAATCTCTATTGCGGTGCGGTTGACGTGTTCGTGTAGAATATAAAATTACCATTGACTATGAAAACTCGAGATTTCAATAAAATGTAATAAGAATATTATATTTTCTGGTATGTTTCCTTTATATTACCAATGCAACTGCTATGTATTTTATATGGAGGTGATGGAGGGGGGATCGCGGCCCGAAACCAATTACCTACGTAAGCCGCGACTTGGACGGCGAGAAATCGCGTCAGAAATTAGCAGGGTCATTCAGCGCGGTACCGTTTCGAAAAATATCGCACCGAAATCAATTGAAATTCTTAAAATTTATCTTCCTTCTTCAATTTTTCTTGTTCATGTATTTTATTTTTTGACAATTTTTAAGTTCTTAATAACATTAACCTTTTCAGAAATGAATTGTTAATTATTTATCAAATAAAAATGTAATCCTTCCTCGTTTTTTGTAAAATTTATAATAGGACCATCTGCCCTGCGTTCGTGTATACTCGTGTCATTGCTTGATTTTAATTCCACACTCTCTGTGGGGAATTTTTAAAACTAAATTCCGCAGTTAATACGTTATAAATGCGTAACTTTCATTGAGGATTTAATGAACCACCACCAAGAAAATAAGCCCTTGGAGCGAAAAATCGTTTAGCAAGTAGCTTGAAGCTGTCGGCTGACTCGGTAACTAAGGTGAATGATGATTAAGCGCGATCGCATCGGATTATAGCCAATTACGAAACAACGGACCGATTATTCAACGAGCAATGGCAACACGCACGCAGTCGTGCCGATAATTAAATTAGAACGCAATGCGCATTACCAAGAAAGTAGAAGCTGCGAGCATGCCACTGGCAAGGGATAGTTCATAGCAAAAACAGTTTACCATCTTCCAGAGATTGGTCTTTTGGTAATGGGTTGACGTTGGTCGTCGGTAGTGAGTTTGGGATAGAGACGGCGCTGGGTTCAGCAGGGCCCAGGCTCAACTCACTTGGCGGTTTGTTTAGGGGCCCACGCGGATCCCTTGCTACGGTCGGCATGCCCATTACCGGTCCCATGGCACCCATCGTCATACCGTACGGAGCACCGTATTGACCGCCCATTGGTCCTATCTGCCCCATCATGGGGTGACCATAAGCAGGTTGTGGTTGATACGACTGTCGGTCCATGGATGGCTGCACCGTCATCTGTATCAGTGGTAAAGGATTGAATTGATATTTAGAATCAGACAAGAGGAGACAATTGCAATTTACTAAAGAGTTCTCCTTTCCTCCACTTGAGCACGAGAATGGTAAATTTCATATTTGAAGGACTGAATAAGTGATGGACTTACCTGCACGATGGCTGGATCATTGGGAATGGAACTGACGTTGTTAACGACTCTAATATCCTTGATGTCATTGCCTCGAAACAAGATGTATTCGTAAACCTGATTTTGTGGGGCTACTGGATATTGAGCCTCCCTGTCCTCCGTTCCGAAAGATCGCACTGTTGAATATAAATGATAGTCATTTCTATTGAAAAATGGTCGAAGGGAAGCTGGTCGCTCACTTTCTTTGACAATATAATTCCAATTGGTGGCAAAGGGTTAATATTATTAATCAATAGTTTCAAATCTTTTGCATGGTCTATAAATTAGCATCAACATGTAAATTGCTTATATCCATCCTGCTATTGCTATATTCAAATACTTTTTCTAGGATCACAGTCGAAATTTACTCGAATGGGTCATTTCAAGGAGGTCAGGACAACAAGAAATGGTAAACACGCTCCAAAGACATCTGTCAAGTACATAACGGCTTCATAGTACATATTTCTATTTGAACAGTCACAGGCTCTTATAATTAATTCAAATTCAATAATATTTTCTTAATGCCGATCTTATTAGGAATGTGAAAGTAGCGTATGTTAAAAAATTTTATTTGAAAGTAAACAACTGGAGAATCTGGAGTAATTCTACAAAGGAGAAAATCCGTTACACGAAACTCGACCCTACAATTTCTAGAAAAATCAATTTTCAAAAATGTATACACTTTGGAGTTACTACAGTAATGTACGCGTCAAATAGTCCATGGAAAATTTGTACTAAAATCTAAATTCGATTGGAAAAGAAACATCCGTTCAAGCCGCGTATCAAAGCTGATAATGTACGAATAATATTTAGCACTTTCGAAAGCTGTGGAAGCTGCGAAAAACATCCGTTACAGATGCGGTGTTCCGGGTGACCCCGGCTGTTTTGTAGATTTATCCAACCAGCAAGACAGTTAAATCGAAAATGTTTCATAACTATCAGGATCAATACGCGATCTGGAGCTAGAATGCATTGCTACCGGCTCGACGGGAAGACGTGAAATTCAATATTTTTATGAGAAAAAAATAAAGGTGAAGGACCGGAAAATGGGGAAGCGATGAGATGCGATGCAAAATTGGGAATCCATCTTGCTTGAGGCTTACCGTTGGCTAATGCGATGGTACATTCTTGAGGATCGACGGTAAAAAGACGTCCCTCGTAACGAATATCCGCCTTCGATATCAGGCTGATCTTGGAGCCTAGCTCCGGCATTCCTGCGCTCATCTTGAACCGCTTTGATGCACACGACGATTGATGCGATATTACAGGATTCGCGACACCATCTGAAGAGATCACCAGCTGACATCAATGGTCGGCAGCACACTGCCAAGTCTGCCAACTTTTCCGGCGCATGCGCCATGCCCTGGGAACCCGCAGAACTTAAATTGTACCATGATCATGTATGAATATGAGTGCACTTGCGCACCTACCTGCTTAGAATGTACCCACGAGAAGTACGATTGTATAATGAATAATATTAGATTCATTTGCCATAACAGCAGGGTTACGTGTAATCTTTATTTGAAAAATTTCGGATCCCACAGACGGAAATTTTGCGATATCCCGAGATGTTGGCTATACTGAGAATTACTTTAGAGTTGAAATGAATTTAAAATCTGTATCTGATGAAGAATTCGTTCTCGGATGGATAAATTTCGGATGGCTTGAAAAATCCGAATATTCGTGAGAACTTATTTCACTCGATTTCTCTCTCACTGATTTGTTTGCTCATCAGTCGACTCGTGCCGTCGCTGGTTATTCAACTGACTAGTTAGTCTTTTGCAGTCTGCACCTTCGGTTAACATGGCGGCTTCGTTGGGACGGATTTGTGGATCAGGTCTTCTCAAACCAAATAACGGTGCTCTGTTTAATCAGGTATATGATTTTTATGATCTAACCATCTTTATAAAATTTTTTCCATCTTACCTGAGGAGAGAAGAACGTTATCAAGTCCCGAATAAGATGTATTATCACGACCCCTGCCAGTCCTTTTCAAGTCTCGCAAGAACTGACCGCATTGTCGACTGCTAGGATATGTTGTCCTTAAATAACACAATTTTTGATACGGAGCACGCTGATCTCGCGTCTTTCGAAAGAACCTAGTGATATCACATATTCGCGCAAGTTTTCAGTGATATATCCATTGATGTTATGTAATAGCTATGCAGTACGTGAAGTTGTGATGCTGCCATGATCTGGCATGTACCTACGAATACCAGAGTAAATTTGCGAAGTGGTATCAAACAGTTCAGTGCCCCCTGCTATACATAAAGAGATGACTCCTCGAATGTGTAATATCGAAAGAACAAAGTGCACCGTTCTCATAGATTTTATTTCTAAGGGGGCGTGCTTTTCCAATACAGATAACTCTAAAGATACTATCGAGTTATCAAACTGATGAGAAATAAAAGGCATCAGGTACTCTAATATTTGTTTACTTTACAATACCTATGATCCTTTATTTTACCGTTTCAGGTCAGCAATTTCTCGTCAGTGAGAACCTGGTCCAGAGGTCGAAAAGTGGTAGGTGTTTTCAATGTTGTATCAAGAAGAAACCCAGACCCATCCTCGTCCTAACTGCATCCATCCGTCAGTGCCCCGAATGTTTTGAATGGTATATCAGTAAGTTGAAGCAACCCTGATATATCCTACTAAAAGTCAGATGAAAATGCCATTCTGTTTTGGATTTATATTGCCTCTTGACTTTGATTATAATTTATAGCTCCTAACATGTCTGGGAGTGACCGCCGGAGGTATTGGTGCTTTGCTATACGCGCTGGACACGTCAGTTAAAGCAATCCAGTTGGTGGCTCATCCACCTAAATACGCGTGGGACTTCTATGGCTTCATCAGCTCCATCGATCACGCAAGGTAGCTTTCGCAAGTATGATGGATAAGATATTGTAGTTTTGAAACTTTTCCAAGTGACGGTTTTATGAGAGACAAAAAAAAACGATGCTCCATCGTGTTAAATTTGTTACCTAAGCTTCCTTTAGAAAATTGGCAGTAAGGGAGGTCTAGAGTCATGAGCCGAAACGCATATACATACTTCGGATTATCGGGAAAAGTACGTAATTAATGTAAGCTTGGGGAATTGCAAACCATACGTAAAATTTCATCGTTTCTGTGACACAGCGCTCGACGAGGCTGGGAGGTGTACAAAAATGTCTGTTCAGCTTGTCACAGCCTGCAGTACGTGGCCTACCGCAACCTTGTCAACGTGACGCACACGGAAGCGGAGGCAAAGGCGCTTGCACAAGAAGCTCAGGTCCAGTCTACTCTCTTCTTTTGCGATTGTCCACGTAGGACTTGCCGCGTCTTGATTATTTATTTATTTATTTATTTATTCGCTCATTCGTTTGTCGAGCAGATCAAGGATGGTCCAGATGAAAATGGAGAGTATTACATGCGTCCAGGGAAACTGTCCGATTATATTCCGTCGCCATATCCTAATGAGGAAGCCGCTAGAGCAGCCAACAATAGTGCTTATCCACCAGATTTAACCTACATAGTCAATGGTAGACACGGTGGTGAGGTGAGTAACGATGAACAATCGCATGTACTTACCGCTTTTAGGTTCGCGTAAAAAGGATAAGCCAATTGGATACATTTTTTCTTTTAGAATTACATCTTCTCACTCCTCACTGGATACTTTGATCCCCCAGCTGGTGTTAACCTGCCGGAAGGTCAATACTTTAATCCTTATTTCCTTGGAGGTAATATCGGTATGGCGCAGGTAAGTTTTTCTCATAATTGTTCTACGAAAACCTCACAGATGATCAAGATAAATTGCATTGGATTGTATTACCATCTGTTTCAAGTATTCAGGCATTCGTACATCACGTTAAATTTTATACAGGTTATTTATGACGAAGTGGTAGAGTTTGAAGACGGCACACCAGCAACTGCCTCCCAAATAGCTAAAGATGTTACCACATTCCTCATGTGGACTTCAAATCCAGAATTTGACACGAGGAAAGAACTTCTTATAAAGGTATGTTTATTTATTTATTGTACACCTGGATGTTTCGAGCGGTACTATTGGGTATATTGTCTAATATGAGAGTCGCGTGATTGATTTTGAAGCTTTTTTATTACGACGGAAACGTATTTTCTCGTTTTTGTAGTGTTGGGCAATCTTCGGAGTTCTGATACCTGCAGTTTACTACCTGAAGAGGCACAATTGGTCAACGGTTAAGACTACCAAGCTAGCTTTTATACCCAAAAAGAAGTAACATCGCATTGACATCAACTGGTCGAGCAATCGGCCCACAGAAATCATCTGAACCGAGTTTATTACTCGGGAACGAAGCGTAGTTTTATGATAAACAAAGTAAACGAAGGCAGTCGGCGACGATACGCGTATAGATACAATTGTCACGTACATGACTTTCAGTGCATGTTTCAATTCCAAAAGAATTGCCCTCAACGTACTGTCATCGACGTTAAACCAATCAAATTGTACAATGTACACGATACCCGAAGCAATGGCATCGTTGTCTGATTAAAATAAATGATTAAATTAAATAATTAAGTCTACTAAAGAGACCGCCTCCTGTATTATATCTCTCTCTTTTTTCTCTTACCACCCATCTTTTGAAGTAAATGTCAGTTAAAAGAAGGCCATTTATATCGTTATAATTGTATATTCCTCAATCATTCATTAAAAAGAAGACATCAAAGCTATCGCCAATAAGTTTTCAATCATTTATTCAATTATGTGTACGTTTTTTTGCCTAGTGTTACGACGTAATGAATAAACCATCGTTGTTCGCGTAATCGTAAAATTCGAAATTATCCTCGCTAAATGAATTTAGAAAATGGAATTTTCAGACTGCACAATTTGTCACAGCTCTTTGAGTGTAGCGTAGGTCAAAATAATTCTTATTTCTTATAAATTAAGAAGCTAGTTGTAGACACTCTCTTACGAGTTGCGTTGTTACAAATGACGCCAAGACTGGAGTATAATAAATAAAATTACAATCTGGTAGAGTAATGAAATGCTGTTTGAAATCAATGCGCGTAATTAATAGCGCCGATATACAGTTGTCTCAGAATTTTCCGTGATTTATGCAACTGATAATTTTCTCATTAAGCTCCAATATTGATGTAACGAGTCCCCACATGAGGCATACGTTACGATAACATGGGCTCGCTGGAACTGCTTGTGTTTTGAAAATTTTAATGCATCTTTTTAAAAGTTGTATTTCATTGTAGGTGATATAAGTATTCATCTAGTATGAGACATTTGTTTTTTTTGCACAGAATAAGAAGCTCCCCTTCTTGGACAATGTTCTCACAATTATCAAAACATATAGTAATACGCATTTTAATATACACATTCTTTGCTTTACCATACGGATTAGCATGATATTGTTTCATCGAAGTAAAATCTCAAGGCATTCGGCAATCGAGAGTTAGGCATTTAATGAGAATTGTGAAAGTATAAAACGAGCTATGTAAGTGTACGTATTCATTGATACATGCTGCTTGTTTCGAAAGTGGGGTCTGTGCAGAAACGAAATGCACATTGCCGGTGCACGATACAGACATTGTTAATGCTATTTAAGAAACCTCAGGTTTCCGCCGATTACCTACCACTTCTTGTTACGCACAGTGTGTTTCCAGTATGTACTTTAGATCCAAACTCTGACTTTTCCCCGTTTTATATTACAAACTCGGCGAGTCGAACCAGTATTCGTAAGTTGATCAAGGAAGTTGCACGCTCTTTATTGACCCTTGCACACGCTCTATTCTGTATTCGAGTTAAAAAGAAAAACAAAAGAAGTGTCCTCCGGTCTTGCTAATCTCATTCTATTCCTCAAATGGCGAATTTGTTAACTGCGTGACAATCGCAGAGATCATCGCACAGGAACGTCAAACGCTCCTCCGTACAATATTTCCTAACTAAAGAAATACAGATTCGACCTTTTCTCTACCTTTCTTGACCTACTTTCCGCGAATCCGGCTTTTCACCTTTCGCTCGCAAAGGTGTATTTCTTCCCTTAACATACGTCTTCATTGGACACCAAAGCAATATTATTTGGTACCTTATAATAATAAGGTCTTACTTCATGCTACCGCAAAAAGGAAGAGGTGATAAGTTTATGCATGGTTAGGCTAAAATGTGCTGCCCTCTGGCGGCTGAGAAAGTTTCATATTCTCCTTCAATGTCATGAGACGACGGAGCTCCTGCAGAACTGTCTTGATTGTGTACTCTCTTTGCCACCTCGCCAGTACCGGTACACTACGATTGTCCACCTTTTGGGCATCGTCGAACGTCAAATTAAAGCCTTAATATTTAGATAGCACAGCATGCGATGCGAGCGTAAAATGCTTACCGCTCCAGTGGTGCCATTAATGCAATTCATGTTGATCCTGCTTAAAAATCTTACATTTGGAGCATCGTCTGGATATCTCGGACCGCAATCAATTTTCAAACTGTACATCCTATTTTCATATGGGGTCTGAAAAAACAGAGGGAATTACAAATAAAGATCATCGCCATAAAGATCACATTTTTACACGGCTGGTCTTGATAACGAAAAATTGTTTCACGTAAACATCTTACTCTAGGTGGGCCTATAATCATTCCGGTCCAATGCGTTAGGGTCATGTCATCGTCATTTTCCAAGCCCCAACTGATGGTTCCGTCACCGACACCTTTTTGTCCTTGTTCTAACTCCTCGAGTAAACGAAAGTTTCGAGGTACAACTGAGAACAGAATACAAGGACAAATGCTAAAAAGGTTCCCAAGAAAGGTGATGGAAAATTGACTATAGTGCAGTGCTTTGCAAGTTTATCGGAGCATGCCTCGAGTAACCTTGCGCACAGTACTTGGATCAGAGTATCGTTTAAACCAAACCAAAGCATTTTCGTAACGTTATAAATTCGAAAAGTGGTGAAATCTTTGCTACTACGAGCCCCGCTTCCTGCGCGTTTACTATACGTCCACAACTGTCAGTACAAAATGTTACTCAAGAAATGTGATGGATCGTGAATCGAACCCTCGACCTGTTAAACGTACTTCCGCGAGAAAGAAGACGTCGGGAATCCCGCTACTCGAGGAATCGGCGAAATGCATGAAGAAACTAAATATTTCTCGCGAAATACCGGATTTGACGAAGAAAAACAAGGAAAAGCACTCACCTACACCGGCCGTGGATACCGCCATGATCTCGAATTTTCACGGGGCACAATATTTTTTTCTAGAAAACTGCGAAATTTACCGAGTAACGCCGCAATTGAATTGCCTTCGAAACTTGAGAGTTAATTCCGATGCGGGATTTTACATTACCCGAAACTAACTCGGATTAAATAATGTTGAATTTCGAAAGGAATCCCACTTTGCAAAACTTCAGCCAACCTCCGTGAGGTTGTCTGTAATCATGAATTATATAGATCGACAGCTAGATGGTCAACGTGCACGAGCAACGCTCGCAACGGAATCTCTAGTTTCTGTTTGTCCCGCTATAGGGCACGAACGCTCTTGACTGCGTTTTCTCTTCGCTTCATGTGGGACTGCCAGAAATTTTCCTCCTGTCATTGCCGTTATCAGCTGATCGCTATGAAAGCGTACTGCTGCAAGTGTCAATCGGAACGCGTACTGCTGCAAGTGTCAATCGGAACGCGTACTGCTGCAAGTGTCAATCGGAACGTGGAAATACGGAGCAGTACGGAGTGGCGCGGTGTGGTGCGAGGTGACGCGTTACGTTGCTCGTAATGGAACACAAGGGGGTCAAATTCGGAACGTTAGTGACGTTACTAGCCGTTTCGATCGGAATTTATTATAGAAACTCGGAAAACCCCCTGCAAGCACGATTGATTTCCGTTCTGGAGGGCCTGGAGAGAGTGGAGAACAAGCATGACAACTCCAGAAGGCCGAAGGTCGCGATTGGTTACGGGATATGCACCGACGTTTTCATCGATTCCAAGTATCTATTGAAGTATACGCAAGCCGTAGGCAATCCGGAGCACTTTGACGAAATTCAGACTGAGCAGGAATTGCTGAAAAGTTTCGCCTACTACTTTCGCCATGGAGCGGCGTCCGAGTAGGAGATCATTATTTTCTTCTTCTCAACGTCTTTCCGCATTTTATTCTATTTAACCCCGCATAGATGCACTGCTTATTTGGTAGTCTCCTGTAATATCAGTGAGTCCATAAAAACAGAGGCCTACGAGGGAGTCCTCTCTCACAATCAGACTTAGAGCGCCTGTACCGTGTTAATGTTCTTCCTATTTCTCTCTTTTTGCACCTACTTATTTGCTTTTTAATCTGCAGGAGTTTCAGACAGACTTCTTCCACTTCTTAACAAAACTAACTGACTCACAAATTTTATATTCTCTGGTTTCTCTATTGACACTATACTTTTTTGTTTTGACGTATCATTTACCGCTTTATTTGTACAATTTAACTATATGTCGTGTGATTTGCTATTATTTTTATATAAATCTATGAAATTACAAACTGTAGCAATAAACGAGCAATTAAATAATTTTTTTTTATTAAAAAAATTTGCAATCTGCAAGCGTACGAGTAATCGCGTGCGATCGTAGTCCTACAAACCAACTTTTTCAGACGCTACATGTCGAATAGCGACCTTTTCGATAATCTCGTCTCTAAAGCGCGATCGTTCCCGACTTCGTATTCGTCGATCGGAGGAAACGCGGCGGTTATGGCTCTCAGATTTTCTAAAGAAGGATGTAACGTCGTTTTGGCGGCTCAGATGACGCGGTCTCTCCGTCAAATGATTCCATCTGATATCGAGGTCGTGGGAGGGGAGGTAGACCGTGATGATATTCATTTAATTTTGGAGTACAAACGCGGAGAATCTTGGGGTCCCTACACCAGTCCAAGGGCAAATAGGTTGAGTGTTGTTGAATGACCATTAGCATGTCGGGTACAGCGAAAAGACGGAAGTAGTTGATCGCGACGCACCTTCACCGTTTGCAGATATATAATTCATAATGACGCGTACAATCCTACGATTAAATCAATGGAAGAGTTTGATAAAGTTTTGCCAGCTTTTAAGCCCGACCTTCTCGTCGTTAGCGGGCTTCAGATGATGGATAATTACCCCTTTCCAGAAGGTGAAGAAGCATTTCTTCTGAGTAGCGTAAAAAGCCGAGGATTTCTCCATACGTATAGTTTTCTCGGAAGAATCGCACCCCTAAGAATATTTCCGATCTTTTAGGAGAACGTACGAATCGCCTGAAAGTGCTTAAAAGTCAAATGATCAACCAGCCAAGGACAACTAAGATTCACTTTGAAATGGCCTCGTTTGCCGAAGAGAGCTTACTTTCCGAATTATCCGAGCTAGTGATACCCTTCTCCGACAGTCTGGGCATGAATGAACAAGAGATAGCTAATTTATACAACTCCATGTATTACGGAAATATCTCGCTAGTAGCGGACTCGAATCCACGAGTCGCTACGGTATTGGATCAGATGAGAACGTTATTCAAATTGATTAGGCGAAACGGAAAGTCGGTTGCGAACTCTAGAGAGTTAACGCGCGTTCACGTTCACACTCTAGCGTATCAAGCGATCTTGACCGTAAAGAATTCCGTGTGGAAGAATACGATGGCAGCCGCGGCCAAGGCATCTTTGACCGCGCATCGTCACGTTTGCGGATCGAATAACGTGAGTCCGAGGTGTCGCTGGCAAACATTTCAATCGTCACGGGGGAAGCGGTTTACTTGATACCCGTTATTTTGCCGCAGGTGGACATTCAAAAGGCAATGTTGATAATGGACGAAAGTTTCTCAACATCCATCAAAGCTGGTAAAAGAATGCCGCTGGATGATAAGAAACCTATTTCCTGTTGGGACGAGGTATTTAAAATCGACGAAGATAACATTGCTGTGGAAGTATGCGTAGCCCCGGTACTGGTATGCACTCAAGCTAGTCAAACTGCTGGTGGTGGTGACAATATTTCGAGTGCTGGGCTCGTGCCGCAAATTTAAACGTGTTTTTAAACGATGAGGGCACGTCACTCCACCGTGCACTTAATTTTACCCTTTTGACCCGATTCCATCGCTAGAGAATTCTGGCGATTAATCTCTGTGTTATATTGAGTATCATTTAATTGATCTTTATCATTCCATTATTAACCCGAATAGAAAAGCTCGTTACACAGTATATATTTCAAAATGTTCCCTCATATTAAAGTAATAGACATAAAAAAAATAGATAAAATAATCGTGAGGGCGAATATGAAAATATACGTTACTCTTAGGTGTATAATTGATACCACTCTTTTTATCACGCTAAAATTGTTCAATTTATCAATGAAAAAAGTTTATTGTCGTGCCTTGAAATCCGATTTTACGTTATGGATTCGCGATAAGCTACTAGTCTTTAATGTTCAGAATAATCTTTGTCGTTCAGTCATTCCAACTGGGTGTTAAGGGGCGAATTACGTTATACACTTGCCATATTATGTCTCGCACCACTGACATTCCTACGAATCAAATAAACATTTTATATCAATGATGTATTTAACGATGAAATGAAATTTAATGTGATATGTATACAATAATTGATTTATGATAGGTGAATGATGTTTTCTGTATAGCAAAGGGTTGCGAGCAAATGGCGCGTTCCCACGTGCCATAATAAGATGAAATATTTAGATATCCTGGGTTAGGTGTTTTTGATATGCTATTTGCTTTTAAGACACACGACACATTGTGCACTCGACGGAAGTGTAAGAAATGTACACACGCCACATTGTATATTCAATATGTCGAACGCAATATTTGGACATGTTTATTGCAAACTGCAATGATGCAATTTCTTTTATTGTAAGACTGAATAAAAATCCTCATCGACGTAAATCTCAAGTATATTTTATTTTTCATATTCTGTTCTATCCCCAATGGATATTACAACTTAACAATAAACTCATACGGTAAGGTTAATTCTAATTAATGTTATTATTTTGTTTCTGAAATTCTGTTCGTAGTAGATGTAGTTCGTCAATTCGAGCAGTGACGTCGCTCGCGCGGATTTTTGAGTATGTACTTGATAAGATAGCAGCATAAAATCACTAAACGAGTCTTACACAAATTGATAACAATGTATAATTGTATCGTTTATCTAAAATCCAAGCAAACCGCGAATATTTTTTATATTTTATTTATACCTCCATCTCTTTTTAAAACGTTTTTAAAGAAGCTGATACTGGATCGCAAACACACTGTATTCGTCGCAAATCACTTTACCGCGACGATAAAATGAAAGTTTTACTCACCGAATTCAGCTTGACATCCATATACGTAGATCGTCCACTTTTCGAATTGACGATCGCCACGCCGAAACAGTTTATCTGACATCGTGTCAGCTGCTGAGAGAAGCCGGTCGCGTCTTATCAAAATTCATCATCACGAATACTTTCGTAAGACACAGATTTACAAAATGGTATCACCCTCGTCAATGCCGAGCATTCTCAGGTCGTCCGGCCCGGGTTGCGTATCGGCTTCCGTTTCCGCCTGAGTTATCTCCGGCGGCGGTTGGTCCATGTATTCTGGTCCGTAGCCGACGCAACCCAACATACTGTACATACTAGCGTACATGACACTAGTGTCTTCCTGGTGCTGCACTTGCAACTGCTGCTGCTGCTGCTGCTGCTGCTGCTTCGTTTCCGTCTCCTCTTTGGGGAAGATAATATTGAGGGCCTCTTGCAGATCATCCGGAAGAGGTATGCTCGAATCGGGACGTTTCTCCACGGGTTCCGGTATCTCCGCCACATCGTGAGACGGTTCCGCTGCCGTGGGTAACGGCGGAGGTGGGTTCGAATATCTGGGATTCGCCTGCACGACCGGCGGCGGATGGCTTGCCACGAAGGGAGGAGGGTGATTTTGTACAACGGGCGGTCGCACGGACTGATTGAACCTCGGTGTATTCTGAATAAACGGAGGCGGTGTATTAGGAATGAACGGAGGTGGCCGATTGGGCGTGAACGGAGGCCCCGTCGGGACTTGAGGTGGCGTCTGTTGGCTGGGTGTAAATGAAGGCGGCGGCCGGTTCAAAGGCGGTGGAGGATGCGAAGGCAAGGGCAGTTTCGCTACTACATTTTCCACCTGCTTCTGCTGCTCCACCATGGGTTCTTCGATGAGGACATCCTCTGATTGGTCTTCGATCTCCATGTCGACGACCTGCTGCTGCGGCTGCGGTTGCGGCGGCGGCGGCGGTGGTGGCGGTGGTGGTTTGACCTCGTTCAATACCGGTGGAGGCGGAGCTACTAGGATCTTCATCGGCTGCGCCTTGGTTGCTTGATTGCCGTTATTATTAATGCTAGCATTCAGATTGACCGGGGTCGCGAGTTTGGTAATGTGCACTACGCCTGGCGGATTTATGATCTCGTTCGGCACTTTTGGAGTATCCTCGAATTTACTTTGTTGATAGGGCAGAGGCGCGATGTCTTTCTCGGGCTTGGGCTCTTCCGCTTTCTTCTTGAACAGCGGCAGCCTTCCTATGAAGGGCAATTTTCCTTTCGTTACTTGAGGTGTTGGCTTCTTTGTTTGTACTCCACCTTTTTTAAATTTGGAAGCGGACTCATTAGTCTTCTTCTCAAATTTTGACTCGTCGTTGGAAGAGTTGTTCTCTTCTCTCTTCTCCTTGGGATATCGCTCGTAGTTGCCCTTCGGACTGTCTCGCCAGTTTCTTTCCCGTCGCGGAGACTCTCCCGAATCTCTCTTTCTACGATCATCGTAATAGTCGCCGCCCCTGTCCCTTCCACGTTTTCTATCGTACCGTTCGTATCTCTCGTACTTCTCTTCGCGCCGATCGTACTTGCGCTCTCGATCCTCCTTGTAACGATCCCTATCGCGATCTCTGTCTCTGTCCCTTTCTCCTCGATCCCGATTATCGCGTTCCCTCTCCTCCTCCTTCTCACCCGATTTATTTTCCGGTGGTTGCTTTACGGCGGTCATATTTACTTGTTGTTTCGTCCAAAATCCCATATGCGGCTTGGGCATTTCCTCTGGTTTCGGAATTTCGATTTGCTTTCCCGGCGGTGGTTGAGGTTTCTCAGTCTCTTCCTTCTTGATCCAAAATGGCTTAGGTGGTTCCTTCGGCCCCCACGCTTCTAAACCCTCGGGTTTTTTCGGGAAAGTGTTTCCGGTGGCTTCCTCTTCCTCTTGCATCATAGCCTGATCCTCGCTGTGCCTTCGTTCTTTCATCTCCTCTTCTTGCTTCGCCTTCAATTTATCTCGAATGGAGTTCAACAGTTGCCTCTTATCCGACTCCTGGGATATTTCAGGTGTGGTCTGTTTTACTTGTTGCGCGACCTGCGCCCAATGTCCCTTCAGCTTAATCCCATGGTAGTCTATCTCCTCGTTCAAAATCGCCTGAGTAGACGCTTTCATTTTGTTCCTCATCGCCACTCGTATGCTCTTGGACACGTCTTGATCGGAATCGGTGTCAGCGGTGTTGTCAGAATCGGTCGAAGAATCACTGGCGCTGCTCCTGTTTCTGCGCTTTTTGCTCTTCTTCGACTTTTTTTTATTCTTCTTTGACTTCTTAGACTTTGGCGGTGGTTCGTCTTCCTTCTGCTTTTGCAGTTCCAACTGTATTTGTTTGTGTCTCTCCTCGGAGAAGGCTTTCTCACGATCGGCCATCCAATCGGTCTCCCAGTGAGGATTCTGTTCCACAAAGCGCTGCACAAAGGGGACAGAAGAATTATATTTCCACATAAAAATAACAGGCTCTCGAAGAACGCTCTAAAAAACATGTACTCACGGAAAAATTTTCGGAATGGCGTTTAGACTTCAAGTGCAGGCTAGCGCAATGGAGGTCACCGATCCAAGAGTCGCAAAGTTTGCAATACCAAGCAGTGGCTGCGCTGAAGAACTGCAACCCTATAACCCAAAACGCTTGAAATTAGGATAATCCGGACTTTGAAATGGAAATGCAAGTTAAGTTCATAAAGAATGACCTTATGCTCTGCCGTGATACACTCAAGTCACTGAAAACATAAAGATAATTCGTTAAAAGATGTTTGAGAAATGGTTGACGTTAATTCCCCCTCTTTAGTCCAATCCCGACGCTCTGAAAATGGGTGGGGAGTGGAATTAATTTATTTGGCGGAGCATTCTTACAGAGTGTACAGAATAGAAACGTAAATATTTACAATAAGCATAGTTATATTATCGCATACTGTACAATAGCGACGAATGATACACAGTCTCAAAAATAACTGACACTTCAATATGTTTCGATTATTTACCGAGTAACACATAAGTATTTCCTTATTTGCTTCGGTGAAGCGATTGTATATATTTGTATTTCTAAAGCACCTCATATTAAATACACTTCTATATATCACGACATACGCAATCATTATTTCAGTATACAATCACCCGCTGACAGTCGCAGTGCAGGAAGCTCAACGTGATTTCATTTGTCTTCTTCACAATCCACCAACCTAAATGAAAATAGTCGAAACGATACTCGCTGTCGCGAGGAAATAATAAAGCGATTCTTTTTTTTTTTTTAATCAATGTAAGCTGTGGGATTCCTGAAATTCTCTGATATCGTGTCGCTCGAATCCCGGTGTCGAATCCAGAGGGAAAGCGAGCATCTGCGCATGGCGAGCTATTACTGTATTGCTAGAAAATTTGCTGCTAATCAACGTACGTGACATCGGCTAAAAACTGCATTGACATTCGAAACGACCAGACTTTTACGAATCGGGAGTATTATTAGCAGTCGTACCGTGGGCGTTTTCACTCATCGACTAGTCGCTAAGACGTTCTCAAAGGAGATTCTCGAATCTCCTTCATCGAAAGTTTCGCATAAAGATCAACAATCGGTACGTTGTAGCAGCCCAATTTCCGCGCAATTCATAGCCGTAGATCTCTTCAATACATACCTGACAACACAGTGTCTCTGTGTGCACAAGCTACGGAATTGTACTCTATTAGTAAAGATCCACTGAAAACTAATCATACCTTTGATTGGTGTTCTTTTCGTAGGCAGTCCGGAGTAATATGGCACTTCCTTTTCGGTCCCCTCGCCATTCCGCTCGTGCCATGGCATATCAACAATCTTGCGATCCTGTCGTATGGAACGCGGTGTCAGTAAAACTCTAAATAAATGATAGTAAGGCAATTGATACGTTCCAAAAAGTGGAACACATGTCCTGGTGACTGTCTCGCCGTGTTCTTATCGATATAAAAGAAACAGGCTCGACAGTCGCTCGACGCATATCAACTGGCTTGTCTGTACCTGTGTACCTGTGCATTTGTGCATCCGCGTGAGGACTACAAGAATGTTAAAACTTCCACGTTTTTAAAAGAAGGAAAGCCAACCGTTCGAATCCTAAATCTACAGCAAAATTCCTTCTTTGATATGTATTTCTTAAAATTACTTTCGGAACCCCAAATATTTAATACGTAGAAAATGGAGCGATCCGTTCGAAATCGCGCGTAAAGAAATTCTTATGACTCACCAAGCAAGCCTCTTTGTGCTCATTGGTGTGAAGATGGTTTAAGTATTCCTTTGCCGTTTTAGGGAAGATGTCGCAGACTTTACACCAATGCATTTCGGGATCGTAGTGCACGAAATTATACATGGGTCTAGTGTCCTCGGAAGATCTCTTGTCCCTTTCACCTTTGGAATCTTTATCCGAATCTGATGCGGAAGATCTGTCGGGAGTCTGTGATTTTCCCTTGGGAAAGTCTTCCTTCGGACTTTTCGAACGTTTATTAATTTCCAATTTAAATTTGCTCTTGAGGTCTTCCACCGTAGCTTTATCTCCGATAATGCCTGTCAGCATATCGATAACGTTGTGTATTGACTTCATTTTGTTCTGTATTTCGATCTGCGCAGAAAAAAGAATCGTTAACAACTACAGTCGAAAAAAAAACGAAGCATTTCATTCGCGTTTACGAAAGTTACTGTAATATTTCTTGTAAAGTTACTCCTTCCGTTCGTTTCAGAATCAAACCGTAATGACCTTGTCCATACCACTCGCTGCTCGAGTATGCTAATTTCCAAATTACCCATTTAAAGCAGCGGATGTGATACGGTTTTATCGTATAAAATGCTAACTCACTCTCCTATATCTTACTTCAATTACCTGCAGCTTTTGATTTTCCTTCACGATGCGAGTATTCTCTCGCCCGCCTTCCTGTTCGATTTCGTTGCACTGCTGCCGTAAAATTTCCAATTCGCGTTGCAACGTGGTCGACTTCCTGATGTATTCCTCGCGTTGTTTAGTCAGTGTAGCTTTCTGTTGCTTCACTTCAGCTGCGATCGCTGCTGGGTGTTCAATTGAAAGGGAATTTGAGGATAACTTACAAGACGTGTGACACGCATGAACCGTGTTAAAGCGGAGGAAGACTAAGTGGCCAACAATCTCGATGAATTGCAAATGATCGAACAACGAATTATCAAAAAATTCACGAAACTCAAAGTGCTGGATACCGTGCAGATACGTGACAAATAGAGGGTTCTCGAGTAGACAGGGTACAAATAAATGCAGAAATTGGGGTTTGCAGAATTGCAGTTTCTCCCAGTTGATATGAGATTGTACATGTGTTTCTTTTCTAGACGGATTACGCACCTTCTTTTTTAACATCTTCTGATCTTGGCAAAGACGGCGGCGGCAAACCAGATTGTCCTGGATCGACCGATCTCGAAGAGTCCGGTTGCGGGGTCAGCGCAGGAAGAGGTGGTGCCTGCTGGCTGTTATACTGTACTTGATTTCCCTGCCAGTTGGGTGGCGGATACCCCTATAAAATGAATACCTTTAGTCATTTCAAGGTTCCCGAACAGCATTCTTGCAAACCCTTACCTTTTTGACTCCACATTCAAATCAGGATTTTGGATAATACATTGCAGAGTCTTGAAGTTGAAACAAGCTGTCCGCGTATGTCTAACGGTTTCCATAGTTGGTTTTTGAGGAAATAAATAGCGCGTATCGGATACTTACTTCACTTGACTTTGCGGTGTAACGAAGTACGAAAGAACAAAAAAGAAAGGGACGTCACGGCGGTGTAACCGTACCGAACGCGATCTATGCGACTTGTCATTTTTCTATATTACAGATTTACTTAATTCTAACGTCACACGAGGTGTGTGTCTTGCAACAGACCATGAGCGAGAGAACGTAGATCCGACTCTTTCGTCCTTTCGTTGATGGTATTACAAGATTAAAATATTGCGACACGTCGATATTTCGTAATGGTAAAAACGCTACATTCCTATTTCTAGCATCTTCGATCATAGACCGAAGACGACATCATCTCGGATGAGAAAAATGCTCTTCCGATCGAATTTTACACTGCTCTATGATATTTTTCGAGACCATTTAACTTACACTGCGATAGTTAGTTGCCGGTTGCTGATAGCTGTAGTCGTATCCCTGAGAATAATTGTAGTTGTTGTAATTGTAACCCGCATTGTACGCAGGTAACGGAGGTGGAGGTTGACTCGTATTTGGAGGTGGTGGGGCCTGTACAAAGAATAAGATATTACTTTTACAAATTCCATGGAAAATGGAACTGGGAAATCAGGAAATAAGTTGCTGCTAGTGTAAATAAAAAAGATAAGAGAAAAACTTTGCCATTTTTACAATCTGATAACAGCGCGATTTTAATTAAAGTAATGCTGAGAAAAACTGATTTCTCTAGCATTACGATTGAATCGAGAATCAGGGTCTTTAATAGTTCTATAGCCACTGTTTCTAAATTTTAAGACTGTACACTCCAACAAGATATTAAAATAAATTATTTCTTCCATACGACACCTGATACTGATTATGAACAGCCGGCACGTAGCCAGTAGAAGTGTTAGAAGCAGCTGAAGGATTCTGTGACGGCGTGATAGGAATCGGCTGCTTCCATTCTTGATTCCTGCCAGATTCCTTTCTCCTTCTGTCCCTCGAACTGGAACGAGACCTTCTGTCTCTGGATCGCGATCGGCGATATCTGGATCTTCTGGGCGACGGAGATCTGTCGTACTTCCTCGCTCTTCTACGATGGGAAGATTCCTCCGAATCCGCACTCGGACTTCTGGGTCCTTTACGTCTTGACTCTTGATCCATCGTAAGCTTCTTTTCACAGTTTTTGAGATCACTCGGATACTGAAGCCTGCGGATACACAATTACGTTCCGGCGAATAAAAATGTGCACGCCTGTCTAAGTACCGGCGCGGCGGTTCGCGATCGCGTTTCAAAACTTCCGGCGAGTTGTTTGATCGATGGACGACGCGTTCGCGGCTTGACGAATTCGACCGATTAGTATTTCTCTTTAAGTTCCGCGCGGCCTCTCTTTGGACGAGCTAATTATTTGACAGAGTGGAATTCCGTGGTTCAAATGCCATTGAACGCGTCACAGACGTTCGCGGATCCCATGAAACGCGGATACTACGAGCGTTGTCGCATTGCGGCCATTACTCCGTTTCTAACGAGGTAAACATGGTCCGGCCACGTTTTACGCAAAATTTTTTGTTCGTAACGATATCGCGCATTTATCGGTAATATTACGGCACTTCTCAGATTTTTTAGCGATCGCAACGATTGAATTTAGCTACATCGATCAGGAAAGCATTTCTTAATAATGATTAATTCGCACTTACTCCGACTTTCAATGCGACAAAGCCCAAATGTAATGGAAAATGATGGAAAAGCACGAACTACGAGTAAGATGGAATACTGGGACTTTAAGTATTGAAGATAGACTTGAAATTCAGTGTCATCTGTAAATGGGAAACAATATCATTGGAACCACGAGGTGTCGGGAGATGTCGCCATATTATAATTCCTAACGATGATCGAACTGTGGTACCGGATATTATAAACAATCCACACTTGTTTCCGCTTTAGGAAACAAATGAAATGAGGGACACATTTATTTTGAACTTCCGTTTTGTCATCCTGTATGAAGAACGTCAGAACGATCTGAATTTATTTGAATTTTTCCCTGATCATATTCGTAGCTAAATTAAATCAAGAAATTCGGTAGAGTCTCGCGCCGATATAAATTAATTTAAAAATACATTACATGAAAAATTCTAAGGCTTTCAGAGCAAAAGCCGCTTAGAATGAAGCATCATCTACATTAAATAATAAATGCTGAATCATTAAAAATAATGTAATATTAATTTTAAAAAACAGTGCCATTAGAATTAGAAATACATGAACCTATTGTATCGGTGATAACTTTCATAAATATATCTGCGGAATTCGTGAATGTTTCATACATTTTTACAATATTTTTTTTCTCATTTTCACCCTCTCCATGTCATAACATCTCGCGATGCATATCTTTTAGTCAACATACGGTTGTCCCTCCAGCGACGTCGCTATCTCGGGAAAGAGCGACGTCGTTAGAGGGAAAGCGACTTTTATCCCATTTTAATTTTCGACCTGCGGATTTTTCGAAAGAGTACGCAATCCACCCCTAGAGTTCTTATAAGCGTTACACTCATACATAGGAGAGAAAACGGATGGGGCAAGTTAAACAAATTAAACAGAGACGAAAAAGCGTCGTTCGGCGACTTCCTGGGAGACCGGCGTCGCCGGAGTTTGCACTGTACGCATCCATATGCTATATCTTACTTTGCACTCGACATTCACCGGTAGCGACGCTCTTCTCCGTCGCATCTCCGATCAGGGGTGATTTCTCGAACCCACTGTACACATGCGCTCCTCCTTCGGGACGGGGGTGTGCGCACTCTCCGCGCGGAACGGATCGATGCTGGAAATAGCGCAGGCCGGAGTACGAGGTGAGTCGCCTCCGCTTTCAGCAGAGCCTTCAGGGCTCCTCGGGAGTTTCAGAAATCGTTTTTCCCTCTCGGCAGACGGTGAAGGGGACGGGCGTGTAACGGGAGAGAGAGAGAGAGTCGCGATTTTTTTCTACTCGGTGCTTCGTACTCCGTTTTTTTCGCTCATTCCATGGTGGCCGAAAGCTCGGGATGACGCGAAAAAAATGTGCAACAAACCAATGTGGCTGATGAGGCTCGAATTGTGAGTATTGACTTGGCCAACCCTTGTGCCGATAGCTTTACACCCTTCTCCCCCGCCCGAGTGATGATAACGATGATTCTCGCGTCTCGTCGGTGACTACGCGGGTCGCACTACTTAACGATTACGACACCCCGACGATCCGCGCGTCGAACGAACTCTAATTATCGGTACCGAATATAACTAGAGAAATGAACCTTTCCACCGGTTAAGCGGGACAGTGTCTTTTCTCGGAAGAATTTCCCGACTAGGAGCTTCCGCATCGATCATTCGCAGCCGACCTCTATCACCCCTACATTCCCCCGTAATACCGGTGGTTATAGAAAAAAGGGGTGCATAAATTCATCACCGGACTTTCGGGGGAGCGTGCTGCCGCGGTACCGATTCGATTCATTTCACAAACAATTATCTTCGTTTTTGGAAATTCCAGCTATCGCGGCGTGCACCTGCTACAGTCTCGCAATTCGATTCGAGACTTTCGTCAGACGTTGAAATTATTTTTGAGAAGAAGAACAAATCTAATATTATAGGCATCTTTCGAGAATTGCTCTCGAAGCTGAAATAGATCGTATCATCAAAATGTTCGTGGATCTTTCGAAATTCTCCTCGTCGCTCCGATGAACGAATTGCCTATTCTTTCAATCGGACATTCTTAGCGAGACCGAGTGCGGGAGAGGGCGTAAGCAGAGATTTCTAAATATAAGTACGAGTTAAATGTTTGCTATACGCGAGACGTCAGGCACACGCGATTTCTCGGTCCCCTCTGCCTTCGATTCTCTCTTTCTTACTCTCATTCGTGCTCAATCTCTTCATCCCTCGTCTTTTCTCTCTCACTCCTTTCAACTAAAGCCCCCGGCTGCAATCAATAATCTCAAAATAGTATCTGCTCGTCAATTCTTCCGATAACGCGAACTAGGTCAAATTTTGTCGCCAGAGATGATAACATCGACGACGAAGATAAAAATTGCGCGCTCCTGTTGACCGGCAACTATTTGAGGCGCCTGTTCGGATGGAAGCATCGCCGAGATCGATGTCGGATCGATTTCAATTTCGTACCCCGGTGATCAAAGCATTGAAAGACGAATAAATTGAAAACGCGTGTCCCTGCTGACCCGCGACAACCCTCCCCACGTTTCGTACGCCCACAATGAACCTGTTGGATAGGCAAATCCGAGACACGGGTCTCGGTTGCAGGTCGAGTGGCATGAAGTCGTATAATTAATTCCTTTCATAAGAGTGGGGTAAAGTGTGGCGCAAAAACTTTACGAGGGTAAAGACATCGGCTTTGAGAGAAAGATTACGACCCTCTCTCTCTGTTCGTACCCTTCTCCCTCTCACGGTGACGCTCGGATCGATTGAAAAGTTTGACGTAGAGTGAACCGGTGTTCCGAAGCGAACCGCGTCTCTAACGGAACGAGTACCTACTCTGAAACAGAGAAATTTTCTATTTTATGCGTCTGTATAGGCTGCAATTTATTTTTTCTTAGAAGAGTCCCGCGCGACTATCGAATGTCTGACTATAGGCGGAGGGATTTCACTTCTCTGTGCAGCAACGTGCCATTTCGCCCCAGACGGAATGCGGAATATTCAATTAATATGCAAATCTGCATACGGAGCGAATTTATAAGCTCATTATGTACAGAACGTACAGCCATTTTACGTAGACATATGTACGAACGTGGACACTTTATAAATGTGTGCGTCGGTCTTTCGTCGACCGGCAACTTCTGGCAAAGATTCCGTGCCAAATCGATGTGTGTACGAGATAATAATTTTTTCTTTTTTCGGACGTTCGCCACATGTAAGCATTCCTTCTGCACTTATCAATCGAGCATACAGTATGCATACTTGTGAATGTGTAACTTAAGAGCCGATTAAGACTACATAAATGGTAGAGAGAGAGAGGGGCAGAGAGAGGGAGTGGGAGAGAGAAAGGGGGGGGGGGGGGAGAGAGAGAGACTGCAATGGATATATTTATTCTGATATTACAACTAATAAAAAACTATATATTCGAAATCGATGTCGTAAATAAACGAGAAAAACTTTGGTTTTGAACTTGGAAGAATTTGGAGAGAGATACAATATATAAAAGCTTTACACAATACTTTTTTGAGATCTTATAAGCACACTGTACAGATATGCGCGCGTAGGTGTATACGCTCGTACACGCGACGAGCACATACTGGGTACCGATCGATGAAAAGCTACGTAACCCGTTCAAATCGAGAGCTTCATTCAAGCGAGCTTTCGCAAATGTTATAGCAATCCCTCTGGACGTCACGCATTCCTTTTAAAAAATATAGGCGTATACGGAAATAGATTCCTTTCGTAGTAGGATTCTTGACGTCAGTGTTTACATTCCAGAGATTTTTAACGTCAAAGGGTCTCAACGAGCCGCGCTCGATGATACCCTTCGCGTGTCCTGTAATTTACGATTTTTGTCGATTACCGCGTGCGAGTTCAAGTGCCACCAATTATTTTCATCAACGGTTGACGGGTTCTCTCGAATTGAAAAAGAATATCCTCAATGATTCTAGAGGCCTCCCCCACACCACCGTAGCTCTTAGAGGATGCACAAGCTAGCCAAGGGCCTGAAGAAAAAGAAAAAGCAGAAGAAGGGCAAGAAGGGGGCGGAAGAGGACGAGTTCGATCCCGAGGAGCTCGAGCGTTACCGAAAAGAACGGGCGGAGGCCCAGCAGAAAGCCGCGGAGGCCGGTGAAGCGGCCGGCGCCGGTTCCGATGAGTGGAAGAAGTTCGAGGCTCTCACCGCGGGCGTAGATTCGATCTTGAAGAAGACCCAGGGCGACCTAGACCGCATCAAGTCGACTTCCTTCTTCCAGCGCAAAGCGCCTTTGGAAGACAAGAAAAAAGCCACCGAGGAAGCGGCGCTAAGCGAGTCGAGGAAGCAGGCGAAGAAGTGGGTCGGCTTCGACAAGGACGGCAATCCTGTCGGCGGATCAGACGACGAAGACGAAGAGGTCGAACAGGGAGGAAGCAAGAAACGCATAGAATATAAATCGCCAGTCTTCGAAGAGAATTTCTTCGATCTACCCGAAGACGAGGATGATCAAGAAGACTCCGCCGAAGAAGACATCTTCGATACGACCTACGTGGATGTACTGCAGAATATCGACGTTCAATTAGCTTACATACCCGAGAGTCCGACCGAGCAGGAAACTGGAGACGATCCCTTCGATACCACCAGCGCCGATAAGGTCCTCAAGACCGTCGATAAGAAGGGCAATAAACTCGTGAGCTTGGGAAACGCCGTAGAGGTTCTTTCCGGTCGCATCGATCACGTGAGCACCTGTAAAATTGGAAGACCACGCAAGAGTCAACGCGGCACCGAAGATCTGCTCTTGGGTGAGTTCGAGGAAGGCGCAGAACCGCAGGAAGTCGTTTCCAACGTCGCACCGGAGCCCGTAGAAACCAGGAAAACTCTTCTGGACGACGACTCCGACCTACCAGACGTTCCCATCGACCTCGCGAAGCTCCCTCCAGTCCTTCCGAGATCCGTGACACCCGAAATCGAGGATAACCTCGCGAAGAAGACGGAAATCGCGCCCTTGGACATCTCGGAGTTCGAGGTACTGAAGGAGAAGACGATCTTAGAGGAGATTCCGGACTTGGACGATGCGGAGTTTGATCTGAGCGCCGCCTCCGTCGAGCCGGTGCTTCTGGAGGAGGCTGACGATCCCTTCGGTGCCAAGGAACCCGAAGAAGGCATCGGAGACTTTCAGACGGAAATAATCGAAGCTAGCTTCGAAGCTGCCACTTTCGTCGACGAGGAGGATCCTTTCGACACCACCTTTGCCGACAATTTACTTCCCGGGAAAACGGAATTGAAGTTCATCGAGAAGGAGTTGGAAGAGTTGCCGGTTTCCGAAGTTTCTATTTCTCTGACGGATCCTGCCGGGCTCCATCGAGATTACGAGACGGGATTGATAAAGGAGGAGAGCGAGGAGGGGGAAGATAATCTCGGCGGGAGTTTGGAACCTGCTAAAAAGGACCTTTTAGGGGGCTCTGTTACGGACTTGGGTCAGCTGACGGACGAACCCATAGCACCAGAGGAGGAGATCATTTACGTCGACCCTTTCGACACTTCTTCCGTGCAGGAATTACCCCCCGGCAAGACCGAACTCAAGTTTCTGGAAAAGGAACTTTTGGGAGAAACACCAGCGGTCACCGTCGATGCCGAGGATTCTCTGTTCGACGACGAATTCGATCCGAGAAAGGACGAGAAGGCTCCGAAGGTCGCACCGAAGAGGCCCGCGCCGCCCGTCAAGCCTAACTTCCAGGTGAACTTTGAGGAAGAGGAAAAGCTGGAAGAGAACGATTCGGTGAAGCAAGCCGGTAGGAGTCGCAAGTTTTCCAGACCTGAAAATCTCGGTTTGAACCCCGCCAAAAACGTCGCCTTCGAACTACCCACGCCGTCGCAACGTCCGGATTTACTGAAGACTTCGGAAGAAGAAAAGGCGATACCGTCGAAACCACTGACGCCCTACTATTCTCAGAAATCTTTAGAAGAGAGTCTGCCGGAAGCGGAGGTCGAGGAGGCTGAAGTAGATCCTTTCGACACCAGCTTTGTCTCCAAAGTCACCCCTGGTAAGACGGAACTGAAATTGATAGAGTCGGAGTTGTTGAAGCAGGAGACGAAGTTGCCGCACAGTTTGAGCGATCACGATTTCGATCCAAGAGCCGAGGCGTCGACTCAACGCAGACGATTCTCCGAATTCTCCGTCGTCACCGCCAGACCGAAGGACTTGAACGTCAACAACGTCGAGACGAGCAAAACGAGGGGAAGGAAATCGATTGCGACGAGGCAGGAGAGTCTGCTGGACGCCGAAGTCGAGGTCAATGCTAAAGCCTTGACACCCAGAGTCGAGTCCAAGGTGCGGGAAGAAGACGAAGAGATATATTACAGGGATCCGTTTGACACGTCCATCGCTGCCAATCTTCCTCCGGGGAAGGCGGAGTTGAAATTGCTGGAGAACGAGTTGAGCCAGGTCAGGGAGCCACCTCAGCTGCCGGTCAAGCCTGTCGCACCTGCGAGATCGAACGTGCAGGTGGTACCACCGGTCCTCGAAGAGGAACAAGATTTCGACCCGCGCGCCGGCGAGACAACGGACATTCTCAGTCTCGGAGGACAGGATTCGGGAGCGAAGGTCCTGACGCCTTATTTGGACAAGGAGCCGTCCTTCGGTGAAGATATCGATCCGTTCGATACCAGCTTCGCAACCATCGGTCCCGGAAAGACGGAGCTCAAGCTGTTGGAGTCGGAATTTATGGAAAAATAATAACGCCATTGACTGCCGAGAGACGCGAGTTTGATTAATGGGTAAATTTTTGGAATCAAATTTCTCCTGTATAATCGGATAAATTAAACGTCACTATTTAATATCGTCGATCTTCCAACCGACTGTGAAAAATTCGTCACGGCAAATAAATTTTTCTTCGATACTTCGATTTTCTGCTAACCTCCTTCAAGATGGACTCCAAAGGGAGCAACCCCTTTCTCATGGATGACTACGCGGCGGAGTCTAGCGATAAACCGAGTCAACCGGTATCCAATCCTTTTCTACAGGATTTTGCCGAACCACCCGCGGCCGCGGCTGGAGAAAATCCATTCCTGAACTTTGAATCCGACCAGTCCTACCAATCTCCACCCAACGTCGACTCCACGAATCCTTTCGCCTCCTTCGGCGTTGAAACCAGCGACCCGGGCAACGCGTTTGCCGTGGAAACGACCGCGGGATATGTCGCGCCAACAACTGCGGGATATTGCGTCGATGCGACGGCCGCTTCCATGTTCAGCTGCAGCAATACGCAACAAACGAATGTGTTCACCGATCATCAAGCAAACTTATTCGGAACGAAGGAAGAAGTTGATTCGACCAATCTGCTGGGTGGTTTCGAAGAGGCGAAGCCGACGATCGAGCCGATCGTTGAACCCAAACAACCACTCAAGAATGTGAGACCACCTTCGAGACCACCTCCGCCAAGACCACAGCCTCCTCCTCCTCCACCACCGACGTCCAAGAACACCAAGGACCTGATCCTCTCCGTGACCGGTGCTATGGACGCCACCTCGAACCACCTGTTGGACCGTCTTCAAGCCACCAGGACACCCAGTCCTACCCTGATGCACTCGCCCTCGCCAACGCCGGAACACAGCTTCGCCGATTTCCTGGACGTCGACAGCAACGTGCCGGACTTGATGTCGGATGAGGGTGGCAAGGTGAACGTCCAAGAGAACACGAAGACTCAGGATATCTTAGATCTCTTCAATGCTCCCAATATGGGGCCAACGGGGTTGTTCTCTTCCAATCGACAGGAAGAAAACTTCTTGACGGATACCACCGACGCGTCCTTCGGTTCGGGTCTAGCTCAGGTGTCCTCCAACGGTCAGGACAATCCATTCGCGGGGATGAATCACGGCGAAACGGCGGAGGGAGGTTTCAGCTCCGATTATCCCGTGGAGACTGCCGCGACGACGAACGAAAAGAGGCCCTCTTCGGGTTCTATCATTGCTCCATTCTCGACGACCGCACCCTTCTCGGAAACGGCGCGAAGCACGCCGAGGGGGTCTTTTTCCTCAGCTTCACCAGTCATTCCTAGCACGGAAGATGCAGCCATGATCTCGGTATCACCTGCAACTTCGAATATCTTCTCGAACGAGCCCGTTTCTACGACGGAACCAGCGTCGAATCTCTTTTCCGTGGCTGACGACATTACTTCGTCTCCTTTCGGCGCTTCTCAAGCTTCTCTCGCAAATACGATAACCACCGCTACCACGTCAGCTTCTCTGTTCGGGGCCGAACCGTTGGTAGCCACCGCGATATCCGAAGATTCCACCGTTCAAGCAACCCCGCAGAACAATGCCTTCACCTCCGACCTGTTGGGCTGCTTTTCCGAGGGTGCACCCGACGCCAGTCTCATCTCTACCAGTCCTGTACCTGCCTCGGAGTATCCCGGAAGTGGTCCAGGTCAGACGGAGGTCCTGGACAACTTTGCGGCAACGACGAAGTCTATCGAGAGCACTGGGGATGCCTTCGATGCTTTTGCTTCCAAATTCGACAAGGCTGCCGAGCCTGAACCCGGAGTGGATCCCTTTTTCGACGCCTTTGGCGGGGGTCAGACTGCCATGGATACTTCTAGCGACGGTGAGTTCAATTTGGATACGAAATTTTACTTTAAAAGTATATTTTATCGAAAATATAAGAACTGAACGAGAGTAAATCTTATTCGCGCCGCATTTATATACAGTCTGGGGAGACTCTTCGGTGGCTGGCTCCGAAACTACCACTGGCTTCGGCGAGAACGAGGGGTTCGATTCTTTCCTCAGCATGACTGCCCCTCCTCGAGAGGCCACCATGAAAAGGGTCGAGTCTGCCGACTCGGACGAGGCTCCGGATTTCAGTATATTCATCAAGTGAGCGAATTGGTTTTTATTTTTATACGATACATCAATTTTTCAGCAGTCGAAGCGATTTCCACACACTTGATCCGTCTTTCAGACCGAAGGAAGAAGATCAAATCGCTGGTACGGAAGGCGGAGCGGTGCCGGTCTTAGCGCCACCGCCGAGAAGTCCCCAAAATTCAGCTTACGCGGACTCCTCGCCACGCTTCAACCCCTTCGACAAGTCTGCCGGCTTCGCTCAAGAAGCTGTCGTTTCCACCGAAGCAGCTCAGACCGCCGAGATGACCAGGACCGATTCTCAAGTACGTTTCTCATCGGTTAATCAATTTTTCCGAATCGAATTATCCCTATTCGAAAAAAAACACCTATGCATATTTCCTTCCCCTTCACCGCAGGAGACACCACCAACGCCCCTCTTCGACGAGGACGTCAGCCAGCCTCTGGAGGACTTCCCGAGAGTCACCTACACCGGCGACGGTTGGGAAATGCAGCTGCGCCAGCCAAACAAGAAGAAGATAACCGGTCAGCGCTTCTGGAAGAAGACCTTCGTCAAGCTCGTCTATCAGGGCGACAATCCGGTGCTTCAGCTCTTCAACAACAGAGACGAGAAAGATCCCTTCCAAGAACTGCCGTTACTGGCTTGCTACTCCGTTTCCGATATCGGCGCGCAGCAGTTGGACCAGTACGGCAAGATCTTCACGGTGAAGCTGCAGTACGTCTTCTACAAGGAGAGACCCGGCGTGAGACCCGGCCAAGTCACCAAGGCCGAGAGACTGACGAACAAGCTGAGCCAATTCGCGGCGTACGCGATTCAGGGCGACTATCAGGGAGTCAAGGAATTCGGTAGCGACCTGAAGAAGCTGGGTCTTCCCGTGGAGCACGCGCCGCAGGTGGGTAGCCGACGAGAACCGTCACGAAACGTCGAGGCTTCCGTCGATTCGACTCGCTGCATCCCTCGTCCGTTCGATTTCAGATCTCTCAACTGTTCAAACTCGGCTCGCAGTGCTTCGAGGACATGAAGCAATTTTCGTACGCGATCGAGGAGGCTCTCTTCCGACTGCCGGCGCATCGGGATCGCGCGCTCAGCTACAAGATGGAGGAGGTTCAAATCAGCGTCGTCGACGAGCTCTACGTCGAGCAGAGCGCCGAGGGTCACGTGGAGAAGCAGATCGCGCGAGTGCGGCTCTTCTTCTTGGGCTTTCTCACGGGTGAGGTGCTCCGACTGAAGGGGCGTTCCGACGCAGTGGCTACGATTCGATTTTAACGCGCCAATTGCGGTCTCTTCAGGAATGCCCGACGTCGAGCTGGGAATAAACGACATGTGGCGGCAAGGCAAGGAGGTCGTCGGGAGACACGACATCATTCCCGTCGTAACCGAAGAGTGGATTCGCCTGGAGAACGTCGAGTTTCACTCCTGCGTGCAGCAGGACGAGTACGAGAAGTCCAGGATCATCAAGTACGTCGGCGGCCGCGCGAGTCGCCTCTCTTTCGATTTTCAATCTTCCTTCCAAAGGCGAACGAATGCGATTCTTCTCGCGTGGATGATACTTCCGCCCCCCTCCCTCGCATAAGTAACGCATGTTGCAACGAATTCCTTCATTCCGACTTCGTACCGATAATACGAGTACTTCCGTCCACGCCTCCGCCACGATAACACACCCCGGTCTTGGACGAAACTAATCGATTGCCTTACTAACCATTCCGAAGGTTCAAACCGCCGGATGCATGCTACATCGAATTGATGAGATTCAGAGTAAGGCCACCGAAAAACAGAGAGCTTCCTCTGCAGCTGAAGGCTGTTATGTGTGTTACCGGGAACAAGGTAAGCTCGTAGCTGCTGTGCACTTTGGCCAGTCAAATCGTCGAAACCGTACACAGCACTCTTGCCTCTTTCAACGAATGCACTTTACTCTCGCATTTTAATTAAAGCGTCGAACAGAAAAATAATCAAACCACCGTACGCTTAATTTAACGAAGTTTAAACAAAGAATATGGAAGACCGCGACGAGCGAGATCTGAGAAATCAACGAATTCCTCCTCGCGTTGTATCAGGTCGAGCTGAGAGCGGATATTCTGGTTCCCGGATTCGCGTCCAGGAAGCTGGGACAGGTGCCGTGCGAGGACGTAATGGTCCGGTTTCCCATCCCGGAGTGCTGGATCTACCTCTTCAGGGTCGAGAAGCACTTCAGGTACGGCTCGGTGAAGTCGGCTCACAGGAGAACCGGTAAGGTCAAAGGAATCGAGAGATTCTTGGGCGCCGTGGACACTCTGGAGCCCCAGCTGCTGGAGGTCACTTCCGGCCAGGCTAAATACGAGCACCAACATCGCGCCATCGTCTGGAGGATGCCCAGGTTGCCCAAGGAAGGACAAGGTATCGTTTCCGCTCGATTGCCGCTTCCGGTAAACTTCCGTCGCAAGCGTTCAACGGCTCGGTTAATTCCGATTCAAACGTCATTCAGGAGCGTACACGACGCACCAGCTCGTCTGTCGGATGGCTCTCACCTCCTACGATCAAATTCCGGAGAAACTGGCCGAGTACTGCTACGTGGAATTCACGATGCCGGCCACGCAGGTGTCTCACACGACGGCGAGGAGCGTCAGTCTTCAGAACAGCGACAGCGACGCACCCCCGGAGAAATACGTTCGGAATCTGTCGCGGCACGAGTACAAGTACGACCCTGAGAACATTGAATTTCTAGCGAAACGAATTTCTAGCGGGAGCTCCCTCGAAAACCCTCGATCGATATCTTCCGCTTGACTGGTAAAATAAATTCTTCTTTGTCCCCTTAATTGGCCACGGTGATTGCTCCACGAGCGGTAAAGTAAGTCTCAATTAAAATGTCGATCATGTCCGTCGAGCTCTCTCTTTCGAATCCACGCGCGCGAATAAAACTCCGAGCTCTCTCGTTACGTCGTTTCTGCGAACTGTGCTTTTCAATTATCAATTTCTTCTTTTCGACAGATTTCATTTCACTTCGATTAACATTCACTCAATTTAATATCACTTGGAGTACTTTTCTCGAAATATTTCCGAGATACTTAAACCTGCCTTGATTACCTACGATCGAATCCTCCCGCGTAATCGATATCGAGTCCCTCCGCAATTTGACAGAATTCTCAGCGGAGAAAGACGTTCGTCTCGAACAAAAAGCCGCTTAGGTGTGATAAAATCGAGCTACCCGCGCGGCATACAAATTTCCCTCGGCTGCGTATACGCTGTCTCGATTCGTCGAGAAGGACACGTCGACTCGTTGAGCAAATTGCGATTTAATCAACGCGACGCGCGAGACGCGTACTAATTCTCGCTTCGTCTCTTTCTCCAGGGTCGGCATCGAGCACACGCAGGGCGAGGGACCGGGCGCTTACGTCTCGGCAACGCTCACGAAGAAGATCCCGAAAGCGACGCCGGAGGTCCACGAGGAGGTGCCCGAGCCGCCGGCGGAATCCGACTCGGACTCCTCGGAATAATTCGGCAGCGGGGAACGATCGGAGTACATCGCACGCGCGCGTTCGGTGACGAACGGTAGAAATGTTGAATATGCATATACATAAGGTAGCGTTTAATATGTACGCAGTTAAAGTTTTATGTAACAGGTTGATATCGTATTGCTTATAACTCTTCTAGTTGCTTCAAATGGATAGAGAGGGAGAGAGAGAGAGAGAGAGAGAGAGAGAGAGAGAGAGAGAGAGAGAGAGAGAGAGAGAGAGAGAGAGAGAGAATGATTGAGAGGGGGAGAAAGAAATAGAGAGAGAAAGACGTGTGTCACATACGCGTAGGACGTATCTTCCGAGGAGTTACAGGTGCGTGTTTGTGTATACGCACGAAGAAACGCATTTTTAGGATGCGACGACGTTAATTTGTAAGCAAGGACAATACGCAGCTTTTTCGTTCGGTTTAGGAATATGTATAAATATATGTGTCTCCTCGAGGCGCGAAGACTTTGCGAATATTTGAATTTCGAGGGAGACTGGCCGATTTTCATTAATCCTCGCCTGTGTAGAGGCGATGAGGAATGTCGCTTAATTGGTGTTTACTCGATTTTTGGCGCCATTTCGAAGGTCGGAAAACGAGCGTGACTTATCCGCAATGTGTACCTATCCGTAGAAAGCACAACACGATACGTGGCCATTATTTTGTTCTTCGTTTTACGCTTTAAACTGTAGATCATTTCCACGCGCAATCATGCACTCGCAGCCTTTGTATGCCCGCGAGAGCAGCTTCCCAACCCCGCGTATCTTCCCTTCTCCCATTTGGGGCGCGACGACGAGCAATCGTCGTGGTTCCCGGTATATTTGGGAAAAGAAAGTAGATCGCCCAATATCGTAGCATAGTCGAGTACTCGGTTAACGTAGTCGTTCCAATCAGAAGGAGGCTATGGTTTTACCGTAACGCGCAGGCATATCCTATTGTTTGAGCTTGGCAGATGATTTATGACAGTGTTATCTAGTCGTTTTAGGTGATAGATCAATTATTATCGAGCGCACGTGTCGCACGTGGTTGTAGTCGTCAAGAAATATACGATAGGAAAATATTTAAAGAGGTGAGAAAAAAAGAGGTATCGACAATTCTAAATAAGGAGCAAACAAATTGTGTGCATAATGTTAATCGGAGGAGCGCTAGGAGTTAGGGGTACGGATAACGATGACTTCAGTATTTTCTAGTTTACCGTTAGGCGTAAGTCGTAGTGTTACCGATCGATGTACGCCGTTAGAGTTAAGCCCTTAGACTTAAGCTAAGTTTCATTTCTTTTTCCTCCTCAGTTGGCAAGGACTTGCCCCCTTCCGAGGACCGTACAAGAGACAAACAGCTAAACCAAATATTACGATTAAGGTACGACGCATGGCGTAACGATTATACGCGATGCAATAAGAGCGTCGCGTGTAATTGCCTGCGCGTAATTAGCATAGGCACATTCTATACACGTTGCAATACGTATAGGAGTATTTAATCGAGGGCGTGGATTAACGAGGAGTTAAGGAGAGTTAAGTTTCAGTTTCTCGAAATTTTCATTGGTGCGTTAGCACCCCCGTTACGGGACGTAGGGTCGGGTTGAGCTAGACTAATCGAGACGATGAAGATGCATACAGATACAGTCGCGCATGGAATATACGCATTTCGGTGCTGCATATTCCGGTAGGTTCAAACAAAGAAGAAGAGAGAGGCGAGTAATTAATTCGTGGAGGTCTTAGCGACGTAAGTTTCAGTTCGTTTTCTTATTGTTTTTTCGTTCGCACGTTCTCGTCCTGCAAAGGATTCGAAGAGTACACTCTAGTCCCTAGTTCTTAAGGTGATGATGAAAAGTCATTGATATAAGGATAAGGTCTTAATGTTAGGACTAGCAATTATTATATAATATTTGCGTGGATAGTCTCGGGAGTCGGATCTGAATCATGACGAATTCTATAGCGCCGGACGCGGAATATCAGTCAAAATTGTAGATTAGAATTTCGGTTATTATTTTTTGTTCGATGCATTTAATATTCCGCTCCGTAGAAAAGGTTTCCCCTAGTCGCTCGAAACCTTTCCGCGGGAAGCTGCTCCCGCTAAGAAATGTAGGGCTTTCGTTTGAAAATTGAAAAAAAATGCATTCCGTCGTCCAAAAAGTTTCATCGAATCGCTGAATTTTGTTCCGCTGAACACGCTCGTCTCCGCACTTGATCGAAATTTGGCCGCGCCGTCTGAACGTCGACGGATAAATCCCCATCGAAATTTTCGAAACGCTAAAAACAACGAAAACCTCGGCCAGTCTCCGAAACGCCGCTATACCGAAGTCGTCGCGCGGCCGCGGAGAAAGTTTCTCTTTCCGTTGAAACTTTAAACGAAATTTGGGCAGGAGTTCTTCGGAACTTTCGCCAAAATGTGACGTTTCCAGCTCGTGATCTCAAATATATACTCGCATGTGTGAACAAGAACGGTGTGTATTACCACTAGCGATAAGAATAATACGAATCTGTGTTTACATTATCATTACGATTACCGTTAGCGCGTAGACGATAGAGACACCGGTGAGAGAACGAGAATCACGGAAAGATTGATACCAGTACATTTTACTGTATTTACAGTAAAAAAAAAGGTACACATAAGGGTTTTCGGATGTTCCTGCTTGAAACAATTTTTCCTTGAAAATCAGTAAATTGTAATGTAAACCATCACGATTTAATATTCTCAAGAGAAAAATTACTGTACCGCACTGTACAAATATCTGAAAATCCTCACATGTGTACCTCATTTATCGTAAATACAGTAAAATTTAGCGGTATCAGGTTTTTCGCGAAGAGAGCGCGAATCGGCGATTTCGCGAGGCCGGGATCGACGCTTTATTTTCGTCGTCCGCATCGATCCGTCCGAGGATTCGTATCGGTTTGCCAAAGGTGAAACGCGCCCGTTCCCGCGAATGTTTTCTGGGTTTATTTTCGCCGCGCGCTCCGATTACGCGCCGCGAACACCCCGGAATAGAATCGGAAGAGCGAGCGGAAAGGGATTCGGAGGTCCATTCTCGACTGCGAAAGAGATCGCGTCGAATCGCTGTTGCTCTTCTTACGCTCGAGTCCGGCGAAATCGCCGAGCAAAATTTCCCGTCGATTCTCGCCAAACTACCGATTCAACTCGATATGGAAACGGTCCTCGGACGGGAGCGCGGGCTCCCCGACGACGTCGAAGAGCGATTTCAGACGCGCGTCGTCGCGCGCGCGTTCCGGAGAAATTGACATCCGGTAGCGACTTCGCCGAGAATTCGACGACCGTTTTTATCATTAGAATACGACGTATTGTAGATATCGTCGCGAGGGTAAATATAGGAGTATCTCATTGTCAGTTGTGCAATTCGATCGTTCCGAGGGAACTGCGCGTCGATGAAAGAAAAGTGTCATAGCGTTAATGATTAATTGTTGTTTGTCGCGCGGCGCGCGAAATGCGATAAGCCCGGTTGGAAAATCGCGATCGCGATCGACGCCTTGGTTCGACGATCGAGTACCCGTAAACGGATCGCGCTCTGGGATTAAAATGTCGATTAGTGAATCATATTGAGGATTATCGAGAGAGGAAAACCAATTAAAAATATCGTTTCGCGTCGACTTTTCCAACATCTTTTTCTTTTTGTGGACAGTCACACATTCGACGATCGTTTGGACGAGCTCCGATCCTTAATTCCGGATCGGTGTAAAATTAAAGAGAACCGTAATTTTCTCTCGGACGGATGGATTTCGCGGCGCCTCTGAACTCGAGGAAATTATCTCATAGAGAACGTTTTCGTTAGCAGCCGAGTTGTCGCGAATGCGTTTGATTGCCGGCACGAATCCAACGGTGGGGTCTGAGCAGCGTTACCCGCGATAGAGGCGTAGTTTAGCGCGCGTGAGTGTTAATGACAAGACTTTAAGCTCGTGTAATTTAGGCCGACTTGTAACGAGGATAAGCGTACGTATATGTAATAATTATAGCGGTAATCACGTAAATTGCACCCACGCGTAGGTGGGTGACAAGAGAGAAACTTTGATTTACGATTTTCTCCATGATTTGCGCGTTCCAAATGATTCCGCGCCCGCTGCGACGTACCAAAAAAAAAAAAAAAAAAAAAGTTATGATCGCACGACGAGGCGAGGCGGATCAGAAAGTCTCACTGCATTCCAGAAAGAAAAAAGAAAACCTGTATCTGTAATTTGTAAGTTATATATATATATATAACGTATAAATAATATACATATACGAGGGTCGCTCCGCGTTATAGCGCGCTATAATATTACATACACACATTTACGATACGATTTAACGTAACCAACAATCTTAATATAATTAAATTATATATATATATACATATATATATATATATCTTTGAAAGAACCACAAGAGAAAATGATATTCTGTATGTACCATACTTTACGGTGGGAAGAGGCAGGAGAGAGAGTAGAAAGTATAAAGTGGAAGAAGAGATAACGCTGTTAGCTATTATGGGAATCATCAATAAATTCTATGTATCGATAAATAATATTATACGAAACGAACAATTGTTCAAGCGAGACGGAAGCGCGTCGGCTGCATTCATTTCGATCGTTCGTTCCGCTCATCTCATTCCCCGATATTCGAACCGCCCGCGTTCGTGCACCAAAATGGCTGCGATATTGTCCCAAATAAAAGGTAATCGGATCGATCTCCCCCATCGACGATCGTCGTATATTTTTCGTGCCGCCAATTTTTCTTTCGGACTGACAAATTTTGTTGTAAATTAATTCCGTCCCGGTCTTCGCATCCCCCCTCCTCACCCCTCCCACCCTCTCGCGCCCTCACCACCGAGGAACCGCGAAGGAGGACGACCCCGTTCGCCGACTAACGACCTGACGGATCTGGCGCGTCGATCCCGAGTGAGTAATGGCGATGCTAAACGACGCGTGGGCGAGATTCGAGTGGCAATGGTAAATGGTGGACCGCCGAAGAGCAGCTCGGCGATATCGACTACTGCGCGTTTTGCCGGCGAACGAAAAGGTTCGATGTACCAGGTTTCACCGTCGTATAATTATCGCGTAGTTGTATGCTCGACCTACGCTGACATTCCGCGTGACGTCTCGCCTACTCCGGAATCGTTTATTCTCCTCGTCGATCGCGGCTTTCTTGCTATTCGGATTCAAGGAGGCTTCGCGAAAACGGCGAACGGCATTGCGATTGGACGCTCGCACGGTACGAGGCTATATGAACTTGTTCGACTTGTATGGGACTCTAACGACAGGTTATCCTTCGATTTCAGCGCGAAACCAAAGAATGTAGTGTAACATTGCGTCGAATCGCAGGGAAATATGTGGAAGGTGACCAATGCGTTTTGGGAGAGATACGCGTTGACAGTCGACTAGGTGATAATTTTTTTAATTCCCGGTACCTCCGCGTCGATTGACGGAGCGTCGAGTCATTCGCGAGATGCTGCGTCGTAGTTTTTCTGTGCGATGTTTCTGAACGATTCGGATTTCCTCGTATATATACGCTCGGATTTTTCTGTACTGATAAAAGATTGTAGTTCATTTCGATGAAATGTCGGGGTGCCCTAAAAATGTTTGCGAAAATCGAAATCTCTGGAATTGTACTCTCGACCTACTTATCTTTGTCTTTCGTCGCGCTGATTATGAGAAACACGGTTATCAGTTCGATATCTCGAAGGAAATCTAAGATATCGGTGATTTCATGTACGAGAAAATTAGTTTTTTTTTCACGGAAAATCATCGATATTTCGGTTTTCCTTTGAGATATCCTAGATATATCTATAATTTTCGTAATCAGCACGAAAAAATACATAAGATAGGATGGTCGAGAGTTCAATTTTTCGCGAAAATTCAAATCTCTGAAATCGATCTCTCGACCACCCTATCCGATGTATTTTTTCATGCTGATTCCGAAAATGACAGATATATTGACGATATCTTGAAGGAAATATAAGATATCGGTGATTTCATGTATCAGAAAATTACTTTTTTCACGGAAAATCATCGATATTTCGGTCTTCCTTTGAGATATCCTCAATGTATCTATAATTTTCGTAATCAGCGCGAAAAAATACATAAGATAGGATGGTTGAGAGTTCGATTCCAGAGATTTCGATTTTTGTCAAAATCTAAGGCATATAGCTTAAGTTTTTTCAATTTTTTCGGGAAAATTGAAATCTCTAAAATCGATCGCTCGACCACCCTATCCGATGTATTTTGTCACGCTGATTCCGAAAATCATGGTTATCAGGTCCATATCTCAAAGGAAATGTGAGATATCAGCGATTTTATGTTCGAAAAAATTATTTTTTCATAAAAAAGAATCATGGATATCTCGGTGTTCCTTTGAGATTTCCTCAATATATTGATGATTTTCGTAATCAACACGAAAAAATACACAAGACAGGATGGTCGAGAGTTCGATTCCAGAGATTTCGATTTTTGTCAAAATCTTAAGCGCTGATAGTGGTCGAGAGATCGATTTACCAAAATTCGAAATATCTCTCTCAACCAGCCTGTGAAAATCGATTGATCATTGGTTGATGGGGTCGCCGGGAGCGCGAAAAGTTTATAAGAAGGGAAATATTCACGGTTTCGACAGATTTCTCTGCGAGTGGAAGCGATGTCCGGATATACCAAAATCCGGTAACCGAAATCAAGTAACGTCCGATCGAACGACGATGCACGCTTGTCAAATGAAAAATTAATATTATTCAATCTCATTTATTAAACGAACCCTCATTCTCGGCACCGATCGCCCCGCCACCTCATTCATTTCTCAATTTTGACATCGGTAGTACTTCCTCGTTCGATCCCTCCCTCTCGCCCCAATCATCCCTTAGTCGCGGGGAGAGCCGCCCGAGCGCGCGTTTCGGCCCTCCACCCCGATACCGTCCGCGTAATATCGTCGCGGTTAGACGAAGCGCACACGTCAAAGCGACGCGGAGTTTCTGCGTACCGTCTATCGACACATGACGCTGGTCGGGAGCGGCGCGTCGGCGCTCTCCGCTCGATAACGCGCGCTCGCGGTCGCAAAGAAGCGAGCCGCCCACCACCACTGCTGCGCCGCTCTCCGCCGTTCTGCTCAGCTGTTTCTGTTTACTAAACAAAGGAGCCAGTTGTACGGTGGACGGCGGACGGAACGTTCGTTCGCTCTCGTAGCTCTGTCCACCCGTGCGCGTCAATCCGACCGCCTCTCACCGTTTTCACAGCGTGTTTTATCCGCGAGCGAGCGAGAGAGACGCAGGCGGACATAGCATCGCGTGGATATCGGGTTTTCTTTGTCGTTTCTCACGTCGACGCGGACCGAGCGAGGCTCACGCACGAGAATTGGAGCGCGTTGGACGGAGACAGTGAGTAGAGCTAGAAATAGGACGGGAGCAAGGGCTGACCCGGGCCCTTGGACCGTTCTCAATATCGGCCAATCCGCGGAGCGCGACCCCGATTCTCCCGTCTTCCCTTCACCCGTTTTCCGCGATACTCCGCCGTGCCGCGACGCAACGAGCGAATTATATTTCGCGGCTCTCTCTCTCTCTCTCTCTCTCTCTCTCTCTCTCTCTCTCCCGAGAAACGGTTCCCGTCTCCGCAAATTGCCTCGACTGAGGCGAACGCGAAAGTTTCGAATTTTATGCAATCGAATCGTCTCGGCCTTACGTAATCGATTTTCGACGCGCCCCCGAAAATGCGTTCGCCGTACTTTTGCGTCGGGTCGTTTCGGGCGTCGCGAGGGATTCGGGACGCGGTATGCATAATTAAATTTTCGCTCGATAACGCGACGCGTGGGTTTGCGGTTCCGTTGGAAATCATTTATTTGTCGAAGCGAGAGGTGAGTCGTCGAGAGCCTCGTGGAATGCCGCGGAGGATTATTTCGAAGGGCGCTCGGGACGATGACCTGTGGATAAATGCGCCGCGCTACGTAGCGCCAGTCAAGGTTGGGTAAGGGCCGGGAATCGTGATACGGCCTCGCGAGACGCTCGATACACTCGTGTCGTTCGGCCTGAATTTACGCAGCGACGACGCGACCTCGACTGTTGGACTGTACTTTTCTGCGAAATAATTGTGGCGACGAGAGGAGCGACCCGGTGACGCTGCAGCGCTGTCCCCGGGTCGTTAACGGACGTTTCTACTAACTCCGAAAGCGACCGAAGCGCGCGGCGAATCGAACCGCGGCGCGTTCGAACGATATCTCGACGAACGGTGATCGCGCCGGATCATTGCCGGCTGTTTTCACTGCTCCCGACAGTGTGTGTGTGTGTGTGTGTGTGTGTGCGACGCGTATATTTTCTTTGGCGCTCTGACGAAATGGATTCATCGGCGGGCAAACCACACTCGCCGGATCGTTACAGTCGTTTTCACTAACTTCAAAGGGAGAGGACGCGCGCGTCTGGCCCGTACGCACCGTATCCCCTCACGAAACGCCGACGACGTAGACGCGAGCCGCTTCCACTTGCTCCGAAAGTGAAAGAAACCCGCGTAGAGACTCCAACCTTGACGCGTTCGAACGGCATTTTCCTTGGATTTACGACACTCGAAACGCTCCGACCGGAACATTAACGACTGGACACCTAAAGCGACGCGTAGATCCGCGACGTTCGAACGCTATTTTTCTCGAAAATCGTTCGCCACGAAACGCCGGGCTTTCCGCATGCATCGCCACTGCTCGCCGGATCGTTAAGGCGACCGTGCCGTCGCAGCGTTATTATTTCGAAAGGGAGAGACTGGCAGGGCAAGAGAGAGAGAAAGAGAAAGAGAGAGAGAGAGAGAGAGAGGCGACGCCACGGAGAACGGTGCGTCGGGCTATCGGCGGCGCGGATTTCTCGCCTATCGATTATCCGTTTCTCCAGCGGGGCTGTACGCGCGAGCGGTGCCGCGCGACGTTAAACCCGCAAAGCGAACAAAGAGGCGAGCTCGTGTTCGCGAGCGGAGAGCAAGCGAGACAACCTTGGCCGGTGAATAACGCCGCGCTGCAACGAGAGAGCGAATTCTGCGCAGTAGAAGCGTCACGTTTCCGCGGGGAGCTCGCACCGCTCGCACGCGTGACTGTTTCCCCGGTCTGATCGACTCTTCCTTTTTCCACTGCCGGCGGAGCGAAGGCCCCTTGCGTCGTTGCCCCGCGCGCGCTACGCGGATCTTCTCTCCGCGCGAGTGGAGCGCGCGTGGGAGGTGGAGGAGCGATCGATGAGGATCGCCGGCGATCCAAAGTCGAATCCGCGATGGCTCGATCGTTCAAGCGGATCTTTGCGCCGTCGTCGGTGCGAAACTTTTTGCGAACGTCCCCTCGTTCGTCTCTGGTCTCCTCTTCTTTTGGCCGATTACTCGCGCTACGCGCAGACAAGGCTTGAAGCACGATACCCGAGTGACCCAGTGTACGCGAATGCTCATGTCTGACATTTCGTAACGCGCTCCACTGACGTATATTTAGCAATGTGGCACACGGAACGTGGCGCATTGCTCGGGAGAGAGAACAGCCGTGAATTCGTATCTCACTATCTCGAAGCGGTCCTTCGCGTCGAGATACATGCGTCAGCGATGTGGATCGACTGTGTACGGGGATGGGGGGGGGGGGGGGGCGGCTCGAAATAACCGTTCCCCGTTAGGAACTTTTTTTCCGATCGTTCGACGAGACGCGCGGTTACGGCGCAAAAATAATAAGCGGCGTATCTCTTATCCGTCTTATCTGCGGTGCACCGGTACCGGCAGGTACGAGTTTTCGCAATGTACTCGTCAACGTATCCGCGTGAACGTGATAAAAAAACAACCGATTATTCGGCAAGGCCTCCCATACCCATGTTCCCCGGGAAATCAGACTCCATTTCTTTGTACCACTGCGATTCCAGTTTCGATCGTGGATTAAAAAAAGAGTTCGATCTCCCAGGCGTGACGACGCTCCTTCCACACTCATCGCGGACAATAAACACACATACGTAGATTTCTACGTATGGTACGCGCACTTACGTGGGCAGCAATGTGCGTCCTATATCAAGGTGTCCCCGTCTCGACTCGAAAATGACTGATATCCGTCCAAACGTTGAATTCCACCGGAAGTGGTATACATTTAAAGCGATCACACACACACACACGGTCTGACGAAGTGCCAGTGCACCGACGTAGCGTCGGTGCGACGCGTGCATGTGCATAGCGCGGATGATGCGTGAAAATTTGGAAATTTACGCAGTCGCGTCGGAGTAGGAGGAGGAGGAGGAGGAAGAGGATAGAATGGCGCGCGGTCGGGAGTGCGCGTGGCTAGGTGAGAGGCAGAGGGGTTGGAGGGGGGAAGCAAGGTGTACCGAGGCAGTTGATAAACTCGTCAATATCCCCCTCCACCTCCGCTCCTCGATAACAGTCCGATAAATACTCACGCGCGCGCGTGTCCGTATATTCTGCGTACATATGTAAGGAATTACCAGCTGCGCTAAAATACGTAGTGTGAACGCTTGGAGAAAATTTTATTCGAATACGAACCCACTAAAAAGTTTATTCCTCGCATATAGGAATTTTTTCATACGCGGGAAAAATTAAATCGTAGCATTTTTATAAAGTAAGTTACAGGTAAGTTTCGGGACCACGCCAATTTATTGTTACGGTAACTACGATTTTAGTAAATTACAGCGACACTTTTGCAACTTCGACAAATTTTACTATAATTTTTACTAAAATTGTAATTATCGTAATAATAAGTCAGCCTTGTCCCGGAATTTACCACAAATTTTGTAAATGCTATGATTTTTTTTTTCCCGTGCATCGAACAAAGATTAAATTTGAATGAAATAAATGCTTGTGCGTATCGCAAGAAATTAATTTTCTCGAAACTTTGGTTTGCTTCTTGTAGATAAATTCCTTATTGGTCATAAATAAATGTTTCTACTATAGGTTCGCATTCAAATATACTTTTCTCTGGGTGTATAGGAAGACGTTGCTACCTAGAGAGTAAAGAGAAGAGTGCTCGGTTCATTTATGACAGCGTCGTCAGCCAGACTCGCTGTATTCCAGACATACGGGGGTATCCTAGTTTTCGTCCCCGATGTTTCGTTGCTGATGTTTCCTAATTTTTTTTTTTCCAGGCCACACGTAGAAACGCTCGTAAAAGCAAACGCGTCGCGCACCTCTACTTCCTCGAAGCGGCGCAGCGTCGTCGAACTTTCCGGTTCTCGCGATCGTCCGGGATACCGACACCCGACCGAGAGACTTCAGGCGACCGCGAGAAAGTTTTCCGCTTCTTCGCTACCGTTCGCTCGCTCGCGTTCGCGAATCTCCGACTTCCTCTTTATTTTGCGGTTCCCTTTTCTCCTCCCGAATATTATCCAGTTTTTCCTTTCCCCGGGTTTTTTGCGCACGCCGATCGCCGCGACGACGAGATATAAAGGTCTCCGCTCTCTCTCGTCTCACCCGAGCGCTCCGCACGTGGTGCGCGCGTCTTTCCCGACGCTCCCTCGTAGCAGGAATTTGCGCGCGAGAAGAGACCGAGAAGAAGGACGCGCGCGCTCTCCGCGGCATCCTTCCACTCGCGGAGAATTCCGGGTGCGCGAATCGCGCTACGTGGCTCAGTGCGCCAGCGTTGGCGATCTATGCCTAAGCCGCGGGCTTGCGGCGGCGCGGAGAAAGTTAATTTCGCATGGCCGTTGAACCGATCGCGATTACGTAGGTGAGCAGAGAGTAACACCGACGGTTACCAGCAGCGCCTTCGTTGCAACAGACGCGGTCGTGGTGTGGGTATATATAACGCTGCCGAGCGATAGCGGGCCGATGCAACGTGGCCACTCGAGAAAACTATGTTTATTTTTGCCTCATTTTTTCTCTCGGCCGGAGGTACCACGCTGGGCGAAATTTACTCGTCGGACATCGAGTGGAGTCTACGTCGTTGAAAATTCGCTCTTTAAATGAGAGAATATTCATATTTTTTAATTTAACTTGTAATATCCGTACATATATTTAACAATTAACACACGTTTACTGTCCCACGAGTCACATATGTTTCATAGAGAAACATCGCTGTACGTCCATGTGAGACATATGTGATTCATTTGCCATTGCTGTATGCACGATGATTTCATTTTTGGACGCTGTGGCATCGAAAAAATTCCTTATGGGGACAGTCAACGTGTTAACGAAAAAGAAACGGTCCGAAAAGATAACTGTTCACTGAGTTATTTCTCTCTATATAAGATTGTGACGTCATCGAAAAGCTAGAAATACGCACTTTTGCCGAGTAATGAGTGCGAGGGAGACAGTCTTACTGGACGATAACGTAGTGGCATTTCAAAATATCGTATTCCATTTCTGATAAGGGGGGAAATGAAAAATGAAAAAATACGTTGTCGATAATTTTCTCCAAATATCCGAACCAAAGTGTTCAAATTTAATTGCAAATCGACAAAAACGCGTCGCGGTCCGTTTTCTCAGGCGAACAAAGCCGCTCGATTCGAAAGACCGTGTATAATCGTAACTGCAAATAAAGCGCTCCGCGGCTCCTCGAACGCAATTTCTTCCTCAATCGTAGCGTAACGCCGCTCGCTCGCGGACCTCGCGGTTTCGCCCCCTATTGGCGCGCTTCCAAACCCTGCGATTATTTTCTTTCCATCAACCGCGGGCGCGTTGACGTAATCCCGAAATGCAGATCACCCCGGCGATATAACGGGAACGCGCGACCTCGAGACGGCGTCGCGGCGCTCTGACATTTCACGCGCGCGCGCGGTTTCCCGGAACGCGATCATTTTCAAATCGACGCTCGCAGCCGTCGTCGACGCGCGGCGCTATTCCTCGCGTAGGCGCACGCTGCGCACTCCGCACGGTGACACACGTGTGCGTGCTGCGTCGTCTCGAAGGGGGGATCACCGGGACCGGTTTCCAGCTGCGGCGCAAAAAGACAATGGTCGACCTTAGCCGATATGGTCAGAACGGGACACCTATAGCGTACCCCTCAGCCGTGGCAACGCGGTCGTCGGTTTTTCGAACGCCTCGGAACGCCTGGACACGCGTAGTACGAAGGAGACGCGTCTCGTTCCAAATTCCGTCAGTTACTCCGGAACGCTCGAGGGCGGAGGGAGTGGAGGAACTCTTGATTTTCGAAGCGTACCGCGCGCTTCGTTCTAACTATTTATTCAAGGGAGAACCTCGAAGAGATTCGCTCTCCCCGGAAATATCTATCGGGACTCGAGTTCGATCGATTCTCATCCCGGTTCCTTTATTCCCCCGCAGAATGCTCTAAGATGCCGTCCCTCCTGGAAGCCCTGGAGCTGAAGTACGGCCGTTCCACGACGGACTGTTCGCTGACCGACGAGGAGACGGAGACGATGAGCTCCTCCCCCAAGACGGCCCTCTCCGTGAGCATCTTCATCCCGAAGAAATCGCCGCGTCATACCGTGCCGGCGTTGCTGGTGCTGCAGGACTGCGACATCGAGTCGGCCGGCAACGACGACGAGAAGCTGCGCAACAAGTGCAAGAACGTCGAGGAGCTCGATCTGGCGCAGAACAAGCTCTCCGAGTGGAGCCAGGTCTTCGGCATACTGCAGCACATGCCGAAGATCAAGTTCGTCAATCTGAGCTTCAACAGCCTCGCCGAGAGCCTCGACGCCAAGGACGGGAGCTACGAGCAGCTGAGGAATCTGGTGCTCAACGGCACGCGCGTCTCCTGGTCGACCGTTCAGGGTCTCGTCCGGCTCCTCAAGAACCTCGAGGAGCTCCACCTCTCTCTGAACGAGTACAAGACCGTGGAACTCGAGTGCCGGAAGGAGGACGACCGGAACGAGTCCCTGAGGAAGCTCCACTTCACCGGGAACCCGATAGAGGCCTGGTCGGAGATCTCGAAATTGGGTTACGCCTTTCCCAATTTGGAGAGTCTCGTGCTGGCGGAGTGTCCGATCAGCTCGCTGTCGCCGGAGGAGAATCGGAACAACGTGCGCGCGTGCAACGGACGGGGCAACGCGGAGGAGAAGTCGTCGGCGCAGGCGGAGGACAGCGAGAACATGAACTTCGCAGAGACGACTTCCGCCGAGAATAGGATATTCTCCGAGGAGATCGCCTACAACAGGACCGAGTCGGAGTCGGAGTCGAGCGGCACCAAGGTCAGATCGGCGCACGACCCTTTCAGGATGCTCAGGTTCCTCAATCTCAACGGCACCCTCTTGTCCACGTGGGACGACGTCGAGAGACTCGCCAGGTTCCCGGCCCTGAAGTCGCTGAGGATGCAGGGTTGTCCGCTCTTCGAGGTGGGTGGACGCGAAACGCTCGATCGCTCGGGATGGCGTCAGAGAGACTCGCGTTTCTTTGCTCCTTTCGCGGGCCGCCGCGTCCACTTTCTATTTCTCTTCTCGGCGCGTTTCTTCGTCGCCGAATTTTGCGCCGTTTCTCGCGTAACGCCGCGTTTTTTTTTGTCGCAGAGTCCTCGAGAGTACACCGAGCACGAGAGACGGCAGCTGCTGATCGCCAGGCTTCCTAACGTGGAGACGCTGAACGGGGGTGGCGTCATATCGTCGCAGGAGCGGGAGGACGCCGAGAGGGCGTTCATTCGCTATTACATGGATAAGCCCGAAGCGGATCGACCGGAAAGGTGAGGCCTTGGGTCGAAGATTTGCCTGAAGCTCTCGTCGATCGATTCAAATTTGACTCTCTTCGCTTGTAGATACTCCGAGCTCGTGGGTATTCACGGGAAGCTGGATCCCTTGGTGCAAGTCGATCTGACGCCGGAGAAGAGGGTGAAGGTGACGTTCACGTATGGAGATCTCGTAGAGGTGAGTCGATGTTCTTCAAAAAAATCGACTGTGTCGAGATTGAGTTCAAGAAGTTCCTTTCTCATATTACCGCGGTGGTTTGAACGTTTTTTCGTAATGCGAGAGGGATCGCGTTTCATTCTTCAGGTACGATCAGTAGACGTATACAGAACAGTCTTCGAGCTGAAAACGAAGCTGGAGTCGATGGTGAAAATTCCGGCGAACAGGATGAGGCTCTTCTACGTGGATCAGGTGAGTCGAATCGTTACGATTAACACGGTCATCCCTTTTTCAGAATTTTTGGTTTCTCGAGCGTCATGCTAAGAACCACGAGATCACGATTTAGAACGTCTTTCCTCCGCTTCCAACTCCGACCTCTCCTCGCCACGTTCCCAAATCCCTAACAAAGCGGCACCTACCCGAGGTAAGCCGCTTAGCGCCCCTGATATTAGACTTAAATGATGAAAACTCGACTTTGCGCTTTTGTCGCGAATTCAATGACATTCGAAAGAAATGCTGGAAGCGGTGGGAGAGAGTTGAGAATTATTTTCTTTTATTAGAAATGACGGTAATTGTTTTTGTCATTACGAGTATCACCGTTTCGCACAGGTTATGAAAGCTACGTACGGTCCCGAAGAGATGACGTATCCGAGCAAGCAGCTCTACCGATACAACATAAGAAACGGTGACGAGATCATCATCGACAGCAAGCTGAATCGCGTAGCGTCGTCATCCTCGAGTACTTCCTCCGTCCGGACTTGAAGGGATACCGCGAAAGAGGATGAAAAACGCCGAAGAAGAAGTCCGACGATTCACCGTTTGTGAAGATTCGGGGTTTTCGAAAGTTTCCGATTCCGATCCCGGTCGCGGATCACGACGACGATTTTAACCGTAGACCGAGAAATCTGGAGACGACGGTTTTGATATGTACGTTCTAAGCATTAATCTCTAGCGGCTATATTTATCGATTCTTCGGGGTTAAGAATTGGTACGAGTTCACGACGGTACGACGAAAGTTTGTCAGGTAGATGAGATCGTTTGGAGTGTCGATTGGTTGCCTTCCATCAGGCGCAGCTGTGGTCGGCAATGTTGCGCCTGTGGAAGGCAACCACGAAAGAAAAGTGCTGCGAAGATATAAAGCGTGTTATCCTATACACGCGAAGAAGAAGAAGAAGAAGATGAAGAAGAGAAACTGTACCCTAAAATATTCTATTCTCGTAGACGAGGATCTATTGAAAAAACGATTAGATTGTTTAAAGAGGAACGAGCCAGATAAGTTTCCATATGATTTCCTCTATTGCCATTGGAATGCGAGATTAGCCATCGCTAGATCGTCGTGGACGGCAAAATCGAACGAAAGGAGTCAATTAATCGATTTTACTGGTCCGATTCAAAGTTTCGTCAATTTTTGGTGCTCTCAAAATTTGCACAACTTTTCCAACTAAAGTCGCGTGAGCTTGGAGATAAAATGGTTATTAAAAAAAGAACTGATGCACGCGAAATCGATTTAAAATGGAAGTAAGAAATGGTAAAAAATGTGGTATTCGCAAAAGAAAATCAGAAAAAAAATGTTGATTTCTCGTGCGACGTGATAAAGAGAATCGGAAAGGGGAGGAAATATTTTTGTAAATTTTCGAGAGGCACGTTGCGCGTTTAGAAGAAGAATTGAGAGTAATCGCGATCGCGTTATCTCTGACGACAATCGACATTCTCAATGCGGAAAAGTCGAGTGGATAGTGCGATCGTTCGATACGCGACTGAGCGGAATGTATACACGTCAGTACACTCATTAATATATGCACCAAGATGTTGCGAATGCATCCTCGTATAGCAAACGTACGGATCGAGGCGATGGATGGGAACCGATCGATACCGATAAGTAGTCCGCCCCGTTTTCGCGCTATTACCACGCGCGTCGGTTATATACTTAATTGAAGACTCGTGCATTTAGAGAAGGAGGAAAATGAATAACAAAGATGGGCCGGTGAACATGGAATGAATAACCTTGAAGAGTCACTTAGTGCCTGTCTCATTGTTAGCGCGTAAAACATAAATATTTCTAACACTGCCCTGTAAATACATAATTATTATTGCCAAGGCTCCGTACATAAGACGCCTGGCTTTTCCCTTACGTATGTGTGTATAAAAAAAGAAGCCGGAGTTCACATCTCGGTGTGGTAACCGGAAGGTTGCCACTTCCCTCTTCCCTCCCTCGCTTCGAAACTACCGGAAGTGTCGACGTCGACTCCCAAAGTCACTCGAAATGCTCTCGGAATTTTACCGTTCGACTTAACGATATTTAACGTAGCTAAATGTCTACGACGAATAACGAAACGAGATGCAAAAACGAAGCAACGCTGATATTCCCTTTGATGCGTCAAATTTCGGAAATGGAAATTTTTCTCGTTGATTTCATTTGATATAATTACGAAAGCCCTCCTCTTTTTTTTGTGCTGGCGCAAATGTACGTACTAACAAAATAAATCATTTCTATACAAAAAATGCGTAATGGATTCACTCCTATTTTCTTCGGTTTTTTATCCTTTTCCTGCAGACAGCAGAGTGTGCTCGATAAAGAGGTGAGTCTCGACCGCGACTGTTTAAAATTCTGAAGCCATACGACTTCCTCTCTTCGCCTTCTTATACATATAGATAAACTACGGATGATATGCCGAAGCTAGCAGCCAGCAGTAGATACGTTCCGTCCTACGTCCGCCGTCTTACCGAAAACTATACGACGACTACGAGTAGGCATCCACGGTGCGTTTTCCCCGCTGAAAATTACTCGAAATGCATTTCAGCGGAAATGTTCGTTACCCCGATGACGCGCCACGCCGCTCTTTTCTCCGCCTTGTCGGAAACTACGCGATAAAGCGATCAGGGGCCCCTTTCTACAACTCACTCGCAAAGTGGCGTATACGCATCTTAGCCAATAGACCAATCAGGATCAAGTACTCCGTTGTGGTGGGGGTCCTGATTGGTCTACTCGCTAAGAAACGTATACGTTTCTCTTGCGAGTGAGTTAGAGAAAGGGGCCCCAGGGGTCTCCTTACCTGAGAACCCTGCCTACGTTACAACAAAGGGCCTTTGCACACGACATTTTTTAAACTAGCTGAAGTATTGAATAATAGACGAAACACTTCGATCTCCCGAATTGACAGCTATCGGGAAATCAGACATTTGACACTTTTCGCGCTCTCACGCAGTACACACAGCGCACTCTTCTCAAGCCATCTCTATAAATATCAAATTTTCAACCGTCGGCAAACACTGCCGAAAACAAATTTCATGTTATCGGCCATAGGTATCGGCGCTTGAGCGGTTTGGGCTCGGATATGCGGTATGAAGGCCGGACGGTGGCGACGCCAGCAGACCAGTGGCGAAAGCACGAAATGCCAAAATCTCGTATTGACTATTGACTATTGATATTGAACGCAAAGGCGTTCCAATTCCTGTACAGATACTCTCGGTCGGAGGGTCGGTCGGACGGTCGGACGGTTTTATTAATTCCATAATCTCGACCGAGATTATTGATACCTCCTCGCATTCGAGAATACTCACAATTCTCCGATGAAATACTCGACGCGACTCGCACCCCCTAACTCGCCCCGCGAATTAACCACGCCGTACCGAGCCACCCGTTCGTATCGCCCCCCTCGGCATCGGGACACCCCTTCGCCGTTCGCCGTACAAACTCGCGTCGCAGGTGGCGCCGTTTTATCGTCACAAAACAACCCCCCCCCCCCCCCCCCCCCCGGCCCAATTTAGTCGTAGCGCCGAGTCTCGCGCCAAGTCCAAACACCGCGTCTCGCCGCGTCTTCGGCGGGGGCGGCCATTACCGCCTTCACTGCTCTGCCCCGGCAGTTGGCAAACGTGCGACGGGTGCCGATGGAAGGGGGATGGCGGTGGGGGTGCGCTCCATTCATCGATCGGTGGACGCCTGGCGCCGCGACGGCCCCAAACCGAAAGGAGACGCCGAGGGAGCGCGAGTGTCGGGGCGCTCCTCTTCGACGCCTCTTCCGAAACGCCGGGTTGGGAAAAAGTCATGAAGACGACGTGAACCGCGACGGCGTGTCGAGCTGCGCGGTCTACGAAACCCCGACGTCCGGTCCGTGCGGAACTCGCGATGTGAGCTCGCGGGGGAGGGGGGCGAAGGCCGTGTCACAGTCGTAGCGTCGAGCAGCGGGACGAATTTCCCGGAGCTGGAACAGGAGCATGGAATAGAGCGCGGGATCGATTGGAACCTGATAACGCGGGGGCAATGCCGGGGTAAGTATACTCGGTAGCGTGCGAGAAGGGGCGAGCGCGCGCGTGTCGCGTACGGGGCGATGAAATTTGACCGTGATAATTGGATCGGTGAACCCGCGGGGACGGGGTTACGTTGTTTCGCTGGCGAGGGAGGGTGAGGAGAGCGTACGACGCGTGGGTCACGATTGAAAATTGACCTCGTTTGCCTTATCGATCACGATGCGATTCGACGTGAAGACGAATCGGTCGGCGTTCCGGGGAGACGCTCGACGCGGTGCTCGCGCGGCTTTTTCCGGCGGCTGCAGAGCCGCTTGAGTATTCAACGGGCGCCTCGCTTAATTGTTGCGGCGGAGGAAAAGGATGTTATAGTGGGGAAGAGTTCGGATATTCGTGTCGTTCTCGGACGGACGATCAGTCCGTGCATGTCCGTTGCGTTCGCGCTGCGTACCGCGGTACTCGTCGAACGTGATCGACTCTGCGACGGGCGACGGTATTGTAGTTTGTGGCGTGACTCTTCGCGCGAGTATTATCAGTCGCGAAGGGACAAGCTCAGCGCGAGATGTCCGTCAAATTCAGGGAGTTTTCTTCCGATCAGTGAAATACGCGAACCCGAGTGAAACGCGAGAAATGTAGCACAAATTGTCGAGGTTCGAAATGTGTGAACGACGGTTTCGATGACACGGGGGAAGCGCTTCGTATCCGGTAACACACGAGGCAGCGTTGCCGCTTGAATTAATTCATTCCGCGATCCAATATAGGAAGCTGTCGTTCCCGCTGTCCGAATCCACGTCGCGTTTACGTCGAACGAATTGTTATTCCGCGAGGGCCGACGACAGTTCGGTAAACTCACCCCCGAAGCCTCGCCGCTCTGGCACGACCGGCACTTCGCGGGGGAGCGAATGTTTTATTCAGCGAAGAGAATGATAACACCGATAACGATTCATCCTTCGGCTCCTTTGACACCAAAACGCAGTTATTGGCTCGTAATCGACGAGCGACAAATTCGTCGCCCTGCGGAAATCGAGATAACAGGTCCAAAGAGGGAACGTCGCGGCGGTCGACAATCGCGAGCCGTTGACCTCGCTGTTAATTATTTACCCGAGTCGCTCCATTCTCGACTTACTTTTCGAAACGAAGGCGATCGATCGAGCAGAGGTTCGATTTGGTCGAACGCGGCTACTGATGTTTAATTACGAGTCCCCCGGTGGGACGTTCTTTAGCGAACAATTCCATCGATTATCGGAGAAATTAAACCCCGGCTATTTTAATTCAACAATCACGACGTCCGCGGGAGAACGTGCCGAATATTTATTCTCGGATGATTACGCGGGGGGAGAAAGGTCGAATGATCGTTCGATTTCCGCAAGAGGAAATTAAATATTCTTAATTTCGTACACTCTGAGAAAAAAATGTACTTGATCGAAATAAACGTGCCTTTGGATAGTCCCAAGAGCACATTTATTCGATTTAAATGAATATCGATTTGATTCAAATAACATCTAATTAATTCAATGATCTAATATTTGCGTCCAACCGATATTCATTTAAATCGAATAAATACGCTCTTGGGACTATCCAAAGGCACGTTTATTTCGATCAAGTAAATTTATGTCTCAGTGTACCAACCTCTCTAATTCGTCGATCGACGTTCGATCAGTCGCGCACCGGATGCATTTCCCCGGAACGGTTGTTCGAAAAAGCGCGGATATCTGAAAATACCACGACCCACGAAAGCTCCGGGGCGGTGCTCCCTCACGGAAAACCGAGGTCAGCGTACCGACTTTCGCACTCTCACCCCTATTTTAACCCGAGCAAAAAGGCGGCGTGCGCGCGCGATAGACCAGAAAAGAATTCGGTTCGGGGCCGATAATGTGCGACGCGGAGCCGCTATAAATAGGCGCCTCTTATTAATAGGAACTATAAAGTTATCCCGAAGCCTCGGATACGCGCACCTCGTTCCTCGGTATCACGGCGTCCCGTTTTCGAGGGGAATCGGCACTCGGAGGAGAGCGCATTCCTCGAACCGGAAAAAGTTGCGCTGCACGGAACCCCTCTCGCATCGAGGGCGGTTTCGACCCTTTCCGGATACCTATTGGCACGATTCCATGCCGCTGAAGCCACTCCCGCGAATATGTACACATACACCCGCGTCGCGACGTCGGGAGCCTCTCTCGCAGTCGTTTGAGCTCGCTCGATTCGACCCGAGATACTTTCTGCATTCCGGGCTAAGCGTCTGCGTGGGTGGGAAGGGGAGGGTGGGTGGGCGATAAATGCCTAACGCGACGCGAGTTTAACGAACGCGATACACGAGGCTCGGAAAAAGAAGGCGTCTGGGTGTAAACTGTAACGGAAGCTCGCGTCTCTCTTCGGTGGCGCGCGAGTTTTTAATTCTCGCCCCCCGACGTGGTCTAGGAGAATCCTTTGGAATATCGTTCATCCTGTTGCGCTTCGCTTTCGGCGAGCGTTCGCCAAGCATCGACGCGGAATTGGGAGACTGGTAGAATCTTTGACGCGTTCTCCGTAGTATGCGGTGCGGAGTGCCGCTCGGATCGTCGATCCTTTCGCCAGAACTTAATTGAGCTTTCGTACCGAACTGGAGCAGAGATATGGGAAGCTGGCATTCGAGTGGAGGAGTGCTTCAACCCCGATGCGATGCACCGAGTCGAGGAGTGTGTCTAGACGGAGTTAAATGGGAGCTCTCTCTCTCTGTCACTCTTCAGGATTGCTCGGTGAGACGCGATCGTTATTTCGACCCGGAGGAGCTCAATTGAGAACTACAGCTCGAACTGGGGCGATCCATAAACGTCCGACGATAGAACCCGAACGCTTCGGAACGATCCGAAAACGGAACGCGCGTTATCGCTCGCTCGCGTACCTCCGCAACGCGCGCGTTCTAACCGATTCGTCCTTCGCGCGAGGCGTACTAATTCTCCCGCTAATTATGACTCTCTGGAAAAATTTATCCGATTGTTCCGAGCGGCGACTCTTTACTGGTAGACTTCCAAGGACGCACCGCACTGAGAAAACTAATTCGGTTAAAATAACAAAATGCATCTGGTTAAAGGCGTTTAGTTATTTTAACCAAAAAGAGTGGTCGGTCAAATCAAATAGATGGAGAATTCGTTATTTCACTAAACGATTTGGTCATCGTCTTCAGGATTTTGGTCAGACCGACCGTTATTTTTCTCAGTGAGCGCTCGAGAAAGAGTCACGACGAGATTTATTCTTAAAACTCTTCGGCTCGCGCAAACTTCCAACGAAATGCTCTGCGCGAAAATCGAAACAAGAGCCTCGAGAGAAGAGGGAATAATTCCGATAGCCGCGCGACTGCCGTTCCGCCTCGGGCCAAGCCGCTACAGTCGTTTCACCTTAACCTTTCCGGCGTGACCTAGCCGAACGAGAAGTTTTCGGAGGGCAAATCGATCCGGGGGGGGGGGGGGGAGGTCGCGAATACACCGCCCGAATATAATGGTGGGCGAGCGGTCGCACGCCGGAATTAAAGGACGCTTCCTGTTTTCCTGCTTTCAGCGTTCGCGGGCAGTAATCGGTAAAATGGCGTCAGGCGTACCGAGCACCCATCAGAAAAAGCTGGGACCGGCGCCAATCGCATCCTTCGAAGACCTTTCCGACGAAGTGGAGAACGTGAGTCCTTGAATTATGGTCGTCCCTCGCGGGGGACTCCTGAAAATTAGTTTCCGAGGGCCGCTTCTGTATCCACGCGTCGTATAGTTATACCGTGCCTGCCTGTAATTCCCTCCTCCTCTCGCCGAACGTGACGTTTATCCGAATTGGAATTCAGGGCGAGGCGACGGCACGGATGCCCGGAATCGTGGAGGTGACGACGCCCGTAACGCCGGGAAGCTCCCTGAAGACTCCCAGCACGCCCAGGATCGACATAAGCCGGGCGAGCAGCTCGTCCCATCATGAGGACAGCAACAACTCCAGGGAGTCCTCTCCGGAGAGGGAGCTGCTCGGTGGTAAGCGTTCAATGACACGGTTTTTCCATGTAGAAGCGGTGATTGATTCGCGACATGGAAGTAGCAAAGGTCGCCCACTTTGATGGCGATTATCTCGGTATCCATACGATTTAGGGCAAACTTGATAGGATACTTTTTAAAGATTACATTTTAAACTACAAAAAAGTTCTACATCGATGTAAGCGAAAAGTTCACACATCACGAGATAATCTCGATGAAACTGGATCCGGCTTCGCTTTACCCCGCATCGCTTTTTTCTACTTATCATTCACATCGAGAGGACTCTATTTCGTTGCCGAAGAGCTCCTAGAAATCACTATAGCCACGGAAATACTCGCGAAAAATAACATCACCGTCTTCGACGTGCAGGCGCGGAGCCTCCGCCAGGCAGCAAATTGATACTGGGCTACAAGGAGGACGTCCAAGACTTGAGATCCTCGACGGAGGAGCTGGAGCTTCGCGACCCGATCCACGAGCAGGATCTTCGGAGGGACTCGAGAAAAATGGCTCGCAAGAGGAAGGAGGACGGGACTCAGTCGGAATACGGCGGCACCAGGTCACTCCAGGAGAGGGAACGCAAAGACAGCAACTGCTCCGAGATCATCCTGCTCAACATCAGCGGCAGGACGTCCAGATTGTCTTCCGTGGGTAGCCAGGGCTCCGGCGTGTCCGGGAAACTCTCCGTCGTCTCAGCCACTTCTTCGAGGTACGTCGATCGACCACGGAACGTAGTTTCGACGCTTCCGGAGGATCGATCGTTATATTTTGTCCGGGGTGGCGCCTTCCATCCCTTCCGCTTCGCGATTCATGGAAGGAGAGGAAACTTTTTCGCGCCTCTTAATGGAAAACAAAGCGGAAGCGCAAAGAAACGCGACGTTGATTGATTCGCTGCGTTCGAACATTTATCATCGACGCGTCCGTTTATCCTCGATTTGAAAAAAAAATCCCCGAATCACGCGCAGTCTTTGATATTTCGACGTGAATAATTGTGAAATTCAATCTCGACGGCCCGAATTCGATAACGTATCTCAGCTGTCCCTCCAAGGTCGCCGAGTCCGCACAAGTGTCTGCTGGAAACGTCCTTCTGCGGCAGCAAGCCGCGCCTGGCGGACAACCTGACGGAGCCTTCCAAGCCGGAGACGGAGGACCTCGAGAAGATACTCCTGCAACGCGAGGCGGACACCACCAAGGCCCTCATACCGGAGGACATAAAAGTACCGATCGTCGGTGGAAACCTCAAGCCGGATCCGCTGGATAAGCCGAGGAGACGCGGGCGCGAGGAGAGGAGGGAGATTTTCAAGCGGGAAGTCGAGATCACGAAGAAAGTTCTGGAGAGAGTCAACATAGACGTAGGTCCTACTCGAAAGGAATACTCTGATCTCGACTCCGCGGTCGCGAATTCTCGTATCAGGCGACAATTTGAAAATTCCAGGTCCCCGTCCTGCGGAGGCAACCGGAACCGCAGAAGGGCCTCCAGGAGGTGCAGAAACCGGCGACGCTCGACCTTAACGACAAGAGGAAAAAGCCTCAGAACTTCAAGGAAATCGTTCAGACCCCGCCCAACGCGAGCAGCGCTATCACCGGAAGCCCCAAGCTGCCCAGGCACCAGAAAGTCCGCGACCTCGACGGCTCCAGGACGCCCAGTCCGTCCTCGGTCTCGCGGAAGAGCAGCTTCGCCTCCCTCTTCAAGGCGAGGACCGACGGCGGCAGCGCGCTGAGCCCCGAGTCGCCCACGCCGAGCTCGAAGCCTCGACGGAGTCTCACGTCGAAGATCAGGGACACCACCGAGAGCCTGAGGAGTCGCTCCAAGTCGCGCGAAAGGGTCACGGTGGATCGCAGCGCCTCGCTGAAGAAGGACGCGAAGAACAAGGGGGTCTTCTCGTCGACGCTGAGCCTCTTCAAGAAGCGCGAGCGAAAGAAGAGCGGCGACGAGGCGACGGGGACGCCTCTCGACGGCGAGCACCCCTCCCTCGAGAGCATCGGCAACGTGGAGTTCACGTTCAACTCGGACAGGGAGCGCAAGAAGGAGGAGTCCATTTTCATAAGTCTGCACGCCGACGACCGAAACTACGAGGTCGCGTTGCCCTCGGAGAGCGTCTCGATACCCCTGGAAACGCCGACGAAGCTGTTGGACGAGTACGAGTCGGAGCCGCGATCCGGGAACATCGTGACCGAAGCGTCGATCGAGCATCGCTCCTCGAATCAGGTGAGGACCGAGGCGAAGATCGAGAACGTCTGTTCGAGAAGCTCGTCGAAGGAGAGCGAGCAGCTGCCGCAGAGCGCCTCGAAGGATTCCGTGGCTTCGAAGGGTTCCGCGAAGGACTCGAAGAGTCAGGCGCAGAGCGCCAAGGCCTCCGCCGCGAGAGAATCGACAAAGTCGTCGGTGCCGAATGCCGTGGAGTCGAGGCTGTCCAACAGCTCGTCGAAGGAGTCGATCGCGAAGAGGCCGGAACCTGGTCAGATCGTGAAACCCAAGCGGAAGAGCAAGGAGAGGGTGGAGCAAGTCGCTTCGGAGGAGACGCGTTCGTTTAAGACTGAGATTAACGGTGACGAGCCGCCAGACGAGGTGCAATTCGAGAGGGACGCGAAGAGGCTCGATCGTCTGGACGACGGTTCGAAGATGGTCGACGGTCTGGTCAAGACGCCCAGCGTCGTTTCGGATCTCGATCGCAATAGTTCGGAGTCCGAGAGGGATTCCGAGATAGAATTTATCGGGAATAAAGCGGAGAAGGCGGCGGAGGAACTGCCCGACGAGAGGAAGGGACTTTTCTACGAGGAGAGCTTCGAGGAGGACTTTCCGTACGTACCGACGACGCTGCCACTCGAGAAGAGCGTCGCCGTTCCGATACTGCCGGTGAAACAACGACTTCAAGAAGTAAGGTAATATAATCGATTCCACGACGCGTCGTGTCATTCGTACGATGAAAGGCATGTCTGGGTCGTACCGCGCCATACCTCAGTCTCCTCGACTTCGTTGAATTTATCCAGTAGATTATCGGCGCGAGATGGTAACGTTGCATACGGATCGTCGTCTCTTCTTCCACAGAACGATCCCCATCGAGCGGCCAAGGTCAACGACTCCGATAAACCCGACCCTGCTCGACGAGTTCGTCATGCAGACGTCCCTCGACGAGCGGAGAGTCGAGAAAATGAAGATCTCACTTCCGCGAGAGGACAGTTTCAAGCTGAAGAGCCCGAGGAAGCAGGCGGCCAACACCTTCACCGAATTCGCCGGTAAGGTACCACCGGACGGCGGGAGGAGGAACGCCGGTAAGTCGCCCAGCCCTCCGCCACTTCCGCCGAGAGCGCCGACGAGCAGGCCGACCAACTGGATCAACTTTGAAGAAATCCCGGAGAAGCGCAAGGCCCCGAAGAGGATCCAGACGATACCGCGTCCCGAGGACGAGGTGAAGGGCGGCTACAGCTACGTGCAGCCGGAGGAGTGCAGGTGCGAGTGCCACGAGGAGTCCAGGAGGGCTTCCCTCAGGGAGACCGCGACGACCACCGCCACCATGGTGAACACCTGTACGAGCAACGGGGAACGTCCTTGTAACGGTGAAAATTGTACGGTGCCAGCGACTTCGGGCGATCGCGCCAGCATCGTCAGGTAAACGCATTAGGGTACGATTCCAAATCGACATTCACATATCGACGTCGTACGAACGATCCTCGAAGACGTTGGTGATGAGTAGAAGTTTCTTCATCTACTTCCAGTGACAGCTCTCCGGAGTACAGCTTGAGTATCGAGGACTCGGCGACTCTGGCGCTTCTGGGTACCGCGAAGCCGTTCGGGATGGATTTGGACGTGAGGTCTAATCGGTCGAGCATCATATCGCAGGAAGAGACTGACGACGCGCACTGAAACGAGGCGATTTCAGGTTCGATCGTCGCGCTTATCGCTCGTTCTCCGGGATCGACTCGACGGGAGGGGTTGCTGAACGATAAATTTACATACCTACGGCGCACCGGAGTTTAAGCCGGAAGATAAATATTATCTAGAGGTAAAGAAATTTTGACACGCGCGCGAGCGACACGTTGTTGTATCTTTGAACGGTTGATTTTGGACGTTGTTGTGAACGAGTGCTCGAGTTCACGAGGAGAGGTAAGAAGCGGGGAGGGGCCGTCTGCCGAGGCGGAAAATCGAACGTATAGCGATTAGTTGTTCGATTATTTCACGTGGCCGGAGAGATACACTCTTTTTCAGCTTTCTCGTGAAAAGAGACGTATTTCTCCGGCTTCACCTGCAGACGCCCCTTCACGCCTGGCAACTCTGCATACACGCACGCGTCTCGTACAATATCCCCGCAGGGGCATCCCATCACTTGTCATCCAATTTTCCAGAAACGCGCGAAGTACATTAAAATGTAAGTCATCGACGTACCACGATTAGACGTATATCTCGTTACAATAGTAATCATCGCGGAGAAGCCATTTGACCATAGGCGAGTCTGCTGGAAAATGTTTCGCTCGCGAAGTAGAGTAGGTACATGAGTATTTGATCGCGGCTTGCCCTGAGTATATTAAACCGAATATCACGAGGCACAATGGTACACAGGCATATTTCATTCGCTCGCTACACTGACATCCCGAAAGTAAATCATTCGCGCTTCGGATACCGTTAATAAAAATCGCGATCGACCCTCGTCGAAGATAACGTATCGACTCACTAGGTACTATACATACATGATACGATATTACGAGTCTCTCTTATCCGTTCACTCTGGCCTATCAACCGCCGAGTGCTACTCGCAAATAATTTACGACATAAGAGACGAAGATCACGAGTAAACGAGGAAAAGGCGATCGTGTTGCATTCCACCATAATTCAGCCGCTCTGCGAGGGCGCGAAGTTGCTTCCGTGTCCTTCTTTTTCAGTTTTTTATACGCGTCGATATACGTCAACGGGATTATTTAATCTACCTCGAGAGGAAAATATATACCGAGGGTAATCAAAGTAACTTCGGAGTCGTTTCTCATTTTCATCGCTCGCACGAATGTTATCAATATCGCATGAGGCTAAACTTACTCGCTGGGAAAAAAATTTCAATCACTATTATCTCACAACCTATCGGCTTTTGGCTCATATTTATATAATACTTTTTTGAGGATTACGTTTCAATCTACAATAAAGTATTATGTCGATATAGGCCAAAAATTCATTGATAATGAAATAATAGTGATTAAAGTTTCTTTTCTGGCGAGTGAGCTTAGCCTCTCATGATAGATGCATTCAAGAGGGCGAAAAAGAGAGTTAAAACGTTGCGTTGACTAACATTAAGCACAGCGTCTCACTCGCGCCTAAACAAATCTCTGTGTCATGTATATTTATAAAACGCGAGCATAATATCGTAGGTGCAGCATATTCGGATAAAGGCGGTCGCGCATTAAAAAGGGATACACGTTATAACTCGAATCGCTGGAGAATGATTTTCGAGGGTCGTAATGATAACTATAAATCATTATTCATATATATATATATAAATGATATATATACACGCATATATATATTTTATCCGCTCAAAATCTTCAGTTCTTGGTAGACTCGCTCTTCTAGACATATTTTCTACACGGGACAAAAAACTATACTGTGTTCAAACAAAGTACTTACTAATGGTATAACGTGTGAGTCACCCCCATCGTTCGCAATATTTATATACCGGGTGAGATGATGCAAGAGAAATATAGCCCGCGTATGTACTGATCTACCTGCAGAGCACTTGGCGGAGAGTCGATATAGTTTTCTTTCTACGATTCAATGCGCAAGGCTAGTGTTAGTCGAACGACGCCGAAAAAAATGCGCGAGAAATTGAGCTCACTCGGTAGTGACAAAACAGAGAACCGTTTAGTCGTATATTTCCCAGATGTGAGTGCGTACCGGAATTGATTGATCGATCGATCCTACGGAGTCGCTGTTCTTCGTTCCCTTCACCGAGAAAAAAAAAAACACCACGTAGAGATACAATCGAGCGAAAGTCGATTTTAAGAGTTAATACATATAAGTAACGCTCGTCGCCCGGCGACGAGAGGCTGCGTATTTTTTCGCGAGAGTTGGTACGGTAAGAGAGAGAGAGAGGGGGGATGATGTGAACAAAAAACGAGGAAGTAAAAAAAAACCCAAGGAGGCCATCCAAAGGAATCCCCGGGTCGCTGTAGTTAGTGTATTATAAAGAGGAACCTTTTTTTTTAGATTTTGATGTTTAGCTAAGAGAAATTCTCGAGATATTAATCGCGCCCTGGGCTGACCGTACGCTTCGTCAATCTTTCCATACAATTATCGATGTCGCGTTCGAATTTTGGGGTCTCCGCGCCGAAAAAAATCATTTCGCAGTTTTAACAAAACTAGATTTCGCGGAAAATTTCGTGCTCTCGTTACAAAAATATTATCTGTAGCAGTAATATAGGTAGTTGATAGATATGTCCGACGCGATAGTAAAAATATTTGCTGAGATAGCAGGTATTTTTTACCGAAAAAAAATTTCACCGTGATTATACGATTAGTTTGCCATTACTGAACGCGTCCTTTACTGCCCTAAGTTTTGCTGAGACTGCAAAATCATTTTTTTCCTTGCGCTGCGAGGCTTTGCTTTTCCAATTCGTCGTGGCGTGAACGGGTGAAAAAAAAAGGGAGATGTTTAAATTTACGACGCGTTCGACGCGCTACCGATAAGTGTAATATCGTCGCGAGGAGGCCGCATCTAATGCGGTCGACGAACGCGACTCGTCGAGACGAAATTTGGCAATCACGTCGGCTGCACCGCGGGGATTAGTCGCGTTGACGTCGGTGGGCAGCTCTGCGACGTGACGAAGGGATGACGAGATTGAAATACCAGTGTCCTCTTCGTGTCCTCCCCCGCGAAACCAAATTGGAACGCGCGCGCGAGGTACCGAAAGACGCTCGATATCGGAACCCGAGCGGATCTCGATCGATCGGGAACATTTTCGAAAGCGCCCCAAAGCCGATGAATCTCCATTTTCTCCGCGAACGTATACTTTTTCTAACCTTTTCTAGTTAAATTAAAAAGCGACTTCGAGAGTTAGCCCAGGCCCTGTCCAAAAAGCAGTCGAACCCGTTTGCGGAAATTGTTCGGAAAGAGCGTGTGGCTTCCGTAAAAAAGTGAGAGAGGAAGAGAGAGATGCGCTGAGAGAGAGAGAGAGAGAAAAAGAGAGGGAGAGAGAGAAAGAGATTAAACGCTAAAAATATATGACCACACGGCAGGTAGAAAGCGATCTATTTTTGAAATGGACGTCTCTTGACTATTTGCCACGAACGGGAACGTCGCGATCCTTAGCAATATACGAACATCCATTATTTTTAAGATATGTAAGTTTATGAGGGAAAACAAAAATATTTAAATGTTTCTAATGTTATGTACATAAAATTATCGGAAGAAAATACATTTTCAAGTGCTATAACGACGCATTACACACGTTCGACGACCTCATGTTCGAGAAATAAAATGTTTATGTGTTTTAAGGAAGGTCCCTTTTATTCCGCGAAGGAAAGGCGATCGCGTCTTTGGCGTGCGGTCGCCCCGTTCGATCCTAAATTTCGGACCGCTTGTCTCTCGAGGTGGTCTTGACGGGAATCAAATATTCCTCGTCCAAATGCGCGCCGACGTCCTTCCTTTTGTTCGCTTTGTCCTCTCCCATCTCGCTCAAGGATACCGCGCGGGGCAGATCCTCTTTCAGCAGGATCGTCGCGGCGGTCGTCGTCGAATTAGTGTCTCGCAGGGATTGCTAAAATTGTTTGAGCAGAGATTAATTGTTCGAATGATGTGATTGTCTAATAATTGCAATAAGGTGTCCTTATGCGAAATAAACACCTGCATGACGTTGAGGAGAAATAGAAACGCGAGGAGAGTCAACGCGCTCAAAGCTGCCCCGCTGCCGCCGCCGCCGCCGCCACCCTTGCCGCCACCGCCTTTGTAACCACTGAAAATAATCTTTGTTATATTTTCATTTTCTTCTGTTTTTCAATAGCATGATTTTTTTTCAATCATATTCTCTACGAAAAAGTTTACCCATGCCTATATCCATGATCGTATCCGCTGGGTCCACTGTGGTATCGATCCATGGCAGTGGATTGCGTTCCACCGAAACCCCCAAAATTCATGATGGATTTAAACGTCATCTTGAGGGCAGACGTACATTATTACAGTTTTTAATTTAGTGTACGTTAATTTGTAATATCTCCAATTTTAAAAGTAGCCTCACTAAAAACGTTGGGCGTAATTACGAGGAAGTTCTTGCTTGGAGTTGAACGAAAAAGTCGTTTAACTCGACAAATCGTATATTCGTGACTTCGCACCTGATAATTTTCGGACCGCGTAATTCATCTTGCAGTAACTTCCAAGCAAAATTCTTATCGTCGAAAAACCGAGCACCCTAGACCCGATTAATCTCTGCGCCGTTAATTACTGCCGACTTCCGGGATTCGCCTGCAGTGTCGCGATAAGTACTCCGCTTTCCTACTCACCGCGATCGTCTCGGACGTCGACGCGTGTAAGAGTATTCCGCCAAGATTGTGCTCGATTTCACAGCGACGACAGATCCGCCACTTTCTCCGGCAAGGTCCAAGAAATGACTGTTTCGTCATCGAGCGGCACAGGACACTTTTGCCATTGGCAAGATTCACGCATGGGGCGACGTCTTCATTGTCCACGCTCGTTGGCGCCACGGGAAGCGTGAATTTTCACAGTGCCTGCCTTTCCCGGTGCCGGTCATTCGTTCGTACCACCCCCCGGAGTCATTGTGTTGGTAATTGCTCGCGAGGTTATCGTCATTATAAGTATTATCTCGAGGTTCGAAAAGCCGGAATCGCACGGCGGAAGTATTGCGTAAATTACGCCGTTTCTATTTCAAGAGTGTCGCGGTTTCCTCCCTCGAAACTATCTCGAGATCTAAACGACAGAGGCGATGGGCTCTTTGTCCTGCGGAGCGCGCGGTTATCGGTGGCGACGGGGGAGGTCGGTGAGGGAAATGAAAAAAATTCGTATCACTGAAAGATCCAAAAATTCTTTTCGATAACATCATTTATTGATGCCTTAAATAATAATCATACCTGCACATACATACAACTTAAGCCTACGGGATACTTATATGCTACGGGATAACGTCTACAATCGGATAAACTCCAGCGGTATATTTCTTTTTTATACACAGTATAACGAATTTCGAGGAAACGGAGAGAAAAGAAATGCGGAAACATCCTGAGATATTAACTGTTGCGAATGCCGGGAGGGGCTTTCCCCGCGGATCTCGTTCGACCCGTGTCCCCGGAGAGACCTCGATTTCGGATCCTGGACCGTTCCGAGTGGCGGAACGAGACGCGCGGATCACACCGAACGACACCGATCCACTGCTACCGTCAACTCTAAGCTCGTCTTCCCCCGCTAAAAATGCAACGCTCGCTTCGCACGTTATAAACTAGGGATTAAATATTAAATAAATTAAAAAAAAAAGCTATAATCAAACGCGAAACGACGCTCGATATTTCGCGTTTCGCCAGAACGCGATTCGCTACTTCGTATATCGTCGGTCTTATCACGTAAGGGCGTATCTCAGAAAATTTGAAAACTCAGTGAAGACCGCCAATAGGTTGCTCTCTCCTAAGCCTTATATTTTTATCTCACGACCCGGCGTACCTCAACATTTCATACTTTTGCTATTCCCCGTATATTTTTTTCGTCGCATCTCAAAATAATCAAGATTTAAATCTGACGTATAGGCCTAACTTAGGATAGGCCCATACGTGTGATTTAAAAGGCATATAATTGTAGACATAAAAAAAATCACCAAGCTATAAAGACAATTGCAGGAATTATTCACAATGAAAAATCGTAAAATATTTGAAATCGCCCTCTCCTGAGAAATCATCAAAACTGAGATACGCCCTTACGCGATAAGACCGACGAATATGTGCGCCCCTTCCGCCGATACCTCGGAGGCTCTACCGCGCTCGCGACGCGCGTTGGAACGTCCTTCCGTCCGCGTCGAACGACTTTGCGTACGTTATTTTGGACTCGCGTGTTCGAATTTGAAATTCGCCAAGGTGCCATGGTGTCGAGAAGTCCCGCAGAGATTTGTTGCGAGACGCGACGAAGCGGCCCGTTCCCTTTGCGGGACGATTCGATTGCGCGAAGCGCTTCGTGAAAAACAAACTAATTAATTCGGGCGACCGCGGGCGCGATGCTCCCGGTTGATCGAGGCTTTTGGCTCTGTTGAACTAACGCGTGTGGAATAAACGTTTTGCCCTGGGCCGCACGGAACCCGGCTCAGACTCGGACGTAAGAAATACGCGGACGGTTATTATTGCAATGACGCGCGGCATTCGTCGGAGTCTAAGTCGCGCTTAACGTCGCTCTCTCGGGGAAGCGCGCGTGTGACGTATCAAACGGCGTTGCAATCGAGGAAGAGCGTTCGGCAGTCCTCGCCGGAACGACCGCGCCGTCCCGCTTCGTAGAGCGCCTCGAAACCGACTCCGCTCTGTCTCTGGAGTAGATAACTGGTGGCGTACCTTGAAGAGGGAGAGAAAGCGACGATACGATTAGGCGATATAGACATGAAACGTGCGTACGTATGAAACTGTCGTGACGAGCGGGTCGTTATTGCGGTAGGTACTTTCGAATGTTCACGGCAATGTATTTCCGCGGATTTTCGCACGGAGGAAAAGGAACCGCACGAATGACACAGCTTGACCAGCGTTGAACTACGATTCCGTCCAATTAGCTTTACGAAATGACACGGTAATTGGGTGTTTTTCTTGGGAAAAATCGATAGAAATTCCCGTGCAGATATCATATCCGGTACACGCACAGTTGTAAATGATAAACAGAAATGCGTAATCTGTAGGAATTCTTGAAAATGAGCTCGAATCTCAGCGCCACTGGATGACGCGGTAAAAATGGCTGGTTTCGCTTTTCACGTGCATTTTTCGACAAAGTCACAAAGAAATAACTCGCGGAAAAGTAAACAACTCACGATCCGAGCTGGCAGAAGATCGACGACGTTCCCTGGGCATCGGCAATGCACTCGGCGCTGGCCTCGCAGAGGGCCCTCTCGGCGCAGCCTCGCTGACCCTCGTCTTCGGCGCGTCCGACGTCAGTGAAGGACTTCATGGATCGCACGTAACCCTGAAGACGGGCGTACAAAAATTCCATCAGTCTATTCGTATGGAAATTATCGTCACTCGCTGCTACACTCTCAAGTTCCGAGCGAGTCACTGCTTCCGGTTCCGAGCGAGTGACTTTGTCCGGTTCACGAGCAACTCTCGACCGCGTCGTCGAATCGCGAAGCGGGTCAGTCGCGAGGAAAAAGTGAACCGCGACGCGCTCGGTAAGGGACGGCTCCGTTTAATTTCTCGACGGAGCGGTTCGAGGATCGTACCGCGCTGGAACGAGGACGTCAAGGACGCGGTCGGTTACCTTGAGCATGGAGATGGAGGCCACTGCAGCTTCGGAGACCGTATCGCGTCTTCCGAGCGATCGAGCGCTGAGCGAGCGGTGCGAGAAGGACGTCTTCAGGGCGTCCAGGAGATTGACGACGATGCTGATGAACTGTCGGACGGAGAATTTCGTTTATTTCTAGGTAGACCGTCGACTTGACGAGACTCGACTCGATGCGTTCGTTATCTCTCTCCTAGACCGAACCGCTTTGCTCGTTCGGAGAAAAACAAAATATCTCTAATGTGTCGAGTCGTGTGTCGAGAAGCGGTTTTTGCAATAGTGAAAAGCACATGTAATGTACAAAGTTGCTATCCAGAATACGTACTCGATTCGGATTGACCTGGATGAACCGACGAATTAGGGCAAACCGAGCAGTGAATGAAGATTTCAATGCTTTTCAAATGAGAAGTGGCTGATCACACTGGATTTATCGTCTGCTTTAAGTGACAATTCATTGGTTTAGCCCACTTAGTTTATAATAAAGTATGCTTGGAACGATACATATTTTGCGTAAACTAGCTCGCGTTTTTTTAGCCACACGAAACAAATTTTTCTCGCGTGCAGACATCGTTCGCCCAGGTCAGTTTTCATCGAGCATAGATATAGATATATACAAAGCAATCAAGTGTAAGAGTTTCGATAAAGCGGTACTGACCTCTGACGCCTGCTTAGCCATGACAGCCACCTGATCGGGATTTCTGCCCTGGCCTAGAAACGCGCCCAGCACCGCTGTCAATATGCCCTAAACAACCGACACCAGCCATGTGCGCTAAGTCTAAATTTTTCATCATGTATATACAGACTTATAATCGTTCGCCGGAGACGCGACACGCGATCCGGCGCGACTGACGAAATTCCTTCGCCGATCGCTCTTAAAGAGGTACCGCTACGTCGGCGATTACTATGGATAGCAAGTGAAGAAACCGCCGATATGGTCAGTCGTCGGCCGCGAAGGCGCGTCGCGTCGCGTCGCGTGCGACGATGACGATTCTTCGCTTCTATTCTCTCGTACGTGACAAAGCGATCGTGTATAAGAAAGCAGCGTGTAGGCGCGTGTACCGTGTGTGTTTCTCTTTCTGCGAAGGAGGCAAGCATCGAAATAGACGGAAACTAGACAGAGCGGAGTTCTTGCGATAATTGCGGACGCAGAGATAAGAGTAAGTTACTTCGCGCGGGGCGTGTGACCTGAGAATCGAGGAATTTCTTTCTCTAATGTGTATCTTGGGGGAATTCATCCTGCGCAGAAAAAAAATATGATTTCGCAGTTTTAATAAAACTAGGTTTTCCCGGGAGTTTCCTATTATCGCGACAAGTATATTATCCGTGGCAGCAAAAGATACGTTCGATAATAGCAAGTGTAACTACAATCGCAATGAAATTTTTCTCGCTAAAAATATTTGCTACCCTGAAAAATATTTGTACTATTATTATAAACATATATTTTACCGCCAGAGATAATGTTTCCGTCATGGCGGTACAACATTCCCAGCAAGACTTAGTTTTGCTAAGACTGCAAAATAATTTGTTCCGCCTAGGGTTGCCTGATGGAAGGAGCGCTCGAAATTTTCGCACAGTCGATAGAAATATTCTTTTCGGTTTCGCAGATCGATATAACACGGTTGGAATGTTTTTAAGTTCACAATATGACTGCGGTACGAGAGTACGTTAAATTTACGAAAGAAATTGTGAAATTAAAAAATAATCGTGAATTGACGATAAATATTGCGACTTTACGATATCTTATCGTGATTCCATAATATTGATCGCGATTTTCCTATAAGCTTCCCACGGAATTCGTGTTTTCGTATTAAAATTGTCAGTAACTTTACCACACACACACACACTTTCGTGTTTGTTAAAAGCTTCCAACATATTCGCGAAAATTCACAATAGAAATATTTAACAACGAATCGTTATAGAGGTCTTTAGAATTACTTGATCGCGAATAATTCATCGTCGACACCTGCACCCAATCGAAATTCCTCCCAACGGACAACCTCGTTACGGTATTCAGTGAACCGGGCCGCGCATCGGCGCTGCAACGACGCTGCTCCGGATAATCGCGCGCCCGGTGTACAGTTAATCCGTATCCTCTCTCGAACTAGTTTTCACTGATAGCGCTTCCATTTTTCGTAATCGTCCTTTTCTCTCTTTCCGAGGACGCGTTCGGAGAAAGTTCCCCGCGGGAGACGCGCGCTCTCGTTCGCTCACCTGCATGGGGCTGCTCTGATTGTCGACCTTGTCGATGCCGTCGACCTGCTGCTGGGGACCGCCGAGGAGCGCGGTCAGGACTCGGAGACCGACGGTGAGGAGGTTCGCCCAGGGGCTCGCCGGCACTCCGTCGTCGATGTCGTTCTTGCTGGGTCCGGCCACGCCGGCTCCTTGGCCCAGCAGCATCTGCATCAGCATCCCCAGCATGTTGGACCAGGAGAATCCCATGCCGCCACCTTCCTGCGCCGGCGGAACGAGGAGGAGAGGAGAAGTATCGATTAATTTGCGTCTCGATGCGTCTTTATCGCGCGACCCCAAAACGAGACGAACACCGCGATAACAGCGCGAAAAGGCTTCGAAGCTCAATCTCACCTGTATCTGATTGGTACTGATGTCGTCGAGGTCGTCGAGGGCCACCTTCTTCATGGCGTTCGGCTTCTCGGCGAACTTCCTCTCATCGCTGACTTGCTGCTGCTGCTGTTGGTACTGCTCGGGATGGTACTGCGGCGAGTACTGCGCGGGCTGTGGTAGCGCGAACGTTTGTCCCAGGACAAGCGCCACGATGCACAGCGATGCGTACTGACTGGACTGCATTTCGAAGCTACGAACGAAGAGTAACGGAGGCTGAGTACCCCGCTCGCGCACTTCTCGCGATACCGCCCCCGTCGATTTTTCGAATTATTCGGCAACTTCAGATTTACTTCGATCACTCGCTCGGTGTCGTACCGTGTCTCGGTCGGAGGAGGAACTAGCGCGCTATATTCTCGTCGAGTGCAACCTTCCTACTCGACGCGAGCGAGGTTGACATCGAGTACGACTTCTTCCGCGGCTTGGAGGGGGGGGGGGGGCATCGAAAAGCGAGCAGTGGAGGAATCGGCGGAGGACGCGATAACGCCGGACGGTGAACGCAACGACCGCGGCCACTCGTAGTTTGCCGGCGCGCGATCCCGTTAAGAATTCCGAGTATTTGCGTTATTTCGGGTCGGAGTCGAGAGAGTCCCGCGGGCCCCGAGAGAAACGTACGCGCGGCCGAAGGGGGGTGGGGGGGGACAATTTTGCTGCCATTTCTTCGGAGCGCAGGTACCACTGCCCCGCGCCTATCACGCCCGTCCTGTTTCTCGGAAGGCCGGAAACGCCGGAAAAGCGTTTCGACTGCACCTGCGGCGGATTCTCGGAAGGATCCCCCGGGAGGACTCTCCTCGACGGCCCGAACAAGAGTCCCGGAATACGAGTATTTCGAAGGAAACTGCGCACCGGTGAGGAAACGGGGGCAGAGAGCGAACGCCGCCTTCCGGATGTCCGTGAGGCGCGAGAAAATCCCTACGGTCCAGTCGTGCCACCACGCGTCTCCGGGAGGCGTCTCTCGAGGAGCGGACTCGAGCGATCGGAGAGACCGGCGCGCGAGCCTTGACCGCGAAAGGAGGTCACGGCGGTTAAGGCCGTCCCGGTAAGAGACCACGGCGATCACTCGTTAACCCACTTCCGATCGGGAAGTTTCTTGAACCTGAGAGGCACCGTTATTCGAAAAGGCGGTCGCGACCTACTCTGTAGCCGGGCCCGTCGTGGAAGAAGCGAGCGAGTGAACGGCCGGTGTACCGGTATCGTGTATACGCATCGAGATCGAGGTAAAGATTTGAGGTACGATCGAGATCGCGCGCGGGTAGGAATTTTTTCCGAATCGTCGGATTTGCGGCGCGTCGAGCGCGGATGCGACCGCCTAGTCTAGAGACTTCGACGCGCGACTCTGTGACACGGGTAATTAAATGGAGAAATCTGAAAAGTGGAGCGACCGAGCGCATTTAAACGATCCCGGAGAGAGAGAGAGAAACGAGGGAACTCTCTTTTTCATGGCACGGCGCGTTTCGGAAACGGTACACGGTGCAGCGCTATGAAAAAATTATCGCAAACGAGTTTCTAACTGTATCCTCGCGCACCTGCCGCCGCGCTTGAAGTCTCTGCCCGTTCCGCGCGGAGAGAGATCTTCTCCTCTTTATATATACGCGCACCGCGCTCTCGCGAATCGTCCGCCGTTTCTTTCGCGCGCGTTCGCCGACGCGCTGAATTGTTTGTTCGGCGGTGGATGCCGTTTTAAATCCGACGCGCGATTTACGAGGAGCTGCGGAATGTTCTCCATTGAGACTCTTGGGAATTTTCACGGAAACCGATCGAGAATTATAAGTCGATTGTACTGCTTTTATACCCGGGGCGATAAACCGGTTCGAATTTAGCTTCGCTTCTGAGAGAGTGCTCGAATTCACGTCCACGCACGGATTACCGCGGATGTACAACGTCTCGACTTCACTCGAGCGTCAAAGTGAGAAGAACTTACGGGATTCGACCGTCCGGAAGATTAATTTTGGCGCCTCCACTCTTTGATTTTGATTTTAAAAAACTGGGAATAACAGTTACGACTTTTCGATTTTCGCGAAACTATCGTACTCTTGCGGGAGAAAAATACAAATATCCGTAGGAACACCGATCGTAACTCTTATACGTGTGCGAGACCAAGAGAAAGAAATCCCGTACTCACATCGCAATTTCCGGGTAGATTTCCGTGACACTGTGTCTCTCGATTCTGAAGATGAAATTCCTGGCGGGGTCTTCTATATAGCCTGCACACTCGCCGTGGGGGTAAACCGTTCCGCCAATGGCCGTTCACCTTTGGTACTATTCTCAATGGAACTATCCAATCGCCGACAAATTGCCTCGCATTCCTTTCGGGTCGACTTAGCGGATTTCTGAATTTGATTTTGATCATTTTCGAAGTGGCGGCTCGGATTTTTCTTCGGCTCCTCGCTTTTCCGCCTCTCGACAAACGTGACGATGGATTCGCGATCGTTTGTCATCGTCGCCGTCGCTTTCCGGGGGGGAAAAAAAAGGTCGCGCGAGCACGCGTGTGTGTGTGTGTGTATTCGCGTGTACTTTCTTTGCGACGCGAGTGTAAACAATGCGCGAGCACGTTTAAGAGATCGTCGTAATTTCGCGAGGCTCGATCTCGCGAAAGAAATCCGTTCGACATTGAAGATCTCAGCAGATCGACAATTTTCGATCCACGTCTATGCAGTATTTCTTCGCTACGCCGAGGAAAAAAATGCAGTATATTTAACTACATCGGTGGTTACGAGTCGGGGCATTTAGATCAAATTACTTGGACTAATAATTGACTCGAATGGACTACAGCCTTTCTCCTTTAATTGCCGTTGATCGGTATAAACAAATTGATTAATTAAAACAAATAATTCTGCATTTCCCCATCCGTTAACGCCGATTTAACTGAATATATAGGTACCATTTTTTCCCCTCAGTGTTCGCGAACGACATTTCTTCGTCTTATATCGTCGTAATTTTTTATCGTCTCCAGAGATCCGCGATCCCGAGACGCGGCAGCAAACTCAATTTACTCCGTTCTGTATTAAGAGCGGGGAGGCGAAAAAAGAGAGGAATCTGCGGACGCGACGATCGCACGTACGCGCGCAGTTATATACGGATCGCGCGCGATCGACGGACCGAAAGTGCAATACGTATGGCGGTCAGCGGCGTTTCGAGAAGGATGAAGAAAGGTCGAGTCGAGCGACCTACGTGCTCATTCGCGTCGCATCGAAAGCCGTCGATCGAAGTTTCTTATAGTTTAATTCACGGTATCTCGTGGAGACGCGCGGGAGACGGGGCGGACGCCGGAAAGAGGAAGCGCGCGCGCGCGCGTCGAGATGAAATCTCTTTTCGTATCTCGGATCCCTACGTTCCTCTCGCCTGCGATTATACATTTTTACGAAGCTTTTTTTCTCCCTCTACCGCTTCCTCTCTCTTTCTTGCAGGCGCGTGCGCGCGCGCGCGCTCGCATTTTCCATGGAAAAACGCAGCGAAGCAAAAAATGATCTCATTCTCAGCGAGAGGTACAATCCGACGAGCGTGAGAATGATGACGTGCGAGCAAAGCGTCGCGCTCTCGTCGCTCGGATGGTACTTTTCTAGGTTTCGAAATTCAGATTACTCCTTTTTCGATCGTTAGCACCTCATTTTTCGAGCGGCTCGTCCCTACGGTCGATTGGTTGAGTCAACAATTCGACTACCGTTTCGTTACGTTTTTCGGGTCGATCGCGTTTCTCCCGCTGTAACGAGAGGTTCCGCGCCTGCACACCGAGAGAAGTAATTGTTGGTGTCAACAAAATATTTCTCGAATCAAGGATATATGAGGGGATGAGAAGCCAATTGGTCTAAGTTTCAAACACACAAGCTAATCCACATTAAAGTATTTTTGTTTTTTAAAAATACCAGCAATTTTTTCCTTTGCCTCAAGTGTGGAAGCTGTACGAATAATTCAGTCGCTACAAAGTTATTTTGAAATAGATACAGATCGACAAATTAGTATATTATTGATATTCAAAATATCTCGTTTTACCTTCCCATATGATCGTAGGAAAATCGAAGTAGAGATCAGGTAGAATAATTCGAGCAAATGCGAAACATTAGGCATTTCTTTTTGAAATCTAGATGGTTACATACCTACACTCTCTCTGAGAACAAAATTTGCTTGATCGAAATAAACGTGATTTTGGATAATCCTAAGAGCACAACTATTCGATTCAAATGAATATCGATTTGATTCAAGTCATATTCAATTTAATCAACACAATACTTATATTCGTCCAATCGATATTAATTTTAATCGAATAAATATGGTTTCTGGACTATTCAAAAATTCGTTTATCTTGATTAAGTAAATTTTGTTCTCAGAGAGAGAGAGAGAGTGTACATATTTTTGTAACGTCACAAAAGGGGAGCCAGGATTTAAATTTGTGACAAACTGTGACAAAGTGGGAGGGGGGCTGTCGAAAAAATAAAAAATTGCGTGAAGTAATATGTGAACGGCCCCAAACTTGTACCTAGAAAAGAATAAGATTACAAAGAAACGTCTGCGCACATTAATCGACCCTACCGCCAGTCGCCTTCGCGACTATTCTCCTTCGTCCTATTCTTCCGTGACCCATATTTCCATCGCTCGTATCCAGCGACGAACTATGTTCTCTTATAAAGTACGCACTTCATCGATTATAACTGTTTCAGTAGCGGGACATCGTATGCGTTCGTCTTATTAGAAGTATCCTGCTAATCGCTAGAGCGACATGTGGTTATCAGCTCGAGATGTGTGCGTAGCCCGGTCATTCTTCACCACTCCTCCGTGGAGTTCAGCGAACGAGAACATCGTTTCGCGCTCGGAATGCGTTACAAAATACATAACCGGATCGTTCGTAGATGTGTATGCAGGCCCCGAACAAATCGACGACGCGCCGCTGATAACGAGCGAGCTTCTGGACGTCGGAAAAGCTTAATTTCGACGTGAATATGGAGAAATTTACGAATTTGCCTGCTCAACACATTCAAGCGGTACGGTATCTCCTGATTACAGGAGCACGGGTGCGTGTTTCCTTTGACTTAATGGAGACGTACAAAAAATCCTTAGAAGCGCATGGACCGCGCGAGATCCAGTTATTCGCCTCCTTTCCAGAGAGAGAGAGAGGTGGGTATTTTAATTTCCCACGTAGGAAAACACCGAGTATACGGTTCTCGCCGTTGCTCTACGTCATATTTTCTTCGACGCGAGCAATCGTATGAATTGGAATGTTCCGTAATACTTCCCGTACCGTACACAGCGTTCGATTATCTCGCATTTGCCGGAACCAAGATTTAAAGCACTCCGATCGATCGCGGGCAAATTGGATCGCGCTTCGATAATGCCGACGAGCGTCGGTGAAATTTGATCGCGACGCACCCAGGGATGAGGTGCAGTTAAATACGAACTTGTGTGTGTGTGTGTGTGTGTGTGATAGAAAAATTTGTTTCAGACGAATAGGCATTTATTCGCATCGAACAAAAAGTCTACTTGAATTAGATAGATGTTCTACTAGATTCACACTCGATTAAAAGGACATGCAAGACATTTATCTAATTCCAATAGGCTTTTGTTTCATGTGAACAAATGCCTATTTATTTCAAATACATTTTTCTATCACACAGATTCGTATTCAACTAAACCTCTTCTCTGAGTGCTCGAGCCACCGCGGGTACTCCAAATAGCTACTCCCCCCCCCCTAGCGTGTCGCGTACTCCCTGCCCACATACGATCGCGGCCACGCGCGCGCCTTGCATCACAGTTAATCAGTTCGGTTACTTCCTAAACACCGCGTCATTCGCGTACGACTTACGCAGGCATGCGTACTTCGAAGACTCGCCCGAGCCGTGCCACATGTCACGGGCGATCGGCCGACAAACCCGACAAATTATTGTGATCGATGCGGTAATGAGGCTGGGAGGAACGACAGCGGCGGCGGCGGCGCAGAACCCGCTATAGGACCTTTGCTACCGGCACGAAAACGCATCCTCCGTCGACCGGAGAGGCGCTCGATCGGCGGTCGCAACGAGCGCGCGTGCGTCGGAGAGACCTCCCTTTCCCATCGGGGCACCCACTTCGAGGGGGTCTCGCGTTCACCGACCGTGGATTTCCTCCGCCTCGCCGCGGCGTTACCTCGCGGAGATAGAAGAGTGCAGTTACAGCTATTCGACACAGAAAGCCTCGGTTAGCGGGACTCGCACGTCCGATTTACATAACGATTTATCGGTGTACGTACGATCGGCCGAAGGGAGAGGATCGCAATAGCGCCGCGGTGAGGTCTTCCTTCGCGCAGCCTTGAGAGCAGCTCGCGTCGAGTTCCGATCATTGTTCTTGCGGCGGGTCACTGGGGATTTCTCCGATTCGAGGAATCTTTCCGGTTTCTCGGCGGGAGATGCGCGCGGGAGAGAGTAAACGTAGAAATTGTCGTCTTACATAGGGTATGCGAGTCGCAATTCTAAATGTACAGAAATAATGAAAAATTTTAGGCTTTCGTGGACATTGTCATTATAGTTATGAGTATTACTACTCATAACTATATATACAGAGATAAATCCCGATAAATGTATATGTTTAAGTTCGACGGCCCCTCGCGCGCGTACCTAAATTGCGTACGAAAGTGAAACGAGCCGATTTGAGATGCGTATTACCGGAAGAAGGCGGATGACGCATGAAAAAAGAAAGCTATTTGTATTATATGTCCCGCTGTCCCTCTGCTACCCGCCAGACGTTGCCGCGCCTACGCGTACGGCTTGATCCGGTTGTATATGTATATCCGGCAAAGTGTGAACATCCGGACCGGCGGATGCGGGTATACTGAGATCTGAAATGTTCACTGACGAATAGCTCCTCTTGAGTGGTTCACCGCAAGGTCAGCCGAGATTGCGACGATTTCGAGCGCGCGAGAAGTATGAAGACCGAGGGAAATCGTCGATCATTAAACTGCGACGTTTTCGCGTTCTCTCCTCGGCGTAGACGGCGCCGAACGAAATTTCACTGATGCAAATCTCGGTCACGCCGAGCACGCACTGCGAATGCGGTGTTTGATTAGAAAAAAATGTTCATCTTTTCAAATTAAATTCAATCACGTGAAAAAGAAAATGCCCGAAAAGACAATTATTCACCGAGTTATAAGCGCGTTTCTCTCTGCTGAATTACGACGTCATCGAAGAGCCGTGAAAGACGCACTTATGCCAAGCAGCGAGCGCGATAGAGATGGATTTACTGAACGATGACGTATGCCGCATTTCTAAATATCCTTTTCCGGCTCAGATAAGGCCGAAAATGCAAAATGAAAAAACGTGGGGTTGATAATTTTTTCCAAATTTTTCGGATAATTAATACAAAAAAAAAATCAGTCGACTACCTTATCTCGCGACGCTGATTGCGACTCTAGGCGCTCTGTAGCTGGAAATATTACGCAGCCCTCGGCGCATTGTTATTTGATCGTGGTGTGGGATCCTGACCCGGTTGGTTGCTACACCGTAACCAAGTCAGTGGGTCCCCCGCATTCCACGGAAAATCCGGCAGAAGCTCGACATATTGCTCGACCTTAATAACCAGGGCCGGCGACTTGTGATTTTCTTGGATATAGTTTATTATCCTAGAAGGAGCGTACGGAAGGAGTAACGGACCTACAGTCGAATCAATTCACAAATATCGATATCACGTGTTATGACGGGATACGTATGTACATGTGTTCGATGGCACGACAATACGGTATAGAGATCAAGTCCTACACTTTTACAACGATAAGATTGGTTAGCGCGCCGTCGAATAACGGGATCGGGGATGAAATCGTGACAAAAAATCGGTATTTTTGAATACGTTCTTCGAAACGACGAGAACCCGAGCAAAGTCATCTTCCGCCGAGATGTATCCATGCGTTCCTCGTCGCAAGTTAGCGTATCTCGAAAATCTTTAAACATTGACAGAGAGAGAATAGGAATTTCTTTTCCTGCGTTCGGCGGGTTTCTCTCTGCATTAGAATTTTCGTCGTTCAGAGAGTTGCACTTAATCATGTGAGGAGTTTTTGCACGGTTGACCTGTGTGCAACTTTCGGAAGACTCTGTGTTATATGCTGTCATGGAAATCAACGGGACTGCGTTTAAGAAGCGGAACCGGTACATTTTTTTGGGAAATGGTTGTTCAGGCGCTATATCAATCGGCTTACCGAGTCCATGAACGTCTGCATTTGTATGCGCTAACTGTAATCAGCATCCCCGACCCTTTCCAGGATCCTCTTACAAGTGCTTGCACATTTTTGTGCAGCCTGGTCGTAGCGTTTTGCTTCTTCTCTTTCTCGCAATGAAAATGCATATAACATTAATTCGCATGCAAGACGCGATGGAAACTGCGTTAGAAATTGGTTCGGAATAAAGCGAAGCAAGGTGTACGATGATTTTGCTGGACACACGTCGCGACTGTATTTTTTCACACATCATTTTATACAGCAACAGGGTTTTACACATATGCACACTTTCTGCTCGCATCGGGGGAATAGTTATTTTCGTTATTAGGGCGCGAAGCGCTGTTTTTAATGCGAGTGTGAAGTTTGCCGCACGAGCGAAGCGAGTACGGCAATCACACTCGTTAGAACGGCGCGAAACAACCGAATAACGAATTCTATTTTTTGTCACTAAGTGTCAAATACGAGGTTGACGATTTCACGCACTGCGCCACTTTTTACGAATTGGTGTGTGAAAGATGACTTCACATGCGTCGAGGACGCCCATGAAACCGAGTATTTGACACTCTGAGTGACAAAAAAAGAATTCTCGCCTTACACGCATATACAATGTTACGTGCGTGTGTGTGTGTGTGTCTACAAAAATCAGTCATTCTTAAAATCCTGCCGTTACGAGATGAACTTTCATTAAGTCTGGCAATAATGCACCCCTCGATCTTATACTTTTTTTTTTCTTTTTTCACTCCCTAAACGCGACACCTTCAAATGCAGGAGAATTATTGTTCTCGCCCTCTCGCAGCCTCTCCTTATACGTATATCCGCCAATTCGCATGTCCTTAGCTCTTACGTACTTGTAGATTTTGTAGATTCAACGTCTAACGTATATATATATACGAATTTTATTCTACTCTTCTTTCATTCTCTCGCCTGTCATTTATCCCCTATCAGATATACATACTTTCTTCCTGAAATACTGCCTTTCTTCTGCCTTCCATCTCTCTTCATTTTCATCCGTGGCAAAATTTACGTGATTCCACTCGTTCTCCAGTCCTAATTTACCCCCTTTCATTCACACCTTTCGACTCACGAACACGCGCAGAGCTTTAGGCGACTCGAATGATGTTACTACGAAAGAAAGTGCGTTATCGGCTATCCAGAACGGAAAAGCTTGCGTTATATAAAAGGGGGGAAGTGGCGGGCGAAGGCGGCACGATTCTCGTTAAATAGTTAGAAAATATAAAGTGCTTTCGAACATCGACAATATATGTATATAGTATTATAGAATATCGTTATGTAGAAAATCTTCGTCACGCATAGAAAAATTGTATCTCCACGAATCCTCAACTATACGCGCGAGGAAAGGTAGTCGATTGTATTATTATTTTCTTTCGTTCTCTTTCTCTCGATTTTTGTCTCACTCCACCCGCTGTCCCTCCTCTCCGTGCACCCTTGATAAAACTTATAGTCGATCGGCGAAAGCTGTCTCCATCTCGCCGATGGAATTTGGCCGTGAGCCGTGCGATTTGACGGGACAGAAAATTCGGGAATGACGTATCGGAGGCGTAGCGGAAACTGTAGTTTAACGAGACCGGTACCGATAGCTGGTCGCGGATCTGCGGAATCGTGAGGAGATCGTGTTTGTCTTTCGCGATAGTAATAATAATAAAAATAATAAAAACAATTCGCGTCAACAGTTTTTAAGTACCAACACTGAGATAAATAATTCGGTTAAAGTGACGAAACGAATTTGGTTAAACGCCTTTAATTATTCCAACCAAACGTTCAGTTATTCTACCAAAAAATTGGCCAATTGAACCAAACAGACATTCATATTTCACCAAACGGTTTGGTCATCGTCTCCAGGATTTTGGTCAGATCGACCGAGTTATTTTTCTCAGTGAACGAAGGACTCGCGATTCCGCGTAGCAGCCTCGTGATTTCTCGGCTACTTTCGGCATGGCGTGTACGTATAGATGTGCCAATGGGCCGATCGGAGATAGCCAACTTCGAAAATCTTAATTACATGCTTTTTGCGAACCAACTAATGCGGAACATATCGAGGCCTATTGTAATTCACATACGCGACGTCCAACACTCAACATGTAGGATATCACATTGATTTTGAAAATGACGCTATTTATATATAACATATGTATAGTACCTAGGATATTATACCTAATTATACATTAATCGTCAAGAGCTTCTCTTCCGACGAGTTTCTCTACGATTATTTGGATTATTCGATTCGGCTAAAAAGTCGGAGAGTGCTGGAGTACGATTAGATCGAGACACGTCTCGCGAACGCCGCACTGCAGTAGTTACACCTACGTGGCACTTGTTAGAGGAAATTATGTAAACAGACGCGCATCGCGATCGAAGGGCTGGCGCATTTCGGATTCGTGTACTCGTTCGAGGAAATGATCATCGCCGTCGTACGAGCCTCGCGCGCATTCCGCGCGAGGTCTTGCACGCTCGTCGACGCGCTTGTGCAAAGAGGTCTGAATGTCGGAGAGAATATTTCGTGATTTTTTTCGTCGGACAATTTTTTATTGGTACCTTTTAATAAAACGTGCCGCGCTCCGCTCTCGTCTTCGCTTATCCGTCGCGCCTGGCGAAATTTTGTGGTATCTGTTGTCAATTTGAATAAGTCGTGTGAGAAGCTGAGCGGGGCACTGTGTATTTCCTTTTAATACATTCGTACGTTGCTCATGATATTCTGCTGCTCGGCATGATGGGAAGAGGGCAGGTATTTGAGACTCGATTATTGTTTAAAGTAATAGCACTGAAATGTGAAATAAAAAGAAAGGACCTATAGTCATGGTACATCAAGAAATTCATTTTTCCGAGTCACCCTTCTGCATTTATAGTATTATTTAGGAGGCGAGTAAATGTCGGGTACATAATACTAAAAGAAAAGTGAGGCCCTCCTGATATATATAATAAAAACCTTTTTTTTTCTTAAATACGGCATTTTTTTCAGTCTTGAATAACGAACTCACATTAAACACGTCTCTATCGATTACTCATCATGAACGACGTAAGAAGTGTCTTCGTCTTTTAAAGTGATTGGAATCTTTCTCCTCGAGAATTGATTATAACTCTAAGTTCTATTTTACTTCTAGTGGTGTTCTGCCGCCAATGTTTTTGGGTCCCGATAGATTATTGTTTTCCTCTCCCTCCCTCACCCATTTTTTCCATCTATAAACCCTTTACCGCCTCTCGCTCTCTTTCTTCCTCTGCCTCCACTTTCTCGTACATCCGCCATACGCTCCAAAAATGTAGCAAAATTATGGGTTTATACTCTTTAACCGCTCTCCTCGCTTACTTTCTCAGCCTTAAACGCTAAATTCTCTAAGCCACACTTAACGTCTTTGCTCTTACGATAGTTTGTTAATTAAGTTTATATCGTACACGTATAGGTAATTTTTCAAAGTGACCACATCGGCGCGATAGACGGATCCAGCTTCGTATCGAATGATCTATGTCGTACATCGATACTGAAGATTCCGGTTTTTTTGTTTCAATATCTCAAGTTACCGATTCCAAAATCGAAACGACGCTCGACGTCGTGGCGCGCGAACGCGGTCTAATGAGATTGTCAGACACCTAGAATGCGTACAACACAGATATGTAGGGAAGAGGCTGTTGCTTGGATGTGTTATCATTATAATATCTCTTAGGTCGAAGTACCGGCCGCATTTGGAGCCGCATATATAAATATCTATTTATGTATATATATATATTAGAATACAGAACACGAGAAGTGCATTGATGCCGATGCGACGTAAACCGTCGATCGCGTTTCTCGATATAACGGAATCCTTGTAACGACGTCACGTCAAATGCAACCGGTTCCCTCACTGATAGGTATACAATTTCTCTCTTGTATAATTTATAATATGTATATCATATATATGTTTCTATGCAAATGTATAATTAAGTATATTATGTATAACAGCTACGTATCGGTAATACAAGACGCGCCTAATAGATCGATTGTCAAAGTAGATATATAATAGTCACAAAGCTATGCAGACTTGAGTCGAGCTTGATGTGTGAGCCTAGGCCATTTACTTCTCCTCCTCCTCCTTCTTTCCTCATTTTCTTCTAATACAGAAAACTTTATGTTTTACAGATTAAGCAGCGAGAGTGTTCGGTTTCCCCTTTTCTTTTTCTTTATAAGTGAAACTTCTCACGACTTTTGTCGTTTTATAAAACACGAGAATGATAGTTTAAACACGCGAGTTTGTTCTAATTCTACATGTGTATAAAGAGTCGAACGAGAAGGTTCTACGAGAGACCTATAAATGAAATGGTATATGCATCTTTTTTTATATAGTACTCTAGGAAGATTCGTAAATATATTTTAGATTTATCGCGAGCGCGCGCGCGCGCGCGCAGCACTGGATTTGTCTGAATGTCGTAGCTGTGTCAATGTTCCCCCTTTCGACTGTTGTTACATCGTCGTCCTCAGGCAAATTCATCAACTTTATTTCTTGATATTTTTTGAGTGTAAAAAAAATTTGGAAACAAAGTTAACGATTTTATATAAGATCGATGATGATATTTCTTGCTCAGGCATATACGAGTGTCAAATATATTTATCGCATGCCCGAGGAACATTGCACTGAGTATGATACGCATAAATGCAATTGGAGGCAAATTGTTTTGTTGCAAATGGAAGATACGATGAGATCGACGCTAATGCATCGGATAAATATGTGTACCTCTTGGAACAACTGTAACCAATGTCAGAATTAAGTGTCAAATTAAATCTCGATTACCTCGTTACCTATAAATTTTTAATCTAAATTACTACAATATGATTCTTTGAAGATCGTATTTTGATCAACAAACAAATTTGTATATGAATATTGGTTAAAAGTTCTCGAGTTACGAGATAATCACGGTTGAAATGGACACTAGTTTCGTATCGTTTAGTGTTGTCCTGCAGAGTATACGAATTTTTTGTCGAGATTTCAAGTCGATATTAGATTGTCCTCGATCAGAGATTCTCTCATGGATGGCTCAACTGAGATTGTTTGCGTACAGAGTGACGTTCTCGTATAGTCGCGATAATTCTGGTAGAGCTCGATATGAAAGAACCTCTGCCACTTGTCGCTATAAAATAGAGAGGAACACAGCGGAATAGAAATTACATATTGTACCCCTAATTTACGAGTCATCTTTCGCTTACGTCATTGTATAGAGTTTATACGGATTTGTCGAGGCTAGTAGAAAAACGCGCGTCTAATTTCTAACTGTATAAGAGAGACTTTTAAAGCGATACGATACGATTACAACGATATATCATACGTTCCACTCGAGAGGATTGTCCCTAACAACGAGAGTGCTTTTCGCTAGATACTCTGCACTCTTTTATAGGCCGTAATTGTACACCTTCGACGCAGTCCAGACGAGGGAGTTGAAAATTCGGAATGTATTACGAAATCAATTATCTCTTGAAAATTGTCAATCAAATATCAATGTGACGGTTGCGTTTCAAAATTTTCGTAAAAAAGTGCCGATTTCTTTATTCATTTCAAGTGGCTAAATAATCTCGAGCGACTTTCAAGTCGAGTTGCGGATTTTCGAAAAAAAAAAGATCTCGCATCGTCTGCACCGCGTCGAACACTTTACCTCGACATAAACGATTTTTATCAATTTTTCCGCCAACATCCGGCCCACCGAACGAGTTTATTACCCGCGGGTTTCCTCAGTTTTCGTTCGGTGAACGAAACCGCGTCGAAACGGTGGGCGGGACGAGTGTGATCGACTTTCATTTTTTTCCCTTTTCTAATCGAAATGGAACAAAAAGTACTACACAGCTACGAGAACTAGAGACGATGATCGTAGTACGTGACTTTCGACGAGTGTTTTTCCTTCGTCTCGCGAAACACCTATTTTTTTTTCGTTATATCGTCCGGCGCGTATATGTATGTATACGCGACGCGTTCGCGCGTTAACGCGCCAGGTAGGTACTATATCTTCTAACGCGCGTCGGCATACGCGACGTGCTTGTGATATCGCCAATATAAGTATAATATATATGCGATTTGTAATATACACGTTTTGATTATCGTTCGACGACGACTACTAGTGGCAATAAATAATAATAATAACGACGAGCTCGTACGTTCTGCTAAGGCTACTGTACACAGACGACATCGGTAATAATTGGTTTCTCCTCTCTCGCTTTACCTCGCAATTACAATTTTTTTTTCTTATCGCTGACTAGTTAGTAATTAAAATTATTTATTGTTATTAGTACTATTATTAGATATTATACGTACAACTTATTACGCTTCAGATCGCGTGTCGTGTTTGCGTTTGTATATATATAACATATATCTTTTTCTTCCTCCCTTTGTCCCTTGGGCGGGGTAAGCGCAAGTTCGAGCATCCTTCTAGAGAGAGAGAGAGTCTCCCTTTTTATCCGGAAGTCTCCTTCTCGAGAGCCCGGCTTCTTCTTCGCTTAAATATTAGACATTTATCCCTCGGGACGATCATTGCTCCACTCTTCGGGGATGTTTAAGTCGAATTGTTGAAGATGTGTATACGAGACTTCAGGACGACTTTTGTCAAAGGTAGAAATGTAAGAGAAATCTCATTTGTAGCTTTTGATAAAGATAAATATTCGTTGAATGCTTGAGAATAAAGCGTCTCTAAAGTGCGATCAATGACCGTCTCCCGGAAATTATTACGATTTATTTAAACGTTGATGTTATTATTACGGAGACTCGTCTCCTCATATCGGTTTGGGGTATAGGTAATACCCGCTACACAAAAATTGTGCGACTTCTCTAAACACTTAATTTATCTTTATTGGCCACCGAGATTCCTTTTTCTCTTCTCTCGCTACCTGATGCTACGGTAGGCTCGTCCAGCGAGCCTTGAGGCTGTGCTATTTATCACTAAGATTACGGATGTACGACAGAATGAAAAGTTTTGCTCGGATCCATCTCGTGTCTCCGATATCTTCTGCCGGAGGCAATGACGTAGTTGTAGCCATTAGCTGTCACCTCGAACTTTTACGTACGGTGAGTCGAAGAGGTACTATGTGTACCACTGAAACTGAATTTCGGAAATGCGAAATAATCTAAAAAAAAAACATCGTAATATAACATTATCATTTTTCCACATAAAAGTCCGATCGAAAAGTTTTTGACACGCTTGCAATTCTCGTGAAACGGTCATTGCTTCCGGAACCGGATATCGAAAGTGTAACGGTGCCGTAAAACGTTTCATCGCTGAATATGCGTATATTTATGTATAATATATCCGATGCAGGGAATGCTGGCGCTCCTCCTGCCGATCAGCCGCAACCAATCGGTCGACTTTTGCAGCCGCATCAGTTTCGCGCGTGTGAAACTCGATCGAACGCCGAGCTGGATCAACCAGACAAACCGAACGATACACGCGATACAAAGATCTCGATCGAACTTCACAGTCGCTCTTCGCTCGGCCATTCATCGTCGCGCGCGTCTTCTCTCTTCCTCGACTTGTGTGTTTTTTTTTCTCTAGAAAAATGGGCCCCCGTAGTATCGGCTCTCGATATCGGACAGTGGCGCGTCGCTGTTATCTCGTTTCCCTCGAATCGCGCGAGCAAAAATAATTCTCTCTCCCTCCCCTCGTCCCTTCGGCCAAGTTCTCGCGCAGGTACACCTTTATTGCTAAGGTTTTATCTGGGTGTTGCTTCGTATTGCTTAACAGTATAGCGTCGATCCGCAAAATTACGAGGCGACGAGGATGACTCCACCCCCGAGCATCCGCTGCGAGGGCGGCAATGTGCTACGCGTTGACCCTCTTCACTGAGAAAAGTAATTTGGCTAAAATGACAATTCGCGTCTAGTTAAAAGTGTTCAGCTATCCTAACCGAAATACTGGTCAGTGGAACCGAGTATTCAATTCTTCCAACCAAATGTTTAGTCATTTTAACCAAACCCACAGACGGAGAGGATCCATATTTCACCAAACGGCCAGGTCGTCGTCTCCCGAGATTTTGGTTAGATATCGACCGAATTTTTTTTCTCAGTGTCGTCACCGATCGGGCGAAATCGTTGATCCCGCGATCGGGTTCGCTCGCAGCCAAATCGCCCTCTCGAGTTTTACGATACAACTCCAGATATAAAAAAATACTTTCTCACGAAGTGTCGCTCCCGGTTACCCCGGTAATTGCGCGGATCTCTCTTCGCGATGACGAACGAAACGTACTACTTACCTACACCCGGCTTCGAACGACGTGCTTTCGAGGAATAATCGTCTTCGCAATTCCTTCGATCCCCCCCCCCCGCATCAACTTCGCGAACTTTCACGCGATGAAGTGAATCGCCGTCGATTCGACACGACTTCGACAATCCAAATCTCGCGTTTCGAAAGGACGCCGATCGAGCTCGCACACCTCGAATCTGTCGAACGACTCCAGCGGAACATCGAGATAGAACGGAAATTCGCCCGGACGCGTCTCCTTCGACCGTTGAGACGCGTCCGAGTAGTTGCGGCCACTGAATCCCTATCAAGAGATGATCTTGACCACGGACTCGCCCTCGTCCTTCAACAGCAGGCTCAAACGATGGTCGAGCTCTCCCGCTTCGAGGGCCCATTTCTCCCGCAACCATCATGGAGAGTCGGCGTTCTGCGTTCCCAAGGTGTGAATGGGGAACAGCGGGTACCAGCCGACGGTCAGTCGCGTCGACGGCAGCGACTCCAGGTCCACCTCCGCACCGCCCAGACCCTGATTGCTGCCGAAGCCGAGGTTCCGCTCCCAGAGCATCACCAGCAGATTTCTGCCGAGGGCGTCGCAGCTGCCGTACTTCAGGGTCTGACGGTACTGAGGCTCCTTCGAGTGGCGGACCACTCGGGTCTTCCGCTTTTGCAGCCATCGCTCCCCGTCGCGAAGGTACGTCTTCACGTAGGTGTCTGAAAACGAGAGGATATCCCGCGCGCGGTTGGAATCGTTTCTGATTTTAAATCCTCGAGGGAAGGGGGCGTTGGAATAAACGAAAGTGGAGCGGCGCGAACTCTTATCGACGAGTCGCGATTAAGCGGCTGCCGGTGAGATAACGAGTCTCGTACGATGATCGTAAAGCGTGGATGAAATGCGGGGTTGATCGTCGAAAAAGTGTGAACGCAGGATTAGTTTAAAGAGAAACGTGAAAATCACGAGAACTGTAATATGTATGCTCTCTGGAACGGAAACAAAAATTAGTCGAGGGATGAAGAAATCGGACGCGGAGAATAACGAGAACGAGAGCGAGCTCCGGGAAAGTTTGGAAAAATTACACCTACCAGGTTCCACTCTCTCTCCAGGGCAGATACCTCTCGCGCAAACCACCTCTACCTCCAACGATCCCTTTCCAAGGAAGAGCCCCAGCTTCACCTCGCCATTCTTTGCTCCTGAAAGGATCGACAACGAATGTCCCACGACCGCGCACGGATATTTCAACGTTGTCACGGCTTCTCGTTAATTGATTCTTTTTTTTTTTTTTTTTTTTAATAACGCCTTACCACCGATCAGTTTAAATCCCTTTGGTGCCACCTGCCCGGGCCCCAATTTCACGTCGCATATCCCGTTCGTCGATTCGCTGCAACACACAAGAGAGAGTTTCATGAGAATTCCGATCGCGGCTGTCTAAGAACGACCGATACCCCTTCGATACTCACCTCCACTTCTCGTCCTCGTCGATCTCCCTACTGAACAGCTTCTCCGGAATATCCACGACGCTCTCTTTGCGCTCACTCCGCCCTGAGAATGTCCAAAAGACGCCTGAGAATCGGATCGAGCTCCCTGGCAACCTGTATGACACACTCGCCCGCCGCTCAAGGCGGCTCTCGCGCGGATCGAATCGATCGAAGGCGACGCCTTCGGCTCTCGTCAATTTTAGAATTTTCTCGGGAATTTTCAACGCGTCCCTATCGGCCTGTCATACAAGTTTCGCAGCGACTTCTAAGCACCCGTTCAACTCGGGGTTGCGCTCTACCTACGGACACGCGGTAGCCTGTTTCTCGAAAGCGGAAGAGCGTCGAATTTCCAAAAAAAAGCTTCCTACGAATTGCGAGGGGATCTACAGCTGCTGTACACGTCGATGATCGGGAGCAAGTGTATACACGACAGAGGTCTACCTGTTGAGGGAAGCGGGAGCGAGCGAATCGTGAATCTCCGCCAGGAAGAGAGCTCGAGCGATCGTCCGAGATTCCTTATCGATCGATTCCCGCGATCGACCCCGAGTCCCCTTTGACGCCGGCGAACGGTTCGACGATCGAGACGCCCCCTTGCCGGCGATACGCGCGAGCCTACACGACTGGAAAGTTCAACTCGGAAGCATCTCAGCGATAACAAATCACTTCGAATTCTACGAGGAGGCTTATACTGCGTGAGTCGAGCGGCGGGGGGTTGACGGGGTTGGTCGAAGCGTCAGAGGGGAGCGAAGAGAGGAAGCGAAAGAGCGAGGAAGAAGCAAAGAACGACCTCGTCCCTCTTCTCCGCCGGCGCGGGGTAACCGCGAGCGGCGTCCTTCACCCCTCTTCCGCAGGGGAAACTGAACCTGCAGCGCGGGCGGAGGGGATTCGCAGCGCCAAACTCGGACGAGAGGTCGGGGGGCCCTCCTTTTGTTTCGGCTCGCGAGCTCCGATTAGTTTCGCCTCGTTTAACCCGGAGCACCCATACCGCGGCAGTTTTGCCGATGGTTCGCGTTCGTTTATCATTGCCTTTTTTTCCTCCCTCCCCGGGCCAGCCCACACCCGGTACGCGAGCGCCGCGGTGCTCGGCCAGGTTACCGAGGAAGTTACGAGTATAGCGATCCGGCAAAAACTCGAGGGGAAAAAGTTTTCGTAATCTACGTTAAAACGGGATGCGGAGTTAAGGGATGGGAGTGGAAGAGGGATGCTCGGAGAGAGAAGGGGGGCGAGACGCGGTCGAGAGGCTCTCGGGTTGGGGCTGGCATAGCTGCTGCACCGGGGGAAATGTATACGGTTGGAACGCGCGACTGTAATTTAATCGGAAATCATAGCGAAGCGTGACTACGCGCGGCCTATACTTATACCGTGCAGTTACACTGCTTGTGTACTTTGAAAAGTGGAACCCTCTCGGAGTCTTCTCGCGCGATCGGCGTCGCTGCTGGAGTTTCGAGAGTCGAGCTGCGCGAATGGTGTTTAGACATTTTTTACAACAAAGTTTCATGTACCCCGATAACAAAATTCCTCAGTAACGAGATAATGGAAAGCGGGGATTATTGATATTGAGAATTATTGAATTATTTCCCCTTGGAAGCACTCGTACACGTGTACACGACGGAACAAAGCTAAACTACACTCGCCTCGCGATGGCAGACGCGTCCGAAACTTTTGCGACCGTTATCCTCGAGAGAGGGAGGGAGCTCCAGACATATTGTATGCATTTCTATACGTATATATAAAGTAAGAGAAACAGGCAGAGAGCGAGAGAGAAAGATATAGAGATACAAGAGAGACAGAGAGTTACAAAGGAGAATTCTCGGTTAAACAATAGCCGCAAAACTATCATTGCGAATTACGTGCTACGCTCTACGAGGACACAAGCTACTCTATAATGCTAGACAGGAGAGTTGCACGTCAGAAATACCCACTTAGCCTGTGTTGACACGGATACGGCGCGGATCCGCGCGGTGCGCGCATTGTCGCTTGGTCGGCAAGTGAATTCCGACCTCTCCGACGAAGTTTGTCGTCGCGGGACGAGGCGAAACGGAGACGGCCACGCGGTAGACAGAAGAGGAGAGGCGAGGGTGAAAGACGAGGGAGGCTTACGGTCTCGCCTCCAAAATTTTACGAGCAATTTCGCGGCATCAAAGGAGCGCGCGCGCGGTTGGCCGGAAAGAAAGAGTTTTCGAGACATCTTAATGTCTCCGCTGGGAGAGCTCTCTCGCGGGTCTACGCGTAACGCGGTTGCAATTGCGAGGAGCGGGTGCCTCGGCTCGACTCGCGACGGTCGATATGATCTGTTTCGGATTCGGGAGAGACGTCGATCGGACGGAATTCATTCGTCGACTCTTCTTGCCGTCGCAACGGGTCTCTTACCTATAAGTAACAGCTGCAGGTAGCAACTGGTGGCAATTAAAAAGTATCTACGGATAAGGGGTCGAGCGATAAAGGTAGAGACGATAATTATCGAGGAAACGGGGACAAAAATAACGGAGGTTTCTTAAGCGGGTGGGATGGGTTGGAAGAAAAGACGTTTATCTCCGAGTCTCGATCGTTTCGAAAAAATATCCGAGTCAAATTGTTACACTCTTTCCTACGTGGAAGTATAAGATAGAATTGTAATATCTCCTTCATTCGTCTGTCCCGAAATAAAATGACCAGCTGTAACCGAATATACAGCGTGGCGAGAAGGAATAGCCAATCCCCAGGGGCAGCTGTGCGTCACGATCCCGACACCCGAAAGTTTTTTAGCGCGCTGCCGGGATTGGCGCGTATAACAGCTCCCTCAACCCCGGAGATGTAGTATATACATATATTCCAAGACATCTGCCGCACAACCCCCGCGGTCTAAAGAAACGAATAGAGAGAGAGAAGATGCCGCTTATCGATGCAGCTTTCGCGCTGCAGCTTCTTCCGCCTGCTTCCTCCGACTCTTCATCTTCCTCCGCGCGACAGACGGACAAGGAACGGGGAAAAGTGCACGGCGTCACGGCAATAGAGCGCGGATCCAAATAGAATTCATTAAGAACCTCCCTCGGAACCGCGCGGACAGTGAAAGAGGGACGAGACTCTGCCGAGAGAGAAGTGTTTCTTTCTTTCCTCTCGAGCGCGATGTATGCAGGGACCGAAGACGGGGAGTGAAATGGAGAGTCGGAAAAATACTCGCATTTTAATAAAGGACCGCGGGGGCGAATACGAATGAAGACGGGGCGCGGGGGTTAAAAGAGCTCGGGTCTTTACGGGGTTGTTGCGAACATAGGCGGAGGTACGGTGCAGTGGAAGAGAAATACAGAGAGAAAGAGAGTGAATCTTACCAGAGGCCCCTATCGGCGGTCGACAGTGCGTTGCATAATTTATCGGGGTGGTGTGGGGTGCGCTAGTGGGAAGGAGGACGAGTTAGCGGTCCTCGGAGACACAGGCTCGCACTGCCACACAGTAACTGTTGGGACTACGCACTCTGTTGGTCGCGCCGGGTCACGATGGCCCGCGTATCGACAGAGGTTGGTGGTGGTGGTGGTGGTGGTGGTGGTGGTGGTGGTTGGTGATGGTGGGACGTCGATTCGCGGTTCGACCGAGCGAACGTGGTAGGTATCGAGTTTAGTTTTCACACATTCGCGCGTCGCAGTTGCGAGAGAACAGAACAGAGAAAGAGACAAACGATCAGCCCATCAATTCTCTCGGTAATTGGCTCGTAACAGCGTGCGTGTATGTACATCGAGTCGGATCACAGAGGTTTTGCAACGACACGTGATTTCTCTTTTTCAGTTTCCATCGTTAATTATTGCCACAGCACAACCAGCAGCCGACCAGTTAGTATACACAGCGTACAGACTGCAGTCAGGCAGGACGGACGGACAGGCACGAAAATGACGCACACGCAACAGCGCGTGGTGTATGCAAAAGGAGGAGATGACGCTGGCGCGACCGAAGCTCGATGAGACGATCGATGACGATGATGGTGTAATCCGAAGACGTTCGAGACGGGAGATCGTGAAATTTCGTCTCGTTTCGTATCGCGGCGTCCCTGTCGCGCCGAGGGAAGATCGCGCGAAGCAAGGCGGACTGCAGAGCGGGGAGATTCTACTCGCGTACACTCCCGGGGTCACGGATTCTGGAGCCTGCAGGTGACTCAATCAATTCTCATGCTTTTATTAGCCGGGACAAATGCCGCTGCGGTTAACGAGAGCATGTGAATTAATTGCGTGACCTTAAAAAAAATGATATTTTAAAACGTCACCAGCGAAAGAATTCGTGTTCCCGGGAGTACACCGAGACAAATAACTCGGTTCAAATGACAAAACGCATCTGGTTATACGAGTCTAGTTATTTTGACCAAAGTACTGGTAAATTTAATCAAATATTTAGTTCTTTTAACTCTGCACGTCTAGTTACTCTAACTAGGAAATGGTCAGACAAACCAAACGGATGAGAATGGTAATGATAATTACAATTTTTTTTATTTAAAAAAAATGTCTTAATAAAAATCAATATTATAATTATTTAATGAGAATAATAATTATTAAAATTTGTTATTCATAAAATTTTATATTAATACAAATCGATATCATAATTATTTAATGAGAATGTAATCCATATTTCACTAAACGGTTTAGTTACAGTCTCCAGGATTTTGGTTAGATCGACCAGGTTATTGTTCTCAGTGTACGTCGAATTGATGGAAAATCTATATCGCGCGAAGAGATTCGATGAAGATCCGCGATCGAAGATTTCGCCTCCTCGCCGCTTCCCGGTGTCCTCCACCCCGTGTGCAAAACGTCACCAAGGAAGCAGATACACCCTGCGCGCGATCGTGGAACATTTGTGCTAATGGAGTTTACCTACTCCTCGCCGGGGTCGAGCGATGCAAATAGATTTTCGCGCGGGGGTGTGGGATTAACGTCGCGGCGCGGCTGTATTATATCGAATGCTCTCCGCGTTTCTCTCTCACGCACCAACCGCGATTCGATAGTTCGGTACGCAGGGGGGGTATAGCTACATATCGATCGCCTCGAACTCTCGTCGCTCGACCCTGTCTCGGAGTTTATGGGATTAAGAAAAGGTTTCACCACTGCAACTCCACCTTGCGCCATCGCTATCACGGTCGGATCTCCGTCCGCTTCGCATCGGCGCGGAAGCAAAGGATCGAGGGGAAAAACGATCGAGGCCTCGGAAGTAATTCAGCGCTAACGAGCTTCTTGAATTTTTACGTCACTGTATTACTCCAATGGTTCTTTTCCTACGACGCGCTTTAAAGCGCTACAAATTACGCCTCAATTGATTTCGCTCGCAAAATGTTCAGCAATCAGAAATACGAGACGGATTTAACGGAGCAATTTCAACAATTGCCGCAATCTCGATCGTTTTTCTATTTTTCGACGGAGAAACATTTCCGACGCGATACACGTCGACAGGGACCACCGCGTCGTAACTGCGAATAAAGACGACTCGCGCTCGCCCGTCGTCGCCGCCGCGCGCAATCGCAAAATAGCCGCGACGCGATCGCGCGAATCTCGTTCCGTCCGTCGTGAAAAAATCGCGATGAAAAATCCTTCGAAACGCCGGCCGAAGCGGCTCTTCCTCTCGCGGCCCGATGAAAAAACGTCGACGGGTCGACGGAGGAGGCAAAAACAAATGATTATATCGTTCGCTCGGTCAAACGGTGAGAGACGTTGATAGTGACGGAGGTATCGAACGTGAGAAAGAGTGACAGAAGGGCGTCGAAGAGATATTCATATATGCGGTGATAATATGTAAGCGATGCACATATACCCACACGCACACGTGGTAACGAACACATCGCACATGTACGCACATAATAAACGTATGCGAGCGATACGAAGACCGATCGATACGCATGTCGATCCATCGATCCATCCACGATGAGAACGAAAATGTGCAGCGCCTCGCGTGAAAGCAATTTGCGACGAATATGAATAACGATTCAAGAGGAAGAGAGAGAGAGAGAGAGAGAGTGTGTGAGGAAAGAGAAAGAGAGAGAGACAGAGAGAGAGAGAGAGGAGAGATATCATGATAAGGCCGCAGATAAGCTGAAAAATGGGTACTCACGACTGCCGCGCCTCTTGTCCGACGTCACGCTCATAGTCCTGCCCAGCTCGCCCTTCAGCGACCTCAAGAATTCGTCCGGGTCGCGCATAACCCTCGCGACCGAACTACGCCTCCTGTCCCGATTGTAATGTACGACCGGTATGTCGGCTTCGCCCATGCTTCCGCCTGGGATGACCGTGAAAAAAAAAGGGATGCAGGTCGATTGAGAAATGTCGAGGAAAAATTCGGGGTATTCTTCTTGAAAATAACTTCTCGAAGAAGGAACTCAAGCCGGCTTTGTCTACCGAAATTTCAAACTACTCGGATTTTCTCGGCTTTCCCATTCGCGATGTAACGAATCTCATCCCCGGGCGTCGGATAGTCGAACGCGAACGGGAGGAACGAAACAGGAGAAAGAAAAGCGAACCAATCTCAGTCGCCACTCACGCTTGCTGTCCGTCCCGCCCTGACTCTGGAAGCTGCTTCTTCGACTACCCGGGAGCGATCTGCTGTAGTCCTTGTTCAACTCGTAGGGCTCCACCTCGAGCTGCTCGGATTGGCTCGAGCCGCGTCTGGAGTTCGCGTGCCAGGCCTGATCGGGATGCAGGTAGCAGGGTTCGGGACTCCCGCTGTCGCTTTGCGTGTCCTCGCTGCAGCTGCGCTCGCGAATCTCGGTGCGACGCAGGTGGCGCGGAGTGACGTCCTGCGACATGGAGCCGCGGGGCGAGCAGTGCGGCGATTTGCCGTAACGCAGTCCCCGGGGATCCTCCAGCGGATACCTGCAAAGACGATCGCGACGTTCGATCGACAGTTTGGCGCGGCGATCCCCGGGATTTTTACGGAGCCTTCGGGATACTCGCCAGACGGCTCGGTCGTCGAGGAACGCCTTCTGCAGGTCCACCGCGCACTCGCCCAGGAAGATGCTCTCCCGATCGGGACAGTAGTCCCACAGGGTGACCTCGATGGTGCGATCCATCAGCTCGTCGCCCGCCACCCCGGAGAAATTGAGGGTCGCGTTCCAGATGGGATTCTGCGTGGGCTCCGCCACGTCCGTCTTCAGGGCCCTCTGATCTCCGCTGCGAGAGGACGCGCGGAACGATCAATCGGCGCGGCGTTATCTCTCTCCGGACTCCCCGGAGCGCGATCGATGCAGGTTTTACTGGGCGGGTTGCGCGGGACGCCTGGATACTTACCAGGGCGGCGCCAGGAGCAGTTTTGCGTAGGCTTCGGGGGCGGTACCGTAGCCCGTGTCCTCGCGATAGCACAGATCGTCCGCGGCCAGGACGGAAACGGTGAGCTCCTTCCGCTCGGCCTCGTACCACACCTGAATCTGCACGCGACCCGTGATCTGCCTCTCCTTGGCGATTTGGTTCTACAAAACGCGAGACGACCTTGAAGGGAGTTTCTCCGGAGAAGCGCCGAGGGCGGAACCCGTCGTTCGAGAGGCAAACGGGGGAAGCTGCGACTCTATTCCTTCTCCTCTTTATTTGAAGAAGAGCGTTCCAAGAGCACGAATGCAAATGTAGAACGAATATTCCGAACAGTCTCGGGCCTTTTTCATCTTTATCGAAAAAATGCATGGCAAATAAATCGGAGAAACGTCGACGATCGTTATAACCGTACCGGTGGGTAATGAACAATTTTGCAGTAAAACCAATTGAAATATTTCGATTTCGTCAGAATTGTTGCTCTGTGATTAAGAAAACATTTTATCCGGCATATTCCAATTTTCAATCGGGCTTCGCGATATTAATTAACGCGTTTTCCCCCTCCTCTCGCCCGACGGCTTTCAACCGCGTCCATGTATTCGATACGTATCGCGGCGTGTTTCTGTCTCCGTGCGTTCGTGAAGGCGTGTGTCGCTGGATCGTGTGAGTGTACGCGTAATGTAGAACGCGACGGCAGACACATTCGGTGAAACATGCAAAGCGATATTATTACGGGAAGGGGTATAAGACGAAAGCTTCGACAGTGTCATCTACTGTAGATATGGCACTCGACTCGATAATTACAGGGAGAACGAAAAGTTACAATGTTCATACAGAGACTCTCTTAATGATATCGTAATGAAGCTGACAAGGTTGGGTACAGCCGAGAAAGAAAGTCTTCGATACGTCTTTACACAACCTCCGGTCTCTCCGCGCCTCTCTTTCGTTCCTCTGTGCAATCCTTAATTGGATCGTTTTCAACAGCGCGTTTTATCCCACCTCCGCCTTCTTTTCCCTCTCCCCGTCCCCTCGTCCGCTCTCTTCTTCTAGGCTGTACGTGGTGTTGAGTACAAAGTTCTACTTCTCAATATTACGTTTTACGTCTACTCAAGCGAAAGGTGTTACGTACACGTATTCGTGTGTCAGTTACTTGGAAGGCACTCAGTCGACCTGGAAACTTCTCGTCGGGGCGAATGTATTTACCTACTCGCGTGTGGAAGCGGATCGAACGCTGCGCGAACAGTTTCCTTTCCTCGAGGGTTTACCGTGATATTTGAACGAAATGAGAATACTTCGTGTAGTTGTTTCCACGTTTGACGATAAAAATTCGATCGGCGTTCGTTCGAGGATCAAGAGATTATCACTGTGAAATAAGATTTTCGCGTCCGTCTTGTGTATTATTTGCAGCGCGGCGCCTGTATGACCGTTACCGCGCGGACACCCGTCTGACCGGATCGCGCTACTACTACTGATTCTTGACTCGCGTGCCACGTAGATGGATTTCCAGGCCGATCGAGAGCTACGACAAGCATAGCATCGAAACAAGAAGATCGAGCTTGAAACTGTGCTGAACGGCTTTCCCCTAGTACCTACTGGAAACGTACGCAATTTAAAAATTGTCTCCGCCTTTCCGGCGTGCAGGAGTAACGACGTTTTTATAGCGTTTCGTATCGGCTGCGACCGAGTGTCGAGGCGGGAAACGCCAGGAAATCGTGGTCGTTTCGCCCCTCGCGCGGCGTATATGCACACGTGAGAGGGAAACCGTCGCAGAAGTGCAACAGCCCTTTCACACTCGACAGTCGATACTAGGGAACTGCCTTGCGGACCAAGCGCCTGCCGTGGAGTTGCAATTTGGCGAGCTTCCCGCGACTCGTATCCAAACAACTCGAAACTACTGGCATTATGCGGCACATGCTTTGTGAAATATCCGCGCGAATTGCGAGTGGACGCCGTCCTCTCGGAAAAGTCCTTTCGGATGTGGAAATGGAACTCGTGTTTCGATATAACATTTTTTTTTTCAGGGGTCGTTTCTTTTCGAGAGCGCGTGAAAATTTATTTTTGACAACGACTCGAGTCCGATTTTCGATGTGTGTTTTCTTGCAAACGCGCCGGATTCGCTTACGGAAGGACGGGCGGAAAGTGAGATGGAAGAAGAATTTTGGAAGGGAGAGAGAGGGATCGCGACTTCCTCTCCTCGCGAACCACTCTCGCACGGGGGCGATCACGCGGGGCAAAATCCGAAACTCTCGGTGGGCGCTTGGTCCATCGTCATGAAACGTTCGGGCGATCTAACTGACTGTACTAAACGACGGGTTGCGAGACAATCGACAAAATGCGAGTACACTATAAGTCGTGCCAGTTGGGAGAGAGTAGCGTGAGGGCCAATAAACTAAAACTCCATGTTGTTACAACTTACATTTTCTCTTTCATCAACCGTCAGCGGGTTATTTTAGTTTTGTTTTCTTTTCATTGGTATTTCGATCATAGAAAAGGACACGTGAAGAAATACGATGTGCGAACCTATTTATGTACATCATAGGCGCGTAGGCATTGTACGCATGTCTACGGACGGAACGAACAAAAAAAAGACGAGAGGGAAAGAAAAATATTACGGCGACGAAGAGATTATCGGACCGGAGAGACGGAGGTAGCCGACGAGACGGAATTGGAACGAGAGAATTGGATGAGCGAGAAAGGGGAAACGAAAAAGTAGAGAAAGAGCGAAAGGAAAGGAAACGGAAAAGCAGCGACGTGAAGAAAGATAGATCGCAATTCCCGCTGATGCAAATATTACTCATTTTGCGTTTGTTTTTCTTCTCCTCCTCTGAATATATATATATACATATATATAATACATATATATATATTTATTCCCAGCTTACATCCAGTTATACACTTGAGGATTTTCTTCGGTGTTTAGGAGTATCTACCTACGTTTAATAAAACAGTACACCAGTTCGCCGGCTAAGGACTACTCTATGAGAAAACTCGAGTCCGGTGGTATCGAAAATTTCGCTCGGCGATTGAAAATTGTGCTCGAGTTGGAAAACGCGTATAGCCTCTCAACCATTCTGATAAGAAATTTTCTCGCGTACGCGAGATCTACGACTTTTGAACAATTTTTGTAAAGTTAAAGGAAACGATACAAGAGTGGTTCTCCAATACGACCCCATACAATTTTCAAAGGACGATTTCCCGAGCACGATTTTCCATCGCAGGATGACGCATCGCGTAGCGCGACGAGACGATTTCGGCGAATTGAAAAATGGTGAGAAAACGGGAAGGATAAGAGACACAACTCGCCCCAACTGACACTTTTTCCTTCTGTATAAAAAAAAAAAGGCCAAATCCGTCAGATGTCCCTCTCTTCACGGACGCGTAAGAAAAATAAAAGACTTTTCGTGGGGACATACATATTCCGCGAGACGATGAGAGATGTTCGAAGGGATCGTCGACGTCGTTGTCGCGCCGGGGAGAGAATGCGCGTTTGTCTCTTGTTTAATCAAAATTTGAAACAGATATGTCCCTTGATGTCTTATTAACGATATGTGTGTAGAATGCTTGGAAAATTCCTCATCGCGGATACGTGGAAAAGTTACGAAACTTCTTTCCAGTCACGGAGAAAAAGGATTAGTCATTTTTACAGTGAATCCCAGTAACAGAGCTCTTCGAGGTGAAACGTTGAATTTTTTAATAGACACAGCGTACTTTTTACAGCTCGTAACAGTATTAACATATTCTGTTTACCCGATACATATTAACGGGAGATTGGTAAGTTTTACCGTATGAACTGATACTTTTACTATTACGAACTGTAAAAGGTACGCTGCGGTCTATTAAAAACTTTGATGTTTCACCTCGAGGAGTCCTGTTACCGGGATAACTGTACAAAAATGCATGGATTTTCTCAAGATTTCTTACCGATCCTTTTTCTCCAGGGTGGAACAAGTCGGGACGCGGAAGACGATTTTCCTCCCCGTTCGACGCGTCGGACCCTTCGAACCTTTGAACTGCTTTGGAAATCGATCGGAGAACAATTACGCGAGATACAAATATATCATATCTTTAGAAATTGATTGCCATGAATTACGCAGGCAAATGCCTTCTCTTCTTTTTCCATTTTAACGTTGACCCCACGTCGATTCAAAGGCTGAAACTACAGAGTATTACCCGAATACGTGACATTTTCAAAACGCGCCTATACCGCGTCCCTGTGAATAAACGCTCATCCTCATCGACGCACTTCGAGTTGACGTGTGGTCTCTATATAATCTAACGAGAACGCGCGCACGCCTACGCGTATGTTCTCTTCCGTATATTTTTCTGTTTCGCAAAAATTCGGCACTTTTAGGGCGAGGAGAACGCGCGGTACGACAACAAAAATCGACGCCTCAATTGTCCCTCGTATCTATACGATATATATTGTACGCAAGTATCGTAAACGTAGGAGTACCTATCCAGTGAATATCCCACGATTTTCATGTACTCCCCGACAATACCGATTGTATCCTTAACGCTTACGAAGTAGCACGAGATAGTCGAAGCTTTTGTAATATCGCGTAGTAAATTTTCTTTTAAATCATTATTTTCGAGTCTACGAAAGATACGTCTCTATCGTGAAAACGATCGGCTATACTTTTCACTTCCACGCGATGAGGTGTACTCGCTGGCTCCTCCTGCCGTAGGTACGATTCGTTGCTCGTTTCCGATCATTCTAACGCCCTCAATTTTCGTACGTAACATATGGAAAGAAAGTGAGTGAGAGAGTGAGAGGGGGGAGGGAGGAAGAGAGAGGGAGAGGAGAGGGAGAGAGAGTGAGAGCGATAGAGGGAGCAGACCGACGACGTCTCTCGTCCGAATATTTCTTGGTCCTCAGAGTAGAAATTCGTACACACAGGTAGGTACCTAAATAGAGTTTTAGTCCCGCGCGAAAGCCGAAGACTGACGCGGGTTGTTTCGCTGCTACGCGAAACTTCTTTTGATTGATTCCGACGGGAAGGCGTAAACGCAGGCGGGAGTAAGCCGATTCCGCGGTATAGTTTCGTCTCGCTCCTCGTCTACGCGCGGCTCGACCGTTCGTCGTTACAAATACGTACAGGATTAAAAAGTAAAAACGCACGCGCAAATCGTGTGAGACGCGGTCGGTCGTAAACGGACACGCTCGCATGCGTGTACAACTACGATATGCTTAATAATTACACGCTACGTCATGATACGATCGAAACACCTATGACGTACAAACTAGTATCTCGTAAGATTATCTTGTTTTCCTTTAAATCGTAGGTACTCGATCACCATTCATTCAAACTAAGAATATTACCGTCGAAGCTCATGTTATTACTAACGCCGCGCGGGCCCCCGCGAATTTTCGTCGGCTCGGAATAACGGGCCGACGTTTCTTTTTTCCTTCTTGCTCCCTCGTCGTCCGTGAAATGTGGAGGACGGCGAATACCAACGATGAGTACTAATCGCGAGTATGCGCGTGGTACTGGACGAGGAAGAGCTATCGAAAGACGTCGAACCGGTGCGTTGGAAAATTAATTCGCGATTAGCAGACATTTATTTACGCGACGAAGAATTAGTCCGGAGTGCACAAGTAAGTACTTTAATTCGAATCAACACAAACGCGTAGATTTATTTACCTCGAATTAATTTTTATTCCGTGTAAACGAACTCTTGCCCGCCGCGAGTCAATTTTCCGCCAACCCCGAACTTCAACAGAGTGCCTCAACGATCGATCGATCGGGGGGGGGGGGGGGGGGGGAGAATGATTTCGTAAGTGGGAGCAGGTGAGGGCCGGCGTATCGCCGCGCCGGCGTCAGATTTATTCGAAGCCGAGGAAAGGGAGGCTGCCCGCGCGGCACGTTTCTACCGTTGATTGTACGAAAGCTTTTTCGAATCCGGAACCGGCGAATCGCGGTCCGACACGCGTCTCGGCGCGGCGCGAGCAAGTCAGGCCCGGCGAGTGCGACTTGGCACGAGGGACTCGAGCGTGTTGTGCCGCCCGCGTGAAAGGGTCGAGCTCTCTGGCCTCCCCATTCTCGCCGATCCCACGCGTTATTCGCACGTGCGTCAGAAACCCTCGTCGACCCAGCAACGCCCCGAGGAAAGGAAAATTCTAGTGGCGCGCGACGCGATCGATTGATATAAACGCCGCGCTTTAGGTTGATCTTTTTTTGTTCTCTCTTTACAAAACCGTACTGACTAGGTACACCGATTATCGATTATCCCAGCGATATAACTACGCACCGCGCGATCGGCGTTATTATCTCTTATTCGTCGTCGAATGGGCAAGCTCGGAAATATTCGCGAGTTTAACGAGTCTCGGGGGGCGATTCGATTAATTTTCTGCAAAAGAACGATCGGTTCGTGAAATTCTCCGTTGACTTTAAATTAAGCAATTTATCGTTGACGAAATTCACTCGTTATTTGTCCACGCAGAATCGGAGTTTGCGCATTCGATCGGTATGTCTACTCCGACGCCTCGCACTTAATCGACGATCTAATGTATACTTACACATATGTATATCCTACACATTTCACCCTTAAGTGCCTATACGTACGAGCCAACGCGAGACTGCCCGACGACGGGGCGCGCGATATCACAGCGAAATAGACACGTATATTATGATATAGCTGTACACGTAGATCCTCCTTTTTTTCGATAGCGCGTCATTCTCAGGGGGGCGTTTCTCATTCGACGGCCAAAGCCAGGAGGGTTTTCGGGAGGCGGCAGGAGAGATTGTCGTTCGACGCGAAAGATCGAAGTTCGCCTTCCCTTCGATCGAGACTCACCCTTATTACGCGCCCCTCCTCCCCGCCGCCCCCGTCCCCACCGCGAACCTCCCGGAAGGTCGAGGCCGCTCTGAAAAAAAATCCAGGCCCGCGCGGGAGAGGACCCTCGCGGGAGATTCGCGCGACTCGACGGAAAGAGGGAAACCAAAAGAGAAACGCGACACACGTCGCGCGATTGAAGTGCGAGCTATTTACAAGGTGCGTTCGCCCTTCCCGTTTATACGCGCGTATAGAACAACGACGAGATTATTTCACAACAAGGAAAGTTGCCTGGTTGGTAAGGGCGGTCGGAGTCGGTAGTGCCTATCGTATGGAGATATTATAAATTGCGATCAATCGAATACGGCATCCCACGTACCACCCGATTTTCCAATTTCTCCTCCCAATTATTCCATGCAATCGTAAGATCCAAGAATCCCAGTCCCATTGATTTTTGCATCGTCAATCGTAGCGAACTCGACCCACCACCATCGACCAGCCGGCAACCTCAATTTTGCGAAGCATAAAATCATCCCTTTTACCATCCTGATACGGATATTCATGTGCGCGTACGCCCAGAGAATCACACATTATTTATGTACACACACTCGCTGCCATCTGGTTCACGCAGAGCGCACACCCGTTTAAATATATAATTATATTTACCGCATTTTGTATAGACACATGTATGTATAAATGTATATGTACAAAATAATAATAATAGTTCATCGCAACGTAACAGGAAAGGGGGCGGAGGGTGTTTCCGCTTCTCCGCGGCTCGCGGACGCGGAAGATACGGGAAGAGCCGAGGGCGGACGAGCGAGCGAGATAGCAGGGGAGCGGGTTGGGGTTGAAAGTGGAAGAGGGAGGATGTCGTATGCGTATTATTTCTGAGAGAGAGAGAGAGAGAGAGAGAGAGAGAGAGAGACAGACAGAAAGAGAGATATGTAGATTGAGAGAGAAAGGGGGGAGATAGACAGAGAGGAATTGAGAGAGAGAGAGAGAGAGAGAGAGAGAGAGAGAGAGAGAGAGAGAGACCACGTGTAGACTCAATTTATGAACTCATTATACCGGCGTCTTTGGCAGTTTCCTGCGCGTCGGCGACGAGGGCGCTTTCTCCGTTTCCGTTTCTGAAAACAATGGCACTTCGTTAACGCGACGAAGTCGGGGCTCGTCATTTTTTTGCAGGTGTGTACAGAGGAATTGGAAGTCGGGGTGGTGCCACCCTCGCATCACGCTTGTTTCGTATGCAGTCGTTCGTCCGGCGTTCGTTTCGTCGGTGCGTTTTTTCAGTTTCCTCGTGATTGCAGCGTGTACCGTTGTATAAATAAATAAATAACGGGAAGAAGCAAACGAGCTCTCCGATGATTGCCTTACACCCCTTTTCTACCGTCTATCCGTTCAATTATTCCCCGTGAATCACGAATTCAATTCCATCCTGACGCCGATTGCATTTTATTTGGTCTCAGTTTTTTCTCAACTACGCTAATCATTATTACTAATATATACGAACGGATCGGATACGACCGCCCGCGTCCCATCAAAACTCTCTTTGCAATTTACGAGGAACAGTTGCTCGGACCGTTAAAACAGTTCTCGATATTCAACGGCTAATGGGGAAATCTCCCCCGAAACGTGCATCGTTCCAGATTTTCCGAGCCATCGTCAGCATCGGGGCCGCGGTCGTTCGCCCTTTAATAAAAACTTTGCGCGCCGTCCCGCGCAGCCGGCGGACGACTTACCGGCTTTTTCTACTAGGCCGTTTTCCTCGGGCTGATTGCTACCCTGCATTTACTACTGCCGTCTTTTGAGAAACTGCCGCGACAGACGGCGCGAGAAGTATTTAGACAACGAATTTTTTTTCCCGGCCCCTGTTTATACCGTTCGCCGCGATAAGCGATTTATTACGGGTCCCTCTCGGCTATCGCCAATCGCGACCTTTCCCCCGGGGAATCTTTACGCCGAGGAACGATTTACGCTCCTTGCTTTCTTATACGTCGTGGATAGAATTGTATCGAAGGCACGATTGGGGTGTAGGTACTTTTATACAGGCGAGTATATAACGTTCATTGTAATCGGAGCTAAGCCTACAGCTTTAGCCTCTAACGACTGTATGAATAAGAGGAAACGGTTGCTCTAGCTCAGCTAATAGAGACTCTATAATGGAGCTACGTTCGAATCGAGAAATGATCGCGCGACGATCTCGCAAGGAGGACTCACCTAGCTGCAGCCCGAGATTTCCGGGCGTCTTTCCGGGTGGCGGTACCATTCCGGGGTCGTCGAGCATATCGCCGATCCTGCCGTTGTGTTTTTGAAAAATAAAGAATCGTCAAATGTGGCGCAGACGCGCCGACGCGGGTTTGCGTGCACTGAGACAACAGTTTATTTATACGATATAGTTAACATGCGTATATTTTATTATGGCGAAATAAATATTTTTTTGGACCAAGAAAATATTCGTCAGCTATTACTCTATTTCTGTTTAAATGAAAAAAGACATTCCAATAATTAACATGTATTTATTCGGGGCCCAATGAAATATTTCTCTCTCTTTCGCCATAATCAAGTATACATTTATCTCAATTACAAATAAACTCTTTTCTCAGTGTACAAACGGAGTGAAGCTTTTCTTCGGCGGGTTTACGTACACCGAGAAAACAGTTTATTTATAGTTAACATACGTATACTTGATTATGGCGAAAGAAATATTTTTTTGGGCCAAGATAATATTCTTTATTTCTCCGTTTAAATGAAAAAGACGTTCCAATAATTAATACGTACTTATTCGGGGCCCAATGAAATATTTCTCTTTCGCCATAATCAAGTATACATTTATCTCAATTACAAATAAACTCTTCTCTCACACAATCAGCGTATAAACGGAGGTAAACATTTCCTCGGACTCCACCCGTTGCACAAAACACGCGCCACGCGCGTCGCGAGGATTTCTTATCTGAACGAGCCAGCGGCATACTCACATATCGGTCGCGTGTTCCACGACGAGCTCGGCGACGTCACCGGAGCGCTCCATTATTTGCGCCACCTCCTGGAAGCTGCGATCGATCAGCGAGACGCCGCTCCATTCCAACACCTGCGAATCAGAGATTCGAAGTGATATTCCTCGCGAGGGAAGCGGAATTGGGGGGGGGGGGGAAGCGGGCTGCGGGATTTAAGGACGAAGGCTCCAATAAGTGGCAGCGAGCGGCCCGAGGGGGAGGGAGTTTCGAGTCTTTTCGCTCGCCAGAAGGGAAACCCGCTGTCGACACTTTCCACGAGTACCGAGAGCGCCGGGAGCTTCGAACGCCCTTGATACTTACCGCTCCGAGTGCCGAACGGGGGAAACGGGGTCGATCTTCCGCGGCGGAATATCGCGGCAATTAACGTGCAAATTCACGCGCTCTCTCCACGAAACGGAGAACGCGCCCCGCGCGTTATACCAGACCGGATAGCGCGACCGCACGGTACGCGATGACGGTGACGCCGAATCGGTACGACAACCGCGGAAATCCGCAGGCGCGCAGCCTGCGCGCGTAGGCGTAGTTCGTCCGTGAAGACCGTGCTTGAATTACGTTAATCGTCTGGGACCGATGACGCCAGAAGGTAGACCCGCGCGGAAACTTTCGCAGGGATTCCCCGAGAATCCTAACAAATCGTTGCGCCCCGAAGTCGCGGCCAACGAGGGCATCCTTCAGGATTAGGGATCGCGTCCTTGCCAACTGCGCTCGCCGGCTCGTCTCACACACGGGGATCGTAGCGGGGCGGGATTGGACGCCTGTTTATTTTCGGGATGAATCGTCGGCCCTGAAGATCGAAATATACGAGTCTGACGGATAACGCGGACGGGGTGTACGGCGTTATATCCCTCGAGATGTCGTCGAAATGTCGCGTCAATCCTCCGAGAACACACCTATTTTTTCAATCACGAAGAACACTTGGGGTCAATTTGACCCCGTACAACTTTGAGTGCCCGCCATTTTTGACAGACTGATGCGATCAGCTTAAAACAGTTCTGGGATGTTCTCTCAACATCTTTAAATAAATTGACACGAATAAAACGGTCTGTTCAATTTATTTCCATATTTTAAAAAATTGCCAAAAAAATAAGAGTTTTCGGAAACGACGCAATTAACGATAAAAATCATGATTTTTATATTTTTTAAATATTTCTTGCTAGAAATTATGTTTTAGCGATATTTTTTCGATCAAACTCGAGGCTGGGGTCAGATTGACCCCTTACGTTCTCGGAGGGTTAAATATTCCCGCAAAATCTCCCGCGCTCCTTCCCCCGAATTCGCGTTCTCCCTCGTGCGATCGCGCCGACCTGATTTCGCGTGGAAATAATCCGGAGCGCCGACCGACGAACCGCGTATCGGCATCATGTGTGGATCACGCCGGAGTGGACGACGCCCGATATATGTATGCATGTGTCTACCGCGTATCAAGGTGGATACGGTTGATGGGAAACGGGGGGTTCGTCCGCGTAAATATGCGCGCGCGATTTTTTCTCTCGATGTTTCCGCGCGGCGGTTTAAACATTCGTCGAATCGGAAACGAGTGGGATTGACCTACATTCGACGGTTCGGGTTCTCGCGGTGCGATGGAGCGGAACTCGAGCTATCGTTATCTCCTCGTTGATTTCGAGGAACAGGAGGAGCACAGCGATCGGGGGCAATTCCACCCCGGAATTATTTCCGCGGCGGAAGCGACTAACGACGAACGGTGTCGCGTGACGGCGCGACAAATAACAGCGCGCGTCGCGTTGACTCAGGGGGTAGGAAGGACCCCGGGACGCCGACCAGGTCGATTAGCGCGCGGCTGCGACGTCAAAGAGTTTATTGTAATTAATTACGGCGGGGGCGTTCGTCCGTCCGTCAGCCGCGTACACGGTTACGGTGGTAATTTGCGCGAAAATTATTAATAACACGCGCGCGGCACAGTCGTCGACGAAGGACGACGAGCGCGGCGGGGGGTTGGAGCCGCGCGACGCCGAGCGGATAACCGTCGACGACGACGACGTAACGCGCGGTCGGCCGCATCGCGCGGGGATGCAATTGCGGGAATTACTCGTCCGTTTTGCTCCTCGACGAGTTCCTCTTCTTCCATTCGCCTCGCGCGCGCGCGCGCCCGCATGAGTTTGAAAGGAGTGGCGCGAGGGATAACGGCAAAGGTGAGAGGGAATCCGTCGAGAAGCCGGGTCGGCGCTAACTTTAATTATCTCTAGGAATTCAACCGAGGAGAAGGATCGGGGCGAGCGCGTGAAGAGGACTACCGCCTGGAATTCCTCGGGGGTACAACTTGTGCTCCACTCCCCGCGCGGATCAACGGCTCGGATGACTACGCGCGGGCGGAAAGAATCGCGACCCCTGTCGCGGGACGCGCGAGTAGCCGGTCGCGTCGATCGGTGTCGCGGATAGCGGTAACGGAGTCGCAGGAGAGGATATCGGCTGCGATTATTTCGCCCGCGCGGATGGGTGAATTATATTTTTCCCGTGGAGAGATCGAGACGGATGGAGGGGGTGAGGGGTTACATTCTCTTCCCTCGCTCCCATTTCGGCCTGCCGACGCTGAAAGCTTTCGGCATTCGCAACTGTTTCTATCCGAAACCGAGTCGAATAACCTCGTTCCCTTGAGAAGCGAAAAGCGGCGCCGTCTTGCATCATGTATAATATATGTACCTATAATATATACATGTACGCGTATAGGACGCGAGCGCGGAACGAGAGAAAGAAAGTAACGTCGGCTGAGATATTTTTAGACACCGCGGCGACCCGCGGAGCTCCTCTCGGCGGAGTACTTCGAGGTCCTCTAAAAATCCGCAATTGCCACCCCTCGCGACCCCGCTGAGGATTCGGGAAGAACAGGGGGAGCGAGCGCGTGGCCAGGGGTGGGGGCGATGAAAAAAAAGCCTTCCTCCGCGGAACGGTCCTCTCGTAACGAGAATATTGGTACCGGGTAATATCGGAGAAGGACGACGGGGTGGCCCGCTTCTCGAATATCGATGCCGGTACGAAGTTGCGAAAGGCGGCGGGGTGGGTCGCGAGAGGGGAGCGGAGCGGAGCGGAGGGGACGAGATCTCCTCGCGATAAGTGCGCGCGGTGCGCGCTTCATGGAAATTTAACGATGGCAAACAACGTCCGTCGATGCGGCGCTCCGCTCGATCGATCAAATCCGCCTCCCTCCGACGCGCTCACCCCTCAGGCGTGCGTGTATCGCGAAAATGTGCGCGGTGACGCGGCGAAAAGATACAGGTTTTTTTTTTCTAAATTTCTTCCATCGCGTCGGGGAGACGGACTCGACCGAGCGCGGGATGAATAGACGGATAGATGAATTGTATCGTATATAGCGAGAGCTTATGGTGGTGTGCTCAGAGTGTAAGCTCTTTTGAGAATAATGCTCACGAGGGACGGGAGAGGATAGGGAGACGAACGGAGGGACGGTCCTTTCTCTTCTTTTTTTTTTTTTTTTTTCGTATTAAAGGTGCGATGTGCGAGGAAGCAGGGATTACCTGCGAACGCGCTTTCTTCTTTTCAATCGTCGAGAACGAGCGTCGGCTCGCGATAAGTATAAGAAACGTGCGAATGCGAGTCAGAAATGAGTGGAAAATGAGCTGCGACGTTCGGTGGATACACGCACTGAGAAAAAAAAAAAGATTACAAATTATTGTGTTAGAAGGATAATCTGAGTACGAAAGGTAAAATAGATAAAAAATTATGGCTAGGAAAGGTTAAATTTTAAACCCCCTGGAAGGATAATTTTTGATCTATTTTTTACCTTTCGTACTCAGATTATCGTTCCAACAGAATAATTTGTAATCTTTTTTTCTCCTCAGTGCGAGAACCCTCATCGGTGGTTGCGAAACGAACGCGAGCGTCTGGTTCTCTCGGCAGAACGTATCGCGTATCGCGCGAGCCAACGTTTAATCCCGCGTATATCTAGCTGTATCATCCAGATGCAAAAGTGGGCGTGTACCTTATCTCCCTGCTGAAGCCCGGCCTTCTCCGCCGGTCCCCCGGAGACTGTCCACACGATGTACGCGAACATGCGACCGTCCGATCCCGTCTTACCGCCGACCACCCTCATGCCAAAACCCCCTGCTGAAACAGAAACAAATTGGTTTTCATCTACCTGTTGCCACGCCCGTATTCTCCTCGCACGGATTTTCTCTCGAAATTTATATACGTTTCGCGGTCGAGCCGGGGTTGGCAGCTCTGTGCGCGGCGCGTCTGTAGATATAGGGGTAGACGCGGGAGAGTCGCGGAAGGGAGAGAAAGTGGAGAGGCACGCGAGAAAGTGAGGCAGAATCCGACGAAGCATCGCGGGAGCGAATAAATAATCCCGCCGCGAACTCGATTCCTCCTCGGGATGCCGAGGGGGTTGGTGTACTCGAATCAGCGCGTCCGGACCGAGACGAGTCGGGGTGAGGCTGATTTCTCGGTAACCTCGACGGCTGGGTTAGCCGGGAGACGAATACGACTGGCCTATACTTTCGTGGAAAGGAGCTCGACGGTCATTTCGTATCTTACGCGATACAGGAGTCGCCAAATATTTTCTACTCGAGAAATGAATCGAGATAAAATGGGGCTAAAAGTACTGCGGGGTAAAAAGTACCATTTGGCTAGGTAGTTTCCAAAGTTAAATTGGATAATTCCATTGCGTATAAATAGTCTCCGTACGCGACAGTTGGCAGAGAACGCTGATTGCGATTAAACGAAATGGTTTATTTATTAAAATTTACCCCTCGGGTACATTTAGCCTCATGCTACGTCACCTCCTTGCATTTAACGGCGCAGCTGTGTGCATTGATATAAATACGGTCTAAGAGGCGTTGACCGGAGGAGGAAAAGATTAAAGTAGGTTGATGCCAGGGACGCGACTTCGTAACTTCGTTGAAAGGGGTAAATCAATCCGCCCTGTCGGTCATACGGAGCTTCCCGTGGAGGAGCCGTAGATATACACAACTCGATCTAACCACGACTAAAGCCGACCTCAAGCTGTCACAACCACCTAACCCTCCTTCTCGTCTCCTCCTCGCCCGTCTTCTCATCCCCCCGCACGGCGCACTCTAGCCGCGGCAGCAGCCCTCTAGCCTCCATTATCCGACAGAATCACTAGGCGTCCCGTTATTAGTGCACACCGCAAATCCCCTGTTCCATAATGGGCACTCCCCTGGATACCGACCCGAGATACTGAAGAACCTATTATCGAACCCGTGAGTCGCCCGTTAACTTCGCCTCTCGTAAACAGCGAACGGATGAAAATCGTGTCGCGCGGGGAAGACGACGTATACCTGGAGTGACTTCACGCGAGAACTCCCACACTTCTCGCGATATCGATGTTCGCGACAATGTCGTGGCGATACGGAGCGATTATTATTCGTATCGCGATTCGGTTATCGCATAAAAAAATATTCATATTTTTTTAATTCAATTTGTAATTGTTCGTCATTTGTATAGGCGTTCAATTTCACCCAAAAAAGAAAATGCCCGAGAAAATAATTAGTGATGAAGTTACAAGTGCGTTACCGTATTAATTATTATACCTAACATAATCGAACAGCCGTGAGAGGCGCACTTATGCCAAGTAACGAGTGCGAGAGAGATAGACTATAACGTATGCTGCCTCTTTAAATATCGTTTTCCAGCTCAGATAAGGCCGATGATGAAAAATGATGAAGTATCAAGTAAAAATGTCGTCGACAGCTTCAAAATTTGCAATTTAAAAAATTAGCTGGAGAACCTCGTTCTTCGGGGCGCCTCTCATATTGCGTCCGGTCGACAAATCTTCGATTGCCCGCGAAAGATTCGTCAGAGACCGAGAGGGTGCGTCTTTTCGGTTCAGAAACTCCGAGACGCGTGGAGGGTGCGCTCTGTTAAGCGTTATCGCCGACCACAAGCGGCATTTAATTTCGCTCCGATACGCGTCGAGGTTAATTCGGCGAGCGTTCGTCGTTAAATCGATAGACTCTTCACGGTGTTAACTCGGATGCCGGAGAGGTGTGGATTCACTTCCGCGGTACGTTATGGACGTCCGTCTTTGTTCGTCACAACCGAGGTGTCTTCATTCGCGGGAATATCAATCACGCGGGGAGGAATGCAGTCGTGTTCCCGCTAGTGAGTCACTTTGAATTCCGCCAGGGAGAAATTAATCTCTCGCATTACGACTCACGGATGTGCCGTGATTATTATTCTTTCCCGGGGAAAGACATTGGATGATAATTAGCACTGTGCCGCTAATCGGACTTTTCGATTTTTCGGAAGAAATTATTCTTAATATCTCGTGAAGAGATTTTTCGCGGTGAACGCGCTGGCGTATACTCGTGCGATACACTTTTTATTTAAAATAATGTCACTCACTAAGAGTGACGTCATTTTTTTCTTGCCACAATGACATCAAACGCCTTTCAGATATGACAAAATAACGATAAGGCCTCGTTATTTGGTTATTTCTGAAAGAAGTTTGATGTCATTTTGACAAAAAAAAAATGACGTCTCTTAGCGAGAGTGACATTATTTCGACTAAAGCGTGTTGCTTGGGTATTCAGAGATCGAGGAATAGCGTAATTAGTATCCTATATGTCGATCAGTTAGTCAACCGATCAACGGATCGCTCCCAGGCATGAAGCGTCCCCGAGGGACTTACCACATCCCCACGGATGGTAATTCAAGACGCACCCTCTCCCCTGGAAACTTCGAATCGACGTTCCGTTGGGCAATTACCGCGATTACGATTAGGGTAGGACAATATTTCTCGACGGGGGGATTTCTGCGTATTGGCACAAGCGACTCCTAATGTGCCGAGTAGTTGTATATGCATGATTCGGTTATCGTATAAAAAAATTTCTATTTTTGAATTCAATTTGTAATCCGTATACATATTCAATGTAACGCAAAACGACGATATTCGAAAAAATAATTATTCGTAGAGTTATAAATGCGTTTCTCTCTACTGTATTATGACGTCATATGAAAAGCCATAAGAGACGCACTTACGTTAAACAACGAATGCAAGGTAGATAAACTTACAATGCTATGACGTACGCTGCATTTCAAAATATCACTTTCCAATTTAAATAAGACTGACAATTGAAAATAAAGAAATGCGGTGTAAATAATTTTGTCGAAATTGCTCAAATCTACAATTAAAAAAAAATGAATGAGTGAACCGAATTACAGTATTAAGGTTTACCGAGAAGAAACTGGACGTTTCAACGCGCGAGAAGTTCTAATCTCCGCGTAATCGAGCCCGTTTCGTAACGGTTAGTATTTCTAGCCGGAAGCTCCGGCGTGGCATCTCTCCTGAATTTCCGTTATGTAATAACGTTTGAATGGAAACTCTATACGTTTCACGAGCCCATTCAATCCCCGCAGAAACATAATTCCTAGAAATTTTGTATCGACGAGATGTCGCGTACACGTGCGCGATATACGAGTATCCATAATACTCGTCGAACCGAGTCAGCGGGTATCGACAGAGGATCCGGCTTAACGGGGAGTTATACGTCCTAACGCGAACGGCCCTTTACGAGGGTTTGAAACGATATTACGCCTCGTTACGAGCGTCTCTAATAAATACAACACGCGCGCACAAAACGGAAGGGGGGTTGGAGAGAACTGCGGCAGATCAAGGTATACATACCCACACAGGGAATATCGAAAGCACTTTGTGGACGCAACTATATATAGTTACATGGACTCCTATCCTGGGTCAACTGATTTGACCCTCGCTGTATAAACCCTCGACTGTAGATGCACGGAGAAAAGTGTATGATAACCACTATTACAATCCATGTGGTAAGATTGAATTATTGAGGCATATGATATTCAGTACCATAAGTAAGGTAAGGTGGGGTGAGAGCGTGCCAAAAAATAGACGGGGCAAGTACATTATATCAACATATCAACAAAAACAATAATTTAGGTTAGCATCTGCGGGAATACCTCTTAGATTAGATGAAAAAAACAGCTTAATTAGCACACGTACTCACCAAAAAATTACAAATTAAAGATGGCAGCACCATTCGCTAAGAAACTTGAATAAAAATTGATATGAGGCAGTTGCCCCGTCTACTTTTTTGTACGCTCTTACCCCACCTCACCTTATAACGAAATTTATAACAGTAGATATAAATATAGCAAGTGTAACGATACTTAGTAAATATCGACATATATTTATGGTACCGAATGTCATATGCCGCGATCATTTTTTAATCTTACCACATGGATCGTCAGAGTGGCTACCACAAACTTTTCTCCGTGTGATAATTGATTGCAAGAATCACGATTCGATAGGCGCGACCGTCGTATTATCATTACGCGAGACGCGCGACGCAATATCGCCTCATCGGTCCGCAATTAACGATCCGTTATCACTGAGACTCCCGCGATGATTACGCGATCGGTTCCGTTTCCGATAATACGTGTGCGGAAACACGCTCGCCGTTGTCACGCGCGGTTGCGCCGCACGGATGCCTCGCGTGTACCTGTTGCGGACAGCTCAGCCCCCGCCACGATCCACCCTCGCTATACCGGCCGTCACTCCCCCGCCGCCCCTGCGATACTCTCGCGCGAAACCCTTTCGCCATTTTCATTCAAACCGCATCCCCCGCCGCACGTCGCACTGTCATCGCGATTTCACGGTCGTCAATCGCGTTATAATTTTCCGCGGAAATGCAGGCGCGTCTCGGGGAAAAAGCGAGGCCGAAGGGACCCGTCCCACCCCCCTCACCGTCATGGAGATTCCTCTCATGAATAAACCATCATCCCTCATGCGGTATCGGGGTTAAAGAAACCCACGTTCGGAGCACCAACGCGACCGGCCCTTGATTTACGGGGGTGGGATCCGCGCTCTCTTATACCGGTCGTTAAACCGCGTCGACGACTTAATATTCGGCTTTTGGGAAGCTTCTGCGGAGCTCCTTATACGAGCTTTTTTCTCATGTTTCTGTCTTTCTAGAAATATCGTACATCCTCGAATACATCTTTTCTCCGTAATTGTATACGCAAGAGAGGGTGATCGGTCGATCGATTCCACGGATTTTGAATTTCGGCGAAACGCCAGGAAAATCATTCACGACACCGTGAGAATTTTCCAGTGGCCGGGATAGTTTGAAATCCCGCGGACACAAACGCGGCGCGGAAAGTGAGATCGCGCGCGACGCGAGAACGAGAAAGGCGATTGAGCCATGTAGGTATAGGCGCTTGTCCGCGTTTCACGTTATTGACATACATATATGTACGTCCTATTGCGGGATGTACCGTTACCGCTTCGAGCATCGACATTCGATCACCGCGGGCTCTAAACTGATAGCTTGCGGAGCGACCGTGGCGATAGAGTTGTGCACGTGGGTACGGATATGCACGCGTACAGCTACTCGACGAGTAGGTAGACGTACCTGCAGTATAACTGCGCGAGTGTGACTGACGTTTAATTAGTCGTTGCGCACTCGCGCCGTTCATTTTTCGTTTCGTCGAGCGAAGCGCGAGCCGAGTTTCGAGCGAGGGTAGGGGAAGAGAAAGAGGGGCTCGAAAGAACGAGGTCGTTCCGTCCTCGCCTCGTTTTCCTCCCCAGTACCATACGAATCCTTCTCGTCGACGTTGCTCGACGAACGACCGAAGATAATTTAATATTTATCGGTAGCGAATTAACGTAACCCACGCGACTGCCACTTTTCCATGAAAAATCCCTGCGTCTCGGAGGGGAACGATCGAGCGGGGATGGGGACTGCGAGCGAAATGTCGAGTTTGCGTAATTGCTTAAACGAATCTCCGCTATACGTTGGCCTTTGCAGATCCGACGAAGCGAGCGCGAGTGCTTCGTTTACTCATAGCTGATTAAAATTTAGTTTCGAACAGAGAGAGACTTATTATTTTGTTTCACTCGGCAATAGGCGACAATTGCGCGACTCTCGAAAAGCAATTGCAGACTTTGCCCGAGGTGAGGTGTAACTTTGCGGCGCGACGCTCTCGCATAATTGTGACCGCGTCTTCCGCATCGATTTCCGAAGCGAACGTTGTATAACGCAAATACAGCAGCCGGCGAGGATCAGATAACGTCAGCAACGTCGCGAGGCACCGTTAATTAAAAGCGAATGACGCCTCGCGCGATCGGCTGACAAGCCTCCGGGGAGGTGGCGAACGAGTATGGGCGGCTCATTGGTGTCCTGGAAAACGATCCGCGGGATCCGAGCTTTGTATACGATGCGCTACTTTTCTCTTTCTCTCGCACTGGAAAATGAGTTTTTCTTACCGTTCTTCCTCCTCCTCCCCCCTTTCTTTATGTGTGCTTGCATGTCATAATATGAGTGATAAAAGAAACGCTTTTATCACTATTATTTCATTAATAATGAGTTTTCATGGTATTTCATTATCTATGAGCTTTTGACTTATATTCATATAAGAGAGAGTACTTTTTTTGAAGATTACATTTTTCTCTATAACAAAATCTCATGTCGATGTAGACCAAAAGTTCATAAATAATGAGATAATAGCGATTCAAGTTCCTTTCCTAACGAGTAAATTTAGCCTAATGTGGTGTACGTATGTAAAAGCTAGATGGCGAGTGGCAGGTGAGAGAGAAGCGGAAAGAGGGACGGGAGAATTGGAGATTCGCGATTTAATCATCACGTCTAAGTGTCGATTGGCCGATTGGTTATTCCCCCGATTACATAATCGCGAGGGCTTTCGGGAGGGAGAGCTGTTGCGCTGAACCGTGTCGCGTTCCGCTGAGCCACTCGTTTTCAACGACTCTCGCTGGCAATTTTCGCCAAGTGCGCTCGACGATAGTTGCGCGTGCGAATGGTAGAAATTATGAAAATGGCAAGGAGAGGGATAATGAGAGCCGGCTTACCAGGCGGTTAAACGATTCGATTACGCGGCTAATTAGCCGTCGCCCTCGATTCGAAGGGGTGGTAGAAGGTAATTTTTCGCCCGAACCGACGATTTTAAATATCTCGTCTCCTCTTTGTACGTCACGAACCTCGCAGCTCTTTCTTCTCCGCCTTTGCTAAACGACGAGCGCAGCCGTTCCACCGACGGAAGGGACTTTGTTTTCGAAAGCTCGGGCAAAGTCGAGACCGTTCGTCGCGCAAATTGAGGCTGAACCGGGCTAATGAAGTGGTTTAACGATCGACCTTTTTCCTCGACGCTGCACTTTTAGCATGTTCGCCAGCGTTTTCATCGGCTTCGAGGGATTTTAATTATAATCGACGAGCAAACGCTGGAGAGCGAGAGCCCGCGCGGGGGTGGAAAGGGTAATTTCATACCGATACACGGTAAGTGAAACAATTTGACGTATAGTTGGAATAAAATACAGTTGGCTCTCTATCTCGTGTTATCTATTTTTTACACAGTCAAGTCTGGATCAATGACGATCTACCACCGTAGAGTTCACCCCCGGAGCTTTCGGAGTATTTCTTGTTTTGCGTAAAACGCGTTTGCGAACCAGTATACCTCAATCCCTCTGCAAAGTGTTCTCTCCGTTTCGTTCGATGCGACACCAATAGTCGCGTCTGGCATCTAACTGTCCGTATCTACTATTATACCGGATAATTCTTTAATATTGCGACAAACTTCAAGGACGGGTTCCTTGGATGAAAATACGAAAAAAAAAGTTCCTATGAACATGGGCCCGGAAACGCTGAATTTCGAAATTGCATTTTTAAATGCCTTATCAAAAAAAAAAAAGAAAAATTTAACGCAATGACGCATCCCTTCTTCTGAAATGATATTTAACAGGGGAGAGAGTTGCCTATATTGAACCGGTACCTAAACTGAATCTCCTGGCTATTTTAAGTGAATGAGCCTTTCCACGTCATCTATCAGTAGAAATTCAAACCTTTTAGTACCGGTCAGTATGCCTACAAAAAAATACAAGATATCGGTGATTTCATGTAGGTACCAAAAAATATAATTTTTTTCACGGAAAATCATCGATATTTCGGTCTTCCTTTGAGATATCCTCGATATATCTATAATTTTTTTTAATCAGCGCGCAAAAAAAACATAAGATAGGATGGTCGAGAGTTCAATTTTTCGCGAAAATTGAAATCTCTGAAATCGATCTCTCGACTACCCTATCCGATGTATTTTTTCACGCTGATTCGGAAAATGGCAGATATATTGACGATATCTCAAAGGAAATATAAGATATCGATGATTTCACGTACCAGAAAATTATTTTTTTCACGGAAAATCAACGATATTTCGGTCTTCCTTTGAGATATCCTAAATATATCTATAATTTTCGTAATCAGCGCAAAAAAATACATAAGATAGGATGGTCGAGAGTTCGATTCCAGAGATTTCGATTTTTGTCAAAATCTAAGGCATATACCTTAGATTTCTTCAATTTTTCGCGAAAATTGAAATCTCTGAAATCGATCTCTCGACTATCCTATCCGATGTATTTTTTCACGCTGATTCGGAAAATGGCAGATATATTGACGATATCTCAAAGGAAATATAAGATATCGATGATTTCACGTACCAGGAAATTATTTTTTTCACGGAAAATCATCGATATTTCAGTCTTCCTTTGAGATATCCTAAACATATCTATAATTTTCGTAATCAGCGCAAAAAAAAACATAAGATAGGATTGTCGAGAGTTCGATTCCAGAGATTTCGATTTTTGTCAAAATCTAAGGCATATACCTTAGATTTCTCTTCAATTTTTCGCGAAAATTGAAATCTCTGAAATCGATCTCTCGACTACCCTATCCGATGTATTTTTTCACGCTGATTCCGAAAATGGCAGATATATTGACGATATCTCAAAGGAAATATAAGACATCGATGATTTCACGTACCAGAAAATTATTTTTTTCACGGAAAATCATCGATATTTAGGTCTTCCTTTGAGATATCCTAAACATATCTATAATTTTCGTAATCAGCGCAAAAAAATACATAAGATAGGATTGTCGAGAGTTCGATTCCAGAGATTTCGATTTTTGTCAAAATCTTAAGCGCTGATTCCAAAAATCATGCACTCTCTTACTGAGGAAATCTTAAAGGATCACCCAGATATCGATGATTTTTCATGGAAGAAAAATGTCCTCGTACATAAAATCGTTAATATTTGATATTTCCTTTGAGATATAGTCAATATATATATAGGGTATATATAGGGTTAATAAGTGCATGATTGTTTGAATCAGCGCTTAAGATTTTGAGAAATCTTAGTACCGGTCAGTGTATGCCTATCTCGCCTAGCTGCCGCGCCGGTGCCGCTGCGGAACGGCGCGTGTCCAGGATACAGCACATCACGCGGACGCTACATTATGCTCGGCGCGCGGTACTTGGATGTCGACTCGCGGGCCGTAAATCGGAGTTAGCGGAGGCGAGAAGGGCGAGCGGGTTTTCTCACCCCTACGCTGCCGTGTCGGCCGGGGCGTTCGAGGAGCTTCCAGCGCGTCTTTCGGCTCCCTTCGCCGGCGTTCACCCCCTCCCGACCGTCTCAAATATTCATATCTGCTCTTAGGGCGGAACGGCCGATCGGGGATCTTTTTGAAAATGACCGAGCCATTACATACACTTCTCTCTCTCTCTCTCTCTCTCTGCGGTCGACCGGGGAATTTCGGGTCGGCGGGGAACGACAACCCTGGCGCGCCTCGGACGTGTCGCCGCGGCGACGCCGGAGGGTGGGAAAGTTTCGGCGCGGGTCGTTACCGTTCTCTCTCCCGATCGCGCGTCGGGGAAAGGCGCGTTGCGTGGCCGCGTTCGTTAGTTCGACGAGAGAAAGGTGGACGTAATCATGTACAATTCGCCCCGGCCCCGCCGTTGTAATTAACTGTTAATTGCGCGTTGTCAGGGGGTTCGACTTACTTCTGTGTCCGATGTCCATGGTCGGGTCTCGCCTCAGCACCACCCTCCTCTTCGCGTTCACCCTCGGAGCTGATGCGCCGTTTCCAAAGTAGAGTTGGCCATGAAATCAATCGAGAGGAAAGCACCGAAGTTACGATCGGTGCGTCACGTGCGGAACTACCCACGGGAGGTAAGGGGGAGGGAGAGAGAGCTACGTCGTGCGAGTGGTGGAACATCCCGCGCGTTTCCGTGGTCGCGTGCGAGAGTCGGGGTCGCGCGCGCGCGTGTGCATCGACGTTTTGGGGGGGTGGTTTTACGCGATTTTGATGGCGCAGCCGAGCAATTTCTGCTCGATGTAGCGGAAAGGCGATTTCGAGGGGGTCCTTCGACTCGGCCCCGGGCCGAGAGAGGCGCGCGATCTCTGATAACCACCCCCCCGGTGTACGTCCCCGCTTCCGTCACCTCGCCTCGAGTCGTCGGGGAGCCCGAGCGTGACACCCTCTTCGCGAGCCGCGCGGGTGGAAATTATTATCGTGCCTCGGTTGCGGAAGAAAAATCGGGAGCGTGAATATACTTCGATTTATTCTACAAGAAGCGGAGCAAAGTCGAAAGATTAATTGAAAAATATTCGTCTTTCGCGTTTCATTCGCGCAAGTCCTCGTTCTCTCGACGAAATACGTTATAAAAGCTCCTGGCAGATTTTTCGCCGCTCCTTATAAAAATCGTCGCTCGGATTTCTCCGCGATTCCGAATAATTTGAAACCGCCCTCCAAGGGCGACGAAGCGAAACCGACAGCCCCAACGCGATCGCCGAGGGGACGGCGACGAGGGAATCGCGTGTCGCGTAGGGGCGGTCTCTCGTTTGTTTGCACCCTTCGCGATAAAAGTCGAATGGAAATCGATCCGCGGGCCGAAAAGACTTTAATTTAAATGTTGACCTCGTAAACTGAGTGCATTATCGACGGAGTCGCGTTAAATTACGTCGTATACGAGCGATAAAATCCTCGAGCTCGGTCATTTCGCGGTACGCGAACGCGAGCACGCGAGCTGACGTCCCTCTTATTGCCGGATCCCACCCCCGCCGGGCTCCCCGGCCCTCGACCGCGCTCACATCTCATCGCGGTAAGTATCTCGATGCACCGGCAAACGCGCGGAAGAGAATGTTGCAGCGAGCGTTGCAGGATCCCGCTGGTTTATTTGACGGAGCATGATTTAATGTGTTTCGCGATGCATCGACTGCAAATTTGCTTGCTGCACAATTAGCCGGATGACGTTATTTCCGTTTCGACGAAACGATCCGAAATAAAATCGAACGGAATAATTTTGATAAATTCGATGCTCTGTTTCCGCAAGCTCCTCTTTCCACCGTCACGATAAATTAGGTGCGAGGGTTAGAAGTAGCATCGATTCTGCTACACATCTCAGACGAGTATATACTCACTCAAATCGCAGTCCACGTCGTGAATAACGATCTTGATACCTTCCCCGTCAGCCAAGCTTCCCTGACGCGGCAGCTCGCGCTCCTCCGCCGCCACCCTTCCGACCGCCGCCGGGACGCCTTTCGCCGACGCCGGAACTACCGGAAGCGCCCTTATCGCGTTGATGTCCGGCCTGAAAGTACAGGCACTCCTCCAACAAAAGCTTCGGGAACAGGAAAACTGGTGTACACTCGTCGCGTCTGTCGATTTCGAACGATAAGTGAATCGAAATGATATCGCTTGACGGTCACACACACACACAACCTGGGTATATTTATTGTATCACACGTATACGTTAGGTCCATTTATTTCACCAAGCTTCGGGAATAAAAAAACTGACGTACACTCGTCGCGTCGCGTCTGTCGATTTCGAACGATAATAATTGAATCGAAGTGAAATCGCTCGTCAGTCAACCTAGCTTTATTTACTTCATCAAGCTTCGGGGATGAGAACATTGACGTAGACTCGTCGCGTCTGTAAATGGATCGAAATGATATCGCTCGTCGGTCAACTTCTTTTTATCTCATATCGCTCGTAACTATTTCTCGCGATCACAGCGGATGTACGGTGCAACATTTCCAGAGGGAAAAACCGCGCGGCCTGTGCATCCCCCCCGTCCAAGCTACTCGTATTACGCCGCACGGAAGATGCACGACGCGGTTCAGCCGTTATCGCGAGCCAGTGTATAGCTGCGAACTTCGGTGCAGCCGTGTGCGCGCGCGATGTTTATACGTTACACACGTACACCGTATTATACGAGCAAGAGCGAACGCGCCGGTATTTCCGGTGGGAGTTGGAAACTGCCTCGGGATGTACCGGGAACGTTACGGTATCAGGTATAGCTTGAAAGCCACCGGCGAATATAATAATCGACGAGGAAAGTTTTTGCGAGAGGAAAATTGTATACGTGAACGCGTGGCTCTCGCGTTCGCGCACCGCGAGTCATCTCGTTACCGTGCATCTCTCCGTAACCAGCTTGCGCACGGAGATGGCGTTGCAGGCGCGGAGGAGTTTCGTCGCTTTCACATTCCCTCGCTGTAACGCGCGCGGCTACAAGCGGAGAGAGCGGTTCAACTTTTCCGATCGCGTTTCCGAGCGCGACGGCCTGCGATCCTAGAGGCGAGCAGGTGAGAGAGCCGGAGGGCAATTTCGAACGAGCCTGCGAAGTTTTAACGATCCTCCTCTATTTTCGCCCCCGCCCCGTCCCCCCCCCCGCCCTTAGCGCGGAGCGGCACGGGGCGCTTTTTATCGCGGCACGAGAGAGCTATTTCATCGACCTTTAAGTTTTTAGTGGATCGTTTTGAAGATTATGGGTGGGACCCGTGGCGGCTCGGCGAGGCGAAACGTCGCGACTAACGAGACGCGGCGAGATAGCGAAACGACTCGGGAACGACGGAACGTTACGAGGCGCGATCGCGAGTGATTCAATCGTGGCGGAAATCCGGCGAAGGCGACTTTTCGCACGAAACAGTCTTCGCTCCGTTCGGCTAACGCAGCGTGGAACGTAACGCGCGGCGGCACACACACGCCCCGATTTAATTTCACTCGATGACGATGGATGGCCGTCTCCGGGGATCGTGACCCTTTTCTTCCATCCCCCGCGTACCCTCGACCCATCGTTAGGCTCGGTTATACAGCTCCGTAAGCGCCGAGGGTTCATCCACGCGCGCGCGCGCGCGAGCGAGGGATGATCTCCGAGCGGAGATGTATGTACATGCTGAATTCCAGCCCACGCGCGCGGATCCTTAAAAGCGCGACTCTAATTGCATTCCTCGAGGCGGAAGGAAACCTCCGCACCGATCGAACTCTCGCTTTGATTGCACCATTTCCGGTGGTCGAGCCGCGAGACGCGGACGTACGAGTGGTCGACGGGTTCGGCGCGTCCTGTAGCCGCGAGAACTTCATTAACGCCTTCGGTTTTCCGGAGGACGCGACACGTGGGTGGAGCTACGTGCCACGGGGATAAGTCGATTTTGACGGGGAGACGATGCATCACCCGACCCCACGCGACGGTCCTCTCTTTTTCGCTTCTCCCTTACACTGAGAAAAGAAAAAAGGTTAAAAATTATTCCGTTAGAAGGATCATCTGAGTGCGAAAGGTGAAATAGATCAAAAATTATCCTGAGAGGAGGGTTACATTTTGAACCCTGGAAGGATAATTTTTGATCTGTTTTACCTTTCGTACTCGGATTATCCTTCTAACGGGGAATAATGTTTAATCTTTTTTTTTCTTCTCAGTGTAGAGCCTGTAGTTTGCGGGTGTCCGATATTTGAGTCGTAATTGCGCGAAAGGATCGACCAATTTCATCCAATCGGCTGAACACCGCCGCGACGGGGGCGGGTAAAAAAAGTCGGAAATCGATTAAAAAATCGTCCGGAAATTTTAACGCACTTCTCAAGAGTGCCGGATGAAATTTTTTTTTCATCCGCGATCAGTATGGCTCGGAATTGCGAAAGGATCGACCAATTTCGTCCAATCGGCTGAACACCGCCGCGACGGGGGCGGGTAAAAAAAGTCGGAAATCGATTAAAAAATCGTCCGGAAATTTTAACGCACTTCTCGAGTTCCGAAAAAAATTTCGTTAATCCGCGACCAGCCCGAGAGGATCGCAAAGGACAGCCGCGACTGTCCGAGCAGGGGTTGCCGCGAGGGATCGTCTCCCTCTCGCGCGATTTCAAGCCCACCGGGGACCGGGGCGCGATCGCGTCGGCCGATTTTCGAGTGCACCGCTCGACTCCTGTTACTTTTCCACGTGGTCGATCCGCGCGACCGCGTCCAGAGGCGCGGCGCACACGAGTGCATTAATTATCTCTCCGGTGGCAAGCTCACCGTGTTTGCGGACCACTCGGTTTTCGCTCGCTCGCATCCCGATGGATTATGCGACGAGGATGTATCCGGGTGAAGGGGAAGCGGGGCGAAGTCCTACTCGAAAAGCAGAAATTGCACGGCTAAGCCCCTTAATCCCCCTCGACCGTGTACCCTTCCACTTTGGCCCGCATCGGGAATTCTCTTCGTGGAATATCAACGCGGCGGCGACGCACCGAGCAGCGGAATCTTTCCGCGGTTTCGTCGCGCGTCTCTTCATTAACGCTAGAACTACCGCAGCCGGTCAATTTGACCGGTGTCTTATTCAGAGTTCCATTCAATCTCAATTATTTCGTAACCCGTGAGGTTTTCGTCAGAATTGGTAGAATACTTTTTTGCAGAGCACATTTCGTTCTACAAAAAAGTTCTACAGCAGTGTGCACGAAAAATCCACGGATAACGAGATAATCACCCGCCAAAACGACCGTCTTGTAAAGCGCGACCATTCGGTAGTTCTAGTGTTAACTTTTACTTCGGCAGTGCTTCGTCGACGAAGAAAAATCGCGAGGAGAACGGATTTTACTCGGCACGCGCACGCCCGGCCAGTTTTCCCGCGAGAGTTTTTCGACATATCCGCGTGGCGAGGGAGAAACGCTCCGCTCCGAGAGCTCCCTATTCATCTCCGACCGTCCCTCCGTTCGCCTCGAGTAGGGAGGCAAAAAATGGCGCCAGCTCCGACGCCAGGGAAAACTTCGCGGAAAAGTAACACCTCCGCAGCCCCGCGCGACGCCCTCCGCTGATTTAATTCCGGTCCGAAAGAAAGTTCGACCGCTCCCTCCGCGGGCGTCGGCGCCGAACGTACGTCGCGAGTTACCCTCGACGTCGCCCTCGCGACGTTTTCGCACCCCCCCGTTTCCCGAGGGGAGCGGTGCAGCCTCCGCGCGAACGCGCCGTCGACGACTCGTCCTCCCGCGCGATTATAATATGCTCGCGGAGTGCCTGCAGCTGCGCGGTGGTTGTAGGGGCGCGCTTACACGGGCGCGCGCGCGTGTATCAACAACTCTAGCCTTCTCTATTCGCGGCAGGGCCTCCGATTTGTTCGCGGTCGGGTGTGTCGGACGGTACGTTTGTTTACGTAGGCGAGGATCGGAGGGGGGAGCGCACGTGATCCGCTTCGCAAGCGGGACCATCCTGATGACCGTCTACGAAAGCCCCGCGGAGAGGGCGAGGAAACTTTCCGATTCATCGGGTCGTGGCGAAATTGCTCGGGCTCTTTCCCCCCCCCCCTCTCTATCCCCCCACACGCGCCTTCCTTCTTACTTTCTCCGCTATTCCGCCTTCTCTCCCTTCCCGAGACTCGTTCGATTAACGAGCGGTAGGGATTTCATCGGCGCCTCGCGTGTTTCGTCGAAAGAGGCCCTCGCGGGGCTGTGGAGTCGTCCGTCGAAACGTGCGACTCGCTCGGAAGAGCGGAAATTAAGGAAGGCGAGACGGAGAAGAGGGGTGGACAGGAAACGCGGGAGATTGGCGGCGGACGCTTTTCCTGATCCTGGAAGGCCTCGAGTGGTCGAGTCGTTCGAGTGTGACCGCCGGTGTTCATTCGCATCGCAGCGTATGCGTTTCGACGCTCTCGCGTTTACTTTTCGCTTTGCTTCGTCCTGCCTTCGATTCGTTTACGCGATGTCCAGGAATATTTGGTAGTAAGATTCCTCGAATCTCTCGCCGTGTGACAATGCAAGGTGTGGTGGAGTAAAAATACGAGGAGACCAAGGGCGGGAAACTCACAACTGAGATCCTCTTCTCCGTGACTGCGGACTGGGCGTAGTCTCCGGGGCGGGTGACGGGTCCAGATTGAACGTCTTCTCCTCCTCGCCTCCCATCTCGTAGGGCACCACGGGTTTCACCGCCCGGAAGGACGATCTTCGCGTCATCGGCCGATCCTCCGGATCCCTGGAACCTGGAACGTGAGAAGAGGTCTCGTTGGAATTGGTCTCCTCGTCATTTTTTCACTCGTGGTGACTTCGTGACTACATTTAATTATGTTTATACTTGATTAATTGGTTCAGTAATTTATTTAATTTCAATAACAACAGCTTTTACAGGATATGTATTACCACGAGGACGAGTATCTTTTTAAGGAGCTACTGCTATTACAAATGTATTATCTACTATTCCCCCCTTATAGAGAGAATAATATTTTCCGATGAATTTGAGGAAGACTTTCAATTAATAATGCCACATTAAATCGATTTTTCTCATTTCACCATTTAACGACAAATACGCCACTGACCTTGAGCCGACATGGAGACCTTCTGCTGAGCCGCCGCGATGGCCATGGCGTTCAAACCGCCCGCCCCGGGGGTGGCGTAGACGTCGTAGGCCGACGCCCTCCTCGGCAGCTGCACCTGGATGCCCAGGCCACCCTCCTGATGCGAGGACTGCGTCGAGCCGCTCGCGCCCGATCCCGATTTGATTTCTTCGTCGTAGGAACGTTGCCGCGTCACCCTGGACTTCCGACGAACGGTGCCACCGCCGCGCCGCGAACGCCTCCAGCGCTCCTCGTCGTCGTCGCACGGATCGGCCGGCGGCTCGGGTTCTGTCGGGAAGAAAATTCGACGGAACGTCGTGACTCGCGGCGATTCGCTGGAGATAATGGGATGTAGGGGGGAGAGGAGCGTTCACGGAGATGTGTGTATAGATGGGAAACGATCCTCCGGCGAGGTGCTATTCTTGGCGTAACGATCGAGTGGCGCGTAATGGCTGATAATCGACTTTGCGAATTTAATGATCTCCGCTTAATGTAGGAGTTCCCCTCCTGTGATTATACGATGTGTGTGTGTAGGTATATCTATGCTTGAGAGCTCGATGGAGATAAATCCATCTCTCCCCATCTGTCGCCTCAATTTCCACCGCACAACGAACGCTACCCGCGGGCTGTCTTTCCTAATCAGCGAAGCATTTCTCCGAGACAAGCTCCTCGAACCGGCGCACGCGCGTCGTTAATTAATAATTGCGATATTACCGGCAGGAGAATCGTGTACCGAGACTTGTATGTATGTATGTATGGTCATGTGTGGGGTGACTTTTAAATGAAAACATACACGAGGAGGTGTACGTAAATATTGGGTTGGCCCATAAGTCATGGCATTTTTTTTTTCAAGTTAAAAGTGTGCATAGAAAAAAAAAGTCTTGACATAGTGTTATATCTCATTCGAAAGAGAAATTTAAATACTCTATCGAGAGTAGTGTATGTATTTGGCCTTTTCATTTAATTTTATTTTCGTTAATCTTCAGGTCATTAAAGTGGAACGTCGAGTGGAAAAAAATGAACACTCTCGACACACTTTCTTTCAAAAGAGTTTAATCGAGGTGTTAAAGCCATCGAAGCTGCTCGCAAGATTTGCGATGTTTATGGAGAAGGTACTATGTCCATTAGGACAGCAAAAAAGTGGACGAAAATGTTCATTTTTGTCCACTTGACATTTCACTTTCAATAATCTGAAAATGAACAAAAATTAAATAAAATGAAAAGACCGAACACACATCATTTTGTGTGGAGCATAAATCACTTATTCACAGATAATGTAATATTACCCCGAAACATTTTTTTCTGCGTTCACTTTTAAATTGAAAAAAAAAAAAAAAAACGCCACGACTTACGGGCCGACCCAATAAACTTCAGAAATGTCAGCTGCATCGTGGCTAGTGTTTCTCCTCGTAACATAACACCGAAACGTCAAAAGTTGCCGCGGATTTAATCAGAACGCGCGTAACTTCCGCGACGTGCGCTCTCACGACGAACGCGCTTCGTAAAAACACTCACCGGCCGGCGCCTGTTGTTTGGCGACCCTCTGAGGACTGCTGGTCCTCCCCCTCTCGGTCCTCTCGCTCCTCTCGCCCCTCTCGCTCCTCTCGCTCTGATGACGATCCGGCGATCCACCCCTGGACTTGTTCCTCCACTCCAACTCCCTCTCCCAGCGCTCCTCCCGACGCTCCCCTGCAACCTTTCGAAACTACAACATTTACAACGGCGATTAGGGGTCGAAGCTCGAGACACCACCACAAGTAGGGCTGCACGCGGGAGCAAACGCAACGCTGGCTCGTGCGGGATCGGTTATCGAGTAGCGAGACAAAGAGGGCTGCGGCGAGACAGAGAGGCGGAAGCGAGTGGAACTGCGCGCGTGCGTGAGGACGACGACGACGAACGGAGCGGTTGCAGGAACGGCCGAAGACGCGTTCATCCATTCGAATCGACGGTTTATCCGCGAGCGTGGCTGGCGGGTGCGTTGGGACGACGTCACGCGGAGGAGGGTTGCGATAAGATTCGCCGTGCGTCGGAGGGATCGGTTAAAGAGGGGGGGGGGGGGAGTGCAGAGCTATTCGAGGGGGTACCATTCGCAACGCGATGGGGGAAGTTCCCCTAAACATACACGTAAGCGCGGAGCGCGAAAGCGTGACGATATTGGAAACGTGACGCTGAATAAATGAACGATGCGATTCGATCGGACTTGACCACGTGACGTCGCGAAAGCGACCCGGATAGACAAATGTACGCAAATTGTACAGCTACGGGGGGCGTCAAAGTTGCGCGCTCTCTATGAGTCGTCACTGAGCACACACAAGCGTATATTTTTGTGTCACTAAACATGATTTCGAACCGATGCGAATAAAATGCTAAATATTGATCCAATACATCTCGTACAATTTTCGTTGATATTACATGTTGCTGCAATAAATACAGCGATTAATTTGAATCTTATCATGCAAATCGAACAATTTTTTTCGACCAACGATTATTCTTACAAACTCGCGCGGCAAACTAAACGTTGACTCTCTCTAGAGCGATCAACTGCTATTGTTTGTACGAACGCCGTGACGATCGTATTTTATCCCTGGAGAAGAACGAGAACCAAGGAGGACAGCCGTACGACGGGCAGATCTAACCCACTCGACCAGCGGTGCGAGATAATCGATGACGATACGCGCTTACACCCACGAGCTTCGGTCCCTCTCGCGCCATTACATTACGTCGCGATACAGCCCTGGAAGGTGTGACCGTTCCGCGTCGAGTCACGGATGATTGAACGACCGATGGCGTGGCCGCGATTTGGAAAAGTGGCGGCCACGGTGGCCGGGGGCGCGGGCTGGGGCGTAGAATCGATGAAAACGGTGTGGTCTCGTGCCGATCGGTTCTAAAAATATAGCCGATCGCCTGATAATCATCAGAGCGAGTAATTGAATGGGTGAGATTGACGAACGGAGAGGAGAGAACGAGAAAGAGAGAGAGAGAGAGAGAGAGAGAAAAGGGGGTTGTAGGGGTCGCGTGCATATATAAAAACGCTTGGTCCTCGCGATGGAAAAATGTGGGTATGCATATGCGGACATCCAACGGCATACACGCAACACAAACACGTGCAACTCGGCACCGTCGACTTCGACTAGTTCGTTAGCCACGTAACCGTCGTCACGCCGCGTGGAACGAGGTTCGTTATGGATCCGTACTCGTCGACGGGCCGAGACGGACGGGGACGAAACACGAAGAGGAGGAGGAGGAGGAGCGCCTTTAAACCCGGGAGCGAGTTTGCCCGCCGAGAGGGCATTTTTTTACCTCCTTCTCGTCCTCCTCCTAAGAGCGACAGTTGTTAACGAGGCGGCCGGATTTCGCGCGGACGAGGATAAACGAAGACGACCCGAGACAAATCACACACTCGACCCGCTCCCCGTCGGTCGAATCAATTATCGGTCCTGTTCTCCACTCGACGCCTCTCCCTTCTCCGAATCCGCTGGTCGATTTGTCGCGACGGAGCGGCCGCGGTAGCGTGGAAAATCGAGAATCGCCGGAGGACGATCCTCGAGTCTCTCGGAGGCTGCGTCGGTGCATCGTGGTCATCGGTACGTATATGGAGAAAAAAGAATCAGTTGGATCCACTGAAAATTACTTGCGAGGTTGCACAAGTAATTATTTATTTGTATCAATATGAAAGCGTTTAATAACATCAATCGAATATCTCTTCCTTGTAATAAAATGGAATAGTGTGCGATTGCGAGGAAGAAGTATCTAATTAATATGACCAAAGAGACGAAGATTAACACTAGAACTACCGAATGGTCGCACGTTATAAGATGATCGTTTTGGCGGGTGATTATCTCGTTATCCGTGGATTTCTCGTCCACACTGCTACAGAACTTTTTTGTAGAACGAAATGTGCTCTACAAAAAAGTATTCCACCAATTTTGACAAAAACCTCACGGGTTACAAAATAATCGAGGTTGAATGGAACTCTGAGTGAGACACCAGTCAAATTGATTGCCTGCGGTAGTTCCAGTGTTAATGTGACAAAGATATAGGTAATCGATCCGTTCGCTGCAACGATAACTCGAGTCGAGTTAAGTTCTTATTACAAATTTACCGATTTACCGATTTTTACGTCCAGCATCATATCGACCGTATGCGGTATACGTTAGAAGCTTTTCAGAATTAATCGGCAGCCCTGCAATTTACACCGCGTGTAGTCAATATGACGCTGGATGTGGAAATTAATAAATCTATAACAAAAGCTCAACTCGACTTAAATTGTCGTTGCCAGCAAAAACGGCTCAATTGATGTAAATAAATAATTACTCGCGATTCCGCAAGTATTATAATAATTATCAGAGTAGATCCAGCTAATTATTTTTCTCCGTATGCGCAACGCACTTACCAGCGTCGTTGATCACGTACTTTTTTTTATCAGTTGCCACTCGGATTTCGACTCATCTCCGATGCACCCTCGCTTCGAAGCTTCCTCACCTGGATCCCCCCCCCCGAAAGATATTTCGCAAAGGAACAGTTACCTTCTCGAGTTCCTTGAAACTGGCGGGCGACACGTCCGAGTGCCTCCTGAATTCGGGACTCCTGGGCGGCGCGAGTCCACTCTCGAGTCCTCCGGCCTGGCTCCCGGATTGGCAGCGCAATCGCACGTCGCTGTGTCGCCTCGTCAGGTCCGCGAGGACGGGCACGTCGAGGAGGGAGTCCGTGGACTCCTGAGTGACGACCGGCGGGCCCCTGGACGCCATCTTCCGTCGACACACGCTGCACCTCCATGTGGACTGCGGAGGAGAATCCGGGGCACGGGGGTTAAACGCGACGTCGCGGAACGGGTGGTGAAATGCCGACATCTCTCGACCGATAAGGATGAACGAGAAATCGGCGTAGTCGCGCGCGCGGCATCCGAATCGAAAATGTGGTCTGAGAGATCGTCGGAGAGAGCGCATAAAAACCACGCTAACAGAGGAAAGCCGGAAGCGCCGCTGAATTACGGCAACGCTCTCGCCGAACTTTCCGCTTCCCCGGGGGCGGTGGAAATTTCGCGCGACTGTTGTCTTTTTTTTTCTCTCTCACCACGCGGCACCGTGCGCGCGACAGGCGCTGGCTTTGTAATTAACACCCGGACGCACGCCTTTCCGAAAGGGAGCGAGGGCTGCCGCGGGAAACTACCCGCGAGGGGGGCGAGGCTTTTCTCCCGTTTCGCGTCCACCGCCTCGCCGCAGCGAGAGAGCCGCGAAACACGGCGGATGAGCGAGGAACGCCTATGAGGGAGAAAGAGGAAGGGTGGGAGAGGAACCAGCGGCTTTTTTACCCGCGTTTGCGGGGGCTAGACTCGCCGAGGCGCGTGGATACAGTAGCACAGCAATGAGCGGAGAGTGAGTTTCCCTCCCTCTCGCGAAACTCGTCGCTTTTGGCTCAGTGTCTTCCGGAGGAAAATATTTGTCTAGTGTCTCTCGCGGTGCGACTCGCGCTCTGCCGTACACGTACTCCTTTCTCTCCTCGATGCTCCGATACCGTCGCTGTATTTTCGGCAGGAGTGGAAAGGGGACGCAGGGGTGAATAGACGGAAGCGAACGAGGGATATTGCGCGAGCAGACCTACATACGGCACGTCGTACACGCGTACGATCATCGATGCGAACCGCTTTCTTCTTACATTCGAGGAAGATTATAGTAAGGGATCCCCCTCATAAGAAAAAAAAAATGATTACCACTCCTCTGAAACTCTCTTTGTGAGTAGCTTCATTTTGCAGAGTCCGCGAGCTTTTTTTTATCTGCGAAAAGTCTGGTTTCCGCCGGGGTGTTTCGAGATATTAATTAACAAACATGTCAAAGTTATGAATATCGTCGGACTGGACATACCCGGCAGAAAACTTGTCGGACAATGCCACCATCAAGTTTGATAAACAATTATCTATCTTTAGCGAAAAAAATGAGCTCGTTGGTAATTAGTTGACAAATTTTATCAATTTCACATATTCGGAGTGTCGGGCTGGACATACCTGGCAGAAAACTTGTCGGACAAAATGTTACCGTTTTATTTCATAAATATTTATCTTACTTCGAGTATATAGAATCAGCTCGTCGGTCATCAATAAACAGAATTCATAAATTTTACATGATTATTTATCAATATCTCGAAACCCCAGCGGCAACCAGATTTTTCGCAAATAAAAAAGTTGGCAGACTCGGCAAAATGAAGCTACTCACAAGGAGAGTTTCAGAGGAGTGGTAATCTATTTCTTTTTTCTTATGAGGGATCCCTTACTATAACGAGAGGCCTCGACTAATCCGCTTTATCGCCCCCCGATGCAACAGGTACGCGGCGTGCGAGCTCGAAAGCTCATCAGCGAAATTCGTCCCGAAATCGTTTCGACGAAAAACACGACCTACCGAGTCTTCCGAGTCCGTCGTGGTGGAGTACGAGGCGCAATCCTCGCAAACCTTGAACTGGCACTCGTAGCAGATCCTCGAGAAGTCCTCGGGCTTGAAGGACTTGAGACATATCCTGCAGGCGCCCGCTCTGCTGGCCGGTCTGCCGGGTTCCGGTTTTCTGGAAGCGACGACGGAGGATCGTTGAGCGCGCGTGACGCAATTTGACAAAGCGCAGTCGATTCTCATCCCCCTCCAAGGCGAGAGACGTATCGCGTCGCAAAATAAGGACGATATATGAAAATCGACGAATCGCCGACGCGACACGCCGGAAGGCGACGATTCGAGATCTCATTTTTTACTTCCGCGCCGCTGACTTCAAAGGACGACTGATAGGCGCGCGACGAAGCGAGAGAGAGAGCGGGCGAATTTAACGAACCGTCTTCGGCGATCCGTCCGCGAAAGACTTTACGACGCAACACGGTGAATGCCTTCCCGAGAGGAGCCAATAACGGGGCGACGCGGTGTGGAAATAGAGAACGTCGACGCGAATCAATTCGACTGCCACCCACTTGCGCGAGAATTGCACTCGGCCGCATAAATCGCGCGAGACGTATACCGCGCGGGGGGCAGGGGCATTTAAATATATCGATCGGATCGCGAGAGCGACCGAACAGACCTTCGTCGGCGTATCGGGGGTGCGCGCACTTACGGTTTCGGAGGTTCCACCGGGGGCGTTTCTTCCTTCGGTTGAAGTTCTTCCACGGGGGTGACTTTTGCCGGTGCGAGCTTCGTCACTGAAAATACAAAGAGAGACACACGGATAAATCGATGAAACGAGCGACGCGATGCGATAAATATCGTAGCTAAATCGGGGCGGCATTCGCTGCGAGTTACGTATTATCCGCGTCGGAAGCACGCGAATCGTTAAGGAACGTTAGTCGCGATATATACGTCCTGACCTAATTCCCGCCCCGATTGTCCGGTAAATTCGAACACCCCGACGGGTAATATCGACAGGAAGAGAGACAGAGGTATATCCATTTTCCCTCTATACCGATTTTCTGGCTTGTCTACCTTTAATGTCTCGTCTGAAAATGCAAGGGAGAGAGAGAGAGAGAGAGAGAGAGAGGTGCAATCGATTTTCCGATTGCCCCTTTCCCCTCGGCTTTCCTCTCTTCTTTCTCCACACCTCCATAGATACCTTTTAGCCGCGGAGCTCGCACCGAAAAACGACCACGACTCGCTCCGGTTTTCAGTACCCCCGATAGCTTCTAATATCTCTCGCTCCCTGCCTGTCCTCGGTGCATTCTATTCTTCCCTGACACAATGGTGGATAGAAATTTGAGCATTTTCAGATATCCAGGCGAATAATAATAATAATCCCGGTCGAAATTATTCGCCTGAATTTCGTAGAATAAATGCACGCGCCACACACACAGGCGAATACACCGTGCAGTTTACTTCTGCGATTAAATGCACGTCCTGAATGAGTAATTTTAAGCTATCCTTTGATTAATGCAATGCATTCTCTTTGCCTCTGTTATTTCATTCCGCCTCGGGTAAAGCTTCCTCTCGTGCATTGATAAAGCATTTTCTTTTTGTCTCTTCCCTTTAAATTCCCCCTTCTCTCGTTTCCGATGAACCGGCGGAACTCGGAGATATTCCAGTCCTTCGCAAAGCCGCGTTCGCACAAAGCACAATGGTTTCGACCAGTCTCTGCAGTCGTTCGTTAGTTTCTCCGACGTTCTCGACCCGCCTACGTTCCGCGCTTCTATGGTATTCGACGCTCCGGGTCGGATCCAATCAGCAATTGCGATCGGCTAATTACCGACCCGCGAGTCTTAAGGGTCCATCGGTCGAGGAACTCGGCTCGCGTTACAGGATTGATCGTTGACAGGGGTATCGGGAACTGTCGAATGGCCTCTGGCGGCGAAAAAACAAACTAGTTTTAGATTGCAGTTTTGGAGCTTAGCAATGCATTAGAATAGGAGAGAGTGCACATAATAATTTATTTTTTCGCAAAATGACGTCCGAATTCTTAAAACCACCAGTGAAATCGAAAGGTGAACTTCTCTCTGCTACGTTCCTGGTTGTCTCAAAGTCGTTTAAATAAAGACGACACGTGTCTTTCCATTATTTGCCAAAGCCGGGCAAACGCTTCGCGTACACTCCAGACGCGTTTGGAAATGTAGAAAAAATCGATTTTTAGAAAAGCGGATGATAATATTACAAATAAAATCAGTTACGCCGTAGTTCCTATTACCCGGTTTTGTATTCGCCCACAGGCAAATTTCATTAATGTTAATCATATTTTACGTAAAAACTACTTTTAACCCATTGAAATACATTGAACCTGCAATTTTAAAGCCGCCATATTAATCGCAATTCGGATTTTTTTGTCACCAGAGAACGAATTGTCCTCCGAAGTTAAGAGGTATGCACCGTCGAGTGGTGGAGAAGAACTGCATCGAGATACGGATCTTCTTTCGAAAATAAATTTGGAGACAAAAAGTAAATTTCCTATGCAATTCTCCATGGAAAAATCCAGCAGAAACGACGAATCCACCCGACATTAATTTCCATTCCAAGCTAATAAATGTCTGTGTATTTATAGCGATCAAATAATCGGTTAAGTTCACCGAACAAATCGTTTCTCCGAACGTAGCACCCGTACTCGCCTCGCGCGGCGGAACGGCTTTGTTCCCGCCCACGAGCAGTCGTCGCGAATGAAACAAAGGTCGCCGAGATTGAGCGGGCGAGAGGTCTTGAAAGCGAGCGGAGAGAGCCGGGAGTGTACGCGAGAACCTCGCCGCGATAATGGCGAAATTCGATTAAGATCCGCGCCTCCCGCGCGAGAGCGAACGAATTTAACTTTTTGAAAAATTACACCCGCCGCGCGAGTAGTGGCGCTTATACATATATCCGTGTCGTATACAGTCCCCGGACGACGAAAGAGTCCCCGGGAAGAACAACGACGACGACATCGACCGAAAGTTTTTCCCTTTCGTGGTAAATTAATCGCGAGGGACCGAATGAACGAGCGACGTTTATTCGCTGAAACCGGAGAGGCACATCCACGAGGAGGAGATTCGAGTTGGGGATGTCGCGTCACCTGGTACCACCGGTCGATGCCGTATCGATGGCGCTAAAATGAAGCGTCAGGCGGGACCGAGCGAGGGCGGGTTAATTTGAAAAGGAAGCCATCGACGAGGAAGGGGGCGGGTGATTTTCTCGCGGAAGATAATCCGGACCAACCGACGCGACGAGCCTTCATCGGCAGTGAACGGAGGAGCTGCTAGGTCCGGACATACCGGATAATTAACTGATTAGTTAAGGGCGAACTTGGATCAGCGGTGTGTCGACGTTATTCAGCCTGGACTCGAAACGAACGGAAGGGGTGGTTCTGGATATGGAATTTTAGCCGAAGTTTCTTGTGTCGATAAACAAATGTAATAGGATGAAAAATTGAGTCGATTAGAAAAATCTGATACCTTTTTTTCGGGTACCTCATTACGGATAGATAGGTCATCAGGTCGATATGCCGAAGGAAATGTAAGATGTGGTTTTATGTATACGAATATTATTTTCACGCAAAAGATTATCAATATCTGTGGGTACTTATTTGAGATTTCTTTAATAAAATCGTGACTTTTTTTTGGAATCAGCAGCACACATCGTTTGATTGAGTTAATTATCGCTTTATCGCCTCGTCAGCTAGAGGAGAGGGTCAGTCATTAACATTTGGTTCATTGAATTACATTTTTTTTAGCGGAATTCGGTTAAAGAGATCTTAACTCGTACGCGCGCGATCGGTGCTCTAACGTTTTCATTTCATTCCTAAATCTCCTGGAATTAATTATATTAATGCGATACCACCCCCGCGAGATCGTCGCCGAATCAACGAATTTTTCCGAGCCGTCAACGATTCGCCACTTCGCCCCGGATAAATCGCTATCGCGCGGACGCCGATAATTTAGATTTCCCCCTTTTTGCGAATCGAAAAGAGAGAGCCGGCAGGCAGGGGCGGTCGGCTAATTGCTCGACAAAAAGCCGTGGTCTCCCCGTCCAACCCCCGCGAAACCTTTCGGCCGCTCGATCCTGCACCCTCTGTCCACCGCAATCAACGTCACGGCCGCACCGCGAGCCGTCTGCCCGCAACTCGTCGTTTCCCCTTTTCTTTCCCGCGCCGCGACAAAAAAAAAAGTATCTCAATCCGCCGCAAATTATCGAATTCCGCAGTTGCGTTGTCCGCACACCGCACACCGACCGCCGTTACGCGCGTCGCGCGATATTTTATCATCGGCGAGGGTGGGTTCGCCCCTCCCCCCCCCCTCCTCTACAAAACCTGCGAGAGCACGCCGCGTTTCGTAAATCGATTATAGGCGAGGACACCCGAATTTTCTTTTCTTCCTTTTTCGAATTACTCGTTCCCTCTGCAGGAATCGAATTTCCGCCCCGAAAGGTTTTTCTTATGCGCGAAAAGGAAGAAAAAGGAGGACGAATCGTCGGAGAATTCGAAGAAGGAGAAGAGCGAGGGAGTGCCTCGAGTATCGCTGTAAAATGTCGGGGAGAGGAAGAGCGGAGGGCGGGAAAGTGGAGGGTTACACGTCGAGGGTGGGCGAAGAAGAGGTACGACTCGCTCGATCCCAGTTAACGGGATTTTTATTGAAGTCATACGTACATCTATATGTGTGTACATACTTCTATCGCATATGTAGCCTTCTGTCACATATGTGTGTTAATACACTCGCCCCCTGCGCTGAAAGGTGCTCGCAAACGTTTCCCTTACGGAAGTGCGCGACATTCGGTGATACGAGCACATCGGAGAAAACGCGCCTCGCAGGGATCCCCTCCCCAGGGGCGGAGGATCGGGCGTACCCAGAGAGACGTACGGATTATACTCGCACCGCCGATAAGAAAGAAACGGACACCGCTGGTGGACGAAGCGAGCGGGAGGAAGACGAGTACTTACGTGCCGCGCCTTCGCGATCGCGATTCCGCTCGGAATTGTGCGGTAGGTGAGCTTTTGCGCGCGTTCAGACGACGGTAGGGGGGGATACAGAAACCAGCGCGCGTGGTCTTGAGAGCAGAGGACGTGAGCGGTCTGGCGGCGAAATCCTTCTCGTTTAACGTTAAGTGCTCCTCGCCGTCTGCGGCCACGCTCTAAATTGGTACGACTCGAGCAGCTTGCGGGCAATTCACTGCGGCGATATTATGCCCTGCTGAGAGAGTGTACGCGTGATGTGCCGATCGCGCGTGCGTGTATGTAAATACCGTATGTCTGACGCGGCAAGCGCAACACCACTTCGGCAGTTTTTACCGACGGTGGTCGAAAATTGCATTGGATCTAATGCAAGATTCGACCGTCGCGTCGGTAAAAACTGCCGAAGTGGTGTTGCGCTTGCCGTCAGACATGCTGTATAACTGGACGACGAAAGTATGAATTTCAGTATGCCGTTGTAGCTTGTCTTTGGAATGATGTAACGCGATAAACGATAATAATCGAGGATCGAAACGCAGAACCTCGTAACCGACAACATGAAATAAATGCAATACCGCTTAAGGTTTTTCGAGCGTTATACTACAAATAGTGAGAAAAATGCTTGAAAATGATTGCATTCGGTAGATTGAAGTAAAAAAAGATTCAGTTAAATTTTCCAAGTCTTTTAAGAAGCTCGTTGCAAAGATTTTTGAATAACAAGATAACATATGTTCTCTTGGATTATAACCAACAAACCGCGATATTTCTGAGAAAAATAGTGAAAAAATCCTGAAATTTTTTGAACAGCAAGTTTAATGAACTAAAATCAACTATACCAAATGTCACGTTCATTAAGAAGCCCGTTATTGTTTTTATTAATTGTCCTTTATAAATTTAACCTTTGATAAGTCAATGTGGCAACGCTGCATGACGTACAATGCATGACCGAATGTTTTGGGCTCCATTTTCGGACGTACAGATACACACATACCACTGTACGTCAAACGTTGTTGCCACATCGCACGAAGAACATACTTTAGAGTGTTACTGTACTTCAGTGGACTAACTTTTAGCAGGGAAAAAGCCCCTGTACCGCTCGAGAAACCTCAAGTAACTAAATCACTTTTAGAATTACAAAGTCATAGCTTTTAGTCTCTCTCCTGTTAAATTTCCTTTTCGTCAGTTCCGAGGTCCTGCGTTTTGACCCTCGATATTATGATAAAAGCTTCCCCGGTTCTCCGATCGACTTGCCTCGTTACGAGGGATTGAGAGAAATGTCAACAAATGTATGTAAAAACAAAACAACGCGTCCACGATACCCGCCTATTCTAACCGAGCAAACTTTCTCCGCCGCCTGCAATCGCTCTCCGTCTCTCTTTCTCGCTCTCGCCTGCCGACGATAGAGTTATTTCGAGCGGCGTACCGAACCGCAGGTGCGCGGAATTTCTGTCGCTCTCCCGCGAGATAAATTTGAGTCACGCCTCTCCGACGTATTTCTATCCGCTTTCCCGTCTTATTACCAGGGCGGCCGCCCGTGGGGTTCTTCCACGGTCCGTGCCGCTCGACTATTCATCCCATTCGCTGGAAAATGAGTGAGGGACAACATCTTCCCGTCTCACCCCCTCCGCCCATTTCACCGGACGCGATTTATAGCTACCTCCCCTCTTTATATCCTTCACCTCTCGCGCGAGTTTACGCGCGAAGGTCCCTCCGAGCCGAGCCTCGACCTCTTCCGAGAGATAGGGGGTGAGAGGGGTGGAGGGGAGCGAGAGAGCCCGGGCCCGTCCATAGATTTAAATAACTGCGTTAATTATTATTCGCCCGGAGAGACCGTGACCTCGCATAATGTATTCCCCGCGCTGTCGAAGCGGCGGGCTGGGTGGAGACGTCAGCGGGGTGGGGCGATGGCGTGACGAAAAGGGGACGAAGAAGAAGACGAATCGACTGTACTCAATTTTCGAGTACCACCCCCGGGGAAAGTCGAGAGCACGTTGTCGGCTTCGTCGAGTGAACGAGTATATATTATATAATATATGTATATGCTTATAATAAGTATAGGTACCTACGTATGGGATAAATCACGGGGGTATTACGTGTGATGTATATGTAGGTGTGATGCGAATAAAACTTCTACGCGTGCGAGTACATCGTGCATTTGTGACGAAGGCGATGTAATGCGGTTGTACAAAGAAATGTGGGAAGTCCTAAATTTCACCCAAACCGAGATCCCGCACTGAGCTAAAAATAACCTGGTCAATTTAATCAAAATCTTTTAGACCATAACCAAACCCTTTGGTGATATGTGGATCCTCCATCTGTATGGTTAGATTGACCATCTTCTGATTAGAATAACTAAATATGTCATTAGAATGACTGGACATGCAGTTAGAATAAAATAATATTTAGTTCAACTTACTAGTATTTTGGTTAGAATAATAGACTAGACTCGTTTAACACCAAATGGGTTTTGTCTTTATAACTAAGTTATTATTTTCAGTGCGACAACGATCGAACGATCGATTTTGGGAGACGAGCTGTGGTCTTCGATGCAAACTTAATCCATTCTCGCTTTTCAGAATTACGACGGTCTCGGAGATGACTGCGAAAATTCCTGGCGCCGCTCATTGTCGATCCACTTTATCCAATCCCCGGGGAGGCTCGTACTCTCGTTTTTTACGGGTCGACGGCGACGATAATGACGTCAATTAGTGTCGAGCCGAAGTGGTGCGCGGACGGGGAGACGAGGGAGGGAACGAGCGGGTCGTCGTAGACGGATGCTCGTCATCGATACGTCGTCCGGCAGGTGGGAGGGAATGACGAGTTTGGGAAACGCGGTGTAAAATAACGATGGGCATTCGAGAAGGGAATTCGACGAGAACTCGAACGAGAAATAAAATAACGAGTATTCTTCCCTGACAAAGTATAATTTTCTTTGAAGCGTCGACGCGAAGAGTGTCGAGTCGTCGTAATATATACCTAATTTTGGTCGGTATAATTTCAAGATTCATCTCTCCCGTGCGTCCGAGGAGAGGAGGAACCCCGGGCGGGTTGCGAGTCGATTTCTCTGTGAAAATTAGCCGCTGTAAATAAACGTATTCCCTTTACGCTAAATCTCGATTTACTTTGAGCCGACTCGGTGGATTATGTAAAAAAAAGTGATAGATCCTCTATACTGACTCGCGACGCGAGTTCGGAGCCGTACCAAAATAAGCCTCTGACATTAAACTGTTACCACGAAGGAACCAGCTATTTTTCGATCCGAAATTTGTTCGTTCGATTTCGGACATAATTTTGAGATTAGATTGGCTCCTATACTCTGTGAGGCTGTAGACAAATTTCATTTTTCCTATTTTTCCATCCCGTTTTAAATCTAAGGTAGAGATATCGCTTTTTTTTAAGGCAAACTTAATTTTTCCTATTTTTTCACCTTACCTTCAATTCGAGACAGAGATATCAGTTTTCGTTGAATTCGCGCGAAGCCGTCGGTCGTTTCGAGAGAAGAATTTCGCGTCGAAGACAAAAAACACCGCGCACAAACGTTTCCCCGCAATTTCAGAGAGGGTGGAGAGTTGGAGCCTCCTCCACCCCGAGATTGTCGCGCGAAACTTAAATGTGAAAAGGGACGAAAATAAACATCGCGCGCGATGATCGGAGCGGCTTCGAGCGAGCGGAAGAGAAAAGCCCTCGAATCGATTACGAGTCGCTCGTCGCCGCGCTGGAACGCGCGGGCGGACGCTCAGCCGCTCTTTCCCCCAACTTCTTTCAAATCTGCGAACAAAAGACCGTCGCTACGTGAAAGCGGCGCGTGAGAGGCGCGACGAGTGGATATTCAAATGCTGCGAAACCTTTACAGCGTGGCGCGCCTGTACGTGTGTATACCGATTTACTTCTTCCCCCCCCCTCTCTCTCTCTCTCTCTCACCAACCCTCTTCGCACTTTCTTCTCTCGACGTTATCTCGCATTCCTTACTCTTCTCGCTCTCCTCTCGTCACCGTACGCATCCCTCTCATCTCGCGATTCCTTTTCTCTCGGCGCATTTCTTCCCCTCGCGTCCTCCCTGCCACTGCCCTCCCATTTTCCCCGGCATTTTTTCACGTTTTATCCACCATCGCGGCGTCCGGAGGGAGAGACGAGCCGAACGAGCGGGAGGGTGGGCCGACTTTTCCGAATCGACTGTCTTTTTATCAATCGTTCCGCGACGAGATTCGACACCGTCGCCGCCTGCTAAATGGAGGGATTATTCGCGGATATTACCTACTACCCCTTCCACTTGTATATTCTCGCTCCGACGATCCGGAAGTCTCTCTGCAGGGGAGAGGGATCTCTAATTTCTCGCAGTGGTATAGAAAAGGAGTAAACCGTTATTCTCTTATCTCACCGTTCGATGGGTGCTTCTATATGTACCTATATATGTATCTGCTCCCTTGACATTTTCGAGAAAATCAAAATATGAGGAGCTATCTTTCAAAACGCAGTTTCTGAACAAAACCTTGTCTTCGGTAAATCCTATAATTATTTCTTAATAACTTTTATTTGGGTGTAGATTTTTAAATTTGGCTGGATTCTTTATGGCACTTTTAATGCTACATATTTTCACCTGCAAAAATTAGATATTGCAATTTGTAACTTTAGAACAAATAATTAGGATTTACTGGAAACAAGGTTTTGTTCAAAAACTGCGTTTTGAGATGTAGCTCCTCATATTAGGTATATATCTGTAATCGATCGCAGTCGAAGACATCACATTTTGGTAACTCAATGTGCCTGTAGTTTCGAACGTTTATTTAAACGAAACCTTTCGATTTTAAAAGATCATGGCCACTGTTGAGTTTATTGATTACTTTATTTCCAATAGTCGCTCAGTTCGTACAAATTTCCGTACAGGTCTAGCAATCAATAAACTCAAAATTTGCCGTGATGTCTTAAAAAATCGACATTTTTCGTCCAAGTGAACGTTTGGAACTTCAAGTACGTATACATGCACAGAGAAGAAGAATCAGTTGGATCTCTACTGAAAATTACTCGCGGGGTCGTAAGTAGTTATTTATCTACATCTCGATGACATTTGTTAATACGAGTACATCAATTTGACATCTCTTCCTTGCAGTCGTGTGAAATGGTACGTGGTCGCAAGGAAGAAATATCCAATTAATATGAGAAAAGATCCCATTGATCCACAAGTAAATAATTACTTGTGCGGCCGCCCCGCAAGTAATTTTTAGTAGATCCAACTAATTCTTTTTTCTGTTCTGTGTAACCATCCGTCTACCGGAGATCTCTACGATTGGTACAGCCCTCGTCGGGGGAATTGTGATTTGCTCGCGATTAAATGGATGTACGTTTATCTCCACCCTTGTGTATCACGTACGCCGAGTGCAATTGTATTTAACCACTAGACACCGAGCGCGTGCGGCAGCTCGAACCTGTTGACGTGTGTTACGAAACCCGTGTGTATATATATACGTACGTATATATCCACCTAACCTCCGGTATCTACTTCCCCGAATCCACTCGGTTCGGATCTCGGTAGATATCGAGAGGTCTGGCAGAGCCCACTTCACCCACACCTGCATACGTTCTAGATACATATGTACATATATGTATACTTATCGCAGGTCACGACGACGAGCACTTTCCACAGCCAGTCTCTCGAGAGATTTTTTTCCCGTGACGCAGATTTGTCGCAAGAAGCGAGAGTTTTGGAACGAATAAATCTATTACTCCCCCCGGACGCGACGTATTTCTTTCGCGCCGATCGAGCCAACACGACTGCACCACCAGTCGCCTCCAGCATCCAATCTTGACTCCACTCCGGATCTCGAAACGCCAGCCCGCGCTTCGTATACGCGCGCGGTAGAGATAGACGAGCGCTCTCGAAAGAGCTCGCGAGAACTCAAATAAAGTTTCCCCGCGCGCGATCGATCGAGGGGCTCCGAGGGAGAGAATTTGAATTTCGGGCATGTGTAAGCAAGGTGAGCCTGCAGTGGGACGCGAGGGATTGCTCCTATACGCGTATCCGGCTGGCTCGAGTACAGCGAGGCCCCGGGGGTTGATTTGGGTTTCCGTCTTCTCGTCTCCCGTTCTCTGCGGGCCACGCGTGGCCGGGGGGCGGGGGGGGGGGGAGGGCGCTAAGTGAGCCCTGGCCATACCTCCTCCGACGACACGAGCGGCTTCGCCAGTGACTTTCAACGGTGCGTGACGCGGGTACTTTTACGAGAAAGAAACCTTTTCTCCTTTTACGTTTGTTTTGAAAATTTGGAGCGCGTGCGCGAACCGTATAAGGCTCTTTAGCGAACGCGACGCAAAGGGAATTCCGATAATTGACATTGCTACTTCGTGTATACAGTCATTTCCACGCGTACCCCGATAAATCGGATGTCAATTTTAATAACGCGCGATACCGCCGACGATTGATCGCCTCCCAACGAACGAACCTCTTCGAGCTTTCCCTCGGTCTAAATCACCTTCGCTTCGACGATTAATCGGGGGCGAAATTATCACCGGCGCCCCGTCGATCCGTCGATAACACCAAATTCCCACGGTTGAGAACCGCAGTCTCTGGCATCGCCGAAACGTAAGACGCGCACACCACCACCACCACCACCACCGTCACTCGGTCGGAACATCCCTTCTCCTTCAATCGCCCCTCCTCCTCCTTCAATCATTCTCGTCCCGCGCGTTCTCCGAGTTCCGCGAGTGAGACATAAATAACGGTTAGAGGCGTGTAGATACCCACGACGGAAGGGCGGCTCCGAAATTTTGCATTTAGCCGAGCCAAAGCCTGTATATAGTCGTCCCCTCGCAAAAAGTCCTCGGCGTGCCCCGATCGAGTGCCTATACTCTATTCCGTCGAAGCGAGTCGAAAGTGCGATGGGACACGGCGGCAGGAGGGCGAGAGGTCGATCGCGAGAGGGGCCGATCGATAGTCGCGCGCGCGCTCCTCTCGCCCCGTAACGAGAGGTCGTTCGTTCTATGCTAAAAAAGGAGAGGGAGAGCGGGGAAAAGCCATTCTCTCGATGAACTAGTCGAACGGATGCAGCGGAAATGGCAGCGAAGCAATTCGACGGAGGAGGAAAAAGCGCGGGGACGAGATAGCGCGAGAGCTCCCGTAGCGCTTCGAGTACCCGCCTCGAAATAATAATCAAATTTAAAGCTCCGCCGAAGGGTTTTGACGCTTTCCTGGCACACTTCCGCATTCGGTACGCTTTGAAGTCGTCGATGTTCGAAAGCTGGGGAATAGCGAATGAGAAAAGGATTGGAATGATGCCTACCTCGAATTTGTGTGACGTGAAAAATGAATTAATAACTTTTAATCGTATCCCTCGTTCTCTCGTATTTATTCGTTGATTATTCGTTTAATGAATTTCGAGGGTAATCAATTCGTCCGAAGGTATCGTGCGAAATTCATGAAATATACTCGACAAATGAATCAAGCAAAAGAATTAATGGAATTAAACGGACGATCTCGTCGAGTCGTCTTCCTCGATTCGGGGAATCGATTCGTAAATACGCGCAGGTACATGCATTCCTTTGCAAATATTCTCGTCCTTCCGCGAGCCGCCCTGCTTTACAATTTCCCATTGCACGGTGGAAATAATCGCGGTGCAATTCACCAAAGAGGAAAATAGCTCGGAGGCGAAAGAGGATCTCGTGTTTTTTCCGCGGTTCCGGTACATGTGTGCGTACATACGAGAGTCGCCGGTGCGGGGGAGCGAGGAAAAATGAATTAATCTCGTCGCGCGCTACATCACCCCCGAGGAATAGAGTCGCCGAGAATTTACCGCCGGCGGAAGTCGATCGAAACGAATGCAAAGTGCAAAACGAAAGAGACTTTCGGCGATCTACGGAAATGAAGATAGCGTCGCGCGCGCCGCCCTATCGCGAAGCGTTTATTTCGTTAATTCGCCGAAAAGAGAAATCGCCGGGACCCCCAACGACAGATAAGACTAAGGTGGTCTCGCGAAGGTTTTGTACGACCGGGCGGGTGACGGGGGGATTTCGAGGGGTGGCGCGGCGAGGGGCGCGCTCGGCGAGATAAAATCTAAATTGGGGAATCCGTCGGGCTTCGAATCCGCCGCGGGAACTTTTCGAGGAAATCGCCGTCGACCTGCCATTCCGTCGGCGGCGGACCGATTTTCTCGCCGAGAGAATTTAAGGGTCGAACGCGAGAGAGTCTCGATGTTTGCCGTTGATTTCCGGTTAACGCGACGGCGGTTGTCCGTTCGTCCGTCGACGCGTGACGACGGTTCTCTCGGACGTTTCGCAACGCGAGTCAAGATTATTCGATGCGCGCGATTCGTGCCGATCGAAAGATTCGAACCGTTCGAATGTTCCGCGCGAGAAGAGAAAAAGCTCAACGAGAGGAGGACAAACTCACCGTTGCCGGTAGCAGTCATGAGCCCGCTTCCCAGTTGCCTCAGCTTGCTGAAGGTGGTTCCGCTCTCCTCCGGCGTGACGGACCCCGACGGGCCCGATTCCGGCTGCGTCGTCACCATCTGCGGGAGAAAATCGAACGCGGCGTCAATCGGCCTCGTTTCCAGTACCGCGAAACGCATCGATACGGCGAAGCGAAGGCGCGCGAGCGGCGTCTCAGCGCGGGAGAATCGATTTATCTCGGCGCGCGTGAGGTGCCTCCGGATAACTCGAGAGGTCAAGAACGTCGCGCCGAGGGAGGGGGAGGATATCGAACAGATCTCCGCGGCGAGGCCAATCTCGCGTGATAACGATGCAAATGGCATCGCGTTCGGCGTTCGATCAACTCCGTCACGTCATCCTATTATCTACCTGTTCACCTCTCTCTCTCTCTTGCTTATCTCTTGCAACTCTCTCCATCTCTCTCCCTCTTCGCATCATCGCATCGATCTTTTATCTCTCGGCGAAAGAGATGCATCTATTTTCCCATATCGTCCTTCTTTCAGGGAATTGCTTCGATTCCGAGACGTTCGATTAAAGGCTTCCCCCCCTCTCCCTCACCGCCTATCCGTTTCCCACTGCGCCGCGCCGAGCGTGTCTCTCGACCGGCGGAGGGGTGGCACATCCGCGGGATGCTGCATGCCACCGACATAACAGTACATTCTGGACCGGTTCCAGGAATCCGAAATAGCCGACGAGATTTAATCTCGGCCCCTCCCCCCCCCCCCGTAGCCGGCACTCCGCGAAATTAATCGCGGATCTCGGAATCGGAAGACCGGCACGGCTCACCGGAAGCGAGACGGAGCGCCGCTCTCCGGACGTTGCCGCGTGTTTCGACGGTTGTAGCTCTGTGCGCGAGCCACGCGTGCTCGGCGTCGGATCTATAATCGTCGTTGAGAGGGAGAACCGGGTTACTCGCCGGAACCTCGTTGCGATCGGTTACCGTTACGGCCAGGGACCAATGGGGCGCGATTTTTCCGAATAACTCTTTCGTAGCCCCGTTTCGGGGGAGCGAACGTCGCCACCCTGACTAAGGTACCGTAGAACGGGGTAGACGGAAACTTGAGGGTCAATCGAAACCAAAACTCGGAACCTAATTCAGTAAATCCTCTAGAGAGCGTCAATTTGAATTTGGCGGTCTTCGGTAAACGAGATTTTTTGTTCTGTCAAAATGGTCGATTTTTGCAAAAACGATATATGCATCGTCATCTATCAGCGCCGACCGGACTTTTCCCTATTTTTAACTTAAAGAAAGCGCTTAACCGTTTACCCGCACCAGAGTCGCAAACTACGAAGAGTATTTCTACCGACCCGTTCTACGGTAATCGCGGGATGTACGTCAAACCGGAACCGATTCTAAAATTTAAAAGCCTCGAACGCGACCGGCGCGCGGTCCAGGAGGCGTAATGTCGCGCTCACCCTCGGGAGAGCGGGTCACGTCGCGAGCCAAAATCGTGAGCGGACTCGAAAAGGCGAGCGCACCCCTGCGCCGCTCGCGTTCCTTTCGTGTTCAATCGTAAATTCTCTCGGTGGTCTCTCCGATTCGGATATATTTACGGCCGGCAAGGGGATGGCGGATGCCGAGGATAGATTCGCGGAATTATCTCGCGAGTCTGCGGCGGGCGATGGCTTTTAAATCCTTGTTTCTTTACGATCGGGTGGGAAAAGGATTGGAGAGGAGTTCGGCGGCGAATGGCGCGGGGGGTGCGGACGGATAGCGCGGAAGAAAATCTCCCTTTCGGGAAGGATTACTCTCGTTCTGCGATTTCTCTGCACCGTTCCGAGACTCGTCAGATGTACCGCGAGAAAATTCGACACTCTCTGCGATCGATGGTTCGTGCGTACGAACACTGTTACGCTTTAATGAGCGTGCACAGAGAAAAAGGATTAAGTAGTACATTTTACTGCAAATCCCAGTAACAGCATACTTTTTACCATATGCAACAGTAGAAACGTCAGTTTATACCGGGTGTTCTCAAACCTCTAAAGTACGGACATAATGCAATTGATTTTATTGAAATCCGTTAAGAATTTACGGAGAAATTAATTATTAAAAAGTAATTAATATTTTCAATTTATATTGAAGATAATACTTATAATAACGACAGCAATTGCGATTATCTTCATGAGCCTTGATATGACGTCATCGATGGCGAATAAGTTCAAAATATTAATTACAATTTAATAATTAATTTCTCCGTAAATTCTTAACGGATTTCAATAAAATCAATTGCATAATGTCCGTAATCTTTTTAATGAACATAGGATCTTCCTTTAGGTCAGAGGTTTGAGAATACCCCATACAGTAAAATTCGTCGTACACCCGACGCATATGTATGTGTTAACGGGAGATTGGTCAATTTTATCGTATAATGTTTATACCGTTACGAACTGTGAAAAGTATGCTGTTCCACCTCCCGAGGAGCCCTGTTACTGGGATTTGCTGTACAAATTACTAATCCCCTTTCTCCGCGTGTGTTATTGTACCACATAAGGTAATATAAAGAGGGACCAGTCAAAACCAAAAAATTAGTTCCGTAAGCTCAACGAGAGATTGCACTGTATACTATTTCGTATCAAGATCTGCGTCTATGATCAGTTTTTCATCCTTTGATAAAGCTCTCGATAAATCAATTAACCAGATGAATTGTTATTCATAAAATATACGAGAGAGGGGAATACTTTATAATAAAACCGATCTCATCTGTGTAAAGTGTCTCTTCCGGAAAAAAGAATAATTGCACACGAAAGCATTAAATTGTTGCGACGTAATAGTATCTAATATTACTTATTGTGTAAGGGAGGTCCCCTTGAGATTACCTCCCTTTTCATATATTACCTCAATACACACACACACACACACACACACATTCGTAGTCCATCTGTTTCTCGAATCGGTACTTTTATCGGACATTTGCTCTGCACGTACACCGCCGTACACGTCGACCACTTCCAGACTCGTGGGAGCGATGGATAACGGAGATCGACGTTCCGATATCCACACGCCCGAATGTGTATCGCTCCGACGGTTAATTCCCGGTACGCCGGAGCCATCAGGGCGACCCGGCGAGACGCGCGAGCGCGGAATACAATTCGCGTTTGCCTTACACCAATATACGCGGCGAAGCGAGGTGTACACCGCCGAGTCTGCCGGGAAATTGAGATAAATGAGGCTGGCGCGTGCGCGCGGATTTGCGTAGGCGTTCGAGAGAGCCAGATTTCGCTTATCGCGTCGGGGTGATGAATGGCGACCGAGAACACATGCTCCGCCGTCGGAATTGATACACAAACCGGCGGCGCGTCCGATCGATCGGCGCCGGAGAGCAGTTCCGCGTCGTCGGCGTAAAAAATGAAGGCCGACGGAAAACTTCCGAGGAATCGCGGCTGATTTACAGGGAAACTTCTCGCGCGGTGATTTTAGAGGGGGTTGAGCCGCGGGGCGCGTAAGAACGAGGCGGGAGGGTCGTTACGGGCGAGAGGGGATCGCGATGGGAGACAAGGTGAAAGGGAAGACGAGTAGGTTGGTGCGCGCGGTTGGAGTCGAGGTGAAGGGTGACGCATCGGTGGGTTATGTAATACTTTTTGATGTACGTACCCCACGTGAGACTAAACTTGTCCGCCGGGAAAGAAGCTCGAATCACCATTATCTCACGACCTGTGGGCTCTTGGCTCTCATATTTGTGTAATACTTTTTTTTTTTAAAGATTACGTTTCTGTCTGCACTAAAGTCTTGCATCGAGATATAGGCGAAAAGTTCATTGATAATGAGACAAGGGGGCGATTGAAGTTTCTTTCCTCGCGAGTAAGTCTAGCCTCACGTGGTATAAATAGAGGAAACGGAGAGGGGGGTGGGGATCAGGGGATCGTATCTGTGCCCATCAACGTCGATGGCGAGGTCAGGGTCGAATCGAGATGGAAATGGAAATTTCGCCGGATGCTGGTGGACGGTTATCGATATTTTAATTCGAACGCGCGCGTGCGCCACACTGCGAGTGTACGAATAAGAATCGACCTTGAAAAATCCACCCTCGGAGTAGAAATCGTCACGAGAGGCCGACGGCGTTATCTCGCGCAAACCGATGCACAATTTCACCCTCCACCCCCGAGACAAGGATCATCGAAACGACGCGATGTGAGAACTCTTTCCATCGTCTCCCTTGACTGCGATCCTTGAAGTCGTCAAACGTAACGCGAAGAGAGGACTGCGGCGCGACACAGTCGAGGTATTCGCGAGTCCATTACTACTTCCAGCGCCCCCTCGCGAAACCGCAGCGCAACGGCGCGATACCGAGAAGATAAATCGCCCCGATTTTCGCGCGCGAAATCGACGTGATTTTTCCGGGGAGTCGACCGGCCACCCCCGGCATCGACTTCCAGCGTCCCTTCGTTCGGGGAATCACTCAACGAACGTCGCTGCCGCTTTCCGCGACAAGCGAGCGGATCGAACGGGGATTTCGAGCGAAGGGAGGAAACGAGAGGGCGGCGGGTGCTCGATCGTCGCTTAATTCGTGGCGGTGAGACATTTTTCAAAACGACCTCGATCGTTGGAGGGAAGCGGGGGATGAGGGGAGGAAACGAGAGCGTCCAGAGAGGGGGGCTATTCTCAATGCGTGAGAAACGAATTCGTGAACGGAATTATTGTTTTGTTTGAGAAATGTTGTACACGGAATTTTTTCCCATATGTGTGTGTGTGTGTGTGAAACTCCTTCGTTAACGAAATTACTTTTTTTGTCACTCAGAGTGTCAAATACTCGGTTTCATGGGCGTCCTCGACCATTCGTGAAAAGTTGCGCAGTGCGTGAAATAACCTGTGTGTGAGTGTGAAGTTTGCCGCACGAGCGGTGCGAGTACGGCAATCACACACTCGTTAGAACGGCGCGAAACAACCGAATAACGAATTCTATTTTTTGTCACTAACTGTCAAATACGAGACTGACGATTTCACGCACTGCGCAGGTTATTTCACGCACTGCGCAACCATTCACGAATTGGCGCGTGAAAGATGATTTCACATGCGTCGAGGACGCCCATGAAACCGAGTATTTGACACTCTGAGTGACAAAAACTAGAATTCGTTATTCGGTTGTTTCGCGCCGTTCTAACGAGTGTGTGATTGCCGTACTCTCGCTTCGCTCGTGCGGCAAACTTCACACTCGCGCGCCAGAAACAGCGCTTCACGCCCTAATAACGAAAATAACTGTTTCTCGTGGACGAAAGTGTCATTCGTCGTTCTCGCTTCTTTTCGTCAACGAATGTGGCTTGGTATTTGTATGCCGGTGAGTCGCATGACGAGGCGGTGGGCCGATGCGACGGGTCGTTGCTAAGCGATTAAATGCGATTACCAAAAAGAAGACGTCGCTATAAGGGATGTAAACACATTTTTCGCGTCATCATCATAAAGTTATCAGTCCTAAGACTGGTTTGATACCATTCTCCATCTTTTCCTGTCCTCCGCTAGTCTTTTCATTTCCCTGTATTTCGAACAACCTACGTCCTTAATGATTTGCGAAATGTAGTCTAACCGCGGCCTACCTACCTCTCTCTTTTTTCCCGTTTCTGCTTCTAAGATGTCTCTTAGCAGTCCCTCATGTCTCACTATATGGCCTATCAGCTGATCCCTTCTTTTCTTTATATTTTTCCAGAGCCGCCGGTTTTCCTCTATTTTCCTCAAGACTTCTTCATTTGTGATTTTCTCGGTCCATTTTACTTTTAGCATTCTTCTATAGCACCACATTTCGAAGCTGTCTAATTTTTTCCTTTCTACCATTCCTATCGTCCAAGATTCGCACCCATACAAAGCTGTACTCCACACGTATGTTTTGAGAAATTTTTTCCTACTCTCTAGGCTGACGTTTTTTGAGCATAGTAGCTTCTTTTTCAGATTAAAAGCCTGTTTTCCCTGCGCTATTCTTTGTTTGACGTCTTTTAGGCTCTTTCCATCTGTCGTTATTTGGCTACCTAGATAGCAAAACTGCTGTACTTCTTCTACGCTTTCGTCGCCTATATTTATTCTAGTTTTACTCTTACGTTTTTTCTTAATTTTTCGCGTGAGAAAATTAATTTCGTTGACGAGATCTATCTTGGAAGGGATTCTCGAATCGTTAACGAAAGCGATCGACGAGACTTAAAATCCGTTAACGAGCAATATTTCGTCCACGAAAAGCATTTCCCACGCGTCGAGAATAGCCCCCCAGTCGAGAGGCAAGAAACGACGGCTCTCTGGCGCGTCGGCTCGTCAAAGACCGTCGCGGCGACCCTCGCGTGTGTATCGGCATCCGGTCGGGGGCGAGCGCTGCACGGCGAGGTCCGCGCGTCGAGAGAGAGGCGGCACGAGTGCGTGCGTTAATCGCGGCTCGGAATTGAAGCGTCGTGTCATGTCGGAGAGAAACTAGTCGACTCGATCGAGAGTCGCCTCTACGCTCGACCGTCTCGACGGGAAAGTTCTAAGGGTGGGGGAGGGAGCAAAGCGCGCGTGGGAGGAGACGGCGTGGGCGCGCGGAAAGCAGCAATCGCATCGGTACTTTAAGGTGATTTACACACCGCGTGGGTTTCGACAGTAATTATTGCCGGGCGAACTCCCGAAGCGTCTCGACCGATTCGCGACGGGTGCAATTGATCGATCACGCGCCGGGGAGTTAATTTCGACTCCGAATATTCCGCTCGGACGCGGATTCTTCGTCCGAACGATTAGCGATTTCTCTTCGCGCCCGCGAGAAAAGCTCGGAACAGTTATCGCAATTTTCCCACTCGTCGCTATCCCTTCCTTCGAAGGCGAGGGACTCTTTCGAAGGAGCGTGAAAATGAATGAGGGGTTCTCTCGACGAGTCGCACAAGCGTGCCGGAGTTCTTCGCGCGCGATCGGCGCGCCGCTCGGTCGTTCGGTCGCGCGAAGAGAGAGCGCAGGAATTATTTCTCACGGAGAGCGAGAACCGAGGTGATTCGTGGAGATTGGAGGCATCGATCGACCCGATCGAAGACACCCACCGGGCGTCGCGCGCGGCTCTTCGAATTTACGACGGTACGTTTGTCAAGTTGAAAACAACTCGGTGCGACAGCCGGGGAAATAGGAGGCGCTTCGAAACGACTGTATCTAAATGGAGCGAGAGACGTAGGTACGTGTGTGTACTCGGTTATGTCGCGTACGTCTCTCCGCGTCATCTGCGAGCATCCGCCGGCGGAATACCGGTTATCGTGGCGATCGATGCCCGACAGGCTCGACCAGAAGAGAGCGCCGGGGGAAGACGGGCGCGATTGGGGGTGAGTCGCGGGAAAGCACGGCGATCCGTGAGATTACAGTCCCGAAAATACGAGCTCTCTTCTCTCTCTTCGAGAACCGTTTCTCTCTCGCCGCGGTATACATCATTCGCCCTTTATCACACTCGACACTCGTCCCTCGTTTATACGCGTTTCTCCCCCGCCCCTCTCCGTACGCCTTCACCCCCGCGATAATTATTTCGAGAATCGAGGTCGGCTCGCGCGCGACTCGGTGCTTGGGGTGAAACGAAGTAAAAATACTCGCGGCTGAAGAGAGAGATAGAGAGAGGCGAGACAGAGCGGATGCTACAGCTATGACGGGGGGGGGGGGGGGGGGAGAGGAGCGCGAAATGTGGGTGGCGCAAGAAGGGCACGGACTCTGGGCGTGTGGGCAGTTAATAACCGACCGGGAAGGCGTCCCTCTGCGTATAGAAATACCTTCGAGTGCGGAATCTAGGTGCTCGCGCGAAGATAGGAGGACCTCGGGACCGTTACACGGGAATATAGCGTCACCTCGCGCCGTTCTTCGAGGTCGTCGTCGAAGACACGAGCGCGCGAGGCGGGGACTCGCGTACAAATCGCACACGTATTCCTAAACCGTCGCTATACCAAAAAGTTAAATTTCTGAGGAGAAGCATTTTAACCCTTTAAGTTTTACTGGGAGAATAATTTTCCACCAGGCCTAAGTCTCAGCCTAAGCTGATATTTTAATGGAAAACTAATTGTACCCAAGATATAAATGCGTAAATTCTAATACATATGAAAAAGTAATATAAATAAGTAAGGTAAGGTGGGGTAACAGCATACCAAAAATAGACGGGACAAGTACGTTACATCAACATATCAACAAAAGCAATAATTTAGATTAGCAACTGCGAAAATAGCTCTTAGATTTAAAAAACGGCTTAAATAACGCTTAAACAGCTTAATGCGTGCTCAGAAAAAATTACAAATTAAAGATGGCAGCTCTATTCGTTAAGAAATTTGAATAAAAATTGATATGAGGCACTTGCCCCGTCTGTTTTTTTGTACGCTCTTACCCCCACCTTACCTTATCTATAATTTTTTTTAATATCAAGATAATTTTTTCATGGCAAGAAATATTATATACATGAAAAAAGTTCATATAATGTGTTTTAAAATGGGTCCCAGTCTTCTGCCACTTAAAGGGTTAACATTTCCAATCGAAATGAAATCGAAATAATGTGGCTTTATGTGGGGATGAAGTATTTCGGAGTTTTATGCATAAGACGAACAAAGTATTTACAACTTGCTCCGCACACCGGTTACTACTGACTTAATGTCACTGTTGCATGCGGCAGAAATTTCGTATCGTGACACTTTTGGATTATATGTGCGAAATATTATCCCCGCGTTGCATATATTTCTAAAACTTTTTAAAATTGTGTTTTCCCCATACGTACTAGTATAAATATCGTACGTATCAATCGAATAAAGAACGCATGCGCGTACCGATTAAAAAATCGTTTTCAAGAATATTTGGAAAAATTCCTCGCCGATCAAATCTTCGAAATGGAAACGTTGAAACGACGAAGAGAGCAGGATCGAGAATTCCGTGAGAAAACCGAGATCCCGGGGTCATCGCACGAAGCTACCCCAATTCCCGGCGGCCCTCGCCGTATAAACGTAGGAATCGTGCGCGCGGATGGACTTGCATACGAATCCGCATCGCGCCGCTCGCCCCGAGGGCGCGGTAGACGAGCATCGCCGACGCGCGAAGACTGCGCGAGTGAGGGCGTTCCGCGCGCGGCGCAATTCCATATCCCACACCCACGCGTCGCGAATTCATAGCGCATACGTGAAGAGTTCCCGACGGCCCTGACGGAAGAACGCGTACGCGGAACCCCTCCAAGGAATTTCGGAATGAGAGGAGAGGTTCCGGAATCCCGCGCGACCCGATTCCGCCGTTCGGCGAATTATACGATAGCGGCGCGAGGGGGGAGGGGTGAAAAATTCTTTTACCGCAAGAGCGGCGAACCTCTCGAGACGACCGGGTCGATTCGGTGGGTGAATTTAAAGTGCGCGCCGCTCGATAATATAATACATATTCCAGGGGATTGCGCGATGGACAGTCGATATAGAGACCGAGAGTATAAACTGGGCCGGAGCACGGTGCGTCTATCTCTTACCGAACAAAATTGTTTATTCGATAAGCACGGCTCTCGTCGGATTGAAAAGGGGGTGGAAAGGGCGAGAGAGGTGGTGAGTCGAACGATTCGAAAAGGGAACGGATATACATGTCGACTGGAATTCCATACGAAGGGTGTTATATAGAGTGAGAGGTTCTATAGAGGAGCGTACTCGGAAGTTGACACTCCGGAGATGACCGTGACGCGCGTACGCGGAATTATTATCATTGGCTGTCCGAGAGAGCGTGAAATAAATAATTAATATCACGAATATCTTCGATTCGTTGGCGATATCTGTCGCGTTTTGGAAATATCGAAGAGCGATTGCTCTATCAATTACTCGCTCGGATCGGGCCACGCCCACTTTCGTTGTCTCGGCCGTTACAGGCAGCACGCGATCGAGATGCGACAATAGGATTTAGATGAAAACGTCGTATCTTTCGTATTTATAGCTCTCCGCGTGGAATTATTAATATTATTACAGGCGAATGCGCGATCTTGAGCTGCTTTTAAATCACCCGAGTACGACCCTCCTCATCCACAGTGACGTTTCCTACGTCACTTCGGTACGCGTCTGCTCGAGTGCGACGGTACGGAGCGAGAGCAGTTCCACGTAATCCCCTCGAATTAGCAACCGCGCGCGCGAGCCGAGGGAAATATATTCGCGTTGGGAACGTAAACAAATGAGAAGTGTGATATACTGGTAAGTTTCTCCTCCTTACTCTCATTCGCTCTTTCTCTTCCTCTATTCGCTGTGATACTTCGCGCACGGGACGATTTTCAGACTTAAAAGGCGATGGGAGTCGATCGACGCGGTAGTAGTAATGGTCTGGTGCAGTCGGGCGTTCAATCGCTCGACTCGGCTCGCGCGGCAGTAGTAATAGTCTATGACGATGAGACGACGTACAACGGTCCCATCGTTGGGTCTGACTACAGCTGGCCGTAACTACTACCGCTGTATATCGGCGATGTAATTACTGGTAAAATTAGGACACGCTTATTTTTCGTTAAATCCCGGTCGAAATACACGCCCCGAAAAAGATAGTCGGCGATCAATAAATGTGCGAGATTAAAATTTCATCGAACGATCGAATGTGAATAATCGCTGGCAACATGAATTGACGGCAGATATAAATCGTGACTTGTGACAATTGCTCACCTTCCTCATGAATGACATCACGTTATTCGGCAACATCCTGACGGCGGTCTTATCGTCCTCCTCCGCCTCTTTCTTCGCGAATGCGAACCAGAAAAGTCACTCCTCCTGTCCCAACCACGATAGTAAGCGCGGCGCTTTCGTTATTTTTCACCTCACATTTTGAGGGTGTCGCAGGACGTCGGGAAAGAACGACAGCCGCTCGGCCCACTCTTTTGTCGCCACTGCATGACCTTCCTCCTCGGCGAATCGATCGCGAATCTGAAAGTACGAGAGAATTTTATCCAATGTTCACAAAATTCCACTCGATTATGTAATATTATTTTATCTTATTACTAGCTGACCCGGCGAACTCGTACCGCCTCAGAATCAATAAATGTTGTGTTAACTTAAAAACGAAATGTATTTTAATTACATTTAAATCAATTTAATTCACTTTGCAGCAAGGCATTTGCTTTATTGAAACGAATCGAAATGATTCGCGTAGCATTATTGCATTACTTTCTGTTCAACTATTTGCTGGATGGGTTGCACTCGAGTCGATTCCCTTCATTGAAGCACCTTGTGATGTACGATACTGATTCAAATTTTTTTTAATTTTCTTACTTTCCAATACGCGAGGAAACTTCTCTAGAAAAATTAATTTCTTATTAATTTTTGTTTTTCGTAAATTTGTCACACGTTTTAATACTTATTCCGCTATTCGCAGCGGAGATAAATCCGAGAATCAAAGGCCATAAAAATCTATCCAGCCGTTTTTCAGTCATAATTAGTGTAACTAACCCGACTTTGTTTTATATTATGTATACAGATTTTTTTTAGTCTCTCCCCCATTTACGAGTCCGCCTACGAGGTCTCCCCGACACCCTCGGAAACAGATCCGATATCGTATAGAAAACGTACAATCGATCTCTCGCAAACATACACGGCACGATTCCCGCGTCGCTGTGTGTAAACATGCCGTTTATCGCCCCGCGGCTCGCTGCGGTGCGACGCGCGCTATTCGTACGTGTCGCGGAAGCGCGCCTCGCGTCCTCCCTAACGGAGGCTGGCGCCCGTAGGTAATTAAGACCGCAATAGTACGCGATCGCAATTAAATCGAAAATGGGACGCGGTAAACCGTATAATTATCGGGAGGGGGGAGGGGGGGGGGCGTGAAAGCGGAGCGAATCGTGAGGTATCGTCGCGGTGGGGCGTCGAATCCAGAACACCGAACCAACGGCGGCCACGGAGGACGATCGCTAGCGATAAACTTGGGCGCGAGCGCGATTTTCCTCGAATTAATTGGCACCGTTTTCGATTTAGCGCGCCCCGAACGATTTGAAAACGTGATATTTCAGGTGGAATCGGTGGTACGTTTCGCACGGATTTGTTCAATTCGAACAATATTGCGCGATTCGTGCGTCGATTTTCGAAATAATCGCTCGAAATGAAATGAAACTCGATATGTATCGATTCAACCAAAAATTCCGCGCGTGATTAAATTTCCAAGCAACGAAGCGATCGAAAGACCACTTCGGAAGTTTTTCATCAACTGGAACGATGTCCTCGAACCAAGTTACCAGCTGACCCAACTTTTTATACCCCCCCACTATTTCCGGCCATCTCTCTCGCCGACGATCGCCACTCGCGGAAGACCGCACGCCGCCGCGCGGCAATAACGCCCCAAGTTTCCGCGAAAACTCGAGGCGCCCCCCGTTCTCGCGTCGGGGTGGTGGCGGAGAGATTAGTGGCTCTCGCGAAACTTATTTATAAACGGAAATACTTCTCCGGGAGTTGAGGGAGCGGGTTAGTGAGTCGGGGGTGCGAAAGATCCGGGACTATCCGACCTCGATCCACCACCGTCAGCGGAGATGCGAACCCTCGCGACGAGGGTGGTTTCCGAAATGGAGAGAATCACCGGGATGCCGCGACGCGTGACACGGCGGTTTCTTAATGAGGTCGATATTTTTCGGAGCGATTTATTATAAATATAAGCGCGTATACGATTGCCTCTGCAGTTGTTGATAACTAACATGATCAGGAATGGTAAAAGAAATGATTGTGCTTTGCTTCTACGGTATACGAGACATTCTAATACACTCGCAAACAGTTTAATTTATCGGTCGACATTTACACCATCCCTGCAGTAAGCCTTTCGCCATCGACATTTCACCCGAGCGAGAATTTCCGAAGGAAAGTACCGGCCACTGCCGTAACACAAGGGGTGGTCGCCGTGGCTAATTTCGTACCTCCTCGGCCAGCGGGGGTGGCAGGAGTTACCTTTTCCCGCAGGTCTCATAAGGGGCGAATGTATAGCGGCGGTTTAGCACGCAGTAATAATCTCGGGGTCTCTCGAGCGGTTCTATATACTTGACGCGGTGATGCTAGAATTAGCCACCCAGCGGGCACGGTCTCACGGTACACGCCATAGAGCTCGCTCGACCACAAGTCGATACGAATTTTCGATCCACAATGTCGAGAAAAGTGGCAGACCATCCCCTACCGTCCGTCGAGACGCGAACGTGCCTATATCGGCGCACCCCTCTCGTCTCCATCCAAATTCAATGCCTCGGAGAGCCGGCGGAGCGCTCGCTCTCCCTCTCGTCGAGGCTAATTATCCCGCGAAAGTTCACGAGAGTCGATCCGCAGTTCTCCCTTGAACCTTGAACGGAGAGGTTCCTCTCCGACTCGTGTATAATTTCCCAATAGACTCTCTCGCGCGCGCGCGGGTCGGTATTTTTCTTCTCGGGGTAATAGATTGTCGAGAGCACTAAGCCGGTGTACAAAGGACTTCGCTTTGTCTCGGGGCACCCCGTAGACAGATTCGATCGAAAATTTCGGGGTGCGATCGATCGCGACGACGAAGACGACGGTGTTCTGTACGCGAAAAAGTGCGTCGACCGGATGGGGTTACAGCCTGTACAACAGTCCGTCGTACGATCAACGATAGGACGCTGTGTCACAACCCCCTCGGAGGCTCCTAGAGAGGGTGTAGTTTTACCGACTACTTGTTGCTGTAGCGCGCGCGTTGACAGAGGCGACAGGCGCACCCCGAGGTTCCGCCGACGCATCCCGAAGGCCCTCGAGGATCCTTCGTCGGTATCCGGCGTTCGGAAATATTGATTTCTCTTTATTTTTGCAAAAAATGTCGCGTCGCCGCCTTCGTCTTTACGCGAAATTATCGGAAAACGATCGGAGGCGCTTTTTCTCTTTTTTGCATACAGAAGACGACGACATCCGAGGAGGAATTGCCAGAGGGAAAAGAACGACTCGCGGCCTCGAGTCGACCGATCGGCGTGGTGCTTGGAAACGCGGGGGAAAGAGAACTGCCGCCAAAGACGACCGCGAAACCGTGACGGATTACGCGCCGTCCGATCGGAGATACGAACTCGCTACTCGCGCGGCGGCGTCTGCCCAGCCGCACGGCTTGACTACTTGTTGCGGCCGATCAGATATGGCGCTTCTTCCCCTTCGAGCTCGCGCGGCTTTATCGCGCCGCGAGTCCCGAGACAAATTTATCAAAGGGACGGAGGTTCTCGAGCGGGGGAAAAAAATGAGTCGAACGGGAAGACGACATTGTCCCGGGGAAAATACTACCGCGCGCGTAGGTATAGGTCACTCGAGGAGCTTCTGCAGAACGCGATCGTCCAACTCTTCCGGCGATGGGTCGCGCGTTTAATCCGTCACAAACCGCGTCTGTCCGTTTTACGGAGGCTGACATTATTACGGGGATAAAAAATGTCCCGTCACGGTGCGAAGGATATTTGTTTCGCGACTAAATCGTCGTAGAACCGAGTGAGAGACGGGGGGAGCGAATTTTACGACTTTTCTCTCTCGCTTCAATCTCCGTTTAAGCTCTCGATTGGGTATATTCGTTAAAGAGATTTTCACGAATCGTACCCGCGATTTTAATTTTAGGGATAATTGCGTCACGATTATTTAAACAGGAGTAAGAGTAGACGTCAGATAATACTCAATTTTCCGTCTTCTCACCAACTACACACCCGTGTCTCATCGCGACGCAGAGCTCGCCCCGACGGAATATCATTTCGCGCGGAATAAAACTAAGCGACGATATCCTAGAGGGCAACACTCTCTCTGCGTTCGAGCGGGGTGTGGCCGAACGAAATTGAATTAACTCGCCTGGCAAACTACGGTAGGTCGCCCGGGGTCTCGGACTCTTAACGGGTGTCTATAAAACGGCCCATACGACCATCCCATCTACCCATATCATTGCCGCGGGTAACGATCGACTTGTGTAGTTTTCATAGGACACCTGTTTGACTCGCGTATGCGCGTATACGCGCTCCTTGGGACGAAAATACAATCAATATCGGACGACGGCGACCACTCTCCTGAAAAACGTACCTCTTACAATGTTACCAATTATGTTTGCATGTATGTCGATTGAAATTTAGATCGAATTATATCGATCTCACGTGAAACGTTGAAATAAGAGCTTTCATCCCTCGGGGAATAACGAATAACGTGCGAATTACTGTAACAAATGCACTCCTTCGGGTCCCCCAAAAATTCCATACGAGCCATTCGACACAAATCTCGAACCACAGCAACCCAACGAATCCGCCGGCAAACTTAAATCATTCCACCCCCACGATCCCGGCTCGTAAAAGTCCCGTACAATGCCGCGAGTCCCTTGCACACAACGGCGAGAGATCAGCGCCGGGTACAGAGGGTGCGGAGAAAAGCAGAAAAACAAAGGGAAGTTCCATTTAGGTCCAACGGCGAGCTCGTTAACCGGGCGAGCAAAGCCCGTCTATACCTGATGCTCGCCTAATACCGCGCGGGCGGATATATTTGTTTAATAATACCGGTGCCCCGCTAACTCGGTATTTTCGTAATTAGACATCAAGCGGGAGGGACACGCGCTCTCGGCGCCATCTGTCGCGCGAACATAACGCCGGAACGACGGCGACGCGCCCACCGGAGAGGCGTTCTTGTTCGTCGAGCGAGACTCTCGCCGGGATCTGACCGCGAGAGAGGTCCGGATATTGCTACATTAATTTACGGCTTTAATAAGCTTCTCGGCTTCCAGGAATTCGCCACGCTCGCGGACGAAGCGGCCGCGTGTGTATAGAAGCGGCAACGGTATGGGGCACTGTACACCGAGAGAAAAAATGTAGTAAATTTGACTAAAACGGTGGCTACGGGTGCGCCGAGAAAGATGGTCTGGTCAATTCGACCAAAATCCTGGAGACCATAAGCAAACCGTTTGGTGTTATATGAATTCTCCATTTGTTTGGTTAGACTGGCCATTTTTTTCTGGTTGGAATAACTAGATATGTAGTTGGAACAACTAAACATATAGTTAGAATAATTAAACTGTATTTGGTTCAACTTACTATTTAGTATATCGATGAAAATAACTCGACTCATTTAACCAGACGCGTTTTGTCATTTTAATTAAATTATTTTTCTCACTGTGGCGAAATGCAGATTTATTGACTTGGATTAATAATTGACTCGAATGGACTACAGTGAAAACAAATTTTTGCTTCATTCAATCATCGATGAGGTTAAAATACGGCGAACTTCACGGTGTACTCGTAATTGTTTCGAGTAGATATTCACTTGTATCACAACATCAATTTGGTTGCTTCAACTCTATTTATTTTTCCTTACACCCTTATGGCATTGAAACAATTGCATTGTAAGGTTCGTCGTATCATACTTCACCGATGGTTGAATGAAGTAAATTTTTTCAGTGTACAGCCTGTTTCCTTCAAATAGCCGTTAATCGTTATAACTAAATTTATTAGTCGGAGCAACTGATTCTATTATATCATTCCACCACCCGTAAATGCAGATTTAATTGAATGCATCATTTTTTTCTCTCAGTGCACTGAGAAAAAATTCGCTTGATCAAAATAAATGTGCTTTTGGATAGTCCTAAGAATATATTTATTAAATTCGAATGAATATATCGATTTGATCCAAGTAATGTTCGATTAAATCGATAATATTTATATCGGTCCAATCGATATTCATTCCAATCGAATAAACGTGCTCCGAGGACTATTAAAAAATACGTATATTTCAATCACAAACAAAATTTTTTTCTCCGCGTGCACACACCGCTGTACATCTCTGTACCTATAACGGATATCCCGAAATACACGTCGGTGTAAAATGGGAGATCTAATTGTACGAAGGTCCTTCGAGACTACCGGGATTGACGCGCAGCTGCCCTTACGATCAGTTAACCGATCTTACTCCGCTATACGTATCGGGACACCTGGTATATATAATACGTAGATAACCCACCCCGCACTACGTTATACGTAATATATTCCGGGGCATCTGGTATACGCGTATCGTCGCGAATTGATTTCACCGATAAATCGTATTCGTGCGAGTAAACAGCAGCGTCCGTCGCGAGTCTGCGCGGCGTGTTTATCGCGCGGGACCCGGCTATCGCGCGGGGGCGAAGAAAGGCGTGTCTACGGTTCACGCGCGTCTCCCTGGTTTGCGCCCCTCGCGCGTTCGTTCTTCTTTCGCGCCATCCGCCCCCAGTACGCGCGATCCACGAGACGAGAGAGAGAGAGGGCCTCGATTTAATCGATCGAACATTCCGGGAGAGTGAGGGCGGCGGGGGTGGCGAGAGGCTCGTCGAAAGGGAGAGAAAAAGAGGAAGAGGCGAGGTGTGGAGACGCAGTGACGCGCGTGTATCGGTATGCGTGGGAGGGAGGAACGAAGAGTAGTTTCTCTTTCCAAGGGAATCTTCTCTCGCGCGTGGAAGGGATTTCGATGATTTCTTTCATCGTGTAGAAGTGCACGCATATCGTTTGATCTTGTACTTCATTGGGGGAAGATTTCTGAGAAAAAGTGGGGGGGGGGGAGGAGGGGGAGAGAAAAGGGAGAACACATGCGCCCCTGCTTGAAATATTAACGGACTCGTGTAACGGAGGGAGCCGAGAGGCGGAAGGATGACAAACTATTCTGACAAACTTTTGAGCGCCTGTCAGACCGTCACTTAGCGTGTCTGTCAGGCCCCTCCACGATGAAAATCGTAGAGTTCGGGCGTGGAATTCATCGACGGGAGAAAGAGACGAGAAGAAGTCGAAGAGGGGACGAAAAATACGTATGTACAAATGTCACCGTTTAAGGTTTCTCGAGCGTTATACTAAAAATAGTGAGAAATGCTTGGAAATGATTGCATTTGGTAGATTGAAGTAAAAAAAAAAATTCAGTTAAATTTTCAAGTCTTTCAAGAAGCTCGTTGCAAAGATTTTTGAATAACAAAATAACATGTGTTCTTATGGGTTACAACCAATAAACCGCGATATTTCTGAGAAAAATAGTGAAAAAATTCTGAAATTTTTTGAACAGCAAGTTTAATAAACTAAAATCATCTACGCAAATTTTCACGTTCATTAAGAAGCCCGTTATTTTTTTCTATTAATGTCCTTCATAAATTTAACCTTTGAGATAAGTCAATGTGGCAACATTGCATGACGTACAGATGCACGACCAGATGTTTCGGGCTCCATTTTTGAACTCACAGATACACACGTCCTACTGTACGTCAAACATTGTTGCCACATCGCACGAAGAACACACTTTAGAGTGTTACAGGTACTTCAGTGGACTAACTTTCAGCAGAGAAAAAGCCCCCGTACCGCTCGAGAAACCTTAATCGATCCGATCCAATTCTATATTCGATACGACGTTCTTCCCATTCGCAACCGGAAGTCGACGCTACGCCCAAATTCGATTCCGCACGCGCGCCCCGCTACTCCCCGTCAATCCGAAAATCCATTCTGATACGATCCGATTAAAACACACCGACGTGGACCAATTAAAGCCCGTCGTAATTAGCGTTTCGTTAAAGCCGACGCGAGAACGAGAGTCGGCACAATTCCTGGGCCCGAATTAGCGGGAATTGCTAGTTAGGCGCATCTCGCGACGAAATGCGAGTCGGAGGCGAAAGAGCCGCGAAATCGAGGGGACCTCTGCTCGGCGTTCGTTCCTCTCCGCGTTTCCGTCCCGCGCGTCCTCCTCCTTCTCCTCTTCCTCTTCACCCCTTCGCTCACCCTCGCGCTCTCGCGCGACTCGCGCCTCTTCCTGGACGAGGCAGGATAATGGCGAGGAGGGAAGGGGGTGGAGAGACCGAGGAGGATAGATGAATCTAGAGAGAGGGCGAGACGGAGAGAGCGAGAGAGGGTCGAGAACGGAGAGCGTTGGTTAGGAAATGGCTGCCACCTGTAGCTATTGATCGGGAGGGCGACGCCGAGTGTATTTTCTACCGCTACAGCCCCTGCAGGCTCGGAATAAACTTACACCTACATTCGGTATGCGTCTGACCGCTTCTCTCTCTCCCTCTCTTTCTCTTTTTTTAAACCGAATTAACCGACAGAGAGGGAGGACAAAAATGAAGCAAAATAGATGGAACCGTGGATCATCGGACCTTCAACTTTCTCCCCCATCCATCGAAGTACTAACTCCCCTCTGGCCGGATTTTGTACTCACGTCTGATGGTCTTCTCGTTATTCGAGTCGAACTCGTTCTCGTGTCTTGATTTGCCTATCCCACCGGATGTACGATAGATAATCGATACCCTCTCTGACCCCGCGAGTTTCACATATTATCAATTTGACCCGCGTTCTAAATTCGCTCGGTCCCCCTCTCTCCCCAAATCAACTGCCACAGGATCTAATCCTTTTCCACATAGACATATCGACTCACGAATCAACGACTCTCTTCCGCGGTTCGATTATTTTTCGCGTGTCATCCAGCTCTTTCCGCTTCACCCGCGTCTCCCCCTCCGATGGACATCGATATACGTACGGGGAACGGGACGTTATCGTTACCCCGATCGTCGCGACAGCGATGAAACGCGCGTAGGAACGCGAGCGCCGCGGGCGGAGAAAAATCGATGGCTATTCATTAGCCTCTTCGTGCACTCTGCAATTATCGCGCGGGTATTAGCCGTACGCGTGGTTAGCGGAACGCGTGTGGATACAAGTAAATGGCTCCGCGTCACGAGTGGTGTATAACGGCGTGCGCGTATCGGTGCGGCGCGTGGCAGTCGTTTCTCCGAGCAGAGACGCCGCCGTGCGGAACGGCGGATCGAAGACGAGAGAGAAGCGCGAAAATCCCGGAGGAGCGTCGCGCGTGGCTCGCCGCCGCTGGGCGAGAGAGCGAGCGAGCCAAATCCTTTTAGCCGCGCGGCCCGTATCGTTTCCTTACGACGCGGCGCGCGCCCCCTTACGGTTTTACGGCGTTATGTGCGAGCCGCGGAGATGGGAGCGCGCGTACGCGGGGAAGCAGTCGTAGGGTCGCCGGATGGACGCGAGAATTACACTACTACACATTGGCCCGACGCCTACTGCCCTCCCGCCTCGCTGAACCCAGTCGCGAAAATGTCATTCCTCGCTCTCTTTACGAGCCTCGCGAGTTCGTCCTATCGCGAGATCTCGCGCGCCCTCCGCCGAGCACTCTGCTCATGCTCGTACCGTCTTCCGGTGCGAATATGAAGCGAGCTCTAACTACTTTGTTCCCTTTTTCTTGCACGCAGATTTTCCTGTTCGAAGAGATTTTCTGTGGGATATTCGAGGTACTGGAATTTTTTATAATTAGACCTCGCAATTTCTCGTGAACATCGATAATTGTGACAAATAAAATAGTCGAGAAAGTGAAAAGGAGGGGGGAAGGGGTATTCACGTGTAAAAAAATATGTCAACGACTGTGCGACCCGCACAAAAATCATTCCCTTCGATTCTCGAAAAGATCAAGAAAGAAGAGAAGGTGGAAGGAAGGAGTATTCCAAAAAGTGAAAGTAGCAGATATACCTAAATCGAATGTGCCAATAGGCCCCGGTAAAACGGGAATGACATTTTCGTGGCATCTCGAAAAGCTCGTTAACACTAATTTAGGAATAACGACCGCGCGACGATCCGGAATGACGGAATCGAGAGGGTGTGGCGTGCCCGAATAAAGGAACGCGACGATGGTAAAAGAAATCGAAGGTGAAAATGAAGATTACGCGTCGAAGGTGTCCAGGCACGCGAGCGACCACGCACGAGAAACGTCGTTCGACGCCGCCACCCTTCGTCCAACGGCAGGATAAAATGGGCGCGAGGAGGTCGGTGGGCGAGCGAAAGGGGGGCGATATGGGGAAAATTTTCAGGGATGGGTCGAGTATAGGCAGTGACCATCGTCGGCGGCCGATCGATATAGCTACAGGTGTCCGAAATGACTATAGTCGTTGAGAATAAACGAGCTCATTTTTTACGATGGGATTTCTGACGCGAACTGAAGCCGGGAATGCTTCCTCTGTAACTCGGGCAAAAAACGTTCAGCATGAAAAGAATTTGAGAAATACACCGAGGGAGACGGTCTAGTTGAATACGAACTTAATGGAAAAATCTATTTGAAATAAATAGGAATTCATTCACATCGAGCAAAAGTTTATTTGAATCAGATATAAATGTTTTGCATATCTTTTTAATCGAGTACGAACCTAGTGGAACATCAATCAATTTCAAACGGACTTTTGTTCGATGCGAATAAATTCCTATTCAACTCAAATAAATATTTCTATCGGGTTCGTATTCAATTAGAACTTTACCTTGGGTGTGTATCACCTCAAGCTTTTCGCCGCTGGCAAATAAGAACATCTCGTATCTCAATTTTTGGCCAAAATGAGTTAACATCACTTTGCACAATATAAGAAATTCTCCCCTTTCAATTAAAACCATGATTTCTACATTATTTTTGTAAAAATGTGTGGATTTAAAAAAAAAGTCGTTTAATCGTATCTAATTAATATGAAGATGTGGCATAAATATTATCGACTTTAAACCCCTACTTTCCGAGAAACTGTCATCATTGAGATACGATGTTCTTATTTGCGAGCGTCGTTTTGTCGTACTTCGCATTCCCGATCGATAGATGTAACACGTGCATAAATACTTAACAACGGTACGTATCCTTAACATTCTCTACATAGTTTCTACGCGTAGGTGAGAAAAAGAGGCGAAAAAAGCAACGATTCTCGGGAAAGCACAAATGCCTCACACTTTACGAGATAATTTCGCGGGCTACTCTTAACCGCCCCCAGAGCGTCACCTCCGTAATTGCAGTGAGTCAGTCCGCGTGTATTTATTCGCCGAGTGCACCAAGTAATGGCTGTCGGAGCTTGTCCCACATCGAAAGTAGGTCACCGGGTGACCCTGTCATGGTAACCCCCCTCCCTGCGAAGTAGTAACTACGTACACGTTCGTACACCTAACGCGTCCGCTGAATGTATCCCCCTACCACTCGCACGCACACATACTCTCTCTCTCTCTCTCTCTCTCTCTTTCCCACCCCTCCACCACAATCAAGGATCATTTCTGCGAGAGCGAAAAGCCAAGCAGGAAGCGTCGGGCGAAAGCTGCGATTACACACAGTGGCACTTTATCTGCTCGTTCGCTTTCGAGATTTATAACCGCGGTGTTACGTGGATAGGACGGTTTCGCTAGTAGTCAGCCACTCGAGTGGATAAAGATTGCGATAGTCAGCCGTCCGAGTGAACGAAGTTTTCAACGGTCAGACACGCTTCTTTCCTTCGATTAAAACGTACTTTCCTACTCGTTGCCTGTTACCACGAAGTAATTAGACGACGAGTTAAAATCCTCCCCGTTTTCACTACCCCGCAATACGAGAACCTCTAATTCCACTCGCTCCTGTGGTTTCCGAAGCGAGAGCGACGGGCTGAATCAACGCCGTCCGCCGCGCGCGACGACATCCGTGCATCGAGCCGAGACCGCATTATTTCGCGCAATTCTTTTAAAAGCTTTTAAAGCTAGCGCCGTTAAAGGCATGTACCGGCTTTGTGTCGCGTAAGCGAGCGCAGAGAGAGAGAGAGAGAGAGAGAGAGAGAGGGGCGCTTTGCGTTCTCCCCTCATTAAACATTTATCCCGCTCGTCCCTCCGACGGCCTCAGCTACCTTTGACATTAATTTCCATAAAGTCCCATCGATTCTCTCGAGGAAATCGAAAAGTCGTTCCGAAAGGCTCCATGCGACGCGTTAAGTGCAGGCGAAACAACGGACGCAGCTTCGGCGTCCGAAAAAGCAACGTTCGCAGTCAACGAAAGCTCTCGATCCTCCTTTGTTTTCGAATTAAACACTGCAGTGTGTTCGGGAAACACCGACTGAACCACAAATCCCGTCGAACACGCGCGTTTCACGGGTCTCGCGGAACCTGCGGCACGACGGCTAAAAATATCCGAGAAGCTCGCGTGTCATTCGTCGTTAAATCGTCGCCCGCGCGCGGAACTTTTCTTAATCGCGAAAGCGATACGATTTTAGCGAGTGGCTGACGAGTTTTTGTTTACCTGAAAAATTACGAAGCGCCAAATTGGAACGAACGATACATTCGCCGATAAAGTTGGCATCCGGCTGATAAGTGAAGAAAACTTGTTTCTTTTTTGCTAATCACGCAGGTATACGGGAATATTTTTCATTAAGGATCATCGGGTGGAAAGCTCGAGACTAAATGCCTCGGAGATATTTTCCAACGTCTCTCGAGAAGTTATATCGCGTGAGTATATAGGTACGACCTTTGCCCGACGCTCAAGTTCATCGCCGAACTTTTGCAAGCGCAACATTTATTTCGCGGAAAATGTATAGTTCAACGGCGCGAAAGCCTGGCGAAACGAGCCTCCTCTTAAGAAGTATTAATCTGTTTTTTTTTGCGGCGGAGAGTCGAAGAGTTCACTTTAACGCGAGCCCTTCTCGCAGAGGGGATGGAAGTGTTCTCGCGCTTGCAGCGAGTAATTAAAAGTGCCATGAGAAAGGATGAAAGCTCGTAGCCCCGAGGGGCTTTCTTTCTTATCTATACGCGGCGCTGTACTTATGCGACACTCAAATATTGTCGGGAGAGCTTTCGAGTTTAAACGCTATCCGTCGTTGGGGGCGGAGGTGCGGGGAAGATTCACCGATGCGGATAACGGTTTTCGAGATCACTCCTCGATAGAAGCTCCGAGCGCGTTTAGAAGGGACGAGGTCGCCGCGCGATTTTTGACTTTTCGGCGATGAGCTTCCTTCGTAATTCTCGCTGGAGGGAAAGGATTAAGCTCGATCGTGTATAAAAAGGCTGAGCCGGGGCGAAACGGAGAGGGGGAGGGAAATACGGTCAATTGTGCCGGGGCTCTTAAAATCCCTGCGAGACTAAATCGTTTAATTTGATCTCGGAGAGGGTGGCGGCGCGAGCTTTCGAGCTTCTCTCGGGGCGAGTGTCCCTTAAAACTCGGGAAATCTACGCCCCGGCCGGTTCTTAAATTGATATTTCTCCCAGCCGTCTCCGAAGCGCTCGAACCGAGGATTTCGGAAAGCTCCTCGACCAGCTTCGCAGGCACGTTTCTGATAAAGCTTGGGAAACTGGAGGAAAGAGGTTGCGGGGCGAAGCACGAAAGTGGGCGTGTAAACTAGATCGGCGACGTTAACGGGGGCTCGTATCGCGAGAGACGACGAGAAGAATCGATGCGATAATTGGAACGCGTCGTGCATCGTTCGATCGCGAGCTTCAATTTATTGTTAAGGGCTGTTGTAAAAAATTAATTAACGTCGGCAATATTCTCAAACTCACGCGAGCGTGAGATTTTACGGAATGTCGATTTATCGATCGATGCGCGCGCGACGTGATCTAATTATGCGGTCGTGATACGCGAGACTTTTCGCGCAAGAGCTCGAAAGCTCAACGGCGGGCCAGACGTCGCGCCGCGCACGACCTTCGACCTCTCGCGCGCGCCGTAATTTCTCCCTCCTCGCTCCATCGCGAAGGGGTTATAAGTCGCGACCGAACGGGAGAAGCGAAGTGCGATGGAAAAGCTCGAGATGACTCTTATCTCGCGAGAAATGAGAAGCTCGACGCGCGTGGAAATTAACGCAATTTCTTTCCCGCGACGAAGAGAACCTCGCGGATAAACGTTCCCTCCCTTTCATTTCGCGCGCCGCCCTTCACAACCCCCTCGCGGCCGGGGCAAAAAAGCACCGCCACTTCCACGAAACCAATAACAACGGAGCAACCGAAAGACGCGCGATCCATCGTCCGATAGCCGACAGATTAGAACGCGGCTGCCCGATCGGAGAAGCGATGAAGCAGTGGCGCCGAAGCCTCGCGCCTCTTATCCGAATCTCCGTCTTCCAATTTCCACTCGATGAGATTGATAGACCGTGCCGACGCGAAGGAGCAAAAAGCGATGAAAAGCGCGGGATTGCTTTGATCTCGCGATAAAATAGAAAGCACGCCGAAACTCCCTTCAAGAAAGAACTCGCAGACGTATGCGTTCCCTCCCTTTCATTTAGCCCGTCACCCCCCTCGACCTTTGACACTACAGTAAGAGCACTCCCGCGAAACTAACAACAACAACGATGAGAACAACGCCAAAGCACTAAAGGGACGCGCGATCCATATAGCTCTTTATTCAAATAAGAACGCGACAACGAGGGGAGCTCCCGCCGCGCTCCCTGAACCGACGAAAAAAATATTCAGCCGAACCACACTCGACCGAGCGCTCAACAATCCGACCCCCCTACGGGGAAGCTTTCGTCGGCCGAATCCCAAGAGAAGCCGCACCGCCGTCCTCCGTTCGAAAACCCACCCCGTTCTCGAGATACAATCGGGATTATGAAAAAATGTGAGGGAAGAGTGTCATTACGCGGTCTTGTAGGGTGGAAGAAAATGGTTGGACCGGGGGAAAGGAGAAAAGCTGCCCGCGCGCGTGTCGTTTCACACAGAAACAAGTCGGTGGCACGCGTGACGCGCAGTCGTCGCCCGCCGATTTCCCTTTCATCTCGCGAAAATTGCGCGAAAGGCAGGCTGGCTCGAGGAGAGTCGGGCCGCGAGGGTGACGGGGCGCAAGGAGTGTCGGCCGCGGGGGGGGGGGGGGGGGGGTGGTGGCGTAAGCGCGACGGACGTACGGATGGACGCGATGCGAGAGAAAGCGACGCGAGCTCCGGATGTGGTATGGAAAAAAAAATTCCGCGGTCCAAATCACCAACCTGTTACTCGCTCGGCGCTTCGTCGGGTGTGCTGTGCGGGAGAGAAAGCTCGCGCGCTCTCGCGGAGGGTAAGAAAAGTGACGTCACAGAGAGCAGCCGTAGTGTCGGGCAGGCTGCCCGGCTCGCACTGCCCGGGTCTCCTGCCTCCCCACCATTTCGCTCACCCTCGCGGCGCCCACACGGGGGCAGCCCGCCCGCGCCTCGCGCCGCTTCCGCCCGAGCTTTCCACGAAGGAGCTTTCCACCCCTCGGCCGCCTCGTCGCGGACACCTATACATACGCGAGGGATTCCTACACCGGCAGAGCGCAGACTCCGACGACCCACGTCGGCGAACGAGCCCTCGCGCGCTCGCAGGCAACAGGGTGAAAGACGCGGCGAGGGGGCGACGAGGGATCGCGGCGGGGGAGGGTTGCCGCGGCGGCAGTTGCGGCCCGAAGGATCCAATGTTCAATTCGCGTTCTTACGGCGCGTCGCGATACGTATTCGTTAGCGTCCGACCCGCGAGAGCTTAACGCGCGTGCCGCGCCGTGTTGCGGTGGCGCGGCTGCGCGTACGGATACCCGCCGGGGGATGATAAAATGTAGCCGGCTCTGTCCCGTCTTCGAGGCGTAACGGAGGTGGCGCGAAAATATCGGGATTGTTCTGTCCTCGTTGATCTCGTCTTCGTTAACACTAGAACTACCGCAACCGGTCAACCTGACCGGTGTCTTATTCAGAGTTCCATTCAACCCCTCAATTGTTTCGTAACCCGTGGGGTTTTCGTCACACAAAATTGGTAGAATACTTTTTCGTGGAGCACATTTCGGTCTACGAAACAGTTCCATAGCAGTGTGGGGACGCAAAATCCACGGATAACGAGATAATCGCTCGCCAAAACGACCGTCTTATAAAGCGCGACCATTCGGTAGTGTTCTAGTGTTAAATACTTCTTTATAGTCGGTATTCGTTTCGTAATTTCAGTGCGAGCAGAATTGAATTTGTCGTCTTCCCTTTGTCGCGTAAAAAGGGACGAATTTACTGCCACCGTCATTATTAACTATTACTAGGTATTTCTAGATTCATAAAGGTTTATTCGAATTATCCTCTTACAGCATCCCTTTGATCCGTTTCACCCTTTGAGCTATCCGATCGCCTCTTCGAGCGGCATTCGCTTCGCAGAATTTGTAAGGTTATCGCGCGCGAGCCCCCGAAGGTTCGCCGGGAAAATGCGGCGATTCCGTCGGCGCGAGGGTCCGACGGCGAAAGGGTGGAAAGCGGCACGCGCTCGGCTTCTTCGCGCTCTTCGTATTTCCATCAACACCGCCCCTCGCACGAGGCGAACCGAGACGCCGGGGGGGGGGGGGGGGCGACGGTATTTCGGTATACGTCGGACGACGTGGGTTGATTACTCGCTGCGACGGCACGGCTATACATATACTCGCGTCGAAGCGGAAAGGTGACGGAGCGGGAGAAGAGATTGAAGTAGAATCGCGAGAAGGAGACGGGAGTCGGAGGGGTGATTCAGGTAAGGGTGGCGGAATCCAGAGGGTCGGTGAAAATAACTTTTGAGGAATTCGCTCGTCCTAAGAATGGACCGGGAGCGACCCCTCGTCCTCGGCCCCCCCCCCCCCCCCCCGACGGAGCACCACACCTGAGCCGTGAAACTTTCGAACCCGGCTCGCAGATGTGTCGAGAAAGGTCGCGCGAGGGAACGAAAGGGAAAGGCGGGGAGCGATACAGGATGTCTCGAAAAACGCGAGCGATCCGTGGAGTCGCCGAAGTCGCCGTGGCGCGCCATCGATTTTTCGTTTATCGCGCGATGCGTCGCGGCGAGAACCGAAGTTTGCGCCCTCTCTCTGTCTTCGGGGACCGATCGAGGAGCGGAGGGGAGAGAAGAATCTTTGAGATTCTTCTAGGAATTCTGCCAGGGCAGCGAATCTAGCGAAACGGTCCTCGGGGAATTTTTGAGATGGGCGATTATTGATCGTGAAGGGGACGATGAATTGTTGGCGTATAATTAATTATTTCGACAATTCATAAATATATTACAATAAAAACTCTTCATTGCATTTACTTTTTTTTCGAGCATACATACACTACGGTCCCTGATAAAATTATAAAATAGAATTCTTTGAACTTTCCAAATTTTTAAAAATTTTCTGACTGCTAGACGTATCATGTGTACTGATATATCGAATAATTCTGTTCAAAAATATACAATCATCCATTCTCGTATATATATATAATTGTTGCATCATATCAATCGGTATTATAACCACAGTGTCGAACCTTGTAAATGGATACCCACATAATTCCAAATACCCATTGGCTCCAGCGAGACATTGTAATACGTATATAGGTATAGGTATTCGTACTGGTCCTAAACACTCGCGGATTAACCCCTCTAATTGGAGCACTTCTGGGCTGTTTGTCTCTTCTCCGACCACTATTAATAATCCTCGCTATTCGAGATCGGGGTAGGAGGAAGACGGCTGGGAGGGAACGAGAAAGAGGAGGTTGATGAAACGGTAGTAAGACGAAGCCAAGGCTGCGCGAGTTAGGGCGGTAAAGAGAGAGATGGATGGATAGATAAGAGAGGAGGGGGGAGGGAGAGGGAGAGAGGTACAAGAGACGGATAACCACCTACGTATTACGTAACTATACGTAGGCCGCAGTAACTTGAAAATTATCAAGGAAATTGAAGTAATGACGTGATTATACGTCGAGCCCCTCGGGTTAGGTTAGGTTAGGTTAGGCGGAAATAGCACTACCTACCCCGCGCTGAAGCCCAACGAGCCTCATCTCGCCTCTCGCGCCCGAGTAGGAGATGAGAAATTAAGAGAAAGGGAGAACTGGGGGCTGAAAGCGAGAGAATAGAACGCGGGGGTGGGGTGTAACGCGAAAGAAAATTATTGCGTCAGGAAAGCCTGTGCTTCACCCATTCAATTGTGCTGCGATTGCGACGTGGTCGCGGGCGGGGTACATGCATACGGGGTAGGTTGATTCAATTTCCATCGCGGAAGGATAACTTTCGTGGCGATTGTTGCCCTTACCAAGAACTTTTTATCCATACGGGTCTCCAGCTTTTTTTTTGTATACCGAAGGATTGTATTTAAAAAATTACTAGATCAATTTTCGTCTAAAATTCATAAACAAGAAGACAATTTCGATCAAAGCCACATCTACCCGATCGCAATTGCACGGACCTACCCGAGAGATAGCGCATATATTCTCTCGGCATCTATGTATATTCAATGCACGACTCGTGCGGAAATAAAAAAGTGCTAGACACGATTCGCGTTACGGAAATGCGCTCGTACCTGTACGCGCATATATTCCTTCCCCTGCCGCGACGAAAAAGTTCGCACATTGCTCGTTTTCTCTCCTACAGTCGAATATAGAGTCCACGTTCCCCTCTTTTTCTGCCGTATAAATGAATATTCCTCCACGCGCGCCGTTAGGAGCGAATAAAAGAGCGAGACAAAGAGAAATAGATCGGTTTAAGAGAAAGAGCTCGAACCCCTCGTCGATTGCTCAACAACCAGTCGCTATCCGAGGAATAAATAGAAACAGCTGCGTCGGGCTTCGCCCGCAGGCAAATTCGGACGTTTTAACGAGGCAATTCGAGCAAACGAATTACCTTCAATCGTCGAAACGTTTCGGCTCTCGTCGCGCTACAGCGAAACCCTCACTCTTCCTCCTCCTCCCTCTCCCTACGACTATCAGAACCCTCGTGAAATTTGACGAGAATCGAAGGAAAAGAGAACGATCGGCCCCTTTCAGCGGCTATCGGCCGCGCGTCCATTCGTCGCGATCGCTCTATATAAATATTTCTCCTCGACGCGATTAAAGACTCGAGTATTTATGAGAAAGAATCGCGACACTCCCCCCTCGATTAGTTTTCCGCCGCGTTTTCTTTCCTCGCCCGTAACTTTCCCTTCAGCGGCGGCGCTTTCGGGATTACACCCCATTGCCCCTTTTGTGCCCGGGGTGAGTCGTGCTTATAAACGTGGGCGCGGGGTGGGTATCAGATTTAAGGGGTGATTATCAAAGAGGCAAGACCGGCCGGAGGGTAGTGCCTAATCCTAGCGAGGCCCCCTCGAGTGCCACAATCACAATTCACGACGAATCCGTGTTGCCTGTATCTCGGATCAATCGTTAAAATCGCCGGCGCTCCTTCCCCCTTTCGGCAACCCTCCGCGATACCACTCAGCCGCGGCGCATTCCGGGAGAGTTATCGCTCCGGTGCCGCTGCGCGTCTCGAGCGTTCTCGGGTACATTTGGACCCGGGAGAGTGTCGTCGGTGGGACGCGACAAGGAGGGGCCGTCGATTTTTCGCGATAGAAATTCGAGAGGAGACGAGAGCCGAAACGGTGTTTTCTTACGAGAAGCACTCGCGTCCGCCGAATGTCGTGCCGCGCGCCAACCGCGCGCCCCTACTTTCCCCAAATCCCTTCTTCCGCCAGAGAGAGCACCTCGGCCGCTATCTGAGCAGTCGATCGAGGAGCCGCGCGCGAATGCCGTCGAAATTGCGACTCGTCCGGAAAAAAGAAAGAGAGACGGGATGAGGGAGAAAAGGAGGGAAAATCCGGGGAGAACGCTCCGACGAACATTTCCAGTTAGAGCGAGGAGACTCCGTGGATAGTATTTTTATCGAGGAGGCGGGGAGGAGCGGTCGAGGGTCGACGGAATATTCGAAATTACGAGGACATCGCGGTGGACCGCTGCGAGGTGGACCCGACGATTTTCGGAGGGGGGGAAATCGAGGCGAGGGTTGAAATAGTGGTTTCTCATACGTGACGCGAAAAGGTCGAGGAACACTAGCGCGCAGTAAAAATCGCTATAGGTATGCTCTGCTATTTTCTCGGGTCTTTATCCTTCGCTTGCATTTTATCGATTCTCATATTGAATGGATGAAGCGATATCGGGGGGATAAATTATCGCGAAAATCGAAATCTCTGGAATCGAACTCTCGACTACCCTATCCGATATACTTTGTCGCGCTGACTCCGAAAATTACGGATTTATTGAGGAAATTTCAAAGGAGCACCGAGGTATTGATGATTTTGTGGGGAAAAAAAATAATTTTCTTATATTCTTTGAGAATATTCTCATTAAATCAAACATTTCTTCCAAACGGCTATATTTCCTGTCCATATCTTTTAACCACATCAGTTACTTCAACTTATCAAACACTTCTTTGACAGCAGGTTATCGCAGCATTTTGTCGAATACAAATATTTGTCTTTGATCAAATCATATCATCCTACGCGACATTCATGACATTTTAAGTACATTATTAAATATGAAATAATTATTGGATTTATTCTCTTTTCATAGTACACACCACATTCCTTTTAGTATCACAATCACATCACTCGCAACGACATTTTATTCCCATCACACATTTTATCAGTCCTGCGAGATCCGCTTATAAAGAAGATTACATTTTTTGTGTTTCAGTGTATACATAGCATCGATCCGGGGCCAGTCACGCGTCTCGGATCGAGACACCGTCGCGAGTTCGAGAATAAAGGCTCGAGATAAGAAAATTTGCTAGTTCTACGACGGGGATGGAAGAAGAGCGAAACGGGAAAAGGAGGAGAAATCCCGGGAAACACGTGCTCTCACGTGTACCTACCTCGCTGCTTTAGACCTCTCGGGGACTCGAATAATATTTTTATAGCGGCGGCGAGGAGACGAAGGACACACAATTCTGTCACATTTCACCGGTTTTTCTCCGAGCGATATTTTATTTATGAATGGGGCGCACGAGCGGACGGGGTGGCGAGGAGGAAGGGAAGGTACAAGCGTAGGCCTCGCCCCGGGCAATATCTATGATAATACCTGATTCTGTGATACGCATTCCGGCTTAAAGTGCGCATAAAGACGAAACGACGTACGCGTGTCTGTTTCGCCAAAAAGCGAAAAAGGGTGAGGAGATGATCGATGAAAAAAAAAAAAACACCACCATCGCGCGCGCCGGGCGATAGAGCGCGTTCCATGAGCGATGAAACGAGGGAGTTGGACTTTAGTCTCCAATTAGCACAGCTCATTCTTTGTCTTCGCGATGCGGGTTTTGCGCGAGTGTCGTTTATACGTGTGGATACGGTGCAATCGTTTATTGACACTGCCGGCACAATTACGTAAAGGAGCGCGGAATGTATACCATTGTCTGTGTCTAGCTAATTTCTGAGGTAAAATTTTTTAATTCGGTCTTCGAATGAAAAAAATTTTCATATTTTTAAATTCCACTTGTAATCCGCATACATAATCAATGTCGTGAGAAAAAGAAAATATCCGAAGTAATAATTATTCGCACAGTTATAAATGCGTGTCTCTTTACAACATCGTGGCGTCGTCGAAACGCCAGAGAGACGCACTCTTATGCCAAGTTGCGAGTGCGAGAGAGATAGACTCACAGAGCAAAATATCGTTTTCCAGCTCAGATAAAGCCGAAAATGAATAAGAAACACGGGCAAATAATTTTGTCCACATTTTTCGAATCTGCGATAAAAAAAAAATTGCTTGAGGGTCGCACAAGTAATTATTTATTTATATTGATGAAATCTTTTCATACATCAGTTACATATATTTTTCCTTACATTCATGTGAAATAACATGTGATGTGTGTGATAGCAAGGAAGAAATATCAAATTAACATGAAAAGAAATTTAATTGATATGAATAAATCATTACTTGTGCGACCCGCAAGTAATTATTAGTAGATCCAACCAATTCTTCTTCCCTGTATATAATTTGATCGTCGCGTAAGAAATATTGGGAACCGCTGGTGCGGACGATCGTGTGAAGTTTACCTATAGAAACGTAGCATCGCCCTGTGGAAACCTATTTATCGGGTACCTACTTCGATTCGTATTATACGTTACGACGATGATCAGCTTTCTAAACGCGCGAAGTTGAATCCAATTAAGTCTCGTCAATAGTGGGTAATAATACGTAAGTGAGGAGGGCTGACGGAGGGTGCTGGGGCTCCTAATGCGCGAGTCCGAATATGCGCAGCTACCTACCTACTCCGCGGATATCGAGATAACTACTTTCAAGGAGAAGGGAGAAGAGAGAAGCTGAGTTGAGAATTGATAATTCGAGGCAAGGTGGAAGCCGGGGATCGCGAGACCTTCGGTGCGCATCCGCCGCGACTCGACTGACGGAGGGATCTACCGTTAAATTGGGGCGAGAGCAAAGTGGCATTGATACAGGTGTACGCGTGCGACGTACACACACGTGTGGCAGAAAATCTAGGAACCTCATTCCCGCCCAAGTGTTCGCCGAGCTCCCTCCTTTTCTATTCGCATTGAAAGCTCGTCCTCGACCTTGAAACGAGGGCGCGCCTCCGTAAAAGAAATAGACGCCAGAAAAGAGAGAGAGAGAGAGAGCGGGGAATATTAACCCTTTCACTCACGAATTTTTATTTTTACAGCTATACAATTGATAATGTATATTCCAGCTGTTCGATGCTTTAAATTTTTATTTTTCTTATAAAAAAAAATTTTTTTTCATAAATTACATTTTTTTAGTGTTTGTTTATATATTTAATTTTTAATTTTTATGGCGATATATGTCTTATACGTTCGTTACAATGTCCACGAATGTACTTCTCGTGAACAAACGGTAAAAAAAAATTCTAATTTATGACCTTATATATACATTGTGGTCACCATGAGCGAAAGGGTTATTAAGGAGGCTCTACCGGGCGCCGCGCAGCATTTTTTTCAGGTCCCATCTCGAAGCCGCGAGTTTCCTCGGATTTTTCGTAAAATAAAAATAAAAAGCCGGAAAATCTCGTAAAAAATGCACAAACTATCCTTCGAATCGTCGCAGGACGATCGTCAATGCCGATCTTTTATAACGAAATAAGCGAAATAAGAAGGCGAGTTCGTGATCCCCCGCGTCGCGAGGGACGACGGGGTAATACCATTGGAAAGTCGACGGAAAATCGCATTTGCGAAACGACGATTCGATATTTCGAGGGACGAGAGATGCCGCCGCCGCCGGGGAGTCCCCCAACGCGGGCAATAAAACCGGAAGACCTGCCATGCCAATTTCTAACCTCTCCCTCCCCCTGGCCTTGCTCGTCACGGGACCATTCCTCTCGTGATTCGGACGACGAGGTGGGCGGAAGGTGGCTAATGATTTTTTTCCTCGGTGTTTCACGGCCAGAACGACATTACCCGGACGACACGTGCGAAAGAGATGGAAGAGGAGAAAAAACCACTCCGCGCGCGGCAAGATATCGCTCTCTCTCTCTCTCTCTCTCTCTCTCTCCACGTCAATTCGAAGCTGCCGTTCGGCTTGCACCAGCTCGCCGCATGCAGGGCGGTCGATGAATTATTAATGCGAGGTAAAAATCTCATGCATACGGTAGCCTTTTACGCGGCCACGTGACACACGTGACGATGATGGGGCCTCCACTGCCGCAAAGCCCCGTGCGTTTTGATGTTTTCGCTAATTAGCACCGGTATGCAGATTACGCTGCCTCGTTAAATCGGCTGGGTCACTCGGTGGACGCGCGCGATGCGATCGACGGTGCTATACCGCTGTGTATGGGAGCTCTTCTTTTTTTGGGCACGAGAAAAAGAAGGAGAAATATACTTCGGAATTTAACCGCATCGCCGTTCACCTCGTGCTCGATATATCAATATTAATCGTTCGTCGTATCACTGATCGCCGTAATATCGTATCTAGCGCCAGAACTCCGTTTCAGCGCCTCCACCGAGCGACCCTTCCCTTTTATCTCCGCAAACGACTGTCATCGCCCAAATATTCATGAACCCCGATGTCAATGGGGGAGGGAGAGGGGGGGTATATAACTATACACGCGCGACAGTAAAAAAGATACAATGGCGGGATGAACGAGCGCGTTGGGGTTAAAACGGTAATAACGAGAGCAAATAACCCGCCATTAGCTGGGTTTGCGCTCGCTTTAAACTTCATTTTCACTTTCACGGCTCTTGACCGTGCATGATGATAGGGCGGACGAAGAATGAAAGGAAAGGTGGGAGGGTGGGACGACACGTCGAGTACTGAGAAAACGTTGGTATTGTAATTCTGCTTTCAGATTTCGTTACATCCAGGGAAAGGGTCTGGTTGAATGCGAACCTGATGGAAAAATTTACTTGAGATGAATAGAAATGTATTCACGTCAAACACAAAAGTCTATTCGAGTTAGATAAACGTCCTATTAGATTTGTGCTAGATTAAAAAGAAATGCAAAACGTTTATCAAATTCAAATAAACTTTTGTTCGATGTGAAAAAACGCGTATTTTTGTCAAATACATTTTTCTATCGGGTTCGTATTCATACAGACCTTTTCTCTCAGCGTGTAGACACCGCGAGAAAGACATCGAGGGAGACCTGGAAGCGAAACCGCGATCTTAAAGTATTAACGACACTGGTAACAACGCTCGGCTTACACCGCGTCTGAGAGAGTTAATATTGAAGCTCGTATGGTCCCTAAAATAAAACGTTTTTATGTTACACGCATCGTAGCCAAATTATCAGAACGTAAAACCCGGCACTTCGTGCCGGCATAACACCGTGTGTACTTGGGATAGCGAACGGAGAAAGTACTGTACCGCGCGAAGGACGACGGTCACTGGCGGACGGTGGTCGATTGTTTTGCCCGATCGAGACTTTACGGCTCGTGTTATAACGCATTATGAGAAATCGATATAAACCTGTGCGTTGGACGCTACTTCCCTCGCCTCTCTCTTTCTCTCTATTCGGGCTTCGGTTTCTACAGTAAGAATCTGAATTTTTTCGCCAGGAAAGAAATTTGAATAACTAGTATCTCATTATCTATGAGATTTTAGCTGTGTGATGTTTGTATAATACTTTTTTAAAGATTATATTTTTATCTACAACAAAGTCTTACGTCATGTAGGCCAAAAGTTCACAAATAATGAGATAACAGTGATTTATGGTACACGTTACTATAAGTGCCAATCGCAGACGAATATTATTTCATCGAGTGCATTTTTCATTGGCTTTCACCGTGCCGACTGTCGACGCCAAAAATTGCGCAGCTATTCGCGGGCGCGTCCACGAGTTATATTTTGCTAATCCCGACGAAACGCACGAACGGACGGCGAGTGAGATAAATCTGCTGTTTCCATACGAGGAAGGGGAAGCAAATATCGCCGATGAATTTCACTCCGTCGAACCGAATGAAATTGTGGGGTGCGATCGCGCGATTCCGGGGCAAGAATGATTTTCGATTGTGGCACAATTACTCGGAGTTCGGAAAGTCGGAACACGTCGTTGTTTTATAAAATTCGGAGAGGATGTGTCTTTTTCGTCGATGCGATATTTTCTTATATAACAGGTAAGTATATATATATACACTGAGAAAAAAAATGTAATAAATTTGACTAAATCGGCGGTTACGGATGGAGGAATGCAGATCTAAATACTTGGACTAATAATAATTGGCTTGTGAATGGACTGCAGTCTATTTTCTTGAAATAGCCGTTAGTCGTTATAACCAAATTTATTATTTGAAACAATTAATTCTGCATTCTCCCACCCAAAAACGTCGATTTAATAGAATTTTTTACTGTTTTTTTTTTCTCAGTGTAGATAACTTCGAGCTCGATATAGAAATTATGCCGAATTAAAATCCAACCTCTCTTTCCGCCAACAAGGATCCTTTCATCACGATGCAATTTTTACCGACCTCGCGATCGTCCGTGCACCCTCAGCAACACCGCGCGCGGATGGAACAATATTTTTCCAACAAACAATCCTCGGACGAACGGTTTGCTGCACTTTGAATAATTCGTATCTGCCTGCCCGTAGTCGTCTCATCATTTAACCATGGATAATGATAATTGAAATTGGAATAATATGAGTACGCTAACAATACTGCTGTATAAAGAGGGTGTGGAGGGGAAGGGGAGGGGGGATACTACTCGTTATATTAACCGAGGCTCGAATGATTTGATCAACGATGACGTCGATCGTTACGGTATTACATGCAATTAACGGATAATTCCTGTATGCGACTGTGCAACGAATTCTGCGGCGTTAATTATTACACATTGCGCGGAGGACCGAGAGAGCATTTCACAGCTCGTCATTTTAACCAGGCGTATCGAGGGACAAACCGCGAATCGTGTAATATCGAGTCCCATTTAGATGTTATAGATTTTGTTCGTTCGAATGTAGAATTGTTTCAGATCTACAAAAATATTATACCATGTGAGAGGCTAAACTTACTCGCCAGGAAAGAAACTTCGATCATTATTATCTCATTATCAATGAATTTTTGGCCTATATCGATATAAGACTTTACTGTAAATTGAAACGTAATCTTCAAAAAAGTATTAGACAAATATGAGCCAAAAGCTCGTAGGCCATGAAATAACAGTGGTTGAAGTTTCTTTTCTGGCGATTAAGTTTAGTCTCATATGGCACATTGCTTCGATGAAAAATAATAAGCGAAATAGCGACATGTGTTCTCGTTTCGTCAGCTATCATTAGATTCATTTTTACATAGCATCATGGAACTCTCCCTAGTTGCCAAGGGGGTGGGAGGCCATCGTCTATTCTGATGAAAGAGGGCCCTCGGTGAAACGCGGGCATGCGTTTCAGATCGATCGTGAAACTCGAACGTTATAGCGGACTTTGAATATCGCGAACTAATTCTATAAGATTTAGTATCTATAAATGTGTTCCGACAAACGTGGTCTGCAAATATGTGTGTTCGCAGTCCCGTACCTTTTCCGGAAGGCTAATTACCGGACGGGTCATAATAAGCTAATCCTCACAGCATCCTCTCTAATTAGATACCGCTATACTTCGATTTAAATCTACCGCACCACGTGTTCAATCAATAGCCGAGAGCTTCAAAATCCGCTTTGAACAAAATCCGCGGCGCCCGAACAAAATGAATATATTCTACCAACCCGTGCGAGAAATATGGTATTATAGAAACGAAACGAATGATAAGAGCACCAAGGTATTTACCACTCGATTCTCTGAGCGTGACGTAATAGGCTCGTCCTCTACTTCGATCCAAATCCTTCGTGCCGAACAGTTCCACGATCCGAAGAAAGAAAGACGTTGTTCCTATTACGGCTGCTTCCACGGGGATAATGGCGGAATAACACTCGGAATTACGCGTTATTATCGGCGTTCAAGCGTCATTTTAAGCGACACTCTTCATACCGTCTTAACCCTACGGGCGCGCGCGCGAATGCGAGATAATTTCGTTTTGATTATTTTCGTCATTGTGACTCGATGGAGTGTATAACGAGCACACACTCTCTTCGGTAGACGAAAGGCGAATAGTTGAAAACCATTGTAGCACTGTGCTAACGAATAAAATCACTCGATTACACGTTTTTATTGCACCAATAACGCAGATGCCGTGCGAACTCCCGCGCGCGTTACAAAACTGAAGTGCTCACCGGTGCCGTGCCGTGCAAGTCGAATCTCGCGATCGTCGCGAGTTCGAGTTTCACTCGCGCAGGCGCCAGTCGGCTCCGTTTCGACAGCGAGAAATGGTAGGATTGTTCGGTTCACACACATCGTGCGATTGGGGAGTCGTAATTTTATAATAACCGGCATCTTCTAAAATATTAAGGTAAATAACAATCGATATTACATGTTATCTCGGGAAATATCAGTAGGCTTTCCAACGTTATCTGTTTGTCGCAAACTATTACTTTCTACTGAATAGAGCTTGAAATTCAATTTCGTTCTATTCTTTGGCGTGCAAATGTATTTTTTTTTAGTAAATGAACGCAATATTATATGTGTTACAAATGATTATTGTTCATCGAGCTGCATTGTCGTCTTTTCGCGCTATTCGTATGTTCGGATTTTCTAAGATAACTTGAAAAAAGGCGAACCTAACCTAAAACCGTTATTTTTATCCGCAATACAAATTAAATCGGAGCAAAAAGTCGATTCGCCTTCGGGTCGGCTCTCATAATTTTATCAAACCACCGGAATTTCGCTTTCATTCGCCTCGTTTTCATCGGAATAATATTTCTTCTTTTTGACTCTTCTTACAGGTAATAATATCATGGGTAGCGAGCATCAAATGCCAAAATTAAATCTGAAAGCGGATACAGAAAAATTATCCAAGACAAATTTGAGTTACATGAGATTAATCGAAGAGAGAAATCGAGATAGAGTCGAGAAGCTGAAGGTAATGCGTAGAAACAGTGTGTTTACAGCGAGCCTACTTCTCGCAGGTGTAATCGGGATCTATGCGTACACCATATACTCGGTGAAGCAGGAAACCTTCCTCGACGATTTTAACGAGCCTGAGAAAATTTTCGACGAACCCGAAAGCGCGTAATTTTTGCTCGGAGTCTCGAAACTAGCAGCACTAGTTAGAACTTTAAACCGGTACTCCGGAGCATTTGTAGACAGCGATAATTTCAGTTGTACGTCGTACTATCTAGAAGCAGTTGAAAAAAAAATATATGACCATGTATAGACTTAAAAACACACCGTCATTTCTAATAAGTAAGCATTACTGTACATATTTACGATCGCCCGAGAAATTGGAGAAAGATATTTCGAATACCGTATCGTCGAACCTTGACAAAAAGGCGGCATTGAGGTTACCCCCTCTACCGGCACTTCGGGATTTAGTAAAATTGTATAAACTGCACGCGATTAAGCAACTTTCGCAAAACTTCCTGATGGATCCACGCTTGACGGACAAGATAGTCAAGATGGCGGGTAAAATTCAGGACGGTCACGTAGTCGAGGTCGGACCAGGTCCGGGCGGTCTGACGCGTTCCATCATAACAAGACTACCGAAAAAGCTAACTGTCATCGAAAAAGATAAGAGATTTTCGCCGACCCTGGACATGTTGGCGGACGCTTACCAGATGGTCGGCGGCGAAACGGAGATAATTTTCAACGACATACTGAGTACAGATATGTCGAAAATGTTCGCCGATGAGTTCAAGAGAGACTGGCTCGAACCCTGTCCAAATATTCACCTCATAGGCAATTTACCGTTCAGCGTTGCGACGCACCTCATTATACGCTGGCTGCAAAATATTTCGGAACGGAGCGAAGCGTGGGCGAACGGCAGAGTGCGAATGACGCTGACCTTTCAAAAGGAAGTCGCCGAGCGTCTCGTGGCTCAACCCGGAGACAGGCAAAGGTGTCGCTTGTCGGTAATGGCTCAGGCCTGGACGACACCGGCCCTTCGTTTCGTCATACCCGGTAAGCGAGACGTGGATCTTGAACCCGGGCTCGCGCGGAAGTATCGAACCCCGTGATACCGATATCGTCGTCTTTGCGCGTTTCAGGAAAAGCCTTCGTCCCGAAACCCGACGTCGATGTCGGTGTCGTAACGTTCACGCCTTTGCTCACTCCGCGTACCACGATCGATTTCGCACTCTTCGAAAAAGTGACCCGCCACATTTTCAGTTTCCGCCAGAAATACAGTATCAGGGGTGCGGGGTAAGGGTTCGTCGAAAGCGTATCGCCGAATTTGCGATCGGGAGGGGCGTCAATAATCGCGGTTGATCTTTTCAGGACGCTATTTCCGGAAGAGACTCGAGAAGACCTCTCTCTTATGATGTACAAACTTGCCGACATAGAGCGAACCGTTCGGCCGTTTCAGTTGACGGTAGAGGAGATGAACCGCCTTTGCGAAGCTTACAAATACCTGCTGGAAAAGCATCCCGAGTTGCATACGTACAATTACAGAGCCAGCCGTAAAATTTTGCCCGAAACCGCCACGAAAAACCTTCAAATATCAGAGTGCGCGTGATGTCAGACTAGTTTAAGTTGTTTGTTGATCGCCAAATAAAAAGAAACTGAGAAAATACTACGTGTCACTTTTATTTGATCGTGAGAGTAGTAACGTTTTTATAAGATTTATTCTCGTTACAGCCGCGGGGGTTTTACAAAATCGCCCACGCGCGCGTGGGTGAATGTATCGTATATATACAAAAAGGCTTAATTTAAATAAAATTATAGTACAATATACACTCTGCTTTATTCGTTTACGAGAATGTTAGCGGTATCGAAAATACTGTTAATCTTTATGAAAGGAGTAGTTGTCAATAAGTTTCACATATACTTGCACACGGACGAGGAAATATCCGTGGTAGTCAGAGAGAGGCGTTAGTCAGATTTTCGAAGATATCGTCCCGCCGTTGCGCGAGATTCTCGCTTCTCTCTCTCGATGAGATGTTGAAGTACCAACAGCCAGTAGATAAGGTCCGCCATGCGTCCGCCGTCGTACTCGTACCAGTACGGTGGGCGAACGTATGACGGGCCGTATCTACAGTCCGCTACAGTTCCGACTGTAGAGTGTCACATCGTCAAAATATTAAACTCTCGTAACCCTCGCGCCGTTACGATCTTTTCCTCCATCATACTATGAATTAGGAAACCCCAATACACCGGTCAATATCACAGCTACTCGTCGTTTTCTGAAGAACAAGAAACAAATTTTAAATAATTCTACTAGACATGAAGTATGGTGTACGTAATATATTATGTATATTTATATTTATAGTATTAGGAAACCTTTAAAAGAGTAAAATATGCCTGCGCGTATACGTAACGCCCTCGTCATCGTCGTCGCCGTCATCATCGTCGCCGTCGCCTTCATTATCCTCTTTGTACAGTAACGTAGGAAACCCGAGTTTCTGCAACGCACTATAGCCAAACGTATGCGTACACTCGCGATGCGCGTATGCATATAAAAAGGTGCGTATATATACACCTGCCTCGAAAGTGGCGCAAACTCGAAATTTCAAGTTACTCGACGTTTCGTTCAAAAAAACGAGGAAAAAAAGATATCCTTTGGTTAAGCATTTTCTCTTAGGTTTATCGGTCTACCGATTTCACGACGAATCTTTCGAGTTTGCGGTTCTGTGCGATCGGTACTTTCGAGTTACGAGGGCGATGGCTCGTCGAAAAATCGACGGGAGCAAACGCTATTTGGTCAGGAATGCGGAGAAGCCTTTTTGAACCGTCCACCGTCGTTTGTGTTCCAGTGAGAATCAGTTCCTCGCGACGCCGCATATCATGATGTTCGGCAGGGCGCCGCGACGCCGACGCCAGGCGCCGAGGGACTGGGCGTGCGCCTGCAGTGTTCTGCACCACCTCTTCGTCCTGACGCCGTCTTCCGCCTGCAACGAGGTACGTTTGCAAAATTTTATTTCTTTTCGGGTGTGACGAGAAATCGATTTTCAAGGATGCATCATACCTTGAATATGAAGGTCTCCTTGGACGATAGTTCTTGAATTTCGAAATAGTCCTCGAGGTCCGTCTCGCAGCATACGATACATTTATCAAGGCAGAGTGGCTCCTGCAAAAGAATAACGGAAAATCCCCCCAAAAATAAATCCCACTTTATCGCACTCAACATTGATTTATCGAGCGATTCGTTTCGCGGTATCATTGTACCCACCCTCAGCAATGAGTAGCGTCCGATTTTCTCCTTGACGAGAAGGAGCGTCGCTTCCTTGATCCCGATTTGTCGCGGGAAGAGGGAGTCGTCGGTGAAGTCGAGAAACTCTGTATTTGGCTGAAAGAGAGTGAGATGAGAAATAAGATGAAAGTGAAGTGGATCGACGAGAGGGTCTGAAGTTCAGACTCATATGTGTGTTTGTGTAAGTGTATGTGTGGAGAAAGAATTCGTCTTCGAGCTACCTTTCCGTTAGTAACGAGCATGGCAGTGACAGGAGCAAGTTTGACGGTTCGCCCTCGTCGCCAATTATTGTCAGTCGGTTGGGCGACTAGAAGACGTCCTTCCAGGACGAATCTAGCCTCCTCGTGGGCCCACTCGAGAATTTCTACGGCCATCTGTACAAAATAAAACATCCGAATTATCCGAGAATGATCATCGACCCCCCGAAGAATAAAATCGAAGGGCTCGGAGATACTGGAAATATCGATGAAAAAAATGAAAGAAATAATCCATCGAATTTTATACCTTTCTCAATTTGATGTTCACCATGTCTTGCTCTCCAGTGGTCCTTCTGCCATTCTGAATCATCGAGATCCTCCGCCACAGCTTCGTCGACGTTACGTCTTTGGCCTCCTGTCGAAGGATTTGAGTAAAAAAAATCAATGAGCACATCTAATCCTAGAGAGAAAGGAGGAGTTCCGCTTCGAAGGGAAAACTCACAGCGTTCATGTGCTCCAAATGTAACTCGATATTCGTCTGAGACTGCTTCAGCCTCTTCTTCGCTTCCTGGATATCCGATCGTACCGACGGCGTTGCCTTCATGAGGCGCGTCAGCAGAAGGGGGTACTTGGTGACTCTTTGCACGGGTACCTTGAAGAGAAAGAACATTTGTTCCTCGTTTGTATATCAACAGCGCAAGAGTAAAATTGTTAAAATTACGAGAAACTTAGATTCAATTCCATCAATCCCAATCACCACTCACCATGAGGAAGGAGTTGAGATTCATCCTGCGCAACACGGTGTTCTCCATCTGGGAGACCTTCAGGAATATCCGGAGGAGTTCCTTCTCCTTCTCCAAGTTTTGCAACAGCAGACTAGCGCTGCCCTGGCGAGTGCAGTAGCTCTCGAAGACGTGCAGCATCCTCTCGGACTCGAGGAAAATCTTACCCACGTCGACGGTCAAGAGGTCCTCGTCTCCAGATTCCTGCGGCGATCGTCGAATCACGCGAATTAGAAACCGACGAAAAATTCAACTCGGATCCGCCTCGAATCGATCCCTTCCAACCTGTTGCCGCTTCTCACACGTCTACGCTCTAATCGCTACAAAAGTAACGAACAAGAAGGAAGGAGCACACGCGAGTCTCTCGTGCACCTGGTATCGCGCCGTGCGATGCTGTCCCACATTCTCTTCGTCGCGACGAAGAGTCGTAGCAGATGCGCAATACTGCCGCGCGGTTACTTTTACGGGAGAAATCGATCGGGCGCTCCGCCGATTCCTCGAGCGAATAACAAGGACGACAATGAAGCTGGGGCGCACGAAAGTGGAATATCCAGCCGAACGCTTTCCGCGTGGAGCAAAATTAAAAAAAGAAAGAACCACCATCACACCTGAGCGAATTCCACGGCATCCCGGAGCTTCTCGGCGAGGACGATGTTATGCTCGAGCAGTTCCTCGACATTCAAGAAGATAGCCGACAATTGCTCCTGCGTCAGCAGGCCGGCTCTGAGCATCGGTCGATAGAATTCCTCCAGGATGATCTGCAGATCCCTGCCGTACTTCTGCTCCGTCTCGACGATCTCCATGATGATCTCCTTCCGCTCGGCGCGCTTCTTCGAGCACTTCCGGCAGACGAAGGGCGCGTAGACTACGCCGCTGCGAAGGATCGTCGGGGAGCATTAATGTGATCGCGATAATTATAATTGGAAGAAAGGTGGATGTCGGAATGGGAGCGCCAACTTAAATCACGATTATCTCGTAACCTGTGCAATTCTGCGTATTCTGTCATCAGACTTTTTTGTAGATCGAAATGTTATCTTCAACAAAGTATTATACGAATTCCCGCAAAAAATGCATGTTTAACGAGATAATCACGTTTTAAGCGGACACGCCTATTTCAACGTCGGTCCTCCTTGGTCCGAACTACCGATTGCGACGTACGCGTCGATCAGCGTGTTAATAAAGCACGAAGAACCGTCGAAAGCTCTTCGACGTGAACTGCATATACTAGACGGATACACGCGTAGCTCGATATTAATGAGATATATAACGAGAAACAACTGACAGGCTCGCGCACGCGTACGCGTATATCGTACATATTAAACGTGCTCGCGACTCGGAAGAGTCTCGTTACGATTCCAGCGAGCAAATTACGCGACAAGCTGCCCGCGCACGAATCACCTAGGACGAGGGTTCGCGTGCGCCACCTGTACGCACGTACTTTCTCCGTCGATTCTATTTGCACCGGCGAGGAGCGAAAGCCACCGAGCCGTCGTATCGCGGAATAAGGAACGACTCGTGGATTCGAGCATGTCGAACAACGCGCGACGATGTAACGACCGATTACGTAAAGCCGAGCGATCGCTTCCGGTAGCGTCGATTCGCCTCCGAAAATTCTCCGCGTCGCGATTTTTTTCGATCGACGAAAGTCCTCCGAGATCCTCTCGACGGAACGATCGTCGACGCGATCCACGTCGACACGCTTCGCCGCGCGACTACCGTTACTCGCTTTTCGGATCACCGACTTTTTGCTCGGCAGTAATACGCGATCCCGAGCGGTCGGTTGAAGTCGAACAAACGCCCGTTTAAGCGGAGACGTTTGCGTTTCAGGAGAGTACGCGCGAGAGTCGTGCGTCGGCGAGGAAGAGAGGGAGGGGAACGGGTGAGTTTAAAGAGGATAAGGGGAAGAGAGAGGGGGAAGGAGGGGGATAGAAGTTCGACTACACCATACGGCGGCAGTCCGTGGCATAACTGTTTAACAACCGAACGTAAAATCAGCGGCGGAAGAACCGTTGCCGCGCGCCGAACACTGCGCCGAAAACTCGACGATTTAATCGCACCCGTTATACCGAAGCGAGTAATCACGCGCGAAAGCGGGAGAATAATTTTACCTGTCCGTGATCAGCGGGTCTAAACGCTGCTCGCAGTCCTCGCAGAGCTTCGTATCCCTCGAAGCGACTTGCGGAATTCCACCCAGAAGACTCCCCGGACCGGAGGACGCGTTTTCACCCCTCCGACGCCTGCCAGCCCCTCGGCCGCTGCTCGCCTGGCTGCTCTCCGAGCCCACACCGCTGTCGGTGCGCTCTATATCCACGGTTCTCGTCTGAAAGTAATCCCACGCCGCGTGCGTTCGTGAAATGTCATCCCCGAAAATGTGGCGAACCGAGAATTCGAGAGCCAGCACTCCCGCCTACCTTCAGAGTTTCCGGAGAGCTCGTCAGTATGACGTTGCACTCCTCGCTGCTGTCGGAAACATTCGAGATCTGCGAGCTCTTCGAGCTCAGGTCGCCCAAGCTGGTCTCCTTCTGCTCGTACAGCGCTTCCAGTTCACCCTCGGTGTCCTCCACCTCCTCTTCTTCCTCCTCCTCTTCGTCCTCTTCCTCCACCGGATCCGTCCTTTCCTTCGAGTCCATGAGAAAGTTGAGAAGTTCGAACTTGGTCGACAGATTCTCGTCGGCCGAGGCCTTCTTGAAGAAGTCTTCCGGGCTCTTCGACAGGTAGGCTTCGGGAGAGCCGAGCTCCTCGGCGGTGGGCTTCTTGAAGAAGTCCTCGCCGGTGGGGAAGTACGATCTGAGAAACTGTCCCGAGTTCACCTTGTAGAAGGCGTTCTTGTACTCGTCGCCGAAGTACATCCTTTCCTTCAGGTAGTCCTCCGTGGGCGGAGGACTCGAAGGCAGCGGAGGCGGCTCGTCGGGGATCTCTTCGTAGATCGGCTCCTTGATCACTTCGTAGGGATTCTCCTCGAGGAAGAGGTTCGTGGAGACGAAGTCGGCCTCGGAGTTGAGACTCGAGGACCTCGAGTAATTCGACTCCGGTTCGAGAGTCGATTCCGAGCTTTCGTACTCCTTGGACTTGAGCAGGGTCTGCTTGAGGATCTTCAGGATGGCCTCGCCGCTGGTGTCGTCGAGAATTTCGCCGTTCTCCCGGGCCTTCTTCAGCGAGTCTTCCAACAGCTTCGATATGACCGCCTCCTTCGAGAGGCTCGACCACTTTTCCGCCACCTTCGCAGAGCCGCTCGACGCTTTCGCTTCCCGATTCGTCGCCGCGGCGTCGTCCTGCGGGGACGGCGCCGCGGTTCTCCTCGACGATTCGTCTCTCGACGCTCCCTTCGCCTCCGCGACGGACTTCTCCTCGAAGCGAGTCCGCTCTTCCCCCGGCCTTCCGAAGAAGCCCGCTTCCGGCTTCTCCGGAAACGGCCCCTTCGCGACGCAGCCCTTCTCCTCCTTCGGCGACTCGACGACGATGTTCGACCCGTAATCATCGAGTATCACCAGCGTCCGATTGCTCTCGGCGAAGCTCTGGATCTTCGGGGAGCTGTCGGCGGAGTTCACGGAGATGACCGTCGGATTGCAGACGCTGTCCTCGCCGCCCACGCTGATGGTCACCTTGTTGTTGGAGCTGGACTCGGCGCCGGAGAGTCCCTGATCGCCGTTTATCATGATCGACGTCCTGCGTCCGCCCTTCGGCGCCTCGGAGCCGATCTGCAAGCGGTGGACCAGCGGTGACGCCAGCGGGCTGACCGTGATCTTGCAGACGTTCTCCGCCCGACCGGAACCGATCTCGATCGTGGAGAGACCAGCCGCGCCAAAGGCGCCACCGCCTCTTCTGGCCGCGAGACTACCGACCGCTTGGTCCTTCCTCCTCTCGTCCTCGCATTTAGCGACGATTCGACTTCGCGACGATCGATTATCCGAGCCGATCGATCCCGGATCGCTCGAGCGATTTTGGGTCGCGTGCTTGTGCTTACCCGGCGGCGGGGACCAGCTCGTCGGCCTCATCTTGCGGAAGTGCTCCGAATTCGAGCGCAGGAAGCCGTCGTACGGTGGTTCTCGCGTCGGTGGAGGTGGTTCCGCCTCCTTCTCGGACAACTCCGAGGTCTTCTCGGGAGCCTGCATCGATCCGCCGTACTCGGAGCTCGCTTCCTCCTCCTCCTCCTCCTCGTCCCGCGCGACTTCTTTGACCGTCCCGTCGACAGTCTTCGTCGTCGCGGCGGATTCCCCGGCACCGGAGGGAGTCCGCGTCGTGGGCGGCTTCTGGGCGTCCGATGGGTGTTCCTCTTTGTGTCGTCGGCGAACGCTCAGGCGCATGGTATCGGCGAAGAGGACGTCCCCCGCCGAAAGCTCCGGTTTCGCCGAGGTACGATCGCTCTGGCTTCTCTTCAAGGACGATCTGCGCAAGTTCGCTGGTGAATGAAGAGGTGAGAATTATCACGAAGGAAGATTTCGGAGTTTCCTCGCCGGGAGATCGATCTTACGATGATGACAAAAGTGATTAGCACGCAATTACATTGAAACGTCGAGCAACGATTGGAAGCGGAAAAATAGAAGAGATAACGTATCGCCGGGCCGTGATCGGTTGATGATTTAATCATCGATCCGACTCAACGGAGATCGGTTGATTTCGGTCGCGCAAAGGTAGAGCGGAATTTCCGCAGTTGCGAAACTAGAGTTCATCGAACTCTGTGGAATTCCGTGAGAAGAAAAAGCGGAGGCTCTCTCTCCGTGTCAAACATTTCACCGTTATAGACGAACACCTGTCCACCGGTCTCCAAATCGCGACGCGGAAAAAATGAAAATCCATCGTCGAAGAGAGAATTCCCCCCCCCCCCCGCGGAAGTGCGAGCAGCATATCGACGAACGGCGAGGGACGAGCGGCGCGATTTTACAGTCTCACGCTCTCCGAGCACATCCGCCCCGCGTCTCGACGGACGGAAGCGAAACCGCAGATTCGAAGCATGACCGAACTCCGGGTCTTTCACGGAAAGCGGAGCCGCGGGAGGAACGAACCGAAAGCATGACGGAAAGTGCGCCGTTTGCGCGGGACACCCGAAGCGACAAACCGGCCGTTTCGGTTCGCATCGATCCTCGCTGCACTCTCCCGTCCCTCCTCTTTTCTCCTCTCGTATATTTTCCAGGGGAAGAGAAATAAAAATCTTTGAGATCACGCGCCGACGCTCCGATACACGAGCCGAATATAGTTTTTAGCCCCGGGTTGGCGTCAGCGGCGACCGGTGAAAGTGGCGAGCCGGAGCAATTTCTCGCGGCCGCGAGGAAATCGAACGGTTTTCCGTGCGCGCGCGTGCGGTCCACTTAGACGCGAGCGCCAAGAATTTCCGGAACTCGGCCCTGCAGCCTGCGCCGCTGTTTCTTGCGTCCGCGGCGGTGAGCGATTACGTAAAACGCGAGCGTTCCACGGGACGTTGTATCTCCGTCTCCCGCGCTTTCTTCGCCTGCTTCTTACTTTCGCGGGAGGGAAGACATTCTTCGGGAGAAATAAACGCGTACGCGCGGAGAAACAATTTGGTTGAATCGATTTATTTAATTTGAATTATTTCGAGCGATTAAGTATCTTCTTGATTTAGGTAATTGCGTTCAATCCAATACACGTTCATTCAAAACTATGTTTAATCACCGTAAGTAAATATTCAGTTGCTACAACTTTACATACTTAGTCCGCCATATGTGACTATTTATGCGCAGTTGGACCAAATAAGTATTTTTTTTTAGCGTGACTATTATCTACTCACATCGATAAACTATATGCTTATACCTGCTGTGTGAATAAAAGGGTATTGAAGTAAACACGATTTCTTTCACTTAATTGAATATATTGTCGCTAATTGTAGGACTAATTTGAACCAACGAAATCTTTCAACTAAATTTTGTCTCAGTGTACTGGTATATCGATAATATTATTTTTTTTTTCGAAATTTCGTCGTCGACTCGGAGCTGCAGAGTCTCGATGTCGAGCCGAAACGTCGATCACCCGAGATCATTCCAACCGCAGGTTCATGGAAACAGTTGCGAGATCGCCGCAGCAGAGGAGCAATGAATTCTGGGTAGAAATAACGATCTTCGCAATAAAGTCTCTACCGAGAATCGAGAGTGAACGAATATCCAGGAATGCCTACACGAAAAAAAAAATAAGTCGTATAGCATTTACAAAGTTTGTGGTAAAATTCAGGACAAGGCCAATGTATTGTTGTGATAACTACAATTTTAGTAAAAATTACAGCAAACGCTTGCAAACTCTACAAGTTTTACCATAATTTGTTATTAAAATTGTAGTTATCGCAACAATAAATTGGCTTTATCCCGAAATTTACTACAATTTTTTTGTTTCGTGCAGTAGATCGCACTTCGAGAAGCGGCGGAGAGCGAATACGGAAACGCTGGCTGACTCGTGATAGAAAAGAGCGATACGGAGGAAAGATAGAGACGGTTCGTCTCGCCCACGTTGGTCGTCGACCACTCGATGCGGTTCGAGCGCCAGCCGGGGCGTTATCCAACGCGCGGTGACAGAGTGCATTTACACCGGAAGCGCGATCGCCGGAAGCCATCGGCCTTTTGTTTCCTCCGCGCGGACTTGGCAGCGTCTGGACTCCGGAACGAGATGGAGACGATGGAGTGCGAAAGCGTACGCAGTGAGAGAAGAGAGGGATCGTCTCGTCTCTCGATCAAAGGTGAAAGAGAGAGAGAGAAAGAGAGAGGGGGGAGAGGGAAGAAGACGAGGATCCAGCTAACCCCTTCTCATTGAGAATGCACGATACGAATCGAGAAAGATCGACGAGCTATTTATTCGCTCCCCCTATAAGGGATGCGTACGCCATTGTGTGTTCCAGTCGATTCGAGACGATCGAACTCGCTTTCCCACGATTCCACTTTCGTCTTCTTCGACTCGCGCGGGGAGCCCCCGACGTCGGACCGACCAAAGACCCCGAATAAATTCGAAAACAACGCCGAATGCTCACCAGCCCTGACCCGTTCGAATCGAATACATTCGCCGGTCTAACGCGAGTCTCTTTTAGGTAATATAGGTCGACTGGCCCGAGGCTCTACACGGCTCAGGGTCGAGCGATCTGCTAACCTTTCTCCGCCTCCTCGACGCATCGAGACTCTTTCGACGCGCGTTGTACGCGCGAGCCAGCTGCTCCGTTCCCGCCGTGGCGTTTATTGGAGAACGCTACTCGTACGAGTACATCTCGCGCGCCCGTCTTCTCGAATAACGACGCCGATTTTTAACGAACCGAACCGAGGATCGCCATCGTACAGCCTTCGCTCGCGGCGTTGGCCGTTAGTGTTCCGCGAAACTGGAATGCACGCGGCTTCTCGCCCGGTGTGCATTCGCGAACAGAGACGACCCGAATCGCCGTTGACGAGGGAAAAATAAATACACGCGCGGGAATGTGTGTGTTCTCAGTAACCGATTTCATCGTCGGTATAAAGCAACTTCGCGACAAGCCGGTTATCCTTGAGTGAAATCCGTGCGAGGTGATTTTTCAAAAGTTCAAGGATCTCGATAACTCGTGCCCGGGACGTTAACGGTCCATTAATCTGACGGATTAGCATAATCGTACCCGAGCGTACGGATCGTCCGCGTTCGACGCGGCCGTTGACTATCGGCGAGGGGACGTCGCGGCGGTGGTAACACCGAAAGCACTTTAGGGGACACCCGCTCGCTCGTTTCGTCCTCCATCTCGAGATACATATCCCTTCGCCTGGAAGCGCCGGGGGACGAGCCGGATCTGGAACGCGCCGCGCGGTGGCGATCGCGCGAGCGCAGGAATGCGTCGCGCGGTTCTCGCGATCGATGGAAATGAGAACCCTTCGCGTCCTTGGATTTTCTACTCGTCCGAAACGAGCTCGAAAGGTTCACCGCCGCGAGAACACTTCGGTATCATTTTCTTTCTTCGCGAAGGAGAGACTCACCTTCCGCCTTCCCGATGAGGTCCTTCTCGTCCACGGCGATTTCGGGCAGGCGATCCTTCAACTCCTCTATCTCGATCTCCAGCTCCGTCTCGTCCTCCAGTCGCACCGGCGCTTCAGCACGGCTCTCCGACGGCTTCTTCGTGGTCTTCTCCGCGCTCTCCTCCCCGTTTGCGGTTCTCTCCGGCTGCGAGGGGGGAGGACTCGATGGGCGCTGTACCGATAATCGCTCCGGTAAATCCGGCGCGACTTCCGGTGACCTCGGCGGTGTGGTTTCGCACCGTACCGACTTCTCCGGCGGCTTCTGACCCCGCGGAGTTCTCCTGTGCGACGCGGTTGATTTTTGGGAGGGCACGAACTTGTCGATCTTGATCTTCTCGACCGGTGGAACGCTCCTGGTCTCGGAGGCGCTCTTCGCGTCCGATATTCTCGATCTCTCCATCCTCTTCGGATCCTTGATATTGGGAATGGTGATGAATTTGCGCTTCTCCGACTGTTGTTGCTGCTGCTGCTGCTGCTGCTGCTGGAACTCTTCGGCAGTCGCGTTGGCGACGCCGAGTTCTTCGAGTTCGGATTCCCTGGTGCTGCTGGCGATGGAGCTCCTGCTGGTTCTTCTGGACGAAGAGATCTCCATCTTCTCCGGAGCGAGTATCACGTTGTCGATGTTGAAGAGGACGCTCTTCCGTTTCCCGCCGTCCGGTTTGCCCCTCTTCAGGATGCTCCTCTTCGCGTTGCCCCTGACGTCCTTCTGCTTCCGCGGCGGCCTCTTCGGCGACACCTTCGGAAGGGGGATCCTGGTGGCCGGCGCCGTCTCCACCACCTCCTCCTCCTCCTCCTCACCCTCCGAGACCCTCTCTCTGGGCTCGTTGAACACTCTGATCCTCTGGCCCCCGATCGCCGCCACGGCGCTTCTGTTGGGTATTCTCTCGATCGACTTGACCTTGGACGGATCGAAGAGGGTCGACGACGAGGCGACGTTGGCGGAGCGGGCGTCTTCGAGCTCCAACGCGTTGTCCGAGAGATCGTCGCTGAGATCGTCCTCGTCCCTCAGCTGCTTCTTCACCAGTAAATAAGGATTGACGTTGCACTCCAGGATGCTCTTCCTGGAGTCGCCGCCGGCTGTCGGGGAAGAGGCCTCGTTCCAATCCGCCTCCGAGGATTTCCTCTGAATCGCCGTTTCCGCGGTTCTCGAGGCGGTGGCCGAGGAAGAAGCGTCCAGCCAGTCGGAGTGCACGTTCTTCGCCCTCTTGGGCACGCGGACGATCCGTCCGGGTATGACCCTGTTGGACACCTCGGAGGACGACGACTCCTCCCGGAGCCAGCCATCTCCGCCGCTCGCGGCTTGGAAGCTCGTCCGCCCTTTTCTGCCGGTGTTGGTCTCATCGTAATTCACTTCCGTGTCGAACCACTCCGACCTCGAAACCCCCTCCGTCGTTCCCTTGCGATCCTTCGGCGCGAGCGCGCTCCTGACGACGCTCTGACTCCTGGAGTCCCGCTGGGCCGGTTGCCGATGGGGAGAGATGCTCCTGGCTCGCGACCTCGGCTCCACCAGGCGACTTCTTCTCATCAAATCGTAAGGGTCGTCGACGGATGACCTGAGGACGCCTGGAGGGAGGAAACAGCGACGATAAGATCGCGCTGCTATTTCGTGAGACCGAAGATTGATCGCTCGGGTGGAAAAGTTTCGCAATTTGGAAAATCGATTGGTCGGCGAAGATCGCACGTGCATTTACGGTTTCTCGAGCGTTATACTAAAAATAGTGAGAAATGCTTGAAAATGATTGTATTCGGTAGATTGAAGTAAAAAAAAAAATTCAGTTAAATTTTCAAGTCTTTCAAGAAGCTCGTTGCAAAGATTGTTGAATAACAAAATAACATACGTTCTTATGGGTTATAACCAACAAAACGCGATATTTTTGAGAAAAATAGTGAACAAATTTTGCAATTTTTTGAACAGCAAGTTTAACGAACTAAAATCATCTATACCAATTTTCACGTTCATTAAGAGGCTCGTTATTTTTTTTTATTAATTGTTCTTTATAAATTTAACCTTTGATATGTCAATGTGGCAACGTCGCATGACGTACAGATGCATGACCAGATGTTTCGGGCTCCATTTTTGAACTCACAGATACACACATACCGCTGTACGTCAAACGTTGTTGCCACATCGCACGAAGAACATACTTTAGAGTGTTACTGTACTTCAGTGGACTAACTTTTAGCAGGGAAAAAGCCCCTGTACCGCTCGAGAAACCATAATGAGAAATATACGAGGGCAGAGTGGAGAGTCCGATACGCGTTTCCAGTAGATGGTGATACGATCGCGAAGACGAGTATACGCCGCCATTTGGCGAAAAAAAAAAACTTCTGTTCCACCATGACAATGCACCTGTCCATTCGTCTGCCGTTGCGACAGCGAAATTGGTCGATTTAAAGCAAAGTTCGAATTGCTGCCGCATCCACCTCATTCACCGGATTTGGCTGCCCGCGACTTCTTTCTCTAGCCAGACTTGAAAAAATAACTCGCCGGAAAGAAATTCTCACCAAACGAAGAGTTCATCGCCGCAGCAGGTGGCTACTTTACAGACTCCGAGTCGCACCACCATCTACTGGAAAAGTTGATCGGACTCTTCACTCCGCCCTCGTACTTATTCGCCGTAGATCTATCGTTTCGCGCGCGCGCGCGAGTCATAAATCCTTCGCGCGTACGCGATTTCGAGATATTTCTCCGCTCGCCCGTCCGCGGGCACCGTTCGCATCGCATTTGTACCGACCTGCCAGACTGGGTCTGGACCTGGAGGAGGTAGGAGTGACGCGACAGGTGCCCCCGAGAGGCACACCGGCCAGTCGGTGACCGCCGCACTTTCTGCAGTTGCCCAACTTCCGGGTGGTTCCGCTGAGGAACTCGGGACAGGAGCACACGATGAGGACGGGCGCCCCCGGAGGAGGCGGCGTGAGGAAGCCCCGAGGCTCGTGGGCGCCTCGCTGCGAGCGGACCGTGCCGTAGAGCCATGGATCGCCGTAGAGCATCTGGCGGGACAGGGCGCTGCCGCCGCTGATGGTGCCCCACACCTTACCGGGGTCCTCCGACGCCTGACTCTGCCGGGACAGACCCAGTCGGACGCTCCAGGACTTCTTACCCTTGCTCAGGGTGTCGTAGTTCTGAAATAATCGCGACAACGATGCTCCCTTTAGCTCCGAGGAAGCGACGAGTGGTCTACTGATCGTTCCGCGTATGTGGTTATACAATGTATGTGTGCAGTCCCAGGTGTCAGAGATCTAAAATCAGTCGATGGTTCGAATGATTCCTAGGGGAGATTTTTTTCTCCTATCGCTTCTTTTCATGTTTAAGTAGACAAACATCAAAAATGGACACTAAAATTCGGTCCGGAACATATTGTTTGAACAAATGAAAGGGTAGATTTTAGTGTTTTTTGCACATATCTCCGAAAATATTCATTCTACGAGGAAATGGTAAGAGACTATATTGTTCGGCACTAAATTATCCACAAAAAAAAGTATCTATTTTTTTTCCATCGGAGCAATAGTTTCAAAGATATAATCCTGCAAAAGAGAGAGGCCGCTCGTCCGACTCACAATCAGTAACTCTCGCGCCGCGTGGGCACCGAAACTTACGCTATTGTAAATTTCCTCTTTCGCATGCCTCTTTCGCAGAGTTATATTTTTAAAACTATTGCTCCGATTGAAAAAAATGTAGATACCTTTTCTCTGTGGAGAATTTAGCATTGAACAATTTAGTTCCTCACAAATTTTCCGTAGAATGAATATTTTCGGAGATATCTACAAAAACAATAAAATTTCCCCTTCAACTTGTTTAAACAATATGTTCCGGACCGAATTTTGGTGTCCATTTTTGACATTTATCTACTTAAACATGAAAAGAAGCGATAGAACAAAAAAATCTCCCTCAGGAATGTTTGGGTCAATAAAACCCCTGACGCCTGGACTATTAGGTACGCCTCGGTCGTTTCTGCGGTCCTACGCGTTATCGCGGAAGGATCGGATCGACCTTTGAGATCGAAATCTGGGTCGCGCGGCCGGCCGAAAGCACGCGAGGCGAGGCGAGGCGCGGCTGAACTAGACCAGGCTGTACGCTACACGCCGGTCCGGGCGACGCTGGGCGAGGTGAGGTGACACTTCCACTCGCCGGGCGTAAAAGTAGAAACGGGTTTTCGCGTGACGCGCGGGGACAGCGCGGATTATTTTGACTGTACTCGTCGCGGGCGTCGATTTGTTTTCCTCCTCTCGTTCTTCGTTCCCCGCGATTCTCGCGCAACTATCGCCTAGACACAATCGCGCTCCAGCCCGGTTTCTTCCCTCTCTCGCGCGCGCTCTCCCCATCGCGCACTTGGACTCGCACCTTTACGTAATCCCACGCGATCCCGTTAATCCTTTCCCGCCGACGCCCCCCTCCCAGCGCCGACTCTTTCTCTTTCCCTCGGGTAAGTTTGCAAATAACTTTTTTTTTCCATGGGCTCCAATCGCCAGTCGAGGTCGGCCGGCCGCGTTCTCCGACGTCTCGGCGCTCGTTGGAAACGATTATTAATCGGCGCTCTCTGCAGCCGACGATAACGACGAGAGACGGCGCGTGTCGCGATTTCTCGACAGCGCGCGGCGCGGTGGAAAACCTCGCGGAAGGACGGTGGTCTGTACGAGCGATGGAGAATGTTTTACGCTCGATCTCGACTATCCCCGCGAACAACGCAATTTAGTTAAAATAATGTCGCTCGTTGAATTAATTTTTTTTTTTCTCAAAACGACATAAACGTCTTTCGGAAATGACGAAATAATGATGATATTCACGATTATTACGTCATCATTTTGTCACTTTCGAAAGACGTTCGATTTTATTTCGACGAAGAGATGTCATTTAGCGAGTGACATTGTTTTGACCAAAGTGCGTTGCTCGGGCCGCTTTCCTCGCAATGGTGAGACGAACGAGAGACGCGAAATTTTACAAAGGGATGAAACTCCTCGCGCGCGTTTCGTTCGTTACGACGATAAAGACGCGAAGATTCCATACAACGCGCGAGACGTGCCGCTCAGCCCTGTAATATATTATAACTTCTAATTTTTTTTTCGGCGAGATTACCTTTCGAGATTAGAGCGATCCCGCCTCGTCGCACTTCGTTCAGTCCCGCCCGGTAAAGCGAGATGGAAAAGGGCGGAGCGACGGCGGCGGAGAGAGAACAAAGCGAGAGAGAAAGACGCGAGGAGAGGCTATCGAGAATAACAAGCGCGCGTCCGATCGCTCGAGTTCCAGGGAAAGTGGCGAACCGCTCGCAGAACCGATCGGGCCTGAACGGAATGTATTTGAATTCGTTCCCCGGAGAAATCGCTGCATTTTTGTTTCGCAATAAAACCGACGACAATGGCACGGAGCGGGTCGGCGTGTCGGGCGAGCGATTAAAGTCTCCGAGGGGGAAAAAGGAATAGTCCCCGGGAGCGCGGAAAATAAGCCGCGAAATAATTGACGGCGGCGACGGTGGCCCGGTTCACGGAGGCTCGTATAAATAGCGACAAGTAAAAATCGACGCGTTTATTACTCGCGAATCAGGACTCGTTTGTTCGATGGTCGCGCGACTTTCGTCGAATAAAATTGTGTGGTCGTTTTGTTTCTGTTGTTATTTTGGTAGATATTTTTTCCTCACTCACGCCCATTTCGAGGCCTTTTCCAGCCTACTTTTAGACCGTAAGATGGCGTTTTTCCCGCGTGACACCGACCGGGAGTCCACAGGCTGTTAAAAGATTGCTTAGTCCGAAGTCGGTCCTTTTTCCAAACTGATAAACGCAACGTGAAATGAGTCGTGTATACTTCTGTTTTTGTTTTGTTTTGAGAAATGGGCATTCGTGAGAAAAAATAATATGTCATTCGCGCGCGCGTCGGAAATCCTCGGATTTTTAAGACTGTGTTTAGGTCGTAGCACGAGGCATGGTGAGGGGACGAGGAATATAACGCTGATTTTGTGTAACGCTGTCTTCGAATTTAATTTTTCCAATTTTTCGCAAAAATCGAAATCTCTGGAATCGAATTCTGGATCACCCTATCTTATGTATTTTTTTACGCTGATTCCGAAAACCACAGTTATTAGGTCGAAATCTCAAAGGAAATATGAAATAACGCTGATTTTGTGTATAAGAAAATTATTTTTCTGCAAGAAATCGTCGATATCTCGGTGTTCCGTTGAGATTTCCTCAATAAATCTATCATTTTCGTAATCAGCGCAAAAAAATATATAAGATAGGATGGTCGAGAATTCGATTCCAGAGATTTCGATTTTTGGCAAAATCTTGGCTAAAGGCTTGGCTTCGTACCCTCACCATGCCTCGTGTTACGACCTAATTAAACACAGTCTGAAAAAACCTCGGATTACCGCCTAATGACATAAGATACTATTATCGCGCGCGTTGGGGCGAATTAAAGAGATACGTAAAAATGTACACCCCGACAGAAAAATGTAGTAGAGTTGAAATCGGCGGGAGAACGGCTGGGAGAATGAGGATTTAGCTACACTGTTGGAAGTTATTAAAAGATCCCAACACATTCGTGAATTAACCTTACAAAATTAATTGTGAAATTCAAAAACAATTGGAAATTTACGACACGTATTGTGATTATACGATATCTCCTTGCGATTATAGAATATTCATTGCGATTCTCCTATACATTCCAAGATTGTTAGCAGTTTTACCACGCTTTTGTATTTGTTTGAAGCTTCCAACAGAATTTGTGAATTCAACACATCATTTTTTAACAGCGTATAATCGAATATACTATTTTTTCTCTCAGTGTGTGTACTTCGCGAATATCGCGTTGATAAATGTACCTCCACTCCCGGAGTCGATCGACCCTCGGATCGTCGTCATCTCCTCCGATCCGCGGCTCATCGTTTTAAATCCCACCGGCGCGAAATTGGACCGCCGACGAAAAAACGTCGATTGGACGTTAGACGCGAGGCGTGGCTACGTGACGCGCGTTCGAAATCTCCGTGAAAACTGTGGGACGGACGTGGAAAATGGCGTGTTTAAAAGTCGCGGGACGGGTATGACGAAAGGAGAGGGAGAGGCCGACGATAATTATTATTTATCTTGCGCGCGTGCGCGCAAACTAATCTCCGATCTGCCGGGAAGAGACGTTTATAAACAAGCCCCTCGGCTTTCGCAATTAGCCGAGCGTACCCCTTCCCTTTATTTTCCCTTTATTTGCATTTCTTTTTTTTAACGATTCGGAAAGTCCACCCTGTCGCCGCGTTTTTCGATCACGCCGCGTCTTCTTTCTTACTTCGCAAACGTTCGTAGAATGTCTTTGGAACGCGCTCAAGGCGTTGTCCGAACGTAGTCGCCTTCCCCAACCGGAAGCAGCGCGACAAGACCCTTCGAGCGCACGCTCCCCACCCCTTCGACCACTCGGAAGGGTTCCCTCGAAGCGCGGCCGGCGGAGGAAGCGCGATTATCGTCGAGCGAAATCGCGCGCGCTCGGGGCATCCTGCCGAAGGACGACGGCTACCGCGTGTGTACGCAGATGCGTGCGCGCGGCGTTCGCTCGCCGCGGCCGTAAAGACGGAAAATGGGGCAGCCGCGCGCCCCGGGCGACTCCGATACTTTCTCGGCGCGGACCGCGTATAAAAATGTTGTCCCACACACGCGCTCACGTAAGAACTGCATTCGAGGCGAATCGAAAAACAGAAAGTAAACTATACCGTAGAGTCTCCGCCGCAGGTGTGCAAGTGTAACGCGGGGAGACGCTGGAAGGGCGTGGCGCGAAGTTAGATCGATCGATCGGAGAGTCTCTTCGGGATTGCAGCGCGGATCCGTTTCTCCTTCTCGACGACGTTATTCGCGGAATCGCATCGCTGCAGGTGCGAGGGACGAGCCGCGCGGTCGCGACCGCTGCGGGTTATCGAGAAACGCGACGAACGTCGAGCGGAGAGGATCCGGCCCGCGGACTCTCGCGATCGTTCCTCTCCATATGCGGGACGTCCCGTGTAGCGGCCGAGCCTGCCTCGCCGACCGCAGGGGAATCGCATCGGCGACCATTCGCGCCGTAGAGACGATCGGGGAATCGTGTCGAAACGGATGCGAGGAGAGAAGGAGTTCCTGCACTGAGGGAAATAGTTGCTGGTGTCGAAAACAATGTTTCTTGAAACAAGAATATAGTATAAAGGGTGCACAGGGGTAAAAGGGGGAATGTCACGTTTTAGCCAATTCGTGATTTCTACGCCGTTTAGTTGAAAATTTCGCATTCTTTCGGCCGGCAAAGGATTGCAGGTAAAAAAAAGGTACAGTCAAGAGATACAGACGTTTACAATTTTAGCGTAACAGGCAAATAGAGGGAATGTGTGTTCGCGCGCAAATTTGCTCTCCTGTAAATTTGCTTTTTTTTTTTACATTCCCCCTTTTACCCCTGTACCCTTATATGATCTTACAAATTTGTTGAAACACGGATTTCTGATCGAGGAACGTACATATTATATTCGTGATTCGAGAATATCACTGTGGGAATAAAAAATTGTTTTTGCGCAAAAAAAGAATGACTCGATCCCGTAAAATATTTTCTCGCATGAAGAAAACCATGGCTTGATCTTGAAGTTATATCATTGTTTTTGATTGAAGAAAACATTTTGTTAATATAGCATCAACATTTATTTATCTCAGTGCGCTCGAAAAAAAGGGACGAAACGGAAGGCTTAGAAGTTTCCGTTAAAGAAATACGTTATATCGAAGCGGAAATTCAACTTAACAAACATTTTGATCGCCCGTGCGATTGACAAAAAAATAGTCTCGCAATCGTAAGAAGCTCAGCACCTTCGGAGCTTTTCCTTTCCCCCGCTAACGGTATCTCTTCCACGACACGAGAAAGAAAACCCAGCGGAGAAGAAGAAACCAGTCTCGAGTACCGCAAGGAACGATCTCGACTCGCGCCGAGGAAAATCGGACAAACAGTCGCGCGTCTCCCGAGGTGAGAAGCGGAAAAGAATCGGGAAAAAGTCGCGCGTCCGTCCGAGAGGAACGAAGCGACCGGAAGTGTCCGGCGAGACCGTCTATCGCGTCCAGCGACTAAAACCGGCCGAGTTTCGTCGGCTTCGCCGCGTCCGAAGGGAGTTGCGAAACTAACGAGAGCGCTCATTCGGCTCGAGCCGTTGGACGTCGGCCGCGCGCGTGCGAAGAAGAGGAAGACTCCGTGTGTGTGTCCGGCAGCGTGAAAAGGGGGCGGTAGATCTTGCGAAAAGGTGCGCGAAGGGGGGGGGGGGCGGCGGCGGAGGTTGCTCGCGGCTCATCTTCGAGGTCGTTTCGACTCAGGCCTTCGCCCGCGGGGGAAAGTCGACTCCTGGCTTTTGCTGATTAATAGCGAGCCGCGTAGAGCCGGCTGTACGAAAGTTTCGCGCTTCCAATCGCGGCTCGTTGGATCTACGCTTCTCTTTCTCTTCGCGGTCGCGAAAGATTCGATCATTTTCAGTTGGGAATGCACCTCGAATCTCAGTCGAGCCTCTACGGCGAATGTTAGAAGTTGTACGGTGAATTTCGAGGATCGAAGAGCCATGGATGTCGCGTAAAAAGTTAGCGACCAACGAAGATCGATTTATTCGAGGATGAAAAGTGCGACATGTGCGAAAGTCTCCGATGTAGGATTTCTCCGATGCGATCGATCCGTTAGCTTTGACGAAACGCACCGAGAGAACAGTTTATCAACAGTTAGCAGATGTAAGTTTGAATACGGCGGAATAAATATTTCTTTAGGACAAGAAAATATATGCTAATTATTCAAATGTTTATTTCATTCAAGTGGTTGCCTCGAAGGATCTAAATTGCGCCAAATAAATATCGTAATGATCAACAAATATTTGCTTGATTCATTAAAATGTTTATTTCGCTATATTCGAACAAACATTTATTAACTGCAAATCAATTATTTTATAGTTAACAAATATTTACACGATTTATTAATATGTTTATTTCGCCATACTCGAATAGACATTTCAACTACAAATAAATTGCGTTCTCGATGCGTCAATCCCTGGATCGACGCGGTCGAGTGACTCTCGTGCTCGGTGCAGCGATTCGTCAAAGTCTAATCGACGATCGACTCAAACGCAACGCTCGATCCAGACGATACCTACGCCGAAGTACGAGAAACGCGCTGCGATATCCCCGCTCGCCCTCTGTCGCAAGATATCCGCACGCGTGCGCGCGAAATTCCATTCATGAAATCCATTTATAAATGCGGGATAACTCGACGCTCCCCGCGCGGAGAGATGCACCGATATAGATTTCCCCGGTCTACAGCCGTCAACTAGCACGAAACAAGCGCAGCTACGAGCGTACACCATCTCGCGCTATCCCGGGGTCACGGTGGATGCATCGGCCGCGGGTCCGGTATACGCGCCGGTTGCACAACGCGGCGCGCCGACGTAACGCGTAAGGTAAGTCCGCTGCGCAGAGTGGATTACCCGCGCGTGCTTCTCGCAGATTCCGAGAGAGTCTCTATCGCCGTCGGTATATCGTTACCCGTCATGCAGTGCACGCGTGCGGGAGAACGCCACGTTGACGGAAATCAAGGAGCGCGTAAAAGAGAAGAAATAAGTAATTTTTGTACTGCTCCATGCAGTGGCGCCGAGATTCGAGTTCATTTTCAAGAATTTGTAGAGAGTAGACACATTTCTATTTACTGTTTACAACTGTGACAAATACTAGTTTAACTAGATATAATATCTGTTTGCGCACGCACGAAAAAAATATAATAAATCGTAGCATTTTCACAAAGTCGTGTGGTAAATTGCAGGACAAGGCCAATTTATCGTTACGATAACTAGAATTTTTTAATAAAAATTGTAGTAAAGCTCGTAGAAGTTGCAAGCGCTGTTGTATTTTTATTAAAATTGTAGCCATCGTAAAAATTAATTGGCTTTATACCGAAATTTACTACAAACTTTGTAATGCTGCGATTTAGTTTTTTTTTTTCGAGCAGGAATTTCTACTGGTTTCCCCGTGAAAAAAACACCTAATTACCGTCTAATGCTACACAGTTTCCTGAGCGGAATTTTAGTTTAACGCCAGTGAAACTGCAATTCGTGCAATTCTCTTATTTCCGTGATTCTTTGCCTGCTGTCTTTCCAAGAGAAAAGGTTCAGCTCGTTTGCGTGTAATCGAATTCGATCGTAGGAACAAATCGGCGGATCGTCTCGTTATTTCGTTCCATGAAAGATCTTGCGATATTTTTGGTCCGAGAAAAATCCGGCAAACGAACTCCGTATCAAAGACACCTTCGAATCTCTCGTGAGCGCACTCTCGCTCTTATTGTCTCGGTGTGAACGGCGCTTCAAGAGCTAGCTCTCTTTCTCGAGCCGCTCTCGTGTTTAGACCGGTGTACTCGCGATACGTACACGCGTCGTCGCGTGTGCGTGCGATGTCGTACACCTATACGAACGCGCGAGCGTGAATCTTACGTGGGTACTCGGTCTCGCCGGATGGTCAGCCGAGTCGAGCACCGCACGAGTGAGGCAACGGGCATATTCGGTGTCATAACCGAGCGGTCGACTGCGGACGGCAGGATTCCGCCCGAGGAAAGCCAGGAGGCTCGTGTGAAGTCGCAAACGGAATGCGCAATTCTTGGGGCGTCCCTATTTTTCGGAGATTTCCTCCTGCTGAAAAAAGTCCTGTACGCGCTGAGAGAAAAAATGTAATAAATTTGATTAAATTGGCGGTTACGGGTGGGGAATGTAGATCCGGTTAATTGGACTAATAATTGACTCGAATGGACTGCGGTGTGTATTCTTCAAATACACGGTAAAAAAAGTAGTGTTCATTTTTAACACCATTTCAACGGTGTGTGGACTATATATGTATGTACCACACATCTGGTGTTATCCGGTTTTACGCCATTGTTATTTAACACCGAAAGTAGTCTACACGCATAGGTCCACAGCGTAGAATTTTTTACAGCGTAACCCTTAATCGTTACAACCAGAATTTATCAGTCGGTGCAACTAATTTGGCGTTCCCCCACCCGTAAACACAGATTCAATCGAATATACCATTTTTTTTCTCTCAGTGTACATCCCATTGAGCCCCTGCACGATTGTGAACAAGTGGCCTCGACACGGCCGAACTACCGGTCCCCGTAATAATATAAACGTGTCGCAGGGACAGCGGCGAGCGCGCATAAAGCGCACCGCGAGCGCATTCGCGTCCTCCCGTTGCATCTCCGGTTTCAAGGTTTCCACGGAAGCGAGACGCGGGCCTCCGCGACGCAATTTCACTTTCGCCCTCCACCTTCCGGGCGAGGAAGCGACGCGTGAACGAAAAACCCGCGCGCTGAAAAGCGTTCATTCATGTACCTAAAAGGGTTTCGAGGAAGGAGGGGGGACCTGCGCAATCGAGTCCGGATCGCGGCGACGCGAGACGTGCTAATTAATCCGCGTTTGTTCGAGATCCGCGCGTTAACTTTCTCGGGAAATCACGCCCGGTGAATTTGCAGCGACGCACGACCCGTATAAGGATAAACGTTCGACCCCGACTATCGCACTTGCGCGCGCGCGCGCGGTCGAAGGAGCGAGGGAGAAAACGAGCGGCGATTCTCTCTGCTCGAGAGAAAGAGATGGAGATGCGAGATGACGGAGGAGCGCGGGGGAAGGATGGGAGGGATTTGCGTAAATCAGAACCGAGAGACACGCGTACAGCCTACCGCCTACTTACTCGCGAGGGACCGCACACTTCCGGTTTCTACATTTTCTTTCCGAGCGAGCCGCGAGATCGGAGCGAACGGACACCGATAAGCGCGTGGCACTGCAGTCGAGTGCATTGCTCGCGCAGCGAAGAAAAAATTGCTTCATTCTCAACCATCGGTGAAGTTATTATAAATACGACGCGAACCTCGTGGTGAAATAATTGTCTCAATGCCACGAGAGAGTGCAAGGAAAAGTAAAAAGAATTGAGGCAACCGATTTGAAGTTGAAACGAATGAATGTCTACTTAAAACAATTACACCGCGATATTCGCCGTATTCAACCTCACCGATGGTTGAATGAAACGAATTTTTTTTCTTCAGTGCGTGCTGCACTTGCGACACGACACACATTCACCGTTCATCTGTTTTACTCACCTTCCCCGCGAGGGACGAGGGCGAGTTCGGGGACATCCCCTGCTGGAGGTGGTACCTCTTCGGGGCGAGCATCGCTGGGGGAGCGCCTAGGCTACCCGGGGCGACAGCCACGGTTGTCATAGTCATTTCCGGTCGCGGTGGTCAGACCCAGCTTCGTCGAGGCATTTCTCTGCGTCTTCCTCTCGGAATCGCCAGCTCCTCTCATCCTCGCTGAACTGTCTGAAAGGAGGCGGGGGAACGAATTAGTTACCCCCCGATAACGAGACGCCAGAACTGGCTGGTCGCGTAACGGTATACATAGAGCGGCGTCTAAGAATCGGTTTACTTCGCGGGACACCCGTTACGCGGATATATTTATCAAAGCGCGATTCGATCCAGAAGCGCCGCCGAGATTTTCGCTTAAGGTTTCTCGAGCGGTACAGGGGCTTTTTCCTTGCTAAAAGTTAGTCCACTGAAGTGCAGTAACGCTCTACAGTATGTTCTTCGTGCGATGTAGCAACAACGTTTGACGTACACTAGTATTTGTGTGTATCTGTGAGTTCAAAAATGGAGCCCAAAACATCTGGTCATGTTGTAACGCCATGCAACATTGCCATATTGACTTATCAAGGGTTAAATTTATAAAGAACAATTAATAAAAAAAATAATAGGCTTCTAAATGAACGTGAAAATTATTGGTATAGATGAGTTTAGTTCACTAAACTTGCTGTTCAAAAAATTTCAGAATTTTTTCACTATTTTTCTCAGAAATATCGCGGTTCGTTAGCTATATTGCTATACCCATTGTATATAGCTATACCCATAAGAACACATGTTATTTTGTCATTCAAATATCTTTGCAACGAGCTTCTTGAAAGACTTGACAATTTAACAGAATTTTTTTTTTACTTCAATCTACCGAATGCAATCATTTTCAAGCATTTCTCACTATTTTTACCATAACGCTCGAGAGAATCCTTAACTCGATCACGCTGATCGTATCCGCGCACTGTACAGTTCCTGGCATATTTAATGCGATGAGAGAAATAATTGCTAGTCCTAGAAAAAAGGTCTAATTACAAATAGGAAGTAGGACAAAAGTCTATTTGAATCGGATTGATGTTCTACTAGATTCGCACTCGATTAAAAAAATATGCGACATTCATTTAATTCAAATAGACTTTTGTTCGACTGGAATAAATTCTTATTTATCTATGATAAATTTTTCTATCACAGGTTCGTATTCAACTTGATCTTTTCTCTGAGTGTAAGTGTCAAAAACATTATGATCTTACAAATTTTTAAGAATATCTTGGTCGAAGAATACATATTCCCGATTCCCCAGAATACCGTCGCGTGGGAACGAGAAAATCTTTCTGCGCAAAAAAATAATTAATCGAGCCTGCCAAGTATTTTCTCGCACGAGGAAAACCATGGCTTGTGATCCTGAAATTAAATCATCTTTTTGATTGCAGAAAACATTTTTCTGACATCAGCAATTATCTCTCTCAGTGTAGGCGCCTCGTGTTATTTTTAAAGAAAGGATTGAGAATACTTTGCTGAAAAATTCGAGTGAATTTTAGTCATACTTTTCCTCATCAGCGCGACCAAATTTCTCCCGCATTTCCCCAATTCGATTTCGAATCGTCTACCAAAGGTCGGCTCGGCTCGCGACGCCTCAAGAAAAGCCTTTATAAAGTCACAAAACGGCAAAGTTCGATCGATCGGCACCGTCCGGTCCGTGCGATTACGCAAGCCCGCGCAATCACGCGTGATCGCGTTGCATCATTTGACAATGCTCCCTGACGCAATTTCTCCGGCGCGAGATGAAATTGCGCAACCTCATCCTACTGCGGCCTGGCGAAAGATTCGGACGGGGGGACGCCGCGCCGCAGACCTAGAAAGTTAGAATTGCTAATCCACGGCCCACGCCGTCGTCGCAGCTGAAGTTGTCAAGTGCCGACGCTCTTTGCCTTTCGGCGCAGGGAAAAGAGGAGAGACGAAGCGCGGGGGAAAAAAAAACGCGTAGAAAGAGGGAGAGAGGGGCGCTCATTGGGTTAGCGGGTTATCGAAACTCCCGTACAGCGGACACCGAAGTCGACAACCTGCGAAACGCCATCGTCAACTCTGACGCACTCGAGTGAGTACCTACACGGGATCTCGAACGCGGACACGCCGATGATTAACATACGGTGGATAATGAATGTATGTACCTGCGGCCGCGTCTCGCGTAAGAGAGCTAGAATTTGCCTTATCGCTGTCTCCTTTTTTTTTTCGAACACCCACTTTTCGTTTGAAAGTTTGCGGAACGCCTAAGCCGATGCGTGAAAACTGGTACAGATAGACATCTGTCGCACCTCGATGCCCAGACGTGTAAGTCTGGTCGCACGGCTGCCTGCACTCGCGGTTTATAAGTACTCTTAGGATACAAATTGGAAGGCGAAGAAAGTTTTAGTTATATCGTTTATAACGAAGTGAGAGAACATTAATTTATATACTTCGTGAACGAATCTTGAATAAAGAAAATCGCGGCTCTGTTTAAACTTTTGTCGGTGCTTAAACCAAAGTATATGTATGCGTAATCTCTTCAGAGTTAAATTCGCAAGAAGTCTGTCTCGAGCACGCCAAATCGAATACAAATAAAACGCTCGCCGCAGAGATCGAAGGTGACCGAAAACAAGCGATCGATCGAGAGACAATCGCATAAATATATTCGGGTAAATGTATCGCCCGTGTTCTGCTTTCGATGATTCGAGTAAATCACTCGTCGACCTTAGACCTTGGATCCGAAGGCATTGTACTCGCTCGATCGGAGGACTTTCACTCCCATTTTCTCCTCTCTCACGGTACGTTCGGGACGTGGGATACGCGAGAACTTTTACATTGTATTTGGGTACCCGTGGTATTCGTCGGTCCGATGTATTTTTATATTAATTTCAGATTTGTTTTCTGTGAAACGTATTCGCTATTATTATCATTCTCGGGAGCATCGTTCGATATGAAAAAAGGCTTACTTTTTAATCAGACGCCTGAACTTTATCCGGTCACCGCAATTGAATATTCCAGGCGACTCAGAGTGTTTTGATTTCGCATGTATTCTTTTATTTAGGAGCGAGTTCTTCCTAATGGATGCATAAATTAAAATCGAGCGACAAGTCGAGTGAAGACGTCGAGTGGATCATCATCCTTCTCTCATTCTCTCCTCCAGCATATACCATTGTATTGCTCTCTTTCTTTCTCCCTCGCAAACCGCACACGGCACGAATTCAGTATTATTGTTACGATCGCGCGATCGTAAGAGACTCTTCATCTCCCGTGACGCAGACGCTCGAGACTCGGAATAATGGTCCGAGGGAGACACATCGGTGCTCATAGATGGTGTTTTGCGACCCGCGCGGAAACCCGTTCTCGACAAAGATGGCGGTGGTTTATGCCCGGTGCGTATCGCCCGAGGAAGAGGCTCGGACGATGACGACTGCGAGGAAGGAGAGGAAAGAGAGCCGACCCGTTCGTCGTTCGCTGGAAATATACGCGCCGCGCGTAGGAACGCTCTTCCGGCTGTATCTGAGAGCTTCGACCTCGATCTTCCCATCTCTTAAAAGGAGTCCGTGATGTTGCCGAAGACTCTCCTCGGAGACGCTCACACGCGATGTGGGAAATGAAGCGTTCGTTCTCGATAAGTGGCTTTCGTATGAAATCGAACAAATTCTCAGAGTTTCGACGGTGGTCCCGGAAAAATCCGAGTCGTCCCGAATGGTCCATAACAGTAGGGATTTATCCATGAAAGAATCTCAATGAAACCAGCAAGGAGCTACGAATGGTAGCCTCGAGAAAGTTTTTTTGTCGGGGGTCACCATCCAGTTCGACATAGGTACTTATCGAGATGACGTCGATTATCTCACACCCGAAGGATACATTTAACTATGATTCACACGGAGCACAAATTAGTGCGACCGTTGCGCGACCTAAATACAATTAAAAAAGTCCGAAGACCCTCGATAATAAAATACGTCATCCGCCGAAAGAGAGGCCGTCGTACGGAATGAACGGAGCCACGGCGCGATGCCGTCAGAAGTCCGTGCCGATGTACTACACAGTCGCGTCGATGTAGGCCTGACACACCTCGCGACGAGGAACATACGTAGGTATACGCCTGATACTGTTAACTCGGCGCTTATTAACATGCGTCGTGTCGTTAATGTTTTTTAAGAAGCGCGTCGCGCATTCTAAGCGCATCCTGTCTCTGCGTTCGCGAGAGAGTATAACTATGCCTATAGTGTCCGTGCAGCGGTCGTGCACCATTCGCGCATGTCGTTAATTATTATAAGTACGCCGGCGTGGGACAGGGCTTTATTTCGTTTGTTTGTCGGGCCAGATCGGTGAATCGTGCCGCTAATCGCGGCAGCTGGCTAATCTCATTTACATTTTTCAATTACCGGTCGTGCAAGTCGACCTGCACCTGCAACAGTATGCGTGCAAGGAGAAAAAGTATATCGTCGACGCGTGGCAAATAAAGTGTAGCGGAATTAAAAAAATTGCAGCAGCAACGATCGTTACTGCGATTACAATATTTCAGCGAAATTTAATTGGTAGGTATTTTTTAACAGATTTCTCTCGGTACAATGGCACAACGAGCCGTATTCATCGACTCGTACGAGTGAGAGGCATCGGTAAAAGACCCGCTTGGATTAGAATCGAAAGATATCCGTTCCACTTCCCTTTTACTGCAGATCCTACGAGTGATGATTGCCGCAACCGGCGATACATACCGTACTCGTATCTTCCTGTGTACCGCGCACTCGCCATTCGTACATCACCGATACGCCGTGTGCTCCGCAACGACACGATTTCTCATGCCTTTCGACATTTTTACAGCCACGGGTGTTTCTCGGCTCTCATATAGCCGCGATCACTACCGATCGTAAAACGGTGCATCGCCCGTGCGACAGTGTCGCGCAGAGTCGATCATTCCCTTTTCTCCCTCCTCGCATTCCGATCCCAGACACCGATATCCGCGATAAGCGCGAGGCGAATCGACGTACGTCGAAGGCAAAAAGCAAAACTATCTCGGTGCGAGGCTAGAATGACAGGTTCGATAACGGTTCTCGCGAGATACTGCGAGAAGGACGGAGGAGGAGGAGGAGGAGGAGGAGGAGGAGGCGGAGACGACGACCGAAGCGGGCGATAAGCGCGTCAACCGCGTCGTCGAAAGCGGTAACGGGCCCGCGCGAGGCACCGGGATACCCCGTATCGGGGAAAGACGTCCCGGGGCCCACCGAAGCCGCGGAGCGTGAAATCGCGGCAGATCGGCACGCGCCTTCCTTTCTATATATATAGGTATAGCGCGGAACGACGGAACGATTTGCTCGTTCGTAATAGTAAACGGGGCGACTATCGAGCGCTGCGATGTAAAAAGGATCCCCGGGTGTAAGCATCGCGTATCAGAAGCTTTTTAAGTTGGTGCGAACCGATACGAAAGAAGACGCGCTCGCGGGCGATGGAACGAGGAAAGAGAGAGAAAATAGGACGAATTCCTCCGCGGTACGGGAGAAGACTGTGTGTGCGCGCATTCGTAATATCGACTTTCAACGAGCGAGCTAAAAAATGAAATGAAACTGTCGGGGCCCCCGGGGGCCCCTGCGCTCGGACTCGGTTCGACCCACTTACGGCTCTATCTTGGACCCGATCACTTTCATACCAGTAGTATAGTGGGCAGGATCGGCGACTCGTGTTTGGATCCTAGGTCAGTGCGTGGTAAATTCATTTCTTTCCGGATCGCCCGTGAGGAACAGAACTACTCTGCGTCGCTCCGGTTAACCCTTTAAGTTTTACTGGGAGAATAGTTTCTCACCAGACCTAAGTCTCCTAGCTGATGTTTTAATGGAAAACTAACACTCTCTACACAAGATAAATGTAAATTCTAATACAAATGAGAAAATAATATAAATAAGTAAGGGGTAAGGTGGGGTAAGGGCATACCAAAAAATAGACGGGGCACGTACATTATACGTATGTTTTGGCGATATCAACATATCAACAAAAACAATAATTTAGGTTAGCAACTGCGGAAATACCTCTTAGATTAGAAAAACAGCTTAATTAACAAACGCACTCACCATAAAATACAAATTAAAGATGGCAGCACCATTCGTTAAGAAACTTGAATAAAAATTGATATGAGGCACTTGCCCCGTCTATTTTTTTGTAGATACGCTCTTACCCCACCTTACCCCTTATCTGTAATTTTTAAAAATATGAAAACTATTTTTTCATGGCAAGAAATATTATATACATAAAAAGAGAGTTCATATAACGTGTTTTAAAATGTGTCCCAGTCTTCTGCCACTTGAAGGGTCAAAGTGGCGGCGAGGTCTCGGATTTTCGAGAGAAATATTTGAATGTAGAGAATTTAGGCCGATTAAATGTTTAATGCGAATGCACGAGCATCGGAGAAGTCGTTTTACAGACTTTACGTGGAATTGCACCCAGCAGAGAAAATGTCTAATTGAATGCGAACCCGATGGAAACATTTATTTGAGATGAATAGGAATTTCATTGACATCGAAAAAAAAAGGCTCTTTGATTTAGATAAATGCTCTCTGCTAGCTTCGTACTCGGTTACAAAGATATGCAAAACATTCGTTCGATGTGAACACAAATTCCTATTTATCTCAAATAAATGTTTCCGTTGGGTTCGTATTCAACTGGACCTTTCATCTCGGTGTAACGAAGAGTCGTTGAGAAGAGTACATCGCGGAGAGAGAAAAGGTTACAACTACGATACGCGCTGTTGTTGCTCCAACTTATCATGCTGGACTCATACGTGCTCGCATTTTTTGCATCGCCGACACATATCTGCATAAACTCGGGTCGATGCACCTACGCGTATCCGAGATGCGGATACGTGCGCGCTCCCCCCCCCCCCTTCACCACCCACCAGGAAGACGCGCACGATAGCCGCGGGGAACCAGAGAAGCGCCGATTTCGCAACTATCCGAGAGATCGGAACGACCTATCCGCGGTCTATCTGTTACAGCTCGGCTAGTCGGGACAATCGAAGATGCCGAGACAATCGGCGGGCAGATAACCTCGGTAGCCCGGGAAGCGACGGCTCCTTTAACTCTTTCATTTGGGCGCGTACTGCGTGTTCCTCGCTCTTTCTCGGTACGCTCCTCTCACATTTCCCTCTCTCTTACCGAGGAAAACGCGCGTGCACGCGTATGCGTCGAGGCGAATGTGCGCAGGGGGTTCCCTCGAACCAGCGATTCTCAACGCTCTCTGATAAGGGAACAAATTCGCAGTGACGCTCGACGTTTGTTTTCAGCGTTAAATAGGTCACGTGATCAGGATTATTCACAAATAAGCAGTCGATATTTTACGTAAATCTTATCATTCGAGCGGTGCAAATCGTTGAAAATTAATTTCGTCAAATATTAACTGCTTATTTGCGAGTAATTTTGATCACGCGACCCAGTCGACGCCGAAAACAAGCGTCGAGCGTCACCATGAATTTCTATCTACCTCAAGCAGCGACCCGGATTCGGGATACGCAGAGGCTTCCATCGAAAGGTATACAGAGAGGATGAATTAATTAGATCTATTACGACCCCGCAAGTAATTATTTATTAACATATCAATTAGATCTTTTTTTTTCATATATATATTAATCAGATATTTCTTCCTCGCAATCTCACATGCTATTCCACATGATCGTAAGGAAGAAATATCTACATGTGAGATGTATTACAAAGTTTCATTGATGCAAATAAAAAATCATCAGCGACCCCGCAAGCAATTTCCAGTAGATCCAACCATTTCTTCTTCTCTGTGCGCGGACGAGGCGGAGAGGTCGAAATTCGAGGCGATCGTGTCAGCCTCGATCAATTCGCGGCGTACAGGATGCGAGAGCGCCGGGAACCACCTACGGACTCGATCGTTATAATGTCAAGGCTTCCGCGCTACCCGCGATCGTAGATTCGAGAACGGTAACGTTGATACGGCTTCGTTGCAGTCAAAGGCGGAATGTAGACTGGAATGCTTGCGAAAGGTCAGAGCCGTCCGGTGTTATTAATAAGTGGGCGAATCAGTGATTCCGCTCCCGCGGACGACGTCGCGGGGGGGGAACGCGATCCCGATCTTTTCCCGCGACGTCGACGACGAGAGGTTCGCGCGACGGCTTCTCTTCGCGCCGAGGGAGGAAGCGCGAACGAGTTTCCTCGCTATCTCGCCGCACATCGGCGCGCGGAGGCGAGAAACCGAAGCGCCCCGCGCGACGGAGAAGGCCCCCGGGCGACGTTCACTCGCGGGCGAATCGGGTTCCTCCTCCCGCGCGTCCGCGCGCCGGTACCCAACGCGCCGCCTACGATGTAGGTAGACGGCTTTCCTTGCCTCATGAAAGTGGCCTCGGCCGTGCATTGCGTGTTTACGCATAAACATTCTTCGCGCAAGCTCGGCCTCTCCTCCCTCTTTCCTCCTCGTCGGTCTTTCTCCGCGTCGAACCGTTCCTCTCCTCCACGGCTCTCGGAGCACAATGCACGGCGATATCCTCGCGAAACCGTCCTCCTCCTCTCTTCCCGTTATTCGGATTTTTCCGTAGACGTGCGCGGGAGCGAAGTTATAGTAGGAAGTGTTCGCGCCGCGCTCCAGAGAAATTCTTTTCCGCGTAAGGTACACAGAGAAGAAGAATTTGTTGGATTTACTGAAAATTACTTACGGGGTTGCACGAGTAATTGTTTATTTATATCAATGAAATTTGTTAACACAACAATTTGATATCTCATCCTTGCGCTCATATGAAATAATATGTGGTATGTAATAATGTAATATGTAGTATGAAATATTATGTAGTAGGTATGTGATTGCGAGGAAAGAATATTCAATTAATATTTGAAAAAAAAAAGATCAAATTGATCGAAATAAATAATTACTCGCGACCCCGCAAGTAATTTTTAGTAGATCCAACTAATTATCTTTCTCCGTGCAACTGTCCCAATGACAGGTACACGTCCTAAAATATCCGGATATGTTCGAGTATAATATAATTCAAATTATTACACGCGGGATAAAAAGGAACGACTAGAGTGGGTAAAAATCTTCAATAAGTTACGGATGTCTACAGGAAGTGTCACTGTTAAGAACCCTGAGTAAAATCTGCTGTATGAATTTTTACGCCTGCCTGGATACTGGGCTCAGCCGTACGGCTATTGAGACAGTTACCTTACGCCCCACGTGTAAAAATGTTTATCGCGTCGACTGGCGCGCGGAAACGACACTCGTGTTTTGAAGCTATTCGCTCGCGAGTGACTATTTGCAAATATTCGGATCGCCACCGAAGCAGACAGCAGGGATCGACAGCGGATCGCACTGCAGTGTTTGGCATTTGCCGCGGCTCGATTGTAAATCAAAGAGCGACCGATCGACTCGAAGCGTTGCTTCGCGGTCGTAAAGCTGCCCTGACCGAAATAATTGCTGATGTCAAAAAATTTGTTTCTTCGATCAAAAGCATGATATAATTCGATGAGCACAAGATTTTTATAATTTTTTTTTTCGCGCAAGAAAATATTTGATAGGCTAGAATAGCCGTTTTTTTTTCCTTGCAGGAAGGATTTCTCGTCCAAACGAAATTTTTCTTTCTTGGATCAAGAATATGAAATCCCCGACCAAACATTTGTATACTTAACAATATTTAAGATCGTGTGTGTTCTTGGTTGAAGAAATGTTTTTTTTAACACTAGCGATTATTTCTCTCAGTGCGGACCCGTTCGGCTTTACGGGAACGTTGCCCGCGATTAATTTGAATAGACGTTAATCTTGGAGCGAGGAAAGCGCGCAGCCTTCGCAATTTGACGCGGGCCGTTGCGAAACCATTATTTGGTCGAGAGCCGCACGCCCACTCGCGCAGAAGGTATATCGCGGTCGATCGCGATCGGCGAAGGCGGTTGTCGAATTTTCGACACGGTCTCCTTTTGTCTTTAAAAAAAAAAAGGAGGAAATTCGATCAAATTCCCCCTGTAATTTTATACATACCTCCCTGTGCCGAAAAATATAATCTCTTTCGCGTTCGACGATTACTATGAATAAACGGAAACGTGTCGGATACATTTTTCTGGCGCGAGTCCATCGACGTCGTGCAAGGCCTCCAGGGGTACTCGTAATATGTAATTTACAGTAGAATACAGACGTAAAGGAGACCACGTACACGCGCTCCCCTTCCAGACTGACGCGGCAGTCGAACGACTTCTCGTTCACGCTCCGTTTAGCACCGGTCAACCGCCATTTTTAAACATACGTGATCTCTCTCCTCGAGGAGTTCTTCGACGGAAGGCGAGAATTCTGTAAATGTGTACGCGCGGTACTTAACAAATCGTTCTCCGAATGTATAGGTAGTGATTTCGAGGGCATCGCATCGGACATCCGGCAGATTATCTCCCGATCGGTTCACTTTCGGCGGATAAGCGTGTAGAACTTTTTGAAGATCGAAATACGATCTTCAAAAAAGTATTCCACAAGCTTTGGTCAAAAGTTCACGATTAATGAGATAATCGCGACCGAAGCGAATGCAAAAGTTCGGTCGAATCCTTCCATCCTCCGCTGTTCGATCGCATGTGAGTTTTTCAAGGAAACAATTTTTATAATAAAATACACGGTACGAACTCCTTTCGGCGCGATCGCGATTACGAAAGGTTGCCAGCGCATTGGGCAATGCCGTTCCAGCTCGCGTATCGGCGTTTTGCGGCAATTAAAATGATCATCGAACGTAACGCCTTTTAATGAAGCCACGCTAACGCGCCCGCCACACCGAGAGCGAAGGCTCTCTTGCCTGTACTACGGGAAGCCACGGTTGCAGCGCGGCGGCGACCGGCGAACTTTCCTCCGACGCGATCGTTAATGAATGGTCGGTGCGCCGACACCATCCCTCGCCTAGTAATCAGAAATGGAAAACAATGGCCGCGCGTTGCCGACAGCTATCGGCGCCGGGCCGGAGATTAATATGCGACTTTTAGTCGATTGTGCGCTTCGCTGCGACTGCTGTGCATCGTGATTGCATTATTGCACGGGAGGAAAATACAGTCCGCAATACGAGAGAGATTCGGAGGATCTGTCATTTCCGCGAGTAAATGAATTTCTTTAAAGTGAGAAGGCAAACGGAATACCGAGACAAGTCGATGATTTTTCGTGAATAAATTATTTTTTCATACACGTAAAATCACGATTATCTTATATTTCCTTAGAGATGTCGATTAAAAATAACCATGCCTTTTGTAATCAGCATTTGTAAAAAAAAATACATAAGATAAGACGGTCGAGCGATCGATTCCAGAGATTTCGATTTTCGGTAAAATCTTGAAATGAAAATTCCCTTGACATTTGTTTCGGTTTTTCGGGTAAATCGAAATTTCTAGAGTTCGAATTCTCGACCGCCCTATCCGGTGTAATTTTTCCCGCCGATTTCGAAAATCGCGATCCGATTTTGAGACGAACTCCGTGACGATCGTGCCACGGTCCCACGCTGCGCTCAGTACGCGCGTTCGCGTCTCCGCGAGTCGGTAAAAAGCGGCGGCACCGTCTCGGCCCGTAACGGTCCCCAATTTGCGATAAATAATTAATCGGCTCTGCTGGACGGTCGCGCGATCCGCGCGCAGAAGAAGACGAAGAACGAGGAGGAGTTCGAGATCGACGCGCGAAAGGTCGGTCGGGCCTCGATAGCGAGAATTCGAACCGGTCGCTCTCCATTTTTCCAAGTTTTTGCAACGACTGCTCGCCCGCTCACCAACGGTTAACTCCGGTGCCACACCGGAGCAACGAGGTCAGCGCTTGGACCGTGCGCTCGGTCGCGCATTGTCCCACCGCCGGTCGCTCGATTCGCGGCTCAGCGAAGCTACGCGCGACGCGAGCGATAAGATCGATGCACTCTCTCTCTCTTCGAAAGAGTGCGACAAGCTTTGAACGTTTTTGGAAATCCCGCGATACGGGAGAAAGGTCGATCGTCACGCCACGCCTCGCCTCGCCGGTTCGTTGGCTGAGTCAAAGTCGACCTCGCAACAAAATCCAGCCGCTCCTCTCGCATCGCGCGTTCGCCAATTTATATCGAACCTCGAAGGGGGAGGACGCGTGGAACAATGCCCGCGGAACGCGCCCGTACGCCGCGACGTCCTTGCGTCGCCGGACCGCGTTCCATTTACAAACGAGCCGAACGTTTCGAGTAAACGCGGCGAATCGCTTGCGATTCAACGCAGGCCGAGGCGACCGTTAGCCGATCGGGAGGCTCAACTCGCGACCAACCGGAACTCGCCGTCGCCGCGCCTGAGATCCGCGACGCGGTGCGCGCCGCCGACGCGATTGAGCGTCGCTGCGCTGTTACACCACGGCGCTAAGTGTGTCAATAGGAGAGCAAACGGTCGAAACCGGCGAATCCGTGACTAACCCAGTCGCGAATAGAGTTTGATTTATAATCGGGTACAGCGCGCGCGCGCTTGTACGCTGCGCGAACTACTCTGGAAACTCCCCACCGTCGTACCTACTTTTCGCTCGAGACGAGGTAGGTACTCCTCGATCCACTGGAAAAGGACCCTCGAAGGATTCGAAAAACTTGGCGGATTTCGTTTCTTCTCTCTGGACGCTCTGACGCACGGGAAGCTTTCGGAAGTTGCTGTATATTGAGAGAAATAATTGCTAGTCTCAAAAAAATGCTTCTCGATTCAAGAACATAATATGATATTACACATTTTCACGAATACACAGATTCTTGTTCAAAGGATATGTACAGTACGTTCGAGTGCAAAGTATGCAAAGTGACCTATAATTCAACGCTGATTGCCATAGTATTATACTATTTCGAGATAGAAGCTGCGCAATCGCAATTTTTCGCTCACACGACACATCCTGTCAGATGCTCCATATATTATACTGTTCGAAAAAGTACTACGACAATCGACATAAAACTGCGAGTCCCTTCGTATATTCTGCTTTCGGACATAGGTATACTGTGTATTCTTGATTCAAGAATACCGTCGTGGGAACAAGAAATTCTTTCTGCGCACGAAAAAACAATTACTCTCTCGTGCCTGTCTAATATTTTGTTCGAACGGAGAAAACCACGGCTTCATCCTGAAATTATAACATATCATGCTTTTTTGATCGAAGGAAACACCTTTTGGCCACCAGCAATTATTTCTCTCGGTGTATCTGCATACGTACTTCGTGCAACCCCGGGTGGAGTAGAAACTTGTCATGTCGGTCATGCGTCGACGTGCCGTGTCGTGATTCGTTCGAACGCCATCGGACAAGTGACCTTAACGGGTTGCGCGCCTATTATTACGCGGTCGCGAGCTGTACGCGTATACTGTTTCCATCGCGGAGGAGCGAGGTGCATCGAAACACAAAAGGTTAGTGGGTTTCGGATTGCGCAACCGATGCGAGAAGCGTCGGGCAGGGATGCCGCGACGTCCTGGAAGGCGTCGGATCGAAAACTGAGATTCGCGAGGTTTCTCCTACACACGAGGATCGAGCGAGGACCTCTCTCTCGCTGGAACTTTACAGCAGTTTCTCGTAGACGGCGGGCGACCTCGGTCCATTTCTCCTTGGGCCCCGTCCGGGTCCAGGATACGCTTTGTACGAATAAATATACACATAAGGAATTAAGCAAAAATAATGTTTACCCGTTTAACAAAAACTCGGTTTATTGCATTTAATAATCTATGTAGAATATATTTAAAAAATGGATGCCTGTATATTTCATGCCTGATTTCACACATCTACCAGAAAATTCTTTTTTTTTTCACGGAAAATCATCGATATTTCGGTCTTCCTTTGAGATATCCTCGATATATCTATAACTTTCGTAATCAGCGCGAAAAAAATACATAAGATAGGATGGTCGAGAGTTCAATTTTTCGCGAAAATTGAAATCTCTGTAATCGATCTCTCGACCATCCTATCCGATGTATTTTTTCACGCTGATTCCGAAAATGGCAGATATATTGACGATGTCTCAAAGGAAATATAAGATATCGGTGATTTCATGTACCAGAAAATTACTTTTTTCACGGAAAATCATCGATATTTCGGTCTTCCTTTTAGACATCCTCAGTATAACTATACTTTTCGTAATCAGCGCGAAAAAATACATAAGATAGGATGGTCGAGAGTTCGATTCCAGAGATTGCGATTTTTGGCAAAATCTAAGGCATTTACCTTAGATTTTTTGCAATTTTTCGCGAAAATTGAAATCTCTGAATTCCATCTCTCGACCACCCTATCCGACGTATTTTTTCATGCTGATTCCGAAAATCATGGTTACCAGGTCCATATCTCAAAGGAAATGTGAGATATCAGCGATTTTATGTTTGGAAAAATTATTTTTTCATAAAAGAGTCATGGATATCTCGGTGTTCCTTTGAGATTTCCTCAATATATTGATGATTTTCGTAATCAGCGCGAAAAAATACACAAGATAGGATGGTCGAGAGTTCGATTCCAGAAATTTCGATTTTTGTCAAAATCTTAAGCGCTGATTCCAAAAATCGTGCACTCTTAAAGATGCACTACATGATTAAGTTCTTCGCTTTTGATGAATTGTTAATTTACAATTGTGAATATTGTATTATTTATTTAACAATCGAATGTTAAAATTGACCTTCTGTCGTCCGTGAAACTAAATTTGTAATTTTAAAAGCAACGATATTTTGGCTGCGCTGAGCTGGAAAAGTCATTAGTTTTTTAATTAAAAACCGGAACGAACAATTGAATGAAAAACTATCCGTCTCACGTCCACTCAATCCCAATTTGCCCCTCTTCGAGTCCCTCCACTCGTTTCGCGGAGTCCTTGACACTTCCTGTTTGGCTTCTGCCCAGACACGGACGTAGGTACAGGTAGCGGAGAAAGGAGGAGAGAAGAAGAAGAAGAAGCGGATTTCTCAGGGACGACGGCTGCGGACGACTGCGGCGTGCCGGGGTATGACGCGACCCGGGACTCGTAAATCGTAAAAAGACGCCGTCTCGGTGCATTTATAAATTGCCCGTACGGAGGAGTTTCTTGCTTCGGTAGTGTCCAGGACGAATCGATTGATTTAATTAACGCGACGCGACCGCGGCTCTTCGTCGACACTCGGAAAGCCGGGGATCGCCGAAGTACTCTGAGAGAAACAATTGCTGGTGCCAAACAAGTATTTCCTTCAATCAGAAACATGATATAATTCCAGGATCAAGCCGTGATTTTCTCCGTGCAAGAATATATTTGATGAGCTCGAGTAATTGTTTTTTTTTTGCGCGCAGAAACAATTTTTCGTCCCAACGAAGGTATCCTTGTGAATCGAGAATATATATTCTTCGACCAGGAATCTGCATTCATAAAAATTGGCGAGATTATAATGCATGTTCTTCGTTCAAGAATTTTTTTTTTTTTTTTTTGACACTAGCAATTATTTCTCTCAGTGCACACGTATGATCGAGAAAAGAGGAAGGAAGAAATGCGAGTGTCCCCTGATCGTCGTTACCGATCGCGATGAGCAGACGCCGTCCGAGTGACTCTCCCCTGTCATTTACAAGGGTGACACAGTTTCGCGAGCCCCGCGAAGGACCGTCCAACTCCGCGCGCGGCTCCTCCGCCGAGTCTCGCGATCGAGCGTCGAACGTTAATGGAGCCGCGGCGATTCTCGTCCGTTATTTTTGCTCGAGCCCCGAGTCTCGCGGTTCGTTCCACGATTTGAGCCTGGCGGCTTTGGAAACCTGTTTCGGCGACGCTTATTCCAGCCGTAATCACGGGGCGGCCGCGGATCGACCGAAAGTTTTCGACGTGGCGCCGCTGGAAGAGTGGGCTCGTCCGATCGGACGGTTAATTCCTGCGGGTCGAGAGAAAATCGCCGGGTGGGGAAAGTTGCGGATCGAGGGGGGAAGCACCGTGCGCGTACATCGTCCCCTGATCATACCGAAACGCAACGTATAAATTTCTCGCAAATGAAAAATTGGAGCGGTGTAACCGCAATAATTATACAGCAGTCTCCGTCGCAACTCGGATAATTTCGGAGGAAACGCGAAGGACGTCGCTGGTTCCGCCTCGATCCCTCCTCCGAAAAGTCGGGTAGAAATTCGCGACGCGAAAAAAGAAAGGCGATCGTCGTCGAAGCCCGGAAACGCTCGCGATGGTCTTCGGGACCGCCGAGCGCGGTTTCCGGGTCGGGGATCTTAATTCGGGCGACCTCTTCCACCTCCGCCCCCTCGTCATTCCGTTCGGCCGAGCATGAAACGCCACCTAACTTCCACTTTTTTTTTGTTTTTTTTTTTTTCGTATTCCGCCGTTCGAGACGCGCGCGCGTGCGCGGTTGATACGCAGGTGGTTTAATGACTCGAAAATCAACTTTATATTTACTTTCTACGAAACACAATCGAAGGGAGACGCGCGCGTGCTTTCACGATTGTCTCGGCGCATCCGCCGGGTTCTCATGGCCGCGCACATACATGGTCCTCCGAACCCCCATGCGCGCGCGCGCGCGCGCTTAACAGCGAAAGTCATTAAGTTTACCCGAGACCGGAACCTGCGTTCCTGTACGCGGTCTCTTAATTGCCCGAAATTCACTTTTCGTGGGAACCTTTCTTCGGCTTCCCGCGACCTTGAAATTGGAAGAGGATCCCCTCGAACGCGAGTTTCAGTGAAATCCTCGTCGCTGGACGCGTCTCGGTGAAACTTGGGAAGGAAGGAAGTGGACGGGTTTCGACTGCGACTGCGGGGGAGGGCGTACCGCGCGCGCGAGCGGGGCTAATTGCAGCGTGTAAAGTTAACGTCCTGGCTGGGAGGAAGGTTCGTGTTTACGCGTATGTGCAATGCCTCTTTCACCGGGGATGCGGAGAAAATGTGCGGGAGAGTGGATTTCGTTATAAACGGAGGCATGATTTTCTCCACAATCGCGATTAACTCCTTTTCCACGAATTTTTCGGAATTTTCCTGAGGAACTTTTTTGTAGACCGAGACGTAATCTTCGAAAAAGCATCATATCAATGTTCACCCAAAGTTCACGGATTGGCGGATAATCGCGATCGAAGCGCGCGTCACAGCGACCGAAGGAAGAAGCGCGGAAGCGAGACTCTCCCCTGGTGCAATTTCTCACTCCACCGACGTTTCGCGTGCCGGCAACCCGTCGCTGTAACGGAATCGTCCTCGAAATTAACGAGGAACTCTAAGCAGGCGTGTAATCCACGGCGGGAGACACGCCTCCGTTGATCTACGAAAGGGTAGGAAGAGAAATAGAAGACAGACTCTTCCGCCAGTTGCGTCTGGAATGCGACGTGGTAGGTGTTCGCCGCGGTGTGCGCGGTATCCATACGCGGGATAGCGTGTGCGGTACAACGAACGGAAACACCTATACGAGTCGAACAGCTGCGCACAGGTGCATCGTGTCTCAAACATTCGGAGTGGCTCTACTCGTGCGTCGATGAAGCTCGGCTCGCGTGCAACGAGGATCCACGACACGATCCGTCATCTCCCGTGAAAAACGCAGCCGGGATAAATCGGGATCGAGATTCCACCATTGAATAAAACCGATCGATGATCGAACTAAAAACAGGAGGCACTCTATTTCTGACCGCAAGGCTCATGCGGAGGCTGTTGCACAGCCGACGTAACTGCATTCTCCGCGTTGCATAATACCTCTGCCCCTCCATCGGACGATCCGCAGAAATACGACAAATCTCACGTCAAACGAGAGTACGAGGAATTTATCTTATTCGCGAGCAATCGATGAAACCTGTCAAGAAGGCGCTAAAATTACCTACCAACGATCGCTGCTAATCCCGCGAATCGGAATAAAGATCTCCGCGTCGGCGGTTAGAAGGCGAAACTTAATCGCCTTCGTAAAACGAACGCACCGATGTGCCGTAGCTTCGTGCTTTCGTTTCCGCAGCATCCGCGAAGAGCGTGCCGGCGCGCGCGCGCAACGATATTCTCTCTTTCTTCGAAAAGTCATCGTTCCGTACGCCCCGCCCCCTCCTTCTCGCCCTTTCCTTTTCACGGCGTAAAACGTGCCGCGTTTTAAGGCCGGTTTCGTTTCCTAGTCGAGACCGCGCCACCGGAGAGCGACCGGCATCCACACGGTTATTAAAGTTTTCCCCGAGCTGCGGTAAATTTTATACTCGGCGGTCGTGCGCTCCGCGACTCGATCGCCCGGCGCTCTCTGCAGCGGTGTACTCGCCAATCGCCACGGAACGTAAACCGCGGGAAGAAATTTTCCGTCGATCCCCCCCCCTCGACGGAGATATAAATGCGAGGATGAATTTGTTTTCGTACAATTCTATATCGCTACACCTCGCTCGCCGAGATTGCGGTGCGAATGAGCGTTACCGCGAGCAGCTGGGTAATCCATCTCGCGGCGCTGCATATGTATACGTATATGTACACATGTATTCCGCGACTGCTGGACGCATCCGTCCGGCCTGGCGAACGTGTTTCTCGTGGAAACGCGATACGATCCCGCGAAGCTCTCGCGCGACGGACGCGCGAAAAATCGAGCGGTGTGTCCGCCACGGCCAGCCGCAGGACGAAGAGACGGATGCCACACCGGCGCGAGACCGCAGTCGCAATTTCGCTCCTTTTTCCCGCGGCAAGCGGGGCGGTCAAAAATGCCGAGGCTCTTTCGGATTGCGAGCGCGGATGATCGCCGGCCGTCTTTCCGTTTCTGCGGTGAGGGCCGTGTCTCGCGGCGCGCAGGATGCGATACGCGAAGCGTCGCGCTCGTGAAAGAGTCGCGGAAAGATTCGACGTCGCGCGCGCGCGCGTATCGAGTGACGCCACCGCGGAAGAGACGCTCGCTGCTGCGGGCGAAGACCGCAGCCGGCGCGAGTCGAACCCCTCCCGCGCGCGCGCCGTATCGCTTTCGAGTCCCTCGCCGAACGACATCCTCGATCGCGCGCGCCCTCTGCCGCGACATCGTCCTTTCGAATGTTGACCTCCCCCCGGGGAATTCATATTTATATTTAATCTCCCGGCGCGAATCGCGCGTCTGACGTCTTCTACTGTTTTTTTTTTACGGTCAAGGAGTAGACGCGGGGGATTGCGCCGGGGTTTTATGTAATTCGCATTTTGCAATGTTAATTGTTGACATCACGGACGGATTACACCGCGCGGCAGCGATGTGAACGACGAATAATTAACCTTTTCCAGATTCTGCGCGATGCACGGCCTTGCGAAACCGGCGGCGCCGCCGTCACTGGGATCGGGGGGGGAAAAAAAATGTCCCGTCAACCTCGAGGAGCAGACGCGTCCCGGCGAGGTGCATCCTCCTCCTTCGCGGAGACGCGCGTCATCTCTTTCGTCCGTTTCTCGCAGCGGTCGGACTTTTTCGCCGGTCGAAAGGTCGGCTTCCCGTTTCGACGGGCCGAGAGATTCCTCCGAGCGTCGTTGAGTTTCTCGGAAATCGGTACGCGAGCGCCGATCGCGTCCGGAATAGGGGATTTCGTCCGAGTGGAACGCGAGTAACGCGGTGCCGATTTTCAGGGCGGCCGCGTCTCTCGGACGCAATTGCGGAAACGCGCGACGGTGTCTCAGAAAAATTGATGGTTTAAATCATTCGTTTATACCGATTGTCATTGAATGAGATTCTGTTATTAATTTTTTGAATTGAACAAAAAACTTCCCGTTTCGACGAATCGAGAGATTCCTCCGAGCGTCGTTGAGTTTCTCGGAAATCGGTACGAGCGCCGATCGCGTCCGGAATAGGGGATTTCGTCCGAGTGGAACGCGAGTAACGCGGTGCCGATTTGCAAGGCGGCCGCGTCTCGGACGCAATTGCAGAAACGCACGTTGGACGATAAACACGTATATTACCGCGCGCGCGCGCGCGCACGAGAGAGATCGCCGCGAAATCGAATGTATGTAGTTCACCATTTCGATAGCACAGAGATACGCGCCGCGACCGCGTAGACCGTCGCGCTCGCATTATTTATTTTATTCGACTTGTTTGTCCCAACCGAGGTGAAACGAGGTAGAAATCTCACGCAGCCTGAAAAGGCGCGGCGGTTCGCTTATCCGATTCGGTCGACGGCGACTTGCACGCCCAGGGAAAAGGTCTAGTTGAATACGAGCCTATAATGGAAAAATTTACTTGAGATGAATAGGAATTTATTCACATCACACAAACGTCTATTTGAATGAGATAAACGTTCTGCTAGTTTTGTACTCGATTAAAAGGAAATGCGAGACACTTATTTTTGTCAAATAGATTTTTGTTTGATGTGAACAAATTCCTATTCGTCTCAACTAAATTTTTCCATCACAGGTTTGTATTCAAATATACCTCTTCTCTCAGTGCATCGTGCTCACGGGGCGTCGCATTGGATCGTTTGTACCGATCTGTGAAATATCGGGTCGAGTATGCACTATCATTTCTCTCTCGAGACCTTATCAAAATCGATCGTCCATACACTGAGAAAAAAATGTATTAGGAGTCAATTTAACGAGTTTTTGAGTAGTCCTGAGCATCGCGCGTCACATTGGATCGTTTCGTATTTATCCATGAAATAGTCAGGTCGAATGTGCAGTTAATTAGTTTTCTTTCGTGATTTCATCCACGTCGATCATTCTTACGCCGCGAAAAAAGTGTACCCGAGTCAATTAAATGTATTTTTCAACAGTCCTGAGAGCACGTTTAATCAATCGGAATGAATATCGATCGAGCGCGTGCGCGAATATTATCGATTTAATCGAACATCACTTGGATCAAATTGGTATTCATTCGAATCGAATAAATGTACTGTCAGGACTGTCAAAAAAAAAAACGAAAATATTTCATTCGCCTCGATAATATTGAAATCCCCGCTCCAAATGCAAAAATCGCACCGTTACCGATAACCGTTATCGTTATTCCCCGCATTCCAAATGCCGCCAACACAATGCCGAAACACAAAAGAAGCCTCGAGCACGAGGTGTCGCCGGAAGGATCCCCGTGGGATCCGCCGCGCCCCGCGGAGGCCCGCGAGGAACCCTCCGCAGGAATTCCTAGCGCGGCTTCGACGAGACGAAGGCGGTGTCGTCTTCGAGCGTCGATAATTACGGGGTCCGGTTCAACGACCGTTTAACAAAGAGCACGGCTTAATGTCGAGTTTAGGAGCGGTGTGTGCAGCCCGTGTCTCTCGTTTGCGTTCCGGTCCCGAAGGACGTCCAACCGTCGCGCGATGCGCGTACGCCGAGCGGAGCCGCTCACCCGGTGCGTTCTCGACGATCGATCCGGCCAAGGGTCGATTCCTCGACGTTCCGTCGCAAATACGTGTAATCGCGCGGTGACCGCGGCGTCAAACCGGAAGGAGCTCTCGTCGACGCGAGATCGCTCTCCTTTTTTTTTTCTTCTCCGCGCGTCAGATCTACAGGCGAACGCGGAGTAAATTTCGACGTCCTCGAAAGTGATGCAAACGTCTCCGCGCGAATTTGCACGAGGCGAGAAAGTAGAAGGCGAGCTTGGGTAATTAATTTGGCGAGAGGACACGGTCGATTAACGGACCCCCCGCCCCCAGCGCACAACTCGCGTCGGCAACGGTACCACGCGCGCCCCTTCCTGTGCGTTCACTGGCGCTACAGCCACCGCGACAATGAATTTAATTGCGCTAATTGCCTGTGAGCTAACTGTGCGCATTTTGTCAGGGCTGCAGCTGTGCGCGTATCGTAGCAAGGCGAAGCCCACCTGACGGGATGTCGAAAATCATTCGGAATACCGATAGTCTCTCTTCGAAAAGAGACGAGATAAGATTTGACCCCCTGTGTAAGGTCGGATAATTTCGCTGAAAAAACAATTGCCCCGTAAATTCTCCAAGGATCGATCGCAAGGCCACAGCCGATCCTCGATCGCCTCGTCCTTCTCATCGGCGATTATTTCGGGTAGAGATCGACGCGAGGATCGCGTCGCATCGTGAGCGGAATTTGTGCCGGTCGCTCTCAAATCGTCTCTCCGCGCAAATCGGCACATTTTCGTCGTAAAATAACGATCGCGCGAGACTCTCGACCGGACGAAATCCGTTGTGATAAAAGTAGATATCCCTTCTCGCGGGATCAATTTCGTTCCGAATTCGATCCCAAGGTCAGCGCTGACCTTCGATCCGAGTCCGATTCGCCTAGATCCGCCAGAGATACCGATCGCATCGTCATCGTATGATTGTCGCGCGACGATCTTGTCCACCGGAATCCGGTTTGCCGTCGCTCCTGCTCCTGGCTCACGACGAATCGACTTCCTCCGCACGGACGGACGAAAGGCCTCTCCTTTTGGATCGAGTACGAATCGCGTTCCGTCCCAATAACCAGCCGCGGAATCGTCGATATAATTGATAACGGACGGGGCGAAGTCCTCGCGGCCGCCGCGTGATTCGCTCCATGTGATTTTCGATCGCGGACGGTCTCGATTCTTCTCCTCGATACGGACGATCGCACGTGCATCGCCGGATCGTTCCCGCGGTGCGAATCGAAGCACGGTCTGTTTCCCTGCCGTCGGCGCGCAGCCTTATTTTAACGATTGGCTGTAGATCCAACTCGGAGAAATAATAACGTAGCGGTGATGATGAGAGAGACAGAGGTAGAGAGAGCTGGCGTTGGCTTTGATCGCGATTATCTCGTTATCCGCGAACTTTTTGGCAAAATGTGTGTAGTACTTTTTTGAAGATCGTATTTTGATGTATGAAAAAGTTAAATGTCAATATCCAGAGAAACTTCAGGTATAACGAGATATTCGCAATTAAAGACGATGTCGTTAATTCGAGGTAAAAGTCATCGACGAATTGTCATGTGCCTGAAGTACCGAGCGTTCATTCGAACGAAAAATATATGACGACTTTAACAGACCATATGGTTGATGTTGAGTTTATCGATTACTTTATTTCCAATAGTCGCTCAGTTCGTAAAAATATCTATAGGTCAAGTAATCGATAAACTCAACAGTGAGATCGTGGTCTGTTAAAATCGAAATTTTTCGTTCAAAATAACGTTCGAAACTTCACATACAGACACGCGAATTTTTCCCTCTCATCGAGGAGCTGCAATGACTCGTCAAACTCGCCTCTCGAAATAGCAAAGAGCAACCGGCGACCTCCATGTTCACGGTCGATCATCGACGAGGAAAAGTCCCGCAAAACCATTCGGACGAGAAATAGGTACGCCCCACGGTAATATTCCTCCTCGACGACTGTGAGAAATTGGCATGGCGCAGGGCGCGAAGCGATTCGTGTCATTCGATCGAGCGTGCGATTATTAACAGGGCTTTTTTTCTCCCATAATTACCGCCATCAACCAGCCCGCCCGGCAGGACATCATCCGCCTCGCAACGGCCTTGCCGGGTAGGATAATTATTTTGAGTCGTGATGCGCAGAAATTAGATTTTACCGCGACCGTTAGACCTGTCTTAATAACTCGAGAGTCTCGCGACGAGGACCGGAGCAAAAGAGAGAAGAAGGGGGACGCGGACGCGAACATTTTACTTCGCGTTCGTTCAAACGAGTTTGCTCGAACACTCGGAACAACGGGCGGAGATGCGGCTTGGTGAGAGAAAACAAAAAAATTACCGACGACCATTAAAAGAGGTACCGGTTGCTGGAAAAAAAAAAAAAGTACCAAACGCGGAGGGAACAAATCCAGAAGGCGGAGGGAGTTTCGCCGACAGAGCGCGATCGAATACCGCGGCCAGGACACTTCGAAAAGTCGCGCCCGACGGAAAATCGGTATCGCGCGACAGCGAGATCGTAAGTCGAGATAGCCGATCGCGCCTCGTCCGGCTGGAAGCGTATGCAAAATGTACCGGAGTCATTGGCGCGGCGAATCGTTTCCAGCTGGATCGTAAAGCCCCGGAAGATTCCGAGAGAACGATCTCCGACCGGCTACGCGATCGTTGCCGATCGTTGGCCCGACCGCGTGCCACGGGGATCGACAACCGCGCCGAGGGAAGAGCGAGAGAGGGTTACTCGCGATCGGCGGCGACTGTATCGGCTGCACGGGTTACGCGAAGGGTGATCGGAGGAAAACGTGTTTCGCGGTCGGTGTAAATCGGCCGGGGGGGAAAAAAAAATGGAAAGTCACCGGAGAAAGGCGGAGACTCCGGATCTCTGTGACATTTTCTAACTCGCGATCGACGGGCAGCCGCGACGCGACGGGAATCGTCGTTTTTGAAAACGCGACGGATGATCGAGGCTCGTTCGCGACGCGGAGATCGAGCATCGCGGCGCGCGTCCCGAGAGGGCCGAGGTCGAAATCGGTCTTGCGAAGGTTCTAAAAAATTGGAAAGTTCCAAAGTATTACCCAATTGGGCAGCGCCGTTCGCGCGCCACCGTAGGCGGCGTTACAGGTAGACGCGCGTAACTTGCGTCAAGTCCTGTCCAAAGAGTAGCCGAAGCGGCTATAAAAAGGCATTACGTACGCGCGCTTATTATACGGTCGAATATGGTACCGAAAGGAGCAGATTGGTCACCTTTGACGTTTCTGAAATCCTGTTTACACAGCTCCTGGCGCGACGTCTCGCGCTCGAAGGAGGTTCGCGCTAAACGGCGTCAATTCGCCGGGCGCGTTAACACACGTGCGTGCCTGCGAGCGCGCGAGTGAACGACGGATTCGTTTGCTCGGCCCGTTTGTTCCGTATGCGTTAACCCCTTTAGAGTGCCGGGAGCCGATATATCGGCTGCTGTGCTACACTGGCGAAAAGTGCCAGAGCCGATATATCGGCCCGCGCCTCGTAGCGCTTTACTATTCGCATTGCGGGAGAAATAATCCAAATAAATTTGTAATACGCGTGTCATTGTTTTGTTCTCTATTTCATCCTTAGTACACTGCTTTTTGAATCATGCAAATATTGTTTCTCGTTTGGTTTTTATGAGCATTCTCCCCCAAGCCCTAGTAAAACTGTGAAATTCGGCCGGTTATTCTCGCATAGGCACCTCTTTTTCGCCCGGCACTAAAAGGGTTAAGTCCGGCACGATGATCGATATAAAGTGGAGGCGACTTTTAGACCGTTTTTTTACGTTGCTAAATGAAAAAATGACAATCTCATTGAACGATATCGGATATCCGGACACACCCCCTCGCGTAATTTTCAATATTCGTACGCTGCTCTCTTCTCAGTTTACGTCGAAGCAAAAATATCACATCCTCTAAAAAACTCACCCTCCGCCGTTCCTTAATCCATCCAAAATTCGTATCCAGAGCACGGGCACACAATAAAAGCAGATACAAAATAACGCTTCCGCACACGCGGTAGGGCCCTCCTCCGCGGAGAAGATGACCCCGCACGATCCTCTTACTTCTCGGCACAACGATTATCCCTCACGAATCTCGCCAACGCGACGCCCGCGTTGTACACCGTAACACTTCAGACTATACTTTCCACCCCCGATTACTTCGCGCTCGCGCCTCTCCCCCTCCCTCACCTTGTATCCCGTCACCCCGTTCGACTTCCGATCGATTCGTCCTCCGCGGAGTGGACCGATCGCGAGAGAACCATCCGTGGCCAGTGCTGCCGACGAAGTGAGAGGCCTAGCGGCACTCGTGAGTGAACCAGTGACGTCATCAAACTCCTCTTTTACCGAGTCGCGCCGTGAGGCCCGCACTCTATGCAACTGCTCGCGAGAAAGGTGCTACCCCCCCACTCCTCTCCACGCCGCTCCTCTCTCTCTCTCTCTCTCTATCTCCCTCTCCTTCCTGTCGCTGTATCCCTCGGCTCGAGAGACCGGAGCACTGTACACCTCGGGGACACGCTACTGTAGCGCGCGCGAGAGACCGGCGCGCGAACCGACGAATTCACCGGTCAAACTGACGGATCATTTTCGAAGCGACTGGAGATTCCTTTCACGAGCCACTCTTTCCTTCTCTTCCTCCTCCTCCTCCTCCTCCTCCTCCTTCTCTTCGACCTTCTTCTCGTCGCGCCGCGTAGCTCGTCGACCTCCTCCGCACATTCTCCTTCTACATAACGCTCTCCGACTCTTTCTTCCTCCGCTCCTGCGGCCCGCGAGGCACCGCCGAAACAGCATCGAGTGATTCATCCCGCGGTCCTCGATTTTCTTCGGTCCGCCCGAGCACCGAAGAGGCGGCGGAAGAGGGGAGCTGCGCTAAAGCGTAAAACCCACGATCGGTTGAAACCCACGATTGTATCCTCACCTGTGAACTTTGCGGGGAGAAATTCGTATAACACTTTGGCGAAAAGATCATCACGCGTTGACCCGAAAAAGTAACTCTGTGCAGCGACACGATTGGAAAATACGAAGGAAAGCGTTATACGCATGGGACGGTTGATCCTTTGAAATCCGTCGGAAAATTTCGACCGGGGGGAACAGCGAGAAACGTCGACGTTGAGTTATTCCCGCGCGGTTCGCCAAGTTTCAGGATCTTGGCGAACCTCGATATACCTACGCGCGCCAGATCGAGGAAAAAGAAAAAGGTCGAGAAACGCCTCTTCCCGCGGGTCGTTTATTGCTGAATTTGCATTGTAAATTTTTTTTACGGGATCCTTAATTTATCGGCGTGGGCCGCTGCGCGCGCGTTTCTTTTTTCGGACTCTTCCTCGCGATCGCGATCGTCGCCGTTGCAAGGTGAAAGTGCAGCGGAGCGAGATTTCGAGTTTCCTCGGGTCCGGTTTGGGAGGGAATTGAAATTCTGTCGGGGAGTGGACACGCGCGGGGAGGGGGGGGGGGGATCAAGAGACGGAGGACGCTCGAGTTTCGGTCGCGCGGCTCGACCACCCGTTACATGAAATCGGCCGTCGTATAAGTATATGCCTATGCGTTCTTTCGAACCACGCGGCACAAAGCGAGAAACGAACACTTTCACGTGGCGGCCGAGTCGGTAAATATCATGGCCATATTTTCTACCGCTCGTCTCTTCGCCCTATCCGTTCCCTCTTTTCCATACGAGTTCGCTGGCACTCCTCCTCCTCCTCCTCCACGTCTAAAAATCCGATACTTTGCAATATTTCAGACTCCCGAAATCGATATTTAAACGAGAATTTAGAAGAAGAAAAGTGGAAGCACAGTGAGAAAAAGACGTGGTCAATCTAACACAAATCCTGGAGAATTTCTTTAATTGAAAATAATTTTCAATTAAATTATTAACAACCATTTATCTCGAATATTGGTTTCAATTAAAATTTGGATATATTTTCTAAATCTCTTTCTAATTCGAAATTAAAATGCTTTGTGAAGCTTCAAATTTATTATAAATAAATAAGATAAATTAATTTGTAATTAATATTTATTGACTGCAATTCAATTGTTTAAAACTTTTATCCTAGTTACTTCGATTTAGTGATCCTTCAAATCATTCATAATGTAAACCAAGTAATAAAATTAAAATTAAAAAAAGTAAATAAAATTATTCAACAAATTTTATTTAAGTATTGAAATGTTACTATGGTTAAAAAAAAACTTGGCCAATCTAACCAAAATCCTGGAGACCACATCTTCCATCGGTTCAACTGACCATTTTTTCTGGTTAGAATAACTAGACATGTAGTTGGAATAATTAAATATGTATTATACGAGTAGTTAACATAACTTAATATTTGGTATAATTTACTAGTATTTTTTGGTTACAATAACTAAACTCGTTCAACCGGATGCGTTTTGTTATTTTAACCAACTTATTCTTCTCAGTGCAGAAGTGATCATCGCATCGAATCTTTAAGCATCAATACGGTGCACCTTCGTTCCTAAAATCAAGCGCTGTTCCTCCCCCTCGCTGGCATTTTAATCGCCACGGCGAGACTTACCGCGAACCGCGGAAGCGAGCCGACTTTACGACTGGCATTTTTACCCCGGTCGTCAGCACGGAATCCGGGAGAGCGCAACGAGTCGACTCGAAACCATCCGCGAGTGAAGCAAGAGCAGACGTAGGAGAAATGAACCCTTTTTTCCTCCGCGCGTCCCCCTTCTTATTCCCCGCTCTTTCTCTTCGCTTCTACGACGAATTCCTCGCGCCTCGCGGTACGAGAGTTTTTGTTCGTCACAAGAGATCGCGTCAGTAGAGCGTCATAAATATTCGCATCTCGGTGAAGATACGATCGCATCATCACGCGACAAGTGCGACACCGTCTCGTCGAGAAGAAATCTTTTTCAATCGTAAATGCAAGATGAATTTCTCCTTTTTTTTTTTATCATCAAATCCTCGAGTCCAAGGGAGAAACGCATCTGTCGCGCTGACATTTCCCTCACTCCACCGTACCCTACGCCGCTTTCCGCGTCGCATACGCGTTGCGCATCGCCGTGAAAAGCGACGCGCCACGGCACAAGGAGTTCCACCGGCGCGCGCGCGCGCGCGTTACACGAATTCCCCATTTCGGGACAATGCGCGGCGCAGAGCCGTATTGGGCAAACAAATGGCAGGCGTGTCGCGCTCGGACCGTGCGTCCCGAATACGGAATAAAGAGCGAACGATGCGACCTTCGGGGTGCGTACGCGGCTTTAAGACCTCCCGACGGTTGCCCCGAGAGCGGACACCGCCGAATCCGAGGTGATTCCCCGCGGGAATGACAACGAGTCCGACGAGAAATTCGCATCAGCCGAGGAAGCGCGAGGCCGTCTCGATGCATAACGAAATCCTCGATGTTGCGCGCCAGCGTAGGAGCCCGCATCGCTCGACGGAAGTGTAAACTACGGAGAGTCGTCCGCGAGGTGCGACTCGTCCGTGATCTTGACTGTACGGAGGCGTTCTCCGGACGTGAGAATTTTTCACATAGTTAGACAGGCTGGAGCTTCGAAGAAAATTAAGTAGCGACATAATTAATGATTTCTCCCGGGCAATTAGCGTTTTCACTGGTCTCGACCATGCGTTACCGTTCGTGTCTGACGAATACAGCAGTTCCTCGTCGACACGGCTCGGTTTTTCTGCGTAACTTCTCTCGCGCATCTAAAAATATTTCTCTTCTTCGTCTCCTTCCCTTTCGCAGCGCGTACAGTTGTACCGCGATGCTTCGGTTTATCTTCATCTCTGCTCGTGGCCGGTTCACTTCGGGGCTATTCCACTTCTCCCTTCGTTCCGGCATACGTCAAATTGTACTCCTCCTTTTCAGAGCCGGACGCATTTTTCTCTCGTCAATGTCGATCTCGTTATTCTTACTCGCCGTTTTATTCCTTCCTACTCCCGCGATTCCGTTCTTACGCGGACGCGGAAACGCGGCGATTTTTGCACAACGAGAACGACGAGCTGAAAGTCTCGATCGACGCGCGAGAGGAAATTCCTGCGACTCTCCTCGAAGGCCGCGAGTCCTCGTTGAACTTTTCCATCGTGATATAGGTATACGCGCGCAGATATACAGATGATATTCAAACGAGCCTCGTCGTGAGACATTCAGGCGGGATTACCGCGAACGCTCGGCAAATCTTCCAGGATGCGGATCGAGGATTATTATTATTATCCGTAAAATGGGAAAAACGCGTGCGCTCAGAAGGCATCGTGGCGTGAGGTCGGTATCCCCCAGCGACTCGGTCGAGCGTGCCGATCACAATACATATATGTAAAGTTCAGGAAGAGAAGAGAGAGAGAGAGAGAGAGAGTACGGACCTCGCTATGTTTATCCTATGATTCAGCATTGAATTACCCGTCGTTCGTTCGCTCGTGGGCCGGGCATTTCACACAGCCTCGCGCGAGAAGCCGTAGTCTCGAAGTGACGGCTGCGAACTCACACGTGCGAAGATCAAGAATGAAGACGTTTCCGCGCGGGAAGTCTGACCATCGATAGGACTTGCCACTTGCTCCTAAAATAAATGCGGTCGAAACGAATTGACCTTCTAATTTCGAACTTTCGTTTCTAGCGACTGGCGAATATTTTTTGTTTACTCGGGAAAATCATTTTCATAAACTTTCTAAATCATCGCTCAGATTTCATGGTTCAACGAAATCGCTATATCGAGACAAGCGGAGAGAGAACGCTTCCAGAGAAGCGAAAACAGAAATAATCGCAAAACTACTAGACGCGTATCCCCTCGCGGAGAACGGCCGGAAAATCGACGTTCGTTCCAATCCGTCGTCATCCGGCGAGACACGAGCCCGAGCGTGCATTCGCCTCGTGGAGTCCCCTCGCCTTTACGCGAGCGTAAAGTCACCAAGTGCCAACTCCTTCGAGAGTCCTTATGTAAACCTGTAAAACGCTCGATATACACTCGCGGAGGATGATATAAGACGCGTTATGCGCACGTCGCGGCGCCCCTTCCACTACTGTGATCCACATAAAATAAAGGTGGGTGGAACATAACGGAACAGCGCGCGCGGAACCCACCTACGAGGTCCACCAACTTTTCTTATATGGTCGTTCCCGATGGTGGCGGGGTACTATGTATAGATTTACGCGATCGGATCTACCGGGGGATCCGCGTATCGATCTTCACCTCGCAACGAAGGCGTACGTCGTACACAGCGAGAGGCGCCGCGCTCAAGTAAACACATCGCCTCCGCGCGCGCGTATGGCGTCAGTTTTCTCCTTTTGGACCAGGACCAAAGATAAGTAGCGAGTTACTCGGGCGCTCCGCGATACACCTCAGCGTACTTTCTATCTGGAACGCCGAAGCGATACAATTTCACTTGTTCCGAGGCTCGGTCCTGGCCCCGCCTCCAACCTTGCGTCCCGAGCGCACCCACCTCTCACCGATACGAGCGCAGCGCTAGCCGTTGCGCTGCCGCCACCCGCTACCGCCGTCGTCGCCGCTACGATGGTATAACGAAGAAAACATTTCCGGATTGCGGGTGAGAAACCGTGCTGGTCACGCGATTCGATCTAGGGACGAAAAAATTCGGCAAGAAGTTCGCGAAGAAAACGGCGAACGTCCAGAAACGCGAAAAGGAACGATACGCGAGAAATCGAATTAATTAGAATGTTGCTGAGGCTGCAGTCGGAGCTTATAGCAGCCAGTAGGTACGACCCGACATACGTCGGCCGCTCTACAATTTCTTATGATCCCGTCGAAGCTGGCGGCCAGTAGATACGGTTCGTCATATGTCCGCCACCGTACGGAGGACCGGCGAGACGGCAGACGTATGACGGATCGTATCTACTGGCAACTTTTGCACTTTTGCTCGGTAATTTCTATGCTGAATAATCAAAAAAAAAAGAGAAGAAGGGTGTATTCCTATTTGTTTATGGTTTCACTATTCTTCCTTTTACAGTGGTGTAATCATTTATTCGACGTACTAAGAATTATGCAAAAGAATTGTTTCCTTGGAGTGCAAAGATATAAGAACGAACTAATGACACCATCTGAAGAGTACCTGTAAACTTACACTAATTAATGTGATTATTGAAATTAGAATTTTACGAGAGCGATACATAAAAATACCCCTAAAAGGTATTCCTAAAAGTAACCAAATTTTCCCTTGCTATGATAAGTACCCTTCGTAAAAAAAATCAATTTTCTATCGAGGTTTCGAACTTATTCCGAGAGATGACACTATGCTCGAGTGTCAGTGTTCCGTCGGTAAAGATGAAAACTGTCAGGAGCCATCGTTGGTCCATCGATAATGCAGAAATTAAATGTCGTGTTTTACTAAAGGGGGCGTCCCAACGGTAGAACCGAATTTTTACTCCGTTTCACTCGTGTTGTGGTACTGGCAGGGAGAACACGTTTGTCGGTCGCACCGGGGTTTCTAAGTATATATAGTGGGTGTATACGAAGATTTAAAAAGAATACGCAGATCCCTCGTCAGCCATGAGTGGTAAGTCAAAATTCAATTATCTCCTTTCCCTTTTTCTCTCTCTCTCTTTCTCTCTCTCTCTCTCGTAGATCCAATAATAAATGCATCTTCTTCTTCTCTCTCTTTCTCTGTCAGCTCCTACCTATCTGTTCTCGTAGCTTGGGAGACTCACCGAGTCGCATTCGCTGGAATGATAACGTCGCCGGCAGCCGGCTTGACCCGATGACCTTGAAACGCATAAAGTTTTTAACTCGGTTATTCACCGGAACACCGCCCCGAAAGCGTATAAATTTTTTCGGCGTAAATCCTTCGAGGTTTCAGTACAGTATTATTGACCCGCGCGCGTGGAACGAATGGTTTCGCTGAACTTGCACGTATATACATATCTTTTTATTGCTGGTCAGATACTGCCGGGAAAAGATAGCGAGAGTTGAGCTTTTTAATTTATCTTTTCTTCTCTTTGTGCTTCCTATCTAATTTCGAGTCTCGCCGGTACGTACCGAATTCTTGCGAGATATGGCAAAATGTATGAGCGTGCTGTCAGAGAAAAGGTGAAAATCGGAACAGTTTTGCATTTAACTTTTTTCTAAAAATGACACAAGTTAAATAAAAACAGTAAACTTAGCGAATAACACGAGCGGTATGTGTAGGATGGTTTTAGAATTTCGATATTAATTATTTCACATATCGGAATTTAAAAAAAATACTTTTGTGAGTCTCCAATTCCCTCCCACAGTTCGTAAACAATTTTCGGGGCGGCAGAGTATTTTTTTAATTTATAATTTTGCCTCGCACCAAGACGAGAAACTGACATTCATTATTTACATATCAAGCGAAAGCTATACAGATCTTTGTAAGCCTCTATTTTAAATAAATAATTTTAACATTGTACAGAATTCAAATTAATTCCACCCATGTCACTCGCTAGCCATGAATATTCATGATTCATCTATTAAAACTATTTTCTTATTCGAATTTTTATTTCGGAGCAAGTAGAGTACACAATTCATCCCGCTTTCCGTCCTTTCCTCTGCACCCTCGAGACACGCTTGCGAACCCATGACCTAGTACGGGAAAATATGGTCACGCGTTTGGCACAGATGTGATGGTCCAGTGAGCATTCGATCCCTATTGGGCTAATATCTGTGCTCGCTGTAGAGTACCTGTTTTCGGCAACGACCGTTAACGACGTTAAATCCTGCCGACGGAACGGCGAAAGTCGCGGAATATTTTGATTATTAGTGCCGTGTTTATATTCGGTTAGCCAACGTTCTCGACGACAGAGTTTTGCCATTGGAAAATGCGAGCGTTAGATGTTTAGTGTGTCGTCGAGAACCAGTCCTCTGCGTTCGTCATAGCGCTTTTTTAATAATAAATTCGATAGTGTCTCCTATTGGGAATATCTCTGGGATCTTATCACGTCTATAGAAACCACACACAAATTCCGTACCCCGGGTATAATTAGTGCAACGCCTCGTATGCTTTCTTTATCGTGGCTCGCTATTCCCGGCAAACATACTTTCGACTACCTTTGTAGATCGCTTTCCAAAGTCGGACCGGGTGCAAACAAGCGACCTTTTTTCATGGCGTGTTTTTATTGGGCACAGAGACGTTCCACGTAAAATAAAATAAGTCGGCTGGGTGTGTCGCGACAGCCGTGTCTCCAGGGCGGTTTATTCCTGGCGCTCCAAGAGGAGGAGCAGACGGCTCTTTGCCAAATGCCGGACATATCGTATTAAGCATTTCTATATTCAAATTGTCTCGAAATTATCGACAGATACGTATAGTGGGTCGAGGAAGTCTCCACGTGCAGCTACTTTCTTTAACGTAACTTTATTAACTGAACGGAAAATGGAAGAATACAATTACACGAATGTACATCGATTTTAATTTTGATTGAGCATTAAAAAATATCCTCAACTATAAATGTTCGCTAAATTTTGTTGATTTTCAATACTTCGTAAACGATCGCGTTCAATAAAGCCGTTGAATCAAATTCATCTCAAATTCGACGTTATACATCATCACTTTACATTGGGCGATACAGCACACGTGCATTATACGACTTTCCAACACGTGTAATACGACGTGGACCCTGATACCGCGACACGCGTCCTTGATACTGTTGCCAAATTTCGTGGGAGAAAACTATTTTCACGATTTCCGGCGAGCACGCGTCCTACATTTTCTGCAGGCGCCGTAATCGTCAACTCGGTCCAACGCGAGAAAGAAATATAGTTTCCACGCGTGGGAAGATTCGGGGGCGATTGTGTATATAGCGGTTTATCCTTTTCTTTTCCGCAAATAGCACCCGCCTTTCCCCCCTTGTACTTTAATCGAAATAAAAGAGAGAGATCGTGAGGGTGGAAGATGGGGGGTCGGATTGTGAGTTATTTTGGTAAATCCTCGCGTTCCTTATCCACCGGTGAGTTTGTAATTCTTGGCCCCGCGATATCTCGTGCTTCGGCTACTTTCGTGTAATGTACCCGAATGCAGAGGACCCTAACGCGATGCCCCGACTGTAGATTTCGAACTTATTTTCGTTGGTTCCGGTCTAGGGACTATTTTTGACAGCGCACCCCGGTGGTTATTCCAAGCCTATCTACTTTCGTTGCATTCCACCGTGTAAAGTGTCGTGTGCGTGTGCGTCTGTACGCGCGTATGGGTGCGTACAATATCTCGAAGAAGACTCGCTATATTCGGCTCGGTATGAGTACCGCGACAGCATGAATCGACCGTAACGACGTAAACTTGTTTTCGTTTTAAATTTCGTAACGACCGCGCATCGTGTATGACCTTTTAATTATACCGATTATGTGTATCGTTCAATATTAACTCATTAGTTACCGTATCGCCGGCGTAATATCTGTCCCGTGGGTGTATAGAAGGGTAAGAAATTGTCGAATTCCTCGAGCGGAACCGAAATGACTTCTCTTCGGGGTGGCTTGATTGAAAATTGCTCCTGTTCTCGCGGACAATTAGGAAGTTTAACGAAAAAAAAAAAAAAATTACACCACGATGAGAGAGCGCGCGTCGGCAAGCAAATGATAACGAGAGGAAAATCTCACGCGGCATCCAGAAATTGATATTTAAAGGCGACAAGCGAGGATAATTCTCCAGCATCACCCAGTAGCGCGTTGTTGCAAAGGGCACGAGTGAGAGGGAGGGACGAAACGAGACGAGAGATTATTTAATTAAAGCCGCTCGATGTAAAAGACGTACATATAAACGAGGACCCGAAAATACAAGCGACGAATCAAAGAGAGAGTGAAAGAGAGGGGAGAAATCGATTTATTTATATTATCTCTCGGGGGGAAAAAAGGGAGGAGAGAAATCGTTGCACCGAAATAATCTCGAGGCGGGTAGGCATGCACGCGTACGCGCCTAATACCCTGCAATTTCCGCACGCAGCGTACAGACACTGCAACGATCTCGCGAACTCTTTCACGTGAGATCGGCAGTCGCTTTATTCTACGACGGAATCCTCGATATCACGCCTAGATTGTTGTTTGGTCGTGGTTTTTGTCGTATGCACGAGCCAGTTGGAAACAGTATCCGCGGATACGGCGTACGCGGTGTAACCTCAGCTGCTTGGATCGGAGCTCCGCGCTCCTTGGAAGGCCGTGCTATCGTGCAGTAGCCGAGCTCGAGGGATCGAGAGTAGAGAGCGGGCCAGAATTACATAGTTTCGAAACGCAAAGTTGAGATTGTTCCGTTCATCGCACGGTTCGTGTTTCTTTCTCCCTTTTTCTCTCGAAAATACGTTGCAATTAATCTCAATCGTCCGAACCGATCGGACGAGATCGTCGCCGACACGAGCGATGTCACGCGTCGGTCGTCGTATTAACCGACATACTCGGTGCTTGACCTACGACAAGGAGGACGAGACGCGCGCATTTCACGCAAACGGGAGACTTTTACCGGCTATTATAAGCCGGACCGGCGCGTTATAAATATAAACCCGTATGGGTACGACCAGACGCCGGCACTCTCTGCCTCTCGGGTTACTTCTCGGTATCATAATGTACCTGCATATGTATGTTTTACCTCCGCGTCTCTCAAAGGCGAACTAATATTTTTAAATATCATACATACCTTGAATGAATCGAGTATATATGACCGATCGATATCATCGATATTAAACGCCGTGTGTTATGAGATGAGCTCGAATCTTCGCTTTAAGGTCGCAGAGAAATTTTGAGAATTTTGCTACGCGCTTCGTCGATGCACTGCACAAATGCTTTGATCGTATGTCGATGTATCCTTCCCGACAATGACGCGTCGCGTAACACGAGAGAGGTACGAATTTACCAGCTGAGATTCACTGGCATTCAACTGCAAGGTGTTTTCGAGAACACCGCGGGTAGTGGAAATACGATACACGTGCGCCGGAGCTCCTCTCGCTTCCCCTTTCCTCATAACGACTATTGTTCCTCGCGTTTATCCGCCCTCTCGATCCCCGCGCGTGCACGTATCGCATACTTCATTCATACGTTCGCATATCTCGTTTGTACTCGACGCGGACGTTGTACCCGATATTGCGGCGATGACTTTTCCAGTAGTATTATTCTTCCGGTACGCGTGCAATGTGCGTAAATAATGGCATACGGCAAAAATCGGCGAATGAAATAGATGGTCAATGGTCAAATACATTTTGCCGAAAATCGAAATCTCTGGAATCGAATTCTGGGCCGTCTTATCTTTTGTTTTTTTTTTCATGTTGATTATGAGAAACACAGTTATTAGTTTGATATCTCAAAGGAAATATCGGTAATTTTACGTACGCAAAAATTATGTTTTCATACAAAATCGTCGATATCTCGGTGTTCTCCCGAGATTCCCCCAGTGAGTCTATAATTGTCGAAATCTCTGAAATCGAGTTCTCGACCACCTTATCTTATGTATCTTTTCGTGTTGATTTCGAAAATCATAGATTTATCGAGCAAATCTCAAAAAAAACATCGAGATATCGACAATTTTTTGTGAAAAAATAATTTGTTATACATACAATCGCCGATATCTTGAATTTCCTTTCAGAAATCGACCTAATAATCGTGTTTTTTGTAACCAGCGTAAAAAAAATATCTGAGATAGAGAGAATGGTCGAGCGATCGATTCCAGAGATTTCGAATTTTGGCAGAATCTACAAGGAAACATTCCTCATGGAATAAATTTAGATGATTGACGAGAGCAAAACGCGTCATCATTCATCGTGTCGAAATCGATTTCTCCAGCAGATTTGTTATGTGCCACGTGTCTAGTTCATGCTACGCTACATTTTTTTCACTTATGAAAGGTTATCGAGGACACCTCGACATTCACGGCAATTAATACCGTGTTTAGTGTACAAAGAGAATGTGCGAATAGTCGTTAATTGGCATCACTTTCCTTAGTATTGCACATTAAGAAATGATTCGTCGCGAACAAGATGAAGCAAAGCGTATAACTATGTATAAAATCTCGCGATAATCCGAAGAAATCAACGTTGAAATATATTTTGTATACTTATAGATACCCCGAGAGTTAGATATCCGCCAATGTCCAGTCTCCAATGTGTGTGTGACTCGTGTATTTTCTTCTCTAAGATCGCACAGACTGCGTTATAGCCAAAGTCTCGGAAAAATGGGGTGAAATTATCAAAATACACCCGATCTCGAAACCTGTACAAAAACATCTCGTATGAAACGATACCGCCAGTCAAGCAAAACGCCTTCGAAGAAATTATCACCAATTTTCCAACTAAGAATTTTTATTCGCAATACCATCTTCCCATACCACAAGTTTTTCTTGATAGTCGCATCGTCCAACGTGACGGCCGACGACGCAAAGAAAGCTGCCACCGCGTACGAACGAACGCGTCCATTCCTAACCGATAACACTCTGAACTCTACTACATACCCGGATCGTCGACATGTAATTCGGGCACATTTATCTCCGCGATTACATAACTTCCAAGTACCGTATAACAGACGTTCACCCGTGCCGTTATGCGATTCGTTAGCAACAATAAATTGTGTTCGCGGGGCATCATTGTATTATCGCCACACCGTCACCTCTCCCAGCCTCCATTGGCGATCACCCCTTTCGATTCCAAGGAGATTTCGAGAGGTGGTCAACCCGCCGCGACGAAAATACGTAATCCGCATGGCAGACGCGCGGAATTCGGTTTCCGCGTAATTCTAGATTTTTATGAAGGCGCGCAAAACTGTGGGTGCACCACAAAGTGACGCTCGAATTTGCGTCAGCGCAACCGCTTTTGAAATCCGGCCAAAAGATACGTTTGTTTTATTTTGATCCGGTGATACCACGCGTCCGAATGGTTGTATCCATCACGGTCGCGCAAGAGTAAACACTTGGCGAGAGGCGGTTAATATTTCGTTCGGATATCGCTCTTTCAATTTGGCTTCCTGGTGAGATACATCATCGTCAATCGAGCGACGTACGTGTACGATCGCGAGCGAGGTGTAACTCGATTTCGCTCGGGACTTTGTTTCTCGTCAAACGCCACGCGTTTCGAGCGCGCCGTCGAAACGGAGCCAACAACGCAATCTATGCGCTACTGCGTCGCGACGCGTGGAAGAATGAAAATAAAGACGCGCGAATATAGCGGTGCGCGGGTACTCCTCGGTTGGCCGTTCTCCAATTACTTTTCATCGCGCCTTTATCTCCCAAAATCGTCACACGTTTCAGGTTCTCCCGACTCTACCTCGGCATTCGGAGTCGCAACCGATCGATTGACTTTTTTCCCGTTTGTTTCAGGGTTCGCATGGGTCACGCTAGCCACAAACGACTCCTATTCCTTAGGCGCGTTGGTCCTGGCGCACTCTCTGCGCCGGGTTGGCACCGCGCACGACCTCGCCGTTTTGATTACACCTGGCGTCACCGAAGTGATGAGGTAGTCATCACTGTCATTTCTCAACGCCGCGCGCACATGCATGTCGAGGAAAGTAGGATAAAACGAAAGGAATTTGAAGTCCTCGGCAACGCGTGCCGGTAATGCCGTTGGAGCGACAATCGATAACTCGGCAAAAAGACGCGTCTTCGCCTTCCGCGAGACGTTGTCGAGAAACGGACACAACCGAAGCCGATGAAAAATCAATTCTTGCCGCAGCGTAGACGGAATGAGCGTTGGCTTTCGTAAAGATCGTCGCGCACAATCCCGATTCGGGTAAAAATCGAATCCGAATTGCAATCGCTAGCGAAGGATTTGAAAGCCGCGAGAGCTTTTGGCATTGACTCGTAAAGTTCAAGTGCGATCTGGTTGCAACTTCCAACGCGCCTGTTTGCAAACACATTAGTTCGGAAGTTCATTCAACGAGATTATCGATAGAATAACCGCTAACGGAAATTCCTGAGACATTCCGGAACAGGTCTTTTTCCGCTTCATTTCTCTTCGGAATACGCTTATTCTCCGCGACTACGTGACCCAGCCTTATTATACAACTGAACTGAATTTGATAAGAGTTTGATTACGTCGATCCGCAAGGCGGACGGTTCGGCGTCTACATATACGTCGCGCGATCCTACAACTGGAATTGAACGAAATATTGTTTGTATGGTGTTCTCGCGCTAATGACCGATTCTTCTTGGGTTTTCGATAGGGAAAAATTGGCATCCGTCTTCACTTGCGTCCAGGAAGTAAATGTTCTCGATTCGAAGGACGAAGCGAATCTAGCACTCCTGGCTAGGCCAGAGCTCGGCATCACCTTCACCAAATTGCATTGCTGGAGGCTCACTCAGTACGAAAAGTGCGTTTTCGTCGATGCCGATACCCTCGTAAGTACTACCTCCGATTGTTATGATCACTTTGCGATAATTCCGGCGTTCCTCGCGATTCTTTTCTCTTTACCTACTCTTACTTTTTTCTTGTCACAGGTACTCAGAAACTGCGACGAGCTGTTCGAACGCGAAGAGCTGTCTGCCGCGCCGGACGTCGGCTGGCCGGATTGTTTCAATTCCGGTGTCTTCGTGTTCAAACCATCGCAACAAACGTTCGCCTCGATAACCGCGTTTGCCGCGGCTAAGGGGTCGTTCGACGGTGGCGATCAGGGTCTGCTGAATTCGTACTTTAGCGACTGGGCGCACAAAGATATTTCCAAGCACCTGCCCTTCATCTACAACATGTGCTCCACCGCGACTTACTCCTATCTTCCCGCTTACAAGCAGTAAGTGTTCGGAATTGATCGAACGCTCTCTCGAGTGTCGAATATCGCGCGTCTCTTCGCGAAACGCATCGCCGATGACGGTTGACACGTGTTTCAGATTCGGCGAAAATGTTCGGATCATCCATTTCATCGGATCCACCAAACCGTGGTTGCAATACTTCGACACCCAAACCGGTATCGTTCAGCCACCGCAAAATTGCAGCCATTTGCAGCCGCTCCTGCAGATGTGGTGGAACATATTCTGCGAGAACGTGCATCCCCAACTCTCTCCCGTTATGGTGAGTTTACTTATACATTACGGCGATCCGACGACGACACCTCGTTTCGCGTCGTTACGCCGCTATCGATAGCAACGAAACTCGCTCTTAGTATCCGACGATTGACCTTTTATATCAGTTTTCATCTGTGCATCTATCAATTTTACAAGCCGAACAATCAATTTGGATTTGCTAACGCAGGCTGTCACGAGGTAAGAATTACGAGGGAATCGTTGTACTCGTTAGCATTGTTTTTTTCCTCTTATTCTCCTTCTTTCGAACGAACGTTTAGCGTCGTAAATTATTTCGCGGTTCGCACGCGCGCGCGCGCGCGCGCGAGCACTGATCTTATTTCACGAAGTATCTTAGGCCTATAGACGTATTATTTAGCTACCGCGTTTATATCGCAAAGAACGGCGTTACGCGAGGATGTTCGCGCGAGTATGGCCTACGTGGCTCTATAACGCGTACGAATAATCCGAGTGGTTCGATAGACTATTCGTTTTTTTTTTTATTATTATTATGCACTCTCTCTTATTTGGAAACCTATAAGTCATGTCGAATGTACTTTGAACCCTTGTCACCTCCCCGAAACTCCTATATTGTTGTTGTTTTGCACATTGGCGTTTGGTGTAACACCTTTCTTTGGGATGTGTCCAGGGGGTTCAAGGTATATTCCTTTTTTTTTAATCTTTGCACTTTATTTCTCATTTTGTATATTGAAAGCTGTATTAACCCTTCGGAAATATTATTTTAATCAATAACAGTAACTTACCGTTTCCCTCCGATCGGGAGAGGAAACAGCATCGTTGCCGTCGCACGCGTTTTTCTCAGCTAATCCACTAATTATCGCCGAGGCCAGCTAACGCGAAAACCTGCTGCGCTTCATTTGTGTTTGTTTTCTCTTTGGCCCTTCTCCCGAAGCGACTAATCATTCATTGATACAGCTTTTAATATACGTGTCTACGGCTATTCATCTTGTTTTAGATTTTGGTTAGTGTCTATTTTTATGATTACAATTTATTGCGTATGGTATGCGAGCATGCACATGGGTACCAGTTGGCACAGTACTGCTGTGCGTAAACGCCATCATTCGATTGATTAATTTCGATGATTTATAACGTCCGTCGGGGAAATTTTGTTGAAGCAACATCCGCCATCCGATAAAGACTACATCCACTTTTGCGCGGTAGACGTCTAGTCACGACGCTTGAGTTAATTTTGACCAGGATGGCTTCGCAAACGAAAGTGTGTCACTGTTCTAAAAAAAAATAGACACTACCATTTTTTAGTTTGTAACTAACCTACTGAGCGTGCATTTTTCTGTTTTGGCATGATGCTTGCGTAGGCCAGCAGCACTTTGGCAACAATTTGGCACAAATTCACCCCTGTATCCTACACTTCTACTTTTTCGTCCTATCCCGTCTATCACGGCACAGATAACAGGACCGTAACGTACCATGACTGTTATCAACACTCGCCTGATTCACTTCACTGCGAAAGTGAAACGAAAGTACCGGACTTTAACGAATTTCAAGATCCGTGGGAGAATTATAATTCTGGAAGTAACAACGATGATCATCATTACCAACATAATCATCATCATCATCATCATCATCACCACCAACATCCTCATTCTCATCCACCACCGGAGCAAGAGCACGTATGCGATAATCCATCCGCACAAAATTTTCATCAACCTAGCGCCGAATATCATCATCATGATCATCAATATCACCAATGCGATTATCAAGAAAATCCAGACCATCGAGAGATCGAACAGAACCGTCACCATCACGAGGGAAGTCACGCTGAAAATTATGAGCAGGAGCAGCAGCAACATCAACACCAACATCACGCGCAATATCATCATCATCACAACGATGAGCACGTAGAGAGCCAGGACCATCAACGCGACGCGCAATATCATCATCATCACAACGATGAGCACGTAGAGAGCCAGGACCATCAACACGACGCGCAATATCATCATCATCACAACGATGAGCATCACATTCAGCACGTGGATAGCCAGGACCATCAACATCAAGGAGAAGACCATCGTCATTATTGTCACAATAAACACGATGAGCATTCTCATACAAATAATCATTCTGTAGAATATGAACCCTTTCAGACTAATGTACATGATAGTCACCGTAACGACGAACGTCGTATTAGTGGCAACGCGAACGATAATAATAATGATTGCCAAGAGAAGCATTGGCATAATGAACAGAATAATCAAGCGAATTATCATAATATAGGCGAGTGTAATAAAGAGACTGACGTACAGAGACGCAAATCCCAGTTCCTCACCCTACCTTGTACAGATCCTCAAAAAGTAGCAACGCAATCTGAACAGAACATTGCGGGGCGACTAGAAAATGGAGATGTAAGTAAATGTCCCGAACATTTTTTTTCTTACTTATCCGCAATGCCTCCAACGCGCATTTTGTATGTAACTGGAATGCGTATCGATGTGTCTTTGTGAAAAAGAATCGCGGTTACCGAAAAACGATCGTGTCTACGAACATATACTTACACTACATTTATACGCAATTTGGTACATAGTGCGTCCGGTATTATCTACGCATGAGTAAAAACACGAATCTCTCGATCGCAGTATACTGTCGAACGGTAGAAATAGCGACGCAATTAATTGAAGTTGAATGCTACTCTTGAAAAGCATTCGCACTTCACCCCTCCGTATTCCTGCAGGCCGGACTTGCGGGTGCCTTGGCGCAAATGACGCTGGGCGAGCCGAAGAGCCCGGGACAGGTGGCTTTAGAGGAGCACATGAGAAGACAAAGCTGGGAACAAGGTCAAATCGATTATATGGGTCGTGATAGTTTCGAAAATATCTGGAAGAAGATTTGCTCGACCCTCAAAATCACGCAAGAGCTCGCCCCACTTCAGGTATAGTTATTTCTGACGCGCGATTTTTCCTTCGGCCTCTCCTTTACGAACGAAGTCGCGGGAACGCGCGCGATGTATTATTTTTATTCGCAGGAGGAAGAGAAACCAGAGGATTCGGAGGTCAAGGCTTCGGCCCCGGTTGCGACCACCGAATTGGCTGGTATGTTGTATTGTTGAGAAACGCGTCATTGGGATCGAAAAATGGGGGGATCGAATAATCTAGCCTAGTTCGAGTTTCAGCAGAATATTAAGATTTTTATGTATTTCTTTGTACGCGTTCAATGTCTACCGTAAATCTCGAGATTTGTTTGCGCGACCGAATCGGTCGATAGTGAGGTTCGAACGAATCTAGTATACACGAACGTGAATGTAGTGTGGTTCAAATCGAATCGTGCTTTTATAATTATCACGTTGATCAATACTAGTCGTCGAGGACACTTAAAAAAAAATTGAATCAACGTGCTCGGCGATTAACTATTTTACAACTACTGTTTTGCGTTTTTGATTGTTCTTTTTATTCTTTCGTACTTGAGGCAAGCACGTGCTAATTGAACTTTTAACGTGTCACACGAGTTTGTACAACTATTGCGCCAAAGAAATGTTGATTATTACTTTAAAACATATTTATCGAGCGCTATTACTAATGTACTTTCATCGCGGGTAGTTGAAACATGAGTACTGTTGAAGGAGTTATTTTTGTTGATGCAGTTGATTAAATCTGAGTGTTTGACAGGAGCAGAGGACAGCAACTAACAGACCGCGGCGCCATAGCATTGCTGCGTCTTGTATTGTCGTTTTGCTTTAACGGGGTAAATATTTTAAGTGCTCACACTAAAAGAAAAAGTGCGATATCAGCCTCATGAAAAATTGTTAACCGAATTGTAGCGATTGTACGTTTGTACTTCATATTTTCACTCTTCGCGAAACACTCCGTGCGTCGACGAAACCTTCGCGAGTAAAAGTGATATTAAACGAAACCGTACAACAATATGTTACACGCATACCTAGCGAATAATCACGTCTAGTTAAAATGGCGTGGCTAATGATGACGTTCAACATTTTTTTATGAGCTGGCTTCATACGCGTATGTATCTAATATGACGCGTTAATTTTATGCCCTTGCACTGGTAATCAAATTGTTGGCATACTTGATTGCGTTATACTTCACCGCACGTTTCGTGTCTGCTTTGGAATAACCGGTATGCCTGCTGTAGCCTGAATCGTTTTTATGTACCTCTTTTCTGTTTTAAAAAAAAATAAATATAGCTCTCGGCGGATGATTCGAGTGGTTTATAGTAGTTCCTGCATTTTTGATTCTGCTTATTACGCATCTCGCATAAAAATTGATATCGGCTTCATCGCTCTCGTTTTATTAACAGCTTCACCATTAATCTCGAGCACGCTTCTACATACTATACCACACTGGCAAATGAAGAAGGATTACGAGATATGCATTCCATTCAACTTTTAACTATACATTCGATATTATGTATATACATATGCAACTTTCCTATGTATGCGTGACATACACGTAGCACACGATCTTATTGTTCATTTCGTCACTTATACAGCACTGTACGGTAGATGAAGCTATCCATATATTTTGTACAGTTACTTCTTTTTAACGTTCGTTATTTTATCGATATTTCACAAAGATCATTTTATTGCGCACAGAAAAAGAATGCATCGGCCGCGGGTGAATTCTTCGCAGTCTTTTTACACCGCGATTCAACCAGTCTCGTTTCTCGTAAACAACCCTAACGCGACGTTGTACATCGGCCAACTTTCTTCTTCCGTTCGCATATAGCGACGAGCTACGAAAATGCGATACCGACTATATTTCGTTAAAAATTGTTCAGCTGTAGCGAAAGAAGTTCCTGCAGAAGATCAACCGGCAGGATCGGCTGTACTTCCCGCGAAACCCGACTCTATGCAAGAACGATCCGTGCAAGTCCTTAAAGAAATTTCCAATCAACCTACACCAAAATTACTCGCGACGGAGCCCAGCAAATCCGTTAGCGAGAGTGTCGTCTCCGAACAACTTTCGCCGAAAATATCGCCCGTACAGATTCCCGAAAAGACTTCCGAAAAACTTACCAGTGACTCGGTGAAAGAGCCTTCCAAAGAAAAAATTGCGGAACTTTCCGTTCCGTCCGCGCCAGCCGCTGAGGTTCCATTGCAGTCCGAAGATCAAGGGACAGAAGCAACTACCGTCTTGCCACAATCTCTCGAAAAGCCGGCACCACCCATCGAGGAAGCCAAAGAAGTTGTTTCGCCACCTGCAGTCGCGGAGAAATCCAAAAAGCTATCCGCAGCGGAAGCTGCTCCTGTCCTTCCGAAACCTGCGACGATTGCGGCAGCTTCGAGTGCAATCGACAAAGATCCGGATCAAGCTCTTCCGTCGCAATCTGCACTCGTCGAAGGGACGCCGACGAAAGAAACCAATGTGACCTCCGAACTGGCCGTACCGGCTCCTGTCGAAACCACTGCAGCTCCACCAACAATACCACATCCGCTTTCGCCGATAGTAGCTCCTGAAATACCGAAGCCCGATGTAGCTATTTCCAAAGTACCGGCAATACCACAGCCACCTTCGCCAGTAGCAGCTTCCGAACCACCGAAAGCAGAGGTGGCTGTTCCCGAAGCATCGGTAATACCACAACCACCTACGCCGACAGCAGCTTCCGAGCCATCGAAGCCGGAGACGGCCACGCCCCCGACTTCTCTCGACAGTCCCGTACCGATCCAAGTGGCTGAATCCGTTCTCCAAGCGGATCTGAAAGAATCCGTTTCCGAAGATCCCAAATTGGTAACGGAAGAGGCAATTTCTTCGATGATCGCTCCGGTGCGAGAGATAGCTGCAGCCGTTTCAGAGACTCTGGTGGAGCCAGCGGTCGAGAAATTCGACACGCCTGACAACAAAATTGGCAATGGCATAGATGCGTCAATATCACCGGCTACAGAGGAAGCAGCGAAAAGTCTCGAGAAGACCATCGACGAGGCCCCGATCGCCAGAGTGGCAGCTGCTGCTCCTACACCGGAAACGGCGTCGTCTCCAACGGAGGTCGAAGCGACGAAGACGGCCGTAGCGAGTGCGATCGCGGAAACGCAGAAATCGACGGAACCCGAAATTGAACCGGCTGCCGACGAAGCCGTGGAGTCCCGAGAAACGTCGCCCGAAGAACCGTCGACCAAATCCGAATCGTCGTCTCAACCGGAATCCCCGTCGACGGAAGGGCCGGTAAGACCGGTCAGAGTGAAAGAATCAACCAAGACCATCCCTGGTACGCCGACCGTTACCGAAGCTACTCCACCGACGAGCCCTCCGATCGGTGCCGTGCAAGGCTTGGAGAGTCCTACGAAAACCGTAAAGAAGGTCACGAAGAAAGTCATAAAGAAGACCGGGTCCGAGGGTGAACCCGCGGAAGGAGGCGATGACGAGGCTTCCGGTAAGAAAGTCGTGAAGAAAGTAGTGAAGAAGACTGTCAGGAAGTCGAAGGACTCTACGGACGATGGCGGCGATCAAAACAGCAGTACGGCCGATAAACCTAAAAAAGTCGTCAAAGTCGTAAAGAAGACGACAACGAAGACCACCACGGACTCTCTCGACGTTGATAAGTCAGAACCGGAAACACCTCCGGCAGGTAGTTCTGAAGCTCCAGTCCCACCCAAGAGGAAAGGTAAAACTACGACCACTTCGAAAACGACAACCGCTACAAAATCCGATCCTGCGCCGTGATATATATACATACGTGGTGTGTGTATATATATATATATATACGGATTATACACAGAGATATATGTATATGTCCATTTCAAACTCGACAATAATCGCTAAGCACTTTTCTTAGCGTCGTTCAAAAGTTTCAAGTATTGCGTCACGTCGAATTTTATGGGATGATGTTTCGCTAGTCGATAATAGTTTTTTGATACTTTTAATAAATTATAACACGTCGCCGCTATGAATTCGAAATGATGCATCGTTTAGAGTTGTTAAATGGTACCACGCATTTTTGCTATCACGATTCGCTCGCACGCATTCTTATTTATATACCATTATATTCTCTCCTCCTTTTTATTAATGAAATATTATTTCACTGTAACATATCCAAGAGGGTCTGACTTTTGCTTTATTCCAATACACAATACACACAAGCATGCAAACCAGTGTGTGAATAGGATAAAGTGATACAATTCTGATCAACTTCGACTACGATTATCTCGTTATCTATGGACTTTTGGGGCATATCGATATAATACTTTTTTGAAGAACACATTCCGCTCTATAAAAAAGGTTGTTACCAATATTGGCAAAAACTTCACAGGTGACGAGATAATCGCGATCGAAGGCGATCGGAAATTGCCACTCTACCCTATTTAAAGTCCAGGTAGCGTGATTCCTACGAGTACGAGAGAGAGAGAGAGAGAGAGAGAGAGTGAGAGAGAGAGAGAGAGAGAGAGAGAGATCGAGTAAAGGGTGCTACGCGAGAGGGAAAGAGACGGCCTGTGCCTGCCCGGCTTCCACCAGAAGCGCGCGCGCGCTTCGGTGTATGTATTTACATTTTTTCTATCCACGGCGATAGCTAGACGGTGCACACATAGTTGCTTTGTATATCCCGTGACCAAACTTCGAGCAAGAGTTCACAACAGGTGTACGGAAAAGAATGGCAGGTGGAATTTGTTTAACCCTTCCGTTGCGGGATATTGGTTTTCGGGATTTGAAGGATTCGCGACCGCCGGATAGTCGCAAAAATCGTCACTCGGGGGTTTTCGGGGTCGCTGAATCCGAATCCGGAGTCAAAATTCAAAAATTCAAAAAGACGGACACAATATGGCGGATCGAAATTCGCAAAAGTGATACTTTTTCCACCAAAGTCATTACCCGGGGATTTTTGGGGTCGTTGAATCCGAATTCGAAATCGAAATTTTTTTAATATAAAATGGACATAACATGGCGGATCAAAATTCGTAAAAGTGATCCGATTCCTACCAAAGCCGTTATTCGGGGGTTTTTGAGGTCGTTTAATACGAATCCGAGGTGAAAATTTCACGAGTGGAAATAATGGATTCAATATATGACGAATTGAATTTCGAGGAATGATTCGGCTTTCGAAATATTGAATTACGGATATTAAAAATGATTTACTCTACGTAATCTTTCTAGGATTCACATTCGATACCTTTTTATACTCTTCAGAGGTATTTTATTTTTCAAATGTTAAGTGGTTTCCCGTAATTCCGTGTTAACCAGTATTCGGGACGCGAAAAAAGGTAAGGACTGCCGTTCACTTTCCCAATCGCGATATTCCTTCTTTTCGCACGTTACATTGCGCAGCGCGTTCTCCATTCGGACCGTCGCTTCCGCTCTCTTTGCAAACGGCGGATGCTGTTTGCTCGTTCTTGCGTATCCGACGTGCGCATACGTAACCCATCTGCATATCGCGCACGAGGCGTTTAGCATTTTTCCTGCGGAGCTCGGGCCCGACGCCACATTCGCGGCGAAGTCGACACAGCAAAGCAATTACCCGCGAAGTGGCACCGGATGCTTCGGGGCCAGACTAAAACGCAAAGTAGAGCGCAAAAAGCCGCCTCACGAATTTGTAATGAGCGGTTGCGAACAATGAATCCCCGCCGACGTTCTGGAACGGACGCGTCTTCGAGTTCGTCCCGTTAACGTCGAAATTTGCCAGCCAGATATCCCGAGAAAATAGACGCGGCACGAAATTCAATTTTGCGAAGCTCGCCGCATTTTGTCGCGTGTGAACTGCAATCGGAGAACGATTTTTTATCCTGTAGTCTCGCGGAAGGGATTTTCTCGGACGAGAGAAAACATAATTTATCTCACTCCGTTAACGGAGAGAACGCCGCAATTAAACACTCGGCATCGTTAAAGATGTAAGTGAAACTATAAGAATTAATGTTAAATATGCGTTTCTCACCCTCCGAATTCTCACGTCAGTCCGACAATCCATACCGCGCTCCGTATATTTCCCCTCTCCCGTCGAATCAGCGTAGCGCGCGACGCCGTCGACACTTCGAGAGATATGGCACGCGCTTCCCCCGCTTATCGAGAATTCGAGAGTAGGACAATTGATCGCGGATGTTATTCACGCTCGGCACTCTCCGCGGCGTAACGAGTCTCGCTCGAAATATACATATATACGAATTTCGGTGTTTCCATCAGTCGTGATGCGTGTGCCGTCGAAGAACGTCGATCACGTGCCGGTTCTTGCGACTGGAATCCATTCGTCGTATCTTTCTACGTGCGTTTTTTAGGGATCGGGTTAGAATCGTGCGGACTCTCGTTTCGTCTAAGCAATCCGTAATACTGTTCTAAATTCTCGCGCTCCACATTTTCTGTCTTTGGTTTTTTCCTCGCAAAGGGCCTGTTCCAGTTATTTTGTACGCCTGAAATAAAATGCTCCTTCACTCATGCATGCGATCTTTCTAATGAAGAATTTATACTTTTCGAGGAATCTCCTCTCTCTTTCGTTTCAATATTTCTTTTCCTGTATCATTTAAATTAAGTTCAGAACTCTTTTCGTCGAATTTAAGATAAATCGGAAGCGGCCTCTCGACAAATATTTTCACTTTCACGAGACAATACGAAATCACGAAGTGATTGAGAAATTCTATAAATTAAATCGAAATTCTCTAGAATCGACCAAGACCTTGACATCCACGGTCATCCGTGTCGAAACCAACCGACGCGTGGTTCCTTCTCATCGTCACGTCCCCTAAACAAGTCCGACCTTCCGGCAGCGCCAGCCCCGCTTCGCGACACTTTAATTAGACGCGAAACCCCGCTGATTGGCTTAACGCGGCCGCTTAATTGGACGCGCGGCGTTTGGACATTTTCGCGTCCTTATCTGCGAAACACAGTTAGGCACTTCGCCGCTTTATCCCGACGGCGCGGCCCGCGTTTAAGCGTTTTAACCGCGGTTCGGGCACGCACGTGCAAATGTACCGTAATCATAATTGTTTCGTCTAATTACTTTGGCGTGTACCCACGTTTCTACGTCTGCGCGGTCGCCGCTAAACACCGTCCGCGAGCGGCATTGTTTTTCCTCACCTCGGTCGCGACGTAGCGCCGGCTTTGCGTTCCGGATAGTTTTGGTGCCGCGTGAAATGCCAAAAAAAATCCGCGTTAAAAATCCTTCAGAATCGCCGGGAGAACGGCCGTTCTTCTTACTCGGATTCGCGATCGAGAGTCGTCAATCCACCTCGAGGTAATTATCCTCGCTCCGTATCTCGGCGGGAATTGTTATCGCGCATCTCGCCGCGGAAAACGAGAGTTTCAGATCGGCGTGGAATTTTGACTTCGCTTCCGCGAAGAGGAGAGACGCGCGCGCGGGTCGCGCGCCGCCGTTCCCCCGCGGCGAGCGCGACACCGAGAAGAGCGGGCCGCTCTCGTGGGAAAACGGATGCCCCGGACGCGGCGCGATACGAGAGGGACTCGGCGGAGAGCGCGCAAGGACTCAAGTACGCGAAAGAAGGGATTAAACCCCCACTATTAAATGTTTGATGGCAAGGCACGGGAAAGCGAGCCGACTACATTGGGGGCGTTCTTGGCATCCAGCCTCAGTCCAAGTCCAACATCTGCCAAGGTGGAGCTACGAGTAACCTGGACGAGTCCTTCCTCGCGGCGGCGGAGCACATCGCGGTATTTTTCAAGCTCGTCGCAGCGACGAGGCGAGCGGACGCGGTTTCGAGGAATAACTGGATTGTCCTTCGGCGCGCTTCGAAATCGCTGCTTTCGATCGGTGTTACATCCCGTAACGCGAGGATGCGAGGAAGGATAATTTGGTGTTTCGACCGGTCGGTGGCACGCGTAAGGGGGTGACGATAAATAATATTTGTATCGCGCGGAGCGGAGTGAACGATTTACCAGCTGATATTCACGGAAACTTACAAATCCGTCGACAGCGAATAACCAGAAGAAGGAATAAAGGAGACAAGATTTATCGATCTTCGACTTCGACTACGACGAAGAGAATTTTCGGAAAACGAGGGATAACCACGAAGAGAGCCGCGATCGACCTCGAAGGAAGCTTTCGACCCGTCCGATCGTTTCGCGGACTCGACACATTCGCCGGTGACTCCGCGAAGGAATTTCATCGCGAATATAAATATCCGGCATAATTCAACGGCCGTTTATGCAGTCGACATCGAATACCGTTCGGAGCGTCGAACGAGGTCGGATGGTGTAGCTGGAGAAAATCGCGCGATCCGGGACAATTACCTGCGGCGCGAGAAACAACGAGCGCCGACGATCTGCCCCGCAGATGCGTAACTGTAAACGAGCAAAACGTAAATCTCATATTAGAGGGAAGAGAGAGAGAGAGAGAGAGAGAGGGAGAAAGGCGTCGAACTCGCCATCGAGAAGACATCTCTGAATCCCGCTTCGAAAGTCGCCCGCGGAGAAGAACAAGGAGAAGAAGATACGCGGAACGCGTTCGCGCGCGAGGCGAACGCGACAAGAAGCGACGCGTTTAATTTGATCACAGATGCCGGGGTGATAAAAAAAAAAGAAGCCGCTAATCCCCGCGCGATCCGCCGCCGATCCGACGTTTCTTCGCGCCCGAAGAAATTTATCCACCGCCTCGGACACGCTTCCTCGAATTGGCCGCGCGATCCGCGGTTCGCTTTTTTCGTCGGGGCGTTCTCCTTCGAAAATCGGCTCGCCTCGATCTTTACGAGCGCGACTCGTGCGAGGGAAACGAGACGAGACGAGATATCTCGGCGAGTCCTCGCCGATCTCCGCGTTCCGTCGACGATAATCGCCGCGGGAGCTAATCCGAGAGATCGTCACTTATTCCTCGACCCCTCCGCGCGAGCGAATCGCCGGCTGACCGTGACCGGCGGAGCCATTCGTAACCGCGGTTACGACACGGTTATCGTAATCGGTTTCCCGCCGGGCGATTAATATTCGTTCGGAAGAAAGCGAATTTCGAAAACCGGTTCGAATCGTCCCGCGCGTTGCTCGATTGCCGCCGAGATCACGAAGAGGTGTTCGTTGGTTCATCGCTGTGCGGGGCAAGGAAGCGGTGGAAGAGATCAAACGTATCGTCTCGCCGAAAGAAGAACAGCTTCGTTCGGAGAGAGAGAGGGGAACAATTTTTGGGACAATTTTCGAAGGAGCGTCGATCACGCCAAAACGATGGACCCGTTCCGTCGAGAGGGAGGATCGATAGCCAGGTACTCTCGTTATAGTCATCGAGAGTGAAATATTCTCATCCTGCGTATTTTCGTGATCAAAAACAGACACTCTCTCCGATCAAAGAAATAGAACTTCTAATCTCTCTCATTTTCCCGCTTCGCGCTTCAGACGTGCGAAACGACAGAAGGCTTCGCCGCGATCCCGCCCCGCTCTTCGTCCCCCGGTGGATCCAGGTGTCACCACCGGACGCCGCTGATCCGACCACGAGCCGGAGTACCTTCGGCGAGGAGGGTAAGGCTGTAACAATGTGTACTCTCACTCCTTCGCACTCCCCTGCACGCCGATACGCGAGGAAAGCGAGCCCGCGAGGGACGATGCCGTTGCAAACGTGTTTACAAACGTCCGACCTCCTTCGCGCTCGGCCACGTTGGTCCAGGACCGGTTAGCACCTTTCTCGAGTGTCAATAGCATTCGGTTTCGAGCGAGTCGACGGAGGGGGGTCCCGCGTCGTTCTCTCTTTCCAACTCGCCAACTGGTCCTCGCTGATCGTCGATCGCATCCACTCCGCCGCGTCCAGGCTAACGATAGGCGTGCGCCGGGGTCTAACGGTCGCGGCGGAGCGGACAGCAGCGAGCGCATGCAAATCCGCGCTGCAGTCTCCGATAGCGGGAATCTCCGGCGCCGACTTATTCGGAGCGATCGATCCGCGGCTCTCGTAGGCGACGCGGCGCGGGCCGCGCGTTGTGTCGTTAAGCGGGTCAGCGGTTGCGTCGACGTTTCAACGGGAATGTTTCCTGGCTCGCGAACACCGTTACCATCCCAAAACACGAATCTAATTCCTCCCGCGTGTGCGTGTACTAGTCGTGACGCCTCGCGGCGGCAGTCGTATCGGCGGAGGACGGGATCGAGCGATTTTGGAATCAACCCTTTACCGTTTCGGGCTTCTTGGTCGGGTTGTACATTTACACGATTAAGACTATTGAACGATTTTCTTCGTTTTCTTTCTTTTTCGAAAAATGAAAAAGATTCGCATCTTTTTTCTTGATCCAATGATAAATAGTAGCTTGTAGAAAATCGGAAATGTTGGATGAAATTGAGAGAAAACGTAAATAAAAGCAATCGGAGTAAAATTGCAATAAAAGGAGGGAGGGAAAAGTAAAAAAAAGTGAATATACCCGAGAGAGATACGCGGATGCATCGGTGCACACGCATCGATGCACACGCACCGATTGATCGGCGAGTCTCGGCGAAGAATTGCGAAGTTGGGAAATCTTTGAAAATGATATGGACATCGCAAAAGATTTGTGATGTATACTTTCATGCGAGGGCTGTCCCGGTAACCGAGGGATATGCATTATTGTGCAGCACGAAAGTATGCCGCGGGACGCCTATTTAAAGGTTGAATAAAACAGGGGACGAGTCAGATTGTGTACGGGTGGTACGGCGCGTTCGCGTTCCCGCGGGGGTAGTTCCGCGGGCAAGAGTCTCCCACTCGCGTATGCAAATGAATGATGTTGGTCGATGCTCGCGTTGTGACTGCTATAATCTTCTTCCCCGCGACGGACTCCGCTCGGCCAGGCCGCTTAAATATATCATGTCCCGCCGCGCAGTCGGAACTAGAGGCACACGTATACTTTTCCACTCGTTTTCCTCGACGCGGCTGGCGCTAGCGTGTGTATCTCGGTTCCGACGCAATGGAGGGGATTCCTATCGAGACTATTCCTACGGGGAAGGAAATGATTTCGCAGCCTTAGCAAAACTAGGTTTTGCTGGGAACTTTTTGCCATCATGACGAAAATATTATTTGTGGCGACAAAAGGTATGTTGAATGATGGTAAATGTAACTATAATACAACCGCAGTGACATATTTTTCGGTAAAAATATTTACTATGCCAGCAAATTGTTTTATTTATTATTACTGGACATATCTTTTGCGATGCATAATATTTTTGTCACGATGACAAGAAATTCTCTGCAGAAACCTAGTTTTGTTAAAATTGGAAAATCCTTTTTTCCGTGTATCGACGTAGAATAGGGGAGAGTTTCCTATATTGAACCGGTACCTAAATCGAACCTCCTGGCTATTTTAAGTAAATGAGCATTTCCACGTCATCTGTCAGTAGAAATTCAAACCTTAGTACCGGTCAGTACGCCTTGGCGTCTTTTCAATTTTTCGCAAAAATTTAAATCTCTGAAATCGATCTGTCGGCCACCCTATTCGATGTATTTTTTCACGCTGATTCCGAAAATGGTAGATATCTCGAAGGAAATATCGGTGATTTCATGTACCAGAAAATTATTTTTCTCACGAAAAATCATCGATATTTCGGTCTTCATTTGAGATATCCTCGATGTACCTATAATTTTCATAATCAGCGCGAAAAAATACATAAGATAGGATGGTCGAGAGTTCAATTTTTCGCGAAAATTGAAATCTCTTAAATCGATCTCTCGACAACCCTATCCGATGTATTTTTTCACGCTGATTCCGAAAATGGCAGATATATTGACGATATCTCAAAGGAAATATAAGATATCGGTGATTTCATGTATCAGAAAATTACTTTTTTCACGGAAAATCATCGATATCTCGGTCTTCCTTTGAGATATCCTCGATATATCTATAATTTTCGTAATCAGCGCGAAAAAATACATAAGATAGGATGGTCGAGAGTTCGATTCCAGAGATTTCGATTTTTGCGAAAAATCTAAGGGGTATGCCTTAGATTTTTCGCAAAAATCGAAATCTCTGGAATCGAATTCTGGATCACCCTATCTTATGTATTTTTTTACGCTGATTCCGAAAACCACAGTTATCAGGTCCATATCTCAAAGGAAATGTGAGATATCAGCGATTTTATGCTCGGAAAAACAATTTTTTCATAAAAGAATCATGGATATCTCGGTGTTCCTTTGAGATTTCCTCAATATATTAATGATTTTCGTAATCAACGCGAAAAAATACACAAGATAGGATGGTCGAGAGTTCGATTCGAGAGATTTCGATTTTTGTCAAAATCTTAAGCGCTGATTCCAAAAATCGTGAACTTATTGTTGAAATCTTAAAGAATCGTCGAGATATCGATGATTTTCCATGAAAAAAAAATATGCTCGTACATAAAATCGTTAATATTTGATATTTCCTTTGAGATATAGTCAATATAAGGGTATACATATATGTCAATAAGTGCAGGATTTTTAGAATCAGCGCTTAAGATTTTGACAAAAATCGAAATCTCTGGAATAAGTAGAAATGCTCATTTACTTAAAACAGCCAGGAAGTTCAATTTAGGTACCGGTTCAATATAGGCAACTCTCCCCTATATTTCGATTAAAATTGCGCTCCTTCGAAAAATCCTTGTTAACGACTCGCGTTTACGTTTGCCGTTTACCGTTGCTTTCGTAATCCTCGATCGTCGGCCACTGCTGGAAGCTTCTCAAACGCACGCGGAAAGAAAAAGTCGTAGCCTCTTTATAAAGTTTTTGGTCAATTTCGCCAACAAGGCCAACTCATTATTACGATAACTACAGTTTCAGTAAAAATGGCAAGAGAACTTATAGATGTTGTGCAAGTGTCGCTGTAATTTTTCCTAAAATTGTAATTATCGCAATGGCAAATTGGCCTTGCCCCAAAATTAACACCACGCATTTTGTAAATACTAACATACAATTTATATTTTTCCGTGCACACGCACCACGTTTCGCACGTGCGATCTAAACGACGCGTGGCCAAGTAGACGGATGAACGTCGGAAAGAGTTTTACGAGCGAGAGTGCGAGCGACGTTAAAGGACATCCTTCGTTAGCTCGCGCGTTATTTAAAGTACGTCCGTTTGTTCGCACCGGACGGACACCCGTAAACGTTGCCACGAGAAGTTCCGCTATGTCCCAGATAGAGCAGCGAGCCTTCACGATTCCGGGACAACATCGCGTTCGGTTATTAAAGTGACGCGGAGTTGTGTTTGCGGCCCCTATCTTTTTTTGGTTGTTAGAGCGCGGTGGCCGGAAGTGGCGTCGGCGTAACGCGTCGCCGTCGCGTAGCGTAGCGCGCGCGCGCGCGCGCTCTCTCGGGGCTCGGCGCGAGTGGATATTTAGCGCAGCGCGTTTCTCGCTGTACGAGAGACGAAGGAGAAGAGGAAGAAAGAGGAAGGACCGGTCGACAGACGCGGATCCGGGAAGGACGGATTCGATTACAGAGTCGCTCTGTTTCGCGGCGTTGCGGCACGCATAAATCTGCCCGACGATCATCGGGATCGACAGCCGCGAGATGCGCTCGAGAGCGGCGCATCGATCTATATTGGTGTAAGCGCGGTGCTGCCACCGCGCTACGTCGATACCAATTTTCACATTTGCATTGCGCGAATTCTCTCCGAGTTCCCCGCGAGACTCGTAGCCCACATAGTAAATGAGCCTCGGATGTATTCTACGTCTATTTGCGCGTGCGCAAACGTATATCGCTGTACAAATGGCTACGGCATAGGAATACGCGAGCGAACGACCAGCAACGAAATAACGTTTCTCGGATAACAACACTTTTGAAGCCACTTCTCAGATTTCCTATTTCTCCGGGGCACGGTTTTTCTGAACCCGCATCTCTCTATAATTGCCACGCATCTCTCGACCACCTCGTATATAATTATGGTTTTTATAATATTTATCCCCCCCGAGCCCTTCGCCTTTTACCTACTCTCTCGAAACCTGATCTACTTATCGTTCCAAGGGCCAACCGGACGCCCGAGGACGACCGGCGATTCCTCGCCCCTCCACCCCTCGTCCACGACAAAACGGTCCCCGACTAAGACAACATCCCGAGACACTGGTTCAAGGACCCGGGACCCGATCAGGCCGCATTTTTCTCTTCTTTTTGACTCCCCTCGCCTCACCCACTTCCCGCCGGACCGGCGGCCAAGGTAAAGGCAGCCACCGACTTAGCATACGCACGCACGAAGGTTATTCAACCCGAGAGTGTAGCCGGGCACCGGAGTAACGGTTTGGACGCGGACCTCGCGGAGGAACGTACAAAGGTGGCCATAAGCACTCAGTCAGCCGTGCAGTCGAAAGATCATCGTCTTCTTTGCACGAAGCATCGGCACTTGCTTCGCGGGTCCGCTCGGGAAGTGACGTTCTTTTTCGTGGGGAGGACCGCGCGCGTTTTTTTCCGCCGTTCCGCGTGTATAGCGCCGCGCGAAAAAAAAGTCTCGACGTCTTTCGAGGCGCGCGTGGGAGGACTCGCGAGTTCATTTTTTTCCGTATCGTTCGCCACGTCGGGAGGCGAGGTTCGTCGCAACGGTGTGTTTCGGTCGATGGGAAGTTCGTAGCCGCGATTTTTTTTTTTTTTTTTCGTAGATCAGTTTTCTTTCGAGCAAATTGGCCGATATATCGCGTACGGGCGATCGTTATCATCGCGCGTGTGTTCAGTGCTCGGATGTTTCACTGAGACGACAGGCTGGATATTTATAGGTGAGTTTTCGATTTAATTCGCGAGGTAAACGAGATTTCTTTGTCTCGAGGTTCCATTTGTCCTCCGTATCGATAAACTTCTATCGCGATGACGGATAGGTGCTATTGGCAGTTTATTCAGAGAGCATATAGACTTTACCCGGAGAAGAAATTTAGACATCATAGAGCAGGCGAGATGTTTAAGGCTAATTTTGTTTACGGAGTTCGAATTCAAAGACGTTTCTAATTTTGATTCGACTCACGCGTGAATCGCATACGAATAGATTAAACCGAGCCACTCCCAGTGACCGATCCTACGAAAAAAAAAAAAAGAATATACATTTAGAGCAAGTTTCACCTCGATATCTTAAACGAGTTCATTAAAAAATAACTTAGACGACAAAATATTAAGCCTCGTCGAGTCGCCTACGTCGCGATAAGCCCCACTTTCGAGCTTCCATGGCTTTCGAGGAAATTCGATCTCGTTCGACAGCCGGAAACGGTTAGATTTTAATCGACGACGCGCCGTGCGAGTCAACCGCGCGCGGATGTAGTACAGTGCGCGCGGGCGACTTCCTTTTTCGTTTCTACGTCGTGCGATTCGTTTCCGAGTCGGGTCACGTGGCGAAACGAAGCGAGCGCAATTACAGCCCCCGGTATAATTGACCCGGATGACCGCGATCGACAATCGCCAACACGTCGCGCTATTAAATCTCTGCCGAACGCGCGGCAACAGCTCGCATCCGCGCGGTACCGCAACGCCGCGCGGAGAGTGTCGACGATCATCGTTCCGGAAACGAGGAGGCCTCGCGATCCCCTGCGGTGTTATCGGCCTTTGCGGGCGTCGTTGATCGCGCGATCTTTAAGGGGGGCAAACGCGTGACGGAGAGGATCTCGCGGAAATCGTCGATCTATCGCCGCTGACGCTAAATCGTCAGGTGCAGCTGCACCGAGTGACGTACACGGCAGTAGGGCGGGTTGCCGATCGCAGGGGCCACCATGCACCAGTTCCGGTCGCGCGGCTCGGTGCTCGCGAACGGTAAATAAGCCCCTATCGGCGATCCACTGGTTTTATCGCGACGTATACTTCGGAACGTCGACTCGGTATAGTTCTGGATGATGATTCGCGCATTGTTCAGCCTCGAGCGCTTCTCGCACTCCCTTGAATCGACCGTGGAGAACCGTTGTTGCGTGGATCCGTAAAGCTCAGCGATGCGCGCGATGTATTCCACCGGATTTGGCTCCCTGCGACTTCTTTCTCTTCCCAGACTTGGAAAAAAATGGCTGGCTTTTGGAAAGAAATTCTCATCGAACGAAGAGATCATCGCCGCAGCAGGGCGCTACTTTACAGACTTTGGGGCGCAACGCCGTCTACTAGAAAAGTCTCGGACTTTTCACTCTGCGCTCTCGTATAACATATCTTTTTCCCAACGGAATCAGAGTACTTGCCGGGTTCCCGTGCGACGGTTCGAGAATGTAACGTTTGAACGCGCGCGTGTCTAATGGCCGACGATGATTGGTCGACTTTCGCCACGGCTCGTGGGCGTCGATCGCCCCGATGCGCAAGCGTTGGTCCTTCCGTGTACCTCTATCCGCACTTGCGCTCGTACGCGGCGAGATGCACGCGACGCGTGGAAAGCTCTGAGGCTCGCGACATTCGGGTCCCGTTAGGGGACACGAATATGAACGAAAAATGACAACGGTAAAAAAACGCGTCTAGCGTCGGCTCGAAGGCAATTCGTGGAACGTGCGAATCGCGGAATTCGCTTCAACTCCTTCTTCGATTAATTCGTCGTCGACGAACTTTCTTACGACCGCGGCCAGCGGCGAGGATGTCGTCGCGTCGTCGATAGCGGCGGAACAAAAGGCTCCGATCGGAATCGATTATCGTCGACGCGATCGATCGGGCCGCCAGAAATTAAGCGAATAACGATGCTCCTCGCGTCCGAACCGCGCGCGCGCGCGCCTGTCCTCCTCTCGCCCCGCCACCGTTACGTCGCCCTCTCGCGCTCCGTCGATCATCCTCTCTTCCTTTGTTTTCGACGCGCGACGAACTTCGCGCATTCTCGATCGCGAATTCCGCGCGCGCATCGACGTCCGATGATCGGTCACGGCGCGCCACGGCGAATACCAACTAGCTCGGCGATCGAGTCCTTGGTCTCCGAGTGGACGATAAAAAATTCACGACATGCGGGAGTTCCGTCGAGAGAGTTGCGTCGTTCTCGCATTTTTATCTTCCCGGAGAAACCGATTTTCGAGGCTGCCGCGCGATCATTCCCGACGGTACGCATATGCACGCGGGTCGAAATCGGGTCGCGGTCGATTCCGAGCGCAGCGCAGGGTTAACGCGGGTCTTTGAGCGGTTTCGTCATCCGCTCGACGCGAGACAGCGGACGTGCGCGCGCGTCGGCGGTACTATTTTTTCATTTCTGTAGACCGTCGACATCTCGTTCGCGCGAGGTCGAGCGGTTTCGAATTCCTGCGGTGTTGTTGTCGCGGCGGATCGTTGTTTTTAATCGTAATACTCTTTTATGCTCGTACGTGCCCCGACCGACGAAGCGGTCGTCGAGGTTTGAGTCATCGGGTGGAAAAGAAAAATTGGAGAAGCAGGTCCGACGTCGTTGGAAGCGACTTTTAGCGCGTCGTTGCGCTTACAGGACAATGGAAGGTTTTGGCCCGTCGTGTATCCCGTTGGATCGAACGGTATACGATCGGAATAAAACAGTTTCGCGATCGATCGTATCTTTGATGCACGCGCGTACATAATAGGAACTATTCCGCGAACGATGCTCGTAACGCGAGCGCCGAGTCGTCCGATGGATGGAATCGGATCATCTGGTCCACCGATTTCCACGTACATAATTCTACGCGTTCTTCTGACCAGCGCTTTCTCGGCTTCAAGGTAGGGTTGAAGGTAGACCGCTTTACGATCGACGTGAAACGAAACGGAGCCGAGAGAGAAGTTGTATTTTATACTCGGAAATAGCCGCGGTATTATTCCAATTTCATGTTATTCACCGAGGTAGCCGCACTCGAGCGCGGCTGCGTTCTCGAGGAGTCGTCGCGTCTCGAACGGTGCCGATATTGTCGGGTTTCATTCGTCTTTGAGACGCGCCATTTCGATCGACCGATTTCTGCACGATTAAATCAACGAGTCTCTCCTTCCGCCGTTCTGTTTCAGCGAGAAAATGCGACTGAAGCTGCTGACGGTCGTGACGGTCCTGCTCCTCGTGGGACCCAGCAACGCCAGGCCCCAGAAGACGGGTGAGTCGAGCGATCTGCCTCGTCTCGATAATTCATTATCTATACATTTCCCGAGACCAAAGGTGCTCGCAAAGTGTCGCATTCCGCGCAACGGTCGCGTTCCGAAGCGCGAGAAGTCCGCGATCGTGCGTGCACGCACGCACGCATGTAAATAACGGACGGGGTGGGTCGAGGGTGTGGGAGGGCTCACGTTATCGCGTGACCGGTGTGGGCGTGAAAGGGTGGAAACGACGGGAGTCGCACACGCGCCGTAGATCCGTACACAGACGCAATCGGAGCAACGGGGAGAAGGTCGGAATGAACGATCGCTTTTTCCCCTCTGTTTACAGCGGCGGCGTTGGAATCCCCTCAACCGGACGCAGCGAGGAGCGCTACGAAAGAATGGAGACCGGTGCCCGATCCCGTCGAGTCGACGAGCGGGGACGCCGGCGACGGCGTCGCCGTCAAAAGCAGGTACAGCGGGCGCTACGAGTATCCCTACGACGGTACCGATTCGGCGTCTAGACGCGATCGTAGAATAAGGCTAGGCGCGGATGGCGCGACCTCCGGAAACCGCCGTCGCGGTCTCGATCGCGGGTCGGGGCTCGGCGATGCGACGACCGCAGGCGGGACGACGGATCGCGGCTATCCGATTACCGGTAACGAGTACGACGACCGCGAAGGCGACGACGGCAATCGCAGAAGCGGTGAGTATCCTTACGCGGAGAGAACCGGCGGATCTCCTCTTCTTGGCGTCGGCGGCGAGCAGATGGGGGTCGGGTCAAACGTGACTGCGTTGAATCGGACTTCGAGGTCGAGCGATCTCGACTCCGCGAGAGCGATCCGCCGCGAAACCGGGGACTCGCGCGAGGTCGAGATTCGCCGGCCGTCCGCCGAGACGAGGACTTTGAATTACGTTAAAATCGCGCCGCAAAGGACGGAGCACGCCGCGCCGATCCTCGAGAATCGTCGTCCCGCCGCGACGTCAACCAAGGGGAAGGTGACGAACTACGTGAACATCCTGCCGAATTACGGGGGCTCGCGGAGAAATTGGACGAAGCCGTCCCTTCACGGGACCGATGACAAAGACGAGGTCGAGGCGAACGAGAGCGACGTCGAGGGCGATTACGAGAAGGTCGTCACGCTCGAGCCTCACGTCGACGCTCATTCGATGTATATTCCGAATCTCGTGAAGCACGGCACGAGCTCTGGCATCCTCGCCGAGAAAGCGGGGAGTTCGTCATTCGCCCGTTGGAATTTCACGGGGAACAGGATCAGGATAAAGCCGAGCTCGACTCACTCGATGCCTGATCTGCCGGTGGAGAACTGGCCGGCGAGCATGGCGAGCGAGGATAAGACGGCGGTGACCGGCGATAACGCGATTACCACGAAGAACAGGGTCAAACTTCGACCCGATTCCAGTCTGGTTCCCGGATTGAACCTGAAGAACTGGCCTAACGAGGGTCTTCAGAATATACAGGATCTCTTCGACTACGAGAAGTACACGTCGTTTCACGACGAAGACGATTCCCAGATGTTTCACGAGATGCAGAAGAGGCCAAGCTCGAATTCCAACCGGAAGCCGCCCGTCTTGGTCTTTGAGAATTCCCTGCCGCCCGAGATACCCACCGGGGTGAAGGGGCCCGGCGTTATAACGATTTACGATCCGGTATCCGTTTCGGTATCGGAACCAGGCTTCCAGGAGATAGATAAGTGGCTGAAGGTGCCGCCTTTCGCTTCGAATCAGAGCTACATGGTCGACGAGTACTCGGAAAAGCCTCTGACGAACAATTTCGAGTCGGTTTTCGCGAACTTCGAACCTAACAGACCGCAGAGACCCACGACGAACGACTTCGACTCGGTCTTCGAGGATCTCGGCTCTGGTGGACCACCGAAGCCTTCGAGCTATGAGAACGCAACCGAAGACGACCCCGTCTCCGAGCAAGAGTTGTTTGAGAGTTTGTACGGGTCCAACGATGCGAATAACGATTCTCCTCAGGGTACCAAGGTCGACGATGAGCCGATTTATGTACCTATCAAGACGAAGAGGCCGATTTACAAACCCACTTCTCAAGTTTCGCAGAACATGGTTGTGCATATACTGAATCCCAACCCGAAGAAGCCAAACGTGACCTTGACGGAGACTAAAGTACCCCAAAAGAACAAAATCACTAGTTCGAACGGATCGACGGCATCTCCAAAGCCTGTGACACCGTCGAACGTTCCAGGACCGGAAGTGATGTATAGCGATTGCCCTACGATTCTGATTAACTCCTATACCAAGGTGAACAATACCGTACAGGGCAAGGAAGGCTGTACCGATTTAAACATTGTCATAAACTCTCACGTGCTCAGCACGAATGTCTTCAAGCCTTCCAACGACGGTCCTGATGTAGCTTCTGCCGGCGACAAGAGTCCGAATCAACCTCAGAGCGACTACGTTCAAAACGACAATGAATATTATTTGAATAATGGAATAATCGACAAGTATGGTACTGGTTACCATGAGAATCCTGCAGCTGAACCGGGATTCTCTTCGGGATCCTACGCTGCTGGAAATTACGACGACAGCTATGGAGCATCGCAGCCTTCTTACGATCCCGGAGCGTATCAGGATAATTATTATACCGACAAACTCCAGAATCCCATTCAAGGGACTGCAGAAGACGATGAGCCCGCCTACGAGGTCTTCCAAAATACGAATATAGAAGTGGACCAAACTCAGAGTCTGGCTCCGCAGAATGTGCTTTCAGACTCGAATGCAGCGGCTGATGATTCGATCACGGGTTATCCAATGGCTGATCCGGTATCCGATGTTGCATCGGTCGGAGTGAGTCCTGCGGCGGTGCCCGCGGATGCTGCTGCACCGGTTGGCAATGCGATTGCACCGGCTGGCACGGCTGCTTCTGGCTCTTTACCTTCGATCCCTAATTTCGGTGGTACTTTGTCGTCACTACCCGGGCTGGTCGGCAACGTCGCTGGTGGAAATGGTGGAAGTGCCGGAGCTGGAGGTCTCGCGGACGACGACGACGACGATGACGATGACTTTGAGTTGACGCCTGTAGGTCTCCTGGATTCCATGACTTCCTTTCTCACCTACTTTACCTTCCTGAATCCACTTAACTACGGGTTCTACGGACTCACCTTGGCTCCCCTGGCTGTCGTAGCTGCCGGGGTCTTCGGGATCGCCGCCGTGATGTTTCCTTGGGCCTTTCCCGAAATCCTCGACTTTGGTCGGGCCGCCGCCGACAAGGTCACGATCAGATTCAGACCGAGCCTCGAAGAGGTGGTCAAGCAGTCGGTTCATAAGTATAGAAATTGGAACGATTGGAAGAGCAAGAGGAAGAAGAAGAAGAGATGAGGGAAAATGTGTGCGAGGGTTTGCGAGATACTCTTTTCAGGATTCTCGTATTGCATTGGGAAAGGGATAAAGGGATATAAGAGAAAGATGAAGACGGAGATTTTTTTGCAGGAAGATCACTTTTTTTTTTTCGTTAATTTATTGTATAGGGAAGTCGATTTATCGATGAAGATGACATCGATTAACTCGGTTTATTCCTCATTTATTAATTAATTTTGAAATAAAAAAATAATTTCCCTTATTGGCATTCCTATCCACACCCTTAATGACCTCTGTAACTTGATTCGCTCGTTACATGGTCGGCTAAGCAGGGTAGCTAAACGTTTTTATAAGATGTAAGAGTAAACTGATAGTAGATCATCTACTCAGTAAGTATTATTAATCTACGGAAGTAAGTATTTTATGTAATAAGATACTAATCGCGCGATACTCGAGCGAATTTCTATTCATTTTATGGAACAATTTGGAAGACCTCCTCTTTGTAGAAATCTAATTCCATCGTTTATTTGTTTGTTTACTAATGTGAACCTTCATAGCTCCAGTAAATATAGTTTCAGGGCATTGTGTGTACTGATAAAGACATCGGTGCATCATGTGTACTTATTAATAAAATCATTGGAAATCAGAAACATATCGTGCGTTATTGTTCGTATGTGTACTCGAATTAATATATTTAAGTAGAACTAGTATCATACTCTTAATTATTGTAGAGCACTTTTACATGATTCCGCATTTTGAAAATTATCATCATTAAAAGAAAAATTATCTTTCCTTCCTCTTCATCCCTTATATTTATTTCCCTCGCGTAAGCATTATATTTCTTGAATCGCAAAATAAATGTTAGTCTGGAAAAAGCCAATTAAAATGTATTACGTTTCGTTTCCTGAAATGAAATATTAACATCGATATTTTAATTTAAAAAAAAGTATTAACATCAATATCTTAATTTAAATGGTTATATATATAGGTAGGTATTTATCTAACATATTAAAGTAGAATATTACGATGCTTCTTTTAATGACGGCAAATAAAAATGTAGTACTATGAGCAGTAAAGTTTAGTTTACAAAAATAGAATAGAATCTGTCTATCACATATCACCATGTATATAACATTTATGCTATCGCGGCTATAAAATAGGATCCGTGTTTAACCACAGGTTTTTAATTTCAGACTCGAACTTCCCAAAGTGCAACGTGATGTAAAGGACTTCAACGTAATGGATCAATCTTTGCGAACGGTCGCCACTCAGCTGCTCAACGTGACGAACTCTGAAGAAGTCCTCAAGGTTGATGATAAGAGCGGGGCCGTCAAGAACGGCGATCTCGCTTCGAACGTCGTAGCCACCGGAAAAATAGAAAAGGTGAAGAAAGTCGTGAATGTCAAGGAGAACTCGAAGCCGGACGACAAGAGTTCATTGGCGAAGGAGATGAATAAGGAAATAAGTAATTTAGAGTCAATGGGCGTCAGTTTCGGTAGACCAGTCAACTCAAAATTCGGTTACTTCGAGCCTGGACATCCAGGTCAGGCTATGGCTATGACAGAAGAGGAACTGGAGAAGGAGATGGCTTCGACTAGGCTCATGACCGCTTACAAGAATCAACAAACCACTTCCGGTGGTATTTCCACATGGATTCTCTTGAATCCTCCTTCGACTACACCGAAAACTTCATCTGGTCAGGATAAAACCAAGCCTGAAAATGATGTGAAATTTCAAGTGAAGCCGACGGCTTCCGTGGAGAAGAGGGTTACGAAAAACGAAGAGAAAGTGAAGACGACTACCGAGAAAGTGGTGCAAAGTAACGACAAGCAAAGCACGAACAATTGGAAGAAGACTACGACGGCGAAGCCAGAGAAAGTGTCGCAAAATTCGAGCAAACGAGAAAAGCCTCCAGCGACTTCCGGTACCACGACTTTGAAGAGCGCCAATACGACCTCGAAGAACGTTAATTCGACTCCGAAAAGCGTTAACACGATTCCTCCTACTGTTCAAGAACTGAAAGAGAGTCCGACTACACCGAAATCGATAGCCACAACGAAGAAGACCGTCGCTTCTAATCATACGTCGATCAAATCAAAAGTCACCCAACCTGCTACAACGAGACCATTGATCACGAAGATCGTGAAACCCAATTTCAACAGGCCGAAGCCACCAATCAAGACAACTACGGAGAAGCCTGAAGCCGAAATTCAAGCTGCGACCCTCAAAGTGGAGAAGGTGACCTTCAGACCGGTACAGATGATTTCAACGCCGAAGAACGACCTCAAAACGGACAGGCCGATGTTCATCACCAAAATAAAGGCTTCGGTTTTAACGGACGTGCAAAATCCCACGACTCCTATCGTCACGATGACGACCACTCAGAAGACTACAAGCTCTAATTTCTCCGGCTCCGATCTCGTTGAGGTTCCAATTAAAACGAGGCCACAGCCTAGCAAGGTCAATAACGTGTTGAAGGTTCAGTTGAAGAAACCTGTCGACGAGGGAACAACCATAGAGATCAAGCCTATCAAGGTGAATGCCCCCATACTGAAAATCGAAAAAATTGAAGAGGACGCGAAAAAGGTGCCGAAGATCGAGAAGCCCGTGACGAACAGCGATGAGATATCGAACAGCCCTCAAATCGATCTGAAGTTTGATTTTAATCCCGAGTTGACGAAAATCGACGTGGAATCTTCCACAGTGGAGGCGCTTCCTACAACTACCACGAAGAAGCCACGTCGTAGCTCTAACAAGAGGAAGAAGAACAAGCACAGGAGACGCAAGCCTTCTAGAACTTCCACAACTGCTGTGGAAACATCTACGTCATCCGGATCGATGTTGGATGCGATCAATGAACTCTCTTCAGATCTGCTGGGTACCGATACTTCTATTCAGGAGTCGAAAGTCGAACCCGAGTCGAAAGTGACGAATGCCACGAAGAACAATAAGAATAAGAAGCAAATTCAGAAGCCAATAGGTACTCAGCTTTACAATTTCCTCAGTAGAGAGATCATGCCAAGCGTAGGTGTTATGTCTTTGGTCGGTTTGGGTCTTGGTCTCGCTTCCTACTTCCTCTATCCGTTCGGTGGTGGAATCGCTAGGAGGAATTACGAAGTGGAACCCAATTACAAGTATAATCTGGACGAATACGGCGGTAGTCAGGGAGTGAGCGAGGAGGAAGTGTTCTCCAAGGTTCTCCAGGGCATGACCAACCACGACGCCAAGTTCGGCGGAATCAAGGATTACGAGAATAATTATTATCACTATCAGCACAGCGATTCGAAAGCCACCTTGAAAAAGGGGAGCAACAAGAATCCGACGCCTTCCACTCCAGTGTTTTCTCCTCTGGAGAACACCTACGGTCTGAAGTACAGGAACACCGAGTTCAAGTACCCCGACCTCCCCACCACTCCAAATTATTACGAGAGGCAGAAGCAGGCGGGATACACCGTCGGTAGCGTCACGAACGTCGACAATCGGCAGTTTGTCGTTGGTAACGTTCCTAAAGAGTACTCTTACGATGAGAACAAGCCGGTTGATAAGGCAGGCTCAGCTTACGTAGTGGGAGAAAGCGGACAAAGCGAGTTCGAGCAGAAGATCGCTCAGACCACTTACGATTTTCCAAAGAATCCCGTGAATATCGCTCAGCCTTTCGGTTTGGCCGAAGCGCAGGCCCTGAAGGTTGCCGATGATTACGAAGAAGTGGAGATCACCCCAACTGCCGTCGCTGTGGAACATGGTCCCCGAGCTTTGAAGGTGAAGAGGTCATTACCGATTAAATCAAGGTCGAAGAGGGACTCGGTCATACAAATTATTTCGCCTCACGGCCAAGTAATGGAAGAAGGAAAGGAGGAGAATCTGAGCAATGAGATTTTGGACATTATCGAGTCGGTGATTCCGGGCAGCGAGGATCACGGTAAGACGCAAGATCCCAAAGGGACGCACAAGTTGGATCTGGAGAAGAGGAAGCACGAGGAGAAGGTGAAGGCACATCAGAAGACCACCACGTACAAGCCAGAAAATCAAACGAAGGACAAGGTGACAACGACCACGTCGAAAATGAACGAACGAGCCGTGGAGATAACGACGATCGCTAGTACGACGAAAATTACGAAAGGTGACACGACTCCGGAATCGTCGTCCTCGACGACCGAGAAACCCGACACGGAGAAATATCCTGAAGACTACGACAGCAGCACCGAAGCCAGCCTCAAAGATCTCGAAGAGACCACCGTACTCGAGGACGACAGTTGGTTCGATCCCCCCACCACCCCAAAGGCCGAAACGTCGAGCGATCAGGGCTTCGACGTCTTCGGCTTCGTAAGAAGGATCGCCGATATTAAGTTTAGATTAGGTGTAGCCGTCTTGAGACACGCCAGCGAAGGCCTCGCCAGGTATTTGGGCCACGTACAGAAGAGGATCAATGGGGAGGAGTGAAAATTCATCGAAAGGGTCGGTGTTACAATGATGGAACAAATGTTAAGGTATATTCGTACTTTAAAGGATTTTTAAGAATGAGAAAATTTTTCTACTTTTTATACACGCGGTAAGAGACAAAACGAGAAGAATTCGTTCAATTTGCAGATAGGCGAGAAAAGTATTATATATAAGCACGGTACAATATCTTTTATCGACTAACTCTGAGTGCGTTCGAGCACCTCCCACGGCTGGCCGTGCCCAAGCGCATTCGAACACTATATTCTGTCGGACATTTTTCAAAATCTTAAATACCGCTACGCGACCGCGGTATTTTCCTTCTTAGATTTTGAAAGATTCCTGCGAATGGCTTCCCCTCTTCCCTCCTTCTTTCTATAATATTTTCCTTCGCGTTAAAATGTATTTTCTTATCGACGATCAACCACGCGTAAGGCGTATTATTAGATACGCGCCTATATAGTTTAGTGGAATTTGCGGTTAATTCCAAAATAAGAAACGTAGGCTGATGACAATTACTATTACTATTTCGGACTGATCGTTAAATCGCTGGATGGAGATGACGAATAAGATTGTTCGTTTTTTTCCCACTTCAATACTCACTTTTGGGACGCGCAATGGTACTTCAAGAGGCGAAAGTAATGAATAATTTATTGTAAAGTACATATAATATATAAATAAATATATAGTGTATACTCTTTTAATACATAGTGTAAATAAACGATAACATTATAGAGAAGAACGATGCGTCAATTTTTCGACCCGCACTTTGAAGACCGAGTGAAACTCACCCGTCGTTCGTGTCTCTTAATATAAATCCGACGGATCTATGTCAAGAAACACCGATTAGCAATAGACTTCTGAATGATATTCTATACGGATGATATACTATCAGTCTCTAGAAAAAGTACTCGCGGGGCAAGGTGCGTACATATTTCGAGTCAAATAAATAAAAATATTAATTAATAATAAATTAACGAAGCGGAGAATCAACGTGTGAAGGTAAAGTCGATGAATAGTGTAAAAATAGGACAACGATGGCGCTGCTACCTATCCTCCCGGATACGAAAAAAATTGAACCGCAAAATTCAAAGGAATTTTCTCAATTAAAATTCGTAAGCCGAAGCAGAGCTCTCTCGATGATTTCGCAGGCGTCGCATCCAAATCGCAATATAATTGCAGTCAAATCCACACTATTTCTTTATCCGACTCTCTCGCTCAACCACAAAGTTCCTCTCACATCCTAACAAACTTCGTTCTTTGGTTATTTATTCTATCGGCAAGGTCACTCAGCTCATCCCCGACGTCGTCGACTTTTCTCAAAGTGTGCTCCATAGTGGCGCGTCCAATGGAGCGTTTTTTGCGGCCGAGCATCATGGGAATGACCATAGCCATGGTGGCGGGAAGCATACCAGCCCCGACCGCCGCCAGAATCGCCGAGCTCGAAGGCTGACCGCCCAAGGTGTTCCTCGTGGGCCTCCTCTTGAAGACAGTCGGTACCGTCGACAACTTTTCCCTCTCGTACTCCTTCTGACTCTGGTCCACGGTTTTAAAAGTCTTCTCCACTTCCAGCATTCCACCGTGCGAGGTCGTCGTGTTGGTACCGTTCACCGATGGCAGAACCGTCAGGCGCACCTGACGATGCGACGTGACGACCGGTATGGCGGGATCGGCTTCTTCCTTCTTCGCTCCTGGCTTCTTTGCCGACGTCTTCTGAGTGTTCACGTCGGGTGCCTCTATCTTGATGGATCTCTGCCGCGATTTCGAGTACCCTCGATTGGTAGAGAGGAGGACCCACTCCCCGTCGCCGCTCGAGGGATGCGACTGAGGGTGCTCCGTGGAGTACTGATACTGCGAGAAATTGGGCCGGTCGTGGTTGATCGGACGCGGAAAGTTCGAAGGTCTTCCATTCAGTTCTTCTAACGGTGGCCTGTAATTGTTGAAGTTGTGCAACTTCCAGTCGTTCGCCGTATCGTCCTCGTGGTGAATCTTGTCCGAGAATCTGTCGTAGCTATAAGTGGGTTTTGACGTCTGCAGTCTGTCCCAGCTGTTGGGAAAATTCGCCGGTCTATTGTCGGTGATGATTTCTTGCTCTTGCTTGTAAGAATCGGAGTATTTATCCCACGGTTTCTCCGGCGGCCACTTTTGCGCGTAATTCGGGTTGCTTCCGGTATCGAACTTGTTGTCGTCGAAGTAAGTCGGCCTCGATGGTTGGTTGGGTCTGTCCGGGTACCAGAGTTTTTCATTCTCGGGATCCTCCGGCCAATGGGGCTTTGGTTTGTCGTACCTGATACCGCAAATCGGTATTAAATCATCGAGAAAAAGTTGCTTGCCGAACGAGTGCGATAAATTAATCAAATCCAGCTCTCACCATGGCTTGTTATCGTCATAATTCGGCCTAGAAGGATAAGCGGCCGATAAGGGCTTCCCACCGTTCGGCTTCTCCCAGGGTTTCTGTTCGGGCCAGGGTCTCTGCGTGTTCTGATTGGCCTGCCACTTGGAAATCTTGCTCTTCGACCAGGGTATCGCCTCCAGAGTCACCCAACCATTCTTGTCCTCGTGAGGATTGTTCGACCAGTGCTTGTTTCTCTTCAGGGTGTCGTTTAACTCCGTCTTTAGCTGAGGGACGTCGAATCGTTTCAGGAGTGACAAATATTATCAAATCGGTTTTACGCATGAGGCTATTGAAAATCGCTATCAGTATAAATATAAATTAAGTAATCCACATCCTCTTACTTCTTCTTCGAATGTAGCGTTATGAGCCTTCTCCGTGGAATTGCGTTCGCCGATCGTGGTCCCCGAATTCGACGCGGAGTCATCCACTTCAAGCTCCAGGGAGTCGGACGGTGGTTTAACCACCGTGAAAGGATACTTGTAATTTTTCTCGGTGGTACTCTTCATCTTAGTGGCGTATTCCTCTAAGAATTTATTCAGTACGTCCGGATTGAAGGTGGAAGTCTCCAGGGAACCTCGTCTATCGAAGTTGGAGCCAACCTGGTCGTTGTCCATTTCGTTGGTCTTCGAGTCGGTCATTCGCTGTGGGCTCTTTCGGGCCAAATCCTTCGCGACCCAAGGATCATTGCCTCCGTTCCTCGAGGCGTTGACGTTCATCTTGATCAGGTATCTCGTGGCACCCGAGGATCCTTGGATGATCAGGGTCAGTAGGAGCAAAGATGTCACTCCTCTCGTCGACGTCATCTGCAACGTGACCAAACGGTGAAACTTCTTGCCGCGGACTTTACGACTCGTTCGGCTAATCTTAAACGGTACTTGAAAACGTACGTGCAGACGTCTTAAAGTAGGGCTACCGTATCTAGTATATATGTGTGCATGCACTAGAAAAAATGTACGGAAGACAACGTAGATCCGGGAATCAGATATTGTAAAAATATTGCAAGTCATGACTGATAAATTTTCGTCAGTTTGGCGAAATTCTTCTTGCGTCAAAAATAGCGTCGTTTGTTTTTTTTTAGAAACTACGATCGTTACCACCAGTAATTCTGATGTAGAGTGCGATAATTATATTCCTCGGTCGACAAAAACGTCTTTCTCGGCGCAGATGCTCCACTTGTACACGATCACTGAGGCATCGACAAAATTACCGTCATTCGGCAACCCAAGGAACCCCACACAAAAACTCTCCCTCGAACCACCCCTTCGAAAGAACGATTCGAATGAACCGACCGAAAAGCGATCCCCGGCTTCCCCTGACAAGCGCGAAGATTCGCCCTCGCGACACCTCCCGGCCCTCGAAGCCCGACTCTTTCCACGAGACACTGACCGTCACCTTGCGGGGGGTTGTCGACGCGCGTTTTCCGTACTCTCTCAAACTACATAAACAAAGGCGGTATCCGAGAACCCGTTACCGCAGCAATGACCTCCACTCTTCAAGGTCCGAGATGGTTCTGGGGCTCAGTCGATGGCCCCGTTTGCTTTTAATCCAGGTCCCCACTTCGTGGTGACTGGTCCATTTTTCCTCTCTCTCTCTCCATCTCTCCCCTTCTCTCTTTCTTTCTCATTCCGTCGGATAAGCGAGAGCGGCGGCGTGCACACGACAAGGGGACCCCTTTGTCGATCTCGCTCCGACATCTCGTAATACCGAGAACCGGCGAGCGAGCAGGGGCGTCTCCCCGCGCGCGTAGATCTGCCTTCGATCGCTTCTGGGTTCCGTCGATGCGCATCGAGGAGCGGCGCATCTAGGCGAGAATCGGGCGGACGGGTGGGTGTGCAACGGGCGACGGGAATCTCGACGTTCGATCGGTTCTTGCAACCTCCTCTCTCCCTCTTGTTCGTGGTTCTTCACGATCTTCCCTCTTGTTTCTCTCTCTCTCTCTCTCTTTTTTATTTCGAAGACGAGAACATCATCCGACCAGTGTCACGCCCTGATTGCTCCGTCATTGGAACTACATCTCGCACTTTGTCGTTTTCTTAATATTCGTGGCGGATAACAATGCGAACAAGAGTGTTTTATCGGGATCCTACTTTCACCGTTTAACGAGGCGCTCTTGCGCGCGACTCGCGGAACTGGAACTGAAACTCTGGTCTAGGTCTGGGTCTCCGCGGCGGGGGAAGCAGCGAGGGTACGAGAAATTGCGAATTTTCTCCACTCGCGGATCGTCGGAAGAAGTGGGAGAGTCTCGTTAAGAGCGGCTATATTTATCTCGTTCGACGTGATAGCGCTTGCTGTAATTTGCAGGAGATACGAGTAAGCGGGGGGTGTCGCTGAACAACCGCGTGTGGCTGGTCAACGAGGGTTGGTAAATTTATGAATTCTCCCCGCGCTCTCTTATTTCGTTCACCAGAGATCGACGATCAGTTTCGATTACCAGTTTCATTGCAATTCAAATTATTTACATCGCGTGCTTCTACATGCATACGTAATAAAAAAGAATAGTCCTCAAACTTTACGAGCTAGCTCCGAAACCCTGTTCTCCGGCGAAATTACCATAAATCCCGTTCGAGATTTCGACGCGAAATCCCATTTCCGTTGCGTGGGTAAACGCGTAGTACGGTAATCCACTTTCCAGTCGTTCGGCGCTCCTCGTTTCGCCGTTAACGCCGTTGCCCTTTCAAAGTAGGTATACGACGGCGCGGCAGCGCGCGTCTCGTCGCGACGTTCGCGTAAAAAGAAGGCCAGATTTTATGCGTTCTCTAACTCCGTACGTTTTCGAAGTGCGTACGCGTCTTCCGCGCCGCCCGCGGCAGTTGGGGGGCGAGTTCAAGGGGTCACCTCTCCGCGCGAGACACCTCGAATCTCGCGTATCGTCCGACATATATATAACCGGCAAACTACTCGGGAAACTCCAACGTGCGTCGTCGAGGCGCCGCACGACGAATCGCCCCAGTGACATCCTGCCGCACATAACGCGCGCGCGCGCATCGTCGCGGCCGTCCTTCGCAGTCGACGGCGGAATTGCAAGCGTGACCGCGCAGCCGATCGAATTTGCAACGGCGCTCTCGACAGTTCCACATTAACACGTTGACCGTCCCCATAAGAAATTTTGCCCATCCGTCAAAATCGTGAAATCGTCATGTATACGGCAATGGCAAACGAATCAATCATATCGTCGGTCTTATCACGTATGGGCGTATCTCAGAAAATTTGAAAATTGAGTTAAGACCGCCGATAGGTTGCTCTTAAGCCTTATATCTTTATCTCACGGCCCCCGGCGTACCTCAATATTTTATACTTTTGCTCCCCGTACAAATTTTTCCTCGCGTATCTCAAAATAATAAAAATTGAAATCTCACGTATAGTACGCCTAACTTAGGATATGCCCATACGTGTGATTTAAAAGGCATTCGAGCGCATAATTTTGTATATAAAAAAATCGCCAAGCTACAATATAACAATAATTGCAGGACTTATTCACAATGAAAAATCGTAAAATATTTAAAATCGCTCTCATCAAAACTGAGATACGCCCTTACGTGATAAGACCGACGATATGTGACTCGCGGGACAGTCAACGTGTCGATAACGCCGCGATAGCGGAGAATCCCAGCGGATCCTCGCTTCGTTTTAGCGGCTTTCCTCGGCCCACAAACCGGGCACTCGGCCGACTCTCTCGACGACGGGGGGCCCGCGTTTCCCGTCCCGCGTCCTTTTTACATCGAACTCCGATTCCAGAGCAATCTCGTCGGCGCTGCACGCCGGGGCGATCGCCCGTGGTCGGCCGCGGCGACTTTTACGAGTCGCATTTCCGATTTTAACGTCGCTCCCCACGGCTCGATGCCTCGCGCGCCGCTGCACTCGCGGCGACGAGCGCACACTCCTCGAGTTCCCGGCGTGCGGTTTGCTCCCGGCTCGGCTCTCTGGCCTACTCGATCCGAGAACCGGGTCAGCGAGGAGATTATCCGCGGCAAAAAGTGCTCCGCGGTGTGAACGCTACTTTCATTGTCGGTCGTCGTCGCCGCCGCCGCCGCCGCCGGCGCGCGCGCGCGCGCGTTTCTGGGAGTTACCACGTGAAAAGTCCCGATGCCGCGGAGAGTGGCCGTCGTCAAGCGTTTCCACCCTGGCGGGGTGTCGCCGTACCCCGTCGTAAAACGCGAGAGAGAAATTCCTCCAGCTGACGCGTTAGGAACGGCTTTCGATGGCGGAAGGTACTTTCTAGCGGCGGATGTGTGTACTCGTGGACGTTGACCCTGTTTCAGCCGACCGCGGGGTCACTGGGACCCCATCTATCGCGCGTCCGTGTGTTTCTCCGGCTCTTTTTTGTTTTCTATTTGGACGAGAGCGCGCAGTTTGTCTATGCTCCCGTATTTTCGCTTTTGATCGAGAACGCGATCTCGCTCGCGGAGGTGACTCTTTCCCTCGACGCGGCGGATGTGACGAAAATTGGCCGAAAGACGTCGCGGGGGTGATTTTCAATTGAATTGTAACGCGTTCCTCGCACTGCATCACCTTTGAAGGCGTCGCTTTTCAATGCTTCGCCGCACCGCTGCGTCTGGTTTCGCAATCGAGATTTCCGCGACGCGATGAAAATGAAAAAAGAGTTACGACTCCATTCGCGGGCGCCATTAGAAAACCCGTCGCGTACGTCCAAACGCCCTTCCCGAGATAAACGCCTGCTCGAACTAAACACCCCGGGGACTGGCACTTCGCGGAGGGGGGCAAGTGGAGTGAACAGCGATTAAAACATTACAGTCCGACGACGGTTGGTCGTGTCTTCACGCTTTTTAGAATTCGTCCCTCGGGTGCCTCTCGGGAAAAGGCATAAAGCCGGGAAAAACGCCGAAAGGCGCAGTTCAGTACACGACACCTTTTGCCATGGAGGTAACTCGGTCGTTCCGTCGAATTCGTCGCTTCTCGCGGTGATCGAAAATACATTTTTCATCGTGGAGCGTCTATCCGAATTTCGTCACTTTTCGCTCCCGATTACGTTCGCGCAGTAGTACCTCTCGTAGTGCGCCGGTCTCGCCAAATCGTAAACTCGGTTCAATCCTGGCGACAGTTGCTCCGGTCCGATTCCCACGATCGACCGAATCGCATCGGTCAAAGTCAATAAAGCAAAGCTGCAGGAGTTGCCGTGGAGGTTCAAACCGAGTTTCCGCTTTGGCGCCACGAGCGATCCCTCCGCGTCGCGCGCCCTCGAAACTCGCCACCTTTTTTTCCCCTCGAAAAGTTGCAGTCACTGGTCTGCCTGCTGCTGCTGCCGCTGCTGCGCGAGGTCCTCCGCGCGGAGTGCTTCGACGATATCCCGGAGCGCTCCGACGAGGATGTCGATTTCAAGAGGCTCGAGAACGAGTTTGCCGTCGGTAACGTCACCGCGCCGTTCGCCACGAACACCAACGCCACTGCCGCCGCTGTCGCGGAAAGCTCCGAGGACACGACCGCTCCCACCGTCGAGAACTTCGTCACCGCGCGGAAACCCTCCGCGAATAACAAATCCGACGAATTCAAGCCCAGCGTTCATCTCGGGGAAATCGAGGAGTTTGCGCTGCACCGTCGTCCGTCGAATCCCTTCAACAGCGTGAAACCCGTCAAGTTCGAGAATTTCATCAACTTCGAGCCGGCCGTCGAAGCGCAATCGCGCGGCAAGCAGAACCCGAAGCTTCAGCCGTCGCGCGCCCTCGAAGACATCGATGCCCGACACAAGGCGCGCCCTCCGCAGCGCGAGAGCTTCGGCGGCACCGCGAAGATCCAAACGCATGATTCGAATTCCGGTCGTGTGACTTTCCCGCATTCCGCGCCGTCCCATCCGTCCGGATCTCCCGTGAATTTCGGTGGGCGGGGCTTCGGTTCGCACGCCGTGGAAAGTCCTTATTTCACCCCCGACGAGAACGCTGTCGAGAGACACCCGTCGATCTACGAGAAGCCCTCGAAACTCTTGCAGGGTGAGACTAACTTCGTCACCCCCTACGCCGAGATTCTCGGCTATCGGGAGTACCTGACCAAGCCGCCGAGCTTCGAAGGTGGCAAGCAGCCGGAAGTCGTCGGTCGTCCGGTCGAGTTTCACGCGTCGAGTTTCGGCAGGCCGCAAAAGTTTCCCTACAAGTTCTATCGCGAGCCCGTCGAACTTCCGGATGGCGATATCGGATATATCGAGGAGGAACCCGCGCGGCCGTTGGCGATCTTGCCGAAGGACAGGAAGTGAGTACATTCGTGTCGAAAACTGGGTCGTTTTATTTCACGGGGTACACCGTTAATTTTGTTTACACTTCAAACGTATTTGGATGTACCATCTCAATCGTCGACGACTTCTAATCGGCTCCCACACAGGGTGTCACCGTGGAAGAGGATCGTCCATTTTATAGGGACGCTTTTACCCCTCGGCTTGTTACTGGCAACCCTGACACCGACCGTAGTGCAAATTGGAAATACGACGTGAGTTCAAATACGGCAACTCGCGATATTTGTCCGTTTAGCAACGAAAAACGACGAAAGAGAGTCTAGGGAAAATTCATTCTCAGGCAACCGAACATCGTCCTCTCCAAATTGAGAGACATCGATTTGCCGGTCCAGCATAAGAGGGGGAGATCCGAATTCGATCCGGCTGTGTGCGAGGAACGATCTGCCTGCGAGATCATTCTAGCCGGCAGCAAGCCAAAGTCGCACCTGCTGCAGAACGTCCTGTGGAACTTTGTTACGAGGTGATTATTTTCTGGGAGGATAAGCGCGGCCGGGTGGAAAGTGTGCGTTGCGCGCAGACTGCGGGTAATTTCGTTTGGACGCGGAGATCGTTGAGTAAAGTGGAGCGCTTTTGCAGGACGACGGAAGAGGCTGCGAGAAATAACGATCTTCAAGAGGTTTTCAACGCGATAAAGAATAAGAACTGCAGCGCGATCGAGTGTTGATATTTTGTAGTTTTACGATACAGCTACAACGCAATAGACGTATACTTGTTTTCGTACACTTTTCCATCACCACGGATCGAATTCCATGCCCATTAGAGATGCGCCACGCGGTACGACCGCAATATTCCCACGTTAATTCTAAGCGAGACCACGATTGTCACGCGCACAGGCTCGAGAAAGTGGCAGGAAAAAGCGAAAACCAATCCGAGGTCCGAATCCGCGCAGTCCGAGTCTCAGAAGGAACGTCGCGCATTTTTTCTACGACTTTGCGCGCCTTCCGCCGCGCGAGTGAAAGTAGTAACGGCGATAATTGGGTCAGACATCGGTGGACGCCCGCCCCGAGCGAAGATTCTCTCGCGGCAAGAGTCACGCGCGGCAGAGGAGACTTCCTCTTTGGCGTAGAATAAGCGGAGGATTGTTTTCTCATTAAATGAAATCACATTAATGCAATTTTTCGCAACCGGAATATCAAGCAGATCGAGCCGCCAAACGTGGAGGAGACTCGGCTTGGCCTCGACTCGTCGAGTTGGCCCCTGATAATCCCTACCGATGCGATACTCGGGGGCCATCATGGGTGGGCCGGCGCTCTCCGCCATTGAAAGGCATAGAAAACTCTTAACCGCAAATTACTGCACGAGTTGTTTTGCCGGCTGGTTTGCGATGTAGGCGCGCTGTTTACTCTTTAGGTGTCGCACGTATATATACACGTACTCGTCTTGTACTTTCCTGTTTTCGAACGCGCCGCGTGCTTAGGCCACGCGATTTGCACCGTTCGACAGGCGCGTGTATTGTACGAGTACGCGCGTCCATTGGAAAGTCTATATACTAGAGAAAAAAGTGCGGAGTCCCACTTCCTTGAGAAAATCCATTATCTTCCGACATCGTCAACTTTTTCTCGATGTAGGGAAATCTCGAACTTCGACAGTCGATGTTGATGGTTATGGATGAAAAAAGTTTTCGTTTCTAAAGTTACAAGATTTTGTTCAAATTCGATGTAGAGCTAATGAAAATAATTGCGAAACAAACACTTGATAAAATAATATTGGGTTGTCCGGGAAATTCGTGCCGACCGGTCCTTAGGCCACCTACCAAAAATCGGCACAAACTTTCCGAACAACCCAATACTCTGATAGAGGAATTCACATTTTTTAACGATGCGGAGTATCAAATTTTTGGTCGTTTTTCGAATGATTTATATTCCTCTCTCTCTCTCTCTTCCTCTCTCTCTTTCTCCCTCTCCTTCCTTTTCACTTCAGGAATGCAACGAGATTCTGAGGTCGACCGGCTCTGCTACAAACTTAAGATCTGCTGCGATCCGATAATCTCATTTCAGTCGAAGACTTGATTTTTAAATAGCCCCAACTTTCGAATTCGTGTTCATTTTTAACTTTTCCTGACGAAGAAATTGTTTCTAACATTAATGTAAATGTTCGTTTAATATGTTTAATTAAATTGACGAGTTTCAAAATCCAGTTAAAATTAACATCATCGAAAAGCTACGGAACGTTCGCCCGAAAATAATTCGCTGTGCATGAGAAATGCCGAATAAAATAATCACACACAAGAGACCCTGACGGATCCTCAAGGTTACTCGCGCGAGGTTGGTCCCAACTTGGGTTTTTAAATTCCCGACGTTCTCGAGGTGTCTCTACGCTAATTATCATACGTAAGTGCCGATGAGCAGTTGTATATAGTTTGGCTTCGGTATGTCAAGGAGAACAGGTGTGCATGGGACTTCGAACGACACTGGAAGTGACAAGAGGAGGAGGAGGAGGGAAGAGGAGTCCTTTTCTCGTCAACGGTGAACAATGAGCGATTCGTATAATCATCTGTGGATTGCATTACATCCGCTGCAGAATGCCGGTCTAAGGACGCTCGAGTTATCTGTCGAACCGTAAACACAATCGTTCGTCCTTGGAAGGTTCGCTCCTGTCGAGCACGATTACGTAATTTTACTCGTCACATCCTTCAATGCTACATCGAATAATGATATGCCGACTTGAGGACGTCGATTAAAATTAAACGACCGAATCGTCGTTTGATCCGCCATGCTTCGCTCCGAGTGTTATTACACGACATTGTTATCGCTATATAGGTGCAGATTCGTGGAACGACTAAACAAGAGGTCGACGTCATTCCAACGACCGTGTTGCCAAGCACGCGAGCGTCGACGGCGACAACGTTTGTCGCCTTTGCAACGACCGTTCGTGACGCCTCGTCGCTCCGCGTGGCTGTGACAAAGCCGCCGTTACCACTGCGGAGAAGATTAGTCACGAACTCTCCTGGAATAGAAGTCACGATCCCTTTTCTCCTCGCCGACACTTTTCTTCTTATTCCGTAGCGATGCAACGAACCTCGCTTTTTTACAATTCACACGGAGAGAACAATGCTCTTTCCTTTACTTATCAAGCGAGGAGCATCTTTGCGCATTCGGCAATCGCGATAGGATTTCATCCGCGCTAAATTCTCGCCGAATATATTCTCCCGGTATACGTATCTCCTTGCTCCTTTTCGACGCGAGGACCTCATCCTCGACCGTCGAGAAGGGGTCAGCCCGCGAACACGCGTTCTCCGAGCCGCGCGCGGCGACGAGGGCGGCGCAGGTGTGCGTCGAACGACGATGTGGACTTTCACTGAAGGTCTGTGAACTCGCGCGGCCGGAACGCTCCGCTACGCCGGACGCGTTCGGCGTTCGTGAACTTGAAATCGGCCGGAGATAGCGACCGGAACCGCCGAATGCCTGTGGTTGGCGAACGAACGAAAGGACACGGGGGAGGGAGAGGAGAGAGAAGGAGAGTCGCCGCGCGAGACGAACGGCGAGAAGAGAAAGAGGGAAAAGTCAAATTAAGATCGCACACTTTCCATCGTGAACCAGATTTCCGCGCGGTTTCGGAATCGCTCCTGAATGACCAAGGGTCCGTAACAGCGCGCTCTTCTTTGCTCGCGCCGCGCGCGCGCTCGAATTAAATAAACCGGAAGCGAGGTGTGACGATGACTTCGAAGGCATTCGTCAACGCTTCGAGTGTTTACTCGCTTCTTCCCGCCTCAACGCGCTCGTGCATGCGTTCGACTCGCGTACCTCGACATTAATGGGGCTTTTTTTTTTGACGTATTCGACGCTGCATTCCAAGCGACGCCGGAAGAAGAGAATTAGGAATTGTCGTCTTTCGTGGAGTGTCGAAACACGTGTAGCCCACGTGCCGGGTTGTCGGTTACGCTCGGCCCGTACGCGACGCCACTTTCTTATTCTCGCACTTGTTGCTGCAGCCGTGGTGTGCGCTCTTCGGTGACGCTTCTTTTCAGCCGCGACGCGCCGTAGTCTCGCCGGTGAAGCCTTTCGAAACTACTTTTCGGAATTCGATCCGACATTCTCGTGATTTATCTCGGCGGATGTGTGACATCGCATCGAGCTTTCTTTCGTCGCAATCGTGACATCCGGAAGATATTTCTCGCGAAAACTTCGTCCTCGCCGTGATTTGCGCAATTATTCGAAAGACACATTCCTACGGAATACCAGGGTCCTTCCGTGTCATTCTCATTTTACCGGGGGAAATTATCTAGGCACCCCCCCATATCCGTGGCACCGATACATCGTCGTCCCGCGCGTTTCTCGAAATTGCATCGCAACTCCCGCATTCCAGCGCGTCAGAGCCGGAGGGCCAAGGAGAACGAAAGGAAGCGAGGAAGGGATTGCATTGTTCATTCACGCGGCCGAGCACATGGGCGATGGTGGGACCATACGCGAGATGTCCATCGACAGAAGGCGAAGAAGTAGGTCAGAGAGAACTCTGTAGCGACATGAGGAGCCTCCGGCAGGCTGCCGTCAGTCTCGTGAAGATATCCAGAGAGTCAACAGGTGCCAGAGGCACGCGAGTGCGATATTCGATCGATGATATTGGCCGGGACGGATCCCATTGACGCGCGTCGATCCGGAAAGACGACGGGTGTGATGATCGTCCCCTGAAGAGGACGCGAAAAATCACCCGCCGATCGTGATTTAATACGAACGTGTGTCGTCGACTTCGAGAAAGTTTCCTGCGCGTATCCGTCGAGTTTTCCACGGGAGGTTTTCCTTTTTCTCCCTCTCCCTTTCGGGGGCGAAGCTGCCTTCGGCGAGAGTCGCTGCGAAACCGGAAGGAGTGGATTCTCTCGCGGGAGGAATCCCTTCGGTGGTTGAAATGGCGAGATACAAGGTACGATTTTGGTTTACGTTGTTTTTCGATTTGTTTTTTACACTGTACAGAGTTATAAGTCCTCCTTGCGATTGTTTGAACGAATTGAGGATTCGACGATCCTATTTTGCCGGCATTTTTGGCTCGATACGCGCGCTCGATTTTAGGTCAAAATGACTTTTCACCTGGAAACCTACTTTGATTGAATCTCATTGTGGATGTAAAATTGTACAATAAAAATAGACCACCAAATTTATTATAAAGAATTCGTTTCCACCCTCGCCGGATCGTCGCGAATCGTCGTTACAACGATCCCTCGATCCCATTGATCCCCCCATTCCTTCCTCCGGCGACGAAGAGAAGCGCGGAAAATGTGTGTCGTGTCTCCGGCGTTCGAGAAACAACGGTACGAAGGCGGCGGACAGAAATTGCTCAGAAAAAAACTAGATCGGCTTAATTGCGGCATAATTAACGACGCGCCGGTGGATTTTCTAGAGCGGAAACGCCGTGTCACACGGATCGGGCGCACCGCGCGTCATGTGATGTCCGGGGTGCAGCGAGAATTCTCGGCACGACGCACGCGCGCGCGCGCGCTTTTCTCGCGACACCGCGCCGTCGCAGTCACGCGTCGCGAACGTCCGTCGCGACGGCGCGCTGCGAAGCGTGATGCAACGTGACGACGTCGCGGCCGTTCGCGCGCGACTGACGAGTTCCCATCGCAGTCACGTAGCCGAGGAGGCTGTGCGGTATTCCTACGGGAATAATTATCGCCCCGATAATGGAAAGTACCACTCGACGACCGCAATCGTGAAAGCCTCGGCGCTTTTCTGATTTATCGAGAAGAACGACGACGATTCGTCGCGAACGATTAAATTTCTCCCGGGCTGATGCTGATCGTGGGACGAGAGCGCGGCGCGTCTCGAAGATGACGTTCGGGATGATAATGACTGAGGGCGGCGCGCGGTTGCATTTATGATGGGGAAATTACGGCGGGGTTAAATGGGTTTCTCGAGAACGAAATCTGAGCTTCTCTCCGTTTGACAGTCTTTCGCGATAAATCTTGGTCGGTTGAGTTGGCGAGAGTACAGTCGCGTACTCGAGTAAATCGATTTATCGAACTTGGGGTCAATAGGGGTGGTAATTAGGAAGATCTTTTTGTTTTATCACACGTGTCGCGTATTAGCGGAAAGAATTCAAAGACTCTGGAGTATCTCTAAAATGGAGATTAATCAGAAAAATTGTTTACATTACCAATTCACTTACCGGAAGAGAGTCGTTGCTACATGTGTATTTGCGGTTTCGGTTTGCGTTTTCTCCCGCGTCAAATAGACCACAGCTTCGTCTTTATACATTCCTCGATTTCGCGAACGTAAGCAGCATCGGCTGAATTCGCTCGATTTCGCTTCCAGTCCGAAGCGGTGCAATCGAGAGGTCGTCGATCGCTCAGAAAATTGCGCGCGAATCGACGTGCGTACGTTTTCGAGCGCAGCTCGCGCGCGGCCAACTTTCGAAAATCTTTTGAAATTCATTACACATGCGAGAGACGCCTCGCGTCGAAGCGTCCAGCCGACGATACGCTTGTAAAGAGCTCGCGGGGATAGCCAATGGGGAGCACCCACGCGGGTTGACTTGTGCATATCGAGCGCGTAATGCAGACGGGTCGATAGTGCGCACGTGTGCGAGTAAGCAGGTACGCTTGCTTGTACATACTTCATGCACATCCGTCTATTTGGTCGACTCTATACTATACGAGGAGTGTAGGATGTACTACGTGGGCAGTCGTTAAGAATTCATGACGAGAAGAGACGGCCGAGCTTCAGCTGGAAGAAAGAAAGAAAGTTCGTGAAGACTTCTCGTAACATGCGATATTCAACGTATATTTTCCACCTCTCGTGAGGATTATTGACATTTTTTTTTCGTAATCCTCGAGAAATTCTCGATAACACGACTCGTTCGATTTCGCAGTTTCGCTTTCCAGTTGCGTCCAAATTTGGTGGGAAAGTCGAAGGAGTGCGAGACTCGACATCGAAGCACCGATACACTCTTTAATAACTTCTTCGCCAATAATATTTCCTCATTTTTCGTAGATGCTCATCGCGACGATATTCCTGGCCATCCTTGCCGCTTCGCGATCCGCCGAGCTGCCGCGACCGAGCTTCGCCAGGACGATGCTGAAGGTCTCTAGAAGTCTCCCAGGCGAGACCGAAGAGGTGAAGGTGAGAACGAGCGAGGGTAACCTAGCGACTCTGATCGTCAGGAGGCGGGATAAGTCGACGATCTCGAACGACCTTCAGACCCCGAAGAATTCGGGGGAGCAAAGTCAAGGTCTGTCGGATGCGGTCAAGGCAGTCGATGAGATTCAAGAGAAGAAAGACGAGGTGAAAAGGTTCCAGGAAGAAGCTCAGATTGAGAAGATTCGCTCACATTTCGCCATCGAACCCGAAGAGCGGTCCGATAATGAAACTAAGAGGAGCAGGAAGAGCGAGAAGTTCTCCTTGCCGGAGATGAAGTACTACCGGACGACGGACAAGGCGAAACAAGAGGAACAGATAGAATATGGAAACTGGACGCCCTTGGGAGATTCCGCGAGAGCTCTGCTTCGAGAAGATCAGAATTATCCCGATTGGAAACCTGTCCAGTCCAACCAGAAGACCACCACCGAAGAGAGAACGAATTACGCTCGTTTCGAGAGTCTTCCGTATCGCGAAGGAGATATCCTCGTAGCCAGGAACTTCGATAATCGGCAAAGAAAGAACTTGGGCTTAGAAGAGCTGAATTCTGCAACGATCACGAGTAACGAGGGCACCCGATACGCCTTTCTGCCGCATCAACCGCGCCCTCTGACCAGGACTAACATCGGAGCGAACCTGCAGAAAAATCGCGACGCGAAGAACGTGCCATCGGAAGTGACGATCAGGTCCGAAATCAACGTCAAAGCGGCATCCAAGAGGTCACCAATGACGTTAGATGCCGACGGGACACCCGTCATCCACGGGAAGAGAGTTCCCGATGAGCCCATTGATAAGATTCAGACCTGGCGCAACGCCAGGGTCAGCAACAATAAGCTGATACCGGAAGATTCCACTACGGTCACTATAAACCCTTCTTCGAACTTCTATTTGGCGAATAATTTGGCAGAAACCAGGAGATTCGAGAGTTTCTTCGAGAACGTGAACAGGAGGTACGGCCGAGACTTCGACGATGAGGGCAGGAACGTTTACTTCGAGTGGGATCCGAGCAGTTACAGGAACGAAGGCCTGAAAGCCGAAGTGTACGAGACGAAGAACGAAAATGTGGCGTCAAACTTGCAGAAGAGAATGCTGCAGCCCGATAAAGTCGTCAGCAGTTATCCAAATTCGCAACTCTACACGCCGGAGAGTCAGAAGATCGCTCCGGTGGCCCTGAAAACGGGGATTAGAGCACCGGTGCTGCAGTACGCTCATCCTGAATTGGGAGTGCAACCCGCGAAGATCGTGAAGAATGAGAAGAGACAGCAGGAGAGCTTTAAGGACAGTCAACAGTTCGCTGCCGAGCAGCGCCAGAAGAAGAAATACGTCCTCAACGACAAGAATATCGTAGATTCTTACGTCACGAAGAATTACTACCCCAATCAACATTTTTACGGACTGAAGAGGCCCAACGACGAGCCCTTCTGGGTGAAGATCTCGGAGAACCTGAGGAATCAGTTCTCCACTGGAGTCGAAAAGGTCTCGCAGCTGACCAGGCCGGTTTTCGATCCACTCGTGGAGGCGACGCACAAGATATCGAAGAATCTGGGCTTATCGCATGGTCAGGAGGCACAAGACAAGGTAGGAACAGTTGCTTCGGGGTCCTCCATACTTATTCCGGCATTGGGCTTAGTTGCTTCTGGGGCTGCACTGGGTATTGGAGCTGTAGCTGTGGGCAGGTACTTAGATGTAGACGTATTGAAGCGGTCCAGTGACGACGAGATGGAGCTGGAGCATAAGAGGGCCTTGGAGTCTTCTTTGGGAGAAGGCCCGGAAGTCCGGATCATCGACGACGGACGGTACGAAGTCTTGGGCGGTATTCCTAGTCCCTATCCGATCGATGCAGGCTCTGCTGGATCTGTCGAGTCGAGAGAAGATGATGCCGGCGTCTACCTCGTCCTCGAAGAACCGAATAGCGGAGCGGACAGGATTGAAAATCGCCAGACGAAACCGATAGTCGACGAGACCGATTACGCAGAGACCGGACGGCGAAGAAGAAGGAGTTTGGATGACCTGGACGTATTCAAGGCTGAACCCGATGACATGCAGAACCTTGTCAGAAGTAAACGACTCTTCCTGAGAAGAAGAGTTGATGATCCTAGCATAACAGCCGATATCGTAGAGATAGATGTTCCAGCTAACGGTGATATCGATGTCACTGAACTTCTGGTATCCGAAAAAAAGGATCACGGAATCTCCAAGAGCAATGCAGGAACTATCCTGGTAGTGGAAGACGGTTCGCAACCCCTGAAGATGCTGGAAGAGGAGCCCAACATGGCGGGACCAGATGGTAACGCGGTGGAGAACGTCGCCAAGATCATCGGCGACCTCGTGAAAGTTGACGAAACTCTGAGGAAGGCCTCGAAACCCGAAAGCACCACTGGTACCGCCTCGGCATCCAAAACGAGAACACGAAGAAGCACGGACAGTGATTTGGAACTAGAGGACGCCTTTCAGAATCTGGAGAATGCAGAAGTATCGGAGGCGGGTCATGTGGCCGGTGATTGGACCAATACACCCTGCGCTAAGAGAATATTCTGCGACGCTATGATTCAGAGGGAACCTGACGCCTCGATGTTCATGGAGAAGAAAATGGCGTCTCTTCTGAGCCTGTAGGTTTTTTTAATCCTAAGTCTCTGGTTTCATTCGTGAGTTCGATGGTAAGGCGCATCGACCGGAGCATCGCCCTGACATCTTCCAAAACTATAGTCGAAACCACGTAGAAGCAAGAAACTATAGAGGGACAACTTTCTTCGGGCAGCTTTCGCCCGTGAGCGCGCGTGCGCCCACCAACGTTCTACTGACTGATTCAACTTTTACCTCTTAGCACAGTTTCACTTCGACACCCGGTTGAGACAGTTGGCGGGCGCACGCGGGAGGGAAAAAAGGAGAGAAGCCGAGAGACCACTTACGAGTTACGAGTCGAAACTGTTCCCTCCTCTCCAATTCACTCTATACCTCCCTCCTTGTTCAACTCTTCGCCAACTTGACATGCGAGTTAGCTTGGAAAATGAAACTTGATCATCGGTATATGCTGTACACCTCTATGCCTACTTCTGCGTCCGGTTGACCAGTAGCTGTGTCACGTATTTTGTTGAGTCATGTAGGAGATAGCAAGTTAATCGCCGATATCTCAGTGTTCCGCTGGGATTTCCTCGATAAACCCATGATTTTCATAATCAGTGCGAAAAAATACATCGAATAGGGCGGTGGAGTGGTCAACTTCAGAGATTTTGATTTTGGCGAAAAAATGTTCAGAGATAAAATATGTAGGCAGAAGGTAAACGAATGTAATAATTTCTCTGACAGCAAATTACGTGTCGATGCTTCGGGGCATCCACCGTATGTATCTTCAAAATCGTGGCTTCCGCGATCCTCCCCGAGACCTCCTTCCTCGTCGTCAGGGACGACCGTTGACCCTGTCGATGCGCCTTCTTTTAAACGCTTTCTAAACACCGGCTTCTATAAGACACGGCGATTCTTTTGCTCTTACAGAATCCAACCGGGAGCCGCTGCCCAGGTGTCCAGTCACTTCGAGGAGGTCATGGAGGCCGTGAGGAGGCACGACTGTTCGAGTTTCTTATGTCCGCAGGCTAGGCCCGGGAATGTCTTCTTCTAAAACTTCCCTCCGTGATGGATAACAGAGGGGAAGAATTTAGAAGTTAGATTAGATTAGAAAAGTTAGACCGGGACGAGCGTTGAGAGTCTGAGATATGTTAAGAGAGAAGATTGAGGAGCGGTGGAGTACTAGCGGAAGAAGAGATATCGTTGGGTCGTTATCACGCCAAACTGTAAATAGCGATCATTCAGATTAACTTTATTTAACGCACATGCATCCTTAATTTAAGAAAGATTATAAGAGTAAGAGAAAGAAGCGAAAAGAAATAGACGATACCTACGGATGAAAGATGAGTTGAGAAAGTCGAGGAGATTTCTTTCTCGCTCTACGACTCGAATTATCTGGGACTCGAGTTTTGGAAGGGAAAATGAGAGAAGGCAAATCCCTGCGATCGCCTGAGATCACATCCAATCCTCTTTCCCACGGATCACCTTCAGTGCCTGGTTTAGGTACACCGTCTAACAAGCAGACTCGGTCACGAAGGCACGACCTGTATGTCGATCTTGTCGACGAGACGAGAACTACTGCTCCAGAGTAGAGAAAGTGGCAGGGAAGGTGGAGGAGAAGGAGGAAACGGTCCAGAATGCGTACGAGAGTGAGAACCGATAGGTACGTAAAACTGCACCTCTCGTCGAACGATATTTATTTTTCCAGTTGCCACTCAGGCACGTTGGGTCGCCATCATGGTTAGTGGAAACGAATGATAAGAAATCGGTCCATTTGCTGTGATGGATCGAACGTGGTTCTTATTAATGTCGTTTAGATCGTTTAGATTAGGTCATGGACGACCGCGTAAGCGAGTCGAATATTGTAGGTATGAATGTAAAAATGAAGGGACGAATAATAAACTATGTTTTTTTACCGTGATCCTCCTTGGTATTCTTCTCGTGATTATCTTCTATTATCTAAGGCTAATTCAAATTCAACAACTTCTCGGTAAATGATGTGCTGACGGGGTTCTTCGTCTTTCCTATTTCTACCGTTGAGTCATCTCAACATCAAACAATGACGCGACGGTGTGTGATTAATGAGCAAGAAGCTCGGGTGCAGTTGATGCGCGATGACATTGCACGGCGAAGGCTTATCGAGGCCGATCGTTCCGGTCGTTGCGCTGGGATGACTCCGATACATAGCTTGTGCTAATTTATAGAAATTGTGGTCATCCAACGATTTAAGTCGCGTTCTTTTGTCATTCCGGACTGTTAGTCCAGGACATTTAGTAATCATCTTCTAAAAATCGAGCTCACCGAAATTTTTTTTTAAACTGCTTATTATGATGTACCAATATATGCCTGAAAGTTACGCCACCGACGCACTGAAGCTTCGTGATATATAAGAGGTCAAAGGTCGCGGATTTTGTTATCTCGCTTCCTATCGCTCCAACGTGAAAAATACCTATTACAAAAGTTGAAGATCTCAATTTTTAATACCTGAAACAAATATTTGACGTTAATACGCCTAACCGTTCTCGAGATATGTAGCTGAATATGTGGAAAAATTCAAAAATAGCTACATTCGGGTATGCAACATGTATCGCCGCATTCTTCTCTCTTTCTACTACTCAAACGGCAATTACACCTATATAATTATGTTTTTATGAATAAACGCCCTTTCTGAAAAGTCCAGTTTGGTTTTCGTACGCCTACCTGTTCTCGAGATATGAGACACGAAAGATAAGTTTTGGTCAAAAAATACTACATCTGTGTTAACGCTATTATCTCGTTCTCTATGACTCACACAAAAATGAAACAAGTTATTCCTGTTAGACCATGAAATTATCTAACTAAATGGCCCCATACACTTTTCAGATACACCTTACCGTTTTCGAGATACGATGCTGCGAAGTTTGTGGAAGCATTCATTTCCACATCACCTTTGAGGTAGAATGTGCGGCGCGTTTTTTTTAATACGGTTTCCCTATAGTAGGTTTTTATTTCCTTTTCCCGTCTTACTCATGCTGTTAGATCATGAATTTATCTAACTAAATGGCCCCATACACTTTTCAGATACACCTTACCGTTTTCGAGATACGATGTTGCGAAGTTTGTGGAAGCATTCATTTCCACATCACCTTTGAGTGAGACTGAATATAGTCAAATAAAAACCCGAAATTATTCTTGAAACAATTGAGTAACGGTCGGCGAGACCGTTCCGGGAAATAGGGACCTGAGAATTTGGCTATTTTTGCATTTTTCCACATATTCAGCTACATATCTCGAGAACGGTTAGGCGTATTTACGTCAAATATTTTTTTTAGGTATTAAAAATTGAGATCTTTTCAACTTTTGTAATAGGTATTTTTCACGTTTGAGCGATAGGAAGCAAGATAACAAAATCCGCGACCTTTGACCTCTTATATATCACGAAGCTCCAGTGCGTCGGTGGCGTAACTTTCAGGCATATATTGGTACATCATAATAAGCAGTTAAACAAAATTTCGGTGAGCTCGATTTTTAGAAAATTGCATGATTTTCAAGCTAAATGTCCTGGACTATGTGAGCAATGACTGGCAACACGACAATAACGATGTATTACTACAAGAAATTGAGTAATTCTCCATTTCTTCTAAGGTTTTTGGAAAAAGGCATTGTATTTATAATTCATTATAGAAGAAACTCGAAAGCGCGTCTGTTTTGGAGGGATAGAGGGAGACGTACAAGTTTTTATGCGGGTAGAATTGAATAACGAGATTACAGTAGTTTGAATAGTCGCCCTTACCTTTATTTTAAATATGGAACGATCCGGTTAAATCGCGGACCGGTCTACGTCCGAATAAGGTAGGTTGTATCTAAACACCTGGAGGTCGTTGTTCCAATGAACTCTCGCTTGTAACCCTCGCTCTAAAAGTCCCCCTCTCTTTTTATCCGTCTCTGGAACTCAAGATTGTCACTTTTCATTTTACTCCATTTTCGTCATTTATTTGCCAATATGAAAATGTCTGTACTTTCCTTTCCAGGTGATAAGAACGACGGTTCGTTAATTGACATTACGCTACTAGCAATAGAGGATTGATAATTTTGGGAGTGACAAATTCGTAGTTTACAAAAAATATATTAATTTGTATTTATATATGTATGTATCTATACACCTAAATATTGGGGATCAGGATCATTCAATACATTTTTATTAATAATTGGCATTTCATTAAATTTCTGTGGTATACATTCAATATTTGAGCACATAATGAATAGCATTTTTCTTCACGATGAAACAGGAGCGAGAGGCATGCGTTAAAAGACACCCTGTAGTTGTACAGTAAGCGCAAGTCCTAGATACTTATCAATATTGGTGACTGGTAGAATGTTTCGTCACTTCCAATGCGCATGAACCGAGTGAAGAAAACTTGCTAGAGACGAAAGACCCACATCGACAGTCTTGTCAGTTACTCCGAAGCTCAAATCATGGATACATCAGAAGATACTCGTAGCTCCAATGGTAGACACTTGCATTACCCAGTGATCGAAGGTGTAATTTCGCCCTAATAAAAGTCTCAGTGTATAAAATTCGTATTAAAAATCTTCCCAGATCTGAAGTTCGCCATCAACTGGAACCGTCTCTCCTTGGAACTGGTCGGCATTTGGCCGGGACCGCAATGCTCGAAGAAGACCAAAAGTGCATTCAAGTTTAGGCTTCTCCTATCAGTTTTCATGATAATGTCCTTCATCTGTATACCGCAGATGACGTCTTTGGTATACGTCTGGGGTGACTTGAATCTGACTGTTGAAAATCTGATAGTGGCCAATATACCGTGCAGTACGGTATTGATGGAGATTTTTGTGTTTTTGTACCACAGAAAAGGTATCTACTAAATCAATAATTTAAACGCGCACAAAAATAAAGTACGTATAATATAACGCGTGAGAAAAATGAAGTCGATTGATTCGAAGAACTCGAATTGCTGGTTGCTCATCTCATCGAGGACTGGAAAAACCGAAAGAGCGAAGAGGAGCGAAGTACCATGCTGAGAAGCGCGAAGACTGCCAGGACGATAACTATTTTTAATGTTTGCTTAACCTGCTTCACGGGCACCGCTTTAATCTCTGCATATCTCATCACACAACTCCAGAAAAGACCGACGGGTAATGGTACGGAACCAATTCGTACCTCAGTGTTTCAGTCTCGCTTCCCTTTTGACGCTTATACCAGTCCGGGCTATGAGGTGGTCTTTGTGGGACAGTCCGTAGCTATATATCCCGCTGTTATTTCATATTCCGGTATCGATAGCTTCATATCGATGCTGGTACTGCATCTGTGCGGTCAGTTTGAAACACTTCGCGGCACTTTGAAGCGTACGGTAACTGATGCTGCGCGTAATAGAGAAGAGTGGCGATTCAGGAAGGAACTCGCTGCGGCGGTAATGAGGCATATACATCTGAACAAGTGAGGCATCTCGAAGAATTCGTGCTTTAACGTCGTGAGATATGTCAAATATGATGTTCGTGATGTTTATCAAGGTGTGCCGAATCGATAGAGGATTCTTTCAATCAGGTGCTACTGATTCAGATCCTAGGGAGCTCCGTGCAGTTCTGCTTGCTAGGCTTCCAAATTTTGCATGTGAGTGTCGACTATTGCTCCTTAGCAGTATTTACTATATTAAAGCACGGTGACTTTCCAGATGTTGAATGATGATCAAGAGCTACCGGCGATGCAGTTAATTTTCTTTATCCTCTTTATTCTCGTGATAGGCTTACATACCTACGTTTACTGTTATATCGGTGAGAAGCTCTCCATTGAGGTGAGTTCAAATGGAGCTAGAGATATTCTTTCATGACACTTCCTTCGGTTTCGGTTGGAACTTCATTATTTTTAACGGGTATTTCTTTTCAACAGAGTATGGCAATAAGCGATATAGTTTACGAGTCGCCGTGGTACGATCTGAAAATGAAGAATGCGCGCGACTTCATTATCATTATGTGCGAATCACAGAGACCGCTCACGATTTCCGCTGGAAAATTCTTCACGCTATCGATGAAACAATTTAGCGACGTAAAGATATCCCATTAAATATCTCTTCCTGAAAATGCCCTAACAATTCCTTACAAATATTAATTCATTAGAAAATGCAAATGTCACCAACATTTCTCATCACTTCCTCTCCTTTCAGGTAGTGACAACTTCGATGGGGTACTTATCCGTATTATTAGCAATGGAGAGTAATTAAGAAGTGAAACGTAAAATGAAATTATCGATAAGTTGACGTTAATAATATCACCTTTAGTTTTAAAATTTAATTTTCGCTTTAAATTTATCTGCAAATCGCACTTTTTTCCGTTCAGCAACTTATATTTTTGACAAAGTGTACAATAAGCTGTATTTAAATTTTCTGTTTAATATACAACGATCGACTGTGCTGTAACGACAGAAGTCTCAGCTATATCGTGAGAAATATTTTTTCGTTGCAACATAAAGATATAGTGGGATGAACCTTATCGATTGTTAAAAAACTTGGCGGCCTAGAAGACAATCAATTCGCAGAAGAACTTGCTATAGCATACTTCTTCTCCTTTAACGCAAACGTCAGCCATACTGTTGCTTTAATTATGTATCGGTCAGGTCTAAACATGGACCGATCTATGACCGAGGATGGCTGGATGCAAGCGTCTAAATATCTAGAGTCGCTGTTAGAATAGGTCTTCGTTTACGACGCTCTTTCCAACATCCCTTTCTTTTTTGTCCCTTGTCCAACAACACGAATAATTAAATTTTCACTAGGATCGACAATTCGTTAATCATTAAACACAAAGTAATTTGCAGTTCTTTTTTTGTGAATGTAAATATTTCTCATGTGTTCGTAGAGAGAGAGAGAGAGAACGCATTAAAATAATATCCGTGACAGAGAGTTTCATTTGATAACGGTTTGCTGAATATTTGGTAAACTTGTGCAAAACTTACCCCTCATACAAAAAGAGTTCATAGCACTACAACTACAGATAAATAAGTTCAGAATGTACGTGTTTATTAATAATACACTACTGCCGGTAGACTCTCTAGCCACTTCTAAGGCGCATGTGTCGAGGGGAGAAAGTTCGTTAGAGACAAAAGCTACCTTTACCTAGGAATTTGTCAGTCGTACCGAAACCCCCGCCATGAATCTATCTGAAGACAGTGATAATGGTTGGCATATATATCATATAATGGTAGAAGAAGAACCTCCAACTTAGCTAACAGAACAATTTTATCAACTCGAATTAATAATCTTCATAGATCTCGAATTCGCCATCAACTGGAACCGCCTCTCCTTGGAAATGGTCGGCATTTGGCCGGGACCGCAATGCTCGAAGAAGAACAAAAAAATATCTAAGTTTAGGTCTCTCCTATCAATTTCCACAATAGTATCCTTCATCGGTATACCGCAAACGACGTCTTTGGTATACGTCTGGGGTGACTTGAATCTGACAGTTGAAAATCTGTCAGTGGCCAATATACCGTGCATTTTGTTACTGATAGAGATTTTTTTGTTTTTGTACCACAGAAAAGGTACCGACTAAATCAATAATTTAAACGCGCATAAAAATAAAATACCTGTATTGTGTAACGCGTGAGAAAAATGAAGTCGATTGGTTCGAAGAACTTGAATTGCTGGTTGCTCATCTCATCGAGGACTGGAGAATCCGAAAGAGCGAGGAGGAGCGAAATGCCATGCTGAGAAGCGCGAAGACTGCCAGGAGGATATCTATTTCTTGTATCAGCTTAGCCCTCTTCGGGGCCACCGTTTTAATCGCTGCATATCTCATCACGCAATTCCAGGAAAGAACGACGGGTAATGGTACGGAACCACTTCGTACCTCATTGCTTCAGTCTCGCTTCCCTTTTGACGCTTATACCAGTCCGGGCTATGAAGTGGTCTTCGTGGGACAGTTCTTAGCTTTGTATCACGCTGTTATTTCATATGCCGGTATCGATAGCTTCCTATCGATGCTGGTACTGCATCTGTGCGGTCAGTTTGAAAAACTTCGCGGCACTTTAAAGCGTACGGTAACTGATGCTGCGCGTAATAGAGAAGAGTGGCGATTCAGGAAGGAACTCGCTGCGGCGGTAATGAGGCATATACATCTGAACAAGTGAGGCATCTCGAAGAATTCGTGCTTTAACGTCGTGAGATATGTGAAATATGAAGTTCGTGATGTTTATCAAGGTGTGCCGAATCGATAGAAGATTCTTTCAATCAGGTGCTACTGATTCAGATCCTAGGGACCTCCGTGCAGTTCTGCTTGCAAGGCTTCCAACTTTTGCATGTGAGTGTCGACTATTGCTCCATAGCAGTATTTACTTTGTTAATGCACGGTGACTTTTTAGATGTTGAAGGATGATCGCAAGCTATCGGCGATGCAGTTAATTTTCATTTTCATCTTTATTCTCTCGATGGGCTTACATATCTACATTTACTGTTATATCGGTGAGAAGCTCTCCGTCGAGGTGAGTTCAAATGGTGCTAGAGATATTCTTTAATGACATTTCCTTCGGTTTCGTTTGGAACTTCATTATTTAACGCGTATTTCTCTTCAACAGAGCATGGCATTATGCGATGCAATTTATGAGTCGCCATGGTACGATTTAAAAATGAAGAATGCGCGCGACTTGATTATCGTTATGTGCGAATCACGGAGGCCACTCACGATTTCCGCTGGAAAATTCTTCTCATTTTCGATCAAGCAATTTTCCGACGTAAAGACATCCTATTAAGTGCTTTTCTAAACACGTCCTAATTCTGTCATATAAATATTCATCCGTTAGAGAAGATAATTCTTAGTAATATCAGTTATACATTCCTCCTTTTTCAGGTGATGAAAACTTCGATGGGTTATTTATCTGTATTATTAGCGATGAAAGATTAATAACAGCCGAAACGTCAAACGAGATTATCCACAAATTGCCATTAATAATATCACCTTGAGTCAAACAATGTTATCTTCACTTGCAATCTATTATATCCACAAATCACATTCTAGTTCTCCATTTGGCAGTCTATATTCTTCACGAAATGTATAATAAATAAAATTCAGTTTTTTTTTTATTACGATCGACCATACTATATCGTCAGAAGGAATCTCAATCATTTCATGAGAAATATTTTCTCCTTCAAACGAAGACCGTACTGGGATGTATTTTATCGACCGGTAAAAAAATGCGATGGCGTAGAAAATAATCGATTCACAAAACAGCTAACCATAGCATCGTACTTCTCATTTGACGCAACCGTCAGCCATACTGTTGCTTTGTTTATACATCGATCAATACTAAGCATGGACCGGTCTATGACCAAGAACGGTAGAATACAACCGCCATAATATTTGGGACCGCCGTTAAAATAGACGTCTTCGCCTAGAACTCTACTTCAAACATCCCTCTTTTCTCTCCTCTTCATTCCGTAACAGGGCTAATATAATTTGCGCCATTGTCGAGAATTTGTTAGTCATCAATGGAAAAGTAATCTGTAACTATTCTCATCCATGTAAATATGTCGTATGTGTATATAGAACACAAGTATTAGAGTAGTATCAATGACAGAAAGTGTCATGTAATGACGATTTTCTGAATATTTGGCGAATCTCTTTAAAACAACCTCCTCATAGAGAGAGTTCGCAACACTACGACTACCGACATACCTATAAGATAAGGATGTATGCGTTTATTAATAACACACCACTTCAGATAGACTACCTCACCAGTTCTAACGCGCATGTGTCGAGGGGAGGAAATTCACCAGAAACAAAGGCTACCCTTACCAAGGGACTCGTCAGTCGCATTGAAGCTCCCGTCATGAATCTATCTGAAGATAACTACAATGGTTGGCATTCGTATCATGTAACAATAGAAGGAGCACCTTCGACTTAGTTGAGAGCAACTATATCAATTCAAATTAATAATCTTCATAGATCTCGAGTTTGCCATTAGCTGGAATCGCTTCACTTTACGACTGATTGGCATTTGGCCGGACCCGGAAACGAACTATCCCGAAAAGTTGGAAGGGCCATTGAAGTACAAATTTTTGCTACCAGCATTCGTGATATTCAGCTTTATCTCTATACCCCAAACGATATCTCTGATACACGTATGGGGTGACTTGGATTTGGTCGTTGAAAATTTTATATTGGCTAATATTCCCATCGGTACGGCGCTGATAAAGTTTCTGATATTTGTTTATCACAGGAAAGGTATCGGTAGTCAATAATTTAAAGACGTTTATAAGACAAACGTACATGAAATATTATAACGGGCAAGAAAAGTGAAGTCGATTAATTCGAAGGACTTGAATTGTTGGTTGCTCATCTCATCGAGGACTGGAGGAACCGAAAGAACGAGCAAGAGCGGAGTACCATGCTGAGGAGCGCAAAGATTGCCCGCAGGATATCCATTTCTTGTATCTGCTCGGGCTACTTTACGGCCATCGCTCTTTTCTCCGCATATTTCATCACGCAACTTCAAGAGAGACTGGCGATCAGGAATGGTACAGAACCGATTCGTGCCTTACTCTATCAGTCTTACTTCCTTTTCGACGTTTATACCAGTCCGGGCTACGAAGTGGCTGTCATGGGACAGCTCGCAGCTACTTTAATCGGTATCACTGCGTATTCCGGTATCTCTAGCTTCATATCGATGGTGGTACTACATCTATGTGGCCAGTTTGAAAATCTTCGTGGTACCTTGAAAAGTACAGTGGCTAACGCTACATGTAACGAGGCAGAGTGGCGATTCAGAAAGGAACTCGCTGCGGTTGTGACCAGGCATCTACATCTGAACAAGTGAGGAAATCCCAAGTTTTCATATTTTAATATCATAGGAGACTTGGAATAAGAGGATATTGGTATTGATCCAGATGTGCTGAGTCGCTGGAGGATTCTTTCAACTTAATACTACTGGTTGAGTTACTGGGGTGCTCAGTGCAGTTCTGCTTTCAAGGCTTTCAAGTTATCAGTGTGAGTGTGAATTGTTGCTCTTTAACGGTACTTACTTTCTCAATGCACGGTTACTTTCTAGATGTTGAGCAACGATGAAGGATTATCGACGATGCAAATGATCTTCTTTTCTCTTTTCATCGTGACATTGAGCTTGGATCTCTACATTTATTGTTACGTCAGCGAATCACTCTACGTCGAAGTGAGTTTGAGTGAAATAAGTTAACATTTCCTTCAATTCCAATTAGAATTTCATTATTTGACGAGTACTTCTCTTCGATAGAGTATGGCCATGGGCGACGCGTTTTACGAGTCGCAGTGGTATGACTTAAAATTGGGGAGAACGCGCGACTTGATTCTTATTATGTGCGAATCGCGAAAGCCGCTGAAGATTACCGCTGGGAAATTCTTCTCATTGTCGATAAAACAATTTAGTGACGTGAGGATACTCTACTTAATGTTTTCTTAAAAAGCCTTCATTTTTTTACACGCACTTTTTTATTCAACGGAGAAGATAAATTTCTCCAATATTTCGCATCTATTCCTCCTTTTTCAGGTCGTAAAAACTTCGATGGGGTACTTATCCGTATTATTAGCACTGAAGAATTAATGATAACTGAAATATTAAACGAAATTATTCACATATTGCTATAGATAATATCTCCTTTAATGCTATTCTAATTGAAGGAATTCCTAAGGTAATGATGTACGAAAAATGTATTCTCCGCTTTCAATTCATCCACAAATCATATTTTATTTCTCCACTGCATAGTTCGTATTCTTGATAAAAAATACGCCATAAACTATATTTAAATTCTATGTAATACCTACCTAATAATCGACTACATTATGATCAGAGAAATCTCAATTGCTTCGGAAAAAACATTATCTTGTTGTAAAAAAGATGCAGTGGAGTGCACCTTATTAACCGTAACAAGAGATACTATGACGTAAAAAAAATCAATTCATGCAATACCTAACTATATTGTCGTGGTTCCCATTTAACGCAATCGTCAACCATACTGTTATTTCAATTATGTATCATGTAATTCTATACGTGAACCAGTCTATGACCAAGAATGAGAAGACATAAACGTGTAAATGTCGATAGGGTTCATTGGTAGAATATACCCTCGCTTACGATTCTCCCTCTAGCACCTCGCTATCTTTTGTTCTGTACCTCTCACGGTAGTTGTTTCATCAACATATGTACATGCACAATTGGAGAATTCCATTTTCACCAAGCCCAAGAATTCTTTAGTCACCAACTATAAAGTATAATATAGTTGTAGAAACTCTAAACCTAAAAAGCACGTGTCCTCTCTCCGTCATAACGAGGAAACAAGGGATTGCATAGTATCGATCATAAGAAGAATAAGATGAGCACGTCTAATAATAATCGAGCAACGAACCCACAACTACGGTACAATGCCCTGAACTCGACGTGACCGTCGACCCCACTTCAAATAAATTATGTAACGATCAAGTCTAAACAGGGACCGATCTATACTCAGGCACCAGGGGTTACGAACTTAAGTGCATATAGGGTCATTGTAAAAATACACCGTCGCTTGCGGCTCTCTCTCTTTCGCAGAACCACTAATTTGTTTGATTAAAAAACTAAGCGTTCTCCTTCATCGGCAAAACTTCATCCGAGGATTCTCCTTGCTTTACTATAGGTAGAGACGTCCGGAAAACACAATACCACGATAATATTCATTCGTTTTCTCTCTCGCTGAATTAATTTACGGTGGTCACACCAACACTCGCGCGCGATATTCTTAAAATTATTTCCTACTTAAATCCCGTGAATTCAAATGGAAATTATCTCTCATTGAATACGCACGGAATGCTGGCACTTGTTAGCATTCTCGGGAGGAAATTCATCCAAGACCGTAGTGTCGAATACCGAGGATTTCATTAGTCGTCTCGAAGCTTTCGCTATGGAGACATTCAAAGATATCTATCGTGGTGGGTATTTCTAATCTCCAAATATCGAAAACGCAATTCCAGTTCATCGACAGTCACGGCGTTACATGCTGTCGAAACTTGCATGTTATAAAACTGCGGTAAATTGAACCCGATTTACTCTACAACGTATTACTAACAGGGATGAAAAGTAACAAGCCTTTGTATTTCAAATCGATGAGATCTGTGGCCTTCTACTCTCGGTTCAAGCCGCAGGTCTGCTCGGACTAGTGATCGGATGTAATCGTACGAACGGGTCGCAGGGGTTGCACGACCTAGAGGTCGACGTTCAACACGCCCCTGACTAAATACTATCCCATCGCGCCATTGCGAAAGCACTCATTTGAGGATTTTCCTTTATTTTGCCATTTTTTCAACGCGATCTACCGGAATTTGATTTTCCGAATTCAATTTTCAAGTGAAAAGTATTATTTCGATAAAGTATTATATCAAGTTAGCCAAAAAGTTAGTAAATAACGAGATAATTGAAATTGAATATTTTTTACTATAATCAATTGCATTCCGAATACCAGCTCCACGTATTTAGAAGAAGTAGTACAAATGAAGTCTGCTAAGAGTTGGCCTCTATCTCTCATTGCGCACCATAATGGCTAGGGGCCGGCTGCCGAGAGTGGGTAGATTATTGACCGTAGATGCACTCCTTAATCCCAATCGGCTGAACAGTATTCGAGCTATTTGAAGTCGAGGGGTACGCGTAGTTCGTGCGACTAGAAATAAAAGACATATGGTAGACTCACGATTGGCTAGACGGTTGGTACCTTTCTCCACCCCTCGGGCATGCGTAGTTGGATAGAAAGTATGTAGACAAAGACATGCATGAACGACATGGCTCATGGTATACCAACACAGTCGTTGTTTAACTCTCCGAATGGAAGCTCCGCGAGAATCCGCCCTTAACGGTAGGAAAAAAATCGGATAAATCTCGTCATGTAATAATTATTCGCTATTCGATTATTTAAAAAGTGCTAGAATCTAAAAGTCCGAAAATTAATTGTTCCCGATATGATTATCTTCGGGTTTAAAAAAAAAGGGCACAAACATATACGCGGATACTTTTTCTTAATTACTTTCGCGTATCGTATATTCAATTTGTACCATCATCTCGACAAGCGAATCCTCGCAGATCTGGAGTATGCAATCAGTTGGAACCGCAGATACATGAACATCGTCGGAATTTGGCCGGATCAATCATCGAAGAAGAACGGTCTAGCATTAAAATGCAGGGCTCTGATACCCGCCTTCCTAATGTTCATCTTCGTAACCCTGCCGCAGTCGATAAACCTGCTGTTCATCTGGAACGATTTGGAACTGGTCATTGACAATCTGTGCCTCGGTAACATTAGCATGACCACCTCTATGATAAAGCAGCTCTTGTTGGTTTCTAACGAAAAAGGTACAAGTTGTTTTTCACTTTCGAATTTTGTTTGTAAGTGGTTTTTGATCACACGAAACGTGTTTGCGATCTCGAAAAGCACTGAGAACGTTGATCCGTTGTATCGTCGAGGACTGGACGAGGCCGAAGAGCGAGCGAGAGCGAGCAGTGATGCTGAGAAGCGCTCGGAAAGCCAAGATAATATCTATAGGCGTAGCCGCCATTGCCTGGTACGCGGGTTCCGCCTTTATAACGGCCAAGGTCGTTACGGACGTGCTGAACAGTAACGAAGGGGATTCGGCGGAGAGTCGAATGCTTCTTCGGGGGTATTTCCCTTACGATCTGGAGCAGAGTGCCAACTTCGCGCTTACATATGTGGGGCAGTGCGTTGCCGATATTTACTTGGTCTTTACGCATTCGAGCATCGACGGTTTCTTGACGATGGTGGTGGTGCACTTGTGTGGGCAGTTCGTGAACCTGCGAGTCGACATCAAGAATCTCGTTTCCGAAACTAAGCTCGGCAAGAACGCGGCGGGATTTCGCGAAAGGCTCGTCGGCCTGGTGGAACAGCACGAGCGATTGTACAAGTAAGTTATGGGGGAGGGGCAATTGAATTTCTCTTTCTTGGTAATCGAAGGGGATTGATAAATGATTTCGCTGCTTCGCAAGATCGGCAATGTTGATAGAAAACTTCTTCAATCTGATGATGCTGCTCCAGATGCTAGCTGGTACATTAGTGATCTGCTTCCAAATATACATATACATCATGGTGAGTATAAAAGACAGAGAGGGATGATTTTCATTGTCGTTGATGTGTTACAAAATTACTCGGTACAGAATAATCTGAGAAACGTGTAAAAACATCGATACGATTCAATATCGATATATTTTAGATGTTGACAAATGAGGGAGGAGAGAAATTGCCGGTCATTCAATTGAACTTCTTAACCGCATATATTTTCGTCATAAGTGCAAACCTCTACGCCTATTGTTACGTCGGCGAGATGTTGTGTTATCAAGTGAGTGCGCCACTCTCTCTATTTTTAGCATAATTCCGAAGAAAAGTTTTCCTTAAAATTAACTCTAAAAATGCTACATTTTGACGTCACAGTCAAGGCTACATTCTTCTTGAACCTTTATACCCGAATTTCTGATCGCAGAGCACAGCAGTGTGCTACTCGGCTTACGAGACCGAGTGGTACGAATTGGCACCAAAGGACGCTTGCATGCTGATGATCATAATGTGTCGAGCTAGAAAGCCGATCACCATAACCGCCGGAAAATTCTTTTCGCTCTCTATGGAGACGTTCATCAATGTGAGTGAATTCTTTTGTCCCTCTTCGACGTTGGTGTCTAACGATAACGCGATGGAAATCTCGCGCGCGAGTATCGATTTTACGTATTGTACGTGGAATCGGGAAGAAAGCATTGGTACACGTCAGAGAGCGAAGAGTTTGGTGGCCTTTCACTGCATGAAATATCAAATAATCAGGGTTGACGTCCTCCACTCGCTCACGGATCGACACGTAATAATCTGAATGGTAACTGCGGATCGCGTGGTGTAGAGACATCCTTGGTGCATGCATTCGTACAACGACTACGTCTCCCTTGAAAAATTTATGCCACCGCGTTGTCGTTAATGTGCAATTTTCTAGTCTCTCTTGTATCATATCAGTACCAAAAACGAGTCATATCTCTTTCGGTGTAGTTGGTTTGACAAAAAGATGAGGTAATAAATATATATTGCAGATAGTGAAGACATCGGTTGGATATTTATCGATGCTGCTGGCTGTCAAAGGTTAACGACTTAAATTAATTACAGTAGATTGTTACAGGATGATTTTATGGAAATAATATGTACAATAGAGCATAACCCCGTGAATATTCTTCCTTTCTATACATCGCATGCAGACTGTACACGAAATCCATTATTAACACGACTACTAAAGAACAGGGTACCGTCAGGTGTAGAATTGTATACGTGGCCCTGAGCATAATCAATGACGTACATTCTCATCGGATTATCGATGATTTGCGAGGGGGAGAAGCATTGATCCGTAGAATTGAAAACGAAGGTACTGCAACTAAATTCGTCGAAATTGCAGGTATTATATTGCCCTCGCGCAAGAAAGAAATTTATACCGTAATCGCGCGCGCGCTCAGGGAGCGATATAATCATGAATAAGCTATCCACAAGCGTATCTTTTCCACGAACTACCATCGTTGATATCTACTATTTCATGGAACCGGAGAACACACTGCCTTAGTTAGCTTGACATCAAAATTATAAAAGTGGATTGTTCAAGTTTACAGATATCACCCAGCTATGAAGAACCAAAACGTGTGGCCGCCACGCACGAAGGAAGTGAAACTGCGATACTGCTGAGTAGAGAAGAAAACTAAGCAAGTAATCAACAATAGTAATACCATGACATTTCAAGATAATGCGGTTGAGATATGGTTTTAAAAACACACAATAGTAATATATTACCATTACCATACATATTATGGTATACCATGACATTTTTATTATGCCATGGTATTACTATTGTTTTTAAAACCATATCTCAACTGCGTTATCTTGAAATGTCATGGTATTACTATTGTTGATTACTTGCTTAGTTTTCTTCTCTACTCAGCAGTATCGAAGTTTCACTTCTTCCACGCGTGGCGGCCACACGCGTTTTGGTTTTTTCTCTCTTTCCTTCTGCATTAATTTTAGGTGGTGCCTTCGTTATCGCTCTTTTTACACGTTGCATGTTACGACACTCTTTTGACCGTTGTTTCGTTGTTTTTGCCATAATAATTATAAATCAACACACACGCGAAAGAATGTTCAGTGTTCATTGACGTTTACGTAATTTAAGAAGTTTATTTTTACACATTGCCTGTCACTATACTCTTTTGACCGTTGTGTTGCTGTTTTTGCCGTAATAATTATAAATTAATACACACACGAAAGAATGTACAGTAATGAATGGTGCTGACTCGAAAAAGGTCGAGATTGCGATCGCAGACTACACGAGCTCCGTATGGCCGGTCATTCGACGCGATAAAATTCGGGAAACTAATAAAATACGACAAACCAAATACAAACAACTCAGAACTAACTCTGCGCTCTCTCGAGTCTGGCTTGTTATATCATCTTACGGATACGCCCAAAAAAGGGTAGTTGTCGGGGGAACGCCAGACGGGAGCCTTTCTGATTGGTCGGAGAATCTGGCGTGGCAACTCTACAGAATACCTAAGGGTGACGGAGGGGCCCTCCTAAGTTTCTCCGAGGATTGACCGGCGGTGGTCCAAGCGGAGTCTGGTCCTTTCCCGAGTGACTGTCTGCAGGGGGTCCCGCTTAATGGGTTGTATTTTCGTGGATGTGGAAGGATACCTATGGAGGATTGGTGACGGTATGTCGGGTTTTGGGACTAGCCTCTCTCTTTCGCGTTATATTCTCGTTCCGCGTTATATTTTCGTTTCACGTTAAGGGGCGTCTAAACGGGCAATATTTTTACTGCAATATGTGGCTGCAATATTGGCAACTATAGCCCAGCCATCATGAAAACATTTAAATACAGTATATGGCTCGGCAATATATATTTCGGCAATATTTTCTGCAACAGTATGGCCCATGTTTAAAGGCGCGGCTAAACGTTTAGCTCGTACGGGCGACGATACCAAAAATGTGTGGCTATATGGCCGGGACATACTAAAAATATTATCCTAAATTGCGCATAGTCTGGCTTGTATTGCTGGCAATGTTGCCGGCCACTTTATATTCTCGTAACTGAAATTTCACCATTAAACAATGCTCGCTCCGATCCTAAGGGTCTTGGGTCGAAGCGGACCTTCTCCGTTCGGCCGGTAGAGGAAAGGTAAGCTATTTAAAGTGAAAGTGTCACTTCTCGCAGTGGCGCCGTTTCGATGAACCATCCCGAAAAGGTAGAAGGGGCATTGAAGTACACATTTTTGCTACCAGCATTCGTGATGTTCAGCTTCGTCACTATACCCCAAACGATATCTCTGATACACGTATGGGGTGACTTGTATTTGGTCGTTGAAAATGTTATATTGGCTAATATTCCCATCGGTACGCACTGATAAAGTATCTGACGTTTGTTTATCACAGAAAAGATATCGGTAGTCAATAATTTAAAGGCGTTTATAAGAGAAACGTACATACAATATTATAACGGGCGAGAAAAGTGAAATCGATTAATTCGAAGAACCTGAATTATTGATTGCTCATCTCATCGAGGACTGGAGGAACCGAAAGAACGAGCAAGGACGAAGTGCCATGCTGAGAAGAGCAAAGATTACCCGGAGAATATCCATCTCTTGTATCTCTGCTTGGGCTACTTTACGACCATCGCTTTTATCTTCGCATATTTCTGTAGTTAGATGGCAAAATCAGATACGTCATATCTGATTTTCATTAGACATATCTGATTTTGCCATCTAACTACAGATTTCATCATGTAACTTCAAAAGAGACTGGCGATCAGGAATGGTACAGAACCGATTCGTGCCTTACTCTATCATTCTCACTTCCCCTTCGACCCTTATATCAGTCCGGAACGAAGTGGCTGTCGTGGGACAGTTCGCAGCTACTTTAACCGGTATCATTGCGTATTTCGGTATCTCTAGCTTCCTATCGATGGTGGTACTACATATATGCGGCCAGTTTGAAAATCTTCGTGGTACCTTGAAAAGTACAGTGGCTAACGCTACATGTAACGAGGCAGAGTTGCGAGTGAGAAAGGAACTCGCTGCAGTTGTGACCAGGCATCTACATCTGAACAAGTGAGGGGAATCCCAAGTTTTCGTTCTTTAATATCATAGGAGACTTGGAATACGAGAATATATTGGTATTGTGATCGAGATGTGCTGAGTCGCTGGAGGATTCTTTCAACATAATACTACTGGTTGAGTTACTGGGATGCTCAGTGCAGTTCTGCTTTCAAGGTTTCCAAGTTATCAGCGTGAGTCTGAACTGTTGTTCTTTAACGGTATTTACTTTCATAATGCACGGTTACTTTCTAGATGTTGAGCCACGATGAAGGATTATCGACGATACAAATGATCTTCTTTTCTCTTTTCATCGTGACATTGAACTTGGATCTCTACATTTATTGTTACGTCAGCGAATCACTCTACGTCGAAGTGAGTTTGAGTGAAATAAGTTAACATTTCCTTCGATTCCAATTAGAATTTCATTATTTGACGAGTATTTCTCTTCGATAAAGCATGGCCATGGGCGACGCGTTTTACGAGTCGCAGTGGTATGACTTAAAATTGGGGAGAACGCGCGACCTGATTCTTATTATGTGCGAATCGCGAAAGCCGCTGAAGATTACCGCTGGGAAATTCTTCTCATTGTCGATAAAACAATTTAGTGACGTGAGGATACTCTACTTAATTTTTTCTTACAAAGCCTTCATTTTTTTACACGCGCATTTTTATTCAACGGAGAAGATAAATTTCTTCAATATATTTCGCATCTACTCCTCTTTTTTCAGGTCGTGAAAACTTCGATGGGGTACTTATCCGTACTATTAGCACTGAAGAATTAATGATAACTGAAACATTAAACGAAATTATTTACATATTGCTGTAGATAATGTCTCCTTTAATGCCATTCTAATTGAAGGCATTCCTGAGGTAATGATGTACGAGAAATGTATTTTCCGCTTTCAATTCACCCACAAATCAAATTTTATTTCTCCACTGCATAGTTCGTATTCTTGATAAAAAATACGCCATAAACTATATTTAAATTCTATGTAATACCTAATAATCGACTACATTATGATCAGAGAAATTTCAATTGCTTCGGAAAAAAACATTTTCTTGTTGTAAAATGATGCAGTGGAGTGCACCATATTAACCGTAACAAGAGATACTATGGCGTAAAAAAAGTCAATTCATGTGATAGCTAACTATAATGTCATATGGTTCCCATTAACACAATCGTCAACCATACTGTTGTTTCAATTATGTACCATGTAATTCTATATGACCGAGAATGAGAAAGCATAAACGTGTAAATGTCTAGAGGGTTCATTGGTAGAATATACCGTCGCTTACGATTCTCCCTCTAGCACCTCGCTATCTTTTGTTCTGCACCTCTCAAGGTAGTTGTTTCATCAACATATGTACATGTGCACAATTGGAGAATTCCATTTTCACCAAGCCCAAGAATTCTTTAGTCACCAACTATAAAGTACCTATAATATGTAGCTGTAGAAACTCTAAACATAAAAAGTACGTATCCTCTCTCCGTCATAACGAGGGAACAGGGGATTGCACAGTATCGATCACGAGAAGAATAAGATGAGCACGTCAATAATCAGGCAACGAAACCACAACTACGGTACAATGCTCTGAACTCGACGTGACCGTCGACCCCACTTCAAATAAATTATGTAACGATCAAGTCTAAACAGGGGCCGATCTATACTCAAGCACCAGGGGTTACGAACTTAAGTGCATGTGAGGTCATTGCAAAAATGCACCCTCGCTTGCGGCTCTCCCTCTCGCAGAACCACTAATTTGTTTTATCAAAAAACTAAGCTTTCTCCTTCGTCGGCAAAACTTCATCCGAGGATTCTCCTTGCTCTACTATAGAGACGTCCAGAGAACACAATGCCACGATAATATCAATTCGTTTTCTCTCTCGCTTAATTAATTTACCTTCGTCACAACAACACTCGATATATTCTTAAAATTATTTCCTACTTCAATCCCATGAATCCAAATGGAAACCATCTCTCATTGAATAAGCACGGAATGCTGGCACTTGTTAGCACTGTAGGCCATTGGGAGGGGCGGCTTTGCCATCCTTTGTGAGTTATGAGCATGCGTCGAGGGGGTGAAATTCATCCAAGACCGTAGTTACGAATACCGAGGATTTCATCAGTCGTCTCGAAGCTTTCGCTATGGAGACATCCGAAGATATCTATCGTGGTGGGTATTTCTAATCTGCGAATATCGAAAACGCGCTTCCAGTTCATCGACAGTCACGGCGTCACGTGCTGTCAAAACTTGCAGATTATAAAACTGCGGTAAATTGGAACCGAATTACTCTACAACTGATTGGCATTTGGCCGGAACCGGATCGCTTCAAAAAGACGGGAAGACTATTCAAGTACAAATTCCTCCTGCCAGTCGTCGTGATGCTTGGCTTCTCCAGCATACCGCAGACGTTGACGTTGGTCCGAATTTGGGGCAATATGGACCTGGTTATCGACAACTTGGCTGTGGCTAATATACCCGTCACTACGGCGGTGATGAAACTTCTAGTGTGTAAATATCACGGAGAAGGTATTGCTCGAATTAATAGCTTAAATGTAGGAGATACACTTTATGCGGAGCGAGGAAAGTAAGTAGATGGGTTTGAAGCACTCAAATCGCTCGTTACTCATCTCATGGACGATTGGACAAGACGGAAGAGCGAGCGGGAGCGAAAAGTCATGTTGAGGGAAGCGAAGATTGCCAAAATTGCATCGGTTTTTTGCACCCTCGAGTCTTACCTTATGGTAGTCACACACATAGCCACGCATTTCACCAAACTGATAAGTGACAGATCAGCGGCAAACGGTACTGAACCGAATCGTACTCTGTACTATCGGACAGATTTCCTTTTTGATATTCAGAAGAGTCCAAAATTCGAGATATTTTCTCTCGGACAGTACTTCGCTGGGATTTTTGCTACCATCTCATACTCCGGAATCGACAGTTTTTTGTCCATGCTCGTTTTGCATATGTGCGGTCAATTTGAAAATCTCGGCGACAGCTTAAAAAATATAGTGGCCGACGCCGCGAGTAGCGAAGACGAATCGATATATAGAAAGAAACTCGCTACGATCGTAAGGAGACATTTACATTTGAACAGGTAAGCTGTTATAAAGTTTCGATCCCTTACTTTTGCGGAATATGAAAAAATAAGGTGTTGTGATCGTTATCTAGATGCGCCGAGTTGATTGAGAATTCTTTCAATATGATGCTCCTTATTCAGATGCTTTCCGGTACAATACAACTTTGTTTTCAAGCCTTCAAAATCCTGACTGTGAGCATCGATAACACTTCAGATTGCAATAGTTTTCAAATTAACGTAGATTTTTCTTAGATGGTTGGTAACAATCAGAAAATATCGAACTTACAATTGGCGCACATGGCTTTCTACATCACTATGATAGCCATACACCTCTACATCTATTGTTACGTCGGTGAAATGCTCTACGTTCATGTAAGCTCAAAGAATAATACAAGAGGAAACTCGACAATTTCAGTTGAGATACCATTATTTGATGTGCATTTTTAATAGAGTATTGCGATGGGCGACCTGTCTTACGAGTCGCAGTGGTACAATTTGAAACCAAAGAATGCGCGAGAATTAATTATGATCATGTGTGAAGCGAGAAGGCCGCTCAGGATTACCGCTGGAAAGTTCTTCCCTTTGTGTTTGGATTCATTCTGCAACGTATGAAATCCTAATCTATCTAATAAACTAGAAACACATTTGCACAATTTTTGTAACGGAAACGAGAAAAAATGCTACCTCAAAGATTTCATTAACATCTTACAAATTTCTACCCCAAAGAGTCTCGCTTCTATAGATTCATTTTTCAAACTTCTCTCGCTCACTTACTCTTTTTTTCAGATGGTAAAAACTTCGATGGGATATCTGTCCGTATTACTAACAGTGAGAAAATATGAATGATCGAAATGCTGAATATAATTGATTACGAATTACGGTTAATTTATTTGCGGTGAATTTTTAGCGATATATTTTCAGATTAAAATTAAATATAGCTTAACAGCACTTCATTTTAATGAAGCATGTGAAATTTTCATATTTTACTCTGTGATCCTTCGCAAATTTCACTCGATATACAAAATAACAGTTGTGGAATTAACATTTTTTTTCTTCGTTACTTATGCCCCGAATTTTTATACATTTCCTGCGTGACTCTAAACCTCTACGCCTATTGTTACGTCGGCGGGATGTTGTGTTATTAAGTGAATGCGCGACTTTCTCTGTTTTCAGCATCATTCCGAAGAAAAGTTTCCAATAAAATTAGCTCTAAAAATGCCATATTTTGATTTAATAGTCGAGGCTACATTCTTCTTGAACCTTTACACCCGAATTTCTGATCGCAGAGCACAGCAGTGTGCTACGCGGCTTACGAGACCAAGTGGTACGAATTGGCACCAAAGGACGCGTGCATGCTGATGAGCCTGATATGTCGAGCTAGAAAGGCGATCACCATAATCATCGGAAAATTCTTTTCGCCCTCTATGGAGACGGTCAGCAATGTAAGCGAATTCCTTTGTCCATCTTCGGCGTTGGTGTGTAAGGATAACGCGATGGAACGCTCGCGCGAGTATCGATTCTACGTATTGTACGTGGAATCGGGAAGAAAGCATTGGTAAACGTCAGAGCGAAGAGTTTAGTGGCCTTTCACTGCATGAAATATCAAATAATCAGGGTTGACGTCCCCCACTCGCTCACGGGTGATACGTAATAATCTGAATGGTAACTGCGAATCGCGTGGTGTAGAGACATCCTTGATGTGCATGCCTTCGTACAACGACTACGTCTCCCTTGAAAAATCTATGCCACCGCATTGTCCTTAATGCAATTTTCTAGTATATCTCTTGTATCATATCAGTACGAAAAACGAGTCATATCTCTTTCCGGGTAGTTGGTTTGACGAAAATATGAGGTAATAAAATATATATTGAAGATAATGAAGACATCGGTTGGATATTAAATTTATCGACGCTGCTTGCTGTCAAAGGTTAACGACTAAATTAATTACAGTAGATTGTTACAGAATGATTTTATGGACATAACATGTACAATACGGCATAACTCCGTTACTATTCTTCCTTTCAATTTATCGCATGCAGACTGTACATGAAATCCATTATTTTCGTACATTCTGAGATCGAATTGTCGATGATTTGCGAGGGGGAGAAACATTGATCCGCAGAATTGCAAATGAAGTACTGCAGCTAAATTCGTCGAAATTGCAGGTATTATATTGCCCTCGCATGAAAGAAGTTTATACCGTAACCGCGCTCGGGGTGGGGGATATAATCATGAAAAAGCTATCCACAAGCCGCTCTTTTCCACGAACTACCATCGTCGATATCTACTATTTCATGGGACCGGAAAACATACTGTCTTAGCTTGACATCAAAATTATAAAAATGCATTGTTCACATTTACAGATACTACCCAACTATAATAGTTTTTTTTCCAATATTTTCATTTTCAAAATCCCACCCTCCAATTTTCAAGATATCTTTCCGCCCGCCCGAAGTGTTACAAAAAGAGCAGTCGTTTCTGGCATTCTTGTTACGTCTTCCCTTGCGTTCCATTTTATCCCAATTATTCTGTGTCTCCAGAATAAGGGAGGGTAATTTTCCAACCAATAAATCGATAACCCCGTTCAAAAGTATACGTTGCCATGCGCCCTAAGAAGCACGTCATAATCGCGGTAGGCAATCGAATCTCTTTCCCACATAGGGTCATTGCAAAAATACACCCTCGCTTACGGCTCTCCCTCTTGCAGAATCACTAATTTGTTTTATCAAAAAACTAAGCATTCTCCTTCGTCGGCAAAACTTCATCCGAGGATTCTCCTTGCTGTACTATAGAGACGTCCAGAGAACACAATGCAACGATAATATCAATTCGTTTTCTCTCTCACTCAATTAATTTACCGTCGTGACACCAACACTTGTGGTATTCTTAAAATAAATGCCTACTTAAATCCCGTGAATCCAAATGGAAACCATCTCTCATTGAATAAGCACGGAATGCTGGCACTCTTGCTAGCACTGTAGGCCATTGGGAGGGGCGGCTTTGCCATCCTTTGTGAGTTATGAGCATGCGTCGAAGGGAGGAAATTCATCCAAGACCGTAGTTACGAATACCGAGGATTTCCCCAGTCGTCTCGAAGCTTTCGCTATGGAGACATCCGAAGATATCTATCGTGGTAGGTATTGCTAATCTGCGAATATCGAAAACGCGCTTCCAGTTCATCGACAGTCACGGCGTCACGTGCTGTCAAAACTTGCAGATTATAAAACTGCGATAAATTGGAACCGATTTACTCTGCAACTGATTGGCATTTGGCCGGAACCGGATCGCGTCAAAAAGACGGGAAGACTATTCAAGTACAAATTCCTCCTGCCAGTCTTCGTGATGCTCGGCTTCTCCAGCATACCGCAGACGATGACGTTGGTTCAAATTTGGGGCAATATGGACCTGGTTATCGACAACTTGTCGGTGGCTAATATACCCATCACTACGGCTGTGATGAAACTTCTAGCGTGTAAATATCATGGAGAAGGTATTGCTCGAATTAATAGCTTAAATATAGGAAATACACTTTATACGGAGCGAAGAAAGTAAGTAGATGGGTTTGAAGCACTCAAATCGCTCGTTACTCATCTCATGGACGATTGGATAAGACGGAAGAGCGAGCGGGAGCGAAAAGTCATGTTGAGGGAAGCGAAGATTGCCAAAATTGCATCGGTTTTTTGCACCCTCGAGTCTTACGTCATGGTAGTCATGCACGTAGCCATGCATATCATCACACAGTTAAATGACAGATCAGCGGCAAATGGTACTGAGCCGATTCGTACTCTGTACTATCGAACAGATTTCCCGTTTGATATTCAGAAGAGTCCGAAATTCGAGATATTTTCTCTCGGACAGTACTTCGCTGGGATCTTTGCTACCATCTCATATTCCGGAATCGACAGTTTTTTGTCCATGCTCGTTTTGCATATGTGCGGTCAATTTGAAAATCTCGGCGACAGTTTAAAAAATATGGTGGCCGACGCCGTTAGCAGCGAAGACGAATCGATGTATAGAAAGAAACTCGCTACGATCGTAAGGAGACATTTACATTTGAACAGGTAAACTATTATAAAGTTTCGAACCCTTCCTTGTGCGGAATATGAAAAAATCAGGTGTCTCGGTCGTTCTCTAGATGTGCCGAGTCGATTGAGAATTCGTTCAGCATGATGCTCCTTATTCAGATGTTTTCCGCTACAATACAACTTTGTTTTCAAGGCTTCAAAATCCTAACTGTGAGCATCGATAACATTTCAGATTGCAATAGTTTTAAAATTAACGTAGATTTTTTTTAGATAATTGGTAACAATCAGAATATATCAAACTTACAATTGGCGTACTTGTTTTTCTACATCACTATGACAACCATACACCTCTACATCTATTGTTACGTCGGTGAAATGCTCTACGTTCATGTAAGCTCAAATAATAATACAAGGGGAAACTCGACAATTTCAGTTGGGATACCATTATTTGATGTGCATTTTTAATAGAGTATTGCGATGGGCGACCTGTCTTACGAGTCGCAGTGGTACAATTTGAAACCAAAGAATGCGCGAGAATTAATTATGATCATGTGTGAAGCGAGAATGCCGCTCAGGATTACCGCTGGAAAGTTCTTCCCTTTGTCTTTGAGTACATTTTGCAACGTAAGCAAATCTTCCTTGAAATCTTAATCCATCTAATAAACTAGAAACACATTTGCACAAATTTTTAACGAAAATTAGAAAAAATGCTGCCTCAAATAATTCATTAACATCTTATAAATTTCTACTCCAAAGAGTCTCGCTTCTATAGATTCATTTTTCAAACTTCTCTGACTCGCTCACTCTTTTTTTCAGATGGTAAAAACTTCGATGGGATATCTGTCCGTATTACTAACAGTGAGAAAATATGAATGATCGAAATGCTGAATATAATTGATTTCGCGAATCACTGTTAATTTCTTTACGGTGAATTTTTAGCAATGTATTTTCAGATTAAAATTAAATACGCTTGACACAGCACTTCATTTGAATGAAGCATGTGAAATTTTCATTTTCTACTCTTTAATCATTCGCAAATTTCACTCGATATAAAAAATAATAGTCGTGGAATTAACATTTTTTTCTTCATTTCTTTTGGCCCGAATTTTTCTTAAGGACATGTGTATAATAATCGGCATTAGTGCTATCGATAAATATCTTCCGACCCCAGAATATAACAGTAGTTACACCCAAGGAGACACGCATCAACTCATCCTTTCGACTCGTCTAGTTCGAAGGCTGCTATCACTATAATGGCAGGAAACTTTTTCCTTCGTACCTGGAAAGCGTTCCCGGCATAAGCGAGTTATCTCTTATTACACCTATTTCCAGAGCTATCTCTTCCCCTCTTTAATAACGTTAACGGAATGTCTGACGGCAAGCGCAACACCACTTCGGCAGTTTTTACCGACGGTGGTCGAAAATTGCATTGGATCTAATGCAAGATTCGACCATCGTCGGTAAAAACTGCCGAAGTGGTGTTGCGCTTGCCGTCAGACATGCTGTAAACCAAAGAAGCAATAGGACGCACACACTCTGACGTCGATCGTCCGTAAATTGCAGAGGAAGCCTTTGTACTATAGATCGATGAAATCGGTAGCCTTCTGCTCTCGGTTCATTCCGCAGGTCTACTCGGACTAGTGATCGGATGTAATCGTACGAACGGGTCGCAGGGGTTGCACGACCTAGAGGTCGACGTTCAACACGCCCCTAACTTAATACTATCCCATCGCGCCATTACGGAAGCACTTATTTGAGGATTTTCCTTTATCTTGCCATTTTTTTCAACGCGATCTACCGGAACTTGATTTTCCGAATTCAATTTTCAAGTGAAAAGTATTATTTCGATAAAGTATTGTATCAGATCAGCCGAAAAATTAATAAATAACGAGATAATTAAGATTGAATATTTTTTTACTATAATCAATTGCATTCCGAAAACCATCTCCCCGTATTTATAAGAAGTAGTAGAAAAGAAGTCTGCTAAGAGTTGGCCTCTATCTCTCATTGCGCACCATAATGGCTAGGGGCCGGCTGCCGAGAGTGAGTAGATTATTGACCGTAGATGCACTTCTTAATCCCAATCGGCTGAACAATATTCGGGCTATTTGAAATCGAGGGGTATGCGTAGTTCGTGCGACTAGAAATAGAAAACATATGGTAGACTCACGATTGGCTGGAGGGTAGGTTCCTTTCTCCACCCCTCGGGCATGCGTAGTTGGATAGAAAGTATGTAGACGAGGACATGCATGAACGACATGCCTCATGGTATACCAACAGTCGTTGTTTAACTCTCCGAATGGAAGATCCCAGAGACTCCGCCCTTAACGGTAGGAAAGAATCGGATAAATCTCGTCATGTAATAATTATTCGTTATTCGATTATTCCAAAATTGCTAGAATCTAAAAGTCCGAAAAATAATTGTCCCCGCTATGATTTTCTTCACGTTTTAAAAAAAAAGTGCCCAAAGATATACGCGGATCCTTTTTCTTCATTTCTTTCGCGTATCGCATATTCAATTTGTACCATCATCTCGACAAGCGAATCCTCGCAGATCTGGAGTATGCCATCAGTTGGAACCGCAGCTACATGAACATCGTCGGAATCTGGCCGGATCAATCATCGAAGAAAAACGGTCTATCGTTAAAATGCAGGGCTCTGATTCCCGTCTTCGTAATGTTCTTCTTCGTATCCGTGCCGCAGTCGATAAACCTGCTGTTCCTCTGGAACGACTTGGACCTGGTCATCGACAACCTGTGCCTCGGTAATATATGCATCAGCACCGCTTTGGTGAAGCAGCTCTTGTTGGTTTATAACGAAAAAGGTACAGGGTGTTTCTCACTTTCGAATTTTATTTGTAAGTAGTTCTTGATCATACAAAACGTGTTTACGATCTCGAAAAGCACTGAGAACGTTGATCCGCTGTATCATCGAGGACTGGATGAGGCCGAAGAGCGAGCGAGAGCGAGCGGTGATGCTGAGAAGCGCTCGGAAAGCCAAGATGATGTCTACAGTTATAGCCTCCGTTGCCTGCTCTACGAGCTTCTCCTGCATACTGGCCAAACTCGTCACGAACGCGCTGAAGAGTGCCGAAGAGGACTCGGCAGAGAGTCGAATGCTTCTTCGGGGGTATTTCCCTTACGATCTGAAGCAGAGTCCCAACTTCGAGCTTACATTTCTGGCGCAGTGCATTGCCGATATGTACGCCGTCCTTACGTATTCGAGCATCGACGGTTTCTTGACGATGGTGGTGGTGCACTTGTGTGGTCAGTTCGTGAATCTGCGAGCCGACATCAGGAATCTCGTTTCCAAAACTAAGCTCGGCAAGAACGCGGCGGGATTTCGCGAAAGGCTCGTCAGCCTGGTGGAACGGCACGAGCGATTGTACAAGTAAGTTATGGGAGAGGGGCGATTGAATTTCTCTTTCTCGGTAATCGAAGGGGATCGATAAATGAATTCGCTGCTTCGCAAGATCGGCAATGTTGATAGAAAACTTCTTCAATGTAATGATGCTGGTTCAGATGCTGGCTAGTACATTAGTGATCTGCTTCCAAGGATACATAATCATCATGGTGAGTATAAAGGACAGAGAGGGATGGTCTTCATTATCGTTGATGCGTTACAAAATTACTCGGTACAGAATAATCTGAGAAACGTATAAAAATGTCGATACGATTCGGTATCGATAAATTTTAGACGTTGACAAATGATGGAGGAGAGAAATTGCCGATCTTTCAGTTGATCTTCTTAACCGCATATATTTCCTGCGTGACTGTAAACCTCTACGCCTATTGTTACGTCGGCGATATGTTGTATTATCAAGTGAGTGCGCGACTCTCTCTATTTTTAGCATAATTCCGAAGAAAAGTTTCCATAAAATTAACTCTAAAAATGCTACATTTTGATGTCACAGTCAAGGCTACATTCTTCTTGAACCTTTATACCCGAATTTCTGATCGCAGAGCACAGCAGTGTGCTACGCGGCTTACGAGACCGAGTGGTACGAATTGGCACCAAAGGACGCGTGCGTGCTGATTATCATAATGTGTCGAGCTAGAAAGCCGATCACCATAACCGCCGGAAAATTCTTTTCGCTCTCTATGGAGACGTTCAGCAATGTGAGCGAATTCCTTTGTCCCTCTTCGGCGTTGGTGTGTAACGATAACGCGATGGAACGCTCGCGCGCGAGTATCGATTCTACGTATTGTACGTGGAATCGGGAAGAAAGCATTGGTACACGTCAGAGCGAAGAGTTTTGTCGCCTCTCACTGCATAAAATATCAAATAATCAGGGTTGACGTCCTCCACTAGTTCACGGATCGATACGTAATAATCTGAATGGTAACTGGGGATCGCGTAATGTAGAGACATCCTTAGTGCATGCATTCGTACAACGACTACGTCTCCCTTGAAAGATATATTCCATCGCATTGTCGTTAATGTGCAAAAATTTTAGCTCTTCTCTTGAATAATATCACTACGAAAAACGAGTCATATCTCTTTCGGGGTAGTTGGTTTGACGAAAATATGAGGTAATAAAATATATATTTCAGATAATGAAGACATCAGCTGGTTATTTATCGATGCTGCTTGCTGTCAAAGGTTAACGACTTAAATTAATTACCTACAGTAGATTGTTACAGGATGATTTTATGGAAATAATATGTACAATACAGCATAACCCCGCAAGTATTCTTCCTTTCAATTTATCGCATGCAGACTGTACATGAAATCCATTATTACCACGCCTGCCAAAGAACAGGGTACCGTCAGGTGTAGAATTGTATACGTGGCCCTGTGCATAATCAATTACTTACTTTCTGATCGGATTGTCGATGATTTGCGAAGGGGAGAAGCATTGATCCGTAGAATTGCAAACGAAGGTACTGCAGCTAAATTCGTCGAAATTGCAGGTATTATATTGCCCTCGCGCAAGGAAGAAGTTTATACCGTAACCGCGCTTGGGGAGGGATATAATCATGAAAAAGCTATCCACGAGCGTCTCTTTTCCATGAACTATCATCGTCGATATCTACTATTTCATCGAACCGGAGAACACACTGTCTTAGCTTGAGATCAAAATTATGAAAATGGATTGTTCAAATGTACAGATACCACCCAACTTATAATAGTTTTTCTAATATTTTCATTTTCAAAATCCCGCCCTCCAATTTTCAAGATATCTTTCCGCCCGCCCGAAGTGTTACAAAAACAGCAGTCGTCTCTGGTATTATTGTCACGGCTTCCCTTGCGTTCCATTTTATCGCAGTTATTCTGTGTCTCCAGAATAAGGGCGGGTAATTTTCCAACCAATAAATCGATAACCGCGTTCAAAAGTATACGTTTCCATGCACCCTAAGAAGCACGTCATAACCGCGGTAGGCAATCGAGTCTCTTTCCCACATAGGGTGATTCCTCCTCTTTCATGGACTATACGTGAAAGGGAGGTTCCTCCTCTCTTCATAGAGCATGCGTCAGAGGGAGGTTCTTCTTTCAAAGGCAAAGCCGGCTCACGTAGCGATCGTCAGTTACGGTAGAGATCACATCATGGATACTGCTCCGAATTTATATCGCGGTAGGTGAAGGAATTCCAAGTATTGGCAGCTCATCGTCTTCCGTCATTTGTTTCGTCGCGATTGTCTTCGCAGATTTGAATTCTGCCATCAACTGGTGCCGGTTCAACTTGAAGCTCATCGGAGCTTGGCCGGAACCCAACGATTCGACCATGAAGAAAACCCTGCTTTCGCAGTACGGATTTCTGGTACCAGCCTTTATAATATTCTTCTGCTTCAGCATACCTCGCACAATAGAATTAGTGCTGGTTTGGGGCGATTTGGACCTGGTTATTGACAATCTCTCGACGGGCAATATATCAATGGCTATAGCTCTACTGAAATTACTCGTTCTCTGCTACAATAGAGAAGGTACCAAATTAAATCCACCCATTGGTCGACTGAAAAATCTGAACAATTCCACGCGATCTACATTGCACCTGAATTTTGAAGCACTGAGACAGCTCGTCGGTGACATTAACGACGATTGGCTGAGATTGAAATCGGAGGAAGATTATCGGACGATGCTGAGGACAGCCAAGACGGCGAAGATAATGGGCGTGTGTTGTTGCAGCGTGATGTACACCATGGCTACGATCTTCCTAAGCCTCCAGATCTTTACCATTCTTCAGGAACGTGTCGATGTGAACGGTTCTGAACCAATTCGCCCTCTCATCTATACGTCTTACTTTCCCTACGACACGCAAGTTACTCCCAATTTCGAATTGACGTGTCTAGTTCAAATCGCAGTGGCCGTTTGTACCGCCATATCATACTCCGGCGTCGATACCTTCTTCTCGATGTTAATCATGCACCTCTGCGGGCAGTTCCGAAATCTAAACGCGGCTGTCAAGCGAATGGTGTCGAAAGTAGCGCGACAGGATGGATCTCGGTTTCGAAACGAACTCACTTGTATCGTACAGAGGCACGAACATTTGAATAGGTGTGTGGTGATACTGTGCGGATGCATTTAACGATCGCGGGTTTACTTTTTTTTGTCGGTTCGGACTCTCTTCTTCATCTCCTTCCTCTCCTTCCTCTTTTTTCCTTCTTGTTCTTCTACTGCTGTTTCTTCTAGATCCGCTACAGTGATAGAGGATTGTGTAAATCTCATGCTCTTGGGACAATTACTGGGTATCACGTTGCATTTCTGTCTGCAAGGCTTTCAGGTCTACAGGGTGAGCAGCTACCGTTAATTGTGTCTCTCCATTCTTCAAACTCGTTCCAAATTTATTTCTTTTAAGCAAACGATACCTTCGTATACATGCCAATTCGGTTCGTTAATATTTTATGGTGAATAGTAAAATTCGCTATGTATCCTATACAATTTATCTCTCGTATTTCCCTTAATGACATTAGGCCTTGAATGACGGCAAAGACGGCGATGTACCGATTTTCGAGTTAGTTTTCCTGGCCTTCTACGTTGCCATGGTGCTATTGCATTTTTACGTTTACTGCTACGTCGGGGAAATGCTTTCGACCGAGGTAGGAGCGAGCTACGACAAATTAAACAAATTCAAAATATTTAGAAAAAAATTAAGCCTTATTATTGTTTTCATATTTCCTAAAGCACTCTTTTGTGTATTTCAATATTTTATCTCAGAACAAATGTTTAATACTTCTTATAATAATTAAGTTTTTTGATCGCAGAGCACAGGATTAGGTTTAGCGGTATATGAATCTTCGTGGTACAATTTGCCGCCGAAGGAAGCGAAAGATTTAATGTTCATAATGTATCGGACGAAGATACCACTGAAAATTACAGCCGGAAAGTTCTCCTCGTTCTCGATAGTAATATTTAGCGAGGTCAGTAACAATTCCTAGCCTTCAAATTCATTTCACAGAATAACGTGATATCGATACTTCGCTGAGGATTCTATCGCGCTTACGCTATATACAATACATATTTTCTTCATCCGAATAATTACATTCGACGAGACTTTGTGGGGGAGAAAAGAATCGCTCAACATGATTGCTAACAAGGGAACAGTTCACAATTTCACTCAATTGCAGGTTTTATCCTCACTTAAGCGCGCAGCGATCAAGTCTAAGAGGGGTTCACTCTACCTGAACCCATGCGGTGAAGCATTATTGTTGAACTGCCTACGAGTAGCTACTCGAATATGCACCACCATGCCAAGTCTCCCCCTTAAAAACTTTTATCACGAACCACAACCATCGTCCGTCCGACTAGTCCGATACCATTGCAACTACTATACATATACGAATTTCTTCACGTAAAAATGGAAGCCTTGCAACGTGAAGTTGTGTTATTTGGATTTTTTATACTGATCCGACGGATCTCCAAAAATCACGTTTACACACTCTACAATCATCATCGTCGTCGTCCTCGTCATCAATATCTATTATCGCGAAGATATTAAACATAAAGATTATCGTCTAGGCCTTACTCTCTCTCTTTCATTTTTCAGGTTCTACAGAAATCAGCGGCATATCTGTCGGTATTGTTGACTGTTAAAAATTCTATCTAACTCTTAAAATAAAGTAATATATTTTGTGCTCGCAAAGAAAGTTGTTGTTTTTTTTTTTTATAATTTCACCATCATGAGAGTTAATTTATAATCAATCACGAGACGTAAGTATCTTATGCCCATATTTTCAGAATCTAATATTCTTGAGCAGTCAATCTACTTTAAATTACATGAAAAATGAACCGATGACGTGGATGTTCGAACACTGAGTCTTTCATCATGCAGTCTACTCCTGTTTTTCTCACAACGAGTGAAGGAAAGAGAGAGGGTAATTTTTAAATCAATGAATCTCGATAACGCCATTCGAATGTACACGTTCCCACCTACTGCGAGAAGTGCGTCATCACCAGGGTAGACAATCGAATCTCTTTCCTGCACAAGGTGAGTCCTGCACAAGGGAGGTTCCTGTGATACGTGTTTTTAATCTTTTGGTATCTTCTGTAATTACATTTTCTCATTATAGAGAGAGAGTGTAGGAATTTTTACAGCAGCGTATGAGTCTTCGTGGTACGATTTGCCGGCGAAGGAAGCAAAAGATTTACCGTTGATAATGTTATCGGGCGAAGAGACCGCTGAAAATTACAGCCGGAAAATTGTCCCCATTCTCGATAGTAATATTTAGCGAGGTAAGTGACGATACCCCTGACCTCTAAGTTCATTTCATAGAATAGCCCATCATCAATGCTTTTTTAAGAGTTATATCACGCTCGTGACATATTTTCTTTATCCGAACAACTCCATATAATGAAAATCTCTGTGAGAGGATAAAAAATCGCTCCGCGTAATTGCTAAAGAGGGTACGATTCACGATTCCACTCAATCGCAGGTCTTATCCTCACTTACGCGCTTAGCGATCAGCATCGTGAGAGGGGCTTATTCTGCCTGACCATGCGGTGAAGCGTCCTTGTTGAACCGCCTACGAGTAGCTACTCGAATATGCACCGCTCTACCGCGCCTTCCCCCGTAGAAACGTTTTATCACGAACCCCACAACCACCATCCGTCCGACTAGTTCCTTACCATTGCAACTATCACACGCTCTTCGTCGTGTTAAAATGGGTGCCTTTTTTTTGAAATGCGAATAGATTACTGAGATCGTCGACACTGATTATAAAAAATTAACGATTCCAAAAATCGCCTTTATATATTCTCGTCGATGCATCCATCTACCATCGTCATCGTCATCGTCGTCATCAGCATCTATAATTGTCGTGGAAAAATTAATGATAGAGATTATCATCTAGGCCTTACCCCCTTTCCTTTTCAGATTCTACGGAAATCAGTGGCATATATCTCATTTTTAAAATAAAATAATGTAATTTATGTTCGCAAAAAAATGTCGTCATTTATAATTTCATTTTTTGTTAATCTAATAGGAATTAATTCATAATAAATCGCGAGGCGTGGGTATTTTATGCCCACACTTTTAGATTCAAAAATGTTCGAATAGACATTCTGGTTTAAAATATATAGAAAATGAACCCCGATTACGTGAAAAAACATTCGAATATTAAATCCCGCATTAATCTCTACTCCTGCTCTTCTCCCGATTATCGAATCGATACTGCCATTCGAAGAGGCGCGCACGGCTCTATACATCGTATACAACGAACATTAATCTCGCAAAGTTCAGCTGATTCTTCCTCCCGCGGAGAGTCGCGTGGAGTCTTCTCTACGGAGCATGCGTCATAGGTAAAGAATATTCTTCCAAGGGCAATGCACGTTGCAGCCGTCAGTCACGATACAGATAGCACCATGGAAACTTCTCCGGGTTCATATCGCGGTAGGCCAAACACTTGCCCTTTGAATTCCTAATCCCCGGTTGATGTAAACTCGAACGATATATAACTCGTCAAAATAAATTTCGCGTATAATACCATACAAGTGCGACGCTTAAAATGCAGATCGTGTCGTTTAAAAATGTGTTCCCTGCAGTTTAGATCGGACCCTTACTCGAATATATTTTCTCTGCCCATCACAAAATCCAAAATCCCCCTACCGTGATTCAAACTCGAAGAAAGCGTTCGTATAATCTCGCGGTAATATATTTCCATGCCTCTCTGTGTGCTGGTAGTAAATTATCTTCCATCGTCTAATCTCCTGACAGATCTAGAATCAGCCATCGAGTGGAGTCGCTTCAACTTAAAGCTCGTCGGGGCTTGGCCAGAGTTCGACGATGAGAACAAAGAAAGTACTTTGTGGTCGAAGTACGAATTTCTACTACCGATATTATTAGTCGTTGTCTTTATCAGTCTACCGCAGACGATATCACTGATGAGGGTTTGGGGAGACATGGATCTGGTCATCGAGAATCTATCGACGGCTAACATATCAGTCACCACGGCTACGCTAAAACTGCTCTTCCTCTGCTGCAACAGAAAAGGTACCAAAATACTCGTCGAGCGAAATCGACCGGGACGTCCGCAAATTTTCACGCGAAAATTTTGTCCTTGAATTTCGAAGTGATAAAACCGCTCCTCGGCAACATCGTCGACGATTGGTTGAGGGAAAAGTCGGAGGAAGATCGTCGAGTGATGCTAAAGACCGCTCAAACGGCACGGAAGATCAACATAAGTTCGGCCGTCGGTATTTATGGCACGGCCGTGATCTTCGTGGTTCTTCGAGTTTTTCTGAACATTCGGAATCGTGCCGCCGCGAATGGCTCCGAGCCGATTCACCTCCTCATGTTTCAATCTTACTTTCCGTACAACACGCAAGTCTCTCCGAATTTCGAGCTGACGTGGCTCGGGCAATTCTTCGCGACTCTTTACACCTGTAACTTTTACACCGGCGTCGACTGCTTCATCGCGATGCTGGTTCTACACCTCTGCGGGCAGATAAAAGTTCTGCGCTTGGCTATCGAGCGGTTCATGTCGAACGTGGCCGATCAGAACGCGGATGAGTTCCAGGAGAAGCTCGCCCTTATCGTGCGGAGGCACGAACACCTGAACAAGTGAGGGACGTTACGCGTGTACATTTGGCGAGATTGTGATTTTCTTTTCTTTCGGTGCTCGGGATCCTCTGCGTGTTCTTTCAGTTTCGCCGAGTCGCTGGAAAATTTGATCAGTCCGATGCTCCTCGGGCAACTGCTGACCTATACCGTGCAGTTCTGCTTTCAGGGGTTCGAAATAATCAAGGTGAGCGCATCGCGTCGGCGAGCGATTGCGTACAACTGCCGTTATCTTTTTTTTAGTCACTTTGAGACTTTTTTTCTTTCGATAAACAATTCATCCACCCACGCGTAAATTCGTTATAACGCTGTCAGACTTTGGAGGACGACCGAGGCGAAGGCTCATTGATCCTCCAGTTGACCTTCATGGGCGTTTACATTGCCGCGATGTTACTCCATTTCTACGTCTACTGCTACATCGGTGAAATGCTGTCAAGTGAGGTGAATATCTGCGCTGGTGTCTGAAATAACGTTTCGTAGATCGTGCCGGGCTTGGACTATCGAATCTCGGGTCTTTCAATTGCAGAGCGAAGGGATCGGTATAACGACTTACGAGTCCAGTTGGTACGAGTTATCGGCGAGGGAGGCGAACAACTTGATACTGATAATGTACCGGGCTAAGAGACCGCTGAAGATTACAGCCGGAAAGTTCTTCTCGTTGTCCATGACAGTATTCAGCGCGGTGAGCGAACAAAGGATCATTCGTATCGCGAGCGCAATCGTATCGTACATATTGTATAATCCGAATAACGTTGCCGGGACTACGTGAGGGGAAGAGAAAGGACACCTGGAATCGTCGACGTAAGGGTAGTTTCCTTCGGCTCAATTGCAGGTCTCGGGCAGGCCGACCGATCAGGACATCGCCGTCGAGCTTTCTGCGAATATAATATGCAGTCACACTCGAATATGTACCACCGCAGCGAGTCCTCTTCGTAGAAACTTTTGATCGCGCATCGCCATCGCCATTGACACAACTATTCCCTCAGCACTTATCACAACTTCGTTGAATTTTTTCATGCGAGGATAATAAACCGAAGGATCCGTCGTTCCTCTCAGGTCGCGAAGGGATGACCCGTTGGAATGCTTAATATCGATTGCGCGAAATTATAGAATAAAGCAGTTCGCCGTATTTTCATCTACCGTCATCTATCCTAGTCATCTCTTCCTTCTCGTCTTCACCATCATTATGCAGCGTAGCGCGCTCACTGTCTGATATTTCACATACGATCGATATTACATCAATGAATATCGAATGTCATATTTTGCGCCTATCAATCAATTGTACGAGTACTCTTTTCGTCTGCGTTTACTATTTAATTGTAATTTTAGTGGCAAGGGGCGATTTTAGAGCGAGATTTATATGCAAGTCCTTTCCTTTTCAGGTTCTACAGAAATCAGTGGGATATTTGTCGGTGCTGCTGACTGTAAAAGATAGTATATAATTTTTCTCGAATAAAGTTTCGTAGTTTCTTTCAAACACAGTTCTCTTCCATTCTCTCATGTATTTATTTATCTTAGATTCGCTTCACCTTCCCGTCCCTGCTACTCGTCTCACAGGACGTTTTCGATTTGTCTCTCGGACCGTGCGGAATTAATCGCCGTATGCCCGATTGTCTCTCGCGATAAAAGCAAATCCAGGACGATCGTTCCGGTCAGAGCGCTATGCCTACTACATATAATTTAAATGGCACGCACTTGTCGAGAAAATGATATGTAAATAGAGAGAAGGATCGCGTCTTTCCGACCAGTTTTCTTGGCCCCTTCCTCTTGATCTCGATAATGGCACATCCCTAACGTCCGCTTTCTACACCGATGTAGTGCTATCGGTAGAGGTAAATGTTCGTATTGATTTTTTATTCCCCACTGCGATTTCGTCATATTTCTGTATGTCTTCCAGGAAAATTAAATGGAAGTAACGCACTCCGCGGTGAACAAAAGACGCGACACGGGTATTTAATCTCCGGAATCGACGAAATCATAACTTTCTAATGCGTCCGAGAGTGAACTGACCGTCCACTTCCGGTGTGAAATACACCTATTCAATTATTCTCTCTCCGCAGGATCTTCCGTTCAGGTAACCAGGTGTACGCGTAGAATTTCGAAGAACACCGTAACTAATTTTCGTTTTCCCGACTTTGCTTCCATTTTTTCAATTGTCTCTGATACTCGATACTTATGCATAATCAGATGTATCTCATGATTTCAGAGCGCAGGGGTAGTTACGGCGATTTACGAGGGATAGAAGCGAACGAAATAACGTGAACGATATCGCGCAAAAAGTTCGCTGAAAATTACGTTCAACGAGGTGAACAAACGGTTGCCTCATCAAAAATAAACGGACTTCATAGGAGCATCGAGAAGCACATTTGATAGCACTCGCTCGAGGTCTTGCATTCTATATCCCGATAACAGTGCCGAGGGACCCCGAAGAGGGAAGAACAATTGATCCGTGGAATTGTTAACCAGATCAGCGGTATCGTTCGCGAGGCTCAATTGCAGGTATTACCCCCGCTTAAACGCGCGACGATCGTCCTCGAACAGGACTCACCCTTGCTGAGCATGGCAGGGCGTAATCGCTGAATCGTTTGCGGCTGCGGCTGCTCGAATATGCGGCGCCGTGTAGCGAGCCTCCCTCTTGAAAACTTTTTATCACGAACCATAGCCGCACCAACCACCATCCACATGACCGTTCCCTCGCTATTACCACTAACACGAATTTATCTTCACATATACGAGGAAACGAGGTCCAATGCGGTTTATTACACCGAGTAGCTCGAAATGTATATCGCGATAAGACGGGTCACTGCTTTCTAGGGGTAGCTCTGCGCCAATACCGGCAGCTCTGGGGCGTCCGGCTATCGGGATTGGTGGATGAACTACCCCTGCGAAGAGTATCCCCACCTCGTCGCTACACATACGTATAGATATGTATATCGTGATGCGATGACCGACACGTTAGTCCTTTCGAGTCTTCGAAATATTATCGAGACTTGCGAAGCTGATTAGTGGTGATTATAAAGAATGGACGATTGATATTATTATTACGATTTCTATTACGCGATTCGTGTCTTGTTTTTGGGTACCAAAAAAAAATCCACATAAAAAAACTTTCCTCCTCAATCCCAATCCGCATCCACCCTCGAACCGTCGCTTTCCCATATCTACCTACAGTTTTTCTCTTTACGATGCTCGAGAAAAAGTGGCATGCGCGAACGATGAGTTTTCACCGTTTATTTCCGGCAGCCAGGAAGAAAGTGCCGCGCACCATACGAACGGGACAATTTGTCGGGGTGTAGCGTCGTTGTTAATACATGTCGTCGGGTCGTGTCGCGCATCGCGATGTACGCGCGTACCCGTAATTTTCCTCGGGATGGAGAAAATGCTAAGCAGTCTCTCGTTAGATGCACATGGTTGGAGTTCGCGTAGTTTTTCTTCCATCTCCGCCGGTAACGCAATCCCGAGGCTTATAAAGCGACGTGTCGTGTTCGAGTTCGGTTCATTTCGGTGAGGATCTTCGCGATTATCAAATGCTCTCTTGTAATATTTTTTTGTTTCGTTTCTCGGGACATGGAGTGCCGTTTCTTTAATTTTTTGTAATTCGATTCGAGTCAGCAGTTTCAATAAAAAAAAAACGTTCGTTTAATCGGAAGGTGCTTCTTCGTGGTGTTGGAAATTGTTTCAAGGATGTCGAGTAAAATGAGATTATTCGTTGTGATTCTCGCGATCTTCGTGTCGACCGTTTTGGGACGCAGCAAGGGTCGACCCGACTTTGAGAAGACGAATAAGGAGTCCAGTTCCATGTTGGCGGAAATCGCGAAGGAGCTCATTCAGAGATCCTCGAGTAGCAGTCAGGTGAGGAACATCGATGTGAAAGGAGTGACTCGACGAACGAGAGTGAATATTTGTCGCGATACATAATTACATCTCTTTATATCGATTATACACTATTAAAAGAAACTATTCGAGCCTCAAAAATGTTTCTTCCGACGCAGCGCTATACCATTGCTTAGATATCCGTTTACAGGTGCTCAATTTGAATCTGTCCAATCTACTCTTGCTGTTACTACTTAAGGCGGTAGTTTTCGGCGCCGGTTATATAGGCAACCATGGCTACAAGGGACGAGAACTTAACGAGGGTAATGAAATAATTCGCAGAGCTTCTCTGGGAACGACAGTATCACGAAGCATCTTTATATATGCTCGGATTTTAAATACCATTCCTTCTTTTAGAAAGCGTTATTTCCGAAGGAGAAATGACTTTGGCTCTGGGATACTTAATGGGGGATACTTGTCTGTACAGAGCGGCTTGCGAGGCGCCGAATAAAGCCAGAGAATATCTTGGCGCAGCTGAAATGATATTGCAGACGGTCAAACTTTTACCACGGTAAGACTTTTTTGCTATCCTTTCGGAAGCGTGTATTTTTGGCGCGCGTATCGATAATAATTTGTTCTCAGATCTTTCTACGCGGACCCAAAGTACGACGAAACATTATCCGAATTCCGCAAGGCCATCGAATACGGCGAGAAGGATCAATGTCCTCCGCGATATAATTGCAAGAAGGAGAACATCAAGAACTTTCTGCGACCCGAAAATACTAAAAATTAATTGAAGACCGACGACTGTAGAGAACTATCCGATTCTTTACTCGTCGTTATTCCGATATATTTTCGAACTATTTAATTAGGTCGAGCGGGGAATTAAGGAGCTAAGTTAAATTACTGACGATTTTATTCTAAAAATTACACAATTGTCGACGTCTACAGTATTTCAGAGTAATAACGTCGAATTCTCGCACATATGTATATTGTAACGAACCGAGGGACACAGGAAGATGTAACTCGTAAAAATGAGATATCTTACTGGCACAAATCTCAATTTCCTCTTCTTCTTCTTCTTCTCCTTCGTGATTTCATATACCGGATTTATCTGCCCCAAATGAAGAAAAAATGTACCACATAAATCTAAGCTCTGTACCGCAAACTGTTGAATCGTTTCACTCCCACTCCCCTAACGAGATATTTCGATTGTTTCTAGATAACTCTTTTATACAATAATTACATTTTGTCCTCCCCGTTTGTAGATAAAATCTAGCGTTACAATAACAAAGCTACTCTTCTAATCATCGACGCTCTCGACTACGCAATTCTGATAATAATATCGAAATCTGTATCTCAACATGGAACGTGCCGTTGCAATCGATACTCGAAAGACTGCGATCTGTGGTGCGTAGTAAAACTAATATCTCATTGGTTTATCTTACCACGCGTTCAAAGTAGTATCGCACTCTTACCATTTAGTCTGCAGTAATGGTAAATCGTAAAGATAAAAAGCACATATTTCCGATACTTACCCCCCGTAGCGGTAAAGGAATCTCCCGCAATGCGCAACTTTTGAGATCGACAAAAAATATATATAGAAAAGTGAAAAGCAATTACAGTCGGACTCCAGGAATCGCGTACGAGATTCTCCATCCCCTGGTTAAACTCATGCACGATGCCGTGTAATCGTGATAAGATGCACGAAATCGAACTGTACGAAAATTCCCGTGAAAACTATATATAATCAGCTGTGTACACAAGCGTCAAAAAATTGGGAGCGCTCGCGTTTTTCTGATGGTAATAAACCATTCTGAAGGGTCGTCGATTAAACCGATCCTAGTTAATGACTTATCTAGGATTTCTAGGAGGAAACGAGGGTCATATATACTTTGTACGAGTGAGGGCACTTCCACCTTTGGTGGGATCCATCATGCGATCCCAATTAGTACGCCCGACGACGAAGCCGACGGCGCGCATCTTCTCCTGCTCTTTGCGTTCCTCCAAATCCGCCCATCGTACCTGCGCGCAGAGCAAAATGGTTACGTTTTTTTGTATTGCGCGCCATTCTTCTTCCATCGCGAGACGATCGCCGAGTTCTGCCGTACTCACTCTTTTCCGTCCAGGTGTATCCTCCATGTTGTAATAGTCCGGGACCTGGAGGAATTCTTCCATGGTCTGAGGCTTTCCCTCGTGTTTCAGCTTTGCCAAGCCGTCGAGACGATCTGTAATCCAATTACGGTAATGAATTAACATCGTTGATAAATCGCAAGTTAAGGAAGAAATCCGATAACGAGAGAAGGCTCACCCAATTTGTCTTCGGCCTCCATGCGTTCCCATTTACTGACACCCTGAAACAAATAAGATTATTGCCAATTGATTGATCGATCCGTATTATCTGCTAATTATTGATATCGCATCTACACTTACCACCGTCTCGTCCTGACTGTCTTGGCTGTCTTCGTTAGCTTGAGCTGATTCTTGCTGTGACATGTCTTCACTGTCCTCCATGTGAACCTCTTCTATCGCTTGTTCCTGCAGCATCGAGTTTACGTCCAACTTTTGATGATAACCGGGCGTAGGCTCAAAATAGTCGACTATCTTGTTAATCTCATCTTCGGTGCGATTGTGAATATTCCTCTTCAAACAGATTTGCACGTCCATCTCCATTTCGCACACGTATACCTGGAAGTCAAAATTGTGAAACAAAATATTCTCATTATCACTGACACATTCGCCTGAGAATCAGAGCACTCACCCTGAAGCCTTTAGTTTTGGAGAAGCTCCACATCTCCTCGTAATCCGATATCTTTTCGTTGATACAATCGACGATAATGAAATTGAAGAAGCCGTCGTTAATGTTTTTTTTCAAAGCCTTCACCAGGGATGCCATATAGCTTTGCTCCATAGCTTCCTCGTATTCATAAACCATTTCCTATTCAATGATATTCGACGTGTATTAAACGCGATCGTTGAAATATACATCGCGATAGTCGCTTCGTGATTATCGTACGTACCTTGACGGTGATTTTTTTCCCAGAGTCATCCTTCATCTCTACTTCTTTCTCTGTAAGGAAGTAATCGTCCAGGCTCAGAATTCTTGGAGCCGAACCGCCCTGCTCAACCTCTTTATCCTGTAGAAAACATGAACGTTCGTTTTCAAAGGTTGATGCCTTTTCATGGCCAAAGAAAATAACGTAAATGGGAAGATAGTTCTTTTTCTGCGTAGTTTAATTATTTATTGTGATGTCATTTTGTAGGTGCGCTATATGAGACTTAATAAACGAACTGCTCTTCTGTATACTCTATCTTCTTCCCTATATGAAGTCAGAAAGTAAATCTATCGAAACCAAATAAAGTCTCGACACGTGCCTTTATAAGTTTAGCGATAAAAGACTTTCCGCTGCCCGGCGGCCCTCGCAAAATGATCACGATCTTCGGTGGTCTGGTTTGACGGCCAGGCGGACACAGAAGGTCGTTAACCATCGTGTAATTCGGCGTTTTCGGAAGCTCCATCGTCTTTGGCGGCTCATTGAGTCCACCGGCTGGGAGGTCGTCATTTTTAACATCCGGAACGCTGCAACAAAACGATTTTTCTCGTAGAGGACAGTGTATATTATTTTCCCCGTAGATAATTTTTAAAAATTCGTTAAAACTTTGTTTTACTTAAATACTTAGATTTTCATCCACGGTATAACTTTAAATCCGAAAAAGCCAGAGGGCAACCTAATTCTCGTACGACGAATACCGAAAAAGAAAATGATATCAAGTGGTGCATACAGTAGTTCGGACAGTAGTTCGAAAAGTTGCTCAAAAAAGGGCTTCGGGGATATATTCCAAATGTTCAATGAAAGGGGTGCAAGCTGTTTAAAATTACATTCCTCACAGGAAGCTGTCGCAAATAAATGCTCGTAAAATGGTAATTTTCAAATTAAACGTGGAACTAATAATTCAATTTTTATGAAGCTGCTATTAAACATTGCGATTTTGTGGAGAAAAAAATATATTGTACATAAAATTGCTAATTCCCTATATTCTCCTCAAAATATCGTTAAAATAATCATGATTTTCGGAATCAGCATAAAGAATTCAGATGAAGTCGTAGGTTGTTTGATTTAAGACATTTCAATTCATTCAAAAGATCCGAAAAATCTTGGGGCTTGAATTTTATGAAAAATTGAAATCTCTAGAATCGACAACGCAACTGCTGTACTGCCCCGTTTTATGCGCTTGTTTTTTGCCTATTCTAAAAATCGTAATCAGTAGGTCGACATCTCGGAGTATATCGATACCTTACTTTGGAAACCTCGTAAGTGCAATTTTTTTCAAAATGCCATTTATAGCTTACTGCGTTAAGGTTTAAAATCGGAACACACAGTAAGCTATAAATGGCATTTTTGTCAAAAATTGCACATACGAGGTTTTCAAAGTAAGGTATCGATATGAGAAATCAACGATTTCATGTATGAAAAAATTAGTTTTCTTCCACAAAAATCGTGTTGAAATTACGCTACAGGATGCAACGTCCGCATCATTTCCAGAAAGTCATTTGAGTTTCTGAAAATCATATAAACGATGTCCTGAAATTCTGATTTTTTGTTTTCGTAAAGTTAGTGTAAATGGCAGCGTAATAAAAATTTAATTGTCGACTCCATATTTCACTAGAAAATTAATATTTTATGGACGGACGACTGTGCGAAAAAGCTCCTGAAAAATTCAAGGCTCGGAATGCTTCATGATCGCGCAAACGTGACGAATCTGATGAAGTAGTTTGTAAATTCTAGAAAAAAATTCAGTCCCTTTTTTCGAAAGCAGATAGTACATCAAATACGAGTGATGGTTCTGCGGGACGGGGACGACATAGTTGGCAAATTATTATTCGGCAGAAACGAGAGTACTTATGCGGTTCGACATTGGATTCGAGTCAACTCGATCGTGAAAAGCCAGCGTTTAATCAGTGCTATATATGTACAAGAGTAATGGTGAATAATTTTCAATGTTGGGGGCAAAATATTGTCGAGAAACACAGGCATTAGGAGCATTCATCTCCACCACGATGTTACGGTATATTTAATCGATCCTGGTTAGATCACAGGTGATGCGAAATCATTTTTTGCGCAAATTTCAAACGTAAATAAACCGTACAGTATCGATAATTCCGATTGTGACCTTCTTTGTTACTTAGTAATAGTATTGGATATTTGCGAAAATCATTCTCATTGTTCACGAATTTTGGACGCCCATAGCACAAAATTCAAGAACTTTAGTTTCCATGCCAATTGGAAGATGATCGAAAGAATGCATGCATCTTGCAAAATGATACGTGCTTAGAAAAAGGGAAATATACGATACTCTGAATATTGGAGAAGCAACGCGAGATAACGAGATTGACGAGTGGTGTTAATAAAAAAAAAATATATACCTGTATTTAAATAAAAGGATAAGTGCTCCGTAAAATTTATATTAAAAAGTGGTCAATACTGAAACAATGACTACCTTGCGTAACGGTTTTCTTTACAACTCTCAGAGCGCTCTAAGGGCTATAAAATAAAAACGCTAATCGGCAAATTTTTCGAAGCATTTATCGACATTAAAGTACACAACTTTGTTTTACTAACATGACTCATCTCATCCCATTTAAAGTCTTCAGTAACTGAAGAGGCTGTGAGAGAGGAGCCATTCCTGATATCAACACCAATTATCTCATTATCGGTGAACTTTTGACCTATATTGGTATGGGGCTTTCCTGTAGATCGAAAGGTTCTCTTCAAAAAAGTATACTACCAATTATGGCCAAAACTTCGTGAGTGAGGAGATAATCACGGTTGAAGCGAACATCATTGCAAGCGTAGCAATCCAGCTCTATTCTCATTGTCTTTGCAATACCCACTACCATTTATTTCCCTTCATCCAAACTCTACATTCCTCCTTCAAGTTCCAATCGGCTCAGGGTCCACCTACAACGCAATGTAAGCGTAAAACGGAAGATAGATGCCTATTGCGATAGCAAAAATATCTTCCTTTCGTCTTAAACTTACGTTCCACTTATTGTAGATTAATCCTTAGTAAATGCCCACCGCGTTCGGCAAATTTTGCCTATGGATGTCTCGCATAATAAAGACAAGGTACAGTGCTTCACTGCTAAGTTGTTTTGGAAAACGGACGATTGGCACGAAAAAAAAAAAAAGTTGCCAGCGACCGTCGCCCGTTGAGCTTGTAAATACTCAAGTAGTAATAGCCAGTGCGGTCGGAGTAATTGGAGCCTGAGGAAGGTTTCATCTCTAGAATGTTTGCAAAGTTCGTGCGCGCATTGTTAACGATATAAATGTATGCGTCTTTTAAGGTATCATCGGAAATACGCGTATGGAAAAATCTATAGAATTTTTCAATGCACGCGCTAATCGAGACGATAAAAGTGATTTTTCGTTCATAGGTATTTGCGGACATCACGCCGAAGTTCAGTTTTCGACTGACGACGATACTTCCTGAAATTGTTGCATGTATCTTCATAAAGTAATCATATACTGTAGAAATATTTCGTAACAAATTTTTACACAAATATTTCTCCGGTATAAACATTCACCGGAAGAGTGTACGTCAGTTAAAAAATAACTAACTTCAATCACGATGTTCTCCATACGTATGACCTCAGAGGGCTGGGCTTTCACTGAGTACGGCGCATGACAATATTCATGCTACAATCAATAGGATAATTGACCCTTCTATAGGATTTTAAAAAGTATTATTAAACTATTATCCGTAACGATAATATCACCATGCGTCAAGCCACTGAATTCCCAGACTACAACTTCAGATACATAATCAGGACTCTTCGTACAAAAAAGTTCAATATTAACATATTTTGCTAGAATTCTAATAGTGATTTCAAAATCCGGCACTATTGGAAATCTATCAAAATGCGGTAGATATTAGACTTCTCCTTTCCACCGCGGGACTTTGCCTTTCAAACGTAAAGGCTACATCTGGTAATGCAACTGAATTTTACCTAATCTGTGTATTGTCGGATATAACAATTATCAAATGTGACCGTCGCACATTGAAGAAACAAAATTATAGTTAATTCGCGACTCGAAACTTAATTATAAGCAACGGGTGAGAAAATTGATGGCGTACCTGGTAGTCTTGGACGTCGTGTCGATGGTGTTCTTGATCGGGCACTCCTGCCAGCTAATATTCCCCTTAGATCTAATAAAATCCACATATCGTCAAAAATTGCTCTGTCGCCGATATTTTGATGAATTTTCACATGATATTCATGTGACGCATGTGGAGTATTGCAGAGTGCAAAAACCTCAGCTGGAAACAACTACGCGCTTAAAGAAATGATTTGAAGAAAAAAATTTCTCCGTTCAAATAAAGACTCATTCGCCCGACACTCACAAAATATTTATTTAATTCAAACAAAAGTGACCTAAATGAATATTTACTCAAGTGAAACTGCCAACTTTTAATTAACACTCCAATTAAATAAATATTTTTTAGATCAGATAAATATCACTTTCATGAAATAAATAGTTTAGTAGGTGATAGGCAAATAATATGTTTATTTGAAACCCGACTTTTATTTTATTAACGTCCAAAACACAGTGCACAGAGTTGTAGCACCAGCTAAGGCATACCTACGTGTCGATAGTTTCAATTTTATATTTTCATTACCTGTCGTCATCTTTGCTGTTTTCTTTATTCGCATCCTTTCGATTTCTCTCACCCTTCTCCCGGATCCTGTCTGGTGGCGAGAAAAAAAACGGTTAATGCATAATTAAAATAAAACCTTATACATTTGCCATTGAAAAATTATAGAAAAATTTTTAATTACTCGAAACACAATTTCGAGGGTTTTCGACCTCGATCCGTCAATTCGAATTTCACTACAAAATTTTGTTAGCAAATATCGTCCCGATAAACAAAATTTGTGTAACAGCAGAAAAATTTTGTTTCGGTATCGCATGATAGCAGAAATATAGGAATAGTCAGTCCAACGTTGTCAGTCTAACGCAAAGATATAAAATAAAAGAAATTAAAGAGATTATCGAACGCTCTCTCTCCTCAGGATTACCTTTTCCGTTGTTATATCTATCGTTTTGGAACCTGTCTTCCCGATTTCTCTCGAGTTCACGCTCCCACCTCTCCTCGCGGCTTCGTTCCCTTTCCCTGTAATCTTCTCTGAAGTTTTCTTTTCTTTTCTCTTCGGCCTTTTCCCTTTCGAAGGACCTGATATCGCGATCGAAAGCCATCTCCTCGCTCGGCCAATTGTGATCTCTCGAATGGTGTTGCTGCGGCGACAGTGCTCTCTGGTCGGGTCTATGATCCATCGATCGGGGAGGTGGACCCTGCCGTCCCACGTTGCGTTTCTGACTCACCCTCATACTATCCGCATATTCTCTCAAATTTTGCTCGTTCTCCACCCAATTCTTAAAATCCCTCTGCGGACGTATCTCGTGGTCGGGTACGACCGGTTTCAGATTACCGTGACTATAATCGAAGGATTGGGCCGGTGTTACGTATTCTTGAACCGGTGATGCGCGCGCTGCGTGAGCGTAATCGATGACTTTTGCGGGTACGTGTTCGACGGCGATTTCATCGGGTATGGCACCTCCGTGATTGTAATTAAATTGTTTCTCTATGCAGAACTCTTTATTCGATGTATCTTCCAAATTTCGATTATCAACGCCTCGACGCACGTATGGTCTGTAGGTACTCGGGTTGACGTTGCTTGCCGGGGAGTTGTGCGGACCAGTCCCGAGGTTGCCGATAGTCGGCCCTCCGTCGAATTTCATTCCACCTTGTTCCGGTCGATTCGGTGGAGGTACCAAAGGATTTCCTGATGGTGGTCTATGGTCCATAATTTTGCCGCCTTCCGGCATAATTCGACCAAATGGAGGAGGAGGTTTGTCCATGCCGCCGATCATGAACGGTGGTCTCTGATCGGTGTTTGGTCCAAATCTATTCGGTGGAAACGGTGATGGCCTCCATTCCGATCCTATCGATGATCTTCTCTCCGAAGATCCTGATTCCGACCTTCCGTCTGCTCCTACCAATTTGTCCGGCACGAAGGGTGGTCTCTGGTCCATGGACTCAGGGGCGAAAGGAGGACCACTTTGATCTGGACCGGCCGGTCTCATCTGCGGTGGTTGATTTCGATTCGGTGGAACATTCTGATCGACCTCACTCCCCCCTTGATTCATAGGGCCACCAGGAACATTTGCTCTGGGTCCGTCGAATTTCAGTCCCATCAACGATGGAATCCCCATAGGCCTCGGGCCGTTATTAGGTCCTCCTCTAGGACCGAAATTGCCCTCGAAAGGACCTCTTGGTCTGAAAGTTCCGTCATTAGGACCTCTAGGACCGAAAGGTGGTCTGGGTCTCAACGGTCCATCGTTAGGACCTCGGGGACCGAATTTATTGTCGTTTGGAGGGCGGGGACCGAAGTTAGGACCTCTTGGGCCGTGCGGTCCATCGTTAGGTCCTCTGGGACCAAAGGGACCCGGTCCCATATTGCCGAATGATCCGCTGTTCATTCCTCTTGGCCCAAATGGCGGGGGGAAACGCATATCGTTAGTTCTCGGACCGAATGGCATTGGACCCCTTGGTCTCATCTGCATGTCTCTAGGTCCGAATGGACCGCCGAAGAAACCATCTCCACCTCCAAAATTTCCGGGACCCGGTCCGCCAGGTCCGCCAGGCCCACCGGGACCGCTAGGTCCTCCAGGTCCGCCGGGACCGTTAGGTCCTCCAGGTCCGCCAGGCCCGCCGGGACCGCTAGGCCCTCCAGGTCCATTAGGCCCCTCGGATCCACCAGGCCCACCCTGAGCGAAGGGTGGATGGACCATCGGACCCAAATTGGGCAGCTCCGGAGGGGGCTCCATGTTCAAGTCTTCCGGTTTAGGGTCGTTTTCACCCATGAATGGTAATACATCCGATCTCTTATTAGCCTCATGCTCCATTGTCGCGGCTGAATCTAACGGTGGACCATCACCTATCGCTTGCTCATTACCCCTCGCGTGGCCCATTCCTGCATTGGTCGGTGGTTTCTCATTGATGTTCTCCCCGGGGAATGACACGTCCATCCAAGGTGGCCTCTCCAACGGCGGGATATCCTGACGAGGGGGTCCGCTCAACTCTCGTTCAACGTTACTCTTCGAATCATCAGGCTTCGCTTCCACTTTATCCTTCAGCGAATCATCGGGCATTTCTTGACGTTGCTCCATGCCCCGATTCAATTCCCTTGATTCCGAATCCGGTAGCTGATTTCCATCTTCACAAGCAGGCTGTTCATTATCCTGCGGTGGTTCGCGAGAACTTTCACCTCCCACCTGGCGACTGGTCGGAGTTTCTCTATCTTTGGGTGCAAACTCGTTGCCAAAGTCGCGCCTTCCCCTGACATCGAAGTCGCCAGGACCGCGCGGACCGGTGAAGCGCGCGTCTCCTCTGGGAGGATGTTCAAACTCGCTTCTGATGCCTCCGAAGTCTGCCCTCGGACCCCTCGGCGCGAAGCTGTCGTTCCTGAAGCCAAATTCTTGCGGCGGGCCTCTCGGGCCGAAATCGGTGGGTCCGCGCGGACGAAAATCACCACCCGGTCCGCGAGGTGCGAAGACGCCGGGACCTCGGGGCTTGAATTCGGTGCCGAGAGGACTGGGTCTGAAATCGCCGGGACCGCGCGATCCCGCGTCTCCCGGATCTTTAAAGCCGAAGTTACCGTCCGTAGTTCTTGCCGCCGCGCTATCGACGTTACTCCTGAGGCTGAAGGGCGAGTCACCCGAGATTTTCTTGAAGCTCTCGCTGAGCGAGTTGTTGGCAGAGCTGCTGTCGGAGCCGAGAAAACTGTCTCTGGGCTTGAAGACATCCATAGCGGCACGGCGTTTCTCCATGAGTTTCTTCAACTCCGGCGACATTGTGTCGGGCGGATCGAATTGATTGCTCCTGCCGAAGTCGCGTGAATTATTGCCGAAGCTGTTGTCGCGTCGGTCCATATTGCCCCTACCGAATCTGTCGTTGGATGAAAATCGATCGATGTTTGATCCGAAACGATCTGGCGGCCCGCTACCAAAGCGATCGTTTCCGGGAGCGAAAGAATCGTTGCCAGGCCCGAATCTGTTGCCACCCATGTCTCCAAATCTTCCGGGTCCTTCCCTTCCGAACTGCTCATTCCCCGAGTCACCCTTATCGCCCGGTCCAAAGCGGCCATTATCCTGCCCCGGAAGATTTCTCCCGCCAAAGCGATCGTCTCCCGATCTAAACTGACCTCCGCCAACGCCGCGCTCATTCTGACCAAACTCTCTGTTGGGGTGTTCGTTATTTCCAGGACTGAAGTGACCCCTGGGACCAGCGCGATCGTTCATTCCGAACTCGTTGCCTGGACCGTCCCGGCCGAAGGAATCGTTTCTCGGAGCGAACTGGTTTCCTAGACCAGCGGGACGATCGTTGGAGAAACGATTGGCCTCAAAATTAAATCTGTCGTTTCCCGAACCGAAGTTATCCTTGTTGGGGGGAAAGCGATCTCTGTTGTCACCGTCGGGTCCGAAGGGGTGCATTCCAGGTCTGTCCTGCATGCTAGGGTGGTCCTGCTTCGCGACTAATCCTGGCATTTGTCTCGAATTACCGGCGAAGCCTGGAGGCGGTTGTGAAAAATTGGGATTGACATTCGGTGGTGGCTGAGAGTAATGACTGGGAGGTGGAGCTTGATTTGTATTTATTGGCGGTGGCGGTTGACTCGACGTTGGCGCAAGGACCGGTACGGGAGGCGCTACGTTCATGGGTTGAAAAGCGGCGATATTAGCGGCGTTTATTCCCGCGTTGTATTGCGCTGCCCATTGTTGTGCCGCCCATGCTGCTTGGTTCATATCTGGCGTCATAGTAGGAGCGACCATTTGCGATATCACGCTTGACGGTTGCATCATCACGGGTGGTTGTTGCGTTACATTCGACGGTCCTTGCACCAAGGTGGTGGGAATGGAAGGTGTTACTGTCGTTTGCTGCGGCTGTTGGGCGGGAGTATCTTTCTTCCCGGTGAGACCCAGAGTCTTGCCTATTCCCAGGAGATTGTTCAGTAGTCCTTGGTTCTCGGTACTTTGCAATATGTTCATTATCTTATCACCTCCCGGTACGCTTTTATTTTTTTCGGCTTCGGCTTTCGCGGCATTCTGCTTCTGTTGCTCTCGCTTTCGTCGCATTTGCTCGCGTCTCTCGAGGAGTTTCTCGCGCCACGATGTCCACTTAGCTTCATACTGCTTGTACTGCGTCTGCAAAAGCAAGGGGTTAAATTGGATTTATCGTTGCTATCACACTCATGTCTCCTTGGATTTTCCTGACCAATCTCAGTTCGACGCATTAAATGATATATCCAGTGCATAAAGAATAGAAGTAATCTTAAAATAAATACGAAACTAATTTATAATACATAACTAAATATGTATACCTCCAATTTTTTAAATCTTACAAACCACCTACCTTGTCCGGATGATTGGCATTTTGCTGCTTCCATTTATTAAACTGTTCTTCCCACTGTTTAAACTGGGCGTCGAAAGTTTTCTCGGCTTCACTCAGCTCTTCGTCATCGAGTTTAGATTTTTTCGCACTACTACCGGACTCGAGAGTGGAGGTGGTACCGCGCTTTCCACCTACCACGCTCTCCTCACTCGGCAGCGGGGCTTTACTCGGCAAGGGCGGTTGGTTCGGCGGCAAGGGTGGATTCACGAGGAAACTCGAATTACTTGCCGACGACGATGCGACATTCGTGGACTGTTTAGTCGGAAATAGCGGTAGGTTATTCTGATGAGGCGGGGGTACGCTTAAATATTGGTACTGATTAACGCTATCGGGGGGTAAAGGGGGTTTGATCGAATCTTCTTTGGGAAGGGGTGGAGGCTGCATACTTGGCAATGGCGGTGCCTGACTAACTAAACTTGGCGCGTTCATTGTCGACAACTGCTTCATTGTCTCTTGATACTGGAACAAAACCGAAACGTCTTCTTAGGCGATATAGAGCTTCAATCATACGTCTTTAACGTGCATCAGATTTAACTCGAAGGGAGTTAAAGGCTGGTACATGAGAAACGATGGTTGCAAGTAGAGTCTATCTAAACGCGTAAATAAACTATTTACACGAAAGTCTTTTATTTTTGACTCTTCTTTTTCAATAATTTCAAAGATAAACTTGTATATGTAGAATTAATCCTTTTCGGAAGTTTCGTTAAATAGTATTCATCGTCCAAATGGGGAAATAAATTTTTTCATTTTTACAGAGGGATTCCAATTTGGGAAATGAGTCAAATAATCGGTATGTTCGGCCGTACCTTTTCCCCGTATTGTGTTTGCCATTGTTGAAATTGTTGTTGCCATTGCTGCCACTGAGCCCAGTTTTGTTGCTGGGCGGCAGCCCATTGCTCCTGAGTATATCCACTGGGAGCCTGTTCAAAGTTCGCAAGTGAATCTCCGTCGTATGCTAAACCCCCCATTACTACTTTCTGAAGAGAGACGGGTATTTTCTTTTTCTTCTTATACATTTTTAAGTGATTACATCGACGCTAACTCCGTTATAAGAACTCGCCAGGGTATCCAGGTAAACCAGATTATAAAGTTCCCTGAGACTTTAGTAGAGAGTTCCAATTCGTGTAAAAAATATTCTTTACCCTCGCCCTCATGACACCCTATTAGAGCTTACGAAGAGGTACAAAGAAGCACTTCTTACGCGAATCGTAATGCAAGATTTTTCGTAATCGATATCAGGTTTAATCAGTGATGACAAACATCTGTGTAGGATTCGCAAAATTCGACTCTATCATCAATTTAATAGTCGCCTTCGCATTATTTCGGCTTAACTAACCGCTGGATACCCTACTCAGACGCGGAGCAGCTAATGAGCGAACGATAAATAAATTTGTCAGGAACGACAAAGCTCCGTTACTGCTCGGTCTTTCAGCTATTACATCTTCCACTTCTTAACTTTTTACTACTTCTATGGATGCATCACAAAGGAATGAGTGATTCTTCTCTACTAAGTCGTTACAATACGCGAAGTTTCTACTTACTGGCTGATTATAGTATTGCATGTAAGCCTGCATTGTTGCCATGGGATCTGTTCCCTGAGCTGGGTAACCGACCGGTGGTTGCGGCATCGCGGTGGTTGCGATGGTGCCAGCTGCTACCGGCCATTGATTCCAATTTTGCATTTTTTGAACCCTTTGTCACTCTAGCGATGCTAGTTTGCTAGCTAACTCATGCCGATGGCTTTTTAAGGGCTGCTGTGCGTTCAGGCTCTGATTCATGGTCAGAGAAAATCTTTGTTACAACCTTAAAGGGAGTTCTTGGGGTGGCATCTTAAAACGCGCTTCTTAATACATAAACACATCATCGATAAATAAGTGGCAATGATAGAATGGTATAACATAAAAGAATAATTTTGCAAGTTCTGAAGTCTTTTTTAAATGAAAAACAATTTGCCCAAACGCAGATGTGCAAATTGGTAGGATTATGTTAAAGAATTGATTCAAATGAATTGGAAACTGCATAGAAATCAGATTCAACGAAAACGCAGATCAATTCTTTTGCTATGGTGTTTATAGCGATATCTGAAAGTAAGATTTTTTTACTTTTCCAAGTTTTCCAGTCGGAAAGAACTACTTTTCCATAAATCTCGTACATATGTACATAGGTTCTTAATAAAAATTGATTCAATATGCAGAAATCGAATTCAACAGCTGCATCCAATTTCGACGAATGGAATCAATTTTTTGTATGGGGCAATGAGTTCATATCTATCTTATTGTCGATAGAATAACGCGTCTACGATATTTAAATAACAATAATTCATCAGAGAGATTCCTCCTAGGAAATTGCGTATAATTTGCAGGTCACTGTAAAAGGAAGATAGCAGTCAGCGCCAGTAATATGTATAATGAAAACTTGGAGTTTTCATTTAGAAAACAGAACACATTGGACGTGTTTTGTATAAATAAAATGTACAAATTTATTTGACTGTACATTTTTCAATTCCTTGAAACTTTTAGAGCTGGAGTTTTAATTCTTAGAGCTAGATATACGAAGTAAAAGTAAAATATGCTTATGTCGACAACTCAAAGATCACGCAAATGGTACGTTTCAAAATTAAAAAATCTTGCAGGGTAACAGTAATAAGGGTTTCGTCAATAATTAAGAGCATCATGTTTATCCTAAATTCATCATCATCTTTAGGAATTTTCTTACTTTGTACATCACTGCGTTTCATTCGACAGAACAATTTGTTTGCACGGGTTTCGAAAAATAATAATTCAATTAAAGAATTAGGTATCGATATGTCAAGATTAGTTTGAACATACATTACGTACGTTCCAAGATTTCATTATTGATATAGGTAGATATATGGTATCAACGCTATGTAAAATATCATGGGAATAAAAATTCGAACATATAATAATCCATTTAAAGATGTAGAGCATCTTTGCACAACATCGAACTGTAATTTCCTTTGTTGTTCTCAATGCTATCGAGGAAAAATCTTAATGCAACGCATACTACAACAAATATGTCGATACAAGTTCACAGGTTTAAAATTTGTGTTGGAATAAAATGATCAAATCTTAAGAGCATAAGCCAAGCGTACGCTTCGTAAGAGTCAGTAATTTTTGGTGTATTCGATATATCATTACATTCGGTATCTCGTTTCGATAAAAAATGGGTGAAGTCGCTTCGACTGATATTTTATGGGTCTTAAACTATCGCATTTCAAGTTAAAATAACTACTTAACTACAGTACACAACTAAATGGGTTCGTGTAGAGGAAATAAAAGGACACGATTACATTGCAATTCTTGCATAGCAACGTTCGTAACATAAAGCAGAGGTTGTAAAAGATAAAAGGTTACTGTCAGGAGCAGAATATTCACTATAAAGAATAGCATTCTACCTATAAACAATTAGATTGCACGAAACGTGTACGAAGACTCCAATTTTTTTAGGATAGTTCCAAAAGCTCGTACCTTCGTGCAAACGATCATTTAAAAATGAGGGAAATAACTATACAGCTAGCTCTCTGTCACGTGACAAATTTGCAGCTCAACGGATTGTATATTTTGCGGTATCATAATATCGCGAGTAACTATTGATTTTTCGAATCCGTCGGCCGCAATGGAGCACCACCATTATTCGTGTGCTACCTGGGTGCGTGTTGCCTGACATACATAACCGCTTTCATTCAAAATATAGCATTTCGTTAGATATTCTTAAACGGGTAAAATAAAAATCTGTAGAGGTACTTACAATTCCCTCGTTCGTGGAAAGCTTTCGCGTATATCAAAATTACGAACGCGGCACTGACTACACGAAATCTCGCACCACTAATATATATGGCTACTGAACTAACTAGTACATCCATTGCAGGAAACTTTAGAAAATACAGTTACTAGATGGTAAAACAGCAGAGGCGACATCTTGTGGTGGTTCTTTTACCTAGTAGCGCGTAAATCAACTGTCAGAATTGCAGGCAGTTCTCGAACGCATTCGTACCGCTTCACTGTCATTGTTCACCGAAAACATTTCGAAACATTAGAATTCAAACCTATTTCTCGAGTCAATTCATGGTCTATAAAGAGAGTTCCCGCGTGAATCCGCGTGATAGCCAATAACAAAAGAATACCAGCGAAGCTACTATTGTTTGCAGTAAATGAGAAGATTATTCTCGAGAATGCTTTGCATTCCCGGCGGTGCTAACGTCAGGTTGGTTATCTACGCCGCGTTTATATATATAAGCTGCCGGATGTGACAGTGCAAGTGCAACGGGATAACTTTGATACATGCAAATGAAAGCCAAACCGGAGTACGCGATATACAAACACCAATATCCAGCATCCAAACACGTGCGTCATACGAGTGAGTTGTTATACGAGTATGCATGTTTCAAAGCCAGCTTTATCAGAGGGTTTCAAACGTCGCGATGAGACGCGCGAGGAAATCCTGGTTTCACACACAGCACATAAAAATTAATTTGCAACCGTGGGTGATGAAAAAGGAGAATGGCGAAATTTGCTTTCAGAACTTTTCCATTTCCATTTTGCGTGCGTTATTACGACTTGTTTCGCAGAATCGATATCATGCGAATTACTGTACACATAGTTGAGCAGATAGACGAGACAATTTCGAGTCGGTCAAACTCGATATTTCGCCGATTTGTTACATATCATTTCATTTTGAAAATATTGCTAGAGGTAAGCTTGTACCTAGGTGCAGTTGCCATATATCGATTGAGATTTAACCGATAGAATAGCGTGGGAGGAAACTTTAGGAAAGTACCAAGGGTAGGCGCGATCTCAAGGTCACCAAGATCAAGGTAGAAGCAAAGCGCGTCAAGGTTGACCCTCTTGGAATTCAACCTCGATAGTCGGCAGCGGCGGGTCTTCTTCACCACTCCACTGTCGTCCGAAAGGGAGAGTGGATATGTGTACTCGGGGTTTATTTCGCTATACCGACCGTGAAAAAGAACGGGACAATTTAGCTCATTCGGTATGCGACGCAGGAATTGCTGGAGAAGGGCGGTTCGAGGAGGGCGAAGGGATGTATTGTACCCCTCGCGATAGCCACGAGTCTGCTGTATAATCCTGAATTTACTCCGGGACGGGAGCGCGATGTAATTGGCTCGTTTTTTACATCCCTCCCCTTCAGACCCGACTCATCCCTCACGGGCGATAGTCGCGTGACGAACGTTTCAACCCTCGTTGCTTGCCCTACGGAGTTGAAGTGGGTGTCTGTTATATTACTTTTAGTGTTTCCTTTCTGAAATGACCGAAATTCTGGTCGTTCATTCTTTTGCTTTAGAACGTATAAATGAGATTCAAGTCAAACGCGGAGTATTTCGGTTAACTTCTGACTTTTATTGTAAACTCTAGTAGTTGATTCTACTATACGTACTATGTATGAGGCTAAACTTACTCACCATGAAAGAAGCTTGAATCAGTATTATCTCATTACCTATGAGTTTTTGGTGCACATTTGTGTAATACTTTTTTGAAGATTACGTTTCAATCTACAATGAAGTCTTATATCGATATAGGTAAAAATGCATAAATAATGAGATAATAGTGATTGAAGTTTTTTTCCTGGCTAGTAAGTTTCGCCTCTATCATATGGTATGTTCCAGGAAGTGGGGAGGATTGATCGAGGAATTTCTGATGATACGGATATTCGTAATTTCGAATCAAAATAAAGCGATATATTATAATATTTTCACGTAGTTGAAGGTTCCACTTTAAACGCTCGCCCGTATCTTCTCTCCTCTAATATTTCCTCGGAGGGTACGTACCGTGTATGCATATTTGCATAAAGTATCGTAAGTCGAGAAATCACGAAAGGAGAGCGCTTCCCTTCCGCTCCATCCTTCCGTGTGATCGAATTAACGATCTCCTTCGAGGGGGAGAGTTCTCGCGGCACGATAAGCTTGAAAACTTTTTGTACGAAATCCGAGCCTTACCTCGTTATCGCTTTATCCGCCACGGTGGTTAGACCAACTCGATTCGCCCTCATGCACTATTTTCCCGATTGCAAGAAATGTTTAATCGTAATGTACCAATTGCTCGTAATATTACGTTACAGCATCCAGATACCATGCGATATATACCATATGCATATGAACGACACCAACAATTTATTATTCATAACTTGCTAACGTGAAACCACATTCTCCTCAAACTTTTGTATCCCCCCTTCGAGACTGGTACAAGGATCTCTTCATTACAGAGAATAATCAAATCCGAAGTATAAAAAAGACCCAGAGACGCTCGAAAGAGATGATCGTAGGCAAAGGGAGCGCGCGAAAGAGGGTGGATGCTCGCAATCATCTTCCGCCTTCCTCCGCGAGTCAACTGTGCAAAGCCGACGGATTCGCCGTCGCGTCGACGACTCGCCGCGGAAAGCCAGTGTCGAGCGGTGATATTAAACTTTGCTTTTGTCGCGCTTGTTCCCCGTCGCCATTGACCACCCGCGATCGCGCGACAACTTCCGTCGGGATCCCCACGCGCAAGATCACAGCGAGGGGTCTCTTATCACCTACGAGGGTGGAGAACGCAATTTCTCGAAATAGTCACTCGCACCGCGTCTTATCGACCGATCGACTCGGGAAGCGTAATTAATTGCGAATTCGGAGGAGGAACGCGGGAGGAGCGTCGGCACTAATTACAATTAAGGCTCGAATAAATTTCCAAATTATCCCGGGGCTCGGAAAGGGGGCAGGGGGATGCACGCGTAACGAACTGAGATTAAAAAATTCGTCCGTCTCGCTCTTCGAGGGGTTATTCTCGCCAAACGCTCCTGCGAGGCTGTCTTTTATCCGGGGGGTTAACCATTTTTTTGTTCAAAGCTCGAATAATCTATATCGGCTCTCAAAAAATATGTTTCATTTCAAAATTTGATCAAGTCTCGTAGACTGATCTTCGTTTACGATTATTCCCCATAGCCGCAGAGGTCAATCGTCCTATCGTTTCCTCCCGTACCTCCTCCCACCGGAATATATTTACGATCGGCTTTTGAGCGAACGTCTCGGCGTGCGCGTACACCCGGACGCAGTGACAATCGCGCGGATCGACCCCGTTTCTCCACTCGTTTAACTTGTCCCGCGCACTACCGCCCTCCGAACAATAACCGTGAATTCGCTTTTACGGCCGCGATATTAAACTATTAAACAACGTGAAGTGTTGCTACGCGAGCACACCGGTCGTATGTACTCGAGCGCGGAGTTTTGTTTATGCCCCATATAAAACCGAGGTGGAGAGCTTTCGTCGTTGCGCGGCGTACGCCGCCGCTGCGGGAGGATTTATCGCGAGAATTATGGAATTTTTTTCCGGACGGCAAAACGGTCGCCTTTTGAATGTATTCATTGCGGCGTGGCGTTTCGCGGAAATGCTTGTACTGTCGAGAGGGGAGAAATTAAAAAAAAAGACGTTTAAAGACGTTGGCGGTTTTTTTAACATAAAACTTATTTAACGCGGCAGAAGGGAAAAGCGAAAGATAGAGTTATACGACTGATTTTCTGAATAGAGACGCGAATGTTTTAAGATAAAAATCGCGGCTTTCGAGTTACCTCAAAAACGTGTTTCGCGAGAAATTGAAGGAAGAGGAATGGGAAACGAGGGGTAGTAGCGCGGGCGGGCGCGAGGAGAGGCCCGAGATGTAATATACAGCATGTGTACGAAGAACTCCTATAGAGGTCGGTCTAAAAATAAAGTCCTATAAAAATAAATGAGATCTCGGAGGGACGGTTGGGAGGGATATGGGATTGGTTATGTCGTTGTTTATCCTTCCTATACCAAAAATGGTAATTTGATCTACATCGTTAATCAGCGCTTCGCGTCCCTTGCGAACTCTCTTCGCGTATAGATATTTATATCACATCCCCGTTAAAACTATATTTAGACATCGATTTGAGATTCGAACGCGGAATATAGGGTATACGTATTTTGGGGTGGGAGAAACGGTCTAAAAATTGTAATTTTCAGATCAAAAGGAAGAAACAATTTCAACTACAGTTGTACAGGATTTTCGCACCACCCCAAATCAGACTCGGTGCTTTCTGAATGAAGCAAAAGACAGATAAAAAGCTCACGCGTACCTATACAGCCGCTTTAGGTCGCGCAACGCGCTATAGAGTCAGCGCTCTGTGTCTCCGCGAATGGGGCACGTCTATACGTTACAAATACACGCGTTCAAATGCCTGGCATCCAAGTCCGGAACTCCCCATCGCATTCCGATAACTGTACATATCAGTACATAATATCCGGAGCATATCTGTACTCGTATTCCTAATGCTACTTAATGTGACTGCGAATATATTCCATAATAGGAATGTAAAAAAAAATTAAGCACTAATTCAAACCGGCTTTTCGCTTCAAGAAATATTTCATCATCATTACATATCATATTGGAGCGATTTCTTTTCGAGCACGCAAAATCCTTTGTACCCTGAAATTTAACGACTCACGCGTTTTCAGTCCACGCAAAATTCTCCACACCCGCGTAACAAATTTCGGAAGTTCCGTGACGCATCTGACGTACCGAGCAGCCGAGATCGAAGGGCCACTAATTCTCTCAAATAGCTCGACGTCGCCGGTCAGAGGGACGAGCGCGGAGTTCGAAACGAAATTATAGGACCGAAAAAAACTCGCGGCAGGACGCGTCAACGGGAATGTCGAGTGTCTCTCACACGCGTATAGGTAACTCGAGCCAATTATCCGGCAAACGACCATCACCGTGAGCGTTATACCGCAACTATCGCTGTTCCGGAAACACGCGTGTCCCGGCGTCGAGGGGATTCTGGAAAATCTTGGATCGTCGAAGAGTTTCACTGTCGATTGTTAACTAATTAAACCAAAGCTTCTCGACGCTCGGAAGGCTTCGCATATCGGCGTAATTTATCGACGATAGAACGCGAAGGACGTCGAAATCGCGCCCTTACAAGCAGCGATATACAAGTTTGCGACGCACCTCGAGTCCCGAAAGTTGGTTAGGCTCTCCGGCTGCAAAATCACTCCCGAGCGTGGTACCGATCGTTTTATCCCCCCCCCCCCCTCCCGTGACTTTCTTACGCACGAGGGAACTTCCATTGCGAGAGGGGGGGGGGGGGCCCGTCGAAAAGTAATTCTACTAAGCCACGCTCGTACATATCGTGACAATGAACGAATTACGAAAGAAAGCCGCGACACTCACGCGCAAAGTTTGCCCACGAACGATTTGTATTCCGCATTTCCACCGAATACCAACTAAACACCGATGTTTTTCCCCGCGTTTCCGCGCCGCCGCTTCGAATTACACATACGTCCGACTTTCCCGCCGAAGTCGCGGAGATTACGACGTTCCCCGGTCCCCGGTTGTGCTACTCGCAGCCCCCAAATCCCGGGACAAGAGCGACGTCAAATTCGAGATTCGAGTCGGGGCGCGAAGGGTGAGTGAGGGATTCGGTGCGCGACGGGGGGAGGTTTCGCACCTTAAAAAATCCAGGTCTGAGCTCCGTCGAGGGGTTGGTCTGTTTGCCATGCTAATATTCGTGGCTTCGACTGCTAACGGTCCAGTTTTTTTCGTCACCCTTCCGCGTCTACACTCCCCTTGCTCTTCGCCCCACTCCATTTACCCCGACTGTCTTTAATACTTTTCCGTTTCCCCTTTATTATTCCAATCGCCTGGTATTCTTTTTTTTTTCGCGCCCTCTGAGAGAGACGTGCAGGAAGGGGTGGAGATTCTAAAATTAACGCGACGTTCCCGCGCTCGCTGAGGGTGAATTCGTTTAAGACCGGCGACGGGGGTTTTGTTAATTTTCTCGCGGAAAGGAGGAGCCTTCGGAGACGCCCGCTATCAACTTCTCGTAAAGCTTTATTAATTAAGTACTCGCACGCGGGATAACTCGAGACTTTTCCGTTAGTTTCGTGATTCATTTGCAGCAGCGAGCCTCGCTGTAATTGAATATATACGTATACCCCGAAAATAACTCTTGGTTCTTGACAGAAACGTCATTCGAAACGAGGAATCAGCTGTTAACTAGAAACGTCGTAAAGTACGACTGAAAATAAAGCTCATTGAAATTCTTCCCGCGCGTGCACAAAAAATCCTGTACGAATATATAAATAGCGGGTTTAAAGCTTCGCGGGCAGAATTCGATAAATCGGCATATCGGTGTTCTCGGGAGAACGTTATCGAAGGGATTAAATATGGCGCAGGGAGGGGGATGATCGGAGCCAGTCACGTCATCGAAATCACGTTTACAGTTACGTTTCCGTGTTTCTCCACCTCATTCACCACCGTTCATCACTCGACACGTATACGTATGTCCGGCGTGAGACGCGGCGTCCGATAAGAAGCGATTATTACTATACCAACCCCCGACTCGATTCCCATTCGAGATGACTCGCGCGGGACTCTTTCTACCGCCTCTTCCGCGGGAGCGAATCGCATTTGCTCTTTACGCCCGATAATGGAGAGCTCGTCGGCGATAAGACAGGCCCGCGCAATTGAGACACGGCGACAATGGCCCAAGTTCCTTACACCCTGTCCAATCAACCGGTGGCTCGAGGTGACTGGAGTTCCGGCCGTTCCGCGAATTTTGGTGAGATTTCTCACAGTCTCCTCTTTTTTCTATCCACCGATACGGGGATAGGATCGCAGAGGGCGCGACGCGGTCTTGAAAAAATAGCGGAGCCCTGCGAATTCAATCGTAAAACGTTTACCTTCGCCCTTTTCTCTCACCCGTATCCTCCCTCTATTGTCGTTAGAAACGGCCTTCTCGACGCCCTCTGTAAATCTAACGTGCCGTTATTTATCTCGATGATATTGACAAAAAAGAAAATCGATGTTAACGGTCGCATGCGTGAATAAATAAAAACGCGAGAGTAACGCTCGCGCGAAGGGAGAGGGGGAGTTAATATTTGCGTGTATAAAAGTCGAAAAAGTTCTCGGGCGGAATTATCATACGAAGAAAGAGAGGAGGGAATCCCATTGAAGCGCGTGGCATATCGCAGGGGCTTCTGCAAACTCGCAGAATTGTCCTCACGACGCTCCCTCTCTCGATGGCTTTGGCAAGTGAACCGAAGCGTCACCACTAGAAACTAACTCCGTGTGACAAGCACGTATTCGCGACTTTCTGTTTCAGATGCAATAAGAGACAAGGGTCTTTCTTTCTCTCTTTTTCTCCCTCTGTGAACATTTATGTACCTGCTACTTTTTGTTTCCTGCGGTCCATAGGTACAAGCCTGGATCGAATAAATGCAATCAATCAATCTCTCTACGCGGTCGTCCGAGTCTCTCTTTAATCGGGTCGTTCGCGTATATCTATATAACTTCTCTCCGGGGACTACAATAAGCTCTGTGCGTCTTTAGGAACGAACAGAGGTCGACTTCTCGCGTGTAGCTGCCACCGGAGAGTTGGAAAACTTGTACTACTCGGGGAAAGCGAAGAAAAAGGTTGAGAGAACGGTGCGACGTTCCGTATGCCCGTCTTGTTGATCGGTTCGACGCACCGTGTAGGCGAGATTCCGAGTGTAAAAGTGCGACTCGGAGTGATTTTAAAAAGGTCGGTACTTCGGTCTGGCCTCCTCCGTTGAAGCGGGGAAAAGGCCGCGCTATAAATTGCGAGATTCGAAAATTATTATCTGGGGTGGTGGTATACAGGGCGCCCCGTAAATTAGACGCCGGTATGACGGGTTGGCCGCTCGATGGGGCGGCTCCGCGACGGTCCAAGGTCATTCTGTACATGCGGACACAGTTGTGCCGCTGAATGAAAACTAATTTTGGAGTCGGGGTCATTTTAAACGCCACTAGATACATTTCCGTTTCCCCGACCAGCAAAGGGCCGCGCCGTATCTACGAACCTACCTTTCGTCCTAATGCGAGTAGCGAGTTCGTTCCGCCCCGTGTGGGTGAGCTTCGCAGTCTGCGAGGGAAGGTAAAGGCGATTTTAAAGGTTAATACTTCTGACATTTCATCCCCTTTTTTTACGCTGCAAACGGGACAACATTCCCCCCCTCTTTTCATTCCCTCCGCTCTCATGAAATAGGATTAAAGCAAGTTTAATTTTCTCGGCACGGCGTCTCCGTTTACACGGAAAGAGACTGATACCAACAAATTTTGATATTTGCAGTGAAAGGGATACTCGTAAGAATTTTCGAATATTCCTACTGTGCTGTGAATAATTATTTTCTCTCTCTAAATTAGTAAATTTTAATGGAAATTATCACAATTTAATGTTTTCAAAGGAAAAATTACTGTACCGCACTGTGTAAAAGCATCCGAAAACCCTCATGTGTACCTCTTTTATTGTAAATACTGTAAAATGTACTGGTATCAGTCTTTCCACGTAGACAGCATTAAAGAGACGTCACTCGGTGGATCTTCAGAAATATCCGCCCTTTTAACGCGGGACAATGGGAAATTGCGGTCGACGTATTCTGTACAGCCGATACAATGGCATTTTTTGTCCGTCGTCCAGACGCTAAAAAAAGGGCTATAGGTGTTCTCGATCGGGTCTGAACTCGTATAGAATTTCCTCTCGGATCGGAAGTGGAGGGGATTGGCGCGCGACGACGTTGCAGCTTACGGTGCCGCCTCGACGATGCGCGATAAACTCCTGACAGGTCTGAGAGTCTCCTTCGAAAGATTTATTCAGCTTATCTTGGTGGTTTGTCGCGTGTTACGATACATGTTTCACGTAATGTGTCCACAATGCTCGAGTGTCGTTCTACGGAATAATTCACAATATCTAACTTCTGTCGTTCTTTAGCTCCGCCGTGCGCCAGCCAGCGGGAATATAGTAATGGAACGACAGTAGTAGGAACCGAATCGAGTCAGACTGACGGGAAGACGGAGCAAGGAAATTGCGGTAGTCCGAAAACGTATAGATTTATTATGACTTACCTGCGAACTTTTGACCAATGTCGACATAGACTTTTTTGTAGATCAAGATGTGATCTTAAAAATGTTTTATGTGATTTTTTATCAAAAGTTCATAGATTCCGATATAATCGCAGTTGAAGAGGACGCTTATTTCTTACATTGGTTATCGTTATTGCTCGGAGAGGAACGTATTTATCGTAACGGTTACGTCTTGCAATTCGTATCGTATATTTTCCGAACCTCGACTGACAAGAAGAGAGCCTGCATACATCTCACGTCCGTGTTCAAGAAAAAAATAGAAATTAGATTTGATTTACGAAACACGACAGGCGAACCGCATTCGAAGGTCGGATATTATGTATATTTTTACGCTAAAAGGAGACGTTGGTAAACGATCGTTGCCTCGGGTGTGCGTTGCCTTGGAAAAGGAAAATAGGTTGCCCGCAGAAGGGAAAATGGAGACTGCCTTTTCTCGCGGCCCCTCGTTCCCACGCTGAAAATGTCCGTGTCGCAAATTATCGTCGCTCTTAAGGGCGGCGTGGTCCACCCCGGCGAGCCATATTTTGACATAAAAGTCGATTGCGTATACGGCGGCTATAGAGGCACTAGTCAACGTTTCGGCGTCTGCGCTACGTGGCGCCAATTTATAAAGGGGGTGAGAATGGTCGACTTTTCTCGGAAGCGGAACCAAAGACTCGAACGGGGAGTAAGAATTCGTATATTTTGTATCCCGATCCACATCCCACTTGTTTTTCCACAATATATGTATAACGAATTCGCGTTCAAGAAATTTCACTCCGCAATTCAAATACTTAGTTGATCTAAAAAATTCGAGTATGGTCGAAAACCATTCCCACGATCGTCGAAAATAGAGGGATAATTCCATCGCATCTCGCGGAAAGTGTGACTTCCAGGTATTATCATTTACCGAGAGCTTGACACGGGTTTTTTCTTTTCTGCCAATCAACAGAGGGGTGCGCGGAGTACAGCGCTCTAGCGTTCATAACGCGCAGGAAAAGAGGAAGGAGGATTCGTCCTTTGCACTCGGCGGAATTCGGGTCGGCCGGTAAACTAGGTCATTGTACCGACTTCCTGCTCAGACTCACAAGTTCTCCGCGCGTCCCGCGGGGGTCGGCGGGGGTGCGATTCGGGGAGAAGTCTCCCGGCAGACAGGAGTCGCCGTTATATCCCGCCACTGTCGCGCGAAACTGAAACACGCGTGCTCCTTTTTTCCTTCCTTCCCCTCTCCCTTTCTTCCACCACCCCCGTCACTCGCTCCACCTCCATCTGATTACGGAGAACCTGTCTACAGAATTTATGATACGATCGCGTTTGGACGAAAACGATGTCCACACCAATGCGCGCGTGGGACCTGGACATGCCTTTATCGTCGTTCGTTACGGCCAGGACGAAGGAAGCGACGCAGTGTCCGCTCCAGGAACAACCCCGTGTGGCTTTCAGTGGACCCCTACATTGAATCTTCGGTGAAATAGATTATCTATACCTTCTCTCTCGCCTCTGCGCCGTGGTGTCCTTTTTTCCAATACGGGTCCTGCGACACCCTGTAGATCGGATACTCCTCGCCTCGTCAAAAAACTGCTCCTTATCTCGGCGTCTCGTCCGAACCTACCTCGAATCTTCGTCGTTATTTCTACTCGCCTTCGTACCGCTGAGAGTCTATAGAACGTATCCTCCCCCCCTCGTTCCATTTTCCTCTTCTAGTCGTGAATTTCGGAAACCTGTTGTAACTCACCGCGGTCGTTTTTAACCCAACGGAGGCACGCTTCGACCAAGTTCTCTTGAACATCGTCAGTTTTCCGTCGTCCGCGAAACCTGCCCCGCGAGATGAGATTTATCCGACCCCGTGGAACGCCGAGAAACGACCACCGGTTACGCTGGTCGTGCATCGCTCGGAGCCGCGGCGGTTCCACTTTCCGGAGACGAGGCTCGCCGCGCGAGAATGTCGAGCCGCCCCGGCGAATTCCCGGGAAAGCGTTCGCTCCGCGCCCTCCTCTGCAGCGTCCGGGACCCCCGGGAGCTCCGTCGCTTTGTGGACGACGCCTATACGAGGTAAAGCGATTTCGCGCATTGAAACGCGAGCTTGCGAGGCGAACGTGAACTGCGAACTGTGCGAACGCGGGCGGGGGATGCGTTTTGAGCTTAGAGACTGACTGGAAAACGGCTCGAGTGTGACTCGGTTGAAGAGCACGGCCATTACCGTTGCTTTCGTGGCTGCCCGGTCGCAGATTTCGAAAGAATCGACATCCTGATATGAGAGGAATTATGTACGAATGAGAAGCTGATGTAACGAACGACCCCTTCGGGCGCTCTATTGTCGACGTCGAGCTCTGAGAATCGTTTTAGGAGTCTCGCACAGCTGCGTCGAAGCACAATACGAGCACCCCGCGCTTCGTGGTGCGAACGTACCCATGTATACGAGACGATCCGCGCGTGTGCGGCCGGGTCGAATCGGGGCAAAAAGTACCGAGCGTACGTTTGCTCAACGCGTTACCCCGTTTAGGGGAAACTCGAGCGAAGCGTACGCGTCCGGGCAAGGAGAGAGAATAATAATCGGTTTACTCATTCACACGGTAGCGCGGTGCTGCCTACATTGCGAGGGTAGATATTCTGAAAAAGTAAATAAGACATCGGATTTTTTGCAAATCAAAAACGACCATTTAGCGGCCGTGTTAAGTTAAAAGGGCGTATCTGACATTTTTACAGGTTTGAGATCGGGGAGAGTTGCCTATATTGAACCGGTACCTAAACTGAACCTCCTGGCTATTTTAAGTAAATGAGCATTTCTACTGATTCCAGAGATTTCGATTTTTGTCAAAATCTTAAGCGCTGATTCTAAAAATCATGCACTTATTGACATACATATATACCCTATATATTGACTATATCTCAAAGGAAACATCAAATATTAACGATTTTATGCACGAGAACATTTTTTTTTTCATGGAAAATCATCGATATCTCGGCGATTCTTTAAGATTTCCTCAATAAGTGCATGATTTTTGGAATCAGCGCTTAAGATTTTGACAAAAATCGAAGTCTCTGGAATCGAACTCTCGACCATCCTATCTTGTGTATTTTTTCGCGTTGATTACGAAAATCATTAATATATTGAGGAAATCTCAAAGGAACACCGAGATATCCATGATTCTTTTATGAAAAAATTGTTTTTCCGAGCATAAAATCGCTGATATCTCACATTTCCTTTGAGATACGGACCTGATAACTGTGGTTTTCGGAATCAGCGTAAAAAAATACATAAGATAGGGTAATCCAGAATTCGATTCCAGAGATTTCGATTTTTGCGAAAAATCTAAGGGGTATGCCTTAGATTTTTCGCAAAAATCGAAATCTCTGGAATCGAACTCTCGACCATCCTATCTTATGTATTTTTTCGCGCTGATTACGAAAATTATAGATATATCGAGGATATCTCAAAGGAAGACCGAGATATCGATGATTTTCCGTGAAAAAAGTCATTTTCTGGTACTTGAAATCACCGATATCTTATATTTCCTTTGAGATATCACCAATATATCTGCCATTTTCGGAATCAGCATGAAAAAATACATCGGATAGGGTAGTCGAGAGATCGATTTCAGAGATTTCAATTTTCGCGAAAAATTCAAAATTTTCCAAGTGGTACTAAGGTTTAAATTTCTACTGATAGATGACATGGAAATGCTCATTTACTTAAAATAGCCAGGAGGTTCAATTTATGTACCGGTTCAATATAGGCAACTCTCCCCTATTAGGGTTTTTCTAATTCTTCTCATGCCACACTGACAATGAAATTCAAAATAAATGATAAAATATTGTATTCTTCCTGGGCCAGGTACGACTTTTTTAACTTAACCTCGTGTCAGACTTGTATAAAATTTAATAAACTGAAAAATAATTTTTTTGTATTGTAAATACGCCCTTTTAATTTAACACGGCAGATTAATGGCGGTAAAAATATAGAGTCCATGACGGCCAATTATCAAAATCCCTGAAACCGAGGGCTCAACAATTTTTCACCCCCGGTAAAATCGTCCGAGAGGCGGATATACAAATTTGTACGAACGGGGAAAATCATGGACACGGTGTTTTTTTCTCCCCGCGATGTGCCCACTTTGCTCGGACTCTCACTATACCTATCCCACTTCCATTTATAGGACGTCTATAGGTATACGCGCACACGTACCCATCTGCATTCCGCTCAGACCATCCAAAGACATTTTGCACCCTTCGACCCTCTTTCCAGCCAGTCGCGCTCCTCCGCTAAATGCGGGTTTCTCTTAGCTCTGTCTCTCTCTCTCTTTCTCTCTCTCTCTCTCTCTCTCTCTCTCTCTCTTTCTCTCTCTCTCTCTCTCTCTCTCTCTCTCTCTCTCTCTCTCTCTCTCTCTCTCTCTCTCTCTCTCTCTCTCTCTCTCTCTCTCTCTCTCTCTCTCTCTCTCTCTCTCTCTCTCTCTCTCTCTCTCTCTCTCTCTCTCTCTCTACATATGTATGGCTACTCAGCAGCGTCTGTGGGTAAATAGCGCATTGGGCGTACCCTCGGCGGTGGGAGAGCGCGCGGAGAAAAACAGCTCGTAAACTGTTCCGTATACGCTAACCAGAATTTCGCAGGAAAACAGAACGAGTTTAGGATACACGTAGCCGCTGAGCTTCGCGCTGTGGTGACGGTTGTGCTGCTCGACGCGGATTGCGACACACTCGCAATTGCTTTCGCACGACGCTCAAGTTGCGCGTGTTCCACGCGGGGCCTTTTAAAAAAGCTGACATTTCGGTAAAACGGGCGGGAAGGGAGACGAGGAGGATCAATTCGAATGCGGCTCTATTTTCTCATATTATTTTATTTACATTTATCGGACCTCTACACACGTATAACGATCGAGAAGAAATTGTTATTCGAGAATGGAAAACTCGCGGCGAGAAAAGCCAACAAAACATTCAGTCGAAATCTCACTGAACGCGGCTGATTATCGAATCGTTGAATCGTCTTTCTAACGAGCATTCCAATGAAAACTAAACGTCCAATGCCGAAATCGCCGATATCTTCGCAGTCCTTTAAGACGCTCCCGATAACAACAGCTCTGATCGCGAGACCGCCCACGAGAGCCCCGCGAAAAGAAGCGCAAACAGATGCAGCCGTGATCGCAAGTCCAGGCACGCGTCCGCCGACCGAACAAACATTGACACCGTCTGAGATTTCTCTTCGGCCAGTGCAAACACGCGGGTACACGTGTGCTCGCACGACGCGTCACGCGCGACGAGGGTGAAGCCTGTAACGCGCTTTTAAATGCCCAGAGAGAGCCCGCATATGTATAACGCGGACGGTCGGCACGTCAGAACCAGTCGTGTCGTGCGACGACGAGCGCACGCACGGACGCACGCGCGCGCGGTGCACCCCGTGGCTCTTCTCCTGCAGCATCCCGCACAGTTGTTGGGCTCCGTACGGGTGCGGGCTTTCAGGCGGGAACGCCGTGTATACGTGGGCCGACCAACACGGGGGTCCCTCTCCCCGGGACGCTCGCGCGGCTCTCGCAATCAGCGCACCACGAACGCGGCTGGCTCAGTTCGATACCCGACGTCGGACGGTTCGTGTCTGTCGCTCTCGCAGGCGTAGCTCGCGCGGAATTTCGTCCGTCTCTACCAGGGGTATGCATACGCATCCGTGCAGGCGCGTACGCGGGATGAAAGTTGTGAGAGAATAGTGAATTCGAGGGCACGGTGCGGCGATCGCCGAGAGACTGCTCGACTGTGTGTCGTGCTAAGGGCGAAGAGGATCCGTGACAGTGGCGATTGCTGGCGTTTTCTTCATTCTGGTCAGTAACGTTTCGTAACGATCTGTTTTCGCCGAGGGATCTGAAGTGCACTCAACTGTAATTGCTGTATTTTGTGATATAGAGTCGAAATTGTATATCATTTTCATATACTTACGCGCGAATAAGTACATCTCATTTTTCTCGTCCCCGATAGACCACCTCGCGAATTCATTTGGCCATTCGAAAATTAACATTCCTCCGCACGACACGCCTCCTTTTAATTATTACGAGGTCCTGCGAACGACTTTGCGAGTTATTGGCACTTCGCGGTGCGTGTGCTTCATGAGCGCTTGGGGGATAAAGGGATTTGCTACGTACGCAGCCGGACGGGGTTGAAGAGAGTAGGGGGTAATGTGTTACTGGTCAGGCGGAAGCGCTTTAATGTGATGGACGGTACTCCCATCCGCCGGATCGACGCGACTGTTTCATGAAGACCGAGTCATCCAGTTCGGGGAAATTGATTCTCCATTTTTGAAATTCAAACATTTTTTTCGGCGTACGCCCGGAAAACGTCAGGAAAGCTGCTTGTGAGCGATTACCAAGGCTTCGATTACGATCGTTAATCTCGCGAAGACGCGCACACCCCGCTCCTGACTTATCGCCCCTCGTTTCGCGAGCTCACGTTCAATCGACACCGATCGCCCTGCGCCTCGCGCGTCTAGTTGGTCTCTCGCTGATAACTGCGGGCGGGATTAGCGCGGAAGGGAGAGACGAGAGACAAGAGGAAGCGCGCGAGCGAAAAAAGAGGGAAGCTCAAGGGCGAGTCGCTCGCAAACGACACACCGAGAGAAAAACACTCAACCGCTGGTCGCGCGTACAGGTGAAAAGCCTCGGATTACTTACTGTAAATTCTCTCTCGGATCGTTTAATTCCTTTATCTCGCTCTCCCCCTCGTTCTCTGTCGCCCTTATTTCGTCCCCTGCCACTTTTTTCCGCCGCTCTCCCCCGCCCCGCCGTTCTGCCGTCCCCTACCCCTCCTCCTCTCAGCCGCCCTTTTCGCTCGTAACCCCCGTCCACGCTCCAATGAATATTCCTTCAAAGCGGAGCTCTCTCTGGAACGACCCCAATCCGCGAGCAAAGATGTATAGGTACGCGTACAATTTAGCGACAGGCACGGCTGTGTTCGGAGTAAACACCTGGGGTGGCCTTTACGTCGGTCTCCACTCCGTTTGCTTTGGTGTGGATATCAACCCCGGGGATTGGCAAAAAGCGTAACGTCGACGAGAATGTAAAATAATCGGTTTAAGCGAAATTGAGATTCCCCCCGCGTGACGAGGACCAGTTTTCCTCCTCGAACGTAGCTTCGGCCGCGCGGTGCGATATTTATCGGGCAATCTCGCGGTCCGATGTACGTGAAAGAAAAAAAAATACATTTTCAAAAATATTTCGAACCTCGAAAAGCGGTGAATAAAATTCCCTCTGGCTCTTCCCGTTTTATATCAGCAGAGATATAGCGCGCGTCGTCGGACGCAGAGACCGGAACCCGTTTATCCCGATGCACCACCCGGAGCCGTAGCGCTCTATCGGGGAATACTTCTTGCGATCGTTTATTACAAACTCGAAGTAATGGCGGCGTACGGTTCGTCGCGTTCGGTCGCGAGCCGCGAACACAAGAGCGTCGCCTTTCGTCACGTCCCGGAGCTGAGCTCGCGAAGTTGCAGTCCGACAAACACGTCGAATCTTCCCTAAAAGTGGTCGTAGCTGGGGCAAACTCTCCTAAAGTGGACTCGGGTCCGGCTGGTCTTGTACCGTTGCGACGTACCGATGTACACACATACGTCGGCGCATGCATGCCTACCGATGTGTACGTGCAGCGAGGATGTACATACGTATCGACGGCTCTCCCGGCAGTATCGAATGAAAGTTTGCCCGGACGACGAGTCAGTTTGCCGCTGGGGGGCGAAATCGATTCGTCGGCCTCCGGCTTTGTACAGTCGTACGTCTCGAATCGCTCCGGTAAAACGCGCGCGCCTTTTTCTTTCGCGGGTAGTGGGAACGCGATTAGTAAACTTGATTATCGTTCGGAGTCTCGGGATCTCCGAGGTATCGAATCCCGCGGGATTGTCGTCCGCGCGCCGGCACTGCGTGACGTCACTCTCCGCGTCGGAAATCGTCGACGTGTTTTCGGCGCGACTTCAGTTAGAAGTGCACACACACACACACACACACACGTTCCAATTTGGCTTGTGCCTCGCGGGATGAGGCCGGCGGAGCAGGGCGAATGTTCTGAGTCGAGGGAGAGGTCTTTTTTTGGGAATGTTTTTTTATTCGAGTAATTTCCTCCGCCCGGCCATCGTTGGACTCTGACTTAATTTCCCTGCCGATGTGCACTCAATAATTGCATCATCTGCGCAAATTACTTTGAAATGTTTATTGCAGCGGATCAATCGTATCGGTACATCGTGACTCGTATTCAAAAAATAAGCGTATACGTTTCATTCGAGTATTGCCATTACAAAATAAAATGACCCATCGTCTTTCTCGGAGCAACGCATTTTCCTTCCGAGGAATTTGAAACTTTTATTTTGCTCGCTTTTGCCGCGCGTTTCTTCGTTCCTGTTACTTTGACAACGTTGATCACCGTTTCATCAGCCTCCGTCGGGGGTGAAAACGAGTTCTAATGAAACTCCGGAGCGAATGATGGCGTACCTTAAATATTGCATCGCGTCTTACTGCGCTCCGCGGTACACGGGCGTTTCCATCCCTCGGATTAATTACGAAACCGGAAATCCTCGTCGAGATCGTCCTTGACGCGTGAGCACTGTTTGTAATGTAGAGTTTAAAAAAACATATGGCGAAGTCTGCCAGGAAAAATGAACGATTATAAAAACAAACGGTCCATCTCGACTTTTTCCACTCCCCGACTTAATTGCACCACCCTCAGTCTTCCGTCCCGCGAGGATTTCCACCCTTCGCTGGGAAAATCAGGATATCCGAGCATTCGACGTCTCGAGACATTTTTTCAATGGACCCCTAGAGACGGCGAGAAAGTTTCCCCATCGGAACGAACGTCTGAACGAAATTACAAGCAAAAGGACGCGGAGTATTTGTTACTCGAGGATTTCAATTAGTTTCGTTTCCCTCGAAGAGGCGTCGAGATCGTGTTTAAAAATCGCCGACGTTAAAATACCCTCCGAAAGGAAAGGGTCGATAATTGAATCGCGCTATTCGCCGACTAATATTTACCACCCCGCCGCGTAACCGCAACGTGCCGCATCGAACACCAGTGTACCGCCGAGTACACGCGGGATATATCCCGCCTTAAATCCAGACAAAAAGGACCGTTACCGCGAGGCTCGCGCGCCCCGGAAGAGCGATTTAAATATTTTGTACGGTAAGAGGGAAGCGAGATTTTCAAAGGACGGAGGGAGGATGGAGGCATCGAGAGAGAGAGAGAGAGAGAGCCTTTAGAGCGTTTTATGGGAGACGTCGAAACCCGACGGGTCGTCCAGGGACGAATAAAAGTTTAAAAGGTACTAACGCAGTGCAGACGGGGGGAAATAAAGAGGGATAAAAAGAAATTGTAAAGGAGTCAAAACTCAGGCGATGCAAAGATGCCTGGGAGTCCGATAATCGCTCGAATCTTGTGCCGCTTGTACCTATAGGTCCTTTTTTTTAGTATCGTCTTCCCCTCCTCCCTCTCACTCTCTCACGCCCCCCCCCCCCCCCCTTTCTCCCTCCCTCGAAAAAAAAAAAAAATGACCGGAGCTCCCGCAGTTCGGTTGCCGAGCAGGAAGTGCGCACAAAAGTTTTCGACCCACCCTTCACGACGTCGCACAATCGCTGACCGCCCCCAGGTTTTGTCCGACCGACACCCTTCCGCCTTGTCGCCACAGCCTACACATATACATACGCGTACACAATTCCACGGACGAAAAATCTTGCCCCTCTCTCTCTCTCGAGCGTCGACGACGAGAAACGACCATTCGCGAGTCGCCGACGATCGCGCAGGACGGATTGCCTTAGCACCGACTCATCGCGCATAATGCGTTCCAATCGAGACTTCGAGACGCAGGCGCGCGCTTCTCGTAATTCTTCCCTCCCCGATGACACAACGCGCGTAACGATATTCGCCGGCGGACCGCGCGCGTGCGAAGGCACAATCAACTTATATCTCTGCTCGCGGGACGCGCCGTCGAAGGCTCCTCGGCGAATTTTATTTTCCACCCTCCTTGTCTGTCACGTCGTAAACGGCGAAGCCTCCGCTTCTCCGAAGTCTCGCTGTCACATCGGCGGAGCGCGGTTAACGAGGGGACGTCTTACCGGGGTTTCTCTTTTTTTTTTTTTTTTTTTCACTTCTTTCGGAGGGTGGCGAGTCCTTGTGAAATTTGTCTGCTTCGACGGAAAATTCACATCCTCCCTCTTTCTCTTTCTCTCTCGAGGGAAAAAAAGGGGGAGCGTCCCTTCGTCTCTTGTAGTCTTTTTTTTTTCTATTCACAGGGTGAAACGGGGTGAGTTGGCGAATGAAGTTGGCCCCTCGTTTCTATGGAAAGCAATGGAAACGAGGGGCCGACTTCCTCCGTCAACTCACCCCGTGTTTTACCCTATATGCATTTTAGACGGGTACGCGCGAGGGAGAGTCGATGAGGACCTTAGGGTGGGTATAGGTGTGGATGCATCGGTAGCGCGCGCGCGTGTGCGGTCACCTTCGAGTTGCAACGGATCATTAGCGAACAAGTCGCGACGAAGCAGAGAAACCGTAGCGGGCGAACTCGATGATTGCGAACCGACGAAGCGGCGGAAAGGAGAGGGGGGGGGGGAGGTTGCTTTGCCTCGGCTGCGCGAAGAAAAAAGTACGAGGCGCTGCGCGCGAGACGAAGAAACGTGGTTCGGATGTGGAACGCGACGGGGTTGTTCCACGCGCACGACGAGCGCCGGGTCGTTATGCGAAAGTTTGCTTACGCTCGGATGGTAACGTTTGTATTGGTGTAACAATTAGCGTCGGTACGTGTTAATTTTTTGCCAATTTAAAAGCTCGAGGATGCGCTTCGACGTCGTACCTTTCTCCCCGTTCAACTTCGACCCGCACTTCCAAGCTTTACTGAGCGTTTCTCTGATGAAAAAAAAAAAAAACGCTCGATCGTTTATCAGCGAATATCGACGACTGTTCGCGTTATAAATGAACAGCAACGGAGAGAAGCAAATTGGGGTCGCGTCGCGGAGTCGATTGGAATAACCTCGTTCGATGAGAAGCGCTGATTGATCGTTTCCGCGTCGCTTCTTAAAGCTCCTTCCAATTTTTCTCCTGGCGATCTTCTCGTAAATCTGTCAATAATTCAGAGGTTGAGAGACGCTGGCCCGGATGAACGCTTTTCCTTTTATCCTCCTCTGCGAGAAGTCCGTAAAAAGCGAAATGAATGCTCGCGTAGATAATGCTCGTAACGCGATATTCACCGTAACGAGAGCAGGTGCAAAGACGCGTTTCTTGCACTATATAGTTTCATCGGCGCGGGAGTGCAGCGCGGCTCGTGATAACGATCGGGGTTCGCTTCTCCCCGTGGAACGATACCTCCATATCTCCTTCCATCGGAGGAGCCGCGAAAAAGCGCAGCGGCGTACTCGTCGATTCGAGTGTATCGCGATGTACGGTCGTTCGAAAAATCCTGACGATATGTCTTCAACGGCTGCGATTAACGAACCGTCTCGTAATCGTAGATCCATCTCGCGCCTGTTTTCGACGCGAGGCGGAGTGTCGTTCCTCCTCTCTTTCCTTTCTTCCAGCGACGAGAGCACCTTCACGTCTGACGAAACATTCGCGACAATTATTCTCCGAAGCGAGAAACGACCGTCTGGCGACGACGGAGAAGAAATAAGGGGTCGAGACTCGTGGCCCTGACCGGTGGGCTTGGAAGTCTGCAAGGAAAAAATAACGAATCAAAGGAGAAATCCTCCGTTTCTCTCACTGCATAATCCGATACGACGCACTTCGTTTCGAGGTACGGCAGCTGTACGGTGATTATCTCGCGAAGCGCTACCGTCCCGGAAATAATTAAAAATGATACTAAACGCGATATGGAAACGATGCTCGTTACGAAAATTGAATATATTCCCATCACAAGTTGGCTCGAAAGTACATTTCTCGTCTGAAACGGGAATGCTTCTGAATTCGTAACGCGTTCAAAACGTTTCAACTTCGTAACCCACATCAAAAATGGAACGGCAACCCGCCAATTTGCGAGATGGAAACGCGGTTTGTCGTCACTCACACACGCGGAGAAAGGCGCGCGTCATTGACGCGAACCAGAGTGGTGCGCGAATATCTGATTCCTGTGCAACCCACATTTCCTGCCCTTCGGGGACCCGTGTCGTGACCCTCTAATTAAGGCGTAAGTACAATCCCGATCCCCGAACCCGTCGCGTCGCTGCGCCCTTCGAAGATTCAGCGGCGAGCCGCGTCAGAGGTCAGCGCCAATTGTCCGCGCCGAACACGTGAAACTGACCGGACTGAATCCGCTTTGGTGTAATCAGCGGAACGTCGATCGAGATGAATATCGTGCGGAGGTCAAATGTCAAGTACGATTGCTCGAAAGTAACTCGCGTTGAAGGGATGGGACGTTCGAAATAATCGCCACGACGACGATCGAACTTAACACTAGAAATGGCGAATGGTCGCGCTTTGTAAGACGGTCGTTTTTGGCGGGTGATTATCTCGTTATCCGTGGATTTTTCGTCCACACTGCTGTAGAACTTTTTTGTAGACCGAAATGTCCTCTACAAGAAAGTATTCTGCCAATTTTCACAAAAACCTCACGGGTTGCGAAATAATTGAGGTTGAATGGAACTCTGAATAAGACACCGATCAAACTGACCGGTTGCGGTAGTTCTAGTGTTGATGTATTTCCATTCGAAAATCGAGAAACACGAGACGGACCGTGTAAAATCCCGCAGGTACCTACCATTGACAAATATTCGACAACGAGACCGAAAGCATCGCTGTAAAACGGAGTCGAACGCGCGAGGCGGTATTTTTCGACCTCGAGCCTGAAAGCACTCCACGCTATTGACATCGCACCGTTCCGGGATTCATTTATCCGCGAAAATGCGTGAATCTCCATTTCCGCCCCTTCGATTCGAGAACGCCATTCCGTCCGTCGGTGTGATTGAAAATGTCGTCAAAAATCGAAGCCTCTCTTACCTACCTACCCATAAATTCCCGGATCAGTACTAATACAATCACAAGATTCTAAAGCCCATCCAACCGAGCGAAGGGTGAACATTTCCGGCTGAAAAACTAAAACGCCAAATCCCTTGCGTAAAAGTTCTCCCCCTTCACCGCCCGCGCCTCTATCATTTCATCGTTCCTGCTAAAAGCGTTTAATTAGTGTGTTAATTAAGGAAGACGCTTTGCTGGAAGCGTCGTCTGAGAGCGAGGAGGGCGGATATTTCGCCGCGGGGTACGATCTCCCCGTCTTCTTTTGCTTCTCTCTTTGACGTCCTCCCGAAGGCACGGAGGAACCGGTATAAGCACCAGATATAGTCTTCGAGGGCCGTCGAAGGAAAGTGAACATTTCGGAGGCTGCGAAATCTCGGGTGTATCGAATTTCAATTCCGTCGCGTGATACCGTGCGGCACGAAGGAAGAAGCTTTTGTTAGTTCCCCCCTATAAAGGATATCGCTCGGCACTATCTCTTCGTCGACTCGATTGGAGGGTGAATTCATTTAGAAGATCCCTCCGTCGTGCGAAAATGAACGAAATTTGGATCGCGCGACGAATTTCCGTTCCTCCTGATTGCACAAAAATGAATTTTCGGAAACTCTTCCCGCGTGACGTCTCACGAAATGTTGAGACGAGGGCGAAGTCGAGGTCGAAACTAGGTCGATCGTGACACGGGATTCGTCGTAGAAACGGAGCAGGGTAGACGTTATCTCCGAGGTACGGTCGCATTATCGTTATCCGGGAAACGCGTTTGATCCTACGGAGCTTGAGACGCGATTGTGCTCTACCGCGAGTTCAATCCCCTGATCGAGATTACGCCAGATTAACTCGAATCCAACCGGCGAGTTTAATTCGAGCGACGCGACTATTTACGCCCGAGAATCATTCGGTAGCACGGATTCGCTCGAATGAATTTTGGGGTGGGTCCGCGTGTGTAATAGGGACCGTGCAAAAACTATATAGAGGGAGTTATCGCGTCGATGCTTGCGCTACATCTGGCGATTATAAGAAGTTAAGGGATACTTCTTAACACGGGGAACATAGGATAAGAAAAGTTACAAATGTTGAAAATAATAAGGCACGAATTTTTGTCCGATACAAAATACCCGCACTCTGAAGGCCAAAACAAAGAGATAAAGGTGAAAAACTGTTTCACTCGGGTCATGTATTCAATGTTGAAGAGATAAGTAATCCCGAAACACAAAAAGTAACCATAACCTCAAAGGTTGTAGCTCAGACCACAGTCTCAAAGGCTTTTGACATTCGCTTATCACGCTTCCATGCCCGATGACCGCTAGCAGTGGGGAATTTGTAAAATTTAATTTGTCCACTAGACGGCTTTTCATGATTCCCGGCTCTTCGACAATTTTTAATGCAACATACGTGATACGATGTACGCATACTGATATTCATTATTTTTCCAGATAATTAATATTTCAATAATTACAAATTTCTCCCATATGAGAGAGAGAGAACACTTGTGAAATTTTCTCCCAAAAATTCTAATTATTGCCATCAGGTGGCGTAGCAATCGTCATGCACGGTCCCTATTCATTTTCCTCTTCTTCGGCCTCTCCCCTCGTCTTCCTCGATATACAGACCAACCCTCGAGAAGCGGATATGCAAAGGAGAGGATCGGGAACGAATTCTAGTATACCTATGCACAGCAAATCTCCTCCTTCATGTGACGGGAGGAAAATCCGTTTATCAGGACTCAACACGAAGAGGAGGAACTCGCGTTTCGATAAGAGTGATTTTCGAGGTAATATCGTGACTTTTCGAGTTCGGAAAGCGGATGCGACAACGGGAGCCATTGACATAGATGACGCGTCTGGCTGGGAAACGCTGCGTCTCGTGTAATTTAGCGAACGTTAGTATCGACAGTTATTCTAAACGAGAAAGAGTCGAGGGAATGGTAGAACCGAGGTAAAGTCGTTTTCGAGATCGCCAAAGAGGAAACTATGCCTAGGGGGGGGGGGAGGGCCGATAATTACTTCTCCGCCGGCGGCCGCCTGGATATAATCGTTCCGTTGAAAGGGTGAGAGGTCGAGTCGATTGGTACAAAGAAATTGCTCGCTCGCTGGAGCGCGTTCCTTAAATTTCCATTTCCCATTAAAAGTATCTCAACTGACGCGGTGCGCTGCGTTGTTCGATATTGCATTTTATCGAACGGTGGAGTTTGGCCCGTCGAGGTGTGGCGGGGGGTAGGTAATAAATTCGTCGTTACGAATAAACCCGCCAGCCAACGCCATATGGCGACCACGTAAATTTCGCTTCGACGGTCGTATTCATTTTACAATTCGGAGAACTTTTGCAATGTGTTAATCGAGCGTGATTGCGGCGGTTCAATCTCACTGCCGCTTCATCGGTTCGCGCGTTAATTTGCGACTTTTATGAGGGACTGGTTAATTTTGCGAATTTCTCTCTATCTCTCTCAATATTTGAAATTTAAGAAAACTTCCCCGACAAATGATTCTCTTTGGAACGATAAGAATGAATCCCTTGGAATGCCAAAATAGTTCTAGGGTTTCTAAATGACGGATCAGATCCTTGCATTAGTTATGAGAGCGGAAAGGTGATGGAACACCATGAAAACGTTATAAGACCTTCCATCGACTCTTTCCAATCTTATTCCGAGAATCAATCTGCGGCTGAACATCCGAGCTCCTTCCTTCTTCCTGCGGGTATGGATTGCGGTGGGAATAAAGAATGAGGTCATAGGGAGAAGAGGCAATCTCGAAATTACACCGTTGCATAACTTTCAAATTCTCTTTTCGCTATATTCTAAAGGAACGATGTCGACTGGTATAGTCATCCTCTTCTACCACGATTATCTCCTTACCTATCAACTTTTGACCTATATCGCTATAGAACTTTTTTGTAGACGGGAATATGTTCTTTAAAAAAGCATTCTACCTAATTCGGCCTGAAATGCTTAAATAACGAGATATTCGCATCAATAACTGTTGTTCAACGACAGTAGTACAAACTCCTTTTGGTCAGACTTATGAATACATGGGATAAGAAGATGGAAAAGTTGCTATTGGCATCAAATAAAAGCGCAAGCATTTCTTTCAAAATGTATTTCAATAGAAATATGAGTAACAATCACGTTTCAACTTGAAATACGCCGAGCATCCCCCTTCACGCCCCACAAAAATCCCCTTAAAAGTAAAATTCTCGTCGAGAGCCGCGCAAGGGCGTCGCGAATCAGGTCGAGTGCGGATAAATCCCTTCGCGACGACAGAGGATATATATTCGCAGCCTCTCCTAGGATATTCAAGCCCTGGTAATTTTCCATAATGCTGAAAGCCCATGGATATACATAGGGTAGGTTAATCCCTGCACCGAATCACCTTATCTCACGATGGCGCCAAAGAGGATTCCATCAAATACCAAAGGCTTTTCTCGTTAGGGCCGGTGAAGATCGAATCTAATCGTACCTTCGATCTCCTCCGCTTCATTTCCACTCCGAGGAGTTCATCCCCCAAATCGCTTCGCGGAAAAACTAAAGAGCGGCGGGCGGGAGGGAGGGAGGGGGGCGGATGCGCGAGGGATGCGAAAACGCGGCGAAGCACGCCGCCGTTGATTAAGCCGAAATCGATGCCGGGCTTATTGAAATACCTCCGGGACACTCCGCAGCAACATCGCGCGCGACCGCGGTAACGGTATACTCCGACAATAATACCGGGAACTGTCTCGCGATCGCAGTTACACTCGACGGCGTTAAGGTATCGGGGTGACAAATTGCCCACCTCTCTCTCGGTTGTACACACGCCAAATTGTATCTTCTCAATGTTAAAAACAATTCACGCCCTCCCTCGTTCGCTTAACTCTCGAGAGCTGTGGCAGCTAAGTGGCTCGTATCGTCGAGAGTGCCTCGAGCTACGCTGAAACCTTCGTCGGTCGTATATATGTATAGGCGTTCTCTCAAAAACGTCACCAATTTACGGTGTTCGGGGAGACGAATAGAAATGTCGTTTCGAATTCAAACAATTTAAATTTCTCGTAGATCTCTCTTTACCTTGACCGTATTGAAATATTGTGTTCCGAAAAAATTATTCTAAATAATTTTACTTCGATTTCTACTCGACCCTCTCTCTCTCTCTCTCTCTCTCACCCTCCCGCGCGCGAGGGTGGAGACTCTCTTCCGTATAAATAAACTTTCTTCGGGATGTGGAGCGTGAAATCGGTTACGACGCGAACCATGAATTTATGGGATGATATTTATCATCGGAGGGGGAAACCGATGCCGCGTTCGGTTTGAGAACTTCCAAAGTTTCCTGCCGACATCAGGTCCTCCCGTCATACCCAGTATATATAGACGCTGCTCGGGGACGGGGAACGAGTGCCAACTGTTAAGTAGCCATTAACCTCACACCCCGTTGGACCGTGGTAACGTGAAGGTTGAATTTGGCGGTTTACCAGTTTTGGCATGCCGTACCCGTTGAGCCTGGAGGCTAATGTCAACCCTTTACGAGGGTCGATCGCGTAGGCAGACAGTACAACGAGTGACTCTCCGGATTTCTCCCCGAGGAGTCTTCGAAGAGCTTCGCTGTCGGGAAAACTTTATCACGACCCCGAAAGTACCTAAGGTCGGAGTTAAACCTTGGAAACGCCGTAGAACTCGCTTGTCAATCACTATTGAGTGACGGTTGAGAGGCAGGGAAACTCGAATGACGGTTGAAGGGGTTCTTTATTAGATGCAAAATAAGCGGGAAAAAATTGACAATTTATATCGCGAATATATGTATGTCTTGAGTCTCATCCTGAAGCGATTTTTCATATATTTTATTCATCGTTTTGCACTTACCATCAGAAAATGATATATATGCGGAGAGAAATACATTTTCCAATAAATCTCATTTTTCCCGAAGGAAGAGATCGAATTATATAATATTTATTCGAATCAAATATTTATCAGCCGCCATCTAAGAATCCTCGATTAAAATCTAAGAAACTTTCCTCTCATATAGCGCGCGCGCGCGGCACAGGTATAATAATTTCCCACGATATCCTCTACAGCACTATTCGAGCGCCACGTGGGGACTTTTAATAACAGTCAACCCCTCGTTAAGGCTTGATATACGAAGCACAGGAGGGCAGCTTGCCGGCGTGTGTATGACCACCTATAGTATATGTATAGCCACAGGTGACTAGAAGCAGTCAGATCGGCGGCAGATTAGCGCGCAATAGCGTTGCCCGTTCGATACGGCAAATATTTCATCGAGGTCAAAGTTTCTTCAGACGCCGAGTTGTATGTAGTTGCTTCGTTCGCCATAGCGGAAGGACGCTTAATTTTCCTAAGCCGACGCGCAGAGTGCCCGGCAATATTATTTCGTCGTGGAATTACAGTTGGGTCGGATTGGGGTAGATCAAAATAAATCTAGTCCGAAAACCGATCTCACTTAACGATCGCTACGGCTAATGGACTGTCGTTTACACTGTGCGAGGGATTATCGGAAAACACTTCTAACACCTTCGAGGAAGAATGTGAGATTTACAAGAATTACGCGATTATAAACGATTCAATTTTGGAGCGAGGAAGTACCGATCACAGAGGCGAGAACTTAATCGCGATTATCTTTCTCCCTGAGAACTTCTCGATGATATTTGCACGAAACTTTTCGTTACACTGAATATAAGCTTTGAAAAAGTTCTATGCAGATTTCGATGCAGTCTTTACAGTTGTGGAGATAATCGCGATCGAAGTCGAAATTCTACCATCTCGTCCTATTTCAACGCCAACTTTAATTCCCTCTCTGCTTCATTTATATCTTTATCGCGTGTTACAATGGAATATTAATTATTTCATTAAATATCGAACGTTTATGAATTACGACTACCCACAAAACTAAAATAACGTCGTGGCGATCCATAGTTAACGACGGTGTGGGCTACGTTTAAGGACCTTTACGGCCTATGTATGAGAATCACTAAATAAAACAATACGAAGAGTCGTGAAACGAGGTCGAAGAAGATGACTGCGTTTAGCGCGAGTCAAATGCCAGCTACGGAGGGGGGGGGAGAGAAGTCGAAGTTCGAATGCGAAGCCAGACGACGAGCTTTTGCCACGTAGATGGCGTCGCGCTTATATACCGTCCGCGAGCCCCCTCATGAAATATGGAAACGGAGAATTGAATCCAAAAGCAGCCTTTGACCGTTCGTTCTTTCGACGAACCCGAGAACGAGGCGAACTTTCCCGCCTGCTTTGCTTTCTCGACCGGTGCGCGCGGACTGTGCTCGCGGTTTTCGCGTTTCATTCGGGGATTTTAAATTACCCCCTGTGTGAGCACTCGAAGGGAGGGAAATCAACGACGAAAAAAGGAAGCTTCCCTCTTCTCCTCGTATTATTCGTAAAAGTAGAACGTTGCCTAGCCTAGAAGGTTGGAAGGAGGGGGGAGAGAGATAAATATATTTATTCTCCATGCGCTTTTCAGCCTTGGAAGGACTCTTTTTCGTCCACGTACATAATACAGCCTTTAAAGTCTTGCTCTTACGAATCCACTTTCCTCATTCATCCCTCCACAATATACACATGAATGGCACTCGTATAAATCGATCAAAATATAGTACTTTACAGAATATTACACAAAACTTAACAAAAAATACATATCTAATATACTCTCCTCTACCCAAACGTAACCTTCTCGCAATTATACATTTCTGCCCCCTATGCCCCCCGCCGTCAAACTCGCCCTATATAACCCGGAAGGAGGAAGGAGGACAGAAAGCTGTTTCCGCTCTCGAGAAAGAAATTATCCTCCCTCACCTCGAGACGAGAATCGCGCCGCGAATAACCCGGGCACTCACGAGGAGAGGAATCGCGCGTTAAAGACGTCTTGTCTCCCTCGCTCGCGCGGAGTTCTCGATGTCCCGCGACAAAGGCACGCCTTGAATAAAATAGCGTAATCGTTTCCCATGACGCGCCTCGGGATCCGACGCCGAAATGGGGGCGCTTAGAATCGACTCGACGCCGTGGGACGCGCGGTCCGATGTGGGAGAGGAGCCGGAGAGGGTGCGCAGTCTTCGGAGGCGAGATTCGGTGAGCGCGATAAACTTTATAGCTATAGCGCTCTTTTTTTTACGTGATTCCTACGCGACGGGTCTTTTCCTTTACGTTCTCCCGCGTAGACGTACACTCGCAAAATGGACTCCGTTTGGGGACGATTTTCTGAGATAACTTTAGAGCCCGCGGTCGCGAATAACGTTTTGCGACTGGATTAAATTGAAACGACGGTGACGTCAATTGCTATTCTTTAAATCCAAGTCCGCTCGATTGGCATCTGGAATTTAATTTTAACCGAAATTATTATTCGATTCGCGAGTGTGTTTGCGAAATCCTCGATGTCCTCGCAATGGCGATACTCAATTTCGGCTCTTCGGAAGCCCGTTCCGGAGGGACGATCCAATTTCCGATTTCTATTCTATCGGGCTGCGCGGTATACACCGTCGCCCTGGTCCGATGAAAATTGTATAAGGCGGGCCGGTGTGCGAGGCCCTTTAAATCGAGCCATTGATTTCGGACGTTTATCAAAATCTCATTTGTATCGCACGCCGAGCATAAAGCGAATTTCGGCGGTGCGATCGAGTTACCGCGGTAGACGCGTTCCCGGGGAGCACTGTACACGGAAAGAATTCGATTTTCTGTGCGGGTCGGTGCTGAGGAAAAAGTAGCGGGAAGGAGGCAGGAGCGGGGGGGGGGGGTGTAAGTGAAAAGAAATCGTGCTGTGAGCGCAGGAGAGGGGGGAGAAAGGTACTCGCGCATCGCGGAAAAGGTCGGTAATTGAGAGGAGCTTCGATAAAGTCGTTAAATCCTGAAAGCGGTCTGGATTTTTGGCCGACTCCTTCGCTCCTTTTCCACTGTCCCTGTCTACAATCGCCAGTCGATCCAAAGACGCGTCTCGCTGTTCTCGCTGCTAATAAATTCAATCATCTCCGAGTCAGTCGTTATTCGAAATCGTGAGCTCGCTCGAATCATCCCCCTTTTCGACCGTGAATTTGTTCTGCCACTTTTCCCCCCACGCAGCTAACCGGTTCCCAAGATTTACAGTCGATGCTTCGAATGGTTAAAATCGCTGGGGGAAATATTTTCGTAAGCAGTGCGTACAGCGGAATTATTCCATCGTGAACATCGATTCCCCTGGGCGTGGTCGATTTCTATGAAACGGTCTGACGAAACCGTCACGCATCCCCTTCCTCGCGACGTCGCATTCCGAGAAAATCCCCCCTCAGCGGAATTCTTTACAATGCTTCTTCCTCGCGACACTAACTGGCTTTCGAGATTTATACGTCGACCCGTCGAGCGGCTAAAGGCGCGTGTGCCGAAATGTTCTCCAACCCCCGCGCGTCGATGTAATAACTCCTCGGCGAGATAAATATTAATTCCCATTGTGCCGACGACCGTCGCGCCCGATTTTTATGAAACGACCTCACGAAACCTTTACGAACTCCTTCCCACGTCCGACGGGTGGCTGCCCGAGAATACACAGCCCCCGGGCGAAGGGAGCCCGAGAAGCACACCGTACTTACGACGGCAAGTGCCGCGGCGGTGGCGGCACAGTCCGTTCGGTATAAATTTTCGATATTTTATTTCGTATCTCCGTTTCGACGGGAAAGTGCCTGCTATATCCACTATTTCGCGAAAGTTTATAGCCTCGAAAGAGGAAATGTCGCGTCGTAATTCGCGTCGTTCGGCTGAGACAGGAGGACCGTCTCCGCACCCTCCAGTGTTTGCCGCCGCGGCGGTGGCGCTCTCTTTCGCTTTCCCTCTCTCCGCTATATGCGATGTCAACGGGGGGAAAAGTCGTAATTTTTTACCTTCCCCTTTCCCGGCGAAAAATCTTTAAATAGATCTCATATCCGTCTGCAGTGCGGCGGGTGACACCCCCCTTCCACCTCCGCCTATTTTATTTCAAGGACGAGCAGAGCGTTACCGCGGCATCGAGGGCACGTCGGTACGAGCGAAACGGTGGGAACCGAGAGAATTTGAAGTACGAACGGTTCCTTGAATTCGAGGCACGATCGTGATAGATCGAACGGTCTCTCCTTTGATCCGGCGCGTTCGTACGATTTACTGCTTTTAAGATCTGCTTCCTCTCCCCGTCTCTGTCTCTTTCCTTTTCCCTTCTCCCTCACCCTTCCATTACGTCGAGGACCCTGAATTATTACTGTTACACGGCGGAACTCACCCTTCCTTGCCGCTCTGTGCGGGTCGTTGGGGATGCATTATTGAAATCTCATCGTTGTGCATCTCGTTAACCAATTTAACCCGCGTTTTCGAATCGAGGTCCGAGAAAAAAAAATCCTGTTTTTTTTAGAATGAAACTTCGATCGCTCTATCGAATGTATTTCTTCGTGCCGGTTGCAAAAATCATAGATTTGTTGGGAAAATTTCAAAAGAGTACCGAAATATCAATAATTTTCATTGAAAAATATTTTTCGTATACATGAAATTACTGACGGTTCATTTTTTTTTTTTTTTTTTTTGAAATATCGACGATCGAAATTTTTCTAATCGGTGTGAATAAATACATGAGATGGGGTGATCGAGCGATCGATTCCAGAGATTTCGATTTCTGTTGAAATCTTCCTGCATAAAATAATAAGTTCAATCCTAATTCTAACTCTCTCGAATGGTAGAGTTTACCGTCGCGATTATCGTTTCGTTCACTCTTACAGTTTACCGCCGCTCTCTCGTTCCACTTTCCTCCCCCACCCTCTCTTCCTTCGCTCACGCCCGCGTGCTACGACTTTAATTTACTTTTACCGTCAGTTTTACGTCTTTCCTCGCCTAGCACACCGCGTACAATTACTCATAGGGGATTCCGAGGGAAATAAATATGCCTACCGCGCTCGTACCTCGATTAACGCGTCGATGGAAACGCGTCGGGGGAAACGAGGGGAGGGACCGAGAAAAGAATTGACTATTACGACGAAGAAATCGCGGCGGAGGCAGGACGAAAAACGAACGTCGGAGAGAAGATTCCGACGTTTTCAGCGCGATTGCGTTATCACGAATGGCGGCCGCTCCAACAGACGGTCGCTCCGATCGCGAAAGGGGTCGATTTCGGAGCGAAGGCGATCGGATCTGCGGGAATAGAATGGAATAGCGCGGAAAGAGCTGCGGGCTCATCAGAACCCAAATTCCAGAAAATCCCGGCCGTCCCTCGCGGGAGAAGTCGAGCGCGAAAGAGGGGGCCCTCTGAAGGATACGTACGGCGCTTCCAGAAGGGTTTTCCTCGTTCGAATGAGTCGCGTGAATAGGCGGCCAGGGGAGCGGGGAAGGGGCGTGGCCGACAGAGCGAACGAATCGATCGCGCAAGCCATTTCTTTTACTTGTGTGAAATGTTAATAAATGGAGGAGGAGGGAGAGAGATAAAGAGAGAGGATCGTGTGAAAGGGAGGCGGAGGGGGGAGGCGTCGAAGCCCGTGGCGAGTGATAATAACCGGGGCAAATAAACGAGGGCTTGAGGGGGTTTCGCGTATAGGTTTTTCGCGAAGAAATATCTGTACCTCTCTCGAAAAGAGAGCTGATCTTGATTTTTACGCGGGTGGCTGGCAGTCGCGCGAAATCTCAGCAGAGACGTACACATTGAAAATCGCGATGAGATTTATTACGCTTTGGCGAAGTGATCCGTAAAAACATCAGACGACATATATATGTAGGTATACAATCCGTAAATCAACGATATATGTATGCACGGACGTCAACTTCGTCATTGCGTGTCATTATCGCAGCACGCGCGGAGAACATCAAATCCCCCGATACAGCTCGCGGCAGAGTCGACGTCCTCCAAATTCAACGACGTCATCCGGGAATTAACTGCCTCCGTGTCGTCGCCACCTGCGTGACACACTTATTCGAAATTGCCGGCGCGCGCAGTTGTATTCGAATTTCTCTCTTTCCGCGTAAAAACCCCGCGAAACGCCAATCTTGAGAAACGTAATTCACCACTGTGGCCGACTCCTCGCGATGCTCTTCGTCGCTATACCTCTCGCCCCTGTCGCGCACACCCGCGCTCGCTCGCATCTCCCTGCCGCAAGTCACCCTTGACCCGCGGTGCCGCGGAAAAATGGTTCGAGACAGAGCGACTCGAAGGTCGGCCGGTGAGATTTAATAATTCAGCCGCAAACCCGTCGCGGTCTCCGAGGGGCGGCGGTCGAAGGACGGGGGTTGGTCCTTCTGGGCGCCGGGTATTCCGTGAGAGGGAGAAGGGTGAGAACGGTGGACGCGGGAGGGAGAAGGAGGAAACGGAGACAGAGACACGGTGGAATGGGCCGGAAGGACGAGGGGCCAAGGGCGGGAGGCTTAAGCGCGGCGTTTGACTGAAGAGGACCGCGGGTTCGTCCTCAACTCAGGAGACGTCAACTGCTCAGGAGAGATTAAAGGATCGCGACGTGTTTCTCATTTGTAACGGTTACGCGCAGGTATACGATTTGACGGACGGTCGGGGAGAAACATCCCGACGTGGGTACGGTGGCGCGAGTCAATTAGGAGCGCCGGATGGTGCGGATTTACACGGAATTCGTGACACTCGAAGGGCGCGGGCGCGCGCGCGCGTTCGTCTGCCGTTATCACTGTACGGCCTTTCGGGTATTGTCGGCGTGCTCTCTTGGATATTAATATACCTTTTCGGCCGTACGAATTGCTTCGACGTTAAACCCCGGCAGAAATCGGGAACATTAGTCAAGCGAGAGGGATCCTCGGCGAATCCTCCTTCCGAAATATCCTGCGCGCGATCCACCCGCGATAACGCAGCGTCTCTCCTCTTCGCAATCGATTTCTCATTTCCGTAAAACCCGCGATTTCGGTGAGCATTTACGACCGCCGATGATTCCAGGTTAAACGAGACTACGCGTTTTACGGTCGACGATACGCATACACATCGTCGGTCTTATCGCGTAAGGGCGCGTATCTCGGAAAATTTGAAAATTGAGTTAACACCGCCAATAGGTTGGTTGAGCCTTATATTTTTATCTCGCGACTCGGCGTACCTCGACATTCCATACTTTTGCTCCCCATATATATTTTTCGTCGCGTATCTCAGAATAGTGAAAATTTCAATCTCACGCGTATAGTAGGCCTAACTTAGGATAGGCCCATGCGTGTGATTTAAAAGGCATTCAAGCGCATGATTTTATACATGAAAAAAATCACCAAGCTATAAAAATAATTGCAGGACTTATTCACAATGAAAAATCGTAAAATAATTAAAATCGCTCTCCTCTGAGAAATCATCAAAACTGAGATACGCCGTTACGTGATAAGACCGACGATATATCCGTACACCGTTGCGCCTCCCTTATTTTTAAAGGTGGAAAGGATCAATTTTATCGAGTTATGGCTCGCGTTTCACGAGCGACCCGCGGAAGCCGAGGTCGATTCGAATTTCTCCCTTCGTCGCGCGATTGGTCCGTCGCGTCTGTAAAGGATTCGGCGTCTTTGGGGCAGAAATCCTCCGCTGAAATAAACCGTAATGCAGTGACGACGAGATAAGCATAATTGCAGACGATTCCGGAGATGAATTCTTCGTCCCTTTTCCTGGAGTCTCGGATGTCATCTTCTCTCTCTTCCGGTTTATTTTCGCACGGCGAAATCCGGTTCGATTCGGTCGATCTCTCATCGCCCGGGAAAAGCTTATATCCCGTACTCTCTTTCCCCCGACTTATCCCTCCTCGCGTCCTCGAGTGATTCGGTAAACCGTGTGCGTCAGCAGTTTCGTCGTGGCTGCGCGAAAGTTCATTTGAATATACGTATACCTGTGCGGACGAGATTAACGTCAGAGCCGAGTAGCGCGTCGCGGATTTTTCCGACCGCGTGCATTACTCCTAGTAATGTGTGTGAGAGATGTGAATTTTCTTTGTGGGAGGCGCTGCAGGGTCGTAATGCAAAATCCACGGTAAACCAATGAAAAATTCTACGTACATGTGTATATAGTATAATACGTTCTCATCGGTCTGATATAACGAGGAAAAAATGGGAAGAAAAATAATTGGAATTCGAAATGCAATTAATTAGCGAATATCCAAAAGCTCCGCGTCGTATCGACTGTGATCGACGATGGCACGAAAAACTCTGGCAATCGTCGTTAAAAGCTGCAATATCGAGAATCGAACCTGCGGACCTTGAAAGTTTAAAATCTACTCCCGCAAAATTGCTTTCAAGTGACCCCGGTCGCTCTTCCTCCCCACTCGTGTAGATGAGATCGACTCTGAAAAACTTTCCAAATTAAGATCTCCTCTCGGACGAAAAAAGAAAAAGCTTACAACTCTTCCGAAAGCCCGCGGCTTTTTCAGTCTTTTCGTATCTCCGCTTTTCTCCCCAATATTGCAGCAGCAGCGTCATCGAAATCTCGAATGCTCCCGAGACCGAGATTTTCATCCGCGATCGAACTCTAATTTTTTTCCCCGTCAATCCGCACGCGAATAACGAGAAAGCGCTGCAGTTTACTTTCGATCGACGGAGAAACTGGACGGAAAATTCGATCGAGCGCTCAATTTATCTCCCGGCGCAGACGTTTAATTCCGCTGTATAAAATTACACGCGCACCGTTGACCGCCGAAGAGACGAATTACGTAGAGTGGCGCATTTTTAATTGACGAAGCCGCAGGCGCGTGAAAAGCCCGCGCGCCACTCCGACGTGCCCCGCTATACAGCTTTTTAATTATGGCGGTCCCCCCTGCTTCCCTCCCGCTTCTCCTTTACCTCGTTTCACCATTTTTCCCCCTCCCACTCTCTAATTCCGTCTACACATCCGTTCGCGCGCGCCGAACAGGGATTACGAGGATGTTCTCCGGGAGATTCATTACCACGGAAAACCGACATCCGGCGCACGTACAGAAAATCACTCCGCGCCGTTGTTTTCAGAGTTTTCCCGCTACGCGGCTTCCTCTCTCTTTCTCTCTCTCTCTCTCTTATTTTAAGAAACGCTTCTTCTTCTTCTTCTTCTTCTTCTTCTTCTCTCTCTCTTACATTCTTTGCTTACTTACTTTATTGCTTATACTTGCTTGCTTACTGACTTCATTACTTAATTATTTACTTATTTCCTCATCTCTTTGCGTTTCTTTATTATTCTTATTGATTATTATTACTACTTCATTATTGACATCACCATCATCATCATCTTCTTCTTTATTATTATTATTATTCTCACTACTTTATTATTATTGTTATCATTATAATACTATTGTATCTCTCCTCATTAGCTCTTAGACTTGCCCTAGAGCTTAATAAATGCTTTTTCTTCTTCTTCTTCTTCTTCTTCTCTCTCTCTCCTCCTCTTTGGAATCCCCTCCCGGCCGAAATCAAGGAGTCCACGACTGTTCCTGAGTTCAAAGGACGGCTCTCTTTCGTTGGCTACTATCTGTAGACTAGTCAGTCCTTACTCCGTTTTGCTTACGCTTTTTTCTTTTCTCCTTTGCATCTTGCTTTTGTGTTTACGTATTTCGTTAAGCGCTTATTCGTATCATTTACTTCCACTTAGCATACCTACTTTACTTTGTTAGTTTCATCCGTATTAGTTGTATCGTAAACTTTTACTTACCTTATTTTGTTAGTCTAGGCCGTTCTATTATTCATTATCTATTATTTTACTTTATTTGCTACTTTACTATTATTATTTACCTTATCCCTTTCTTTCTGTGTTATTCATTTGTTCTGACCTTTTGTGTGCTCTCAGAGGGCCTCTGCGGCCCTAGAGCAAATAAAATATGCTCCTTTTTTCTTCTTCTTCTTCTCCTCCTCATAACTTTATCCATCGCACGAATACTGCAGACAATCCGCCGCGGCCACGATTCGGCGCGCTATTACGGTCGACCTACAACCTCGCGCGGACATTCTTTCATCGAAACGGCCTTTCGTCCCTCCGGGATCACAACTGCAAAGGACGCTCGTAAATTTCCGCGACTCGACATCAGAACGCAACGCGAGAGTCGTTAAACTCCTTAATTACGTCGCGGCACGGTGTGCCATTGCTCTCACGCGATTTGTAATTTCCCCGGGCCTCTCCTTTGCGGACCGAGACGGTGGTCGGGGGACGGTGGGGAAGAGCTTTAAAATTCGGTCCAATGGACTTTCATTCGCCCTCGCAAATTTCCGGACGGGATGGAACGCCCACGCGCACGTCGCCCGGGTATCGGAACGAGCCACTCTGTATCAATTCTGCTTTGAGATACGGTCGAGACGCGGGTGGCTGTCAAACCTCGAAAGCGGAACATAATAATTTTGGGATTGTCGGATGCGCTTTCGCTGGGTTGGTCCGCGATGATCATTTGGGACGCTTTGCCGCGGTGGGCTCTTCGTTTTGGAAGCGCTCTGAGACGTGCTCCCGGCGTCACGGATCCTGTCGCTGGTGACTTTTTAAAATGTCATTTTTAGACATAACAGTCAATGAACTGTTAATTCGCACGCTCTCGTTAGCCACGGCGGCGTTTGTCCTGGTTAACGAGAGCATGAGAATTGATCGATTGTTAATCGGGGTACGTATCAAAATAACAGTTTCAAAAGTCACCGGCTACAGAACCCGTGACGCCGGGATTAGGAGATTGCGTATCGATAGATTTTCACAATCGCTGTCGTGTCGCGCGTATTTTTTTCGAGTATAACAAAACACGCGCAGAGAACAGCGACTATAGAATTCTATCGATACGGAATCCCACACCCCCGAGTTTAACTCCGTTGCCAATCGAAACGATCCGAAGTGGGACAACTATGTCAAATTCTCAACTGTGCGTCAATTTCGCGATAGTTCGGAGTCTTCGGGAAAGCGGAGCAATCATCCGTCGTATGGGGAAGAGAAATATCGATCCGCGCGCCCGAAGCAACTCTTCATCGAATTCCCCGCAGGTATTCAATCTCGCCGTCTCTCATCGTCATCTCACAGGCGAGAGGAATAAAGTTTCCGATTGCCCGCGCAGGTTTCGCTTGTTTGTTCGCCGTTCGGGCGACCTTGTCGCGAGGGAAGTACGCGCGGGCAACCTCCCCCCCCCCCCAACCCCTCATCTTTCCTTCCTCACAGACTTCGTACAAAACGACGATTTCCTTCGAGAGAAATTACATTATTTTTCGGCGCCGGACGGCGAATCGCGCGGTCGCGGCCCCCGTCTCGTCACACCGCGGTGGAGTGGGGGAGGGGATTGCGGAAAGGAGAGAGAGCGAAAAGTTTCCTCCCGCTAACACGGCGGCGCGTCGAGTAGTCGGAGAGCTCCGAAGTGGCGCGAGAGATTTACGGGGCTCGCGGGCAGACTCGTTTCAGTCTTAATTGTCTCCTCAGCGTAACCTAGCCCGATCTAACTTCCCTCCCCTTCCGCGCCACGGAGTCGTCCCGTTGGCGGTGAACTTACGTCGCGTTTTAATGAAACGTTTATACATGCCGTCGGGTTTAATCCGATCCTCGCTGAGCTCGGCGAGTCTTCCTCGACTATTTTCCCTCCCCCTCGTGGAATCGAAGAGACTGGAAGAGCCGATAAGGCGTCCGCTCAAACTTCACACCCCCGATTTTACAGTACTTTACCACCACCTACGGCGATAAACGCGCGATCGGACATCGCTGAAACTACCCCCCGAATACTTCGGCGAGTCTCCCGCGGGAAGTTGAAATAGTTGGAGGGCCGGCGTCCGGCTAATTCTCGCGGGCGACGACGAGGTCTTCGCGCTGCGGATACTCCGCGACGTCACCGCTGCGATGAAAGGGAGGAATTTGTTGACGCGTCCCCTCGGGATCTTTGGCGTCGTTATTCATAGGAGGTTGTCGCTCGAGGAGACCTATTATGCGTACTCCTGATATAAATTGCCGCTCTCTCTCTCAACGCTTTCCCCCCCCCCCTCAACCCATCCGCGCGAGCGGGTGCTTAGACGCAAGCGCCGGGTCGTCAGAGAGTTCTCCGTCAATTAACCGCGGCTGCCGCTGCGGAATCGCCCGATTGGCTGACCCGATAAGCGAGTGACGTGCGTCGCTCGTTGTGCTACGCCGCGACGTCCTTCTCATTCGGATCTATCCATAGATCTGAAATATGACGAAAGTCCCGTCGGTAATTCGATTGGATCGGTATGCCGAGAGAGATACGATTAAACAAGAGGTACGCAGGAGAGACTGTATCGATATAATTTACCCCCGTAATCGAGTGTACACGCGCGATACAATTTGCAGTCTATACCGCGCGGAGATCATCATCGAGCCGTCCGCTCCACATTGGCCGCGCCATTGATATGATTATCTCCGGGCGGAAATATGGCGGCTACAGGCGAGCGACCAATAATTCATTAGGGGTAATGAATGCGATTAACATCGCTAACCCGCACAGCCCTCCGACTATATACGAACACCTTCTTCCCTTCCAAACCGGCGTGGATGTGACGGTTGGGAAGTGAATGATTATCACCGGGCGCACACTATTTACACGGGAACGCTGTAACACCCGAAGGATTTATCGAGTTTGTTCGCTCGTCGACTGTGTAGCGACGGTTTTGAAAATTCCGTCCTCCTTCGCTTCCTTGACTTCACTTCTCTTCTGTTTCAGGTCGTAAAACTCCGCACAGCCCGCGGAAGAAGTTTCTCGATTAATCGCACGGAGGAGTAATCCGCGATTAATTAAGCGATCCCGAAGTAACTTCGACCGAAGACCGAGAGGAGTTATGGATTTGCCTCGACGAGAGCTGCCCGCGTGGATCACGATGTAGATCCAGTCGCGAAGGTAAGGTACCTATCGATGGTGGCTCAACGTCGGAACCAGGAAGCATCCCCGAGGCTTCGACCCTGAAGACGTGATCGAGCAGCCAATCGCGACCGCGAAAGAGGGGCGTATGAGAGTGCAGCCGGGGATTCGTCATAGCTCGAGTGTACAGGTGCGGCGGGGCCGGAAATCGCGACCATGAGGAAGAGGAGGCTCACGAGGATTCGACGGTGAAGGGCTCCGCCGATCGGGCAGCTTCGGGCAACGAGTCACGGGTGAGTCGCGAAACTTTCGTTCGATTTTCTGTCGCTCCGATTCAGATGCGATCCTCGTATGGCTTGTAATGCGTTTTATCGATCATCGATTATCGCTCTCGGTTGATTCGGTCTTAACGTGGAACAAATATTCGTATTTTTAAATACGATTTGTAATCCAAAAACGGCCCGAAAGAATAATTATTCGCAGTTATAAGTGCAGAGTTTCCCTTTGCAAGATTGTGCAGACGTAATCGAAAAGGCAAAACGAGAAATGCGAGAGAGATAGTCTTACTGAGCTATACCTAGCGTAGCTGCATTTTAAATACCTAACGTTTTCCAGCTTGGATAAGGCGGAAAATGTAGGACAAACAAAAATACAGGGTGAATAACTTTGTAAAAATGTTTCGAATTCGTGATAAAACAATTAATGAGTATTGCTACTTTCCGTGTATAACTCGTAACTCTAATGACAATGGCCGCGAAAGCCTGAAGTAAGAAAAAAATAGCGTTAAAACCGAATTTCAGAAAGAAGACGTTCTGGTGGCAGAGTTGCTGGAGCCCATGGCCCGGGGCTGGTTGCACCGGCGCTGGTGGTGGCTCCTGGTTTCTACTCTCGCCGGATGGTGCCTCCTCGCTGCCGCCGATTTCATCCCCTATCCTTCCCCCAGGGAGTCCCGCGTCTTCCACGGCACGGACGTCCTCGTCTATCTGCGCGAACAGTGCGAGCGCAACGTCGACGCGACGGAGATTCGAGAATTTCTCACCGGTTACGAGACCACCCTCTCCGTCAGCGTGATGCCCAGTAGTCGTGAGTATCGGAACGGATTTGTCGGTTCATTTTCATCGTCGATCGCAATTCGCGTCTCTCTCGGTACGAATCTTCCGCCGTTCCATACGCGGAAAGCAGATCTGAAATACATCAAACCACAGAGGAAGAGATATCGCGCCTCGCGTCCTCGACGAGACTTCTGAAAAGAAAAGGAGAACACGCAGGAAGATTTGATGAAACGTCCCATTAGTCTCTCTCGCGAACCGCTGCACCCCGTCCAACGGAAAGACGGCGCATATTGCGCCCGCGAACCCCATCGTAACGTATCACCCCCGCCTCCCTCCTTCAACCCCCCGCTTCACTTCGCGTACGACTTCATTGCTCGTTCCCGCTCCATCCTAATTGAATCCGATGGTCGTTAACTGCACGCTCGCGCGGGGAGGCTCGAAACGTTCCGTCGCTCGAAATGCAGATTGCTCGTTACTCCGCATTATGCAGTTTCGTCGAACGGCCACGTTTCCCAGTTATGCAAATGCATTTAGAGCGCTGTGCGCCGGTCCGCGGACCCACAGGTGGCGCTCGAGACTGAACGGATCTCCGTGGCTCGGGGAGGCTGTGTACGAGAAATGACGAGATCCCGAGGGATTTGCGGGTGAACGAGGAAGTCCTTGAATTGTATACGCGCACGAGGAGCCCGCGTATACGTGCTGTATTCACGTATTCCTTTGACCCTTCTTCAAGCTCCTCTCCTTCCACCCTCGGCACGCTTCCTTTGTTCGCGCCCACCGTCCGATGACGTGATCCCACGTTCGCCGGGCGAACGCGCGAGCGCGAGTCGGTACCTGAACGTTCCGGCGGAGCGCGTGAACCGCGCATTCCCCGTCGCCGCGTACTCTGCGCGAAAATGCAACGCTTCCCGGTTATGCAAATGCATATAACCCGCTGCCGAGCCGCGGGCGATTATCGCTCCGCCGAGCGGAGAGACGGTCTCGGCGGTGTTGCTCGAACGTGCGACGGGACCCCGTAGGATTTCCTCCGTTCGAGTATTCACTCTGTTTGCGTGTATACAGAGGAGAGTGGGCGAAGGAAGTCGTTGAAATTGATGCACACGCGTTACCAGTTCCCGTCGACCGAACGTTCCTCTCCTCTTCCGGGACGTGCGTGTGTGTGTATTCGCGAAGGGGTGCGCGAATGAGAACGCGAGGGGTGGTCGAGGACGGGTAACACAGGCGGGCGAGGTATTTCTGTGGTGCGTGAAACGAGCGAGATTATTTTCCCCCCTCGCGGCATTCGCGTCGATCGATTAATCGTCGTTTCACCGTTTGCCTGAACGCGCGCCGATCGTTCGATCCCGATCGTCGCGTTACATTTTCATCCGTGTCGCGGCGATCGAGATCCCTCGACCTTTCGAGTCGCTGGACATTAATTGGAACGTCTCGTTCCTCCGGCCGATTACAAATTCGCGAAGCGCCCACATTCGTGGAAGTTGTACTTTCGTGCCGATTTTTTTACGTAACGATCGAAATGTTGGCTCGCGCGTGAACGTAGACGCGTTGCGAGATTCTGGCAGGAAACCAATATCGGGCTTTTGTCGTCTCCATTTCGTAAACTAGGAATATTACGGCTTTTGGTAATGGCCCCCGGTTACACTCCGCGAGACGTTTGCCGATTTTATTTATTACGTCTACCCGCAGTCTCCCTCGAATAGCGATGCGTGCGTAGGTATCATAGATCACGTCAGGATACACGTACGCGAACGGGGATATTTCTGGAGCACATCTTGCGCGGCGTCGTTTGCTCTTCGCGTTGTCTCAAATTGAAAGCGATCCGGGGCGCAGCAGAGGGGCGTCGGTGAAGCCGCCAGGATGAATAGAGCTGTGATTCTTCAGCCGGGTGAAACGAGATAGCTTCATTCCTCGCCCTCTTCGGGGAGCTTCGGCAGCTTCCGTGTTTTTATTATCCTCGTCGGATTCGATTGAATAAGCAGTGAGTGAAAAACAAAATTCTAACAAATTCTAATTTAGTACTCCAAAACATTTATTTCGTATATATCGATTGGTTCATTCAACTGATCATATGATTCATCGTGCTCGGATAAATGAAATTACTCTTTTCGCGCGCACAAAGCAAACGAAAACGTTTCAATTTGTCATACCGATTCGAGGCGAGCGACCGATGCGTTCGCCCGAACGTCGTTTCGCATCGCGTCAACGCGCGCACACGCACCGATGCCCGGCCAGTCGAAGCGACGACAAAGTGGCGTCGCGCGTACCACGCGCCTCGTGTTTCCGGCAACGCTCTAGTTTCACGCATCGTCCGGCGCTCTTTCGCTCCGTGACCTCGCGACCGACACCGCCCTTTGTCTTTCCGCGACCGTTTTTTCCTGTTTTGCCCCCGATTTCAGTGCGGTGAGATCTCTCTTTTCCCCGGAAAATACTCGCGACTTCATCGGCCGAAGCCACCGATGTTATCGCATTCATTGTTCTCGTTTGCATCGGCCCGAATAAATAGAGATAAAGTGTGACACTGAGAGAAAAGTTGGCGGTACAATCAACCATAATCGTAAGGTTGAATTTTCCTCGTTGTCAAGTACCATACTTTTAATCAAACAGACCACGAATATAGTCGAAATAACTTGTTTTACGTCGTTATAGTAGCAATAAGATTGTAGTTTATGACAGCCATGTACCATGGTTTGGTTAACCAGAAAAGTAAGTCGATAATATTACCGTATGGTAATGTTAACTGTATATAAAAAAAAAGATTAGAGACATCAATCGACTGCACTGTAGAACGATCTGGTCATAGCAATCGTAATCTCTCGTCACTATAACCAGAACTCTCTTCACTGTCTAGAAGAATTATGAAGTCATGGTTGGCGCCAAAACCGACCACGATTTCGAATTCAATTACGGTTCCTTTAACCAGATTTTTCTCTCAGTGTACCGCGCGCCATTCACCCTCCGACTGCCGCTGTGTGAAGGGGGGATTTCTTTTCCGCGACGAGATACCGAGCAAAGATTCCGATCGAGATAAAAATCGTCCGAGCGAGACGTCTGCGTCCCGTGCCGCCACCGTCGTTCGATCACGAGAAGCGAGATGTGATTTCGCGTGACAAAACGAGGAGCTCTCCCGCGGAAGGAGAATCGGTTTAGCTCCGGCGGGAGGGTAAAGTGGAAGTAACAGGTGCCGCTCGGCGGGCGGAGCTCTTGTATAAAATTGATCGCATCTTCCGGATTTACTTCGACGATAACGAATCGCGTTGCGAAGCTCAACAGATCGCGATATCGCTTCGCCGGCGTGAGCTGTCGGCTCCGACGACATTTTAATCGCTATATCCGTCGACGGTTATTTCTCGCTCGCACCGTCTTCGAGGAATATCGACAGATCCGTCTCGTCTCCCCACGCGTATACCGTTCCACTCCGCGAACGCGGGCGGCGTCATTGTTTTCCCCGGACGCCGAAGCGGCGTGTATATAGATCTCGGTTATTTTCGCAGCGTCAGCGGGAAGGGAAGACACATAAAAAACGTGAACTCTCTGCACTCGGCAGTCGGCGAGGGGGAGATATACATAGACAGATGAACTGTACAGATATCGGGGATAGGGAAGGGAAAGAACGCGCGGGGTTCGACGTTTCCCGGAAAATTTCGGCCCGGAGAGGGGAGAAGCCCAGCCGTCTGGACCGGAAGAGCGGATTCTGCGATGGATTGATTTTTCCGCGTCTGTATAACCGCGCTGCCGGCATTATTACATTGCACTCCACGTGGCCCAGCCGTGTGGATTAGCATCGACCGAGGAGCGTGCGTAAAAGTAGCTCGAGCGAAGCGTGTTATAAGTCGTAATCGAACGCGCTGCCGCGCCACGTGGCTGCGAAAGGAGGAAGAGGAAGAGCGGAGGGTGGGAAAGAATTTATTACAGTTTCCTTCCGGTTGTTACTCTCTCCCCCCTATTTCTCTCCTCCTCGCTCTCCTTCCTTTCGAAGCAGGAGAATTTTTCTCCCCAACCCCCCAGCGAGAATTCGGTCCCTCGGCACGCACCTCGCCGAGAATTTTGCGCAAACACGCGCGCCCCCGCGTTATACGCGTGTGTACGCAGGCCGGGCCGACTTAGCGTCGAGAGCATTTTCTAATCTCGTCCCCACATTTGCGCGGAATCCCCGCGAGAAGAATCATTCTCTTCCGGCGCTCGATATCGAGCCGATCTTCCCCCGGCGACGTTTGACGGCCGGAAGAACGTCGCGGTCGAGGTGCGAAAATTTACGAGGAACGCAGGAAAAACGGCGGCGGTGTGGACCGATAAACCGCGTAGTTTTCGAGAGAAACGACAGCCGTTACGAGCGATTTTATTGGGGCAGAGGGTGGGCGGATTGTCGGGGGAGAGAGAGCGCCGGTGTTTTCGACATCGTCGGGGGTTGCGTGTAGGTATCTCGTAGAAATTGTACTCGAACTGTCGCGCTAATTGCTGTTTGAAATCAGCGTCGTGGCGTCTAATGAAAATGTAACGGTTTTCTCTGCCGACGCCTACGTCTCGTAGATTTCTCCTCGAAGAGTCTGCGAGAAGGTATCTCTATTGCAACCGAATGGCTCGTCAATCGAATATTGATATATCGAGGACGATGTAATTGTGTAAATACATTCGAATTTTGTCGAAACTGTGCTATTCGCGTGTGCGGATTTTCGAACGTACCCCATGAGAGTTACACGAGGGCGACACAATCGGCGACCTCTATCTCAAATTGCTTTCCGTGTAATGGGAATGACGTGTGCCAATTTCCAGCTTCGTCGCGATTAACTTCCCCGCAGGGGGGGGGGGAGGCAATTCGTTTCGTCGCGATGAAAATCAATGATATCTGACAACGTCGCACCCCCGGTAGCCGCGGATGCATTTGATAATTACCTGAAATCAAGCCGAACGCAAAATTGAAATAGTGACCGGCGCGCGTTCTACATAGTAATTTATCCCGGTGCATTCGAGCCATGCACATAAATATATCGTATTTGCCAGAAAATACCCTCCCGTTCTCCCGGCATGTAAAACTCAAGCGGCGGTTGAGCTCTGATCGTAATAGTCGGTTGAGTGCATCCCAAGTGCACTTCAATGCATTTTCTGGTATGCATATACTTTATCGTCGTACGCTTGCGCAGCATCTCCTTGAATGCATGCCGTGCTGTGCACGGGGTATCCCCGGAAGATCGAGCTTCGCTCCTGGGGCTGGTGGTTGCAGCGGCCAATTTGAATAAAGATGAGCCCGCGCGAAGGTACTTTCATTCTTCGCGCGGTCATGGAAGCGTTTGAATTTCAAAACTATTTTTAAAATTCATCGCAAAGTAAAGAGGGCCTGAATTTTTCAACGGCGATTAAGCTGTAGTTTAAAAAGGGTCGAAGGTACCCTTCGATATTTCTCCCTCTCGAAACTAGACCACGCAACGTTTCGATAACCGTTGCGTAACCGACGGCTGCGCAATCGACTTTCAAAGTTACGACCTCTCCCCCGGGTCACCCCGTATGCATACGCGGAAGATTGGCTGTACGCGGGCAATAGGAGAATGTGCAGACATGCACGGGGGATGCTGCGGGAGGGGTGGTCGTGAATCCGGCCGACCACCGTGTTCCATTTAGGCTGCATCGATCGGCGCGGACACCCTTCTTACGCGGTATATGAGACGCGCGAGGGGTGGTTTTGTCGTTCGTTGGTGGACAATATTCTCGAACGTTTTCTCTCCCTCACTTTTTACCGAGACGAAATTCGCAATTTATCCCCCCCCCCCCCCCCCTATCCTACCCTATCCGATGTATTTTTTCACGCTGATTCCGAAAATGACAGATGTATTGACGATATCTCAAGGGAAATGTGAGATATTGGTGATTTCATGTACCAAAAAACTATTTTTTTCACGAAAAATCATCGATATTTCGGCCTTCCTTTGAGATATCCTCCATATATCTAAAATTTTCATAATCAGCGCGAACAAATACATAAGATAGGATGGTCGAGAATTCGATTCCAGAGATTTCGATTTTTGCGAAAAATCTAAGGGGTATGCCTTAGATTTTTCGCAAAAATCGAAATCTCTGGAATCGAATTCTGTATCACCCTATCTTATGTATTTTTTTACGCTGATTCCGAAAACCACAGTTATCAGGTCCGTATCTCAAAGGAAATGTGAGATATCAGCGATTTTATGCTCGGAAAAATAATTTTTTCATAAAAGAATCATCGATATCTCGGTCTTCCTTTGAGATATCCTCGATATATCTATAATTTTCGTAATCAGCGCGAAAAAATACATAAGATAGGATGGTCGAGAGTTCGATTCCAGAGATTTCGATTTTTGCGAAAAATCTAAGGGGTATGCCTTAGATTTTTCGTAAAAATCGAAATCTCTGGAATCGAATTCTGTATCACCCTATCTTATGTATTTTTTTACGCTGATTCCGAAAACCACAGTTATTAGATCGAAATCTCAAAGGAAATATGAAATAACGCTGATTTTGTGTATAAAAAAATTTTTTTTCCGCAAGAAATCATCGATAACTCGGTGTTCCGTTGAGATTTCCTCAATAAATCTATCATTTTCGTAATCAGCGCGAAAAAATACATAAGATAGGATGGTCCAGAATTCGATTCCAGAGATTTCGATTTTTGCGAAAAATCTAAGGGGTATGCCTTAGATTTTTCGCAAAAATCGAAATCTCTGGAATCGAATTCTGTATCACCCTATCTTATGTATTTTTTTACGCTGATTCCGAAAACCACAGTTATTAGGTCGAAATCTCAAAGGAAATATGAAATATCGCTGATTTTGTGTATAAAAAAATTTTTTTCCCGCAAGAAATCATCGATAACTCGGTGTTCCGTTGAGATTTCCTCAATAAATCTATCATTTTCGTAATCAGCGCGAAAAAATACATAAGATAGGGTGGTGAAGCGACCGATTCCAGAGATTTCGATTTTTGGCAAAATCTTGGCTAAAAACGAGTCTGTGACCTCACCATGCCTCGTGTTACGACCTAATTAAAAACAGTCTGAAAAAACCTCGGATTACCGCCTCTAACAACATAAGATACTATTACCCAAGGATCACGTATACCTATGCCGCGTTTCTAAATATCGATTTTTTCGGCTCCGATAAAACCGAAAATGAAAAATGAAGAAATACGGGGTTGATAATTCATTCCACATTTTTCGAACCATCAATAAAAAAAAATCAATCAACTACCCTGTTATTTCTCAGTCTAAACAAATCAGCGCGGCTTATTAATCCAATCTTTTTCGCTTTTGCCTTTCAGTAATTTGCGAAGCGAGGTCCCAGGGTCTCGGAGCGTTGGTCCAGGCGCTGAGTCAGACGACGACGAAGGCGTTGATAGCCGCCCTGGAGCCGAACACCTGCGAAGTCGCCGCGCGACTCGCGCACCTCTGGAACAAGTCACTGCTCACGTGGACCTGTCCCCTGGTGAGTGCGTTCACCAACGACCGTAGCCTCGGGCTTCGGTTACTCGTCGCTCGTCGAGAAATAAAAAAGCTTCGCGCGGTATACGCCGCATTGTGCGCAGCACGGCACTTCGTGCACTCGCGTTCCCTCCGGCTCCGCGCGAATCGATCGGGTGGCCGGGAATTTAAAGAGAAATTTTTCCCTCTATGTGCATATTTCGCCCGAGCTCGAAACTCTTGCCGCGGGATTCTGTGTGTGTTTCGAGGGATTTCTCCATTGCGAGGGTCGAGATCGATCGCGCGGGCGGACGCTGCAGCCGCGCGACGGCGGAGCTGCCGGGGGCGGTGAGATTCAAATATTCGTAATTCCTCTATCTCGAGTGCCAAAAATTATCGGACCAGCGAAAAAGGCTCTCGACGAAAAGATATCAGCCAGCGCGGCAGGCTGCACCGTCGCTGCAACTGCGACACTCGTTGTACTTTTTCGGCGGCACTTACCTCAATCGATAAAGTTGCCGAGACGCGAGCGCGAGTGGACATTTTTTCCAGATTCCACTCCCGACCGTTCGGCGGGATCTCGCGTACGACGAAAGTTTCCCGTAAACCCCTCGATACGACCACAACTTTTCAGATTCGAACTCCCCCCGTCGATCCGCGACTCCCTTTGTTATCGCCTTCCACCCCCCACCCTCTCGAAGAGACCCTTGGTCGCTGAACCGCGCGCTTTCTTCGTCTCGAGACGCGCGGCCGACGGTCGGTGGAAATAACGAGCAGTCTCGGAGATACCAAGTCTCGTTGACCCGGTTTTCTCGGGAAAAAGAATACTCCCTCGCGCGACTTGTTTTTATGGAGAGAGCGGGCCGATATAACTACCCGTGGGCATACGGAGCGAGGAGAGGGAGGAACGGCCAGCGGGATCCAATCGCGCGAAAGTGCAAGAGTGATACGGTCGCGAGAGGCGCGCGAGGAACGTTGATAGGAATAACGGTACGACGTCTCTCGTTTTTCATAAAGACCCTAGCGGTCGTTCCCACGACCCTCTGTCGTCGCGGTGTGGCCGGGCTTAATAAATTTCAGATTTAGACAATCCGGGAAGCCGAAGAGAGAGAGAGAGAGAGAGAAGGGAAAGAGGACGAAAGGGACGGAGAGAGAGAGAAAGAGAAGAAGAGATAGAGGGATATCCATGACGAAACGACAGGAGATATAGGAAAACCGGGGTAAATGGCTAGGAACAATTCGCGCGATTCGGTCTTTAAATCAAAGAAATATTCATATTTTTAAATTCATTTTGTAATCTGCATAGATATTCCACACAACACACACGAAAAAGAAAATATCCGAAAAAAATAATTATTCGCGCAGAGTTACAAATGCGTTTCTCTCCACAACACATCGTGACGTCATAGAAACGCCACAGACACGCGAGATAGACTCACTCCGTACGATGACGTGACTGCATTTCAAAATGTCAACATCCAGCTCAGATAAGGCCGAAAATGAGAAATGAGAAAATACGAGGTTGGGGATAATTCTGCCCACATTTTTCGAATCTGCGATAAAAAAAAATGCTTAATTAAAAACCGAATTTCGAACGCGCCACAAATGTGCTTGTCCAACTCTGCGCGTCGCAGCGGGGTTCCCCCTTTATTTCATTCCCGAATTTTCGGAGATAAATCTCGGTTCTCGAGAGATAATAATTGTTCCTACGCGACGGCGACTAAATTTCCTTCGATCGGTTCGTTAGGTACGCTTGTTGAATTTGGCTATGATAAACCGCACCTGTATATTACATCCTCGAGAACGACGACCTTCGTGGGATCAGGAAATTAGGAGGTTGCTTGATTAAATTAATTGCAAGCCACCTCAACTATTCACCCATGTGTACACGTATCGCGTACCTGCGATATAAACCGCATGCCTCTCGGAAAACTTGGCCAATATTTGTTATCGCGTTTTTTTTTTTTTTTTCACAGTCGACCCCCTGCGCAACTGTACAGGCGAAGCAGGGGGATTACGTAGAAAAACTTTTTGTAGTTCATATCTCGCTCACCTCTCTAACGAGTCGACAGCGATATCCATTCACCGTATAGCCGACCTAGTTTCAGGGGAAGGGGAGGGGGTTGTTGTCAGGCAAAAAAGTTGGCAAGTTAATCTCGCGTGGAAAAGGCGCGAGAGTGTGGAGAAAGGCGGATGTCCCGGTATACATACCGAGACGGTTATGTGCGTAAGCGTGGGCGCAACCGTATCCGAGAGCGTACGTGTCGGTGTACTCGGGTGTTCGTAGTCGGATACGCGAACGGCGCGGAGCAGGAAGCGTCTTTCAGAGAGTGTAGTCTTTTCAAACTCCCGTGCCCTCCGCACCGCGATCTATACGCATACACTCGTCCGGCTATTTTGCGAGCATTTTACTCGGGAGCCCTCTCTCTTTCCCTCCCTCCATTCGCTCAGCCGCTCTCTCCTCCTCTCAAACCTCCACTGCCTCTGCTCCCCGATAAGAGCGAACTTTTTCATAGGGCGATATTAGTTCGAAAGTATTAAGCTCCTCTCGCAGAGCCGAAAGGAGGAAGAGGGGAAATTTTGTCGGAGCAGAGTGGAGAATCTTACTCGATTGGTTCGACCCCTATCGATTTTAACTCTTTCCCTTTGGTTCGGCTTGCGAGAAATCGGAGCGGGGATCGAAGCTATATACGTTTTCGCTCCGGAATCTCCGTCCTTGGCTCGTCTAATTGGTTCGATCGACTGAACGTGCAGTTTTCCCATGGTGACATTTAACGGGGACGCTTTACGTGGCATTTTAGGGCGCTTCGCGTCGACCCAAAGAATAATATCGAGATTATATTTCGGTAGGTCAGAGAGGAATGAAAATTTCGATATTTCGTTCGAACGAACGTGCAATTTTCCTTCGATGGAATTCGACGAGGTTGCTTCGCGTGGCATTTTAGGGCGCCCCGCGTCGATCCGAAACATCATATCGAAATTATTTCGGTAGGTCAGAGAAAAAGAAACATTTCGACATTTCGATTAATGGGGAATTTTTAATCGCTCCGCTCTCTTGCTCTGCATTCTTTTCATGACGCGTGAAACGAGGGGTTTCTTATAGACGGAGAAAAATGGATTTGGAATGAAGAGCACTGAGAGAGTGCCCAGATTCTGGTGCACCGGCGCTGGAGTGACAACTCGAGTTTTTGCAATACGTTGCCATACAAAATAGTACGTCATTCGGTGCCAGAATCTGAGCATTCGGTGCTCTTCATTTCAAATCCGCTTTCCTCCGTGCAGCCACACTCTCAATCTTCGGATCGTCGCTATCTCGCCCTCTCCTCGCGTCAAAGATTCGTGGCGAAATTCTCTGCACGGTTTGCGAGAGAAAGTGGAAACTGCGCGAGGCCCGCTAAGAATCTCCTTTGAGCCCCGTTCCGATATATCCTTTGATGTGATCGATCGAAAACACGACGTCAAATCCGCTCCAACCTCTTTTCGCCTATATTACATTCAAAAATAAAAAAGAAGAGCCCCGAGCAATTTTACATTTATCCGCGAGCCACACGGACCCCCTTATCTCCCACGTTCTCCCTGTTTTCCATTTTGTCAGTGAATTTTCGGCGTTACGTGGGGCGAAACTTTCGACAGTGGCAAGAGCTCAAGCGCTAACAAATTCGCCCGAGAATAAATCTTCTCGGCTCCGGGGCAGTGCTGCGCGCACGCGGTTCTGCCCCTTCTCGACGTAATCCCCTTTCGCTCCGTCCTGACAAAATCCCGGACGAACGAGGATGACCGTTTTCAACGAGAGCGTCGCCCCATCGAGATAATTCCCTCCAAAAATGTCGATGTGCTTTCGCCAAAAGGAATTATAAAACAAATCTCGGGTACGTTATATATTTCCCCGATTTCGAGGTACGACTCTCCCTTTTATCTCCCACCGATCTCCCACCCACGATGGATTTCCATTCCACTTTGCCTCCCTCGAGCATTTCGAACGAATCATGGGAGATCACCGTTGGCGTGAAGATTCAACATGAAATTTTTATTCACACACGCACGTCAGAGTTACGCCGCGGAAATTGTAAGAGCGTTCATTCGCGCGTGTATTTTGCTGTAGTAATGATTTTTCAATATGGTGCGAAAGAGAGACGAAGAGAGAGAGAGAGAGAGAGAGAGTAAGGGAGTTTTATTTTCGCTTCAGGGGACGGTTTATCCCGACGAACTCGAGCGGAATAATTAATAACGAATCCGCCATGTGAAATCACGCACTCCTCGTTAAAAAGTCATTTCAGAAATCTGTCGGAGAAGTGAGTTAAAAGGGCGAGAGCGTGCGCAGGCCGTTCGCCCCGAGACCCAAAGGGGGGAATTAAGTATGGTTTCTTAACTCCTCGCTCGGCGAATAATAAACTTCCTCCCCCCGTCAATATCAATCCGACATTACCCCTCATCCTCTTCATCACTTTTGAGTGTTTTCCACTTTCCGCGGAACCCGGTGAATTATGTATCACCAGGTAGGCGTGTACACGCGTTATACGTCCTCGCCCGTCATACGAGAGCATCCGTCGGGCGTGTACTCGCATAAGAAGTCCAAAAAGCAGCGAAATTATTCAGGATTCGCCTTTTTTTACTCACCGGTAGATACGCTTCGAACTACGAGATGAGGAAGGAAAATATTGATCATATCGCTTTTCAGAGCAATGGGGATGGTGAACGTAATTAGAAGAACGCTGATGGGTTTCATAAAACGAAAAGAAGTCGACGAGCGATAAAAGTTAAAACCCTCTGAACAATTTTCAAAGCGTAATTAACGGACAATTATGTCGTACCAATTTTTAATTTCCGTAAACCATTCCTTTGCTTTTCGGTTTCAAGCGATACCTGATCGCATAGAAGTGGGTGGCGCATGATCGTATTGCGTGGGCGTATGACGCGCAAGGCATGTTCCCGCGAGACACATACCCCGTCGCGAAAACGTAGTTTACGTGAAGAAATATTCGTTTCATGGCAAAAAAAAATGTTGACGAACCATTAACGACTCTTAATCTTGCGTCGGGAAAATCTTCACGAAGCTGCATTTATACTCAATTGAAACACATGTTCTCGAGATTTCGAGAGGCACCTCGAAAGATGAAAGAACAGCAATAATGTTTCTCGCCGTTCGACGGCGTCATTAATTAATTAATCTCGCCGAGTGCCAATCGATGCGCCCTTCGTCGAGTGCTCTCGTCGAGAGCTTCAGGGATTGATGGACGCGTTTTTACACGAGTCGCGCCGACATCGATATCGATGCCACTTTCGAGACCAACAGCCCGTCAAAAGTCCTTTCGCCGATCACCCGCTTCGACGGTATTTTCCGTGCCGGGGTATTTCGCGCGCGAAACGAATTTTCGATGGAAATCCACTTTATCGAGACGAAGCGCCGCCTCGAGGAAAAAATTGCTGAAAAATGGAAATCATATCCGGTGTCGCTCGTCGATCGGAACGTCCGGCTATAACGTGACGTCTTTCGACCGTACGATTTCAGAGAACGACGGAGGAGAGGGAAACGTCGTCCATGATCGTCAGACTGTCGCCGTCCTTGCCGGCCGTGGCTCAGGCGCTCGCCGAAATCCTCCTCCACTTCCGCTGGAAATCGGTGGCCATCGTCGGCACAGGTGAGTGAATCAAGGTACCGAAGAGAAGCCGGGGATTATCTCCAGAAACGCGTTTCCCACATTTGTCCGAAAATATTGAGCCACCTGAATCTGTATTTCGCGGAATTTTTCATTTCCTTTAATGCCGTGAAACAGAGCTTAAAGCTCGAGTGGAATTTCCCTTCCGCTCTACCGGACCGAGATAAACCGACCGCGTGAATTATCGTCCTCGGGGGACGTCGTTACTCTTTTCGTCACGCCCGATCCTCTCACGCGTGGCATCGTACGCGCGGGGCGAGGGAGTCTTTCGCACGCCGACCCTGGCTGTGCGAACGCGAGTACGCGAAAGTGTCCACATGCGTTAATAATGTGCGTTGTATGTACACCAGCGCGTAATATACACAGTAATTTATAATCGAGGCGCAACCTTACGCAAATTCCTCGTGGAGGTCTGAAAGATGCTTCGTCCTTTCATCATAATCTTCCTACGGGGAGTATTATTCGACTTAATCTTGGGTAGAGAGGAAGATGGAAAAAATATTTCCGAGTCGCCGGAAGTATTTTCACGCTGAAAAAACAAAATACCTCTCATTCCAGAATCGACCTGTATGTAAAATTCCGTATATATATAGAAATCAAAATCACACTCGTCCCACGAGAATTCCCAAATCCGCTCGTGCGTTCACTTCCGTTCGACAGCCGTGAAAATTTAAGGGTCGAGTTCCGACTCATTCGCCTGCGGGCGCGCATTTCCGAGAGGTATAATAATAATATTGCGAATAAAGTTGAAATCTCCCGTTATATCCAAATGCTTAAAGGGTCGTTCTATGAAAAATTGCCAACCGAGTCTCTGAAAATTATAGAATTCTTATTTTTAGTGTCCTTCCCCTTTATCTCCCTTCCGTAATCATATTAATTCGGCTATAACGAGAGGCTTCGTTCCTTTTAATTTAACCGGGAGGAGGGGCGAGCGAGCAGCAGAGTCAAAGGGGGAGGAAGATACCAGCCGCAAGACACACCGGTAAGGAGATATATACGTTGTTAATTACACGTAACAACTGGGTGGACGCGGAGCCATTTGTCTAGCGCTACCACCCCCGCTCGTTCCCCGGCAACCCTTTCTCCTCGAGGCAAACTAGCGACCAGTGTAACGACTCGGAACCCTAAGTGGGTAGTGAAACCGAACCCTGATCATTTCCCCCGGCGATACGCGGAACCTCTGTCCTCCTCGTTAATCCTTCCTCTCCTCCGGCTCCTCTTTCTCTCTCTCTTTCTATCTCTCCCTTTCCCATCTCTTTCGCTCACACCGAGGGACATCGAATAGCCGAGATCACCGAGTGGACGGGCGGAAAGAAGCCGAGACCTTTCGGAAAATCACGCTTTCGCTTCACCCCGCAACGACGGGTCGCGCGGCGCGTCGCGTAATTGGGGTTGTTGAATAATGAAGCCGAAACGCGTCCCGCGGAAATCCCTTCGGTCCGTGTCCTCTCTGTCCTCGCCGGAGTAGCCGAAGAGTGGCGTGATAAAAAAATCAGATCCAATTCGCGTTTTCCCCGAATTGGTGGGAAAAAGTAGAGCCTCGCTAAATCTCGGTCGAAATTTTTGCGTTCGCTTCGTTACATGAAACTTGACCGCACCGCGAAATGTCGGCTCCGAAATGCGCGCTATTTTGATTGGAAAAAGTTTTCACCGATGATTCACTGAAACTGATGTTATAATTGCTTGCGTTATAGCTGTCAAAACAAAAATCTAGTAAAGTAGAACGTACCTTCTCTTGGTTCCTCTTTATTCCTTCAGCATTTAACCGGCTTGTAATGCTCGCGGCGGCAAAGTCTCGCGAATCTGCGCGAGCTATCTCGAGAAAAACCGAAAGGAGCGACAGAGATTCCCTTCCATCCGGTAATTTCTCTCGTTTTCTCATTTCACGGCTTTGACGGCTCGTCCGAGGGGTGAGGAGCGGGAGGAGAGAACGCCATTTCCGTCTCGGTATATCACGCGCATAGATGTAATATTTGTACGAGTCGCCAATCCTCCTCTGCAGCGAGCATCGCTCTTTCGACCTCTTTCTTAGCCGATAATCCAGTGTCGCACGGAACGCTGAAATGTCACGCGCGGCTGTACGGGAAAACGTCTCCTTCTCCTCCGCCGCCTTCCTCGCTCATCTCCCTCTCGAAAAATCCCGCTCGATCCTGGAGTGCTTTCTCCGCGCAACGCATGCGGAACACGGTTCGGTACGCGTTAGGTGATAGCTCGGTCGTGCGAAAACGTCGCACATACCGAAATCCTCGATGTTAAATCCGGAGTCGATTCCTTCTCGTCCCGCCCAATTTTTCTTCTTCCGACTTCCCTCGCCTCGTCGATATACCCTGTCGCGTTAAGGGTGGATACGACCTGCTCGATTATTTTTTATTCCGCGGATCCGCGTTCCACGAGTTAATTTTTATTAACGAGACTATTCTATTATCACACAATAGCCTCGCCGGACGACGAAACGGAGAGGAAGTTGATCGACGGTTCCCTCCTTAAGAGATACACTTATCTTAATTATCATCTTAAATTTTCGATGGGCTAATTCGAATTTTAGACACGGCCTCTCGCTCGCCCAGATATCGATACTCCGTCCTCCCTCTTGTCTCGTGTATTCCTCGTCCTTCCTCGAACCTTCGAAATCACCGTCGAGCGATCTTCTCATTTTCTCGTTATAATCGAAAATTATGCTCGAGCTCGTCGATACTCGCGCGCGATGAGAGGAAGAAATTGAAATAAAATTAATCGCGATCATCTCGTTATAAATTTTGAACTTTTGACCTCGGTCGATGAAGCAATCTTTTTCGCAGGTCACATTTCGATGTACCTTCCAATTTCACATTAATACAGAGAAGATATTCGTAGAGAACGATGAACGAGTACGATTTATCGAATTCGAATCGAATAGTGCCACATGACCCGAGCTCGTAACTGTGCGCTCCGAACTTGAAATTGAAAGCCTCCCCCGTGGCGCTCCTCGCGGTGCCAGCAATTAGTCCATGTTCTGCGAATCGACATAGGTACACCGTCGTTCACCGATCGGGTTCCACCGTTGCGGAACTTGCGCGATTGCTTTTCAAGGCGCTCCGCAAGTTCCGCAGTCGCTGCTTCCGCGAATTCTCGGAGTTACCCGCTGAAAGAGAAAGAGGGAGAGAGAGAGAAACAGACAGACGAAGCATCTTATCGGCTCTGGGATCAGGGTTCGCTAAGAGCACCAAGAGTAGCATAAGCAACATAAGTACCTAATACATATGAATAACAAAAGTAAATAAAAGAGCTTTGAGTCCCCTACGAGCACAAGTATTAACATGAGTAATATAAGTAATGCAATTAACGAGAGCAGCACAAAAGATAGAATAAGCAACGTAACTAATATGAAGGTAATGGAATTAGCAAGGAGAAAAATTGAAAGGACTGTAAATCCGTCTCACGCAGCGAAAAAGTAAAAAAGTACAAGTACAAATAAAAGTAAGAGTGTGTGTGTGTGTGTGTGTGTGTGTGTGTGTGTGTGTGTGTGTGTGTGTGTGTGTGTGTGTGTGTGTGTGTGTGTGTGTGTGTGTCCGGTGGGACTTCGCTATACGTCGCTTCGCGAGATAATTGGCTCCGCACTACGCGCTACCCGGACGAGTCGGTGATACGCAAACAATCGCGAAGCAATTGCGTCGCCGGGGTGCGCGTAGGTAGCTCCGAGAGTTGCGGTCATCCGGACGAAAGCGCGCGCGGCGAAGCCAATGAGGAACTTGCATGAAATTTTTTTTTTTCTTGAAAATTTTACTGAATGAAGCTATCGTGTTATAAAAACTAGGGAGCACTGTATTTTTTAAAATAACATGTAACTATATTGGAGAAAAAGAATTAATTAATCGTGCCTCAAACGCCTAAACCACGCCCCGACCCGGAACGCAGTATGATTGGCCTAGACGCTTTTACTGTTGCGTGACGTCACACATTCGATGATCATTGGCTATAAATCTCAATTTTAACCAATGACTGTCGAGTGCTCCTAACTACGCCCCGCCCTAGAACGCAGTATTATTGGCCGATAGCGCTTTTACTGTTGCGTGACGTCACACATTGCTTCTCGCTGTTTGCGCGGCTCTTTCAAGAGCGCTACACTTTTAACTCAAATCTGTGAAGGTATCCGACGTGTCAAAACACCATAAGTTTATATACCGTTGAGAAATTGTAATTTTTTACTCTATTTTTTAAGCCAATAAAAAAAAGCATGCAAGTTCCTCATTGGAAGCGGAAAACTGCGTCGCGCGACGCGTCGAACCTCCGAAAGCTATACCGAGAGATCGACGCCGATACGCCGAACAATCGTCGGACAGTCGCATCGCGACGCATCGACAGCGGAAAGTTGAGCGGCGCTCTCCGCCCTTCTCGTCGCAGCAATTCGCGCGCGCAGCCCCCCTCGCGGGAATCGGCCGTCCGACCAGTTTCACGTAAATTGAGTTTGTTGTTGCAGATCACGAACTGTGGTCGAGTTTGGATAGAGCCGTGGTCGGCGCTCTGCGGAGTATTGGAATCGTGCCGAGGCATCACACGGTGCTACCCTCTCGTCCTACCCCCAAGCAGATCCACGGCTCGCTGAGACCCCTGCACGCCATACCCTGTCGAGGTGGGTGAACGCGCACGCGAACCCGGTTTCCGGCTAGGTATTGCGCACGGCTTTGACGGCCGTGTGGCGTGCTCCACATTTGCGACGTATTCGGTTAATTTCCCACGCGATCTACCGGCGCGATACGACGGCGACTGAGAGTCGAAGCTCGACGTGCGAGTTGTATCGTTCTTTGCCGACAGGCGGAGAATAAGAATTAGTTGGATCTACTAAAAATTGCTTGCACGATCAAAAAGGTAATTATTTTATTGACATCGATCAGATCTTTTCTCGTGTCGATCAGATATTTCTTCCTTGCTATCACATACTATTCCTCACGATTGTAAGGATGAGAGATATCAAATTAATGTACCTATTTAAAAATGTCATTGATGCAAATCAATTATCACTCGCGACCCGGCAAGTAATTGTCAGTAGACCCGCCTAATTCTTTCTCTCTACGCGCATCGTCGATATAAAGTATAATACAATCAGCTCGGATCGAAAATGTCTTCCAATTCAATGTAAGCGGGGCGTGAGATTTTCGAGGAGAAAAGTATCGCGACAAGGGCGTAGCATCGGTATCGTGGTGCGTCACGTGGACGCCACCCCCTCGCACCATCCCTTAAACCAGATCCATCACGACTCCCCGAGGCCCTCGCGCGAGATCCCTCGTCGCGACAGGTGGCACATATACGGGCGGGCGCGCGAACAAACTTACTCCCTATTATATTATGCTCGCTCGCTAACCAAGCGCCGTGGCGTTCCTCCGGGGCCCTACGCGTACACGGGTATTCGCGTAATTTAATCTCCGGGGCAATCCGAGTGCGAGACGCTGGCGTTTAAGGATCAAAGTTCGGGGGTCGAGCTACTTTGTCGTGGGGATTTAACGCTCGGCGGGTCTCGGGGAAACGAGGTGAATTTTAAGCTTCGGGTTTCGACGTTTCTGGTCGCGTAACTCTTATCCGGCTACATTTCGAGAAACGTAGCCGCGCGAGTTCGCGGAGATGGGCGGGATGCGCGCGCGATTTTTCGGAGGAAGAAATGTATCGCGCTAGATTCCACGAATCGTATTTCACCGAATTCTCGGGGAATAACTCCCCTAAATGTGTGTAGACGCCGGCGATGCTCGGTCGACATCATCCGCGCGCGAGACTTTCCTCCGTCGTTGTACCGAGATCGCGGCGGAGAAGAGAAAGAGGGCCACCCCCCGAGCGAGAAAATAGCCGGAATACTCCACGATCCATTTTCGCGCTCCTCCCGGGACACTCGACGTGAGTAACTTCCAGGCGCGGACAAAGAATCCGTCCGTCCCGGAGGAAACGAACCCGCGAAACCGCCACCGGACGGAAAGTTGACAAGGGGAGTCGATCGGGTCTCGGAGCTGGTTTTTCGGAGTGAAACTCGCTCGGGGACGCGCGCGGACGTCTACTTTTCCGGAGTTTACCACCCTCCGCGCGTCGGCGACCGTGTCCCATCTCGAGGCTGCTCGAAGCGGGGATACAAAGTACCCTCTCGCGAAGGAAAGGCTCGTAAACAAATAGCGCAGGTCGGTCGTTGACTCTTCGCTTAAATGGAAGCGGGAGGAATTTCTGGTTAGGGGTGAGGGCGGAGCGGAACAAGGGGAAGAGGGGGGGGGAGAGGGAGGGCTCTCGAGGATCATCCAGAAGGCGACATATTACTCGAGCGTGATGCGATCCCCTCCTTCTCTTTTTATTATTCGAAAGAACCCTTTTTTTTCAGCCGTGATACTCTGCCTGCCCCTCGACGCTGACTTCTCCAGTCGAGTACTCCAGGAGTTGGACGCGATACGAGAGAGCCACGTACCCTCCTCGTCGATTATCGTGGTCCACCCCAAGGAACCCGATTTTTTTCTACCCCCGGAACAACCGATCGTCCCTTTCTCGACGGTCTCGTCCACCGGTTCGTTGTCTTCCAATGCCTCCACGGCGGAGCCTCCGCGCGCCCGTAGCGGCGCGAATTTGGGGCGGGGGAGGAGGGGCGCGAAGAGGTTCGCACCGTCGGAGGAACTCGGCCGATCTACGCTGGAAAATCTGCTGGCGTTGGTTCCCTTCGATCAGAGGTGAGCGATATTTTTAGAACTGAAATATCCATATCCGTGATAGCGACTCGGTTCCCACGAAGCCGCGATCGCATTTCGAAGTAAAAACCGCGATTAAATATTCGAGGACGAGTCGATGCGGGAGGAGAAGAGGAAAATTCTCGGAAAACCGGCGAAAAGTAATAATGATCGCGTTATAACTTTCGCTCGAATTTATTCGTCGCGTCCTGCGGGAGAACCGATCTCCCGAGCGCGCGGCGAAACGTCCGCCGTCCCCGTTCGCTTTCTCCGCGATCGATCTCTGAAATGGAATTGCAGGGAGCACGTAAAAGCCGCGGAGTTTCGAAGCGAGAAATGAGTTCTATAAATTTGTCCGTGGCTCGGAATCGGGAGTGAGACGGCAAACTACGACGCCTTTAAAAATTATCCCACCCGTCTTCTCTTTCTCCTCCTCCCTCATTCGTCTCTCTTTTATCCTATCAGTCCGCGGAATTAAATTTCCCGACGATTCAGTTAGGGACCCCTTTGTTTTCCCTCTACCGCTTGCAAAAAAAAGCCTCTTCCAATCGCGCGTAACAATGCCATTATATATCCGCGGATATTCGACACTTGACCCACCTGCTATTTACATACAGTCTTTTATTACTTTTACCCGCATATATTTACATCGCTACGTCGATCACGCCGATTCTTACTTCGCCGTTCAATTACTGCGTTTCCGCGGCTCGCTAAATCCAGCAGGATTGAGTTTGTAATTGGTCACCGCCTGCCTAAATGTAGCGTGTTATCGGCTAATCCTTCTTTACGTCCTGCGGGATTTGGCGCGTAGTACGGCGGAAACGTGGTAAGCGAGAGCAGTAGCCGGACGGCGGCAGTAGTAATGGCAGGGTACAGTTAGACCGGCAGGCGGTTGAGGCGACTCTAGCCTAGCCTACTATTGCGAGTGTTTGGAAGACTACCGCGTCTCGTCTTTGGCTACAGGCGTGATTAATAAAATTATGCCACACATCTTTGTATTACCATCGCAATATTATCACGTCCTGCACTTTTCGCATTACTCGCTCCATTGCACTCGGAAAATGCCAGTAGCAGCGGCCTGACCTAACCTAACCTAACCTACCCCGCCAGATATCCACTCGCATATATTCCCGTAGGAGGTACAGCGCGACGAAAAAATGCGTGCATTTTTATACCAACGAAAGAGAATTCTCGCAGGACGGACCATCACGCAGTCGAGATACCCTACCTTCTCTGCGATATTTCCCTGTCTTCCCCGCATTATTACCCGCGCTTCCCTGTAGTATATCGCGATCTCGCGCGCGCGCTTCGCTCCCCTCCCCTCCCCTCGTTTCCCCGCGAGACGAAGAAAGAGCGGAAAGGGACGAGGCACCGAAGTGGGAGTGTAACGAGCCGCGCCAACGAACCCCTTCTAACGCCGGGGAATTACAGGTACAACGTGCAAAGGATATACAACGGCACGGAGAACTACCCGGAGTCCTCGACGGTGAACCACCTCGGCGAATGCCTCGACGTCCTCACTCGCGACAATAGCAGCGTCAACTCCTACAATAACAAGATATACATTTACACTCTGCTGGACTGGCGGAAAGACGACTGGAAGCCCGTCTTGACGGTACTCGAAACGGAAGAGCAGCTGTTGGTGCACGAGTTGGACGATAACGTACTGACGGTCGAGGAGAGCTTCGATTCCCTCTGCGACGAGGAGAACGACTGCTCGGGTGAGGGAATAGAAATTCGTAGGGGAGCGACGCGACGAAATATCTCGTGGCTCTGCTCGCATTTTTATCATTCGCCCGAATTGCGTTGGACGTTCACGTTTTATTTGCGATTTCGTTTCCGCCGTTAATAAAGAAGAGTGGAATGCGATTGCAATTTTATTTTGATTTTACGACAAACGGTTGACACTCAACTGTGTTCTCCCTCTGTCTCGCCGCACGCATTTCACTGCCGGACAGACGAACCGATGCCTTTTCGGACAGCACATATCGTAGCCATCATTCTGGGCTCCCTCCTCTTCGCCCTGATCGCCCTGGTCACCGCGGCGCTCGTCCGGTAATAACGAATTAACGCGACGAATTTTCGACTCCGCTCGCGCGTCGAATCGTCGTCTGTAGCGAGGTGACCTGAATTGCAGGCGGCACCTGTTGAAGAAGAGGATGTCTAAGGGGCCCTACAAGATCATCCTGACCGCCTCAGACTTCGTATTCCCCCAGGTGCCCGATACGAGGAGGGTGAGTCGATGTCGTCGCGGTCGTTCGTAGCGTCTCTATTGTTTTCCCGGGACCCTTCTCCGCTTTTTCACTCGGCGTTGCGCGCCGGGACGTTGTCTCGCCCGCTTCGAGATTCTCGCCCGCATGTCGCGCGATCACGTCGAGCGATTCAACTCGCGCCCTCTCTCTTGCCCCTTACCCGGGAGAATTTCCGCGGCACGTTCGCCGCTCGGTGCTTTCCAGGTCGACGAGGGGATCGAGGCGATGCTCTGCTGCTGGCTGCAGCAGCTCCAAGAGTTCGGCGGGCCCGAGGTCGACAAACCGGATCTTCTTCAGGGTAGCGTCGGTTCGCTCAGGCCGCACCTTCAGGCGAGCACCGGCAGTCTCGCTCGGCACACGATTTCGAAGGATCCTCGCGCCAGGTACAACGTGAGTACGCGACGTCGATTGAGAATTCTCGTAGATCGAGGGTCGTCTGAATTTTTCCGGGGATGGTGTCCACTGATTATTCATTGTTTCACCCCTCGTTACGCCTCGAATAGAAGGCGCGCGCGTTCCCTCGCTTGCCGGAAAGCCGAGCAACGCGAGGGAGGACCTCCGGGTTGTCGTCGACGGCGCGGACAGCTCGCAATATCCGGTAACGATGCTTATTTCCGTGCGGTTTGATCGTCGGGGATTGTTAAACGCACGTGTGAGAGGGTGGGAGGAGGAGGGAAATTTGAAGAGGAAGAACGACAGAACGAGGAGGACGAAGGGGGCAAAGGGGGGCCGCGACTCGAACGGGGATGAAATCTGCCGTCGGATGCTGGATAACGGCTATTAGACGCGCTAAGCAAATGTAGATGTCGACGCTGTAGCCTCGTTGAGACTCCATCCGAAGATGTCGTAACATTCCGCTTTACTGTCATTCGCTCCATAAACTGTTCGCCACGCCTCTGTGTTAGCCACCGCTGCCCGACTCGCTATAGCGGCGAGGGAGAAAATGGACCGAGGGCGAGGTTATGCTCGTTTATCGGGAAGATTACAGGCTAAGCCGGATGTCTGCCGTCCGGATCCTTCCCGATGATATCCGGCACCTGCCGCGACCTCGCCGGATACCGTCGCGTCACGAAGAAGCGCCAACGGCGCTGCGCGACGTTCGTGGAGACGATGAGGTTGAAATTAATTCGTAAATATCCCCTCGGTTCGTCAATGAATTTTACCAAAAAAAAAAAAAAAAAAACGGAGCAACGAAAGCCCCTTTCAGTGTCCGTACGCGTCGACAAAATTTCGTCGGTCCCGTCGAGGCACACTTTTCCGAATGTAAATACGCCCGACCAATGTTAATTACGCGATGCGAAAGTGATCTCTCGAATCTCGCCACATGAACACCCTTTGAAGTGGAGCGCGCCCTTGCGACTGCCCGTTGCGTATCACTGAAAGGAAACTTTTCATCCCGTCGTCCCGCTCCCCTTCACCGGGAAGGGCACACGTCACTCCAGAGAAAAAAATCCCACCGTCGAAGGTCGAGGTCCGGGCCAGCCCGATTTTACAGCGCTCGTTGCCTACTTACCGGAACTCCGGGAATTTAATATCCGCCTCTCTCTCAATACCTGGCCGCGCTATTATGTTTGTAGCCGATCGGCCGGGGGCACGCGGCACGTGACAAAGCGGCACGTGTACGGAGCGTCCTCCGCGAATGCCGACCGGACTGAGGAACCTCGCGCCGCACGCGCGCGATATCCACCCGAGTCACGTGTGCCGAGTCCATGGCAATTTCTTTAAGAAACCTCGCTCTCCCGCGGTATTCGTATCTTTTTTTTCTCTCTCTCTCCCACGCGCCGTACGTATATATCCGCGCGGTATCCGAGAAATATACGCGGGAAACTCGTAACCACACGGGGAAACGGTTGCGAAAGAAGGATCGGCACGCGACAGGGTGGCGCCTACTGATACGCGTATGCACACCTTGCTACGCATTTCAAGCAGCGGAGAGTATTTCGTCGTGCGACTCGAGAGCGTGCGCGAATGTATGGGTACACTGAGAAAAATAATCTGGTTGAAATGAATTCAGGGAATTTTGAAAATAGCTCATGGGATGAAAATCGCTCAATCGGTATTCGACCCTCAATGATTAACATATTTTAATGTCATGCATATCGCTTGCGATATTCTAAATTGGATCATACGTTTTTAGACTATTAAATAAAAAAAATACACGGTCACGGCATGTAGCTAAATAATTTGTTAGGACTAATTAAATTTTATTTTAGCGGATAAAAGTAAACAGGGTTAGAGATATTAGGAGCCTACTAATTTGAGTCATTTTGCCAACTTCCAACAGTGCCGAAAGACACACCCTAAACGAGTTTACTTATTCTGATCAAAATACTAGTAAATCGAACCAAATATTCAATTAGGTATTCTCTAACGACACGTTCAGTAATTCTAACTACATATTATCTAATTATTCTAACCAGGAAATGGTCAGTCAAACCTAACAGATGGGGGATCCATATTTCACCAAACGATTCGGTTATGGTCTCCAGAATTTTGATTAAATTGACCAGGTTATTTTTCCCAGTGTACCGCGTGTGAGCGAGACGCGCACGAGGAGACGTGAGAATTTTCGACGGTATAGTATCAGTGGAGAAAAGCGCGAGAAAAGGAGCGATCGAAGAAGAACGGAAACGCATTCCGTAATAGTCCTGAGCGTGTCGCCGTGGATGATGCAATTTCGAGGGACGATTCCCTGTCGCAAGCAGAAAAGGAGATTGGGACGGTCGACGGGGAGAGGGAGATGAATAACTAAAACTCTCATTGCGTCGCGCATCGAATCTTGTGAAATCTGTGTCGTCGCGGAAAAATTCGCGCATCTCCTCGGCGAGATTATTCCTCGAGAATTTCGAGAGGCATCTACAGTCCATTGTGCCGTTGTCGAAGGAGATTTTTCCTAGACTTCCACGAAACCCGCAGCTTCGGAGGGTCGCCCTCACAATGGAGTCTCGTTAAGTCCCGATACGAAGCTGTAACCGTAATCTCACTTCTCGTTTCCCGTCATTTCACGACCGGTCGATCCACCTCCGCGGTAAAGCTCTCGCGAGACGTTTCGGTCGGTCCAAAGTTGCTGTATTTCGCGAGGATTGATTCCAAGGCGAAGACTAATCAGCGGAACTCTCAGTTGCAGTCTTTTCAATGATAATTCATAAACGAAATGCCACTTCACTGTACCTCTCTCTTGATACACGTTCCGAGAGACACGTAATCAGAGGTGGACGGACGAGACACGGGAAAGAACGACAGAGTTGGACGTTGCCTCGAGGTCCCCTGTACGGATGCAACCCCTGCAATTGGCGTCACCCAGTCTCTCTTCCTCTTCATATTTCCACGCTCCGTACAGCGACGCAAATGAAACCTCGTCGCCTTGCAACCCTTGTCCTTCCGCAGCATTGCTGCACCGCGACCGTAATGCAACTTTAACCCAATTGCACTTTGCGTAAGGTCGATAGCGACGCACGTGCGGCTTATTGCAATTATATTCGCGCTACCTCGTTCGCGCGCGTTGCGTAATCGCTTTCGAACCATTTGGCGAATTTATTCCATCGCGATAATCGCGCCTTTTTGCGCGAGCGCTGATACCTACCCGTTATCGCGCGAAAACGAGAGGGACGAAGCCGGATTGCGAAACGCATCGTTATTTCGACACCATCCGCTCTTTGCGCAGGCGTGTATATCTATGTTGCATTTGCATCGATTGGCGGTTAAACAGGGGAATCCCGCGTGGATTAGATTCGCGTCGTGTTGTAATGATTTAAATCCGTCGGAGGAATGAGAAATTCGAATGGATTCTTATACGGGGCGCGTCGCATAGACGCACGGGATTCGACGCAACATTCGTCCCTATGCATAATGGATTATCGTCGACTCCGTTCCGCGAGAGGAAGTCGATTTGACGTCGCGGCGCCCCTGTCTCGAGGCACGGAACGAGCCGATATCACGTGATACGCTATAGACATCTTCGAACGTAACTGATCATTATCATCGCTACGCCGGGGTATGTCGTAGAGCCATAATTGGATACTGGCGAGCTTCTCGAGTCTCGTAGTCCGCGTAGAGTCTCGTCCTTCCTCCCCCCTCTCTCTCTCTCTCTTTCTCTCTCGTCCACGAGAAAACCTCGACGATCTCTGAGAACAATATCGGACAGAGGGAGGGCGGAAGTTGCCCGGACCGTTAAATTAGACGACACGGCGGATGAATAGGGCCGTCGTATCGACTCTCGCGAACTGCTGGTTTAATAAACCCGACAGTCAGGATGGCGGCGACGTCTCTCTCCTCTCTCTCTCTCCGGAGTATAATTTCCTTCCTCGGTTAGAATTGCGGTAGTTCTGGCCGAAGATTAATTATTCGTTGCGTTTACGGACACGGAAGCAGGACCTGTCGCAAGACTCTGATGTCGCAACGCAGGTCAATGCTACGTGCCTGGTTACGTGATGGAAGCGCCGCGAGAGAAAGAGGGAGGGAGAAAAAAATAAAAGGAGAGCAATAATTAAATCAGTTCCAAAATCGATCCCCGAAGAAACGCCTCGACCCCCGCGTCCCCGTCTCCTCGTCCCTTGTAATTCGATTGCGGTCCTCTCTCTTGTCTCAGGGTGACCTGGTGCAATTAAAGGAGCTTCCCTCGCAGAGCACCTTCGAGCTGAAGGGTAAAGCCATGGATGTGCTGGTCACGGTAAGCGATACGCGTCATCTTTCTTCTTGACTTTTTTTTTTCAGTGTTTCATAAAAATCCAGCGCACGAGACGTCAGAATGATTCTCGACGCGCGAAAACATTTCACTCGATACCGATAATCTTTCCCAAATCACGCCAGATCCACGGGCTGCGCCACGAGAACCTGAATCCTCTGATAGGATGCCTGACCGAGCCGACGAGACCTTGCCTCGTCTTCGAGTACTGTTCGAGAGGCTCTTTGGAAGACGTCCTCGTGCAGGACGAGATCAAACTCGACTGGTCGTTCAGGCTGTCCCTCCTCACCGACCTCGTGAGGGTGAGCCGACGCTAACGATCGCTTGTTCCCGAAAATCGAAACCGTCTCGGCCCGGCGCGAATTCGCAGTCACCCTTCCGCCGTTTCTATACAGGGGATGAAGTACCTTCACGGAACTCCCATCCGGGTGCACGGGTACCTCACCTCGCGAAATTGCATCATCGACGCCCGCTGGGTGCTCAAGGTGACGGATTACGGTCTGCCGATGTTCTACGAGGCGCAAAACGTCGTTCCACCCGCCAAGACTGCTCGAGGTGAGGGGTCACCCTTCGTTGTGCGTCGCTAAATGACGTCTGTGTTCGGTCGGTCCGCGAAGTCCTCTCGCGAGAAGCGAGAAATTGACGGGGGTGCGACGTCGCCTTCTCTTTTTCGCTGAATTCCCTCGGTGCGTCGTTTCGGATTTCTCCCGAAATGACGTCAACCGAGCCGAGAGCACGAAGGGGGCTGGATGTAGCTAATTGAACATTTCAAGCTTCCATTTTCGCGCCCCTTCGCGGCATACGTGCACATGCGGTGTCACTGGTGCTCGCGATAACGACTTTAAACGCGATCACGGCGTCTCGCGTGAGACGACATTCCTTTTAACGAAAATTAGACGTCGCGGCAACGTTGCAGCGATCGCGGATGCGACGATAATATATTGTTCGCTCTCGCACGCGCGCCAGCAATTTGCACGTAACGCAACCGCCGAATCGATTCGTTCCGCGCGGCAAATGTTCGCCGTTGCGCGAACGACTTTGCACGTGCGATTGCGCGCTCCTTCTCCGCCGTTCGCACGAAATAACGGGTTTCGATTCTCATCCGCGATGAACCAGCTTGGAACGTCGTATTTGCCGTAATCTCGTAATGGCGCCGAGTTATGCGCGCTTTTTCGTCGCCGCGAATTCCTCTTCGCGAGGAGAGAAGGGGAACCGACGGAAAAGAGAGACGGCGCGAAGGGGTTGAAATTCTCTCCTTATAACAGATCTCCTTTGGACGGCGCCGGAGCTCCTGAGGCATTCGGGGCTGCGAAAGAAAGGCACTCAGCCGGGCGACGTCTACAGCTTCGGAATCGTCATGCAGGAAGTCGTCGTGCGGGGAGAACCCTTCTGCATGCTGGCCCTCTCTCCGGAAGGTAAGAAACGTCCTTGAAAATCCTCCGTGCGCGTGATACCAGCCGATAGCGATTAATAAAACTCCTCGACCGCGACCCCTGGATGTTCGAGTCGCATAATTTTAACTTTCAGCTGCGGGAATTACGAAGAAAGCCAACCTTCGTTTAATCGAATATCGGATGACGGGGGATTTATTATAAAGCGCCCTTTACGCGGGGGAGTGATATAAAATGTTTCCCGCCCGCGCGCCTTCCGAGCCGCAACATTTCTCCTTTAATGGAGCTTCATGAAATTGCTTTCAAAAAATCGCTAACGCGATACTTAATTATTCTCGTAAAGCTTTATATACAGAGGCGCCACCCCGGATAATAAATCAGTATCGTTATATTTTATGAGGGCGGCACAACCACGTTCTTCGCCGCACATATTCATCCCCCCGTCCTTTCACCGTGCCGTATATATCGCGGACTGCGGCTCCACCTCAAAATAGACCCACCGAAGAGGTGCGGATGAGGAGAGACCAACTACCCTATTTACAAGGTCCTTCACGCATCCTTACGCACGCGGTCGCGGCTCGTCCGCTTCTGCGTTGACGGCGGTATCGATTGCAAAGGAGCGTCATTTCCGTGTGGGCCGAGTATAATTTCATTACACCTCCTCGTACCCTCCTTTATACCGAGCTCGACACACGTCGTGTCATAATTCGATTAACCGCGGTTTCCGCTCTCGTAAGCCGTAATAAAGCCGAGCGTTCGCGCGCACCTAGAGCCGCGCGCATGAAATTAATTCGGGCGAACATTTCCCGACGCGACCGGGACGCGTGCGGCGTCCGGCCGGTCCGGCGAGAGAGAGAGGCTTCCAATTTTCCACCGGAACGAAGCGAACGATGAATGAAAAGTTAATAAATTTAATTCAACGTGTATGTAAATATTTATATATGTATGTATAAAAAGAGCAATCGTCCCCCGTTTATTTTTTATCCTCTTTCTGTTCTTCGGCCTCTCCCTCCCGCTCCTGTTCACTCTACTTCGGTTAACTTCCATTACCGTTACAGTGGCCGCGGCATCCCCGGGCGGAAGAAGTGAGCGGTTGGCATTAAAATTTACTCCGACTCTCCCTTCGGCGCCTTCGGGCTTCTGTTTTACGCTTCGCTGGAAGCGGCCACCGTAAAGTGGAAACTAAGTCGACGATAACCCGACGCTATTCCTTCCCGTGTTAACCCACACACACACACACACACACGGCAATAATTCGTTCGCGAATCCGTTATTAATTTCGCTACAAATTCGCTAAAACCTTCGTCGTTTAATCACGACCGGCGCGCGTTCGCAGTTAGAGATCATTTCGTACGCTGTAATCGAATATTCCGATCCGATCAGTTATTCATACGCGAATCTACACGCGGAAATTGACTGGCGGTAAATCGAATGTTTATTTATACGGAACGGAAATTATTTCAGGGGGCGGACGCATTTTCCACCGCACTCGCGTTCGAAATAAATGATGCGTCTTCCCAAAATGAATTCCCGTTCGACCGCGAATCAATTTTTCGTTCGCCACGGATAAATTTTCCATCGAGTTCCGGCAGTGCTGGCGAAACGCGTTGAAAATTGCATTGAGATAAAACTGCACTCTTTGGGTCTCGCAGACATAATAGAAAAGGTGAAGAGGCCTCCGCCGCTGATAAGGCCGTCCGTCAGTAAAGGCGCGGCCCCGCCGGAGGCCATCAACATCATGCGTCAGTGCTGGGCGGAAGCGGCGGACATGCGACCGGACTTCAACTCCGTTCACGATCTCTTCAAGAAACTGAACCACGGAAGGTGAGAAGCGGAAACGCTGTTATTGACCTCCTACTCGCATCTGATCTCGTCACGGCGAGAAGAAGACGCCTCGATATCAATTTCCTACCCCTCTCCTGCCGCACTATTCGATAACGGACTCCGGCCGTATAAACGCGCGGTACACTCGCCGCCGTCGTCTCCACCACCGTCGCTGTCGCTTCGCCCCCGGTCGTCCCACCCCTTCCCCCGCTTACGTCAAAAACGTCTCGCACCACTTCGCGCGACGCTTTCACCGCGGCGAGAACGGCGCGAGTCGCCTTTGTACTCGCCGACTTATCGCGCGGCAA